>JAZGTH010000001.1:4040000-6890000 GCA_036877525.1 Chromobotia macracanthus | reverse complement strand
ATGTGGGACGGTGGTTTTATAGAGGGGATGATTTTATGTCATTTTTCTCAACAAAGGTGATGTCATCCCCCTATATCCCCACCTCAATTTAATCCCTATTCAGTATTTGTTAATATCTGTTTTTCATTTTTTCCCCCAGCGGGGTTTGTCCCTTTTTGTCAATGTTGCTCATTGACTTCAGCATTCAACTCTATCATTTCTCAGCACCTTATTGGAAAGCTGCTGGGACACCTCCCTCTGCAACTGCATCCTGGACTTCCTGACTGGGAGACCTCTGGATCCTCTCACTCTGGATCAGGAACAGCATCTCCAACACCACCACACTGAGCACTGGGGCCCCTCAGGGCTGTGTGCTTAGTCCACTGCTGTTCACTCTGCTGACTCGCGAATGTGCAGCAATGTACAGCTTGAATCACATCATCAAATTCGCCAATGGTGGTGAACCATCGTGGTCGGTCTCATCAGCATAAACAATGAGTCAGCATATAGAGAGGAGGTGCACCATCTTACAGCCTGGTGTAGAGCCAATAACCTGTCTCTGAACATGATTAAACAAAAGAGATAATTGTTGACATCAGGAGAACACAGAGTGACTATTCTCCCATGTACATCAATAGGTCCTCTGAACCTTACCTGGTCCCTCAAAACCAGCTCCATCACAGCCCAGGAGGGCCTCTACTTCTAGAAGGCTAGAAGGCTAAAGCACACCTTCCACCCCCATTCTGACCATATTCCACAGAGGGGCCATTGAGAGCATCCTGAGCAGCTACATCACTGTCTACTACAGGAATTGCTTTATCTTGAACCGCAAAACCCTACAGCAGATAGTGAGGACAGCTGAGAAGATCACTGGAGTCTCTCTTCCCTCTGTTGTGGACATTTGCAATACACAATGCTTTTCCAAGCAAACAGCATTGTGGATGACCCCACAAACCCCTCACACACACTCTTTACTCTTCTGCCATCTGGAAAAAAAGGTATTTGGGCCCTCACAACCAGACTGTATAACAGTTTTTTCCCCCAAGCCATCAGACTCCTGAACTCACATGAACTGGTCTGACACATACAATGCACAACAATCTCACACTCAGGACTACAACACAATACATACACACTCACACACACTCAGGTCTTGTATTTAACCTTTTGCACACCTCTGCACCACATTGCGTTTTTGCACAGCTGCTAATACTACCGCTATGCCAGTCAAATGTTTACAACCAGGTACCCTCACTATGCAAATATGTATTTTGGTTGGCGCTGCTATCTGTGTTGATTTGTATTGTAGTAGGGCTGTTTTTGTCTTTGTACTGGTTGTTTTGTACAGGTTGTTTTTGCACTTGTCTTACTATCTGCACATGTCTGCACTTTGTGACATTCTTGTGATGTCTCCACTGTTTTTTGTGATGTTTTTACTGTGATTGTACCTAGTCCCTTATTGTCTATGTAGTCTATGTTTTATGGTACATGGTCCTGGAGTAACGTTGTTTCATTCCACTATGGACTGCATCTGCTATTCTAGGTACATATTCTAACATTGCTGTATTGACAATGTATCTAATTGGATATGTGTGCTACTAGTTTTATTAAAAAACGTGACACCTCGATTAAAAAAAAATAAAATCGTGTTCAAACGTAAATTAGAATTAATCGAAAAATCGCCCAGCCCTAACTTACAGTATGTACAGTGGAGTTACAATATACAATATTTAACAAAATATGTACAGAGTATGAACAAAGGGTGCAAATGTAGGGTTATATGTGTATTATGAACAGCAGCAACGCATATACAGATGGTTATATGTGCAAAAACATTGTTAAACAATGTCTGTGCAGAATATAAAGAGTGCAGGTAACATGTCCATAAAAGTAATTTACTGTACTTTGTACAGTAACATTCTTAGGCAGTATGCAGTGTGATAGTTTAAACAGTGTTCAGATTGTGCAAAATATGAATACTTGAATAATATGAATATAAATAATATAATATTAGCGGTGTGGAGCACCACAGGCAAGGATGGCCGTGAGTGCGACAGGACGGAATATTTAGTACCAGTCCAGATCTTTAGTTCGTCCAGCTTGTTCATTAGAGGCATACATTGGCGAGGAAGATGCTGGGTAGAGCTGGCTGGTGTGGGTTTAGCCTTAGCTTAGCACATACCCCTTCACACTTTCCCTGTCTTTGTTTATGGACTCGACGCTGACAGAATGAAACTAACAGACAGATGTGTGTCTGAATCAAAAGACCCAACTCCCATGTCTCTGTGATGTTCTAGTGCTAAGATATGGCTAATCCGTTGTGCGAGACGAGTTACATAACAAAATCTTGTCCAGAAAATGTTGTAGTATGCAAGAGAGTAATAGTGATGCATCACTAATAACTTAAATACAACAATATTATGTTGGCTTTGTCATAATGATCTCACAGTATTTGATGCTTTTCTTCCTTTGACAGTGTCAATTTAGTCCATCACACAGATTATATCTTTCAAAGAGCAGACAATTATTAATGGACATGCAGATCCTGTAAACAAGGCACACTCTGCTGCATGTAGTTGCCTGCAGGATATTCAGTGTCAACAATGATGCAATTGGTATGCAAAATGGTATTTTAAACTTGTGAAAGGATCAGATGATATACTGACCATCCAACTCAATTATTCATCTGCTATCATTAGAACAATTTTTCCGTGGTCTGGGTGGTGAAATCTGCAGGGAAACACTGCCCTCTTTTGGGTGGAAGTCAGCCCTGTGTGTGTGCATGCAATGCTATGGCAGCAATTTTCAGACCGGGATCAGTAAATTGTGCATTGTGCTTCAATCAGAGTTCAAGGGAGACAAAAGAGTTGACAAAGAGTTTTAAGACTTAATCCAAACTAATCTACTCTACTACTAATCTACTACTAATCTACCAATAATCAGATTCAGATTACATAATTTTTGTCAAAAAAGCTAAAGATATGGATTGCTACAAAACAAAATACCTGACAATTAGTATGTTATAATAAAGGTATGTTACAACATCTTTTAATTGATTCATCTGAAATTCTTTGTGTGTGGGGATCCACAAACAGTTTAGACTTATGAAAGAGATCTTGCCATTGCTCTACTCACTCATTTTTGTTAAAAAAGACATGTTGGGCGTTAGTTAAAACAAGCCTGCTAAATAAAGGCAAACAACACCACAATATTTTTTTCAACCAGTAGCATTTTTTCAGTAGGACGTTTCCTCATCCTATCATTTATTTACAGTATCAATGCACACACAAAATGTGTGCTAATCACAATTTGTACAGCTCATTTCTTGATCTTTGTTTAGTTTTAAATGCAGCATTGTGATAGCTGCAACACACCACAGCTATTTTTAGAGAACATGTCTAGAAAACATGCAGTTATAATGCTTTTCTGCTAACATGATCAGTTAAATGTACAAATAACATTTCTGTTTACCTGCTTTCTGAATGCAGTAATAGTGCACTAGGCAAATGATGCCGAGGTTTGTGAAGAGCTTTGTGCTGTTTTAGCACATTTAGCTTCTGTTTAAACTGGATTAAGGGTGGTTGGTAAATAACATGCAGATGTTTGCTCTTAAATACCACTGTTTAGTGAATTTCCACTAGAAGAGGTCACAGTGTGGCATTTTTTCCTTTAAACAAATAGCAGTATATAAGAAAATGTTAAGTTTGAAAGTCAGATGTAGCCTTGTGTTGTAATAACACACTCAGCATAGCACTGAGGGCAGTTCAGGTACCTCTGTAGCAGAGTAAATCAGAACACAACCGTAGTTTACATGAATGACAGAATGAGAGTGTATTCGTTGAATACTTTAAGGAGCGGCCTACAATATGTAGTGTAATACAATCTGTAATAACTGAGAAAGCTTATTTCCACCCCTGCTGGAGGAAGTGTGTGAAACATTCCTTCCTCTAACAAGAAGAGCAGGTTTGGTTTCAGTCCTGCTTTTGTTTGCAAGACTGGCTCATTGTTCAACATGTTTGAAGAATGGAAATGTTAAGGAAATGCTAGTGAGAAATGATGTGTTTGGGATACATTGCTTTGTGATTGCTTATAGATTGCTTATAGGCTCTCCCAATAAAGACATATCTGCCTTTCTGTTTGGTTAACACTGCTCATATATGAGATTTGCATTATAAATGTGTTGAGTTCAAGTTCCCCACCACAAGGATGTAGAATTGCACTCTCCCACATCCTCTGAAAGGACACTCAACATTTGCACAAACTGGCCCAAGGTGCAGGCAGGCGTGGCCTGGCAGGAAGTGATCTTACTTGTAGGACCAGTCTTTTTGATCATGTGTGTTGTAATGTGGAAAAATGAGGAAGTGCTTAATTTTGGATTTGTTATTCTCTGTCTTTGTTGGTGCTGACCACAGATAACTTTGCAGTTGCTTGTTAACAGAATGTGTACTCTGTTAACGGCAAGTTCCTTGTTCCTGTGTGTATGTGTGAGGCAGTTTTGCGTACGTTATGGAGACCAAATGTCCCTGTAATGATGTTACTGAAATTATTATATTGAAATTATTTAAATTGTAGAAAAATTGTCAACAGACAATGTGAATGACTGTTCTATTTTACTTACATATTGTGGCATATTTTTAAGAACACGGGATAAGAACAAATGTTAGGAGGGCTTGTTTGCTATGCAAACAATCACTGTTTGAAAGAACTGCATAGTTATTGCTTCGGATAAAAGATATTTTGTCAGATAAAAATCTGTTTCTCATTTTCACAGGTAATAAACAAGATATGTGAATTTTTTAATCATCTTTACACACTGTGTAACGCAGCCATGCGTAGCTTCACCTGGCTGTCTGTCTCTCTCTGAGTATGTATGTCTATGAGAGAGAGAGCATGCCATGCTTTTCAATGCATGCTGTAAGTACCTAGAATAGCAGATGCAGTCCATAGTGGAATGAAACAACGTTACTCCAGGACCATGTACCACATAAAACATAGACTACATAGACAATAAGGGACTAGGTACAATCACAGTGAAAACATCACAAAAAACAGTGGAGACATCACAAGAATGTCACAAAGTGCAGACATGTGCAGACAGTAAGACAAGTGCAAAAACAACCTGTACAAAACAACCAGTACAAAGACAAAAACCCGTGGTGCTCCACACCGCTAGTATTATATTATTTATATTCATATTATTCAAGTATTCATATTTTGCACAATCTGAACACTGTTTAAACTATCACACTGCATACTGCCTAAGAATGTTACTGTACAAAGTACAGTAAATTACTTTTATGGACATGTTACCTGCACTCTTTATATTCTGCACAGACATTGTTTAACAATGTTTTTGCACATATAACCATCTGTATATGCGTTGCTGCTGTTCATAATACACATATAACCCTACATTTGCACCCTTTGTTCATACTCTGTACATATTTTGTTAAATATTGTATATTGTAACTCCACTGTACATACTGTAAGTTAGGGCTGGGCGATTTTTCGAACGTAAATTCTAATTTACGTTTGAACACGATTTTATTTTTTTTAATCGAGGTGTCACGTTTTTTAATAAAACTAGTAGCGCACGCATCCAATTAGATACATTGTCAATACAGCAATGTTAGAATATTTAAGAGCCAATAATCAAGAGGATGTCAACATCTCCCGACCACAAGATGGCGCGCCTTATTAACCGCGAACGCGTGGGCGCGCTTTGTGTAGAAATGTAGAACGTAGCGTCTAACATCATGGAGGCGGATGGCTCTTCTTTAGTGCAGGTGGGAATACTGTGACCTTTCACAGACCATGTCTTAAGCCTGAAACAGTAGACAGACTGGCCTTCCTTTCAAGAAACCTGTAAGAAAAAACTACATGTTTATCATGTTTCCACAATGGTCTGCAAAGTGCTATTAGTTATTTTTTGTTTTAAAAATATTTGCAGCTAATAACACTACTGCTGTTACTTTCAGAAATGTGTAATTTCCTTGACATGGAGTTGACTGAGATAACAGAATGTTTACATTGGTTAAGATGTGGTATTTTCTATATGTCTGCTTTGATATTTTATCATATTTTTCATTCATAACTTTGCAATACAAAAATACATTTCTTAACCAGATGGTTTTTTACTAAGTTACTAATAAAGAGAATGTTATTTCAGTCTTGTAGGTATGTTTTATTTTGGCTAGTAAAAAAATGAAAATCATAAATCTGTCAAGCGGTTCTGAAAAAAATCTAGATTTTATATTTTTGTTAAATCGCCTAACCCTACTGTAAGTTATACCTACACTATGCTGCAGTACTTCATAGCACTTATCTGTATATAAAAATCACTATATTCTAGCACTTCTGGTTAGATGTTAAATGCATTTCATGAGCTCTGTACTTGTACTTTGCATAATGATAATAAAGTGGGATCTAATATAAAACCACCTAGAAATGACCCAGGGTACTCTAGCAACTATACTGCAACATCCAAACAACTACCCGTTACCTTAACCGCATAGTAACAGTCTAGGAACCACCCCAAGTACCTTAGCAACCACATAGCAACACCCTAGCAACCACCCTGTGCACCTTAGAAACCACACAACAGCAACCTAGCAACCACCCAGGGTACCATAACAACTGCATTGCAACACCCTAACAACTATGCCTGGTATCTTAGCAACACTCTAGCAACCACAGTAGTATCATCATGCTAAAATGTGCTAACGTCATGCTAATAGATAGTAATACTTGTTAGCATCATGCTAAAATGTGCTAGTATCATATTAAAACATGCTAGCATCTTGCTAAATTGTTTTGGTTGCATACCTAAATGTAAAAACATGTTAAATGCATGTTAAAATGTGTTAGCTTCATATACAATTATTTTAGCATCATTCTAAAACCATACTAGATTGTTGAACATTACCAACATGTTTAACATGTCATGTTTTTAACTTGTTACCATAGTGTTAGAGAATGTCAGACCTATGTAAGAGTATTTCAAACCATTATACACTTTTTAGGCAGGGCTTTGTCAAGCCAATATAAAGTTTGTCCTCGAACTTTTACTATCTGTTATCTTTGTGCAACAGTTTGGTTGACAAAGCATGTTCCACTCTGTAAGGGGGCTGAGGCAGAAGTTGAAGCAGGATCCAGTTGCGGATGTTTATTGGGGTTATCAAATGAGTCGTGATCCATAATCAAAGTCAAAAAGTACAGGCAAAGGGTCGTACACATAGACGACGTAAACAGACAGTCCAACCATGCAACACAACAAAAGGGAGAAAAATAAATCAGAGGTCGTAAATCCAGGCAGAGAATCAATATCCAAACAAACAGTCCAATCCAGGCGTCAAACAAAGGGGCAAGGCAAAACTCAGAAAACGAGAACCAAACAATAGGTAAAACACAGGAAATCAGGCAGTTAAAGAGAATGCTCAGTAGTCAGGTGTAAAGCTGGCAATACTTCGCAAAGTGGCCATGTGGCAGCAAGGTTTATATAGATGCCAAACAGGAAGTAAGTTCAGAGTTCAGGGTTCAAAGTTCAGAGTTCAGCAGAGGGAGCATGAGCAGTCAGTATTCCAGTGAGGGCTCCCTCTGCTGGCGTGATGTTACAGAACCCCCCCCTCTAGGAGCACCTCCAGGTGCTCTACATGGGCATCCCCGTGGCCGTGGTGCTGGACGGTCAGGTCTGGCTCGATGAAACTCCTTCGTGAGCGAGGGATCCAGAATGTCCACTGCCGCTACCCACGATCTCTCCTCTGGGCCGTATCCCTCCCAATCCACCAGGTATTGTAACTGACCCCCTCTTCGCCATGAGTCAAGCAGGACGTTCACCTTGTAGGCCGGCGTTCCGCCAATGTCCAGCGGTGGCGGTGGCTCCTGCAATATGGCCTCGGGTCAGCGTCCCGGTGGAAAGGTTTGAGGTGTGACACATGGAAAGAAGGAGAGATGCGGTAGTCAGCAGGAAGCTCTAATTGGTAAGTGACCTCATTAATCTGTCTTATGATTTTAAATGGGCCAACATACCTGGGAGTGAGCTTCCTGCTCGGCAGACGTAGCTTGAGATCCCTCGTGGAGAGCCAGACCCTTTGTCCAGGTTGGTATGGAGGGTGTGGCGACAGTGACGGTTAGCGTTAATTTCCTGCATCCTCACAGCGCGTTGAAGCCGCACATGGGCACTGTCCCACACCCTCTCACTGTTACGAATCCAGTCGTTAACAGCAGGCACAGACGATGGTTCTCCCGACCACGGGAACAGGGGAGGCTGGTAACCCAGCACACATTGAAATGGTGTGAGTCCTGTAGAGGAGTGCATGAGTGAGTTCTGGGCATACTCAGTCCAAGGGAGAAATTCAGCCCAGCGATGTTGTTCTCGGCTGCAGTAAGTCCGCAGGTACCTGCCGATCTCTTGGTTCAGCCTCTCCACCTGACCGTTTGACTGCGGATGATAGCCAGAGGTTAAACTCACATTGATATCTAAAAGGTTACAAAAGGATTTCCAAACCTGAGAGGTGAACTGAGTTCCTTGATCTGATACAATGTCTTCAGGTAGACCATAGTTTCGAAAGACATGGTGGAACATGGCTTGAGCAGTCTCCATGGCAGTAGGTAATCCTTTTAATGGAACCAGACGACAGGCTTTGGAGAAGCGGTTGATGATGACCAGGATTGTGGTGTAACCATCAGACAGGGGTAAGTCAGTGATGAAGTCGATGGAGAGGTGAGACCAAGGTCGTTGGGGAATCGGGAGAGGCTGTAGAAGTCCCGTCGGCAGGTCCCTGGGAGTCTTGGACTGGGCACAGACGGAGCAAGACTTGACATAATTGGCCACATCTTTGGTCATTGAAGGCCACCAGAAGGAATTCTGCACAAGTTTAAGGGTTTGTGAAATGCCGGGATGTCCCGTGCTGAGTGATGTGTGGACCCACTGGATGACCCGGTGATGTAGTGTCTGGGGAACATATTGTTTGGAAGGGGGGCAGTTCGGTGGTGATGGTTCTGTGAGGACTGCCTGGTGAATTTCCTCCATTATGTCCCAGTTGACCGGAGCAACAAACAAGGCTGGACTTAGGATAGGTTCAGGATTGTAGTTCTGTCGTGGGGGATCATGGCACCTGGATAGTGCATCTGCCTTGCTATTCTTGGAGCCTGGACGATAAGTGACTGTAAAATGGAATCGTGAAAAGAACAGGGACCATCTTGCCTGGCGTGAATTCAGACGTCGAGCAGACTTGACATACTCAAGGTTCTTATGGTCCGTGATAACTTGAAAAGGATGAACTGCCCCCTCGAGCCAATGTCTCCATTCTTCCATGGCAGCCTTCATTGACAGAAGCTCCTTGTTTCCCACATCATAATTAAACTCAGCGGGGGTTAGCTTCCGAGAGAAGAAGGCAGAGAGAGAGCACGGCTCCAATCCGGCAGTCAGAAGCATCGACCTCCACAATGAAGGGGAGCTCTGGATCTGGATGTTTTAGGATGGGGGCCGTCGTGAAGCTGGTCTTGAGCTTTTGGAAGGCTGCATTGGCAGAAGCGTTCCATGACAACTTCTTGGGTTTTCCCTTGAGTAATGAAGTGAGAGGTGCAGCAATAGAGCTGTAGTTCCTAATGAAGCGTCGATAGAAATTAGCAAAGCCCAGGAACCTCTGCAATTCTTTCAACATGGAGGGCTGCGGCCACTCAGTGACGGCGGTTACCTTAGAAGCATCCATTTTAACGCCCTGGTGGCTGATGTTGTACCCCAGGAATGTTGTCTGCTTCACATGAAACTCACATTTTTCAGTCTTGACAGAGTTGGTGATTGAGAAGCTTGGAAAGAACACTCTTGACGTGAGTGACATGATCCTCTTCATTCAGGGAATAGATTAGGATGTCGTCAAGATATGCGATGACATACTTGTGGAGGACATCTTTGAAGACTTCATTTATGAAGGATTGGAAGACGGCTGGGGCATTGGCAAGGCCAAAGGGCATAACCAGGTATTCGTAGTGCCCCCTGGTGGTGAGAAAAGCTGTCTTCCACTCATCTCCGTCCCTGATGTGTATCAGGTTATAAGCACTTCTCAAGTCGAGTTTGGTAAAAATTTTGGCCTCCCTGAGTTGTTCTAGGGCAGAAGGGACTAGAGGCAGTGGATACCTGAATTTAACAGTGACATTATTGAGGCCTCTGTAGTCGATGCATGGACGCAGACCCCCATCCTTCTCCACGAAGAAGAAGCCGGCTGCAGCGGGAGAAGTAGAAGGACGGATAAAGCCAGCTTCCAGACCCTCCTTGATGTAGTCCTCCATAGCCTGTGCTTCTTGGCGTGACAGCGGGTAGACTTTGCTTTTGGGAGGACATGTTGGGAAGAAGGTCTATAGCACAGTCCCAGTGCCGATGTGATGGTAACTGTGTGGCTTTAACCTTGCTGAAGACCTCCAAAAGCTCGTTATAAACCTTGGGGATCTTTGGTTGGGTCAGGCTCGGAGGGCTCTCAATGCTTGTGGACAGACATGGACTGGACTGCTTAAGGGTTAGACAGTGACTAAAACAGAATGGAGACCAGTGGGTCAGCTCACCCGTGTGCCAGGAGATGTGGGGATCGTGGCAACTTAGCCATGGAATTCCTAAAATTATTTCATATTTGGGTGAGTCGATCAGATATAGAGAGATGTTCTCTTCATGAAAAACCCCAATTTGCATTTTCAGTGATCAGGTCTGTTCCAGAACTCCTCCTTTGATGGGTTGGTTATTGACAGCCGTAATACTGATAGGTGGAAAGCATGGAATGGTGGGTAGCTGATGTTTCCGGGCGATGTCCGAGTTGATGAGGTTGAGAGCGGCGCCGGAATCTACTAATGCTGTCAACATAAGAGAACCACTTTCGGTAGAAATCTGTACAGGTAATGTTAAGACTTTAAATGGATTTTGTGAAAAGGTGTCCACACTCACCCGGTCTTGTGCTGTGAGGGACCTCCGGGTTTTTGAGGACACTGTGACTTATGATGACCTGGTTCACCACAATAAAAGCAGAGGTTGTTGATTAACCTTCGTCTACGCTCGTCCTCAGACAGCCTGGTAGATCCTACTTGCATGGGCTCGGTAACACATGGTGCGTCAGGGCTCCGAAGTGCAGGTCGTGACATAAGGTGGGATGCATGCGCTTGCTTGGGTTTAGGTGAGTTCCTGAGCAAATTATCAATCTTAACAGTCATGTTAACAAAGTCATTGAAAGAAGATTCCTCACCTTGACATGCCATCTCCAAATGCAATTGGGGACATAGGCTTTCCCGAAACACCCCTTTAAGTGCAGCATCATTCCATCCACTCTGAGCTGCAAGAGTCCTGAATTCGACTGCGTGCTCTGCTGCACTATGTGAGCCTTGAGAAAGGTGTAAAAGACGAGACGAAACATCCCGACCCCCAGCAGGATATTCAAGGCAAAAATCAGAAAACGAGAACCAAACAATACGTAAAACACAGGAAATCAGGCAGTAAAAGAGAATGCTCAGTAGTCAGGTGTAAAGCTGACAATACTTCGCAAAGTGGCCATGTGGCAGCAAGGTTTATATAGATGCCAAACAGGAAGTAAGTTCAGAGTTCAGCAGAGGGAGCATGAGCAGTCAGTATTCCGGTGAGGGCTCCCTCTGCTGTCGTGATGTTACACTTTCATTGTGTAATGTTCAGGTATTTTATAGTATTATTGCAAATCTCTTATACACCTGTCCTATAAAATATTACTTCCTTTCTGTGTGTCATCTCCATGTAAGCTGGAACGGCATATCTTGCTTAATGTGATACCTATCTATCATAGACCACTAAGAGAGGTACAAGCCTTTCTAATGCATGTCCATTTATTTAAATGGTCCAAATGTGTGGTAGTTTTCATTAGTTATGTCAAATTTTTATTCCCAACCTACTACAAACCTAGTATCCCTAATTAGTGTTATGTACATCTAATAATTAACAATGAAAATTTTATACCATAAAATAATACAAATTAAATAATAAAATAATACCATGTATTCTGGTTTTCGTATTGTACGTTTCTCCATTTTTCTGTTTTACGTGTTTTATTTTTCATTATTTGTAATGCTGCTTTACAGCAATGCAACATTGTAAAACGCGCTATTTAATAAAATTGAATTGAACTGAATATTATTACGATTATCATGCCAGAAGAGGTGCCTCACGTGATATTACAGGGAAGCGGATGTAAACAAAATAGAGACTGTGACACATTTCCTTTTGTCTTATTATTATCAATAATGTTTACGTTTACTGACTAGTGCGATAACATCTTTCTACACTCACCTGGTAGATTTGAAACTGAGGTAATTTCTCTCACTTATCTTTCTCTCAGATCTGTCATGTTGTTTTCACATACAAGTAAAACAGGCAGTTATGTTGTTTTTACTTTTCAACAACCTGTTTCTCTATCTCCTCTGTCTATCAGACTCATAAATCAGCATAAGGTCTGTCATTCACCTCCATCTCTCATTGACTATTGTAAAAAATACTGACACAACTATCCGTATCTAAAATCCTGGAGACAGAGCTCTGAAGCGAGTGAATATGTATTTTATGTGGTGTGAACTTATAGGTGTCTAATTTCACCAGACAGAACTAATGACACCAGACAGAACTGCAAAAATAGTGATCAATTGCAAACACATTACAATTATAAACACAAAAAATTAATTGACAAACAGTTGTCTGTAGCTGTCTCTGCACATTGATCTGACATTTTAACACAACAATCAAAAGAGTAGAGCAGTTTATTGAAAAGAATACCAATTGCTTACACATGCCACTTAAACCAAGTCTACACAGGCCAGTGACAAAATCTGCCAAGTATGTGTATGGAAGGTATGTTTATGACCAAAAGAGACAATTCTGTCACTTAATGTCTTTCACAATTTGTATTACCTTTAGTAGTTTATTTATATATTAGTAGAATGTCATGAGCTGAAGTTATAATTTGTACATTTTAACATCACCTTTAAATTGTATTGTTAATAGCCATTCAGTCCAACTACAGATAAAGAGGCACTATCCACAAAACAGGAACAACAACTAGAAACAATTATTTTTAGCATCTTTATCACAGTTATAGGACTGCCATTTGTAGCACCTTGTTACACCACCCTCCCTTTAAAAAAACTACACAGTGGTCAGTATAAATTATATTTCTCTTTTTCGTTTAGGTTTTTGAAAGTTTACATTTATTTGTAGTAATTTTTGCTGCATTGTTTAACTGACACACAACAAGAAGGGCTTCTATTTTTCATGGCGGTTCACTTCACCTCTTTATTAATCAGGTTAATACTATCATGGACACATTAAGAATTAAAATGTCATTAGAACTATTTTAAACAAAATATTTTAAACTACAAAAAATAAACTTTATAAAACAGGTTGACTTTATTGCTTAAAGAATACAGCTTACAGCTCTTGCAAAGGCATGTGAATATGCTTCTCAATAACAACCAATCATCACAAGGTAACAATTAACCACACATTCACAATGCAACTTTTACACATTGCACCTGGAAAAAAATCTGCTATCAAAACATTGTACAGTGAGAATTGCCATTAATAGATTCACAAAATCTTCAGTGTGGTTCACACTTAAGTGCCCATTCCATACAGAAAGGAAATACTACAAATATATGTTTAAAGCCTACCTAGTGACTGAATTTTTATAGTTTTTACATCTTTGGTACTATGAGTCAAATATTACTCTGCTAATGTAAATCTTTTACTGTTCTGAACACAGTGCAAGTTAAAGGCTATCCACATATCTTTACCCTCACTTAACTAAAATGAACCTAAAGCAACATCCTGCATTACAAATTGCACCTCCTTTTCTTACTCAACAAAAGAGAAATACAGAAGCAGGGATAAACTGCTGTAAAAAAAATCCAATGTTCCAAAAATGGTTCCCCAAGTGTGCCTCCCTAGGCTATTTTACAAAGACAAATTTAAAAGAAATATGCAAATCACCTAAAACTGGAGGCAACTCTGGCTCCTGAACTCAATCAAGTACATTTAAGTACATGTGATGCGCCTCGTTTCACAGCCATATTGCATGACTTTACATCCTGATCACACATACAATGATGAAACTTGCCTAAGGAAGAAACAGGAAAGAAAATTGGATTTAAGGGTTAATAATTCTAGTTATGAGAAGAGACAATCACAGAATAGCACCCATGCTTGTTCCTGAATTGTCAGCACAAATTTATACCAATGAGCTGGATGTTAAATAGTAGATGTTATATAGTAGACAACACTACAGAGGCCCCCTTCTGCTAAGGTTTAAGGAGGACAGAGTGTGTGTGTGGGGGACCATACATGTCTGTAAATATATATCAATTTGCGGGCTTCAGGAAGGATTCACATATCATCCTCTTCACTTCATCTTGGGAAGATCCAGCCTGCTGAGCTGAACTGGCTGAAGCAGCAGCTAACTGTGCCTGCTGGGCAGCCTGCTGCATCTGTAACCACTCCTGCTGTGCTAATTCAGCCTGTTGCTGCCGTGCCTGTAACAAGAGAGCTTTTAATATGTCATTAAACATAGGGTCATTTCATTCTGCTCTGACCAAGTGTCAAGAAAAAGCTAAAGCTTTAAGGATCTTCACCTTGGCAAATAACTCCTGCTGCTGACGGAGAAGTTCCTCTTCAGGAATGCCGAGGTTCTCTAGTCGAGAGCTGGCCTTCCTCCGTTTAAGTGCTACAGTTTTACACTCCTGCAGAACATCTTTTACTTCTGCGATATATGACCCAAAACCTAGACTTTCAAGTGCTAAAAAAAACAAAGTATTAAATTCACTGTTACTTAGCAGACCGTCAAAAGTACAGCAAACAAGAAAACATTAATCTTTACACTGTAACTTAATAGTGTACAACTATCACTGTCAGGGCTCTCATGTAAACGCACAATGAATGCTAAATTAACATTGGGCATATTAATATATATCCGGAATCTAAAATATTGTAGGGTAAATCCACAAACCACACCCATGTGCGCTTGATCAAGACATTTAACATCAGCTTACTGACTTCGAAAAAACCTCTGCCAAATTACTAAGTTATTTGTGACCAGAACCACACCGCCCTTGACAGAAGCAATGACATCTTCACCGTTTATAACGTGCTCTGGAGATATGGTCTTCTTCTCGGATTTATTGCATATCTCGTTGGCTTCTGATGAGATGAGGTGAATAAATTCCGTGCAGCAGTTCACCACCAGCTCTCTGGCCTCGTTCGCTACTCGCACGTTGGGAAGTGTTTCTTTAATCATTTTATTGATTGCCGCCCTAGGGATCGTCAGATCATCGTCGTTCCCCGATGAAGAGGCCATGAGGGATAAGTTGCCTTGATGCTTCAGAGTCTCAAAAGAATAGGAACCAGGCGGTGAATTTCAATGGGTTAATAATAATGGAACAACAACAGCGGCGGCTGCTGCTGCTTTGTGTGGAGCTTCAGATGGTGTAGCTTTCTTCGAAACACTCTTAAAGGTAATTTTAAAATACAAAGAGGAAAGTGTATGTGTTAGACAAAATGAAGGAGGATGAAAGTAGTCGGTACTTCTCGGTTGATTAGATCACGCTGAGTCTCCACATCCACACGTCAACGCTGCTGCTGTTATTCCTGTTCGCGTTTACAAGCATGGTTTAACGTTGACTATTCATTCCCAATCTAACGCACTATCTAGATAAACTAAAAAAGCGCCGTTCACGTTCTGCCTGAGCACAGGCGGATATATTGCACCATCTGAAAGTTTTAATTCAGTATTTTTTCAGCTATTGGTTAGTAATCCACAACACAAACTCCACAATGCAACACTTCAGAATATCCGTTGATTCTTCTTCTTGTTTAATGGCGGTTGGAAAAACCAGCTTTAGGTACCTACACCGCCACCTACTGGGATGGAACGTGAGCGTTGATGTTTTAAAAACTACTTATATTTTATTATACTTTATTTTCAGATTTCAAATTAAAGTTTTAGACGACACATTATATAAGCATGGCTCACCAGTTAGACAGGAGCAGAAGCACCTTTTGATCTTTATAAATACACGTTCATTGTAACCTCATGATCTTGACCTTGCTATATTTTTAACAGTATATAGTAATAATTTTTTAAGTTAATCTTGAGATATTTCATATTTTTGCAACACAGGATTTTTAAAAAAGGTTTAATGTCCATCCCATGTCCATGTTTAATGTCCATGTGTTCTTGATGAGTATAATCAGGAACTTGTGCCTTGTGCTAAGTTGTTACATTTGTGCATGCATTATAATTGCATCAATTTGACTTGAAAGAAAAAATATAATCTAATGTTAATGTTTTATGAACACTAAGGTTTATAAATGACTAAGATTAGAGAAATTTTAAATTAAATTTTCATATATTATAGAGTATAAAGTGAAAGACTTTCTTAAACTTCTCATAAATGGAGAACTATCTGATCTGGACACCACACGAAATTAGTGGTGCAGCTGAGGTTGAAATACAAATCAGTATACTGATTGAGGAGACAGGAAATGACAGACATTACTCTTACCCAGAAGGGTGAGATTAAATGGCGTCATAGGCCATTTAGCACTATAAATCAACACTTCTGAGATGCCTCCAACAAACATTTATGCCATGTAAAATGGTAGATTAAGTTTCAAAACAGCTAGTACACAAGAAATCAGAATCCTAGTTGGTCTCCACCTTTCTATGGATTAAATTGCCATGAGTGTCTATGTACTGGGAAGCTGGAATGGATATTGGCATTTTTAGAACAATTACATCTCATGATGGGTTTTTCCAGCTCTGTTCATATTTGGTTAACAATTTGAAAAGACGAGTAGAAAACACAGACGTGTTCTTCAAAGTACACCCTTTGTACAATGCAATTCGCAGATGATGTTTGGAGCTTCCCTTTGTGGAAAACATCTGTTGATGAACAAATAGTTCCATTTCGTAGAGCTCTCTCCGTCAAGCAATACATTAAAAATACACACCCATTGGGTGTTAAAATATACTTTTTGTGTGGCAAAAGTGGCACAGCCTATGACTTTGTGCTCCATCAGGGTGCCTCAATGAAACTGTCAGAACAGTACAAGTAACACTTGAGAATTGGAGCTGCAGTAGTGTACTATCTCAGCCAGCGCATCACCAGTGCCAACCACAAGCTGTACTTCGATAATTTTTCCAGAATGTACAATCTGTTGGAAATACTGACAGAGATGAAAGCTCATGTTGCTGGGACAGCAAGGGCCTGTCATTTTGGAAAACCACCACTCATTTTGGACAAAAAAAGTCCACGTCAAAAAAGAAGCAAGGAAATCACGATCAAGTTGTAAGCTGTGGTACTGGTCAAATAGTTTGATAACAGATCAGTCCTTATGGCTTCCAACTTTCTTGGTGTTGGCAAAGTGGATGAGGTGCAGCGTTGGGGAAAAAGCAGATTAGTTATGTAACAGTCCCTTGCCCAGAAGCAATAAGGCTGTACAATGAAGCAATGGGAGGGGTCAACCCACTGAATCAGCTGATTAGTCTGTACAGAACAAATGCATTCCAAAAACTGGACCCTGAGAACAGAAATTGTCATTCTTATTAAATTTTGATCTCACACTTTCCATACTTGGTCTTTTGCCAAATTTTCAGACATACTTGTTAGATCTATAGCTAAGCATCTCTGATAAAAAAATAACCACCTTGAGTATAACTCCAATTGTTATTACATACTAGATTTTTCATTTGTAGGAATTCTTTCCTTATGGTCATTATGCATGCTACCCCATGAAGTAGTGTGTGCATTAAAATCTCCACACCTGTGAATGTGTTTCATTGTTTTCATCATTTTACATGAATTATAATAATTTATAATATTTTCAATATTAAAATATGATCAAAACTTCTTGACCCAAACTTGACCCATGACTCCTGAATACATATTAAATGAGGTGTAACACTAATATTTGAAATAAATATCTTCAATTCCTGAGCATTTGAAACTTCTAGCATTCCACTGAAGAATGGATAGGACCATTAATATTCACCACATGCGGTCTGAGTATTTACTATCTGAACTTTTAATTTGTCATTTACTTGTTTCACCGTTATTAGGGGTCAAGCCCCGAATTGTATCCGTTAGTAAAATCTGTTAGTATTCATCATGGAAATTTTCCTGCCATTTTGAATTTTCCGAAAAACATACTTTTTCGAACTCCTCCTACAGCATTTGTCCAATTTCTACAAAATTTGTTACATAGCATCTAGAGACATCCAAAAAGTTATGGATTCGTGATGAATGCTCATACTGTTCTTGTATACCATATCTAAAATTCTTTCTTGACACTGCTTTTGTGTTCTGACACAAAACTTTATACGTGTAATCACAGGCATTACCTGAGGGTGCATGCACAGTTTTGTCACAGCGCCACCTACTCAAAAAAATTTTTTTTACAGAGCAAAAATGCTCTGTACAAAAATGCTTATAATATATAATAGAAATATTGTCATATTGTCATTCAACTTTTTCTTTAGATTCTTTTGGTCATGCCGAGTCTGTCATAGTCAATACTACATAGTCTACTTCCTGTCCACCATTTTGAATTACACTGAAAACCTACTTTTTTAACTCCTCGTTCAAAAAATGAGGCTGCATCTTTGCCATGTTTTGGTGTATTGACACAAAACGTGGCATGTACCATTACAGGCATGTCCTGAGGGTGCATGCACAGTTTCGTCACAGTGCCACCTACTGGTCCGTAAAAGTGGTCACTTTAGATTCCTTAAGGCATGCCAAGTCAGATGACCAAAATAACATATTGTCATGCAACTCTTGAATTGTCTGCAAGACTTATGATACAAAATTCCTAGTCAATGCTGCTTTTGGTCTGCCATTTTAAATTATATTGAAAACCTACTTTTCATACTCCTCCCACAGCATTTGTTCTGAATTCATGGAATTCATGTTGATTCTTTGAATCATTCTTTTATACCATGTCAGTGAATTTGATGGCAGGCATATCAAATGGAAATCAGGCTGTATCATTACAAAACTTTACAAAATGTGTGTATTGACTTGAAACTTTGTAGGTATCATTGTCACAACATCCTAACAGCCTCATTAAAAAAGAATTTGGTGTCAACGCTAGAATCATGTTAAGCCAAGCCAGGTCATGTTAGCATTATGCTAAGTTGTGCTAGCATGATGTTAAAACCTGTTAAAATTGTTGAAATATTCTGGCCCGAGTTTTGCCACAGTAAGTATCACTCGCATTTTCTTTAGCAAATATACTTGTCTAGTTAGGGATTCCAGTGCGAAATCAAGTGCGTTTCTGTTTATTGTCTCCTGTGTTTTTTGTTTCTGGTGTTCTTTGTTTAAGACCTTAGTTCTTAGACCTTAGTTCCTAAGTTCTTATTTGGGTTAATTATCTCAATATATAGTTTTTATTGACCCCTACTTCATTGTCTTGGTTTCTTATTACCCTCACCTGTGTCGTGTTTAGTTTACTCCCTTTCTCTTGTGTATACTCCCCTGTTA
Organism: Chromobotia macracanthus; assembly: GCA_036877525.1. NCBI lineage: Eukaryota > Metazoa > Chordata > Actinopteri > Cypriniformes > Botiidae > Chromobotia > Chromobotia macracanthus. Next base: position 6,870,488 of record JAZGTH010000001.1, on the reverse strand, counting down.
TTTTAATACTCCCTGTTATTTTTCAGTTCTTTGTCAGTCCTCATTTTGGTTATGGTGTTTGAATTCTCCTATGTTCATGAGTTTTATTAAAGTATATTTTTAATATAATGTTCCATTGGATTATACCCACATACAGTCACAATAATGAATAATATTAATATTTGTCTGCTAGTTCAGGGAAAGCTTGATGCAAGAGCATCTAAAAAATTGTCATTTTGTGGAGCACAAAAGAAAGGTTTTTTTTACAAAAATTGCATAAGAAGCAACAGAAAACTACTTCTGAAGCTATAAAATATTAATCATTAGCTGCAGAAAACCTTTCAGCTTTCAAATAATTGGTGCCTTTACAAATTCATATATGGTGCATGAATATGTGTTGCATCAGATCTGATGACAGTGATACCGAAAAGCAATGACTGTTCTCGTAACTGACATAATTATTTGAAATACAAGTTTGGAACAATATGTGAATGAATAGAGAATTTCATTTTTGGTAAATGTTTCTGTTAAAGGGTAAAAACTGTCTGTCTGGCACTGAATCCGTTACTTACAAAGGCTTGGGCATAAACAATGTTTAGTACACTTATATACACAGATGTATTCATGACATTTCAGATTATTTCAACTTGTACATTACTTGCTTAAAATAATAAATTATGCTTTTGGTGTTAACAAGACAGATGAAAAGATCTTAATTAATACAAATGTATACATGACAGTCTCAATTAAACTTAAGTCCACCGGAATGTTTCGGCAATTAGGTTCCACAACTGGGTTTTTTAAAGTGTGGGGCGCTCCCTCCTGGGGGCCCCAGAGCATATGGATTAAAAAAGTCTCTGTGCAGCAGGGAAACAATGAATGGCCACATTTGTCCACACAGCAGCAGTCCGGTATTTTAGTCCTTAATATGGGGGGTTAGGTCAAGACTCCACCACTGGACTCACGACCACATTTTCGGTTATACCCAGTCGATCTTCCGACATCAAACAGATGCGCTATAGTGCAGTATTATGGCTGTTTTAAACAAATAAAAAGGCGGATGTCATTCTCTCCAGCGCTGGTTGACTGCATCCTTTGCGCGTTCTGCTTACGCATTGCTTGCGCGCGTTAATGCATGTTCTGTGTGAAACGGGTGTTTTGTAGTCCCCTACAGAGGAACGGTAACTATCCTGTATAAAGGCTAGTCGCATCAGAGTATTGCGTTTTGTAATGTGGGGCTCACAGACTCAAACTTGTAAGTAAATGGTTGTAATCTGAAACAGTGACAGTTGCCAATTGCACATTGCTCACTAAGGTAGGGATGTAGGCATATTAATTAATAAAAGAGATGCTTACATTTGTTTAAATTTCTTTCTTTTCCTTTTACAAATGTTCTGATGATTTTGAGTGGGATGGACAATAATTATCTACTGTCCTTTTATACATTATTTTTAATCTCTTAAAAAGTGATAAATTATAAAAGTGTCTCATTCCCTCAATCAGACAATGGATGTTACATATGTAACTGAGACGTGTCTGTGCAGCAGAGAAACAAAGGCCGTGTTTGTTCAAACAACAGCAGAATACGTCTGTCAGCCCTTTATTGTCCTTAATATGGTTATTTATGGGAGTGTGACAACCGCATATAACTCACATATAACTCATCGATAAAGATTTGTTTTTGCATTTTTGGTCTGAAGTGACTTGGCTAAATGTAAGTGGACTATTTTAAAGTTTGTTTTAAGTGACGCTCTACCTGTTGCCAGTTGGTGGCGCTATGACTGTGACTCACAATAGTCATATGAAAGTCATCAGCCCATCACACCAAACATATTCCCTAAATCAATATATGCTGTAGATATTAGAGACTTCCTGTTTCCCATTTTTAGCCATAATTTTACTCCCTGCCATGGCAACATCGAATCATCACCCCTTTAATAGTTTGGTTTTGAAAAAGTTGACTGTCTGATGCATTGTGGTCTCACACCTCCAACAAACTTGTCATTAAACAACATTTTACATTAATATTAATGTTTTACATTGCTTAATAAATCTAGACAGAATAAGCGAGGATCCCCATGTGCTTATTTTATAAAATCAAATGTCAAGTATTGCATTTTAGGCCTGGCCTAGAGATAATATTTCACAATGCGTGTGATGACAAGTAAAGATTAAATTCCTTTAAAATTTCCGATGTATGAATCTTGAAATCAATGAGAATTTATCAAGTGGTGTGTTAATCAGATTTGTGTGTCTGTCTGGTTTGGTTTAGCTACAAAATCATACATCAGAAGACTACAGAGAACAGCTGAGAGGACTGAGGAAAGGGGCTCAAAAATCATTCTGGATCCCTCACATCCAAGCCACCTCCTTTTTGAACTTTTGCCATCTGGCCGGCACTTAACGAGCGACAGCTGACCGTTCCCCCACAACGAGGCATCAGATCAATCTGTAAAACTCTTACCTATTCCGTTCCTTTGTGGTGGAATGAACTGGCAGCCTCCACCCGATCTGCTAAGACCATCACAACCTTAAAAAAACAACTCAAAACACACCTGTTTCTCAGACACAGTGTCTGAACCCTAATGCTCTTCTATCCTATCCCTCTATCCTATCCTTCTATCCTTACAAAAAAAAATTCCTGTCTCTTGTCCATCTTTCTCTCTAGTAACAGAATACAATGTCCGTTGTGAATGTAGCTTTGTAGACTTGGCTCATTGGCGTACAAGACAAAATGTTCAATGCTCTCGTCCTTTGTAAGTCGCTTTGGATAAAAGTGTCTGCTAAATGATTAAATGTAAATGTAAAAAGAGCACCGAAAATCAGGACAGCCAGGCACAAGAACAGTTTCTTTCCCCAGGCAATCTACCTCATGAACAGTTAACTGTTCTCCCATTGTGTAATAAAAGTATGTGCAATAACCTTATACTTATCACCCTACATCCAAGTACATCCCTACAACTTTATTTTATTTTTATTCTATTCCTATTATTTTTTATCTCTATAACACACAAATGTGTTTTTTTATTTTTGTTATCTGTGTGTTGTTGTTGTCTCTGTGTATTGTAAGCTTGTCAAACTAAAACAAATTCCTTGTATGTGCAAACATACTTGGCAATGAAGCTAGCTTTCTTTCATTTTCTTTAATTTTCTGTCTTTCTTTCTGTCCGTCTTTCTGTCCGTCTTTCTTTCTTTCTTTGCCTTTAACACTGAACAGAGCATTGACATTCCTGTTTTGACATTGGTTGCATCACATAACACAATTATTCTGACTCTGAAATCTTAATGTACAACTCTGGTAAAAAAAAAATTGCAAAAAAAAAAAACACTGCAAAATGATCAGTTTCTCTGGTGTTACTCTATAGGCATACATTTAAATAAAATTAATATGTTTGTTTGTTTTATTCTATAAACTACTGACAACATATTTTTCCCAAATTCCAAATTGAACATTGTGGAAAGCAAGCGTGGTTTCGTCATCGCTGCCGGCGGACAGTAAGGTTTGGAGACGAAATGGTTAAGGGAAATGCCTCCCTTGTAATGAACCCTAACAGCTGTTCTCGTTTTGCAGTGACTCAAGAGACAGGTTAAAATGGGGCTGCAGCGAAGGCCAGGTCGAGGAAGAGAGCGAGGACGGGACTCTGAGCTACAGAGAGTTTTGAACAGGGTGCCCCCCGACCTGTTTGTTTCTCTAAAAATATGCATTGTTTTCAGACCTCAAATAATGCAAAGAAAACAAGTTCATACTAATTTTTAAACACAATACTAATGTCTTAACTTAGGAAGAGTTCAAAAATCAATATTTGGTGGAATAACCCTGGTTTTTAATCACAGCTTTCATGCGTCTCGACATGCTCTCCACTAGTCTTTCACATTGCTGGTGGGTGAGTTTATGCCACTTGTTACGGAGGAGGTCCCTGCTCCACCTCCGCACCACCAGCAGGAGCCGTCTTCTGAGTACTAACGCTATGTTGAACTACAATTCCCATATTACCTCATACCTGGGTTTGACCACTTCCTGTCACCTGATTACTTCCTGTTCGTAACATGAACCTCATTAACTCTAGAGTTTATAAACCCCATGCTTTCAGACACTCTTTGCGAAGTCTTGTTTTGCCCTGGCGACTTTTCTCAGTGTTTTCTATTGTTTGTTGGATTACTCATTACCGTTGGGCTTTTTAGATTTTTATTATTGGATTGTTTGCTGCCTGCCTTGGTTTTTGGACTGTTTACCTGGTTTTTGGATTCCTCGCTGCCTGCCCTGATTCACAGACTGCCTATGTTTATGTTTGCTTTCTGCCTGCCCTGACCCACGCCTGGATTACGTTTACTCTTCTGCCTTGTCTCCGTTATACCCTGTTTGCTGCCGTTTGACCCTGTCTGCTTGGTCTATGAATAAAAGTCTGCAAATGGATCCTCATGTGTGTGCCTCTTTAGTACACCACTATTGGCACGAAAATTGAAACATCTCAGTTTTGTTTGATGGTTTGTGACCATCCATGATTCAGTTCTGGAGATTGGGCTGGCCATGACACGGTCTTGATCGTGTTTTGGATGGTGATCCTCCATCCGAAAATTGATTGTCCTGCTGGAAAAAACAATCCTCAGAGTTGGGAAACATTGTCAGAGCAGAAGGAAGCAAGTTTTCTTCCAGGACAACCTTGCATGTGGCTTGATTCATGCACTTCATCATGTACTTGATTCATGCAGTTGTGTCTCCGTCTAACCATTAGAAGACCAGGTGTTGGGCAAAGCTGAAAATTGCACTCATCAGAGAAGATGACCTTACTCCAGTCCTCTACGGTCCAGTCCTTATGGTCTTTTGCAAGAGCCTCTGGCTCTTTGCTTCTCATTGAAAGGGTTCAATGAGAAGCAATTGCTTTTTTTCTTTTCAGCTTTGCATGACTTCAGCCCTGCCGCTATGAGCCTATTTCGAACGTCCTCGCTGTGCACTTCACTCCAGCTGCAATTTGCCATTTTTGTAGCTCACTTGATGTCATCCTATGGTTTTTGACTGACATTCGAATAAGTTGGTGGTCATTTCGTTCAGTGGAGAGTCATTTTTGCCATGTTTTCTGAACCTTTCCTCATAAGTAATATTTGGTTCAGGTGACAATCCGTACTGTAAAGTAAAATTTTTTTCCAGAGTTGTATCTATACAATTTGTCAATTACCCCAAACAAACTGATTTAAGGGAAAAACAGTATGGTTGACAAAAATCGAAGAGTTTGGTGAGTGGGCACTAGTAAGGTGTGTACAACAATCACAGAGCTTTTTTTTAACAGGGTTTTCATTTTTGTTTTATTAATCCTGACCTACTAATCTTTTAATTCAATAGAACAAAAAGCATTTGGCAGAATTCACAAGTCACTTTTTTTATAATAACCTAATTTATAATTCTAGCCATAAAGTATTTCACTGCGTCTCTCTATTCAATGAAGAATCAAGTCTGAACTTACCATATGGAATGCCCAGTACTTCAGGTATCTTTAGGTTAAGCATTCAAGTAAAGATATACCTGTAGAGATTATGCAAATAAACAGAGTGGCTTAGAACAGCCAAAAATTATCTGCTTCCTAGGAAGTATAAAATATTGCTGCTACAGTGAAACAAATTCATATTATGATGCTTGAAAAAAAAAAAAATTTCATTTACAAATATAAAGTTTTATACATTTTTTTTGCAAAATAACTAGCTTGTGTGTAAAACAATGACTTGAAGGGAGATTTAAGAAAACAAACATACAAAACCATTTTGTAAAGAGTTTATTATAAAGATAACTTGAAAACATAAGATATTTTGTTAGACTGTTTCCTATTAGAAAAAGTTTCTACTTTTCCTAATACTACCGTAATTATAGTAATAAGCACAGTCTGTTTTGATCCCAGTTACAAAAAGGATTTTTGTTTTAAAGGTGTGGAGTTATCAGACCAACTGAGAACCATTCTGACAGAAAGAAAATCATATGAGCATTTGTGGATATGCTGCACACTATGGTGGCTTTTTTGTCTTGAGATTTATTGCAGAATGCAGCTTTAACCTAGTCTGCCAAATGCATGTAAATTAATCAGTTGTTCCCCCAAAAGCACACAACCATTTTACGTTTTGGACTTTTTGGGCTAATGGGAATTGTCTCGTACAAATTTAAGATAAACGAAAACTTATGTGAGTAGTTTTTCCCTTATTAGCTGGATTTTTTCCCCCCTGAAATGTTTCTTCTCCAAAACATCCTTTTAACAACAATATAAACTATACTCATTAACCTAATATTTAAATATATTTAATATTATATAATACCTAATATTTAATCTAAATAATAAATCTTGTAAATAATTACAATTTAGGCTGGTTGTGTAGGTTAATGAGTAATTAAGGTGGACATGTGGTTGTTCTGTCACAATGAGTGTTTTAAATAAAACATTCTGGCTTTTACATTAAGTGTTTATATATTTTTTTTCCAAAAACACTAAATGAAATGTTAACACATTTATACCATTTGCAATTAAAATTAAATCAACAAATGATAAGTGCACTAATAAAGATAATTGTCTTTCAACAGTATTCTAAAATGTTAATTTCTTTATTAATTTGGAGTAAGAGTTAAAATAATATTTAACTCAACAGTTAAATGTTAAACAGTGAAAAATCAAAAACCTTGATGTAATCACAGATCAGAATTAATACAAAGTAGGTACATGATGTAAGTCACTGCAATTACATTGTACTAATACACTGTTCACAATGCTGTTTTTTGTTAAAGGTCTGTCTGACCCCCCAAAATAGTTCATTCTTTAGTTAATAATTAATTTGAACTTACAGGTTATTCACAATATTTCATTTATTCAGTATTTCATTTAAAAGAATAGTTTTGTGACTTAGACAGACTGGAAATTGGAATGTACATATGACCACATAGTTAAACTACAGTAATTGATTCTGAAGCATTAGGGGGTATTTCAACTTAACACATATGGAAAGACGAACACAAACTAAGCAAATAATACATACAGGTAGGAATGTCTCGAATGACAAAATTAATGGAAGTAAATTCACATGTAATCATTATCCTAAGGCTTTATGTCCACCAAAGCATTTTAATGTGGCTTAAAACGGCTGGCACTCTACTGAAAATGCCGGCTGTCAGCATTTAAGAGCACTTTGTACGTGCTGTGTTTTTCAGTTAAGATGCTCAACTGGTTGCTGTGATACAGAATATTTGCAGAAGGGATGCCATTATCTTATTTCGCAGATGTTTTTTTTTAACAAGTAAACTTTTGGTAATAGTCCAGGACTATCATCTGGTACAGATGTGGTGGAGCCCAGCATTAATTTTAATATTGTTTATCAGTTGTACAAGTAGAATGTGACTACTGGTCGGTATGGTGTTTGTCCCGCCCCTCCTGCACTGTTTGGATGGCTGGGACAAAAGTGACACTGATGAGTGCAGTGTTTTAGTTGAACATTAGCGTTTAAGCTAAACATTTTCAACTCTTGGCGATCAGAAAAACACACAGAGCGCCCAGCGCAAAGTAAACGCTCAGGGCCTTGCCAGCTCCCACCATTTTAAAAAATGCGGTGCTCCCTTGGCAAACCACTAGAAAAAAATTATACGCTGGCCGCAGGAAAAACACTTCAGTGGACACATGGCCTAAGTGCACAGAGTAGGTAATCACCACTGCTCTAAATACTAAAACTTAAGAATTAAATCATTTCTGTTAATTATACAGGTAAATAATGTCTTCTGACAGCAGTATTCTTTCATGAGTAGAAGGGCCTCTCTAGAAGACCAGGGAACCTACAGGTCACTGACAGATGATCTTCAGACACTATTGGGTTAATGCATTAGTTTTAAATGCACTGCTTACAATTTGGACTGCAGGGGCTTCAGGTACTTGTGGTAGGACTCGTGCACCTTAAAAGAAATTAAATTAAGGTTCTTGAGAATTACTTGGAGAAACTAAGCATGTACTATCTCTTTGAACCATTACATTTATTGTCATTGTTAATACTACTGTATGTTTTAAACTGATGCAACACAGTTTCCATTATATTCAGAAATTGTTCAACATGTATTACAGTATGGAGTGTTTTTCCGGACAATTTTAAAAAGGAATTAAAAAATTGCATTTGCAATTGCATTTTTTATTTGTGGGTATAAAAGTTGTGACAATTCAAATTGTTTGCATTTTCATTTACACTAACGTACAATGTCTACCAGATTTCAAATGAAAATACAAAGTCCATTTGCAATTGCATTTCCCATGTCTTAGGAGTTACCTCTTTTATTATTAAAATTAAATTGCAATAGCAATTAACCATTTGCGATTTCATTTCCTCTGCATTGTGTATTGAGTCTGCCAAAACCCAAAAGCAATTACAATTCTTTTTGCATTTGCATTTCCGATGCCTTACACACACCTGTCAATCAGTGTCAGGGGTTGGACTATACTGTGGGGTGTGACATGATGCAGAGGAAATGAAATAGCAAACAGGTAATTTTATACACCCACAAATAGAAAATGCAATTGCAAATGCAATTCCTTTTTTAAATTGTCTGGAAAAATATCCCATATTACAGGAAAATAATAGAATGTCAATATATTCTTAAAGAAAACAATTATGCACACATATCAGTGTTGGGGAACCTACTTTGAAACAGTATCTTGCCTAACTTTTCAAAACAGTGGACCTACCTTTTGAGCCAACGTACATAATGACGCCCCCACCACACACACCCAATGGGCAATTGTTACACAATGTTTAAACAATGTTTCACTTTTATAATCTTCAATGATTGAAAATAACAAAAACAATGCTTGTTCCATATAATTGGTCCATATTCCAAATATTCCATATGTTTTAGACTGACAACTGCATTTACAATTACACATTACAAAATGTAACACTCAAGCTGTTTTTTTATACAGAAGACTTGCCACTGCTCTGCTGCACCACAAAACACGGATTAGAAGTGTGCCAGCAGCACATAGACAGAGCACTTGCATCTTACACCCATTGTGCTTTTACACTGAACCGCTGGTGTCTGTGAACCGCCAAGACCACAATTGTTATAAAATTTGTACTGGGTCATTCCGTGTCATGCTGGCCTTGATTCATGGCTTACTGTGGTCATACAAATGCTGCATGTCATTTTGTGGAGTTGGTAATAAAGTCACAAAGTTTTTTAACTACTGTAAAAAGTGTGTGTTTGACACCGCAGACTCCACTAACACAAGGTTCAAGCAATGCGCATTGCAATAAACATAAAATGCCTTTTCAGTCCTTAATAGAAAACAAAATGTAGTCCTTTGTAAGGACTGCTAATGTTGACTGCTCCATCATAATCCTGCACATGGATGTCTTCAACTTTCAGCTCGCTCTCCTTCAGCAAGTCCATTACTAGGTTTTCAAGCTGTTCTCCTGTTGTTAACTGAACATCACAGAGCTGAATGAAGCACTGCTTTATGTTCAAGTCATGTACAAAATGCACCACAAAGCACACCTGTTCGATGTGACATCTGTAGTCTCATCAAGTAAAATTGAAAATATTTATGCCTCCCTCACTTCCTTGAGTATGACCTATTTCACATAAATAGACAATGGTCTAATTAGGCCATTTTAAATTTGGTATGAGATGCCTTTTCCTTGAAGTTGTTAAGGTGAAGCTTAAGGACACTGCCATATATAACCAACTCCACAAGCTCTAAGAAATTGCCTTTGTTCAAAGTAAAAGGCTTTCATTGTCACCTCTGAATGTCATACCTTGTTCGCCAAGTAGTCAGTCAGTCGGTAGATAATCTCCTTGTTGTTTTGCCTCTCTCTTTCTTTAGCTACTTGCATTTCAAAGTCAGCCTTTTCCAATACTGTTTGTGAAGGCCCGTATCTACCTGTTCTGCCTCTGTCCCTTCCCCCTGTCTCTCTGTATTGCCTTTCTCAATCTGAATGTTTTCTGTCAAACTTTTGAGTTGACTCTGAGGCAGTATCATCTTAATATAGAGAATGAATAACAAACCTTTTACAATCATATTGTAAATACAATTGTTAGACCTGGTGCTTATTTAATTTATGTTGTATCTACCCTGTTGTATTAGTTATATATAATATATAGTATATAGTAAAGGTGTGACAAACTGTCTGCTAAATATTCTGATTTACCTGGGAGATGGGCACCTCAGTTGATGAGGGCAGAGGGGCAGTGGCTCTAGCCACCGGTCCACCCCCTGTGCACAGCCCTGGATGCCAGCATTATTTTATTTTTATACATAGACTGGTAGATCAATTAGTAAAATCTGTTGACTTTAGAAATCCTTGCTACATTATATGCCAATGGTGATGGGTCATTCTTAATGTCATTTTCATTTTAAAGCAACTGTTATTTTGGGAGCTACCTTTTTTAAGGCCCTTATGTGTTATAGTCCCAGAGATATGGGGATCTAAATGGGCCTCCTATGAGGAAACTGTACACATTTTAATTTGTCAAAACACAAATGTAAAAATCAGGTACTTTATTTCTTTTAAAGAGGAATGTCTGAAGAACAAATAATGTTAAAGCCATATATATACCTTTTTACTCATGGTACTGCATTCATACTTCATTTCAATTTTGGATTTCAGAACATCTATTTAGCTTCGGAAGGCATCATTTATTATTGAAGTGTCGTCCACTTCAAAGTAATACTGTCTATAAGTGGTGTGGATGACTTATACATAACACTCATTAGCATGTCCTGACCACTTAAATAATGTGGAAAAATAAAGTGTTTAAAGTGTAAAGTGTTTGAGGGATATTGTTAAATATAACCCATAACAGTTGATGTAGTGTGTCTGGCTATGCTTCACATTTTGAAACCAGGGGAAGTTCTAATAATTAACCAATCTAGGTGAGCTAAATCTTGGTTTATCAAATTCACATCATAGGCACAGAGACCTTCCATGCTGCCCTCAAGAGGAATGAAACATAGCTATAATACTGCATATTTAGACTTATGATAGCTCCAGAAGCCATTCTAATTCAAGGTGCAAGCAACATTTATTGGTCCTCACATATTGGTGTATGATAGGGATGCTGATGTGAAGTTTGAACATACCTAATCTTTTAACAAGTTCTTCCAATTTCATGCAAAACATCAAACTTTATCAGGCACAAACACAATGTTGAACAAAAACTTAATTTATCATTGCAAAGGCCATTACATTAGACTGGCCATATATGTTAATGTAATAAAAATCTTTAGTAGTTGTTCAATGCCTTGAAATGGTTAAAGCCGTAAAAAATTGCAGATAAAATTTAAAATCGCTGACTTCCTGTTGGATTTAGGATACTGCTGTAAGTGACCAAATTGCGTACATGTATGTGAAAAGTTGCGTGATGACTGCTTTTTTAAAATTTTGTAGGTGGCATTATAGAGCAATTCTGACACACTTCATTTTATACATACAAGATTTTCGCCACTTCTGACATGTATACAAAGTTTCATGAGTTTTTGAGCATGTTTAGGCTCTCTAAAATGGATTGCATTTTAGAGATAATAACAAACAGAGCAGTAGGGTCCTCAATAGGATCCTCAAACCATTGGTGCTCAGGCCATAATTAACAACATCTATATTCAAATTTCCCTGAAACGCATACAAATATACAATCTTATGAATAAACTACTAGAAGCATTAACTGTGCTTCAACTTGATTATTTTTAACAGCAACTCCAAGACACTGAAATGGTTATGTTCAATGCAGTTGTTTTGATAGGCGGAAAAATATTTTCAACAATCTGCTGTGTGAACAAACCTAGCCTTCAATTGTTTCGCTGCTGCATGGAGACTATTTTTAACCCATGCATGCTCTGGCCCCTTCCTGTGAATGCATGCCCCACATTTTGAAACCCCCCCACTAGACTAACATTAAAATGATGTACTGTTTGAAAGTTGCTTATTACTAAAAGCTATACTATTTGGAAGACTGCTGTTAATTAAGATGTGAATGTCACTGAAACTGGAAAAACTACTGGAAAAAGTGGGAGAGAATATTGGGCTAATGAATATTGCCTGAGAACTACAGTGAATGAATTGGCTCAGTAACTCTCAAAACTGCGTGAAGAGCTCTGTCACATGACCTATTTAATATTAATAAACCAAGTTCATAACTGTGCTTTAGGTCAGGGTCCTTGAAAGGCTAAACATGGCCCTTGCCCATGCCATTTTAAAATGTAATAAATTGTAAGTTTGTAGCATCACTACTTTAAGTTAGTGAATCCCCAACACTGGCATACTCCCTGATTTTAACTGACCCTTACCTCTGTATGGTTCAGAGGAGACCTTTTCGCCCACTCAAACATATGCTCATAGACGTTGCCATCGTATCGCCCCAGAGAGGAATTTAGCATCTCATCACGGTAGTCAAAAGCATCCACCAGAGCCACTGCATTGGGCCTTAGCTCTGAGAGGAGACCCTTCAGCCTCTGGGAGATCTGAGCAAGCTGGGGAACACTTAGCAGACCAGCCTTAGAAAATAGGAAAAAAGGTTTAGCTACAGTTCCAATTATACAGTGTTTCTTATCATAATACTAACTTATTTTTGCATTGGTTCCAAAGGGTGCTCTCATAAGAATGCTGAATCTGGGACAAACTTTTAATATCACCACGGTATAAAACACAGCAATCCTGTTCATGTTAAACTTGCTACTGAGTAGGTAAGAGGTTACAAAGTTGTTGCTATAACAATGATTTCTCAATATAATTTGAACCTCATAAAGAGAACTGAGGTTCATTAACAATTAAATCTAGACTTAATAATTCACATACAAAGACCAGGGCCCTTTTGTAACTGTCTCAAAACTTAAATTTTAATTTCACAGGGCAATGAAAGCAGTGCTTTTTATGCCTGTCAGGCTTTATATGCTCATTTGAGATCAGTGTTGTTACACTTTACGTATTTGCAGCTGATCATAACACAATTATCATGACATCATTTACAAATGTCCCATCAATAAAGAACTTAGTCCAATTTGAAACCTGAACTCACCATATTATCAAATTTTTTGTCGAAATGTTAAAACAATGAAATTGTGTTTGGGAATTATGCCTATCAAAGGTCTTAAAAATAAACATTTATACATTTAATTAAATAAACTCCAAGGCATTTCAATATATCTTTTTGACCTGAATGTCTTAAATAACCTGTAGAAAGTCTCCAGTGTTCAGTGCGACTCCATGAAGGGCATAAAGCAGAGCCAAACTGCTAAGCACAGAGTGGACAGCTGTGTCTTCAATCTCACTTAGTTTAGCAGCAAACAACTTTACCACCACATAATGACAATGGGCCTGTTGAGAGTGAATGAAGAAGAATACTTATAATATACTTGTAAATTACGATTTAAATATATACAAAGTACATATACCATATGACTGAATCGATTTAATTAGTTTTGTAAATTGAAAACAGTTAAAATGTCCAAAGAATATATTTACTGGTATTTTTACTCTAAAGCTAGTTTAAAAGAAGGCTTACGTCAGATGCTCGGACTAGATCAATGGAACTGTTGTTCCAGGCATCCTCATTGCTTTTGCTATGCTGTAGCTCCACCTGAAGGCTTTTAAATGCCATTTCGACTAACCTGTAAATGTTTTTCAAAAACGTGTGCTCAGCCATTGCAAACAAAACAACTTTTATCAGTGTTTTCAAAGTGCCGTCAAGCACAAGGTATTTATAATACTTTAAAAGTTTTCACCAAAAAATGAAAATACCATCATTATTAACTTATTATTATAACAATAAGTTACTTCAGCAAGTAATAAGTAACTGAAGTGCTTTGAATGTGCTATCAATACTCTATAAAATCTTGTCTTTGCATGCAATTCTGTGCATAATATTAATATTGCGTCAAGAATGCTATGAAGGTGTGAACCATCTTGCAAACTGCATTTGTGTGTATGCTTCTTTTACTGTACAGCCTTGTCTGTCAGAACGAGGACACATGTAGAACATGCAGAAGTATTTTCACAGTATAAAATGCATAAACAGGGCTGCCAACTCTCATGCATTCAGTGTGAAACAAACAACGGAAATGTACGCACTCATGTCAAAAGTTTGCCTAAAATACAATAATTCCTAATAATTTAACAAAACAATTGGCTTCCTCTCAAATTTTATACCAGTATTTTTGCTATAATGCATTAGAAACTTTTAGAGGTTTAATCTCAAGTTTTCAGCCAGGATATAGTTTTCAAACAGAATATAGTTTATGCATATGAATTGAATAATTGATTTTAAAAAAAGCAAAAACTGTTGCAAAAAAATGCTGAAAATTTAATGCAGGGGTTACATCGTTATTCAGTGAATTCCTTGCTATTCACTCTAACTGAGCTGGTAGAGTTTATGAAAGAAGTAGTGATGTCTAATTAGTGAATAAATCTTTATTTTGTATTTTATTTCTATTTTGTATGACTTCAGAAAAATATTGCATGAGTCAAATGGACCACTTTTAAAATACAATTATGATGTTTTGCATCCTTTTTGATACACTACATGGTAAACAGTGACCCAGACTTTAGAAGTCTTCAGAATTTTCTCATTTTTATGATTTGCAGAACAGTCATACAGGGTGGAAAAACAAATTTTAATTTTGGGTTAAACTATGTCTTTAACAATGGCAAATTTTTAGAACTTGTATTTACAAAAAATATAAAAACAAAATATTAAACTTGTTTCTCTGGCTAAAACTTACTTGGCAGCTCTAAGTTTATATGCCTCAACAAGGCTGGCCAGGTCATTAATATTGATGACAATGGGGCGGGATGAAACAGACTGGGGCTGGATTCTGCGCTGAGGTTCATTCAGGTAAGAAACAATGCCAGTCAACTGCTGTCCTTCCCGAGCTTGCTTGTAACACTTTACCAAGTACCTAATCAACAGAGATGTTGGATTAAGTAATAACAGTGAAGTACATAAAGGTTCACTGTATGGAAAACACCTTTATCCACATTTGTGATCATCTTTACAGTTGCTTATAACCATGTTCACATTATGCATCATGTAGTTAAACTAGTGGTAGAGCATAGTGCTATTAACACCAAGGTCATAGGTTTGATTCCCAGACAAACTACATAAAATGTATACCTTAAATGCAGTGTAAGTTACTTATTCAAGTGTCTGCCAAATGTATAACAAAACTTACATGAATAACACAAGGTCTGAAAGCTAGTTCAGGTAAACTTGCAGTATTATTAGTAAGATTGTTCTTACCTGGCTGTCTGCAGCATCATAACAGTATTCTCTCCCTCATAAGTGCAGGTGGGTGTGAAGGTGACGTAGATGTCAGGTAAACTGCTGCAGCGGGAGTAACCATGACCACCGCATGCCATGCGACATACCTCAATGCCTGCATTTGCTGCCCAAGTGGTAAAAGCTTTCAGACCTGCAGATAAAGCATGCAGCTATGCAAAGAACAGAGAAAATGGTTGATAAAGGTTTGATTAATAAATACTAAAAATAAAATAAAATGCTTGCTGAATGCACCTCAGGCATTTCACTAAAATCACCCTGATTAATGTCTCCAGAGATGCGATGGTATGTTGCCTTCATGTATTGACCCACAAAGTGGAAAGCGTATGCAGTGGCCAGCAGAGGAAAAAGTTTATACTGCTGGGTCTGATAGTCCATTATCTGTGGCTCTGGTTCTCTAAATGAAAAAAAATTTTTTTTTTAAATATAAAAATAAGTTTCTTTTATGCAGCATAAGTTTGTTTTGTCACATTATACTATTGAAGGAAATCAAACAGCGTATATGTGGGTGTTGACAACCCTGGGCGTAATTCAGACTGGTGACGGACTGCACTGTAGCGGATGGCGATAATGCAGGACTTGGAGAGAGCTCGTGCAGACTCCCCCACTATCATTGAGCGAATGAACACCATGGTCCCATATGTGAGCTTATCACTTGGAGGCTTCATGTATGTCCCGTCGGGCTCTACCTACACACACACACAGATACATAATGCATAATGACAGTAAAATGGTGAATGTAAAAAAATCTGCTTATTTGATGAATGAGCTATTAAAACTGCAGGGGTATATTACAAGAAATCTAGAATCCAATCTTATTTGTTTAGTAACCACAGCAATTACAGTTAGGAACTTAAAACTGGAAGATTTTAAATTAAGACCATGTTTATTTATGATGGCACCAGAATCTTAAATGATTTACAACCCCAAATCAGAAAAAGTTGGGACAGTATGGAAAACACAAATAAAAAAAAGTAGTGATTTCTAAATTTACTTTGACTTGTATTTCATTGCAGACAATACAACAGCACATTATTTAATGTGTTCCTCATGATTTTTATTGTTTTTTCCTATTTTGGTTCTTGCAACACATTTCAAAAAAAGTTGGAACAGTAAAGCATTTGCCATTTTGTAATGTTGCCATTCCTTTTCACAACACTTAAAAGACGTTTAGGGACTGAAGACACCAAGTGAAGAAGTGTTTTAGGTGTAATTTTGTCCCATTCTAGCTGCAAACAAGTCTTAAGGTGGGCAACAGTACGGGGTCTTCGTTGTCGCATTTTGCGCTTCAAAATGCGCCACACATTCTCTATTGGAGACAGGTCGGGACTGCAGGCAGGTCAGTCAAGTACCTGTATTCTCTTCCTCCGCAGCCAGGACTTTGTAATGTGTGCAGAATGTGGTTTTGCATTATCTTGTTGAAATATGCATGGACGTCCCTGGAAAAGATGTCTTCTTGAAGGCAGCATATTGTGCTCCAAAATCTCTATGTACTTTCCAGCATTAATGGTACCATCACAGAAGTGCAAGTTACCTTTACCAAGGGCACTGACACAACCCCATACCATGACAGACCCTGGCTTTTGGACTTGTTGCTGGTAACAGTCTGGATGATCCTTTTCTTCTTTGGTCCGGAGCACACGGCGTCCATTTCTCCCAAAAAATACTTGAAATACTGATACCTGAAATACTGATACCTGAAATACTGATACCTGAAATACTGATACCTGAAATATTCATCTGACCACAGTACACATTTCCACTGTGTGATGGTCCATCCCAGATGCCTCAGAGCCCAGAAGTCGACGGCGCTTCTGGACACTGTTAACATAGGGTTTCCTTTTGGCACAGTACAGTTTTAACTGGCATTTGTGGATGTAACTACGTATTGTGGTACTTGACAAAGGTTTGCCAAAGTAGCCCTGAGCCCATGTGGTGATATTGCTTATAGATGAATGACGATTCTTGATACAGTGCCGCCTGAAGGGTCGGAGAGCACGGTTGTTCAGCTTAGGCTTGGGCCCTTGTCCTTTACGCACTGAAATTCCTCCACATTCCTTGAATCTTTTAATTATGTTATGCACTGTTGAAGGTGAAATAAGCAAATGTCTTACTATCTTTCTTTGAGGAACATTGTTTTTAAACATTTCAATAATTTTCTCACGTATTTGTTGGCAAACTGGCGATCCTCTGCCCATCTTTGCTCCTAAAGGACTAGACCTTTCTTGGATGCTGCTTTTGTACCAAATCATAATTACAATCACCTGTTGACATCACCTGTTTCAAATCACATCATTAACCAATTTACCTGATTACTAGCCCTAAATTGCTCCTGTTCCAACTTTTTTAAAAATGTGTTGAAAGAACCAAAATAGGAATTTTGTTTTTTTGAAGAAAAAACAATAAAAATCATAAGGGACACATTAAATAATGTGCTGTTGTATTGTCTGCAATAAAATACAAGAATAGAATATATAGAATATATGGGAACCCCTTTCAATAGGGTATTAAAAAGCATCTCTGATTCCCAAATTCTTGAAAGAGTGGCAAAGAGTGACTTTAGTGAAGAAGTCTAAAATACAGTGCATTCAAAAAGTATTCAGGTGCCCCTCACCTTTTTATAATTTTATGTTGCAGTCTAGCACTACAATCGCTCAAAATACATTTTTACACATTAATCTACATTCATTAATCTAAATACCCCATGATGACAAAGTGAAAACAGAAGTTTAGAAATGTGTGTAAATTTATTATAAATAAAAAACTGAAATATCACATTGGCACAAGTATTCAGACCCTTTGCAACAAAACTTGAAATTTAGCTCATGTGCCTCCAATTTTTCTTGATCATTGCCGAAATGTTTCTACACCTTGATTGGAGTCCATCGTGTTAAATTAAACTGATTGGTTATGATCTGGAAAGGCACGCACCTCTCTATAAAAGGCCCCCCTGCTGACAATGCATATCGGAGCAGAGGTCAAAGGAACTGCCTGCAGTGCCAAGAGACAAAACTGTTGCAAGGCAAAGATCTGGAGAAGGCTACAAAACTTTTTGCTGCACTGAAGGTTCCCAAAAGCACAGCGGCCTCCATATTTCTTAAACTGAAGAGGTTTGGCATCACCAGGACACTTCCAAGAGCTGGTTGTCCGACCAAACTGATCAATCGGGGGAGAAGTGCTTTAGTAAGAGAGGTGACCAAGGACTTAATGGTCACTCTGACAGAGCTGCAGAGATCCTTTGTGGAGATGGGACAAACTTCCAGACAACCATAACTGCAGCCCTCCACCGATTTGGGCTTTATGGCAGAGTGGCTAGACGGAAGCTACTCCTAAGTGCAAAACACACAAAGTCCGCTTGGAGTTTGCAAAAATGCACCTAAAAAAGTTTCTCTAGTCTGGTGAAACCAAGATTAAACCATTTGGCCTCAATTCTAAACGTCATGTTTAGAGGGAACAAGGCACCGGTCATCACCTGCCCAATACCATCCCAACAATGAAGTATGGTGGTGTCAGCATCATGCTGTGGTGGTGTTTTCCAGCAGCAAGGACTGCGAGACTGGTCAGGGTTAAGGGCAAGCTTAATAGAGCAAAGTACAGAGACATCCTCATTGAAAACCTATTCTACAGCGCTCAGGACCTTAGACTGGGCTGAAGATTTACCTTGCAACGTAAGAATGATCCTAAGCAATGACAACACAAGATTGTCTTTGGGACAACTCTGTGAATGTCCTAGAGTGGCCCAGCCAGAGTCTTGACTTGAACCCTACTAAACATCTCTTGAGAGACCTACAAATCCAACCTAACCAAGCTTGATTATTTCCAAAGAAAAATCTTCCAAACCAGGTGTGCAAAGCTTGTTGCGTCATACCAAAAACTCAAGGCTGTAATTGCTGCCAAAAGTGCTTTAACTAAATACTGAGTAAAGGTTCTGAATATTTATGTAAATGTAATATTTCAGTTTTTCTTTTTAATAAATTTATAGACAAATTCAATTTTCACTTTGTCAGTGTGTGGTATCGAGTGTGGATTGAGAATTTTTTTTTTTAAAAACAACTGTAGTATCAGGCTGCAACATAACAATTGAAAAAGTGAAGAGGGTCTGAATACTTTCTGAATGCACTATATAACAGTTTTATTTCTTTTAAACAGTTGTTGTGTTGTTTCATAGTTTAGGTTGAGGTTACTATTATTCTAAAATGTCCACATTTTCCAAAAATAAAAAAAATACTAATTAGGAGTAGGACTGATAAGTGACCATAAATTTTCTTTGGATATGAGCAAACAACTTCTGCTAACTGATCTTCCTTCACTGTTTAGGTCAAGGTTTGAACATAGGTGAAAAACAACAGTAAACTTTTTTGTCATGTGGGCAGGACATGGTCACCTTGGCATACTTCATCAGCATATTCTCACGTGGAATTCTGACATTCTCCAGTTTCAAGTAGCCATTATCCACTTCATCAAAACCAAATTTGGGGCCAATGTCACCGACCACCACACCTGTTTAAACAGATCAACAAAACCGCAACCTGAAAACATGGACTTAACTACACAGACTACACATACAATACACAAGTCTAATACTTTAAATACTGAAGTCCATTACTACTGGCAACCTCACATGGCTATTACTACTAAGACACTACAGTAAGATTCTATTTATTAACATTAGTTAAATAAAAAAAAACAACAAATTATTAACATTGGTTAAAGGAATTGTTCACCCAAAATTGAAGTTACTTATCCATGTTAACAAACAAATCAGAGCGCTAAATTCAAATATGGTAGCACATTGGTAACACCAAATCCCATTGTCTCGTGTTTCATCAAGAAACATATGATGATTAGTCACAAAACACACAAGTTATTAACATGGAGTCGGCATGCCACCAATGTTGGGTGTACTGATTCATGTACTTTTGTTTACTTTCAAACGTGATGTATTGATCGCTAAATATGCTCAAAATAGTCATCTTTTGTCCACAAATGTTTTGTTTCACTTCAAAAGACATTTATCAACAAACTTGAGTCACATGAATTACTTTTATGATGCATGGATGCGCTTTTCAAAATAACTAAAGTTAATGAACAGGACATTATTATAAAATGTTAGTAAACTACTAACAATCCACTAAAACAAACAGGGCACAACATTTAGCAGTTGTTTGACTACTTGTGTCTCAAATATTGTTGTCTTTACAACATTACAATGTCTGTTAACGATCAGCATGTGTTACCATCATGTTTATTTTTAGATATTCAAGCCAGTGACTGAAGGACGCTGAGGGTGTCACTGTTCAGTTGGCCAAGTTTAGCAAATCTGGTGATGTCCTGTTTTGCAAAAATAGCACATTTCACCAAATTTTTTCCCCTGCAAAACTGACAAAACACAATATATTAACTGGCAAGTGAGTGTGTGGTGGGGCAGCTCCACACTTCTGAGCAGCTCCACAGCCAATTGCTTTCACACTGAAACTCACTATGTGTATGTCAAAGCTTAAGTACGCTGATGGCTACAGCTAAAGCAATCTTCAATTACACAGCAAGTCACTCAGTGTACATTACTTACTACTGCACTTGAAAAGGAGATAGACGCCAAACTCAAGTTCGGCATTGTATTAAAACAAACCCAGAGCTGGTAATAAGGCTTTTAAATTCATTTTACAAATGAATCTGGCAAGATTTTACCAAGTCTGAATGACTAATAGGCAAAAATGGATTTAAGCCCACTGAAGTTCACAATCAATACAATTTATTCTATGCCATTTAAACATGGATAACATAGGACAAGATGACCTAAATTCAGGGACCAGTACGAAATAAGTGCAAGATTTGTGACTTTAACAGAAAAACAAACACACTTTTCAAAGCAAAGTTTTAAAACAAGGTATTGTTTTGGTTTCAATTAATTAAACTGCCTATTTTAAAATTTCCAAATTTTGTACTGGAGGTGCCAACAACAGGCTTACATGCATCCAAGTTCAAAAAACACTGTCATTTTTCTTATAATAAACATTTAATATCATCTAATTTCTCAAAGATTATGAAATGATTCATTCAAAGCAGTTTGAAGATTCAGTCTCTCTAAGTCCCTCCTTTCCATGAGCCTACTCCACTATGATTAGTCAGCTGGTCCAGTCTGTTTGTGATTGGTATTCCTGCATATATTATGTAAACATAACGGCCATAACATAACTAAATTTCAACCCTAGAGGTTTATTAATCCTTAGAGATACTGTAAGGACAGAAAAAAATTGCATTAATTTTTTACTTTGTCAATTAGAGTCTGAAGATAATACAGATGAAGTAGTCAACTCAACCAGAAATTCCAATGCAATCACAATGAGCAGAACGTTTCTTAGTGTTACGTTTGAACTTAGTAGGCTATGTGGTACAATAGGTGATAACAGTGTTATTGTATTTATAATTTATTGAGGCGCACGTGTGGGAACTGCATTAGAATGTCGAGCAAAGCTCAAAACCTTTGCTGTCATGAAGCAGGCTACAACAGGTAGTATAATACACGTTTTCAACATGATATAGCCACACATACAAGCAGAAGTGTTTGAGGCCGGGTCAGCGTATATGTTTATCGCAGGCAGTCAGTGAAGACGATAGGCATTATGCAAATGTGTTACGTATATACAGACATGATAGGAGATTCAAACAGGTGACGACTTGTTCTAGAATGGCATGAAGATGGGTAAATTATGAGAATTTTAATTTTTGGGCAAACCATTCCTTTAACATAAACTAACGTTCGGTTGGCCAAGTTTAGCAAATCTGGTGTTGTCCTGTTTTTCAAAATTAGCACATTTCACCACTGCTTTTGTCAGTAAAACTGACAAATCACAACATTTGTATCACCAAAAAGTTGGGATGCTGTGTAAAATGTAAATAAAAACAGAATGCAATGATTTTCAAATCTCATATACCCATGTTTTGTTCACACTACAACACAGAACATATCAAATGTTGAAAACGAGACATTTTACTATTTTATGCAAAACATTAGCTCACTTTCAATTTGATAGCAGCAACACCCGTTAAAAAAATTGGGACGGGCAACAAAAGGCTGAAAAAGTAATTGGTACTCATAAGAAACAGCTGGAGGAGCATGGCAACAGGTCAGTAACATGACTGGGTATAAAAAGAGCATCTTAGAGAGGCTGAGTCTCTCAGAAGTAAAGATGGGCAGAGGTTCACCAATCTGCAAATACTGCATCGACAAATTGTGGAAAAATTTCATATTATCATCAAAAGATTCAGAGAATCTGAAGAAATCTCTATGCACAAGGGACAAGGCCGAAAGTCAATATTGGATTCCCGGGCCCATAGGCGGCACTGCATTAATAACAGGCATGATTCTGTCTTGGAAATCACTGCATGGGCTCAGGAACACTTCCACAAATCATTGTCTGTGAACACAGTTCACCATGCCATCCACAAATGCAAGTTAAAGCTCTATCATGCTAAGAAGAAGCCAGAAATGCTGCCGTCTTCTCTGGGCTCAACATTTGATATGTTCTGGCATTTTAAATAAGCTTCTCTCAAAGCTTATTTAAAATGAAGCTGAGGCCATAAAAACTGAGGCCAAGTGGAAAACTGTTCTGTGGTCAGATTAGTTCAAATTTTAAATTCTGGTTGGAAATCATGGACGCCACATCCTTCCGACTAAAGAGGAGAGGGACCATTCAGCGCACGGTTCAAAAGCCTGCATCTCTTATGGTATGGGGTTGCATTAGTGCCTATGGCATGGGCATTTTATACATCTGGAAAGGCACCATAAACGTTGAAAGGTATATACACGTTTTAGAACGACATATGATCCCATCCAGATGTCTTTTCAGGGAAGGCCTTCCATATTTCAGCAAGGCAATGCCAAACCACGTACTGACACCATTACAACAGCGTGGCTTCGTAGTAGGAGAGTCCGAGTGCTGTAGGCTTTCATCAATTGAAAACATTTGGGCATCATAAAACAAAAAAATCTGAGCAAAGACGACTCAGGACAGTTAGAATCCTACATCAGACAAGAATGGGACAACATTCCCTCCCAAAACTCCAGCAACTGGTCTCCTCAGTTCCTAGATGTTTACAGACTGTTCTTAAAAGACGAGGGGATGCTACACAGTGGTACACATGCCCCTGTCCCAACTTTTTGGAGAGGTGTTGCTGCCATCAAATTCAAAATGAGCTAATATTTAGTATGAAATAGTAGAATGTCTCGCTTTCAACATTTGATATGTTGTATATGTTCTAGTGTGAATAAAATAAGGGTATATGAGATTTGAAAATCATTGCATTCTGTTTTTATTTACATTTTACACAGCATCCCAGCTTTTTTGAATTGGGGTTATAGGACAGAATGGCCTAAATCCAGGGTCCAGTACAAAATATGTGAGTGCAAGATGCGCGAGTTTGCCAGATAAACAAACACACTTTTCAAAGCAAAGTTTCAAAACAAAGTGTTGTTTTGTTTTCTATAAATTAATGTGCCTGTTTTAAAGTTTTCAAAATGTGTTCCGGAGTCACCAGCAACAGGCTTACATGCATCCAAGTTTAAAATTTTTTTTTAATTTTTTAAAATTTTCTTATAATAAACACTTAATATCATCTAATTTCTCAAAGATTATGAAACGATTCATTTACATTACATTTATTCATTTAGCAGACACTTTTATCCAAAGCGACTTACAAGTGTGGAATACAACAAGCGAGTCAACCTGAAGAGGCAACTAGACACAATAAGTGCTCACAATACAAGTTTCAGACATTGCTCAGAGTATCATATGCTACAACAAGGGAGATTTAAAGGAAAGAGGGATAGGAAATGACAGGAAAGAATTTTTTTTTTAAGATAAGGTTAAGTGCTCACGAAGCAGTTCATGTAAGTCACTCCACTGTTTTAACTGGTATTCCTGTACATGCTGCGTAAACAAAACGGCCATTACATAACTAAATTCCAGCCCTAGAGGCTTTTTAATCCTCAAGAGATACTGTAAGGACAGAAAAATTGCATTTATTTTACTTTTTCAATTAGAGTCAGAAGATAATACAAGCAGAAGTGTTTGAGGCCGGGTCAGAGTATATGTTGTTCACAGGCAGTCAGTGAAGACTATAGGTGGGCATTATGCAAATGTGTTACATATATACAGACATAATAGGAGATTTAAACAGGCAATGACTCGTTCAGAGTCAATTCCTTCTTTTCGGAAACATTAAAATGAACTTTCAGATTTACAGCTGTGATGACAGTTGCATTCATGGACAGCTACATTACACACTATAATAAAGGTAATATTCGGAAAAGCGTTTTAAATATAATAATGTGCTATATGAACTTGAGGGGAAAGGACTTAATACAAGGACTTAGGACAAGCTGGACCAGACATTTGCCAAAAATGTTATAAAAGTTAGTTTAAAAATAAATCACAATTATTTTGCAGATGCCACTTTGTTTAAAAGTATCTATTATTAGCTATAGAATTGACTTAAATGTCTGAATACTTTGGACCATGTACCATTGTAGTACCCTATTTTTTGTGGCCACTGGGTACCATCAGCACCACAGGACTTGTGTACTCACATTAGTGAGAACAATCGTGCTCAGGCACGGTTCAAGGCAATCGTGCCTAGTGTAAGTACACCCTTAGACACAATCAGACTTTACCTGGAAGTGGCATGTGTGTCTTCATACAGCGAATGGGTGTGATGAAGGCATGTAGGCCATGACACATGCCCTGAGTATACAGTTGAGCCAGAACTATAGCATGATTGGATGTTTTACCCACTAGAAAGATAAACACACATAAACAAAAAGATTTTTTAAAAAAATGTATTGTCATATTGTGCATATTAGATAAAAATATGTGCTTTTGGGGGTGCTTACATCCACCTGGCCACCATTTAATAGAGGAGACTGTTGGACTGTTCAGAACAAACTCTTGGGTTGAAGGGTCATAGGTTGCAGTAGTTTCAAGACCACGGATATGTGTACCTGAAATTAAGTTACACATGAAACAAAAACACAGATAATTGTTACTACGGTAATAAGAAAAGCAAACCAATGTGTTATTCATATTTGCATATTTGAATGAACTTTTAGGTTAAGTGTTGACATTTAAATTATCTTAGACTAAACAAATAAAGTTACATACATAAAGAATTGTAAGATTTAATCCCCTTAGTGGTTCAGTATGTAATCAGTATTTTTAGTTTAAATGACATACTTGTTATGATGACCCTTGTAGGTGTCTGACAGCAGGAAATACAACACTTTTCTAATGTAGCAAAAACCTTAACATTATCTTCTCTTTTGATTTTAAATTGTATGCATGCTTTCGCTTTGTATAGTGTAGCTTTCCAAAATACTATAATACTTATGGAAAAAGTTTCCAACATTGCTACTCAGAGTAAATTTGACTCATGTTAGATAAGCATTGCATTGAAACAGAGCTGGTATTGAGGGCACTTAAAATTAATTGTACAAATAAATCTGGCAATATATTAAACAATCCAAACTAATGCTAAACCAATAATATTGATTTTGCACCAACTGAAGTTCACAATCATCAACAATCAAAAATTGTTGCCTCCAGTTTAAACATGGACATTATACTGATCCAGTATGAAATGAACAAGTGCATGATATGTGAGGTTGCCAGATTTGTTACCGTGCCCAATTTCAGTCTGTGCGTAGGTGCCAATAATCTCCAGGTTCCATGCTGGCATGAAGAAAGTTTCCAGCTGTGAGGATGAAGATTGGTTCAACAGCGTTGGCAGAAACATACCCAAGTGCAGGTCAAGGGGCTCTGGATGCCCTTGGTGCACACAGCTGGGTGGGGCGGGGGGTCATGGTCATGGTCAAAGTATATAAAAGGTAGGAGTGGAAAGATGGAAGATTTATTTAGATGGCAGGGAAGCAGGAAGAAAAAGTTTTAGAGTTAAATTAATCAAAAGGTGAAATAATTTCACAGAATTAAGGGTGAACAGCATGGACAGGGTTTGTATGATATTTAATGGGTGAATAAAAAAGAGGTAAAGAATGATGGGTGAAGAAAACAAGCAAAACCCCAGAAAGAGACAAAAACAAGAAGAGAGAAAATCAATATATGTCATGCAAATGCTAATTAGACAGCAAATGTTATAATGATGAACAGTTTGATTAATGAAAACTAAAGACTGTATTCACTGGAGTAAACAGGTAACTCATCCTGAAAATCAGTATTCATCAATGGCAACATAAACAGTTAAAAGAAAGGTATAAAAACCTGCTTTAGGTTGACATGGTTTATTTTAGGTTGGGTTGACATGGGTTTATTTAGGCTTAGGTTGACATGGTTTATTTAAATGCAGTGGTGACCCTCTCTGTAAAATCCAGGCTAAATTCTCCTTAATCTATTTGATAGATGATTTCATGTAGCAAACAGTAAATCACAAGAAATGACTTTAGCTGGGTTTTCACAGACAGAATCATGAATAACTAGGTTGTATCCCTGTCCAGGGCGTAGGGTTGCCCCCAACTCCTAGTGGAAAGTCATTCATTTGAGCCATTAGTCGAACAGTCGCACGTTCATGATATTAATTTAATTTTGTAATTATGTACTGGGGAGGGGGGTATTAGATAATGGTTTGAGTTTCAGGAATGAGAAACTCGCATCGCTATTTTTTTCTTCTGTTCTCAGTCTTCTTATACGAGTAAGGAACACCGGACATTCTGAAACGCTTAACATGCAATTTAGCACTTTTGCATTTCAATACATAGTACGCTTTATTAATAAGGTGCATCATGAATCTGGTAATGTGGTCTTAATGGATTAAACCATATTAGGTGTTTCAGAACACAAGTTTGCCTGTGGTGTCAGGAAGCAATGAGCTCCACGTCCCGCACTCACTGAAGCCGGTTCACCTTTGTGAGCAGGTGCTTAGCAGATCTGAAAGCTTAGCATAACATCTTTTTTGGCCACTACGTCTAAACTTTTACACTGACAAACATCGAACAACAGCGCACATTTATCTAGTGCGAGCAGCATGTAAAGTAACTATTACTTTAGACTACTACTCGCGTTTCAAATAATAAGTGATTTTTAAGGTTGTTTAATTTTAAGCAAACATTTGCCAACAGAATTTGCAGGTCACTTTTTTGGGCCATCTGTTACCTTCTCGAAATGAATAATTTTCATGTCCATCACAGACTTTGCAGTCTTTAATTTTTTTCTGCGACTAATTAACATTTCTTTAAGGCTTTTCTCTTCGACTAATGGTTAGTCGACTGTTAGGGGGAAGCCCTATTAGAGCAAAAGGCAAAAAAAGAACTAAGACCTAATGAGCCATTCACACAGAATGAGTTCTTGTACTCAAAAGCAGATGGAACAGAACATAAAAATTTGTTAAGATAAAATATATTTATACTACATATTTATTTAATATTACATAGAATGGAAGCTTAAACAATCTATTACAGTTAGAAACTGAACACAAACATCAGTCTCTTGGCTTGTCTGAAAATTCATTAAGTCTATGGGATTTTGGGGAATTTTAAATGCTAGTTTTAAGAACCGTGAGTCTGATAGAAATGGCTTATTAACGTCATTACATGGTTACTAGGATACTGAAAATGATTGCTAAAACATGGCTACACAGTGTCTATAGTGATTATTAAAGACTAATTGCAATCAGAGACAAAAGATGCCACCCACTTCTCCTTACAATGCTCTGATGCATCTCACCTTTATCAACAGAAGTCTATGGGGCAGTTGATAGGGTACTGTAACTGGTTGCTATGGTGTGGCTATGAAGTTTAAATGTAACCATATGTTGCCGCTTGCTAAGCTAAGAGATATGAGCCCACCCCCAAGTCCACCACCAAGTCTCTACAACATTCTGACGTAGAGCTATGACGTCACAAAAGTGTTAAGTCTATGGAGTTTTTCTACCAGTTTTTTGTAAAAACATTGCCCAAAAATCATCACACACCTGATCACTTATAAAAGTCATAGCACACCTCTCCTCAATAAGCCTGTTAATTTGACCCCTCATTTATGGGTCTATGACAAACGGTGCAAATCAAGTTATGTACCGAAGTTTTGTCCAGAAAAAAATACGCAAGAGAGTACTGTAATAATTATGCATCTTATAATCACTCATAATAAGATAAAGTGCTTCTTCATCTTATTGCCCATTGGCATTCTGTCATTCTTAGCGCAAGTGCACCTCTAGCAGCGTTTTCATTACCAATCATTCGCATGTGGCCTGGTACCCAACAGAAGACAATATTAAAATTTGTTTCTTTAAATAACCAGTTTTTTTCCATTATACTGACACTTGTAGGATGATCAGTGTTCAGAAATTCAAATGTTTGTAAGAAAGATTTGGAATCTGTACAGATTTAAAATTAACATTGTTGTTTCTAATCAATGTGTTCTATAGCTTATAGTAATGCATGAGACTAACTGTGAATTTCAAACTTTGTCCATTAATCCACGTGCCAAAATTTTTGTCAATGTTGAGATTGAAAGAAATAAAGTATAAGCAGAATTTATTTTATTTGGTTTTAGTTTAACTGCATAATTAAGGGCCCGCTTTAGTCTTTTGTTATAGAGTGATGGTTCTCTTGTCCCTTTTATTCTTTATGCTCCCAAAGTAAGTCCATCAATCTGATGTATGATTTCCTAACAGTCATAAACTATACTCCCTTAATCTAATTTTGATCAGACTAAAGTTCTATAAAAACTCAGAAGTATGCTACAATGTACGCCCCATTTTATTTTAGATTACACTTTTACGATAGCCACTGATTTGAAACATTTTTTTCACAGCATTTTTATATGGGGAATGAAAGTCAATTTTTATCCAAGTTAAGTCCTGAAAACTTTGTCTCTTAATATGAAATATAAAAATAATTTGACTTTGTATACTTTGTTTTTTTATTTTCTTTAAGGTACCGCTTCTTTTATTGATATTTTGGGGTTTATCACTATATACCCTGGTCAAATCAGTTTGACAGTCAGAAGTGTTCATGGTTGGTATTACCACAGAGGCATATGCTTACCTCAAATTAAAAACTAGAGATTTCTCAACTACTTTATATGCTTCAGCATGCACACTCACATAACCAATCATGCACATTCTGAACCAAAGTATTATGTTGCAAGCAGCAATTATGGGGTCAAGCCCATTAATGGCACTAAGAGAAGCATTTGATGCTCATGCACTGTATGAGAATGGAGTAGCCAATCAAATATCTTTTAATAACTTTTTGTCAGGTATGTCTGACAAAGATGATGCATACCAAATTATGTGCAAATCGGACAAACGCAGTAAGAGGAGTTCGATAAAGTAAGTTTAACAAAATGTAAATGGCCAACAGGAAGTAGCATTGATTATGACAAATTAAGTATCATAGAATTCGGCATGAGCCAAAAAAATCTAAAGAAAGAAGTTGCATAACAATGTGTTATTGCAATCACTTGCAATTACTTGTTATGAAAGCATTTTTATAAATTGTACTATATATTTTGACCACTAGGTGACGCTGGCCCCAAACTTTGCACATCACCTCAGAATATGGTGATGAACCATATAAAGTTTCGTAAAGATACACAATTGCGTTTGTTAAATACTACATTTTACGACAAAATTAAAAATGGGCGACGTCCAATGACCTACCATGGAACATCAGATATTGCTTTATTCGGCATGCCTCAAAGAATCTAAAGAGACCACTTTCATAATTATAGACCAAAGCAAATCGGACAAACACCCTAGGAGGAGTTTGAAAAAGTATCTTTTTCAAAAAATTCAAAATGACAGAAAAATTTTCATGATGGAAAATGACATCATAGGGTGCATGACAGAGTCAGAATTAGCCAAGGAATCAGAGGAAAAAAAGAATTTTGTTTCTAATAAGTAAACCCCTAATAAGTAAATATGGGGGACTATATTTATCTAATGATTTAATTATGTACTTCATTCACCTACTTATTGATCACCAACTTTAATGGGACATTAAAAGCTGAAGTGCCAGATTCATTTTTGCCATGCTGAATTTCATCTTGCGTAATGGCAACTAAACCAATTAATTTATTTATGGTCACATTTTACTGCCTATTTCTATATTTATTGTATCAATTTCATTAAACTTGTATTTTTCATAATTTCATGATTTATTTTTATTTATCTGTTTAATTCCATTCATACAAAATATTTCTCCATACTGTATATGAAGCCACCATTTCTCCTATTCATCTTCCTACAAGTGGTCTTCTTCTTTCTTCTTCCTCCTCCTCCTCCTCCTCATATTTTTTATTTACAGTACAGAAGAAACACTAACTCATTCATTATTATATGCATTTTTGTCATTTTTAAAATGTTTAGAAGATGAGGAATGAGAAGGATAAGAAATAATGTTTGAATACTGCATCATTATCATATACTGATCGAACTACAAAGAGCAAAAGAAATCTGAATCTTAATTTTCTCTCAAAACAAAAAAACTGCTAGAGTAAAATATAGATTATGGCAAGAACAGTTGGAAAATCACCATACTGAGCTGTCAACACCTGCAAGGGTCATATTTAACTATGTCCATTGTGACCTCTGAAACCAAACATTCAGGGCAAGTACATTTCATGTGATTCTTTGAGTGAATGAGACTGACCATGTCCCAGCTCTGTCTGAGCATAGGTGCCTAACACATGGAATGACTCCACTAACGGAATCCACTTTTTGCGTTGTTCGGTAGTGCCCTGGCTGTTTATGGTGGGTATAAACATGACATAATGGACCCCAATGGGCTCTTGATACAGGCCCCTCACAACACTGCAGGAACAGACAGGTATAAAAACTTATAAAATGAAAATGAATAAAAAAACATACATGCAGAGCTTAGTTATGGAAGTTCAGATGTATCCATTTTCAAAGGTACTTTTTCAAATCCTATATTTATTCTAATATTTAAACAGGCCTATTCTTGATCATATGTTTGTTTTTAGCCAATTTTTAGCTTAATCCAGTTCAGGCAGGTTGGAGTATAGTTGGCAATCGACCTTAATTCCCTTTGACACACTTTTACTCTTAGACCTTTGCTCAGACTTTGTAAATACACTTTGGAACCTGACTTGGTATTTTAAAGCATATATGCTACTCACAAGCCTATTTTTAAAACATCAAACTGCAAGTTGGTTTTGATGAAGTGAATAAGGTAATATGTGACAAGAAACTGACTTTTCTTTTCTAACATGATACTGACTTTCTTAATATATGTTTACTAAAACTCCCAAGGATAAGGAGAAAATAGAATAGTCCTTTTCACATGGTTAGGACACTACAGTTCAGTGCATTTGAAAGCACTGTAACCAGGAGGATACATGCTTTAGACAATAGAAATCTATAAAACAGATACAAAATACATACAAAAAATACACAAATGTAGCAAGATGAAAACCTGATTTTTGCAGCAATATGGGCCTTATAGAGGAACAGGAGCAATGGGAGTATTTGCATTGGAACCATATTACATAAAGTTTTACCTACCAGTCAAACATTTGGACACGTTTAATTGAATTTATGTTTCTTATATTAAAACATTTTGAACTCATTATTATAAAGGCTCATTATTAAATGTTTGAAATTAGTTTAGACAAATATAAATTGTGCCACTAAGTAATAAAAAAAATCAGCCCAGCATACATGGGAACAATTAAAAGCATCCCAGGATGCCCCTTATTTTCTCATTTCTACATGGTTGCCATACTCTCATGTGTCATGTCATTATTCGTTCTGATGACTTTTAAAAAATGTGGCAAATATTAATCATAAACAATGAGTTATGATGGAAATACATACCTCTTGTAGGCATAGATCTCCTCTGGATCAGAGATGCCATACTCCCTAAGCTTCAGAATCATCTGTGCACTCTTCTTAAGTGCCGCATCATATCTCTCACTGCGGGAGAGGAAGTTCAGGTCTTCATGCTGGAAGTCTGGATCACTAATAACCAGAGATTCTAGGGAAAGTTATAATATCAAGTAAATAAGATGAAAAAGCCATGCAAAACAATATACAAACAGGCAGTATGAATGATGCATCAGAATGGCTGGTGTACAAACATTTCTGTCTGAGAAACTAAAATTATGTTTAGCATTTACCAAACAAAGCTCAACAATAAACAAAATACCACATTTGAAATAAACAATTGAAAAACAAACTTCTGTTTCTAAATTCTGGACCCTTTTTCATACTTATTCAGGCACTCAGCAGTTTCAGTTTAAGAAAACTTATACCTGTTCTGTTTTTGTATTTATACTTTGTTTTGTCTTTGGAAATCACGTTGAGCTACTAATTGTATGAAAATAGCCCTATAAATAAGGTTTAAGTAAGTGTCTTCATGTTGCATATCCTAAAATAGGAGTAATGGACAGAGAATGAGACAACCGCCACACAAAACATGCAACTAACAGAGAACTACATAAACGGACTACAAAATTTGCCTACAGGACCACACAAGCTCTACATCATTCTCTGTTGTAAAACTGTCACATGCATTATTAATAATAATAATTATTGTTGTTACTATTTATTTTCATTATAAAGCACTCGTCACACAATAGCGATTTACATACCAATTATATTGAAATAAATTCATACAAAATGGTTGATATTTAAAACCACATAAATCGATACTACTTTCCTTTTAAAATAAATTAATTATTAAGTGTAGATGGTGGCAGTTCTGATTACAGCTGACCTATTTCTCTCCTCCGGCGGGTCTTTTCTGCACCACCGTCCAGTATGTTTGTAAGGACCTCTGGATCGAAAGAGGCATTTTTTCGCTCACGGCTAATATCAGGATTCATGACTGGCTCGCACGGCTCTCTTCTATACGATGAACTTTCCAATATGTGCACAAAAGTGTACACAAGTTTACGTTGTATAATGTTTCAACTCTGACCTACTATGGTTCGTTACTTCCTAGAAGGTGGGTGAGGTTTAATGTTAGTTAAAAAAAACAGACCAATAGTGACGCTTAAAACAAAATAGGACCGCCTCCGCTGTGTGACGCTAAGGTAAAGCAAAGCAGAAGGGCCAAAAATACTCATTTTAATAATCGCATTTTGATTCAAGCAGCGGTGTTAACAGACGTACGTCGCGGTACAAAACTGCTGAATCACGATCATAGAGTCTTTCCACTGTGAAAGGGTGAAAGGTCCGCAACACAAGAAAAATCAAACTTATATGTGCGAACAATACAGTACAATACAGTTTGTCAAAGAAAATAAATGTTATACAACCGCTGTGGTTGTTGTGGGTCTTTTAGGGCGTCTTTTATACCATTTCACGTATTAATGGGATATCGTGGAAATTAAAGATGGAATCCGATTTTAAGCATATGCTAATATAATTAATATAAAAAGTCATGATAAAACTCCCCCAGTTATAAAAGGTATTATAAATGACGATTGTTGGAAAGGAAAAGCATGTTTTGAGTTTTGTGATTACGCAATCCAAAACAATTTTATGAAATCATTAAAGTGGAATGAAAATATCAATAGACAGATCGAGATCATGAATGAATACACAGGCTAATTAGGCTAATGTGGAGCATGTGTCTGTCCTTGAGCAATTTTGTACATGAAACAAGTTTATTGAACAGGGTATATGATTAAAATGCATCTGGGAACGTGTAAATGGGAAATAGAAGCTTTTTCTTTTTCTTTTTTTACTGTTTTCTTCAATTAGCTCAACAAAGCTTCGATAGGTGGCGACACTGCTTTAACTGGCAGCCAATCGCAGTTAAACTCTGGAAAGAAGAAGTAATTTCTGTAATCTTCTCAATCTGATATGCTGCCTCATCCAGCCGTATTTCACCTTCCATGGGAGATCAACCCAGATTTAATAAAAGATGGTGCATCCGTGCGAACTTATGGCAGGTTGGTCTACTTGTTAGGGTTCAAAGATGTGTTAATGCAGTATGTCATCCCTTTAGTTAACTGTCTAATGTAATCCAAGTAGGCTATTGCTACTGACGTTTATATTTGCAAATAGGTGATTTAGTGATTTATATGTATTACCATATTTCAGCACCAGAACACCATGGGAGTTGGCTCTTTTGATTCAGACACACGTCAATTAGTTTAACCCTGTTAACTGTCTAGCTACACCCTTGAAACCAAGTATGGAACCATAACAACCTTATAATGAAATGAATAAATCATGTCTCAGCATTAGAACATTGTAGAGAGATGTGGGTGGTCTTACTTGACTCGGGCTGTCAGTGGGCTTTATGTATTGCACTGGCAACATCCTAGCCACAGCTCAGCAACTATTTGGAGCACGCTAGCAACTCCGTAACATCATGACCATAGTTCAGTATATGTATCATGTTAAATCACAATAGCATAATGTTAAAATGTGTTAGCATTAAGCTAAAATGTGCTGGCATCATACTAATTAATGCCGAACCATGGTAGCATCATGTTAATTGATGGTAAAATGTTCTATTATCATGTTAAAGCGTGTTAGCATCATTTCAAATCATGTTACCATTATCCTAAATCATGCTAGCATTATATTAAAACGTTAGCCTCGTGTTTAAACATATTAGCATCATGCACAGTTGATGTTAAAATGTGTTAGCATCATCCTACAGTATGCTAGCATCCTACTAATTAATGTTAAAATGTGTTCGCATCATGATAAAACAGGCTAAATCATAATTTCTCATAATTTCATAATTTCTCTGAAACTCCTAGAGCTGGGAGCTACAATCAGCAATCTTTTCACAGACCTTCAGGATATTCCAAGGAAGTGTGCTATATATTTTCTAAAAGGTCGGATTTACGGGTTTCTTAAAACTGGTGTAGCTTTACAAACTATTACAACTTTAATTTCTTTCTTTCTTTCTTCAGACTTTCTATACCATTTTTAACTTTTAGACTAGGCTTTCTTAAACCAAGTTTGTTCACAAACTTTTCTAGCTAATGATTAATATTCATGATTTGCAGGAATTTCATCAAAGGAGATGATAAAAAACTGTCACATCGCAGAAATAGAAACCGTTTCAAGAATCCTCTGTTGCTCATTGAGTATAAGCATCATCTAGCTAGACATGGCATGACATATTCTAACCATAGGCATACATAGACACTGCATTGAGCAGTGTGGCCTGTTTCTGTGATGCATCAATGAGTCTGCCATGATGGATCAAGCAAAGTTGCTATATGAATACATGCAGGTGAAACTTTGAGGAGCTGCATTTCTTCTGCATAAAAGCAGAACAGCGTTTACATTTATCAAGTGAGTTTAATGGTCTATGAGGAAGTACAAATGGTGTTATTAATACATTATGCACACAGGCATAATTTTTTAGTTATATCTCTTTACAATAGGGGTGTAATGAAATCTTGTGCTATTAAAACGTGACTGTCCAGTGGTGGTGAGAAGCTGTCTTATAATTTAGCTGTCAATTTCATTTCTCCTGCATAATGCAAGAAATTTCCTCACACGTATTCACTTGTGAATTAATCCACACACATTAACAAATCTAATAATACTTTTGTCTTTTTTTTTAGTCTGTAATGTAATAATTGGTGCTACCATACTTCTCATTCTAGTTAAGCTGGAAGCTGCACCTGCATTTTTAAGAAGGCACAGTACTTTTTACCAGGACTTTACAGTTTGTTAGACAATAAATAACCTGGCGTGCACAAAAAAACTCTGCTATAGACATCCAGGAGCAAAAGAATCTAGAAGAACATTGTCCTTTGGGCAAATTCCACTACTGTGAATAAATAGGTGATAAATTTCATGAATAAATTTATTTACTACTATAAATAAAGGTGCTCATAATGATTTAATAAGGTTGTTTTCATTCACTTTTAATCCACTCTTTTAACACTGTATTACAAAGAAATTAAAAGAATCCCAGGATTGTGGTCAGATGTGGTGCTACAAATAATCACTTATGAAATTTTCAGTCATGGTCTGTTGCAGTACAGCACAAATCATGATTTATAATTTTAAAACTTCCCAAATTAACTAAATGGGAACTATATGCTAACGTTAGGGTAATGTTCTCTGTGTGCTGGGTATCAAGTTGGTGGTGCAAAGAAAAGTCTCTTACAGGGGACACAAATTAATTGACTGTAATTAAGGTTAGCCAGCCTATGTTCATCTTTCCATCTAGACTTACAAGTTACACAGCAGAGGGATCCAAAGCCATTCTTAGTGCTCAGCAGTCCTCTGCACAGCACCAGGTGTCTGTACAAACAACATTTGTTGAACCTTTCCAGCCCATTCTTGGAGCTCAGTATCTTGTTCTTGGAGAAATTGAAAAGGCTGCTGGTGAGTATGAGACAGATATAGTACATTTTATGGTTGAAACATACACAACACGCTACCAAGTCCACCACATGCATTTTTGTTGTGGTGATTTGGATGTAACAAATGGATGCTGTTGCTTCTGTTTTCAGGAGCAAGTGGAGTTGTACTGTGTGCCCGTGCTTTGAATTGTGTTGATGGAATAGACCTTGCACAACTGCAACAAGCCATAATGGAGCAGAGATGCTTTTTTAAAGAGAGAGCCTGAACTGAATGTTCCCAATATGAGAGCCTGTATCACCCTCAGACTTAAAACACCTGTAAAATATAGTGATTTGAGAGCTGTCATTCTCTTCTGCAATCTGAGTGCATGACATGTTTTGTTAAGTCAAATAGATACGATATGAACTGTATAGAAATTTCTATACAGATAAATTATGCAAAAATTATTCAGTTTGCATCACTGATGGGGCTGCACATAATTGTGTTAATTTACTATTTTGCATAATCATATGAGCTAAGGTAGATTTAACAAAAAAAGGTTGATATTCTCCCAACCTATACAAAACCTGTTTATATTGTTTTGTGAAGTGTCTATTTTACTGTTGTTGTCAAAAAAAACTATTAAAAAAGTTTTAATGATTCAGTGATATTTTGCTGCTAACGTATGTGCCTGCCTACATTATATCACTTACAAATGTGCATTCATTTTAATTTTAAGTAGTAATTGTAAAAAGAAATGACACGATAAATGGATACTTTATTGCATTTTTAATTATTTTCAATCGTAGTTTCAGTAAGAAAAAAGTTTATAATGGGAAGACATGTAATTAAATATATACTGGCCTTAAAAATTGTATATTTGGCCCATCATACCATGGAAATAAAACAAGGATAACAGATTTTTCCCACATTTCATTTTGGATGAATATTACATTTGCTGCATGTGATAAGTTAGAATATTCTGACCTATTGCATAAAAAAATGTAGCAAATACAACCATCTCATATGTTGAGATATTTAAATGTATGCTGTAGTTGAGACTAACTCAATGTGGTCAGACTGGCAGATGTAATAGCACCTAAAATGTACAATAATTGTAATACAAGTACAGTATCATTTTAGGTATTACTATTTTTATCTTAACCACGCAGAAAGTTGACTATGCAGAAACTAAAAATTACTAATGTTTGTAAACAGATGTACCCTATAACTGACTTGCTATGTATGGCTCATGTATGAGGTATAGGCAGAAGCTTTGGAGGAAGCAGGAAGCATTGGAAGACCTGAAAGTGAGTCTATCTTACAACGAGCCAACGCCTGCTTGTAGTTGATCTTCTCCTTCGTAATGGGATCAATCAGCTCTTTGGTGTAGTTGATCTCTTCCTGAAGCTCTCTCATCATTGTACTATCAATCATTTTAGACCTGACAGCATCCACAATGTCGATTCTTCCTGTTTTGTTGGGGTTGACCAACCCACCTGTCAGAAACTGTGCCTCCATGTAACGCATGGCATTCTCTTTGGGCATCCATCCTTTCTGAACAGCCTCTCCAACTGACAGACGTTCTTTGGTAATAGGGTCCTCAACTCCAGTGAAAGCCTTTTGGGCATTTAGTAATCGTTGTAACTGGCTAGACTCAATTAAACCTCGATCTGCTGCTTTGTGGACAGAATATTTTATGCTGTTGATGATATCCACAATGCCACCAGTGGCTGCCTGTGCTTCCAGCAGTTTTTGAGCAGTGTTTGTGTCAATCATCCTTCTAGCCATGGCACTGCGCACATTTAGACATGAATCAGTGTCTATATCATAAACACCAGAGATGGGGCACTCTTCATTAAGTTGTTGAGTTGGTTGACTGTTAATTAGGTTGTATGACCAAGACTTTGTTTCACCAGCCACAAGAAGAGCAAACTCTGAGATAGGCATTTTGCTATCCTTATATTGTTGTAGTTGGTATTTAGTCACCCTGCCTTCTTTTAAGGCATTTTTGATGGAGTATTGCTTGCCACTCTTGCGATCTTGCAATACAGATATCTCACCTTCAGGACCCATTGTGGTAATTTCTTCCCAGTCACATTCCAGTTCCTGTAGTTGTATGTACTGGCTGCGATCAATTAAGCCTTGCATATAGGCATCATATGGTGCCATGTCTTTACCAGTGTTAGGGTCTAAGATGCTAATTTTTGTGGAGACATTGACCTCTTTAGTGTGAGTCTCTGAGAAGTCCTCTTTCCTCAGACTGTTCTTTAGCTCCCTGATTATGTTATCTCTCTTGTAGATTTTGTCCTTTTCATCCATGATATCCCTTTCAAGCCTCTGAACATCAGATTCCATTTTGATGCTTCTGTTCCTGTTCTTTTGGTTTCTCTTACTCATCAGCCTAGACTGCTGCTGAAATGAGATGCTGATGTTTTGTCTTTCAGATTCCAAAGATCTTAGCTCTCTCTGAAGGTTATCTTTTTCTCTTTGCAGTTTATCTCGATCATGAATCAGGTTGGTCTCCTCCAGGGAGGTGCTGGTTCTTTTGCTTTCTTGTCGCTGGAGTTTCTCATTTAGGTAGCGGATTTTGTCCTCAAGGTCTTGTCTGGTATGTCTCTGCTGAAGTACCTGTTCACGAAAGTTAGACCGCTCTTCCTCCACTGCCTGGTCTTTTTCTACACTAACAACCTCCTTATAGACAGTCTTCTCAGCTGATTTTTCTCTTTGCAGGATGTCTATCTCAAGTTTCATTTTCCAGATGTCTCTTTCAAACCGCATAATATTGCTTCTCTCTTTATCCAAGTCTGCTCGAAGACCATTGGTTATTTTGTCTAATTTTGGATCCCTCTCAACTTTCAGAACTTCCTCTATGACTATGTTTTCTTCAGTGGGAGATGGTGCAGTTTCTAACTCATAGATTCTGGATTTGATTAGTCTCAACTCAGTTTCTACCTGTATCTTTCTTTGCCTTTCATCACTGCTCCTGATAATTCTTTCCTTGTCTTCTGTCAGTGTTCTCATCTGCTGCACCTCAAGCTCAAGTTTTCTTCGATTATTCACTTCTTCATCTAGACTCCTGCCAAGCCTTTCATACTGAAGGATTTGCGCTGGGTCCTTTTGTAAACGAACCACCTCTTGCATGATTACTTTTTCCTCTGGTTTTTGTCTGTCAAACTGAATGTACTTATTCTGAAGATCAAACACCATTTCCTCAGTTGCTCTGCGCCTCTGAGTTTCCTCACGGACCTCTCTTCTGAGACAATCCGCCTCCTTCTCCAGAAGTGGGTCATCAACATACTTGGTTACATCTTTAGTGACAATCCTGGTCTCAGTCTTCGACTTTTCTGCCTTCCACTCATCCCTGCCTTTTCTTAGATGAATAAGCTCATCTTGCAAAGTATTGTAGGCTCTTTGCAGGGAATAGACTTGATCTGAGAGCTTTTGTATTTCTTTTACATTCTCAGGACTTCTTTCCTCTTTTACAACCTTTTGAAGTACTTCCTTATACTCAACTTTTGGTTTCTGTGCACGCAGAGCTTCAGTCTCAGTTTTGACTATGCTGATTTGTCTTTCATATTCTGAGCTCTGTCTGCTGTTGTCTTGAATGTCCCTTCTCAAACACTGTATCTCTGCCTCTGTCTCAGGGGCTACTCTGAAGATCTCATTTTTGATTTCTTTGACGTCGACTCTAGGTTTTATTTGTTGTATTTGGATATGGCGTGACTGAATGTTATTGAGCTCAAACATGAGATTAGTGTTCTCATTTCTCAGCTCTTCTATTTTTGCTATGAGCCCTTTAGACTCACTTATTAATCCAGGGTCCTGTTCAACAGTTTTTACTTCTTTGGTAACAGCCTTTGGCTCTAAGGTTGGGATGAGCCTTTCCAGGGAATTGATCTGTCTCCTGGTTTGGGAGATTTCACTCCTCAGAGATTTGCTCCTCTCACCTTCATCTAAAATCTCCATCTCAAATGTTCTAACTGCCTTCAACATTGCTGGATCTTTCTCCTGTCTTATCACTTCCTTTTGTACTATCTTCTCTTTAATGTTCTGCTTCTTTTGCTCTAGAATTGTTATTTCTGTTTTCAGGTGAGCCTTTTCTTGTTCTTTAACTCTAATTTCATTCCGTAACTTGCTTATCATTTCTCGAATGTTTGAGGCTTCTACTTCCAGCTGTGGGTCTTTCTCTACTTCTGTCACCTCTCGTGCCACTAACTTGGGCTTTGTGTTTTTAATTTCACTTTCTACACTAGTGATCTTTCTTGTTATCACCTCAATCTCACTTTGAGTTTTGGTGCGTTTCAGTGCTTCTTCATGAATCTTCTTTTGTAAGTCCTGCACGTTGGCCTCAAGTTTTGGGTCACGGTAGTATTGTAGAACTTCTATCTCTTCCCTTCGATCTACACCTCTTCGGCTTTTTAAAGATAGATATCTGTTCTTGATGGTGCTAAGGTTATTCTCCAGATTATTACGTCTAGCTGTTTCCTCCTTTAATTCTTTCTGGAGACCTTCAGTGTCCTCAAAAGCTTTCAGCTGTACCTGTTGTTGTACCATATTTATTTTTTCCACATTCTGTGTAGAGAAGAAACTAGTTAATATTTCAGTTACATAGTTTTTTATTTGAACAATTACTTTGCATTTTTCATCTAGTTTCAAGTTACAAATGTAATTTAATGTAACTTGATACAGGTGAATCCTTCTGATCAGTTCTAAACTCAAACTGCTGATCTCCAGTTCACCTGAACCTCAGCCATTAGGCATTTTGCTAAGTCCATCTGGTTGAGTAACTGGTCACTCTCAGCGGCTGTCTCAGCATAACGATTCATAAGATCCTTCTCCTGTAGCACAGCAGAATATAGACTTAAGTATTTCCCTGATATTTTAACATTGTTCTATCATGTTAGTTTAGTTTCAGATATTTCACCTGTTTTGCAACAGAGCCAGCCAGTGTGGAGGTGTGAAGCCTTTTAGCATTTATCTGGGGTGCATCATCAAGTGTAGCTTTGTACTTGTCACAATTCATATCATAATCCTGCACAAAATAAACGCATATATAATTACAGAACACACATTATGGCTAGAAAAAAACAATTTTAAGGCATTTTATTCAAATAGTCTATAAAATTGTGAAATTTATACAGATACAGTGCAAATGCCGTGGTATAATAAGCGTACATGCACCCTAAAGAGAGCCACCTGGAAAATGGAGTGTAACTAGAAGCAAACAAAACGTCAATTGGTTCAGACAGTTGTCAATATCGTAGCAGTGATGATTTTATACATTTCTTTAACATCTGTATCTAACAAAAGAGATACTGTTAGAGAACATAATTATAAACATGCAATTGCCTGTCAGACCATCACACCAAACAGTGCATCATACTTTGCCCAAGCAGCATGACTTCAGGCATTCTGCACTATAGGTATGGATGAACTGTCAAAAATAATTAAATAATCTAAATCAACAACATGTATGCTTGATCCTATACCTACCAGGTTGCTGAAAGAGATGCTTCCTGAAATTATACATCCTCTGCATAGTATTAACTCATCATTAGTGTTGGGATATGTCCCAAAAACGTACAAGCTGGCTGTTATCGGACCTCTTGTAAAAAAAAAAAAACACAACTCCATCTAGTAAATCACAAACCCATCTCAAATGTACCTTTTATTTCAAATATACTTGTAAAGATGGTCTCCTCACTGATATTTTCTTTCCTGGAAAGAAACTGTAGCTGGGAGGATTTCTAATCAGGATCTAGACCATATCATAGTATAGAGACTACTCTCATAGTAGAGTGACAGGATTTGCTCTTGTCGGCTGATTGTGGTTGCATCTCTCTTCTAGCGTTACTTTGACTACTACTGACACTTTTGACCACAGCATTCTCTGGAATATGAACTAAACTGTTATGGTTTAAATCATATTTCTCTGACCGATCCCAGTTTGTTGCTGTAAATGAAAAGGTGTCATATTGCTCACAAGTTCAGTATGGAGCTTCACAAGTTCAGGAACGGAGCTGCTGGGTTTAGTTTTTCACCCTGTATATGCTACCCCTGGAAGCAATTATTAAGAGACATTGAGTTAGTTTTTACTGCTATGCTGATGATACTCAGCTGTAAATTAAACAGAAGTTTTAATTACTGAACCAAAATCTTCCACATGAAACAACCTAGAATTTGTCTTACTCTTGATAAATACTCTATAAAGCCTGCTTCATCAGCTAATTATCTAGGCATCCTATTTGATAGCAATTTGTCCTTTGAAAGCCATATTTCCATTTTAGTAAAACTGCAGTTTTTCATCAAATTAATGTAATTTAATTCATATAAATATAATTTATAATATAAATAAATAATGTATCATATAATTTATGACACACACTTTCTATGTGGTGCATGTGGAGTACAAAAACTCCAACTGGTCCAAAATGCAGCAGCCAGAGTTCTTACGAAAACAAAGTATGACCATATTAACCACTGTACTCACTGCCTATTAAGCATCATATAAACTTCAAAATTCCACAAATTACCTACAAGGCCCTGAATGGTTTAGCTCCTCAGTTGATGAACTTTTGAAAGTTTTCACAGAAACCATGAGAAAGAAACC
The DNA here is from genome assembly GCA_036877525.1 of Chromobotia macracanthus. Taxonomy (NCBI): domain Eukaryota; kingdom Metazoa; phylum Chordata; class Actinopteri; order Cypriniformes; family Botiidae; genus Chromobotia; species Chromobotia macracanthus. The sequence goes on along the minus strand of JAZGTH010000001.1, from coordinate 6,827,316 downwards.
CTCAGGTGAGATTGTGCATGCTTTGTTTTTTTGACAAAACGGAAAACTTTACAAATGGAAAACACCATTTGTAAAGTTTGGAGAAGCAAGTGGCAAAAGTTAAAGAACATTGGGCATCAGAATGTAGGGAAAAGAAGGTTGAAAGAAAAGACAGAAAATATAAAACCCCTAAAATAAAATCTCAATCTGATCAATCTTATCAAGTCCCTCACTGCAAAGTTTGCAAAACTGACTATAAATCAGAAAAAAAGCATCAGTAGCAGCTGTCCAGACAGAGGAAAACTAGAATGTTGTTCCCTCCATGCCCTGGAGCAAAAATCAATTGATTGACCACCATCCCAATGGGTTTTATGCTACAGCTTTGATTGAAGGGCATTCATTTTTTTAATTGACACACTGGCTGAGATTACAGTAATACCTGATAACAATTTTATTATTATGCTAAGAAAAACTACACCTATTATGATAACCATTGAGGGTATGGATGTATTGCCTGCAGTATGGGTCTACAGCCTCTACTTGGCCTTGAAATACTGTGTAAACTACCACGCAGTCTGCAGCTGCTGGGGAACACAGTAATTTGGCTGAGACAGGTCATCCCTGTTGAGATAAACACAGTTACTGAGGAGAGTGTTTTGTATCCAGGGCACCCTGCTTGGTCGACTGCTCAGAGGGAGTTTGGCCTTATAAAAATAAGTCCTGTGCAAGTTCCCCCTAGTACTTCCCAGTATCCATTGGGAAAAGAAGCAGAGAAAGTGGCTGTTGAGGTAGTACTAAATTTGGAAAACGAGGGAATAATTTGAAAAACATCCTCCAGCAGCAAAGTAAAGAAACCAAATGGTAAATGGAGGCTGACTACAGAACAAATATGTTAATAAAATGAAACTGTTGGTAGCTGATTCTTCTGCTGTTTTCTCCTGTGTACCTGCTGATGCTACACTTTTTTGTGTAATAGACATATTCAATGGATTTTGGTCAGTGCCCCTTCATGAATCAGTTTAACATGCAATGGGCAAAAATACACATGAAATAGATTACCACAAGGGCTTCATAACAGTCCCACAGTTTATTATCAGGCCCTAAAAGCAACATTAGACAAATGGGACAGACAGTCAACCTCAGTTCAGTATGTAGACAACATTTTCATTTGTAGTACTGATAAGAATACACATGAGAGATATGGAAGCGTTGCTCCACTTGTTGCATGCTAATGGTCACGTACTTAGTCGAAACGAAGCTCAATGTGCAAAACCTTCAGTTGTTTTTCTGGGACAACTACCAACTAGGACCAACTACCCGTGCACTAGACAACCTAAAGTTACTCACAACAATACATGAACTCAGATCAGTATTGGGGTTGTTTAACTTCTGTCACCTATGGGTAGAAAGTTGTGCCAAAAAACATCAGAATTACAGATAGCTCTGAAGGGTTGTCAAAGACAATAAACAAGCTCTGCCCTGGATAGTGTGGATAAAGGCTTTGCACCATGTGTGAGAGCCCTTGAAGCAGTCTCTCAGACTGTCAAAACAATTTGATCAATCACAAATTGTCACAACAATTTGATCAATCATTGTAAACACAAAATTTTGGTCATGCTTTCCATGGGAAGAGTTGACACACTGGTCAAGATGGTGTGCATTGTTAGAGCAACCACACATCACACTCCGCAAAACATCAGTAGAAAGCGTAGCTATGTTTCTATTGGGGGGGTGGGGGCGGCAGATGTTGAAAAAAATTAAAGTGATGGAGGAAAAGAGGATGACGGATGTATATGTGACAAACCCGAGTTAAGTTAAACTAATCGCACCCATTGAGGCTTGCAAAATAGCTGAGGGTAAGAGATGTAACATTTACACAGACAGCAGATATGTCTTTGGGGAGGTGCATGATTTTGGGCAAATATGGAAGGCTAGGGGATACAACACAAGTGTAGGCACACCAATACTAAACCAGAAGGAAGTCACTGAGTTGGTAGATGAACTCAATCTGCCTGCAGTGGTAGCAGTTTTCAAGGTTAAAGCACACACCAAGGGTGACAAAACACAAGAAAAGGAAACAAAAGAGCAGATCTAGCAGCTAAGTCCGCAGTGTTGGCTCAACCACAGCCAAAACAAGCTGTAACAATAAATCTGTTGAAAATGACTGATCTGACCTCAATTAGACAGATTCAGGAAGCATGCCAACTTTAATCTGATGGTGTAACAGTTCACAACTTTTTACCAGAACAAATGGTTTATGTTAAAATTCTAAGACTGGAAAAGTTAGGTCCTAAATGGCAAGGACCTTACCAAATTCTCCAAATCATGCCTACAGCAGTTAAACTGCAGGGTAATTGGATACATGGCTCACATTGCCGTGCTGTGTCAAGTGTTAGTGCAGACCTGGTGGCATAAGAGCTCAGGGACAGAACTTCCTCCTTAGGGAGGGAGGGGCCAATCCCTCAAATGAAGCAATCTGCTCACTTACTGCTCCCATTAACTTGCTCGCTGACACTTCACAGTTTAAAGACTGATAAGTGAAAGGGATAGACATGAACTTACCTTATCAACTTACTGTTGCACACTGCTTTTTTGTTTTATGTTTTTTCCTGTTTTACAGAACCTGAGCACATGTCAGCTGTGTTTAAACATCTGAGTGAAGTTGACAGACATCAACTAGTGAAGTGGGCATCAAAGTACTGCTTTCTGCCACAGAGACCATTTACGTGTGACCTGCTGATCTCGAGACTGTCATGTTTATCCAGTCCCTAACCTCACCATACAATTTACCAAAGGAAAGTTGTTTGTACAGAACATCAGTTTGTGTGTCCTAGTGTGGGATTTTCACCTTGTTTATTTTATGTAGGATCAGTGTGGATCTGAAAAGAAACAACAGTTCAGTATCGACCAAAGGGCATTCCATTACATGTTATTGATAAAATTAGTAGTGTCTGTGATTGTGATTTTATCTCTCATATGGGCCAGGTCTAATATGGGCCATACATGTTCAATTAAATCCAACTAGTACAAAATGGTGTTTATCATCACAATAATTTTGGCACTATTAAATGTCCTGAGGGAGATTCAGCTCTCTCTAGTTAACTAATTCCTGGTGGCAATACATAAATTACACACTGACAACTGCCCTTTTAGGAGATTGCATTATATGTCACCAACATTATATGTACCTATATATCCCCATGTAGAAGGAAAAGAGTATGGATTGGCGCCATCCAAACTTGTCAAAGAACGTTTTAATAATGATTATAAAAGTTTGCTTGCATTTTACCAGTTGTGGAAAGCTGGGTGTGGTTTCATTGTTGAGTAAGGTTTGGAGACGAAATTGTTAAGGGAAACACCTCCCTCGTAATGAATCCTAACAGCTGTTCTTATTTTGCAGTGAGTCAAGAGACAGGTTAAAATGGGGCTGCAAGAGAAGGAGTGCGTTGGGGAAAGCGAGCAGAGAACGGAACCTGAAGCTAAAGCAATTTATGTCTCTAATAGTGGAATGCTGAAAAGCCCACAGGCTTGTTTTCGCTTTTGTTGTTTTCTTTGCGAAAAAGTGCCTTTTTGCCAGCGAGACACAAAATTGTCACACCAGTCTATGTAATCAAACATTTTATATGATTAAAGCGGGGGAATGTGGGGACATAAGTAGTGTTATTCATTTCCATTCTTTTCATGCTGTGTAACATATAATCAAAGCTTTATGCAAGGCTGAACTACCACCTATCATTTCTTAACAGAAACATAAACAAAGACATGATGCACCCAGAAACTGGGAAGTATGCCAAATGCTTGAGCAGCACAAATATATGTAGTTGTGATTTCTATGTTCTTGGCCTCTTTCTAGTCTGGCACTTTAACAGTAAATGTCTGTTAATAAAAAAAACCTAATCTCCACCCTGGACTCCTAATCTCTTCATTCATAATCTAACACTGAGCAAGTTCCTTTTTCATTACAGTTCTTCATGATCTCAAAATTCCGGCCAGTTGAAAATACCTAGAGCATGGGTGGTCAAATCAAGCAGAATCAGGCATGGGTGATTTTATTCTTGCTGCCCAAACTCTAGAACAGTCTTACCAATAGGGGAAGACAGATACACTTTTAGCAGGATCTGGACCTTATCCAGATCAGTTGGTGGGAGAAAGGGATGGGATGACCTCTGAGACAGACCAACCCTGCTCCATTTTGATCTAACACTTTTCCATTTCCTATTAAATTTGTCATGCTAATTTGAGAAGATTACAGCCATAACCTGGGTCACCTAAAAACAGTAGCAATGTGATTGACTATTTAATAAAAATTCCCCATTATATATTTACATACCTCCAGCTCAGTTAGATTTTACATTTTTGTATCTTGCCTAGTCAAACCAGTGTGATGTTATAGCTGCAATGGGTAACATTTTGCTTCTGTGACCATCTCTGTAGCACCCTCATTTTGTGACATTTGTCACAAAATCAGATGCAACTGTTTTTAAATCAATATAAAATCATAAATCATTAATATAAGCTCACCGTTCTTAACCACAAAAAAGTTACGGATTGCAGCTTTAACATATCAGGGAGAACTGGCCCTCCAGGTTGAGCCTGATTCCTTCCAAGGTTTTTCTCCATCTATACATCATTGGTGCTTTGATTCCTTGCCCTGTCACCTTTTTGAGTTGCTTACTTGGAGGCTGATATTTAGCTTGGCTTAAAATTTGTAAATTGTTATTATTGCTTTAATATAATGGTCTAACTACAGTCCTAAAGACTACTATTTCATTTTTTCTTTTTCTCCTACTCTCCTTCATTATGCAATGTTAAGATATTTCATAGTATTACTGCAAATCCCTTGTACTTATGTTCTGTAAAATTATCTAAGTGCCATCTCCATGTAAGCTGGAACTGTCAAGATCACGTGGAACGAACACAGACGCAGACATCGGTTTAACTAAAAATCTCTATTAATAAATGAACAAAACAACAACCCACGAGGGGGTAAAAACGAGAACAGAACAAGCAATACAAGAACTAAGGGCGTGTCCAAAAAAACGGAGCAAAACGAAACTTAAACCCGGAAAAGATGGAGCACAAACACAGGACGAAAAACAGGAACCAGGAAAACAGGAAGCAGGAAAACAGGAAGCAGGAAAACAGGAAGCAGGAAAACAGGAAGCAGGAACGAACCGACACAAGACAGAAAACACGGGGGCATTAAATAGCACAAAGACAATGACAAACCGGTGCGCGAAATCAGCGCAGACTAGACAAGAGAACAAGGGGCCGAGGCCAAGACGCACGACCGGAATGCACAAGGCGAAAAAACAAAACAAAACAGAGGCCATGTGCTTCCACACGAGACAAGGACCCAGAGCATGAATTCAGATCCCGACTCCAAGAAACAAGAACCAAGACTAGAAGGAGTCAGGATCTAAACAACATGCTCTGACACGGAACATGGGGATGTCAGGATCCTGGCAAGATAATCTAGAAAGGCCCAGAACAGGAAGCCAGGACCCAGAGAGGAACAGCATATCTTGCTTAATATGATACCTGTCATCTACATACCATTTTAGTAGGCTGTCTGGATACATTACCCTCTCATAAACCACTGAGATAGGTACCAGCCTTCGAATGCAATGACAGGTATTTATAATACACGTCCATTTATTTAAATGGTCCAAATGTGTCGTTATCATCATCAGGTTAGTCAACTTCACATTTATAAACCAATTACAATGTTAGTATCCCTAATTAGTTTTACTAATATACATCTTATAATGAACAATAAAATTTTCAATAAAGCCATTTATTCTATATTCTGTGTTGTATGTGTTTCATCATTTCCTGTTTTCTGTATTTTATTTTGTATGTAAAGCTGCTTTGAAACAATGCAACATAGTAAAAAGCCGCTATATAAATAAAATTGAATTGAAAATTTTTTACTTACATTAAGAACACTCTGAAGATCTTGGGAGAGATCAACCACCCTGTCCATGTCATTACCCTTCCTCCGTATATCCTCTACTATCCTCTGAGAAAAATATAGATGAATAGGTAAGAATTACACTGGTTTATGATGATTGTTACTATTTAATGGGATTGTCATTTTTTTACATTTATCATTTTATCTGATAGTTTAAACATCTAACCTTCTGAGTGTTCTGCTTGGCATTGACTTGAAACAAATCATCCCTAGGGTTGATCATGTTGTTTGGTAGATTATCTAAGAAGGTGCTTAGTGATTGGCTCACATTCTGTAAGTCCTGGTGTTTTTTAAAAGCTTCTTGCAAAAGCCTCTCTCTAAGGAAATGTAAAAAGTAACTGATTACAGGGAAGGCAAAAGTGTACGTAAAACAACACCAATAGGAATTTAAACCAGGTGGATTTTAGACTTTTAAAGCCTTTTAACCAAACATTAGTTAGCATGTAGCACTAACCTTTCATTAAGCTGGTTGCTCACATTGGCATATCGGCTTTGAATGTTTTTAACCTCTATTTCCTGTCTCCGTATGTCAGGACAGTACTCCTTGTAACCCTGCTGAAGTGAGCTGCACAGCTTCTTAAGTGCCTCTAAGTCCTCACTAAGCTTCTGCATTTCACTTTGATCAGCAGTAACATCTTTCTTCAAACCCTGGTTGGACGAGAAGATAAATTGTTATTAAATGTATAAAATTCTATTACTGTGCTGTGTAATTACATGTTTTTTATTAACCAGAAAAAAATCTGATGTCATATACACAGGGCTTCAATTTAACAAGTTTCAGACCATAGTAAAGAAAATTAAGTTAATGGAGTTTTGTTTACTCTGCATACACGGCCCTTTTTAAGTAAGTTTAGTCATTACCTGAATCTCTTGAGAATGGGTCTGAAGGGCATTGGGTACATCCGGGATGGGAGAATCATTGCTGAGCTTTTTTTCAAAGCCTGTGACGGTGCTGTCCATTTTCTTCAGCTGTTTCTCCAAAACCATAGAAGCATTTGCTCTAGAGTGTTAAAGAGATATCAGGGATGTAAAAACTTTATAATACCAGATATTCGTTTAAATTTCATATAAATATGTAATTCTACATATATACATACTTCTTTTTGTAGAGGTCAATTAGAGCTGCCAGACTGTCTTGTTTATTTTTGGAATCGCTGAGTTTTTGGGGTAGAGTAGAAGAGGTTGGCCCATTAGAGTCCTGAGAAAGCAGAAATTCCATGTCCTTCTGGGCGGTGACCCTTTGTTTTCCCAACTGCTGGAGAGCGGCTGCTGTTTTCTGTTCATAAAAGAGAAAAGTGATAATACAGCAATAGTAATTGCAAAGAGATAGTTAATAAATATGCTAAAAAAATACACTACTTGATAAATTTGATATAGAAAACATTTTATTGTCATTCCACAATATGCATAAGCACAATGATAAGTGTAAAACTTAGATGTCTGGCCTCCACACTGCAGTTGTTGTATACAGTTGTATACAGAGGAACATAATAAACACATAATGCACAGATATATTATACTTATACTTTGCACATATGTGCAAAGTATTTGAGACACCTTTAATTTACCCAGTAACTCCTTGTAACCAAGGTAAGTAGCTAATTCTGGACCTGTGTCTTGTATGACAGTATAAGCTTAGACGTAGGCAGTCCATGTCTGACTAGATTTCTAAAACCTATCTCACCTCTTGCTCCTTCAGACGGTTAGCGAGGTCTGTAGCAGGGTCACTGCGGTTCAGTGGGACTCTTAGACTGCTTAAAGTGTCCTTTTCAGCTTGAGCTAGATCTTTATCCATTTGGTTTAGACGGCCAACTAGCTCTACAGCTATGGGGTTCTCATCAGTTCTTGGAGCAGGAACTAAAACACCAAATGTGACAATGTGATTTAATGTCTTATTGGCCTGTCCAGTATCTTCTTTACAAGTGCCTCCTTGTTGTTCATCATCATCTGCTGCTACTTGCCTAAAATGTGTTTTCAAAATGTCTGTAATTCATAGCAAGGTAATCCAAGGTGACTTTTAACAGCTGGCTGGACATAATTTGGTTTGCTTTAAGCACATCAAGTAAAATATTAGGCATAGACAAAATTTGCCGTTCAGGTGGGCCACTGATAATAAAGAGATTGTGTAGACTAAATGGGTGGATCTTGCTCAGCCCACATCTATTTATGTGACTTACTGAGTGAGTGTATTGAAGGAGCTATTTACCTGGAGCCTGTGAAAGGGAGGCTTTTGATTGCTGATTGTTCAGAGAAGCTTTCAAAGCAGCCTGTCTTTTCTTAAGATCCTCAAACTCTTTTCCCAGCCTGGTCACAGAAGCACAAATTATTAGCTATTCTTGCATAGTTTCCATTAATACACTTTACAATTTGGCTTTGAATTAAAACATTTTTATTCTTACAGGTCAACTCTGTTTATGGCCTCAGGATCAGGGGGAGGAATCATAAAGCAAACTCCAGGAAACGTTTTGCTTGTTCCATCACTGGACTGCATATCCCAGTTGTCAATTTCTGTGTTGGACGTCAGATTAAACAGCTCTCCTCTGTTTAAGGAAGCCTGTTTAGGGAATGCACAAACATGAATTGCAATTCAAAATGGCGGACTGGTAATAACATTGACTAGGACAAATCTGGTATCGTAGGACTCGGCAGAAGCCAAATAATCAACGCAAGTATATAAAGATGATCTGAATCCCACTGGTTAAAGTAAAGCTCAACAAATGAGTAACCATAGTTTTTATGTTTTATATATGTCATTAGGTGATCTTTAACATCCTTATAACATTTCAAACAGATTCTAACCTTGGGAGTTTTCCAGTCACACAGAGACTCAGCTGTGATAGGTTTGCTGGGAGTGGTGCGACGAAGTTTTAAGGGTGCAATGGTGGTGCTTCGCTTCCTTAGGTCAGCCAATAGCTGCTCATTACGCTGTAGAGACCTTTCTTCAGCCTAGGGCAACACAAAATACAAGATGCTTATATCATAATAGTGCATTTACTAATGGCATTTACTATATTAACCAAGTAATACTTCTAAGATTTATTTAAATAAATTACTCAAATATAATATTATTTTTTAAATATAATTATACATTATATGTAGTATGTATACAATGTTAGTTCACCTCAAGCTGCATCTGAATTTCAGTGTTAGTTTTACTTTTCAGTGCTTTGGCATCAACAGTGGACCCGAGCTTGGACAAAGATTCAGACAAGGTATCTGCATCCAACTGGTACTGTTCAGGAGGACACAAACAATGTTTAGCCATTCTTATAGCAATAAATAAAAATGTCTCGCTAGGTCGATTTATCCATCTGCCCTACTTACTCTTTTGTATTCGTCTATATTGTCCAGGTGTGTTTCCTGACAGATGCAAAGATTCAGAAACTTCTGCCATTCATTTCTTACAGTGTCTCTCTGGGCCTGGACACAAAAACAGCACATCAGAGCTCAACTTTTCTTATGCTAGTGTTATGTCACACTGTTCTGTTAAATTTAGAATTCTAATTCATTGTACTTGCACTATTTTAATATATAGTAATTATTTGTCTTACAAGTAACAATTATGGGGAAAGCCCACTAAGGTCACAATACGGAAATATTTGTGGATATATGTCAATACGGCAACGTGCTGTTGAAACAGCCTAAGATCCTTTTTGGCATCTTGCCATCTAATGTCTTTATGCATTACTCAGGAACCATTTGATCTATCAAAAAGATTTTAATAACTTGCTGTCAGGAGTGTCACTAGATGATGCACGCAACATTTTGTGCAAATCAGACATATTACCTAGGAGGAGTTTAAAAAAGTTTTAAAAATTGCTCAAAATGGCAGACAGGATGTACAGTTGACAATAACAAATGTGGTATCGTAACATTTGGCATAAGCCAAGGAATCTAAAAAGATCAAAAGTCTTGCGGCAATGTAGTAAATTAATCAAACGTTATAAGCAGTTTGATGAACCATACCAAGTTTTTTAAAGATACACAGTTGCATTCCTATGATATTGCATTTTACAACAAAATTCAAAATGGCAGACGCCCAAAATTGCCGTCCAAAGAACATTTGATATTATTTGGCTCGGCATGCCTAAAGGAATCTAAAGAGACCACTCTCATGATTTTAGGCCAACATTTTTTTAAAACTTGCAGTCAAAAACAGCCATTTTTCATATCTCTGAACCAGTGGGTGGTGCTGTGACCTCAGGTCATGCAAATTGACTGAAAATAACTGCATGAGCCAAGAAATCAGAAGAATTTTGTTTGTATGAGCATAAACATGAATTCAATTTTGTGTTAATGGCGCTAGAGGGTTTGGGGTAAAACATTTCAGACTGTCCTTTATCTGTGTGCCAGATTTCACAACATTTTACCATATGGTTCTATGGGCTACCAGAATCAAGAGCGGAAAGAATAACACCTACAAAGTTTCATGTCAAAGCACAAAGTTTTGCAAAGGTACAGCCTGAAGTCTGTTGTGTATGCATGCCATCAATATCATTGACACAGTATAAGAGAATGATTCAAGCAAGCAACACAAAGCCAATAACATTTTGTTCAAAATGTCTCTAGGTGCTACATACCAAGTTTCATGCAAATCGGACAAATTCTGTAGGAGAAGTTTGAAAAAGTAGGTTTTTTAGTATAATTTTAAAATGGCTGACAGCAAGTAGCATTTACTATAACAAATTTGGTATCATAGAACTCTTTTATCTTTTATATCTCTTTTATATGTCTGGACCAGTAGGTGGCACTAAAACTGTGCATCACCCTCAGGACCAAGTTTCATGTCAATACACCAAAACTTTGCCAAAATACCATTATTGAGTGCTGCAGAACAATTCGTAGCCACGGTGTACGAGAATATTAAGACGTATCAGTACGAATTCCATTACTTTTTTTCAGGGGTGTCTCTAGATGCTACATACCAAATTTTGTGCAAATGGGACAAATGCCCTAGGAGGAGTTCGAAAACGTAGGTTTTCATAATTATTCAAAACTGCTTACAGGAAGCAGCATTGATTATGACAAGGAATCTAAAGAATAAAGTTGCAAAAATATGTTTTTGCAATCACATGCTATAAGCATTTTTCTTAATTTTGATATATCTTTTTACCACTAGATGGCGGTGACCCAAACTTTTGTAGCTCACCTCAGCAAGTGGTTATAAGAAACCATATTATTTTTTATGCTGAAAAATTATGTTTGAATCATAATAAGCCAAGAATTTAGAGGAATTTTGTTACTAGGACTCAAGGCTCAGAAGTCATAAGCATAAATGTGAGTGAAACTTTGACCTGTAGGTTGGAGCTAGAGAGTTTGAGATAGAGACTCCAAATTTACTATGATAACATTTCAGACTGTCCTCTGTGGTTTGTGTTTTCTGACCTGTATAGTGCTGGCAGCAGGATGTTTTAGCTCAATTAGTCGGTCCCCATCGTCCTGCAGTTTATTAACCTCGCTTTCATGAGACAGGAGACTGTTATTCTTAAAATTCTGCAACAGACCAGGATAAATGTTTTCACTTAGATGTTCTGCTGTTAGTCCTGCTATTGACTGAAATTCAGTTATTCCTATCCTGCTGAATAATCAGTTCAGACAACATCATTGCTGTCTTTGATGTTATAGTGTTAGATGTTAATATAAAGTTAGTAATAATAGAGAAAAAGAGAGGAAGGTGACCTACAACACACAGTAGATTGTTTATAGAGATATCTCCTTCTGTTCATTCCATTGTAAATGTCACGTAACTAAGTCCAACTCACCTCGTACTGTCTGCGGACATCAGCATGGTCAGCCATCTGTTCACTCCAGTCCTGTTTAAGGATCTTGTTCTGCTCTTTACTCATGTATGCTACTTCCTTCTCACAGTCCTGCATGTAGTCATACAGGCTGTTCAGATAGTGACGTCTCCATTTTGAGTTGTCCTGTAACACATTGACAATGATAAATTTGAGAGGTTTTAATTAATGAGAGGTTTTATTAAGCATCATTGTATGCTTCTGGTATCAACAGTATCTGTTGAAGAATTACAAAAATCCCTGCTCAAAAGAGACATTTAATTACTGTCAACTAGGATTAAGTGATTGCTTACCAGGAGGTTAGCATATTGCTTCTTAATTGCAGCATATTCCTCCTTGGACAAGAGATTTAAGATTAGATGAAAAAGTAAACATAAAGGCTGAGATATTAAGGAATGGTTGACACAAATATTGCCAATTTATACCTGAGAGCTGGTCGAACCAGGGCTCAGCTGGTTGTTGTAGGACTCAATCTCCTTATGTAGGATGTTATGAGCTGCAATCTGCTTCTTCAGATCAACCATTGTTGGGCCATATTCATCTTTGCTTACATCTTTCTGTGATGTTTCAAATTATTCAAAAATACTGATTATTAAACACTGTTTGCCTTACTGTCAGAATACTCTGTTACTATCAACTTTATTTGAAATGTAAAGTGCATATAGCAGCTTCTGTTTCTCAGTGCAGAAATGATTAATGGATCAGTCCAACGATCATGTAAAGACTGATCTCTCTCTCCCTTTGTCTATGTTTTTTAAGGTGTGTTTCTGACCTGTTTCTGGATGAACACTTGAGCCCAGTTAATTCTTGGCTGTAGTTCCACATTGTTCAGTGGCTCATATAGCTCTCGGTAAAGGGAACAATCTTTCAGCCAACGCTCATGTAGGCGACTAACACTGATAAGAAAAATTGAAAATATATAGTTGGTGTGATTTCAGTTGGTGGAAAGCAATACTATTGCTTTTCATATAATCAAACAAATGCATTCAATCGATTCAGCTCAGTTTTGACATGACAGAACAATAACAATGTGAGTCAATGTGGAAGATTCATTTAGCAGTCGCTTTGGATAAAAGCGTCTGCTAAATGAATAAATGTAAATGTAAGATGCCTCTAGTGTCACTCACTCATTCTCTATTTCTACTGCTTGAGGATGTTTCATTTTCTTGACTTTGTCCTTATCCAAGAACAGATCTTTCAGGAGTCCCTCTGCCTGGCCAAGGAGGTCAGCATTTTCCTTCTGATGTTGTAATGTCTTACTATTCTTCTCATTGTCAGCATCCTGAGCAGAGAACAACAGATCAGGTCAATATACTCAATATATGTGATTTTTACAACTACATTTACATTTATGCATTTGGCAGAAGCTTCCAAAGTGACTTACAGTACATTCAAGTTATAAGTTTTGTGCAGCTAACACATTGTTCTACCAACTGAGCTACAGGAACACTACAAACTATAGTTTATGCATATAATATATATATATATATATATTAATATATTAAAATATATATGTTTTCTTACAATGAGCAGCAGCTCTTCTGCCCGCAGTACATCCTTCTCAACAGTGTCTGCATTCTTCTGCATGCGTGCAATTAACAGGACCAGGTTACTCATCTGAGACCTTTGAGATCAAAATCAAGTGTTAAAGTTTAATATGCAATTGGGTTTCTGCAAATGCAGAAATAGGACATAAATCTGTGGTAGATCTAAATTACAATTTTACAGTTTGATTTATTGTACTGTAAGTGAGGCCACTTGGTTTTCCAGCATTGTGTGGTTTTGACCTTTAAAGTATAAGATAAAAATTAGAACCCTAGAATTTGGCATCTTCCCTTTCTCTTTCTGTATTATCTTCTTAAATCTGAAAAGTTTCTATAAATAAATAAAAATGTGTGAGTTTGGGTAAACGTTTTAAACTCTTTTTAAATTAGTTGGCCTCATTGATCATCCCTTTTAACCATCAAGAGTTTACCATCTGCAGTCATTTACCCTTCTTTGCCTAAATTGATTTCTATTTATTTTTGTCCATAGAGTCTTAAACAAAAATGTATTAATCTTATATCAGATAAAGTGAAACCCAGTATTTAATTTCACACAATTTTCAGTCTCTGAATGAAAGCTAGTTTGCAGCTGTTAAACAGATAGAACAGATGTAATTGCCCCACCTTATGCTGTTAAATAATGTTCTGAAAATATGCAAAAAGATGAAGAAATACAGAGATTATACTGTGTATCTTCCCCATCATATGCTGGTCTAAAAGGTTCCATCACTGTTTCCATCTAACAATGCTTTCAAAGCATCTAACAATGTTTTTCATCTAACATAGTTTTCATCTATTTATTTCTACTGCCTCAATAGCATTAATTGGTTGACAATTAAACTAACTTAGAATTACCTCATACAGCAAATCTTAATGATTAGGTGTGGACAGACTTTCTTCTCATTTCATTCGCAAGTAATTAAAGGCAACACAAAGTAAATTGCTTCTCCTGTAGCTCAGTGGTAGAGCATTGCATTAACAGTGGAAAAGATTGTGGGTTTGATTCCCAGGGAGTACATGTATTAAGAAAATGTATAACTTCAAAGCACTAAGTTGCTTTGGATAAAAGTATCTGCCAAATGTAAATTGTGTAAACATAATCACAGTTAACTATTCAAAACTGTTATTTTCTGCATATTTTGTATATAAAAATATAAAATAATGAAAAGATTCTACATTTTTTCTCAAACTCCTAATTACTGCTGTCGTTGCATTTAAGTGTAGGCAAGGGAGTAGGATTAAGGGGTGTACAATACTATTAGGGCCCCTAATAGTGTAAAAGTGTTAGCAGATTTTCTCTTAAATTTAAACATGATTTTTAAATAATAAACACACTTAAACTTGTCACCATCAAAAACCCTTAAACTATTTTTTACTATGTGGAGTAAACTGTTTATAGTTAAACGCTGTGTTTGTATGACTATGTTGAATAAATGGACCAACGCCCACCAGTCTAGTAAAGGAACAAGCATGTCAGCCCTTACAGAAACTGAGCTATCAGTATCGCAGTCAAGGACACTCCTATACGTTTTTATTATGTGGCCCTGATTACTGCATATTTATACAATAACTGAGTAGTTACATGCTAATGTCTGTATTTAGCTGTTCAGATGCATCTACGTGACACATGCACAAATCAGATTAGATACGTGGCGTCTACAGGTCATAATCTGATCATTACAAAAATCTGACATTTAAGAATGCTTGCATATCATCAATAGAAAGACATTTTACTTGTCCTGCTCTTTTACAAATAAAACTCCTGGCCTGATCTCAGTGCAACCAATACATTTATGTTTGTATGCTACATTACAGTACAGTAAAGATTCTTAGTAGGAAATTATACCATTCTGACATTCAAAGGTATAATTATTACTGCTGGCACATCCATTAAGCAGCTGAATAGTGCACACATACACTCAGTTTAACCTTAATTCAACATATTTGGAATTTTTACATTTGGAGTATGTTACAAAGTTGTTAAAACATATCCGTAATGTTCCACAGATGGTACCAATTATATTTACTTAAAAAAAAAATCACTGACATGCATAATGATCTAGGACTAAATAAATGAGACCTTTGAAAATTACTATACATTTCAAATGGCTCTTATTTTTTATTTTATTACTCTTAACAGATGTTGTGAGGGAGATTTTTATTTAATCTTGCTGTTCTTCATCATACTATATTTTAACAGGTTTATGTATATTTCTAACAAACCAAAATCTTTCCAGTTTTTGTTTACAAAGCAGGGATTATAACCGAAACACTGATAAGTGCTCCAGACACTGAAAATGTTTCCAATTTCTTCCCATTACAGAGCCTCATAGGAGCTTATTACAAACTTATGTTACATAATGCACAACAAAATTCCTGAAGTCATTTTAGAGTGCAATGGAGATGTTTACTGGCTGTTGTAAGCCTTTTGTCAAGAAATTTGTTTGCAATCACAATACAAGGAAACATCATTGTAAACAGGGCTTATGACACAGATTTGAAACCAGCTTTACACCTACATTCTTGGGCTCTGGTTACCTACTTCACTCGAAACTGATCTTAGACCTGCTCAAACCCAACAAAATAGAACAGAACTAAAACAGTTTTGAGTAAAAAAGCATCAATGACACTCACTTGGTTATCTTGGACTCATCTTTCACTGTGCCTGTTTTCTTCCCAAACATCCTGAAAGAGTGTATGTGTGAATCTGTCTCACTTTTAGTTAACCCCCACAATCTTTGTTCCACTTTTCTGTACACACACTTTGCCTCTCTAGAACTGCCCCCCAAACGAAATAAAGCGGTTCTTCTGTCTGTACTCCACCCGGAGTCACTGGTGTTTAGCAACACCCTGACCACCTCCTTCTGCAGGACTGGGTGGACCAGTTTCACCTTCTCATTCTTCATAAACACACACACACATACATTTACACTTACATTTTTGTCATTCATATGAAGTGATCTAGTTGCTAATTAATAAAGATGTTTATATATAAATATCTTAATAGGTGACTTGTCACCACACTGACAACCATTTGAATCAAATTGAGAAAAAAGTAATAACCTTCCAAATAATGGAAGGGAGAAATATATGCAGTATTTCTGGTAATGTGGTATTTGATGTGTTATTACAACATGATTGAAAAATTGTTCAGAACAGTTAGGACATTTGGTATTTCCGAAGAAACTTTAAGCAGTAGTCAATTATTCAGTTTATTATTCCCAGCATTTTCTTTTACTGTTTCTGCTGTATTAAATGTGTCTGTGAATGTGAGATTGTGTGGAATGTCATCAGGTCACTTTCTCTCAGCAAGGTTGTGGTAGTTAGCCCACATTTCTAACATGCACTATCACATGGTAGGGTGTAACAGAGATTTGGGCCTAATGCCTTGGTCTACAGTCACTCCCTCATTCTCTCTACCACCCATACCATAAAATATTGGAACTTTGTGTGGAACATGGAATAATATAATACAAATAAATAAAACTTTAAACTACGTGTTTGAAACAAATTTACAAAACCTCTGCTAAAAAAACATTTATGCAATTGGACTTATTATCCTATACTATAATTGGGGTTCCTCAACATGTTGGAGCTGTTATCACTTACCATAGATGACTCTGCTGAGACCCTTTAAAACATAAACAAGAATAACAGGCCTACAATGTTCGCAACGAGGAACAGGTGCGCAAAATGAGCGCAAATGAGACAAGAGAACAAGGGGGCGGGGCCAAGACGCACGACCGGAGAGCACATGGCGAAAGTAAACAAAACAGAGGCCATGTGTTTCCACACGAGAGGACCCAGAGCATGAGTTCAGATGCCAACTCCAAGAAACAAGAACCAAGGCTAGAAGGAGTCAGGATCTAAACAACATGCTCTGACACAGAACAATGTCAGGATCCTGGCAAGATAATCTAGAAAGACTCTAAGAACAGGAAGCCAGGACCCTGACATAACCCCCCCAAAGGGACGCACACCGGGAGTCCCAAACCAGACAAACAACAGAACAGAACACTCGGATGGACAGACTGACCGACAGGACTGGCGGTAGACAGGACCGAGACAGATAGGACTGACCCGACCAGACCAAAAGACAGACCAAGCTGGGCAGACAGAATTAACAAAACATGCAGACAAGACAGGTTAAACGATTGGCAGACAGAGGGACTGGAGAACAACACAGGACAGGAACAAAACATGACACAAGACAGGGAGAACATTCAGCAAAAAGGGCATCATAACAGAAATCAAAAACACAGGATTAACAAATGGAGGGAGCACAGAAGGAGGACCAAGGACAGATGGCCCGGTGCCACAGGTTGCAAAGCTGGAGGGCCCGGCCTAAAAGGACGCCTCGCCGCCAGAACATGGCCAGGATGAACCGCTGCAGGAACCGAACCGGGAGCAGGCACTGGGACCAACCTGGGAGCCGACACTGGAACAGGAAGTGAGACAGGCACTGTGAGCGCCGGGACACAGACAGGTACAGATTCACCCGGAGGCACGGGAACAGACATCTCTGGGGTTTCAGGCACGTGCACGCACATCACCGGAGGCCTGGGCACGGACATCTCTGGAGGCTTGGGCACGGGCCCTGGGGGAAGAGCAGACTTTCGCTTCTTCTTCTTGGAAGCAGATACAGGAGGCTCGAGCTCAGGAACAGACACAGGAGGCTTGGTGATCTTTCCCCTCCCCCTCCTCCGGCGGGAACGTGGGATGGCCACGTACAGTGCCGGCTTAGGTGGGGCAGCAACATGTGCAACTGAGTCCAGGACAGGCTCCACTAGTGGCTCAGCGGAGTCTCGTGAGGTCCTTCTCCTCCTGGACTTGGGGTCCAGAGAGCCCTCCCACTCAGAAGGGTCCTCTGGTGACTGGACACTCTGGAGAGGGGCCTCAAGGGAGATACAGCCCAAGGACAGACCCTCAGTGGCCGGACCCCGGCAAGACCAAGACGGGACGGGAAGAAGACCCGCAGGGGAAGCTTCCTGCTCCTCCTCCCGAAGGCGCAACTCCCTCACCAGGTCCCACTTATCAGGCTCATCCAGGTCCCACTCATCCAGACGGGTAAAACGACCAGTCTCCATCGGTCTTTGAATGGTGGTGGGTGGTCGAGGCCGGCCAAAAAATAGGCGCCGAGAAGGGGCATGCCCATCCCGCCATTCCTCAGCGCCCCAACCGCATACTGCAGGAGGGTCTGCCCTTCCTGGGGAGAAAAAGGACCCATGTGGCTGCACATGTCGGCTTCAGTGGTCCACCACCACTCCTCCAAGATCACCATAGCGTCTGGAGAAAAAAAAAAGAAAAAGAGGGGAGAAAAAGGTGCTGTCTGCTGGGTTCAAAGTGGTTGGTTCGTTCTGTCAAGATCACGGTAAACGAACCCAGGCGCAGACAGCGTTTTAACTGAAAAAAATCCCTTTATTAACAAACAAACAATACAACAACCCGTGAGGGGGTAAAAACGAGAACAGAACAGGCAATACAACAAGAACTAAGGAGCTCCAAAAAAACAAGCAAAAACTAAACTTAAAACCGGAAAAGACGGAGCACAAACACAGGACAAAAAACTTGACTGGACTACAACACAAGACTCACAGTGCCAGGAACACAGGAACCAGGAAACAAGATGCAGGTAACTAGATGCATGTAACAGGAAACAGGAACGAAATGACACAAGACAGAAAACACAGGGGCATTAAATAACACAAGGAAAACGAGGAACAGGTGCGCAAAATGAGAGCAAACGAGACAAGAGAACAAGGGGGCTTGGCCAAGACGCACGACCGGAGAGCACATGGCGAAAGCAAACAAAACAGAGGCCATGTGCTTCCACACGAGACAAGGACCCAGAGCATGAGTTCAGATCCAGACTCCAAGACACAAGAACCAAAACTAGAAGGAGTCAGGATCTAAACAACATGCTCTGACACAGAACGATGTCAGGATCCTGGCAAGATAATCTAGTATTTGTATCAAGTGCACCCGGCTGAAATGCACCCTGCATGGAATGTTGTACATGTTCTCAAGAATGATGTTCTCAGGATGAAAGAATGTCAACAGAAAGTCAAGTGTTCTGTCATAATCTACTTAAGACTCTAGGATGTGGATTTAATCTAGTAAGTAGACCCTTCTTTTTACCTGCTTTCACATTAAGTGGTATTTGGTGACATACACAGACCGAATGTGCAAATAAAAACACACACACTTCATGCTTAAAACATTGTGCAGAGGTGTAACAGAGGTTTACTTTTTTTACTTTATTTTTAATTAAAAGAACAAATAAAAAAAAAATCAATTTTAACAGTGTCACCCATACTGGATTTTTGAAAGATTAAACATAAGAGTTCTCATCAACATTTTAATTTGAAGGGATTAAAAATAAAACTTAATTTTAAGTTGAAAAGAATTCAGAAATTAACCCTAACTAAATTATTACAGAAAAATATACATGTAATGTACCTGTTTTCTGTGTGAATCATTGGGGTCAGATTTAGTGCAGGAATAAAATTGTATTATGATTATAAATGCTATACATGATAATATGGTGATTAACTTCTTGTGATTAACTTAATTTCTCTTTATGACTTTGCCATGACAGTTTATCATATAAATTGTGTGAAATTACAGGTTTACAGTTCATACATTTACATAACCCTTTCAATTATTTTAGTTAAAACCAGCAGCAGCATAACATATATTTCACAAAACAAAAATTCCGGTCTTCTGGTTCCTAATATTGTTCCTAATATTGCTTAAGCTTGACTACTTGCAGCTTTGCCTAGTAGTTATATGGTCATGTGAACCACTCAGGACAGGCATGAATGAATGGCATAGCTGTAGCTTTGCTAAAACAAACATTAAATCTTGCAGATTTTGAACAGGGTGTGTAAACTTGGGGGCATAACTGTATATTTCTTGGGTTCCATGCAAAGTGACAGAAATCATCCTATTTGTAGAAATCATAGTTTATGGTAAGAACTGTTTAACAGCTTTTAATTTACACATCAGACAATACTAAGATGAATGAGGCTGATTTTTGTGTTCTGTGTTACATTTGATTATTCAAGTGACGACACCATCTTCTCATGACAGTTTGGTCTCATACCATTTAATTAAAAAGGAAATGTTGTAAAAAGCTTCATGTACCAAAGCTTCAAGGCCACAAGTCAAAACCTTAAAGAAATAAAAAACCTGATGTGGGAACTTTAAATATACTGGATGCTCAGCCGTGTTAATTGTATACTTAAATGCAATGACCACAATTTTATATAATGTAATGATATTGTTACAGTGGAGGCTCCCAGACCGCCTCCTCCGAACCACAGGAGGGAACCTTTACCCAAATATTAGTCATTTCAATCCGGACTGCATTTCCCATGAGGCTGCATTCTTGGGACTGATTTCTGTGTCACCTGTTCCCTATTTCACTCCCATATAAACCCTGTTCAGACTCCTGCAAAGTCTTGATTTGCCCCGGCCATCATTTCTGAGCATTTATCTTGTGTTTTGGATTACCTGTTATAACTCTTGGATTGTCTATTGTTTTTGATTGTTTGCTGCCTGCCTCGACCCTTGCCTGTTTTTGGATCCTAATGTCTTTGACCCTGCGTTACAGAAGACTTCGCCACACAACGATCCAGCAGCCATTACACGGCTATCTTCAGAGCTAGCAGCTAACATTTGCCGAGTATGCTCTAAATTTCCGCACTCTTGCAGCCCAGACCGAATGGGTTGAGGATACCCTGAAACTGCTGTTCAGAAGAGGTCTAAATCAAGAACTAGAATCCGAACTAGCCTGTCATGATGAAAGAAAATCTGTCAATCAAATAACAGTGTCCTGTGAGTGGCACTATTCCGTATATTCCTTAAATATGTAATTTTGAGTTACCTATTGAAATAACCTTTACCAATCAGTCAATAACCACCTCTGTCTTAGTTTACCCAGGAGCAGCAGGGAAGTTCGTGTCCTGCGAGTTCGCTCAACAACATCAGCTTACGGTGTAATTCATCTCTAGCAGTGAAGGCGCTAGACGGTCGGCCTTTTCTGTGATGGTCACATTCAACAGATGAAGAACTCAATTAATGTACAGTAGAATGTAATACTACATTCAGAGACTATCCGGTTTTACGTTCTCCCATCTCCTAACTATGCAGTGATTCTGGGTCTACCATGGCTTTGTACACACAATCCAGTAATTTCTTGGAGGGACAGACAGATTCTTCAATGGGGCTCTTCGTGTCATGATTCCTGTCTGTCTAAAGTAATTTGTCCACTCAAGTATCCTTCCTCTCCTGAGAACATTGATTCACAAGCATCAGCCATTCCTTCAGAATACGCAGGTCTATCTGAAGTGTTCAGCAAAAAGAAGGCATCTCAGCTCCCTCCTCAACGGTCCATAGACTGTGCCATTGATCTCATGCCTGGTGCAATACCCCTGAAGAACAGTATATTTCCCTTGTCTCAACCATAATCTGAGGCCATGAAGGCCTAAGAATTAACCAAAGGCTTCATCAGACCATCTAACTCTCCCGGCACAGCAGGGTTCTTCTTTGTGAAGAAGAAAGACGGTGGCCTACGACCCTGCATAGATTACAGTGGCCTGAACGAAGTTACTACTAAGTTTTGCAGTCTGCTCCCGTTGGTACCAGCAGCTCTGGAAAAACTTAGACAAGCCAAGATTTATACTAAATTAGATCTTTGCAATGCACAATCTTATCCGGATAAGAGAGGGAGATAAATGGAAGACTGCCTTCTCTACTTCAAGCGGACACTATGAATACTTGGTAATGCCTTTTGGCCTAGCTAACAGTCCTTCTGTGTTTCAGTATTATGAATGATATTTTCTGAGACATGCTGGATAAATGGGTTATAGTTTATATTGATGATATCCTTATTTACGCATGTTAGATCTGTGCTTCAATTCCAGCTCTATGCTAAGGAGGAGAAATGCGAGTTTTACTGAACCAGTACCTCACTCCTTGGTTATGTGATCAGCCAGGAGGGTGTTGTTATGGACGACAGAAAGGTTCAAGTGTGGCCACAACCACATATTGTCAAGCGGCTGCAGTGCTTTCTAGGTTTCTCTAACTTCTACCGAAGATTCATCCGCAATTTCAGTTCTGTTGCTGCACCCTTAACAGCATTGACAAAGCGACAATCCACCAAGTTTGCTTGGACAATGGAAGCACAACAGGCATTTCAAGATCTCAAAACCCATTTCACCTCTGTACCCATTCTTATGCACCCAGATCCAGATCGTCCCTTCATCGTGGAGGTAGATGCTTCAAATACTGGGGTTGGCGCTGTGCTTTCACAACGTCAGGGCTCTCCAGCTAAAATGTTCCCATATGCCTATTTCACTCCCAGCTCAGGTCACAGTGGTATCACAGCTACCATTCAGCTACTCCAAACCGCTTCTGGTGGCCCTCTCTAACCAATGATACCATCCAGCACATTCACAACTGTACCAACTGCCAAACTACCAAGACACCCAAACAGCTACCAGCAGGTTTATTACAGCCATTACCCATCCCACAAAGACCTTGGTCACACATCACCATATACTTTATTGCAGATCTTCCAAGTTCCCAGGGTAATACCACAATACTCACTATTGTTGACTACCGTTTCTCCAAAGCCTGTAGATTAATCCCTTTGCCTAAACTCCCTACCTCCCTTGAGACAGCTGAATTATTGTGCAATCATGTTTTTTGATTTTATGGACTACCTGATGACATTTTCTCTGATCAAGGACTGCAATTCACTTCCCGGGTCTGGGCCTCTTTCTTCAAACATCTCAACGTGAATGTAAGCCTTACCTCCAGTTACCATCCCCAATCCAATGGACAGACTGAGCGATTCAACCAAGAGATCATAAGATTTCTACGCTCATACTGCCAACAGAGACCATCTGACTGGAGTTGCTTTCTTACATGGGCCAAATACGGACAGAATTCCTTGATAAAACCCTCCACAAGCATGATTCCTTTCAAATGCATTCTGGGTTTTCAACCACTGTTGTTCTACTGGTCTGGAGAGCCTACCAACTTACCTTCCATAACGGACTGGCTGCAACAGAGTGAGCAGGTGTGGGAACGGTCTGGGGATATCCTCTACCCTACTCTCACTGAAGGGTTTCATCAGACTTAACCGGGAAAGCCGGCCCCTCGACCTCACGATAGGCCCTGGTGCCATTTTCCTCCTCACATCAGGAGCTATTTGCAGGGGGGCTCTGTTACAGTGGAGGCTCTGTACCACCTCCTCCAAACCACCAGAGGGAACCCTCACCTGAATATTAGTCATTTCAATACAGACTACATTTCCCATGAGGCCGCATTCCTGGGACTGATTACTCTGTCACCTGTTCCCTATTTCACTCCCCTATATAATCCCCATTCATAATCTATCCTTTGCAAAGTTTTGATTTGCTCCGGTCATCATTTCTGAGCATTTATCTTGTGTTTTAGATTCTCAGATTCTGAACATTGGCAAACTTTATATAACACACTCCTGTAAAAATAACAATACTGGGTACATTTAAATATGACTGACCTCCAATTTAGCCATCTAAATTTACTACCCAACAGTTTGCATTTACTCCTCTTAAATCTGTAATAGCAAGTTTTTAGAAATAGTATAGGACTGAATAAAGATCCATAACTCTTAAACAAGCAGAACTGTACTCAAATGACTACAGTTGCAGCCAAACAGGCCAAAATAAAAGCTAGATTTAGCTTCCAAAGCCAAAGAAGCTCTTTAAGTAGGCAGTGATGCCCCTTTGCCCTTTTGCTCAACCTTGTCATCAAGAGGTGGAAAAGCCACATGGTTGAGTGCCAGGTCAAAGAAAAGAGGCTTGCATGGGATTGGCTGAAAGTCTGGAGGGAACTGCACTAGAATGGGCTGCTTGCTCAGGAGTGTAGGGTCATGTCGGAAAGTCTTCAGACAGAGACTTTAAATGAAAAAAAAAGAAGATAAAAAGATACAAAAATTCAAATCTCAAATCAAAATGCAGCAAATTTTCACTACATGTTTCACTAAATTTCACAAATATGATACTATATATTAAATCATATCTTTTTTTACCTCTAAATATCTCGTCTGAGTAATACAAGTGATAATTAAAATGTAGAATATATATATATAAAAATTTGGCCAATATAACTCCAGAAAAAATAGGTTAAGCTGAATGCGGAGTAGTTTTGCAAGTCGGGCATATAACTCAATCTTTCAGCAGTCTGATACAGCAGTCTGACAAGCAACATTCCGTTGTTGTACTGCTCTGTGTGGAGGAAAATTCCTTGCAAAGAAAAAAATGCCTGCTTCAAATGTTTGGTGAAAGTTAAAATGCAAGTGTGGTTCATCTCAGCAACATCATCTGAGTCTAAAACAAATTCAACAACATAGTCAGCTGCAGGTAACAAAGCTTTCAAGTGAACACAGAAAGTCAACAGTGTTTTTGTCCAACTGAGAATGACTGAACTCTTTGCAATAGACAACCCACCCAAGATGGCTGCAGCCTGGAGCGAGTATTTCTCAGCACTGACTTCAACAAATCAGCTCCTGGACACCTGGAAGATGCTAAAAGAAAGTTAGGGCTAGATTGGGCTAAACTGAGAGCTAAAATATTATTCATATAAAATTATTCAGAGGAATATTCATACAGAGAATATTATTTAAGGACTGAACGCATTTACACAAAAATCACAACTGCAGGACAAAATGCATCACACCGTTAGAAGCTGATGATTCTCATACAAAAGTAAACAGGACCTGTGCTAACTGACACCAACAAAGTTTGATAGTCCTATTAACAACAAATCTTACTGGTTCTTGTGTGTCTTATGACTAAATGTTATGATGCAAAAATGTGCTGCTGTGTTTTATATGGGCTGTAAATACATACAATACTTGATTTCAGCCTAGGATTTTCCCTAAATAATAAATTACAGTTAATTTATTACTAAATCTTATTGTATGTCTTTAGAACAGGGGTTTACAAAGTGTGGGGTCAGAGTGTGCTGGGGGCATGCATAGTGGTTAAAAACAGTCTCTGTACAATAGGGAAACGTATAAGGCCATGTTTGTTCACACAACCTACCGCGCTGCTTGCGCATCGCTAATGTGTGCGGCGTGAAACAGACATTATGTGGTGCAACAGAGTAATGATTTTGACTGGGATGGACAGTAATTATGTTCTGCCCTTTTATGTGTAACTAGCATTGTTTTTATTCCATTATTTTCAGTCATTTTATAAAGTGATAAATGATAAAAAGGAGTAAACGATTGTCGGACAATTGCCAATTGAGTGCAAATATAGTAAATGTTTTGTCATTCTGTCAAAATATTTCAGTTAGACATTTGAGATATAAAGTTCAGAAACAGTTATACTTTTTAGTTATTACAGAGGTGCATAAAGAGTTCAACATTTGTATTTTCTGTGTGCTTTGATAGACATTGGTTTCATTAAAACAGTGTTATGACCATCAGACTTGCTCTATATTAGTAAAACACAATTATGAACCTGTGATCGTAAAGCAGCAACATGTTGCTCTAATGATTGAATAATTATTTTACAGATCCACAGCTGGGACATTCTTTGCTGCTTTAGTCTTTTACATTATAAATATCAATAACTTGTTTAGATTTATTTCATGTGTAGCTTCCTTTCACATAATAAATGATCATCACATTTTGTTGGATAAATAGTGCTGGAACCCCACACCTAGGTATGATAAATAGTTAGGATTAACTAATGACTTAATAATGCTAAATTTTAAATATTACATTACACTTTCTTTAAAATTAATTTACATATTAAAATATTAATGTAACAGCAGCTGTTCTGACTTAAAGGTGAAATCTGTTCCTTTTGAATGGTAATTTGCAGGGTAATTTAAAAAAAATGTTGTGTTAATGGCTTTATTTACTGTCTTACCGCAGTGGTAATAGACATTTGGTTGACTACATACTGTACTTCCTGCAGGGGGAAAGCACCTTATAAAATTACAATTGGTTGGTTGTACATCTAGAAAGTCAGGTAATTTGTATAACACTTTTCATGATGTACATTGTTTCAATACAGCTCTGTAGAAAATTCTGTATTGTCTTATTGTCCTTGTTTTCCCCCATGTTTCTATCCTAATGGTGCTGTTCACCCTTGACACAAAGCCTGTTTTTTGAATGTTACTGTTTATGAACCTTGGTGAAGTCACACATTATCGTCATCATTCATTTTTTTGCAAAGGAAAAGTGTGTGTTTATAAGTGGTATATAATATCTTAAGGCTGTTTTTGAGGCTCTTGGCTTTGAACTGGACTTCTTTGGCATATTTCAGAACCCTTTCATAGCAAACCAGAGCTTCACTCCATTTTTTCACCAAAACATAAGTGTAACAGATTTAGGGGAGTTTCGATCCATTTGCAGACTTTATTAAAGAGACGGGGTCAGATACAGGCAGTGGTTGAAACTAGCAAACAATAACAATGCAGGCAAGGCAGTAGCATAATCCAAAAACAAGCAAATGTCAGTGCAGGCAGCAAACATTCAAAAATCCAAAATACATGCAAAGGTCAGGACAGGCAACGAACAATCAAAAGACGGGAATACCGCTTAGAAATGTTAGCCAGGGCAAAACAAGACTTTGCAATGAACGAGACCAAACAGGAAGCTTAAATAGGGGACCAAACAAGAAACAGGTGCCGCCTTAATCAGTTCCAGGAATGCGGAGGAAAAGTCCAGGCAATGGAAGTTTGGGCAACAGAACCAGTCGACAGGCCTTGGTGGTGTTCCCATTTGAATCAGACAGATCTATAATAAAATCGATAGCAATATGGGACCAGGATCTTTGGGGTGTGGGCAGGGGCTGTAATAAACTAGCTGGGAGTTGTCTGGGAGTCTTGGAAACTTGACAGTTGCTGCAATTCTTAATCTGATTGATAGTATCTGAAGCTAAAGTGGGCCACCAAAACAGTAAGCAGGCAAGGGTCAAGACAAGCAGCAGAAAATCAGAGTCGAATAAACAATTTAAAAGGTCGGAACAGGCAGCAAACAAACAGAACAGAATACACAATCAAAAGTAATAACAGGTAATCCAATAAACAGGGAAGAATGCTCAGAAATGTTAGCCGTGGCAAAACAAGACTTTGCAATGTGCATGAGTTCACATGAGACTTATATAGTGAATACAAACAGGAAACAGGTGCATATGTAATCAGCCCCAGGAATGTGGCCCTATGGGAATTGTAGTCCGATTGACTACTAATATTCTAATGCGACTAATATGACTACTAATAACTAATATTCAGGGGACGGCTCCCTCTGGTGGTTTGGAGGAGGCGGTACAGGAGCGTCCACCGTAACAGGAACATAAAATCCTGTTTATTCATTAAAAAAATCCCTACATGTTCCTGCCCTGTTTTTTTCCTACATTATTTAATAAAGAAATTACATGCCACCATACAGGTCTGTGGTGAACAGCAGCTCATAGTGTAGCCTACAAGTCTACCAATCTCAGTGTTTGCTGCTAAGGTGGAACATAAACTTAAAAGGTTTAATTTATTACCATTAATGCATTATCGAACATGAACAATGAGCAATATATTTTACAGATTTCATTCACTTTTGGTAGTGCTAGTTAATACCAATGCAATTGGTATATATTTTCATTTTACAGACTGGTCTTGTTTGTGTGCTTATGCAAGTAAAATATTGCTGGACGCTATGCATGCACACACACTACCATGTTATGACACAAAACAGAAAATATTACAATTAAAATGGTCACTCTTAGTATTGGTACTACTTAATCATTATATAGTACCGTTTTAATAGGCAGGGTATTGCATATATATTACTATATATATTAATATATTACTGGCTCTGTGAAAATAATGGCTTTATTTGACGTTAAAATTGACTAAAGATGTCAGCTCATGTTTCCATTTAGTACAAGAGGGACTAAGTAATATATTTATGATATATGAATATAATATATTTATAACATTTATTAATTTTAGCATAAAAACGAAAAATAAATTAAATCGTTTATATTTGATTATGGTCTGTAGAAGTCTGCCAATAAATTGTACTGTTTTTTTATGAGAATAAAACAGTGTCCTTCTGCAGTCAACAGCACAGCACCACATTGACGAGCTTGAGTCACCATGGAAATTTAAACATTATAACGGTAAATGAAAAACTGCTGTAAAAAAAAACCCTCACTCCAGGGGGAACAATTTGGGACATTTTAAACTTACATATGTAAAGGTTAATATTTCTCAATGTAATACATTTTTCTTTTAGCCAATACAGCCTACCAATATATCATATGACTAATTACATTTAATATAGTATAATGATCTAACTACAGCCCTTAAACTCTAAACCATTTCACTTTTTCTTTTTCTGTCATTGTCTTGCATTATGCAATGTTCAGATAGTTTTATTGCAAATCCCTTAAACAACTGTCGTATAACATTTTGTCTTCTTTCTAAGAGCCATCTCCATGTAAGCATGTCATCTATCATGTTAATTGACTAAATGTTGCATAGTTTCAAAAGTACATACTGTTTTGGTAGGCAGTCTGAGCACATTACCCTCTCATAGACCACTGAGGTAGGTGCACTAATGCATGTCCATTTATTCAAATGGTCCAAATGTGTTGTAGTTATAATCAGTTCAGTCAACTCTATATTCATAAACCAATTACAATCTAATTATTCCATATTAGTTTTACTAATATACATCTTATAATGAACAATAACAATTTGCAATACCATGTATTATGTTTTGTTTTCGTAATTTGTTTTTAATTTGTCATTATATGTAAAGCTGCTTTGAAAGAGCTCAGTAGAGCCCCCTCAATGCAAATTCTATGCAAATGTCAACCTTACCATGAAAAAGTTTTTACCAAAAGAGCAAAACCCTTTTAAAGTTGTCCATTTAGGTCTGTATTATTTTGTATTAATGCACTTTAATAGAAATTAAGAATAAGAAGCAGAACTTAGGCTATGAAATAAGTGAAGACCCCTTGATAAAACTGATCCGAAAACACAAAATTATGGTGATAACACTGCAATTAAATAATTGCATGCTTTGCTCTTTGACTACGTGAATGTGGCTTGTTACATTTATGAGTGTGGGTGTAGTTAGCTACCACGCTATAACATCTCAGTGTTACCATAAGGTGGTCAGAATGGCTAGTTTACACATTGTGTATGCTTGTAATGATGGATCTGACACACAAAAATCCATCTGCAGCGTTTATTTCGAGAAACAGACAGGCAGGGTCAATAACCGGCAAACAAGAATAATAGAGGCAAGACAGAGGTGTAATCGGTAAACAGGCATATGGTCGTAGACAGGCAGCAAACAATCATAAATCCAAAATCAGTCCAATAATCAGGGCAGGCAGCAAACAATCACAAATCCAAAAACAGTCCAAGAAAAAAAACGGATAATCAACAGCGTAATCAAAATGCTCAGAATTGTCACCGGGGCAAAACAAGACTGTCTTGTCGTGAGGAAAGCCTGGGGTTTATATACACAAGATTTAATGATCAACAGGTGGACAGGAAGTAACCAGTCCCAGGTATGACGGCACAATGGCATTCATAGTCCAGAATGAAACTAATACTCTGGGAACGGTTCCCTCTGGTGGCGCAGGGACATCCTCCGTAACAACGCTAGCTGAAACAAATAGCAGATCTATTTTTTATGTTTCCCTGATTAGCTGAAAGTTTTCATTTTTTAAGTGTCTCTTAAATGTTTTTTTATTGAAATTGAGAACATTTCGTTAATCAACATTAACAGTGAGTCAGCTGGCAGTATTTTTTTGTTCATTATTTACTATAGGCTGTAAAGTAAATTGTGTATTTGTAACAAAGTTAAAGGACAATATACAGAAATGAAACTGAGACACCCACAAAACTATTTGTTTAACAACTTTTTATCCATTTCCTATATGGTGTTATGTCGATGCATAACAATTGTGTGCCTCTTTATCAGAGAATATTATTATTGTACCTAAATGCACCGTTAACAAAAACTCACTCTATAGTCTCTCCACACCTTTTTGAACCAGGTTGAAATAGCATCCCCAGAAAAGGAGGAGCGTTTTGGTGAGCGAGAGGAGCGTATCGTTTTATGGAACAGGTGGTATTTGCGATTGTATGTAGTGGGCCAAAACGCCAGTTTTGACTTTTTTGTCCCAGTCCATGCCATTACAGATGCTTCATATAAAATGTATATCACCGGCGCTGTCAGGTACGGGGGAAACGAACCCAGTCGCAGACAGCGTTTAATAGAAAAATCTCTCTCTTAAACTAACACAAAAACCCGCGAGGGGGCAAAACGAAAACAAAACACAGGCTTGGAACTAAACTCAAAACACTCTCAAAAACACGACAGGACATAGACTCAATAAACTAGACAAAAACGAAGAAACAAATTACAAAAAATGCGCGCGGCGGAATATAACACAAGAACCACGATACAACGAGCCAAGATAGACAAGAAGCAAAATCCAAAATGCAAAAAACTAATCGGCACAAGACAGAAAACACTGGGGCATTAAATAGCACAAAGACAAACGACTAACAGGTGCGCGAAATGAGCGCTGACGAGACAAGAGAACAAGGAGGCGGGCCACATGGCAAATGAAAACAAAACAGAAGCCATGTGCTTCCACACAAGACAAGACCCAGAGCATGCGTTCAGATCCCGACTCCAAAAAACAAGAACCAAGACTAGGAGTCAGGATCCAAACAGCACGCTCTGACACTAAACACGGGGCATGTCAGGATCCTGGCAAGAATTATCTAGAAATTTAGAAACAGGAAGCCAGGACCCTGACAGGCGCACCTTTGTTTACCATGATCTTGCTATTAGATCTGTTTTATCTGTTTGATCTGTTTTAGGCTTACTGTATATCAGAACATTTAAAAACACTTAACACCATTAATTAATAATGAATTAAATAGTATGAGAACACTATGGGGATTTGCTACATTGTTGTGGTTATTACTGTATTTGAACAGAATATAGTAATATGTAATTCAGTATAATAGATTATAAAGAAATTAATTTAAATATTCTTTAAATTCTCTTAGACATGTTCATAATAAATAAGTATAAAACTGAGAGACAGTACTGAATGTACTGTATGCTAACCTTTCTGGATTGCATTGCTTCTTTTTTTCCTTCTGATAGAATTCAAATGGCAGATTATTACAATGGTTACTGGACTTGGTTAAAACAATTACAAAATCCATTACCTAGTGTAATTCTGTGATCAAACTGACAATAAAAATATTGCACTCATTTTATGATATAGCCTAAGGCAAGCATTTTGACTCGCACAATGTGCATTTTTACAGTTCCTTGAAACACTCATACTCAAACTTGTGGACAATGTAGCATCTCAAATTTACCTACCTATGGGCAAAACCTGCCTAGCTATACTCCTAGCTATATCATATAAATTTCATATTTGTTTATGAATCTTAACAAACAATTATGTGAGTAAGCCTGAACTTCATGGTCTCTTAATTAAGGCCAACATGGGTCACACTTTAACAGCATGAGAAATAACCCATACCAATTTGCACTATTTAGTATTAAAAACTGTGTAGCCTTACCATACTAACATCTCAGATTTCGGTATTTGGTGAAATACCAATGCAAGGTCTCTGTTAAAGTTTTAAAGCATTTATGATTTGATTATTGATTAAATTCTTTTTATCCTCATAAATGCTAACATGAAAATTAAAAGAAATATTTTATGTTGTATGAAAAGCCCACTCTTCTCCATTCGCTGAGTATTATTGCTTCTTGGTTGTGCATTGTAATTCACAAAATTTTTACCACGTATGTAGTCTTCCAAAAATGTTCGTCCTTTTTTTATTCCCTAATGCAAGTATATTTCCCTTATCTAAAACAAAAGCATGTATATAGACTAATATTTTTCTGATGTCTGGACTGATCTTTAGGGGTTTATGAAAATATAAACAGATAGTTCAGTATATTGTTAATAAATACATTCTCTGAGCATTTATATTTCAATATTTCATTTTCATATGTTTTGACCACAAAGTTTGCATCCATAACGTTGGAATTGCTCAAATGATGTTTAACTAGAAGCCTATAGGCACTTATTTTTATTTCTTATAAGGTAAAATAATTAAACCGAACTTGGCTTTGCCCAGAATTTTCTACTAACACCTTATGATGTTAGTTCTTTGTTACAGCCACATTTAGTTTCCTCGATGGGTGCTTAGAGGTCTCACAGTCAGTACCCCATAATGACAAAGTGAAAACAGAATTTTAGAAATGGCTGTAAATTCATTAAAAATTGAAACATCACATTTACTTAACTATTCAGACCCTTTACTCTGTACATACTGCACCTCTGGCATGTGTATAACGCAACAAGCTTTGCACACCTGGATTGGGGGATTTTCTGCCTTTTTTTTTTGCAAGTACTTTCAAGCTCTGTTAGGTTGGATGGGGACCGCTGGTGGACAGGTCTCTCAAAGAGATCTTAGATAGGGTTCAAATCAGGGCTCTGGCTGGGCCACTCTAGGACATTCACAGAGTTGTCCCTAAGCCCCTCCTGTTTTGTCTTGGCTGTGCGCTTAGGGTCATTGTCATGTTGGAAGGTGAACCTTCAGCCCAGTCTGAGGACCTGAGCACTATGGAACAGGTTTTCATTAAGGATATCTCTGTACTTTGCTTCACTTAGCTTTCCTCTTCATCCTGACCAGTCTCCCAGTCCCTGCTGCTGAAAAACACCCCCATAGCATGATGCTGCCACCACCGATGCCTGGTTTCCTTTAGACAATGTTTAGAATTGAGGCCAAACAGTTCAATCTTCATTTTATCAGACCAGAGAATCTTGTTTCTTACAGTCTGAGAGCCCTCCAGGTGTTTTTTGCAAACTCTAAGCAGGCTTTTATATGCGTTACACTGTGGAGGGGCTTCCATCTAGCCACTTTGCCAAAAGTGTATTTTATTTTAATTAATTATTTACATATTATTGTTTGCCATGAGGTTGTGTTTCTGTTTCTTTTGTGATCAGTGGTTGTCTTACTGGCTTTGTTTTGCAATTCAGCTTGTCTCTTGATCTTTGTTTGCCATGTGCTTTTCAATTCCCTGGTTTGAGAAGTTCAGAAGGGCTAGATGATGGCAACAAGAATGCTTCATTTCCAAAAGAATTGGTGGTTCAGTGGTAGAATTCTCATCTGTCATGGGTGGCCTGGGTTCGATTCCCAGCCAGTGCAATAGCAACTCATTTTGATGATTGTTGATTAGAGCAGAGTAACCCTGGAAGGTAATCACGTTCCTGATTGTTTGAGACGTTTGTCTTGCAAACAATGGTGGAGTCCAGGCTCCATAGGAGTCAGTATTCCAACCTCATTGAAAACAATGGTAGAGTCCAGGCTCCATAGGAATCAGGATTCCAACCTCATGGCAAACGTTGATTGAATCCAGGACATGCTGATGAGCAAAACAAAGCCAGTAAGACAACCACTGATCACCAAAGACACAGACACACAACCTCATGGCAAACAATGGTGGGGTCCAGGCTCCACCATTTTGGAGCCTGCAATCAACTTTTATTGATTGCTGTTGCACAACCAGGAATCGAATTCAGGCTGCCTACATGACAGGTGAGAATACTACCACTGGACAACCAATTCTTTTGAAAATGAGGCACTCGTTTCCTTCACCTAGCCCTACCCCTATCCCTAGCCCTGGGGGAATCTTTATAAACTATTTATTCATTAAACAGTTAGTTTAACCACCACTAGATTTGGTAAGATGATGCAAAATCTTTATAAACTATTGATTCATTAAACTGTTAGTTTAACCACCACTAGCTTTGGTAAGGTTATGCAGAATATTTGTAAACTATTGATTCATTAAACAGTTACATTAACTATGATTTGTTTTGGTAAGAATGCATAATATTTATAAACTATTGATTCATTAAACAATTACGTTAACAAAGACTAGTTTTGGTAAGATGATGCATAATCTTAATAAAATATTGATTCATTAAACAGTTACGTTAACGAAGACTAGTTTTGGTAATGTGATGCATAATCTTTATAAACTATTGATTCATTAAACAGTTACGTTAACGAAGACTAGTTTTGGTAAGATGATGCATAATCTTTATAAACTATTGATTCACCAAACAGTTAGTTTAAATACCATTAGCTTAGGTAAGATGATGGAGAATCTTTATAAACTATTGATACATTAACCAGTTAGTTTACCCACCACAAACTTTGGTAAAATGATGCAGAATATTTATAAACTGTTGATTCATTAAACAGTTAGTTTAACCACCACTAGCTTTGGTTAGATGATGCAGAATCTGTTTAATGAATCAACAGTTTATAAAGTTACGATAACTATGATTAGTTTTGGTAAGATGATGCAGAATCTTCATAAACTACTGAATCAATACACAGTTAGTTTAACTACCACTAGTTTTGTTATGATGCAGTATCTTTATAAACTTTTGATTTATTAAACAGTTATTTTAACCACCATTAATTTTGGTAAAATTATGAAGAATCTTTATAATCTGTTGATTCAATAAACAGTTAGTTTAACCACCACTAGCTTTGGTAAGGAGATGCAGAATCTATATAAAGTGTTGATCATTAAACAGTTAGTTTAAACACCACTAGCTTTGGTAAGGAGATGCAGAATCTATATAAAGTGTTGATCATTAAACAGTTAGTTTAAACACCACTAGCTTTGGTAAAATGAAGCAGATTCTATATAAACTGTTTATTCAATAAACAGTTAGTTTAACCACGACTAGCTTTGGTTAGATGATGCAGAATCTTTATAAACTATTGAATCATTAAACAGTTACATTAACTACTACTAGTTTTGGTAAGATGATGAGTTCAGGCTTAAAGGAGTTAGGATTCCAATCTTATGGCAAACAAAGGTGGAATCCAGACTCCATGCTCCAACATATAACCCCACAATACAAAGGATAAGACTGTGTTCACATCGTGACACCCAGGAAACAACCTAAATGTTACCTAAAAGTTACCTAAATGAGCTATCTATAGGGAGTACAGCCAGAAGAGAAAAACACCTGAAGCTGTCTGTCAGGAAAGACAAAACGACTCCTTTTTAGCCTGGACTCTACCATTGTTTGCCATGTGGTTAGAATCCTGACTCCTTTTTAGCCTGGATTGTACCATTGTTTGCCATGAGGTTGTATGTCTGTGTTTTTTGTGATCAGTGTTTGTCTTACTGGCATTGTTTTGCTCTTCAGCATGTCTCTTGATCTTCGCTTGCCATGTGCTTTTTAATTCCCTGGTTTGAGAAGTTCAGAAGGGCTAGGTGGTGGCAACGATAATGCCTTATTTTCAAAAGAATTATTGGTACAATGGTAGAACTCTCATCTGACATGTGGGAGGAGCAGGGTTTGATTCCCACCCAGTGCAATAGCAACTCATTTTGATGATTGTTGATTAGAGCAGAGTAACCCTGGAAGGTAATCACGTTCCTGATTTTTTGAGACGTTTGTCTTTCCTGACAGACAGCTTCAGGTTTATTTCTCGTTTGGCTGTACTCCCTATAGATGGTTGGGATCCTGACTTGTTTTTAGCCTGGACTCTACCATTGTTGGCCATGAGGCTGGAATCCTGACTCCTTTTTAGCCTGGACTCTACCATTGTTTGCCATGAGATTGGAATCCTGACTCCTAAGGAGCCTGGACTCTACCATTGTATGCCATGAGATTGTGTGTCTGTGTCTTTTGTGATCAGTGGTTGTCTAACAAGCTTTGTTTTGCTTTCCAACATGTCTAGCTCTAGTTTGCTATAGCTTTTGTTCTTGTTTGTGAGGGTCTAAACTATAGCTCTGTGTCATTTGTGATCAGTGGTTGTCTTACTGGCTTTGTTCTGCTGGCGTTTGTTTTGAGATTCTGCATAATTTACCAAAGCTAGAGGTGGTTAAACAAATTCTTTAATGAATCAGTAGTTTATAAAGATTCTGCATTATTTTACCAAAGCTAATGGTAGTTAAACTAACTGTTTAATGTATCAATAGTTTATAAAGATTCTCCATCATCTTACCAAAAACTTGTGGTAGTTGCAGTAACTGTTTAATGAATCAGTAGTTTATAATGTTTCAGCATTATCTTACCAAAACTAGTGGTAGTTAAACTAACTGTTTAATGAATCAATAGTTTATAAAGATTCTGCATCATCTTACCAAACCTAGTGGTAGTTAATGTAACTGTTCAATGAATCATTATTTTATTAAGATTTTGCATCATCTTACCAAAGCTAGTGGTAGTTAAACTAATTCTTTAATGAATCAATAGTTTATAAAGATTCTGCATAATTTTACCACAGCTAGTGGTAGTTAAACGAACCGTTTAATGAATCAATAGTTTATAAAGATTCTGCATAATTTTACCCAAGTTAGTGATAGTTAAACTAACTGTTTAATGTATCAATAGTTTATAAGGATTCTCCATCATCTTACCCAAGTTAGTGAGGGTTAAAGTAACTGTTTAATAAATCAATAGTTTATAAAGATTCTGCATCATCTTACCAAAGCTAGTGGTAGTTAATGTAACTGTTCAATGAATCATTATTTTATTAAGATTTTGCATCATCTTACCAAAGCTAGTGGTGGTTAAACTAACTGTTTAATGAATCAATAGTTTATAAAGATTCTGCATCATCTTACCAAACCTAGTGGTAGTTAAACTAACTGTTTAATAAATCAATAGTTTATAAAGATTCTGCATCATCTTACCAAAGCTAGTGGTAGTTAATGTAACTGTTCAATGAATCATTATTTTATTAAGATTTTGCATCATCTTACCAAAGCTAGTGGTGGTTAAACTAACTGTTTAATGAATCAATAGTTTATAAAGATTCTGCATCATTTTACCACAGCTAGTGGTAGTTAAACGAACCGTTTAATGAATCAATAGTTTATAAAGATTCTGCATCATTTTATCAAAGCTAGTGCTGTTTAAACAAATTGTTTAATGAATCAATAGTTTATAAAGATTCTGCATCATTTTACCAAACCTAGTGGTAGTTAAACTAACTGTTTAATGAATCAATAGTTTATAAAGATTCTGCATCATTTTACCACAGCTAGTGGTAGTTAAATGAACCGTTTAATGAATCAATAGTTTATAAAGATTCTGCATCATCTAACCAAAGGTAGCGGTGGTTAAAGTAACTGTTTGATGATTCAATAGTTTATAAAGATTCTGCATCATCTTACCAAAGTTAGTAGTGGTTAAACAAACTGTTTAATAAATCAATTGTTTATAAACACTCTGTATCAACTTACCAAAGCTAGTGCTGTTTAAACAAATTGTTTAATAAATTAATTGTTTATAAACACTCTGAATAACCTTACCAAATCTAGTGGTGGTTAAACTATCTGTTTAATGAATCAATAGTTTATAAAGATTCTGCATCATTTTACCAAAGCTAGTGTTGGTTAAAGTAACTGTTTAATGAATCAATAATTTATAAAGATTCTGCATCCCCTTACCAAAGCTAGTGGTATTTAATGTAACTGTTTAATGAATCAATATTTTATAAAGATTCTGCATCACCTTACCAAAGTTAGTGGTGGTTAAAGTAATTATTTAATAAATCAATAGTTTATAAAGATTCTGCATTATTTTACCAAAGTTAGTGGTGGTTAAACTAACTGTTTAATAAATTAATTGTTTATAAACACTCTGAATCACCTTACCAAAGCTAGTGGTGTTTAAACTAACTGTTCAATGAATCAATATTTAATAAAAATTCTGCATCGTCTAACCAAAGCTAGTGGTGGTTTATGTATCTGTTTAATGAATCAACAATTTATGAAGGTTCTGCATCATTTTACCACAGCTAGTGGTAGTTAAACGAACCGTTTAATGAATCAATAGTTTATAAAGATTCTGCATTATTTTATCAAAGCTAGTGCTGTTTAAACAAATTGTTTAATGAATCAATAGTTTATAAAGATTCTGCATCATTTTACCAAACCTAGTGGTAGTTAAACTAACTGTTTAATGAATCAGTAGTTTATAAAGATTCTGCATCATTTTACCAAAGCTAGTGTTGGTTAAAGTAACTGTTTATTGAATAAACAGTTTATAAAGATTCTGCATCATTTTACCAAAGTTAGTCGTAGCTAACGTTACTGTTTAATGAATCAATAGTTTACAAAGATTATGCATCATTAACAAATCTACTGGTGGTTAAACTAACTGTTTAATGAATCAATAGTTTATAAAGATTTTGCATCATCTTACCAAAGCTAGTGGTGGTTAAACTAGCTGTTTAATAAATCAATTGTTTATAAACACTCTGAATTACCTTACCAAAGCTAGTGGTGTTTAAATAAATTTTTTAATGAATCAGTAGTTTATAAAGATTCTGCATCATTTTACCAAAGCTAGTGGTAGGTAAACTAACTGTTTAATGAATCAATAGTTTATAAAGATTCTGCATCATTTTACCAAATCTACTGGTGGTTAAACTAACTGTTTAATGAATCAATAGTTTATAAAGATTTTGCATCATCTTACCAAAGCTAGTGGTGGTTAAACTAGCTGTTTAATAAATCAATTGTTTATAAACACTCTGAATTACCTTACCAAAGCTAGTGGTGTTTAAATAAATTTTTTAATGAATCAGTAGTTTATAAAGATTCTGCATCATTTTACCAAAGCTAGTGGTAGGTAAACTAACTGTTTATTGAATCAACAGTTTATAAAGATTCTGTTTCATTTTACCAAAGTTAGTGGTTGTTAATATAACTGTTTAATGAATCAATATTTTATTAAGATTCTGCATCATCTTACCAAAGCTAGTGCTGGTTAATGTAACTGTTTAATGAATCAACAGTTTATAAAGATTCTCCATCATTTTACCAAAGTTAGTCGTAGCTAACGTTACCGTTTAATGAATCAATAGTTTACAAAGATTATGCATCATTAACAAATCTACTGGTGGTTAAAATTACTGTTTAATGAATCAATAGTTTATAAAGATTTTGCATCACTTTACCAAAGTTAGTGGTGGTTAAAGTGGTGGTTATGATGAATTAATATTTTATTAAGATTCTGCATCATCTTACCAAAGCTAGTGGTCGTTAAACTAACTGTTTAATGAATCAATAGTTTATAAAGATTCTGCATCATCTTACCAAAGCTAGTTGTGGTTAAAGTAATTGTTTAATGAAACTATAGTTTATAAAGATTCTGCATCATCTTACCAAAGTTAGTGGTGGTGAAAGTAACTGTTTAATGAATCAATATTTAATAAAGATTCTGCATCATCTAACCAAAGCTAGTGGAGGTTAACGTAACTGTTTATTGATTCAATTGTTTATAAAGATTCTGCATCATTTTACCAAAGTTAGTGGTAGTTAAACTAACAGTTTAATGAATCAATATTTAATAAAGATTCTGCATCATATAACCAAAGGTAGTGGTGGTTAAACTAACTGTTTAATAAATCAATTGTTTATAAACACTCTGAATTACCTTACCAAAGCTAGTGGAGGTTAACGTAACTGTTTAATGAATCAACAATTTATAAAGATTCTGCATCATCTTACCAAAGCTAGTGGTGGTTATCCTGACTGTTTAATAAATCAACAATTTATAAAGATTCTGCATGATGTTACCAAAGCTAGTGGTGGTTAAACTAACTGTTTAATAAATCAATTGTTTATAAAGATTCTCCATCATCTTACCCAAGTTAATGGTATTTAAATTAACTTTTTAATGAATCTATAGTTTATAATGATTCTGCATCATCTTACCAAAGCTAGTGCTGGTTAAAATAACTGTTTATTGAATAAACAGTTTATAAAGATTCTGCATCATGTTACCAAAACTAGTTGAAGTTAACGTTACTGTTTAATGAATCAATAGTTTATATAGTTTGGAATTCTGACTCCTTTTTACCCTGGACTATACCATTGTTTGCCATGTGGTTGGAATCCTGACTCCTTTTAAGCTTGGATTCTACCATTGTTTGCCATGTGGTTGGAATCCTGACTCCTTTTAAGCTTGAATTCTACCATTGTTTGCCAGATGGCTGTATTCCTGACCCCTTTTTACCCTGGACTCTACCATTGTTTGCCATGTGGTTGGAATCCTAAATCCTTTTTAGCCTGGACTCTACCATTAATTGCCATGTGGTTGGAATCCTGACTCCTTTTAAGCCTGGACTCTACCATTGTTTGCCAGATGGCTGTATTCCTGACAACTTTTTACCCTGGACTCTACCATTGTTTGCCATGTGGTTGGAAACCTGACTCCTTTTTAGCCTGGACTCTACCATTGTTTGCCATGAGATTGGAATCCTGACAACTTTTTACCCTGGACTCTACCATTGTTTGCCATGTGGTTGGAATTCTGATTTGAGAAGTTCAGAAGGACTAGGTGATGGCAACAAGAGTTCTTTTTTTTTTCAAAAGAATTAGTGGTACAGTGGTAGAGCTCTCGCCTGCCATGCGGGAGGACCAGGTTTAAAGTCCCAGCTATGGCAACAACAACTTGTTTTGATGATTGTTGATTTCAGCAGAATGTGCCTGGAAGGTAATCAAGTTACTGATGTTTTGAGATGTTTGTCTTTCCTGACAGACAGCTTCAGGTGTATTTCTCTTTTGGTTGTACTCCCTATAGATTATTGGAATCCTGACATGTTTTTAGCCTGGATTCTACCATTGTTTGCCAGATGGCTGTATTCCTGACCCCTTTTTACCCTGGACTCTACCATTGTTTGCCATGTGGTTGGAATCCTGACTCCTTTTAAGCCTGGACTCTACCATTGTTTGCCATGTGGTTGGAATCCTGACTCCTTTTAAGTCTGGACTCTACCATTGTTTGCCATGTGGTTGGAAACTTGACTTTTTTAACCTGGACCCTACCATTGTTTGCCATGTGGTTGGAATCCTGACTCCTTTTAAGCCTGGACTCTACTATTGTTTGCCGTGTGGTTGGAAACCTGGCTCCTTTTAAGCCTGGACTCTACCATTGTTTGCCATGTGGTTGGGAACTTGACTTTTTTTTTAGCCTGGACTCTTCTCTCTTCAGCATGTCTCTTGATTTTCGTTTGCCATGTGCTTTTTAATTAACTGGTTTGAGAAGTTCAGAAGGACTAGGTGATGGCAACGAGAGTTCTATATTTTTTCGAAAGAATTGGTGGTACAGTGGTAGAGCTCTCGCCTGCCATGCGGGAGGACCAGCGTTCGAGTCCCAGTTATGGCAACAGCAACGTGTATTGATGATAGTTGATTTCAGTAGAATATGCCTGGAAGGTAATCAAGTTACTGATTTTTTGAGATGTTTGTCTTTCCTGACAGACAGCTTCAGGTGTATGTCTCATTTGGTTGTACTCCCTATAGATTACTGGAATCCTGACTTGTTCTTAGCCTGGACTCTACCATTGTTTGCTTACCAAAACTAGTGGTAATAAATGTAACTTTAATGAATCAATTTTATGAAGATTCTGCATCATCTTACCAAAGCTAGTGGTAGTTAAACTAACTGTTTTATGAATTAATAGTTTATAAAGATTCTGCATCATATAACCAAAGCTAGAGGTGGTTAAAGTAACTGTTTGATGAATCAATAGTTTATAAAGATTCTGCATCATCTAACCAAGGTAGTGGTGGTTAAAATTACTGTTTAATGAATCAATAGGTTTATAAAGATTCTGCATCATCTTACCAAAGCTAGTGGTGGTTAAACTAGCTGTTTAATAAATCAAAATTTTATTAAGATTCTGCATCATCTTACCAAAGCTAGTGGTTGTTAACATAACTGTTTAATGAATCAAAAGTTTATAAAGATTCTGCATCATATAACCAAAGCTAGTGGTGGTTAAACTAACTGTTTAATGAATCAAAAGTTTATAAAGATTCTGCATCATATAACCAAAGCTAGTGGTGGTTAAAGTAACTGTTTGATGAATCAATAGTTTATAAAGATTCTGCATCATTTTATCAAAGCTAGTGGTATTTAAACAAATTTTTTAATTAATCAGTAGTTTATAAAGATTCTGCATCATCTAAACAAAGGTAGTGGTGGTTAAACTAATTGTATAATGAATCAATATTTTATTAAGATTCTGCATCATCTAACCAAAGGTAGTGGTGGTTAACGTAACTGTTTAATGAATCAGTAGTTTATAAAGATTCTGCATCATCTAACCAAGGTAGTGGTGGTTAAAATTACTGTTTAATGAATCAATAGGTTTATAAAGATTCTGCATCATCTTACCAAATCTAGTGGTGGTTAAACTAACTGTTTAATAAATCAAAATTGTATTAAGATTCTGCATCATCTTACCAAAGCTAGTGGTTGTTAACATAACTGTTTAATTAATCAATAGGTTTATAAAGATTCTGCATCATCTTACCAAAGCTAGTGGTGGTTAAACTAACTGTTTAATAAATCAATATTTAATTAAGATTCTACATCATCTTACCAAAGCTAGTGGTAGTTAAAATAACTGTTTAATGAATCAATAGTTTATAAAGATTTTGCATTATTTTACCAAAGTTAGTGGTGGTTAAAGTAACTGTTTAATGAATTAAGAGTTTATAAAGATTCTGCATCATCTTATCTAAGTTAATGGTATTTAAATTAACTGTTTATTGAATCAACAGTTTATAAAGATTTTGTATAATTTTACCAAAGTTAGTGATTGTTAATATAACTGTTTAATGAATCAAAAGTTTATAAAGATTCTGCATCATATAACCAAAGCTAGTGGAGCTTAAAGTAATTTTTAATGAATCTATAGTTTATAAAGATTCTGCATCATCTTACCAAAAACTTGTGGTAGTTAATGTAATTGTTTAATGAATCAATATTTTATTAAGATTCTGCATAATTTTAGCAAAATTCAATGGAGTTAAACTAAGTGGTTAATAAATCAGTTGTATATAAACACTCTATATCACCTTACCAAAGCTAATGGTGGTTAAACTGTCTGTTTAATGAATCAATACTTTATAAAGATTCTGGATCATATTACCTAAGCTAATGGTATTTAATCTAACTGTTTAATGACTTAATAGTTTATAAAGATTCTGCATCATGTTACCAAAACTAGTTTTAGTTAACGTTACTGTTTAATGAATCAATAGTTTATAAACATTATGCATCATCTAATAAAATGTAGTAGTGGTTAAAATAACTGTTTAATGGATCAATAGTTTATAAAGATTCTTCATTACCTTATCAAAGCTAGTGGTGGTGAAACTAACTGGTTAATGTATCAGTAGTTTATAAAAATTCTCTATCATCTTACCTAAGTAACTGTTATTTAAATTAACTGTTTATTAAATCAACAATTTATAAAGATTCTGCATTATCTTACCAAAGCTAGTTGTGGTTAAAGTAACTGTTTGATGAATCAATAGTTTATAAAGGTTCTGCATTATCTTACCAAATCTAGTGGTCGTTAAACTAACTGTTTAATAAATCAATTGTTTATAAACACTCTGAATCACCTTACAAAAGCTAGTTTTATTTTAACAATTTTTTTTAATGAAACAGTAGTTTATAAAGATTTTGCATCATCTAACCAAAGCTAGTGGTGGTTAAACTACCTGGTTAATGTATCAATAGTTTATAAAAGATTCTGCATCATTTTACCAAAGTTAGTGGTTGTTAACATAACTGTTTAATGAATTAAAAGTTTATAAAGATTCTGCATCATTTTATCAAAGTTAGTGGTGGTTAAAGTAACTGTTCAATGTATCAATAGTTTATAAATTTTCTGCATCATC
The DNA here is from genome assembly GCA_036877525.1 of Chromobotia macracanthus. Taxonomy (NCBI): domain Eukaryota; kingdom Metazoa; phylum Chordata; class Actinopteri; order Cypriniformes; family Botiidae; genus Chromobotia; species Chromobotia macracanthus. Next base: position 6,783,204 of record JAZGTH010000001.1, on the reverse strand, counting down.
TTACCAAAGCTAGTGGTGGTGAAACTACCTGGTTAATGTATCAATAGTTTATAAAGACTCTACATCATTTTACCAAAGTTAGTGGTTGTTAACATAACTGTTTAATGAATTAAAAGTTTATAAAGACTCTGCATAATTTTACCAATGCTAGTGATGGTTAAACTAACTGTTTAATGTATCAATAGTTTATAACGATTTTGGATCATTTTACCAAAATTTAATGGAGTTAAACTTAGTGGTTAATGAATTAATAGTTTATGAAGATTCTGCATCAACTTACCAAAGCTAGTTGTAGGTAAACTAACTGTTTAATGAATCTATAGTTTGTAAAGATTCTGAATCATCTTACCAAAGCTAGTGGTAGTTAAACTAACTGTTTAATGAATCAATAGTTTATAAAGATTCTGCAACATTTTATCAAAGCTAGTGGTGGTTAAACTATCTGTTTAATGAATCAATAGTTTATAAAAAAATCTGCGTCATCTTACCAAAGCTAGTGGTATTTTTAAAAAAAATTAATGAATCAACAGTTTATAAATATTCTGTATCATCTTACCAAAACTTGTAGTAGTTAATGTAACTGTTTAATGAGTCAGTAGTTTATAAAGATTCTGCGTCATCTTACCAAAGCTAGTAGTAGTTAAAGTAACTGTTTAATGAATCAATAGTTTATAAAGATTCTGCATTATCTAACTAAAGCTAGTGGAGTTAAATTAACTGTTTAATGAATCAATAGTTTATAAATATTCTGAATCAATAGTTTATAAAGTTTCTGCATCACCTTACCATAGCTAGTGGTGGTTAAACTAACTGGTTAATGTATCAATAGTTTATAAAAATTCTGCATCATTTTACCAAAGCTAGTGGTGGTTAAACTAACTGGTTAATGTATCAATAGTTTGTAAAAATTCTCCATCATCTTACCTAAGCTAATGGTATTTAAACTAACTGTTTATTGAATGAACAGTTTATAAAGATTCTGCATCATTTTACCAAAGTTAGTGGTAGTTAAACTGTCTGTTTAATGAATCAATAGTTTATAAAGATTCTTCATCATCTTACCAAAACTATTGGTATTTAACCTAACTGTTTAATGAATCAATAGTTCATAAAGATTCTGCAACATGTTACCAAAACTAGTTTTAGTTAACGTTACTGTTTAATGAATCAATAGTTTAAAAAGATTCTTCATCACCTTACCAAAGCTAGTGGTAGTTAAACTTACTGGTTAATAAATCAATATTTTATGAAGATTCTGCATCACCTTACCAAAGCTAGTGGTGGTGAAACTAACTGGTTAATGTATCAGTAGTTTATAAAGATTCTCTGTCATCTTACCTAAGTAAATGTTATTTAAATTAACTGTTTATTAAATCAACAGTTTATAAAGATTCTGCATCATTTTACCAAAGTTAGTGGTTGTTAACATAACTGTTTAATGAATCAAAAGTTTATAAAGATTCTGCATCATTTTACCAAAGTTAGTGGTGGTTAACGTAACTGTTTAATGAATCAACAATTTATAAAGATTCTGCATCATCTTTCCAAAGCTAGTGCTGGTTAAAGTAACTGTTTGATGAATCAATAGTTTATAAAGATTCTCCATCATCTTACCTAAGCTAATGGCATTTAAACTAACTGTTTATTGAATAAATAGTTTATAAAGATTCTGCATCATTTTACCAAAGTTAGTGGTGGTTAACGTAACTGTTTAATGACTCAATAGTTTATAAAGATTCTGCATCATCTTTCCAAAGCTAGTGCTGGTTAAATAACTGTTTGATGAATCAATAGTTTATAAAGATTCTCCATCATCTTACCTAAGCTAATGGCATTTAAACTAACTGTTTATTGAATAAATAGTTTATAAAGATTCTGCATAATTTTACCAAAGTTAGTGGTAGTTAAACTAACTGTTTAATGACTCAATAGTTTATAAAGATTCTGCATCATGTTACCAAAACTAGTTTTAGTTAACGTTACTGTTTAATGAATCAACAGTTTATAAATATTCTGCATCATCTGACCAAAACTAGTAGTAGTTAAAGTAACTGTTTAATCAATCAGTAGTTTATAAAGATTCTGCATCACCTAACTAAAGCTAGTGGAGTTAAATTAACTGTTTAATGAGTCAATAGTTTATAAATATTCTGAATCAATAGTTATAAAATTTCTGCATCACCTTACCAAAGCTAGTGGTGGTTAAACTAACTGTTTAATGAATCAATTGTTTATATAGATTCTGCATCATCTAACCAAACTAGTGGAGTTTAAAGTAATTGTTTAATGAAACTATAGTTTATAAAGATTCTGCATCATCTTACCAAAACTAGTGGTAGTTAACGTTACTGTTTAATGAATCAATAGTTTATAAAAAATCTGTCATATTTATAAAGTTTGTGCATCTTCTTAACAAAATTAATGGATAAGTTTGTAATATTTGTTTGTTGTACCAAAACCTAAAGTATTAATGTAACTGTTTAATAGGATTAGTTTCTGGACTATTTACATGCCACTGAATAGTACCAGTAAAACAGGACAAACATTTTTGGACCTTAAATTTGTGTTTTAACTTATCAATCTGAATCTGAAACTTGCTGCTTTTCTCCTTCTCAACCAAACAGTATCACTAGAAAGAAACACTGATATGATATAGTCAAGTCTAATATGACATTTACAGTCATGTGAAAAAATTAGGATACCCTGTGAAAGCATGTGTATTTTGTAACATTTTTTAATATATGGTTATTTAGTCTCAGTTGTGACAATACAGAGAGATTAAAGTTATAACTTTAATCTCTTTAATCTATAACTAAAACAAAGTATTGTAAAGTATAACTAAACAATTAAAACTGAAGAAAAGTGTTTAGGATCTTCTGTAAATGTAATTCTACAAAAATGCCTATTTTAACTGAGGAAAAAGATAGGACACCCTAGCCCCTAATAGCTAGTTTTACCTCCTTTGGCTGAAATAACTGCAGTGAGACGCTTTTTGTCTGGGACACTTCCACCACCATGCTTCACAGTTGGTATGAGGTTCTTTTCGTGGAATGTTGTCTTTGGTTTACGCCAAACATATCCTCTGCTGTGGTGTCCAAATAATTCAATTTTGGACTCATCTGTCCAAAGAACATTATTTCAGAAGTCCTGGTCTTTGTCAACATTCTCTCTGGCAAATGTCAGTCTGACCTTGATGTTTCTTTCAGAGAGCAAAGGTTTCCTCCTTGCACACCTCCCATGCAAGTTAAACTTGTGCAGTCTCTTTCTGATTGTAGAGGCATGCACGTTTACATCAACAGTAGCCAGAGCCTGCTGTAGGTCCCGAGATGACATTTTAGGGTTTTTGGAGACCTCTTTTAGCATCTTGCGGTCTGCTCATGGGGTGAACTTGCTGGGGCGACCAGACCTGGGCATGTTGGCAGTTGTTTTGAAAGCCCTCCACTTGTAGACAATCTTCTGGACAGTGAAATGGCTGATTACAAAATCTTTTGAGATCTTTTTAAATCCCTTACCAGACTCATAGGATGCTTACAATGTTTTTTTCTGAAGGCATCAGACAGCTCTTTTGCTCTCACCATGGTGCTCACTCTCACTTCAACAGTCAGGAGCACACCAAACTAAATGTCTGAGGTTTAGATAGGGCAAGCCTCATTCAAAATGCTGAGCAACGATCTACTATTATGTGCACCTGGTGTGATACACCTGTGTATGATTTGAGCCATTTTAAGAGGGAATACATGTGAGGGTGCCCTAACTTTTGCCTCAGTTATTATTTGCATTTTGTGGAATTACATTTTACAGAAAATCCCCTCTTCAGGGGATTCTCTTCTTTTAATTGCTTAGATATATTCATTTAATCTCTCTGTATTGTTAAAATTGAGATTAAATATCCATATATCCAAAATGTTGCAAAAATGTTACAAAAATACACAGGCTTTCATTCAGGCTAACTTTATAACTAACGTAATATAACATTAACATTGACTGAAAGTTGACTTAAATTTCTTAAATTTCTCCATGCTGATGATCTGTCAATGTTAAAGTGATGTTTATGCAAAAGGGTGGGGCTGGGTTGAGATTATGTCAGTTCACATTGAGTAATCGGACAGCTTGAGGAAAGTAGCTGTCCCTTAGTTGGCTTGTGCGTGTCCGGATGCTGTGGTACCGTCTGCCTGAGGGCAGTAGGGATAGCAGACCGTGACTTGGGTGGCTAGAGTCACTGATGATCCTCCGTGCCTTTCTCAGACACTGCCTGTTGTAAATATTCTGGAGAATGGGAAGCTCACCTCCTGTGATGTGGCTGGAAGTTCGGACCACCCTCTGCAGGGCCTTGCGGTTAAGGGCGGTGGTGTTCTCGTACCAGGCTGTGATGCATCCAGACAGAATGCTCTCCACAGTGCAGGTGTAGAATGATCTGAGGAACTTCCTCAGACGCCTGAGGTAGAACAGGTGCTGGTGAGCCTTCTTCACCACTGCATCTGTGTGAGCAGACCATGTGAGGTCCTCGAGGAACTTGAAGCTGTTGACCCGCTCCACTGGTGACCCATTGATGGTGATGGGGGTGTGTTCTCTTTCCTGTTTCCTGAAGTCCACAACAATCTCTTTGGTCTTGTCAATGTTGAGTGAGAGGTGGTTCTCCTGACACCAGTGTGTCAAAGCGCACTTCCCTTCTCTGTAGGCCGTCTCGTCGTTGTTGGTGATCAGGCCTACCGCCGTTGTGTCATCAGCAAATTTTACAATGACATTAGAGCTGTGTGTGGCCACGCAGTCGTGGGTGTATAGGGAATACAGGAGGGGGCTGAAAACATGCTCTGAGTACGCGGCCCGGAATGCTGTCAGGACCCGCAGCCTTGCGAATATTCACCCGACGGAAGGACCGTGTAACATCCGCTACAGAGACAGAGAGCGCACTCGCATCTGTATGAACCCCTATAGATGGTTACTGATTTTTTGAGATGTATGTCTTTCCTGACAGACTGCTTCAGGTGTATTTCTCTTTTGGCTGTACTCCCTATAGATGATTAGAATCCTGACTCATTTTTGCCTGGACTCTACCATTGTTTGCCAGGTGGCTGAAATCCTGATCCCTTTTTACCCTGGACTCTACCATTGTTTGCCATGTGGTTGGAATTCTGAATCCTTTTTAGGCTGGACTCTACCATTGTTTGCCATGTGGTTGGAATCCTGACTCCTTTTAAGCCTGGACTCTACCATTTTTTGCCCTGATGTTGTATGTCTGTGTCTTTTGTTATCAGTGCTTCTCTTACTGGCATTGTTTTGCTCTATTCTACATGTCTCTTGATTTTCGTTTGCCATGTGCTTTTAATTATTTTGTTTGAGAAGTTCAGAAGGACTAGGTAATGGCAACCAGCATGCCATAAGTTTAAAAGAATTGGTGGTATAGTGGAAGACCTCTCGCCTGCCACGCGGGAGGACTAGGGTTTGATTCCCAGCTATGGTAACAGCAAATTGTTTTGAAGATTGTTGATTTCAGCACAATATGCCTGGTAGTTAATCAAGTTCGTGATTTTTTGAGACGCTTGTCTTTCCTGACAGACAGCTTCAAGAGTATTTCTCTCCTAGCTGTACTCCCTATAGATGGTTGGAATCCTGACTCGTTTTTATCCTGGACTCTACCATTGTTTGCCATGTGGTTGGAATCCTGACTCCTTTTTAGCCTGGACTCTACCATTGTTTTCCAGGTGGCTGAAATCCTGACTCCTTTTAAGCCTGGACTCTACCATTTTTTGCCCTGATGTTGTATGTCTGTGTCTTTTGTTATCAGTGCTTCTCTTACTGGCATTGTTTTGCTCTATTCTACATGTCTCTTGATTTTCGTTTGCCATGTGCTTTTTAAATCCCTGGTTTGAGAAGTTCAGAAGGACTAGGTGATGACATCGAGAGTGCCTTATTTTCAAAAAAATTGGTGGTATAGTGGTAGAGCTCTTGTCTGCCATACAGGGGGACCAGGATCAGTCCCAGCTATGGGAACAGCAACATGTTTTGATGATTGTTGATTTCAGCAGAATATGCCTGAAAGGTAATCAAGTTACTGATTTTTTGAGATGTTTGTTTTTCCTGACAAACAGCTTCAGGTGTATTTCTCTTTTGGCTGTACTCCCTATAGATGGTTAGAATCCTGACCTCTTTTTACCCTGGACTCTACCATTGTTTGCCATGTGGTTGGAATTCTGACTCCTTTTAACCCTGGACTCTACCATTGTTTGCCATGTGGTTGGAATCCTGACTCCTTTTAAGCCTGGACTCTACCATTGTTTGCCATGTGGTTGGAATCCTGACTCCTTTTTAGCCTGGACTCTACCATTGTTTGCCATAAGGCTGGAATCCTGACTCCTTTTTAGCCTGGACTCTCACATTGTTTGCCATGAGGCTGAAATCCTGACTCCTTTTTAGCCTGGACTCTATCATTGAGGTTGTATGTCTGTGTCTTTTGTGATCAGTGTTTGTCTTACTGGCATTGTTTTGCTCTTCAACATGTCTAGCTCTAGTTTGTTATAGCTTTTGTTAAACTAACTGGTTAATGTATCAATAGTTTATAAAGATTCTGCATCACCTTACCAAAGCTAGTGGTATTTAAACTAACTGGTTAATGAATCAATAGTTTATAAAGATTCTGCATCAACTAACCAAAGCTAGTGGTATTTAATCTAATTGTTTAATGAATCAATAGTTTATTAGGATTCTGCATCACCTTACCAAAGCTAGTGGTGTTTAAACTTTCTGTGTAATGAATCAATCGTTTATAAAGATTCTGCATCATCTTACCAAAACTAGTGGTGTTTAAACTAATTGTGTAATGAATCAATAGTTTATAAAGATTCTGCAGCATCTTACCAATAAATAGTTTTTAAAGATTCTGCATCATCTTACTAAAATTTAATGGAGTTAAACTGACTGTGTAATGAATCAATCGTTTATAAAGATTCTGCATCATTTTACCAAAGCTAATGGTATTTAAACTAACTGTTTAATGGATCAATAGTTTATAAAGATTCTGCATCACTTTACCAAAGCAAGTGGTATTTAAACTAACTGGTTAATGAATCAATAGTTTATAAAGATTCTGCATCATTTTACCAAATTTAGTGGTGGTTAATCTGTTTAATTAATCAATAGTTTATAAAGATTCTGCATCATTTTACCAAAGCTAGTGGTATTTAAACTAACTGGTTAATGAAACAATAGTTTATAAAGATTCTTCATCATCTCACCAAAATTTAATGGAGTTAAACTAACTGGTTAGTGTATCAATAGTTTATTAAGATTCTCCAGGGCTAGGTGTAGGGCTAAGGGAAGGGCTAGGTGATGGCAACGAGAATGCCGCAGTTTCAAAAGAATTGGTGATTCAGTGGTTGAATTCTCGCTTGCCATGCGGGCAGCCTGGGTTCGATTCCTGCCTGTGCATCAACAAGTTGTTTTGATGATTGTTGATTTCTGCAGAATATGCCTAGAAGGTAATCACGTTTCTGATTTTTTGAGACGTTTGTCTTTCCTGACACACAGCGTCAGCCGTTTTCCTCTTCTGGCTGTACTTCCTATAGATGGCTCATTTAGGTAACTGCATTGGGTTGTTTCCTGGGTGTCAGGATCTAAACACATGCTCCGAGTCTTATCCTTTGTATTGCGGGGTTTTATGTTGGAGCATGGAGTCTGGATTCCACCTTTCTTTGCCATGAGGGTGGAATCCAGATTCCTTTTTAGCCTGGACTCTACCATTGTTTGCCATGAGGTTGGAATACTGACTCCTTTCTAGCCTGGACTCCACTATTGTTTGCCATGAGGTTGTGTGTCTGTGTCTTTTGTGATCAGTGTTTGTCTTACTGGCTTTGTTTTGCTATTCAACATGTCTCTTGATCTTCGTTTGCCATGTGCTTTTCAATTCCTTGGTTTGAGAAGTTCAGAAGGGCTAGGTGATGGCAACGAGTGCCTCATTTTCAAAAGAATTGGTGGTTCAGTGGTAGAATTGGATTCCATATCCTTATACTGACTAATACTGATACTGATACATAATATTGACTCCTGTGGAGTCTGGATTCCACCATTGTTTGCCATGAGGTTGTGTCTGTGTCTTTTGTGATCAGTGGTTGTCTTACTGGCTTTGTTTTGCTCTTCAGCATGTCCTGGTTTCAACCAATGTTTGCCATGAGGTTGGAATACGACTCCTTTAGAGGCCACTGTGCTCTTGGTAACCGTCAGTGCAGCAGAATTTGATTTTTTGTAGCCAGATCTGTGCCTTGCAACCATCATGTCTCTGAGCTCTGCAGGCAGTTCCTTTGACCTAATGGTTTGGTGTTTTCCCTCATATGCATTGTCAGCTGTGAGACTGGCCTTTTATAGATAGATGTTTTTTTCTAAATCTTGTCCAATGAATTGAATTTACCACAGGTGGACTCCAATCAAGGTATAGAAACATTTTAGCAGTGATAGAGAAATAGAAGGTAGTAACCTTAGTTAACCTTAGTTAAATTTCAAGTGTTTTGCAAAGGGTCTGATACTTATGCCAATGCAATATTTTAGTTCTTTTTTAAATTAATTTACAGGTACTGAAGATTGACACCTTGCCACTTTCAGCATTGTCTGCAGCCCTCTCCCTCTGTTTCTGATGAGGCAAAAACACTTTATATAGGCTGCCTTTGACATCTTTTAGGTGTTTCACGCAGGATTATATGTGCCAAACTTTATGGTAAAGTATGGGCAGTAAAGTTTTGCTCAAAATGAATCAATATGTTGAATCAATATGTGTGATATCCAACACCAGAATGAAAGAACTGTTTCTCTAATCACTTCTGAGCCTTGTTAAGAGCCTTTTCTAAACATAAAATCAACTATTTTGGAATGATTTCTAGTTAAAACAAATAAAACAATAACTGGATTTTTTAATAAATGATTGCATAGTACATTATTCTAGTATTTGTAATTATTTTAATTACATTTTGTTATCCTTGCATCCTTCTCATTATTAGAATGATGTATAAATGCATTTTTACATTTTTAGTAATTACAAACCTGATTCCAAAAAAGTTGGGACACTGTACAAATTGTGAATAAAAAAGGAATGCAATCATTTACAAATCTCATTAACTTATATTTTATTCACAATAGAATATAGATAACATCAAATGTTGAAAGTGAGACATTTTGAAATGTCTTGCCAAATATTGGCTCATTTTGGATTTCATGAGAGCTACACATTCCAAAAAAGTTGGGACAGGTAGCAATAAGAGGCCGGAAAAGTTAATTGTACATGTAAGGAACAGCTGGAGGACCAATTTGCAACTTATTAGGTCAATTCGCAACATGATTGGGTATGAAAAGAGCCTCTCAGAGTGGCAGTGTCTCTAGAAGTCAAGATGGGCAAAGGATCACCAATTCCCCCAATGCTGCGTGGAGCAATAAAAAAATAGTGGAGCAATATCAGAAAGGAGTTTGCAAAGAGTTTGAAGTTATCATCTACAGTGCATAATATCATCCAAAGATTCAGAGAATCTGGAACAATCTCTGTGCGTAATGGTCAAGGCCGAAACCCATACTGATGCCTGTGATCTTCGGGCCCTTAGACGACTCTGCATCACACAGGAATGCTACTGTAATGGAAATCACAACATGAGGTCAGGAATACTTCCAGAAAACATTGTCGGTGAACACAATCCAACGCCATTCGCGTTGTCAGCTAAAACTCTGTAGGTCAGAAAAGAAGCCATATCTAAACATGATCCAGAAGCTCAGGCGTTTTCTCTGGGCCAAGGCTAATTTAAAATGGACTGTGGCAAAGTGGAAAACTGTTCTGTGTTCAGACTAATCAAAATTTGAAGTTTTTTTGGAAAACTGGGATGCCATGTCATCCAGACTAAAGAGGACAAGGACAACCCAAGTTGTTATCAGCGCTCAGTTCAGAAGTCTGCATCTCTGATGGTATGGGGTTGCATGAGTGCTTGGCATGGGCGGCTTACACATCTGGAACGGCACCATCAATGCTGAAAGGTACATACAACATTCCTATTCCTAAACTTGAGCAACTTGTCTCCTCAGTCCCCAGACGTGTGCTGGTTCGTTGTTGGATGTCTATTGTCAGAAGGTCATTGTTTATTTGTCAGTTGTCAATTGTCTGATTTCATGTCAGTTGTCTGTTTTTGGATCAGTCTGTTTATGGCTTTTGGTTTTTATTTTTCCCCCTTGAGGGAATTCTAGTCTGCATTGTTTCCCTGTTGGTTTCTGTTTTTCCCCTCTGGACTTCTGTTTAATAAAGTTTGGTTTTTATCAAGCTGGCCTGCGATTTGGTTCTTCACTTACCCGTTCCTGACACATTCAGGCACAGCTTTTGGCATTCTTTAAAAAGAAGAAAACAGAAGGTATGATATTTACTTGACTAGTTTGTAAAGACATTCCTCTGACATAACTATGTATGCATATTACATGCTGTATTGCATAGTTATAACCTATTCTTTTCATCTTTACCTTCCACACTGTGTTCTAAACAACCGAGATGCGACGCCAAACACAGTAAAAGGTACCTTTTCCATGTTAATCAGAGGTTTTGTCCTAACCAGCTGTGAAAGCGATATGCACAAGTGGCAGCAGATTCTATTTTAGAAACTGTTTCTATTTCTGTGACATTGCAGCTGATAGATCATATACTTAATGATTTGTATTATATTACACTTTATTTTGAGCTGGTATATAATGTATTAAGACTTCAAAGGCCATAATAAAAGTAACAATGTATAACTTAGGTAATTTTTAAAGTTTATTTTAACAAATGTCCAAATGGTTAACTCTTTGTAAACAAAGTTTATTCCATAACAAAGACTGTATCAGATATATGTATGTATTTTGAATAATGTTAAAATTATTTGTAATAATTTGATTGTGCACTTATCCCCTTTGTTGCACTTATCCCTTTTGTTGCAAGTGGCAAAAAACAGTACAATTTAGCAAAGAAAAATCACCCACACAGATCTGGGACTGATTTTGTAGCGACGGCACATTGCTGCGCTGCCACGTTGGTGTGGACAGACAAATTGATTGTTGGTGGAAGCTTGTCACGCTGTGAGCTTTGGAGCTCTGAAAAGGGGTGGAACTCAAAAAGGATAATTTAAAACTAATTTATTAAAGCAATAAGCTCTGTAAGGCTGTGTTTAATCGTGAATTTAGAACAGTTGACCACTTGCATGGTATGGAGAAAAAAAATCTATGAAAGCCAATGTCTACCAGTAACCAAGTTACTAGATTCTAATCTCTTTAAATTTCAAAATTCTCACAATTGCATGTTTACTTGCATGTTTTGTTTTGATGGTTCCAAGTTCATTTAAAACATTTTGTTAAATAAAACCCCAAATCAGAAAAACTGAAGTGTTGCAAGAACCAAAAAAGGAATTGTTTTTTTGAAGAAAAAAACAATAAAAATCATGAGGAACACATTAAATAATGTGCTGTTGTATTGTCTGCAATGAAATACAAGTCAAAGTAAATTTAGAAATCACTACTTTTGTGTTTTCCATACTGTCCCAACTTTTTCTGATTTGGGGTTGTACATGTGCTTGTTTAAAAAAATTTCATAACCCTAAAAGTTATATGGGATGCCATAGCCTTGAAGTGTGGAAACAGCACTACTAAAGGATACATAGCTACTTTTGTAGCTTTAAAAATGCTATAAGCAATTTCTGGTAAACACTTAATATTCGAAATCACTAAAACAAACAAAGATATTTTAATATCGCTGGCCCACATCTCTTTATCATAGCTGAAGTGAACAAAAATAATGTAAATGGACACAAGCATATTCAAGCAGAAGACAGCATATCTTAGTTCTGTGAAACACAGCAGAATTATTATTGTTACTCATCTATCATGAAAAAGCAACCTTGGCGTACCCGCTCCTTGAGCTCTCTTTAGTGCTGGAAAGCTTCCACAACATTAATGTGAGTCCTACCTTGCCTGATCATAACCCTTCTTTTTAATGTTAAATTCCACCAACATTTTCCTCTTTTTCTTATCTGCCATCTTTCTTTAATTGTTTTGCTAATATCTGTCTTGTGCACCAAGCTTTCTCTCCTCCTTATCATTAGTATTTGATTAGTTGCTTTGGTGATTAGTCCGATACACCTTTCAAAAGCGTTTTTCAAAAATCAATGTCTATTAGGGTCAATGTATATTTACTTTCATTGCAGTAAAGACTGTGCAGTGTTTTATTTTATATTTGTCTAACACTTACATCTATTTATATCTTTGTTCTGTTTAAAGTTTTAATTCTTTTTTTATTTTATTTCTGACTAATACGTGTCTTTAATAACTTTAGAACTTTTTCGGTAAACAATTCTTTAAGCTAATTTTTTTTTCCTTGTGGTATCAGAACTGGAATGAGGAATGTGAAATTTCTCTTGTATTACTTAAATCGTTACAATCTTATTTCCAGCATACATCGCTATATTGTGATACTTTAAACTGTAAAGTATTTAATAATAAAATTACTTTTTGGCATGGAGAACAGATTTTGGGACCAAAAGGAGATATGACCAAAATCCTATTTCACAAACAGATCCAGTTTTTCCAGAATTGTATTTTCCACCAATATGGATCAATGATTTTAATTACATCATTCTGTACTTCAGTTATGTACCTCCATAACTTTCAGTCAACACACTGAACAAAGCTGTGCATTTCAAGGCAATTCAGTGAGTCTTTAATGTTTGTTTTAGATTTTGAAACCTGGGTCTTTCATGTTTGTCTTACCTTGCTTCCTTTAAATCACAGGAAGGGCTGTCATGTAACTGCCTTGGTGATAATACTATGTGTTAATAGAACATTATGCATGTTCTTTAACAACTTTTAGTTAGAATGCAAGTAACGCAGGTACTTACTTGGTAAGTACCAAACAGGCGGATTTATTAAATAGCAACAGGAGTTAATGGAACAGTGAATAGTATAAATGTCCTTAAGTGAACAGACTAAACAGACCTTTTAGACTAAAACCAACTGCAGCTAAAACTGACTGTATATTTGTATGACTATTTTCCTATATACTGTATTATGTCTGTTGAATGACGGTTAAATGTCCTTAAGTGAACAGAGGCTATGTTCTTGTTGATGTAAAAAAACATACGACCTCTCCACTCAACTTCACTCATCATAGCTGCATGCTTAGCTCTCATATGAGTGATCATTGCCTGACAGACAAAGAGGAATACAGACGAAAAGTTACCAAAAACATACTGTAGGTACAGGTTTAAGCTCAACAGAATACAGGGACCAGCACTTGCTAGCACCAGCCGGGTCTATTCGTGTCCAACCAGGTTCAGAAATAAATGCCATTGGGTCAGGTTGGACTCGGGTTGCGTTTTTTTTTCAATTAATTTATTAATTGATTAAAATTTATTTATTAATTTATGCATGTCGGGTTCAGTTAAGAAGTGATTCGGGTCAGATGTATTTTAGGACCCAAGAAGACCTCTACCTCAGACACAGTTTACACTTGGTATTAGGATACGTTTCATTGAGGCCAACAGAAGCCGGTGGTGCATTTTACAAACACAAAACATCCCCTAATGAACTTATTGACATAACCAATACTGGAACATACTTTGTATATATACAATATCTCTGACATTTTCACAAAAGCAACAAAATCAGTAAACATTCACTGTGGGCAAACCAACTAAACAATAAGCCTTAACATTTTCTGCTCTAAACTGCTAAACTGCATAACATCTTAACTGTTCTACAATACCTAAATGTCTGAAAAATGCTCTTTAGTATGAAAAAAGTCATGGGTATGGTATCAAAAATTAGCTCATTTTCTAACTACATAATTTTACAATGGCAAAGCAACTAAAAAGTGCCCTTCTAGTGTCTTCTGAGCATTTCACCTGAAAGATTGTATTCAGATTCATCTGGCTTGCATCTGTACCTTGATGTAATTAACATATGCATCTGTAAGGATGTGGACCAAATGGCTCATATAATCAAAATGACAATACACAGGATGACCCACCTATTGTCTATTGTAGGGTCTCTGGTAGGAGGTCCCAATACTACCTGTCTTTTGTAAGAATTTACATTTGGTACAAGGTATAAAGGTGTGCTCACACAGACAGTACCTTGGGACAAGATCTAAAAAGAAGGCTATACTACACAATTATCTTTAATAAAGGCTTTTCCCCTGAACTACAGTATGGCTTACTTTTCTTCATGTATTAGAAGTACATTGGCGAGTACATTCAAGTACATTGGCGAGCCACCCAAAGACTGCTCAGCCAAATTCAAGGAAAATCTAACACACCTGAGAAGTTCTGTCGCATTCGTGAGTTCCCATTTATGTATAATGAATGAAGACACAGAACACACCAATTAAATACATTGTGCATTTACTCTGTAAGCATTTCAAATCAGTTATTTATACAACTCCTTACCTAATTAGGATGGTGTTCATATACAAGTTCAATAGCACGTGATCCAGGTAGGATGCTTTGGAGTAACTTTCAAAGATTTTTGTCAAATTTATTAGGTTGTTTTTGTAGAGCATATTATCTGCACTGTCCTCCACCTACAGAAAATAAAGTTTGACTTTTGACTCTTGACTTAAGTTCTTTTATCTTGAGACTTGTAAAACAAAACCACTATTATTTATATTTCAATTTTACAGATTTAAATAACTTTTAGATTTAAAACATTAGGTCTAAATTGGCTGAAAAGCAATGGACAGTTGGGTTTGGACTGAATAACTGTAACAATGGGACAGAGACATTAGGAGCCATGTGCAGCTTTTATCAAGAAGGATAAACACACAGGAAGGGTCAAAACACCAGTAGACAGAGATAACAAGGGCTAGACAAAACAGAGTCGTGGTCAGGGCAGGCAGCAAACAGTCTAAAACCAATAAACAACCCAATCAAACACGGGAGCACAGAATAACAGGGAAACCCGCTTAGTAATGATCACTGGGGCAAATCAAGACTTTGCAGTTCTAAAGAGTTCTAATGTCCGGGGCTGGTTTATATAGGGTGGTAAATGGGAAACAGGTGAAAGTAATCAGTCCCAGGAATGCAGCCTCATGGGAATTGTAGTCCAGAACTGATTAGTACTGGGAGAGTGCTCCCTCTGGTGGTTTGGAGGAGGCGGAACGGGAGCTTCAATCGTAACAAACACATTCTATTGTTTTGCCCTTTATGTGCCTGTAATTACCTTTCCCAGGAATGGCTTGTAGTACTGTTACCTCCTTTTATGCAGGCACCTTTTCAGTGAAAGGGTCAGCTTGATCAAGAAACGGGTCACAATTGTCTCATATGGATCTGATCTATTGTCCCCATTGCTGATCTATAAAAAGGTGTCCTCAAGGAAATCACATGGCAAGCACATGTAATGTCCAAATGAAAGTCAGTTGCACCTGAGCCTCCAGTTTGGTCTTGGCATCTATGCAAGGACTTTCACACAGCCTTTCTCCATGTTTAACAGCAGGTGGAAGCACTTTCGGGCCTCTGTGTTCGCTTCCTGTTTCAGCTGCGTGGCATAACTCCATGCCCTTTCTGCGTCTATTTTCACTAACAACAGATTTCTTGGGGTAGAAAAAGAATGACGAAGAGCAAAAATGCTCTCCATTTATAAACATCTGTAAGACAAAAATGAAATTCTGTGACTATCAGAAAAAGTCAATTGTATGCGGTTGGTGTAAAGGAGTCTTACACATAATTGTTTAAATTGTTAAAAACGTTTACATAATCAAGTTCAAATTATTTTTAACGGTTTTAGTAATTTTCAAATTAATTTCAAATGATTGTAGTAAATTTTATGTAAAATAAATACATTTCATTTTAGCAATAATTAATTTAAATTGTGTTATCCAGCTCTGCATCATACCATATTACCCATTTGCCATTTCATTTCCTCAGCGTACTGAGTCTGCCAAAACTCAAAAGCAATCGTAATTCTCTTTGCATTTGCATTTACGATGCCTTGCACACAAACCTGTCAATCAGTGTCAGTGGTGGGACTATACTATTGGGCGTGTTTGTATTGGGAAGTGAGGTCACTCACAGTCGACAACCAAGAGGGGAAATGTCAGGAACAGACAATTGTGCCGAATGCTGAAAACCAAAATGTCCACTTAAGGCTATCACTAAATATTTCCCCTTAACTACTTAAGTGTTCCCTTAAGTTTCGTTGTGCATTCCTACAAAGTACTTTTTAACCTTTTACAGTTTAACCTTTATTTAAATTTACTTTAAATTTAGGGGCCAACACAGCTCCTTTAACTCTCAGACACGATGGCTGATTTCATGTTAACTGAAGAGGAATACTGAGCGCATTTTCAGAGATCAAAATTCTGTCGCATTTGTTGCGTGTTACTTTGATGTTTTCCTTGATTTATGGTATTTTATTTCCATTGTAACAGTGTCAATCTATGCTAATCATAGGTGGCAGATTTGGAAATTATACAGAAAAACTTTGCGTACCTAGTTATTTTAGTGACACGTATCCCATAAGACCCCAGTACAAAGCAAACCCATCAACTAAACTAATTAATTACTGTTGTTTGCATGCACCAGAACTGGCACAAATAACTCGCACAAATGCTTTAACAGCAAGGATACTTTCTAAGCCCAGACTCTTGTCAACGCTGTTCTCTTTATTTTCATTCATTGTTGGTGTTTTCCCCTCATTCTGGTACTCTTCAGTCATTTCTCAGCAAGCACACATTTGTTTATGATGAACAGGCGGATGCGGATCTTCCTGCTGCTGTTGCACTGCGGTTTGCAATACAAAGTAGACCATTATCTAATACAAACAAGCGACTAACCCAAGATACATTAGCTTGGTCTGATATTTTGTGACATATCGTTGCATATCGGTTAGCTGCTGGAAAAAATTGTATACGATGTATAGTTGTATAATTGAGGACTATTTTAAAGTCTGTAGTATTTTATAAGTATTTTGTAAGAGACACGCTTTGTGCTGCCAATTGGTGGTGACTCACAATAGCCACTTTTATGTCATCAGTCTTTTATGTCACCCAATGTCATCTTTTATGTCACCCTACCCGGCAAACATGTGTGGGGCCACTGTGGGCACAAAAGCTTGCCCACGCAGGCAGCCCCTGTGGGCCCCAATACCGGCGTGAAATTTAAGCTTAAACTAGCTTATATATCTTGTCTTGTCTTGATCTTGTCTTGATCTTGTCCAGTGTGCATAATATGTAAACTAGCTGTTCTGACCACCTTACAGTAACACTGAGATGTTACAGCGTGGAAGCTAACTACACCCACACTCATAAACGTAACAAGCCAAACTCAGTTATTTTATTGCAGTGTTGTGTTATCACCATACCTTTGTGTTAGAGTAATTAACGGTACTGAAGTGTGGACAGTAGCAAAACACTGTGTTTATGTGAACAAAATAGGTTGTACATTTACTGAAAAAGGCAGACTGTTGCCTTTTTTTGACTTATTTTGTGATTAAAATTGCCTATAGCCTGAGAAAAACAAACTGTTACCTTAGACCATTTGTGCTCAGTTATTTAAGATTTGATTTGTATATGTTTTATACATTTTGTGTATATTTTATACATATACATTTTTGTATATGTCTTTGCTCCGCCTCCTCCGCACCACCAGAGGGAACCGTCACTGGAATATTAACTGGTTTCCATTTGGACTACAATTCCCATAATGCCACTTACCTGGGATTGACTACTTCCTGTCCAGCTGTTCTCAATTAGCTTCTCTATTTAAACACCAAACGCACAGCACTTTGTTGTCAAGTCTTGTTTTGCCTTGGCTGCAATTCTGAGTGTTTATCATTGTGTTTATCATTGTGTTTATCATTGTGTTTATCATTGTGTTTATCATTGTGTTTATCATTGTGTTTATCATTGTGTTTATCATTGTGTTTATCATTGTGTTTATCATTGTGTTTATCATTGTGTTTGGATAACCTGTGTTTGACTTTGGATTGTTTATACCTTCTTGCTTGTTTGCTGCCTGCCTTGACCCTTGTCTGTTTACCGTTTGTCTTTGCTTTGCCCTTGTTTAACCCTGTCTGCTGATATTCGACCCTGCCTGTTTGACTAGGTTAATAAATGCTGCAAATGGATCCTCGTGTGGCAAGTTCATCATTACATATATACCTGTTGCCAGGTACTTTCGTGGGCTTTTCATGCAAAGGTGTAGGGTACCAAAATGTATATATTTTCTTTCTTTTGCATTTATTTTTAAAAATAATCTAAAAACATAATACCTGACCAAAACAGGTATTTTCTTCGGACTGTGGTAATCTATTCTATTTATTCTTTAAATGCTAAACTGGAGTGTTTTTTTCTCATTTTGTTATTGTGGAAAAATATATATATAAAAATGTCTGCGCTCCCATATACTAAAATTTGCTGATAAGAATATATTCCAAAGAATATTTCTATGTCAATAATTGTGGCCAACAAGTTTAAGAAAAATATTTAATTTGGAGAAAAACATTTCATTAATATGAAAATGGCCCAAAAGGGCTAAATTACAGCTAACTATGAGGTCCATGTGGGTTTTCTGTGGCCAACCATGGTTTAGTGTGGGTTTGTGCTGCCCATACTGCCCCACAGTAAACTGCATATTTGCTGGGTAGGACTGAATATACAGCTCAAGCTTCTACAGAGTCACTTAATGCACATAGAAGATGCGAGCCAGATGTGAGTTTTTATTTCTTGCCATAAATGTTATTGAGTTGCCATGGCAACACCATTCAAGATATTAAAATTACTTCGTATCTTCAATGTTTTGGCGTAATATTTGCTAAATTTGGTGACAATCTCATAAATCCCCTAGGAGGAGTATTTAAAAATCTACATACAATCCGAAATGGGCGACTTCCCGTTGGGCAGAGCAGAAAGGGGGCACTATGGAGCACCCCTACCACGCCCATGCTAAACTTTTGCCCATGTCTTATGGCTGACTACTATGATGTATGTAGCAAATTTTATTCCATTAACATTTATGCCAAAATGTTAAGCGCCTCAAATATACCTAAATGTGGTTGTAAAGTTGCAATGGCAACAATATTTAAAATATAAATTTATTTAGAATTCACTTTTCAAAAAATCCAAAATGGACAACTTTCTGTTAGGCGGAGCTAAGAAGCATCAGTGCGAAGGTTATTAGGGTTGACATGACTGATATACATAAATATTTTGTACAAGTGCGTGTATGTCTGATATATGCATTTTTGTGCCCGTACCAGGGAACGCTACCCAGCCCACTTGCCCCGTCCATGTGCCAATTATTCTAAGAAAAACAATAGGAAAACAATTTTAAGGAAAACAGTAGGGCCCTTCACACTTTGGTCAGAAGGATGATGGATTGCATCACTGTCAGGTACAGAGGAGATGACTAATAATGTTACATTAGGTAAGATACAAACTTTTTTTCACATCTTTTAGATTTGTTTATACCAACTATGAAATCTGTGCCATTTGGGTTTGTGTCTCCCGGCTGGGTCTAGGTCTAGCTTTCAAATAATTGACGGGTTTGAGTCGGTTCCAGGTAGCACATTAACACACAACTTTGGTTCTGTACAGGTTTGGGTCCATCTTTAAAATAACAGATGAAACCATCAGTTCTGCAGCTTTTCTGTGTCACATTTCACATCTCTTCGGGTTTGGGCACAGATTTTTAAACCAGTGAAAATCTTTTACGTTTGCATACTTTCCTGACATACAACACATGGAATGTTTGCGTCATGTGACCTGTATGCTCATTGAACTATAAAGTTTAACCGCAAAAATAATTTAATTAGGTGCTGTTAAACAAAGAAAATTTTTTTATCTTTATTTTTGTGAAGAGTGTAAAAAAGCGCTACAAAGAGCTAAGTGTGTAAAAGAGCTACAGGAACACATAACACTAACTGATTTTTTGCATACTCTATAGTATAAAGGTCGTTAATTTCGGACACACAACATGAATTCAAAACCGGTTTACTGAAATTTTAATTCTTATAAGTTTCAATACCCAGCCACAGATCAATTTGGTGTTTGTAAACAGTGATTTTTTTTGTCATCCGTTTTCATCACATTGTATATTGTCACCCCAAATGTTGTGTTCAAAATTGCATACAAAATTTGCATGCAAAATTTTACATTAAAAAAACATATTTTCAATACACCCTTGTGAACTTTTATCAAAACTTTAATTCTTGCTGTTCAAATGAGCATCTGTCAAACCATGAAATGAAACACAGGTTCAAATACTACAGCTCTGAGACCGGTAATAATAATAAGACCTGGCTGGGAGACACAGACCTAACTGGCACAGATTTTACAGCTTGCTACTAACAAGTTTATCTGAAAGTTACCAAATGTAACGTCAGTAGCCATCTCCCCTGTACCTGATTCTGATGCAATCCATCCTCTTCCTGACCAAGACACATCCTTTTTATGCTGATTGAAGTAGCACACTTAGTACATTTTCCAGCTTCAAAAGTCTACTTGCTGCAGAAAGACAGATGACATATGCAAATTTGCATTTTTTTTTTACTATTTTTGAAATTTTTCTATATTTTAGAACTTTGACTATTTGTCCTTTAGAACTATTACAATGACTGATGGTGATTTTAGATACACCAAGATATTCATAATACTATACAGTAAAGCAAAAACTAAAACAAAAAGGTGGCACCTAAATAAGAGGCTGTGGCCAATTGGTACAAGTCATTACTTCACTGCAGAAATGTCTCAGGTTACGTATTTAACCTGGTTCCCTGAGACTGGGAATGAGACACTGTGTCATGGCTTGATGCTACGGGGGAACACATTTCAGGCGTGCCCAGGTCTGAACAAGTTTAAAATCATGCCTATTTACAGGCAGGTCAAAATCATGTGATGTAGTGTTGTGCACCAGAAAGCCTATAAAAGGCACCTGCAAAATATGTCATCAGATTCTAAGTATGAAGGAAGGCTGTGCAGACAAAACCAAAGTTGTGGCAATGGAACAGAGCATCTTGTTCTCTGAATTAGGAAACCGGGTTACATATGTAACCTGAGATTTTCCCTTTTGATGGAGCTCCATGCTGCGTGGCTTGACGCTATGGGGAACATTAATGCCCACTATACGGCACAATGAGGGGCCTGCACTGGATGCCGTGAAACAGAGGCACAGAGAACATCAGGAGCAGAAAAAGAGACTGTCAGTCCAGGAGGAGCTGAGCACCTGGGGGTGAATTCAAGTCTAAACTGTAAAATCTAATGAAAGTGTGCAGAGAGGACCAGCCTGTCACAACACAAACATTACTTAGAGATGCCCACTAGACAGTGCATTAGATGATGCTACACTCCTGGAAGAATGGGCTCTAATGCCCAGGGGTGACACTAAGTCCATTAAGGCCTCATGAGGCCACTAAGCCAGGGTAATACTATCCATGATCCAGTGAGGTAGGTGGGGTTTTATGACTGTATTACCTTGGTAATACAGCTGAGAGGTCTTACGCCACTGGCTTGAGCGGTGGACATCCATCCTCAAAGCTGGACACAAAAAATGAAGCCTTTCCTGTTCCAGCAACTCACGGCAAAGGACAGACTGTGGCCACTGGCAGGTCAATGGAAGCTGCCAGCCAATCACTGGCAGATCATGTGGCCTGTCATCCCTGAACCTTGTACTTTTCTGGAGCCAAAGTAAGCGAATAGAAACAAAAGGAACTTAGTAGCTTGCTGCTAAGTGCTTCTCTACTCTGCTGGGCAGAGCTGTGGAGAGAGAGGCATCGGCAGCCTGAGGCATCGGAGAAACCTGCCAGACATGCATGAGTGCTGTGGGCAGTGTCCTACTACTGCCAACATGCCACTGGTGGGCCTGCTGTGTGTGATTCAAGCTCCTTATTGTTTTGGTGGAAAGTATTAGGATGGCAACCCCTTACACCTGTTCTCAGCCTGTCTCTAATGAAGTGAAAGTGACATATATTTGTCAGATATGGTAACCCATACCTGAAATGTGACCTCTGCATTTAAAACATCACTGGTGAGGAGTGAACACACTGCAAGTCATGAACACACACACCCGGAGCAGTGGGCAGCACACTACTGCCCCCAGGGAGCAATTGGGGGTTCGGTGCCTTGCTCAAGGGCACTTCAGTTGCTACCTGCCAGCGCTGGAATTGAAGCAGGAACCTTTAATTAAAAGCCCGACTCACTTATCAGTAGGCCACAACTGCCCTTGGTACTGCCCACAACTGCTACCTGCTAATAAGGCTGTGGTCTGACAGGGCTCAGTATGCCAAGCTCCGGTGCCCAGTTGGTATAGAACCATGTGTTGTAAAAGCCCAGCTGCTTACAGTAGCAGCCCCCTGTTTAAGGGTGGTCTGGTAGTGTGGTGCACTATAACTGCGTACTTAATAAGATAACAGTCTTTGTTCGAAATGGCGGTCTGCCTCATATAAAGTCTGCGTTTGCATCATGGCGTACTATCACCTCTTACTTAGCGAGACAACCGGCCCCACACGAACGGCGTAATAACACACCTTAGCACTTTTTCTACACATGAAAGGTGGTGACACAGTTCTTCAAGTAACCTGGCTGAGATCTGTTATGCACTGGTCGTGGAAAGAGTCCTGACATTGAGCTGAGGGGAATGCAGGCCCCAGAGCCTGAAAAATGATGGGTGGAGCAGGAGAAACAAAGGGGTTGGGGCAAAAAGTCTACATCTTGTCTGTCAGCTTGGGGTGTTGCGATTGCCTGTTCTGGTAAGAGGAGGGTATGCGGCAGGTTCTCACTACTTTGTGGGCAGACTGAGGTAGGTGCAGATGGCTAGCATGCCATCAGGTACAGGGGAGACCCCAGTGGTGCTATGCTGTGAAGCCTGATGTAGTAAAGTAAAAGTGTAGTAAAGTCGTAAAGGCATATGGCTTGGTTTAAAGTGCACCCTTGTACCAGGGGTGGTCTAAGGATGTTTTTCAGAGACTGGTGGAAATGTTCCACACCACCATTGGCTTGGGGATGGTAATGTGTGTTGTGGATGTGTTGAATACCATTGCTCCGTAAAGGTATGACGAAAAGTCAGCAGAAACAAACTGAGGTCCATTATTCGTTTGTATGTGGGAGGCCCCAATGGGAGAACAGTGAGTCCAGAAAGTCCACAACAATTTGCGAGGTGACTGAGCCAGTGGTGGTTCGTTCTGGCAATTTGGAGTGCATATCATATGATACTAGCTACCACTGATTGTGAGGAACCCCATGAATAGACACAGGAAGGGGTGGAGTTAAGGCCAATTGGTATCCTGGTATAACGGAAACTCCCTCGTGTCACAAAAGCTGTCAGCTTCCTGCTGCCTGGAAGAGGCGCACCTGCAGAAAACCACCTCTCAGTTTCAGCTTAGAAAACACTGTAAAGGTATAGAATTGGGCCATGAGATATTCTGCCATTGGCAGAGGGAATATCAGGAATAATTGCTTTGACTCACCGTAAGTCCACACAGATGTGCAGGGCTCTAGATTTTTTGTGTATCTACAAGCTCAATAATGCCAGCACCAAGCAGGGGCTGTAGTTCTGCTGACATCCCATCATGCAGCACCAAAGGAATGTGGCGTAGTGGCTGAATGACAGGAGTAATAGAATGGTCAATGAGTGGGTAATCCATAAGTAAAGCGAGGCAGCCCAGCCCATTGAAAAGTGTTGGCCGCTGCCCCCTCTGTATTCACTACGATGAACCCCAGAACAGTGAACAAGTCCAGCTCCATTAAATTTGCTCCTGTGTGGGCCACATGAAAAACAAAAGAAGGCATAGTGAACAGTCAATGAAAGTGACCTCAATAATTAATTTGTAGGATCGCCATAACCACACAAAGCCGTGGAGGGCATGGCCGGAGGGGCTTGCTAAAGAACTGATTGTAGGTACTTGCACTAAGAAGGTAAATGCTGGCTTCTGTATCCAGCAGCAATGGAATACAGCAGCTGGTGAAGACTGATTGGTGTATTTTTGTGGTCAATTTGGGGCTGAACGGCAGACACTGATGAAATGTTTTTTTCTGCAATTATTTACATTTACAAATAGGCATTTAGCAGACACCTTTATCCAAAGAGATTTAGGTAAGGAAGGTGAGGAAAACAAAGAAGCGATAAATCATATGGAGGCAATAACAGCTGTACACAATTACAATTTTTACCAAGAGTACAACATTTCAGTGCTTAATAGAAGTGATACCTGTTGGGAGGGAGGAGAAAAAGGTTAGTAGTTTTTTTATCCTTGTGTCAGGTATTCGTGGAAAAGACAGGTTTGTAGCATTCTTGAACCATGGTGGACAGTGTTGTGTCCACAAAATACACTGTTCACAAATCACAGAGACTGTTTGGTAATTATGATGTGCATGTCTGATTGTGTTGTGACCATTTAGTCCTATGAAGCATGATTCAAAACACCCATGTTACATGACTATGGCTAAATGAAGCTTCTGCACATTGAACAAGTGTTTTGATGGCTGGCATATCTGCCAAATCTGCAGTTAATTGACAGTGTCAGGAACAAACCACACAAACAGTTGAGCCTAAAGCTAGGCTCACACTGTACAATTTTTAATAGTCCTTTGCGATTGTTGCTTTGTTGTACGACAGTCAACGCGCAACAAAAATGGACATACACAAGAAGATTTGTCCAGAGTTTTACATCATCGATCCATGACCTGCGTTCTTTTGCTAAAATAGTAGCTAGCAAACAAAAGCAATATGTAGCATTAGTTTTGTTATTCTTCTTGTTGTACTGTCCACCTGACTGGTTTTTACATTTTCACTGAGGTGCTTTGAAGTCACACTAATTGCGTCATCAGGTTCAGTGATCCAATTAATTCTTGGTTTGACGGTCATCATAGGAGAAGTCACACTGCAGGAAAGTGTCTGAAATCTTCTAACACTGCCAGAATTTAACCAGAGGAAACTGATTGCAATGGCCATAAAACACATTTTAGCCTAGAATTATTGGAGTCTTTTAGGATTTCCAATTTGTCTCAGACAAGCAAATCGTGGCCAAAATCGCACAGTGTGAGCC
The DNA here is from genome assembly GCA_036877525.1 of Chromobotia macracanthus. Taxonomy (NCBI): domain Eukaryota; kingdom Metazoa; phylum Chordata; class Actinopteri; order Cypriniformes; family Botiidae; genus Chromobotia; species Chromobotia macracanthus. Next base: position 6,758,190 of record JAZGTH010000001.1, on the reverse strand, counting down.
AGGCTGAACTTCCACAAAGTTTAAAAATGACCTTTAGTTTCCTTGTTAGAATCCCTGACTCCCCATGCCAGACCGATCATTGATTCAAACCCCGCCAGGAGCAGGTGTAAGAGCAGTTAAATTTTGACAGTAAATCATTTCTTATTTTTCAATAAAAATCTTGATATGTAACAAACATGAGACATTGTGGCTTTATTTCTTTTATTAATCTTAATTGTTATGACAGAAATAACATATTTTTATGACCAAAATGATGCAGTGAGCTCCATCATCGACAGATACCAGGAGGTTAAAATGCAATCGGAGGTGTTCAGGGAGCTCCTCCCCTGCCGTGGTCAGGCTGCTGTGGCATCAGGAGGTCTGTCCAGCTCTGCCTCTTCTTCTAAATCCTCTGCTGCCTATAGACAGCAGCAGAAGGCCAGCATGGCTGCACGAGCTCCCCCTCAAGGATCTAAAGGGACTGGGTAGCATACACAGGCCTCACAGCCGAAGAGGAGATTCAATCTGAGGACCGTGAACTCCTCAAATGCTGCCAAGAAGAATAGCACCTGATGCCAACAGTATACTGGGGGCCAGCCCCACTGAGAGGGTTCCTGTGCACACCATCAACTTGTGCCAAACATCTCTCTGAGCCCCCAGTGGGAACTTCTACTTTCCTTGCTACCTCAGGTGTTTTGGGGTGTAGAAGCACCCGGCGGTTCAGACAGAAAGAATGGTACCTCTCTTCAAATTCCTGGCAGCGTGGAAGCTTCTGCCCAGTTTGTCCCTATGATTGTTAAGAGCAGTAGAGAGAGGGTACAGAATTTAATTTGCCTCCCATCCTCCTCGCTTAAACAGCATTTTACAGACTGTGGTAGGAGAACAGCATTTAGTGTTGGCCTGGGAACTAGAGACTCTCTTGGTGAAAGGGGCCATAAAACATCCTCCTCACTTGAAAGATCTAGGCTTTAACAGACGATATTTTATAGTTCCCGAAAAGGACAGGGGGCTGCGTACTATTCTGGATCTACATTGTCTGAATCGGTCTCTGAGGAGATACAGATTCAAAATGTTGACGCTTAAACAGATTGTGTGTCAAATCCAGCCAGAGGACTGGTTTGTCACAATAGATCTGAAGGGTGCATATTTTCACATCGAGATTCTGCCAAAACACAGGAAGTTTCTCAGGTTTGCTTTTGGGGGTGAAGCCTACCAGTATGCTTCCTTTTGGCCTTTCTCTATCGCCCTGCACCTTCACAAAGTGCATGGACGCAGCTCTGACTTTGTTGAGACTCCAGGGAATCTGCGTACTAAACTACATAGACTGGCTGGTCATGGCCAGCTCTCAAGATTTCATGGCATGCTTCATGGCATCGAAATGTTGTGTTAGCACATATGAGGTGTTTAGGGCTGATCAGAGAACTGATCAGAGTTCAGAGAACTACTGTTCAGAGAACTACTTTTTTAGAGGTAATTTGGGACTCCACTACAATGCAGGCACAATTGTCTCCTGCATGTGTGGAGTCGATCCTTGCTGCTGTGGGCAGCATTCGGGTAGGGCAACATCTGGCAGTCCTTCAGATTCAGAGGCTGTTAGGGCTCATGGCGGCAGCAGCCAAAGTGATTCCATTGGATCTCCGCTGCACATGAGACCATTTCAGTTCTGGCTAAACATAAAAGGGTTTTATCCCAAAATCCACCCAATAAAGGTGGTAGGGTTACATGCTGAAAGCTTTGTACCCTTTCTATGTGGCTCAGATCCCAGTTTCTTACCTTGGTTCCCACTTTAGAAGCATTATGCTTCTAAAGTTTTTTGCGTGGTGCCAGACGGCCGAGGCATTTCTGTCACACACGGGTCACTTCTTGGGATCTTAACGTTGTTCTAAGGGGTTTATCTTCTGCTCCCTTTGAGCCGCTAGAGTCAGCCTTGGACAAGTATCTAACTCTTAAGGTGGCTCTACACTTAGCTGTTACATCGCTCAAAAGAGTAGGAAATCTACAGGCTCTATCAGTAGACCCTGCTTGGGTCCTCCGTTTGATTTGCTGGAGCAGGAGAGGCTTCATTTGTTATGTTCAGTTAGAGCCTTGAGGATCTATATCCACCGCTCAGGCTAGTGGCGTAAAACCTCTCAGCTTTTAGTCTGTTTTGGTGGCCTCAACCAAGATAATACAGTCACAAAACAGCATCTATCTCACTGGATCACAGATGCTATTACCCTGGCCTGTGAGTCCTGTAACTTTGTGTCAACTTTGGGCATTAGAGCCCATTCTACCAAGGGTGTAGCATCATCTAAGCATTGTAATCCAACAATCTCCAGCATTATCATAAAGACCTTTTACAGACCAGATATTTCTACAAAACCTATCCTCATAAAAAAAGTGATTAATTTCTATAGAGAATATACTTATTATTATATTGAGGAGTTATGCGTTGTAAAGTTATGGGTGTGCTAGTTTCCAATATCGCAATACTTGTTGATAAAATGCAGATCATTTCAGTGGAAGTTTAGAAATATTGAAGTCACATTTAATATAAAAGTACAAGTAATGTACAAGTAAACATTCAATGCCACCAAATTTCTTGAATAATAATAATAATTTTAAACCAAAAAATGCTTGCAACAATTTTAACTTCAACATGCCATTCATCTGTTCAAAATCAATTATGTTCAAGCCACTCAGGTCATAGGGTTTAACTATATCATTTTTCTTAATAAAATGACTCTTATTCTTCCAAATAAAATTATACAAGGAACGATTAATTAATTTAGAAATATACGAAGAAGGCGCCAGAGCAGTTGTTGGATAGATGGCCCTTGACAGAAAGTCTACCAAAAATAAAAAGGTCTCTTTGGTGGTCCAATACAAAGTAACCAATGCAGTTTGGCCTTTCTTACTTTTTCTAAGAAATTAAGTTCCATGCATCTCTCTGAATTTCTCGTAATTATAATACCTAAGTACTTAGTGAACGTTTTAACAGGAATGTTAAAGATTGACACAATTATGAATGGGCATAAGCTCACATTTGGCCATATTCAAGTGACGACCTGACGCTTTAGGAAAAAATCAAGTAAAGAAATAGAAAAAGAAATTTGATCTGCATCCTGTAAAATATAAAGTGGTATCATCTGCTAACTGACTAATAACAACAGTCATGTTAATCACCTTTAACTTCTAAACATTTGAATCATGATTAGCCAGCAGTTCTGTTGCAATAATAAGCAAAAGAGGGGAGAGGGGGCACACCTGTCTTACACCACAGCCAAGCATAAACCTTTTATTTGTACCAAATGGAAGACATATTGAACTGTTTATATCCCTGTAGATCATTCTTATATTTACAAATCTGTCTATGCAACAGTTTTTAGGTAAGGCATGAAATAAAAAAGAGTGCTCTAACATATCGAAAGCTTTTTTTGAAGTCCAAAAATAAAATAAAGCCATCATCTATCTTCTATCCATTTACTATAGTCCAACCAATCCATAATGAATCTTATTACGGAGCACCCTGCCAAAAAATGGAGCGCCCAGGCAAAAAACCTGATATAGATTCATTAATTATCTTAAGTCTTTTGGCAAAAATGTGTGCAAAAATCTTATAATCGGAATTTAGGGTCAGGGTTAGGTTGTTGAGCAGTACATTTGGATCGTATCGAATAACCTCCTCTGGTAAAATATTAAAATCCCCACCCAAAATAATATTATCAGTTGGATATAAAGTTTTTAACTCTACAGTCATATCTAAAAGCTCTGAAAACAATCGCTGATTATGTGACACACTGTTATATCCGTATATATTAATCAAAATAAAAAGAGACCTCTTCAATACTTAACACGAGCGCCGCCCAATGCCCAATTCAAATCAACGTAATTATATGAGTCGTAATTATTTTTCCATGAGATTTGTTAAACAAAATCTCCACTCTGCCTGAACGAGTAGTTCCATAAATAAATACAATTTTTTCTCCCCATTGCTTAGCCCAGAATGTAATATCATTCACACTGGAATGTGTCTCTTTTTATTATTAATGCCAAGGTATCAAAGACAAAAGTACAGAAAACATCAACATTACGAACACACACAAAATAACATTACATGCAAAGCATCATTTGTAGACGTACGTAACATTATGTAAGCAATACAAAACGAAAGTTAACAAAATAAGTTAGTGTCACGAACAACAAGAGATCCAGTAGCGGAATTTTAGTCTATTTAAACAGAGCTTAAAGTCAAACTGAGAGAAATCACAACAGCAGCTCCGGCAGGGGCAGGGGCAGGGGCAGGGGCAGGGGCAGGGGCAGGGGCAGGGGCAGGGGCAGGGGCAGGGGCAGGGGCAGGGGCAGGGGCAGGGGTGCGGAACACCGGTAACACCGAGACGACCTGACAACGGACAGCAAACACGAGGAACTAATAAAGGGGAGAAATAATCCGGAACAGGTGAGACAGGTAATGATAATGAGGAAACAAGGGGGCGGGGAGACAAAGAAGCTGGAGCACTTAGCGAGCTGTCAAAACAAAGCCGCGTGCCCCGACAGAAAACAACACAAAGCACGACAAACACGGAGAAGAACAAAACCCGGGGTGATCACACCGAGGACCTGACATAAATAGATTAAGTAAATTAATTGTTTTAACTGCTTTAAGATTCTTGGAAGATGAAATAGTTTGGGTATACTGTTGAACCTCTTTTTTAAAAAACAATAAATAAAGAATTCTAATGAATGAATTTACTGCGGTGAATATGAAATTTTGCAAGATGTAATAATAGGTTAAAATATTAATTAATTTGTTCTTTTTGTATATTAAAGAAGCCAAACAGTACATCCTTCAAAAGCAAAGAGAAACCCTGGAGCACACTGCAACTGATAACATTAAACAATTCAATCCAAAATAGTTGTGTGTGAGGACAATCCCAGAAAATATGCACATCAGTTTCATTAGGGTCACCACAAAAATAACAACTTGTATCTATATCCGATTTAAACCTCTTCAACAACACTAGCTGGGTATAATCGGTATAACAATTTGAATGAGATTTTGCTAACCTTGTTAGTTATTATGTATTTTGAAGACGGGGTCCATACTTTTTCCATTCAATATGATCAAAAACATTCTTCCAATAAGGCACAACATATGGAGTTGTTATAAGCTCCTTTTGAAAAAGTGATCTAATCTTATAGTTACATGATGAAGGATGTGACCAAAAACACAGTTTTCCTACTGGGGTTTCAAATGAGCCTAAAGAAAAGAAGTGCTGGGCTCCTTTAGGAATTGCATCCATGACAATGGAGAATTCTTTGGGAGTTACTGGAAAATCAAATTTACATAAGAATTCTTTTTAACTTAAAATAAGTCCTGAGTTAAGTAACTGGGAAACAATTTTTTCAAACAAATTACTAAAAAACAAAGTTACCCGTAGGAGAATCAATGGCGGGCCACCAGCAACACCTCACGTCGTTTCTACATCAGCAACTCACATGAGTCCAAGATTAGTATTTTCTGAAAACGTTTGGCAGGGATCTATCTCGATGTAAAGGCTTTTTGTTTTCAATGCTCTCTGTTTGTAGAACAACAACCGTATTTGTACCTGACTGAATCTAGCCGCATCGCTTTCATTTGCTCCCTGCTGACTGGTAAGGCGCTGGACTGGGCGACTGCTGTCTGGAAGAAGGATAACTCCACCTTTCCCACTTTAAAGAGATTTATACAGTTGTTTTTTGAGGTCTTCAAACATCCAGCAGATGGAAGAAGTCCGGGTGAACAGCTTCTCGCATAGAATCAAGATCGACAAACCACTGCTGAATACGCATTACATTTTTGTACTCTCGCAGCCCACATCGAGTGGATCAAGGATACACTGAAACTCCTATTCAGAAAAGGTTTAAATCCTGAACTTTAATCAGAGCTTGCTTGCTGTGATGAGGGAAAAACCTGAGTGAGTACATTGAACTTGCTATACAAATTGACAATTTCCTCTCGTCGTTGCTCCTTTCCTGTACCCAGTCCTGTGCCAACAATGGTAACCCATGAAGAATCAATGCAGTTAGGATATACTCACCTGACATCTGAGGACCACCAGCGTCGGAGGCAGCAACATTTGTGCATGTACTGCGCCAGGCTGGTCATTTGAAGTGCGTTTGCCCATGTGGGGACATAAGTAGTATTATAAATTTCCATTCTTTTCTTTTTATGCTGTGTAACAATCAAAGCTTTATGCAAGGCTGAACTACCTCCTATGTTTCTGTTAAGAAATGATAAACAAGATATGGTGCACCCGGGAACTGGGAAGTATGCCAAATGCTTGAGCAGGCAGAGAGATATATGTAGCTGTGATTTCTGTGCACACAGTCTCTTTCTAAGCTTGAACAGTAAGGGTCTTTAATAAAAACATCAACATGAACATCAACAAAACATTTTGGTGTCACGGCAGCATGAAACCTGTGTGAAACCTGTACCTATGTGGTGTTGATGTTGCTGCAAATTAATGTGCCTACACAGTGGCTAGGCAGTGTGTTTCAAATTGCAGATTAAAGCAGAGGAAGAACAGATTGAGGTGGCACAGTGGCACCGATTTGTCAAGTAAGAGTGTGACGGATTGAGGTACCGCCGAATGGTCTAACCATCAGAGGTTCAGACCAGAGGCATTGGCTATTCTGCGCAAGTAATGGAGCCTTCAGAGGTAAAAGATTATTATAAATAATCATTAATAGTACCACCAGTGAGTGAGTTTTAAGTGACTGATAAAGTGAGCTTTAAGAGGTCTATGAAAATGGAGGAGTTAGCGTCTGGGGTGGAGGAATCTGATTACTGTAAAGTGCAAAATGTGATATTGAAATTCTTAGAACATCTAGAAAACAGTTTAAACATTCAGAAACATGAGGAGAAGCTTTTAAAGAGGTTTGAAATAGAGAGAAATTTATAGGGAAGCTTGGACAGTTGATGAACTTTTGAGAGTTTTCAAACAAACTATGAAAAAGAAACCCTCAAATTAGGCTGTGCATGCTTTGATTTTAAAAGGCAGACAACTGAAGGGAATCATGGACAGGCAACAAAAGAAAGAATTGAATAAATTCAAGAATTCTTCAAACTCTAAGTCCAAAAGCTTGTATCCAGATCTTAACAAGATTGTTGATCCTCAGTTTTTTGACAAAAACCCTATTTCAGGAAAGTGGGTTCCTCCTTTTGTGAGGAACAGAGTGATTTAGATGCTGAGAATTCTAGTACCTCTACTGAGGAAGACTTTTCTGAGTGGGCTGTGCGATCGATAGATCCTCCAGACAATAGGAAAAAGTCACTTAAGACCAGTATATGTGGTTCAGGGAGAGACAGAAGAAGCACTGGAGGAGGCAGAATAAATGACCACACGAAAAAAAAGAAAACAGTGCTTAGATATAAACCATTACAGCCAGATCAAATAGTTAGCCTCTCCAAGTCTCTCGAACCTTATGATAACCCATATGAGGCAATGGAACAGCTAGAAGAATATGCTGATGTGTATTCATACTCCTTTAGGGACATGTTAATGATGCTGAAGCCTGTTTTGACAAAGACAGATAAGTGCAAATTGATCATGTATTGACTGAGCAACTGAATGCCATTCACACTTTTGAAGTTGAAAAGGCTGGCAGAAAGATCATTACTGAGTTCCTGAAAAAGTTAAAGACAGTCAAAATTGATTTTGGCCATATCACATCAATAAAACAAAGCCCAGGTGAAACATTAGAGGACTACATACACAGATTCAAGATTGCTATACTGAACTTTTTGTGGCATGGCAAAAACGGAATTGGAAGCAGATAGGTTGTTAGCACAGAATGCTAATGATGGTCCCTGGTATCACATGTGGGTGAAGGGAATAGATAAGTGTGTAGCTCAGACTCTCAAAATATTGCAGGGCACATATGATGATGCTACGGGTAAGTTGTTATGCTGAGAAAAACTACACCTATTATGATAACCATTGAGGGTGCAGATGTATTGGCTGCAATATGGGTCAGGCCAGTCTCACAGCCTCTACTTGGCCTTGACATACTGTGTAAACTATCAGGCAGTCTGCGGCTGCAGGGGAACACATTAATTTGTCTGAGACAGCTGTGACATTCCTGTTGAGAAAAACAGTTACTAAGGAGAATGTTTTGTATCCATGGCACCCTGCTTGGTCGACTGCTCAGAGGGAGTTTGGCCTTATAAAAATGAGTCCTGTGCGATTCACTGATAAAGTTCCCCCTAGTACTTCCCAGTATTCATTGGGAAAAGAAGCAGAGGAAGGTATGCTGAGGTAGTGCTAAATTTGGAAAAACAAGGAATAATTTGAAAAACATATTCCAGCAGTAACTCACTGTAAAGAAACCAAATGGTAAATGGAGGCTGACAATTGATTACAGAGAAGTGAACAAGTATGTTGATAAAATGAAACCGTTGGTAGCTGATCCTTCTGTTGTTTTCTCCTGTGTACTAGTGTAATTTGTGTAATCTTAATTGAGTACATAGATAACATTTTGATTTGTAGTACTGATGAGAATGCACACATGAGAGATATGGATGTGTTGCTCGACTTGTTGCATGCTGATGGTCACGTAGTTAGTCGAAACAAAGCTCAATGTGCAAAACCTTCAGGTGTTTTCCTGGTGATATCTGATCAAGGTCGACAATAACCAAGTTGTCCTTTCTAACGCTGCCATGCAGCAATGAATTGAAACACGTGCCTGCCCTCGCCTGCCTGAGAGCAGCTGATTATCATTTGTTTGCAACAGAGAAACAAGGTTACATGTCCTCTGTCATCACAGAACTTAAACCTTTAGGTTATTATAGGTCTGCCCTGGATAGTGTGGCTAAAGGCTTCACATCATGTGTGAGAGCCCTTGAAGCAGTCTTTCAGGCTGTCATTGACATGCTGGTCAAGATGGTGTGCATTGTTAGAGCAACCACACAGCACACTGCAAAACATCAGTAGAAAACATAGCTACGTGTGTTGAAAAAATTGAAATTGATGGAGGAAAAGAGGACGAGGGATGTATATGTGACAAACTTGTGTTATGGCAACAAGATGCAATAATCATAGACCCGATCTCTAATCCAGACATAACACTGTATGTAGATGGCTCCTCAAAAATTATGGAAGGGGTTAGAAGAGCATCTTATGCTATTGTGGATGAAAATCAAGTTTTAAAAGCAGCTAGACTGCCAGATAACACCACAGCACAACTGGCAGAACTAATTGCACTCACTGAGGCTTGCAAAATAGCTGAGGGTAAGAGATGTAACATTTACACAGACAGCAGATATGCCTTTGGGGTAGTGCATGATTTTGGGCAAATATGGAAGGCTAGGGGATACGACACAAGGCACACCAATACTAAACCAGAAGGAAGTCACAGAGTTGGTAGATGCACTCAATCTGCCTGCGGTGGTATCAGTTCTCAAGGCTAAAGCACACGCCAAGGGTGACACGACACAAGAAAAGGGAAACAAAAGAGCAGATCTAGCAGCCAAGGCTGCAGCATTGGCTCAACCACAGCCACAACAAACAGTAAAAATAAATCAGTTGAAACTGACTAATCTGACCTCTGTTAGAGAGATACAAGAAGCAGTCAGTAAGGAAGAAATCTGGGAATGGATGAGTGAGGGTGCTAACTTGAACAAACAAGGAATTTGGACTAAAGATACCAGAGTGGTATGCCCAAATTCTGCCCTACCATGGGTGATGTCACAAAAACATATGTTGGGACACAGGGGGGTTAAACAAATGGTGAGGGCATTTAACAAATCATGGTGGGCTAAAAGAGCTAATAAGTATGCCCAAAGTGTGTATTATCAATGTGTAATATTATAGTGTAGGGTGTAGGGGTTATTCAGGCATTCAGGCTCCATCAATACATCACTGCCCCACTGGGACCTCCAAAATTTAATATCATCCTGCATGGAATGGGTTTCTTGAAAAAAATAAAAGCCTGATCTATGGTTTTAACACACAAAAAAGGGCTTTGCGCTTCACACTGTTTCTTAAACCCTTGGCATTAAGAGAAATGAACTATATCGACATTAATAAACAAACAGCAATGAACAGCTGTTAACACAAATCAAGACAAAGGCAAAAAAACACAACTGACTGATAAAAGAGAAAAAAAACTGTAATACGATGATGGCTTAAATATCATAGTGGTAGGTAACAGTTACCATCTTCAAATCATCAAGTCACTTGATCCTCATGATGGAACTCACAAAGTAATCTCCACACCTTCAATGATCGCACGAGCTGCGATGTAGTAGGCTGTTTTTCCGGCAGCCCTCGCCTCTCTCACTCTCGGCCACAATCTCTTCCGTCTCTCCCTGTCCAACGCAGTCAGATCCTTTGTGAAGCGCAGGTTGTTGTCTTGAAGAAACTGGGAAACTTTTTGGCAGCCTTCATAAGGCATTGCAGATAACTTGTGAGGTAAACTGCATGATAATGGCGTGAGGTTTTGTGTTGTCACCTCTCCTCCCTAGCCAATGCACAGTGTCAACAACGTCAGTGTAGTGTCTGGCATGGCCCAATATTTGGATCATGTATGGATCATAAAATACCCCTTTTTACTTAAGACATACAAACCTAGTGTGGGGGCTTGAAAGACCCTAGGCTCCAGAGAGTCTGGAGACAAACCTCCTCCAGGTTGCTATCAGCAACCTCTGATACCAGGACAGTTTATGACACCCTGCATAAGCTTCAAAAGAATTCCATGGGCACCACATGGAGTTCCAGTAACCCCAGGTGGCCCAAGAAAGAATACTTCTATCCAAAGGAAGAACTCTTTCTAGCTTACACCTAAATAGTCCTAAATTGTAAATAGTTGTGTACATTCCCACGGTATGCTGGCTACAAAACTATGTATCTTGTACTATGTAAAAAACTATGTAAGTATGTAACTCTGTAGATAGGTATGCAAGTTTGGATTGATGTTTTGTTTGCATTCATGCATTAGGATGAATCACAACTTAATGTAGTTCAAACTCTGTCATATTTAATATCTAACAGATCATCTTCTAATTTCCCATCAGACTATGTATGCTGTGTAACCATAACAGGCATTATAGACTCTCTACAATAATCTGGATTAATATTTGCAAATGTGCCATCCGGCCATAAAACATGTAAATAAGGTGTTGAGTGCTTCTGGCTCAATCCATCTGAGACAGGCTCTGGACATCACTTCAGCTAACTTCGTCGATCTCCGGAACTTGACGAACTCCATCTCTTCTGAACCACTCAGGACTCTCTCTCCATGCGCATTTGGATTCGCGCTCTGAACTAGAGCTCAATGCAAGTATCCATATTCTATACACATAGAATAGCTGCGCTAAGTTGTGCCCCTTTATTAAGGTTATTCTACTGGTGGTTCATTCAGAATGCTTAGCTGATTTGACTTGCACAGGCTTAACATCTCTCTCTCTCTCTCTCTCTCTCTCTCCCTCCCTCCTCTCCTTACTTTTGGTTATGTGTTTAATGTGTGTAGATTTATGTCTAGATATATGTAACATGTTCCCTTATATGTTACTTTTTCCCCTGTAGTGTAGTTTAATAAACACCCATGTGTATCCACCCTTGATTGTTGCTGCGTTTATTGCTCACAAATAATGTCACTTAAACTGTGTTCAATCTTTCTACATGCTCTAAAGTCCTGTTAAAGCAGAGAAGCGTTGTTTTCAAGGCCGTCAAATAATGTTTCTTAGATTAAATAAAACACCATTTCATTGATTTGACATTCGATTAGCTACATAATTGTGGTGCTGGTTCATGCTCATAATCTGGATTCCCTAATTCTGCTGATCTTTGCTACGTGCTCTACAAGAGTGTTAAATCAATGTATTACATTGATTAAGAATTCCCCAAATCATTGATCCTGATTAATTATTAATAATTTTATATACGTATATGTTTATGTATGTATAGATATATGTGTGTGTATATGTTTATGTGCATGTATGTGCATATATGTGTGTATGTATATATATATATATATATATATATATGTCAACTAGCCTCTGTCTATTTTTATTACCTTTGTGAATGTTTCCTTGTGAAGTTAAGTAGTTCAGTTTTTATTTAATAAATAAATACAAAAAAAAGTTAGTTTTAAAAGTTACATATTGTTTGTTAATTGTTGTAAACGCTAGCTAAGGTGAGTAATTAAAGAGGAAGTAGAGAATATTTGTAAACCTTACAAATATTCTCTACTTAAATCTTTTTTTAAAAAAGATTAAATCTTATATTGATCAGAAAAGATGTTAAATGATTTTACAAATAAATAATCAGCTGGCTTGATTTAAACAGACTTTATCTTACCTCGTTTAGAAATACAGTTTTTTCCTTGAATATAATGCCGTAATCATGAAGATGAAAGCCAAACAGGGTGACATAAACAGAAAACAAGTTTATGACAGGTAGGATGACATACAGACGACACATGCAGACGACTGTTACGAATGTGGTTTGTCATTCCAGGGCATTCCATTCCTGGTCAGCTCACTTCTCACCGGATGAGCATTGGATAGGGTTACTGCCATTTGGAGACCTGAGGGTAACATCTTCCCCACTTTTGACGCATTTCTCAAGAATTTTCGTGAAGTATTCGAACATCCTGCAGATGGTAAGAGTCCTGGAGAGTTGTTGCTAGCTTTAACTCGGGGGAGACAATCAGCAGCGGATTACACTCTGGCCTCCTGAACACTCCTGAACACCAAACCAACTGGATGGAGGATACCTTAAAGCTATTGTTCCGACGGGGCCTATGTCATGAACTTCAATCTGAACTAGCATGCCGGGACGAGAGGAGAGACCCCTCACATCTAGTGTGGAAGAACAGGCAGAACCCATGCAACTCTGGTTTACTCGTCTCACCCCAGAGGAACGAGATTGCCGCAGACAACATAATTTGCCCTGTACTACGGGGAATCTGGCCATTTCAAGTATACCTGTCCATTTCACCCTTCAAGAAAACCTCAGCTGGTGAGTTCAGTTAAGACTCCTTCCCTTAAACCCTCAACTATTAGCATACCTGTCAAACTAAATATTGCTGATAGATCAATATCCACCCTGGCACTGATTGACTTGAGCCTGAGTCTAAGGCTATGAGAAATCACACTGAGGAGGAGCTGGCCATGGGTTTCATTCATCCTTCAAGTTCTCCTGTGGCAGCAGGGTTCTTTTTTGTTAAGAAGAAGGATGGAGGTCTTAGACCATGTATCGACTAACAAGGTCTAAATGACATTACCGTAAAATTTCGTTATCCTCTTACTTTAGTTCCCGTCGCCTTAGAGCAACTTCGCAGGGCTAAGTTTTACACGAAGCTGGATTTATGCAGTGCTTACAACTTGGTCCGCATTCGTGAGGGTGACGAGTGGAAGACGGCATTCTCAACAACCAGTGGGTGAATACCTAGTGATGCCATTCGGTCTGGCCAATAGCCCCTCCGTGTTTCAATCGTTCATGAACGATATCTTGAGGGATATGCTCGAGAGATGGGTGATAATTTACATCGATGACATTCTGATTTCCTCTAACAGCTTCAAGAAACACGTACACCATGTCAGAACATCTAATACAACATCAATTATACGCAAAAGAGGAGAAGTGCGAGTTACATTGCACAAGCACATCATTTCTGGGGTACATAATCAGTCCAGAGGGGGTAGCCATGGACGAAAACAAAGTGAGTGCAGTCTCTGAGTGACCTCAACCCTGCACAGTGAAAGAACTCCAGCGTATTTTGGGTTTCGCGAATTTTTATAAAAGATTCATCAGAGGTTTTAGTATAGTAGCAGGCCCCTTGACAGCGTTAACCAAACAGAAGGTCTACAAGCTAAGCTGGTCCGCTGAATTTCTTGAAGCATTTAAAGAGTTAAAGTCCTGTTTCACCACAACACCTATCCTTCAGCATCCAGATCCTGAGAAACCTTTTGTGGTTGAGGTTGACCCATCAAACACAGGAGTCTCTGCCATTTTATCCCAATGCCACGGGTCGCCACCCAAGATGTATGCCAGTGCCTACTTCTCTAGAAAGCTGATGCCCACAGAACAAAACTATGATGTGGGAAACAGAGAATTGTTAGCCATGAAGCTTGCCTTGGAGGAGTGGCATCACTGGTTTGAGGGAGCATCAGAACCATTTACAGTGCTAACTGATCACAAGAATCTAGAATACCTACGGTCTGCTAAACAGTTAAATCCTAGACAGGCTCGATGAGCTTGATTTTTTACTCGATTTAATTTTATTGTTACCTATCACCCAGGATCCAAGAATGTCAAGGCAGACTCCCTCTCTCGCCAAACTGATGAGTTGCCTCAGTCTGGTACTTCTGAGAACATAATTCCTGAAAATATACTTGTGGCTCCTGTACAGTGGGATATTATCACCAAAATCAGCCAGGTCAATAACCATATACCATCCCCAATCCGACTGTCCCGAGAACCACACCTTCATACCCAAACCCTTACGGAAACACCTCTTAACTCAAGTTCATGAAACTCCCAGCTCTGGCCATCCAGGCATTACTGCCACCATACATCTCCTACAGAATTGGTTTTGGTGGTCAACTCTGGCAGTGGATGCTACAACCTTTATTCAGAACTGTGCTACATGTCAAAGATCCAAGTCACCACCCCAAACTTCCTGCTGGGTTACTACAGCCTCTACCTACACTTTAACGTCCCTGGTCACACATCGCAATCAACTTCATAACCGATCTACCAGATTCAAAAGGGTATACCACTATACTCACTATAATTGACCATTTTTTCAAGACTTGCAGCGGGGCGGGTACGGTCCGGAGGAACGTACATGGGTTAATGGGGTAATGCTGGTGATATCCTTGATCCCACACTTATGGAGGAGTTTCATAGAGTGCATCTGGGAAAACCGGCCCCTCGACCTCGCGGAAGACCCTGGCGTCATTTCCCTCCTCGTTTCAGGAGCCGCTCGCAGGAGGGGGCTCTGTTACAAATGAGGTTCCTGCTCCGCTTCCGCCATGCCACCAGAGGGAGCCCTCACCGGAATACCAACCAGTACCAAGCTGGACTACAATTCCCATAGGGCCACTTACCTGGGATTGATTACTTCCTGTCAGCTGTTTCCTGTTTGGTGACTATATAGCTCCATGAAAACGTGCTCATTGCGAAGTCTTTCTTTGCCCTGGCAACAATTCTGAGCGTTTACTGCTGCGTATTGGTTTACGTGTTTGACCTGTGGATTGTTTATACCTTTGATTCTTGCTGCCTGCCCAATAAACTTTGGATTGTACTTTGGTTTTTGTGATTGTTTGCTGCATGCCCCAACTTTGGATTGTACTTTGGTTTTCGTGATTGTTTGCTGCCTGCCCCGACTTTGGATTGTACTGTGGTTTTTGTGATTGTTTGCTGCCTGCCCCGACTTTGGATTGTACTGTGGTTTTTGTGATTGTTTGCTGCCTGCCCCGACTTTGGATTGTACTCTGGTTTTTGAGATTGTTTGCTGCCTGCCCCGACTTTGGATTTAACTTTGGTTTTTGAGATTGTTTACTGCCTGTTCTAACTACGATTTTTAAATAAAGCTGCAGATGGATCCCTGTATGTCTAACCTGTCATTACAATGACAGGAAGGACGACATAGGAAGACTTTTTTATTTATAAAATTTATTTACAAACAAACTAGGCATCAAATAAACAGAATTAACAGATCATTAAAAAACTACAACATTATAACACTGAAACAGGTGGACAGAACAAATAACAGAACAGAACTTGACAATAATGTGCTTTATAATAAAAAAAGAGGAGAATTACATTAAAATAAATAAATGAAACAAACAAAACTAAATAAATATTAAATAAATAATATACATATCAACAAGGGAATTTAGATGGTTACACAGCACTTATTTTACTGAAAATAATAGCTAATGTAACAGCCTTATCACTTTGTAATATCTCAAGTGAAAAATATATTATTTTTATAAGTGAATAAGATTTTATAAGTGAAATTATAAAATGAGGAAAAGAAGGAGGGGTATTTAAAAATCTACATTTATGAATAAAGAATTTGGCAAGTCCGAAAAGGTTATTAACCAGATAATGTTGTGTAAAATCTTTCTTAAGAACACCAAACCTAATTTGTTTATAGCCAAAGGGGATTACATGAATATTAACATAAGATATTTTTTAAGCAGCTGAAAAATGTGGCAAAAAAAGCAAAAATTTGCTCAATGGTTTCAATGCCATTTCCACAAAATTTACAACAGTTTTCCCCAATATCAAATTTTATTTTAAGAAATTCTTTAGAAGGATATATATCATTCATTATCCTAAAATGAAGCTCTTTGACTTAAGTAAAATTAGGTAACTTTTTTAAAGAAATAATTCTTATTTCTTTCAGCTCCTCTGAGTCAAAATCTTTAAACATATAATGACGTCTGATCTGATTTGGATAAAGTTTTTCAATGAAAACATTTCTAATATACATGTTGTTAAATTTATAATCGCTAATTGAATAGTCACCTAAATACAGAGATGGAAAAGAAAATGTCACAAAATAGTGTAAAAGAACTCCATTGAGCATTAACACCATGCTTTGAGGTATGGCATTTACAACTGTATAAAACTCTTTGTAATGCAACTCCATGTTTTAAACAGAAGCCATTGTAATTAAGAATATTACCATAACTGTCTAACATATCCAGTAATAAAAAAATGTTATACTTAAACCAGTTTTCATAGAACAAGGACTTATTACGGTGTACAATAAAATGATTATTCCAAATACAAGTTTTGTGAGGGCTAAAGTTGTGAGAAAAAGCTAATTTCCAACATAAAAGGACTTGCTGATGAAATGCAGATAACTTTAGCTTGGACAACTTAAAATCACATTTAATTATAAATTCTAAACCACCCACTTTACGAAATACTGAAGATAAGATTGTAAACCATAAGCTATTTGTATTACTGTTACAGAGGAGGTCTCTGCTCCACCTCCTCCATGCCACGAGAGGGTACTCTCACCGGAATACTAACCGGTGTTTATTCCAATTGGCCTACATTTCCCACAATGCTTCTTACCTGGGATTGAACGCTCCTCCCTCACACCTGAACTCTATTAGCCTCCTTATATAAACCCCTTACAAAAATTCATTTTGTTGCGAAGTCTTGTTTTGCCCCAGCTACAATTCTGAGCATTTATCATTGTATTTGGATTTCTTGTGTTTGACTTCGGATTGTTTATACCTTCTTGCCTGTTTGCTGCCTGCCCCATTTACTGGATTTGTATTTTGTATTTTGTGATTGTTTGCTGCCTGCCTTGACCCTTGCTTGTTTACCGTTTTGTTTTTGCCTTGCCCCTGCTAACCCTGTATGCTGATAATCAACCCTGCCTGTCTGACTATGATAAGGCTGCAAATGGATCCTCATGTGACTAGCTCATCATTACAGAAGACTTCGCAAAAACAACAATCCAGCAGCGATCTCTCAGCTGACCACGGAGCTATCTAATCAGGCTACCCAGCTAGCGGCACATCTTCATCAGCCGAATCGTTTAACCACAACAGAGGAGTTAGTAAAAACCCTCCAGAACATGCAGAGTGTATCTCTCACGACCACTACCAGTAGCGTACCCTCTGTTCCGTCAGCCACAGTCAATGCTCGCCTGGCTTTTCCTGAGAAATTTGATGGCGACCCCTCCAAATGTAAAGGTTTCCTTCTCCAGTGCTTGTTGTTTATAACCCAGCAACCTGCTGTCTATCCACTGAGTCCAGCCGTATAGCCTTTATAAGCTCATTACTCACCGGGAAAGCCTTGGATTGGGTAACCGCCATCTGGAGGGTGAATGACACCGTTCCGGAAGGGCTTATGTTGGGAACTCTAGTCCAAGCTGGCCTGTTAAGATGAAGGGAAAACCTAAATACCTTCATAGAACTCTCCATCCAAATAGACAACTTAATTTGCTCAGCACAACGCTTAGCTGATTCTACCCCTACTCTCATGCTCAAAAAAGTTGATTATTCTGAACCCATGCAGCTTGGATTTACTCCAGAGGAGCGAGAACACCATAGATGGCAACACCTATGTGGACTGTGGACAGCCTGGTCACCTCAAGTTTTCCTGCCCTGTTCGACCCCCAAGAAATTTACAGTTAAGTTCAATTAAAACAGCCTTCTCGACTACCAGCGTACATTGAGTACCTGATGATGTCTTTTTGTCTGACTTACAGACTTTCTGTGTTCCAGTCTTTTATGAACGACGTCTTCAGGGACATGCTTGAGCAGTGGGTGATCACAACATGTCAGAACTGTTCTCAAACGTCTTATTCAGCATCAACTCTTCACTAAAGAATAGAAGTGTGAATTCCATTGCACCAGCACTTCGTGCACAGTGCCACTTTGTTCGTGCCACGACCATGCACAGTGAGAGAACTTCAACGTTTCCTCGGTTTTGCTAACTTTTACAGAAGGTTCATTAGAGGCTTTAGTTCAGTAGCCACAACTTTGACAGCTTTAACGAAACAGAAAACCTCAAGGTTAACCTGGTCCCTCGAAGCCCAAGCCTCATTTGAAGAACTCAAGTCATATTTTACTTCTGCCCCTATTCTTTGACATCCTGATCCTAAGCTCCTAAGCTACTAGAAGTCGATACATCTAATACTAGAGTTGGTGCCATTCTCCCTGAACGCCACAGTTCACCTCTCAAAATGTACCCATGTGCCTTCTTCTCCAGGAAGCTAACACCCACTGAGTGAAATTATGATGTGGGTAATAGAGAGCTCTTGAAGCTATAAAGCTAGCCAAGGAGGAGTGGCAACACTGGTTTGAGGGATCATCACATCCATTTACTGTATTAACTGATTACAAGAACCTTGAATACTTATGCTCTGCTAAACCTTTGAACCCAAGACAGGTGAGATTGGCATTATTTTTCACTCGATTTAACTTCACTGTTACCTTTCGTTCAGGATCTAAGAATACCAAAGCATATGCTCTTTCTCGCCAGACCGACAAAACTCCTCATTCAACGACCTCAGAAAATATCATTCCAGAAGGATTCTTAGTCGCTCCTGTGCAATGGGATATAATTACTGAGATTAACCAAGCTAATAGCCAAGATCCTCCACCCTCCAAGATCCTCCACCCTTACTGTCCTGATAACCTCATCTTCGTTCCTAAACCCCTTTTGAAAACATCTTTTAACATAGATCCATGAATCGCCCAGCTCAGGAGATCATTTGTTTTCTCCACTCCTACTGCCACCAACATCAGACAGACCAGAGCAGATTCCTTGTGTGGGCTGAGTATGTCCAGAATTCTCTGATCAAGTCTTATTTTTCCAAATAAAATTTACCTTTACCAGATGAGGGGGAATAGCTAATGAGGAGGCTAGGTAGACAAATCTAGAGAGCAATTCCATTTTGGTTAATAGGATTCTTCCCAATATTGAGATCTGTGTTCAACTGTTAAGAATAGTTTTTTCTTTTAGAAATCTTTTTACAAAATTCTCTTAGATATTATGATTATCTTTAGTAATAATTATCCCTAAATATTTTACAGCTGTTTTAATTGGAATATTACATAAGGAATCTAACTCACTCCCATGAATTGCAATCAATTTGCATTTATTTATATTTAACTGTAAGCCAGATGCTTTGTAGAAGAAATTAACTAATTTAATTGCTTTATCAATTTGTGTTGTTTTTTAAAAATGGAGTGGTGTCATCTGCCAATTGACTAATACCAACTTTCCTTCCAAATATATTAAGCTTTTCAAGACTATTGCCTTTGTTAATTAAAATAGAAAGCGTTTCTACAGCTAATATAAACGGGGAAATTTGACAGCCTTGCCTAATCCCTCGTGATATTCCTCGTGATATTTGTCAGAAGCATATGGCATGTCCCATATGAAAGTGAAATAGAGCTATTAATATCTTTATATAGCAACTTTATAAAAGAGAGAAATTTATTACCAAAACCATATTTTTCACCATATTTTAAGTGAACGAAATATGAAATTGTGTTCAATTGTATCAAATGCTTCCCTAAAGTCTAAGGATAAATATAGCCATTATCTTTTATACAATCATTATAATTTAAAATGTCTAGAACTAGTGTGATATTATTATGAATTGATCTGCCTTTCATGAAACCTGATTGAGATTCACTGATTAATTGGTCTAAACCTTCCTTAAGTCTGTTTGCAAATATATGAGCTAAAATCTTGTAATCACAATTAGGTAGAGTGATAGGGTGAAGATTATTTATTTGTCGAATACCCTGATTTGGGTGGAAGAGAAATCAATTCTTGCTTCATAGTCGATGTTAGTGAATTATTCTGAATGCTTTCAAAAAAAGGTTTTAAACATTAACTCACTCAAATCTTCCTTGAAATAGTTGTAAAATTCAGAAGTAAGGCCATCAAGGCCTGGATATTTTCCTGAAGATAATTTAGCAATGGCTTTATCAAGTTCCTCTATTTTAATATCAGCCTCACAAAAGTCTCTAAATTCCTGATCTATTTGTGGTGTACTAAATCTGAATTCTGTCAAAAAAAAACTGACAGTCAGTGATGTGGAAAAATATGAGCTATATAAGGACTTATATTAATGGATAATTTCTGAAGAAATCACTTTTGGATAATTATTTATTACTCCATTAATGTAATGAGAATTTATAGTATTTTTCCTGTCTACTTTTCTCAAGTCTACAAAAATAACTGTTACTCTTTTCCCCCTTTTCTATATATCTCGCCCTAGACCTCACATAAGCTCCTTCAGCCTTTTGAATGTATAAATCAATTTTGGATTGTAAAGACAAAAATGTTTATTTGGGTTTATCATCCATTTTATTCTTATTACATAGACAGATTAATTCTTTGTTAATTCTAACTCGAACGCACTCTGGCTTTACTTAAAATTTTGCTGAAAGTTATAGAAAATTCATGTATATTATGTTTTAAAAACTCCCATTTTTAAAAAATTTTTTATCTGTGAACAAAAACTTTTGTGTTTTAATAATTCTGCATTAAATTTCCAGTAACCCTTATTATGTGATTCTCTTTTGTTTGAGTGAAGGGATAAAGAGATTTAGCAATGATCTGTTAAGGGAGCTGCAGATATTGATATGTCTTTTAAGGTTCAATTAAATTAGAAGAGGTTAACCAATAATCAATTATAGATTTAGAAGACCCATTTGGTTTAAACCAAGAGAATTGTCCCAGACTTGGATTCCTAGCTCTGCAAACATCCACTACATCTTTGTTCAAACAGAAGTTAAGAAAACTAAGATTAGGATGAGAGTTACTAAATGTGGGTGGAAAATGATCTAAAGCCTCATCCATGACCATATTAGAGTCTCCTCCTAAAATAACATTATCAGTTGGGTACAAAAGTTCAATTCAAACAAAAGTGCAGAAATTTCAGAAAATAATTTGTTGTTAAGAGAAATACTGTTGTAACCATTGATATTGAACAAAATAAACAACACATCATTGAAGTTTAAAACAATTGAAGCCCAGTGTCCATTCGAGTCTGTTTTTGTCATCACAATTTTGCCCAGGAAGTTATTGAATAATATTGCTACCCCTGCAGATTGTGCAAAAGCAGGGCTGAAGATTATTTTGTCCCCCCACTGACTTGTCCAGAACTTGACATTGTCAGGGTTAGAGTGCGTTTCTTGTAAAAGGACACAATGTGAACGCTTGTTTTTGCAAAAAAGAAAAAATTCCTTCCTTTTGGTAGAATTAAGGAGCCCCCTTGCATTTAAGGAGATATATGAAAAAGGTGATTTCACCGAGAACATTTAGTTGAAGTAAATAGTAAGTAGTGTTTGAATGCAAAAAAGGGGAAAAAACACACATAAAGATTGTGTCAGTACTTCTTATGGAAAATATAAATTGTGCGCTTTAACCGAGCACTGAAACCTTAACCCGCTCAACAGCAAAACATTAAGATCCCACTTACACACCTTCGTGAAGATTAGGAAGAAGTCCAGGGGTTAATGGTTGATAAAATCAGCTTTCCTTAACAATCTGGACGCCTTCGATGTAGCCATAAGGACCACAGAAGTATGCCTTCTTTCCCGCCGCTCTGGCCTCACTGATCTTCGGCCACAGGACAGCGCAAGCCTCTTGATCTTCCTTGGAAAGGTCCTCGGCAAACTTTATTCCCTTGGCTCTACAGATGTCTAAGAACTTAGTAGAGCGAGAAAGATTCACACTTGATTCAAGATGGCGGCGCGGTCGGACGCAGCGGCTACTCCGGGTCCAAAAGATGGTGTTTTTATGTCTGTTAGTCTCGTCTCTTCGTCTTCAAACAGTTTAATTTCTCCGCAAAATCATCAGATAAACGCTCGGAAACACAAATACGATCGCCAGAGCCTTTTGGAAATCGGTAGTGCGTACAAACATGCGTACAAACATCAGCTTCGCCGGCGACCACCGAGAAGCTACGAGGCCTCGCCTGCTGCTAAGCCGAACCCTGAGACCGCGGCCCCGTCCACTGATGCTACCCGCACAAGCCGCCGGCGCCGGCGCTGTGAGAGGGGACAGAAACGTGGCAAGCGCGGGGGGTACGAGCTAGGCTAAGGGCTAACCCCACCAGACCAGCGATCCCATCATTAACGCTCGCAAACGTTCGCTCGTTGGTAAATAAACTGGACTCAATTCAACTCAGTCGGTCTACACAGCATGAGTCAAGGGATTGTTGTGTTTTGTTTTCACTGAAACATGGCTAAACGACAACATCCCGGACTCCGCCATTCAGCTGCACGGACTAACCTGCTACAGAGCGGA
The DNA here is from genome assembly GCA_036877525.1 of Chromobotia macracanthus. NCBI lineage: Eukaryota > Metazoa > Chordata > Actinopteri > Cypriniformes > Botiidae > Chromobotia > Chromobotia macracanthus. Next base: position 6,735,436 of record JAZGTH010000001.1, on the reverse strand, counting down.
CAGGGATTCAGTACTGTCAGGTAAGATCGCGGGGGCGGCTTGTGTTGTACGTCAACAGAGAATGGTTATAATGCTGCGGTAGTGACTACACACTGCTCGTCGCTGGTGGAGGTGATGTTTGTGAAGTGCAGACCGTTCTATCTCCGCGGGAGTTCACGGCCATTGTTATGTCGCGGTTTACATCCCCCGTGTGAAACGCTAAGGACGCGTCGCGAGCTGTACAGCGCCATCAGCGATCAACAAACAAACAACCCCGACGGCTTCTTCATCATAGCCGGAGATTTTACCACGCAAACTTAAAGACAGTCTTGCCAAAGTTCTACCAACATTAACTTTGCTACAAGGGGAAATAACACACTGGACTTTGTTTACACAACACAGAAAGACGCGTACAGGGCTGAACCCCGCCCCCACCTCGGGTACTCCATCACATCTCTGTTATGCTATCCCAGCATACAATCCACTGCTGAAAATCACCAAACCGGTTCAAAAACTCATCACAGTCTGGCCGGATGATGCTACCTCAGCACTGCAGGACTGCTTTCAGACTACAGACTGGAGCATGTTTAAAGAAGCAGCCACCTACAACAACAGCACCGACCTGCATGAGTACACTGAAACAGTGAGTGCATATATCAAGAAGTGCATTGATGATGTGACAGTAACAAAGACCATCACCACACGTGCAACCAGAAGCCGTGGATGACGGCAAAGGTTCGTGGGCTGTAAAGACCAGAGATGAGGCATTCAGATCAGGAGATAAAGCAGCCCTAAAAACAGCAAGAGCCAGCCTGTCCTGTGGCATCAAGAATGCAAAACGCTCATATGCACAAAAATCAATAACCACTTCACAGACAGCAGAGACTCACGGAGCCTGTGCGAGGCATTCAGACCATCACTGACTACAAGCCCTGCCACAGGCCTGTGATGACGACACATCCCTTCCAGATGCATTAACCAGTTTTATTCACGGTTTGAAATGCAGAATGACACACCTGCACAAAACTGCCCACACCTCCCACCGACCAGGCGCCGTTTTCCAGCCGTAGGAGGAAGACCCTGTCTAGGATTAACCCACGCAAGGCCACGGGTCCTACAACATACCTGGCCGTGTACTGAGAGACTGTGCTGCACAGCTGACAGATGTCTAACAGATATCTTCAACATCTCGCTGAGCCAGGCAGTCGTCCCCAGTGTCTCAAGTCCACAACCATCATACCGGTACCTAAGAAATCACCTGTGTCCTTCTAATGACTATCGTCCCATAGCACTGACTCAATCATGATGAAGTGTTTGAGAGATTAGTCATGAATCACATAAAAACCAGCCTCCCAACACACTCGACCCGCTCCAGTTTGATACCGTCAACCGCCCCGGATGATGAATTTCTCCACCCTCCACCTGCTCTTACCCATTAGACCAGAAGAACACTTATGTAAGAATGCTTTCATTGACTTCAGCTCAGCATTCAACACAATAATCCCACAACAGCTCATTAATAAATTACACCTGCTGGGCCTTAACAACTCTCTTGTAACTGGATTCTGGACTTTTAACTGAAAGACCCCAGTCGTCCGTGTCGGCCACAACACCTCGAGCACTACCACACTGAGCACAGGTGCTCCACAAGGCTGTGTGTCAGCCCGCTGCCTTCACACTGCTGACCCATGACTGCACTGCCAAGTTCAGCTCAACCACATCATCAAGTTCGCGATGACACAACGGTGGTAGGTCTCATCAGCAACAACGATGAAACGCACTACAGAGAGGAAGTGGCACAGCTAGCGGCATGGTGTGGGAACAACCTGACCTCAATGTGGAGAAGACAAAGGAGGTTGTGATGGACCTCAGGAGAAACTCCACTGACCACCCCCACTACCATCGACAGCTCGACTGAGGAGAGAGTCAGCAGCACTAATCTGGGGGTGCACATCACAGAGGATCTCACCTGGACCACCAACACCACGTCACTTCAAAAGGCACAACAGCGCCTACACTTTCTCCGCCGGCTGAAAAGAGCAAGTCTCCTCCACCAACCTCACCATGTTCTACAGGGGAACCATTGAGAGTGTGCTGACCAGCTGCATCACTGTCTGGTATGGGAACTGCAGCGCCGCAGACCGCAAGACCCTCAGCGGACAGTGAACACAGCTGCAAAGATCATCGGTGCCCCTCTCCTTCCATCCTGGACATTTTCCTTTCACGATGCTCCAACAAAGCCACCAGCATCGTAGGACCCCACCCATCCTACACAGTCTCTTCCAGCTCCTCCGTCAGGAAAACGGTACCGAGCATCAGAGCCCGCACTGCCAGACTGCTCAACAGCTTTTTCCCCAGGCTGTGAGAGCCCTGAACTCAAGCACGGCTCCCCTCTGAAAAACCTCATACCTCTTAATGTATATATATCTATTTTTATTTCTCCCTTTGCAATTTGAGTGTGTACACACAGGTGAGTAGGGCCGCACAGACCACCTGTAGAAACACACTCTCCTCTATGTGCACTAGACACTTTTACGACTGAGGGTACATAATCCCACAAAAAAGACTCATGTATGTTTACAAGCCCATGCACTACAGATCATCTTGTACTGTTCTCCAGCCAGGAACAGTGCTTGACTTATATTTATGTGGAACATTTGTATAGTTTGTATTTAAATAGTTTATGTATAGGCAACTTTATATATATATAGTATATTTATAATCCAATTCTGTTAGCATTTGTGTTTAGATTTATACTGTTTCACGTCATTGTTGTATGTCTGTATTTATGTAGCACCGTGGTCCTGTGAGGCACGACATTTCGTTCCACTGTATGTCCCCACATATAGCGGAATGACAATAAAGCTCAACTTGACTTGACTTGACTTGAGCACCAGAACTCATCTCTGTATTTAGGCATACAGAACTGAATGATCACTTTGCCTGTGTTTAACCTTTTTTTTTGGGTCCAACACAGTGAACAGTATCTACAATATCCTCTAGCTTATGGTGTAGGTGAGGAGCAATTTCGGCTAACAATGAGACAACTTCTCTTCGAGTATCCTCACCTACAGTTTCCTTCATTCCAATCACTCGGAGGTTCCATCTTCTCTTACAGTATTCAAGCTCCAATATGCAGTATGTCAAGTCTGTATGCAATGCGAGAACAGAGGTGTTCTACAGCAGCCTCAGGCAGGTTTACGATCATTAGGCTGTTCTCAGTAATCGTACTTTCAATGCTGCTCAATTTCTTATCTTATGAATCAAACCTGGTGACCAAGGCTTCCAGAAGAGCCATATTGGAAATCTTAAGGTCTGCATTGCCTTTTTGTTTCTTAGACAATGCTTTAGTTGGGGTGCTATATAAGGGTGAAGACTCTTTGCGTTTATCCTCGTTTATCCTCCGACTTCCATAGCATACTCATGTTCGGCATTAGCATTGAATGTTTTCTTAGCCATACCCTTTTGTCCCAGAATCTTTGGGTGACTAGAGATTGCTTTGCTCACATGCTGCGATTCCTTACTAACGGATAAATAAAAATCAAAAAGTGGGATGAAAAACTTTCAATAAAAATGGACAGTGCAAGATTTGCTGAGAAGCCGAGAAAACTACATGCGCTTAGTCCGCCATCTTGTTGCCCCATCACAACATAGGAAGACTACAGTTAAGACAACATATACAGACGCCATAAGCAGACAACAGGGAGGACGACATAGGAAGAACACCTAGCGACATCTTGGCTCAAGAACATGAGAAAATTGTGCCCAATTTCATATTGTCACAAAGATTCTCAAGTTGAGCAGAGATTTGGACCCTGAAATCAGCAGATGCTTGTGGTTTAGTCCATTGCTGATTTTCAGCCTTGTTTGTGCAGTGGCTGCAGGGCCAGATCTCAGGAAGGTGTTCTCAGTCGTGCACAATTACAAATAGATTTCTAGAAGCCCTTAAGAGACCAGTGATAAAATTATTTTAATTTATATTATTTGTAATATATTATAGTTTACATTATAATCACATTGTAATATACATTATATTATAATGTCTAAACAGGACTCAGATGCATGCATTACATGCATATCTAACATGGGCAAAACCTCTAAAAGTTTAGAAATTAAATGTTTCTGTCTGTTTTCCTAACATCTGTCCTTTCAGATTGATCCCTGTGAACTTTTAGGTTGATCCCTTGGGAACAAAATAGCAGAGCGGTGTCTGGTCCCAGCTGCAGACACAGAACCTGAAATGCAGAAGATGGGTGTGATGTTACTTCAAAAGGCCATTCACATCTTACAATACTATATTAGCACAGAAGTAGCTACATGGCCTTGTAGTGTCACACCGGAACTAAACTGTGCAACACCAATTGTTGTAGGTTAGAATCTACCCATCTCTCAGACATGAACATATAGTGCACACATTTTCACCAGCACCTCATAACATGGTAACCTGGTATAAGCCTTAAATGTATCTAGGCTCAAAACATTACATGTATTATAAATGGCCCAGATTCCAAAAAAATCACTGAGAATCTTAGGTATACATACATGTCATACATGCAAAATCACATAGCCTTTCACACATAGGACACCATATATTACTCCTATAACATTGATATAACTGTTGATTTATGTGGAAAATTGCTATGTACATAGGACATATGCATGGTTATAGTCATAATCACTGGGTTAGTGTTTGCTTGCATATTAAAATGTGGAATGAAAACCTTTACATATAAATTCCTTTCCCAAGAAATAAGTGTAGAATGAAATCATTACTATGGTTGCAAACGTGAGGGCACCTGGTTTCCAGCAGGTCTAATTACAATGTAGCCAGTTAGGTCTGAAGTGCAGGATTTCCTTTTGATCAACCATATGTTTTTCAGTAAGAGATAAGAGTTTCACAGTCTGTTTGTGTAAGATCTGTGTAAGATTACTTACACAGCATTTTGACCTGGAATCTTAGACCTGCATAGATAACTTGCCTTCAAATATTCTGAATTTCTACTATGATTATTAGAATACATGTAGTATATATCATTATAACATTAAGCATAATGATGTATAATAATGCTGTAATGATGTATGCCACTGGTGAATATGCCAGTTACATTGATTTTTGCCTCTCTTCCTTTGACATACACAGATCAAGTACAGCTACAAATAATGTACTGAATGAAGACCACGATATGCCTAACAATGAGCCCTTAGGGACTGCTCTGAGTTTCCATCTTCATATTGGGTCTCATTTTAAATGTCATGGTGTGTTAAGGTCTAATTTCTATTTTTATGGGATATAGTGTTCTAAGGTCTTAAAACTTAGGAAATAATCTACAACCGTTATGGGTGTGCTTTTCCCAGGAGACCTGGATCATCACTCAAAGCAGAGTGCCCCTTCAGGTCACAAGAAGCTTACCAGACCAAAACTTTCCACACCATTGCAGTGTCTATTGTCAAGGAAGCATTCTGCTGTGTGTCTTATTTGCCAGGTATGACTTACACTGTGTATCTTCAACTTTTTTTTCTGGTGATCTTTCTTGAATTCAAATTCATATTCTCTTTTATTGCTTTTAATTGGTGTTCCAACTTGTCTGGCATATCCGGCAACAATTGTTATTGTTGATATATTTGAAGTTCTTCAGAAATTGTTACCGGTAGATTAGGAGTCGTCCAATGTTACCGCAAAATAATTATGTTACGATAAGCTCATACTAGTTGAAAGGAGCAGAATGCACATCAACCAAGATCTCCATATTTCTGTCACCTGACTTAGCAAGTTGCATGATCGTGACTAAGATAACTGTTATTAGACCTGAGCAAGCATGGGGCAGTCAGATTTAATAATATTAGTTTACCCCACAACCTCTGACTAAGATCAGACTGACTGTCTTGTTATTGTAAGATTATTATGATCAACAGAGATTTGGAACCACTAGCCTCAATTTCATATAAATTTGGAGTCAGGCTGAAACTATCCACAGAGTCAATTAAACAAAATTGTAATAAACAAAAAGAGCTTTGGCAGGAGTGCTGAGGAAAGGCAGAACACGCGATATACCTTCACCCACACCACGTCATTGAGCCAATGGGTGATCCTTCCAAAAAGGCTGAACAAAAGGGGTTTAGTGTCAGGGTGGAAAACAACTGAACAGCACAACCAGGCATCACCTCCCCCTTTACGTATTTTTGGGAGCGGAGTTTATTTTAATTCTGGGTTTTGTGATGTCTTGTGACTTTGTGATTTCACAGAGTATCTCTTTTTACAGTGAACTTTGAGCATTGTAACTTTGCAGATCTTGTATACACTTTAACATCAACATTACACACTAACACTGAAAAGTGAAAACGGGACCCCTTTAATTCTTAGACCCACACAATGTATCCTCAACACAGTGAAATCCCTTTGTGGGCCGTCACGGAAATAACCACAGGATAAAACAATGTTCAGGCAGTTAAAGTGTATTTTGTTGGAGAATGACTTCATTCGCCATGCACTTGGTGCTTTGTAAATTTGCAAATAATTTTCAAGCTCAAACAACTGTATTATAAACTAAAGCAGGGGTTTTCAAAGCCAAAGTCAGTGGGCCTCCCTTTCGAGCGTACACAATGACAACCCCCCATTGCATTATTCTTCCTCTTCAATAAGTTTGTTTTGCTTGTAACTTTAGTTTTATTCATTTTCAATTTTCTTCACTTTATTGTCCATGTAGTGCGAGTTACAGATTTAAAACCCATCTCACATTGTGTTTCTCTGAATTATGCAGTCAACCAGCACTGGACAGAATGATCTACAACTATTTATCTATCTGAAACAGGCGTAATACCACATAATAGCACATCTGTTTGGTGTCAGAAGATCACCGTGCATAACCGAAAATGCAGTTGAGTCCAGTGGCAGTCTTGACCTAACCCCCTATATTAAAGACAGGATTACAGGATTAACAACCATATTCTGCTGTGAAGTGAAAAACCATGGCCTTTAATTGTTTCCTTGCTGCAGAGACAATTTCAACCCCCACACTTTAAAAACCCCTGCACTAAAGCAAGGGTAAAATATAGTTACATGTTGACTTACCACTTAAACAATTTCAAATCATGTTTAATGGAGACTTTTATTTTATTACTCTTTTTGTACAATGTATTTCTTTAAATATATACTTTGTCATTTTGTTTTCTGTAAAGCACTTTAAAAGGTTCTTTATTGGAAAAAGCTTCAACTAAATAAATAGCAGTCTAGTTTATCTGGTTGCTGTTTACCAAAAGTAACAAAACCTACTTATGAAGCATTTAATGGGCCATACACCAACACCACAACCAAAACAAACAAAACACAAACAGAAAGACACCTGGAATCCTCCTTTTATATCTTTATTGAAAGATTCATGCATGACCCATGTAGGACAGGTAAACATCAGCTGTATGTGTTAATGCATCCAGCTCTGCCATAAACAAAATATAACCGTACAGGATAATAGCAATCATAACAAAATTTTAAACAAGACAGTTACTTCATTATTTGTGCATGTCTGATATTTTCTACTGGGGGAAAGAGGATGGCATGGGGTAGGGCACCATGGGCTGTGGTAGGTGCTGGGGTGGTTGAGGGTTAAAGGGGTACTGTGGGAGATTCATTCCATTCTGGGGTGTGGCTTGGTTTCCTGGGAATGACTGGTTCTGGAAGTTTTGATTCCCAATAGAAATGACTGAGTTTGCTGTGTTGTAGCTCGACTGTCCATTTCCGTCATAGCCATTACCATAGCTATTGCTGTTATTGTTACTTTTGTCATAGCTTCTGCCCCCATAGCCCCCATTCTCTGCTTTTGGTCCACTACCATAACCCCTGTCACTTTCCCTATCTCTGTAACTACTAAAATCTCTCCTACCCCCACCAGAATACCGATCGCGACGGTCATCCTTATAGCCACTGCGACCACCACGGAAACGACCTTTAAATTGAAGGGGAAAAATAATTTTGCAAATCAGATGATTAAAAAAGCATTGCTTAAAAAAGGCTTTGACTTTAGCACTACAAATATGTTCAACTTCAACTAAATTTAAACAAACGCAAGTCTGAAACAATTCAGTACTAATAGTGTGAATTTAGTCAGCCTCACCTCCTCTGTCCTCTGCCATCTGGATCAGTTTGGGGTTTATGGCCTGGTTTGCCTCACGGAGGACAGAGATGAGATCACTGGCCTGTTTAATGTTGTTGGGAGTAAAGAAGGTGTAGGCTGTGCCTGTTTTTTGACTGCGGGCTGTGCGTCCAATACGATGAATATAGTCTTCAGATGAGTTAGGGTAGTCATAATTGATGACAAATTTCACATCCTCCACATCTGTAAAGTGTTGCAGTGTGGCAAAAAGGAACGCAGCAAGATTTTGCACACCACAACAGCCAGATCAAAAAAACAAGTTAGCAATAACCACATATCAAACAATTTAAAGAAAACAGGGCTGCAAAATGAATTATAAGAGAGTTAATGGACAATTTTTTAACAAAAGCTGACTCCTTGGGAAGACTACTGTGGGAAGAGAGAAACAATGCACACTCCATTTACAAAAATGAGAAAAAAAAAAAAAAAGCTTTCCACCCTCCCTTTTTTGGTTTGTTGAACCAGGGAAATTGAATTCCATGTCTTACCATTAAGGAGTATGCATTCACTAGTCCTTTCCCAACACAGCGAACTCCCACAAATTGTCAAGTGACATTGAGGTGCTTCTAATGCAGTAGGGCCACTGTGTAGTCACCTCATATGCCGCTTGAGGACTGTTGGGTTGGTTTTGGTTCTAAAGGTCCCTCAGCAGCACACTCATTAGAAGCTGCCTAATAAAGGCCACACTGCTTAGTCTTACCCACACCCAATAGACCAGTGCTAGTCTGAGGGCACCCACAAAGCCGATGTTCAAACACAGAGGCCTAGTAGTATCCAACCCATCTGCATGAGCTATCAATGACCAGTATCATCATATCCCTCACCACAGTCTCGTCTAGGCAAGATCTTCCCAGAAGCCAGTGTTCACTTGAGAAAATGTCTCTCGTTGGCAGGTCTCGACATGACTTTTAAAAACATGCAGGCGAGGGAGGAACATCAAGCTTGGAAATTTAGCTGAGCATTTTGTTTCAAATAAAACTTTCTGCTTCACTGTCTACAGGCGTCTCAGAGCTCCTATACACATGTGCCAGTTGTCACCAATTATGAGGTAAATAAACACTGCTTTCTCCATTTCATGAACACCAGTGCTTTGGATAGAAAAACAAAAGAACTGTAAACATGTTTTTTTGTGCACTTTTTTGTGTGGTTTCTCATTTTTTTTTTTTTTTTTGTGTTAGCAAACACCCATGCTTGGACAAACTCAGAATGGAAAGGATCTGTCCAAATCTTAAACATGTCTTGCTATACAGTGCTTTTACAAAATGCATGCAAGGCAGAATGGTAAAACCAGCAATAAGCTTTTATCTTTTGGTCGTTCAAGATGAAACATGGCTAGATGAACGAGTGTACTTAAAAGGCATAAATTCCATGGACAGAGAACAGATAGGTATATAAATGAGTTATAAGAAAGCTAAGCCACACTGCCTTATTGAAGGTTACTGGCACACAGAGCTCAGCTTGGACACGGTCACCTCTCTATGCGACTGGGTGGCGGCCAGTCGCCAAGTTCCAATACTCCTCCTTCCCCCTCTGCTGGCCTGGAGTTGTCATGCCTAGGCCCTGCCACAAAGACTGCACCTTTAGGTGAGAAAAACTCAGAGAATGCATAAAGAAGTTAAAGAAAGCAAAAGCACTTTCTTTAAAGGTGAAACTTTTTTGTCTCTTAAAAGAGGACAATAGGGGAGGGTTGTCATCTTGGGACATACTGACCTAATCCACGTGAGGCTACATCTGTTGCAATCAGGATGCAAGCTTTTCCATACTTAAACTCTACAAAATAAGAGGAAATGAAACAAGTACAAAAAATTCAGTACAACTTTAAACAATAATGTTCAATTAGGTTAAGACTTTAATGCCCACCATTCAAAACCCAGTCTCTTTCCTGCTGACTCTTATCTCCATGTATCCCCATGGCAGGCCAGCTGGAAAACAAAATATCCCATCATAAAACCATGGTGAATCTGAACATAAGAAATCCCTTATGACCCACATGTATCATGTAGACCCACGAGTCACTATTCTGTACTCTGAATACACACTGTATTTTCTTACCCATCTCTCCTCATCCTCCTGGTCAACTCATCACATCTCCTTTTTGTTTCCACAAATATGATTGTCTTGTTTTCCTTTTCACTCATTATCTCTTCCAACAAGCGTTGAAGTCTGGAAAAACAAAATGTTAGCTTGTTGCAGATTAACAAGCATTACTTTAGAAAATGACATTCTTACACATTTGTATTTAATATTAAGCAGTGATGTGTTGCCCTGAGATTAAATAGTATCATTGAACAAACTGTAATACTAATTTTTACTTGTCATCCTTTTCTCCATCATTGCAGACATCCACTATCTGCAGGATGTTGTGGTTGGCGCTAAGCTGCAGGGCTCCTATATTGATCTGAACATATTCCTTCAAGAAGTCCTCAGCCAACTGACGCACCTCTTTAGGCCAGGTCGCACTCCACATCAAAGTCTGTCTGTCAGGCTATCAAACAAACCAAAACAAAAGTGAACATAAACTGTTCAAAAATTACAAATTACAGTTAATAACAGAATTATGACTACAAAACAGGTGATTGTAAATTCAGCAAGAACGCACACGAATCTGATCAACAATTTTGCGGATTTGGGGTTCAAATCCCATGTCCAGCATTCGATCCGCCTCATCCAGGACCAAGTAGGTGCAGCGGCACAGGTTGGTTTTTCCTGCCTCTAGGAAGTCAATTAAACGACCTGGGGTGGCAATGCAGATTTCAACACCTGTTTTAAAAAAGCATGCATATAGAAAACCCAAATTTCAGGTGGTAGAAGTACAGTTTTAAAGAAATGTATAAACTTAAAACTACACTACCTCTTTCGAGATCTCGGATCTGAGGGCCTTTGGGTGCTCCACCATAGATGCAGGTGGACTTAAGACGGGAGGCTCTTCCATATTCAGCAGCAACCTGCTGCACCTGCTGTGCCAGTTCACGAGTGGGGGCCAGCACCAAGCACTAAAAAAATAAATAAAATAAAAATCGATCATACTTTCATACACTTCCCCTTAGGAGGGGGAAAGCACCCATACCAAAAATGTGTTGCTTACAATAGGACCATCTCCATGTTCCAGAAAAGGCTGGTGGTTAATGTGCACAATTGCAGGCAGCAGGTACTATGGGCACAAAGATTTGAGAATACTCAGTAGAAGCATCGTCGATAAAAATCAAGATGTTCTGAAGATTATTTTAACCATGAAGCACTTACAGCCAGGGTTTTTCCAGATCCTGTCTGGGCAATGCCAACCATGTCTTTTCCACTGAGTGCCAAAGGCCAGCCCTGGGACTGAATAGGTGTGGGCTCAGACCAGGATTGTTTAGAGATCACATCCATAACATAATCTGGAGAAAAACAGTTTTATGTTAGATACAAACATTACATTAATTGAGCACATATCTGAGATTTTTAATGCAGAAATATTTTTACATACTGGGGAAATTGGCCTCATGGAACTTGATGATAGGTTTTGGACAATCTCTGCCTTTTACTGTCACCTCCTTGCTTCTGCGGTACAGTTCCACTTCTTGCTGTAATTCAAAAACAAAATGTTTTTAAACATTTAAGACAAAAATACAGCTGAACATGCAAGTATAATCATATCTAACCATTGATCTCCGAGTCACGTCAGGGTGTTCTTTGTAGAAGTTCTTCTCAAACTTTGGGAGCTCATCAAGGTTCCAGTGTCTTTTCCGCAGCCTCTCACCTGGGTTCCCAAACTTCCCAGAAGGAGGGGGACCACTGCGGCCTGCTCCAAATCGAGGGGCACTGCTGCCATACCTGTTAGAGATGATGTTCAGACACACTGATTGAATAATTGAAATGAACCAACATACATACATACCAACATCACCCATTTATGAGTCCTAGTATAGTGAAGGCTTTTCCATTTATTAACATGACAAGACTTTATATACCAAAAAAATATTCTCAAGTTAAACATCCACCATACCAGGGTTTGTAATTTTGCTAGCCAGGTGGCAGTTTGGATAAGTATCCATTAAATTACACACCTGGTCTCAAATCATATTCACCCCACAGTGAAGTTAGTTTTGGGTTCGATATTAGCTGGGTATTTACATAAAGCGGATAAGGGACAGATACAGAGCAAAAATGTTAACCATGTCCAATCTTTAATTTAAATAGCTTTAATGACATTTTAATGATTTAGGGACAAATATTTTATAAACAAACTGTTTGACATTCTGACAATTGTATTAGGCCCTGTGATATTTTATACTTACTATAGTACTTGTATTTACTACATTTATCCAATTCCTCCCTTTTAACCAGTACATAACGGTACTTAATTGTTTTACAAAAATACGTTATAAAATGGGATAAATGTTTGTGCCACATTGCAAAAGCTTTAGTATATGGAATCCCTGAACCGCAAGTGAAGAAAAAAAATTCAAACTTATCTTGTTATTTCGAGTTAAGTCATTTATTCGAGTTATGAAGTCATTTATTCGAGTTAGCTTCTCGTTAAGGTTTGTAATAATATCAATATCAGGCACTAGAGGGCAGAATAAGACAGCGAATCTATTAAAGATCCATTGTAGTTAAGCACTTTTACAAGTTGGCAAGAGTTTCTGATCGGGCCAATAAATGTCATAAAGCACGTTAAGCAAATAACAAATGTAATTATCGAAATACTACACCATAATAAGAATTAATAGGCACGTATATGAGTTAACAAATAACTATACCAAATAAACCTACACCTAATAGGTGTAATTCATGTTGTATTAAGCTGGCTGAAAAAGCAATACTGGCAATTACCACACAACTATACAACTATTTACTAATGTTTTGAATTGCATTTATGTTTACCAAATCAAACACTAATGAGTTAACACAGTTGCATTGCAAAGACGTACAGTAAATCTACACTGACCATATTAATAGAAAATAACGACTTACATTGTGATTCCCATATTCGTTGTGGCGATGTTACAGTTGAATGTTGTTGGAACTTAGCGAGTCCCAATGGCCAACTGCTGTAAAAACTGGGCCGGACCTTATTCGTACCCCTAACCTCTTTATTCGGGATCACTAATTCAATAATTATATTACAATAATTAATCCTTAACTCAATAATTAACATTCTATATAGGGTTTTTTTAATCGTTTATCAAAATTAATTTAAATAAGTCAAAATCAATCACACAATATGGATTTACTTTTTTCTGTTAAAAATCTATTTTTCTAGCGCTTTTAAGTCATTTAAAAGTACTAGTAATTTTTAACACAGTATAACATCTATTAAAGCTGCATTGTACCTCACATTAAACAATTTATTTAGATTTTAAGTACATTGCATTAGTACAAAACACTATAAAGGATTTAAAGCAGATATTGCTTTATTGACAGACAAATAATTAACTAGGCTAGCATTCTTATTTTACCTTTTTGATTCTAATTTAGCAGACTGTATAGTTACAATAATTAAAAACTTCTCGATTACAGTCACAGACATTAGGCTATGTTCTATTAAATGTTCAATCTTTTGGAAATCAGTAAAATACATATTTACTCTCACATTTGTACGTTTCTGAATCTCTTTTGCAGAAGAGAAAGCCTGTGCTGGAGAAGAGCACGCAGATATCAGCATGGGCTAAGCGAACACTCAGATTTATCATTGTTGCATTTTCATACTTATTAAACCCAAGTTTTTTATTTTCCTCTGTAAAAAAATTTGATTTATAAGATTTATTTGGATATTATAACCTGCGTTCGAATTGAGGGGGTATGTGGGGTCTGCTGCATTCGCATGCGTATGAACGTAAGTCAGTGGAGCGAAGTGTTCACATGTTTAACGTTTCCAGTCAGGCTAGCTAACGTAATTAAACACATGTAAGCTAATTAAACACATAATAAGTTGAAACTGGCCCGTTTTGCATCAAGAATAAACTTTGAACTTTAGCTCAGACATGTAGAATGTGCGCGTCCGATATGCGAGTGTCTAAATGATTTAAAAGCACTAGAAAAATAAAAATTTTAACAGATAAAAGTAAATCCATATTGTGTGATTGATGAGTTATTCAATAGACTTGCTGTCTTATTCTGTCCTCTAGTGCCTGATATCAATATTACTACAAACCTTAGCTAAGTAGAAGCTAAATAAATGACTTGCTAACTCGAATAAACGACTTGCTAACTCGAATAAACGACTTGCTAACTCGAATAAACGACTTGCTAACTTGAAATAACAAGATAAGTTTTAACTATAGAGACTACAGTTAACGAGATAAGTGTTTTATGTAAGTTTTAATAACGAGAAGTTTTAAATAAAACATTTTTTCTATAAGTGTTAATTTTTTTTCTTCACTTGCAGTGTAGTGGTAGGCATACTACGGGTGAGATTCTGCCAATACCTCCCTTTTTTATGAATACAGTGCTCAATTATTTTAGAAAAAAACCCCACTAAAATTCACCTACATGTTTATTCCATTTTCCAGAAATTGTAGTACAGTCCTAGTGGCCACATTGACATACTACAGGTGACATTTTACCAATACATCTTTTTATACAAATACTAGGCCTGCACAATCGCTTAATTTTTAATCTGAAATTGTGATTTGAAAGGGTGCTTTTTTAAATTGCAATAGCTGCTATTATTTCAATTAAGGACTATCCACATAGTCCTTGACTGTTTGCTTCCTGCGCATTTTATGTTTGATGCAGAGATTAACCAGTAGGGGCATTTTAACACTGCATGCGCTGAATGAATGAGCAAAGAACGCCATTTGGAAAAGATAAGTGCGAGTGGGAGCAGCAGTTCAACTCCGCAACAAAGTGTGTCTGCAGAAGAGCAGCGTTAAAGTTTAAATCGACCACTGGTTTATTCTAGCCCACTCAGAGGATATGGCAGTTGTGCATCATTGCCCTTGGTCATCTTTGTGTTTGGGGCTAAGGCTCAATGTCAATTAGAGTTCACTGTCTCTCCAGCCATGTGAGGTAGTGTTGGACTAAACTATGATGAGGGCACAGTTATCTCCCGTTTGTATCAAGTCGATCCTGGCCATTGTTTTTGGGGTTTCGGGTCAGACCTTATAACACTCCTAACAGGTCTTCCTTGGGAGATCCCTGTCAGGAGGTACCTTCTTTCGCAGGCTGAAGGTTTCATTCAGCACCTGGCCGGAGCTGTGGGGGCTATGGGTTTGGCCCCTGAGGGGGACTAACTCTTAGATTCCAGTCTTTTAACCAAGGTTGTTGAGACCATTCTAAACTCCAGAGCTCCCGCTACGAGGAACTTATGCCTTGAAGTGGAATGTTTTCACTTTAGGGTGCAGAGAGCATCAGTTGGACCCAGTTAACTGCCCAGTGCTTTCAGTGCTGGAGTTCCTCCAGGTACGTTTCTTTGGGGGTCTTCTTGTCCCCACTTAAGGTCTTTGTGGAGGCCATAGCTGTCTTCCATGCAGCGTTGAGTGATGGACCTTGGGGAGACACCAGCAGCACTACCCATATTTTGCACAGACTGTACATTGTTTAACAATTACTGCATATAGCAATCTGTATGTGTTGCTGCTGTTTATACTAAACATATAACATTGTTTCAATATTTTTTTCTGCCTATTCACACCAGTGTGATGTTATAGCTGCAATTAGTAACATTATGCTTCTGTCACCATCTCTGTTGGTAACATTTCTCAGTGCTTGTAATATTGTCACAAAATCAGATCCAACAGTTTTAAATTGATAATTTATAAATCATGATTATAAATTCTCCGCATATATCCAAGAAAGTCACAAATTCCAGATTTAACATGCCAGAGGAGAACTGGCCCTACCAGTTGAGCCTGGTTTCTCCCAAGGTTTTTTCTCCATCTATACATTATTGTTCCTTGCCACTGTCCCTGTTGGCTTGTTTACTGGGAGACTGCTGACATTTAACTTAGCTTAGGGTTTTGTAAATTGCTTATACATAGCAAGATTATTACAGACCTAAAGATGCTACTACTTTGTTATTTCTCTGTCTCCAATTGTTTTTCATTCTCTTTCATTGTGTAAATTTCAGGTTTTTCTATTGTGGATGTATTTTATTTTTGGGTATTGTGTGTATTTTATGGTACTATTGCAAATCCCTTACACCCCTGTCCCATAAAATGTTATCTCCATGTAAGCTGAAATGGCATATCTTGCTTAATATGATACCAACCATCCCTCTCGTTAACTGATTACACGTTACATAGCCTCAGACATACAT
Source organism: Chromobotia macracanthus (assembly GCA_036877525.1). NCBI lineage: Eukaryota > Metazoa > Chordata > Actinopteri > Cypriniformes > Botiidae > Chromobotia > Chromobotia macracanthus. The sequence goes on along the minus strand of JAZGTH010000001.1, from coordinate 6,719,068 downwards.
ACTGTTTTAGTAGGCAGTCTGAATACCCTCTCATGGACCACTGAGAGGGGTACGAGCCTTTGCACGTAATGATGGGTATTAATAATGCATGTCTATTTTTTCAAATGGTCCAAACATAACATGAATATAAAATCACTATATTCTTGTACTTCTGGTTAGATGCTTTAATCTAATCTAATCTGATTGTGGATGACGGGAACTGGAGGATGAGGCCGCCCATCCGGTCTAATGTTCCAGGGTGGGACCTTTAACTCCGGAAGGGTTATCCCGGGCCCCTTCTAACCTATTGATTAGGTGTTGGAGAAGTTTCCATTGCTTAAAGTGGGTTGGGGACTTGCAAGCTCTTTCCGTATCTCCCTACTGTCTGGAGTTTGTTCCAGAGAGGGTCAAAGCCACCTTCTCCACCCTAGGCCAGGTTATGTGCTCAAAGCGGCCACTAATATAGCACGATCTGTTGTATTTCAGGCCTTTCATCCTCCACCTCATTAGTCGGCTGACCATAGGAAGCTGCATTTACTCTGCCTGGTTTGGGCTTTGGAGGCCTATGTGAGGAGGACCTCTCAGTGGAGAAAGTCTAATAAGCTGTTCTTGCTTCAACTATCAGAAGCTAACTTCCGTGTGTACCGATGTCCTTTTGTAGCTTCTGTGGTCCGTTGTCACATGCTATGTCATCATGCTACACCAATCGCGCTGAGGGCGTTTCCCAAAGTGTCATTTCGTGACACAGTGTCTCGTTCCCTCCTCAGGGAACAAACATTACAGTCATAACCAAAGACGTTTAATTATTAAACGTAAAATAATTATTAATTTATATTAATTATTTAATTATTTAATGTTAATTTAATTAAAAAAAATTTAATCCAGTTGATTCCATAAATAATATCAACAATAAATTTTTCAACAAATTGTCAGAGGAAGCTAATAAAATTAAAGGCTATTACAAACACTTTTTAGAAGGATGTAAAAATGTAAAATATCATCTGATTATTATTATCGGCAAAAATCCCAGAAAACATTGAGATATATATTTGGGTCAATATCGCACACCCCTACTAACATAATTCTAAATCATATTAGCATCATAGATCATAGATCCCTACACACGCAAAGACAAACAGACAAAGAACAGAAAGACGGAAAGCACTAATTCACCGATTATAAAATTACAGACTGAAAGGAAAAATTCTGTTTTATTAGCATGAAATTTGAATGAAAAATATCCCAATGCTGAATTTTGGGCCTTGGTGTGTAATATTTAGAAAGAAAATACAGCTTTTATTGGGTGTTAAAAGTGTACTAATTACTTTTCAAATTTCAAGGAAGAAAACTTTAGTTTTGTGACAAAGTAAAGTGAGGTCAACCTCAACAATGGGCCAGGACTGGGTCAGGGCAGCAGAGGGGGTTCAATACTGCGGTTTGGTTTTGAATATTGTTACACCCCTATGAATTATATTAATTTTTAAAACAATTTACTACTGTATGCATATAAAGGGAGGTATTGGTAAAGTATCACCTGTAGAACGTGACATCAGAAACGCACATGGCAGCTGAAATATAGTATACTCTGTAGTGTTAAAAACAGACTTTAAAGTTTGTGTTATACCGCTAAGAGCACTTTTAAATAGTGAACGCTTGCTTTGTAATTAACTGCCCTAATCGCACTTACGACCAGCGTGAAAAACATAACTCAAATGGATTGTTATGATTGTCAATCATAAAGCATGACATTAAACATGTTATCTATGTATGAGGAGCATACCATCCATTATAAGTGTTCTTCTTGTTAACCATATTAACCATTATGTGCTCTTAGAGCATACTGCACCTGTCATAACTTCAAAATTTCATAAGTTTTCTAAGACTGTACTCATTCTAGGCACTCTGAACTGTGTTTGACACCCAAAACCTGGTTCGTTTAACCAGTGTAATCGCTCCAAACCATTCCCAGTTTGTTTAACCGGTTTGTTTTAAAATGTTAAAGTTATGACAGGCACAGTATGCTCTATGAGCACATAGTGGTTAATATGATGGGTGGTCTTTTGGGGGTGATATTTTAAAGACGAAACATCACAATAGGATAAAATGCTCAAATTCAGGTGCTAGATAAAGGGATTTTATCTAGCACCTACACTGGGCTTTTCAGAGAATTGTTGAAATTTTGTTATGGCTATGTAACACAGTAGGTTTTATATTGCACATAACATGGGAGGTGGTCTTCTGGGGATGATTTCAAAAATGACATCTCAAAATAAAATAAAATGCTCAGCTTAGTTAAAGAGGAAGTTGATCTAGCCTATTACGTTCTGTTTCATGTGAACTTTTAACATTAAAAAATACAGTATGCTGTATAGGCTCTTAGCCTATTTAAGTAAACAAGTAAATAAAATAAATAGTAAGTAAAATAAATAATAAACAGGAATCTGCTTATTTTCTATTCAAACTGATGACAGACTGTTCTTAAATTTTGGGCGCAGCTGTTTCTTTAAATACACAGCCAATAACATTGCGAGGGAGGCGCTTAAAACAGTTCAATATTTTTAAGGTGGCGAATAAGGAGCTGCATTCAGGCTTATGTGAATCACTCTTTGGAGTAGTGTTTCGAAACGTTTATTCTTCAGTGTCTTGACACAGCGTCGAAACTTTAGTTTCGCATCGGCCGTCTATAGATTTAACTGTGGTCGAAGTGAAAATGGTCCCTTAGGCATTTTAAACTGAGATGCAGCGTCAGAACATTCTCGGGAATAAACGTACAGCTTAAAGACGTTTTAATTTTTTTGAGTAAATGTCGGTATAGTTGTAACTAGTAGTTGTTACATATTAAAAATACCATTGCCATTTACAAATGCTAACAAAACACTAAAGACGTGATTGTTTTTATTAGCTGGCAGTTTTAAGCCGGCTTACTGCCCAATGTTAAAACGCATTAAACGGTGAAAAAAAACTCAACTTACCCCCTGTCTCGGCCGCGATCTCTATCTGAATATCCAGGCATATTATAAATTAAAGTGATTGGCCAGCAAATACAAACATAAAGCCGTTCTTTGACAAATTAAGCGGACTCTGGTCGACTAGATAGGGAAGAAAATGGCCCCCGAAACGTCGCTCGACCATGTGTCTGAAATATCAATGCGCTTTAGAGGCAATCCTTCTAATCAGGCTTGCCCATTTAGTTATTTTTTATAAATCAACAAGAACATAACACAGTAATAGAACATGTGTACTAATACAGTCTTTGCTTTTAAAAAAAATCACTCAATATGCTATTTAATTCCAGGAACTATTTTATTAACCTTGTACAAGGGTGTAAGGATACCGAAAACTCGGAGGGACGTTGTTGGTCTAAATTTACGTCAGCAACTTTGTTTAAAAATAATTCAGTTAAAAAGTAAAGTTTTCCCATCTTTATTTTCGAATCTGTGCATCAGAACATACAACCCATTATAGGCACCATGTACAGCATTCTCGCATTTCATGAATAGTTTTAACGCGGTAAATCCGGGGTAGTTTCGCATACGTCAACCGCCAGCGTCAGCCAATTAGATCATGGGGACGTTTTAAACTTATGTTGCTGTTTCAGTTCTCCAATCATTATCGTCATCATCTAGTCTATTATCTTTATTTAATTGACCCATTGAAAGGCTTTAATCAATACATCTTGCGTTAAAATATATTAAGCTGCTGTTTAAGAGTAAAATCTGCTCGATGGGACCTGAGGAAAGGGGTGAGTTTGGAAGGATGATTTACTGTTTGGTATTGTAGCATTAGCTGCACGCTAGAGTTAAACAGTTTTACGTTATAGTGTGTTTGATTAAAATAGTCTAGCGTTTCTTTGGTATTTTGTAATGTAGAATTGGACCTTTACATTGGGTTTAAGAGATTTAATTGCTGATTACAATCAACCAGAATATAGGACACAGCAGTTATGAAATACTGCTGAGGTATTTCCTTATACTTGCATGTAGCTATTACGTATATAGGTTATCCGATAAATAGTTGTGTTAATCAGTATTGTAGTCTAGTCAGGCTATTCAAAACTTGAAGAAATCTGAACAAAAGTGTGACTTCCCTAAATGTTGTTTTTTACAAATATTCTTGTTTGTGTATTTAACTGACCAGACTGAACGGCGCGCTGTAGAGCGCCAAAGATCTCCATTTTTGTGTTTATCATCTCTAGATGTGTGCTTCTCAGAATCTCTTTATTTAGTAAACTCCAAGAATCTGTTATCAAGACCTCACATAATATAGAACTGTATACACCGTTGTATGCTTTAGTATACACGACAGGTTTAGTATTACTGTCTTTGAAGTAAAGATGAGATGTTATTTTCCATAAGAAACTTATTTAAATTGACTGTGTATTTTTTATTTTTGTAGATTGGGTGGATGTGGCAAATAGTCTTCTGTTGAAATGTAACATGAACCTGAGGCTGGAAAGGATCACAGACTGTGATGCAAATGTGTTTGTGGCTTTGTACGAAGCTGTCTTTGGAGAGAAAGTACCGGGTATTTACAATTCTTCTTTCGGGTTTTCTGTTCTTGCTTTGTAACTGTTTTTAAACACAATTCACCTTATAGAATAAGATTTCTGCTGCTGATTTGTGATAACAGTATGACAGTCCTAGGACATTAAAAATAAGAAAATTTAAAAATGATGATGATAATCCCCTTCATTGCATTTGTGCTTGGATGCAGATGTTTTTTCTGCAAAACTCTGCATAGAGCTTCACAGACTTTAGCAAAATTCTACAGATCTCTTTGCTTATGTTTTTTTATTAAATATGTTGGGTAATTAGATAATGCTTTCTGCTACAATAAAGTTTAACACTTTTAACTTTTCTTGTTTAAAATGTTTTTTTAAATATTCCAGACATTTTTCTACATGAGGAAGTTTGCAAATTCGGTTTGAACCTGGTGTAGAACTGTAGGGAATTAAAAAAAAAAAAAAAGACCTATCTCATTTATTGGGCTTTGTGTTCCAGATTATATAGCTGCAGAGCGTCAGGAAGATGACATCCACAATGTGCAATCTGTAATTGATTCGCTGGCCTTAGACTGCCTCCAGATCAGTTTATCTCACATCACAGGTGATTTCTCGCTCTCTTTCGCTCTCTGTATAGAGATAATTAATGCTGATGTCATGAATGAAAAAAACATGTCTTAGTTGAATCACTTTATTGCATTTATCAAACAATTACCAGTTAATACAAATAAAAAGGACTGAAAATTGAATTTAAAATATTTTTTACAGCATGTAAACCATGCTGATTATGAATATGGCTATACAACAAAAATAACAATCAGCTATAGTTAGTGTGCAGTGATACTAGTATCACTTGGTAAAAAAATGTCATAGCTTTGTTTTTGTTTTTTTTTTGCTGCCCAAAGCAGGGGCAGAGCCAAGAATTTTTCATTAGGGTTTCTAGGAATTACTGTGGGAGTTGCACAGAAAACATACAAACAAAGAAGGCACGCGTCCAGTCTTAAAATATTTTTATGAATGGAATTACTACAATGGCATTTTAATAACCCTTGACAATACCAACAAGCAATTACGTTAGTTGGGATTCTGCAATTACTGTGACTTAAAGCAAAAACAAGAAACTCTTGCATTATTAACAACAAAGCACAAGCATAAATCACACGATATGTTTGTTCTCACAGGCAGCTGATCCTATGAGAAGGGAGAAGTGAGAACCTTTCATCTTGACTTTTCATCTTGACCTTTTTTTTTATTTTACTTATTTCACTCCTCTGACTGCTGCCCATGAAGTGCATCTCAAACTAGCTACTGATTACCAATGAGAGTTGTGACTCGCTGAAGTTATGATTAAGGTCCTCCTAGAGCCATATCTCAGAAGTTACTTTTTTGCCCTTGGCACAAAGCACTGCTATTGACTTAACCATCCAGGACTGGAAATAAGGGGTGCATATGAAATAACACCTTTGTGCATGTGTGTATCTGAAGCAGACTTTATTTAACACCTAATGAAATATGGAAAGTAGGGATAAATTCAGTGTGAAGGGGTAAAAGATGTGTGTTTTCAGATGGGTTGCTAAATTGCATTTGTGTTGATAGTTTGCTTTTAACATTTAATGGGCAAACAACAATAAATAAATATCAAAAAAACCAATAATGTCATAAACAATTATTTAAAAAAAAGCCAAATCTGTTGATAAATCTGAAAAAAAAATGGAATTTGGAATGTGACTATATGAAAATTTGAAGACATTAAAACTATATGAAGAGTACTCTTTTCTGGTCTTAATTTGACAAACTAATCTTTCATCTCTTAAAGTAATCTGTCTTATTCAAATCTCTTTTCTAGTTTTGTCTGTTTCAGTTAAATATGTTATGCTTGCTTTTTCTGTGTAGGTGAGAATATAGTAAGAGGAGATAAAGAATCCATCAGAAACCTGTTGGAGATTTTTGAGGGTCTTCTAGACTATCTCACAGGGCATCTGAGTGATGAGGAAAAGTCCCAAGATGATGGTGAGATTTATGTCCCTCTAACAGCTTTCTGCCTCTGTCAGATGTGTCTGTAGTTTTAAGGCTGCTCTTAATTCAGCATTTGGCAGCTAAACAACTTATGAAGTCTTACAACTTTTTCTCATTTAGGGTTTAATGGAGAGACCCATGCCACCCCTGCAGCTCTTCAGCTTCAAGGACAGGACAGAGATGAGAGGCAGTCTCCGGCCTTCAGTGTTCAGTAAGTGTTGCAGATAACACGCATGAGAATTTCATGTTCTCTGTGCCAGAACTTGCTGTTGGACTGTGTGACTCAAGTTAGCATGTTTATGATCTTGCATAAACATTCAGAAATTACATTCTGTTTTGCTAGCCGTATAATCTTAGTAATCATAAAGCAAAAAAAGCAAAATGAGAATGAGCATGTTTTATCCATAAATGTTTCTCAATAGTTAATAATGTTAGTAACAAACTTATTGCAGTTGCTTGAACAATGAGTGTTTCTGAAATTCATTCTCTGAGCATAGACCATTTTTCTCTCTGTCTGTTTCCCTGTCTCCAGTTCTGCAGTACAGTCCAGCAAACATTCCCTCCATTCTTGGAATGGGAATGAATCCGAGCCAACCACAGAACTGATTCGACTGGGAGATTCTGCTTGCACATTCATGGCCAAGCAAGAAGGTGCAGTCCTGTACCCAAATTACATCACATGATACTGTGATGTTTTCTTACGGTGGCATAGTTAGCTGAGGACATTCATTTCAGATTAACTGTAGAGAAGTGAACTACATTGAACAATCTCATTTGTAGATTTCTTTTTTAATTAACCTATTAAAGAGTGTTTTGTCTCAGTACAACAACGAAATAAACCACCTAATACTGTGAAATCTTTTGTAGTATTGGGTGCTGTGGAATCTGTAGATACAGATGCAGTGAACACCCAGGCCACCATCCTGAGAGAACCACTTCGACCTGCCATTCCTCTCCAGCCTCCCTACCAGACCACCACCCAGAGACCCTCTACTGACACGACCCAATCACCCATAGACCAGGCTGTACTGCAACCAGAAAACCCATCTAATGAGGTTACTCTTTATTCTGAAGTAGATTTTATGCAGTTCTATTATTTTCTGCTATTTTGTGCTATGTCTATAAAGGTTTTCAGTCATAAATGCTGTTATAAGAATCTGGATGTGTTTGTTATAATGAATGAGGAGCAAAAGCTGACTTGTTGATCAATAATGTATACATTTCTGTTTAGGGGTTTGTTTAAATTTTCCCTTACCTAAATAATGAGTTATAATAAGAATCAAGATCCACCACAAACAATTGAATATCAAATTAAGATATGTAATTATTGGTTAAAAGACACTCAGTGAATAGTTCACTCAAAAATAGAAATTGGCTGTCAATTTACTCACCATCAGGCCATCCAAGATGTAGATGGCTTTTTAGTAGAACAGAAAATAATTTTTAGTTGAAATGGTGGTCCTTGGTGATTCATAAATTTAAAGTCTTCAGTTCTTTATCAGTACTTAATCAGTACTTTAAAAAAAACTGAACATTATGTAACACTATTATTGGTAATCTTAAACAAATGTCATTAATGTATCAGGAATCTTGCACACCAGATGTGCTCAGCACTGTTTGCAATTGATTGCCAGTAATGTTGTATTACTGGTGTTGCCTATTTCTGTTTATTGACTTTTAAAGTACCTGGTACCTAAGCACATTTCACCAAGGATCATGGTTTTAACTACATTTTTTACTGTTCTACTGAGGAGAGAAGTCACATCTTGGATGGCCTGAGGGTAAATAAATGAAAACCAATTTTTATTTTTAAAGCTGACACTTTTTTACATTTACGCATTTGGCAGACGCTTTTATCCAAAGCGACTTACAGTGCATTGAAGTTATACATTTTCTTAGTACATGTACTCCCTGGGAATCGAACCCACAATCTCTTGCGCTGCTAACACAATGCTCTATCACTGAGCTACAGGAGAACCCACCTAACAATTTTCAGGCTGATTATAAATGCAGAGTCTGTCCACCTTGGGCTCGGTTGTTGATTTAAATGACTCCAGTTGGTTAATAAATGTCTTCTGAAGCAAAACAATACATTTGTTTAAAAAAAGCAATTAATATTTTGAGCTTATAAAGTGATCAATGCATCACATATCTATGTAAACAAATAGATCATAATTTTAATATAAAATGCCTACCACTAAAACAGTGTCCCACAGGATTTTGTAAGTCTGTGGTGTTAGCTGATGTCATTGTTAGTATATACATGATGTCATTGCGTAGTATTTATGTTCTGACTAGGGTTGGCACTTCAGATCACTTCTAGTTTCTGAATGGTCATGTAGCCTACTGTATTTTAATACAACTATATGCCCGATAAAGCTGTTCTCATGTACATATTTATATATTTTGTTTCTGTTGTGAGATCCGTTAATATTACATGTTAACTAACAGCCTCTTCCATATTTATGACTGTGACATCGTCTGACAAAATCACCAAAACAAAGAAGCAATATGCTGTCATTTTGGCTCTTTTATCTTTAATTTTTGTCTTATGTGGTGCAAAACCTGTTTGGGTAACAAACTATGTGTGTGTTTTTAGTTGAACTGATATGTTTCGATATGTTCGTATGTCCAAACAGGAATGCAGGAACTACTTATTCATTCGTGAACTATTTGCCATATGGTTAACTGAATGTGCTGCTTCTCCCCGCTGCTCACTGCATATAATAATATGAAGAACTGCCTCTTGGCATCTACTATGAAGAAGTGTAAAAATATTCTATGTTCGTTTTGAAACTGTGGTGCCATAAATTACACTGTGGGCCACGATATTTTAAGGGATTAATGCAAAACACTTAAATCTATTCATGACAGTCAATGTTGATATTGAAAATATCAATGTATAGGAAACACTGCAACAATTTGGGATGAACTCGGAACACTACAGATGAGAGTCTCATTTAAACAGATGGTCTGTTGAGCACATTGCTGTAGTTTCCTACATTTAGCTGGGTGTTACATTTAGCATCTGGCAGATGCTTTTCTCCAAAGTGCATTCAAGGTGTACAATTTATGTGTGTTCCCTGGGTGTCAAACCCATGACCTTTTGTGGTGCTAATGCTCTTCCAGTTGAGCTACAGAACACTAAATGGAACTGCTACATGTAATAGAGACAATAAAGTTGCATGAGAATGTGGCAGTATGTCACATTTCTTTTGTCGTGGAATGATACGTTTCTTCTATCCATTGCTGTTAAAATGCTATAAATCCATTAACTCATTTAACTGAATCCTGCCTATAGATATTACTATATAGTTGTTTTACAGTCTCTTTCTCTCTCCCGCTCCCTCTTTCTCAATCTCACAGATTGGGGATTCACCTGATGGGACGGAGATCAGTGACCACCTCTGCTCTCCTGTTTTCAATAATTCCCATGGTGAGGCTTGCTTCAAGGGCTGTTACTAAGTGAATGTAATTATGTAATTAAGGAAACAATAGGGCCTAATAGTTTTCATTGCTGACTTTGTAAAATAGTGGGAAAAAGAGAGCAATCATACACAGGTAGTAGTTTCTTTCATGGCTTGCATAAAAACATTGCATCAAATAATGAAACTTTGTTTTGACTGCCTAAAATATAACCTGGGCAGCCACCGAACCATTTCAATGCAGGAAAACAATGCTGTTAATAATTGGATTGTGTCTGCAGTGTTTCACCTGTGCTCATGATTCTCATCCTTACAAAGTTGCTTTGTAAAGATATTGCTAATGGGACACTAATGGGATGTTAATTTAATTGAACATGCCTAGATTCAAAAGTAACAATATTCAATGAACAGTCGCTAATCATAGCTTATATAGATCTTAGGAGGGAAATTCACAGTTAGGAGGACATCACAGCAGCCCAATGCCACAACTGCAGTTACAAACCACAAGCCAGCCAGCATAATTGTTTGTTTTCTGTGAAACTTCTGTTGACAGGTTGAGGTGGCACAATTAGAGGCAGCCACCTTGTAGTTCTCTATGCAGGAAAAACCCTGCATTAACTGTAGGTCAGCCATTTTGGGTTTTGTGAAAAATTCACCACATGTATTTTTAAATGTTTCTTACAAGGGATTCATATGATTATCACCAAATTAGAAATATGCTAAATTCGTCTGTATTAACCCTTTTGATTAAAGTTTTGGTTAGTTTTACCTACGATCACCAAATTTGGTACCTATGTTGTATCAAGCTAAAAAACATAGAAGGGTAGAAAGAGTAGTACTGCATGCTATGCTCTCTGCAAACAGTAACTGTTGCAGTAAGTCAGTGACATCAGAGTCATTAATTGTTTAACAGTCAACTTCTACCACATGTACCCCTAAACCAACAATACAGATACTTGGGTATCTCCACAAGGTAACAGAATCAGATTAAAGTTAAAACGTTAAGTGTATCTTAAAAGTATTCTTTGAAAATGTTGAAAAAGAAAACATACTGATTTTGTGTTTGTCTGTAGTGGAGAGTAAGAGGTCTGAATCCAGACAGAGGAGAGTCCAGGCAGAAGAGTCTGAGGATAACTGCAAGGTGAGTCTCTCATCACCCTTAATTGTTGATGCTTTAATCTATTAAAGTAATGTAATCATACAAAGGAAATATCTGATTATGTTAAAATAGCATGTTATAACTGTAGTGTTTTATTCTTAACAGTCAGAAACACATTCATTAACACTGGTCTTGGCTATATGAACGTAAAATTTAAGTGTAAGTGTCATAGTTTTAATAAACTTTAAAGAAGTGACTTTCACTTGGAGTCTGGCTTTTTGTTTGAAGCCCAATACGACACCAAATTGTTACAACAAAAATACAAACTAAACTACAATAAATACAAATAAATACAAAAAAAAAACTAAATACAAAATCATGTTTTCTGTTCAGCCCTTTTAATTTAAACAGGAGTATAACATAACCAATAAAGATGATACAGAAATTATTACTGAAAATTAAGACAATCAGGGAGGTAAGAATTAAGAGTTGGGCAAAATCAATGGTGTCTGCCAAGAGAGTGTGTTTAATGATACCATATTTCATGTTTTATGAATACATTCCCACATGAATACAAACCATGAAATTTAGACTTTAATTTTAATTTCTTATACCCAATGTCAATGTTCATTTATTAAGCCATACATGTGTATGGAGCATTATTGAAGAAATAAAAAAATTTACATATTCTGTTTGTGGATGTCAAATGCAAATTGTTGGCATTTTCGTTTACGTGATCATGCAATGTGTGCCAAATTTCAAATGAAAACGGAAAGTCTATTTGCAGTTGAATTTCCCATGTCTTACGAGTTACGACATGGCCATATATAAATTGGAATAGCAATACCCATTCACGATTTTATTTCCTTGGTGTTACTAGAGTTAACCAGCCAAGTTTTTCTGACTGATAAAAAATTACATAAGTTTTGCTAGTCATACGTGTAGAATTCTCTTACACTGGAATTTCAGATATATAGATGACAGGGTTAACTAAGGCTTTTTTCAGGTCATGTCTTCCCATTTATTTTGCACCTATAAAAGTTATTAAAGCATTACATTGTTATTAAGACAGCTTGACTGTTAGCATTTGCTGCACTTATATAAACGCTAGCTGTGTCTAAAATTGTCCCTGTCTCCTACATAGTGCATTATATAGGGTGTTGGTTATTTTATATTGTTGTCCGAATTCTAAATGAACAACTCATTCCCTACATTTATTCACTGCGTTTTACCCACAGTGCACTAATTATGAATGTACATCCGATGTACACTTGCTTACTCGCTATTTTCCATGTTTCAATGCGAGATGGCCACTGGAGTCCGGAGTCAGCTTGAGAGTACTGACAGTAAACACCCCAAAATTATTACTTTTTTGGGCCCAAGCACTGAATGTGTGAAGGATTTTTTTTTTTTTTTATCAAGGTTTTCGGGGGCTTTGGGGGCCTTAACCTGCTCAAAAAAAGTCCTGAAATTTGGCACACACGTCAGAGTTATTGGCCATTAGGGCCAGCAAACACTGGCACATAGGTGGGGCAGGGTGGCTTGGTAGCGTCCCCTGCTATGGGGCACAAAAGATGGTGCACATATCATACATGCGCACACCTGTACGAAACTTGTGTATCGTCATGTCAACTCAAACAACTTTTGCACTGACACCCATTAGCTCTATCCAACAGGAAGTTGGCAGACTTTTGGATTTTCTGAAAAGTGCATGCTACGAACTTTTAAATTCTCCTCCCAGGGTTTTAATGTGATGAACAGGAACTTTTATGTGATGTGTCACCAAACTTGGTTAGCATCATGCCAAGACATTGAAGATTCAAATTTTGATATCTGGAATGGTGTTGCCATGGCAGTAAAATAATGGTGAAATGGAAAACAGGAAGTCTGCAGCATGCATTAAGTGAATATATATCACACTGGGCAAATATGTTTGAGGTGGGCTGATGACATTGATATGATAATGTGAGTCACGGCCATAGCGCCACCAACTGGCAACAGGAAGTGTGTCACTTAACAAATATATATAAATATTTAAAATATTCAACTTGCATTTAGTTAGCTGATACAAATTTCTAAAAGGATTTGTGATATCTTTAATATTGTTTCCATAGCAACGTGTCAAACTTTAAAACCACATTTAAAACCAGTTGTATTTGAGGTGTTTGACATTCTGGAAATGGCATGAATTTTGGTGCACACATCATAGTGGTCAGCCGTTAGATGTGGGCAGAAGCTTAGACATGGGCATGATGGGGGGGCTCTGTAGCACCAGCTTTTGACTAAAGTAATGGGGATAGTTTTGCCTACGGTCACCAGATTTAGTTTGTGTATTGTTCTCATTAAGCTAGACAACTTCCAAAATTTTGTCAATTACTGATTCTGAATTTTTAAACACTCCTAGGGGGTTTATAGGATTGTCACCAAATGTGGCAAATATTATGCCAAGACATTTCAAAGGGATTTTTAGTATCCTGAATGGGGCTGCCATGGCAAAGCAATAAATTAATGGCAAACAACGGAAGCAGTAAGTGGCTCATATCTGCTGTAAATTTAATGATTTTCTTAAAATTTGAGCTGTATGTTTACTCCTGGGGACTGATGACATAGAGGTGGCTATTATAAAATGCATAGCACCACCAACTGGCAGAAGGAAGCATGTCACTTAAAACAATGTTTAGAAGACACTTCTTAAAAAAATCATTAAAAGTTAAAATAAGTCAGGTGCTATTGCTTGAAGGTTGCTTTTGTTTTATTTTAAAATAAATATTTTCATTAGTGTCTGAAATCACTCACTCATTTCAGTACTTCCCACAGGTTTGAAACATACTTGCGGTGGTGAATCGTTCCCTCGTTTTGATTTAACTGAAATGAGGGAATAAATGAGTAAAACAAGGCTAGTGAATAATAAGCTGGGTCAGCCTCATTCAATTATATATATATATTTCCCGAATGTCTTAGTGCTCTTTACAAAGCTACTACAAAAGTCAGAACACAACAGGAGATAAGAGTTGCTTTATCTGGTTTTGTGAAATCTATCCACCACATCTCTGTGGGTCTCTGCAGAGCATGTGACGTGAGATTGTCTGTGGGCGTGTTGACAGTTTATGAGCACACAGAACAAGCACTATAAAACGCGTAGGGCAAGGGGAGATTTTCCGCTAGTTAACAGATCACGGATGGTTTCATTATCTCAGGCGGATAAAAAATGTGTAAGAGGATAATAATAGTAATAAAAACAAAAACGTGTCACCAAATATACTTGGGCTGCCGTTAATATACCTGGGCAGCCCACCCAGGTAAAGTCTATGTGTGGGAAGCACTGCGTTTTCATTCACTCCTTTTCCATATAGTGGACTCAAATATCATTTGCTTTACAGGCAATAGTGAAGGAGTGAGCGGTTTCAGACACAGCAACTTATTTTGCACACAGAGATATTTAAGTTCAAGCCCTAAAATATGCTATACCATTTGTAATATCATTTATAATGCAACTGCTAATATAAATCGAAACCTGCTTGAACTCTTTCAGTAAGTAAATTTAGGTGTCAGTCTTTGTGTTTCCTCCTTTTGTTCAAGTTAAATTTATTTATATAGAGCTTTTCACAGTGGCACACTGTTATAAAGCAGCTGTACAAATGAAAATATCCAAGAGTATAAGTGAAAACTGAAATTGAAAATGAAAGAGAAGTAGGAGAGAAAACTAGGAAGAGAAAAGAAAGAATATTCAAAATTGATCAAATTAACAAACAACGAATATAACACCAATGTACAGAGCAAATGTTCTAAGCTCTTATCAGCAGTCTCCCCATAAGCAAACCAACAGAGCAACAGTGGCAAGGAACCAAAACTCCAGTGATGTATAAATGGAGAAAAAAACATGGGAGAAACCAGGCTTAGCAGGGAGGGCCAGTTCTCCTCTGGCACGCTAATGCTGCAGTCCTTTGCTAAAGCTAAATTAAAAATATATATATGTCCATCACATATTCCCGGTGCTTTGGGAGGGCCAGGTGTTGCTGTAGTAACTGCTCTATAGCACGAGGATGAGCACCTGACTGTACCGTAGCAGGGGCATTTTGTCCGGAGGAACTGGAGCTTGAGTAGATCTGTCTGAAGTTGAGTCCATCTGTAGGTGTAATCTATAGCTACCCCGGGATTGAACCCCGGGATAGAAAACCAAAACAGAGAATAATTAGCGTAGCTGCTGTTCATAACATTAAAAGCATAAGATTTTGTTTACTTTGAGGTAGAATGAGAAGCATTATGAGAATGCTTGGCTAAGTAGATGTCTTTAAACTAGATTTGAACTGCGAGAGAGTAACTGAGCCCCAAACAGCATTGGGCAGGCTATTCCAGAGTTTAGGAGCCAAGTGTAAAAAAGCTCTGCCGACTTTAGTGGACTTTGCAATGCTGGGAATGACCAGAAGACCACATTTTGAGAGCATAGGGCACGCATTGGCTTGTAGCGTAAGAGAAGATCAGTTAAGTACATGGGGGCTAACCCGCTTTGTAGGTAAGCAGTAGAATTTTATAAATAATACGAAATTTAACAGGTAACCAGTGTACATCTGACAAAATTGGAGTTATATGATCATATTTCTTGGACCTGTTAAGAACCCTAGCTGCTGCATTTTGGACTAACTGTAGCCTGTTTTTTTTTTTTATAAAAATTTTTGTCACAAAACTTACAGCTTCTGTTCTCTACTTGATATGCCTCAAATCTAGATTTGTGTAGCTTTTTATGGATTCTGATCTGCAGAATCACCAGTTTTTGTTGGCTCTGAAAGTTCCTGCCTGTCAGGCAACACTTCAGCACCGGGTTGACTCAGTTGTCTGTACTATTGATAATTTGGTAAAAACTGTTGGTAAATTGTTTTACTATTGGTAAAACAATTCTTACTGACTTGGCACCAAAATACCGATAATTTTGACAGCACTGATATAAATATTAATTGGTTATGCAAACATTGCTTAATAACCTTCCAAGGGCATCCAGTCAAGTTAAATATTTTAATGAGTCAAGCCCTTGTATGACTAAGGTTTATGCAGTCATTTCCAGTCAAAAAATGTGAGGTGTGCCTCATATAATTAATATATGATGTGTAATAAATGTATTATCAGTATATTCTTGGAAAAAATTATAGCTGTGTATGGCTGATCTGTTAACGTTCTTTTGTGTGTCTGCTAGCATCAGATGGGCAATGGGGGTCTGAGGCGGGTTCTGTTTCGCACAAAACCAGATGTACTGCTCCTGTCACTCAGAGAGCAACTGGATGAGATGGAGGCAGAACATAACAGACACAGAGAATCGAAGAAAAGGTAAGAAATGCAGTCAGATGAATGAGAACTAAACAACTGTGTAGACATGCACAATTTTAGAGTACACTACTGTTAAAACGTTTCGGATGACTTGACAACTTAACTCATTTCAGTTTTTCAAGATTTTGTTGACAGTGGTAATTATTAGAGTCTTTAATTACAAAGACATTAAAATTTTATTTAAGTAGTTTTTGAAATGATTGACTTGCCAAGAGTACATTTTTGTAGATTCTAGACAAAGGATGATTATTTTGACAATGAAATCTAAATCTTAATTCATTTAGAATGTTTTCAGTCACAGCATAATTCCCATGGTTCTATTTGTGTTATTCAATAATTTTGATGACTTTACTATTATTCTAAAATGTGTGAAAAAATAAAGAATAAGTAACTGTTGCCCGAAAATATTGAAGACACATTAATTGTTCTCCCTCCTGCATAGAAATTGAATTTCTATGTCATGCACCAAGTGTACAAAATTTCATTTGTTTATGCTTAACCTTTACTCCTGTCCTAGAAAAAATGTTTCTCTAATTCCTTGATTAGTGCAGATTTTTCCACTCTTTTAAATTTTTAGAAAAACGTACATTTTCAAACTTCTGCTAGGGTGTTTGTCTGATTTGCACAAAATTTTGTAAACGGCATCTAGAGGCAATTATGATCAATTTTGATACACCCAACCGTTCTCTTACACTGCTTCAACGAATTTCACAGCAAGTGCGTCAAAATGGATATGAGGCTGTATCTTTGCAAAATGTATTAATATGAAACTTGGTACGTCATCACAGTCATGACCCAAGGGAGCCATGGTGAGGTGGTAATTATGTTGAAAAATAGTAAACAGGAAGTCTCTCATATCTACAACATGCATTGAGCTATTGACGTCAAATTTGGCAAATGTTTTTTGTGGTGGGCTGATGACATTGATATAATTATTGTGAGTTATGGTCATAGGACCAGTTGGCAAAAGGAAGTGTGCCACCTAAACATTAAAATGGTAAAGTTGCATTTAGCCAAGTCATTTCAGCCTTGGTCAAAATAAAGTAGAAGCATGGCTTATATATAGATCAAAATGGATTTGTGTTATCTTAAATATTGTTGCCATGGCAATGTGTCAAACTTTAGACACATTCAGGTTTATTTGAGGTATTAATATGTTTGAAATGGCATGAAATTTGGTACACACATCATACTAGTCAGCTGTTAGACATGGGCACAAGCTTAGACATGGGCATGGTGGGGGGGCTCTGTAGTGCCCATTCTTGACTAAAGTGGTGTGGTTATTTTTGCCTACCATCACCAGACTTGGTACATGTATTGTTCTCATCAAGCCGGACAGCTTTCAATATTACACTCATTAGCTATTGTGAGACACAGTCATAGCCCCGCCAACTGGCAGAAGGAAGTGTTACTTAAAACAGCATTTAAGAGTCTAAATTTACACAAGTCACTTCAGCTTGGTCAGAAAAAGACGATATATTGAAGATGCCAAATTATGAATGGATTGTTGGTATCCCAAATGGTGTTGCCATGATAAAGGAAACCATTTATGGAAAAAATAGAACAGGAAGAGCATCATCTTCTGCACACATTAAGTGATTTTTACATCTAAATTGGAAAATATGTTTGGTGTTGTGAGCGGATTACAGTGATATGGCTATTGGTGCTACAACTGTGACTCACACCAACTGGCAGCAGAGAGTTTGTGACTTACAGCAGACTTGGAACAGACTTTAAAATAGTCATAATAATCGTAAGGAAAACAATAGGGCCCTTTTGCACTTTCAGGGAAAACATGGAAAAATAAAACTTCATGAAAGTAATTTTGCCATTTATGACCACAGTGCTAGGTGCCGTGTTCTCTCACGTGTTTTCCTTTAAAAGCAGGGTAGGAGAGCAGCATTCAGAAATTAGAGATGACGTTCCAAAAGCATTGTTAATTCCTGAAGTCATAGCAATTACAGTCTGTGGATTATCCATTCTGCATGTTGCTATATTTTACTGTTAATACTTTGAATGTAAATCATTTTCTACAAACATTATAAAGAACACTCATTATTATCAACATCTTTAATATGGGTGTAACTGATATTCAGTTATAAATTCAAGTTTATTTAGCATACAATCATAATCATACAATAGTATTGTAATTATTTAAATTGCACTTCAGAATACTAACCATAGCATACAATACTGTAAAAACGTATTGGGCACATTAGTATTTTCACCAAAGAAAATCTCAGCAATTTACAACTTTTGCCATAGTGTGACAGGTGGAAATATCAGTTTACACTTGCAATAATTTCTTTTGCCATTTAATGTTAACAGTCCAGTGAGATTTTTATATGCACATGGAGTCTGTCAACAGTCAGTGCTCCATTTAGAGATCTGATCTCTTCATCAATTCTGGGATTACATGAAGAAACGGAAAAAACTGAGACTAAATCCAGACGAACTGTCAACGTCCTTGAGACACTTAAAGAAACATTCCTCAAAACATACTGTATTATAATAAGTTTTAGGCACTTGTGTAAAAGTGCTGTAAAGTGAGGTTGCTTTGAGGTGTGACCACCCTTTATGTTTAAAAGTTTTTCAGGTAACTTTGAAGGTAGGTTTTGCACAGTACTGTATTTAAACGCACTTAGTATACAACCCCAAATCAGAAAAAGTTGGAACAGTATGGGAAAACACAGATAAAAGTAGTGATTTCTAAATTTACTTTGACTTATTTTATTGCAGACAATACAACAGCACATTATTTAATATGTTCCTCATGATTTTTATAGTTTTTTTTTTTTTCAAAAAAACAAAATTCCTATTTTGGAATTATCTTGCAATTATTCTTGTTAAATAATGATGTGATTTGAAACGGGTGATGTCAACAGGTGATTGTAATTATGATTTGGTACAAAAGCAGTATCCAAAAAAGGTCTAGTCCTTTAGGAGCAAAGATGGGCCGAGGATCGCCAGTTTGCCAACAAATACATGAGAAAATTATTGAAATGTTTAAAAACAATGTTCCTCAAAGAAAGATAGGAAGACATTTGCTTATTTCACCTTCAACAGTGCATAACATAATTAAAAGATTCAAGGAATGTGGAGGAATTTCAGTGCGTAAAGGACAAGGACGCAAGCCTAAGCTGAACAACTGTGCTCTCCGATCCCTCAGGCGGCACTGCATCAAGAATCGTCATTCATCTATAAGCAATATCACCACATGGGCTCAGGACTACTTTGGCAAACCTTTGTCAAGTACCACAATACGTAGTTACATCCACAAATGCCAGTTAAAACTGTACTGTGCCAAAAGGAAGCCCTATGTTAACAGTGTCCAGAAGCGCCGTGGACTTCTCTGGGCTCTGAGGCATCTGGGATGGACCATCACACAGTGGAAACGTGTACTGTGGTCAGATAAATCAGTATTTCAGGTATTTTTTGGGAGAAATGGACGCCGTGTACTCCGGACCAAAGAAGAAAAGGATCATCCAGACTGTTACCAGCAACAAGTCCAAAAGCCAGGGTCTGTCATGGTATGGGGTTGTGTCAGTGCCCTTGGTAAAGGTAACTTGCACTTCTGTGATGGCACCATTAATGCTGAAAAGTACATAGAGATTTTGGAGCACAATATGCTGCCTTCAAGACGACATCTTTTTCAGGGACGTCCATGCATATTTCAACAAGAATGCAAAACCACACTCTGCACGCATTACAAAGTCCTGGCTGTGGAGGAAGAGGATACAGGTACTTTACTGGCCTGCCTGCAGTCCCCACCTGTCTCCAATAGAGAATGTGTGGCGCATTTTGAAGCGCAAAATGCGACAATGAAGACCCCGTACTGTTGCCCACCTTAAGACTTGTTTGCAACAAGAATGGGACAAAATTACACCTGAAACACTTCTTCACTTGGTGTCTTCAGTCCCTAAACGTCTTCTAAGTGTTGTGAAAAGGAATGGCAACATTACAAAGTGGTAAATGCTTTACTGTTCCAACTTTTTTGAAATGTGTTGCAAAAACCAAAATAGGAATTTTGTTTTTTTGAAAAAACAATAAAAATCATGAGGAACACATTAAATAATGTGCTGTTGTATTGTCTGCAATAAAATAAGTCAAAGTAAATTTAGAAATCACTTTTTTTTTATTTGTGTTTTCCATACTGTCCCAACTTTTTCTGATTTGGGGTTGTATGTTAGGTGTAATTGTATGTTATTAACGTGTTAGTTATGTGGCTTTTCCTAATTATGTGGATGATGATTGGCCGGTTTATGCTGCAAAAAGCACAAGACCACTTGCTGTGGTCAGTGGTAATTTGTAATTTTAGACTGTAAGTTTCTCTTTCTCAGGCTAAAGAATGATGGAGATGGGTCTTTGTCCCTGCGTACAAAGAGAAATAAAGAAGCAGAACAGGAACTACATGACATGTCAGAGAAGCTGTCTCATCGCCTGGAGGAGCTTGATCTGGTTAGTATCTTACTGTAAGTTTACATGGGCAGTTGTAGCTGAGCTATAATTGATATACTGTGGGTTTTTAATTAGTTAGGCTTTAATACATGACACAGTGGAAAAGTAATATTTGTACATCTTGCTTAAAACCTTAATGTCTAGACAACAATGCAGTTGTTTACACAGGAATTATTTGATGGAATGTCCAACATGCTTCCCCCTCATACAATGAAAGTGATTAGTAATAGGGGCTGTTTAGCTCCAGGAAGCACAAAACCTTTACAGTTAAATGATCCATAATTTGTGTGCTGTATTCCAAATGTTTTAAAGCCATACAGTAGCTTCTTGTCACCTTGTGTACCTTGGAAAAATGTCATGCATGCTTTGACATAGATATGGTAAGAAAGTGACTGGTGGGGGGTGGGCTAAACCAACCATGAAGAAACAGCAGGTATTAAGTATAGTGGTTCTGTTGTGCAGATGTTGAAGCGTGCTTTAGATGAGATCGGGCAGACATCTGAGCCAAGAGAGGAAGATGTACAGTCTCATCACAGTGACAGCATAATGGAGTGTAGACGTACCCCCAAACCCACAGGTAAGTTATGGGCAGACCGTATCACAGATATCATGTCACTTTTAACATTTGCTATGCTTCATGTCTTTAAACTGCAGTATTCCAGACTGTTTAACAACTGTATATCTGTCCAGATTCATGTCACTCCAGTAAAGGATCCCATACACGCTCACTTTCCCACTCTCCACCTGCACATTGCTCCCTCCAGAGCCAGCGAGAGAATACGCCATTCAAAAACTCACACAGGACCAATCACAGGAACATCCAGGTACATCCTACACTGTGCCAACAAACTGTATCATCAAACAATTTTAATCTTTCATAGTACCAACAGTCTGATGTGGATGTGATTTTGAATGCTTCTATGTAGTTAGTGGATTGTGAGAATGAACTGAACCATGTGTAGTGCATTTTACACTTTTAAGATGGTGACACGTGTGTTAATTTTCATACACAGCTGACTGATAATGAAACTCACTGTGTGTCATGGCAACGGCAAAATGACTCTAATACAGCTTTCATTTTCTTTAACACAAAGCCCAAAACCTTACCTAAAAATTAATGGTATTTCTTTACTAGCTTACTAGTAAAGTACTGGTATTTACTTCTTGACATGTGAATTTACTTATGAATGGTGTTGTATATGTTTTTGTAGGAACACAAGTACTATCAGCCAGTGTGTAGAAAAGCTCATCCTTCCAGATCCAGCTCCAAATCTTCCTACTCTCAGTCTTTCAGTACCAAACCCCAACAGCCAGACAAAAGACATACACAGCCCCACAAGAGAGAATCTAGTGAGAATGCACACACTTTGTGCACTGATCAGAATATCATTGTATATATTTAGAATTCACATTGTTCATTTGCAACTGAAGATGAACAAAGATGCAGAATATGATGCAGTCAACCCAGTATGATTTTTGTGTGTGCATGCATTATTTAGTGAGAGTGAAGGAGAACGACCTTCTCCCCATTCTGCTGGAGGACTTTCCACAAGTACATCTTTCTCCTCATACTCTGTCCAGCATGTGGAAACAACAGCTGAGGCACACTGACAAGCTTAACTCCCTCAAAAACCAGAGCAGACACACTCAGTCCAAACTTTCAAACCAGGTGAGTAGTAGTCAATTGCCATGTTTACACCTGGTATTAACATCATCCCAGATTATCTCATATAAAATTGAATAACAACAATGCAGGTGCAAATGGGGTCTAATGTGTCATGATCCTTTTACTTAAATCGTAATATGGGGTGGCTAGAACGTTGCAAGCAACCACATTGCCTTTGTTTAAGATTGTGATGCATTAGTATTGTCATTGTAAAGAATGACCACCTAATCACATTATAATAGTTGTGGTTTATTTAGCATGTCCAGAGTTCTGTTTTTCTTGCAAATAAAGTAAATAGTTACTAAGCCTGTCAAGCTTTTAAAAGGACAAATATGCATGATGATCACTGGAACCGTTGCCATTGTATTCAGAAATTTTATTATGCACATTAATACCATGTTTAGTCGGTAATCATTTAATTCTGTTTCAGCACTGACCACATAAACATCCAGATTTTTAAACATCCAGGAAATCAGCATTCTTAATCCTCTAAATGCAAATAGTGGTTTGCTTAATCCCTTTTTGGGATGAAGGGAAAGCATTTTAAGGACACCTATGTTTTTAGTCTAAAACGAAGGAAGCAGTGTTTTTAATGATACAGTTTGCTGGACAAACTTAAATTTGGTCAGCCCATCTTTTTGTGTTTATTTTACTTTGCTTAGGGGTTGCTGTAAAAAATGTTATAAGTTTTATCAGTAACATTTGTTTTAAATTTTCTTGGTAATTATAGGTTTATAAATATAAAAACTGGTGGTAGGGTGGAAAGAAAGCTGTCTACTGAGACACGTTTTCTGGGGTTGAGATTAAGCCGCTAACATGTAAACACAAACGTGAATTGTCTGTAATACACTGCTTTCTTTCAATAAACACTGTTCTAGTACTCATACTGACTTATTTTTTTTGGGGGTGGGGGATTGGTAATTGTAGCTGGAAGAAGTTCAGAAGAGACATGATATGCTGGTGCATATCATCCGCAAAGAACATGAACACTACCACCGCCTGGTAAGTATGCATTCCCATAAAGTCACAATCAAATTAATTGACAAGTATTTGTGCTGAGAGTTTTATATTCTGTCTGTGTGTGTTTCAGAGAGAGTTCAGGGAGAGGATGCAGCAGCAGAAATTTGCTCAGAATAAGCTTAAGGAGCAGCGGCAGCAAGTTGCTCGTGCTAAGAAGTACTACAATGACTATCACGTTCAGTTACGTTCTAGGCTGATGCGGGCCAGGACACAAGAAGAGAGAGTAGGTGCTAATAACGTTATCCTTAATTATTAGTGGTGCTTGCATAAGGGTTTTGAGTAGAGAATTCCAATTGGCTCAGCGAAATCACTTTCACAGTTCCTTGTTGTGGAAAGATCTCCCCAACTGTGCTTGAATAACTGAGTTTCTTGCAGTTAATCAAAATCTGTCTAGAAAATCATATTTTCTGCTAGTGCTTGACTGAGTCATGTTAAAGGGGACCAATTATGGCATTTGTAATATTAGTCTTTGGTGTCCCCAGCATGTGTCTGTGAAGTGCAGCAGAACATTTTTTAAATGGAAGAAATATTGTTTTCTGCAACCTTCACACACACACAAGATGTGCCGTAGAAGATATGCCATTCCAGCTTACATGAAGATGGCATATAAAAAGATAACATCTTATTGGGACAGGGGTATAAGGATTTGCAATAGTACCATGAAATACACACCACACAAACGTAAAATACATACATAAAGTATATACAATAAAAATACCTGAAGATTACACAATAAAGGAAAATGGAAAACAATTGGAGGCAAAATAGAAGAGTCTTTTCTTAATACTGCTTCTAGCGATGTGATATAATTACAGTCCAATTTACAAAACCTAAGCTAAGTTAAATATCAGTAGTCTTCCAGTAAGCAGGGCAACAGTGGTGAGGAACCAAAACTCCAATGGTGTATAGATGGAGAGAAAAGCCTTGGGAGAAACCAGGCTCAACCAGTTCTCTGGCATGTTAAAGCTGCAATTTGTAACTTTCTTGGCTATGAATAGAGACTTGATTATAATTATTTATTTAAAAGAAACTGTCGGGTGTAATTATATCTGACAATGTCAGGCAATGAGAAATGTTACCAACAGAAATAGCGACAGAAGCATATTGTTACTAATTGCAGCTATAACTGCACACTGCTGTGACTAAGCAGGGAACAAAATATAGAAACTAACTAGGCTGGAAGTAGGTATTGTATATAATGGTAAGTTTACTAAAGAAGTCCATAAAATCCAGATGATCTGTCTCATGGGTCGTACTATCCTGTCCCCTATCATCTGGTCTCAAAGTTTGGATCCAGCTGACTACTGGACCTTGGGGAAATGAAAGACAGACAGGTTTAGTGTGGAGCCAGTACATCTGTTCTTATGGGATGTGTCCCCGCTTCTGGTTTAACTAATTAATACAGCCCTTAATCCCTTAAGGGATTTGTGTAATAAATTCATAGGATTAGTGTAGGCTAGATTAAAGAGGTGGGTCTTTAATTTAGATTTAAACTGACATAATGTATCCCATTTATGCCACTGTAATTTTCAATCCTATTTAGTAGAATGCTGTGGTCAATAGTGTCAAAGGCTGTGCTAAGGTCGAGTAACACTAGAAGAGTGATGCAGCCATGATCATGATCAAAAGCAGATCATTTGTCACTCTGATGAGAGTCGTCTTTGTTCTATGATGTGGTCTGAATCCTGACTGGAAATTCTCACAGATACCATTTCTTTCCACAAAGAAACATCTGTGAAGACACCATCTTTTCCAGTATTTTTGAAATAAAAGGTAAATTTGAGATGAGTCTGTAATTTACTAGTTCCCTGGGATAAAGTTGTAGTGTTTTAATAATGGGTCTAATAATGGCCAAACATAAGGGTGAGCCCTTTGATTTAGTAAGCAAACAACTAGCAACCATGCAGAACTACGCAGTATAGTAACACAGCAAAAAGCATAGTAACAAAGTGCTATGTGTGTAAAACAAATTGTTTCTGTTTAGATATTTAGACAGGTCTTTGAGGAAGGATTGGAACTGCAGAAGACTCTTCTAAGAGAGCAGCGTGCATATAATAAGGAACTGAATCAAGAGCACCACCGCAAACACAGAGATGAGATTGATGCCATGGAGCACTATTACAGAAACCAGGTAAGAGCATGGGGCTTCTTTTTCAGCCACCGTATTTATTTGTCTATTATCATGCAGTTTACACAAGC
Source organism: Chromobotia macracanthus (assembly GCA_036877525.1). NCBI lineage: Eukaryota > Metazoa > Chordata > Actinopteri > Cypriniformes > Botiidae > Chromobotia > Chromobotia macracanthus. The sequence continues at coordinate 6,693,386 of JAZGTH010000001.1, read as the reverse complement.
CAACTTTTTACTAAAAATCTCATAAAATCTGATCTAAAGCTGTTCTCACCAGGCGTGAATATTGGCAGAGCTTCAGAGATCAGCTGCCGCTTTTACTCAAAACTAATACTATATGTGTTAATGCGTATACATTTATACTGCTGTTTTAAACATGTTTGTCAATATTATAATTTAGAATAAAAATTATAACGTAACATTTATTTATATTCATCAATACTCCCTTGTTTACATTTGCTATGCACTGCAATAAAAAATGTTTTTAAAGTTATTATAATATAATATATTATTATAAAGTAATTATAAACATTGCCAGCTTTAACTCAAAATAAACAAACGTTTAGTATGCAGAGTGATAAGTTAATTGCTTCTAAATGAACTCTGCACTGAAAACCATGGAGTTTTTTTTTTTTACAATATAATATTATACCCAGAACTCTTCGTTATATATATATATATGTATGTATATATATATATATATATATGTATATATATGATAATATTGAATCTTTTAACTTGTTGATTATGCATACAAAGTGTAAAAGTCACTCTAGTCAAACTATAAAAAATTCACAGGCACAATAGCATTCTGATATTATCTCAGCTTGGGTTTAATGTAGTGATGATACACATTTCTCTAACAGTCTTTGGAACTCCCTGTGTTTTTCTTTTTCAAGGATAAGTGGGCATACCCAATATCGCTGTTAGTAAAACAGCAATATTGTAAAACAACAATACTCTATTAGTAAAACAACTAATTACTCTATTTTACATTTACATTTATTCATTTAGCAGATGCTTTTATCCAAAGCGACTTACAAGTGCGGAATACAACAAGCGAGTCAACCTGAAGAGGCAACTAGACACAATAAGTGCTCATAATACAAGTTTCAGACATTGCTTAGAGTATCATATGCTACAACAAGGGAGAGATTTAAAGGGAAGAGGGATAGGAAATGAAGGGAAAGGATTTTTTTTATTTTTTTTTTTGTGATGAGGTTAAGTGCTCACGAAAGAGGTGTGTTTTCAGCTGTCTTTTGAATATTGCCAGGGATTCTGCATTACGGATGAAGGCAGGAAGATCATTCCACCAGCATGGAGTTGTGAACGAAATTCATTAATTAGTAAACTGCACTGCTTCTGCTGGTAATAGAGAAATCAGTTTCTCAAAAATTATTTTGTACTTATTACAGTTTTCGTTATTGGCTAAAACCCTTGCCCAGGAAAGAAAAGACATACAAATACGTAAAAAAGCACAGGAAAAGGTGAGTGTGTGCTGCTTTAGTGAACTATAAATATTTCATCTGCTTATGCAATATTGGAATTTTATTCTGGAGTACAGTTTTAAGTTGTAGTGGAGTTCAGTGAAGTTTATTAGAGAACAAGTGTTTAAAACTACATTTTTTTTAATTATACTTGTGTTTACCAATATAGCAAGCTGTATTTTTGGTAATAGAGTAAATATACTACCACAAACATGAGTATAGTTGTAATTATTATTGCTGTTTAAAATGAATTTAATGTTTTGTTTATTACAAAATTCATTTATTAACTTTGATGGCAAAGCTTCAATCATTGTATTATTTGTTGTATCTTACACTTCTTTTAATTAAAATGGACAGTGATTATCATTACTACATTTCAGTAGAAACATTACAGTTTTGTTTTTCTTAACTGAGTATGTTATTTGTTCAGTGAGACAATAGCATCAACATTTATTCGTACAGCACTTTCCCAATCAGAAGTGGCATTAGCATTTACTATATTAATACTTACTACTACTTAGAAGTGGCACACAGCCATTACAGTTGCTTAAGTAATGTTATCTGATACTTTAATTATAAAATAACGATGTTCTAATGCTGTTTTTATTACAGAACCAATATAGGATCAGAACTGTCCTTGTCATCAGACACCAGCAGTTCTAAAATTGTGTTTTTTGCAGGCTCTGCAGAAAATGAAAAGAGAGTTGAAGAGTAGGATGGAGAAAGAGATTGGAGAGCTGCAAAAAATTATTATTCAGAATAATGAGGATGATTATTTTAGAGATTTGGAAGTGGAACGCTTAAGGAAGCGTATACAGATGGCCTCCTTCCAGTACAACACCAGCTGTCTGCACTGATCACAAGCTGGTTGATTGGTAATTAACACTGATATCCAGTGCATATTTCTTATGTGCAGATTAATCTAAAAAGTACCTCAATTGAAAATGGATACATGAATTTAATGTGTGTAAAACGTTTTCCTAACAAGTCCAAATTGTTAAAGAGTAAAATATAGCCTGATGACATGTATTTTAGTTCTTGGTCAATTAGCATTTCTGTGATGTTATTGCATTACTTTTTTTATAACCATACTTTGTTGCACTATAAATGCTGGCTTCAGGTCAGCCAACAAATCCAAAAGCTGATCCTGGATCAGGACCCACTAGCTAATGATGGATAGCAACAGTGTGTGCAGTTAGTCACTTTCCCCAGTTTAGGTTTTCAATGAGACTTACAATCTCCTGTTGCTGACATTCTTCTGCTTTCTTAACCTAAAAGCTGTTTTTGTAATTATTTTTCCTGATGTGCTTTTCTTCTTGTCAATGATTCGTAACCACATAATGATTGTTTAATTGTAATCTTTTCCACAACACACTAAAAGCTGGGTTGTTTTTAACTGAATGTCTTAACACTGTTAAATTTGACTATTTATTAAAACTCATGCTTTATGAATTGTGGTCCTATTAAAATGAAAGACATAACTGGAATATTGATTAAATCATCAGAAACTATATAAAACAAAGGTTGGGTCCTGTAGTCAAGTACATTGTTTTGTTTATCCTGGTCCTTGACAGTTGTTGAGAGTTGCATCAACAATTTTTTTCCAGCAATGGTGGATCATGGAGCTTCTTTATAGTTCCCTGAAATTAGCACCAAAAACAGCAGCACAACAGAATTTCAGCAGAACAGACTATTTTTGATTAACTTTTAAAATATTTGCATTTAAATACTATATAGTGTGTTAGCATAATACAAAAATGTATTATGATTGCATATCAGTACATCTGAAAGTTAACTGTAATATTTTACAATAATATTCATAAAATTATATTTACATTTAGGCATTTGGCAGACGCTTTTATCCAAAGCGATTTACAAGGTGGGGAAGCGATAAATCATAAGGAGGCAATAACATTAGCTATACACAGATACAATTGTACCAAGGCTACATTTCAATGCTTGATAGAGATGATGCCTATTGGGAGAGAGGAGAAAAATGTTAACTATATAAAAAGAATTTTATTTTTTACATAATTTACATATTTGAGCAGGGTATTCCTAAACTATGTAAGAAGTGTAATTGTTTGACAATATTGATAATTTGACACTATGAGTGTGCATCAAAAAAATCTGTATAACAGAAATTGAGACATTTGTTCATTCATGCAAACTTATTCAAATACAAATTCAGTATAGTATTTGTCCAAAAACATTTAGAATAAAATATACAAATTATAAATCTGTGTATATTCACATGAGTGAGTGTACAATTTGTAAATAGTGAAAATTATTAGTAGTAAATTTTAAATAATCTATAGGAATCACCATTGGAGCGTAGCTGACCTCAGGTGGATTTTCAGCTAAAAGTCTCGTGGAAAACTTGAATTTGGTACACGACTTGATGAGATGTGTGGCTTTGAATTTCTAGCATTTTTAGGCTGAAACATGCATTTATTTTTTTAAATAAAATAAATGCATGTACATTTTAATAACAAACTTGAAATTTAAATTTAAATTATGAAAACGTTTCATATTTTTTCTAAATGATTCCACTTCAGTAATAATTTTCCAAGTGTCTTTTCAAACACCAACCTTAGGTCTGTTTTCAAAGGCCATTTTCATTTATAAATCTATGCTCAAAAAGGAGAATTCATGCTTAACAAGACACACTCCTGCACCTTCATCATACCTTTTGCCAGCAGCCAGCTCATAAGCTGCTCTCATATTCTTTCTCAGATTCTGCACAACAAATATGGTGACATGGAACCACCCACCTCATCCATTCTAAAAGAAATGTCCGATGGCAGAGTAGGTACATAGTCAAACAAAAAATACAAGCACAACAGCTTCAAATCGCATGCAATTAAATGCATGTAGTAACCGAAGGATTCCACTGGACCCCTATCAGATTTAGAATGCCCGACATATTTAAGAGCATCTGATTAAATCTTTCTGGCTGGGGATGAGGCAAACAGGTGAGGGACATGAACTAATAATTAGATAATTAACAGGAGAGTACATGGCGCAAACAAACAATGGCTATGTGCTTCCACACAAAGATAAACAACACACAGATCACAGAATACACAGCATGAGCCTAGATCCTGACTCCAAGATAAAAGAATCATGATTAGGATTGAGTCAGGATCCAAACCTCATACAGGGCTGTAAAATCAAGTGCTACTGAGAAATTACTGCCCCTTTCCCTGGAGAATAAACATATAGGATATATAGGCACTCGTATAATGCAATTACCCTGCCTCATCTTTTATTGTTTAAGATTGCTATTTGTTACACATATTATGCCAATGTTTTTATGCATTGCTTATTTTTGTATATGTATATATTGTGTGTATATATATATATATATATATATATATATATATATATATATATATATATATATATATATATATATATATATATATATATATATATATATTGAAATGCCTTATTCTGTATGGACCAAGCTGTATAGTAATTATTAATTTAATTCAACTTTATTTGTATAGCGCTTTTACGTGACATTGTCTCAAAGCCGCTTTACAGGGAGGAAAAAAGGAAAAAAAACAAGGAAATATATACAATGATACACAGTAACAATGATATGTCAATATCAGAATCAACTTTATTCGCCAAGTGTGCGCAAACACACAAGGAATTTGTTGTGGTTTTACAAGAGCTCTTGGTACATACACACACACATACATATAAATAGACATACATTGTTAAGTATCAATATCATTGTTAAGTATCAATGTCAAAGTCAGATATCTACTATGGAGTATTAAATATCTGTTATCCACAGACTCCCAGTGAGAACTCCAACATGGCAACGGAGGCAAGGAACCTAAACTTCAATGATGACTGTGTGGAGAAAAAACCTTGGGAGAACCCAGCCTTACCAGGAGGGTCATTTCTCCTTTGACACGTTACAGCTGCAATCAGTACTTTGATGTAAAGGTTTAGAGATTTACAGCGTCGTAATCAGTGCTGTTATGATTTATGATTTGAATTACAGTACTGACGTAAGTTTTTATTTGGGTCTGGTGATTTTATATTTATTTTTATATTTATGTTTATGTTAGCCTGATGGCTGACATAGCTGACATCAGCTATATCCATAAGTTGTATCTACCACATGGCACATACCACTGGTAGAATGTGGTCTCTATAGTGCTCCACCCTTCTTAAGAAGAGGAACGCTGACCCAGCTTTACCCCTTTTGGTAAGCGCCTGCTCCCTATGGGTGGAAGAAGGTTGCTGGAAGCTGGAAGTTTACAACGAGGCTGAGCACTCACTACAAGGCATGAAAAAGCTTGCTTGTGTCCGCTTTGCCTTATCTTGTTGCACAGTTCAGCTCCTGTGGTGCTTCGTATAGGGAACCTCTAGTGTCATCATCAACACAATGTCAGGTGACTGATAGAAAGGGAATGTCTTGGTTTATATATGTAATTCTTGTTTCCTGATGGAGGGAATGAGACATTGTGTCCCTCTTGCCACTGTACTGAGCTGATACACTGTGAGAGTACCATACTGTGAGGGCACCTCTTCCAGCTCCCCAGCAAAAATATGAGTGGTGCATGCCAACCCCTCTTATATACTCAGATACCTGGGGCAGAGACTGGGATGCCAATCCCACTCACCAGTTTTCATCGGCCTTTAATATAAAGATCAGAGGCAATTGTGGCTCACAAGAGTGAACCCCTAATTTTGTCATCAACACAATGTCTCGTTATTTTTTTTCTTTCTTTTTTGCATTCAACATTAAACAAAATAAAACAATATATCACAAATACCATTCCTAAATTATCATAAGTTTTTTTCAATACCTTGTATCTTCCCCCCTGCCTGTAACGAAGGGGCACACACATAAGGATCCATTTGCAGGCTTTTATTCGTAAACCAGGCAGACAGGGTAACGCAACAGCAAACGGGTATAACGGAGACAAGGCAAAAGAGTAAACGTAAACCAGGCGTGGGTCGGGGCAGGCAGCAAGCAAACATAAACATAAGGCAGTCCAAGAATCAGGGCATGCAGCAAACAATCCAAATGACAACGAGTAATCCAAATGACACAAGTAATCCAAACAACAGTAGTAAATGCTCAGAAATGTTGACGGGGCAAAACAAGACTTTGCAATGAGTGTCTGAAAGCATGGGGTTTATAAACTCTAGAGTTAATGAGGTTCATGGTATAAGGGATTTGCAATAGTACCATGAAATCCACACAACACAAGGTAAAATGCATACATACAATATATACAATAGAAATATACCTGAAAATAGAAAAACCTGAAAATGACACAATAAAAGAGAATGTGAGACAATTTGAGACAAAGGAGTAGCAAAATAGAAGAGTCTTTTGGACTGTAATTATATCATATAGCTAGAAGCAATATTAACAATTTACAAAACCCTAAGCTAAGTTAGATGTCAGCAGTCTCCTAATAAGCAAGCCAACAGGGTGACAGTGGCAAGGAACCAAAACTCCATGCTGTATACCTGGAGGAAAAACCTTGTTAGAAACCAGGCTCTACAGACAGAGAGTTGATTATAATGATTTATAGATATTTATTGATAAGAAACTAATTACATCTGACAATATGTCGGGCAATGAGAAATGTCACCAACAGAAATAGCGTAATGTTAGAAGCGTAATGTGTTATGTTAAAAACAGAAGCATAATGTTACTAATTGCAGCTATAACAGCACACTGCTGTGACGATGCAGGGAACAAAGTAGCGAAGCTAACAATGCTAGAGGTAGGTGTATAATGGTAAGTTTACAAAAAATGTCCATCAAATCATGTTGTTCTGTGACTGTTGAATGATTTGTTGAAGTTGTTTTGATGCTCAAGTTGTTTTAAAGACCTTGCACATGCTGGGAATGTTAGGAATGTGTCAAAGTCAGCCAAAATGAATTGTGAACCATTGTCGGTTACAAGTTCAGGTGGGTTTCACAGCTGAACACAGCATACAGGAACTTCACAACAGTTGCAGAAGTAACGTCAGGTGCAAATGCAATCTCTGGCCATTTACTGTAAGAATCAATGAGTGTCATAGCAAAGTGACATCCTTGGGAAGAATTATTTAAGGGCCAAACTACATCAATAGCCAGTATTCCCTAATTGTTCAGTTGTTGCTGTAGGCAAATGACAGTGGGTCTGCATGGGTAATAGCAGTTTTATCATGCTCTAGGGTAGGTGGAACATGATCTGATGGTATTTTACACTTGACAATCCATGCCAGACCACAAATACAAATCTCTTGGTCTCTGCCTTGCACACACTGTCCCTTGATGAGTGGCATGTGCCAACTGGATGAACTTTGAAATAGATGAATGCTTCTGCAATGATTACTCAATGTGTGCCATAAATGACATTACAAAGACGGTAATATATATAGCTGAGCATTTTGCACTATAAGGCCATGCCTTTTCAATGAAGCCTTTACCTGTTGAAAAATAGCATCACATATAGACTTAAGCTGCTATACGATAACGGTGGCATTCAGGAGACAGTACATATTGTTTAATTGTCTTGGCCAGGAATATATTTTACAAGAGGTGTGCAGACAATTGAGCAATTCTCATGCCTACATGTCTAATACGCTTTGTGGAAAACAGTGTAGGTAAAAAACTGTGGTCAGTACAAAGAGTAAAGTGGCGGACCCAGAGGTAGGTTTGTTGTTTTATTAGTCACCCAAACACATGACAAGGCCCCCTTTTCTGTTGTAAAGTACTGCCTTCCTTTTGCAGTTCTAACTGCAAAGGTGACTGTTCTGGTAGTACTATGACACTGGGTAAGCACAGCACCAATGCCATAACCTGAAGCATCTGTAGTGACTGTTGTTGGTAAAGAAGAATCAAACAATACAAGTGCTGGGCAGTGATGAGATGTTTCAAACAGCTGAAATATTAATCTTTCCAGCAAAAAACAGTAGACTTTCAGAGCAGTGAAGGAAAGGTTTCACCAATGTTGCATAATTAGGTATAAATTTGGAACACCAGTCTGCAAGTAGAGGAAAAAATGCAAGGACTGTGCATCATGACATAGATAATTGGAAAAGTTTTTGGGGTAAACCTGACCTGTTGAAAAGAGATGGTCTTCATCCTTCTAGGGTAGGTGCTGCTTATTTGTCTAGAAATCTGACACAGTCCTGTTATTAATACTACTAATATTTGACTAACTGGAGCACAGGTCAGGAAGCAGACAGACTGGCCTAACCAACCGTCTGCTAGCCGTCACGTCATATAATCATATATAATCATAGATGTCATATAATTTACAACACATAGAATCATCTAAATATTATCATTTAGACACTGTCTTTCCCCCTGACTGGTAAATACGAAACCCCCCATAAACAACAAACAATTAAAAAGACTTGGTTTGCAGAACAGAAAATTAACTCCATACAAAGTGATTTTTGTTAATGATATAATCACAGATCATAACCTAGATGTGCTCTGCCTGTCTAAACATGGCTAAAATAAGACAATTACATTATATTAAATTAGTCTATTCCCCAAAATAACTGTTATAAGCATGAGCCTCGTCTAAAAGGCAATGGGGGAGGTGTTGCTGCACTTTATGGGAATACTTTCACAGCTACCCAAAGATGACTTTTTATCAAAAGTAGTATTGGCCACAGATCAAGTCTTAATTGTTGGTGATTTTAACATCCATGTGGATAATAAAAAAGATGCATTGGGGTTAGCTTTCAAAGACATTTTGAACACTGTATCTCACAATACGTCAGGCACTCATTGTCATACCTTAGATTTAATACTGTCCTATGGTGTAAATGTTGATGACATTAACATACTGCAGCAGAGCGAAGACATTTCAGATCACCATTTGGTATCCTGTATAATAAATTTATTTATGGTTGCAAAATCATCTCCTTGCTACAAATACATTAGAACAATAACTTCTGTCACTAAAGATTGCTTTATCAGCAATTTACCTGAACTGTCTCAGTTCCTTAGCATAACAGATAACTTTGAAAACCTTGTTAGCTCAATAGAAAATGTGAACTCCCTCTTCTCTAACAACACCTTTACAAAGGTGTTAGAGACGAAGTTGCTCCTCTACACTTAAAGAAGATAAAGTACAGCAGCCCAATGCCATGATATCACACGCATACCCACACCCTAAAAAGAGCAGCCCGGAAAATTGAGCGTAATTGGAAGCAAACAAAACTGGAGGTATTCCATACAGCATGGAAGGAGAGTGTTTCAAATTACAGAAAGGCCTTAAAAAATCCAGATCTGCTTACTTTTAGAAGTAAATAAACACAACCCTAGATATTCATTTAATACAAAAGACAAAGCGTCAATTGCTTCTGACAGTTGCCAATATCAAAGTGTCAAGGACACGATGAAGGATAACCCAAATGCAGATCAGCTTTTAAACAAATAAACTTTATTAAACAAAAACACCCACGAGGGGGCAAAACAAGAACCAAAACAAGACTACAGATAACAAAACAAGAACAAGACTAGATAAATCTATATAGTTGAGCTCAGAAAACTTCAAAACAGTTCAGGAAACATCAGCAACAAGAACATCAGAAACAGGAAACAAGATACAACACACCAGTACAAGTCAGCAAACACAAGGGCAGTTAAAAGGAAAGCAAACAAGGCAGGCAGGTGTAGGGATTGAACCAATGATGGGATGATAAACAAGGTAACAAGATGGTGGGGTCAAGACATGAGACAGGAGAGCACATGGCTCAAAGTAAACAAACAATAGCCATGTGCTTCCACAGGTCACAAAGACACAGAGCATGAATCTAGATCTGGACTCCAAGAAATCATAATTTGTCCAAAGAACAACTACTATAGATAGGGACGAACTGTCAAAAATAATTAAATCATCCAAATCAATAACGTATGCTAGATCCTATACCTAATAGGCTGCTGAAAGAGATGTTTCCTGAAATGATAATTAATTCATCATTGGTGTTGGGATATGTCCCAAAACCTTACAAACTTGCTGTTATCAGACCCCTTATTTAAAAAACACAACTTGATCCCAGGGAACTAGTAAATTACAGACCCATCTCAAATTGACCTTTTATTTAAAAAATATTGGAAAAGGTGGTGTCTTCACAAATAAGTTAATTCCTGGAAAGAAATGGTATCTGCGAGAAGTCAGGATTTAGACCACATCATAGTACAAAGACTGCTCTCATCAGTGACAAATGATTTGCTTTTGTTGGCCAATTGTGGCTGCATCTCTCTTTTAGTGTTACTTCACTACTGAGCACCTTTTGACACCATTGACCAGAGTATTCTTAAATAGGCTTGAAAATTATGTTGGCATAAAGAGAACTGCACTGGCACTCTTGAAATCATATTTATCTGATCGATTCCAGTTATAACGTATAATGTATGGTCGATATAAAAACTTGAATGACTAGTAACTTTCTACTACTAAATTCAGACGAAACAGAAGTTTTTGGTTTATTGTACCAAAATCTTCCACACGGAACAACCTAGAACACTGTCTTGATGGGTGTTCTATAAAGCCTGCTTCATTAGCCAAGAATCTGGGTGTCTTTTCTGGGTGTCTTTTCTGGGTGTCTTTTCTGGGTGTCTTTTCTGTTGTGGAGAATATAGATGCCCCACATAGTTCTGTAAAAAACTTCCTCAGTGTGTGGAAAAAGGCTGACTGTCTACAACAACAGCTTTGTTTGATGTCTTATGAATGCCCACCAGCGGGCACAGCCAAGAAAATTACTCTACTTTTTTATGTTCCCTTCAGATTCTAACCTCTTTAACTCTTGCAAAACTGCATATCTCACTGATAGTCAAGGAGTTCATGATCCATACAACACCGTATCAAGCCTCATCAATCTGAGTAATGCATTTTTATGAATTATTACATGAATAATGAACACCTTAAGTACATGTGTGTTAGTTAATGTATTAATTAACAGATGGGGTAAACTAGGTCAAAGTAGAAAGATGCACTAAAAAAACTCTGGGTGGCTATTGCACTGCTCATCTGCCCACATATGTGCAAATAATGCAGTAGTGTATCCATTAAGCAGCCCCCATATCTATTAACATTTTAAATCAGTGTTCTGTAAGATTTTTTCTGGTGTTTTGAACCACTATAAAGTCATCCATTTCTTTCTTGTAATATTGCTCATGTTTTATGTTTTGGATCAGTGCCTCTCAAAGGTCCGTGCACATTGCTCATGCCACTCAGAACTTGCCATTTACAAGCCATTAAATAGAATTACACAATCTGAGTGCACTAAGTGATAATGAAAAGTCATGGCATGATGATAAAGTCATAAGTTTATATCCATGTATGAGTAGTTACTAATGAGCTAGTAAAGATGTGCCCCTTCAAGTAAGTCATGGCATGATATCCGTTGATGTTAGAGTATCAGTACTTAGCCAATATTGTAAAGTCATGACATGATTTTGCATTTATATCATTAACATTTAAATAATTCTCTGAAACAATTAAACATGAACCAATGTTATCCTTGCTTTGCAGCAATAGTATATCCAAAGACAAAATAATATTTGCTGTCAAAATTCAAAAGTAAAAACATCTTTAATGGAACAAAATAAAAAACAATGTACATCCACATGTAAAAATATTGATTGCCAATGCAAACAGACTAAATTTTTAGAACCTTGAGCATTGTAAAAGTCTCCAAACATGCTATAACCAACAATTACATTAAAATCCATAGTAATGTAACACACTGCTTGTACTGTAATTACTGTTAATTATTGCATCTCATGTTTTGGAAATATCAAGCAGAACACTGCTCTATTTTAACATCCTTATCACTTCCACATTAAGCTGAGTGAGGCAAAACAAATATCACAAAAGAGTTTGCTGTTGCCTATTGTATGACAATGGTATTGTTGTCAACAATCATTTTATTGTATGCTACAGCTTTACTGAAGCCATCTTTTACAAGCTGTAAAACTTTGCGACAGCGCTTTATGGAATCTTCAGGGGTTCTTACTGGGATTTTTTCACTGTTAAATATCTTTGTATTTGTTTCATTTGTACAGCTGCTTTGTAACAATGTGCCATTGGAATTTATTTGTTTTTTATTTGATTTATAAATCCATTAACATTAAAGTAGAAAATGCCATGGGTGGTGTGTACAGTGCATCTGAAAAGTATACACAGCGCTTCACCTTTTCCACATTTTATGTTACAGTCTTATTCCAAAATGGATACAATTCTTTTTTTCCTCAAAATTCTACAAACAATACCCCATAACGTGAAAACGTGAAAGAAGTTTGTTTGAAATCTTTGCAAATTTAATTAAAAAAAAAACACATGAACATAAGTATTCACAGCCTTTGCCATGACACTCAAAATTGAGCTCAGGTGCATCCTGTTTTCACTGATCATCCTTGAGATGTTTCTACAGTTTGATTGGAGTCCACCTGTGGTAAATTCAGTTGATTGGACATGATATGGAAAAGGTCACACCTCTCTATAAAAGGTCCCGGAGCACAAACCAAGCCATAAAGTCCAAGGAATTGTCTATAGACCTCAGAGACAGGATTGTATCAAGGCACAGATCTGGGGAAGGGTACAGAAACATTTCTGCAGCATTGAAGGTCCCAATGAGCATTGTGGCTCCATCATCTATAAATGAAAGAAGTTTGGAACCACCAGGACTTTTCCTAGAATAGGCTGCCCGGCCAAACTGAGCCCAGACTTCAACATGATTGAACATCTCTGGAGAGAGCTGAAAATGGCTGTGCACTGATGCGCCCTTATCCAATCTCATGAAGCTTGAGAGGTCCTTCTAAGAAGAATGGGAGAAACACCCCAAAAATAGTTGTGCCAAGCTTGTAGCATCATATTCAAAAAGACTTGAGGCTGTAATTGCTGTGGAAGGTGCTTCAACAGGCGCTAGTATTGAGCAAAGGCTATGAATTCTACATGTACGTGTTTGTTTTTTTTTTTTTTTTTTTTTTTTTTAATTTGCAAAGATTTTAAAGAACTAACTTCTTACACATTGTCATTATAAGGTATTGTTTGTAGAATTTTGAGGAAAATAATGAATTTGATCCGTTTTGGAATAAGGCTGTAACATAAAACGTAGATAAAGCTGAAGCACTGTCAATAATTTCTGGATGCACTATACCTTATGGTAATCAATGCAGAACCAACGGTTCCATCAGGCTAGGGAATGAACAGACTAACAAATCCAAACTATTCCCCTGGAGTGAATTTTTAATGGCAGATTTTAACTTACTGTTATATAATGTTGTGGTTTCCATGGTGATGCATCAAGCTTGTGTTGTGGTTTCTTCCACCTCTTAGAAGGATCACTCAAATTCTTCAGGGTTTTGATGCCAAAAGATAGACTTTATTATCAGGGATATAAAGCCGAGTTGGTCTGCAGTGCAACTTCAGAGCTGCGCTTCTCATTCTTACAATCATTTTTATATATACATCTGCTACCCAGGAGGGCAGTACCTTCTATACAATAGTTTTACTACATACATCTGCTGCAAGGGAGGGCAGTACATTCCATACAATAGATTTACTACTTTGTTATTTAAAAGGGAGTCAGGGGCCTCACCACATGCATTCCCTTAAGAAGAGCATGTCTGGACATTTTCCAGCCTACATACAGATACACTGTGACTATAGTAGTAAAATAAGAGTTTAACATAAATGGCTATATTCCCTTTTAACTATACCTGATTTATTTATAATCTGATTAGTAAAATACTTCTGTTATGGGGGAGGTCCGTGCTGTACCTCATCCACACCACCAGAGGGAACCGTCTCCAGAATATTGACTGCTGATTCTAACTATGTTTCCCCTAATGCAACATTCCTTGGATTGATTACTTTCTCCTACACCTGACACTCATTTTACACAGTATATAAACCCCAGTCTCACATGCAGTGGCAAGTCTTGTTTTGCCCCAGCAACGTTTCTGAGTGGTTTTGATTACCTGTGTTTTGATATTTTGATACATGTATTTTTTGATATTGGATTGTTTAACTCGTTTTGCCTGTTTGCTGCCTGCCTTGATTACTGGACTCTTCTTTGGTTTATGATTGTTTGCTGCCTGCCACGACCCGTGCCTGTTCTATGTTTATGCCTCTGCCTTGCCTCTGATTAACCTGTTTACTGTTGCTCAATCCTACCTGTCTGTATCTCAAATAAATGCTGCAAATGGATCCTCATGTGTCACACTCATCATTACAACTCCACACTTGTCACCTGAATTTGTGGTGCTGTGCTGCTGACTGTAAGAGGACACATTTCAGTGTCTTTCTCAAAAGAGAAAGACACTGTTATCTTTTCTATGTGTATTTTTGCCCATTGCATGTAAAACTGAACCAATCCTGACAGGATTCATGAAGGGGCACTGACCAAAATCCACTGGATATGTCTATTACAGAAGAAATTGTAGCATCAGCTGGTACACAGGAGAAAATAGCAGAAGGATCAGATACCAACGGTTTCATTTTATCAACATACTTGTTCTGTAGTGAATTGTCAGCCTCCATTTACCATTTGGTTTCTTTACAGGCCACATTGGTGAGTTGCTGCTGGAGGATGTTTTTCGAATTATTCAGTTTTTCCAAATTTAGCACTACTTCATTTTTATAAGCCCAAACTGGCTCTGAGCAGTCGACCAAGCAGGGTGCCCTGGGTACAGAACACTCTCCTTCGTAACCATGTTTTTCTCAACAGGGATGACCTGTCTCAGCCAGATTAATGTGTTCCCCTGCAGCTGCAGACTGTCTGGTAGTTTACACAGTATGTCAAGGCCAAGTAGCGGCTGTGAGACTGGCCCAACCCATACTGCAGCCAATACACCTGTACCCTCAATGTTTATCATAATAGGTGTGTTTTTTCTCAGCTTAACAACTTTACCTGTAGCACTGTACATGTACCTGGAGTCAAACTCCCGAAGGGTAGACTGTACCCTCTGTCCATCCCAGAATGCAAGGCTATGGAGGAGTATATAAAGGAGGCTCTTAATATCAAGTCATGTGCTATGGCCTACCCAACTCCCCATCCATCTTCCAAGACTTTATGAATGAGGTGTTCTGGGAGTTACTCCATCAATTTGTGATTGTCTACATAGATGACATCCTGATCTACTCCCAGAACCTTACCCAACATCGCCACCACGTTGAGCAGGTCCTCCAGCAGCTGAGGGTTTACCAACTCTACCTTAAACTTGAGAAATGCGAGTTCCACAAAACCACCATTCAGTTACTCGGATATGTCCTCAGTCCTGAAAGTATCCAAGATGGACCAGGGGAAGGTGCAAGCCATCCATGACTGGCCCAGGCCTCAAACCGTTAAGGAACTCCAACGATTCCTAGGATTCTCCAATTTCTATCATTGGTTTATCAGCACTTCAGTTCCCTTAAAGGCCCCTCTCATCTCCTTGCTCCGTAATGTCTCTGTCCTGGAACCCCGAAGCTATAACTTCCTTTGAAAAACTTAAGCAGGCCTTTTGCACAACTACGATCTGCATACACCCTGACCCTCATTTCCCCTTTGTTATGGAAATCAACACCTCCACTGTCGGAGTCGAAGCTGTGCTGTCCCAATACCACAGAGATTCTCCACTTCACCATCCCTGAACATTTTACTCAAAGAAGCTTACCCCAGCGGAGCAGAACTATGATATCGGGAATCATGAGCTATTGGCAATCAAATTAGCCCCAGAGGAGTGGCAACACTAGCTGAAGGGAGCTCAACACCCGTCACAGTGATAACTGACCAATAAAACCTTGAATACATCCAAAACGCTACGAGACTGAACCTTTTTTCAAGTTTTAAGTCACAATTCAAGTTCACTATAACATACCATCCAGGACCCAATAATATCAAAGCTTTCTGTAAATAGTTTAAAAAGTTCATGTGTCTAAGCTTCCCTATAATTTTTTCCTATTTCAAACCTCTTAAGAAGCTTCTCCTCATTATTTCTGAATTTGTAACCTGTTTTCTAGATGTTCTTAGCATTTCAATAGCACATTTTGCACTTTACAGTAATGAATTTTCTCCACCCCAGACTCTAACTCTTCCATTATCATTGATCTCAGAAAGCAGCAGCTAACGGGAAAAGACATAAAATATTTGTGTTCTTGGACATTTGTCTTTAAACTGGTGAGGATGTCACACCCTGAAGAGTTGTGAGAGAGGTTCATCAGAGGTTGCCCTCTCAGAGGGAAAGTTAACTCTCTTTGTCTTCCAATATGCTGTTTGGTATATGGAATTTGATTGAATGTCAAGGTGGAAATCTTTAGAAGTTTTATAATATTACTATAACCAAAGTTATCAAAATATTATGGACACTAATGTACAGGATATCAAAAATGCAACTCATAGATGCTAAACACAGATACATGTAATCTTGATTAACAGAGTAATTCTAAAACGTATATTTAAATGTGCACAGATTAGGCACAGATATATGGTCTCCGGAGGCCTGGTTCTGCATCTGTGAGTTAATTGCAGTTTGGGGGTAGTTTTACAGACACTCCAAGAACATAGTTGGTTTGTGGAGTGAGGTATATGTAGTTATATTCATAAAATCTAACCAGTTATTGTGTGTTTGATCTATCTCAGACACTACACAGAATAGGCACATTAAATCGCAACACACCATATAGGTACAGGTTTCACACAGGTTTCATCCTGTTCATGACGCCAATAATGTTAGATGATGAATGAAGAGACGAAGAGTCCAGGGTGAAGAAGAGGAATTTTTTTATTATGGACACTTACTGTTCAAATGTGTCAGACTAGAAGAAATCGCAGAAATCACAACTACATATATCTCTCTGCCTGCTCAAGCATTTGGCATACTTCCCAGTTCCTGGGTGCACCATGTACTTGTTTATAATTTATTAACAGAAACAAAGGAGGTAGTTCAGCCTTGCAAAAAGCTTTGATTAGATGTTACACAGCATAAAAAAGAATGGAAATATAATACTACTTATGTCCCCACAAAACTTTCTAGGTGTCTTTGTTACAACATACTGACAGCCTCATAAAAATTTGGCTGCAGTGTCACCTATTTGTCAAAAGTTATAAATTGTTCTATTGTGTTGTAATGGGTTTTGCTTATGTTTTCTTAAACTGCTTTTCCTTCATGATGTTGATGGGCTTGACCCCATAATTGCTGCCTGCAGCTATTTTAATAATTTGATCCCTTATGGTTTTAGTATTTGGTTTAAAAACCTTATGGTTTTAGAACATGTAATGGCATGTTCTTTTCAGGTGATTTTTGTTTGATGTGTTTTTGTTTGTTTAAAAAGTTTTTCTTCGTTTTTTTGTTTTGTTCGATCTTGCGAACGTACTCAGCCCTTGCAGTTTTTAGAGACTTTGTACTGTCTTTCCATGCTACACTACTAGTAGATAATGAATGAAGAGACGAGAAGTCCAGGGTAGAGATGAGGAGGTTTATTAAAGACATTTACTGTTCAAGTGTCAGCTTAGAAAGAGACTGAACACAGAAATCACAACTACATATATCTCTCTGCCTGCTCAAGCATTTGGCATACTTCCCAGTTCCCGGGTGCATATCTTGTTTATCATTTCTTAACAGAAACATAGGAGGTAGTTCAGCCTTGCATAAAGCTTTGATTATGTTACACAGCATAAAAAGAAAAGAATGAAAATTTATAATACTACTTATGTCCCCACATTCCCCCCTTTAATCATATAAAATATTTGATTAAATAGACTGATTAAATGCAAGCAAACTTTTATAATCATTATTAAAACATTCTTTGAAAAGTTTGGATGGCCAATCCATACTCTTCTCTTCTGCATGCTCTTAAAAGAACAGTTCTTCTCTGTCATACTGCATACTGCAGTATCAGTTGAAGAGATGTGTAAAGTTGTTTTGGCAAAACAACAACACTCTTATTGTGATGTAATGTCCAGAGTGTAAACAGAATGCTATGTTTCAGAATTTCCATGTTGCTTGTAACCATGTACAGATCTCAGCTTGACATCCATTACTTTGCTCTTCTGCTGTTGTATACAGGAGACAATGCATGGTCCAAAAAGACATAGGAGGAGCAATACAACCAATAGAGGCACAAACATTGAGATCAAATTACCTCATCCTCCAAGGACACCATCAAATAACCCTGAGAGGGTTCATTCCTTGCCTATATTGTTATACACTCTCTGCAGATTGTGTAACTTTGTCATAACCTTTGTAAAATTTCCATCTGGGCCAGTTGGGGATAGAGGTACAGCAAGTATCATGGATCATTATTCAGACACCTTCCTTATCAACAAGTAAATAAAGATTTACTAAATTATGATTTACTAAATGTTAATTATTTACCATTTCTTGTTTGGAGTCATTCTGCTGGTAGCATCTAATTGTCTTCCCAATGCTTATAAAGCCTTATTGGTATAATTAGTCATTCTTTGTTGATTGTAATGTAAATAATTTATACATTCAGAATTTTTTATTTGGTGTAACCTGTACTAAGATAGACTCAAACCAACTTCAATAGGGATACCTCTGGGTTGTACTATAGCATCTATAAACACAGTAGGATCTTTAGGGATGACAATAGCATGCTGTTTCCTGTGTCCTTTCATGGTGCTATTTTTGCCTTTATTAACCAACCTAACAACAGAAATATTTTCCTTTAAAGTCACTCTTGCACATAATCCCTTTCCATCAATCGGGACATGTGTCAGTAATGTCTTACTACCACAGACCCAGTAAAAAATGGACACTGCTCTATCTTGCCACCTACAAAAATCAGGGACTTTGTTAGCATATATTCCCATTAATATGGGATTTGCCCCTCTATCATATATCGTAAGACACCCAGTTGTATTTCAATAGTCAGTTATTCCCTTCCCTGTTACGGGAAACCAATAGCATTCTGTCTTGTTTACTGCTTCCAACAATATAACATCAGCTGCATTTGGAGGTATCTCATCATCTCTAGCATATCAAAATCGATCAGTACGTTCTTTAAAATATGCATTAAATGCATCAAATTCGAAGTCGAAGACATACTCAAGGCATTGTACGCTTGTATATCCCCCTGGCAAAGGACCCACTAGTTTACATTTTTCCTGTACCTCTTTGTAATGGCTCCCCCATGTATAGGGATTATTAATACAATGTCTTAGAATGTGGAAGTTTCTGACATATAATGCAATCTCCTAAAAGGGCAGTTGTCACTGTGTAATTCATGTATTGCAACCAAGAATTTCCACTTGCTGTTATCAGAAATGGATCGTTCACTAGAGAGAGCTGAGTCCCCCCCAGAACATTTAACAGTGCCAAAATTATTTTGATAATAAACTATTTTGTACTAGTTGGATTTAACTCAACATGCATGACTTGGCATGTATGACAGATTAAATCACAATCACAGATACTATTAATTATATCAATAACATGTAATGGAATGTTCTCTGGGTGATACCGTTCTTCTGGGTGAAACTGTTGTTTCTTTCCTGATCACCACTGACCCTACATAAAATAAACAAAGTGAAAATTCCACACTAGGAACTACTGATGTTCTGTGCAAATAATTTCCCCTTTGGTGAATTGTATGATTAGGTTAGGGACTGAAAAAACTTGATAATGTCTGGAGATCAGCAGGTCACACATGAATGGTCTTCGTGGGCAGAAAGCAGTACTTTGATGCCCATGTCATCAGTCGATCAACTTCACAGAGATGTTTAAACACAGTTGGCATGTGCTCAGATTCTGTAAAACGGAAAAACAAAACAGGAAAGCAGTGTGCAACAGTAAGTTGATAAGGCCATTTGATATCTCTCCCTTTCAATTATCAGTCTTTAAACTGTTTAGTGTCAGTGAGCAAACTAACACTTGACACAGCACGACAATGTGAGCCATGTATCCAATTGGTCTTACCCTACACTTTAACTACTGTAGGCATGATTAAGAGATTTTGGTAAGGTCCTTCCCATTTACGACTGAGTGCATCTACCAACTCTGTGACTTCCTTCTGGTTTAGTATTGGTGTGCCTTGTGTCGTATCCCCTAGCGTTCCATATTTGCCCAAAATCATGCACTACCCCAAAGGCATATCTGCTGTCTGTGTAAATGTTACATCTCTTACCCTCAGCTATTTTGCAAGCCTCAGTGAGTGCAATTAGTTCTGCCACTTGTGCTGTGGAGAACAGGAACAGGAAGCCAGGACCCTGACATGACCCCCCACCCCCAAAATGGGCACACACCGGGCGTCTCAAAACCGACAAACAAGACAAAACAGACCACTCAGACAGACTAGACAGACAGACCTAGGCCGAGAAACGGACCTAGGCAGACCCGTCAGATGGGCCAAGGACCCTGACACCAACTCTTCCATTTTCATAGATATCTTAAAGCAGCAGCTAACGGAAGTTAGCTCACTCACTGGTGGTACTTTTTATGATTATTTATAAAATCTGTGACCTCTGAAGGCTGTCTTACCCAGGCAGAATAGCCAACGTCTCTGGTCTAAACCTCTGATGGTTTGACGATTCGGTGGTACCTCAATCCATCATAATCTCACTTGACAAACATTTGCCACTGTGCCACCTCAAGCCGTCAAACCAGGTCCACCCGTTCTTCCTCTGCTTTAATCTGCATCTCCAAATGCAGTTGTCCAAATGTCTAGCCACTGTGTAGGCACATTAAATTGCAGCAACAGCAACACCATATAGGTACAGGTTTCACACAGGTTTTATCCTGCCATGACACCAAAATGTTAGATCATGAATGAAGAGAAGAGGAGTCCAGGGTGGAGATGAGGAGGTTTTTACTAAAGACACTTACTGTTAAGTGTCAGCTTAGAAAGAGACTGAGTACACAGAAGTACATACAACTGCATACATCTCTTAAAAAACTAAACATGGAAATATATATTTGAAGCATTCTGTTTACACTCTGCACATTACATCACAATAAGAGTGTTGTTGTTTTGCCAAAACAATTAACTTTACACATCTCTTCAACTGATGCTGGTATGCAGTATGACCGAGAAGACCTGTTCTTTTAAGAGCATGTAGAAGAGAAAAGTTTGGATTGGACATCAAACCTTTCAAAGAATGTTTTAATAATGATTATGAAAGTTTGCTTGCATTTAATCAGTCTATTTAATCAAATATTTTATAGTGAAAATAGAGGTCATATCACTACTTATTTCATCTAGTTAATTTGTATCTATAGGTGTTCTAAGCAAGTAAGACAGATCAGGCAGGTTATTTATAAATTTGTCTGCTGTGGCTGGGACAATTGTTCTTCCCTGTCAGTAACATAGATAATTATGGCTAACATTACCAATATGGAGTTGCCACGAAACAAGATGATGATCACTGACATTGTCGCTATGAGGCATAATATCCTAATCAGTAGGATCAGTTCCATGTGATATAATTAAAGCTTATGATTAAAGCAATGAGTGGGTCTTCAAACATGTTGCATGACTCCAAAAGAGTTTAGTAGGTCTGTAAATGCGAGTCCTAACACATTGTTTGTGTTATCTACATGAATGAGTCTGCTCCACCAGGCTACTGTTAAAAGTATAAGTCTGGTTGGTTGTCGTGGTTGTGTTGCAACTATTTATAAAGATATGCTTAATGTTACTTAGTCAACAGGACACACGTTTAAATCATTTGAAGTGCTTGTGTTAAATGTTACGCTACCAGTTACAAGAAAAAATCCTGCTCTCTTATGTACTGTCTATCGTGTACTGTCTAACTTGTTTTGTTTTGTAACAAGTTTAATGATAAATATATTTCTAGATTTTCTCTCTGACCTATTGGTTAATACTAATAAAGCACTGATTGTTGGAGAATCTGTGGGAAAGTTGTAAGTGTGCACCTTACCTTTACCTGATGTCATGTACAAGGCCAGACAATGATTCCTCGATAATCACAGCATAGCATTCCGTCCCTTTGGGGTGGTGGGGTGAAGCGATTCTGGGTAGTGATCTCAAAGAGCAGTGGTGGTGAGGGGGAGCATTTTTTGACTGAGTTCTGGCTAATGACTTCTGCTGCTGGTCTGCCTGTGTTGAAGTAAAATTTATTTAAAATTTATTGTTGTTAATTTTGTATTAACAACAAACCAGGAACTTACTACAGTTCTGTGAGAATCAATAAAATGGTTCTCCGCTGTCATAGCCGGGCCTGCTTCTCAAGTACATTGTTGATCTGCTTCTCCACAACCTCCAGCTCCAATTGTACATATCTGCCATATATATTAGCCATTAGAAAAATAAACAATAATACTCTGCATGAACGATGGATACACATGATGAGTGACAGTCGAGAACAAGTTAGTGTTGCTAACAGGCTATAAGCTAGTAGTGGATGTATGCAGAATACTTCTGGGGGCATGTTCACTCGGAATAGAAATCAAGAATAAGTCACAAACTGAGTTGTTTTACAGAAATAGAAGATTTGAAGAAAATAGAAGCTCCAAACCCAAACCTGGTTGCAGTAACTTGTGCCCAGTCTGGTCATGAAACGGTTATGCAAGAAAAAGTAAATTTTAAGTTAGGAACACAACAAACCAATGGCAAAGAACAAACGCTAAGGAAAGCTAACTGGTGTTGCCTTGTGCCACCTTGCATTGCCTGCATCAGGGTAAAAAAAATTGCACTTGAACATACAGGGCAAGCTACAGCTGTCAGTCAACTAGCGTGTACTCTCTGCCCTTGCATGAGAAAACATAGCTCTAACAAACCAGCAGGTGGCCATAGTCTGCATTTGGCATTTAAAGAGGAAACTGTAAGAGCTAGAATTGCTGAAGAGTTTGTGTAGGTTTTTTTAACCATGTCTGCTAAGTTGCAAATAGCACTGGCATTGTCAGCCCTGTGACAAATGAGAAGTGACAAGAATGACAAGTCTCTGCATTCCTTCCTTACTCCATTGCTGGTTTGCATTCATCAGTTCCATTTTTTCTTGTGTGTTCATTCAATAAAATGAACAGCCAGTCTAAATTCTCTTATTCGGTGATGACCTCCACTGCTGATTCGACATGCAGAAAAGACCAAAAACAGCTGACGGCATCTGACTAGAGCCAACGGTGTGCAACATACCAACAAAACTAAAGACAGCTGATACTCAAAAGCCACCCAACATTGCCCGACCGCCTACTGTCGGTTTGGTGGGTCCAAGGCTTTAGAAAGCTGTTCTGGTGGACAGATCAGATCTGGCTTATTAATAACCTCTAATATTAGCATTACCGTCCCCAAGCAAGATCATTGTCAACGATAAAATCAACACCTTTAACAGGAAATGAAGGTCACTTGGCAACTCTCACAAATCTGGTACATAAATCACTATGCAGGTGCACACAATGTAATGGTGCCTTTAAAACCTATTTCAATGCCTTGTACAATTACACTCAAGCCACAAAAAGTTCCGTAAGACAAAGGCAATATGTCAGCCAAAATAAGTAATTGCAGCACACTCCTATCCCTAAACATCCTTATCCCTTTATGAGCCTTAGGCTTTCCAGTTGGAAAATTTAACCCTTTCAAGACAAAAGGTCCTTAGCTATCGTCAATAACATCATTCACAGTACATGTTTTACAAACCCTACAATTTCAGTTGGTTTTGCTGTTTGCATTTAATTGCTAAACAGTCAGCTATCATATGCCCTTGTTTGTGACAATAAAACATTCTCAAACCTTTTTAGACTAAGAAGAATTAGTATAGGGATGGGAGGACTGTGAGTAAGGAGGGTATAGGATGAGAACGAGCAGAAGAGAAAAAAACACTTGTGTGGAAACACAAACTCATCTGCCAAAACAGCTGGATGGGATAATGAAATTACTTTCTGCTCATTAAGGTACATGACAACATACTTGGGAAAACATCACAATTTTCCTTAAAGAGATAAAGTCATTCACCTTCCTAGTTGTACATCATTTATCAAACAAAATACCTTTATGCTCTTGCGAACGCCACAAAATCTTGGGTGGAACTCTTCTTATTTCTGAATCTCCGCTTCAGGAACTAATTCATAAGCACCAAGAATAGCAGATTTATAGTAATATTTAAAACTTTCCTCTAAAGAAAGAGTAAAAGAAACCTTTTGAGCCTTACCAGTTAATATACACTGCAGTAACAGAGGTCAGACATCCTTGGGCCAACGAAGGGAGGAGACAAAATCACAAAAGCACTAATATAAGAATCTACCACCAACATTTACTTACATCAAAGATAGATGTGGACGGAGCAACTGATGGGGAAGCATTAGAGACCTGAGCAGGGTTTACTGTGCGACTGAGCCAGCAGCAACCTTGATTGCTTCCAGTTCAAGCTGTCTTAGCTTCACCTGGTTATTGGCCTCAATTTTGAGCCTGCATACTTTCAGATACATCTCAAGCTCATCCTGACATGCCTTGGCTTTTTTTTGTGCCTCTAATTCTATGAAGGGTAAACAAACTTTCATTCGTTTCATTTGCAGAATCAGTGGAAACAGAAGAGAATGGATCAAAGGACGATAAACCGGGCTTGGCATCAGCCTGGGTCTCCGCCTCACCAGCAGCTCTGCCTCCCCGCTTGTCCAGATTTTCCACAGCACTAGAATGCCCGACAATACCAGTCTCCCCAACTTCACTACCCAACATAGGGAAAACATTAAGATCACGCAGGTGTCCATGTAACAAACCCACAGTTGGGAAGGTGCTACACAAATCCATGGTTGGATTATTTTTAACCCAACATTATTATGAGTGTTAAATGAGCATTGCCATTTGTGGCCTGATCAGGTCCAGAGTTCATTTCAACACAATTATACTTGATATAATTGACAGACAATGTCTTTTTTGTGGAGGAAGTGTATTTGAGTCTTCGTATTTAGGGAGAGCTGGCAAAAGGTTCAAGGGGACTCTATAGGCAGATGAAACTAGGGTCTGTACATACAAGAGCTTACGCCTGACTGCAGAAAGTTATTTTTCTAACTTTAAACTGAAATTGCTGCAGGAAATTATCCATTTTAAAATTTAAACACATCACAGTTTAGGAGAGCTTGTCATAGCTACTACCTGACACAAACTAATGCTTTTTAAACCTGTTACATACCAATTGATCATCTATCACCGCCATTTTTCATGCTTCAGATAAGCTACAATTTTTACTATTTATACTTGAGTAAATATGTATAAATAACACATGGGACTTGTTGTCTGATCAACTACAACAACAGCCTGAATAAGGCTTTTTAATATTTTTAAAAAGCATAGCTTGTATTTATCTTGAGAATGCAACTAGCCGATGCAGCTGGCAGACTCTTACCTTTTAACAGCAACCTGACTGTAGGCAATTCCTCCTCAACTGTGGATTAGATTTCCTTTGTCTTCCAAGCATTTCTATATTAAATATACATATTAAATTATATAATGTTATATAATATTATATTCACATAATAAATAAAAATGAAAGGGTAAACACTTGCACTTTCTGCATCAATTTTTGTGGTGTTTTGTCACACCACAAAAACTTTTTGCACTTTTTGTCTTGGTCTCATGTAATTACAGTTAGGGGTGTGACTAAGGGAACCAGTATGCTTAAGCATAAAACCAAAAGTTTTAAAGAGCGCCTGACAACATTTTAATAAATGGTACTAGTATCAGGTTAGTTGCAGGGGGAGGTAGCTACAACACACAATAGCAATGTCTTTTTCAGTGTCAGACTCAAGTTAAAACTGCTTTTCTGCAGCAGTATTTTCATATTTAAACTAAGATTTGTATAAGAAGTTCAATTCATTATTGTGAACGTTAATGCAATGTTAACATTAATGTTAAATTCATCATCATGTGAACACAAAGGTTAATGTTCAACGAAGTGCGGTTTTATTTTTATATAGTAAATTTTGGAAGTATATTTTGCTTTCGACACAACCAAAGAATTCACCACACTTTATCGCTTAGATGAACAAATGAAAGAAAAATGTATATTTGTGGTTTATTTTAATGCTATAAATGTGGGTGATAAACAATTAGCACTTATCAACTGATTCACAACTTGACACCAAATGCCTGCTATAAAAATATTTATTTACAAGGGCTATAATTAAAAGGCTATAAAGGATACATCACTTATGTACAGATTCAGTAAAAAATGCATACATGTAAAAACAATAGTAGTAGATGTTTAAAAGTTAAAAGTGCTTCTGTTATTAGCAAGCTGGAAAGAGTAACCCTCCGAGGTGGTTCCTGGAGCAATGGATTTATCTTCTTCCTCCTGAAAAATAAACACCACATGAGTAAAAATCAAATCGTGATATTCAAAGAAAAGAAACCAGTAATGCTTAAAATAAAATGTACATTTCAATATAAGCAAACTCACAACAATATTGTTAATGTTGGTGTTTTTATCCGTTCCTGCTTGCAGGATTTCTCCAAACACTTACCTCCCCCCCAAAGTATTTTTCAATTAATCTGAGAGCAGCTTTGTACACCATCTCATTCTCGTGTGTCTGGAGAGCTTCGATCCTGTCCAATCCACCACACTCCTCTATTTTTATACACAATATCTCTGTGTCTCCAGTCTTATCTGCTGCCTACAAATCAACATAGCAATAATTTAACAAGGTTGTTTTATGCAACATTAAGTGCAATATTAACCTTTTCATCCATATTACTGTAAAGGTTGGTATAGAGTTGATAATCTATGATAATAGTAGGTGGTATAATTTTGTGTGCAAACATTTGTTAAGAGTTGTTTGAGTAGCTATATGTGTGAGCCACACAGTCTCTCTGTTGGCAGTTGGTGACTTCAATGCTTGTTCTCAATCACAAAATATTTGACAGTATGCTGTGGGTGTCAGCTTTCACTGTCACAATATGTGACAGTACTGCCGAAGTGGTTAATGGACATTTACATTAAGCCTCTAAGAGTTCTGTGTTTTGCATTCTGTTGCTAAATGTCTGCCTTAGCACCTGAATTAAATGACATGTTATCCTCAAAGTTATAATTTTAGTTATCAGAGAAAGCATACCATGAAAATATTGGAAATGCCATCTAGGATAACCAAGATCATCTTGACATCTTTGGCTGACAGTAAGTTGAGTAAAGGCACAAGAACATTGCACTGAATAAGATACACAATTTGATCCACTGTCCCACCGCTGGTGTAGTTTGTAATGGCCCATACTGCCTCCTTCTGTGTCTTAAAGTCTCCCTGATTTTAAGAAACAGAAAAAATACTAAATAAACATGAGCAAAATAAAATCTAGAAGCTTCAAAGTATGGAAATGAGTCATGCACATTTATGCTATTTTACCTGCTTAAGGATCTCCACAAGCAGAGGCACTAGGCCTGCGTTGATGACTTCCTGAATCTGTGTGTCCTTTCCTGCAGTAATGTTAGACAGTGTCCATGCTGCCTCTTTCTGAATGCTGAGCTTAGGATGTTGCAGTAACGCAGGAAAAGCAGCCAAAGCCTCAGCGTTTAACACACTCTGGGTCTGCTCATCTGTACCTGTCACTATATTACCCACTGCTCTTAGTGATGGGGTCTAAATGGAGTAAGGTTACACATGGAATAACTACAATAAACTGTTCATAATAATTGCTTAAATAATATAATAATTTGTTTTATTAATTACAAATAATAATTTGTTTTCTTTTTACATAAACAAATGATAACAGCTTTTTTACATATCAGTAAACGCACCACAATAGCAATATCCCCACAACTGAGGAGCTGCACCAAACGGGTCACAAGACCAGTCTGTACCACCAGTTCAATTCGCTCATTTGGCCCATCTGTTAGGTAAGAAACCGCCCAGCAGGTGTCAGCAAGCACCTCTCTGTCACTATGGTGAAGCAAACGGAGCAGGGCAGGCAGCATTTGCTCAACTGCAGCCATTGGTGGGGCCGGGTCCTTATTCCGACACAGGTTTGAAAAAGTCCAAGTGACATTCCTCAGGTAGCTAGGCTGAAGATGATGAGTGAAAGTTTTAAATATTGTAAATTATTCTCCTATTAAAAAACTTTTCTGAAACACTTTGGATAAAGGTTTCTGCAACAACAATGTAACAACAATGTACACGTGTAAATGTACAAAAAAACAACTCACTGTAAAATTGGATAGGTCAGGGATGCTAAAAAGTGACAGAAGGTGATTAATGGCCCCATTTTTGATCACTTTATCTCTGTATGTTGCTCCATCACCTAACAAATTAAACAAATTAAAAAAAAACAAATTAAAAGTCATGAAAACAAAGCTTGAACTCTTGGGACACTTAAAATTGCCATATTACACACGTGTTAACTATGTTTCATTTTTTCACTTTACTAACAACATCTAGGCAATTAAAAAACACTTCTTCCACACCTGCTATGTTCCCTAGTGCCCATATGGCCTGCTCACTGATATGAAGATGAGGAGAGGAAATTAGACCAATGAAAGCTGGGATTGCTCCCCCATCTACCACAGCCCTTGTCTGCTCAGATGTCCCAGATGCGATATTAGTCAGAGCCCAGGCTGCCTCAAATTGTACAGGAGGACACTCAACCAATTCCAGTAAACTCACAAATTTAGCAACAAGGCCTGCATTCACAATCTGGTCGATTGGAGGATTCTTTTCCCTTGATAGTAGCTTCCTGTGGACATTGATTAAAAATAAAGCAAACATCAAAAATCAGACAAATTAACAAAAGATGAACTAGGCAAATGTCTGAGCCAGGAGGTTACTATAAATATGTTCATAGTAAAAACCAATCTCGATGACAAAGATATTTTCAGGGCTGCAATTCTTAGTTTTAATTGCGGAGTATCCTACCTTGCCGCTTGTGTGGCTTGCAACTGATGATCAGTAGTTTGGCTGTTTATGCCCCACACAATTTCCTCAATGCTCCAGTGCTGCGAAGACTGTGGTAAAGGATTTGTGTAATTTAATTGGTCATAATTTAATTGACTTTTGTATAAAGTGACTTACAGTACAATGTATTAAAGAGAAACAGTCCCTGAGTCACCTGAAATTAAGGACATAGTCAACAAACCATGGTGTTTGAACCTATAATTGTTGGGGTACCAGCCCAAATAATTAAGTTTCACCATCCACCCTCATACAACATTTCAACTCTACCTGGGCATTCTGACTCTGTTCCTGTGAAGTTGTGACAAAATCATCTGAAACACAAGTTACATTTCTCCTTTTAAATATCTGATCATCTTTTTTCGCCTTTCGGAGCTCCACGCTGACTTCAATTCTTCTCTGTCTCAATTCCTATAGTTTAAAAAAGAAACACTATACTTAACACATCCATTTTAAAGACTCTGTAACTGAATAAGTCGACTGTTGGATGGAGGACTTACATTAGCATCCTTTCCTTTATTTTTAAACTGGTTTATACGAATGACACTGTCACTCCCATTAGAAGTCATTTTGTTCTCTTCAAAACAATGAAAGAATTTGATCAGAGATTTAAACACACAGTGTGTTACATAAAGAACGTTATGATTTCCGGGCACATTTGTGATGCTTTTAACCATGTGCTATAATTCACACTGACAAAAGTCATTCTTGCACACAGATGAAACAAACTGTTAAAAGAAGTTGCGAGTAGACTCATTTAGTCGCACTGAGAGTCGAATCGATTAAAAGTATTTTTAAGTTAAAAGTTAGTGTAGATTTGAGAAAAGCTTACCAGTTCCTCGTTCCTAACAACGATGACGCATTCGGGGCGGTACTACAGCGGCTGTAGCACACTTGCCCTGCGTCATAATTTACATACTATTGCAATATCAAAGAAGCTTAAAAGCAAGCCTGAAAATAAAGGCGTAACGCAGGAAGAATACCAGAAGGACACCAGAGGTGCCCTTGAATGGATGTTTATAGAGAAATTAGGCTGCATAAACTACTTTTTGTGAGGAAAAAGCGTATCATTTAATAAATAGACAGCCTGTCCGCTGATTTCCAACATGTTTTACATTAAACAAAACCTTTGTCTGGAACTGTACGTAGATTTTATTATGATTAAGACGCTATTTATAATAGAAGGTGAGCTATGACTTTAATAAGCGATCGGGTGAGCGATGTTTTTCGGGTGTAGAAAAAGTGGGCGGAAAATTCCATAGACTTAACATTGGGCTGAATTTTGTGACACAATAGCTCTGCATCAGGATGTCGTAGAGACTTGGGGGTGGGCTCATATAGCTCTACACCCTAGCAACCTCCTAACATCATGAATAAGCCATGTTTTAGTATGTCTATGTGCTAAAACATGTTAACATCGTTGACATTTTCTTCAGAAAGTGTATCTAGTTAATAAATACTGTGTAATATTATGTGATATTGTATATTGTCTAAAGCAAATAAGAAATATAGACGTTTTCTTTTGGCTTTTAGGTTTCACCAATTAAAATAAAACTTGAATTGTAATGACTGTTATGACTGCTGTGTATGCGTAAGGATAAAAACCTTTTAAAAACCTTTTATTAAACCAATAAAACCTTTTATTGAATAAAAGTAAAAGAAAATAAGCATGAAGACTTAATAAATAAAAATATGTATTATTCCATTGTCTTCAAATTTCAACAATTAAGTTACAATCACATTGACAGAGACTAATGGCACGGCGATGTATGCCCAATAATGCTGTTTAATGCAAAGCAGATTGAAATCTAATATTTTATTGTGACAAGAAACTGTGCAACGTAAACTGCAATTGACTGTCGTAAAACTCTGAACGCCACTGACGTCTTGTCATTACTGATTGGCTGATAATCCTCACACGATGGAAACTGACCGTCATGCGTCAACGGTAGATTAGCTGAGTTTGCTATCTTCCCATATTAATAGAATCTCTGGCGTAGCGCGCAGTAATGTGATTCATGACGACAAGAAAGACATGATTTTTATGGTAACCGCAAAATCTCGCGAGATCTGATACGGTCGGGTCCTAGTGCTCAAACGATTACAGATAAGGATAAGATATCGTCAGAATAATGTAGTCGTTTTGTTGCAGTGTCTTGTGTATGTTAGTCCTCTCTTTAAAATTTCGAACAGAAATAGTCATGTGTCTATTTAGTTTAAATTAAGTTGTTTCTCAAACGTGGTTGTGATGACCCAGTGGCCTAATGGATAAGGCATCAGCCTCCGGAGCTGGGGATTGTGGGTTCGAGTCCCATCTGGGTCGACTGTGCTTCCATTTTAAAAAAGAGAATAGTTTATAAAGTCTATCTTCAAATATAATTGTGCATTTACCATGAAAGAGAAATAATCTGCAGATTGTTATTGCTGGTCTTAAACTCCTGTATATAACAATAAAGCTGGACTGTTAGCATGTAGGGCTTTCGTGGTCATTTAGGATCTGATAATTAGGAATTGTTTATGTAAATATTTTATATTTTATTATATTATATTTTTTATTTTATAGGTGATCTCTGTTTAATTTGATTATGGTGCGATTGTAGGTGTTAATGTCCTGAAATAAAGATTTCTGTGTTGTCCGTGTGGAGTCACTTTTTAAATGGTTGACTCCAGCCCTAAAATGCGCGACACAACGCTGCAAAGATTCACAGAGACGCAATGTCACGCATTCCGCCACTTTTCTATATCGTTCCTCTCTAACAAGCACATGAGAACACCATTAATGGTAAGTCCGTTTTTACTGTCGTGAAGTCACGACTTTACACCATTGTAAAGGTACATAATTACTTTGTCTTACCATGGTAATTACACAAAGGTATAAAAGAAACAAGTACATTAATTCTTAATTTGTAGGAATAAAATATTCAAGTAAGAGTATAGCAGAAAGTAAAAATAGCAGAAAGTTGACATAAAATGTGAAGACCAGGAAATGATAATTGTATAAAACCAGAGCACTAAAACCATTTGCACTAAATTTGGTATATAGCATCTAGAGACACTCGCAACAAACTTGGTAAGTGTCATCACAGGCATATCCTGAAGGTGCATACACAGTTTGCCACAGCACTGCCTACTTGTACATTTATATAAAAAAAAATGTTATTTTTGCTTATTCCTTTGAAACCTCGATCTAAAATCATTAATATTTTGATTCATTGATGTATGCCAAGTAAAACAATATCTGATGTTCCATGGTTTGCTGTGGTTGGCATGGACCATTTTCAATTTTGTCGTAAATTCCAGTATTTAACAAATGCAACTGAGTATTGTTACGAAACTTGGTTGGGTTCATCATCACTATGGTCTGACGTGAACTACAAAATTGGGGTCTGTGCCACCTGGTGGTCAAAAGATCTAACAAACTTTGTGAATGTTTATAACGCATGACTGAAATAACATATTGTCATGCAACCCCTTTCTTTAAATTCTTTGGGTCATGTCCTACAATACAACATTTGTCCTAGTCAATTATTTTTGATCATTGATTTATTTATGATCAGCGTTTGTCTGATTTGCAAGAAATTTGGTATGTAGCATCTAGAGACACCACTGATACAGTATAATTATGGAACTCATTGATACCTCTTACCGTTCTCGTATAACGCGTCTACGTATTTTACGACAAGCACGTCAAAAAGTATATGAGGCTGCATCTTTGCCATGCTTTGGTGTATTGACTTGAAATATGTAGGTGTCAATTTCATAATATCCTGACAGTCCATAAAAATTTGGTGATAGCGCCACCTATTGGTCAAAAGTTGTTTTTGTTTTATTGTGTTATAATGGGTTTACTTATGTTTTCATTAACTGCTTTTCCTAATCACATTATCAGGAATGTCCACAAATATTTTCCTCTGTGCCAATGATGGCCTTTACCCCGTACCCCGTAATTGCTTCTTGCAGCTATATTTTTATTGTTGTCATTATAAATATTCAGACAAATCAGGGATTGTCTCATTTAGTGGACAGACGTCAACACTGTTATATTTATATACACCAAATATGTTTGGTGTTACCAGTTCCAAGCAAAACATTTACCCATAACATTAGCTTCACATTCCCTATAATTACTCAGAAACATTAAATCTGTATTGGTTGTTAGGAAGCGGCATTGCTTAATAAATATCTCCTAATTAATTTGATCTGCTACTTTGATGCTAGAAACATTTAACTGAAATTTTGTGTCCCAATTATGTCAGTATAGCTGCCGAGTCCTCAACTATGGGATCAATTTCTCGCCTTTGCTTTAACGGATAAAAAAATAAGCGCAACACAAAAAAAATAATAATGAGCATGAATCTTAAATGTTAACATATTTTAAATAATATTGCACAAAACATGAATGCTAAGTTTTCTGAAATACACATGAAATAAATGTTTACCGTACTCTGTTTACTGTGCTCTCTGACATTTTTGCTCATATTTTCACTTATGTTTTTTCTTTTCTCTCCTCACTCTTGTTTCCAGATTCTGCACTTGTTTTTCCAAATGCTGCAGTTTCATGTAAGTCAGGGTGGGCTTTAGTTACTATTGGTAGACTAGATCTAGACTGACAGCTCCTCCTGTATCTAATCATTTGAAGAGGGAAACTGACATGACTTCAGTGCAACTCATGACTGCTGATGCTCACTTGTACAAATACATTTTTTTGGATTGGCTTCAAAAACATGACAAAACATGACAAATATAGGCTAACAAAATCTAGTAGTTTTGTTACATAGTTGGAACTCTGACATTTTACTTTGGGTGGGGGTGGGTGGTGTGGGACTGGGGCAGAGGTAAGAGGATTAAGAGGAGAGGACCGCACAGGCTTGATCTTAGAGACATGGATGACTGGGTGAACCCAACCGAGGGAAGAGGGAAGTCAGAGCCTGACCGCCACCAGGGTCAACACCTTGGAGAACCTGTATGGTCCAATGAACCTTAGAGCCAGCTTACGAGATGGCACCCGGAGAGGAAGCTCTTTGGAGGAAAGCCATACACATTGACCGCAGGTGTAGACAGGATGAGGGGTACGACGTGAGATCTCATTGCCAAGACCCCCCCCAGCCTTCTTCCAGGGGCGCCGACAGCATCTGACGAAACCTAGATCCTCTGGTTCTTCTGCAGGTTCTTTTGCAGCCTCTGGTTCTTGTGCAGGGAACAGGTGGTGGGGGGGGGGAAGGTAACCAAGGGAGCATTCAAATGGGGAGAGACTAGACGAAACAGGGGGGAATTGTGGGTGTACTCAACACACGAGAGCTGTGGCACCGATCTGTTGAAGAACTCTTTCCAGAACCGGAAAGTGAACTGCAGACCCCTGTCAGACACAACATCAGTGGGTAACCCATGGAGCCAGAAGATGTGGTCGACCAAAACTTGACCAGTTCTTCCGGGCTGAGGGTAGTTTGGGCAGAGGGATAAAATGGTCCACCTTGGAGAAGCGGTCCACCACAGTCAGAAGGGCAGTGTTACCATTGGAAGGAGGGAGTTCAGTGACAAAGTCAAGGGCAATATGGGACCAGGGGCGGGAGAGAATGTTGGAAGTCTTGTTCTGCACGCAGGCAGGGCAGTGGCTGAAGTCCACACTGGAGGACTTCAGGACGAAGCGCAACTGACACAAACAGTCGACTCTCAGGACACCCTTCTGGAATTTCAGCCTCCCGAGTGGCCAGCCTCACTCGCCACTCGACCTCCCATGAGAAAGACCCTACCACCACACCTCAATTGAGGATGGCTTTGGCCAGCGCCTTCTCCCCGGGGGATTCGAAAGCGTGAGAGAGGGCATCAAGTTTGACATTTTTGGAACCTGGCCGAAATGAGAGGGAGAAATTAAAGCAACCAAAAAAAGAGTGCACATCGGGCCTGTCATGAGCTCGGCCTCTTGGCCGAATGGATGTACTCAAGATTCTTGAGATCCGTCCAAACCAAGAAGGGCTGCACTGATCCCTCCAGCCAATGGCGCCACTCTTCCAAAGCCAACTTAACCACCAACGGCTCTCAATTGCCAATGTCGTGGTTCAAA
Source organism: Chromobotia macracanthus (assembly GCA_036877525.1). Lineage (NCBI taxonomy): Eukaryota > Metazoa > Chordata > Actinopteri > Cypriniformes > Botiidae > Chromobotia > Chromobotia macracanthus. The sequence goes on along the minus strand of JAZGTH010000001.1, from coordinate 6,658,244 downwards.
TCTGCGGGACTGAGAAGTAGGCGCAGGGATGCACCTTCCCATCACTCTCAGACTGTTGGGACAACACCGCACCGACTCTAACATTAGAGGCCTCAACCTCCACAAAAATTTTCGTTTGGGATTTGGAAAACAAAGAACAAGAGCAGAGATAAAATGGGACTTAAGGATATCAAAGGCCTCCCGAGACTAAGGGTTCAACATGAATGGCTTCCTAATGACCCATGAGGTCAGCCTTGAGGAACTCGCTTATATATTTCTCCATAGCCTCTCTTTCTGGACCTGACAGGGAATACAGGTGACCAGCAGAAGTGCCTGGAAGGAGGTCTATGGTGCAATCGTAGTGCCGGTGAGGTGGAAATGATGCTGCCCGGGTCTTGCTGAAGACCATCTGAAGATCTCGATACTTCACCAGATTGTCTCAACCTGCAATACAGGGGAAACAGAGGCAGGAGAAGAGGCAGCACCCAGGCAAGACGCAAGACAAAACGAGCTTCAGTTCAGAACAGACCATCCCGACCAATCAACGTGAGGGTTGTGCTGGAAGAGCCAAGGATGACCCAAAATGACCGGGGTACTAGGAAACTTGGTACTAGGAGATAAGATACAGCACAATCACCTCACGATGATTGCCCGAAACAACAAGACTTACAGGAGGTGTAGAGTGAGTGATGGTGGCAGGGGATGATCTGTCAGGGACCAGGCGGGAAGAGGTTCAGTTAGGGGCATGGAAGGAATTCGCCACCTGGCGGTGAACTGGACATCCATGAAGTTTCCCTCTACCCCTCTGAGTCCACGAGAGCATGCGCCAGAGTGAAACATCCTGAAAAAAAGACAAAACAATCAAAATAAAGGAGAGAAGACTGGGGAGAGATCTTAGAAATGCTCTCCGCACTACTGATGGGCCTTGTCTTTTAACGGGCAGAAACAGACAAAGTGGCCCGGTCGTCCACAGTACAGGCATAGGCCTGGGAGCCGGAGAGAGCCTTTGCAATTGGGGAAAGAAAAAGCTTCAGGCTGGGTTCCCTCCCGCATCCAGGATGGACGAGCTTCCTGACACTGACAGGTGAGATGAGTCTCGACACAGACGGCCAGGTCGATAGCCCCCTTCAGGTCCTTGGACGGCTAACGGATCATGATCTCATCCTGAATACCCTCATCCAGCCCATTCAGGAAGTGGGAACGTAGGGCCCTATTGTTCCAGCCACAGGAGGCCACCAAGGTCTCAAACTCCACAGCATAATCAGTAACCAAGCAGCCCTCCTGTGACAGTTGCATCAGCTTCAATGCTGTCTCGTCACCCCAGGCTGATCGGTCGAACAGCTTAATCATCTTCTGCTTGAAAGTCGAAAAGGTGGCACAACATGTGGCTTTAGCATCCCAGATGGCTGCCCCCCACTTGCTAGCTCTCCCAGTGAGCAGAGTGATGACGTAGGTGACCTTGGCCTCCTCTGAAAAAAGCGACGGGGCTGCAGGGTAAATGCCAGGGCACACTGGGAGAGGAAAGCCCAACATGAGTTAGGGTCCCTGTCATAGGGAGGAGGATTGTTCACATGGGGTTCAGGTCCGGACCTGGTTAAGAGGCGAGTGGAGGAATCGACCAAACGGTCCACCATGGACTCCCGCTGCAGTCCTTCGAGAGATACATGGAGGTTGGGTGATTCACCAGGAGGGTGACGGGCAGAGCAGGAGAGTTTGCTGAGCGGCGGATGAGCGGAGGCATGGGTGACCAGGTGAAGAGGCGGAGGGCAACAGGAGCAGCTGCTGCAGAAGGGTAGGGAGAGAGAAATGCTGGCAAGTCTTCTGTGAACAAACTAGAAAACAACAATAAACAAGAAATGACCCATAATCTTAGACAGGCATGTGGGACAGGACTAGAGAGGGTCAGGAAACCGGTAACAACTGTGACAATCTGACAACCGATGGAAAACAGAAGTGAGTAATAAAGGAGAGATAATGAAAGTGAACAGGAGACGAGGACATTGGAGCATGTGGCGAACTGTCAAAATAAAGACAGACAGAAACACAACATGAGACACAAAAACACATGGACGAACAAAACCCTGGGGTGATCAGACCGAGGTCCTGACACTTTGCTTGTAAAACTCATATTTTTCTGACAAACAAAATGAGTTTTACATTCACAAGATGAGTCATTTGGGGAAAAAAAGCCTTTTTATATTACCATTTATAATGCTGATTTTACTACATAGATTAAAACTTTTTCAAACACTGAAACAAAACAAGAAACAATAAAGACTGTTTCTTGTTTCTAAACCTTTTCCGATATATGTAACTGTCTCATTATTTATCTATATCCTCTTTCACACAGTAATCCTGGTGATCCTACCAGAGTGACTTTACCGGTAAGTACACCAGCATGCCATTCACACAAGCAAAGGCATTCCATGTTTTACTAGTAATGTGCCATCCATACATCTGTAACGTAGGAGCACACACGAGGATCCATTTGCAGGCTTTCATTCGCAAACCAGGCAGACAGGGTGAAACAACAGCAAACGGGTATAATGGAGACAAGGCAAAAAAATAAATGTAATCCAGGCTTGGGTCAGGGCAGGCAGCAAGCAAACATAAACATAAGGCAGTCCATGAATCGGGGCAGGCAGCGAGAAATCCAAAAACCAGGTAAATAGTCCAAGAATCAGGGCAGGTAGTCAACAATCCAAGAATCCAATAAACAATCCAACAACGACAACGAATAATCCAACCAACAGTAGTAGTAGTAGTAGTAGTAGTAGTAGTAGTAGTAGTAGTAGTAGTAGTAGTAGTAGTAGTAAATGCTCAGAAATGTCGCTGGGGCAAAACAAGACTTCGCAATGAGTGTCTGTAAGCATGGGGTTTATAAACTTAGTTTATAAGTTATTGAGGGTTATGTGATAAACAGAAAGTAATCAAGTAACAGGAAGTGGTCAAACCTAGGTATGAGGCATTATGGGAAATGTAGTTCAACACAACATTAGTATTCAGAAGACGGCTCCCGCTGGTGGTGCGGAGGAGGTGGAGCAGGGACCTCCTACGTAACAACATCAGTATCAACATACCAGTGAACTTTGTGATGTCATTAACCATAAGTGAACGCCAGACAGTGTTGTTTTAATATCTGACTTTGTTTGTTTGACTTTCCAAATGCATGTGTTCTGTATTTTTGTTGCAAATGTTTACGTTCATGCAGTTGCTTTTGACTAGACTACATCGTATTAGACAAACATCTCTGCTTTGACATAAACAGCATAAAGTAAATGCATCTTCTGGGTCAGAATGTTCAGATTGGCTAGAAGCAGACTTTTACATTAGGATGTCTCTGTGAGTAATCCAATTCTGTGTTCACATGTAGCACCGTAGCAGTAAATTACTGGTAATGTTACAACTCTTGCTGGCAAATTGGCAGGACCGATTTACTGGTCAATTTTTAAAAGGTCATGTTCACACATGATCTCTTAACGGTAATATGCCAATAATTTACCAGTATATTTGTATGTCCCATACCAGGGGGTGCTACCGGGCCCCCTGCCCCACCCATGTGCCAGCTTTTGACTGGCCTTAATGGCTGATGACTCAGTGTGTGCTACATTTCAGGAGTTTTTGTGCATGTTAAGGGACCCAAAGGCCCTGAAACCATAAATAAAAAAATAATATAGCTGCAAGCAGCAACGATGAGCCCAAGCACTATGGTACTATCGCCACAAGTGGTTTATCTAAAGCCAATGCATGGTGGGCATGTGCATTTAACACTGTAAATAATAACTGTAGTGCCTGAGACATATCAGGCAAACTATAACTAGTTATGTTTCATTAATATAACCATACATACCTCCCCCAACAATCTATGCTCTGGGGTGACTGTAGAGCTACCCTCAAACTACAATTAACACTAACATGCAGAACCAGTCCTCTGGTGACCATAGCAACCCATCTAGATAAGACTGTTTTACAACCCAAAGGAATAAAGTCAGATTCACTTTCACTTCATTCACTTTGAGGGATGCTGAGCTAGTCTTTGGGTGGCCTCTAAGCTTGTGCCATGCTACAGCCTTATCTGTTCATTCATTGTAAACATTGTACATCAAACTGATTCTCTCTCTGATCACTACAATATCCAGCAAAGATCAGCTGGAGCCTCAACTAACTGCATCAGGACACTTTCTTTCAATGTGGAAGATATGCAAGTATCATAGTTTTAGTAATTTAGTACTGAGGTGGGTTGGAATTAAGAAACTGATGGTTCCTTCAGATTCATAAATTTCCAATAACGTTATACTTTAATCATATGTTAGAGTAGTAAGTGATTAGTAAATAAAGTCTTGTTTGTATAACACATGATGTTGTGGTAGTTCATGCTCATACTCTGGATTCCCTAGTCCTGCTGATGCTCATGCTCTACATGCTCTATAGAACTGTTAAATCTATGTATTACATTGATTAAGATTTCCCCCAATCATTTATTGATCCTAATCAATTATTAATATTTCCCTTTTGGAATAATATTTGTTTTCCTTAAACATGGGATGGTGGAGAAAAGATGCATTAACAGTAATTCTGGGCAATGTTGTTTATGAATAATATTTTTTTGGTGGACAATGCTTTAATTCTCTACATAGTGCAGTAGCCCTAATAATGACCATAAGGATAACAATAATGATAATGTAATGTAGTATGGCAGCCTACTTAAAAAAGTATGTACTTTTGAGACTATGCACCTTTAGTCAATTAACATGATGCAATGAATCAAGTTCCAGTTACCATGAATACAGATAAAGCTTGTCAACAAAACAGTTTGTAATCATAGTGGTGTGCTGCAGCTTATTTGCCAGGATGGTCGCATGTTGGTGAGTATTTGAGGACACCTTTCACTTTATTTTCAGATCAAAATATTCATTGGCATGTACAGTATAATAAAAATGTTAACCAACAGTTCCCTTTCTGCCACTCACACAACTGATGTTGTGTCAATGTAGTGACACTAGGGTTTCAACCATGGGAGACCATTCACTCTGCTTTTTATAAAAAAAATCCAATGAGAATTGGCCTTAAAATAAGCACCAACAGGAATTGGTGAGTGGAATTTGCATGCCAGTCTCTGCCTGATTCATCACTCATTCAGATTTGTTTTTCATTCCGATCCGTTTAATTCACTGCAGCTTTTTTATTGTTGACTGGATTTTACAGCATCTTTTCAGCAGTCACTAAAAGTGCAAATTTCCTCTAAAAGAGTACATTTCACGAGGCAAGTTTTATTATGCCTTTCTGTGCATGTGCCTTTGGGTGCGGTTGGTACCTTTCTTCCTCTAATGGCCACGATCTCTGGCTCAGATGTTTGGGCCGTGCTTATGCTGAGGTGGCATTCATTGAGGGTTCATGTTTTCACTGCGAGAACATGTCATTTGGGATGCTGCGGTCATGCATTTCTTTCTTCTAAAAACCACTTCGGTTGCTCCCTGCACTGCTCCTTCTATTACGGCTGCACACAATCATGTGTTATACAAACGATTGTAGGACACCACGGGACATCTATTACCCAGCACACTTGTCTGGGCCAATCGAGTTTCCTGCTGATGTGTGGACTGCCTTATGGTGGCCTCACTGTTACATTCAGGACTCACAATAAGGATGAGTTATCATTGCAGCATCAGCACTGCCTTCTGGAAAAAATATCCCTGTTCAAGACCTGTAGGTTTATTCTTTTCCTATAGTGAAGGACTATAGTGCTGCAATACAAGCTGCCTCTGCCCTCCATGCCATGGCTATCCTGCAGGTCCATCAAGCCATGGCACTAAAAGACCTGGATGAGGGTGGTCTCAACACAGAGCAACTTCTGGAACTGTGTACAGGGCGATAAAGAGACAGCCCCCTTTGTGACAAACTTGGGTCCCTGAAATTTCTCAGCTGGCTCCTTCTACATCTCAGCCAGCACCTTAGTTTCTGAGGAGGAAACCAGTGCTGGCTGTATGCCAATTGACTGCTAAGAGTCCCCCTATGGTTTTAAAGTGGTCCTGAGATGGTCGACCCAGAGAAGACAGAGCTGCTTGTGCAGACGGCCCCACCCAAGGAAAGGCAGGGGCCCTTTTCCTCTTTGTTATGCCTTTACAGAGGCTCCCCTTAGCACACAGCTAAGCCCTTCCACAGTCAGAAGAGGACCCAGCCCTATCCCTGCTGTGTCCAGTGTACAATTTGCATATTTACCTGGACCACACTGAGGAGTTCAGAAGTTTTTCCTCTGCCTTGAATTTTGTTCGCTCATGCTTGTTTAAAGCCACCACACAGCGGCCGAGTGGTCATTGGTGAGTAAGTTTTAAGTTTTTCCAATTCGGAAGCACCTAGAAATATTTACAAGAATGCAATGATTTTGAATAAAGATTTTGTAATGTTTTCTATTGTAAACTGTAAAACGTATTATGTACAATAATGTGTCTGGTTCACGCTCTGCCTGAATGAGCAAGGCGGTGCCAGTGTGATGTTTGCCAAGCTGTTGCTTGTTGTCTGTGCTCTTTTTACTGAGTATATTTGTCTTGTTTGTGTGTGTATCTACCACAGTGCTTGTTTATGATCATTTATTTCTTCTGAATTTACGAACATCTGTTGAAATTCCATCTGATTCAAATCACGGAGGGTACAGGTCTCCTGAGCTGCTATGCCTCTGCTGCCTTCAGAAATATGTCGCTTACCAGACTGTGATCATCATTCTAGGAAGAAACACTACAGAAGACAGGGAAAGTGCGGAGATGTGTGGTGAAGAGGTACCTTCACGTCATGGGGGTATATGGAGTCTGGGATTTTTTATTTGAGCTTCTTTGAGCATGGTCCTGTCTCTGTTCATCCAGAACAACCAGGATAGGTGTTTTTATTAAAGATTGCAGAAGAGGAGGAAATCTTAGCAACCTTTATTTATTGGATTATTCATCACAGTTGGAACCTCAAAATAATCTTATATCAATTCTACCGCCAATTTACTGCCCAGGAAACTGACTGCATTGAAGTGAAGATGGCATTATCAAATGTAAAATCAATCTCAGATAAGACATTTATAATTAATGAACTAATTTAATTTCATGGATTGGACCTTTTGTTTATAACTGAGACATTGTTGAATGCTGAATCTTGTCCTAAAGATTATAACTTTTTTACTACAGCACGGTCAGTTGGTCATGATGATAGCTTAGCTATTAATATAAATAAATTCAAATGTCATACACTTGCTACAGAATTGTTTTCTAGTTTTGAAATACAGTTATTTAAGATGGACAGTTGTTATCCAGTCCTTTGCATGCTTGTATTTACACTGCCCAAATACAACAAGAATTTTGTTTGACATTGTTTACATGTTGATAGGCTTCTGTTCTTACGGGATTTTAACATACATGTTTGTTGTCCTTCTAAGCCTATGGTCAAAGAGTTTTTACTAATTATTGATTCTTTTAATTCTACAATTCTGTTCTTGGTCCTACTCATAAACAAGGACACAAGCTTTTTCGCTTTTTGATTTTATCATTCAGCCTTTCAGTCAGTGAAGTAGATTTTAAAGAATTTTTTGGCTGATCATAAGCCTATTGTTTTTAATTTAGCTGTTTCTAGTCCAGTATCACATTGTGTGTCTGTAGGCCATCATGTTCATTCTTTTAATTCATCCACAGCTGGAAATTTTTAGATACCTATATTACTTCCTCCATAACTAATGTTATAGGATCATTTTATCTTGGAGTAAATCCTGATGAATTGGTGAGTATGTTTAATGTGGTTTGTTCAAATACACAGGATGTTATTGCCCCCTTTAAAATGAAGAAACCCAAATGTTGTGTACAACCCTGGCTTAATATTAAAACTCAGTCTATTTTTAATGATGGGTCAGGCGTTAGGATCCATTTGCAGCACTTTATTAGAGAGTAACAGACAGGCAGGGTCAGTAACCAGCAGACAGATATAACAAGGGAAAGGCAAGGCAGTATTGTGAGACAGGCAAGGGTAGAGGCAAGTGGCAAACAATCAAAATCCACAAAACAGAGCAAAATCAGGGCAGACAGCAAGATAGTCAAAAACGATAAACAGTCCAAATCCAACCAAGAGTAATGAAAACCACTCAGAATTTATCACTGTGGTAAATCAAGACTTCGTAAAGAATTAGAGTCCGGATGACGTTTATATAGGGAGGAAATGGGAAACAGGTGACAGAGTTATCAAGTCCTAAGAATGCGACCTCATGGTAAATAGAGTCCGGAAGTAAACTGACTAATATTCGGGTGAGGATTCCCTCTGGTGGTTCGGAGGCTGCGGCACGGGGGCCTCCTCTGTAACACTATAGACAGAAATGGAGGAAAGTTTTAGAGAAGGTTGTGTTTTAACAGCTTTATTTGTTCTTACAGGATAATGGTATTTTTGATAAATATTAGTCTGGCTTTAGACCACAGCAAAGTCTGCAATGCTCAAAGTATTAAATGACATTGCTTTCCATCGACTGTGCTGTTTTAATTGTGCCTTTGAAACCCTTAATCATGACATTCACTTAAATTGTTTACAGCTTATCTGGATCCAGGGGCATGCTCTAAATTGGTTTACTTCCTGTTTAAAGGACCAAACCCTTTCTTTGGCAATTACTGTCTCATGCACCAGTATTGCACAGGGTACCACAGGGCTCAGTTTTGGGTCCTGTTTTATTTTCTTTATACAAGCTCCCTCTGTATACCATCTTTAGAAAGAATGTCTCATACCACTGTTAGGCAGATGATGCTCAGTGTAACATCCAAGGGTGTTTTCAGTCTACAGGGTAATTGTAATGTCTGAGAGAAGTTAATATAGCCAGCTTCCTATCAGTTAAACTACAAAATTTTAATTTTTTGCCCCTCTGCTTTAATTGAATCCAGATTGGATTATTGTAATGTATTGTACTTGAATGTTTCACAATCTCTATTTTCTCTATTATCTCTATCTCTATCTTATCTATCTGCTGCTAGACTGTTGACTGGAACAAAAAAAGGAACATATTTCCTTTGAAATATGTTGATAATAGTTGATAATTTCAGAATTTCAAAATCAAGTACTGGCGGTAGATCCTTTTCATACTTGGCGCCCAAACTCTGGAAGAGTCTTCCCAGTGATTTAGGCAGATGTAACATCACGCCAGCAGAGGGAGCCCTCACCGGAATACTGACTGCTCATGCTCCCTCTGCTGAACTCTGAACTTTGAACTCTGAACTTACTTCCTGTTTGGCAGCTATATAAACCTTGCTGCCACATGGCCACGTTATAAGTATTGCCAGCTTTACACCTGACTACTAAGCATTCTCTTTTACTACCTGCTTTCCTGTGTTTTACCTATTGTTTGGTTCTCGTTTTCTGATTTTTGCCTAGCCCCTTTGTTTGACACCTGGATCGGACTGTTTGTTTAGATATTGATTCTCTGCCTGGATTTACGACCTCTGATTTACGTCTCTCCCTTTTGTTGTGTTGCATGGTTGGACTGTCTATGTTTATTACGACCCTTTGCTTGTACTTTCGACTTTGATTATGGATAACCCCAATAAACATCCGCAACTGGATCCTGCTTCAGCTTCTGCCTCAGCCCCCTTACAGAATACTTCGCCTACCCTCAATCCAGCGGATGTTTCACAGCTGCAAGCTGCATTTGTCTACCAGGGAGAACTATTACGCAGCTACCACGAACAGCTAGCTAACTTACAGGCATTGAATGAACTACTGCTCCAGCGACTTTGCTCTCCTCCTTCCACCACGTCGAGCACGGTAAGACTTGCTCTTCCCGATAAGTTTGATGGTTCTGCAGAACGGTGTAAAGGGTTCATTCGACAAGTACGCACTTATTTGGAATCGTTGGGGGATCAGTCTCATGCTAGTTCTGATCAATGCTCTTTTATCATGTCACTATTATCTGGCAAGGCTATTGATTGGGCTGCTGCGGTTTGGGAGACGGACGAACAGTTTAGATCTTCACCTGAGTATTTTTTGCAACAACTCCGAGAAGTATTTGAATATCCTGCTGGGGGTCGGGATGTTTCGTCTCGTCTTTTACACCTTTCTCAAGGCTCACATAGTGCAGCAGAGCACACAGTTGAATTCAGGACTCTTGCAGCTCAGAGTGGATGGAATGATGCTGCACTTAAAGGGGTGTTTCGGGAAAGCCTATGTCCCCAATTGCAGTTGGAGATGGCATGTCGAGGTGAGGAATCTTCTTTCAATGACTTTGTTAACATGACTGTTAAGATTGATAATTTGCTCAGGAACTCACCTAAACCCAAGCAAGCGCATGCATCCCACCTTATGTCACGACCTGCACTTCGGAATCCTGAGGCACCATGTGTTACCAAGCCCATGCAAGTAGGATCTACCAGGCTGTCTGAGGACGAGCGTAGACGAAGGTTCATCAACAACCTCTGCTTTTATTGTGGTGAACCAGGTCATCATAAGTCACAGTGTCCTCAAAAGACCCGGAGGTCCCTCACAGCACAATACCGGGTGAATGTGGACACCTTTTCACAAAATCCAGTTAAAGTCTTCACATTACCCGTACAGATTTCTACCGAAAGTGGTTCTTTTATGTTGACAGCATTAGTAGATTCCGGCGCCGCTCTCAACCTCATCAACTCGGACATCGCCCGGAAACATCAACTACCCACCATTCCATGCTTTCCACCTATCAGTATTACGGCTGTCAATAACCAACCCATCAAAGGAGGAGTTCTGGAACAGACCCGATCACTGAAAATGCAAATTGGGGTTTTTCATGAAGAGAACATCTCTCTATATCTGATCGACTCACCCAAATATGAAATAATTTTAGGAATTCCATGGCTAAGTTGCCACGATCCCCACATCTCCTGGCACACGGGTGAGCTGACCCACTGGTCTCCATTCTGTTTTAGTCACTGTCTAACCCTTAAGCAGTCCAGTCCATGTCTGTCCACAAGCATGGGGAGCCCTCCGAGCCTGACCCAACCAAAGATCCCCAAGGTTTATAACGAGCTTTTGGAGGTCTTCAGCAAGGTTAAAGCCACACAGTTACCACCACATCGGCACTGGGACTGTGCTATAGACCTTCTTCCCAACATGTGTCCTCCCAAAAGCAAAGTCTACCCGCTGTCACGCCAAGAAGCACAGGCTATGGAGGACTACATCAAGGAGGCTCTGGAAGCTGGCTTTATCCGTCCTTCTACTTCTCCCGCTGCAGCCAGCTTCTTCTTCGTGGAGAAGGATGGGGGTCTGCGTCCGTGCATCGACTACAGAGGCCTCAATAATGTCACTGTTAAATTCAGGTATCCACTGCCTCTAGTCCCTTCTGCCCTAGAACAACTCAGGAAGGCCAAAATTTTTACTAAACTCGACTTGAGAAACGCTTATAACCTGATACGCATCAGGGACGGAGATGAGTGGAAGACAGCTTTTCTCACCACCAGGGGGCACTATGAATACCTGGTTATGCCCTTTGGCCTTGCCAATGCCCCAGCCGTCTTCCAATCCTTCATAAATGAAGTCTTCAAAGATGTCCTCCACAAGTATGTCATCGCATATCTTGACGACATCCTAATCTATTCCCTGAATGAAGAGGATCATGTCACTCACGTCAAGAGTGTTCTTTCCAAGCTTCTCAATCACCAACTCTATGTCAAGACTGAAAAATGTGAGTTTCATGTGAAGCAGACAACATTCCTGGGGTACAACATCAGCCACCAGGGCGTTGAAATGGATGCTTCTAAGGTAACCGCCATCACTGAGTGGCCGCAGCCCTCCACGTTGAAAGAATTGCAGAGGTTCCTGGGCTTTGCTAATTTCTATCGATGCTTCATTAGGAACTACAGTTCTATTGCTGCACCTCTCACCTCATTACTCAAGGGAAAACCCAAGAAGTTGTCATGGAACGCTTCCACCATTGCAGCCTTCCAAAAGCTCAAGACCAGCTTCACGACGGCCCCCATCCTTAAACATCCAGATCAAGAACTCCCCTTCATTGTGGAGGTCGATGCTTCTGACTGCAGGATTGGAGCCGTGCTCTCTCAACGTCACGGACAACCTCCCAAGCTTTTCCCGTGTGCCTTCTTCTCTCGGAAGCTAACCCCCGCTGAGTTTAATTATAATGTGGGAAACAAAGAGCTTCTGTCAATGAAGGCTGCCATGGAAGAGTGGAGACATTGGCTCGAGGGGGCAGCTCATCCTTTTCAAGTTATCACGGACCATAAGAACCTTGAGTATGTCAAGTCTGCTCGACGTCTGAATTCACGCCAGGCAAGATGGTCCCTGTTCTTTTCACGATTCCATTTTACAGTCACTTATCGTCCAGGCTCCAAGAATAGCAAGGCAGATGCACTATCCAGGCGCCATGATCCCCCACGACAGAACTACAATCCTGAACCTATCCTAAGTCCAGCCTTGTTTGTTGCTCCTGTCAACTGGGACATAATGGAGGAAATTCACCAGGCTGTCCTCACAGAACCATCACCACCGAACTGCCCCCCCTCCAAACAATATGTTCCCCAGACACTACGTCACCGGGTCATCCAGTGGGTCCACACATCACTCAGCACGGGACATCCCGGCATTTCACGAACCCTTAAACTTGTGCAGAATTCCTTCTGGTGGCCTTCAATGACCAAAGATGTGGCCAATTATGTCAAGTCTTGCTCCATCTGCGCCCAGTCCAAGACTCCCAGGGACCTGCCGACGGGACTTCTACAGCCTCTCCCGATTCCCCAACGACCTTGGTCTCACCTCTCCATCGACTTCATCACTGACTTACCCCTGTCTGATGGTTACACCACAATTCTGGTCATCGTCGACCGCTTCTCCAAAGCCTGTCGTCTGGTTCCATTAAAAGGATTACCTACTGCCATGGAGACTGCTCAAGCCATGTTCCACCATGTCTTTCGAAACTATGGTCTACCTGAAGACATTGTATCAGATCGAGGAACTCAGTTCACCTCTCAGGTTTGGAAATCCTTTTGTAACCTTTTAGATATCAATGTGAGTTTAACCTCTGGCTATCATCCGCAGTCAAACGGTCAGGTGGAGAGGCTGAACCAAGAGATCGGCAGGTACCTGCGGACTTACTGCAGCCGCGAACAACATCGCTGGGCTGAATTTCTCCCTTGGACCGAGTATGCCCAGAACTCACTCATGCACTCCTCTACAGGACTCACACCATTTCAATGTGTGCTGGGTTACCAGCCTCCCCTGTTCCCGTGGTCAGGAGAACCATCGTCTGTGCCTGCTGTTAACGACTGGATTCGTAACAGTGAGAGGGTGTGGGACAGTGCCCATGTATGGCTTCAACGCGCTGTGAGGAGGCAGGAGATTAACGCTAACCGTCACCGTCGCCCACACCCTCCATACCAACCTGGACAAAGGGTCTGGCTCTCCACGAGGGATCTCAAGCTATGTCTGCCGAGCAGGAAGCTCTCTCCCAGGTATGTTGGCCCATTTAAAATCATAAGACAGATTAATGAGGTCACTTACCAATTAGAGCTTCCTGCTGACTACCGCATCTCTCCTTCTTTCCATGTGTCACTCCTCAAACCTTTCCACCGGGACGCTGACCCCGAGGCCATATTGCAGGAGCCACCGCCACCGCTGGACATTGGCGGAACGCCGGCCTACAAGGTGAACGTCCTGCTTGACTCACGGCAAAGAGGGGGTCAGTTACAATACCTGGTGGATTGGGAGGGATACGGCCCAGAGGAGAGATCGTGGGTAGCGGCAGTGGACATTCTGGATCCCTCGCTCACGGAGGAGTTTCATCGAGCCAGACCTGACCGTCCAGCACCACGTCCACGGGGACGCCCACGTAGAGGGGGGGGTTCTGTAACATCACGCCAGCAGAGGGAGCCCTCACCGGAATACTGACTGCTCATGCTCCCTCTGCTGAACTCTGAACTTTGAACTCTGAACTTACTTCCTGTTTGGCAGCTATATAAACCTTGCTGCCACATGGCCACGTTGCGAAGTATTGCCAGCTTTACACCTGACTACTAAGCATTCTCTTACTACCTGCTTTCCTGTGTTTTACCTATTGTTTGATTCTCGTTTTCTGATTTTTGCCTAGCCCCTTTGTTTGACACCTGGATCGGACTGTTTGTTTAGATATTGATTCTCTGCCTGGATTTACGACCTCTGATTTACGTCTCTCCCTTTTGTTGTGTTGCATGGTTGGACTGTCTATGTTTATTACGACCCTTTGCTTGTACTTTCGACTTTGATTATGGATAACCCCAATAAACATCCGCAACTGGATCCTGCTTCAGCTTCTGCCTCAGCCCCCTTACAGCAGATTAAAGACCCATCTCTTTAATCTAGCCTACACATAGTCCTTGGCTGTATTATTAATCAAATCCCTTAAGAAATTGTTAGGCTGCATTACTATTATTTTATTATTTACCTTTATTTTACCAGGAAGTCTCGTTGAGATTAAAATTTCTTTTACAAGAGAGACCTAACAGCAAGAGACCTGCAGCCAAACAGCAAACATCATTAAAACAACATTAACATACAACAAATACACAATTAAACAAAAAAATTTTAGAACAAAGTATCCACTTAACAAAAACAATCACAAGCCTCCATTACTACTTTCTTTATGATGCCCTTAAATTCACCTATAGACACAAATTTATCTAATTTTAAATATTTTTGTAAATTATTCCATGCCCAGGGTGCGTGGTAGGAAAATGCTGTTTTCCCCAGTTCTGTAAAAATTTGAGGGACAATGAAAAGCAAACACTTGGAAGGGCGTAGCTGGTAACTGTCAGAAAAAAAATGGTGCAGAGATAAGCTGGATGTTTACCTCGCATTGCTATATAAATAAAAATGTATGGTTAATGATGTCCAACCAACCATCTCATAAAGAATGCAATGATGAGTATGAGATTTTGAATTAATAATAAAACAATACTGCATGGTACACTGAATAAAATCTTGTTAACATGGAGGAGGCTACGTGCATGTATAAAATGTCATCATAATCAATAACAGTAAGGAAAGTAGCTTCTACAAGTTTCTTTTAAGCATTTAAAGTAAAATTAGATTTATTTCTAAAATAAAAGCCAATCTTTACTTTGAGTTTCCTGATTTGATTAGCAATATGTACACTGAATAAAAGTTTATCCAAATGCCCAAGTACTTGTAAGAGGGTACCCTTTCAATAGTTTTACCATCAGATGTAAATATGCTAAAATGATCAAGTACTTGTGAATGAGCTTTTGAAAAAAAACATACATTTTGTTTTTTGTGAATTTAAAACCAATTGTAAGGTCTTCAGGGCACTTTGCAATGACTGAAATGCAATCTGAAGCTCCTGCACCGCCTGTGTTACAGAAGGAGCAAGGGTATAAATAATAGTATCATCAGCATTAAAATGATTTTTGCTTGAATGTCCTTACCCAAATCATTTATATAAATAGAAAACAAAATAGGTCCCAAAATGAAACCTTGTGGGACCCCTTTAGATACATCAAGAATATCAGATTTGTGATCCTCCACATAAACACACTGAGTCCGATCTGCTAAATAGTTTCTGAACCATTTCATTGTCTCTGGTCTAAAACCAACACTGCTAAGTTTGTTCAGCAGCAATTTATGATCCACTGAATCAAATGCCTTGGATAGATCCACAAACAAGGCTGCCCAGTGCTGTTTCATATCCAGGGCACCAATAAAGTCATTTATTGCTACCGTAGCCGGATTGAAAAGAAAAGGTTATAAATATTATTCTCAAATAAAAATGGTTTTACTGTATATATACCTGAGATTCAAGAATCTTGGCCAAGATTGAGAGTTTTCAACAGCTTTCCAAATTTTAGGTATAGAATTCGTCAAAAGACAAAAGAAAAATATGAGTAATTGGCTCTGCGATAATATCTGCTGCCACCTTAAAAAGATAAGGATCTAGGTTACCTGAGCCTACAAATGTTTTGTGGTCAATGCCTTTCAACACTTTACAAACCTGAGTTACTGAAACAGATTAAAAAAAAAAACATCCAGATTTCACTGAACCTCTTAGAGGATCCAATACAATATTGGCTTGGAGTTGTTTGAGTTATACACCAGCAGGTGGAATCCAACCTGCAATGAGCCAAGGTTACATTCCATTTTGCCAAAATGTTTCAGGCCTCAGCCAGGTCCACAGCTCTGATAGTCCATGTGCTACTAGGCCTGGAGAAACCCAACAGAATCAAGTCCTTAACTGAGATTTAAAATAAGGCTGTAATCCACTGTGAGTGTAATTCCTTTCTCAGATAGCAAAGCACTGGCAATTACTGAACCACTTCCAACCATCCAACAGAATATTGCTTTGACCATTTTAGGAGTTGTACTCCAACAAGTGGATTCCAATCAGGCCCAGGCCTTTGAAACCAGAGTCAGAGTTCTGTAGAAATCCAATGACATCTAATAAAAGTATAGCATACATGGATTCCAGATTGAAAGGAGTGATGTTTTTCTTGAGAGAACCACTCATTCAGGCTTAAATGAGATAAAAACTCTTACATGAAACATAAAAACTCAGACCTCATACACTGACACTCAAACAATAAACTGCCTTGACTTCCATCTTGAAATGCAATAAGTTCAGATGTTCATTAACTAGGTAAACTGGAACCAGGTAGATAAGAACAGGTGTACTGGGTCTACACTAAGTTCATTTTCCCAAGATACTGTAGTCAGCAGGATCCAGACTTTATACAGACCAGATGGTGGGGATGGGACAACTATGTAAACACTGTTTTTAACAATTTTCAGTGTCTGGTACCCCTTAAAACAAGCATGAGGTGCATCTGCTTCCTCCTGAATGTACTAAAACGGCAGACCTTGCAGTGTTGCTTGGTTCTGCTGCCATGAAGTCCCAAGTGATTTGAGGGACTTCAGAAGGAAAATGCCTTGCTGTAAGGCACATTGGAGTGTCCAATGCAGGACAGCCCCCAGCGGGATGTGCTGTACTCCTCCAGCAGTCCCCTCATCAGATTCGTCCTGAATTACAATGAAGTGATTTCCCTTCCTGTTAATAACACCACTTTTATCTTGTTAAGTTATTCTTACATGATTTGTGTAAATTTCTCACCAGTAAGTTGCCAGTGGACTATGTGGTTGTTGAGAACAACAGCATCAAGGAGGTGAAAGAAAATCTTCTTGTACCACTCAAGGAAACCATTCATCATGCCAGCTTTTGTCAATTGCTCCCATCTTTTAATTGTACTCCAGCATACAAATCTTCTTCTTTCTTTGTCCAGTGTTGTGATTAACCTTCCCTGTGGCTGCCATAGCAGTTGAATGGACTGTGGTAAATTCTCTTGTCATTCCATTTCACTGCCAGTTGTGCTCCATTTTCTTTGTACTTGTTTGGCCCTTTTTCATCTTGCAGGTGAATGCTGGTGTCCCCTTGCTGTTTGCTTGCACAGTCTCACAAGCTTCTGTGCCATGAGACAAGAGAGGGTGCTGGAACAGTTTAGGACTACTGTACCAGTTCTTCATGTAAATGACATGACCCTTTTTGCAGGTTTAGGGGCTAGTAACAAAAAAAAACATAAAACAAAATAACTTGACCCCATATCTGTGTCTTTAACCTGGTACGTACTGAGGAAAGGCCGTCTGGCCTTCCACTTCATTAGAGACTCATCCACACAGAGATCCCTGTATGGCACAAAGGTACAACCTCACAATGTTCTGTGAGGTACATTTTAAAACAATTCACCTCACTGGGGGATTATTGCACCCCACACAGGTGGTCATCAAAAGAAACCCCAGTTCCAGGAGAGTAAGAAAGGTTGGTTACTGTTATATATTATATTTATAGTGCACTCTCTAAACAGTCTCTATCTTTTTACAGTGCTGGCAGAACCAAATAAGTGACACATACAATGGTACATCTCAGTTTATTCTCAATTTATTATTGTATAAACAGAGCCTTACATTCATTGATACATCCTTGAGAACTGGTAGTTTAATCAAATAACAGGCAGTTTGTTTTTCATCAATTATCAGAACAGAAAGTACAGATGTACAGGCAGCAAAAGTATGTATAATGGTTACATTGAGCAAATCAACTATGTTAATATAATCTGCTGATCTTATTCACTGAAGCTACAACACCACCAAAAAGAAATATTCCTCAGCCAGAGACTGCGGCTCCATAGATTTGCAAAAATGTATATACCCTATATTTTGCAGCTTTTCTTCTCATTCTGTTAGTACTTGGCGCATACAGTGATTCATGTGATTAAGCAGTTGAACTCCAGGGGCCATAACCCCCAGGTAACAGCACCCAGTCTATTAAAAATCAGCTGGAAACACAGTTTCTACCCCCCCATATCTAATAGTACGATTAATTGGCTGGAGTGTAGAGTTGGCTGAACAGGCATTTACAGTCTCATTGGTTCCTCTCACTCCGCACAACCTGTGATCCATCAATAATATTTAGCATAGTCTTACACTTTGACACACCTATTCTATTCTTTAAACCTGGAATTTCATTACAGACATCACACCAAGTCTTACCACCTTCAAACAATACATCTAATTTATTACAATCATTAAATGCGCTGAGATCATTCCTCCAATGTCCAGTACCTAATGCAAGGCTCTTAAGTGGTAATGGGAAAAGAGCTAGTGTGGTTGTTAGCAATGTTTTGTAGATAGATCTCTGATGCAGTTACATTGGTAAGCAGCACCACAGACCATTTGATGTGTAGAGCATGACATATCAGACAGTTTTACGTCCACCAGTTTTAGAGGTGCAACATCATGCACCTGCGCTGGTGGAGTAGACTACCAGAAATGCAGTCAGTGACACAGGGAATAGGAAACCAAGCCCAATTCATTTGGGGTTAATGTCTTCTATGTGCCGGGGACAGCCTCACTCTGCTGGCGTGTATCCACTGGGGTTGGTAGTCTGTCAGAACACTCGTCAGCACTACTACTGACAGCAATAACTGTGGCAGTACCCAGATATTTCAGTTCACTGACCTTCAGAGGTTTCAGGCTGCGTATCATGACCTGCTGGTTTGGCACAAAGCTATGGGTCAGTTTCTCTGTGAAAAGAGTTCGCACATTTCCGTTAACAGAATTATACAGCTACCCAATTTCAACTAGTTTCTAAACATGCTTTCGTTATTTAATTGTTTAGCATTCTGTTTGTTCTTTCTACCACCCCTGCTAATTGAGGGTGGTCAAGGATGTGAAAATGGCAGTCATTAGATAACATTTTAGCCAACTGCTGTGTGACTGTGAACCATTATCACTTTTTTTATCACAGTAGGTAAACCAAAGCGAGGAATGGTTTGAGCATTTTCTTTAGCACACGGAAAGGATCCTGGCCATTTTTTAAAATTGATCAGTTATCACTAGCATTAGTTTAAAATTTCCCACAGCAGGCATCTGTGTGAAATCAATTTAAACATGCTGAAATTGTGCCTGAAACAATGATTTAACAAACATGCTGAAACAATGCCTTGGGAGGTGGCAACACATTGTGTTTGATTGGACAATGTAAACTGGTTTTTGCACGTTAGACAAGAATCAAGTAACAATCCAATTCTTTCTCTTACCTTCGTCACACAATACAATTTATTGATGTTTATTGATATTACTTTATGTTTACGTGTGAAATACCATTATATTGTCATATTAATGGTATTAAAGCTTTTCCAATGCAATTGGATTTTGTTTGTCTCGTATTATGCCACCTTTATGAGGTTTACACTCATTTGCAGCCCAGTGTTCTACATCGCCAGTGTTTGGTTGGCAGGAACTTCATTTCTGCAAGATTGGTGACCTGCGGTATCATATGGAATGTGTGTTGCTTTCAGAATGGCTTGAGATAACAAGTTTTCAATGACAGGAGCAATGCCCTCTTCCTCTTTAGAGAAGGGTTATTGTTTGACATGTAGTTTTCTGTGTTTTCAGCATTGCCCTGTATGGTGTGACATGAGTATACCCTGAGTATACCTTTATTTGGTCAGGGGAGTAATCAAGCTGCTCATTTTGTTCTGGCTGCGTCACAGGCAAAAAGTTGCAGGCAAAAAGCTGTCTTTCATGTACTTATAATTACATTTAGGATCTCCCCAGCCCCAATTTATCATTGAATTTGCGTTATGTAAATTAAAGCTATGAAGCAACCCATCACAACAAAAGTTATCAACTTGTAAGTAAATTGATTCAGACCACCAAATTGTCTAGTAACATAGACGTCCAATAACCACTGTTCGATCTTAACAGCTAATCTTTCAGCGTCTCCCAAGGTATCAGGCGAGGAATACTCTGCTCCATAGTATAATGCTGATGAGAGTAATTTAGAATGTATGCATTTGCACAGACTATAAACGGGGTAATTAGACCACACAGGATAATCAGCTATGCAGATTAGGTATACCTAAAAGTGTCCAATTTGACACGTCAAAACGTGAAATGTAAATGTAAATATATGTAAATCTGCATGCACAATTCAATTTGTTTGTATTCATGAAACCTTAAGCAACCACAAATATAAAATAGAAATGAGGTTGCTGCAAAAAAGAGCATGTAGGATCAACTAAACTGTTTGCTTTTCGTTGACAGGTGATCTACTGCAATATGAGTAGGGTCTTTTCTAAAGTCAAATTTAGAAACACAAAATTTCACTTAAGATTCCCCCCCGTGGCAGATGCTTTTCTGTTGTCCGGCTGAATTCTTTCATGTCCAAAAGTTTATCTGTAACCATTGCCATCTCTTTACAGCTCTGGGAGAACCAAATAAGTGACACAAACACTGTTATATAAACCTGTTAATGGCATTGTTAAATAAATTATTGTTCGATAAGTCTGCAAGTGGACTTACTAGGTGTTTGTAATGATCATGTTAGAAGATCAGTAAATTATCACGGGCCATGGGTACCGCATGTTTGTTCGGGAGGCAGACCTTGTTGGATTTACAACATAAGTAGGCACCCTACTTGGTGACTGCCCTGCAGGGTTAATACAAAAACTTCAGCTGGTTCCAAATGCAACAGCCAGAGTTCTTACAAGAACAAACAAGTATGACCATATTAGCCCAGTTGTCAACACTGCACTGGCTGCCTATCAAGCATCATATATACTTCGATTCCGATTTTTTTGTCCTGCCTGTTTACACTTTCTTTAGACATGTCTTGTATCCGATGTGCGTGTTTACATTAATCTCCTGCCCAAAAGATTCCAGTCATTAACTAATATGAGCGCCATGATTGACGGATATGTATCTGATTAAAATATACATTTGGAAGTGGCTCAGAATAAATACAAAGTTGAGACAGATCTGTCCTGAGACAGATCATCAGGACTTATTTATTAAACTTACTATTAACTTACTATTTACTAAACTTACTAAACTTACTATTATTTACATACCTACCTCCAGCCTAGTTAGTTTCTATATTTTTGCTCCCTCCTTAGTCACAGAAGTGTGATGTTATAGCTAAAATTAGTAACATAATGCTGCTGTTGCCATCTTTGTTGGTCAGTGGTTCAGTGTGTGACATATTGTCACAAAATCAGACCCAACAGTTTTAAATCAATACATAATTTTAAAGCATTATCAACTTAATAATATGAGTTTTGGTTTCTTGCCACTATTGCCCCGTTGGCTTGCTTACTGGGAGACTGCTGACATTTAACTTAGCTTAGCTTAGGTTTTGTAAATTGTTAATAGTGCTTCTAGCAAAATGATGAAATTAGAGTCCTAAAGACTCTGCTATGTTATTTCTCTTTCTCCAATTCTCTTCCATTCTCTTTTATTGTGCAATTTTCAGGTATTTGTATGTATTTATGTTATGGTACTATTGCCCTTGTCCCATACGTTGTTATCTTTCTATGTGCCATCTCCATGTAAACTGGAACAACTTATCTTGCTTAATATGGGAAATATCAGCTGTCTTGTTAATTGAGTACACTTCGCATAGTCTCAGAAGTACATACTGTTTTATTAGGCAGTCTTAATACATTACCCTCTCATAGACCACTGCGAGCCTTCACACATAATGACGGGTATTTCTAATGTTCGTCCAATTTATTCAAATGGTCCAAAAGGGTTCAGTCAACCCTTTATTTATAAACCAACTACAAACCTAGTATCCCTAATTAGTTTTATTAATATACATCTTTTTCATTATATGTAAAGCTGTAATGTAACATTGTAAAAAGCGCTATATAAATAAAATTTTAAATAAATAAAATAAAACTGTATTTTTTCTAATAGTTCTTGACTTATGCAGTTATTTGAAACAAGAACTATTAAATAAAAATAACCTCACGTATTTTGGATTTATTGCTTTTCCTCTATTTATACAAATTACAGGTTATATTAAACCAGTAGTGTTTACCCACCACGTGGTGCCCCCTTCTGGCCATAAATGATTGCTTTTGACGTCATCATCGTCACATTATTAATGTGTGGCCCAGATAGAAAGCCATAGAAAGCAATCAAAATACTGAGATCAAATATAGAAAGTTTCCAAAGCTTATTACTGTTGTGCAATTCAAAGGAAAATGTTGGGGCGTGAGATCCTGACTTTGCTTAGGGCCCCCAAAAAGCACTACACAAATATGTGTGAATTGAACTGTATATGTTTTCTGTATATATTCCTAGTGATGTGTGCAACGCAAATTAAAAAAGTAAGAAACATAAAGTAAACATTATGTGACTGAAAACACTAATAACTGTGACACATAATAAGTGCTGAGAGATTTACTCATTTACTGCCATTCCTGGTTTGAATACAGATTTGAAATTAACTGGTATGAGCATACGCTATTGCGACCAGCCAAGACCATGATCACACCGATGTGATCGTACACATCAAAGATATGCCGTTCCACCTTACATAGGAATAGCGCTTAGAAAGATAACATTTCAACATTGTGTAATAAAAAGAGAATAGCAGAAAAAGAAATAGTGAAATAGTAGAGTCCTAAAGACTGTAGTCAGATCATTATATTAAAAGCAAAATTAACAATTTACAAAACCCTAAGACAAGATAAATGTCAGCAGCCAAGGAACAAAAACTCCAATGATGTGAAGATGGAGAAAAAACCTTGGTAAAAAAAACAGACTCAACCGGGAGGGCAAGTTCTCCTCTGGCACAATAAAGCTGCAATCCTTAACTTTTTTGGATATTGCAAATGGGCTTTGCATTTTCATTTGAAATTTGGCAGACATGGCATGTTAGTGTAAATGAAAACGCAAACAATTTGCATTTGCATTTAAATTGTCACAACTTTTACACCCACAAATAGAAAATGCAATTGCAAATGCAATTTTTAAAATTGTCAGAAAAAAGCACTCCATTCACTAGGGCGAGCCGCGTGTCACGAATTTTTAAACCTTTAAATCAGTGTCTGAAGCAGTCACGTGTGTGTCTGTGAAACTAAGCTTCGGATGTCACTGGTCACATAGAACCAATCAAGCAGCTATATTTGTTCATTATTTCACGTTATAATTTCATTATTTTCTGAACTTTTAGGACAGTAAAGTGCCTGGTCATTTCGACTGGAAATCTGGAAACTCAAACATCTTTCTCAAAGCTCTCTGACGCTCACGCGACACTGTTTTTCATGTAGGTCTAACATCTGTATTTAAGCATTACGTAGTTGAGGAAATTAGTCTAGTCAAATAACACACAGCAGAATCTTCACTGTATAAATAAAGCTAAAAAAGTTGGCGTCAGCGAGTGATTTTCTATTTTTTGGTTATTGTTTGATTAACATTAACAGCATAGCAACAGATATATATATATATATATATATATATATATATATATATATATCTGGGTTATATGGGTTTTAAATAAATGCTTCATTTTTAAGTTATGATGACAATTGATTAGAAATGTTTAATAAATAATGGATAATTCAAGGCAAGGTATGCATTATACAATGTGGAGGCAAAGTACCAACTGACCCACAGAAGGTTTCAATTGCTTAATGCTTTTATACCAAATTCTATTAAAAATACTCAGTCCTGAATGAACAGAATGTGTTCTTTAAAACCATTAATGTACAGGTAGTACCAGTCAGTTTTAATTACTGTTTCAAATGAATATGCCTACTGTTGTGCCCATAACAATCAGTTATTCTTCACCCAATGTTTGACATAAGGTGAAATTAAATGGGATAAACTGTTAATTCTGTATAATTGTATAATTGTTTTTAGAAGACCCACTATACCCACAAACCGCATCACAGTGTGGCATGGTTACTGCATCTCTGGTGTTCTCTGGTGTTTAGCTACCCTCCATCAAAGACATCCATCACAAATGGTGTCTATGAATGGTTAGAAGTCTTTGTTGTCACATCAGCAGACTCAGGATCACTTTTTTTAACTATTGACTTACTGATCTCAAGTGCTAAACTGCATCCCGATTTTGACCACTTAATATTTACTTAATATTAATTATATTATGTATATTAATAATGTTATATACTTGTGATATTGTGGCGGGGCAAATTAATTGCCATATTATAATAATATATAGCCTATTATAAGAATAATTATAGCCTAATAAGAATTTAAAACATTAATGGACAAACATGCATGCCTGTCTGTCTGTGACTAGGATACTTTGGTCTTGTACTTCAACCAACCAACCACAGGGGGGGTAGAAGTATTTTGGGTTCGTGCAAAATAACGAGTTTTGAGCCCTCCCCCCGGACAGCACGCCAAATATGCATTTATCATCATTTCCGATAACATGTTAGTGCAAAATGTCCCTTATGTAACACCTCTGATTCAAAACGTTAGCTTTTTAGCAGAGAGATCCATAAACTGGCGTGCGTATAGCAAGCAGATAAGATAAACAAAACGTGCAGTGTCGTGGGACCCTATAACAAACAAACAAACAAACAAACGTGTACGTACACGCATATATTACAGAAAGTAAAAAATGTGAGGTTAACACACCTACTAAGTTTGCAAAAAATACTAAGATTTATTTCTCTTGTTCACGTTCTGTGTTTCTATTGGCCAATGCAAAAGTCGCTAACAGAAGAAGTCATCATTTCCGTTTCCGGGTAGTGAACGCGAAAACCCGTCTGTTATCAGTTTATCTTCGTGCTAGGATACAAAGCCTTGATGATGATGGTGGGACCCCTTCTTTAAAACCTAAAAATGCAAGTCAAGCTTTCCCTGGTGTTCCAAGTGTTTGATGGAGAGGAGGTGTTTGCGATCGCTCTACTCTAATACAAGTGGGACTTCGGTGGGTTCGGTGCATTGAGTAATAATATGTTGTGCTGGGATGCGGTCGTATCTGGAATATGGAAGTTTTGGGATCTCATCTTTAATATATTTACTTATTACGATTTCTGATATTTACTCATTACTTTAAACTGGTCTGATTTATATAAGACGACAGTTTTACACAATTAATAGTTATGGAGGACAGTACTGAAGAGGTAGGGGAGGAGTGGACCTTGCTCCTCTGGACCTCGGTTGCTGTTCTGGTCCCAGTGCTCATCACGCTGTGGTGCAGTCTTCATCGTCTCAAACGCAAAGTTCTGCTTAAAGATCTGTTTCGAAAGAGTAAACACGGCTGGCACTACACGGACCTGTTCAACAAGCCCACCTACTGCTGCGTGTGCTCTCAGCCCATCCTGCAGGGGGCGTTTTGTGACTGCTGTGGCATATGCGCGGATGAAGAGTGCATACAGAAAGCAGATCTCATCCTCTCATGTAAAGAGATCATAACGCAGACAGATGGGAAGTTCTGCCACCGATGGGTTAGGGGTAATGTACCCCTCGCCAGCTACTGTGCCGTGTGCAAACAACAATGCGGGACTCAACCCAAACTCTGCGACTATAGGTACTCAATATAACCCAGAACTGAAGTTTAATTCTGTTAATTGGTTGTCAGATAATCTTTGGAATAAGTAATAATGATCTGCAAATGGTTTCCACCAGTTGGCAACTCTCCTACTGTTTAAGGTTCACTTAGTGTCACAACCAAATTTAGAAAATTTCTAAATTTTAGAATAATTTTTTAGCTCAAATTATTTTTTTATATTTTTACAAAAGCAAGAGCAACATTAATAGTGATAAAAGGCAAAATATTAAATGGCTTTGATAAATGGTTATTGAGTAATCCACAAATTTGTTGAGGGTGGTTAAAATACCAAATTCACCAAATTTTGAGCCATATTAGAGGGGGTGGAAATTACTTGAGAAAGATGGCATTATTATTATTATATTTTTATTGAGGTTGGGGCTGCATGATTGACACAGATTCTCAAATAATTGTCAGTTATTTCCCTTGATGCAGTAATTATGATAATGTTAATTTAAATTGAAATGTCATATTGTGTGTTTAAAGAGATGCTTTTAAATGGTACTAATGGAGTTCCCATCTATACTCGGCTAATATTGGCTGATTTTTCTTTATGTCCATGACAGGCTGTGAATAATCAAAATTATTTAAACTAGATAAATAATAAACATCTTGAAGATGCTTGTTTAGTTATTAACTTTAACACTGTTTGCCTTTAAACATCGGATAAAGTAAACCAAACGTCTGATCCTTTGTTGTTTGCTGTACAACCCTCTAGCAGACACAATGACGTCGTCATTGGCTAGTTTTTTTCCTTAGAAATTATTGTTGTCCTTAGGATTATATTCCACTTACACTGTGAGATAATAATTTGACCCTAATTTCTTTAGGAAAATTGTGTGTGTGTGTGTGAAAAAAGAATATGAAATTAATAAAAAAATAATTTTTTTTCCTTTTTTTTTTTTTTTTCTCTCAGGTTTTAAAGGCCCCTTAACATGCTCAAAAACTCTTGAAGCTTGGCACACATGTCAGAGTCGTCGGCAAAGGCTGGCATGTGGGGCGGGGCAGGTGGGCTTGGTAGCACCCACTTGGTACGAGTCACATAATGATGGTGCGCATATACATGCATGCACGTATCTGCACAAAACTTGGTATGTGTACAACTTGTGGACAAGTTTAAAAATTACATTAATTAGCTTGGCTGACAGGAACTCAGCCATTTTGGATTGTGGCTTTTTTGTTAATTCCAGGCTCTGAATTCCTCTTAGAGGATTTATGGGGTTGTCATCAAGTTTGGCAGATATTAAGCGAAGATATTGAAGATGCTAAATTGCAAAAGGATTTTTGATATCTTAGGAATTTCAGCTGTATGTTTGGTTGTAAGGACCTATGACATAGAGGTGGCTTGTGAGTCACAGTCATAGTAACACCATCTGGCTGAAGGAAGTATGTTACTTAAACAGTGGGTAATTGAGTCATTTTAAATTTACCCAAGTCGCTTTATACTTGGTCAGAAATATTAGATATATAGAGAATATTAGAAAAGAAAAATACATTAAAAATGCCAAATTGTGAATAGAGTGTTGATATCTAGAATGGTGTTGCCATGGCGAGGCAATCAATTTATGGCAATAAATGAAAAAGGAAGTGTCCCATATCTTTTGTATGAATTGAGTAAGTTACATAACACTTGAGAAACAAATTTGGTGCTGTGGGCTGATCACGATGTGGCTCACAGTTATAAGTTTACAAGTTGCTCGAAATTAATGTTAATTCATCTTTTCTCCACCACTCCTTGTGTAAGGGAAACAAATATTATTCCAAAATGGAAATATTATTAATTGCATAAGATTAATAAATGACAACAGCCTGAATGAGCAGTCAGTTTCTTAATTCCAACACACCATTCAATCTTCAGTGTCTTGGCATGATTCTAACCAAGTTCAGTTACAATCACATGAAATCCCAAGGAGGAGTATTAACTTTCACTGCATGTGCTTTATAGAAAATCCAAAATGGCAGGCTTCCTGTTGGCTGGGGGCTAAGGGGCATCAGTGTGAAAATTGTTTGTGTCAACATGACTGATACATGTACCAAGTTTTGTGCAGGTGTGTGCGTGTATGTATGATTATGTACGCACTTTTTGTGCCCTGTAAAAACCCTGTACCCTGGGCACTACCAACCCCTGCCCCATCCATGTGCCAGCCTTTGCCTGACTCTAATGGCCAATGACAATGAAACGTGCAAAATATCAGTTTACCCAAAGGCCCCGAAAACCTAGAAAAAGAAAAGAATAAAAACTAAATGGAAAACAGTAGGGCCCTCCGCACTTTCAGTGCTTGGAGCATTAAGATATCCCTAACAGTCTATACAAGATTTGTTGACAAAAAGTGTTTTTTCTTCCTGTTTGAACTGTCAGCATTGGCGTATAATACAACAAGGATTGCGTAAGTCAACAGATTTTACCACTAGATCTACCAATCTCTCCATGAAAATATACCAATGAACTTCTCATGTCATGTCTGTAATATGGCTCCAAATTTCAGGTGAAAATTGCACCCTTTACAAATTGATGAAATACTCAGTAACTATTCATTAATGACATTTATTATTAATTAATTTGGCTTTCATCACTGTTGGTCTTGCTTCTATAAAAATAATTAAAAACTCAGATATTTAAGCTGGGGACCTCTCGTTGAGTTTACACAGAATGGCCCTACTGCTTACATAGTTATGACTCCTAGGGGGCCTAAATTTGCAAAAGTTTGGGGCTTAGCCCAAACCTATTGGGTCCAAGGGGGGAGTGGCCTCCTGGGAAGAGTTTTTTTTTTTCCATTTACAGCAGCTATGTGGAGTGTTTTTATCTAATTGTTCTCTACCTTTATCATTCTGAAATCATAACACAACAAATTTTAAGGATGAGAAATTTTCACTTGTGCCACCTTAAAAAAGGCAAAATTTGTCTGATAGATAGGGTAGGAATTTGGTGTAAACAACATTACTAATCCTGAAACCTATGTTGCTATATTATAATGGAGTTAACAGAGTGAAGTTTAAATTGACATATCTGCTTCATTTGAATTTATGCTATTATAATCTGAGCTGCTGTAACTGCAGATCAGGGTTTCCCAACAATGTTAATTAATGCTTTAATACTTTGAATAGTGTTAGGCCAACAAGAGCCTTTACTGTAATTATATATGACTTCTTCAGGGAATAACACAATAGATGAGCATTTAATGTGGCAATAAACATAGCATTCATGAAATGTAAACTTATATTGTTAATGGAATATGTTTTCAGTCACCATAACAATCTTAACTTCAAAGCAAGTGTTTGCTGCAGCCCACAATGTCATGGAAGTACCATGAGAGTGATTTAAGAGTAGACAGCTCTGTATGCTTTCAGACTGCTCTTGCAGTACTTTGACATACTTTGACTAGGCTGCATGGTGTCGCTTCAAATCGAACACACCTATTGACTTGGCATTTAGTGTCTTTTCTGAGTTGCCCTCATAGAGCTGTAGAGTGTGACACATACATCGCATATGCTATGGGAAAATCTGTGTCTGTTAAATTAAAGAAATTACCACCATATCAACACAGCTGCATGTTTGTGAGACAAAGCCACTTGTTCAAATGAACTGACACCTGTTTCATACTGGACGCCCTTGTGTACATGTTGAGTATAAACCCCTTGTACTTTTACTCTGGCAGCATCTGTTGCAACGCAGGCACTTGTGTACCGCAAATGGACCAATCACAAGTTTGCATTACTTTTTTTAGGAACAAAACCTCTTCAAGATCATTTTGCTATTGATGTAGTTTATATAACCTTTGATTTGTTCACATTGTTTTCATTCTCTTTCTTGTCTGTGTAGTGTGAGCTATAGTAGAAGTATTTTTATCTGTTGCACTGAAGAATGAGACACTCAGTGATGTATCCAAAAAGGTCCAAGGTTTAGGTCCAGTTCTCTAGGTCCTGCACTATGTCTAGACATTCTTTCTTTAGAGAAATGATTTTGTCTTTTAATCAGAGATGAACAACTGTTGGGAGTTAATACCTCAACTAAATCATGAGGAAGATTCCGAGATGGAGGGAAAGAGAACAGCAGGCAGGAGATGAAGACAATTGTGAAGACAGTATAGTGCCCAACATAAGAATAAACATCAGTAATGGAAAAATAATGGTAAAAATATAGCTGTAAGCAGTGAAGACGGGCCCAAGCACTACAGCTCTATCGCTACTTTGTGCTTCTCAGAAAGAGATGCATAGTTGTTATGCGTTTAATTCCAAAATTAATTGAGGAGTACTTTAATATCTGCTCTAAATCTTTTGTGTGACACACTTCACAACACCAAACATACTTCCAAACATATATAAAACACCAAACATACATAAAACATAAGTTTTATGTAGGTCACTCAATGCATGCAGAAGAAAAAAAATTTGACACATTGCCATGGTAACAACATTTTGGATATCACAAATCCTTTTTGAGCTTTATACCAGCCATGTCTACATTAATCTGACCAAGTCTGAAGTGACTTGGCTAAATGTAAATTGACTTAGTTTGTTTTAAGTGACGCACTTCCTGTTGCCAGTTGGTGGCTCTTTTACCATGTCTCACAATAGTCAGTCATCAGCCCACCACAATAAACATATTTGCCAAGTTTTACATAAATCACTTAATGCATGCTGCAGATATTAGAGATTTCCTGTTCCCAATTTTTCCCAAAAATCCCTTCCCAATGTTGAATCATTTATGTTTGGTAACATTTACATGAAATCCCTAGGAGGAGTATTTAAAAGTTATGGCATACACTTCAAAAATATCCAAATAGCAGATTTCCTGTTGGGTGTAGCTAAGGGGTGTCAGTATGAAAATTGTTTGGGTCGGTACACGTACCATGTATGTATGATATATCTTGATATATCTTGTATCTCATATGTATGCATCTTTTGTGGCCCTTACCAGGGGGCACTGCCTAAACATGATTGCAAAACTGCGAATTAAACGGTAATATTAAGTGACTTAAATTGTAGAGACAACAATGTCTGTTTTGCTCTGTTTCCCAGCCAAACTGATTCCAACTTCCATACAAAGACATTGTTGCACATCTTTGCGACAACATAGCAATGCTTTGTTGCTGAATTAAGTTTAGTTTTTGAACAAATCAAATCAATGATTCAGCCACGAAAAGAAAATTTAATGCCAATGAAAAGGGCAAATACAAAGACAGAGAATTGGGCACACATTAAGAGAAGATTGTAAGGGCGGAGGCAGCACATGTAAAAGAAATCCAACAAGAAGAATAAAGATGTTAGATTAAGGAGATGACAGGTGTTGATAGAAAAAGAAGAGAGAAGAAAGAAGAAAGAGAGAAGGAATTAAAGTATAGAGAGAAAAGGAAAGCTGTTCGCACCAAATTAAAAGGAGAATGCGATGTTATGAAGAGAAGGACAAGCAGAGATGAGACAACATGATGCAATGACTTAAGTGAGATAAGAGTATCTGCAGTGCTGGAGTGAATAACTGGATTTTGTGTTTATTATAATTCAGTTAAACAGAGAGATGGAGTTATGTGACAGGTGTATCTTTTGAGTATGTCCTTAGTCACTGCCATGTCACACATTGCACTGTCACTGTAATGCTTCTTAACAGCATGTATTTTTGTCACTGAGAATGGTAATCTATATGCAGTTTGATTACATGTTTATAATAGCAGATATCAGCATTAAGAATGATTGTGGATTTCAGTTTAAATCAGTGTGACATTGTTTTTTGTAATAAGCATCAAGATTTATCGCTTTCAAAAAACGAATTCCACATTGCCAATGTAACTTTTAATCTAAAAATATTTCACTAAATATTTTATTTAGTGTATCCTGTGTATTCTGAAACATATGTGGCTGTCTCTGGGCAAAGCCCCAGATATCCACTGTCACTAGAGCCACCACTAGTGTTTGAACCTTGTTATTCAAAAATTAAAAAACTTTTTGTGTGCTTTTTAGCCCATCTTGGTGTAAATCAATAAACAATGAAAGGTCAAGTTACTGTCTATACTAAAACATTTTTACATGATGCTGGGTTTGTTGGGGGTTCATGGGAAAAATTAGTGTGCCCAAATACAAGATACATTACATAAATGGCGCTGCACAAGAGCTTGAAAAGCTTTTTGTATTGAATAAGCATTTTCTATGGAAGGAACAACGCAATTCTCTTTATTAATAAAAAACATTGAGCAGACAATAATTGTTTTCAACTTTTTATTGTCCAAACAGACATTATGCGTGCTCTGTCTTAGAATAGGTGTGTTCTGCGTTTTTTGTGCTGGCTACCAAACAAACTTATCCATGTTCAGGGACTTGGCTCTCTGTGACTACACTGAGCACTCCCAGGTCACTGACC
The DNA here is from genome assembly GCA_036877525.1 of Chromobotia macracanthus. Classification (NCBI taxonomy): domain Eukaryota; kingdom Metazoa; phylum Chordata; class Actinopteri; order Cypriniformes; family Botiidae; genus Chromobotia; species Chromobotia macracanthus. Next base: position 6,626,067 of record JAZGTH010000001.1, on the reverse strand, counting down.
AGATGTTGTCTGTGTTTTTTTTTAAAAATCATTTTCAGGATAGAAACATTTCGTTTACAAGTGCCAGTTGCATACTGGTATTGCAATAACAATTTTGCATTCCTTTTTTTTTCCTCTCCAAAATCTTTTTGGCTTTGTGCAACTTATGCTTTAGATAATTTGCAGACTCATAGATCTCTGCTATTAAGATATGAGTTGACTCTTCTAAAAAGCTGTTGCTTTTGGGATGAAGTTCTGAACACCTCTCATTATGTTTCAGTTGGGCTTGGAGAAGCATTTCTGTAATTCCCCAACAACAGAATCAAGGACTGGATAAAGTATATTTTTTTCTAAAACCTTCCTGCACATCTTAGTCACTCCTATGCTAACCAAGAGTAGATATCTCCACAGAGCCTTCTAGTCAAGAGCTGGTCTTTCATTGTCTTTTATTCACCCTTTCAATGCTAATATTGCATTTTTGAGCAGTGTTTAAGACTTCTCTCCATAGCCCATCACAGAATGTTTCCTCTGTAATTCTGATGTGTCCTGAAGCATTTAGGTCTGGTGATGGTGGCTGAAGCATATCAGATAGAAGCTTGATGTCACCCAACAATTTGCAGAATGTCTCTAGCTCAATGAAAGTCAATCAATTTGGGCAAGCAGATCCTGTGCCCTCACTTTTCTTATATCTTCAAGGACACGGAGCACTGCAGGTAGTCTGTCCATCATATCATGGCAGGCAAAATGCCCATCTTGTGTCACTAAGCTTCTGAAGCTCTCTAGGCTAAACTTCATACATTTTATTTTGCTGAACGTCTAGCCATTTGTGGTGAACTTTCAGCCTGACATAAAGATGTATAGCTTCTCTAGTAAAGAGAAGAACAATGATGCCTCAGGTCTGACAATATCAACCAGTACTAAGTTTAGGCAATGGGCGTAGCAGTGCACATAGAATGCATGTTTTGCCACTGCCTTTTGCGTGCAGAAATACCTGTATGTTTTCCACTCATTACGGATGCCCCATCATATCCCTGGCCTTTTTTGAAATCCAGCCCATATCTCTCTAGACAACTGATGATCTTGCCTGCAGCATCTAAACTGTCAGCTTTTTGAAAATCTAAAAAGCTCTCATATACTGCCCCCCATAGTAATATCTCAGGCCAGTGAAATTTGCCTCTTTTTTTGTCTTTTGTTTCATCAACTATAACACTAAATGCCTCACTTTCTTTGACCTATTGTATGATATTTTGTTGAATCATCTCCACCAAAAACTTCAGGACTTCTTTTTGTGTGGTATGTTGTGTGTATTTAGCATTTCCCCTGGACAGTTTTTCTTCACTGCTGGGTCATGTTTTGCTAATTGTTCCATTATGGCCAGAAAATTCCCTCTTTTCAGAATCCTCTGCCTCACAATGGCCTCTTCAGGGTCATTCATGCTAGCATCATTCTAATTAATGCTGAAATGTGCTAGCATTATGTTAAAACATGCTAGCATCATGCCTATTAATACTAAATGATTGTTAATCTAAATGAAAAATAAGATGATAAACAAAATAACAGATCATCCTGTTTAACAATTTTTTTACGTTAACTTACATTACCATTAGATAACTCAGTGGTATCTATTGCGTTCTGTAGCTTCAGTGGATGTTTGTATCATTTGTAATAATTGTGTATGAGTCCCTTAATTGAAGTGTGAAATGAATGATCTCAACATCACACATTTACTTTTGGAAAGTGGTCAAATATGCAGAAGATGCTGTAAAAGCAGAGAATGTGCAGCACCAGCAGGTTTTTTTAAAAAAAAACAGTGGACATTTTAACAGTTCAGAACAATCAAGAGACTCATAAACATCAATCACAAAACATCAACAGCCACAGTATCCAGGTAACATTACAGTATTAGAACTATTTTAAGGATGTTTTGATATTGACTGCAAACTACCACTATCCATTTAGTGTTTTAAAACATGAAAGTGTCTGGATGGTTCTTTCAGATTGTGGTGATCATATCACACATTTGCTGTTCTTTCATTTTGGAATATGTAGGTGTGTATGGTGTCAGACTACAGCACATGATGACTGCCTGTCCAGTCTGAATGACAGAGATCTGTGTGATTTGGGAGAGTTCCGCTCTGTTATTATACCCCCATACTACCTCTTTGAAGTTAACAAGCTCACCTGCAGACTACCTGATGAGTATAGCAAGGTGAGACATTACCCACAAGCACAAATATCTGAAAATATGTAACTCTTAGACTTAAATGTCTTATCTTGTCTAAAACAGGCTTTTATTCAGCTTTATTAAGCTGCCAAAACAGCTCGATTTGTTCTGCATTTTATATTAAAAGCTATATTGTAGCAGGCAGCAGTCTGTAGGTAACCTAATTTCATTCTAATGTTTCATAATCCAATTTGATATTTATAGCTTAAGAGTGCAACACACTATTTAGGTGTACTTTTACTGTTGTCTGCTGGAGTTTGAATTTTTGTTGTGAGCTTTCAATAAGTGTTTTTATGCCTAATAATGAAAGTAGTCAGCGGTGCACAAAATCTGTTATATTATTGATATTATAGTTGTGCATCTATGCTGTTGAATCTATAAAATATGAAAATATCTGCATTTTTGTAGTCTTAAGTCTAAAAGAATAAGCAGCAGCTGAACTGAGTGTTCTTTTCAGAGCAGATGAAACATTGCTGTATATTAAAATGACTACTATGACTTTTTTTATATAAGGTTTACTAACATTATAAGTGTACTATAATAAATGAAACAGCATGTCATGTTCCTTTTAAAAAGGAGGTTTTTTAATTTAAATTTAAATACATTTTAATAGATAAATTAGATATTTATTATCTGAATCTTTAAATTTATTTTTTAAAACTTGTAAGTAAAATAATTTTCCTAGTTTAGTTACTCTGCTTTTGTGTAATAATCTAAACAGTTAATGTGTAGTTCACTAAACTTAATTTGTTTAATGAACCTCATTTAATTTTTTAATTGTGTGTGTGTTTGTGTGTCTGTAGCTTGCTGCACTGTGTGTGAGTGGTTGGACTCCGCTTCTGGTTTTGGCAAACACACGAAGTGGAAATAACATGGGAGAGGTTCTACTGGGAGAGTTTCGTACCCTCCTTAATCCTGTGCAGGTATCAGTGAACTTTGTGCTCACACACACTCAGCCAGTCACTCTGTTTACTTACACTCTGCCTTATTTTGTTGGGAAGGTATATCCCTGTTACTGTTCCTGAACCTCCTCAGATGATTTAACAAGGTTAATCTAGTAGATTGTTTGTTTCAGGTGTTTGATCTGTCTGAGCTTCCCCCCTCTAAAGCTCTACAGCTGTGTACTCTTCTGCCCCCGGGCAGCGTTCGTGTCCTGGTGTGTGGGGGAGATGGCACAGTGGGGTGGGTTCTGGATGCCATTGACACCATGAAGCTAAAGGTGAGAGCTGTAGAAGCAGAACAGCTGAGTGTACTACACAAGTCTTCCATCAGTAGTATGGGATTCATTTTTGCCAATAAAAATAAATGCAAACTTTGAAGAAACAAACCAAAATAATCTGAAATAGGAAAAACACTGAAAATAAAAAATTGGTTATGCCCCAAGGGAAATGCCCCAAAACACAACTATGTAATACAAATTAAACAGAAAAAAATAAATTAAAGTGAAAGGAAAAACTTGAAAATGATGAATTGAGCGGAAGAAAGCTATTCTAGTAAAACAAAAACAACAACTAGATAGTAAGGTTTGAGAACAAACTTTATGTTGGCTTGACAAAGCCTGGCCTGAAAAGTGTAGAATGGTTTGAAATATTTTAGGTCTGACATTCTCTAATATGTTGGTAACAAGTTTAACATGTTTTAGTATATTGCTTTAGTTTTATATATAATATTATAGGTTTAACAAACTACCATGATTTTAGAAGCTAAAATTGTTAAACACTTTACATGAAGCCAACACATGACACTAAAACATTTTAACACACGATACTAGCATATTTTAACATGATGCTAACATATTTTAACATCAGTTAGCATGATGCTATTACATTTTAGTGTGAAAGATGCACTCACTGGCCGCTTTATTAGGTACACCTTGCTAGTACTGTGTTGGACCCCCTTTTGCCTTCAGAACTGCCTTAATTCTTTGTAGCATAGATTCAACAAGGTGTTGGAAACATTCCTCAGAGATTTTGGTCCATATTGACATGATAGAATCACGCAGTTGATGTTGATTTGTCGGCTGCACATCCATGATGCGAATCCCCCGTTCCACCACATCCCAAAGGTGCTCTATTGGATTGAAATCTGGTGACTGTGGAGGCCATGTGAGTTAAGTGAACTCATTGTCATGTTCAAGAACTGAGATGATGTGAGCTTTGTGACATGGTGCATTATCCTGCTGGAAATAGCCATCAGAAGATGGGTACACTGTAGTCATAAAGGGATGGACATGGTCAGCAACAATACTCAGGTAGGCTGTGGTATTAAACAATGTTCAATTGGTACTAAGGGGCCCAAAGTGTGCCAAGAAAATATCTCCCACACCATTATACCAACAGCTTGAACCGTTGAGACGAGGCAGGATGGATCCATGTTCTTTATGCCAAATTCTGACCCTACCATCTGAATGTTGCAGCAGAAATCGAGGCTCATCAGACCAGGCAACATTTTTTCCAGTCTTCTGTTGTCCAGTTTTGGTGAGCCTGTGTCAATTGTAGCCTCCGTTTCCTGTTCTTAGCTGACAGTGTGGTCTTCTGCTGCAGTAGCCCATCTGCTTCAGGGTTCTACATTTTGTGCATACAGAGATGGTATTCTGCGTACCTTGGTTGTAATGAGTGGTTATTATTTGAGTTACTGTTGCCTTTCTATCATCTATATCATCTCATCTGACCTTTAACATCAACAAGGCATTTTCGTTCACACAACTGCCGCTCACTGGATATTTTTCGGACCATTCTCTGTAAACCCTAGAGATGGTTGTGCGTGAAAATCACAGTAGAGCAGCAGTTTTTGAAATACTCAGACCAGCCCGTCTGGCACCAACAACCATTCCATGTTTAAAGTCACTTAAATCCCCTTCTTTCCCATTCTGATGCTCATTTTGAACTTCAGCAAGTCATCTTTACCTTTATCTAGATAATTTGTGTTACCAAGCAATTGAACAGGTTTACCTAATAAAGTGGCCGGTGAGTGTATATTGTAATATGGCTTATACAGTATGTTATGCAATTGTTATGGTGTTCTAAATTGTTGCTAGGGTGTGGCCAGGAAGTTGTCAATACCCAAAGCACACTGGCAGTCTGAGTTAAATAAGCCCACCCACATGTCTTTACAATGTTCTAATTCTGAGATATGGTTTATTCATTTTATTACAGGGTTGCTAGGGTACCGTAAATGGTTGCTAGGGTTTAGCTAGACAGTTTTAACAGGGTAAACTAACAGACAAGCGTTTGTCTGAATGAGCCAACTTCTATGTGTCTGTGATGTTCTGAGGCTGAGATATGACTAATTCAAGTTGGTTGGTAGGGCATGGCCAGACAGTTTCCAATTATGGTAATAATTAAAGATGACTTGCCAGTCTAAGACAAAAGAGGCCACCCACTTGTCCCTGACAAAGTAACGTTCTGATGTCTCTTACCTTTTTCAGTGGAAGTCAATGGGGTGGTTGCTAGGGGTACTGTAACTGGTTGCTGTGGCGTGGATATGTAATGTCACCATTTTTTTCTGCAAGCACCATTAATAAGTATGCAAGAGTGTAATAATAATGCTTTGCTTCGCAAGCTCCATTAATGAGTTTAAATCAAACAACATGTTGAGAGAGCCAAGCAAACATAATAATAAAACGTTTAAATCAAATAACAGTATGTTGGCCTTCTCAAGCCAGTAATAATAAGCTTAATAATCCATTAGCTTAAATGCAATAACAATAAACATTTATCATAGCGTAACTGATTATCAGGAAGTTCTCATCAAAGCAGTGTATCAATTCTTCTGGTTTTGTCAAGTCAATTGGTGTGTCAACATATTCTGGGTGCTAGTTATCCCGTAAGCTTCAGCTTATTACTTAGACACGTTTTGCTAAAAATGTTCTAATACTGACGTAGCCGAAATGCAGCAAATATTGTGTTGATTTGCAGAATTTGAGCAAAGTGCAGTTTGCCCAGTCTACAAAGTAATGCTAACGTAAGCCTATCCATGTCATATTATCAGTCGTTCATAATCAAGACAAACTTGTTTAACTTTTAGCAGGATTAGTTAGCAGTTGCCAATATGCTGTGATAACATCCCTCTTTCCTTTGCATGCAGTGATATAGTGAACAGAGTGGTATTAGTACAGGCAAGTTGCTACTGGTCAATGCACAAGAACAAGGAACCCCATAAACTACAGTTGCTTAATGTTTGGAAAGTTTAGCCCTGTTTAGAAAGTTTAGATGAATGGTCACAAGCCATCAAACAAAGCCGAGCTGTTTGAGTTTTTGCACCAAGATTTGCATAAAGTCACTCAACAGCAATGTGAAAGACTGGTGGAGAGCATGCCAAGACACATGAATGCTGTGAACTCTGATTTTTGAAAGTTAAAACATTAGTATTGTGTTGTTTGAGAATTAGTGTGAACTACTTTGCATTGTTTGAGGTCTAAAACAGCATATTTTTTGTTGTTTTGTTTTTTGAGTTCATTTTCCGCAAATGCACTAAATGACGTGTGTTTGTATATATGTGTATAAACTTGTAGCCTAACAATCCCTTAGGGCATTTGAGTAATAAATCCATAGGACATGTGTAGACTAGATTAAAGAGGTGTGGCTTATTCTAGATTTAAACTGGCATAGTTTATCTGTCTCTCGGACAATACTGGGTAGACTGTTCCAGAGTTTAGATGCCAAATATCAAAAGGATCTACCACCCGCGCTTGATTTTGAAATTCTGGGTATTATCAGCTGGCCAGAATATTCAGATCGCTGTAATAAGAGAAGAGCTCGCTCAATTATTGAAGAGCTAGACCATTCAGGGCCAGTTCAAGTAATTAGCAAAATTTTGAAGTTTATACGATACTTGATAGACAGCCAATGCAGCATTTACAGAGTTAGGCTAATATGATTGTACTTGTTCATTCTCGTAAGAACTCTGGCCACTGCCTTTTGGCCACAGCTGGAGTTTTAATTATTAATTAATTAATAATTTATTAATTATAATTCATTTTATTATTTTAATTCATTTTTAAATGAATTAAAATGAATTTATTTGGTGTCTGACAGCCATGTGTCGTAGTTTTGATATATTTTATATTAAAAAATGCATTTAAATATTGGAAATGTGGTTTTTCAATAGGACAAAATGTTATCAAAAAGGACAAGCAAAAGTCCAAGCACTGAGCCCTGCTGTACTTTATACTAAACTTGTGATCGATATGACACCTTTTCACTCACAGCAACAAACTGTAATCAGTCAGATAAATGTTTTAAACCATGCCAGTGCAGTTCCATTTATGCCAACATAATTTTCAAACCTATTTAGGAAGATGCTGTTGTCAGTAGTGTCAAAGGATGTGCTAAGGTCAAGTAGCACTAGAAGAGAGATGCAACCACAATTAGCCAGTGAGAGCAAATCATTTGTCACTCTGATGAGAGCAGTCTCTGTACTATGATATGGTCTGAATCCTGAGTGGAAATTCTTGCAGATACCGTTTATTTTCAGGAATGACCATGTCTGTGAAGACACAATCTTTTTCAGTGTTTTTAAAATAAAAGGTAAATTTGAGATGGACCTGTAATTTACTAGTTCCCTGAGATCAAGTAGTTCACTGGGATTCAAAAAGTGAATCTGCCTATTGTGAAGGCAGTGAGGCCATGCTGGGTAAGCGAAACCATGATGCATGTTGCGACGGGCCATAAATTTTCCATGGCATCAAACTCTTGTAGCTTGAGTCTGTGAGTGGGGTAGAGCCCTCTGCTTTCTCTGGAAGATTGACAATCTTTAGATTCTTTCGACATTCATGGTTCTCCAGATCATCAACTTTCAGTCATAGCAAATCCACTGTATTGCATGGCAGATAACTGAGTGTCATGGTTACTTGTAGCTGTCCTTGGTAGCAGAAATAAAAGTCTTGGCCTTATCAAAGCAACTTTCTAAGTCGAACATCCAGTCAGATAAATTAGAGAAAGCTCAACCAATGCAACAGATGTTTTTATATCTCCCAGAGTATTGACGGTCTTATCCAGGTGCACTCAACAGGCTCATTCATGGTATTAAGACGAGAGGTCACAGATTTTATTGCTGACAGAATCTGGTCCATGCCGGTTAGTGGTAGGGTCATGCTGATCTTCAGTAGTAGACCATGCAGTTAATTGATGAGCCGCTTTCTTTTTCCCAGTGAATGAGCCAGATATTGAGAAAATAAGAAAATCTTTGTCACAATGTGGCTTTGGCATATTTGAGGCAGGATTTAACTGAAAATATTACTTTGAACGAAGTGAAGTCTTGAGCATTCATCTTGCTTTGGGTCACAAGACCACCCTGCTGTTCTCTAATTTTGATCACTGTGTTTTCCACCAAATAAAGGGTTTTTGTTAAACACTGTTCTACTAGCATGGTATAGCCACAACTAAAATTCCTTTAAATGTTAAAATATGATCACATTATTTCTGAAAAAAATCAAGCATTCATAAATTGTTCTATAATTCTGATTTAAATCTACCAACTTATTGAGGAGAAGTGTGCTATGACTTTTATAAGTGATCGGGTGTATAATGTTTTTCGGGAGTATGAAAAAGTGGGATTATTTTGGGAAATTTGATTACAGTTAACATTTGGCTGAATTATGTTACCTCATAGCTCTGCATCAGAATGTCGTAGAGACTTGGGGGTGGGCTCATATCACTCGGCTTAGAAAGCAACAACAAATGGTGACATTGCAACTTCATAGCCACACCCTAGCAACCAGTAGCAAAAGGTGAGGGGCATCAGAACATCGTACAGACAAGTGCATGGCCTCTTGATTTGGACTGGCATGTAGTCTTTAATTATTACCATGGAAATTGTCCAGCCGTGCCCTAGCAAGTAACATGGATTGATTAAATCTCAGCACCAGAACATCATAGAGACATGACAATTGGCTTTTTTGATTCAGACACACATCCGTCTATTAGTTTTACCCTGTTAACTGTCTAGCTACACCATAGCAACTATGTAGTGACGTGATTAAGCCCACCCACATAGAGATGTGGTTGAGCTTATTTGACTCGGGCTGCCAGTGGGTTTTTGGTTTTGCCCCGGCAACTTCCTTGCCACACCCTAGCAACCATTTAGAGCACCATAGCAACCTCATAACATCACAAATAAGTAATATTTTGGTATATCTATCATGCTAATTGATGCTACAATATGTTAGCATCATGTTATGTAGTGCTAGGTTCATGTTAAAATATGTTAGTATCATGTTAAAATGTTTGTCGTGCTAATTAATGTTTAAATGTGTTAGCTTCATTTAAAATTATTTTAACATCATACTAAAACATGTTCAAATCATGCTAGATTCTGTTAAAATGTTAACAGTATATTGAAACATGTTTGAGAATGTCAAAGTATTTCAAACCGTTATACACTCTCCAAGCCATCAAAAAGTTTGTCCTCAAACTTTTTATTATCTTGTTTTACCATGTGTTGTGCTTATTTACCAGTGTAATTGTGTAGTATGTATGTATTATAGTATATATTATGTTTACTGTAATACATTTTGTTTTTTAATCCCTTTACACTGTTTAATTCTTAACTGATATTGGCATGGTATCTCCTTTATTTTTAACGGTTTCAGAAGGAGTCATATTAATAGATTCCCTTTCAATTTGACAGCCTTCTACACTTTGTAATTTTCGAAAATTTGTGTGATGTGTAACTGAAGCAGGGTATTTTCAGTGTGTAAGTTGCTAAGGCTACTTACCCTGAAAGTTCATTTAATTTTTTGGAACCAAAATATATCTGCTAATTCTAAAATTGCATAACCTGCTTTCTCTGTTATCCTGTTTCCTTTACGTTTTTCTTTTTTATTTCTACTGTATTTAATGCTATGTAAATGTCTTTTCTGTAAAGTAAATTTCTGACAGTATTGTTCTAGTAGCCTTTGTACAGGTTCTGCTGATGTGCATGTTTGTTAGGGGAATGTAAGGGAATGCAAATTCATTTCTGAGTTGTGTAGATATGTATTATACTTAAGTATTAGATTATTGTATTATTAGTATGGATATAACAATACATCGATATTCATCTATATATCGATCAAATGTCTAACGATACGATGCATTGACGCCACACGTAAAATATTGACACTTTTATATAGTACCTATACTTTTATATAGGTACTAAAATATAAATACTTTTATCTATATTGACGTGTATATTGACGTTTATCTATAGTGACGTCCACTACGTATCTTCAAAGTGCGTATTTTTATTTCCTCACTATACTGTCTGCATGTGCGTCAGATTGCGATGCAACAAAGCGGGGGTAGCAGCGAAACGACAGACAGATTTTGTGTCTGCAGTTGGATGCAAATCATGGGTATGAAAATATTTTGTATTTTCAAAAATAGATAAACAGACAAAGAAAACCCATGTAGTAACATTGCCAGTGCCAGGTAAAATACTCTGTAAATACAACAAACTTGTCAATGCATTTAAAAAGAAAACGGAATTGAAGAAAGCACTTTGGCTGACGAAATAGTCACTGTCACCTCAAATCATGTGCCATTATTATTTTTATTTATTTAAAAAATATGAACTAAAGTATATTTTTGTTATAAATGTCTCAGTTTGCATACTGAATTTGCAATTTTCTTTTTTAAAAAAGTTTAATTAAACATTCACGTTATGTATTTTTGTTTCATTTGTGAGTTTTATGAAAATAAAAATGTAACTGGCTGTGTAAACTAGGCACATAATATCTAAATATTAAAAAATCGATCAATATACCCCGAATCATGAATCAAATCATAATCGTATCACTAGATATTTTGGAGGTATCAGCAAAAATATTGTATCGCTGGATGACAGAATCGAGATTTCAGATTACACAATGAAGTAACCTACGCTTACAACCATTTAAAAAAAAATTTGGATAGTCGATAGGGATGGGCGCTTTTTATTTTTTGATGAATTCGAATTTACGTTTATCATGATTTTGTTTTGTTTTTTAATCGAGGTGTCGCGATTTTTAATAAAACTATTGACATGCATCCAATTACATGCAATGGTAGAATAATTCAATATTTCCCGACCATAAGACGGCGTGCCTGATTAACCGCGCACGTGTCTAGAAATGTACAACGTAAAGTCTAACATTATGGAAACTGATGGCTCTTCTGAGCGTGTGTTTAGTGCCGGTGAGAATATTGTGACCTGTCACAGACCATGTCTTAAGCCTGAAACAGTAGACAGACTAGCCTTTATTTCAAGAAATCTGTAAGGAAAAACTACATGTTTAGCATGTTTCCACAATGGTCTGCAAAGTGCTATTAGTTATTTTTGTTTTACAAAAATTTGCAGCTGATAACACTGCTGTTACTTTCAGAAATTTACAATTTGCTTGACATGTTGAGTTGACTGAGATAACAATTTTTTACATTGGTTAGGACGTGGAATTTTCTATATGTTTGCTTTGATATTTCATTCATTTCTTTTCATTCATAACTTTGCAATATAAAAATACAACTTTTCTTAACCAAATGGTTTTTCAAAGTTACTAATAAATAGAACATTATTTCAATCTTGTAGTTGTGTATTATTTTGACTAGTAAACATTTTTAAATAATTGAAATCGTGAATCGGTCAAGCGTTCTGAAAAAAATCAAGACATTGTTTTGCTAAATCGCCCAGCCCTAATAGTCGACTACAATTTAGTGCTACTATGTTTTATCAATCCATTTAGTGTTTACATTTTGTATATGATAGTTCTTGCTCATTTGTTGAACAGTCTAATTGGTTTTAATTATCTTTTAATTGTCTTATTAATAGTAATTTCAATTACATTCAATTTTTATTCTATTTCTTTTTGCCGTCTCATTTTGGGTTTTCTGTCTCATTCTGCATAGGGCCAAGATCATTTTATCCCTTATGTAACCATCCTGCCCTTGGGCACAGGAAATGATTTATCAAACTCTCTGGGATGGGGAGCCGGTTATGCTGGGGAGATTCCAGTTGAACAGGTTCTCAGGAATATTCTAGAAGCTGAGATGGTCAGGATGGACAGGTGAGACTTCAGCTGTATTATAAAGTGTTATTTTTTATGTTGACACATTCATTTGTCAGTGTATTTTGTATATAATCTGGCTGTGAATGTTTCAGGTGGAAAGTTCAGGTGGTTTCAAAAGGTCACTACTTTCTTAAATCCAAGGTGAGAATATACCACATATAAATAACCAGCAGACTGATGATTATAGCTAAAGCAAGAATGCAAATGAAATAATTTTTTCGCCCTTGGAAATAATTTAGTAGAGTACAATCATATACATCACAGTATTTTTATTAAATCAATCATGATCTTAAAATAGTTGTCTTTGTAGGTGTTGTCCATGAATAATTATTTCTCAGTGGGTCCTGATGCTCTCATGGCACTGAATTTCCATGCACACAGAGAAAAAACACCATCCTTTTTTTCCAGCCGTATCATCAACAAGGTCTGAAGCCTCATTTTACAAAAAAAGCACATGTAATTATTTTTTTGAAATAAAGCATTTGCTTGTGTTTCAAAATATTACCTTCTCTTTAGAGACAAAAGTTTAAAAAAAAGGTTTAGGAGTATAGGATTTCGATTATACTGTACTGTTCCTATTTACAATGTAAATGCATTATAGTGTATAGTACTAATATGTACTACTAGAACCAGCACACTTAGAAATGAACTTAACAGTGTACCTACATTAATAAATTAAAGTGCTGTGTATTCCTTATGTGTTTAAAAACAGAAGTGATATTTTAATCCATGACTGTTCATGATGAAAATGGTGTCTTCTCACAGGCAGTGTATTTCCTGTATGGTACCAAAGATTGCTTAGTGCAAGAATGTAAAGATCTGGATAAAAGGATTGAGGTAAGGGTTTTGTTCTGCTCACTGGGAAAGGGGTTTAAAGGGTAAAGCATTCTGTTTTCTTGTTTGTTTTTTTCAAACATCATATGATTATTGTGTATTAAAGAAATACTCTGCTTTTCATTTATCTTAACTGTGTTCACCCCTTAGCTGTTAAATTTAGTGTAAACCACAATTTCACAGGGCCTATTGCTTTTACAATATAAAATGATTATTCCATATACCTGGCAGTGTTTCATAAACACACAGCAGCAAAAATGTAATGACATGCATAAAAAAATATTGTTCTTCTGCCAAGCAATGTTGCTGTCAGAAACAGCAACACACAGACGCAGTGGTGCAGTGCAACTGATGTAATGAGGTTACAGGTGTATTTACAAGGGTTTGAACATGGCTCAATCAATCATAAGGACTGAAACTGTCCATTTTATAAATTAATCATAATGCATTTAAATATAACACTGTATTTACACTGAATAGCCAGAGGAGAACTGCCCCTCCGGTTTCTCTTTGTCTTTACTAGTATATTATATTAGTTGCAACTGCTCCATGTGGACCATGTAGACATTTTATCTTTTTTACTGTTTGTAATTTAAAATGTTTTTGAAATGTAATTGTTGTGTCACATAAATCTTACGTTTTTACTAACACCATATGGACACCATTTTCTGCCACAGGTGCCTTAAGTGTTCTCACTGAGTGTTTACAAATTAAGGCATCATTTCTTAAAAGCCTAAAATGAAACTGCTCAGAATGGAATGTAAAGCTCAGAACAAATGACACCAGCGAACTAGTGCTGACGAAAGCAGACTGTGAGTTTGGCTCACTTCTGCTACATCTGGGTCCAAAATTGCCCTTACACACCAATCCAATAGTCATCTGCTTTTGTGCCTGCATGAGAGGAAATAACTTTCCATACCAGCAGGTCGCAGTAGTCTGTCCTTTGTATCTGCTGAACCGAAGGCTGAACAGGTACACAAAGAAAGTGCAGCTTGTGAAGTGTGTTGTTATTACCTATTTTGGAGCAATTGTAATATATCATAAAAAATAAACTGGGCTTTGTTCTGTTGATTATTTGCTGGTTTATTTCAAGTTCAAAAAAGTGTGAGTGTTGATGCATCAAGACTGACAGGAGCTTTGAATTTGCATATATGATGACATTGCGTTAAGAGCTGACCAGCAGAAACAAAGTAGAAACTTTATATTCATAGTCAAAGGGCTAACAATCTGTACACATTCTATATTTTTCAAATGTTTTCATTTATGCTTTAACATATTTCATTTTAGTTCTCATATCATATGTTATTATATTTATTAAAAAATAAGCATACAGTTTAATTAATAAATTATAGGGGTTATTATTAGGGTTCAAGCAGGTTTGGAAAAATGGCGAACAGACTAGTGATGAGATTGTGACTTCTAGCGTAATGCTGTAGCTTTATTGTCATTAGAAGCTTATCTGAAGTAAATACAAATGACCTAACACATAAAACTCAGAAGATTTGGTCAATTTAAATTAACTTTTAGAATTGAAACACTGATGGTAGTGTTGGACTTATGTTTTCTTACATTGTTACTGTCCAGTCTACCCTCTAGTGGACAAAACTGCATGGTAGTTCAGAATGTTGAATTTTGTGTACCATACATGATATAGGCATTTTAGTCATATGGGCCACATCTGAAAAATAAAAAAACATGTTTGCTAGTCGAATCAATGCATCAATATTATTTTGTTAACTCTGTCATGAGGGTCTAAGGGTGATGCATGCCAAGTTTCATGCAAATCAGATGAACAGACTCAAACCAAGTTGATTCTGTAAAAATACAAACCGGAAAAACATGAGATACACACTATTAAATGCTTAAAGCAAGGATTATGAAGAAACAAAAAGTTGTAATGGTAGGCCATTCAGATTGGATGTCATTAGCTGCTGAATTTAGATTTTTTTGAAGTTTTTAAATGTATCCATGTGAAATTGGAAAATATGTTGGGACATCCACCCAGAAACATGTATATCAATTTTCGACTTCATCAAGCTTACGTTTATGGCATTATAAAGGGTTTTCTGTTGTAGCACACCCTATTTTGTCAGAAGTGTCCTTTTTTTATTTATTTTTTTACCACTAGCTTTGAAACTGCAGGTACCCTCAGACTATGGGGATGATGAACCATACCAAGTTTTGTAGCAATATGCAAATATGATTGTAAAATATTGCATTTTACAACAAAATTAAAAATGGCCAAAATAGTTCTGGGATCATTGGGTATCATTTGATTCTGTATGTCCCAAACAATCTAATGAGACCACCCCTATGATTTTTGACAAAAGATTTTTAAAATTATAAGCAAAATAGCAAAAAAATAGGTTGAATCACAATTTAATCACATTTGTCTCTTTAGCTGGAGTTGGATGGAGAACGAGTGACATTGCCCTGCCTGGAAGGAATAATAGTGTGTAATATTGGCTACTGGGGTGGTGGCTGTAGACTGTGGGAAGGAATGGGAGATGAACCCTACCCTCCTACACGGTAAGAATCCAAATATCACTCTATACTATATACTATACTCTATAATTTATAATTATATTTAAAACTTTCATTGTGTCTGTCTTCAGTGTGGATGATGGTTTACTAGAGGTGGTGGGTGTGTATGGCTCATTCCATTGTGCACAGATCCAGGTGAAACTGGCCAATCCTGTGAGGCTGGGGCAGGCACACACAGTACGGGTGAGACCAATAACCTTTTCCCCCACACAGTTTTAATTATTGTAGTACAATAAAAAATCCATGTTTTTGAACATTTAATGAATCACTTCTAAGCATTCTCTGATGCAGCTAATGGAATAATTTGTCTTAAAATGTTTGTTTCTTCCCAGCTTTATAATGGCATTGAATAGCACCAAGATTTTGAAGCCCTAAGAATCCATAATAAAAGTAATCCACATGACACCAGTTTGTTAAAGTGGTAGTTCACCCAAAAATAAAAATTAGCCTATAATTTTCTAACCCTCAAGGCATCCTGTGTGTATATGACTTTCAGACAAACGGAATCAGAGTTATATCCTGTAATAAGTAATATCCTGTCTCTTTCCAGCTTTAAAATGGCAGTGAATATTGTCAGAGATTTTAAAGTTCCAAAAAGTGCCTTTTGTTTATTCAGAAAATAAACAAAAGGCAAAATACAAAAAGGAAGTACATTTCATAGAAGTTGTATGACACCTGCTTGAATCCCTTTATATTTGACACAAAAATTTACTCAAAGTACATATCAAACCTTGAAATAAAAATGAATCACAGCAGATAGCAATATTGAAACAGTACATTTGTAAAATACACCAATTAGTATTTTTAGCATATTTAGTGATTGTTACAGTGCTTTTCAATGTAAATAGTAAACTATAAAGGAATTTTTTATCTTGGGGTGAACTATCCTGTTAAGGTGCTTAAAGTGACTTCCTTGTTGTTACACCATGTTGAAGTGGGCTCATTGGTTATTACGGATTGTACAAATTGCATTGTCCTTTTTATTCAGCTGCATATGCTTTAGTGTAGGTCTGCTATACCCGAGCCATCTTGAATTCATAAAAAAAAAAAAAAAATTGTAATTTTTGCGCATTTTACACACGTAAAATTTTCTTCCCTGCTTGCAAAGCAAAACATCACAACTACTATTACTTTTTCTGGACAAAACATCCGGTAGGTGTTCTATAACTTTGTGCTATAAAGAGATTGGGTGTACAATGTTTTTAGAGCAAAAAAATCCTACACTTAACATTGGGCTGAATTTTGCGATACAATAGCTCTGCATCAGGATGTAGTAGAGACTTAGGGGTAGGCTCATATTGCTCGGCTTAGTAAGCAGCAACATGGGAAGTGTTGCAGAACAAATGCAACAAACAAAAAATATATATCTTAGCACCAGAACATTAAAGATACTTCGGAATTGACTCTTGATTCACACACACATCTGTCTATTGGTTTTACCCTGTTAACTGTCTAGCTACACCATAGCAACCATTTACTGTACCCTAGTGACCATGTAATAAAACAAATAAACAATATCTCAGCATTAGAACATTGTGAAGACATGTTGGTGGGCTTATTTGACACAGGCTGTCAGTGGGCTTTAGATATTGCCCTGAACACACCCTAGTAACATCATGAATAAGCCATATTTTAGTATCTATCATGCTAAATCATGCTAGCATCATGCTAATTATGTTACAACATGCTAACATCATGCTATTGAATGCTAGATTCATCTTAAAACATGTTAACATCATGTAAAAATGTTTTCATGTCATGCTAAAATGTCCCTGTATCATGCTACAATATGTTAACACATTAACAATATACTATACTAATATGTTAAACTTCATACCTTCATGTCTTCACACCATCAGCCAGAGAATGTCAGATGTAAAGTATTTCAGATCATTATACACTTTTTAGGCCGAGCTTTGTCAAGCCAAGATAAAGTTTGTCCTCATACTTTACTGTCAAGTTCTTGATGGTCTTCGTTTTTCGTTGAATACTCTGTTTTACACTGAAATGTATCAAATTATTAAGTGAAATAAACTGAATTTTCAGTTGGATTTTAATTGTAGATTGAGATTATTATTGAATTATTAAAATTAAAAGATTGTTAGTACTTTGGATTGGGTCACAGTGTCTCATTATAGGCCATGTTTAGCCATTATGCCAGTGCAAACAGCTAGGCTTTATACACCTATACCAGGTCTTAAACTACATTGCATTGGGGGCAGGATTATCAAAAAGTATAAATATGAGGTTGGCCAAACTATTTTATCCATAATCATACAAGTTTTAGATTACTTTGTTGTTACTTGAATGTTGTTTTCTTGTTGTTGTACTTATACACAGTGCTGGACAGTAACTGATTATATGTAATCTGAACTACATATCAGGTGCTCAAAATCAAGTACTTATAATTAAATTGCATTAAGTTTTGAAATACAATTTATTGTAACATACTACATTAAATACATATTACTTTATTTTATTAATCTTTAATTTTTTTGTTAGTTAAAGCAGTAGGCTAGTTAAATTTTTGTGTAATATACATTTTGAGGTTTAATATACTTTGTGAAACTAGACTCAAAGCACCTGTCTGTAATTCCAGGAACTCTAAAGTAGGGTTTACCAAACTGGGGTTCATGAGATGATGAAAAGGTAGTAATTAATTAAATCATAAAAATGTCAAATTTAAAATGAAAATAATTTTAAAATGAAATGCACCAAAATGTGTAATCTAAAATATTGTCACTGGCTGTAAATGTTATGTAGTTTAATAATCAGTAACTCACTACAAACTCCAAGTGATCTGCCCAACACTGCCTGGAAAAAAAATGCACACATATTTGGCATCCAGTATTTTTGCCTTTTAATATTTTACATAATGAAATTATATTGGTCTTTTAGCTATAGCTGGACTTTAGTTTAGTAATAGTTGACTAGCCCCAATCTATACTATCCCACAGCAAATTACTCAAAATCTGACAAAATTTTACTTTTTTGTGGTAGCTGGTGTTGAAGAGTTCTCGAATGCCAATGCAGGTGGATGGGGAGCCATGGGCACAGGGTCCATGTACGATCACCATTACCCATAAGACCCAGGCTCTCATGCTGTATCACAGTACAGAACAGACCGATGATGATGACTCCAGCATCTCAGACACTGAAGAACCCTCAGTAGGTCATCTTGAACCCAATGTGATATCATAATTGTAAATGTGCATAATGTGCATGTCCTGCTTTAGTAATTACATTTGCAGTGGTTATTGCTATGGGAGTTTCAAAGCCCTATAAAAGTTTTAAATGGTTTCTTAAACATTAATCCTAAAAGCACAGCACCTGAACTATCCACAAAAAGTCTTTCTTTGTTGAAACATGGGCAGTGTAGATTTTCATGTTTTTTCCCAGGGAGTGTTACCAAAACTGTCTCAGAGTTTAGGCATTATTAGTCCAAAATGGAATAACATTAAGAGAAGCTCAGGCAATTGTGGGAAATGAAAATTGTGAAGTGGAGAATGTTACAAAGTTTATTACATGTGAATGTTTTGCAAGAATGATTTCTTGTGCCATAGGCCTATTAAAAATACCATTCGGAAATATTAAATTTAAGTTACAATAATTGTAGTTTTATAAATCATAGTTATAATAATAATAGTTATTGATAGGTTCTTCAGTTTTGTTCTGACAGAGCATTTACATATATAAACTTTATCTATATGGCAACATATTGATAATCATAATTGCAATGCTTGAATTCGGAGTAGATTATTGATTGATGTGTCATTGATATCTTCATATTTTTTGACTAACTGAGTTACTGGTTAGATTTTGAAATGGCAGTTTAAAACACTGGAATTAAATTATTTATTTTATCCTCATAGTGTGTATTTTGTTTTCTGTTATCAAGATTTTTTTATTTGCTAATTATTTGTTACTTTGTGTTGTATTAGATGTTTGTGTTTTTTTCCCGTTTCTTTATGGAGAATCCTATTACAATTTCTGTGCAACTCACTTGAATAAAATTTTCCCATAAAGTGATTTACTTAGCATAGCACCTAAGATTGCTTTTTTATGAAAGTTCCAAAACTTTACATTCCACACTTTCAAAATCAGGTTTATAGTTTCTCTTCTCTTTATGACTTCAGCTGACTGAGGCCTAGTCATATTGACATGACTTTCAGTTCTAAGGCTCTGTCTAACATCAGAGGTTTTCATTCACTTGATACACAACATAGATATCCAATTTTAATTAATGTATTGTTTGTGTTGGGAAATGGTTTTGTGTTACATTTTGTTGTCGTGTCTTATTTTGAAGTCATGTTTTGTAAAAATGTGTATGGTCTTTGTAGTTTTCATGTTATCCTGCCCCAGTCGTGACCAGGTGTGTCTTGTTACCTTGATTAGTCTTGATTTGTGTTTTTAAACCCCGTTTTCTGTAAGTTGGTCAAATATTGGTCATGTATACATGCTGGTGGTTTGATCTTTCCATGTCATGGTTATGAGATCTTTTTATGTTGGGCTTTTCTATCATGTTTGCAGTTATTAAACAATTTCCTGCACGTAGATCCTGCCTTTATCTTGTTGGGACAGTATGTTACAGTTTTTGAATGGTATGGAATGTTTTGGTTCACTCGTTTTTTTTTAAATGTGATTATTTTAAAACTTGTTAAGGAGTGCTTTTAAATCTGAATGTCAACCTTATTTGTAATAATGATTGTGAGTTTGTGAAAGTTGTCAGAGTGTTGCCAAAAATACCCTTGTTAGTTTTTCAGGTCAGATGGGTTTCTAGTTAAATCTCCATCAGCTGTCACTGATATCAAACATTGACTGTTCTCATTAAAAAAATGTATGTTTAAAATCTTTGAGAACAAAATGAATATAATTTTGAAAGATCTATTTAATTTTAAAAATTGTCATTTTATTTACAATGAATTACAATGTATGTTGTATACTTTCCATTGCGTTTGTGGCTAGGGACTAAGATGGTTGTGATTAAAATCTTAATTACCAATGTAATTGCACTTTCTAATTGTTGCTTTATTTTCTGTGCTGACAACACTGTAATATAATATAATTATCTGAATGGCTCAAAATTATTTTAATACAGATTAATGTCAGTTTTGTCGTAAGCATGTCTGGTTTTTAAATCTCTAGTTCTATACGGACAATGTCTAAGAATCTGTGTTGGTGAAACTTTGTTAATGTGTAACTAGGCTTGTTGGTTTGTGTACAGATCCCAAAACATACCAACGCATCCAGTCGAATTACAAAGAAGATAAAATTCAGAAAAATCATTTTTATTTTTAAACACAAAGTAATCAGGAATTAAAAATTATAATTTGCCAGTGATTTGGTTCATTTGCTGATATGTATGAACATTTGTCCAGGGCTAAAAACAGTTTGAGCTGCACAGTCAATCAGAATAAAGTCACAGTTTTAGTATGACAAATATAAAGAGAACCAAAAAAACCTATATTCTTATTCTGACATGGGCAATGTTCAAATGTTTACCTTAGAATTCTGTATAATCTCGTATCGTTTTGGTCACATTGAAAATTTATCCCAGGAATGTTTACATATGGTAGTTGTTCATAATATTCCATTGTGCACATACTCTACACAATCACAATACAACTGAAACTCATTTTAATGGCCAAGATTTATACAAAAAGGTTCATATACACTGGCTTCATATATGGTAAGGCCCGTAGACTCGTTACATGCTCTTAGCAACAGAAGTTTAAAAGCACAATAACTCTCTGCGCTTTATCTAGAGCACAGTGGAAACGCAGTGTACTTTGCCCAGGTAATAAAACCAACAAATGTACAAGACTCATGAGACGCTTTAACCAAGATATGCAGACTGACACACTACATTATGTATATTATAAAGCTGTCAACACAAATGGGCTCAAATTCACACCTTTCTTTGGAATACTTAATTCAGATACTGTTGTATATTGATCATAAATATAGGAAACCCAGGAAACCAGTTTCCTACATTAGCTGGGCTAGCTTTGTCTTAGAAAATAAACTCAAATCAACATTTACTGTTCATTAATTTATTAAGCGGCTAATAAGATTGACAATGGTCATAGTCATTAATTAAACCTTTCAGGGTATACAAATCCTAATTATCTTGCCTTGATTTGTTTTGATTAGGATGGCTGACTGTACACTATTTTTTACAAATCTATTGATCTTCCCAGTTTGGTCAGAATTAAGATGATATTTCAGTTTCTTTATATCAAATATGTATTGCAGTCTTGTTAAATAGTTTTGTTTATGCATTCTATACCACCACAGCACACCGAAATTAAAAATAATTTGTGATTAACTCGATAGACATGGTCCTTTAAAAGAAATCTACAATAAACTCCAACACATAAACACTCATGTCATTCCACAAACAATAATCAACAATCATTAATTTAATCTAAGTTCACTGTATATAGTTTTAATTACTGAGCTTGCACAGAGAGACATTAGAGCCATTTGAGAAGATCCAGAACGCTGGATACACAGGCTCAGAGAAAGGAAACACAAAAGTATGAAAGGGGTAGGCCCGATCCTGCACATTATAAAATGTTGCACTTCCTGCATCACAGTCCAGTAGGATGCCCACACGGCTGGGGTTTGGATTCGCCAACACTGTCTCAGTGCTGTTGTGCCATGCAGAAAGCTTCACGTTAAACCATTCCACACACCAGGATGCCACATTACGGCCCAGGCGGCTGGATGGACCCTTTCGGTCAATACTACCATATGCAAGCCCCAATCCACTGAAGTTGTTGCTACTCATCTTAATTTCCCAGTAATGGCGTCCCTGAGAGAAGCCTTTGGTGCAGAGCACCTGGGAACAAACAGAAAAGCGAGTTGGAATATCTGGATAGTGAGTGGGTTCATCTGAAACTGTCGCTTTGGTGTAATTTTCAGAGAGTGAAATCCGCTTGTGAGCTGTTTTGACATCAAAACTGAGGATAGTGCCATCTATAAAGAGAAACAAACATATAACAAATGAAATAAATAGATACAATTTTAGAACAATACATTAAACTAACTTTAACTTACATTTAAGAAGGTCACTCCTTCTGACACAGTTAATCACAGCTGATGAACTACCAGAAATTTCATCTGTAATGAGAGGAGGTTGATTAACAGCAATAGTTTATTAATAAGATTTAATAACATTCTTTCTTGTGGTTTTCGAAAAAATAAGGATGAGCTGAGGTCTATGATGTAACTGTGACTTTCCCTATTGGGCCAGTGCTGCATTGTCACTACATTCTACACTGTAAAAAAAACTTTGCTGCCTTAAATTTTTAAGTTTAATCAACTTGGCTATACAAGTAACTTAATATTTTAAATCTTGACTGGTATAACTTAACAATATTGGTTAGGCAATTTTCCAACTATTTTTTGTTACCTCAACTCCACACCAGTCAAGATTACAAAGAGTAAGTTGAAATGACTTATGAAACCAAACTGATTAAATTTTTAAAAAAAAGTACATTTTTTTGTTGTGTGTTTTTGTGCCTTTTATACCTCTCTTCTACATGCACCGTGAAGTGCAAGAGACTTCCCCTGGGTGCTTCCACAAGGCATTTACAAGAATTTCCATTATAGAATATTCTTTAACACAAGAGTAAACTCCTCTAAAAGAGCAACTTTTCTCCTAAAGAGCAAGCCCTGGTGGACAGGGTCTTTTTAAAGACGACTCTTCACCTGTGTATTGATGGATGTGGTTAGTACTTCTCCCACAAACACCCACAATCTCTGCCTCAGCTGCAGGGCCACATTTTCTCACTGAGGCAGCATTTGTGGATGGCCACATAATCTCGTTGCAAGTGCATGTTAATTGGAATGTTATGGTGCAGACTCTCCTTTTAGACAACTGGCTAATTCTAGCACTCTCTTAAGATTTATTGTCCACACACAAGGATCTGGTGCTCGAGCACCTCAGTCAGTTGGGGCTTCAGGTCAAAAGGGAAAAGAGCATGAGACTGTGCTCAGTGAAAGCTGAACTGCCTGTATATGCATAAGTATATGTATAGTTGCAACTGTTTGTGAACTAATGTTGTTCCCGAACACTCACAGAGATGCACTGTCGGACTAGTGCATTTTATACTGAAGAAGAGGTTGGAGGGATAGCTGTCCACCTCCAACTTAAAAATGTATGTGGCTTCAAAAGTGGCACATAATGATGCGGTAGATAGTAAGTGCTTAGGGGAACACAACCATCAGGGATTATCAGGTTCCACCAGGAGGTTAAATCATCCTTTGCCATGTCTAATTGGGGGAACAAACAGAGGATTGCTAGAAGGATGCCATCGCTTTGGCATAACAGACACAGGGCATGTCATGACCCCTAGGAGTCTGTGTAGGATGGGAAAGAACCAAAGAACTGAACTGAAAAACACTGGATGTCTTTCTTCCCCCAGCACCCTGAGCCAAGGGGGACTGAAGAACCCTGGATGTCTTTCTTCCCCCAGCACCCTGAGCCAAGCGTATTCAGTGGAGGAATTTGATGCTAGGCCCAATTTTCATGAAAGAATGCTCTTTACAGGGAATGCTGAGGATAGGGGAACTGCCTCAGTGACTGCCAGTGCTAATGGCCTTGGGATGCCAGCTGCTCTAGCTGAAATCAGTGGTGGGTCTGCCAAACTGTAGATCAGCCCAAAATGCCTCTGGAATGCATGGGTATCTTTAAATGCAATGTGCTTGACGACCAGGAACACCAGAGTGGTGTCTGTGGCTGAAGACTGTGGTGTGACATCCATGGTGGCTAGAGGCTCTGGCATGGTGGCCCTGATGGCTGAGGCTCTGGCATAGCGGCCATGTTGTAGAGAGGCTTTAGAATGGCATGCATGTTGTGGAGAGGCTCTGGAGTGATGGCCATGTTGTGGAGAAGTCCTGGTGTGGAAGACACTATAAATACTGGACTAGTAATTTTCAGTATAGAGCATCCTGGTCGGCTGAACTTCATGGCCATGACCCCCAAGGACCACCATGGATAAGTTTATCTTGCAATGGTTTGTTCAGTCCAGAACAGAAAAAGTCAGTAAGTGCGTAGTCCAGCAGGTTAAAGAATTAGCAATGTCCAGAAATTTCTGAATGTGGTCATCGAGGGTGCGGTTACCCTAGCACAGGCAGACTAGGGCAAATGCTGGATCCATATGTGGTTAGTCGTTCTATTACAAATGAAACAGGCAGGCTAGGAAAACAAGCGGAAATGAGGATCCAAATGCAGTAATTTATTAGTAAAATTTAGAAAAGCAATAAACAGGGAACAAGAACAACATGAACTACATTCAGACTTGCAAACATACAACGACTGACAAACCTGTGAAACAAAAGGGCTATATAATACACAGGGGGAGAAAAGCTGAAAGGTTCATAAAGTGTCTTACTATATTTTATATAAAAAATTATAACGGTATAATTATTTACCTAAACAGGAACAACACGACATCCAATATTTAAATGAACATTTACATTTATTCATTTGTAAGACGCTTTTATCCAAAGCAACCTATAAAGATTACAACATACAAAGGGCATTTAACCTTTTGCCATAAGAACCAACAAGTCTAGCCTAAAAGCTGCATTTACTTGTGGGAATAGTTCTAATGCTATCTACTGTATATATGTATATCTACTGTCCACAGTAGATGGACAGTAGATATACAGTAGATGTAGAAGTTGCACATAATTTTTTTACGCCCTTAAGAGGGGGTTTGTCAAAGTGTCATGTTTTATTTTGAAAATATGTTTTGTAGTTCATGTCCCTGATCTGTAGTCTTTAGTGTCACCCCGCTCTAATTGTGTCCAGTTGTACCTTGTTCCTACTGATTAGTCTATGATTATATACCCCTGTGTCTGCCCATGTCTCTTGTCAGTTATTGAATGTAGTGAATGTATTTAGCATATTGTTTCATGTTTAAGACTGATCGTTCATGTTGTTTTTCACTTTTGGGAATTATTAAACTCACTTCTAGCTGCATATAGATCCAGTCTCCGTTTCATGTTTGGACAATACGTTACAGAATATCCAACTGACAAAAATATGAATCTAGCAGATCAACTTTCTCCAGATAGCTTTCTAAAGTCTGCTCAATACTGGAGCCTAGATCCGGGTCAGGGAGCTGTCCATCAAAATCTCACTGGCTATTGAGAGTAAAATGCAGCCCGCCCCCATAAGAGGTTTGTGCCAGAATGGCGAAATGTAAACTTGTGTATTGAAAATGGAAACTGAAAGCATCAACAAAATTTTTATCAGTGGATTTACAAAGCATGATTTGTGAAAGCAAGTCAAAACGGTTAAGAAAGAATGCTGTTTATTTGAAAACAATGTTAAATGTTTGCTTTTAAGTTTATTGTTCTCATTTTCAGTTTTTTCTTTTGATCTAAATCAATACCCAAGCAGTGAATGTGCGAGGGCCATATTGTTTTACTAAGGATTTTTTTTTCAATCATTCAGGGCATTTTGGGGCCTTTAAACTTTTGAAACTGGGCACACACCTCACAGTCATTAGGCCTAGGCAAAGGATGGGACAAGTTGCTTCAAACTTCAGAAAGGTCAGAATAAAGGAAAGGCATTGAATTGTTGATATCTCGAACAATGTTTCCATGGTGATACAATTCTAGCAAGAAAACTTGAGCTGTACACTTGGGTCTGATCACATGGATGTGGCTGAATTGAATTCATATCACCACCAACTGGCAGCAGGAAGTGTGTCATATACAACAGAATTTAAAATAGTCCTCATTTATTTATAGAGTTAAATGCATGTGACCACAATTCAATTCTTGGATACTACTGTAACCTGTGTCCCTCCTGACAACTCAGAACTTCCAAGTGAAATGGCTGCAACATTGTCTCAGCTCCTTGGCACAAACTTGAATAACGAGTGGGGAGGTCTTTTTATACCTGTTTATCCAAGGGAGTTGCGATGATAGTTCCACCTGCCAATTCTCATTGCCCTTTTCTCAGCTATTTGAGCTGCTTGGGTCTTTCAAGTTCGACTGTTACTACAACACAACATCTTGTTCCCTCCACCACATCAAGACATTTTAGGTATTGTTGCAAATATGTAACCTTGACTGAAAATCTTAAAAGTTAATACAGAGCTGAATACAGAGTGGACAATTCATGTGTACCTGTATCTGAAAATCTGAACAATTTATGTGTATCTGTATTGTTGAGCCTAACAATATTTAATATTTAATTTACTTTAAATTCTATAGGTTCAGTCATTGTATAACTGTTGATTAATATATTTCTGTTCTTCTATAGCAATGAAGTCTTAAGGCTATTCTGAAATTACTTTATTGTAAAGACTCCTCACATAAAAATAAAAAAGCATGACAAAAAAGGAACTTGTTTACATACTCATTTCACACATATTTATAGCTCCAACCATGCCTGCCAGATTTTCCATGCTTTTTGAGTGAGCAGGATTTTTTTCTTTGGGGTAATTCTTAATTCCTAGCAAAAGAGATAACATTATAATTTTCAGTGAATAATTTTGTACAATATTACAGATTTCTGTTAAAGAAAATTCTGTATTCTGTAAAAATTAACATTTCTGAAAATCAGTATATTTAAAGAAATCTGTGAATACCACACAAAACATAAGAAAATATAAGCCAGATACTTTTTAATCTAAACACTTGAAAATATATATTCTATATTATTCTATACATACTGAGGATAGACAAAGCTTACTGTTGGTTCTTTGATCTTTACTTTCTTTGTGGTCTTTCTGTTCTTTATTTGCATGACTCTTATCTGTCAGGAAAAATGACAGAAAGAAACAGAAAGTCAGAGACATATGAATAGGGATAAAGATCTATATAAATGTGCATACAGGTACATTGATGACTTACGAAGCAGATTTTTATGTCTAGCTCCTGAAGCTCTGGCTTTGAGATGAGCTCCTGGGCTAGGAGACCTCACATGTGTGGGTAATACAGAGACTAAAAGATAATGAGACAATCAAAATATCATAGGTGAAAAAAGATTTAGTGCTATAGAAAGATAAAGTATGCATGGTTTAATGCACACGTTATATTATACTTCATACCACCTCATCATTAGTTAATTGTATCGTGGGAGTGCACTAAAGTTACAACTTACACATTTCTCTTGCATTTGGCAGGGTTGTAAAGCTCTCACTGGTTCTTGAGGATTGGTTTCCTAGATAATGCCATAATAGTAGTTCACACTAGGTACATGCATTTGTAAACTTCAACAAAATATTACACTAAATTAGTTTGTATGCCCCAGATTTGCCACTTTGATTTCAAAAGATGATTACTGATGGTTACTGATTACTACAATCTTACCTGTGACAAGAACAGCTTTTTCAAACTCTGTAAAACAGTTGTATGTTAGAACTTAAAGTCTTTCAAACATAAAAGACTACAAGTGACGTTGCTGTACACTGTATAAGCTGCAAAGTATCAAAGCAACTGAAACGTGCTGAGCAAAGTAGATCCTGCACTAACACACCTGGTTTAAGTAAAGAGATTCTGCTCTCTGCTGGTTGCTCCAGTAGTTTAGTGATCCATTCTTTCAATGCAACTGCAGAGGAGTGATAAGCAATTACTCCTTTACTATCTACATTAATGCGAGGATTATAGGGCTCAAAATTAACCACTGATGGCAAATCCACAGACACCTGTGACAGATAACAGTGAATTTCAGAGAAAAAATTAGTCAATTGTCTCATTATGTTTTTATACATCACTCTTTTTATAATGTTTCTGTTGTTGTACTTGGATGTGTGCACTGAATAAATACATACATACATTAATTTACATACAATATAGACTGAATTACCTTTAAGAATGCAAGTGACTGTGACTGGTCCAGCAGACTGTTGATCTGAGATTTGGTACTGTTCATCTTCTCAATGTTCTCATTAAACTTCTTCATTAAGGAAGCTAGTTTGCTCTGACCTTTCTCCTGCTCCTTATCAATGGCAACCATGGCCTCTTTCTCATCTCTGTCAATCATTTCTCTGATCTGTTTGTATTCTGCCTCAAGAATACATTTGCGGGTTACAGCTAAGTCCTGGAAAAAGCAAAACAAAACAAAATGTAAATACCAAATGTATGTTGGCTGTATGCCTTTTAAAGACACGGTACATGAAGACTTCCATCTTATAAATAAACAAGAACCATGGTTCTTGAATTCACATCTTTCATATGATTCCCCCAAGTAGCCTAATGCACCGATGGCCAGTGGGGATGTCCTGTTTTTGTTAGCATAGTGCCACATATTTATTATGCCTAACTGCATCATTACTGGTAGCCTAATATTCAGTTAGTAAGCTTGTTTGCTAGACTGCCATGTGCAAGGTCAAGGCACACCAGCTATCAGCAGATGGAACCAATACATCTCAGCCTATCCCCGCTGTTAAGGTGGAGGCTCCCGTACTGCCTCCTCCGAACCACCAGAGGGAACCCTCACCCGAATATTAGTTATTTCAATCCGGACTACATTTCCCATGAGGGCGCATTCCTGGGTCGGATTACTCTGTCACCTGTTCCCTATTTCACTCCCCTATATAAACCCCATTCAGACTCTATCCTCTGAAAAGTCTTGATTTGCCCTGGCCATTGTTTCTGAGTGGTTACCATGTGTTTTGGATTACCTGTTATCACTCTTGGATTGTCTATTGTTTTTGATTGTTTGCTGCCTGCCTTGACCCTTGCCTGTTTTTGACACTGCTCTGCCTTGCCCTTGTTATATCTGTTTGCTGGTGATTGACCTGGTCTGTTTGTTATTTGTTAATAGTGCTGCAAATGGATCCTAACGTCTCTGACCTTGAGTTACACTTGCCCAAACATGTCATTTTTTTTCATTTGTTTCGGAAAGTAGTATTTATAAGCTGGAAAATGCAGGAAAAAGGCCTATAGTCCACCGCTCAGTGCCAGAGCCTCTGTCCAAGTTTTAGCCAACAACCAGGGTGAAAACCTACTTTTTCTTTTATTCAGTTGTTAATTTTCAAGTATTAGGAAAGTTAAGCGGTTAAAATGCTCTCGTTATTGAAACGGAGGCTACAATTCGCATAGGTTCGCCAAAATTGGACAACAGAAGATTGGAAAAACGTTGCCTGGTCTGATGAGTCTCTATTTCTGCTGCGACATTCAGATGGTAGGGTCAGAATTTGGTGTAAAGAACATGAAAGCATGGATCCATCCTGCCTCGTCTCAACGGTTCAGGCTGGTGGTGATGGTGTAATAGTGTGGGGGATATTTTCTTGGCACACTATTGGCCCCTTAGTACCAAATGACCATCATTTAAATGCCACAGCCTACCTGAGTATTGTTGCTGATCATGTCCATCCCTTTATGACTACAGTGTACCCATCTTCTGATGGCTACTTCCAGCAGGACAACGCACCATGTCACAGCTCAAATCATCTCAGACTGGTTTCTTGAACATGACAATGAGTTCACTTTACTCACATGGCCTTCACAGTCACCAGATCTCAATCCAATAGAGCAGTTTGGGATAAGGTCGAATGGGAGATACGCATCATGGATGTGCAGCCGACAAATTTGCAGCTGTCATGTCAATATGGATGCTGTCATGTCAATATGGACCAAAATCCAACACACATATAAATATATGTATATGTATATGTGAGTGTGTCTTTTGTGTGTATGCTTGTACTTATTTTCTCTTTTCATGAGTTTTGTTTACAAACAGGAAAAATATTATCTTTATCATTTTGAGTTACTAGGCATATGCAAGAGAACAGATTGTTATGTATGTTAATTTATTCTTCTATCCATTTATGCATTTTTACTTCTGCAATTAATGCATTGCTTGGCTGTGAAACATTTTGCACTTTCCCTCACTTTAACCAGCATAGGCCCTAATCAAGCTCTGATTTGATGAGCTTCAAGTAATGAACCTTTCTCTGATAAAATCGTGTCAATATAGTAGTACTGGTATAAAACCGAACACTAAAACAGATGACGTAACAGATTTAAGGACAGTATTAGAAAGACATTTGGCTTTATATGGTCTTGTTTATAGATCTGAGGTCCAGTTCATAGGTGGTAATTATATGCAAATGCTCAATCTCTCTTCTATTAACTTTGAGCACTGAATAGACTTGATATTGTTCATATGTGAGATAAACTGTTCACATATCTTTTTTTTTTAATTCACAACCCCTCTATGAGCATATAGTTGCAGTCTGCCACAAATGATCGAGTTAAGTATATATAAAACCCTAAGTAAGAAAACTCTGTGGACTCTAGACTTCTGGCATAGAGAATATTTGTAAGCAAAAAAGATGGGGGAAAGAACATAACAGTAACATAGAAAAATCTTTTTCTACTAAAGCACTTTTTGTTAATGATATTATCATAACCTAACCTGCTGTTTGACAGAAACGTGGCTAAAACAAGAAGTATATCCCCCAAAATTACAGTTTTGCCATGTCCTAAAGCCAGATACAGTGGATACAATTCTTTTGATGTAATGGAGCTTAATACTTAAAATCTAGTGCAAATGATAAATCGACTTTTTCTTTTCTACTGGCTACTGTATACAGGCCACCACGGCATTACACAGACAAAGAATTTTTATCAGTAGGATTGGACACAGATAAAGTCCTAATTATTGTTGATTTTAATATCTATGTGGATAATGAAAAAGGTGCTTTGGTATTGGCTTTCAAAGACATTTTAAACTCTGTCAGAGTTTCACAACATGTGTCAGGACCCACTCATTGTCGTAATTATACTGTTTACAGACCACCAGGGTACCACGTAGATTTATTAAAGAATTTGACTTTTTATCAGTAGTATTGGCCACAGTCCTAATTGTTGGTGATTTAAATATCCATGTGGATAATGAAAAGGATGCATTGGGGTTGGCGTTTAAAGACATTTTAAGCTCTATCTTGGTTTCACAACGTGTCCGGTCCCACTCATTGTTGTAATCCTAATTTATATTTTATACGTCCTGTGGTGTAAATGTTGATGTCATTAATATTCTGCAGCTGAGCGAAGACATTTCAGATCACTATCTGCTGTTTACATACATATACAAATGGTTGTAAAATCAGCTCCTTGCTACAAATACAGTACAACGATAATGTCTTGCACTAAAGATTATTTTAGCAATAATCTACCTGAACTATCTCAATTCCTTAGCATAGCAAATAACTTAGAAAAGAGGAAGTTAACATTTTCAGTTGCAAACATCTTAGACAAAGTTGCTCCTTCATGCTTAAAAAAGATAAAGGACAGAAGCCCAATGCCATGGTATGAGCATACAAGCATACACTCTAAAATAAGCAGGCTGGAAAATGGAGCGTATCTGGAAGCAAACAAAACTAGAATTTCCAAAATTTCCAGTTTTTTTCCAAAATTTCCAGAATTTTCCAGTCAGGATTTAGAGCATATCATAGTACAGAGACTGCTCTCATCAGAGTACCACAATTCCAATATTTGTTAAACTGCATTTTTTCATCCTTAAAATATATCAAAACTATGACACATGCTCTTTATGTGTCTGTTAAAAAAATCAAGCATAGGTGGTAAATTCTTTTCATACTTGGCGCCCAAACTCTGGAACAGTCATTCCAGATGTTGTTCCCACTGTTGTTCGAGAGGCAGATACACATGTCAGTTTAAATCTAGATTACGACCCATCCCTTTATTCAAGTCTACACATAGTCCTTTTGGGCAAATTCATCTTTGTGAAGGGTGCATTAATCAACACGTATACAAGATTGTCCCAGAAGAAAACTTGCTTCCTTCTGCTCTGACAATGTTCCCAAACTTTGAGGATTCGTTTTTCCAGCAGGACAATGCTCCATGCCACACAGCCAGGTAAATTAAGGTTTGGATGCAGAATCACCAAATCAAAACCTTGTCATTGCCAGCCCAATCTCTAGACCAAAGGAAGATCAAAAGGAAGATGGATGGTCACAAGCCATTAAACAAAGTTTGAATTTTTGGGCCAGGAGAGGCATAAAGTTACCCAACAGCAATGTAAAAGATTGCTGGAGAGCATGCCAGGACACATAAAAACTGTGATTAAAAACCAGGGTTATTCCACCAAATACTGATTTTTGAACTCTACTTAAGTGAAAACATTAGTATTGTGTTATTTAAAATAAAATTATTCTTTGAGGTCTGCATAACACTCCATATGTTTGGTTGTTTTGACCAAAGTTCATTTTCTGCAAATAAATACTCTAAATGACAATATGTTTATTTGAAATTTGGGAGAAATGTTGTCAGTTGTTTAATGAATAAAACAAACTTGTTTATTTTATTTAAACACATACCTATAAAGAGTAATACCAGAGAAACTGATATTTTGCATTTTTCTCTTAATTTGGGCACACAGATAGAGGACAGTCTGAAATGTTAACATAGCAAATTTGGAGTTTCAAATGCAAACTCTCTAGCGCCACCAACAGTTTAAATTTCACTCATGTTTATGCTCATAACTTTTGAACTGTAAGTCCTAGAAAAAATGGTTGCAAAATTATTGGCATTAATGGCTTAGGCTGATTCCATCACACCTTATAAGGTCAAATTTGGTATGTAGCATCTAGAGGCAACCCTGACAAAAAGTTATGAAATTTGTGAAGTTATGAAACCTCTTACCATTCTTGTATACCATGTCTACAAATTCTTCCGTGATCACACAATAATGCATATAAGGCTGCATCTTGGCAACGCTTTGGTGTATTGCCACGAAACTTGGTACGTCATCACAGGCATGACCTGAGGTTGCATGCACAGTTTCGGTACAGCTCCACCTACTAGTCCAGAGATATAAAAATTGCTATTTTTGCTTATAACTTTTGAATACTTTGCTGAACAATTATATAAGTGATCTATTTGAACTCCTTGAGGCACGCCAGGTGAAACAATATCTGATGTTTAATAGACGGCCATTTGGTACTACAATACCAAATATGTCATAGTTATTGTTACTTCCTGTTGGCCATTTTTAAATAAAGTAACTATAGTAGTCCTATCACGCATAGGTTAGGTTTCTCTAGTATAGAGAAACCTATCACGCAATGATAGATGTGTGGCACAAACTACATGCACTGTTTATGGCATGTGGCATGATGTGGATGGAATCTGCCTGTGATTATAGTTCAGAATTCAGAGTTGCAGGCCATAATTATGGCAGATCTGGTTGCTTCTGGTTGCTAGATCTGGAGGCTATGGTCTTCATTTGTTGGAATAATCATTAGTCAGGACCGGCATAAGCCAGAACCTAAGCTGGGGCTGTCAGTCTCTGGTGTCCTAAGATGTATTCTTTGGGTGGGAAATTCACATGCATTAATTAATAATTAATTAATTATTAATTGCCACAGCATTTGCCAGTAAATGTGGCATCTATTAATGTTGGTTGTACTGTACTTTCAATTTTCAGCTTGCAAAGGCCACGGCGTATCAATATTATTGATGCAATGATCGCCAAATAGCTCAGATATTTCGCGGTAGATATGTTCTTTGTTATAGTAGGTAGTCAACCAGAAAGCCTATTACCACAGTGGGAATGCCCCAACAGTAATTTAAAACCATTTACACATGAAACTCATTAGCAAAATTACAGCCAGGTGGTGCAAAGGGGCAGTTCACACCTTTAAGTCAGCTGGGGTCATGACATTTAAAGGTTGTTTTTATTTAAAAAAAAAAACAAACATTTTTTTCATGTTTTTGGTTTATTTTTTGTTCCTTGAGGTGTAATTATAATATTATTGAGTGTATTGCCCAAATTAAGTAATCTATGCCATTTTCTACACAGTTTTTAGTTCTTTGATTAAAAAAAGTCAGATTTGAGTGTTGCCCTTTAAGAACCCTTCGGGTGTAATCTTCAACATGTTTGATTGTCTTAGCCAATAAACAGCACAGTCTATGGCTGTGAAACTTGCAGGATGATAACAAGACCTCTTATATGTCAAAAGAATTTGATTCCTTATATCATGACCCCTTTAACATTTTGCTTCACAAATTTAGAACAAAGAAAGTGCAATGTAATATTTAGTAATATTTAAAATTAAGCATTGTAAAATGATCAATTAATTTTGACAAAGTATTTATTAATTATTTACAAATAGCAAAATTATTTTTCCAACCTTTAGTTTGTTTTGTTGCTCCTTCATCTGCATGATGACCTGCTGATTCTTGTCCATTTTAACTTCAAGAGTGTTAAGCATGTCCATCAGGTTGGTCTAAGAGTTTCATAAACACAAGCAAACAACTTATATTACATAATGGCTGACTTCTAATCTGTAATTGATTGATAAATGTTTTTCAGTGTGTATGGTTGATTTCTAATCTGTGATTGATAAATGTTTTTTCAGTGTGTATGGTTGATTTCTAATCTGTGATTGATAAATGTTTTCTTAATTTGTATGGTAGTAACAGCCCTGAACAACTAGACCAAATCTCTAAGATATCCTTTCATTGCTCAAAGTATCAGATCACACTAGCCTATAGTAAATGTTTCCTTTTTAAATTATTAGCAAATATATTAATATTGTAGTAGGCAGTTTGTCTCTTTATTCTAAGTAAAATTATTAAAATTAAATAAAAGTAGTATTATGTTGCAAGCAAAGATATTAATATTGTAGCAGGCAGTCTGTCTATTTATTCTGAGTAAAATTATTAAAATTAAATAAAAATAGTATTATGTTGCAAGCAAAGATATTAATATTGTAGCAAGCAGTTTGTCTCTTTATTCTGAGTAAAATAAAAGTATTATTATGTTGCAACTACTATAGAGTACAATTTCACTAAATATTCTATTTAATTCAGTTAATTATCTCATTTATCCCAAGTCTGTCTAATACCCGGAACACACCCGAATTTACACGTTTAAATACCTTTTGTTTGAAGCGCTGGTCATCTGTGTTGGTAAACTCACAGCCCTTATGTCCGTACTGCAAACAAGTGCTACAGATACAGCACTGGTGCGGAATACAGTAGAACTCCATTAGCTTGCTGTGATCGGGACAGAGACGTTCCAGCAGATCAGGAAGCGGGTCGGAGAGCTGATGGGCGCGGAATATGGCATTCTCGTGGTGAGGCCTGATGTGGTCTTCACAGTATGACGCCATACACGTAAGACAAGTTTTGACGGCCTTGGCTTCCATGCAGCTGTCACATCTCATTTGCTTTGGATCTTTCTTTATCATCTCAACAGGTTCCTT
The DNA here is from genome assembly GCA_036877525.1 of Chromobotia macracanthus. Lineage (NCBI taxonomy): Eukaryota > Metazoa > Chordata > Actinopteri > Cypriniformes > Botiidae > Chromobotia > Chromobotia macracanthus. The sequence continues at coordinate 6,590,255 of JAZGTH010000001.1, read as the reverse complement.
TACGGGTTCAGTGACACCTGCTTTCAGTTTATAGGCCTCGAGAACAGCATCGAGCACCGTGTTCTTCTTGAGCTCGGGTTTACTGCTGAACTGCATACGGCAGTGAGGACAAAACAGCGATGTTGTCCTGTCGTTCCACGTCGCCTCGAGACAGTTGGCGCAGAAACTGTGTCCACAGATTAAACTCACCGGGTTCTCAAATACGCATAAACAGATGCTGCATGTCAAATCGTCCTCGAGACTCAGCAGAGACATGTTTTCGGCCATTGTACGAAGTTGAGATGAGTAGCGAGCGCCAACAATACACATACAGCTGTTCTCGGAGAAAATGAAACTAAACTACGTGGGTAAGGAAACGAAACCTAAATGAAGGCAGAGCAATGTGAGGACTGAGTCAGATACACATCAACATGATTTAAAAAAATCGCGCACATATTATTTAATTCTGAAACATTTAATTTTAATCAGTTTTTCTGGTGTATGTATAAATGTAAATCTAAATATATAGTTATGAATCTGCATATATAAACCCGAACATATATTTATTAAACTGATTATATAAATATAAATCTGAATATATAAGTATGAATCTGAATATATAAATATAAATCCAAATATATACTGTATAGTTCCCTTCTGTCGGTCACTCGATGTTGTGTTGATGTTGACACTAGGGGTTCGTTCTTGGGAGCCCAATTGCCTCCGATGTTTTATATAAAAAGCCAATGTAAAATTGGCGTGTGGAATTTGCATGCCAGTCGCCGCCCTAGATATCCGTGTATATAAGCGTGCTGGCGTGCAACATTCACTCAGATTTTGTTCTTCGGAGTGACGAATGTGTGGTCCCGACGCCTCTTTATATAATGCAGAAAAAAAGTTTTTCTCTTGCTCCTGCTGCGTGTTACGGTGTAATCAGCGGTGGTTCAGCAGGACAGTCACAGAGCCTAAAGAGCTTATTTCCTCTGCTCCCCGCAGTGGTGTGGTGTCTTTTTAAAGATGTTTTTCCGCCCCTGTGGTACTGGCTGTTTGCCAATTTGTTGTTCCCTCAGATGGCCACAATTTGTGCATTGAGTGTCTCAGGCTTGAGCATGCTCAAGCATCTTTTGTGGATATGTTCTCTTTGTGAGGGCATGACCATGAGAATGTTGCGGTTGTGGCTCACCTGCTTCACTGAGAAGAGGGCAAATCTTGGTTGTGTGCTTAGGGTTGTTGTCTTGTTGGAAGATGAACCTTCACCCCAGTCTGAGGTCCAGAGCGCTCTGGAGCAGGTTTTCATTAGGGATGTCTCTGTACATTGCTGCATTCATCTTTCCCTCTATCCTGACTAGTCTCCCAGTTCCTCCCACTGAAAAACATGCCCACAACATGATACTGCCACAACCATGCTTCACTGTAGAGATGGCATTAGCCAGGTAATGAGCAGTGCCTGGTTTCCTCCAGACATGACGTTTGATATTCAGGCCAAAGAGTTCAATCTTTGTTTCATCAGACCAGATAATTTTGTTTCTCATGGTCTGAGAGGCCTGATTGGTGAAGTGCTGCAGAGATGGTTGTTCTTCTGGAAGATTCTCCTCTCTTCACAGAGAAACGCTGGAGCTCTGTCAGAGTGATCATCGGGTTCATGGTCACTTCCCTGATTAAGGTCCTTATCCCCCAATGGCTCAGTTTGGCCAGGCAGCCCGCTCTCTAGGAAGAGTCCTGGTGAATGGTCGGGCCAGCTCAAAGAGGTTGCACCACAGGAGGTCCCCGGGTGCACGTTGGCATTGCTTTTCCCCCCATCAGAGTCGGACAAGCACAACTCAACGCTCTGAGTCGCAGCCACTTTAAGTCAGCAGAGCCGTAGTTTAGCTGGGAGCGCCAGACAATGACTGCAGTTGTCGGGGAAACCGACAGCTTCTTGAGCGTGTTTGAGGCCCATGCAGACCACACAGAAGGGATGGGTATCCCTTGCTGCGATAAGGGCACCACACACGGCCGGGCAGGCACGCGACTGGTTATCCCCAGGTGTAGGAGAAATGGAGAGCGACATGGGGAGGAGAAAAATGGAGAAAGGCGGGCAGCCTGAAGAAAGGAGCGAGCGTGGGCAACTTGCAGAAAATAGACAGCTAACCTGATAAAAGACAATCACGTCCAGCGGAGGCTGATCAAAAGATATGTCCTCCTGTAGACTAAGGTGAGAGTCCAAAAAAAACAGCAAGCTGTCTGAGTAATCCAGAGGTTGCGAGAAGCGAATGTCAACTGAGGATGGGTAACACGCACAGGGTCTTTATGCATCAGGTAAGGAGGCGGGCCCTTACCTGACATAGGGCACGCGCTACTGTCTGTCAAGCCAGACTTGGTGCAATTGGATGCTTCTGCAGAGGTCAGGTCAGGTGCCCTTCCCATAGGTGGATCTCGAACACGAAATGATGAAAGAGAACACCCCCTTTACTTAAGACTTCCAAACCCAGTGTGGGGGTAAAAGACCCCAGGCTCCAGAGAATCTGGAGGCAAACCTTTCCTCCAGATGGCTATCAGCACCTCTGACACTAACAGGACAGTTTATGACACCCTGCCCAAGCTTCAAAAGAATTCCATGGGCAGGAGTAACACCACATGGCCCAAGAGAGACTAAAAAAAAACATTCCAATACACCTAAGGAAGAACTCTTTAACTCACAACTAAACTGTCCTAAACTGTAGATATTTGTGTATATTACCATTGTATGTTGGCTACCATACGTATCTACGTTACGTATCTTAACTGTAACTGTAGATAGTTATGCAAGTTTGGATTGATGTTCTGTTTGTATTCATGCATTAGGATGAATTTCCCATCAGACTATGTATGTTGTGTAACCATAACAGAAATAATAGTTTTTCTACAATAACCTGGATTAATATTTGCAAATGTTCCATCTGGCCATAAAACATGCAAATAAGCTGTTGAGTGAGACAAAAAAACTTTTGCCTGCTCAACACCTATTGGTTGTTTTGTTTTCACTGGGCATGACCTGTGTGAAGTTAAAAATGACCGCCAACGCTTTTAAGTTCTTAAAAAACTTAAGCTCTAGCTCTTCTCTTGGTCTCATCCTCTCTTCAATCAAGGATCTTCGGTCCTGGCACCCCTCCCCCACAAGGGGGGAGGCAGCCTCTGGCTCAATGCCTTTGAGACAGACTCTGGACATCACTTCACACATGACATCACTCTGGACATTCCCACCTTTGTTGATCTACGGAACACAACAAACCTATTTGAAGCTCATCACATATTTGAACCACTCAGGACTCTCTCTCCACATGCATTCGGATGCTTAGCTGATTTAACTTTGTATGGGCTTAACATCCTCACAGACAAGGCCAGACAAATAATGTTTCTGTCAGGGACGTGGAAGGGAAGAACCCAATCGCAGAACTGCTTGACAAAACATGAACTTTATTTAAACAAAACCTCCTTGAGGGGGAAAACAGAAACCAACAGGGAAAAATAATCCAGACTAGAACTCCCTCATGGGGGAAAAAACAAAAACCAAAAGCCTTGACACTAAACATCTGACGATTGACACAAAATCTGACATCTGACAAAAAACATCCGACAATTGACAACAGACAACGAACCTCTAATAACAGACATTCAATGATGAAACAACACAAGACAAACACAAGGTCATTAAATGAGACAGAAAACAAGGCAGGTAATGAGGGCAGACAGGAGAAATAAACTAATGACAGGAGGACAAATGAGAAAAACAAGGGAGTGGGGTCATGACACACGCCAGGAGAGTACATGACACAAAGTAAACAAACAATGGCCATGTGCTTCCACAGACAACAAAGACACTGAGCATGAGTCCATGTCCTGACTCCATGAAACAAGAACCAAGACTAGGATTGGAGTCAGGATCCAGACATCATGCTGTGACACAAAACACAGGGCTGTTAGGATCCTGGCAGGAGAATCTAGGAGAAACTCAAGACATTAAGCCAGGACCCTGACAGTTTCTTAGATCCAATAAGATTGCGTATGTACTCACTGGACAAATGCATAAGGTGATTATTATTATCATTCCTGCTGATCAGGTACTACAAAATATGTATGTTTAATATGTTTAATGATGATTAATTATACATATTTTCCTGTGAGCTAATGAACTATTCAATCAACGAAATAGTGTTTTAAAAAACACATAAACAACACACAACGACATTCGATTCGCTGCATTATTTCAACGGTGGAGAGTAGATTTAAATTTTAATTAATAGATCTAATTAACTAACATTAATTGAATGAACTTGTTCATTCAATTAATATATATATATATATATATATATATATATATATATATATATATATATATATATATATATATATATTAATTGAATGATTTAATTAATTCAATTAATTCAATTAATAATGATTCAATTAATATATATATATATATATATATATATATATATATATATATATATATATATATATTAATTGAATGAACAAGTTCATATACATATATCCAGACGTCATTTTCAGGGAAGGCTTTGCATTTTTTCAGACAATGCTAAACCGCATACTACATCTATTACAGCATTTACTTTGTAGAAGAAGAATCCAGGTGCTGAACTGGCCTGCCTGCAGTCTAGATCTTTCACCAGTTGAAAACATTTGGCACGTCATAAAACAAAAATCCGGCAAAGAAGACCCAGGACTGTTAAGAGGCTCAAATCCTACATCAGACAAGAATGGGACAACATTCCCTCCCAAAACTCCAGCAACTGGTCTCCTCATATCCCAGCCGTTTATAGACTGTTTAAAGACTAAAGAAGAGGGGGTGCTACACAGTGCTAAACATGCCCCTGTCCCAACTTTTTTGAGAGGTGTTGCTGCCATCAAATCTAAAATGAAAAAGAAAATTGTTCTAGTGTGAATAAAATGAGTGTATGAGATTTGAAAATCATCACATTCTGTTTTTAATTCACATTTTCACAGCATCCCAATTTTTAATCTCTCCTCTTTTTTTTGACCAAGTAGGTAGCGATTTGGGTATATTTAAAAGGACACTTTTAAACACTGTTTTAAGTGACGGATATTAACAATCCCTGCACAATTTAGTATCTTTACTGTCTTGGCATAATATTTACCAAATTTGGTGACAATCCTATAACATCAAAGTACTACGAGAGCAATTCGAGTACATTTAAAATCTCATGTGCAGTACTGTGATGTCACACACTGATGCCATAACATACAGCATAGCATATCATAGCATAGCATGATAAGCATAGAGCAGTGCCAACACACATATTCACTGTCTGATTCACTATCAGTTATGTCCCGTATATTTACAATGCTTAATGCCATTGGATTAGTTCATAGGTGGATCTCGAACACGAAATGATGAAAGAGAACACCCCCTTTACTTAAGACTTCCAAACCCAGTGTGGGGGTAAAAGACCCCAGGCTCCAGAGAATCTGGAGGCAAACCTTTCCTCCAGATGGCTATCAGCACCTCTGACACTAACAGGACAGTTTATGACACCCTGCCCAAGCTTCAAAAGAATTCCATGGGCAGGAGTAACACCACATGGCCCAAGAGAGACTAAAAAAAAACATTCCAATACACCTAAGGAAGAACTCTTTAACTCACAACTAAACTGTCCTAAACTGTAGATATTTGTGTATATTACCATTGTATGTTGGCTACCATACGTATCTACGTTACGTATCTTAACTGTAACTGTAGATAGTTATGCAAGTTTGGATTGATGTTCTGTTTGTATTCATGCATTAGGATGAATTTCCCATCAGACTATGTATGTTGTGTAACCATAACAGAAATAATAGTTTTTCTACAATAACCTGGATTAATATTTGCAAATGTTCCATCTGGCCATAAAACATGCAAATAAGCTGTTGAGTGAGACAAAAAAACTTTTGCCTGCTCAACACCTATTGGTTGTTTTGTTTTCACTGGGCATGACCTGTGTGAAGTTAAAAATGACCGCCAACGCTTTTAAGTTCTTAAAAACTTAAGCTCTAGCTCTTCTCTTGGTCTCATCCTCTCTTCAATCAAGGATCTTCGGTCCTGGCACCCCTCCCCCACAAGGGGGGAGGCAGCCTCTGGCTCAATGCCTTTGAGACAGACTCTGGACATCACTTCACACATGACATCACTCTGGACATTCCCACCTTTGTTGATCTACGGAACACAACAAACCTATTTGAAGCTCATCACATATTTGAACCACTCAGGACTCTCTCTCCACATGCATTCGGATGCTTAGCTGATTTAACTTTGTATGGGCTTAACATCCTCACAGACAAGGCCAGACAAATAATGTTTCTGTCAGGGACGTGGAAGGGAAGAACCCAATCGCAGAACTGCTTGACAAAACATGAACTTTATTTAAACAAAACCTCCTTGAGGGGGAAAACAGAAACCAACAGGGAAAAATAATCCAGACTAGAACTCCCTCATGGGGGAAAAAACAAAAACCAAAAGCCTTGACACTAAACATCTGACGATTGACACAAAATCTGACATCTGACAAAAAACATCCGACAATTGACAACAGACAACGAACCTCTAATAACAGACATTCAATGATGAAACAACACAAGACAAACACAAGGTCATTAAATGAGACAGAAAACAAGGCAGGTAATGAGGGCAGACAGGAGAAATAAACTAATGACAGGAGGACAAATGAGAAAAACAAGGGAGTGGGGTCATGACACACGCCAGGAGAGTACATGACACAAAGTAAACAAACAATGGCCATGTGCTTCCACAGACAACAAAGACACTGAGCATGAGTCCATGTCCTGACTCCATGAAACAAGAACCAAGACTAGGATTGGAGTCAGGATCCAGACATCATGCTGTGACACAAAACACAGGGCTGTTAGGATCCTGGCAGGAGAATCTAGGAGAAACTCAAGACATTAAGCCAGGACCCTGACAGTTTCTTAGATCCAATAAGATTGCGTATGTACTCACTGGACAAATGCATAAGGTGATTATTATTATCATTCCTGCTGATCAGGTACTACAAAATATGTATGTTTAATATGTTTAATGATGATTAATTATACATATTTTCCTGTGAGCTAATGAACTATTCAATCAACGAAATAGTGTTTTAAAAAACACATAAACAACACACAACGACATTCGATTCGCTGCATTATTTCAACGGTGGAGAGTAGATTTAAATTTTAATTAATAGATCTAATTAACTAACATTAATTGAATGAACTTGTTCATTCAATTAATATATATATATATATATATATATATATATATATATATATATATATATATATATATATATATTAATTGAATGATTTAATTAATTCAATTAATTCAATTAATAATGATTCAATTAATATATATATATATATATATATATATATATATATATATATATATATATATATATATATATATATATATATATATATATATATATATATATATATTTTTAATTGAATGAACAAGTTCATATACATATATCCAGACGTCATTTTCAGGGAAGGCTTTGCATTTTTCAGACAATGCTAAACCGCATACTACATCTATTACAGCATTTACTTTGTAGAAGAAGAATCCAGGTGCTGAACTGGCCTGCCTGCAGTCTAGATCTTTCACCAGTTGAAAACATTTGGCACGTCATAAAACAAAAATCCGGCAAAGAAGACCCAGGACTGTTAAGAGGCTCAAATCCTACATCAGACAAGAATGGGACAACATTCCCTCCCAAAACTCCAGCAACTGGTCTCCTCATATCCCAGCCGTTTATAGACTGTTTAAAGACTAAAGAAGAGGGGGTGCTACACAGTGCTAAACATGCCCCTGTCCCAACTTTTTTGAGAGGTGTTGCTGCCATCAAATCTAAAATGAAAAAGAAAATTGTTCTAGTGTGAATAAAATGAGTGTATGAGATTTGAAAATCATCACATTCTGTTTTTAATTCACATTTTCACAGCATCCCAATTTTTAATCTCTCCTCTTTTTTTTTGACCAAGTAGGTAGCGATTTGGGTATATTTAAAAGGACACTTTTAAACACTGTTTTAAGTGACGGATATTAACAATCCCTGCACAATTTAGTATCTTTACTGTCTTGGCATAATATTTACCAAATTTGGTGACAATCCTATAACATCAAAGTACTACGAGAGCAATTTGAGTACATTTAAAATCTCATGTGCAGTACTGTGATGTCACACACTGATGCCATAACATACAGCATAGCATATCATAGCATAGCATGATAAGCATAGAGCAGTGCCAACACACATATTCACTGTCTGATTCACTATCAGTTATGTCCCGTATATTTACAATGCTTAATGCCATTGGATTAGTTCACCGTCAGTTTCACAATGCACAACATCATTGGATTAGTGCGCTGTCAATCGTTGCTTGACTCAGAGTGTCTGTGCTGCCAATCAGCTTATGTATGCGGAATAGACCTTTATCACTGCATAATTAATTATTCGAAAGTGCTTGTATCAATTCTTCTGGTTTGGCTAGCAAAACAATAGCACTGGCACATAGGATGGCATCCTCTCTGTTGACATTGCCAAAATTTGGCCAAGAAGATGTGGTTTGATGGGGAAAGTAATAGTTTCCCTCCTTCTTTGCATGCAGTGTCAGATAAAGTGAATCTTTGTCTGACAAAGTAAAGACAAAATCTTTGATTTTAAAAAGGAACTAGAAATGTACTGTGGTAAAGATGTATTATTGCTCAGAGAGGCATGTCTGAAGTACCATGATGAATTTATTCAATATACCAGTCTTATTTCATTTAGATAAACCACTTTAGCAGCATGTTGTATGGATGTATATAAAACCCATTACTTGCCAAGAGATATGCTAGATTCAACCCACAACAATGCATACACAAATCAGAACAAGACAAAGTCAAACACTTCCATCGAATGGCTTGAATCTGTTAAAAAAATATTGCATTAAACCATGGTGAGATGATAATTGGACAATTTCATCTTGATGGGTATTATAAGGATGGAATAAAAAGGCTCTAGAATTTTGAACCTCAAGGATTTTGAACCTCTTGAAAATTATAGTTTGTCACCGTTCAGCCACTACGAAAGCTGCTTTACCGGATTCTTCTCTATAGGACTGATGGGAAGCTGATGTTTCCACTTTGCTGTACATGTGCAGAACAACAGATTCAGACCATCCTGTGTAGACATACAGGTAAGGAATGGGCTATCTTAGGCTGCTGGGTTAGTATTGAACTGTTAAAGGCCATAGAAAAGGGTTATGTTGTAACGAAGGTGGATGAGGTGTCATTTTCCTCAGCAATCACATAACCCTTGTTTAGTGGTTATGTGAAAACCTTTCTGCAGGACAAACAAGAAGCCAGTGGTTCCCCCACACGTTGTGACATATGCTGACAAAGAATCATTCATTAATCATTACTTTGAGAAAGAGAGAAACAGAATAAATCTCGACAAGATAAGCCTTAGTCCAACACGCTGCTCTATTAACAAGCTATTGCTAAATATTTTGTGGGGTATATTTTCAATGAAGGGAAACCTGCCCACCACTGAATTGAATTTAACAGTTTGCCCAACACATTTTGGCAATGGTTATGTCATTAAGCATTTTTCATTCATCCAACACTGTCACATTAATTCATTACCTTTCTTGGGGCATGAAAGCAACTGCACATGTAGAGCTGTATGAACTCATGGATAAATTGAGGGACAAGCTGTACAGTGACACAGACAGTGTCTTCTTTACTTCTAGAGATGGTGACTAGGACCTACCCCTGCGACCTTATTTCGGTAATCTAACTGACGAGATTGATAACTATATAACAGAATTTTGCATATTAGGTCCAAAAACATACAGCTACTATACGGATACTATACTGGCTACTATAAGTATCCTATACTATTAAAGAATAACATTAAACGCTGTAAACTCCAAAGCCATTAGATTAGACACATTTATTGGTCTTGGTGATCACCATGTTGTAGGGAGGGATAACACACGTCATATAGTGGTTCACACTGACAGTATAGTGAGAAATAAAATAACACATAAATCAGTTCTTAAAACGTTTAAGGTAGTGTACAACAACCGTGCACTTGTCCATGATTTCACCACACTCCCATATGGCTTCTGACAACCTTTTTGGATGTAGGGGTGTACGAGATACAGATGGTTTTGACCAGGTTACAACATCCATTTTCATGTGTAATAAGTGGTCCTTCAAACACTGGAAAATCATATTTTGTAAAATGCTGTATTCTTGATGTCTAAAAGTGCTGAAGATTATATAATTATTGAACATGTTCAAAATATAATTTGAGGGAATACCATAGAAGTAGTTAATACAATGGACTATGTGTCAACTGTCAATCAAATCTCATTAATTTATTACCTGTTTAGGGAGGGGTGTCCGATTTTGGGTCTAGTTTCACATGTCAATCATATTTATGTGCAAAATGTACTTTTAACCCGTGTCTCCTCCTGAGGAAGTGCCCCCCCTCCCTACTCTGGCTCTGGCCCCCTCCATACCTTTCTCCAAATTTATTGCCCCTGTTTTGGGGTTTGTCTGGTTTTCAGTCTACTTTGTCCATGTCGTGAGTGTTTATGAACAAGATTTGCTCCAACCTTTGGCTCTGTCCACCACAAACCTAAGGATATGGTCCCCTCTGAATTGATTGCCCTATTTTGCAGTTTGTCTGTTTTCCATTCAAGATTGTCCATGTCATTAGTGTTTACAATCATAAGATTTAGTCTACCCTGTGACCACACGGTTCTGGCTATCACTGAGGATCTGAACTCCTCTCCACCTTTCTACACCAGATGTTTTTGACTTTCTCCTAACAGTTGTGTGACTGTGAGCAATTAGGTTTGAATGTGTGAAAAGTGTTGTAAAGGGTAAATAACTGTTTACGCTATGCGTGTGTTGACTGTAGTAAGAGCTGCGTTCCGTTTGTGGCATTTACACTTCAGACACAAAATAAAAGTGTGTGATCTGAGCCTTTGAGTTCCCCCTGCATCCCCAACATGTGTATTCCATGCTTGTTTATTGCAGACTGTGGGGTGTATCGTTCAAAAGTGTGTGTATCATCACCTCCTAAAGTAATGGCTTTATAGAGCCTGTTAAAACAGAATAACGTTTTAACAAAGCACATGACCCCTATCCTGCCCCTTCTGGCTTTGGAAGATACCTATCCAGAGTGAGGAGTGTTCTTAATATGATTGTTAATAATCTATGTGTGCACTAGAGGTCTCAAATCAAAGAATGAAATTTTGACAAAAAAAGTATGCTAAATCAGGGATTGGCAATATGCAACAGCTTCTAGTTTTCTGCTGCCAGGTTCTGACTAAAGGCTATGCATTCACAACTTGTGTTTTCCAGGCTTGTTTATGGTAGCACGTGGGGTGTATGTGTGTGTGTGTGTGTGTGTGTGTGTGTGTGTGTGTGTGTGTGTATCATCGCCTCCTAAAGTTATGGCTTTATAGAGCCTGTTAAAACAGAATAAACGTTTTAACAGAGTATATGGTCCTAGCCTGGATGACCCCTTCTGACAGCTAGTTTTCTGATTAATTGCAGCACACCAACAAGTGTACCAACATGGTTTTATAGACCCTGTTAAAACAGAATAAGCATTTTAACAGCTCACATACCCCACCTATTCTGTATGACCTTTCTGATTTGGAATGGTGGGGCCTGTGTTTACGTTCTAAATAGCGCAGTCATCCTTACTGGTGTTAACAAACTCTGATGCTGTCTGCATCTATTGGTTTGTAGAGGTTATTAAAACAGAATAACGTTTTAACAAAGCACATGACTTTCCTGCACCTTCTGGCTTGGGAAGATACCTGTCCAGAGTGAAGAGTGTTCTTAACACGATTGATAATAATCTAAGAGTGCACTAGATATCTAGATAATCAAGGAATGACATTTTTGACAAATAAAAAAAAATAAAAAGCCTCTTCTGGTTTAGGGTGAGTATTTTGCATCTTCATCTAGTTTTCTGATTCTAGTTTCCTGACCAAGCCTCCAACTTGTCCTTCCTGACTGGAAGGAATGTCCTTAATGTGCGTACTAACACCCATAGACTCCACTTCCAAGGAGCTTTATGTCTCAGATAAAGAATCTTTCACATAAATACATCTTATAATACTTTAGGGTAAATCTTCACATTATAACAAGAAAAACGGTACATAATCTACTTTTTAAAGCTTTTATTTCTAATCATTTTTATTGAATGTTTAGTTTTAAACAGACTTTTGACAATATCTTAAAGGTGGCCTATTTTATATATGCATATAAAAATCAAAACAAAGATAATGCTATCATAATCATGGTTTTTGTGTTAACCACTCTCGTTGTATCTGTTCAGCCAAAAAAACCTTTTAGGGTGCACCTATGGACTTTCATGAAAACTTCTTTTTATGTATTTTTTTTCCCAAATGGAAACCAGAAAACTTGTACACAGTCTTACATTTTTCTTTTAAAGTGTTTACTACTTATTAGATGTTCGCAGCATCACACCTCAGATAAACCCTCAGTCCTTTTGATGACTCCTTGTGTTGTAAACATTACATTCAGAACAACATACAACTCTTTACGCAGTGTACTTCTACAATAAATATTTCATCACTTTAGACAGTTTCTAAGTTAAATCTGTATAAGAGTTTGCGAAGACTATTTCATTTTTAAAATATAAAAATAACGATACAACCATCATAATCCTGTTTTAGAATATGGGGTTGTTTTGCATCGTTTTAAATTGAAACAATGACACTCGTTTTGGACAACATTTAGCCAAACAATCTCACGCATCTTATTTAACATCTCCTGCGTCACACTGGGTTGGGTATGTGTTTATGTTATCGTTTGTCTTTTGATGTTTTTAGAGTTTTTGTGTTTAGCGAGTTTCTGGGTGTCCACCTCTTATAGGCACATTCACTTTTCAACAAAGGTTGCTTGAAAACTTCTGGCACAGGCTACGTGTTAGAGTTCTGTGTATCATCTGGTGACATCTCAACAACGATTCAGAGAAACTGAAGTAGTACTGTGGAAATTGTCTTTCCAGCCTAACAGTAAGTGTGTTTCCATTTGTACGTTATGTATTTGTAAGAATATACATTAAAAAGTGTTTATGTGTGTCACTGTTGTGTTTAACTGTTTAAAATGATGTTTAAACAGTTTTGTGTAACTCTCCAGGTAGATCAAACAACATTTTCCATTAAAACCAGGAACTGAATCAACAGGGTATGTTTTATCTATTTGTCAACATTGTTTTATGTTTTTGACTCAGAGTAGGTATTGGATTGGATTATATTGTCTGACACAGAGGATAATAATAATAGTTGCCACTCTGTCTATTGTCTGTATGTATATGAAAACCAGCTGTAGCTTGTCTGTGTGTGTAGCTGATAATCTTTATATCTTTTCAGATAGATTGTGAGCTGGTTCATGTAATCCCTTTAAAATACAGGTAAGCAGCAAAACGTATTTACATTTATGGGTTTCTAAGAACTCCTATATCTAGCTTAAATTCAGGTTTTACAGATGACTAAGAAAGTGACTACAGCATACAGGAAAATCTGCAACTTCTGCAGAAAATAACTTTTTTATCTTCTGAAGTATTGTGAATGGGTTGTCAATGTTTAGAATATAATCTTCCAGAGCTACTAAGACATGTTTTGTTATGTTTTCAGCTCTTAGAAAGGTCCTGATTTAAAGATAACATGGATCGTTATCACAAGTCTTAGTTATATTATTCAAACAGTTTTCATAGTTTTCAGTCTTTATCTCAGGGATTCTTGATTCTTGAGCACTGTCAACCATATATATTCTCTTTTGCATTCATCTTAGGTCTTTCATTGGAGTAAGAATAGACGAGAAACAATAGATGAATGTCTGCTGAGTGAGACTCCACAGGACATCCATTAGCCCAGCATGCTCGTCCAGGCTGGTTAAAATGTGTGGACTCTCAGCTGTGCCTCACCCTGGTTCCTTTCTTCCCGGAAGTGCACAATCAACTCTTGTGCTCAATCAAATTGTGGAAGGCACATTTCGCTGCCTGTACACAGTTTTTGGGCTCATCCTCACCACTAGAGAAGAGTTACAAAAGTAGACTAATCACTCTGCTTTTTAAATAAAATGGCAATGAAAATTGCCCTTTAAAATAAAAGCCAATAGGAATTGACATGTGGAATCTCCACTCCTGATATCCGGATATAAAAGGGAGATAGTGTGCACCACTCATTCAGGTTTGTGCCGAGTAGCCGAGAAAAGGCATGCTGTCAGCGCAGTCAGTTCATGATGTCAGTTCATTGTTGTGGCAGGAGGGACACAACGTCTCGTTCCCTCCATCAGGGAATGAAGGTTACATACAAGACTGCCCTTTCTGTCACTCACTCGACATTGTTGATATAGTGACATTTGGGGTCCCTATACTAAACCTCACAACGTCTGAACTGCGCTATGGATTCGGTGGTGCAGCTGCTGGCAACCATAGTGTGCCTGATTAAGTTGTCATGAAATCCATAAATCTCAATTCCCTGAAAGTTGAGAAATTAACCGTAGCAAAGGGACAGAATATCAAGCTTCTACAAGGTCATAGTAGAATAAGTCTGCTCATCAATTGCATTGGAATAGTGAACTTCAAGGGGAGAAGACACTGTGAAGACCACAACCTACCTAAAGGGAGGTTATATGTGGAAATAGACAGACTTTAGGAGATCTTGCCAACACCACAGTCTGGTGACGTTGACTTAGAATTTGTGGTTGGTCAATTTAACTTCAATAAAGGAGTGCAGGGAACGGTACTGACACCTGCAAATGTGAGTAAAACCTACACTGTTGAAAAAATATATTAGCTACCATTAGTGTTATTTACATGGCTGAAATTAGTGAAGAGGTTAGCAAAATTGCAGTAGCATCTGTAGCATCTGTGATGAAAGCACAAGAGAGAGTGACAGTTGATGTGTTCAGAGACAAGTGGGCAGGCAATCAGAGCAAAAGAAAAATGTACTGTTAATTTCTATCAAGATATGCAATTGTTTATGTCATGCCTAAATACTGCCATGGTTGCACCATTGAAATAATAATCCAATAATTAAAAGAGTCTCTTTTTCACAGAAAGATAAAAACATTTAAAGAAAACACAAGAAGAGCCTGAGCACTTTTCATCTAAAACTGAACTGAACACAGTAACAACTAGACAAGTCAGGGCCTGGTTGCATGAAAACCCTTAAGTTAAGAAAACCCTTAATTATAAGACCAAGGGTACCTTTAGTGAATGGGTTGAATAAAGCCTTAGGGTTCAGCGAAAAAGTTAGGGGATCAACAGTTCCCTTAAACCTTAAACACAATGGATGATACCGAACGCATTTTCGAAATAAAATTTAAATTGTATCAAACCATGCAGGCTACTTTTGTGTTACAGTATATCCAGGCAGTCACGTAAATGACAGTTTAGCTTTAATGTAACACTGGTTTTCCCTGATTCCTTTTTATGGATGTTTATTTCTTTTCATTGTAACAGCTTTAATAATCTACGCTAATAATAGTTGGCAGTAAGTGCTGTAAATTTCCATGTAATGGAATAAAAACAATTTACTGTCCTTTTGTACCCATTTGAATGGGCAGAACAGTGTCAGTGATCAAGTGGTGTAAACATTTACTTTAGTAGTTCAACTGATCAACTGGTTGTCTGTGACATGCATAAACATACAGTACAATGTGTTAATAATGACTGTTTGAGTAGGTGTTTGTGCGTGTGAAACCCGCTTATCCAGCATGTTTTCTCAAATCACATATGATTTTTCTTATGCTGTAATATTAGAGACTACAGACATCTTCACTTTATCTTGTGACTGGGCAAGACTACCAGTCTGAGACACATTTTTAGAATGGGCCACCTCCACCTTCTGTTGTTGGCTGAATAACTGATTCACATGACAAACTACTTAATCATTTAAGTATAGCACAATTTTGTAAGATACAGGTCCTGTGATTTTTTTAATTTTTCCTGCAGCAGAAACATTCGGTCCATTCAAGCGTGCATCTCATTTTCCTCTCATCATTTATGCAGGTGACACACCTGTTGTGGACTGGGATGTTATTTGAAAATTGAGCAATGCTTTGTCCATCCTGGCTACAGATCCTGCTGTCTCTTTTTATAAGGTGCAAAATCACTTGTGTCACTGTGGTAAGATTAGCCTTTCAGTACATACTCATGAACTTAATACCAATATATGTACCATGTCGGGTGACTGGAAGCAAAACTTATCCCATCACAGTAGTCAAAAGAGAGCGCTACATAGCCCTACATAGTGACTTGGCTAAATTTAAGTTAACAATTTTAAGGTTTGTTTTAAGTTAAACACTTCCTGTTGCCAGTTTGTAGCGTTATGACTGTTACTCATAATATTGATATCATTGTCATTAGCCCACCACACCAAACATATGAAGTAGATATTTTCAAATATCTACTTAATATAAATTAAAAAGGACTCTTTTAAACTCTGTTTTGACTAACACACTTCTGTCTGTTGATGGTGCTATGACTGTGACTCACAATAGCCACCATGTCATCAGTCCCTAGGACCAAACATACAACTCAAGTTTGAACGAAATTACTCAATGCATGTAGAAGAGATATTTTATGTTCAAATTTTTTTTGAAAAATGAAAAAACGAAATTCAGTATGTCCTTGACCTGAGAGCACAACTCCATACACTGGGGCAGCTCAAGCTGGAGAATTTGCTTCAGGCACAAGAACGACAAGCCCGCAATTACAACAGGAGGACCCAACTTCGCAAATTCACTCCGGGAGAAAAAGTACTCCTGTTACTGCCCATGTCTAGCTCCAAATTACTCGCCAAGTGGCAAGGACCGTTTGTGGTCACACGGCGGATCGGAGATGTAGACTATGAGGTTGAACATTCAGACCGGGGGGTCACACGACAAATTTACCACCTCAACCTCCTTAAACCGTGGAGGGAGGAGGTCTCTGTACAGCTGGCGACGACCATAAAAGAGAAGGAGGAGTTGCTGAAAATCCAAAGTTGCTGTCCCGGTCCCATGTGGAACTCACCTCTTGTCGTCCCAGCTGACGGAGGTTCAAAATTTACAGAAGGAATTTGCCGATGTGTTCTCCCCTCGGCCCGGACGGACCCACCTCATAGAACACCACACTGAGACGTCTCCTGGGGTAGTGGTACGTTCCAGAACCTATCGTTTACCCGAACACAAGAAAAAAGTGGTTCGGGATGAATTAGAGGCAATGCTACAAATGGGCATGATAGAAGAGTCGCACAGTGACTGGTCCAGCCCAATAGTCTTGGTTCCTAGGATGGATGGCTCAATCAGGTTCTGTGTTGACTATCATAAGGTGAATGCAGTGTCAAAGTTGCTCAATCGGTTAGGCACGGCTCGATTTTATTCATAACACTGGATTTGACAAAGGGATATTGGTAAATCGAGACATTGGATAAACGCCAATGTCTCGAGAAAAAACAGCCTTTACTGCACCGTTTGGTTTACACCTATTTGTCACACTTCCATTTGGGTTATTTGGGGCCCCCGCCACGTTTCAGCACCTCATGGACCGTGTCCTACGACCCCATCAGGCAAGATATGCAACATCTATGAGTCCTGAGGTCTCTGCGTGGGCCGGGGCTTACGGCTAACCCAAAGAAGTGTGCAATTGGACGGGTGGAGGTGGGGTATCTGGGCTTCCACTTGGAAGATGGACATGATAAAACCAAAATGATAAAACCGCAGCTAGTGCAACCTGTCCGCGTCCTAAGACCAAAAAGGAGGTGAGACAGTTCTTGGGTCTGGCTGGCTACTATAGACGCTTTGTGCCAAATTATTCGGACGTCACCAGCCCCTTGACTGATCTCACTAAAAAGGGAGCACCAGACTCGGTCCAGTGGACGGAGCTGTGCCAACGGGCTTTTACCCAAGTGAAGGCTGCATTGTGTGGCGGGCCATTATTACACTCTCCTGACTTTTCTCTCCCTTTTATCCTGCAGACTGACGCATCGGACCGAGGGCTGGGAGCAGTCCTGTCTCAGTGGGTGGGGAGTGAGGAGCGCCCAGTGCTGTATATTAGTCGCAAGCTCTCGATGAGAGAGACTAAGTACAGCGCCATTGAGAAGGAATGCTTGGCCATCAAGTGGGCGGTCCTCACTCTTAGGTACTACCTGTTGGGGCGGGCTTTCACCCTCTGTTCGGACTATGTGCCGCTCAAGTGGCTCCACCGCATGAAAGATACCAATCACCCATTAGTATTTGGCATTACAACCCTTTAAATTTCAGGTGGTCCACAGACCGGGGGCACAGATGGCTGTGGCGGACTTCCTCTCCAGAAATGGGGGGGGGGAGTGGGCACAGGCTGGATGGCTCCCTGGCCTGAGGCGGGCGGTGGGGGTATGTGTAAAGCGGCGTGTGGTTTCAGCATCACTGCTGGTGGAGAGACAGGCTTAGAGACGAAATGGTTAAGGGAAACGCCTCCCTCGTAATGATCTAACAGCTGTTCTCATTTTGCAGTGAGTCAAGAGACAGGATAAAACGGGGCTGCAAGAAAAGATCGGGGTCGAGGAACAGAGGACGGACGAGAAGGAGGATTGCGGCAGTTTTCTTTATTTTGGAACGCTGAAAAGCCCACGGACTAATTTTTGGCCTGTTTCTTTTTTGGTGCCTTTATTGGAATAAATACCCGCTTTACCCGTTCTCTGTTCTCTGGCCTGTTTATTAACCGGGGAAGACAGATCGTGTCACATCCCCTCTGAGGAATATTTAAAAATTCAAAGCATGGAATTCTTAAAAAATCTAAATTCGACTTCCTGTTGGGCAGAGCTAATTAATGTAATTTTGAAAGTTGTCCGCCTTGATGAGAACAATATGTGTACCAAGTTTGGGAACTGTAGGTAAAACTAACCCTTATTTCATACGCTTACTTCAGTACAATGAGTGGGACGAAGCATGGCAGATTCACACAGATTAAACCAAGACAGAAGACATCTTAAAAAGACACTCATTGTCTGTAAGAGCTCTAGACTGGAAATTAACAGTTTTAGACTGCAATGGCTTCACTGCCGAAGCAAGAACATGTTTTAGAAGAAAGGGATCAGAGAATAATCCATTTTGTTGCTTTAGCATGGAGACCATGTGCTCCAAAGAACAAAAGCTGAATGAGTGATACAAATTCTAAACTCTAAATCAATACACACAACAAAGGGCAAACAATAAGCTGTGTGAATTTATTAAACACAATCTGTCAACTGCATAAATTTTAATACACAGATATAGACTCACAGACAGTTTATTGAAAAGTGAAAGTTTTCATCTAATAAATAAGTTACTGGCAATTAGTTTGCTTTACTGCCTTACTTCTGTGAAAAGCATGTTGGACATTATAAGACAAACATTCAATATGTATCTCTCTCGCAAGCTTTAATTTTATAACAAGTGTAATAAATCAGACCTCAAACAGACAGTAAGGATTATACTCATAATATATGCATGCATGTACATATATATGCAGTATTTTATGTCTGTGGTTAATGGCTGTCCTGAGGTCCAGTGTGCAGGTGTTCTGCTAGTGTGCGGTTGAGCCTGTGCAGGGTGCTATGATGCTGAGGGTACCCTTGAATCAAATGCTGAAGAATTGAGCTGACCTAAGATCAAAGAACAATAGTGACTGGATATTATCATAATTAGTCTTGTTTACGGTCTCTTGTTATTTCCTGCATTCTGTTTTACCCCAGTGTTTTCAATTTAGCTAGTAAAATACAGCTTGTTGCCTTAATACAGAAAAAGTAACAAACAAGGGAACACTTTACACTCTTTACAAATCTATCCGTGTATGAAATACTATGCCACTACATACTGAATTTGATGAAGTACAGTATGTGTGGATGCAGTATGCATACATTCTGGGCATCGCTATATATTGCCATCCCGGTTGAGCGTGATTTCCTCCCAGAATTTTATTCTCCATCTATACATCATTGGAGTTGGTCCCTTGCTACTGTCACCCTGTTGGCTTGCTCGGGAGACTGCTGACATTTAGCTTGGCTTAGGGTTTTGAAATATAGTCTCAAAACTACATACTGTTTGAGTAGGCTGTCTGGATACATTACCCTCTCATAAACCACTGAGATAGGTATAGGCCTTCACATGCAATGACAGGAATTTCTGGTGCATGTCCATTTATTCAAATTCCAAATGTGTTGGAGTTATCATTAGTTCGGTTTATATTCATAAACCAATTACAATCTTAGTATATCTAATAATCTTATAATGAACAATAAAATGTTCTGTAATACCATGTATTCTGTATTCTGGGTTGTTTGTTTCATAATTTTGATTTTTTTCATTGTATAAAACAATGAATAATTGAATTATGATTGTATAAAACAATGCAACGTTGTAAAAAGCGCTGTAAAAAAGCATTGTAAAAGTATAAATAAAATTGAATTGTACTTGAAACAAGTACAACTTAACCATGAAGAATACATCTCTTGGTATCTATACCACTTACTCATGAAAAGAGTTGCTCAACTCCTGTGGCCTCATACTCTATAGTATGGAACTAGGTGATTTCAGATGCAGGGTGTGACTTGGTGGTGCATATGCACAAACTATTTTGTAGTGAAGTCAGGAAATTACAGTGGAAATTGATTTTGAGCAGCTCCTGTCTTTTGTATTTAAGTAAAAATGTTATCACTACACTGAATATATATCTATAAGCAACACCTAATGTTAAAATGAGAATCTGCATTTTCCTTTCTGTCACTCACTTCGGCATTGTGTTGATGTTGTGACACAAAGGGTTCACTCTTGGGAGCCCCAATCACCTGATTTTTATACATCACGCATACATTATTAAGGCCAATGAAAAATGGAGTAAAATCTGCATTAAGAGTCTCCACCCAGGACATACAGGTATATGTAAATTTGAGGCAAGCTTGCTATTCACCTGCTGAATATCTCACGGCACATTGCAGCAGTTGTTTGCATCATCCTGTCCTGCAACTTCAAAAGGTTTCTGAACTTCAAATTGCAAAAAACTTCCACTTCCACCACAACTTTCACTGAACTTCCATCCTCTAAAGAGCAAAACAGTGGGTCTGTGTCTTTTTAAAGATATTTCCCCTTGTTTTTTGGGATGTCGTCACTTCATTGTTTTTGTCAGGTGGCCGCAAATGGTGTTTGCAGTGTTCTGGTTTAGACCATGCTCAGATGGCATGCATGGATGGGACACACTGTCACTACAAAAGCATGCCCATCAGAACATTGCAGTTACGGATTGGCCTCTTCGTGCCGGGGCAGGAATCCACTCCAGTTGTTTTTTCTTTCTAGTACCTTAAGCAGCTCTGAATTCACAAGCCCTGGGGGCAAAATGGGGAATACGCTGATAGATAATCTGGGCATCTTGGTTGATCCGCTGTGTGAGATCACCATCACTTTCAGGGCTCGTGTCAGGGATGAAATGTCAGTCGCGGCAACAGGGTTAATGCTGCACTTTTCGGATCAGGACAATTCAACTAAAACCCTGCCTCCTCAAAGCATGGGGCAGAATGAAGGGGATGCTGAATTGTTGCGAAGGCTTGCGAAGGCTTACAGTGCTGTGGACCAAGCCGCTACTGCCCTGCACGCCATGCCAATTTTTCAGGGCTCGTGTCAGGGATGAAATGTCAGTCGCGGCAACAGGGGTAATGCTGCACTTTTCAGATCAGGACAATTAAACTAAAACCCTGCCTCCTCAGAGCATGGGGCAGAATGAAGGGGATGCTGATAGCCCCTACTTCATTGTAACCAAAAGAGCTATATATAGTTAGATATATAATGGGAAGTTTAATAAAAAAAGTGTTTCATATTCACGCTGTTTTGGATTTTCCAGGTTATGGCTGGAATTTTCAATTGGCATGAGGATAATATTTGCCCCAGAAATGGCACTAATGTCAGGGTTACACCCAACACCTTTGCAAAATTATACAATATTATCTTCATTATCTAGTTGCAACCCGCATATTGCAGGGAGATTAACAGCAATCAGCTGGGTTTACATCCGCTTGCATCTGCACCCTTCCCATTTCTGTCCAGCTAGTGCCTTTGCATGTTGGACATTTGAGGGTTCCCTTTACTACTGTCACTATGGCTAGGAACCCTCTCAGTTGATAGGGTCCTTTCCAGTAGGTCTCCATATGTGTGCTGCCCGTAGGTATGTCCATATGTTGTATCTATCACGATTCCTACCACCGGTAGGATGTGGTTTTCATAGTATTCTTTCTAAAGAGGTGGGGAATGCTTCCCAGCTTCTATGCTAGCACATACTTAAAAGACCCATCTTGTTGGCTGTTCTTGTTAAGTGCCTGCTCTCTCTGGTCAGATGCGAGGCCCCTTACACCATAAGCTGAAAGGTTATGATTGGGCCAAGTGCTCGCTATGAGGCACGGGAAGTCTGTACATGTTCACTTCGTCTTCGTCTTCATCTTGTTGCACAGTTCAGATCCTGTGGTACGTCTTATAGGGACCCCTAGTGTCATTACATCAACACAACTATGAAGTGAGTGACAGAAAGGGAATGTTATGCATGTTATGTAGGTTATGTATGTAACCTCTGTCACTCTTGCCACAGTGTTGAACTGACCGCTATTAGTGTCGGCTCTTCAGCACAAATTTGAATGAGTGATTCATGCCAGCTCCCTTATATACCAATATGTCAGGGTGGAGACTGGCATGCAAATTCCACATGAAAATTTTTCATTGGCCTTTTGTATAAAGATCAGAGGTGATTGAGGCTCCCAACAGTCCCTAGTCTCACTACATGTCCATAATGCCTCGTTCCCTCCATCAGGCAATGAGAAGTTATATACGTAATAGACACATTTCATTCAGCCATTTTCTTGATGCATTGTTCTGACTAGATGTATTTAGTAAAATGCATTGGTGTGAACAGGCCTTTATTGCTGTATGATGTATCATCTTTATTTAGAATTCTTGGTTGTTTATTAATATTGTGCTACAAAAACTAAACAACTTTATCAGTGCATCTTAAGTGGACTTTATACTCACTATATTTAACCGCTCCTGCTGTTTCTGTTTAGCGAGCTCAAGTGCTGGGTCTCCACTTGCCACAGGATGGTATCGTCCTTCCTTAACAGCCTGCAGGTGTTTTGCCTGACTCTGCAGGGAGAGCAGACAAGATAGATTCTGCAAAAGCAGAGAACCACTGGTCACTTAATTGGTACCCAGTTATAAAACACAAGTATACTCAAATTAAACTTACAGGCTATTAAACTGTACAAAAAGGGACTGTAGCAGATTTGGGTGTATGGCTTTAATTTAAAGTAATAGAGTGGTGTATTTTGTTAGGTGTATGTGTACTGACTCTCTCTTTTGCCCACTGTAGTGCACTGAGATCCTGACTGAGAACAGCTCTGGTATTCTGCAGAGCATTAAGATGCATCTGTTTGTTTCTGAGGCTGGAACTCAAAGAATGCTGCCTCTCCTCCAGTTGAGTAATAACACTGTCACACTCTTCTGCTTGCTGAACAAACACAATAAAAACAGATTCACATAAAGTATAATCTCTACAACTGCAGAAGGGTTTTAACTATATTGGCCACAATACATTTTCCCAGTGACTTTTTTTAACAAAACCATTAAAAACAGTGTAAACCAGTAATACAGGACTACAAGATATGCAGATTACTCAGTGACTTTCAATGGCAGCAACTTTTTAATTGATTGTGTTTTAGTAAACTTTAGGACACAAATAGTTAATGTTAATCTTGCTAGGCAAGTTTATTTATATGTTTATTTAACATTTTATTGCACATTGACTATTTGAAGAGCTTTATATAGAAATTATAAAGAAATGAAAACATACATACATACATACATACATACATACATAATATAAATACAACATTTTAAAATAAATAAAATGCACAGCTTAACTGATGTGTTGCAAGTCTAGACTTGAATGAACCTACTGGTGGAGCACATCTGACCTCTTCTAAAAGCTTGTTCCAGCTGTGCATGGCATAACAGCTATATGCTGTCTCATCATGTTTGGAATGAACTCTGGATATTTCTATTATATCTTAATCCTAATGATCTTCAAGGTCTGTTTGGTTTAAAGACCTTGAAGCAGAAAATTCACTTGACTCAGGCCAGAGCTCCCTCTACTAGGTGGCTTTACGCATTAAAGTGGCACCGTTTTGTATCCTGGTGTTCCTCCCATGAAAAAGACCCACAAAGATGCATTTTCGGGCCCATGTTGTTCTATCTACAGGAGAGAATGTCTCCCTTCACCCTCAAGGTCTATGTTGCAGTCATTGCTGCTTAATATGTGACAGTTCGGGGGGAAAAAAACTCTGGGACAGCACAATCTGATTTTTTAAGTTCTTAAGGGGTGCTAGGAGGCTAAACAAATCCAGATTGTGTTGCATCAATTGTTGGGACATTCTCTATAGTATGATATTTAGGTTGTACATTGTACAATTTTGGCCTTGATTTGGCCATCTAAGACCAATTTGTAGAATCCAAAAAAAAAACAGTGATCTTAGGCCAACATCCATAGTCTTTTTTGCATGTTTGTTGACACCCAGTTAATGGTTATTAATTAATAATTGTTATTAATGACAATTTAATCAATGTTAAACAAATAAAAATATAAATAATACAAACAAAAATTAATAAGGCTTGGTTTGCTGAATATTAGATCTAATTTGCTTTTTGTTAATGATATGATTACAGATCATAACCCAGATGTGCTATGCTGTTTGACAGGAATGTGGTTAAAACAAGACAATTACATTTAATCTATCCCCTTGGGGAGTCTATACCCCCAAATTATTGTTATAAGCATGAGCATCATCCAAAAGGCAAAGGGGGGGATGTCTTTTATGGATGTGTTTTGATGTTACAGTATATAGGCCACCAGGGCCACCACACCATAGGCCACCACATTGCAAGATGGGCTACACCCAACACTTGTGCGAAGTTCTACAACCTCCATTTGGACCCAGTTGTGACCCTTATATTACAGGGTGATTAATGACAACTGGGTGGATGTATTGCTTGATTCTGCGCCCTTCGCCTCTCGAGCTGATATTGTGCACTACTCCGTCCTATCTCTTGTCTAGCACAGTGGGCGCTTGAGGGTAATTTTTTAGCACTGCCATACTTGTGTGCATGTCCCTCATCATAGATAAGCACATGTATCAGCGCTCTGTGCTTACAGATACATGTGGATTCCTGTTCTTGGGTAACCCTGTACGTTGTCTAGTCCACATGACAAGTTTACCTGCAGGAAAACCCTGTGTCTTCCCCTTGGTTCATAACATTCTCTAGCTGATAAATATTACAAAATGAAAGTGCAGGCCATCCTACTGGAAGTCACTCACCGTAATGGTGCCCTCTACAAAATGTGATGAAAAAGGTGGATAGACATTGGTTCTATTCACTGAGTCCTGCAGCTGAAGCACAATTTCTGTTTTTTTTCTATACTTCTGTAAAAACATCCACAAAATCAGTAACAAGGTTGAGGAAGTTTCTTTTTTAATTTTTTAAAAATCTTTTTAATAAAATAGTTTAGCAAAAAATTTTAATTCTCTTATAATTACGTCATGCCTCTGATCTGTTTATTTATATAGATATGTTATGTGTCAATCACTTAAGCTCTAAATATTAATTGTATTCTTCCACAAAAGTATTCTTTCATTTCAGAAGACATTTGTTAACCCACTGGAGTTAATGAATTACTTTTATAATGGATGTATCCACTTATTGGAGTTTTAAATTCTCGTACACTATTCAATGCCATTACAAAGCTAGGAAGAACCAGGATATTTTTTAATATAATTTTGACTGTGTTCGGCTAAAAATAAAAAGTCATATACTCCTAGGATGCCATGAGGGTGATAAAAATTATAAGAGGGTTTTTATTTTTGCGTGAACTATTCCTTTACATTTGTTATTCCATAACATTTCGGAAAAAATGTAACGAGTGTTTTTTTTTAAATGAATAAAACACAAACATAAACTAAAATTGGTTTTAAGTTAAACCAAATATAGTTTTAGAGTTCTCAGCAAAAATAAATAAAAAAAAACCTGATGTAGTTTACCATTAAACTTTTTCACCATGAAAATAGCTATAAATGCTGGCATGAGTTCTTTAATTTTTTGCGGTGAATCTACCCTCTGCTCCTACAGCTGTTTCTTTACCTATTTGATTCTATTTTTTACCACAGCAGCAGCACTGAGCCTGCCCTCCACTCCTGCGGGATCTCTCTCTTTGAGCCAGATGATTTTCATCAGAATTTTAACCCAATTTCTGAGCCATACAACTCTCCTGTGGATAAATTTCTGCTTTGTCATGCTTCATTTGTCATGCAGTGAACGGGGGAAAGTAGCGGCAATTAACCTCTCCCAGCAGGCAATCGAATAGTCAGATGCGTTTTTGATGTGCCACAAAAAAGCATGTTTCTTTTTCTGAAACAGCCACACACTTCTGGGTTCAGTGGGCCCCACGTGTTTATTTAACACATACAGTATGAGCTTGACGATTGGACTGTATAGCGTGAGCACATAAACTGTGACTTTGGCTTTACATCTCATATGATTTTCTTGTATAATGAGAGATTATTCTTGTATAATGTATTTCAGAGATCGTTATCATTTTGTATCGTCAGGAGATGTCTGATTTACACCCCTAATGCGCAGTGTATGCACACTGTAGGCCTAGCTTTACCTATTCTTGTTCTTCATTGCTGCAGTAGTAAACCCATCTCTAGTTCCCACAGGAGCCACCTCTTTCTACTTTAGGTTATCTGTCCTTAGTGCAAAATCAAGGAGACCATCTTCATCTCATGTAAATACACTCCTCTCGCTCTTTGTCACTATTTCTTTTGTTTTGTTCTAAGGTGCTCTGCCATTGCCATCTTAGGATGCTTTTTCTTCTCATCCAGTCTGACGTTAGAGGCCTGTGTAACCTTTGTTCCCTGATGAAGGGAACAAGACTGTGTGACAATGATGTGACAATGACATGACACTAGGGGACCCTCACTCACTCTTGACAGCCCAAAACTCACAGCCCACTTCAAAACTCAATGCTTAAGTTGTCTTCTACGTATGAATTTGAGGGGGTCTTCTGCTGCTGAGGGTGTCATATTCCTCTGAAACTGCTTAGATGAGACCACACCTGACCTGACAGGGCACGCTCACTGGTAAGGCATGCTGATATAGAGACGGAGTCTAGTTCCATACAGAGAAAGAGATGTTCTGCACAGGGGGCAGCCTTCTCTTTGCCCAACTGGCCTGAAGTCCCAAATGGTCTGAACAAAAGATGCCTGTGTGCACAACTGATCTTACGAGTTGGCAAAATAAGCCAGTTGTCAAAATAGCTGAAGATACACACACCCTATTCTTATAAGGAAGCCAGGGCAGCCCCGTGACTTTGGTAAAGATGAGAGGAGAGAAGGACTGACCAAAGAGGAGGACCTTGTAATAGTACTTATAGTAATAGTACGCCCTCAGACTGACACCAAGATGCGTTTCTGTGTAAACATGAAAGGCATTCTGTACAAGGCCTTGTTCAGGGTATGCAGATCCAGAACAGGGGAAACAACCCTCCCCCTTTCTTTGGTATGATAAAATAAGGGCTTTAGAAGCCTTTGTGCTCCTTGGGGGGTGGGCCAAATACTTTAAAAATAAGATGCATTTTTTTCGCAGATAAGATCTTATGTTCAGTTTAAATTTAGATTAAATACGCATGTCTTTAATACAGCTTACACATAGTCCTACAGTTTTATTGCTCAAATCCATTAAAGGATTTTAGGCTGCAATAATTAGGTCAGCTGGAACCATGTATTGTATGTCAATATTCCCTTTTTTTGTGCTATCCTTTATGATTTTTCATATGTACAGCTGCTTTGCAACAATGCAACACTGTGAAAAGTGCTATTTGAATAAAATTGAATTGAAAAAGATAAATTATGAAAAACAATATACGAGGAAGTTTATATGCATGCATTGCAGATTTATAAACAAAAGAAGTTTGGATCTAACTGTAAAACTTTCTTCACATTGAGATGCACAAGTTGCCTTCCCCTTAAATGTACCCATTAGCGATGGGCATTTTTTAGTAACAGAGTAGCCTACTTATTTGAATATTTGAGATCATAAAAACTTGACTATTTGTTTATTTAAATAAGGTTTAAAGAGAAAGACCTTTTATATCATTATTATTTTGATGTTTACAATAATACTAATTCAATACATTAAGCTTATAATTAGGCTATATCCACAACAAGCTCACATTTTATTTGAAAATATTACGCAAAAAGTACAGAAAAACCTTTTAATCTCATGCAGAGTGAAAGAAAACACTAACGCAGACTGCTCATTAAACATATGCACATCTTCCTCTTGGAAGAAAACAACCATATCTACATATCTACATGGTAAAACTTGGCTCCTTATTCTATTGGCTTTCCCACATGACCCAATAACATTTCTTGCAGTAAGGTTTTTTATTTCCAAATAAAATACACTGGTAACTGTTTGTTTTTGCTCTTTTTACCCACAACACATTTAAGCCATTACAAGTATAAGCTGGCAAGATACGTGCTTTGCATCCCAATGTAATTTAAACTTTAATTCTTGGTGGTTGAAATTTGTAGAAGAGAGATCCAGTTTTGAAACTGCTGTCTGTCAACAATCCTATGCATGAGTGTTTTAAATAGCTTGTTAAAATTATAACTATATAGTTATAATTTATTATAACCTGGTTATAACTATATATAACTATATAAAAAATATAATTTTTTATTACATTTTTTAAAGTTTTTGTTTATTCTTATTTCTCATTTATATTTTGAATGACAGATGTTGTTTAAAGTTTGTTTAAACGTTTGATTTTCCTTGTAATACTTTTTTATCTGTCTTAACAATAGGCTAAATATATTAAAATAATACCGTATGTTAAGACAAATAAAACTGAAAAAACCTTCACAGGACATACCGTTAGAGGTCATTCAGCATTTCTGGTTGGATTTTGCAGGAGAGACAATGAACTACATCCTATTCATGCATGTTTTAGAAATCTTGTTAAAATTTGTATTTTACTTTACAGTATAGTAAGAAAACAGATTTGCTTTGGGTGTGTTTTTTGGTTCCCTTTCTGACGGTCACTCAACATGGTGTTGATGACGACACTAGGGGTTCATTCTTGGAAGCCCAGTTACCGCCAATGTTTTATATTAAAGGCCAATGAAAATTGGCGAAGGGAGGGAAAGGGAAGGGAGGTCCTCTTGGTGGCCCTATTCTGGACCAGGCCTGGTCCTTGGAGCTCATGCTCCTCTCAGTGGCTCCCCCCTGCCAAATTCCCGAGCCAGGACCTTTTCATTCAGGGCCAGGGCACACTCAGGCATCCTAGACTAGACCTCTATGTATGTATGGCCTCTGGATGTGATGCAGAGGACTTAGCGGGTCTTTCACCTGCGGTGATTGACACTGTCACTCACTGACACTATCTCTAGGCAGCTCTATGCTTTTAAGTGGTGTCTCTTCGCAAACAGGTTAGCATCAGTATTGTGCTATCTTTTCTTCAAGAGTGCCTGGTTAGACGTTTGCTCCCTCCACTCTTAAGGTCTATGTGGTGGCCATTTCTGCTGAGGTTAAATCCCCCTAGGACTTGCCTTGGGATCTCTCCATGGTCCTGGAAGGGCTATAGAAGGCATCCTCATGTTATTATAGGGTCCTCACGTTAAAGATGGCCCTTCTAGTGGTGCTCACCTCTATCAAGAAGGTTGAGTATCTGCACCTTCTCTGTGGCAAGTGACTGCCAACGTCTCATCCCTCTATCAGGGAACAAGAGTTACATACATAACAGAGATGTTTACACTATTGTTTTTGACAGAGGTAATATTTCATTTAAAGAATCTGTTTTTTTTCTGTGACACTAAATTACTATGTTAGGACAAAACAAAATAAAAAAATATAGATGCACAGCAGCATTTATCGGGGATCAAGTGCTTTAAGATCTTTCCATGCATCTAAAGACACTAGGAATTATTTAGCAGGTGTCTGAAAAGCACACTCTATAAGTTTTATTAGACATACCATTTGTGAAATGTCACAGTTTTGATGTTTGCAACCGTCATAGTGCCTTAAACATGTTCATGCTTCTTTAGTATCACAAGATGCATGAGCTCACTTAGTTTTGTGATTGTTTGATGCTTCGCTTAGGAAATGTAGACTTATTGGTACACTTTTTAATAATTATTGACCTAGAGAGTCCAAAGAATTGTACTACACTGGTTTTATTGAGGGTGAGTGAAAAACCTAGGAATAGTTTGCAAAAGTAAGTTTTACAAACAACCTCAAATATTTGAAGACTGATTTGATTGATAGCAGTGGTTCTAGAGGCAAAGTTGTTTAGAATTAGGAGTTCTAACATATTATATCAATATTTTGTCTATTTGTCAACTGTCAAATGTACATTGGTTGACCCGCACAAACAACAAGGTAGCTCCCCCCAGTGGCTAATTTCTTTTAAAATTCTTACAGACCATTGGGGTCATGAGTCAAACATGCCCACTGAATTTCTTTCTGATCTCAAATGTCAAGTAGCCAATCAAGTAGATAATCAAATGTCCTCATTTACAATCATGACACCCTGTACAAACACACTGCATGTCAACTTTCTAGTTGATGTGGTTACTTTGGCCATTGAAATGTGAAATGTGGGGGGGGGATGTACGTTTTGTTTGTCTTTAACAAACGGTGAAGGAGTTATAAGCACTAACACGTTTTTGATCACTGTAAAATTTCATCAGTTCAGTCTTCTACCTATTCAGAGTTAGCAGGGACATGAAATCTGGCATATTTTTGACACTTGTCATGTATGAAAATGCCATTTTGGCATTCACTATCACCTTGTAGAGCTGGTAGTATACTAGTATTTCCTAGTTTTGTCATAGTTATATCTTGCAGTACTCCAAGTTTTGCAGTATTTTCACCCTAGGCATTTATACACAAACCTTTCTTTTTTGTAGAATCTTTCTGTGGAGATTGTGAAGGGTGTTGTGGTACTCAGCGTGTGCAGGCTGCATATGGTCAGATCGAGCTTGAGCCTCACTCCGAACAATGATTGTTTCACGTCGGGCGACAACTGACTCCATGTCTCTCAACAACCGCTTCTGCTGCTTTATTAGCTGAGCATATCGAACCTGCACATGTACATATAATGGCCATTCAGTTTATTCTACCCCCACACATAGTTTAATCTACCTCCACACAAATCATACACACACCTCCATACGGTGAATCTCTGCTCTCATCGTCTTTATGTCTCCCTCCCCAATGTCTGAGTCTATGGCAGACCAAGTTTCTCGCATCAGCTGTGTTCGCTTCTCCCACAGCAGGATAAGACGCCTTAACACAAACACACAATGGTATCAACAGTAATATAACCATTTCCATAAAATATATTCTGATATTTATTAATATATAAGGTGATAATAAGGTTCGAGAGGCTGTGCTGTATCATAAATACACACACACATATTTACACACATACATATTCTCATTAATCTACACTCAGCACCCTATAATGACAAAGTAAAAACAACATTTTAGAAATGTCTGTAAATTACATTTACATAAGTATTTACATAAGACCCTTTACTCCGTATTTAGTTGAAGTAATTTACTTACTCCATACTTATGCCCTTGGCAGCAATTACAGCCTAGGGTCTTTTTAGGTATGACACAACAAGCTTTGCACACCTTCCTTGGGGATTGTCTGCCATTCTTTTTTGCAAAACCTCTTAAGCTCGGTCAGGTTGGATGGGGACTGTTGGTGGACAGCCATTTTCAGGTTTCTCCTGAAAATCAAGTCAAGACTCTGGCAAGACCATTATAGCACATTCACAGGGTTGCCCTTAAGCCAATCCTGTGTGCTTAGGGTAATTGTCATTTTAGAAGGTAAACCTTTGGCCCAGTCTAAGGTCCTAAGCACTGTGTAACTGTGTCTCCGTTCATCTTTCCCTCAACCCTGACCAGTGTCTCAATCCTTGCTGCTGAAAAACACCCCCACAGCATGATGCTGCCGCCACCACCATGCTTCACTGTTGGGATGGTATTGGGCAGGTGATGAGCGCTGTCTGGTTTCAGAGTGACCATCGGGTTCTTGGTCACCTCTCTTACTAAGTCACAGCCCAAATGTTAGGTTAGCCAGGCAACCAGCTCTTGCAAGAATCCTTGATGTACCAAACTTCTTCCATTTGAGAATTATTGAGACCTGTTTGCTCTTGGGAACCTTTAGTGCAGCATAATGTTTTGTACTCTTGCCCAGATCTGTGCCTTACAACAATCCTGCCTCCTTTACCTTCCTCCAGTTCCTTTAACCTCATGGCTTGTTTTTTATTCTGATATGCATTGCAAGCTGTGGGAACTTTTACAGAGGTGTGTGCCTTTCCAAACCATTGTCCAATTTATTTAAATTTATCACAGGTGGGCTGCAATCAAGGTGGTGAAACATCTCAGCAACGATCAAGAGAAATAAATGCTAAATTTCATGTGTATTTCAGTTGTTTTCTTTTTAATAAATTTAATGAAAAATTAATAAAATTCTGTTTTAACGAGGGCAGAGTTCCCCAGCCCTAATGTAATGACCTGAATGAATGTTCTAATTAATGGCAGGGTAGGTGATTTTTAAGAAACATTTTGCTTTGCTGGTTGGAAGTCTGTTTATATCCTGATAGCAATCGCTAAGGGCCTGGTTACACCTGGTGTTAAGATGCATTTTGGTCGACTGGATCACAAGTGGATGATCGCTTCTCAGTTTACAACTGCAAAAGTCAGTTTTGCAACAGGTGTATTATGAAAGTAGTAGCAAAAGTCAAGGCGTGAAGATGTGAAACTATAGTGATAGATTTTTGAGGTTGGAGCCTATTTGTGGTTGTCCTTTGAATCTGAATTTAAAAATACATGTAAATATATAGTATGTACTGCTCTGAAGCAGTATATATATATATATATATATATATATATGTGTGTGTGTGTGTGCCTGTGTGTAACATTTGTGTCTGTCATTCTATTGCTGTGAATAAATATTTACACATTTGTGACTGTTTGTCTGCAACTTCAAATTCAGAGCACAGGTGAGAAATTATTGTCCACATTCAAGTACAAAGCAGAGACTCACGGAGCCTGTGGCGAGGCATTCAGACCATCACTGACTACAAGCCCCTGCCACAGGCCTGTGATGATGACACATCCCTTCCAGATGCACTTAACCAGTTTTATTCACGGTTTGAAATGCAGAATGACACACCTGCACAAAAACTGCCCACACCTCCCACCGACCAGGCGCTCTGTCTGTCTCCAGCCGTAGTGAGGAAGACCCTGTCTAGGATTAACCCACGCAAGGCTACGGGTCCTGACAACATACCTGGCCGTGTACTGAGAGACTGTGCTGCACAGCTGACAGATGTCCTAACAGATATCTTCAACATCTCGCTGAGCCAGGCAGTCGTCCCCACGTGTCTCAAGTCCACAACCATCATACCGGTACCTAAGAAATCACCTGTGTCCTGTCTGAATGACTACCGTCCCATAGCACTGACTCCAATCATGATGAAGTGCTTTGAGAGATTAGTCATGAATCACATAAAAACCAGCCTCCCCAACACACTCGACCCGCTACAGTTTGCATACCGTCCAAACCGCTCTACGGATGATGCAATTTCCTCCACCCTCCACCTGGCTCTTACCCACTTAGACCAGAAGAACACTTATGTAAGAATGCTGTTCATTGACTTCAGCTCAGCATTCAACACAATAATCCCACAACAGCTCATTAATAAATTACACCTGCTGGGCCTTAACAACTCTCTCTGTAACTGGATTCTGGACTTTTTAACTGAAAGACCCCAGTCAGTCCGTGTCGGCCACAACACCTCGAGCACTACCACACTGAGCACAGGTGCCCCACAAGGCTGTGTGCTCAGCCCGCTGCTCTTCACACTGCTGACCCACGACTGCACTGCCAAGTTCAGCTCCAACCACATCATCACGTTCGCTGATGACACAACGGTGGTAGGTCTCATCAGCAACAACGATGAAACGCACTACAGAGAGGAAGTGGCACAGCTAGCGGCATGGTGTGGCGCGAACAACCTGTCCTTCAATGTGGAGAAGACAAAGGAGGTTGTGATGGACCTCAGGAGAAACTCCACTGACCACCCCCCACTGACCATCGACAGCTCGACTGTGGAGAGAGTCAGCAGCACTAAATTCCTGGGGGTGCACATCACAGAGGATCTCACCTGGACCACCAACACCACGTCACTCTCCAAAAAGGCACAACAGCGCCTACATTTTCTCCGCCGGCTGAAAAGAGCAAGTCTCCCTCCACCAATCCTCACCATGTTCTACAGGGGAACCATTGAGAGTGTGCTGACCAGCTGCATCACTGTCTGGTATGGGAACTGCAGCGCCGCAGACCGCAAGACCCTCCAGCGGACAGTGAACACAGCTGCAAAGATCATCGGTGCCCCTCTCCCCTCCATCCTGGACATTTTCCTTTCACGATGCTCCAACAAAGCCACCAGCATCGTAAAGGACCCCACCCATCCCTCACACAGTCTCTTCCAGCTCCTGCCGTCAGGAAAACGGTACCGGAGCATCAGAGCCCGCACTGCCAGACTGCTCAACAGCTTTTTCCCCCAGGCTGTGAGAGCCCTGAACTCAAGCACGGCCCCCCTCTGAAAAACCTCATACCTCTTAAATATATATATTTTTTTATTTCTCCCTTGTGCAATTCAGTGTGTGCTACACACAGGTGAGTAGGCCGCACAGACCACCTGTAGTAACACACTCTCCTCTATGTGCACTAGACACTTTTTACAACTGGGGGTACATAATCCCACAAAAAGACTCATGTATGTTTACAAGCCCATGCACTACAGATCATCTTGTACTGTTCTCCAGCCAGGAACAGTGCTTGACTTTCTTTTTCCTTGTGCAATATTTATGCGGAACATTTGTATAGTTTGTATTTAATAGTTTATGTATAGGCAACTTTATATATAGTATATTTATAATCTAATTCTGTTAGTATTTGTGTTTAGATTTATACTGTTTCACGTCATTGTTGTATGTCTGTATTTATGTAGCACCGTGGTCCTGTGAGGCACGACATTTCGTTCCACTGTATGTCCCCACATATAGCGGAATGACAATAAAGCTCAACTTGACTTGACTTGACAAATTTCAACATTCAACTTCAGAATTTTATTTGACTCTTTTCACATTGGGGCTGTGAGCATATGTTTTAGTGTACAAGTACAAATATTTATTGTACAAGTTTTCAAATTTAAATGCTCTCAACTATTGCTACTCTTTTACCTCCATATGTAAACAGTGTCTAAAACATTTTGAGCTTGTCCATGTTCGACTATATCCAGATGTAGTCGAAAGTGCATTCGACCAGATTGCTTTGCTGTTGTAGACGTTCATGTGGTTGAATGCGTTCGAACAGCCACAAAGAACTGCTTACTCTCTGCCTACTTACCTAATGCATAATCACTGTAGATGTGTTGGGAAGTGTGTTTAAACTTTGACAAACCAAAGCAGAAAATTTATTCTAAAAAACTGAAATATCACATTGGCATGAGTATTTAGACCCTTTGCAACAACACTTGAAATTTATCTCAGGTGCCTTCCTTTTTTCGTGATCGTTGCTAAGATGTTTCTATACCTTGACTGTAGTCCACCCGTGGTGGCTGGTCACCCAGCCAAACTGAGAAATCGGGGGAGAAGGGCCTTAGTAAGAGAGGTGACCAAAAACCTGATAGTCACTCTGACTGAGCTCCAAAGATCCTGTGGGGAGATGGGACAAATTTCCAGAAGAACAACCATCACTGCAACCCTCCACCGATCTGGGCTTTATCACAGAGTAGCTAGACAGAAGCCTCTCCTTAGTGCAAAGCACATAAAAGCCCACTTGGAGAGCACCTGAGAAACTTTCAGACTGTGAAGAATAAGATTCTGAGACTGAACTGATTGTCCTCAATTCTTAACATTATGACCCATTATGTCTGGAGGAAACCAGCACCTCACATCACCTGCCCAATATCATACCAACAGTGAAGCATGGTGGTGGCAGCATCATGCTGTGTTGTTCAGCAGCAGGGACTGGGAGACTGAATGAAGCAAAGCACAGAGATATCCGCAATGACAACCTCTTCCACAGCGCTCAGAATCTCAGACTGGGCCGAAGGTTTATCTTCCAATATGACAAGTCCCTAAGCATACAGCCAAGACAACAGAGGATTGGCTTAGGGACAACTCTCTGAATGTCCTTGAGTGGCCCAGCCAGAGTCCTGACTTGAACCCTAACAAACAGCTCTGGAGAGACCTGAAAATGACTGTCAATGGTCCCCATCCAACCTGACTTAGCTTGAGAGGATTTGCAAAGATAGCAGAAAAGACTTGCGGCTCTCATTGCTGCCAAATGTGCTTCAACTAAGTGCTAAGTAAAGGATCTGAATACTTATGTAAATGTGATATTTCAATTTTTTTAAATAAATTTACAGAAATGTTTAAAATTCTGTTTTCACTTTGTCATTATGGGGTACTGAGATACACACACACACACGCACACACACACACACATAAATACAGTATATGTGAATTTGTCAGTGTGTTTGACTCACTCTGCCTCCACTAGGCTGTTTACAAGTCTCTCTTTCTCTTCATTTAACCTCTCCTGCTTCAGCTGTGTCTCAACCGACTCCCTTTTAGCCTCCTACAAACACACACAAACAGGCAAACAATAAATAGAAGAGATAATTACACGTATGGTTGTACGTAGAATCAATATGATCATTCTACTTTGATTTTCTTGACAAAACATAGAACAGGATAATGAATTTTGTTAGGATTTGGATCTGTTAGAATTTAATTGAAAAAGAATTAATTTTGTAGTAACCATATAAATGGGTATTACTTAATTGTTGTATTTATTGTAATTGTATATAGTGTTATATTTTGCATCACTGTTAAACATAATTTACCATCAACATAATTTACCATCAACAGTTAGAAAAAACTAACTGCCCCTTGTTCGTCATTCGTGTTTTTTAATGAAGACGTAGGGAACACATAAGAACAGCAGAATATGGAATTGTGTGGATGAAGACAAACTCCACACTATACACTGCATTTTAGTGCTGCACCTTGAGCCTCTGCCTGAACTCTGTCTCCATCAGACTGTTGCTCTGCTGCAGTGCTTGGTTCAGATCATTGTTCTTCAAGAGCAAAGAATTCAGTTTTATCGTGTCTGCTACGAAAGCCTTGGTCTGGTTCTCCAGATCAGCCTGCTCATGCTGATCCTGCTCCATCTCACCTGACATACACACACACAACAGAAAGTGTCAGTAATGTATTTATTTGTCATCTGCATAGTCATTGTCAATGCTTACACCAATGTTATAGTTATAGTTATTATTAGTTTTATTTGAAAGAATAGAAAGGTTGCAGTCAAAATAAGCTGTTCACACAAAAATAACAACTATGTTAATTTATCAATTATTTATAGCCCTTAGGTCATTACAAACTCTTTCTTTCTGTGGAACACAAATCTGGAACATGTGTTGGAACAACAGCCATACGATAAAATGGTGATCAGGGACTGTGAAATGCACCATAAAAAATAAAACACCATAAAAGTGGTCAGAATCATATTCAGTAATATATTCAGTAATGTTATAGTCTTATAAAGCCATATGACAGCTTTGTGTGAGGTAAAGGCCTAAATTTAAATCATTATGCACTGATTTGATTTCCAGTGAAACTCAAAATTCATACTCCTTAAGTATAAGATTTGGAGGTTACAGCAGGAAAAATATGCCACATCCACCCTGCAGAAATGACACTTCAGCTTTAAGAAAGCAGCATTGTCTTTGAGAATGTTTGAAATGTGATCAGTGTATGTGTGTGTGGTTTATACCCTCTCTCCTGATCTTGCTTTGTTGCAGTATTGTGAGTTGTGTGCGTAGGGTCTGTACAGAAGAGCTGTGGGCCTGTTTTTCTTGGGTAAATTGAACAACCTCCCCCTGCTGCCAGAGCCACAACTGCTGCTGTTCTTTAATCTCAGCTCCCACTTCCTCTAGTTCCTTAGACAGGGTAGCTGCACAAATCTCCATCGGACCAAGGTCTTCGTGCTACTCACACACACACAAATTGAAATTAAACACAACCAAACCAGTGTAGGCTTTAATCTTGAGACAGAGTTCACCAAGCAGTAAAACTTCAGAGCTTGGTAAACTGAAACTGAATGCTTGAAAAATAAATATTTGTACATTTGTACACAATATTTGTGTAATTAATCTGTACACTTAGATTTAGTCTCACAGCCCAAATGTAAGATGAGATTTACAGATAACACATAATTACACATAATCACAGACTTGTGTTCTGAATTTGAAATACAGACAAAACAGTCATAAATGTATACAACTACATTGCATAAATACAACAACAGACACAAACGCTTAAATTTGGTACTACAATTTCAAATCTTTGCTGCCTTTACTTTTGCCACTACTTTTGCAATAAACCAGCTACAAAACCGATCTGTGCACAGGATTTTGTTTGGGGGTGTAAAAAGGGGTCTTAAAGGGGTCATGACATGTATTTTATTTTATTTTGTCCCATGAGGTTTAATTATAATATTACTGAGGTTTTCGGCCAAAAACTTGGATGTTGCTGTGATGTTGTTCTGTCAGGTGAGAACTTCTGTACAGAAGTTGGTTGTTATCTTGCTCTGGGACAGGTCATATGAAAATGAATCTTTCTTGTGACATCACATATCCAGCCATTTTGCATTCATTTTTTTCAGAGAACGATTATTGATAAGGAGGACATTTAAGCTATGACACTTGCAGGATGTATTAATGATTCCAAGACCTCTTATATGTAGAAATATCAAGCAAAATTTGATTCCTCATGTCATGACCTATTTAATGAAGTTGTTTCATTGGTTGTTCTCTGCCAGTGTAATATTCTGAGGTATGGTACCCCAAATATAAACAAAAGTAAATTACAAACTGGCATCATGACGGGATAGATGTTATATTCGAACCATGCATAAATTAGAACACACTGATGCCAATAATCTTAACAGTGAATGTAAGCTCTAACCCCAGTACTGGATACAATCTCCTTGATCTTCTTGTTGTAGATGTTGATCATGGTCTGCTTTCGTTCAATATCTTTGACATGTCTAGAGATCTCTGCCTCACGAGAAGACAGCAGCAGGTGTTGCTGGCACATTTCTTTCTCAAGTTCTGCATGTAGCATGGCCAGAAAATTTAGATCCGTCTTCACCCCTTGGCCTTCTAGCATTATTGCATTGATGTCATTTTCTAGCTTAGTTAACTGAGCCTCCTGAAAAATCACATACAAACACAATACACATACAAAATATCTAGATCATATTCAGCCTACAAATCATAAGAAGAAATAAGAAATTGTTTTCTTAAATAGTATTCTACATTTTTTTGAAAACATTTTGCATTCTCCTCTTCCCTGTGGGGGATCCAGGGGCACGCTTCTCTGTAAGAAAATTAAGTCAAAATGAATCACCATGGCTCAAGAAAATTTATTGAGGTCTTAATAAATAAAACGAACTGAACAAGAGAGTGAACATTACTAACAACATTGTAACCTATAAGCCATAGGTTAGGTAAATAGTCCAGAGCATACCTGGAACACAAGTTTCCAGTCGCATTTAAAAGACGCAAAACCATTATAAAATATCTCTATGTAATTTGTGTTATTTATGCCAAGCAAGCTAAAATATAATCCATCAATGCAGTACATTTCTCTATTCCTGCTGTGGATAGTGCTGTTGTTAAGGATGAATATAATTAACCTTTTTAATCATTACCCTGTAAGAATTTTTAATTAACTGTATTAAACAACAAATCAAATTTAAAGGTGTGTAAAGGAGCGGGTTGGGTTTGAATTGGGTTTGAATATTGGGTTGGGCGTCACGCTCCACATTGTTTTGTGAACTATTTAAAAATAAGTGTTGTTTTAATGTGTTAAGTTTTTAATACCTGTCTGACAACTACATGAGCTTGGTTTTTTAACATGTAGTTTCCTCATTGTGAATAACTATAGGCTATTCTGGTCATGAAACTGAACATTAATGAAACAAATCAAGCCACAATGTCTCACATTTGTCACATATCAAGATCCTTTTTAAAAATAACAGTTGCTTTGCTGTCGAAGCATCTTTCACCCTCCCCGAGTGGGTCTTGAACTGATGATGAGTCCCACACAGGAGTTTGGAACCCTAACAAGCAGGCTAATGGCCACGATAATCTCTAAGTGTCTGTTGCTAGAGCACCTCTTGAGATTGGGCAGTGAGGTGTACACAGGGATTTAACCTTTTTTCCCAGCCTTCAAAGATGCGTTAACTTCACTTTTAAACGTAATTAAGGTTGGAACACATAGATTGTATGATTTGTTCCTGAAACTTTCAATCAAATGCAGATGCGGCAGGTATGTCAGCTGTCAAAACACTTGCTGAAAAAAAAAACATGCTGAAACTTAATTTAATTGAAGTCACATGACATTGGTGTTTTGAATCATGTTTCAAAGCAGTTGTTTGAAACATCTACGCTTTGGGATTTTGACACAGCATTGAAACGTCAGTTTCACGTCTGCCATCCTTACTGGAAACATTAAACAACCAGGTTATGTAGTTTTATATACAGATATGTTTACATTCAAACTCCCTTAATCAATCGCTAAATATGTTCAAAAGAGCAAACGCTTTCTTTCACAAACATATTGTTTCCTTTCAGAAGGCATTTAACCCCCTGTAGACATATGGATTACTTTTATGATGGATAGATGCTTTGTGGCACTTCTGTGGCACTGCAGGATTTTAAGCAGCTTCCAGAGTCATAGCTGAACACCGGCAACAGACACAGAGTGGTGCTGCCAGTGTGTTTTTACTCATAGAAGAAACATGTTAGATTTTTAAGGATGTGGCATGATGCGCACTGCACTTCTCGTCCAGTTTGCAACCCCTTAGAGTGTGTGTGGTGTTTAAACTGTAGAAACAGAAAAATTGTGTTTAATGGTTCTTCATGTCTCATACTAATGTTCTGTTGTTGTTTAAATATTTGTTGATATTTTAAAGGGCTCACAGACACTGGTTTATTCTAGTTTAATTAAGTTGTAATTTGATGTTCTAATCTTATCAGTTAACAGTTAATGATTGATTAACAAGCAGTCAAAAAATTCAAAATGAGCATCTCTAGTTGTTATGGTAGCTAAGTGTTATTATTTGCGCAACTGTGCCAGTAACGAAGCCCACACAGTTTCTTACATAGACCAATTGTTTTACTTCATAAGACCCCAATATATCCTCAGAAATCACAAGGATTTATTTTGTGTGGTCTGTATCTGTTTTTTTAAATCATAAAGACACAGAAGAGACTTGCACCCCTGAGACTTGCATTTTCTAAATCACCAACACCACTGTTTCGTCTTTTCATTTTTTAGCAAACTATTGCTTTAATTTCTATCATTTTGACACTAAACCCCTGAGCAGTTCCAGGCCAAAAACATTCAGGGTTGAGTTCAAATCATTTGGGGTATGAGCTCCAAATGATTAGCCCTAGCAACACATATTTCCCTTCACTACCTCAGCTAATTACCTGGTTATCATACCTTCTCTCTCCTGTGCGATGCAATTTTCTCAGTCAGTCGACGTGAATATTTTGCTGCATTACTGTGTGTAAACTGCTCCTGCAGCTTGTTCATGATCTGATCTTCCAAGTTTAAACGCACTGCAGACTCTCTTTCCATATGCATCCTGGAAACTTTGAGCTTGGACTGATGTACCTCACATTCCTGAAGGACAGAGGGAGAAAGACATCAGTACAGGTAAATATAAGCCTGGGACAACTTTTGTTAGATATCTGAAATCGAAAAGTCACTTAAAGAAAAGACCTCCTGCACACAAGAGATGCCCAACTTCATGCTATTTTTTACTGGGATCTGACTTTGGAATGCTAACGCTAAAGAACTTCTTTGTTATGTCGTATGTTAAGTTTCCAACAAATTCTACCCCTTACTGTTATGCATTAAGACTTAACAACATAACAGATATGACGCAACATAACAGATATTCAAATAATGCAACATCATTTTCATCAAAAATGCTTCCAAAAAGTGCAAAGCACTGCTATGTCATTCCTAAAACCAATGAGCTTTCATTATCACATAGCAAGACTGCCACTGATTATGACTTAAGCTAACATGAAGTATGAGTGAATTGTTACAAAACACTAAAAACACAAATGAAGAGCTTATCTCTCGTGTATGTCTGTTAATGTGTATGACAAAACACATTTGCAACAATGAAGGAGCAGCTGAAGGAATAGTTTACCCAATAATTAAAGTTTTCACCCTCAAGGCATCCTAGGTGTATAAATTGAGTCATATGGATTAAAGTGATACGACGCATCGAATCTAAACATCTGAATGTAAACATGCCATCTCCATGTCGATGAGACACGTAAGAATCAATGAGATATGGCCTTATTGACATGGAGCCGACATGTCGCCATGTTCAATGTAGTCTTCATACAGATATGTTTACATTCAAACATGCTGTATCGACTGAAATACTATCAAAATAGTAACTGTTTTCTTTCACAACCGTGTCATTTTACTTTGAAGGCAGAATCTTTTTATTATGCATGGATGCACTTTTTGGAGGTTTAAAATCATAGATACATTTCACTGCCATTTTAAAATAAGATCCCGGCTCTTACCAGCTTAATATAATTCCGATTCTGTTTGGCTAAAACAAATCATATACACCTAGGATGCCTGGAGGGTAAATAATTTCATTTATTTTTTGAATGAAGTATTTCTTAAGTCTACAAACAGGTGAGTAGGAATGTTAGTCTGAATGGAGTGTTCCATTTATACATTTACTTTATACATTATTGTATTGGTTGTAGTCTGTGGAAGGCAACATATGATTTCTTCTAATAATTTCCTACTTTGACAGATGTTTGTGATTGGAAGATTATAAAGTGTTGTCAGTTATCAAGTATTTATAAATTCTGAGTACAGGAACGTAATTAAGCATAATACTGTTTGCCTATGGATCCATCCCACATGATCTTATCCAGATCGCACTCAACCATTATCACACCCCAGCTGCTATCCAAGAAATGATCAATGGG
Source organism: Chromobotia macracanthus (assembly GCA_036877525.1). Lineage (NCBI taxonomy): Eukaryota > Metazoa > Chordata > Actinopteri > Cypriniformes > Botiidae > Chromobotia > Chromobotia macracanthus. The sequence continues at coordinate 6,546,962 of JAZGTH010000001.1, read as the reverse complement.
TATCTAGGAGGGATAAAACTCTCCAGAAGGGAATCCCAACGGGATGCACCATCTTCCCTACTCTCTCGCAAGTCGTTTCAGAGTCAGGCATCATTCAGCCTGTGCTGCAGTGTTTGATGGACAATCTCACAATAACAACTGATGCATGTCCAAGCAAGATGAATATTGTAAACCCTGGTCAATGTAGCCACTTGGGCAAGATTGTCATTTAAGGCCAGAAGGCTGGTGATCAGGAAGGGCAAAATTACAAGTAAGTTTGGCCTCCAAGTTTAAGGCTAGGACATTCCATCCATTAAGGACAGCCCTATAAAGTGCTTGGGAAAGTGGTTCAATGCATCACTTAAAGATGGTGCCAAAGAATGGTGAAGAAGATCGACAGGTCTGGACTCCCTGGAAAAATCAAAACCTGACTGTACCAGCATGGCCTTTTACCCAGGCTTTTTTGTCTCTTTACAGTCTATGAGTTCCCCATAAAGGTTGAAGAAGGCATTGAGAGGAATACCAACAAGCATCTGCAGAGTTGGTTGGGAATTCCCCTAAGCTTCTCTTTAGTGGGCCTCTACATCCATTCAGGACAGCTGCAGCTCCCTCTGTCATCTGTCGTTGAGGAATTCAAGGTGGCAAAATGCAGAGTTGCGCTAAGTCTAAGAGATTCCACAGACGTCCAGATAAAGCATGCAGGCATAATAACAAGATCAGGCTGTAAATGGGCCATTCAATACAGCTATTGAATAGGCAGCAATCTCACTGAAGCTGCGTGACACCAATGGCAACCCTTGCATAGGACATCAAGGCCTGGGGTCAACACATTTCCAACAGTTTGATAACGCAAGAACATTGATCAAGGCATGGTCCAGTCAGAAATCCAAGCTCATAAGGAACAGGCATTTGTCCAGAGCAGTAGAACAAGCATTCCAGGACGTATAGACAAAATGGGATCTGTCCAAGCACAAGATCACATGGGCAGAGTTGTGGAAACTAGAGTCCTACCACGGATGCAGAAGCTTTCATGCCAAATCAGCATGGCTGTTTATGTCAGCTTTAGGCATGTACGAGAGGAGCAAAGGAGAATGGGAGAGGAGGTTGAACAAGCTTCATGCTGGATAGGGACTAAGAGAGAAGAAACCTGGAAGCCAGGAGCTGATGGGCAGTGATTTGGCCACCAATGCTGACCTACCAACTGGAGAGTGCTGTGGTTAAGGGTCAAAACATTTGAGGACGGTTGGGTACCACCTGACAACGTCTGCTTCTGGCTGAAAACTATGGTTACCTAAAGGGGTAACCATGGAAAGCACCCAACAGGTGTATTCTATAATGTTTTATTAAAGCTAATGAGCCTCCTCAGAAAATCAGCCCAACAGATGCCATTGGCTCCATGTTACTCTAGGTCTTTGTCCTAACCAGCCGCAATATGCAGCATTTCAATCTGTCATTTTATTGGTTTCAATATCTGTTTAATTCAATTAGTCCCACCCATTCCTTTGGTATGCTTCTTAACAGAATCCTGTTAGGCCTGGCTGGGACACAATGCAATATGCAGATCAGCTATGAACAGTATAAACACATGAATGATTGTTAAGTTTTTGAAGAATAGATTATTGTAAATAAAGTACCACATGTAGTGTGCTAAGAGTTTTCTCTGTCTCCTGCAGCATACGTGTATAGGTGCTGTACTGGGTCTGTAGTAACTCCTGATGGTTCTGTAAGTGTATGATGAGTTTATGTGGGGTGGTGCAGTCATTCTGAGCCCGGTTCAAATGCAAAGTCAGATGTTCGTTTTGCTCCTCTTCCTTGGTAATGGACTTTTTGTAACCCTCCATCTTTGCTTCTACAGAAAACATCTGATCATTGGCCAACCTGGAGAAGGGATAAATAATTCAGGTCAATACTACTATCTGCATCACACCTAAACAACAAAACATGAGCATTATATTTACCTAAGTTCCTCCTGCATGGCATTGTAAGCTTCATCTCTTCTCCTCATCATTACCACACTGCTGTTCCACTGCTGGAACAACTGCTTGCACTCAACAACTAGAGAATCAAGTTCTAGCTGCGCCTACGGTTCACACACATAACAATAGACTTTAAACAAATGCAAATGTTATTTTGATTGTAGACATGCCAGAACTAATATTACATTTAATCCTGATTTTGTTAGTGAATCAAGGCAGATTTTTACCAGCGCCAGAGTCAGATCCATACTTACCAACATAAACTCAGCCTGGAAATTCATGCAAATGTAAATTTCTAACCTCAGAAAGTGTTTCCTTTGCAGACGTTGTCCCCTCCTTCTGAGCAGTGATTTGACCTTCATACAGAGTGATCATGTCAGAAAGCTTTTCAGTGTGCTTGGTCAAACGCTCCACATAAAGATCCTGATGGAAAATTAAAGAAAGGTGTTTGAATGTCTGTGAGGTCAACAGTAAGAATGGATTGACTATTTCCCTTCACATTTTCGCAAAGCTAATATTTTATCTTTAAATTAATCATATGCATAAAGTCATGAATGTATGCTGAAACAGCAATGACACAATATGCTCATTGTACATTGGCACATATGACCACAGTTATGCGGTCTAGTTCTCCACCTGCTGGTGTTTGTGCTCCTCTGCCTGAGTTCTCTCCCTTTGGGCTTTGTGTGAAGCATTTATTATTGCTTTAATGTCTGAGCTGAGGTGAGTTTTGGCCTCCTGCATGTAGAGCATCATCAGGGCCATGCTGTCCACCTTAGACTGTAATTCAGAAACTACAAAAACAGCACAGGTAGAAGAACAAATCAAGAGAAGAACAAATGCTAATTTTCTCTTTTACACTTGAAAATTGTCTAGTTCAATTTTACTCAATAGAGTAGTGTAGTTTTCATGTTTAACTCTTTATCTCCCTTCATCTCTATCTAGCTCTTTGGGAGAGCAGCACAATAGGACATGAAAGATCGTTTCATTTTCTTTCCCAAATGCTCACCTTGTGTATATTGTTTGTGGGCCTGACTGGCGGTGACTTGGAAATGACTCCTTACTGCATCCAGATGATCTTGAGCCTGTCTCTGTTGGGCAGCAGCTTGGGCATTGGCTTCATGACTGACCTCCAGAGATGCCTGGAGTTTAGCCAACATCTCCTGCACCATGTAAACCTCTTCAGCAAGTTTCTGACGTCTCTGAACCTCTGTTTTCACTATTACTGTCTGCAGCAGAGCAACTGTTAGTTTCCTTAGCCACTTTTGCCACACACAAGCCACACTTGTGTGTGGGTTTTATATGTATATTTAGTATTTCTGCCCAGTTTTTATAATACAGAGGAAAACTGCATCAATCACTAATATTACCTTTTCACTGAGTTCAAGGTTTAGTCTCTCCAGTTGACTGTTAAGGTGGGTTTTCAATGCGGACTGAAATCTCTTCATAAGAGGCTGATGGGTACAAAATGGGAAGTAAACATGCCGTGGGAGTCTATCCACCAAACACTGAGATTTATCCAGACCATTGTTAGAATTATGTTAGATGAAAGACACCACATTGTTAAAAGTGTTACGAAAAGATATTAAGTCAGTGCTTTAGATACATTTAACAGAACTGAACAGGTTTACACACATGCTCAGGATCCAGCACCACAAGTTCTTCCTCATTTTCCTCTTCTTCCACTCTCTGTTCTGCCTCACTGCAGCTGAGCTCCAAATGGTGAGGTGGAACAGGTGTCCTCCTGTTGTCTGTCTCTACACAGAAGAAATAAAGAGCAAAAAATTATATTAGGAGCAAATCTATATAGTATATGGCAATTTTTTTTTATATGACAAATTTTGCCATGATAAAGAAACACAGAATACTTAAGATGAGCAAACACTTTACTGTTATTCCACACTGACAGTTATTCAATACTTATATCATGTTACCACATGATGACACACACCACAGATGGACAACAGCCCTGGTCCACCAGTCTCAGAGTGATCAATGCCTCCACCATGACTGTCTGATAGCACCATTAATCCATGCACTGATTGCTGGAAAAAAGAAGAAAATTAAAGGTGTTGTCATTCACTCTAAAACCATCTATATCGGGTACAAGTGGAATAAAGGTGCTTAAGGAGAAGGTACCTGGCAACAAGCAGGCGTTTTAGGAAAGATTTGGTGTATAGTGTATATTTAGTGTTATGGGAAAAAATTAAATCAAATGTTCTGTTTAGCATTGGGGGGGGTGGGGGTTTGGTTGGGGGTTCTTTTGCCCTGTTGTACCTTGCCATCTATATAACGAATGTCTTTGGTATGTAGTATTCAACTGTTGAAAGTGAAAGTTTCATGGGAGGCTACAGACCTCTTCCTTAGTGAGTTCAGTGTGTTGTCCAGGAGCCTCTTTCTTCCTGTTCATCTGATCCTCCAGAAGACCGCTATCACATTGACCATTCTCCATCTCTGGCGGAAGAACAGATCATAATCTATAAACACTTATAAAACCAGCACTGATTTATAAAATATGATAATTAAAAACATCTCAAAGTCATTGTTATTTGTTTTTATATATTATATTATATATAGTATATTTTGTTTTCATAAGTAGCAGAGACTTGTAATGAATTTTCCAATGTTTGTTTTCCTCTTACTAGGTTATTTTCAGATTTTTTTTAAATTGCTAAAAGTACATAAGGCAGATTGTTAGCCAAACTATAAAATACCCTTACTTTCTGAGTGATAAACGTTTTTATGTGTTAGTTACCCCTACAGTAGAGCGAGAGCCGCAGTGTTTTCTTCGAATATCCGTTGCTATGAGACGCCAACCTTGAAACACACGGAAGTGTGACGCTGCAGTAAGCACCCAATCCTTAGTCGTGGGCAGAGCGAGGCTTCGTGAAATCACTGAAACGGTTGAAGCGAATGTGCCGTGACATACGTCTTCACGGTGACACCTAGTGGTCACTTGCACGTGATGATGTAAAAAAAAAGATTTTGCGTCAAATCAGTGTGGGGGGAGCCGATAGTGTTCTCTAATGGCATGATGCCACCTTAGGTTCGACTCTTGCGTGAAGTGGCCTGTCTACATCGTTGATGTGGCCTGGCTACATGAGGTTGATTTTGTAATTTGTAGGCTTCTCATTGTGAGTATAGGTTTGGATCATGAACAAAAAATATTGATAAAACAAATTATGCCACAATGTCTCACATTTTTACATATCAAAATATGTAATTGCTCTGCTGTAGAAGTACTTTTTAGATACTATTTCTCTAGCCTTTAAAAAAATCCTCTCACAAGGAAAACTATTTTTAGATATTAAGATATTTTTAGCAAGGTTATACAAATGACTGGGGTTTGATTTAGGGCTTTTTCCAGAATCAAACTTAAATATGTGAAAAACATGGGACATGTTGAAGGTTGAGTAGCTGGGCACTTGCTGGATGCATTTTCAGTCACCATACACTGAACTTTAGATGTTATTCTGGGATATATTGGAGGTTATACTGGTTTTGGTAAAACGTCCTTACACCCAGTATAATAGTTTCCATCTTTGCCTCTGGTGTTATGTAGCGGCAAGTTACACCGATGTATGTGTCCATATTAATTAATAGAGGACCACATGTCAGCAATAAGGCTAACAAATTCTGCCTTTTGTAGGTCCCCCATTGTCATCCTCCACTTCCCTTTGGTGTTGTTGTACATTTCAGTGACCATCAATTTAAGCACCTTCCGGGATGGGAGGACATGATGGTGAAGGGCTGCAAATCTGTCACTACTATGTTAACAAGACCCTCATCCAATTCTCTCTGTCTGCCTTTTAAAAGAGAAGAAAACCTTTTTAGACAAATTCTTTAAAAAATATAGCTTGAAATAATGTACAGCTATTTAGACCAGCCCACTGGTTCATTATTTGTAAACCTTATTAAACAAACAAGCTCTGTTTGGAAATGTTTATGCTCACTGTGTAGAGACAGACCAGACTGAGTATAGAACTACAGCAATTAGGAAAACCATAATGACACCTTCACTGACTCTCAATTGGGTAATCATATGTAGGTCTATAAGACAACTTCCAGTGAATACAGTGGCTAAGTGTTATAACTAAATATTCACAGTGTAGCTGTGGTAGTTGTGACATTAGGTTGTAGGGCTTAGGTTGACACAGGCCTAGGCCTTTTTAAAACTATGGACTTTCTAAACAGTGTTCCAACACTTTAGAATTTTATCTGAATTATATTTCAAACAATGCATACCTTGCTTAGATGGCCAAGCAGTGTCAGTAACAGGGATTGCTACCATCCTTTGCATCAGTGGCGTGCACAGACCTTCTTAGGGGCAGGGGTGAAAGGACCAGGGTTAGGGTTAGGGCTAACCCAAAAAAAAAATTTACTTGTAAAAAAAACTGTAAAAAAATATTTTTAAGGAATTTAAAGGGTTTTTTACAGAACTAATATTACATTTAAATTATTTATTGAATAAATCATGTATTTAAAACCGTACTTGTCTGTCTGTTGTGTTTTTTAAATATTTTAATGACTTCTCCACAATTATTTTTTTTTCATTTCCTTCCTTGGCATTCTATGAAAACATGTTGATACAAATAGAATGCATAACACATCAGACAAAAATAGGGGGATGATGATAATGGTACTAAATATTACTTGCTGTGAGATTTAAGAAGGTAATCATATTCAGTTTTGTTAATGTTGTAAACGGATTTGTATTATGTATGTAAATGTATTATTTAAATAAAAATGCCAGATCATGAATTCTAACAATTCTAAAAAATTCCTTACACATTAGAGGATGTGACACTGACTTGGATTTCATTTGACTGTAGATGAATTTCCCCAAGCTAATGACACAAGGACATGCTAAACTGTAAACTACTGTTGTTGAATGGCTTTGGATAAAACAAACTGAATGTCATTGTCAGAAATGCGACATCAGTTCAGTTATACTTTTATTATATTTAACCATAATTTACATGCCACATTTACTGTTTACAGAAGCATAGTAGTAGGATAAATGTAAATTTTCCATATTACCTGCTGCTCGTGGATTTTGAAGACTTGTGGCTAAGGCCCCGGTCACACTTGACTTTTAGCATGCAAAATTCCACAGTGACCCCTACGAATACAGACTGGATATATCATGTGCCAAAATTATATTTTTTTATTTACACATTATGGATTTCATGATTGTTTTTGTTATTTTAAAGCTGTATTGGACAAAATGGGATTGTGCAATACTACTATAATCCTTCTTAAAAGGTCACACCATGGCATATCAATCTTGTACTGGTCACAACATGTTCACTTGATGTGAATTCACAGATCAGAGCTCACCATACTTGAGCTTTGGAAAGCTCCAAAATGCAAAATGTTTTCACGTGAGCAGTGTATAAAGTTACATTGACACTACACTTTGGTTACAGTGGCAATTTTTGAACTGCTTTTCCTAATCTCATTATCAGAGATGTCCACAAATATTTCCCTTGGTGCAGTTTATGGGCTTGACCCTGTAATTGCTGCCTGCAGCTATATTTCTTCTTCTTTCTCTTCTTTCGCTCTTGCGACTATGGCAGCCCATAAAACCGTATGGTAAAAAATCAGGACATCTGACACTGCCTTGTTGGTCACCCTTGGAGAAATTTGAAAAAGTAGTTTTTTTTAGCTAATTAAAAATGACAGGAATATTATGTCATAGGAGTTTGCATGAGCCAAGGAATCAGAGAATTTCTGTTTTTAGGACTTACACTTCAGAACTTGATGGGTCAAGGGGTACGTTGAGATTCCCCAGGTGGAGCATGCGATCACGGTGCAGAATGCTGCGACCTGGAGGAGCCGACTGAGACTCCCTCTTCCTTCAGGAAGGAGAGATTTTTTTCTACACTCTCCTTCCTCGTCCTTGGTGGCAAGAGCTTATACAGCTGCAGGACAGGCCGCCTCTGCCCTCCATGCTATGGCGTATCAGGCTCATCCTGGTCCATTTGTGGGGTTTAGGATTTAGTGCTACAGCACCTGGCCTTGTTGGGACTTCAGGTCAATTGGGAAAAGAGCAAGCTTTCCTTGGTGCAGAGCATATCTCTAAGTTCATCTTAAGCATGAACTTAGACTCGGTCAGCCTGATAGCCCACTGGAGGATCTTTTCTGATGTTTCTTCCATTAGGAGGACCCACAAAAATGCCAGATCAGGCTTGTGCTGGCCTTCCTCCAGGAATGACTGGAGAGACGCCTGTCTTCCTCAACTCTAAAGGTCCACGTGACAGCCATTTCTGCCACCATGACACCATTGGGGGCAGGGCCTTGGGAGGACACGACCTGATCATAAGGTTCCTCAGAGGCACCAGAGGTTGAATCACCTTAGGCCACACCTCATCCCCTCATGGGATCTTTCAGTGGTTATAGGTTATAGTGGCCCTGCGGAGGGTTCCATCTGAGCTGAGGATTGCTCTCCTTGTGGAGGCTTTTTCTATCTCGTAACAGTTCAGCTCCTGTGGCACTCCTGTGGTGCTTCACTCAACGTCGAGTGACCGACAGAAAGGAACGTCTCGGTTACATATGCAACCCTTGTTCTCTGATAGAGGGAACGAGACGTTGTGTCCCTCATGCCACAACACTGAGCTGTACGACAGAGTGGTGACACATTTGCGACTCCTTAGCACATACCTGAGTGAATGCAAAGGGCACAGTTGTTTTCCTTAAGATATTTAGGGCCCTAGCACTGAAAGCGTTTGTGGTGCCAGAGTGCTGGGGCCCGTCATCGCTGCTTGTGTCATGGAACTTGGTGAGTATCATGCAAAGACTTTGCAATTCAAAATTGCGAAGGAATTTTTAATGTCAAACAGGTTGTCATGGCAAGGTGTTAAAATTATAGTGAAAAATGGGAAACAGGAAGTCTCTAATATCTACAGCATGGATTGAGTAATTAATGTCAAACTTGGCAAATATGTTTATTGTGCTGGGCTGATGATATTAATATGACCACTGTGAATCACAGTCATAGTCCCACCAACTGGGAACAGAAAGTGCATCACATAATACAAACTTTACTTTGTTTGTGTTTCACTTAAGTCACTTCAGACATGGTCCAAATAATGTAGAGAAAAGACTGATATAAAGTTCTAAAAAGATTTATGATATTTTAAATATTGTTGACTCAGACATGGGCATGGTGGGGGGCTCTGTAGCACCTCCTTTTGACTAAAGTGATGGGGTTAGTTTTACCTATGGTCACCAAAATTGGTACATGTATTCTTCTGATCAAGCCAGACAACTTTCAAAATTACATCAATTAGCTCCGCCCAACAGGACGCCAGCCATTTTGTACTGTATGTGGATTTATTGTCAATTCCAGTCTTTAAAATTTTAAATACTCCTGACAGGGGATTTATGACATTTATGAGTCACCAAATTTGGCAAATATTATGCCAATATATTGAACATGCTTGAGAATGGAAAATTGAGAAGGGATTTTTGATTTCTTGAATAGGATTGCCACGGTGAGGCAATAAATTAATAGCAAAAAACAGAAACTTGAAGGGGCTCATATCTACTGTGTGAATTACATTTACATTTATTCATTTGGCAGATACTTTTGTCCAAAGCGATTTACAGAGTATTCAAGTATTTGTACTTGTGAACCCACAACCTTTGCACTGCTAATGCAATGCTCTACCAGCAGAGCTACCGGAACACAAACTGAGTGATTTAGTTCATACTTGAGCTGTATGTTTGGTCCTAGGGACTGATGACATATACAGTTGAGGACAAAATTATTAGCCCCCCTACAAAATAGTCATTGTTTTAAAAGTATTTCAAAAGTGCTTTTAACCAGAGCAAAAAAAAATTAACACAGCTTTTTTAGACATCCTAATTTTATTTTGGAAGCTTACATTATTTTATATTCCACACAGAAATGAAAATATTACACAAAACACAAAAACTAGGGTCAAAATTATTAGGCCCCCACATTCTAATAGTCAATTGTGTATCCTTTTTGCTGGATAACTGCCTGCAGTCGTTTGTTGTAATCGTCAACAAGTCTCTGACACTTCATTTGAGGAATCCTGGCCCATTCCTCTTTGGCAAATCTCTCAAGTTCCTCCAGATTCGATGGTTTTCTGGCATGGACATTTTTCTTTAGGTCACCCAACATATTTTCTATTGGATTTAAGTCAGGGCTTTGTGCAGGCCATTCAATGACATTCACCTTGTTCGTCTGGATATAGTTCTTCACCAAGAGAGACGTATGTTTAGAATCGTTGTCATGTTGGAAGATGAAGTGACAACTCAGACCTAGTTTCACTGCTGACTGCTTAAGGTTTTCTTTCAAAATATCCACATATTTTTCTTTATTCATGATCCCTTCCACCTTGACAAGATTTCCAGTTCCAGATGCACTGAAGCATCCGCACAGCATAATACTCCCACCACAGTGTTTCACTGTGGGGACGGTGTTCTTTGGGTTGAATGCCTCTCCCTTTTTTCTCCAAATGTAAGCAGTGTCTCTGTGGCCAAAGAGCTCTAGTTTAGTCTCATCAGACCATAAGACACGCTTCCAGTATGAATAATCTTTCTCCAGGTTGTCCTGAGCATACTTAAGTCTGGCTTGAAGGTGTCTTTTCTTCAAAAGTGGAGTTTTTCTTGGTCTGCAACCTCGCAGTTCATTCCTGTGCAGAGCTCTAGTGATGGTCTTCTTAGAGACTATGATTCCTGATGTGGCCAAGTCATTCGCCAGTGTCTTGGCAGTTGTTCTGGGGTCTTTAGACACATCTCTCACTAGTTTTCTTTCCAGTGTCTTTGAAATCTTTCGCTTCCTACCTCTGCCAGGCTTGTTCTGCACTGTGTGGCTTTCTTTGAATTTCCTGATTATACCTCTTACTCCGGTTCTTGAGACTTGGAAACGCTTGGATAGCTTTGTATATCCTTCTCCTGTTTTATGTGCATCAATAATTCTTTGTCTCAAGTCCAAACTGATTTCCTTTGTTTTTGGCATGTTGCTTTCTCAAATGACAGCTCAATGACCCATACTGAGGCTTTTATACCTTAATTTAACTTAATTATTGAGTGAGATCACCTGTTTCACCTGATCACCTTTACACACATCACCTGTGAAGGTAAAGCACATCACTGCACAAAGGTGGCTTGTGCGATGACTTAATAAATGGTCATTTCTTATAGGGGGGTAATAATAATATCCCTGGTCATTTTAGCTTTTTGTCCTAACAGATATCTTCAACATCTCGCTGAGCCAGGCAGTCGTCCCCATGTGTCTCAAGTCCACAACCATCATACCGGTTCCTAAAAAATCACCTGTGTCCTGTCTGAATGACTATCGTCCCATAGCACTGACTCCAATCATGATGAAGTGCTTTGAGAGATTAGTCATGAATCACATAAAAACCAGCCTCCCCAACACACTCGACCCGCTCCAGTTTGCATACCGTCCAAACCGCTCTACGGATGATGCAATTTCCTCCACCCTCCACCTGGCTCTTACCCACTTAGACCAGAAGAACACTTATGTAAGAATGCTGTTCATTGACTTCAGCTCAGCATTCAACACAATAATCCCACAACAGCTCATTAATAAATTACACCTGCTGGGCCTTAACAACTCTCTCTGTAACTGGATTCTGGACTTTTTAACTGAAAGACCCCAGTCAGTCCGTGTCGGCCACAACACCTCGAGCACTACCACACTGAGCACAGATGCCCAACAAGGCTGTGTGCTCAGCCCGCTGCTCTTCACACTGCTGACCCACAACTGCACTGCCAAGTTCAGCTCCAACCACAACACCCCCTCCCCTAAAAAAAAAACGGGAGTATCCCTCAAAAAAAAAAAAAAAAAAAACCACTAAAAAGAGGAAGTGGCACAGCTAGCAGCATGGGTGGCGCGAACAACCTGTCCCTCAATGTGGAGAAGACAAAGGAGGTTGTGATGGACCTCAGGAGAAACTCCACTGACCACCCCCCACTGACCATCAACAGCTCGACTGTGGAGAGAGTCAGCAGCACTAAATTCCTGGGGGTGCACATCACAGAGGATCTCACCTGGACCACCAACACCACGTCACTCTCCAAAAAGGCACAACAGCGCCTACACTTTCTCCACCAATCCTCACCATGTTCTACAGGGGAACCATTAAGAGTGTGCTGACCAGCTGCATCACTGTCTGGTATGGGAACTGCAGCACCGCAGACCGCAAGACCCTCCAGCGGACAGTGAACACAGCTGCAAAGATCATCGGTGCCCCTCTCCCCTCCATCCTGGACATTTTCCTTTCACGATGCTCCAACAAAGCCACCAGCATCGTAAAGGACCCCACCCATCCCTCACACAGTCTCTTCCAGCTCCTGCCGTCAGGAAAACGGTACCGGAGCATCAGAGCCCGCACTGTCAGACGGCTCAACAGCTTTTTCCCCCAGGCTGTGAGAGCCCTGAACTCAAGCACGGCCCCCCTCTGAAAAACCCCATACCTCTTGAATATATATATATATATATATATATATATATATATATATATATATATATATATATATATATATATATATATATATCACCCTTGCAGGTGAGTAGGCCGCATAGACCACCTGTAGTAACACACTCTCCTCTATGTGCACTAGACACTTTTTACAACCGAGGGTACATAATTCCACAAAAAGACTCATAACATATGTATGTTTACAAGCCCATGCACTACAGATCATCTTGCACTGTTCTCCAGCCAGGAACAGTGCTTGACTTTCTTTTTCCTCATGTACAGTATTTATGTGAAACATTTGTATAGTTTGTATTTTCTAGTTTATGTATAGGCAACTTTATATATAGTATATTTATAATCTAACTCTGTTAGTATTTGTGTTTAGATTTATACTGTTTCATGTCATTGTTGTATGTCTGTATTTATGTAGCACCGTGGTCCTGTGAGGCACGACATTTCATTCCACTGTATGTCCCCACATGTAGCGGAATGACAATAAAGCTCAACTTGACTTGACTTGACTTTTTCTTCCATAACAATGTTTTGGTGTGCAAATATAAATATTTTGGTCCTTCTAGCGAAAAATAGTATGTTCAGAAATGCTGTGTTAAAAATTCCTTGCTCTGTTAAATAGGTACTTGGGAATATCTTAAGGAAACCTAAAATTTCATAGGGGGGCTAATAATTTTGTCCTCAACTGTAGGTGGCTATTTTAAGTCACAGTTATAGCATCACCAACTGGAAGCAGGAAGTGTGTCACTTACAAAAGACATAGAAAAGACTTTAAAATAGTCCTCAGTTATTTTCGTAATTAAATGCTTGTTACAGCAAGAAGCACTTATTTTCTTTTGTTATTTTTTTAAGGTTTTCGTGGCCTTTGAGTCCTTAACATGCTCAAAAACTCCTGAAAAGGCCAGGCAAGAGCTGACACATGGGTGGGGCAGGGGGCTTGGTAGCGACCCCTGGTACGGGGCACAAAAAGATGGTGCATATATCATACATAGTCCTTACCTTCACCCAAACTGAAAGTCGGGCCATTTTGGATTTTCTGAACTACATGTATTGACTCCTTGAAAACGCAAAACTGTGAACGGATTCTTGATATCTCGAACAGTTTGCCTTGGAGAGGCAATCAATGTAGAGTAATAAGTGGAACAGGAAGTGTCTCATATCTTCTGTGTGCATTGTGAGTGATTTACAATAAACTTGGAAAATATACTTGGTGTTGGGGCTGATCACAATGATGTGGCTATTGTGAGTCACAGTCATTCCAACTGGCAGCAGGAAGTCTGTCACTTACAACAGACTTACTTAAAAGAGACTTTAAAATAGTCCTCAGTTATTTCTGACGCATGTGGCAACCATGCATTGTTTTTTGAGAAGCACCAGGTGGCAATGGCACCTTAGTGCTTGGGCCAGTCATCACTGCTTGCAGCTATATTTACTATATATTTGGTCTTTAGGGATCTTTTGCAAAGATTGTTAGTTGTATTCAAAAGGCTTTTTGATGTTGGCCGGTTTGTTATATACATAGTCTAATGTATATAGTATTTATGTTTCTCATGCAGTTCCTGGCCAGTTGCATATTTGGTGAAGCCTCCTGGGTCTGTGTCTGCGCTCGAGCCTCCTGGGCCTGTGTCTGCACTTGAGCCTCCTGGGTCTGCTCCAGCGCTCGAGCCTCCTGCGCCGACTCCCTCCAAGAAGAGTAGACAGAAGGGAAGTTCTGCCCTCCTTCCTGGGTCCGTTCCTGTCTGTGTCCCGGCGGCGACGTCCGTGCCTCCTGTCTGTGTCCCAGCGGCAGTGTCCACGCCTCCTGTCTGTGTCCCGACTGTGGCATCCACGCCTCCTGCCTGTGTCCCTGTCTCTGTCCCTGGGTCTGCCTTGCCATTCTTGGCCTCTGCCTGTGTCCCTGTCTCTGTCCCTGGGTCTGTGTCCCCGGTCCCTGCCTGTGTCCCTGTCTCGGTTCCTGGGTCCGCTTTGGCATCCCCAGTCCCTGCCTGTGTCCCTGTCTCAATTCCTGGGTCCGCTTCGGCGTCCCGGCCCCTGCCTGTGTCCCTGTCTCGGTTCCTGGGCCCACTTCGGCGTCCCCGGCCCCTGCCTGTGTCCCTGTCCTTGGGTCCGCCTCGGCGCTCCCGGCTCCTGCCTGTGTCCCTGTCTCTGTCCCTGGGTCCGCCTCAGCGTCCTCTGCCTCTGCCTGTGTCCCTGTCTCAGTCCCTGTGTCTGCTCCCGGGTGGGTTCCTGTGCCTCCTCTCGGGTCGGTTCCTGCGGCGGCACTTCCTGGCTGTGTTCTGGCTGCGGGGCGTCCTTCTAGGCCGGGCTCTTCAGCGATGGGTTCTACGTCTCGGCTCCTGGGCCCACAACCGGTGACAGCACAACTCCTGGGCCCCACCGGCTCCCTACTGGTCATCTCCATCCGGGGCTGGCAACTCCCACCACACCTCTGCCGTCCTGGACCGTCCCTCCAAGACCTGGTTCCTGGCCCCCGGGATTCCCTGGCGTGGGTCCCACCGGACCATCAGTCCTCGGTCCTCCTCCTGTGTGCCCTCCTCCTGTTAATCCTGTGTTTTTCATTTCTGTTTTAATGCCTTTTCTATTGAACGTCCTCCCCGTCTTGTGTCATGTTTTGTTCTTGTCCTGTCTCATCCTCCAGTCTGTCTGTCAGCGTGTTGTTTAACATTTTTGTCATTTCATCTCTGTCTGCCCGGTTTTGTCATCTCTGTCCGCCCGGTTTTGTCGTCTCTGTCTGCCCTCATCCTGCCTGTCTTGGTCCTGCCTGTCTTGGTCCTGCCTGCCGCCATTCCTGTCCTGTCGCTCTGTCTGTCTTGTGTAGGTCTGTTTATCTTGTTTGTCTGTTTTGAGATGCCCGGGGTGCGTCCGTTAAAAGGGGGGGGGGGTTGGGTTGTGTATGTCAGGGTCCTGGCTTCCTGTTTCTGAGTATTTCTAGATTATCTTGCCAGGATCCTGACATGTGTTCTGTGTCAGAGCGTGCTGTTTCTTGTCTCGTCAGCGCTCATTTCGTGCACCTGTTAGTCGTTTGTTTTTGTGCTATTTATTACCTCTGTGTTTTCTGTCTTGTGCCGGTTCAACTTGTACCTTGGCTCATTTTGTATATCTTGTTTTGTTTTTTTTGTTAATAAAGACTTTTTTCAGTTTAACGCTGTCTGCGCATGGGTTCGTTTTCGCCTGACAATTATTGCTTTAGAAATTGCATTTTCAGAACAAAAGGGGATCTTTACACAAGACCACATCATCATTGCTTTTTAACACAAAATACTATATTAAATACCTTTCTTATTCTTTCTTTCTTTATGGATTTGAAATTTTTGTGATGAATTTTTACATTTGGTCTTCATGAATCTTTTTCAAAAGTTTTGTTAGTCTTACTGAAAAAGCACACATTTGATATTGGCCAGTTTGTTAATGCATATAATCTCGTGTATTTTTCAGTTTCTGCTTTAAGAATTAAATGGCATATTTGGAGATTTGCATGTTTTGCATATATGTGCATATTTGGTGTTATTACTGCTTTAATAAAGTTTATTCTCAGAAAAAAGGGACTGTATGTAAGGCTGCATCATAAGTAGTTTGTCTAATCCAAAATATATTAATGCATTTCTTTTGCAAATTTTTAACATTTTAAGAATTGCAAGAATATTAGCTATTCTAAAGTTTATTTACAAACAATTTTACAATTAACAATAACATAAAAATACAATTTTTCTACATATTACTTACATCTGTAAAATAAATATGCATTTACAGTTGACTTGGTGGCTAAGCCAATTAAGTGTAATTTACTAACCTCCAATAATGTTATATAGAAGAAATATATACAAATGAAATGGTGCCTAAGGTTGTCAATCCCTAACAATTGCTTTTGTCTTACAGGTTTGGAAAAACAAGGGTAAAATGTGAATTCAAATTATGTAAACTATACCTTTGTTATATTACAAGTGATTACGGTGTGTACACGGCTAATATTTTTGTAAGGGGGCTGAGGCAGAAGCTGAAGCAGGATCCAGTTGCGGATGTTTATTGGGGTTATCAAATGAGTCGTGATCCATAATCAACAGGCAAAGCGTCGTAATAAACATAGACAGTCCAACCATGCAACACAACAAAAGGGAGAGACGTAAATCAGAGGTCGTAAATCCAGGCAGAGAATCAATATCCAAACAAACAGTCCAATCCAGGCGTCAAACAAAGGGGCAAGGCAAAAATCAGAAAACGAGAACCAAACAATAGGTAAAACACAGGAAATCAGGCAGTAAAAGAGAATGCTCAGTAGTCAGGTGTAAAGCTGGCAATACTTCGCAAAGTGGCCCTGTGGCAGCAAGGTTTATATAGATGCCAAACAGGAAGTAAGTTCAGAGTTCAGGGTTCAAAGTTCAGAGTTCAGCAGAGGGAGCATGAGCAGTCAGTATTCCGGTGAGGGCTCCCTCTGCTGGCGTGATGTTACAGAACCCCCCCCTCTAGGAGCACCTCCAGGTGCTCTACGTGGGCGTCCCCGTGGCCGTGGTGCTGGACGGTCAGGTCTGGCTCGATGAAACTCCTCCGTGAGCGAGGGATCCAGAATGTCCACTGCCGCTACCCACGATCTCTCCTCTGGGCCGTATCCCTCCCAATCCACCAGGTATTGTAACTGACCCCCTCTTCGCCGTGAGTCAAGCAGGGCGTTCACCTTGCAGGCCGGCGTTCCGCCAATGTCCAGCGGTGGCGGTGGCTCCTGCAATATGGCCCCGGGGTCAGCGTCCCGGTGGAAAGGTTTGAGGAGTGACACATGGAAAGAAGGAGAGATGCGGTAGTCAGCAGGAAGCTCTAATTGGTAAGTGACCTCATTAATCTGTCTTATGATTTTAAATGGGCCAACATACCTGGGAGAGAGCTTCCTGCTCGGCAGACGTAGCTTGAGATCCCTCGTGGAGAGCCAGACCCTTTGTCCAGGTTGGTATGGAGGGTGTGGGCGACGGTGGCGGTTAGCGTTAATTTCCTGCCTCCTCACACCACGTTGAAGCCGCACATAGGCACTGTCCCACACCCTCTCACTGTTACGAATCCAGTCGTTAACAGCAGGCACAGACGATGGTTCCCCCGAACACGGGAACAGGGGAGGCTGGTAACCCAGCACACATTGAAATGGTGTGAGTCCTGTAGAGGAGTGCGTGAGTGAGTTCTGGGCATACTCAGTCCAAGGGAGAAATTCAGCCCAGCGATGTTGTTCTCGGCTGCAGTAAGTCCGCAGGTACCTGCCGATCTCTTGGTTCAGCCTCTCCACCTGGCCGTTTGACTGCGGATGATAGCCAGAGGTTAAACTCACATTGATATCTAAAAGGTTACAAAAGGATTTCCAAACCTGAGAGGTGAACTGAGTTCCTCGATCTGATACAATGTCTTCAGGTAGACCATAGTTTCGAAAGACATGGTGGAACATGGCTTGAGCAGTCTCCATGGCAGTAGGTAATCCTTTTAATGGAACCAGACGACAGGCTTTGGAGAAGCGGTCGATGATGACCAGGATTGTGGTGTAACCATCAGACAGGGGTAAGTCAGTGATGAAGTCGATGGAGAGGTGAGACCAAGGTCGTTGGGGAATCGGGAGAGGCTGTAGAAGTCCCGTCAGCAGGTCCCTGGGAGTCTTGGACTGGGCACAGACGGAGCAAGACTTGACATAATTGGCCACATCTTTGGTCATTGAAGGCCACCAGAAGGAATTCTGCACAAGTTTAAGGGTTCGTGAAATGCCAGGATGTCCCGTGCTGAGTGATGTGTGGACCCACTGGATGACCCGGTGACGTAGTGTCTGGGGAACATATTGTTTGGAAGGGGGCAGTTCGGTGGTGATGGTTCTGTGAGGACGGCCTGGTGAATTTCCTCCATTATGTCCCAGTTGACCGGAGCAACAAACAAGGATGGACTTAGGATAGGTTCAGGATTGTAGTTCTGTCATGGGGGATCATGGCGCCTGGATAGTGCATCTGCCTTGCTATTCTTGGAGCCTGGACGATAAGTGACTGTAAAATGGAATCGTGAAAAGAACAGGGACCATCTTGCCTGGCGTGAATTCAGACGTCGAGCAGACTTGACATACTCAAGGTTCTTATGGTCCATGATAACTTGAAAAGGATGAACTGCCCCCTCGAGCCAATGTCTCCATTCTTCCATGGCAGCCTTCATTGACAGAAGCTCTTTGTTTCCCACATCATAATTAAACTCAGCGGGGGTTAGCTTCCGAGAGATGAAGGCCCACAGGAAAAGCTTGGGAGGTTGTCCGTGACGTTGAGAGAGCACGGCTCCAATCCCGCAGTCAGAAGCATCGACCTCCACAATGAAGGGGAGTTCTGGATGTTTTAGGATGGGGGCCGTCGTGAAGCTGGTCTTGAGCTTTTGGAAGGCTGCATTGGCGGAAGCGTTCCATGACAACTTCTTGGGTTTTCCCTTGAGTAATGAGGTGAGAGGTGCAGCAATAGAACTGTAGTTCCTAATGAAGCGTCGATAGAAGTTAGCAAAGCCCAGGAACCTCTGCAATTCTTTCAACGTGGAGGGCTGCGGCCACTCAGTGATGGCGGTTACCTTAGAAGCATCCATTTCAACGCCCTGGTGGCTGATGTTGTACCCCAGGAATGTTGTCTGCTTCACATGAAACTCACATTTTTCAGTCTTGACATAGAGTTGGTGATTGAGAAGCTTGGAAAGAACACTCTTGACGTGAGTGACATGATCCTCTTCATTCAGGGAATAGATTAGGATGTCGTCAAGATATGCGATGACATACTTGTGGAGGACATCTTTGAAGACTTCATTTATGAAGGATTGGAAGACGGCTGGGGCATTGGCAAGGCCAAAGGGCATAACCAGGTATTCGTAGTGCCCCCTGGTGGTGAGAAAAGCTGTCTTCCACTCATCTCCGTCCCTGATGCGTATCAGGTTATAAGCGCTTCTCAAGTCGAGTTTGGTAAAAATTTTGGCCTCCCTGAGTTGTTCTAGGGCAGAAGGGACTAGAGGCAGTGGATACCTGAATTTAACAGTGACATTATTGAGGCCTCTGTAGTCGATGCACGGACGCAGACCCCCATCCTTCTTCTCCACGAAGAAGAAGCCGGCTGCAGCGGGAGAAGTAGAAGGACGGATAAAGCCAGCTTCCAGAGCCTCCTTGATGTAGTCCTCCATAGCCTGTGCTTCTTGGCGTGACAGCGGGTAGACTTTGCTTTTGGGAGGACACATGTTGGGAAGAAGGTCTATAGCACAGTCCCAGTGCCAATGTGGTGGTAACTGTGTGGCTTTAACCTTGCTGAAGACCTCCAAAAACTCGTTATAAACCTTGGGGATCTTTGGTTGGGTCAGGCTCGGAGGGCTCTCAGTGCTTGTGGACAGACATGGACTGGACTGCTTAAGGGTTAGACAGTGACTAAAACAGAATGGAGACCAGTGGGTCAGCTCACCCGTGCGCCAGGAGATGTGGGGATCGTGGCAACTTAGCCATGGAATTCCTAAAATTATTTCATATTTGGGTGAGTCGATCAGATATAGAGAGATGTTCTCTTCATGAAAAACCCCAATTTGCATTTTCAGTGATCGGGTCTGTTCCAGAATTCCTCCTTTGATGGGTTGGTTATTGACAGCCGTAATACTGATAGGTGGAAAGCATGGAATGGTGGGTAGCTGATGTTTCCTAACGATGTCCGAGTTGATAAGGTTGAGAGCGGCGCCGGAATCTACTAATGCTGTCAACATAAGAGAACCACTTTCAGTAGAAATCTGTACAGGTAATGTGAAGACTTTAAATGGATTTTGTGAAAAGGTGTCCACATTCACCCGGTCTTGTGCTGTGCGGGACCTCCGGGTCTTTTGAGGACACTGTGACTTATGATGACCTGGTTCACCACAATAAAAGCAGAGGTTGTTGATTAACCTTCGTCTACGCTTGTCCTCAGACAGCCTGGTAGATCCTACTTGCATGGGCTCGGTAACACATGGTGCCTTAGGACTCCGAAGTGCAGGTCGTGACATAAGGTGGGATGCATGCGCTTGCTTGGGTTTAGGTGAGTTCCTGAGCAAATTATCAATCTTAACAGTCATGTTTGGGGACATAGGCTTTCCCGAAACACCCCTTTAAGTGCAGCATCATTCCATCCACTCTGAGCTGCAAGAGTCCTGAATTCGACTGTGTGCTCTGCTGCACTATGTGAGCCTTGAGAAAGGTGTAAAAGACGAGACGAAACATCCCGACCCCCAGCAGGATATTCAAATACTTCTCGGAGTTGTTGCAAAAAATACTCAGGTGAAGATCTAAACTGTTCGTCCGTCTCCCAAACCGCAGCAGCCCAATCAATAGCCTTGCCAGATAAAAGTGACATGATTAAAAAAAATTGATCAGAACTAGCATGAGACTGATCCCCCAACGATTCCAAATAAGTGCGTGCTTGTCGAATGAACCCTTTACACCGTTCTGCAGAACCATCAAACTTATCGGGAAGAGCAAGTCTTACCGTGCTCGACGTGGTGGAACCTTTGTTATATTACAAGTGATTACGGTGTGTACACGGCTAATATTTTTGTAAGGGGGCTGAGGCAGAAGCTGAAGCAGGATCCAGTTGTGGATGTTTATTGGGGTTATCAAATGAGTCGTGATCCATAATCAACAGGCAAAGGGTCATAATAAACATAGACAGTCCAACCATGCAACACAACAAAAGGGAGAGACGTAAATCAGAGGTCGTAAATCCAGGCAGAGAATCAATATCCAAACAAACAGTCCAATCCAGGCGTCAAACAAAGGGGCAAGGCAAAAATCAGAAAACGAGAACCAAACAATAGGTAAAACACAGGAAATCAGGCAGCAAAAGAGAATGCTCAGTAGTCAGGTGTAAAGCTGGCAATACTTCGCAAAGTGGCCCTGTGGCAGCAAGGTTTATATAGATGCCAAACAGGAAGTAAGTTCAGAGTGTAAGAGTAAGTTCTGCTGGCGTGATGTTACAATTTTGTTTTCCCAGAAACTTGTAACATTTTAAACTAAAATGGTGTCCCGATGTAAGAAACCAAGCTCAATCAGCACATTAATAATTATTCAACATATACAACTAAATGCCGCAAAAACTCTGACATGACTCCTGCCTCCTCACACCACGTTGAAGCCGCACATAGGCACTGTCCCACACCCTCTCACTGTTACGAATCCAGTCGTTAACAGCAGGCACAGACGATGGTTCTCCCGAACACGGGAACAGGGGAGGCTGGTAACCCAGCACACATTGAAATGGTGTGAGTCCTGTAGAGGAGTGCATGAGTGAGTTCTGGGCATACTCAGTCCAAGGGAGAAATTCAGCCCAGCGATGTTGTTCTCGGCTGCAGTAAGTCCGCAGGTACCTGCCGATCTCTTGGTTCAGCCTCTCCACCTGACCGTTTGACTGCGGATGATAGCCAGAGGTTAAACTCACATTGATATCTAAAAGGTTACAAAAGGATTTCCAAACCTGAGAGGTGAACTGAGTTCCTCGATCTGATACAATGTCTTCAGGTAGACCATAGTTTCGAAAGACATGGTGGAACATGGCTTGAGCAGTCTCCATGGCAGTAGGTAATCCTTTTAATGGAACCAGACGACAGGCTTTGGAGAAGCGGTCGATGATGACCAGGATTGTGGTGTAACCATCAGACAGGGGTAAGTCAGTGATGAAGTCGATGGAGAGGTGAGACCAAGGTCGTTGGGGAATCGGGAGAGGCTGTAGAAGTCCCGTCAGCAGGTCCCTGGGAGTCTTGGACTGGGCACAGACGGAGCAAGACTTGACATAATTGGCCACATCTTTGGTCATTGAAGGCCACCAGAAGGAATTCTGCACAAGTTTAAGGGTTCGTGAAATGCCAGGATGTCCCGTGCTGAGTGATGTGTGGACCCACTGGATGACCCGGTGACGTAGTGTCTGGGGAACATATTGTTTGGAAGGGGGGCAGTTCGGTGGTGATGGTTCTGTGAGGACGGCCTGGTGAATTTCCTCCATTATGTCCCAGTTGACCGGAGCAACAAACAAGGATGGACTTAGGATAGGTTCAGGATTGTAGTTCTGTCATGGGGGATCATGGCGCCTGGATAGTGCATCTGCCTTGCTATTCTTGGAGCCTGGACGATAAGTGACTGTAAAATGGAATCGTGAAAAGAACAGGGACCATCTTGCCTGGCGTGAATTCAGACGTCGAGCAGACTTGACATACTCAAGGTTCTTATGGTCCATGATAACTTGAAAAGGATGAACTGCCCCCTCGAGCCAATGTCTCCATTCTTCCATGGCAGCCTTCATTGACAGAAGCTCTTTGTTTCCCACATCATAATTAAACTCAGCGGGGGTTAGCTTCCGAGAGATGAAGGCCCACAGGAAAAGCTTGGGAGGTTGTCCGTGACGTTGAGAGAGCACGGCTCCAATCCCGCAGTCAGAAGCATCGACCTCCACAATGAAGGGGAGTTCTGGATGTTTTAGGATGGGGGCCGTCGTGAAGCTGGTCTTGAGCTTTTGGAAGGCTGCATTGGCGGAAGCGTTCCATGACAACTTCTTGGGTTTTCCCTTGAGTAATGAGGTGAGAGGTGGAGCAATAGAACTGTAGTTCCTAATGAAGCGTTGATAGAAGTTAGCAAAGCCCAGGAACCTCTGCAATTCTTTCAACGTGGAGGGCTGCGGCCACTCAGTGATGGCGGTTACCTTAGAAGCATCCATTTCAACGCCCTGGTGGCTGATGTTGTACCCCAGGAATGTTGTCTGCTTCACATGAAACTCACATTTTTCAGTCTTGACATAGAGTTGATGATTGAGAAGCTTGGAAAGAACACTCTTGACGTGAGTGACATGATCCTCTTCATTCAGGGAATAGATTAGGATGTCGTCAAGATATGCGATGACATACTTGTGGAGGACATCTTTGAAGACTTCATTTATGAAGGATTGGAAGACGGCTGGGGCATTGGCAAGGCCAAAGGGCATAACCAGGTATTCGTAGTGCCCCCTGGTGGTGAGAAAAGCTGTCTTCCACTCATCTCCGTCCCTGATGCGTATCAGGTTATAAGCGCTTCTCAAGTCGAGTTTGGTAAAAATTTTGGCCTCCCTGAGTTGTTCTAGGGCAGAAGGGACTAGAGGCAGTGGATACCTGAATTTAACAGTGACATTATTGAGGCCTCTGTAGTCGATGCACGGACGCAGACCCCCATCCTTCTTCTCCACGAAGAAGAAGCCGGCTGCAGCGGGAGAAGTAGAAGGACGGATAAAGCCAGCTTCCAGAGCCTCCTTGATGTAGTCCTCCATAGCCTGTGCTTCTTGGCGTGACAGCGGGTAGACTTTGCTTTTGGGAGGACACATGTTGGGAAGAAGGTCTATAGCACAGTCCCAGTGCCAATGTGGTGGTAACTGTGTGGCTTTAACCTTGCTGAAGACCTCCAAAAACTCGTTATAAACCTTGGGGATCTTTGGTTGGGTCAGGCTCGGAGGGCTCTCAGTGCTTGTGGACAGACATGGACTGGACTGCTTAAGGGTTAGACAGTGACTAAAACAGAATGGAGACCAGTGGGTCAGCTCACCCGTGCGCCAGGAGATGTGGGGATCGTGGCAACTTAGCCATGGAATTCCTAAAATTATTTCATATTTGGGTGAGTCGATCAGATATAGAGAGATGTTCTCTTCATGAAAAACCCCAATTTGCATTTTCAGTGATCGGGTCTGTTCCAGAATTCCTCCTTTGATGGGTTGGTTATTGACAGCCGTAATACTGATAGGTGGAAAGCATGGAATGGTGGGTAGCTGATGTTTCCTAACGATGTCCGAGTTGATAAGGTTGAGAGCGGCGCCGGAATCTACTAATGCTGTCAACATAAGAGAACCACTTTCAGTAGAAATCTGTACAGGTAATGTGAAGACTTTAAATGGATTTTGTGAAAAGGTGTCCACATTCACCCGGTCTTGTGCTGTGAGGGACCTCCGGGTCTTTTGAGGACACTGTGACTTATGATGACCTGGTTCACCACAATAAAAGCAGAGGTTGTTGATTAACCTTCGTCTACGCTTGTCCTCAGACAGCCTGGTAGATCCTACTTGCATGGGCTCGGTAACACATGGTGCCTTAGGACTCCGAAGTGCAGGTCGTGACATAAGGTGGGATGCATGCGCTTGCTTGGGTTTAGGTGAGTTCCTGAGCAAATTATCAATCTTAACAGTCATGTTTGGGGACATAGGCTTTCCCGAAACACCCCTTTAAGTGCAGCATCATTCCATCCACTCTGAGCTGCAAGAGTCCTGAATTCGACTGTGTGCTCTGCTGCACTATGTGAGCCTTGAGAAAGGTGTAAAAGACGAGACGAAACATCCCGACCCCCAGCAGGATATTCAAATACTTCTCGGAGTTGTTGCAAAAAATACTCAGGTGAAGATCTAAACTGTTCGTCCGTCTCCCAAACCGCAGCAGCCCAATCAATAGCCTTGCCAGATAATAGTGACATGATTAAAAAAATTGATCAGAACTAGCATGAGACTGATCCCCCAACGATTCCAAATAAGTGCGTACTTGTCGAATGAACCCTTTACACCGTTCTGCAGAACCATCAAACTTATCGGGAAGAGCAAGTCTTACCGTGCTCGACGTGGTGGAACCTTTGTTATATTACAAGTGATTACGGTGTGTACACGGCTAATATTTTTGTAAGGGGGCTGAGGCAGAAGCTGAAGCAGGATCCAGTTGTGGATGTTTATTGGGGTTATCAAATGAGTCGTGATCCATAATCAACAGGCAAAGGGTCATAATAAACATAGACAGTCCAACCATGCAACACAACAAAAGGGAGAGACGTAAATCAGAGGTCGTAAATCCAGGCAGAGAATCAATATCCAAACAAACAGTCCAATCCAGGCTTCAAACAAAGGGGCAAGGCAAAAATCAGAAAACGAGAACCAAACAATAGGTAAAACACAGGAAATCAGGCAGCAAAAGAGAATGCTCAGTAGTCAGGTGTAAAGCTGGCAATACTTCGCAAAGTGGCCCTGTGGCAGCAAGGTTTATATAGATGCCAAACAGGAAGTAAGTTCAGAGTGTAAGAGTAAGTTCTGCTGGCGTGATGTTACAATTTTGTTTTCCCAGAAACTTGTAACATTTTAAACTAAAATGGTGTCCCGATGTAAGAAACCAAGCTCAATCAGCACATTAATAATTATTCAACATATACAACTAAATGCCGCAAAAACTCTGACATAACATCAGATAGAGCTGTTGGATTTACTTCTGAGCGAAGCATCTTTAATGGATACCCAATCTCAAGCAACGTTGATCCATGAGATCCATGAGAGCAATCCATGAGCAAACCTGGTGAGATCCTTTTAAAAGTCTTGGCAGAAAAGCGCAATCTGTCAGTGAAGAAGTTCCTCCTCTTCCAGGGTATAAAGAACATTATAATAGATGTGACAGCAGTACACACATCCTGCCATATACATTCAATTTTTAAAAATCTACGAAAATCTAAATATTAACATGACAATTTATAATAATTATAATAATAAATTCTTTATTATTTCTTCACACACAAACAACATTCTTTCACGGAAGAAAATTTGAATGCTGATACTACACTTTTTGCTAACAACTGAATGGGGCAGCACTGAAACCGCAAAGAAAAAACATTTTGCATTATTTCCAGATGTTGGTAACAGTTAAAGGACCCTATTTCTGAACTGCCATTCCTGGGTGCTTTATTATACCATGTTTTTTGCTGGCCTTGGGCTTGGATTAGAATTGTTTTAATCTTGGGCTGTGTTTTTTTTAGATGTTCTCTCATCTTGAGGACAAGTGGAGATAAGAAGATTCTGTTTATTTGACTTGTCAGTGTCCTTCCAACTCTCCTTTAGTATATCAAAAGGTCCCCAAACATGATGGCGATAGAGAAAGGTGAGAACCCTGCTGAGGCCTGGGGTACCTCTCAATAGACAAATAGCCTTTTCCTGTTATGGAGACAAAATTCTTGAGCATATCTTTAAGGGTCTGGTTAAAACGTCACACCAGGCTATCAGTCTGAGGGTGGTAAAGGGTGGTTTGCACTCTCTTAATCCCTAACAACTGATGTAGTATGTGGCTCATAAAGTTGGAACCTTGATCTATGAGTATTTCTCATGGTAAACCTACTTGTGAAAGGAAATTCAGCAGTGCAATCTGTTTGGCAGTTGCATTTCTCAGTGGATATGCTGCAGGGTACCTCTGAGATTTGGGCACAACCAACTGAGCTCCATTGTCCTTACTTTCTCTCTACCAAGCCTGTTTCCTAACACAAACTTTTCTTCCAGGTAAGCTGAAACTCCTTCCCTCTCCCTGGCTTGTCTAAAGCAGTCAGCTAAGATAGGATCTTCAGTCTGGAGCTTAGCTAAATCATTCAATTAAATTTTTATTTATATAACGCTTTAACAATGCTGCATTGCTTTTAAAACAGTTTACATTTCATTACAAATAAAACACATAAAACAGGTATTATTGGAAATAATATGTGTGAGATGTATATTAATAAAACTAAAAAATTAGGGATACTAAGTTTGTAGTTTATGAATAAAGAGTTGACTGAACCCATTAAAACTACAACACATTTGGACAATTTGAATAAATGGACGTGCATTAGTTGTCATTACGTGCAAAGTCTTGTACCTCTCTCAGTGGTCTGTGAGAGGGTAATGTATTCAGACTGCCTACTAAACAGTATGTACTATGCAACATGGTGATAGGTATCATATTAAGCAAGATATGCCGTTCCAGCTTACACAGAGATGGCATATAGAACGATTACATCTTATGGGTCAAGGATATAAGGGATTGCAACAATACCATAAAATACACACAAACTATACACAATACAAATACCTAAAAATACACAATGAAAGAGAATGAAAGACAATTGGAGAAATAATAAAATAGTATAGTGTTAAGGACTGTAATTATATAATTTCGTTTAAAGCAATATTAACAATTTACAAAACCCTAAGCTACGTTAAATGTCAGCAGCCTCTCAGTAAGCAAGCCAAAAGGGTGACAGTGGCAAGGCACCAAGACTCCAATGATGTATAAATGGAGAGGTGTTAATAAAGCAATCTTGTTGGAGATTGGAGATTGTTGATAAAGCAATCTTAGTCATAGTTCCACTGTATTTGTAGCAAGGAGCTTATTTTGCAACCATAGGTAAATGTATTATACAGGACACCAGATAATGATCTACTATTTTCACATTCCATACAATAGAATCTCTGATAACTAGAGCATGTTCAACAGGTGTCTCAGTGGGTGCATCACTGAGTGGGAAGAACCTGTTTAAAACTGTAACTGGAACAGAAGAGCGTTGTTTTGTCCTGCGGCTATGCATGGCAATGTCTGTCTCACTCAGTTCAGGTTCCTTTGCCTCTATCTCAGCTTTGTGGTCTCCATCAAACCTTCTACCAATTTCCTATGCTGTTGCAGTCTATCATCCTTGGTGGGTCTTGGTTCACCTATACCATCCTCAAAACAAAAAGGCATTGTCTATAAAGCATTGTCAGTTTCTTGCTGCTGGGTGACCTGTTCTTGCCATTTAGCCTGAGCCCTTGTCACTACATCACATCATGCAGTCTTCTGCACTAACTCAGCTCAGTCATTAACCTCAATATATACTTCAGCTGTAGGCAGGTCAGTGGTATCCACATATACACAGCAAACAGTGACAGTATCTTCCTCAGTCCAGCTATCTCTGGGTACATATCTGGCCTGTATCAATGTGCATTCACAGCCTGTGTCAACCAATGCTGAATGCTTGTTTTCCTCTTAATAAAACTGTGATAACTGGCTCTGAGTCATGCTTTTGGGAAGAAGACTGATCTGTGCATGGAACAT
Organism: Chromobotia macracanthus; assembly: GCA_036877525.1. NCBI lineage: Eukaryota > Metazoa > Chordata > Actinopteri > Cypriniformes > Botiidae > Chromobotia > Chromobotia macracanthus. Next base: position 6,518,662 of record JAZGTH010000001.1, on the reverse strand, counting down.
AACACAGACTAGCTGTCTTCGTTTTTTTAGGTGGTGGAGGGGTCTAGTGTGCCCTGGTTTACCACAATGTAAACACCTCCTTAACTTTAGTTGTGGTCCAGCTTTGCCAAATGTGGCCCATGGTCTACCAGCCTTGGTATTGTTTCTTCAGCAACCTTAATTAAAACTGTGGTGCACTCCATGTCCAGCTGCATTTGTGGTACCTGGTGGACGTTGTAGTGTTGCTCTTGTCTAGTTTGGGTGGCATGTCCAAAAGAGTCACTTAATCTGCTGACAACAAATGTAGGGTGTACTGGTGGTTATGGCAGAATGAGTGAGGGGGTACAAGTGTTTACAGCTTCAGGGGTGTTGATTCAAGGGCATAATCCTCCCAGATGTGCTTCAAACATTGCAGGGTGAAAAGTCCAAAAAACCAACTCCCAAGCTATTTACAAAATTATATTTAGATATTTACAGGATTCAAAAAATCTTTGGCTATGCCAAGGAAAAACTGGTCCAACATTGCTTGATTACTTGATCCACTTCCCTACACCAACTCTCAAAATGGCAGCCAGAAGCCCTTTATAGGTTTTGGCACCTACCACAATGGAACATTCCAGTTGGGTGTAAAACTTTTAAGAGGGACCAAATGCAATATAATTACAATATAATAACTATTGCATACAAATGTGTGTGTGTGTGTGTGTGTCTTTCTGCAGTAGTCCATAGTCACAGTTATTCTGTGACAATAACAATGTTCAAGCAGGGATGTGCGGTATTGACAAAAATTATATCAAAATCTATGTTTTGAATACAGAAACATAAAAAGATGGAAATGCAAAATAATACTTTTAAATATGACTTGTGTTTTTAAACATGTATTCTGTATTCATAATTTTCCTGTTTTCTGTATTTTTATTTTCATTGTATGTAAAGCTGCTTTAAAACAATGCAACATTGTAAAAAGTGTCAACCGGTGTGAGATCCTGTCTTATTACAGTCCTTCATGTTTACTGTGATCGCAAAAATCCGGACACTTGATAAAACCCATAATTTCGGTTAAAAACAAATTAGGCACGGGTGGTAGACTTTTTATACTTGGTTTCCAAACCCCAGTGTTGCCTGGGGGCAGAATCACTATGTCAGTTTAAATCTAAATGACCTAAATTAAATTAAAGATCTCTTTAATCTAGCCTACACATAGTCCTATGGATATTTTATTCAAATCCCTTAAGTGTTAGGGGAATCCCTTAAGTGTAATCCCTTTGTTATTCTCCATTAACTAGGTAAACTAGAACTGTGGACACTTCCCAACAGTACAGATGTACTTGATCCACACTAAGTCTGTCTGTCTTTAATCCTGTAAACAGCATGATCCAGACTTTCTCCAGACCAGATGGTGGGGAGATGGAATGACCCCTGAGAAAGACTGATCAAGCTCCAGTTCCTAGTCCCACTTCCGAGTCAGCTTGTATCCATTACCTGGATCACCCTAAATCTGTGGGAATATGATGGACTTCCTGTCTACTTACCTGCCTCCAGCTCATTTAGATTCTACATTTTAGTTCACTGCCTAGTCACAACAGTGTGATGTTATAGCGGCAATTAGTAAAATTATACTTCTGTTGCCATCTGTTTGCAGCATTCCTTAATGCATGACATATGTCACAAAATCAGATATAAAATATATATATATTAAATTAATATAAAATTATATATCAGTGTTATCAGCTCTCTGTTTTTACCCAAGAAAGTTATGAATTGCAGCTTTAACATGCCAAAAGAGAACTGGTCCACTGGTTGAGCCTGGTTTCTCCCAAGGTTTTTTTCCATTTATACATCACTGGAGTTTTGGTTCCTTGCCACTGTCGCCCTGTTGTCGCACTGCTGACAATTAGCTTGGCATAGTGTTTGGTAAATTGTTAATCTTGCTTTTATCATAAAGATCTAACTACTGTCCTAAAGATTTCTTTGTCTCCCATTCTCTTTCATTATGCAATGTTCAGATATTTTATGGTATTATTGCAAATCCCTTGTACCCTTGTCCTATAAAATTTTATCTTTTTTCTAAGCACCATGTAAGCTGGAATGGCATATCTTGATTAATATGATACCCACTTTCTATCATGTTAACTGACTAAATGCCTCAGAAGTACATACCTTTAGCCTTCAGTCTATTTATTCAAATGGTCCAAATGTGTCAGTCAACACTTTATTCATAAACCAACTACAATCTTAGTATTCCAAATTAGTTTTATTAGTGTACATCTTACAATGTAAAATAAAATTAGCAATAATACCATGTATTCTGTTTTCGGTGCTGTACATGTTTGACAATTTTTCTGTTTCTGTGTTTTTATTTTCATTATATGTAAAGCTGCTGTGAAAAAATGCAACATTGTAAAAAGAGCTACATAAATAAAATTGATTTGGATGTAAATTGATTCAATCTGATTAATGTTTGCAAAAACATTTTTCTATGATATATTAAAAGCATTGTAAGCACAAGATTTCATTCTAATAGTGACATCTGGTGGAAAGGCTGGTAGCGCATGCTAATTGTTAGCTAGCAAGCAAATTTTTTCTCTTATTTGGCCTCTTGATAAAAAAAAATTGAGAAGAAAGGAAGAATTCTTATGTGCTCAGGACGAAACATATAAATACAATGTTTTCCATCATTTTATTTTTACATGTTGTAGTTCGGGACTTTCTTAATATGGCACTCTTTTTCATGAGCTTACCACATTTGACCCTGTATTTTTGTCTCTGTGGTATGCCATCATGCAATGAATTAAGCTAGATACTGTTGCCGAAATTTGTCAGACGATTGAGACTGTCCTCACTGTAGCGTGAAAACGTACTGGAGGATTTTTTTTGTAGTTTTCATTAAACATTTGTTCAGAAATACAGAAGTAATAGAACATACGCCAAGGAAGAAAGCCAGAGGGTTCAAGGATGGCCAAAAATACATAGCAATTACAAATAAAAGAGAAAGAGTAAAAGAAGAAAAAAAATAATAAAATAAATAAACAGGTCATATAACAATAAACATACTTGTCCCTCAAAATATACATTTTTTAAATAAAAGTTAAACAAAAACACCAAAAGTGAGCATACAGTCAGTTTTAGTTGTCTTTTGTTGCATGAGGTAGATAAAGATTTAATATACATTTTAATATCTTTTTAAAAGTTAGAAAAGTGGGGGGTAACTTTCATAACCTTGCAATTGTGGATAAAATATTTTGCAAGCAAAATAATTAAGTTACAGAAAAAGTAAACTTTTCCATATTGCTTCTCAAAAGTGAAAATTCCAAACAAAATATCCTTAAAGAAAAGCTCAAAATCATTGAGTATGAAGTTTACAATGAACTGGCAAATGTCTTGCCACAGTTTTTTTATATGAACACAATGCCAAATAGATGCAGGACAGTCTCTCGTTGCAAGTCACAGAAAGTACAGTTCACATCTATGCTTAATTGGAATTTTGACACAATAAAGGTTTTAACAGGATAATATTGATGAATAAGCTTTAAAAGAAATCTCTTTATTTACCAATAAATATTTGTTAGGAAGCATCCAAACCTTTTTCCACAATATATTTTCCACTGATCTATTCCATTTTAAAACATCATTAGGAGTGGAAACACAATTATTAACAAAAAGAAAGCAAATATTTCTATTATTTTTCAGTGTAGGTTTGAAACATATCCCACCTATATATGTGTAAACTAGGTCTGGGAGAGGCATTTCAGAACATGCTAAAGCACTATTATAGCTCTTAAACAACATAATTACACCACTCATAATAGCACCAAATCAGTGGCAAACTGTTTTGGAGTAACAGGAAAATTATAGTGAGAAGAAATTTTTGATAAGTAAACAAATAACTATTCTGATGAAATAATTGACTTGCCCGATTAATACCATTCTTAAACCAGTTTTTAAAAAATAGGGATTTATGTTTATAACAGATATGTTTATTATTCCAAATAAAGTATCTAGTTGGAGAAAAATTGTGTTTGAAAATCATAGACCATGCTAAAAGTGCTTTTTTTGTGGAAACTGGAGAGAGCAACAGGGAACTTCTCAATACTGTAGTTACATAACAGTAGAAATTTCAAACCTCCCAACTGCGAAAAACATTCTGGAATAATACTGACAATAACAAAAATCTTTATCAAGAGCACTAATATGATTAATATTATTTAATAATATTTAATAATAGTCCATAAAGGATATAGTTCTGTCATAACAGAATTGACTGCTATAAAGATTCTTATAGAATTCAGAACAATGTTTGGCAATTTCCTTTGGGCCTTCAGAGATAGAGCTACTGGTTTTCAACTGATGAATATTATTTTTAGTTAGAGATTTTTCCAACCCAAAAAATGAAGACGATTTTGAAATTTTGATCTCCTTCTTCAAGCCAGCGTCTTCTGGACCTTACAAAAGCACCTTCAGATTTTAGTTTATAAAGTTTGTCCAATTTGTGCTGATACTCAAAAAGACTGTTTCTTCCATAGATAGGCTAAAAGGGCATTTAGATGACAGGTATGCAATGGTGGAAATTATGTAAAAGCTTGTTAAGTAGAAATTTTACTACAATAACTTCTGAAAAACTTGCCCAATTCAAACTTAAGCAACTCCCAATGTTTACCATAAACCCTTTCTGCTTTAGCTTTAGTCCAAAATAAATGAATGAATTCCTTTACCTTAGGAGTAACGGTTTCATGCTTAAGTACAGAGCTATTAAGTTTCCAGTGGGAGTTATAAATTTTAGATGACATTGGCAGTAAATCAATATGGATTTGTATTGCTTTGTGATCATTTAACAGGGTAGGTAAAATATCAGTATTCAGATTGTCTTCAAGTGTACGGGAAACTAACCATGAATCTATTCTCGATTGCTTAGACCTTGAGTTACACCAGGTAAAGACTCTGGTATGAGGATGCTTCCTCTCCAAGCATCAATCAGATCAAATCTTTGCATCAACATTTTTAGCTTTACATTTGTATTAGTATAAGAACCAGGAGGCCATTTGTCAATCTCATTATCTTATGTGATATTAGTCACCACCCAAGAGTACATGCGCATCAGCGAATTTGGCCCACCAATGAACTATTTTCTTTTCTAACTAATCTAAAAGAACATAATTTTCTGTCTTTGAATTGTACCCATAAATATTCATGATAATTACGTTCTGAATTTGAAAAACATGACACATAAAATACACATTGGTACCAAAGTCTGTATAAGGAAGTTTACCAGCAAATTTACCAGCAAGTTTTGAGTGTACAAACACCCACAGACCGTTGAGAAGCATGAGAACAGAAAATGTAATTTCCCCAATGGGATTTCCAAAAAGGCACATCCTCAGAGATGCTGTGAGTCTCTTGAAGAAAACAAAAATCTGTTTTATACTGTTTGGCAAATAAAACATCAAAATAACAAGAATTGAATAAAATACAAAAAGGAAGTCACTTGAACAGGTTCCTTAGAACACAATCTTAAAGACAGCTACTAACCGTGGTGAGAACATAACTACGACTGTTTTGGGCATAAATGGACAAAACATGACTTTTGGCCATCGACTCCTAACATGAACATATGGCCCTGGTCAAAAAATAGGCCTAGAAAAAAACAACGTGTTTCTAAAAGAAAAAATACATATAAACAGAAAAATCAGCCTATTGAAAAATCTACTTTTTCTTCATGAAGGCCAACCAGCAACAAAGCAGACAATTTTTCCTGCTTTCCGTGCCTCATCTACTTCATTCTACTTTCTCTGTCGGCCTTACAAAGATCCTCTCTGAAATGCAGACCTTTTCTCGAAGATATGCTGAATATTTGGCTGCCGCCCAAACCGCTGCTCTGAGTGTGCGCAAGGAGAACTGGATGATTATACCATCGGTAGAACTCGCTTTTTTCATACCAACACGATGCACTGTGTCAATCACATCTGGAAGACAGTCACTGTGTTCTGGCAGTAATTCATCCAAAGTTGTACTGGATGAAATCCAATACTTAGTGGATGTTCTGATGACATCAAAGAAGCATGCATATTAGGGAGATGGTGAACAGATTGCATGTGCGTTAGGTCAATTTGCAGGTACGTTGATAAATTGATGATTTTATCAGTTGTTAATAAATCTTAACCTTTTCATTCAATTCAGTTTTATTTATATAGCACTTTTTACAATGTTACATTGCTTTAAAGCAGCTTTACATATAAAAAATAATTATAATAAAAACAGAGCAAATGTCAGACATGCTCAACAAAACAAAATACATGGTATTATTGCAAACCAATTATGCATACTAGGTTTATTGCAGGTTAAAAAAGAAGTGACTGAACAGATAAAACTACAAAATTATTAAGCAAGGTATGCCCTTGCAGCTAACATGGAGATGGCATTTAAAAAGACAACATTTTATGGGACAGGGGGTATAAGGGATTTGCAATAGTACCATGAAATACAACACAAAGTAAAATGTATATATAAAATATATACAATAAAAATACCTGAAAATTACACAGAAAGAGAATGGGGGACAATTTGAGACAAAGGAGTAGCAAAATAGAGTCTTTTGGACTGTAATTATATCATATCGCTAGAAGCAATATTAACAATTTACAAAACCCTAAGCTAAGTTAGATGTTAGCAGTCTTCCAGTAAGCAAGCCAACAGGGTGACACAAGCAAGGAACCAAAATTCCAAAATACATAAAACAATGTTTTATGCATAAAACTGATGAACAGATGAAAAATGAAACAGATGTTGTTTGGCTAATTAATACTTATTTTCTGTTGTCTTATTCTAGATTAATGTTACTTTAAAAACAGCAATTGCCAAGTAATATCAAAATACATATAGTGCTATAACCTATGTTAATGCCCTTGTTGTAAAAAGTACAAAACCTCATTACAACTGAGCATTGAAAATCAGGTGCAGAATTATTTAAAGTTGTTTATTATTATGCTTCCACATCTGACAATATTATTTTGCTTAATACAATATTGTAAATGTATAAATCCAAACGTCTGTGTTATTTTTTATTTTTTTTTTATTTATTTTTTTGCAGCTGACCCTGAAGAACCTCGGAAAAAATTAATTACTTAGACACAATTGCTTGACTCATTTTTGCTTCCCCTGAACAGGAAATATTATTTAAATACAATACAGGTGGTGATTGAAAGATGATTGTTTTCACTAAAAACGTCAAAATTATATTCAGATATTAACTGAATATAATTATATATAAATATAAACAATAATATAATAATATTATAAAATATTAACCATATATAACTGAAATAACATGTGCATTAAAAATAAATGTATTAACAGAAACATGGGTCTTTTGCGCCACAATTGCACGTGCACGTTAAAACGTCCACTACATCATGGATTTAATCCAGTATGTCACTAGGCTACAGGCTGCAGTAAGAGTATAGCGGCGATTTACCAAAACAGAGCTGGATTACATCGACGATCATCTGCTCTTCCTGGCATATGCGGTGTCACCCCTGACTATTGCAACTTGAATTTGTCAAATTTAGCCTTTTGAATATTAAGAGCTGAATTTCACGACCTGACAACAACAGCCTGAATCATAAAAAACTGAATTTCACAACCCAAATTTCAGGAAGGTAAATTCATACAAAATATACGCAGAATATTTAAAAAGAGCTAATCTAAAACAAACTGGATCATGAATTCGCTGGCCTTATGAAATTCAGGTTCTGATTATATGAATCTGACGCCATACAGCTGCTTGTCCAGCACAGTACGTGGCGGTATTGTGCTTGTCAACAAGCTGTATTTATACCGCGCGAGGAAGAAGCACGAGCTTCATAGAGAAGATCTGCAAGTCTGAATTTCTGTGAGTCAGTGTTTTTAAATCAGTTTAATAATCGTTTATAATGTACTTAAAGGTCATTTTATTAGATATGTATACGTTCGTGTTACCAGCCCATTTTACTTTTGAACTCGAGTGTAAAGGTGTTTACAGAGCTTCATGTTTCTACAGCTTTGTGTATTACACGTTATAGTACTCACATGACATTAATTAATCATAAACATGATTGTGTGAATTGCATTAAGTCTTTTAGGCGTAGCTTTAGTCGAGTATAATGCAAATATCAAGGTAATTATTTCGTTAATCATTCAGAATAATGGTTTATCTAACAGTACAGTACTACAGCATTAACATCTGATTCTGTCTTTGTTCCATGGTACTACCATCATTTTTGTATGGGGCATTCTGAAACATTTGCAAAGTATATGTCTTGTGTTTTTATAAATTTGCAGAGATAATATGAAGGTAAAAATAAAGCAGTGGAATGGTGTGGCATCCTGGTTGTGGGTGGCCAATGATGAGAACTGTGGCATCTGCCGAGCGCCTTTCAATGGCTGCTGCCCTGACTGTATGTAACCTGCTTTCATTTTATTATTGACAAAGACTGCAGCCTGTTCGTGTAATTGTCTCATAAAACCCCCATACTTAAGCTCCACAAGACCTAATATGTTTTTTGAGTTATTGAATTACATTGTTTAATACTGCAATTAATGAATTACATCTATTAATTTAATAAAATAATATGTACTCACTTTTGATTTATCAGGCAAGGTTCCGGGAGATGACTGCCCACTGGTCTGGGGTCAATGCTCACACTGTTTTCACATGCACTGCATTCTCAAGTGGCTGAACTCCCAGCAAGTGCAGCAGCAGTGCCCCATGTGCCGTCAGGAGTGGAAGTTCAAAGAGTAAGCATGCACCACACTTCCATTGTTCATTGTAAATTCTGTAAATTCACAGTAATGATGTTTATCTTTATTTTTTATTCAGGGGAGACACTACCTGAGGACATTGCATAAGTGCTTGAGCCTATTAATTCATTTTATATGTGACAATTTAAAAGATGTGTCAATTTAAAAGAACTTTTAAGTAATCTCACAAAATCAAAATATTAAAGTAAGATTTTGTACAAATAAATATTGAACTTGAATGATAAAAAATGACAGACACTGCATTTTGTGTATCAGAAATGAAATTGACAAAACATTATTAAGCTCATTACACAAAAATTAATGACTTAAAGTAGAGACTTGCCTTACAACTAACCTATTGTGATGAAGAACAACATATTACGTTACACCATGTCATTAACAACTACATGGTTTAATAGCTTGTAGAACCACCTTTAGCAGCAATAGCTTGAAGTAATCATTTTCTGTACGACTTTATCTGAGTTTTCATTGTGGAGGAATTTGGCCCACTCTTTACTGCATTGCTTTAAAGAGTTGAGTTAATTAATTAAGGTTTCACATGAATAAGTGTATTGTTGTATTTATTGTATAATATTGCTTAATTTTTTTTGTAATTTTACCAATTTTATTTCTGATAGTTTCATGAATTTTTTGTCTAGCAAGTTTCATTAAGTTAGCAATGAAAACACTGTTTGAAGCATCATTTGTCTTCAAGTTGGCATCAGTAAACAGTGTTGATCACTTGTATAGTCAAGGATTAAGAATCAGCAGATATATGAATCTCATAAAACAGTACACAAGGCAAGAATCTGATGCTGTATTGGTCTGTAAGACCAGCATTGATCCAATATAATAAAGACATTGTTTCATAAAGTCCTGAGGTGTAAAACCTCGAAAAGAAGAAAACGAAGTTACCAAGTATGTATTTTGAACCTGTTACAGTTTAAAGGGGTATGCCACCCAAAAATGAAATTTAGCCCATGAATTAAGCATCCTCAGGGAATCCTAGCATATATGTATGACTTTCTTGTTCCAGCCAAACATAATCGGTTATATTAAATATTCTGCCATTTCCCATATTTAAAATGGCAGTGAACAATGCCAGAGATTTTGAAACTCCAAAATGTGCTTCAAAATCAATACTGCATGTTGTTTCCTTAGGCATATTGTGTTTGTCTATAGCTGTGATTAGATAGCATCTTTTGACCAATTCATGCAGAAAACCACTTAATACAAAGAGTCCACATTTTCCCTTGGCACTGTAGAGTAGAGAGTAGGGTGTGTTAGTGCTTGGCTTGTGCAACATCCAGAATTTTAAGGGGACTTAAATTCAAATTGCATTCTTAAAATTGAATAAGCAAACATCAAGCAAATTGTAATATAAATGTGGATTCCTAAAAAGTACAATAAGAGAATCAAAAGTAAATTCACAAAGATGTTGTGTAGCTTTTGATTTTTTTTTAAATCTTACATCAATATCCTACTTTAAAGGTTATATATCCACAATATTTGTGGCATTTACAATGTATTTAAATGTAACAGTACACATTTATATTTCATTATATTTAAACTTTTTTAACATGGTGAAAGAACACTTTTTCAGAATGCTCTAATTTACCCAAAAAAAAAAAAAAATTAAATCTATAATAAAATCTCACTAGGAGGTTTTAAGTGAACTTTTCATATAGAATAGATATCAATAAACATGTATTGTTTTATCAAAATATCTATACAAACTATAATAAATAAAAATCTATACAAAGACCTTTGTCATTCTGTAGTGTTCATGCTCTATGAAAAAAACTCATAGCAGTACACCAATTAAATTAAATCACACTGAAAAATAATTTCAGTTACAAAATGCAGAGCATTATTTTTATGACATACTAATGTTATAATAAAAGCTGCTCTCCTCAGTTATCTTATAGGAAAAATTCAATCAACTGCAAAATAAAGTGCAACTCACACCCAGCTAATCTTTGATGTACAAGACCAGTCACCCTTTGTCTCAGCTAACTCTGTGATAACAGTAGCTGTTCCACTTTTTTGCTGGCTTTATTCCTTTGCCATGGCAACAGCTATTAAACAGGAAAGAAATCAAATTAATTTCAGTCACCACAGTCCCTGAAGAGTTCAAGCAGCTCTTTGGAGCCTGGGTCAATAAGGTCAGCAGGCTTCTCCTCAGTCATTTTCAGCCTCCGTATCAACACCCAGAGAAAACAAGTACCTATAAATAAAGTTTTATACAGCATGCAGCCAGTTCCACTGGTATACAGAATGCATTGAGAAGTCCTCTGCCTAATGCTGGAACATTGGAGTGAATGGAACGCGAGGTGAACCATCCTAGACTTTGAGAATAATTTATTTAAATGATTTATAATATTCTATAAAGGATTTATTTGGCCATTGTGAATCACACCATTTGAATATTTTGACACTTTGAACTTTTAAATACTCCTTCAAAGGGATTTATTAGATTCTAACCAAATTTTCGGCACATTATGCTCGGACATAATTTTTCTGTGTGCATTTAAGCTGTCATGTCTAAATACATAGATGTGGCTATTGTGAGCCACAGTCATAAGACCAAATCATCATCTTAGTTTCTTAATAGACTTAGATTCTGTAGAAGATGGTGCATATATCATACATGGACAAAGTTGGCATGTGTATTGGTACATAATTGGTACCATGGTAATATTGGTATGTTACAGTATTGCCACGACAAAGCATTAAACATCAATAGTTCTTTTTGTGCATTCAGGTATTTAATGTACTTAATTTCTAATTTCAGAGTTGGGAATCATTCAGCCTGGCCATAAATTAACATGGGTATGTTGATGAAAGCTGTGTAGTACCCACTTTAAAGCGATTATGGCCAGGACAGCCATTACTACATCTCTTGATACAACTGCTGTACTTTTAAACCAACAAGATTTCTGTTAAGTTCACCAACCATGAACCAAACCAAACATCACAGAGAATTTCATCTCTGTTTATTAGTATAAGAAAAAAATGCAAAAGTTTATCATTTGTTGTTTATTTGGCCAGCAGTTTACTTAATTTAAATGCAATGGAATGCTCTGTGCCTTAAACATGATCACACCATCATGACTTTCATTTTAAAACCCTAATTCCTCCCTGACAATTCCCAGGCCCCTCCGGCCTTTTAAAATTACCCCTGAAATTACTGCAAACCCTTTTTTGGGGTGGGGGGAATGTATGAAATGAGTTACAAGTTTAAAAAAAAAAAAAAAAAAAAAAAAACTGATGGCACCGAAACATTCTTTTTGCAGTCAATCAAAATAAGTGAAAACAGAGTCAACTATAAGGGTCCAGATACAACACTTATTTTGATGCTTGCCTGAGGCAGATGGCAAAATTATACAACATAAAAATTTAAAATTAAATAGAACATGCTCTCCACTTTAATAACTTTAAATAATTCAGTAGCAGGTGTTAATGATTTTGGAAAACATGGAATATAAAGTGAGAATGTGGTTTGACAAAACTGTAAAAGAAAAAGGCAAGGTACCCTCAGACTGATCTTCAACTTTGTAATAATAGACTTCCATTATAATGCAGATAAACTAATTTCCACGTCAAACAGCTTTTATACCCTGAACACAAGGTCCAAAATGTTTACCAATAATTTATAGCAAAAACACTGACCCCACCCCCTTAGATATTTAAGTTTGATTATAGATTAGATTATATAGATTACATAAAGATTTTTTTGTGCAAGTTGACAACATCAGGGTCAAATAAAATGGCAAAGATAATTCAGGAGGAGGGCCTTTTAAATTCTTTTGTGGGCAGAGAGGCACTTTTCTAGGCTGAATATGACTGGTGATGGGTCAGTGATGATAATTGTACTGGCTGATGGGGCACCCTGTAATGTTCAGTGACTGTAGGAGTAGTTAGGAAAAGCTTTAGTGTTCACAGACATGGGAGGTTTTAAAGTGGAGGTGTTGGTGAAAGGGTTCGTCTCGCCTCTTCACCCTGACACTTATAACTCATCATGTCCATCTTCCGTATCTGAATCATCCTCTTCTACATGGTCAAGATCCAGATCCTGTGGAAAGATGTTTGAGGAATGGGTCCTGGACCTTGCTCAAGCAATTTAAAGGGTCGATCCAAAAAACATACAGTTCATACAGCAATGATCAAGAAAACGTCTTCTGCCTCAATCAATAAAGCAAGTAGCATAAGAAAAGAGATAAACGGTGTACAATATACAATAATGTGCACTTCTACAAGCAAACTTATTGGATCAAAAATCATTGGTATTGAGAAACAAACACACAAACTCTAAACCACTGTGGTTCTTAATGCTCCATTTTTTGGGTAATAGTACAGACAGCAATTAAATGGCTGTTTAAGTTGTGAGGATACTTACGTCCGATTCCTCATCCTCATCTCCTGCTAGTGCCCCACCTTCCTTTCCTCCACTCTCCAAAAACTTTGTAAATCCATCTAGTGTTCTCTCACCATTGTAGTCAATTACCTACAGGGATGGGGTTAAACTTTCATAAACTGGTTCTTTGCAAATGTGGCAAAAAAAAACAAGGCATTCCAGTAATTCTTTCCATTGTTGGTCATAACTGGATGCTCTTTTCAAAATCTACCTGTACCTTGTGTTTTGATTGCAATATGTATCCAGACTCTGTGTTCATTGTTCTCCTGCATTTCATTACACCTCATTACAGATACAGAATGGAAAAGCATGCCAAATCAACTAAACTTTGGCTCCTGCTGATGAGATCTTGCTAAAAAGTTAGAATTTACATTGATTAAACAGGATTTCAAAAGGAACCTTGCTTTTTCTTTATTACAAAATTCCTGTTATCTGATCTATTATTGGCCAGAATTTAAATTCGTCAAATGTATTCAACTCAGTTCAAACCAACACCATTTTTAAAACCAAATCTTAAATCAAAGCCACTAAGCACTCTTGCTTAACCATTGGCAAAAGGTGCTGGGAACATGTACCACCTGAAAATTATGCCCAAGTCGACTGTCCCCCCACCACTTTTTGAAAGCAATTAAATAGCTTACAGAAGATATGTATAACAGGAAAAACAAACAAATTGTCATTCCTCAATTTTATGCATGTAACAAACTTCTTTTGCACGAGACAGATCTTTATGAATAAACAATTGGCGTTTTCAACTTCATACAGCACTGCGCAGTCTGATCAGCAAGATTTGCTACTTGCAGAGGAGATCAAAAGGGAGCCATCATATCAGACACTTACTGCTTGAGATTTTCAATCGTTATTGCAGATCGAGTGAATTGTATCTCTCACAAATATTACATACAAATGTATGAATTGAAATGTAGCAACCAGAAAACTTAATTGAGTTAATTATGTGCTGCTTAATACTGCATGCACAAGATATACATAGGCTACAAGATATAGGCTTATATTTAAAGCTGTAATAAAAGCAATATATTGGTGAAAATCTGGAAGTTTCCAAATCTAAACAGTGCCCAAATTGTGAAAAAAATGCCCAAATGGTTTTTTTTTTTAATGGACCACCACCCGCCTTTGTTTTGGGGCAGGTGGGGACAAAGGGGTGGAGTCGCCACTTAATGCTCTCACCATTGCAATTTATTAGAACTGGCAGAGATTGCAAAACTAGCATAATTACACAGTCTTAAAAAAACAAATGGCCAAAATAAAATCACCTGGCACTACACAAATCAATCATATCCATGACCTAATAAATAATACACACAAACATTAAATACTTAAAGAATTTTCAGAACCCACCTTATGGTCATCACCAGCAGGGAAAAACTTGAGCGTAGGGAAGCTATGCACTTTGACAGCTTCAATCTCATTGGCTGTGGAGTCCATTTTAGCCACAATGATATCTGGGTTGTCTTTGAATTTTTCACCCAGCTGATCCCAGATGGGGGCCAGCTGCTTACAGTGACCGCACCATGGCGCATCTGCAAAACAGTCAAACATGGTTAATAGAAACCCGTTGCATCGTGATGTAATATCTAGATAACTTGCACAAATACATGTTTACATGCAGATGTTTTATTTCTGTGCTTCACTGCCAATGACCACTGATTTTATAACATCGGTAAAGCCCACAGTATGCATCAAGTGACAATTTTGGTCATAAGCTTAGCATATACTTGGCTGTATTTGCTAAGTAGACCTCCTCAGCAGACTGTTACAACACAATCCACAAACTGTCCAAGCACTTTTTTTAAACCATTTTGTTTAAAATGAGTAAAACAATTACAATGCAATATACACATTACAGGCACTTTGGGGCATTTATGGTAATGATCATTTTGCCCTATATCTGCTAAACAAGCTTTCTTTAGACCTTTCCACTTGGTGTGTGTTGCTTTGCTAAAGACAAAGTGCCACAGCAGGACCTACAGACGACACGTTTAAGTATTCATGAACTGCCTTTGTGTTTGGCCACTAATAGCATTAGTGTTTTTTTTCTTAAAACAATGTTAATAAGTAGCCTACGTAATAGGCTACTTTCTACCAGGTTTCTGAGCCTCGATCTTGAAACACTGTTTTTGTTGTTACCCACTGCTGTTATTGGATAACAGCAACAAAGCAATGGTGAGACAGAATAAACAATTTCAGTCTCTCAGCAAATCCTTCATCAATCTGTGCCTTGTTTACAAAGGAATCCGGAATACAGTGTAGAAAACAAATGGAAAGGGTCTTACTAATGCAATCTGTAACTGTACTTAATTTCAACCATGCAATCCATGTTGGGATCTGAAGGAAGACAATGCAATGACCGAGTTGACTGGGGACTGCAAGACATTACCAGGTTGTCAAAGCCATCTATATCACTTAGGATAACTATCAAGAGCAATAAAAATTCTCAGTTGATTGAATTCTCAGTTGATTGAATTCTCAGTTTATGACCCTTAACAAGACTAGACAATGTGAGCAGTTTCGCTACAACACAAATTTGAATACAGCATAGTAAAATCATTTTTAACTGTCATATTAAGAAAGCAATACATAACTGGCTATTCTGTCAGTCTGTAAAAGTCTGTAACTAAACCAGGTCTGTAACAGGTCGTGGTGCTCTAAGACCATAACACAGGGGTAGCTGTGGCCTACTGGTTAGCGAGTCGGGCTTGTAATCAGAAGTTTGCTGGTGTGATTTCAGTGCTAGCAGGTAGCAACTGAAGTGCCCATGAGCAAGGCACCTAACACCCAATTGCTCCCCATTAATGTGCTGCCCACTGCTCCAGGTGTGTGTGTGTATTCACTCCACACCAATGATGGGTTAAATGCAGAGGTCACACTTCAGGTATGGGTTACCATATCTCACAAGTGTCACTTTCACAACTACTGTTATAAGTTCTGGCACTCCAGCACTGTTGGTTTTTGTGGTTTATATGGTTTTAAACTGCACATTTGCACATAACTTCTTGTTCTACAACAAAGAAATATGCACACCTACTATATCCTTTGAATGCTGTTGGTTGTGATATGAACGTCATACACTGATTCAGGATTTAAACCAGTTGAGAGATTACCCAGAGTTTAGAGATTCTGTTAACCATGGTTAGTGTATGTTCAGCTTGCTTCATGGCACAGGACAGAAAATAGCGTATTACTTCTAAATTATGTTTGGGATGTAAAGATTTTGCTAACATTGTAAGTGTACCTCAAAACATTGATTATTAATATTCATTACAAAATGATTAAGAACCATATAATAAGAATATAATATTATTATTATTATTTATTCATTCATTCATTTATTGACAAAAAACAAATATGCTATGCTATGCTATGCTGGTTGAAAGTCTCTTCACATCCTGATAGCAAAGTAAAGTGGTCGTAATGTGCAGTATTTATATATCAATATCATCTGTGGAAGGCACAGGACCATAAAACATTCATCCATTCATTGCATTTTGTCTGAATGTAATCATTGGATGTCCTACTTGCCTGTCAAACTATGTCTTTGCATACTTCCGCATACCCTGCTTATTATACCCTTCCATATTTTGGAAGTGGGACTTTGGTAGAACCAGATCCCAACCTCTCTTTATAGCATTCTCTTCAAAGCCCCCCGTCTTCAAGTGAATGAATGAATGGTGACGGTCAAGTAGCCCAAACCTTTATACTGAAGCCATCCTTGCTGTTGAGCCCCACTATGAAAACTAATCTCTCAAACTAGATGGTCAGAAAACAGTTTGTATGTCACTTTGCTGGTTCCAGAGACAAAAATACTTACAAAACTCTATGAAAACATTTTTGGCAGGGTTGAAAGCTATCTCTTCAAAGTTCTTGCCCACCAAGACCTTGACTGGGTTTTTATCCCAGTCTTCAGGAATGTCCTGACTCATCAGATGTGGCTGAAGAGGAAATGTAATACATTTGTTACACCACACACAAAACAAGTGAATTAAACGCACAAAGTTCTCAGCAGTTCATATTCTGGTAAAATGCACCTGGTGTTTATACACAGGGCATTTCTACACTTACTGCTTGATCTCATTTTTGATCAAGCCCTGAATTTTGGAATTTCCTGATAAACACTCGACTCCTTCCAAAGCAGTAGACATAAAATTTGGCATTTAGAATCTACAGGGTATTTTGGAGTCAAATGAAACCCAACACTTGGTTTGCCATGCTGAGTGTCAGAAATTTTGAATCCCGTCGTAAGATGCAATCTTACAAAAGCAATTAAGAACAGTTCATTGTTTTATCACCCTAGTCTGAGGTTACCTGCAAAGTTTGGAGCCAACGCCACCTAGTGGTCAAAAGATAATTTATGAAACTGCTAGTGCATCTAGGCATATTTAACAAAAAGTTATCATCTTTTTGATAGACCAAACAGTTCTCAAATAACATGTCAACAAATTAGATGGCAAGATGTCAGATAGGTCCTGAGGCTGTCTTAAAAACACCATACGTCATTGCACAAAGCCACCTATTACTCAAACATGAAAAACATTTTAGATTTTTGTAAATGGTTTTACTACCTTTTCTTAACTCATCATTAGTGATGTCTACAAATATTCCTGTGACGTTGGTTGGCTTGCTCTCATAACTGCTGCCTGCAACTATATTTTGGTACTGTATTTATTCTAGACTATAGACTTCTCACATCTTGGAGGTGTTCTTTGTTTTAAAACTAAGCATTGAACTAAAACTAAGCACCTAAACTTAAGCATTGCTCTACTGTACCTTTAGTTTGCCCTCTGTAAAGGCTTGGCAAAAAGCAATGATATTCTCTGCTGTGATGTCAGAGGTTTCTGGTTTGTATTTGGTCATCTCTTCCTCTAGGGTGATGAGGCGAATTGCTGGACACTCTTCCTTCTTTAGCCCAAAAAATTCTAGGATTCTCTGATTATCATCCACGTCACTGTCAATAAATATGAAAAGAATCTGTGGAGAATAACAGAACAAGGTTAAAGGAGAGAAACAAGACTTTTCTTGGGGGCTAGTTCTTCTATGGCGATTAAACAGTGTTAACAGGGCTAACAAGTCAATTGGTACATAGCACAACATACTAATATCACTTAAACTCACAAAATATCACAAAAATTCAGACTCAAGGAGTGTTTGAACTCCCTAAAGATTTAGTTGCATAAAGAAGCACCCACCTTGCCCTTGAAGCCCTCTGCAGCTTTCTTAAAATGGTCCATCTTATCCTGGAAGTCTTTGGCCGTTTTGGGTACAAACATTAGGATATGGGACTTGATGTCTCCTCCAAAGATTTTCGGAGCAGTCTGCAAAGGAGGAAGAATCATGTCAGAATCCACTGTTTAACAGTCATGTGACTTAATAGGAGTCAGGGAAGGCATGATGGTGGTTCTTAACCTGGCAATAAATATTCATACATCAATCTTGTATGGTCTACTTGGCACTACTTGGTTTGTTGGCATTTGGGTGATTTCATGTGCAAGAAAAGTGGTCCATGGATTTCTTGCTCAAAAAAAAAACAAAAAAAAAAACCCCTTCACATTTCTATACGAGTAAGCATCTGTATGTTTCTGGGGAAGGTACTGGCTTATAGACTTCAGTTAGTAAACATTGTGGGTGGTGGAGGCAGAATGATTACCCTGACCAATTCACTAACAGTAGCATGTTCTGTTAGCTTGTTTTTTGACGAATGACTGGAGAAAATCCGATCTTATCTGGTCATTTGTATGTAAGGTCCAGTGACACGCTCGCGTAATGTATGGATTATCTGAAAGGATTACTTATCGTTTTCTCTTTCCTTCTACAAGTGTGCAAATATAGAAAGAGACATGACAAACAGTTTCCTTTGTGTGGTCGCTAGCTTGATTATGTGGGCATGCATGAGAAATCTTTAGATGAGTAACCAAACCATAATCTATACAAAAAAAAAAACAAAAAAACTTATTTAACCTGACATCAACATTTTGGATGATCATTTCTGTCCAGTCAGATTGTTTTCCTGCATTTAACCACAGCTGCCAACTCTGTGCTTTGTATTGGCTGCCTCCAGTTTTCCCTTTGTTTCACCTCCAGCCAATGTAATTGTGACATCAGCCCTAAAAGGATCTATTGCAATTGCATTTATCCCATTCCATTTGCCAAAAGCAAGATCAAAAAGTCACAAGGTTACCTGCTCTGTAAACTCGATAACCAGTGGAAGCTGATTGGCCTTGATGAAAGTCAGAAGGTGTGCTTTGCTGATCTCTCCATCAAATGTGTTGCGACCCTCATCAAACTGATCAGGGGAGGGGTGGGGGAGTGAGAAAAAAGATAAATAACTTTAGTCATTTAAATCACACCAATCTGAAATATAATACTCCACATTGCCACATTTTCAAATTCAGAATAAACAAAGCAATCTCAGTCAATGTTAGGCAGGTTGCTACCACTGGTTCTACCTGCACAGCCATGCTAAAGTAATAGAAATGCCTTTGCAGTAAGGTTACAAGATAAAAATGGCACCTTCTGCTATATTGTCTGAATACTGTAAATTTAGACAACAGTTAAAAAAAAAAAATTCAATGATTGACAATTTAATGAGCACATGGACAGAAAACAATATTCAAGTTTGCCTGAATTTGTTTATACAGTTTTTTGAGTTTGGGATATTAAATTAATTATCAATTGTCCCATCCCTAATATTTAATGTGCATCTACTTTAACACCCGAGTTGTTTTACTCTTTAAGGTTTTATATAGTTCTACAGTTTCAAGAGAATTAATATCCCTTTATTGCATTAAAAATATTTTCCTATTTTAGAAAGTACTCTCTAGGTCAAAAAAGCAGGTCCTTTAGGTCCTCTACACAACTGATGATATAAACATGGTATAATTAAATATTCTGACATTTAGTTTCTGTTGTTTAGGTTATAGCAAGTCGTCTCACACTTACATTGAGATAAGAATGTATGAATGAACAAACAAATAGTGCAGGTTTAGCGGATTTGGCAGGCAACATTATAACTCATCTATAACACTTTCAAACAAACTTTCAAACAAAAGAGTACAAATGCCACCTACGAATTACCCGTTTCCTTTGTAGGAAGCGCTATAGTAAACTTAAAAGACTGACAAAATGTATTATGATTCATAATCAAATTTTCTAATGTATTCAAAAGGTTATGTGGGAAACCTGTGGCCTGTACCATAAAAATAGCTGAACAAACTCAAAATTCTTCAAAACAGATAGTGCTGGTTCTGTTTATTTCTTGGGAAATACTCATGCGCCAATATTATACAAAATACAAAACTCCATTACAGCAGAGTAATAGAGTTTGTACTGCCAAAGCAAGAAAGAACTGTTGAAGAAAGATTGTTGTTAATGTGCAAGTCAAATACATACAGTACATATGTTTTTCTACAGTATACTATAGTAACATAATATGATTAGTATGGTTGTGTGTATTAAAACAATGATGACAACCATGTTTTTGTTTTATTTGTAGTAAATAAAAAGAATAGCAAATTTACCATGGTCTTACTATAACAACCATGGTTTAACCATGTTTGTAGTAGTAATACAAATGGTAAATCAAAAAAAAAAAAAAAGTCATACCCTTTTACTATAATAAAACCATGGTGATTTTTATGCAATGAAATGTACACTGAATAAGGAAGAAATGTCCATTGCAACATGCCCTGTGAATCAGTTATCACAGTTATTACAGAAACAAGGTTCTCTCTTTCAGGACTTAATCTGTTGATATCTTCAGTTTTTTCACTTTGAACTTTAAAAGGCCCATATTTAACAACTAGGGTGAGTTTTGACAGCCATTGACCAGTGTGTATATTTTAACAACGTATAGTATGACATAGACCTATGGCTTGTTTACTGTAAGGTTTGTAAAGCAACGTTCTGTTAAATTGCTTTGAAATAATACCTACTGCAAAAAACACTATACAAAAACACTGAATTGAGTGAAGCAGCCCATTCTAAAAATTCAGAGATAGTTTGTCTTCCTAACGACTCCTACAAGCCCTGTCCCCAAAATTAATCAATCTCCCCATATGACCTTCTGACAGTGAAACTCCTCCGAACATTAAAAGTGATTCTAGTGTTTCTTTTTTAGCATTGCTGTGCCATGCCACCACAGCAAACAGAACCAAACCGTGGCTCCAAAACATGAAACCAGAAAACAAAATTTCTAATAGAAAAGTCCAAAAACAGTAACAGCAGCATTGCCAGATCAAACTGTATCAATATGTCTGGATCACATTACTGGGACTGCACTGAATAATTAAAATAATATGGCCTAAGAAGGGATCCAAACTGTTTAACTGTCTAAAACTTAATTAACTGAACAAATTTAACAACCTAATCAATGCACTGAATTCAGAAACTCAATGTCTGATTGTTCTGATCCCCAGGTGTGTTCAGTATTTCTTTGGTTTGAACTGCCCCCCATTAAACAATCAATAAGTTCAGCAAAAAGCAATCTGACCACATGTAAATCAGTTCAGACACAAGGGAGATGCTGAGAAAAAGTACCTTCTTAAAAAGCACAACACCATCCTTAGCAACTTCAAACTTTGTATAGACCGTATCATCAGAAGTGATGCCGAAAGGGACGTCATCCACAGCTTCTGCAGCTTTAATGAAGGCTTTTGCACTTTCTGACTTAACATCCTACAAATGGACAAAAGAAAACAAAATTCACTGAATCGTAAAAATAATTGATACAAAAATCTTATCTGCATGATTCTAAAACATTTTAGAATAATGTCAACATTTTAACATACTACTACTATGTTTTAACATTAAACCTGATACTAGCATGATTTAACAGGATGCTAACTCATTTTAACATGACACTAGCCCGTTTTGACATTATGCAAACATTAGCATAATGCTAATATGCCTTAATGTTAACATGATTTCATAACACTAACACATTTTAGTATGATGCAACCAAATGTTAAAACGTGTTAAAATTATGCCAGCATGATGTTAAAACATATCATCATAATATTAGCATCATGATGCTAATACAATGCTAGCATAGTTTACTACACTGCGATAGTTTTAGTATGACGCTAACAAGTTTTATTATACCAAAATGTTTTATGATGCTAAAGTCAAGATATCACAAGCTAACACATTTCTACATTAGTATGACACAACTGACAAGAAACATGGCTTATTTATGATGTTGTGCAGTTGTTCGGGTGTTCTAAATGGTTGCTAGTGTGTAGCTAGAAAGTTTCCAGGGCAATACCTAAAGCCCCCTGACAGCTCAAGTCAAATAAGCCCACCCACATCTATACAATGTACAAACAGAATCAACAGGATTGTTGCTAGGGTACTGTAACTGGGTGCTATGGCATGGTTATGAAGTTGAAGTGTCACCATTTGTTGCTGCTTGCTGAGCCAAGCAATGAGGCCACCACTATATTTCTACGGCACTCTGATGCAGAGTCATGACATTAAAAACTTCAGCCCAATATTAAGTTATGGAATTTTACAGAAACCAAGCAAACATTGTACACCCTGATCACTTAAAGTCATAGCACAACTCTCAATAAGCCGGTCAATTTGCCCCCTCATTCATGAGTCTACAACAAACAATGAAGGTACAGTTAAATGCCAAAATTGTCCAGAAATAGTAGTAGTATGCAAGAGCAATAGTAATGTTTTGCTTTGCTAGCACCAAGTATGTACCAAAATACGTAAAAAGTATGCAAAATTTGTTTGCACAGTGAAAATATTTTACCTTAAAAAAGCCAATTACTGCAACCTCATTATCTGCAATAAGAGACTCTGCTTGTGTGACATCAGTTAAAGTAGCAGCTGCAGGACCAGTTCGCTTTTTCAGCCAGTTGACAATGTCATCAGCCTGTCGACCAGCTGCAAACAAAGAATAAGCGCATGTCAGAATAAGACAAAGGAACTGAAGTTTTGCAGAACACAAAACGGACATTTCTCAATTATTAAGCATTTCCAAACTGGGACAGGCATTTTTTTAACCATCCAATTGGAGAAAAGTTTTATGAACCACCCACTTGATTTTGGCAAATCGGATTGAAAAACCCCTTTCCAGGTTTGAAAACACCCAGTAATTGAGAAAGGCCCCTTTTTGTACTGCAGAGACCACAGTCTCAAAGAACCTGGTAACACCAAGAAAACACTTAAACTATGTTTAGACTGTCAGTCCAAATCTGATTGTGCATATCCGATTGGAATCGGACAGAGTTTTACAACATTTACAATGTTTTGCAATTTTACAATATGGCAATAAAGCAACAAAAGCCCTATAACAACTACAAGAGCTATCCTGATAGACCAGGCTTTTTAGTCACATTACAGCAGGACCTTTTGCAGTAATGAATCATCAGTTATGGTATGGTTCAGTGATGCTACAGCAGTTCCTACTGTAACCTGTGGAGGTCTTACAAGATAATTTGTTACATAACTAATTTGATAAAGCCCTTTTATTAGATTCACTTCATTAGATTAACATCACAGTAATATTTGAAGACAGTAACTTTAGTGCACAGGAGAATTTATTTTTTGAATTGTAGAAAGACATTAAAAACTATCCCTGCATAATTAGGAGGAGCTACTTCAAAATTCAATGCTTTTGCATAATGTTTTATTGCAATACATATTTAAAAGCAATTTAACATAGTAAAGTGCCTAACAAACCCTCCAGTAAACCAACCATAGGCCTATGTCATACTATACTTTGTTATACCATACACACTTGTTTCCCAGAAGTGTGCTACAATCATGTGTTGGTTTATATTTACAGCCATTCTACAGACGTTTTTGGGATATAATTGCAGAAATATGGCATTCGTAATTACTTTGCAGTTAGTTAAACTTACTTTGTGCTAAAACAAACAGACAATATATATGAAGAATGAATATATGCATTAAATCTTAAATCTTTTAAAAGTGTTGCTGTATTACAAGCGAGTAGTCATCACCCCAGAACTGAGTGCCTCATTGATTTTTAATGTGACCAATCATTTTGTCAACTCGCCTACAGTGCAGAAAACTTTAAAAACTAATCAGCAGCTTTACGTAGTAATCTACTTTCAGAAATAAACACTCTTCTTTACACACAGGTCTCTGCACGTCCACATGGACAGTGAGATTCACTTGCACTAATTATGAAATTACAGACTAAAAGAAATTTAGCTGCATTTACACTGGCAAAAAAAAAAAAAAAACATATCGGAATGTTGCACTTTTGTAAACACACAAGACCCAATTTTTTCTTATCTAATCTGAACCGCTTTAAAATGGGGATTTAAATTGGCTACATATCCATTATCCAGCCATCCAACCTTCGTCTAAACACACATCTCTGATTCACCTTGGCTGTAAAAGCACTGTTCCACGACAGAGTGTGCTGAACGTCACTTTGCACATGTACCGAACCTGGCTGCAATGCCAATGCAAAATAAAGAGCATTAAAGCCAAATATAAGGAGGCTGTAAGGATATATGGAGTTGTCATGTCACAGATTTGAAAAGCACTAAAGCAGTCATAATGAAAGCAGCATAAAAAAACGCTTTCGCCTTTTTGTCTTAATGTCAGTTGGGTATACTTTTGCCAACTTTTGAACAGATGAATTAGCAAAAGCCCATCCACAATTCAGGGGTCAATCATGGCACTCATATTAGTAAACGACTGGAATCTTTTTGGAGATTAAGGAGACACAGGCATCAGATACAAGGCATAAGTGTAAACAGGTGGGACAAAAAAAATGCTATTATCAGGCATTAACACTGTACTAATGACTATTTAATTAAATGTTAAAGAAGAAAACTATTTCCTAGTTTTCCTGACCAAAGGTAAAGTTTGGACAATCTCAAATGGTCCAGGGTTAGGTCAGGGAAGCAGAAAGCGTTTGGACCACAGGCAATGAAAAGTAACTG
This sequence comes from Chromobotia macracanthus, assembly GCA_036877525.1. NCBI lineage: Eukaryota > Metazoa > Chordata > Actinopteri > Cypriniformes > Botiidae > Chromobotia > Chromobotia macracanthus. The sequence continues at coordinate 6,493,549 of JAZGTH010000001.1, read as the reverse complement.
CATGTTGAGGGGAGGTACTTTTACCAACAAGGATTAACACAGGGCTTCTACATACAGAATGATGTGCATGTCTTCAGCAGTTACAGCTCACAGTTACGGTACATTGAAAATTGATCTGCCCAAGCAGATTTATGCACTGCAGTTTAAAGCCCCGTTCACACCACCAGCGACATGAGCAACGGTGACCAAAGGCGACAGAATACAGGCACGGCAAGCGATGGGAGTCAATCGACAAAAGTTAAAATAAGTTTAACTTTATTCAAATATGCAGCGAATTTCGCAAGCAACTACCAATGGGATTAGTCATTCATGTGCTGTAGTGGGGTGTCCATGGAAAAATGGAGGAAAATGTCATTTTAGCAATTTCCCTATACTTTAAATGTCTCTGTGCATTTAAAAAAATGCATGGAAAAACGTCAGGTCCTGTCCAGTCTGAAGTACCGCTGGAACCCGACATCATCCAGCCACAGGTACTCACTGTGCTGTCTTTGAGCCCGAACAGTTTCGTGAACCCAGACAGACTGGCGTTTGTGGTTTCACCAAAGATATATAGCCGGAAAGGCAAAAAAACTTGTTGTTTCCCATTCATTGTTCATATTAAGCACTTTTTGCTCTGATTCTATTTATATGAAGCCAATTCCCTACAAAATGTTTGTTTTAAAAAAAATAAATCAGTTTTTTGCCACTACAACATGGAGTAATATCATGAATGTTAGTTAGCAATCATTTACAAATGTTAGTAAGCACCAAGAAACACTAACCAGCAACCCATCAGCCAGCCATTGGAGACAAGTACCAGGGTAAAAAAAAAAAAGGCAGTGTGAATGGTGCTTAAGATAACAAGTATAGCTCAGTTACACTTTAGAATTTATAACTACAACATAACTGTTGCACACGTTCACCAACTTCCTTCTCTTTAATTGCAATGACATTATGCCACTGTAAATGTAATGCAAGTCGCTTTGGATAAAAGCATCTGCTAAATGCATAAATGTAAATGTAATACCACTTTTGGTAAAAGCAGCATATAAAACAGTTCCAATGAATGGGTAGAATAAAAGCTAATAAGTCCTGTGGGTAAAACAAAAAACTAAAGGAAAAAAAGAAATGGTTTAACAAAAGTGCTGCAGATATCTCACCAGAATATTCCTTGGGGTTCTCCTTCTCTCCTCCCTTGAAGAACTTGATGGTAGGATATCCTCGAACACCAAACTCTTGTGCAAGTTCAGATTCCTCTGTGGCATCTACTTTAGCTAGTCTGATGTCCGAACCTTCTGCTTTTAGTATTCCAGCTGCTTTGGCATATTCTGGAGCCAGGGCCTTACAGTGTCCACACCATGGTGCATCTCCAATGAGCAAAACATTATTAATTCAGTGCAGTTGTTTAATTGGTGTTCTCACACTAGGCTGAACCACACCCGAGTGCATTTGACCTCCAAAGTTTGGTTTGTCTGGCCAGTGATCGCTCCTTACCATGCCCAGGTGCGGTTTGTTTAGCCGTGATCTGGCCTGCTTAAAGAGGTGGGCCAGAGTACAGTTCAACTGGGATCACATTTGGTGATCGCTTACCATACCAGAGAGCAGAACAGCTGCTACTACTGTGTGCACTGCCGTTTGTTGTCTTCATTACTACAACAACCACCTATTACTACTCGGATAGTAAATTTTACAATTTAATTCATTTGAGTATATTTAGGTTTATAACAGCTGTAAATGTACATGCAATATAAACGATAAATCTTAAAACTTTAAGTGCAGGCCAGCAGGGGAGTGGGGACAATCACGCTCGGTACAAGGCAATCATGCCTAGTGTGAGAACACCCCAAGAGAATTTTGTGTTATGTTTGACCTCTAAACTTTCAGTGATTTGTTCATTTTTTTAAGTTCATTTACATTAGGATAAACTCTACATTAAGATAAAATACTTCTAATGAAACACACTGACAACTCCATGAAACATGTATTGTTAATACATTAATTATTTAAAAGATAAATGTATGACAATTCTTGAGGTTTTAAATTTTTGTTCTTCTGAAGTGCACTTCAACCTAGCATCAGAGTTCTTTAAAAAACAGCCCGCCCAACCCGGGCCCCTCCACGCCTCTTATTTTGACGAAACACTCGTGGTTGTTTGTGATTGGGTAATTTAAGGCTCTACCACGGCCCTAATCACTACTCATTTTGAGTGCGCCCAATGAACAAACTAAGATAAACTAACCCGGGTGATGGCGAATTTGACAGTTTGATCATTTTTCAATTTGCAAACTAGTTAACGCTTGATCATGACATATCCGATACCAACTGATCTGAATCAAATGAGGAAAAAAGGCAGGGAATGCACTGTATCTAAGAGAAATTCGTTTGACTGCTGTCGCCATGAACATGAGTTGTACTACACTTCCTCATACTTAGTGGCATCTGTAGTGATTAATTTAAACTTACAAAACTCACAAATTATAACGTAATGAGTTTTCAAAATAAAATTCAAATTCGTTTCCATAATCTTTATAATTGCTAAGCATTAATTGACATGTCTTCAACATACATGTCAGCTACAGTTCTGAAATCTGAGAGCTTTTTGCAAGCTCTAATAATTAACAAGAAATTAAGCGAATCGAAGATGCTTCTCTGTTGTTTTGTCTGGTTCGGTTTTCGTTTAGCCATTAGGTATACAAACTTAATTGCAGATGCAATGCAGTGCAACGATGTGCGGCGACTACTTACAGAACTCAACGAGGATATTTGGGTAAGTTTTCAGCACCTCATCGAAGTTACTTTTCTTCAGTACGAGAACATCTTCTTCCTCGGAGATATCAGCCGCGCTCACAGCGGCTAGTGCGCACACAATCAACAGCTTCAGCATCTCAGATAATCTTTAAGCTTGAAAACCCGTAATGAGTCACTCAGCGATTGCTAGCGTAGCGAATTTTCTTTGACGTTTAGCAGACCCAAATGTCTATTGAATTTAGTTGTCTGCCACTAATAACGTGGCAATGTGTGTAGGAAATAGAGGACAGGGCTGCTGCGCATGCGCATTTATGAGGGCGAACGCTGTTCGTGTTGAATTGTGAGTGGACCGCGCCGTTCCTAGCACCTGGAAGTGAATCGTCGCATCCTGTCTGCGCTAGAATTTGAATAAATAAATCCTACTACGAGGAAGGTTTGTCTTATGATTTAAGTAATGCCAGTAAATCTGTCTGATTTTCCAAAAGGCAGACGTACATGCTATACGTGGGTGCCAGTATACTCGGTTATGATAACAGACTCTACACAAAATTAAAAAAAAATTCTAAAGAAATACTCTGATTTAACTGTTTAATATAAGTTAATGCCAGAAACCCCTTTTTTGTTGTTGTGCTTTGTGTTTGTATTTATTTATTTGGTTATTTTGTGTTTGTCGTAATTGTAATTAGGTTGTAAAAAGGCTGTAGAAAATTATTGTTTATTCAGTTGTTTACAGTATTATACATAAAAAATTAATGTAAAAGTCAAAGTGAGATTTTAGGATCTCGCTGCTGCTCTTTGCCTCTTGCAGATGGTAGCTTCCTATGAATTTCTTTTGGGATGACTACTAAGAGAGCTCTGCTCAGCCGTCGATGGCAGAAGCTTCCTGTTTTTGTTCTAGTCTTCTTTGCACTCCTGTCCAACAATTTTAATACAAATATGGTTATAAAACTAACAGCTAGTATGCATATGTTAATGAACATTAGAGCCTATCACCTAACAGACATATATTCATACTTCTTTTGTATAACCAATCAGCAAGAGTTGAATGGTATAAAATGGTATTTCTTTCCTGATCAGTGCTGCCAAGTCATTGACTTCTCACCAGATTTAAGCCCTGTTTTAAGCCCTTTTTTTGCTGCTTGTCTCCAGTGGCTGGCCATTGGGTCACTAGTGGCCATTTCTGGTTGCCTAGTAACATTTATGAATGACATTTAATGATGTTACTCCATGTTGTAGACAACAAATATTTTTTTTTAAATATAAATAGAATTAGAACACAAAGTTCTTAATATAAACAATGTGTGTCATTTTCCTACAGAGTGACCATTTTGAAGATTTTTTTTTAATTTTTAAAGTTGTGTCTGAAACTAAAGTGGAGAACTTCTGAAATACTGCAATAAATTTGTGTACAAATACTGAACACAGGAGAGCACAAAATACCTTTAATGAATGTTGTTTCAGTAAGTAGGGACTAAACATTTAGCAACCTGTAGTTTATGGGGCTCCTCGTTCTTTCGCATTGACCGGCAGTAGGCTTGCGCCAGCATTTGTTTCTTTGTAGACTGCGCAAAGTGAAAAGAAACAGCTTACCGCAAACATACAATTTATTTGCTCAAATTCTGTAAATCAATATGCTGTTTTAGAGGTTGCTTTATTTAGGCAACATCAATGTCAGACAATATTTCATGGCCAACTTTAGGCAATGTCAACAGAGAGGATTTCATCCAATGTGCCACCGCCACTGCTTTGCTAGACAAATTGTAATCACTACACAGCTGTGTCTTTAACTTATGTTTATGGTGTTTTTGCAGAATGACTGTCACAGTTATGGACTTTCATGTTTTGTTCTTTTGGTTTCTCTGGTCTTTGTTTCGATTTAGTTCCTGTTTTACCTTATTTGGTCAATTTCCTGTTCATTAGTTCATCGTTATCATCTGTTTGCCCCTTGTCAGCGTCTCTCTTTAAGTTCTCCCTTTTCCCATTATCTTTGTGGTTATTGATTCTGTTATTGTATGTGTGTTTCTAACCCTGTTCCTTGCTCCTGTGGATTATAATAAAGCCTGTTTTGGGTATTCTCGGTTTTGCTCCTTTGTTCCTTCTCCCGGGTTCCCATCAGCCCACATGCACATGACAGACTGCTAGTTAATATGTTTTAAGGGTCGCGTTCAGTCACTACAAAAAACAGATAAAAGCATCTGCTAAATGTCAATGTAAATAAAATGGCTGCAGAGTCCCAATGCTAGACAAAATACAACTATGACACGGTGATGCAAATTAGCATATGATGTCATGCAACATTTAGCAACTTTTTAAGCAGGCTTTAGCTACTTTCTATTTAAAATGGTTGGCAACACTGGAAGTTGCTGTACTGATTGCCATGGTAACTCAACCTATCAGTGCTGTATAATGATCATTAGAGAGAAAATAAGAAGCGTCTTCCTTATTTGTTTCCCTCACACACCACACAGTCTGTCTTGGTGAAAAATTGTTATACAATTATGTGCACAACAGTCTACTGAAGAACTCTAAGGTTTGTCTAAAAAATCAGTAGATTTGCCACTAGTTGCTTTTAAAAAAAATAGGGGGTCTAAAAAGTCACTAAATCTGGTGACAGTCACCGGTTGGGAACACTGGTAACTTATCTGACTCAGATATATGGCAAAAGATCAACAACCTCAGATTAATTAACATTATTGTTACTGCTACATAACTGCTATTGACAGTTGTCAATATAGCAGTGATAATTATATGAATTTCGTTAATAACAACATACTGCCAGAGAAAAAATCATAAACATGCAAATGCCTGCAACACAATCATATCAGATGGTGCATCATAATTTGCCCAAGGAGCAATTCCAGTCATTTTCTACTATAGATAGATGAACTGTCAAAAATAATTAAATCATATAAATCAACAACATGTATGCTAGATCCTATCCTACCGTGCTGTTGAAAGAGATGCTCTCTAAATTGATCCTCTACTAAGTATTATTAATTCATAATTGGTGTTGAAATACTTCCCAAAACCCTACAGACTGGATGTTATCAGACCCCTTTTACCTTTTATTTCAAAAATACTGGAAAAGGTGGTGTCTTCACAGATATGTTTATTCCTGGAAAGAAATGGTATCTGCAAGAATTTCCAGTCAGGATTCAGACATGATTCATATCACTGTACAGAGACTGTGCTCATGATCAATTTGCCCTTGTTGGCTGATCGTGGCTGTAGTGTTACTCAACCTTAGCGCAGCCTTTGACACGACTGACTACAGCATTTTTTTAAATAGGCTTGAAACTTATTTTGACCTAAATAGAACTGCACTGGCATGGTTTAAATCAAATTTATCTGACTGATTCCAGTTTGTCTCTGTGAGTGAAAAGGTGTCATATTGATCACAAGTCCAGTATGGGGTACCGCATGGCTCGGTGCTTGGGCCTCTGCTTTTCACCCTGTATATGCTACCTCTGGGAACAATTATTAGGAGACATGGAGTTAGTTTTTGTTGTTATGCTGATGATACTCAGCATAAATATTTGTTGCTTATTGGACCAAAATCTTCAATGTAGAACAACCTAGAACACTATCATACTCTTGATGGATGCTCTACAAAGCCTCCTTTATCAGCAAGAATCTGGGTGTCCTATCTGATAGCAATTCATCCTTCGAAAACCATATTTCCAATACTTGAAAAACTGTATTTTTCATCTTAAAAATATATCAAAACTATGACACATGCTCTCTGTGTCAGACACTAAAAAATAAATTCATGCATTCATGACATCAAGACTTGATTATTGCAATGCTTTACTTGGTGGCTGCCCTGCAGGATTAATACAGAAACTCCAGCTGGTTCAAAATACAGCAGCTAGAGTTCTTACGAGAACTAACAAGTATGACCGCATTAGCCCAGTTTTGTCAACACCAGTTCAATCGACATTGTATAAACTTCATTGTATAAAGTTTTGCTGATTACTTACAAGGCCCTAAATGGTTTAGCTCCTCAATACCTAAGCAAGCTCCTTTCTTATTACAGTCCTTCACATTGACTGCGATCCTGTCCAGTTAATAATACCCAGCATTTCAAAATAAAACATGGGTGGTAAATCCTTTTCATATTTGGCACTCAAATTCTGGAACAGTCTTCCCAGCATTGTCCGGAAGGCAGATAAACTATGTCAGTTTAAATCTAGATTAAAGACCCACCTCTTTAATCTAGCCATACATAAAATATCAATAGGTATGTTTATTTTGACAGTCTCCACATCTACATGTAAAGTGACATCCACTACGCATTATCACCAAACCATGCATTTTCATTTCCTCACTGTACTGATTGCGATGCAACAAAAAAAAAATGGTGGTAGATTTTGTGTCTGCTGTTGGATGCAAATCGTGAGTATAAAAATATTTGTATTTGGGAAAACAGATAGGCAGACAAAGAAAACCCATGTAATTTGTAAACGTTGCTGTTACGGAGGAGGTCCCTGCTTCACCTCCTCCGCACCACCAGTTCCCATAGTGCCGTCATACCTGGGATTGATTACTTCCTGTCCACATTTTCATCATTAACTCTTGTGTATTTAAACCCCAGGCTTTCTTCAAGTCTTCGTGAAGTCTTGTTTTGCCCCGGCGACAATTCTGAGCGATTTTGATACTCTATTGGATTACCCGTTTTTGTTATTGGACTGTTTTTGGATTTGTGATTGTTTGCTGCCTGCCCTTATTCTTGGACTGAATTTGGATTTATGATTTTTTGCTGCCTGTCTACGACCCTACACCTGTTTAACGCCTGTCTTGCCTCTATTATTCCTGTTTAACGTTTACTGACCCTGCCTGTCTGTTACTCTAATAAATGCTGCAAATGGATCCTCGTGTGTCAGACCCATCGTTACAGTTGCCAGTGCCAGCTAAAATTAACGGGTAATATGACATGTCAGTACATTTAAAAAGGACAAGGAATTGAAGAAAGCACTTTGGCTAACGAAAACAGTCACTGTCACCTCAAATCATGTGCCTGTTATTTATTTTTATGACCTTTTTACATTTGTCCTTAATTTTATCCAGATGAGCTTTCCATATCAGTTTATCATCAACCCAAACCCACAGAGTGACTATTTTAAAAACAATTTTGCAATGTTGAAGCTATGTCTAAAAAAAATGAGGAACTTCTGAAACATTGCAATAAATTTGTGTCCAAATACTGAACATAAGAGAACACAAAATACCTTTAATGAATGTTGATGTTTTAGTGAGTAGGGACTAGAGTATGTTTTCGGATCAAACATTAAGCAGTCTGTAGTTTATGGGGATCCTTGTTCTTTCTCATTGACCGGTAGCAACTTGCCTTGACTACCTCTCCGCTCACTACATCTGACACTGCATGCAAAAGAAGGGGGAGGTTATCAAAGCTCCTGTCTGTGTCCCGGCAGCGGCATCCGCCTCTCCTGTCTGTGTCCCAGCGGCAACGTCCAGCCCTCCTGTCTGTGTCCCGGCGGCGGCATCCACCCCACCTGTCTGTGTCCCGGCGACGATGTCCGCCCCTCCTGTCTGTGTCCCGGCGGTGGCGTCCGCCCCTCCTGTCTGTGTCCCGACGGTGTCCGCTCCTCCTGTCTGTGTCCCTGTCCCTGGGTCTGCTTCAGCGCCCCCGGTCCCTGCCTGTGTCCCTGTCTCGGTTCCTGGGTCCGCTTCGGCACCCCCGGTCTCTGCCTGTGTCCCTGTCCCTGTCCCTGGGTCTGCTTCAGCGACCCCGGTCTCTGCCTGTGTCCCTGTCCCTGTCTCGGTTCCTGGGTCCGCTTCAGCATCCCCAGTCCCTGCCTGTGTCTCTGTCCCTGTCTCAGTTCCTGGGTCCGCTTTGGCGTCCCTGGTCCCTGCCTGTGTCTCTATCCCTTGGCCGGGCTCTTCAGCGATGGGTCCAAGTTTTGGCTCCTGGGCCCACAACTGGTAACAGTGGCTCCCCCTACTGGTCATCTCCATCCGGGGCTGGCAAATCCCTTTACACCTCTGCCGGCCTGGACCGTCCCGCCAAGGCCTGGTCCCTGGTCCTCGGGGCCCCGGGGATTCCCCCGCGTAGGTCCCATCGGGCCATCAGTCCTCAGTCCTCCTCCTGTGTGTCCTCCCCCTGTTAATCCTGTGTTTGTAATTTCTGTCCTGATGCCCTTTTTGTTGAACATCCTACCTGTCTTGTGTCATGTCTTGTTCTTGTCCTGTCTCATCCTCCAGTCTGTCTGTCAGCGTGTTGTTTAATGTTGTTGTCGTCTCTGTCTGCCCTGTTCCTGCCTTAAGGGGGGTTATGTCAGGACTGACATACCCTGTGTTTAGTGTCAGAGCGTGCTGTTTGGATCCTGACTCCTTCTAGTCTTGGTTTTTGTTTCTTGGAGTCGGGATCTGAACGCATGCTCTGGGTCTTCGTCTTGTGTGGAAGCACATGGCCTCTGTTTTGTTTACATTTGCCATGTGCTCTTCGGTCGCGTGTCTTGGCCCCGGCCCCTTGTTCTCTTGTCTCGTCAGCACTCATTTCGCGCACCTGTTAGTTGTTTGTCCTTGTGCTATTTAATGCCCTTGTGTTTTCTGTCTTGTGCCGATTTGTCTTGTATCTTGGCTCATTGTATCGTGGTTCTTGTATTTTGGTATTGTGTAATTTTGGTGATCTTGTAATCTTGTGGTCTTGCGTCTTGCACTTTTGTGATTTTTTAACTTTGTCATCTTGTTTTCGTTTTGCCCCCTCGTGGGTTATTGTTTGGTTTTTTTTTTAATAAAGAGAGATTATTCTGTTAAACGCTGTCTGCGACTAGGTTCGTTTCTCCCGCTCCTGACAGTAGCACCCACGAACGCCATCTTTAGAGGAAAAGCATTTTATGTATAGCCTATGTGTTTCTGTATATACAGATCTAGATCTAAAATTGCATGTTTGAGTCTATTTGAAATATGACTCAGGAGGTCCAAACTACCTAGGTCTAAAGTAGTTTAAAACTACTCAGCTACTCATTAATATGGCAAGTATATTGGGATGACAATGAAACAGACATTTAGATAATATACAAACAAAAAAGTTGATGCTGGGAGGATTTTAAATCTGAACAAACACATAGATTTCACATTTTTTCTGCAGCATGTACTCGATCTGATATTCTTTTCTTTCATTGTTGTTATGCTAGAAGTGCTAGAATAATTTGTAATTTAAAATAAATAAAGAAATGATAATACAAGCGAAGTAACACGTGAAAAAGGCCTGTTAAAAAAAGTCTGTAAGATGTTTGAATTTTGGAAAATACATTAATTCTCAATCTGAAGGCCAGTGCAACATGGGACATTCTTTGCTCAGAATAACAAATCAATGTGTGTTGGAAATGTTAGCAACTAGCAAGTGATGCTTTCAGCTATTTTGGATTATTTAAACTCCCTTAATTGATAAAACCTCTGAAGACCTGTTTTTAGTCTTGGTTCTTGTTTCTTGGAGTCAGGATCTAGACTCATGCTCTGCATCTTTGTGATCTGTGGAAGCACATGGTCATTGTTTACTTTGTGCCATGTGCTCTCCTGTCTCATTTCTTTACCCCGCCCTCTCGTTCCCTCATAATTCTCCCCTCATTAATTAATTCCTCCCACCTGTCTGTCTTCGTTTTGTCTTATTTAATGCCCTTGTGTTTGCTGTCCTGTGCTGTTCATTTTGCCTGTTGTCTTTTTGCCTGCTTCGTTTTTTTCCCCCCTTTGAGGGAGTTCTTGTTAATAAAGTGTATTTTTTTTGTATCAAGCTGGCTTGAATTTGGGTTCTCCCTCCCTGATATGCTGGGTATTTTGAAAATTGTGTTAATAAAAGGCTAAGGTTTTAATTGCTTTATTTTGTGGTAACTACAAAACCTGCCTTTACAAAACTACAAAATCTGTCTTTAAAAATATAGAATGAGTCAAACAATCAACATAAATTCCATTACTGTTGTTGTTGTGAGTGTCTCTAGATGCTACATACCAATTTTGTGTAATTTAGACAAATGCTGAGGGAGGATTTAAAAAGTAGGGTTTTAATAAAATGGCAGACTAGAAGTAGCTATTATTATGAGCCTAAGAATCTAAAAAAGGATTTACGTGACAATATGTCAGTCATGCGTTATAAGCATTCTCATAAATTTTGTTATATCTTTAGTTTTGTAACAATTCTAAATTGTCAATGCCCAGAATGGCTAACCATGAAATTTGGCTAACCTTAGAACAATTTTTCATATCTTTGGTCCAGTAGGTGATGCTGTGAAGAAACTATGCATGCACCCTCAGGTCTTGCCTGTGATGACACATACCAAGTTTCATATCAAATAATGACCAAGATGGCGGCACATGCATATCGCAAGGCTCAGTGTCTTACCAGATTTCAGAAAATAGTGGTAATTTACCTGGTTATTTGCTGCATGTTTGCTCGATTCAGTTATGTGAACTACACCTACGACAGACAGTTACTTAAACAGTGGACATAAACAGTCAGTGCTCCATCATAGTTCTGGACTACCCTTTCGATTTTGGAGAACTCCCACCGGAGCTACAGAGATCACTGCAGGCAAGCAGACTTCTCACACCGACCGGAGTGTTCTGCGTCGGCGCCGTGACCGTAAACAAAGATGGGGGGAAGCGCGCTTTAGCTAAGGCTAAACCCACACCAGCCAGCTCTACCCAGAATCTTTCTCACCAATGTACGGTCTCTGTCGAACAAGCTGGACGAATTAGAGATATGGACCCTTACACATAGTTGGCTTATAAACTGCAATTTCATGTTTTTCACAGAGACATGTCTCTGTAACAATGTCCCAAACAGCGTGGTGGATCTGGATGGACGTACTATATTCATGGCTGATAGAGTAGTGGCAACCTCCGGTAAAAACAAGGGTGGTGGAGTATGCATTTATGTAAACAAAACTTGGTGCACGGACTCTGCCATTGTTGATACCCACTGCTCTGCTGATCTGGAGTTCCTGATTATTAAGTGCAGACCATTCTACCTACCACATGAGTTCACTTGCATTGTTGCTGTTGCAGTTTACGTACCTCCGGATGCTAATGCTAACGTGGCTATGAAAGAACTCTGGGCTGCTATTAGCAAACTACAAACATTGCACCCGGATGGGACCTTTATTGTGGCTGGGGACTTTAACCTCTGCACTTTAAGACCTGTTCTCCCTAAATTTCACCAAAATGTCTCCTGCACAACAAGGAGACATAAAACTTTGGACCATGTTTACACCAATGTGACTAATGCCTACAAAGTCACACCCCTCCCCCACCTGGGTCAGTCTGATAATCTATCTTTGTTCCTGTTGGTGACGCTAAATGGTTTGAGATAGAAACTTTATATTGGCCATGGTAACATTTAAGTTGTCCTCTGTGTCCTCTAAGTGCCAAATTTCACAACTTTTACCATCCAGTTCTATAGGCTGCCATAGACATCAGGGATCAAATAACAATTTTTGGCATCTTCAGAAATTTACCGTAGAAGGGCAGCACTTTCATATTTATACATTACAGAGCGTCACCCATTGCCCGATCACCACAAAATTATGCATGCTTCTTTAGTATCACAAGATGCATGAGCTCACATAATTCAAAATGTGAAAGTTCAACTTTTATTTGATAATTATTGACCTATGGAGTCCAGAATCCAATTGTACTGCACTGATTTTATTGAGGTTGAGTGAAAAAGAAGTCAAAGTTGTTCAGAATTTGGGGATCTAACTAGTGATATCAATATTTTGTCTGTTTGTCAACTGTGGTATACAATTATTGGTATACATGGTATACAATTATTAACCCACCCAAAAGATAAGATATCAACCCCTGGTAGCCGATTTCTTTCAAAATTCTCACAGACCATTGTGAGTCATGAATCAAACATGCCCATTGTTTCGATCCAATTGGCCTTCATTAACCTTGACTAATAGGTGCTCAGAGTTTATTGGCTGATGGCAACCATGTTTTTCAAGAAAGGCCAATGTCCTCATAGACTATGATGGTGCTTTGGACAAAGACACTGCATACCAATTTTCAGGTCGAATGGACAAACGATTGCAATGTTATGGCCATTTTTGCATTTTTTTACATTACAGCATTATCTAACAGCATCTTTTTATGTAAAAACAGATCAGGCTCCTACATATGTGTACCAAGTTTGGTAACTATACCTCATTCCCTTTCCGTGTTATAGCCCTATAACCAAAAGTAGACCCGCCCACTTTGAATATTTTGATGTTACATCACGATTGTAACTTTTTTGATAATTATCAACAATCTGACTCCAGAGAAACTTTCAGCACTGGTCTGGTTCCGACCAATCAATAAACCTAGGACTAGTTCGCAAAAAATTCAAAATGGCTGGAAGATTTTCATGGCAGAAATGTAAATGGAGATACACATTTTGCTTATCTTGAGCCAAGAATTCCAATGGTATAAGGACCTTGTTGATACAAGAAACGATTTGGGTGAGTCCTTGTGTCTGAGTAGCCTCTTGGAGTACTACCATCTGACCATGTTTCAAGTCTCTGAACCTCTGAAACCTCTCTGAGGTTTGGTCTACATGATCAGTTTTGGGGTTGAATAATAATATATAGCTGCAAGCAGTGATTATCGGGGTTCAGGTATGTTAAGACCTTTGCGGGGGTCTAAAGATATTAGGAATTAATTAGCAGGTGTTTAAAAATGCCTGCTAAATAATTTTTTGCATTAGACATTTAATTAGAAATGTCCCATTTTTATTATAGCACCACCAGGTGGTCAATCAGCATATTTTGTACGTGTCCAGAGATTACATTCTCACATATGTGTATCAAATTTGGTGACCATATCTCATTTTCCTTCCTGAGTTATAGCCGAATAGCCAAAAATAGCCCTGCCCACTCTGAACTTTTCGGCATCCCATTGCAAACGTAAATAATTATCATCTTTTTTTTTTAACTATTTACACTTAGACTCCAGAGAATCTTTCAGCATTGTTTTGGTTCCGATAGGTTGACAAATCTAGTTGTCAACCTGGGCTGGAGGGCTCGCTGTGAACCCTGGAGGGTGAGCACCCCAACAGGAAGGACCTAACAATGATGACCTTGGAAAATGGATTATCGACTATGATAAGTAGTTGCATTTGTGGTAAGGTTTGCAAGAAGAGGGACCTAAAAATCCATCAGGCCCGGATGAAATGTTTGGTACAGGAGATGGTAGCACAGCACATAGAATCAATGCCTAGTGAGACGAAGGAGTAGCTTGGCCCGGAAGCACCCCACAGAGCCCTGAACCTCCAAGTGCCCAGCAGTCCAACTCCAACAGAGTAGCCCAGTAACACCAAATAAAGTGGCCTCCAGCAAAGCAGCACAAACTGTGGCAACAGTTTGATACATCTGAGAATCATAAATAGAAGGACGACTCCTTACTTCCATCATCACAAGCTTCGTGACTGAGAGATTTGGTGTCGGGGAGCCAAAGTCCAGCAAGCCCATCTACATTAAGAATCGCAGGGTAGATAAGATCAAGCAATGTCGGACAGAGCTGTGGATGCTGACGAAGCAGTTCAAGGCAGCAGTTGAAGAGGAGAGGCCACCTCTTGCTGAGCTTCAATATACCATCAGGAAGAAGCTCGACCCGGTGTAGGGCTGAATGGAATAGGAGACGCAGGATTAAGAGAGCTAGGAAGCGAACTTCCTTTTTAGCCGACCCCTTTGGCTTTACGAAGTGGCTATTAGTGGAGCAGGCACAGCACAGCAGGCTTCTGGACTGCTCTGAGGAAGAGGTAGATTACTTCCTGCATAACACCCTGAGCAACCCAGACAGAAAGCAAGAGCTTGGACCACAGATAGTTCTCCTAGATGTACCAGCACCCATAGTGAAGTTTAACATCTCAGAACCCACCTGGATGGAAGTTCAGGAGGTGGTGACAGCAGCCAGAGCCAGCTCTACTCCAGGGTCCAGTCAAGTACCCTATAAGGTGTACAAGTCCTGCCCAGGGTTGTGCTGAATCCTTTGAAAGTTCCTTTGGAGTGGTTTAGTGTATAGGGACCATTGCAAAAAAGTGGAGGCAGGCAGAGGGTGCCTGATCAACCCCAACTGGGTCGCCTGAAGGAATGTCTGATGTTGAAAGACCCGAAACACCCAATGATCTCAGGAAACATCACTAATGATTGTGTCCCAGCGCATCTACGGCTGTATCTTTGCATAGCAAATTATTTGTGAGATGTATATTAATAAGACTAATTAGGCATACTAGGTTTATAGTAGGTTTAAAAAAAGGGTGACTAAACTGATATTACTACAAAATCATTAATGCCGTTCCAGGTAACATGGAGATGGCTTTTAAAAAGATAACATCTTATGGGACAGGGTATAAGGGATTTTCAATAGTACCATGAAATACATACAACACAAAGTAAAATGCATACATAAAATATATACAATTAAAATACCTGAAAATTACACAATGAAAGAGAATGTGAGACAATTTGAGACAATTTGAGACAAAGGATCGGCAAAATAGAAGAGTGTTATAGACTATACTTATATCATATCGCTAGAAGCAATATTAACAATTTACAAAACCCTAAACTACTTAGGGTTTTATAGTAAGGACAGCTGAGAAGATCAGTCTCTCTTCCCTCTGTTGTGGACATCTACAAAACACGCCACATTCACAAAGCCAACGGCCCATGACCCCACACACCCCTCATACACACTCTTTACCCTTCTGCCATCTGGAAAAAGGTACTGGAGCATTTAGGCCCTTACAACCAGTCTGTGTAACAGTTTCTTCCTCCAAGCCATCAGACTCTTAGATTCCCATTAACTGGACTGACACACACAATGCACAACAATCTCACACACACACTCAGAACTGTAACACAATGCACATACACTCACACTCAGGACTTGTATTCAACTTTTGCACATATTCTATATTTTGCACATATCTCTGCATTATATTGCATTTTGCAGATCTTACAAATGCTGCTAATACTGCTGATAATAAATGATTGTTGGGACATTTCTAATTAAATCCCTAATTAAATTGAGTCCCAGAGCTCAAGTAAAGAAAAAGAGCATTAAGTAAGGGCAGAATCCTGAATCATGATGAGCCTCTTGAAGCACTTCATAATGATGGATGTGAGTGCAATGGGACAGTAGTCATTTAGGTCTGAAACTGTAGACTTCTTTGGTAGGGTGGTGGTCTTGAAGCATGTTGCAACAAAGGCACTGTTTAGGGAAACATTGAAGATTGTCGGTGAAGACATCTGCTTTGCCTCTCTGATGACCTGGGACATTTTGGCCCTTGCTGTTCTTAAGGTTTCCTTGTCCCTTGCTCTGAAAGTGGAGTCTCTGAACTTCAGCAGCACACAGAGCTTAGAAGTCATCTATGGTTTCTGGTTGGAGCATGTTGTCATGGTCTTGAAAACAGTCACGTCATTGCACTTGCTGATTTAGCCCGTCACTGATGCCGTGTATTTCTCCAAGCTGGTTGTTTCGCCATCGGTTGCAGGTGGTTTAGAGTGTCTGATGATCGATCTGTATGCTGGAATTAGTGTAACAGAGATGTGGTCTGAATAGCTAAAGTGGGGGGCGGGGCTTCACACAATACACGCCAGGCATGTTTGTGTAAACTAGTTCTAGAACGTTTGCTCCTCTCGTTGCAAAGTCCACTTCTTTCACCACTTCAGAAATCTCTGACGATAATTGATTATCACTGATGATGTTTTAGAAAAATAGGCTTAAAAAACATAAATCACTTATAGCAATAAAAAATTACTTACATTTTATAACCAATACCCAAATTATTATGAGACAGGATGTGGTCACAATGACAAATGCAAAGTTTCATGTCAATAAGACAAAGCGTTGTTGAGACAGCCTGAGATCCTTTATGGCTGTCTATTGCTGTCTAAAATCTTGATGCGTTACTCAAGAACCATTTGATGTATAAAAAAAGGTATTATTTTTTGTCAGAAGGGCCCCTAGTTAATGCATGCAAAATTTTGTGGAAATTGGACGTATGCCCTAGGACGAGGCTGAATCCAGCTTGAGATATAGTGCCTCCAAATGGGCCAACATCACAATATCTCATTAAATTGTATTATCACAAATCCAATTCTTGGGTTCATAACTTCAAAATGGTGCTGTAAAAAGGTCTGGATATTTTCACAGTGATAGACAATGACACTGTCTATAAACCCCCAGTAATAGCTTCAACTTACCTTAAAAGACAGCTGAGATATAGCACCTCCAGATGGACCTACAATGCAATGTGTCATTAAACTGTATTATCACATATAAATTATTTGTCATTAGCACAATTAAATAGAAAACTGGACATTTAAATGCTTGTGAAGAGGCTCAGACTAACAATGACATAACAGGACCATACTAAGACAGATAAGTAACATGAAAACACAACAAATAAGACACAGATTTAAATATAAGGTTAAATATAAGGTGGAGGCATTGGGATATTAGAATGACATTAAAGAGATTTCAAAGTAAAGGGGTATTAAAGTGTTAATAACTTAAAAACTGTATGAAATTAGCCAAGAGATTCAGGTATTTGGCATAACTAGCATAATAAATGGTACACAGTGCCACAGTTGTCATTATATCTTAGATTATATCTTGCATTAATATCAGAATCAGAATGTGACATGTACATGTAATTTTTTTGTTTTTTTATTTTTAATAAAAATTTTTAAAAAAATTTCAAACAAACTTCTTTCACGGTGTCATTAGGGGGTATTGTTTGTAGAATTTTGAGGGAAATAATGAATTTAATCCATTTTGGAATAAGGCTGTAACAAAATGTGGAAAAGGTGAAGCGCTGTGAATACTTTCCAAATGCACTGTATATATTTTAACAGAATTTAATTTTAAAAAGAACACCTAATAAACAACTGTCCTTAATAAAGAATAAAGTCACATCCTATTTACAATGTAAGTGACTGTAGCTTTGTTGATAATAGGACGATTTCAGTTTTTGTCTTACCTTCTTTCTCTCTTACGAATACACTGAGGCATTCTGAGGTCCATTCTATGTGGATGGGCTTCAGGAAGGGCAGTGTGCTCTGTACTGACATTTCTTTTGCTCTGTTATTATCACTTGCTTTTTAATAATATTTAAATGTTTTCTAGGTTGTCAGACTCTAGAAGCTGTGTAAAAAGTAAATCCCGAAGAGGTGCGGGATGAGAACTTGTAGCCTTCTATCTGCTTAACATTATTAGTCACCATAAGCCTTAAACCAGCCCCCATTTTACCATTTATCACACTTCCACAATCTCCATATGTGGATATGTTTATGGGGCAATGTATTGTTAAGAACAGAAACTATTACCTATAAACTGTCTTACCTATTAAAGTCAGTGGCAAATTATTTTTGAACACTGATCAAAGTCTGGATTACAGCATTAAAGTAACTAGTAAGAATAAATCACCTTTCTTTGGGTTGGATCGATTAGCACTTTTCAGTAAAACATCAAAGCTGTAGGATTAGAATTATTTACAAGAAAGATGTTAGTGACTGCACATCTATACCATGTAAATAACATCATCAGACCCCTGTTGTTTCTTGTTGGATTATTAGGTACCAAGCACTAAATTGTGTACGATATTGTTTATCGTCAAATTGTATCTGTTAGTGTGCTTATTACGGTCAAACTCCGAAAGGGGGAAGACCCCATTGTGTCCCTTCTTCCGCTGTTAAGTCTATAAGATATATATATGGGCGCTGTTAAGCAGCCATATATAGGACACTCGGAAAGTAACCATACCAGATTTATAGTCTCTATCACACTGGCCATATCCAGCGTGTATATTATATGTGATTAATATTTGGTCATTTAATATGGGAGGTTTGAAAACACTTAACATGGAAAATACTTTACATAGATTAATGTTCTAAAACATAAAAAAAAAACTTCTCTCCTATTTCTCTTGCCATTAACACCATCCACTGCTAACACAACAGTGTCGTAATCCAAATGGAAGGACAATATTTTTATGTTTTTTATGCATTTTCTTCCCATAGAAAATCATTATATAGAGAACGCTTAATGTGGCTTAACGCATTAAGACAATAATATTCAAATGCCCAGTTCAGGATACACATTAAAGTGTGTCACAACAGACTTACTATTAAATCAAACTTCTGAATAGTTCTTAATTATTTTCAGAATTAAATGCAGGTGACAACTATGCATCGTTTTCTGAAAAGCACCAGGTGGCGATGACACTGTTGTAGTGCTTGGGCTCATCATCAGTGCTTGCAGCTATATCTATTTTTCTATTCTTTTTTCGAGGTTTTAGGGGCCTTTGAATTCCTTAACATGCTCAAAAACTGTTATAACTTGGCACACAGGTCAGAGTCACTGGCCATGGCCCTGTAGAACTTGGGCCTGTCATCAATGCTTTCAGCTTTATTTAGTTTTGCATCCTTACTTGCCTAATACAAATCTCAATTCAAAACTAAAGCAACAATTTAAGATTCTATAATTAAACTAAGACTGATTGTTATATACCAGGTTTTCTTTACATTGGAGTAATTAGCCTACTATTTACAGAAGTACCACCTCTTGATCAGCAACTACACTGGTTTGCATTTGTATAGGGATGGCCCACGTGAAACTGACATTTAGCACTGTGTCGAGATCAAGCGTAGATGTCTCGAAACCATGCTCAGAAGTGTGATTTGAAACACCCATGTTACATGACTATGTAGGCGCGTTTCACAAGTGTTTCTACAGCTGGCATATACCTGCCAAATCTACGTTTGACTGAGTGGGTCAGGAACAAACAATTGCAGTACATAAATGTGTCGTTTTCTTTGCCATTGGAAAATAATACTGATGTAATATCAGGACAGTGGTAACAGGTGACCCGTCCTCTAAGCGGCGCTCGACGTAGAGACGTGAACACGTGCTGCTACTGCTCAGAGGTTTCTGTTCATTTTACCATCTCCTCTCTCGCATCATTTAGCAGCAGAGATGGCGGAACCCGCCACAGCAGTGTTATCTCCGGCCTTGAGCCCGAGCTCAGAGCCGCCGTCCCGTGCGTTGTCTCCCACAGCAGAGGGAACGCAGCGACTCTTGTTTACGCATGACCTGGTCTCCGGAAAACACCGTGGAGCAATGCGATTTGGGCTCGTACGAATGATTCACGGTGAGGAGGATTTTGAGGATTCTGACTCGGAGATTGGCGGTGATGGCGGAGGGAGAGGAGGAGGAGGAGGAGGAGGCGGTGGTGGTGGAGGTGCTACCGGTAACTCAGACAACGAAAGCGGGGCGGCGAACACACGGTCATGGCCTCTTGGTAGAGGATTCGTTCGGATTCAGTGGTATCCCGAAGGGACGAAGCAGGACGTTCGGGAAACGAAGGTAACGAATGGCAGACAATCGTGATGAGTGGTTGTTTTGTTCTAAAAGCAAAACAATATATGATTAGACGTTCACTTTTTAATTTCCATTGTCTCGATAGACAAATGTAATTATTTCAGTGATGCCAAGTTATGTTTAATTTGTTTTTATATTAACCAGAAAATGCTATCAAGCCGTATGATGCCTAAAATGCTGTATATGTAGGCAGTTTACTAGGTTTTGACACTGCTTTTGAAACATGATTTGTCGACAGGGTGCAGTCACATATAAATAAGCCACGTATAAACAAGTCAGATTGTTAGATAAAGAGCTCAAAGCCATAAAGTGGAGGTTGATCAGCTGTGAGAGCTCTGTAATGTAACACGCTGATAATCTTGATTTGATCATATATTTACCCCTGAACAGCGTATCCATATTTATCACTCGTCGATAAAAATTGGTTTGTAGCTCAGACTCGGGAATCGTAAAAAGTGTGTACAAAATAACCCTGAATAGAGGCCTTGCTGTGATGTGTCAGGATTTCAGTATTTTATTTTGTAGGTTTGCAGATGTGCCCTTTTGTTTCTAAGCATAATGGACCAGCCCTGACTGGAACTCACCATTTTATTTTTCCAGTTCTCAGCTGTATTTTTAGAAAGCATAAAATGTGACTGAAAATGAAACGCAGGGCAGTGTTGTTCTTAACGAAGACATCGTATCAGACAGATAACCACCCCACCCTCCAATGAGCCAAGACCCCCATGAGCACATCAGACAAATATGATTTAGAAAACAAAAATCAATAGCTCATTGTATTATTATCTTACTGACAAAAAATTTAGATATCAGAGTGTTCCCAGTACAACTGCAGCTTTTACATTTATGCATTTGGTAGATGCTTTGATCTACCAAGTGCGTTCAAGTTTAAGTTCAACATTTTATTAGTATGTGTGTTCCCTGGGAATGACCTGCTGGGTGACCATGCACTGCTAAGTGCTCTACTAGTTAAGTTACAGGAACACTTATTTCTTACCGGAACAATTATTTTTTGCTTAACATCAACTCAAAAATCATCCACACCATTAATAGAATAGGAAAAAGAGTAACAGAAAGAGTTTATTTCATATTATTAGATACATTATTAGTGGTCCTTGCAAAGCAAAGCATCATTATTACTCTCTTGCATACTACTACTTTTCTGGACAGAACTTCACTACATAACTCATCCCGTATTATTTGTTGTAGACCCAAGAATGAAGGGCAATTGACGGGGTATATTGAGGAGAGGTGTGCTATGACTTTTATAACTGATCAGTGTACGATGCTTTTCGGGTGTATGAGAAAGTGGGTGAAAATTTCCATAGACTTAACGTTGGGCAGAATTTTGTGATGTCTCATCTCCACATCAGAATGTCTTAGAGACTGGGGGTGGGCTCTTATAGCTTGGTTTAGCAAAAAATGGTGACATTTCAACTTCATAGCCACACCCTAGCAGCTAGTTACTGTACTCTAGCTGGTGAGAGTGAGAGGCATCAGAACATCACAGAGACAATTGGGTTGCCTCTTTTGACTCAGACTGGCAAGCAGTCCCTAGCAACCAACATGAATTAGCTATATCTTAGCACCAGAACATTGTAAAGACATGTGAGTTGGCTCTTTTGATTCAGATCTCTCTATTAGTTTTACCCTGTTAACTGTGTAGCTACACCTAGTAACCATTTACTGTATCCTAGCAATCATGTAATGACATGAACATGCTATATCACAGCATTAGAATATTGTAGAGAGATGTGGGTGGGTTTATTTGACTCAGACTTTCAGTGGGCTTTAGGTATTGCCCTGGCAACTTCCTAGCCACACACTAGCAACCATTTACAGCTCATGCTAGCACCATGCTGAGTCATGCGAGCCTCATGCTAGCACCATGCTGAGTCATGCGAGCCTCATGCTAGCACCATGCTGAGTCATGCGAGCCTCATGCTAGCACCATGCTGAGTCATGCGAGCCTCATGCTAGCACCATGCTGAGTCATGCGAGCCTCATGCTAGCACCATGCTGAGTCATGCGAGCCTCATGCTAGCACCATGCTGAGTCATGCGAGCCTCATGCTAGCACCATGCTGAGTCATGCGAGCCTCATGCTAGCACCATGCTGAGTCATGCGAGCCTCATGCTAGCACCATGCTGAGTCATGCGAGCCTCATGCTAGCACCATGCTGAGTCATGCGAGCCTCATGCTAGCACCATGCTGAGTCATGCGAGCCTCATGCTAGCACCATGCTGAGTCATGCGAGCCTCATGCTAGCACCATGCTGAGTCATGCGAGCCTCATGCTAGCACCATGCTGAGTCATGCGAGCCTCATGCTAGCACCATGCTGAGTCATGCGAGCCTCATGCTAGCACCATGCTGAGTCATGCGAGCCTCATGCTAGCACCATGCTGAGTCATGCGAGCCTCATGCTAGCACCATGCTGAGTCATGCGAGCCTCATGCTAGCACCATGCTGAGTCATGCGAGCCTCATGCTAGCACCATGCTGAGTCATGCGAGCCTCATGCTAGCACCATGCTGAGTCATGCGAGCCTCATGCTAGCACCATGCTGAGTCATGCGAGCCTCATGCTAGCACCATGCTGAGTCATGCGAGCCTCATGCTAGCACCATGCTGAGTCATGCGAGCCTCATGCTAGCACCATGCTGAGTCATGCGAGCCTCATGCTAGCACCATGCTGAGTCATGCGAGCCTCATGCTAGCACCATGCTGAGTCATGCGAGCCTCATGCTAGCACCATGCTGAGTCAGAGCTAAAATGCGAGCCTCATGCTAGCACCATGCTGAGTCATGCGAGCCTCATGCTAGCACCATGCTGAGTCATGCGAGCCTCATGCTAGCACCATGCTGAGTCATGCGAGCCTCATGCTAGCACCATGCTGAGTCATGCGAGCCTCATGCTAGCACCATGCTGAGTCATGCGAGCCTCATGCTAGCACCATGCTGAGTCATGCGAGCCTCATGCTAGCACCATGCTGAGTCATGCGAGCCTCATGCTAGCACCATGCTGAGTCATGCGAGCCTCATGCTAGCACCATGCTGAGTCATGCGAGCCTCATGCTAGCACCATGCTGAGTCATGCGAGCCTCATGCTAGCACCATGCTGAGTCATGCGAGCCTCATGCTAGCACCATGCTGAGTCATGCGAGCCTCATGCTAGCACCATGCTGAGTCATGCGAGCCTCATGCTAGCACCATGCTGAGTCATGCGAGCCTCATGCTAGCACCATGCTGAGTCATGCGAGCCTCATGCTAGCACCATGCTGAGTCATGCGAGCCTCATGCTAGCACCATGCTGAGTCATGTTAGTATATATAACAAAAAGCTACTACTCAGGTTTCAAATAATAAGTGATGTTTGAGTTTGATGAATTTTAAGAGAACATTTGCTTGCAGAATTTGCACATCACCTTTTTAAGTCATTATAAAATTTTCGAAATGAACACCTTTGATGTCCTTTGATTTCATAAATACCTTGGTTGGCCATTTTGGGCATTGGCCGTTTTGAATTTTGTTGCAATATCTATTATTATTTAAATATCTTATGAACGCAATTGAATATCTTTACAAAAGTTGGTGTGGTTTCTCATTCTTATTGTCTGAGGGTACTTGCAAGGTTTAAAACTGGCATCCCCTAGTGGTCAAAAGTTAAACTTAAATTTATGCAACTACTTATACACTTTAATTTTCTTTGTTGTCATGCAACTTATCTTTTTAGATTCCATGTCTTATGTTGAGTCTCCTGTACTACCTGTTCACCATTTTGAGTTCTATGTTTTTAAACTCCTTCTAGGTTGCACAACCGTTTTGCACAAAATTTTGCATGCATCATGTAGGAACACTACTGACAATAAGGCCTGTTTCACCCCTCTGACGTATCCATTGCGTATACAGTGCGTATTTTTTCTGCGCCAATGTTAACAGATTAGAGCTTTAACGCAGCGTACAGATGCGGTGCGTACAGTCCGTTCCAGGTGCAGTGCAGCAGTGCTGCGTTCATTTTAGCAGCAAGTCTGTTTTTGCTGTACTGCTAACACTCAATTAAAGGGACAGTGCATTAATTATGATCAAAATGGACATGGATTGATGGGAAACAGTACCCATTGTAACGGAAAAAGCACTGATGTTATCTACTGTTTTAAACAGTCATCATATGGGCAATTTTAAAACAAAACAGATACCAGGAGATATTAGGCTTAAAAATGCGTAGACAGGACATAGGCTACATTTTTTAGAAAGTTATACCAATTGAAAGCACCGGCACATGTAAACACCAGATCGGGTTGAATAACTTCATGTAAATTGGTGTCCTTCAATCTGAATAATTTTTAATCAGAATGACAAAAAAATATGCAAGGCAGCTAGTGTGACCACATCCTGACTGTCTGATATAACAATAAGCAATTGCACATTGCTATAAGTGGTCTAGATGTCCATTATACTAATGATTATTTAGTCATTGATAAATTATTAGCATGTCCTTCCTTTATAAAAAGAAATAGAAATGTAGTAATAGAAACGTCTTATGTAAACACCCCCTAGGAAACACTTTGAGATTAGATCAACTTAAAATTAGTAATTTTACAGGGTTTCCTTAAGGTCATTTAGGAGAGAAGTCACTTTCCTGTAGCACAGGTGGTAGAGAGTGATGCTAGTGACACCAAGGTCATAGATTTGTTTCCCAGGGTTGTGCATATACTGACAAAATGTGTATAGCTTGAATACAACCTAGGTTGCTTTCTTTTAGAAGTTTACTGTATTTTCCACATTCCTTCTTTTTCTGCTGTGTTGATAATTAGACCTTTGAGACCTAATGCAAACAAGTGTGCTATCATCTGAAGAGTATGTTATAAATCAAATATATTCAAATGTTAATATCTGACTTTTGCATAGCCCTTGATGGTGTAACAGCAGGCAGCTTAAGCTTAGGTTTGTTCTGTCGAGCCTTTAAAGGCTCTTTAAAGGCATATTATGCTATTTATAATATGCCTTTAATATGCCATTGTTTACCAACAATGCTATATATTATAATGATTTAAAGATCATTATTTTGTGTATTAGGTGTAATAGAATGTTAACATGGTCAAAGTTTCAAAAAACTAACTAATTACAAATTATAAAAAACAAATTATTTTTTACATACCGTACATTACTGTTCCTCCTCTAAGCCCCGCCCTTCTAAACGTGGGATTTCTGCAGTCCATCCTTCTAAAGAGTGCAGCATGCTCTAATTGGCCAGCTGACACGGTGAGAAATTGTGGTGGAATTATGTTTCCTACCATAATTGCGAATTTCAGCTTCCAAAGCCGTTATAAAGAAAGTTAATAATGTCATTTTACCACATCAATTCCAGCCCGAGTCAGATACAGAGAATGCAGATGACCAACCCGATTGATTGGAATCAACTGCAAGCCCCAGTAAAACAGAACACGTAGTGCATGTGTGTTTGTTGTCTTTTTGCCTTCTGTTATAAGCGAAGAACAGAGGACATTGTCTGTAAACAAAAATCCATCTGCACTTTTGATCGTAAGAATGAAACGGTATGCGTTACTCTGCCCTGTTTACAATTACTCTACGACTCTAAATTCAGAATTTTTTTCAGATTGTCCTAGCAAAATCTCCCACTGAGAAGAGCAAGTTGTCTGCAGAATAAGTCAGCCAACCACTGAGTCGTCTGGCACTGGCTTATTAGTGGAAAACTTAATAGCTTGTGGCGATAGTTGAGTGACTTTCTGCAGCAAGTCATTAGTCTTATATTTGGATATCTGAGCCCGTCATAAGTGGCAACACAACTGCAAAAACTGAAGCCACACCTTCTTTCTTTCTGTATATGTTTGGGCAGCTTTTTTCAGATATTCCCACTTTGACATGGGAAGGCAGGGGAGGAGTCAACCAAGGTGTTTTCGGCAGGTCTGGATTAGTCTTTTTTTTTTTAACTTAAATCATGTTGTTGGAGAATTTAAGCTTTGTAAATTCGCAGACCTCTGCAGCTATTTGTGCATGTATACTACTAATGGAACATACTAATGAAAAAGAAAAACCTGAAAACGCATCATATGACCCCTTTAAGTGACTTACCTATAGTAAGAAACCAAGACTGTCAACCCTGTTTATTCTTTAATATTGTTTTGAAAGTGCAATGCGGAGCCATATGCGACTGGTTATCAGTAAAAACCTGTTGTTTTATGTAAATAAATAGTAGGTTTGTTTTTAAAAGTAATTTGCTATGAGGTGAAGGTGAAAAGTGTCTAGTCTAAACCAATATGTTTTACGATTACAGCTGCATATGCTGTAAATGGTTAATCTGTGGCAAATTAGGGTATAGATGGCATCAGACAGGGAAAACATCCTGTAAAGGGTGTGTATGAGCATGTCATTGCTGATGTATTAACAAAGGGATGTTTGTACAAAACTGGTGCAGCACACACAGGTAATCATAGAGTATGTAAACTGCTAATGATGTAAAATAAGTTGCTAATTAAAATCTATGATTTGAGTGATTAGTTACCAACATTTCTCTGGTATATGTTCTTTATGATTATTTTATAATTTTTTTATATTTGATACCAGATTTTATCAGGGAAGCTCTATTAGCTGCAGTGCCACTGCATAACATCATAAGATTATTTTCCCTATAATTTACAAGAAAACCACTGTTCCCTCGTCATTGTGGGTTCGACAGTGGGTATTTTTTGCAGCTGTCCCAATTTCTGTAGAGTGAACCAGTGGCTCGGTATGCAACAAATCATTTAACAGCCTTGCTCAGCATGTGCACATGCTGCTAATCATATCGTTTTAAACATAATCAACAAAATAACAGTAAGAAAGATGATTTCAGTAATGATTTGGTAAAGCACTTTAAAATGAATAGGAAAAAGGGTGTGTGTCTGTTTTTAAGGCGTGGCCCCTGTAGTGCGGCAGTGTTCTGCTGCAGTCTCTTCTTTCTTTAAACATACACATATATACACAAGCGTTTTGTTCGTTAATGTGTAGTCAAAACAAACATGCAGTGAGCAGATTCATATTGATCTGTGTAATCAAGCCATGTTTTGGGCTCAGGCAGTGAAGGTTACTGCCAGCTGAACAAGATATGAGCATGTTATACTTCAAAGGGTTTACAAATCACAATACATGACATTATCGTAATATTTTCCTTATTATTTCCTTACTATTTCAATTTCCATTGAAATAATCTGTATTTTCTTAGGGTTGTTTTACAGCCATGTATTAGTTTATCAAGGCTGAAATGCCACTGGTGGAGGATAAAATAAAATACATTTTCATATGGAGTGAC
This sequence comes from Chromobotia macracanthus, assembly GCA_036877525.1. NCBI lineage: Eukaryota > Metazoa > Chordata > Actinopteri > Cypriniformes > Botiidae > Chromobotia > Chromobotia macracanthus. The sequence goes on along the minus strand of JAZGTH010000001.1, from coordinate 6,466,131 downwards.
CATAACTATCATGGTCTGTCTCAGGGCCCAAATTGGGGCTGCACAATATTGAAGGAAAATACAGTAATGCTTTACATTTATAAAATTTGTGTAATTTTATGATCTATTGCAATATGCACTTTTATGCACAAGCAAATTATATTTTGCAGCCCTAATCCAGATCTGTTTCAACCTAGTTTCAACGACCTTTTCAGTAACCCTTTCATTTTACATTTATCATTTGTAATCAGCAGATTTTGGTAATCTACGTTGCAGGAGTGTAGTACAGGAGTGTTGTTTCTAGATCAGTCACATGGCTTTTGTGACAAGAAGATGCAGGTTTTAGAAGCAGTTTTAGGATCTATTTTTGGATTGGGGCTGGTTTTTCTGCAGAGCTTGGCACAGCACAGTGATTGTTTGGCCTAGCCTTGAGGAAAACATGAAGAATGCAACCATTGTTTTACAAGGTATGGGTTTACCCATACATTTGAAGACCATGCTTTTGTTGTTTTTTTTCTGCAATTCTCACTTGAAGTAGTATAAGTGAACAGATTCTTTCTGTGTTGTAAATACCCAGTTCTTCTGTTGATGTATTTTCTGGTGAAATGGGAAGTTTGAGCTGTGATATGTTGGGCTCATCCCCTTTTTAGTAAATAGCCAGTACAAAGTTGTATCACAGCCATAAACAATGATTTGCTACTCTGCTAGCTGATTGCAGGTCAGGGGTTAAATTGAGCCGGGGCTGTCACAACCCTTTAAAAATAGATTAGATTACTATAATAACCACAGTTTCACTGTAGGGTCATTCCGTGTCAAATCAACCAAATTTTGGAAACTTCCCGGCTCAGTTTTTTTATTTTTTAAAAATATTTTTACAGAAGCAAAATCAAAATATTAAATGCCATTACTGAGTAATCCAATAATTTGTAGAGGGGGGTCAGAATGACAATTTTCACATGAAATTTGGAGCCATATTAGCAGGGGTGAAAAAATGGCTTAAGATTCATTCCCTCATTATTTTTTTAACACAGATATTGGTAGATCTATTTATAAAATCTGTTAACTTCAGCAATTCTTGTTGGATTATATGTCAGTAAGGGCAGTTGAAGAAAATGAGGGAAAAAAAGCACTTTTTCTTTTTTCTTTTTTTTTCTTTTTTTTTTTTTACAGATTTTACATGCCTATAAGAAGTGTTTGAGATATCTTAAGGTCCTGTTAGATTCTTGTGCTTATCTTGTGATGATCTTTTGGGAACCACATTTGTAAGGTCCTAGATGTGCCTCCATCTAGTTCTGGTCCTTAATTATGTTTGGTGGAGCCACATTCAAAACCAGTAAATTACTCCTGAAACGCATACCTGTGACCTCATTGCATCAGTATTACTGCATCACTGCGTCTGTGCTTCAGAACTACATTTCTTGGCAGAAGAATATTTTTTAAAATATATTTTTGGTGTATCTTCTATTGTGATAGGGCAGTAAAGAAATGACACTAGTAAAACAGATTGTGAGATACAGATTTTGCCCTGTGTTTATTTTATTAATGAAATTTTCAAATATTTTTATGGAATAACCATTTTTATTAAGAAATAAGCCTGTGAAGTTGTGTTTTTAGGACAGAATTTTGTTTCTAGGCAATGGAACAGGAAGTGTATCATCTGCATGCATTTAGTGATCTACATCAAACTTACTTAAACAGACTTTAAAATAGTGGTTATGTTTGGAGTGAAATGAGACTTGGGCCTGTTATTGCATTTTACTCTGAAACTGCAACATTTGGTATTACTGATAATCATTACCTATGAGTGCAGCAGCTCAATTAGTGCCCTTTAATTGTTTACCTGCTGCACCAAGACAATCTTTTTGACACCCACCCTGGGGAGGTGCACCCACACTTTGATAACTCCTAATTTAGTGGGTTTGTATATTACCTTGGATAATACATTTTCACAAAAACAGTTGAAACATATATACACACACACACATACACAGTTGAGGACAAAATTATTAGCTCCCCTACAAAATAGTCTTTGTTTTAAAAGTATTTCAAAAGTGCTTTTAACCAGAGCAAAAAAAAAATTAACACAGCTTTTTTAGACATCCTAATTTTATTTTGGAAGCTTACATTATTTTATATTCCACACAGAAATGAAAATATTACACAAAACATAAAAACTACCAGGGTCAAAATTATTAGCCCCCCACATTCTAATAGTCAATTGTGTATCCTTTTTGCTGGATAACTGCCTGCAGTTGTTTGTTGTAATCGTCAACAAGTCTCTGACACTTCATTTGAGGAATCCTGGCCCATTCTTCTTTGGCAAATCTCTCAAGTTTCTCCAGATTTGATGGTTTTCTGGCATGGACATTTTTCTTTAGGTGACCCCACATATTTTCTATTGGATTTAAGTCAGGGCTTTGTGCAGGCCATTCGATGACATTCACCTTGTTCGTCTGGAGATAATTCTTCACCAAGAGAGACGTATGTTTAGAATCGTTGTCATGTTGGAAGATAAAGTGACGACCCAGACCTAGTTTCACTGCTGACTGCTTAAGGTTTTCTTTCAAAATATCCACACATTTTTCATGATCCCTTCCACCTTGACAAGATTTCCAGTTCCAGATGCACTGAAGCACAGCATAATACTCCCACCACCGTGTTTCACTGTGGGGACGTTGTTCTTTGGGTTGAATGCCTCTCCCTTTTTTCTCCAAATGTAAGCAGTGTCTCTGTGGCCAAAGAGCTCTAGTTTAGTCTCATCAGACCATAAGACACGCTTCCAGTATGAATAATCTTTCTCCAGGTTGTCCTGAGCATACTTAAGTCTGGCTTGAAGGTGTCTTTTCTTTAAAAGTGGAGTTTTTCTTGGTCTGCAACGTCGCAGTTCATTCCTGTGCAGAGCTCTAGTGATGGTCTTCTTAGAGACTATGATTCCTGATGTGGCCAAGTCATTCGCCAGTGTCTTGGCAGTTGTTCTGGGGTCTTTAGACACATCTCTCACTAGTTTTCTTTCCAGTGTCTTTGAAATCTTTCGCTTCCTACCTCTGCCAGGCTTGTTCTGCACTGTGTGGCTTTCTTTGATTTCCTGATTATACCTCTCACTCCGGTTCTTGAGACTTGGAAACGCTTGGATAGCTTTGTATATCCTTCTCCTGTTTTATGTCCATCAATAATTCTTTCTCAAGTCCAAACTGATTTCCTTTGTTTTTGGCATGTTGCTTTCTCAAATGACAGCTCAATGACCCATTCTGAGGCTTTAATACCTTAATTTAACTTAATTATTGAGTGAGATCACCTGTTTCACCTGATCACCTTAACACACATCACCTGTGAAGGTAAAGCACATCACTGCACAAAGGTGGCTTGTGCGATGACTTAATAAATGGTCATTTCTTATAGGGGGGTAATAATAATGTCCCTGGTCATAGCTTTTTCTTCCATAACGATGTTTTGGTGTGCAAATATAAATATTTTGGTCCTTCTAGCGAAAAATAGTATGTTCAGAAATTCTGTGTTAAATTCCTTGCTCTGTTAAATAGGTACTTGGGAATATCTTGAGGAAACCTAAAATTTCATAGAGGGGCTAATAATTTTGTCCTCAACTGTATAGTGTATATATACTATATTTTATAATAACAATATGTACAACAGTTATAAAAAAGCATATTGTTAGCTAATAATAATAAAGAGAAACAGAATTACAGGGGAATAAATATAAACAAGTCACTAACTACAACCCCAAATCAGAAAAAGTTGGGACAGTATGGAAAACACAAATAAAATAAAGTAGTGATTTCTAAATTTACTTTGACTTGTATTTCATTGCAGACAATACAACAGCACATTATTTAATGTGTTCCTCATGATTTTTGTTTTTCTTCAAAAAAACATTTTCAAGAAATGTTTTTTTTTTTTTTAAAGTTGGAACAGGAGCAATTTAGGGCTCAGGACTACTTCAAGACTACTGTCAAGTACCACAATACGTAGTTACATCCACAAATGCCAGTTAAAACTGTATTGTGCCAAAAGGAAGCCCTGTGTTAACAGTGTCCAGAAGCGCCGTCGGCTTCTCTGGGCTCGGAGGCATCTGGGATGGACCATCACACAGTGGAAACGTGTACTGTAGTCAGATGAATCAGTATTTCAGGTATTTTCTGGGAGAAATGGACGCCGTGTACTCCGGACCAAAGTAGAAAAGGATCATCCAGACTGTTACCAGCAACAAGTCCAAAAGCCAGGGTCTGTCATGGTATAGGGTTGTGTCAGTGCCCTTGGTAAAGGTAACTTGCACTTCAGTGATGGCACCATTAATGCTGAAAAGTACATAGAGATTTTGGAGCACAATATGCTGCCTTCAAGAAGACATCTTTTCCAGGGACGTCCATGCATATTTCAACAAGATAATGCAAAACCAAATTCTGCACACATTACAAAGTCCTTGCTGCGGAGGAAGAGGATACAGGTACTTGACTGGCCTGCCTGCAGTCCCGACCTGTCTCCAATAGAGTGTGTGGCGCATTTTGAAGAGCAAAATGTGACAACGAAGACCCCGTACTGTTGCCCACCTTAAGACTTGTTTACAGCAAGAGTGGGACAAAATTACACCTGAAACACATCTTCACTTGGTGTCTTCAGTCCCTAAACGTCTTTTAAGTGTTGTGAAAAGGAATGGCAACATTACAAAGTGGTAAATGCTTTATTGTTCCAACTTTTTTTGAAATGTGTTGCGAGAACCAAAATAGGAATTTTGTTGTTTTTTTTGAAGAAAAAACAATAAAAATCATGAACACATTAAATAATGTGCTGTTGTATTGTCTGCAATGAAATACAAGTCAAAGTAAATTTAGAAATCACTACTTTCCTTTTTTTATTTGTGTTTTCCATACTGTCCCAACTTTTTCTGATTTGGGGTTGTAGAAGGTAAGTACAGAACAACATTAAAAGATGGGTGTGTGTAATATATATATATATATATAATCTATTTTGACCTCCCAAGTGTTGCGATTAGAAATGTTTTAAACAAGCACTTTTAAGTAGTGAATGGTTACTGTTAATAATAATTTTAATCATAATAAAATAACTATAATAACGTTGCAGTCTCAGTCAATCAGTTATGTAATTAATAAAGTCTGGGTATCTTGCAATGTTTGGAGGTTGTAAAGGCGACATTGTAAATTGGTCATTTAAAGGTAATGAAATTGTGCCTAAGACCTTCCATTTACGTTGCTAATTAATCATGTAATTATAATAAGGCTAAACCACTTTTGGTGGACTGTTTTTGGTGTTCTTTTAAAATTAGGAGATTGTAAAGGTGATGTGAATTGGTAATTTATTGATAATGAAATTGTGTGTCTCTGACATTGCAGGTACATTGCTGGTAAGTAATGAAATGACCCAAAAGTACAAATAAATTGCGTAACTGGTACCTTGTATGTTTAGCTGTTATACAGCGCTGAAAGATTATTACCATGAATGTCCCCGAGCGCATATATTGTGTATTCTTTGTTGTAGAAATTAGCCATTTAAAAACATTTGATAATGTTGTTTCCAGATCTGGGCCAGGGTCCACTAATTGGTGACCTCTGCTATATGTTATTGTGTTTTCAGTTGATGAATTAATAGAAGTAAATATAAAATGATGGGAAGCTGTACTGTAATTATCACTTGCTTACTTACCTCTTTCTTCTCCCCACCACTCTTTTTGTATACTGTCTTGATCTGGTAGCTGAAACTTGAAGATCGATCTATTGTGCCTAGAGACTTTGTTCGACATATGAATTCAAACGTAAGTTGTATCATCACTCATCACAAGCATTAAATTAACTGTATAATTAAAATTTTCTAAAATAATTGTGCACTAATTAAATTTAGGCACATTTAATAACAGACCACATGAAATAGAATTGCTGTACTATATATAAATAATCACATTGTAATGACAAACTGATGAAAGTTATTTTTAGTCACAGCATGAAGTTTTGGTATGAATTGTAAAAGCTGTGATCATCTATGTGTTCCTCTATTTTTGCAGAATAAACAGTGTGGAATTGTAACCAACATAAACACTGAATGTGCAGTAAAGCTTGTAGGGACCAACTGTGTCCTGTATCCTGTTAATAGCAAAGACCTGCAGCATGTCTGGGTAAGTTTTCTACCCGTTTAATTTTTACAAGTATGAGTTTTTCAAATGGAAGAATGTTCCCATTTATTGGGAATGTTAATGTTGGGAATGTTAATGTTCCCATTAACATTCCCATTTATCTGAGTTGCCCATCTATTGCCCCTGGAATCGCACATTTTGAAAATTACTATTATTGCTCATTGGCAATTAGTTCTGCAGTAATGTTCTTCTGCACCAATCACCTTACCTGTAAATGTGTGCCAAATTGTTACGAGGTTGCAGAAAAATATGACAGTGCTGATTAGCTGATGAATATGGTCATCATATTGTAATTAATTCAATTTAAAATTTTAATAGATTGATAGTCCTTGTCAGATTACAAGGCTACATTTAAATGTCTGTGAAAGAGATACTTTTTATAGCTCTTTATAACTTTTTATAACATTGTAGTTTTAACGTCTACCAGCTACGGATAACTAGACTATTCTAACCAGCCAAACCGTGATCCCTTGGATCAAACTATGTAAGGGACAGTATATAAACTGCAGCATTACTGGGCTGCATTATAATTTTTTGAGCAAGGCACAAAGGTTAACCTTAGGTTACTGTGGAGGAACTGAACCTGTTACTAACATACTGTAGATCACTCTGGATAAAAGTGATGAATTTTTCATCTAAAAATGATGTATAAATAGGTGTCTAACTTTGTATCCATGTTTTGTGCCTGTCTTCAGTCATTTATGTATGGTGACTACATCGTTTATGACTTCTGGCTGGGAAAGGTGTATGATCTCAGCATCCAAATCATTGTGAAGCTCTCCAATGGAGCACGGTAATGTGATCACACCACCTCCACTTCATTCCATGTGTGGTTCATACAGTGCATTATTGTATAGTGCATGTTATACATTTAATTTCATTTAAGTTTAATTATGTAATCTGAGACCTTAATGTAGGGCTGTCATAATTATAAAAGTTTGTCTGGATTATTTAGTCATACAGATGATTGTGTTTTTTGCTAATGTCAGCCTAACACAAATATATGTTCCCAACTTCCCAAATGTATAATATTTACGTAAAAGCAATAGTTAAAATATTGTCATTTACTTTCTTGCTGTTGCGTCCTGTTCAGCTGAAGTCAATGGGGATGAAACAGCATGTATTTTGGTTGCAACAGTAAGCAAAATCCATGGTTTGGTGCATGTCTCCGTTTTGGGGTAATGATTTTGTAAAATTTTGAAAAAAGCAGGGCTTACAAAGAATGCGTCTTAAAATTATTTATGTTTAGGGATAGTTCACCCAAAAATGAAAATTGTCATTATTACTCACCTTCATGTCGTTCCACACCTGTAAGATCTTTGTATCCACCACCAGAACCCAGAAGGCAAAAAATTGCAAGTAATCCATCTGCAGACATATTTACGAAGATTGTTTTACCTCTGCTTGTGAACACAATGCAGCTATTCCGGGTTCTATGTCAAATTGTTTCGCCCTATGTTAGAACCATGTACATGTGCCATGGTGCTCACGTGAACATGCGTCAGAGACTACTACGGAAAAGAAAATGTTGAATAAAGTCATTTTTTGTTTTTTTGCATACAAAACGTATTAGGGTCCTGTTATGTTTTCAGTTTAGTTTGTAATGTTGCTGTTTGAGCATAAAAATATCTACAAAGTCAGAATGCTCAAAAGTTCACTGCAAAGGGTGATAATCTCTTTAACCACAATAACTTTTTAAGGACTACAATAAATGACTGAGAAATTACAGCGGTCTTACTGGTTTTGTGATGTCATAATGCCTAGAATTTGAATAAACTTCTTTCCTCCATGTCAACTCAGTGAAATTTCCAGACAGTGCTCACTTGGTGGTTTGTTGGGCCAGCTAACAAATCTGATCTCATTACGTAATTGTAAAGGAGGGGCTTTGTTGAAAAGGGAACTCAACAGCCCATTTTTATGAATGGAAACAGTGGTGTAAAAAAAGGTAAAATAGTGAAAAATGAGTTTTTTTTTTTAAACAAAGCATGAACACCTATTATAATGCACCTCAAAAATATACTTAAGACTTCGAAATAAAGGCATAACAGGACCCCTTTAATAAACATGGGTTGCCTTGGTTCTTATTGGTTCGTATTGTGAACTGGACTAAACTCTACTATAGCATGTATTTTAAATCCCCAAAAATAAATGTAAAAAACTTACATTTAATGCATTCTTATTTGTATTCTTCTGGTACCAATCCTATTTCTAAATTAAATAATTTTTCATTGCCAAATCAAAATCAGACGGTGGACATGGCAATTAAATAGGGAATAGTACTTGGGTATGTCACTCATCTCTTCACAGTATTGGCACATAACACACGTGCCATTATTACATCAATATTTTTCTACCAGTAGCTTATAAATATTGACTTTTTTCTACTTATTTCAAGATTTGACACATTCAGGCTTGCTCGTGCTTGGCCTTCACATTACAACAAATTTTAAGCATTTTTCTTAGGGCAAAAACGTACTTTACGCAAGTATGTGATTGGAAATGTTTACATTTATGTGTTTGGTAGACGCTTTTATCCAAAGCAGCTTTCAATGCCTTCAGAATATTCTTCGACATGAATGTAATATTCTAAGTATAAAAATACTGGAAATCCATGAAAATATTTGAATAGCTGAAATCTGAAAAGTATTCCATCTTTTTTTACTATTTTTATGATAAAGTTGCAGGTAACTTCGTGTACTGTTGTTAATGCATGTTGAAGTCAAATGACAACAAACTGATATTTTATCAGAAATCAGACCTGACAGCTCAAATTATAAATCAATATCAAAAGATTACAGTTGCTAAGACATAAGATGTGAAGGATGACCAATAGTGATAATTTATAAAAAATATAAAATTGATAATGTGGTGATGCAAGGCGATATTTAGCTAGTTTGATTCAGTTCCTTGTGATGTTAAGACAGTGGGCAATTAATAAACCCCTGAGGCTTACCAGTACCTTCACAGTAATAAAGTTGGTTGTGTGCTATTAGTTCTATGTCAGCTTGTAAGTATGTCAAAGCCCGAATGTGTCACAAAATAAAGCCTTCAAAGTGTCAATAGGTGCATTTACATGGAGCATTTTAGATTTCAGATTGTCTTTTTAAACATCCAATCCGAATAAAAATGGTTCTAAAAACCTCAATAAGAATAAGAGGCCGAAACAAATGAAATTTTAATAGGTTTGTGAGTGGTGGGTGTAAACTTTTCCTAAATGTATAAAATGGAAATTGATAAAATGAAAAATCAGCTTTGTTTGCAAACTGATTGTGTACGTCCTTCTGCATCTACGTCCTTCTATTTATGGAGAGGTCTGCAATACCCTGGGAACGGATCAGATTTTTTAGGCATGAGTTTTAGATTTTTTTTTTTTTTTTGCACTGGAGTTGGTGGGCTGACAATAGACATTCAGACTGCTCACGGAAAATGAGCAAGCTGGCAAGATATGCGTTACATCCCAGCCTCAAGTGTCTTCAGTGAGCATTCAGGGTGGATTTTGAAGACACTTTGAACTAAATTTCTAAACTTAACCATAAAAATGAAACTAAACTAAAATAAAAAAACAAGCAAAAAACTATGCTCTGTTCAAATCTAACTTAAACTAAATAATCTTTCTCAGCTTTTGTTGTTTATACTTTGATCTCAAATTAATAGGAAATACTTAAAAACAATATGGCTTACAAAGTTGTTCCCAGCCAAGTCATTTACTCATCTGTATTAACTGAAATAAAATAAAAACTATGTTGATAGAATAAAATAAAAACTAAAATTAAAATGAAAACGAAACTAAATAGTAAATTGAAATTCAAAACCAAAAAAAATTAAAACAATTTAAAATCTAAAACTATAATAACCTTGCATCCCATTACTGCATGAACGTTTTAAGTAGCTTGTTAGTGCTGCTTGTGAAGCGAAGCATTAGTATTACTCTCTTGCATACGTCTCTGAACAAAATTTTGGCACTTAATTCATCTTGCATGTAGATCTTGTCATAGACCTGTGAATGAGGTTTCAAATCTAATGGCTTATTGAGGAGATGTGTGCTATGACTTTTGTAAGCTTTGGTAATGCCTGTTTTGTTGAAAAGTGGGTGAAAAATTCCATAATTTTAGCATTGGGCAGAACGTTGTGACGTTATCAAAATGTCGTAGAGACTTGGGGGTGGGCTCGCATCGGTGTGCTTACCAAGCAGCAACCAAAGGTCACATTTAAACTTCATAGCCATGCCCTAGCAACCAGTTACAGTACCCTGGCAACGTTGTACTGAAATAAGCCATATCTCAGCATTAGAACATTGTAGAGACATTTGGGTGGGTTTATTTGACTGTCAGTGGGCTTTAGGTATTTCCCTGGCAATTTTCTAGCCACACCCTAGCAACTGCATAACATCATGAATGAAACCATATTTCAATATATCTATTATGTTAAAACATCCTAGCATCATGCTAGAATCATGCTACATCACATTAAATCATGCTAGCATCAAGTTAATGCATGCTAATGTCATGCTAGCATCATGTTAAATTTTGTTAGCATCATGTTAAGTCATGTTCAAACATGCTAACATAATGCTAAATCATATTAGTGTCATGCTAAATCTAAATATTAGCAAGTACAGAATAGAACATGGCAGGAGCAGGGTTAAGAGATCCGTGCAGACCTATAATGCGATGCTTCTCTAATTAGTTACTTTCCCACCTTCCAGTAATAGTTCCACCTTTCCTACATGGCAAACATTTGTGGATTTTTCATCAGTTCCAGGCTCTGAATTTTTAAATACTCCTCCCATTGGATCTATGATATTGCCACTTCTTTAGGGAATTTATGGGATTGTCACCAGTGTTGGCAAATATTATGCCAAGACATTGAAGATCCTAAATTGCGAAGGGATTTTTGATATCTCAAATGATGTTGCCATGGTGAGACAATTAATTTATGGCAAAAACAGGAAGTGTCATTTTCTGCATGGATTGAGTGATTTTGTTCAAACTTGAGCTGTATGTTTGGTCTTAGGGGCTGATGTCATGGAGTTGGCAATTGTGAGTCAACCGTCGTAGTGCCACCAACTGGCTGAAGGAAGTGTCACTTAAACAGTTTAAAATTTACTCTCCTAAATTTACCCAAATCGTTTAAAACTTTGCCAGATAAAAGAGATATTGAAGATGATGGAAGTAGATGGTAGTAATCTCTTACTGCTATTATTGGGTAACAGCAATAATAAAGCAATAGCGAAACAGGATAAGCAAAATTTACTGTTTATGTAAAATTTAGTTTAATATAGTTACTTATAGTTTTAATAATTTACAGTGTTTTGCACTGTTCCTGTTTGATTTGATACATAAGGCACAGCTTTGTTTTTTTTGTTTTTTTTTTTTACTTTCAGTCTCTTAGCAAATCTTGCATCAAACTGTGCCTTGTTTACAGTAGAATCTGAAGAGTAAAATGTGAACAAATGGACAGGCTTAATAACGCTTTCTGGAACTGTATTAAAAATAAGCTTCAACCATGCAGTCCTTGTGTTAAAATCTGAAGGAAGGCAATGCAGTGAGTTTTCCCACAGCCTGACACTGCCCTTGTCTCTGAAGACATCTTTTGTTATCACCTTTTGTTATCACCTTATCGACTGTCAAAATATCAAGGAAAGTTTTAATTGAATTCATGACCCATGAAAATTTTGGATTTCATTATTATGTTGGTCTTGCTCCTGTAAAAATATAAAAAAATCTAACATTTTAGTTGGGGCCCTCTGGTTGAGTTGACACGGAATGACCCTTATGATTATTTAAAAAATTGAATAATGAGAGATTCGCATGCAGATTAAGAAGTATTTGTTTGGCTAAAAATGTAGTGTAAATGTTTAAGTAATTTAAATACACCTCTGCTAATAATTGAAATTGTTGACACTGCAGATAATTGTAATTAGGCCAAACAATCCTGGGCCCATGGTTATTATTTGTTCTGTATTAAAGTGTTTTGAGTGTAATATGTTTTGCATCTTGACTGTAGATGTTCCATGAGTGAGGAGGATGGTGCCAAACTCTATGATATTTACCCTCATGTCAGTGATGTGGTATGTAAAATGGATATTTTATGTTTGCATCATAAGTTGTTTAATATTGTTTGTTTTCAAATTTGTGGATATTTTTAGCCCTGTTGTATAAAAAAATAGCAAATATCTAAGCTTCTAAGCACCATCCGTTTGTTAGTATTTTTTGCTCTGCCTTTCATGCTAGGGTTTATTCTTCGACGATGCCTATGGGTTCTACCCGGGCCAAGTTTTGATTGGGCCCTCAAAGGTTTTTGCAAATGTCCAGTGGCTATATGGTGTAAAGCCAGTTCTTAGTAAAAAAAGCAAGTTCCGGGTTGTTGTGGAGGAGGTAAGACAAACTTTTAACTCTTAGTAAAAGTCATACAGCACAAGCAGTGTTTGCTTCATTATATGTAATATATGATGTAATTTATTTCAACAGGTAGATGGTTCTTTATCTGTATATAATTGCAGGTTCAGGTAGTGGAGCTAAAAGTGACATGGATTACGAAGAGTTACTCTCCGAAAGGATCAGACAGTGTCTTCCCACCACCCTCCACCATCACAGAGGAGAATCTTTGCAGGTGTAGTCAGCTGTTCACACTGCTGTTCATTATTTTGATAATTTATAAAAGGCAAAAATGTGCTCTGGCAATGAGCGCATTGCGTCTAGTAGGAGCTGGAGCTGGGCCAACTTACAGAATGCTTTGCAAAGGTAGCAGTTTCAGCTTGAATTACTCAGATGGTGGAAGATTCCTTATTCAATTAATGCAAAGGGCACAAACAAATGCTTTATTTTGTTTTGCATTGTTTGTTATAGGTAATGTACTGAATTGTAATGAAGTTCCCGCTGTTCCTCTAGACTAATTCATCTATGTTAAAATTTGTTTGACAAATTTTCCGTCATCTTTCTCTAATGATCAGGGTAAAGAGACTGGGCTACTTTGATCATACTCAGAGGCAGCTGGGAGAGAGAGCATTGTATGTGTTTCCCATTAAGAGTGAAGCCACACGAATAACTTGTGAGGGCCCTGAGGGAGCACCTGCTCATCCTGAGGACCCTGTTGTTCGAAAGGTATGGTTGATTTGGCTAAAACTGGATTGAGTTTCTAAAAGCATATTCTTTGCTTTTTTTATATAATACAGAGTATAGTTTTATAAGAAAGTTTAAAATCCATTTGACCTGTTAATTATTTTTTTGCAGCTAAAAAGAATGTTTAGAAAGGAAACTGGGAAGAAAATGACAGAAAATTTAGATGTTCAGACTAACAACTTGCAGTCAACAGAGAAGGCGGACAGCATGGAAGGTACTGATGTCATTTTCTCTTTTAATACTGACAACCAAAATAGATTGAATTGTTGCTGTTGCCTGGGAGCATCATTGTTTGAATATACAGTTTAACTTGCATGGTAGATGCCATAGCTCTGAACTGAGTGAAGGTCCTCCAGGATGCAATGTACATTGACCAGCCGTTTTATTAGGTACACCTTGCTTGTACTGGATTAGATCCCCTGTTGCCTTCAGAACTGCTTTAATTCTTTGTGGTGTATTTTTAACAAGGTGCTGGGAACATTCCTTAGAAATCTTTTTGAGCATCATGAAATTGCTGCAGATTTGCCAGCTGCACATTCTTGATGCAAGTCTCCAGTTTTGCCATATATCAAAGGTGTTCTATTGGTTGAAGATCTGGTGACTGTGAAGGTTGTTTGAGAAGTCATTGTCATTTTCAAGAAACTTGGGTAAATGTTCAAGAAACTTGTTGTTTTGTGAATACGACCCCAGAAATGTAAGTTCATATGATTCCTTAGCTTTTTAATGTTACTAGCCTGCAAAAAAAAATGCACAATTTTAATTAATCCACAATTGTGGAACATTATGTTAGCTGTTAATAGGGTTTCAGTAACCACAAAACACATTTTATTTGAATAGCACTTTCTACAATACATATTGTTTCAAAGCTAGTTTTCAGAAATGCTATTATTTGTAGTGATTTAAGAATTGCAAATGTTAGTTAGATCTATTTTTTTTATCTGAGGTAAAATGGAAATAAAAGGTAATGAGATGCATTATGAGAATGCTTGGCTAAAGAGATGTGTCTTTAATTTAGATTTGAACTGCGAGAGCCAAATGCAAAAATGCTCTGCCATCTTTAGTGAACTTTGCAATTATAGGTACAACCAGAAGTCCAGAGTTTTGTGAGCATAAATAGCGTGTTGGCTTGTAGTGCGAGAGAAGGTCTGTAACCAGTAACCTCTTTAAGGCTTTATAAGTAAGTACTTTGTAAGTCACATGGAATTTAACAGGTAACCAGTGTAAAGAGGACAAAGTTGGGGTTATATGGTCATATTTTCTGCTTTTAGGGCATACGATAAAGTGGGCAAAAAATTTCCTAGACTTAACATTGTGCTGAATTTTGTGACGTCACAGCTCTTCAGTCAGAATGTTGTGAAGACTTGGTGGGCTCATGTCACACAGCTTAGTAAGCAGAAACAAAAAAGTTAAAGCTCCGCCCTAGGAACTGGTTACAGTACCCTGTAATAGTAAGCAAAGCATCACTATTATGCTCTTGCACACTACTACTGATTTTTCTGAACAAAACTTCGGTACTTAACTTGTCCTGCACCATTTGTTGTAGTCCCATGAATGAGGGGTCAAATTGATGGTCTTATTGAGGAGAGGTGTGTTCTGACTTAAAAGCGATTGGCGTACAATGTTTATAGGGTGTATGAAAAAGCGAGCTAAAAATTCGACCTGCCCTAGCAACCATTTACAGCACCCTAGCAACCAACATGAATTAGCCATATTTCAGTACAATAACATCATAGAGAGCTGGATAATTCTGACAAACATCCATCTATTAGTTTTACCTTGTGAACTCTTTCGCTACACCAGAGCAACCATTTATGGCACCCTAGCAACCATGTGATGAAATGAATAAGAGATATCTCCATAGCCATAACATTAGAACACTGAAGAGACATGTGGATGGACTTAGTTGACTTGGGCTGTCAGTGGGCTTTAGGTATTGGCAACTTCCTGGCCACACCCTAGTAACCATTTATAGCACCCTTGCAACCTTATAACGTCATAAATAAGCCATATTATAGTATATCTGTTGTGCTAAATCATGTTAGCACTATGCTAAATCATGCCAGTGTCGTGATAAATCATGCCAGTGTCGTGATAAATCATGCCAGTGTCGTGATAAATCATGCCAGTGTCGTGATAAATCATGCCAGTGTCGTGATAAATCATGCCAGTGTCGTGATAAATCATGCCAGTGTCGTGATAAATCATGCTAAAATGTTAAGTTTGTTAGTATCATGTTAAACTATGCTAGCACCATGCTAATACATAATAAAACATGCTAGCATCATACTAAACGTCTCAGTATTATGTTAATGCTAGATTCATGTTAAAACATTTTAACATCATGTTAAATATAAAATAGTATCAAGTTAAAAAGTAGTAGCAAACAATATTAACATGTTAACAATACACCAAAACATGTTAAGTTTGTTGCCATTTTGTTAGAGAATGTCAAACCTTATTTTTTCAAACCATTTTTTACTTTTCACTAGTTCTCTTAGTTTTGAAAAAGGACAACAGAAGACAATGCAACATACAACATGGATGCTAAAATATACAAATACCCTCTCATTTCAGGTAATTGAAAACACCACTGATTTGCAATGAAATCAAGAATGACATGCTAAAATAGTGTAATTGTCATGCTGCCTTCAACAAATAGGACATAAGGAAATAAACATAGTGAAAAACTGCACTGAGAAGCACTGTGAGGAAATGGGTAAAGTCTCATGTATATAGTGGGGTGTTTATTAGTGCAACTGCTTTGTCGTAGAAACTGTTTTTGAGTCTTGATGTGCAAGCATACAGTGTCCTATATCGTTTACCAAACAGCAGGAGGGTGACCAGATTATGGCCTGGGTGTAAAGGGTCTCTAATGATGGCTGTGGCCTTTCAACTACAATGTAACCTCTAAATGTCCTCCAAACTGGGAAGCGGTTGTCTTCTCTGTTATTTTTTTTATGCACTCAAGAGACTTACATTGCAATGCAAATGTAACCTGCAGATGTAATCTTGTGCGGGTTTACCGTAGGGGTGTGATAGATATATTGTGTGACAATATCTTAATTTTTTTTGACAATATGTGAAAAAATATTATCAAGTATGTCACTTGCTTTCAAAGAAACCGCATTCAGTGTTTACAAATTCACTCTGTTCTGTAGTTCATGATCGCTACTGTTATTAAATAATAATAAATAAAAGACCTATTTTCCTTCAGTGTGTTGTTTCCTTAATAAATATTAATTGTTAATATTATTAAAGTTTTATAAGACCTTTACAAATTTTCAAAGTTGGTGACTGGTTATTGTTTTAACTTCCTTATCAAGGGAATGTGACTTGTGGTACTACAAGTGGTTATCAGTCCACCAAAAAACACGTCTAATAAAGAAACACAGACTATATGATATCTGAACGTTATATTCTTGTCATAATGTTGCGCATAAATATATATATTTTTTTTAAATATTTTTTTGTGTTTTTGGTTGTATAGTATTTGCAGCACAAACATCAAACTGATGGTGTTTTCTTAATTTTGTGGTGTTCAATCTATTTGTATGTGTTTTCTTGAATTGAATAATGGAATAGCTAATAAGTAAAAAAAAAAATGAACAAATACATATTGATAAATGGATAACAAAATAAATGAAATGCAACATTTCAGTCACCTCTCAGACAATACAAAAAAGGTTATTCTTAATGGGAACTCTGATCGTAGATACCTGTATAAATCCTTTGAGATGGTTGTGTGTGAAAATCATAGCATATCAGCAATGTCCTAAACCCATCTGGCACTAACAACCACCCCATGTTCAAAGTCACTGCAATCACTTTTTCGATTCTGATGGTTGGTTACTACAATTTGGCCTTCTACATGCTGTCTACATACCTAAATGCAGGAATTGAGAAATTGAGTTACTGGCAGTTGACTATTTGATTTGATATTTGCTTAAGTGCGTTATAGCACAATTGAACGGGTGTGCCTAGTAAATGGCCGTTAAATATATTATTGTATTTTACGAAACATTTTATGCAGAGCAGTTCTTAACATGTTTACTTGAAGGTTTGCAAATACAGTTCTTAAGACGTGAAGCTATACTGTACGTTATGATCCTTTCAGCTGCTTATGATGCCTAAATTAGACAGCGGATTTAGAAAAAGGTTCCCCAATCAGACTTTTTCAAACACTTCCTAGGTAGGGCATTTGTCTGATTTTTCACGAAATTTGCTAGGTAGCATCTAGACACACTCTAGACAAAAGTTTTTAAAAGCTTTTTGATAAACCTTTTTGATAATTTGGCAAAAACATTGACGCAAGTCTGAATCTTTGTAGCGCTTTTACGTATTGACGTAAAACTTGGTATAGGTCATTACAGACATGACCTGAGGGTACATGCACAGTTTCCTCACAGTGCCACCTACTGGTGCCGAGATAGGGCATTCAAAAGTTTCTAAAATCACGAGGGTAGTTCCCATAAATTCTTTGAGGCATGCCAACTTGAACAGTATCCAGTGTTCCTTGGTCTGCCTTTTTGGGCATCTGCAATTTTGAATTTAGTCATAAAATGCATTATTGAAATGCAGTTGGGTAGCATTACTCAATTGGTATGGTTTATTGGGACCATGTTCTGAGAGTACCTGCAAAGTTTGGGACCTGCACCCTCTAGTGGTCAAATGATAGAATTTATGAAACTGCTTATAACCTTTGATTTGTCATGTTTTGCTATCTGTAGATTCCTTGTCTCATGCCAAGTAGTGCAATACCAAATTTGTTATTATTAACACATTTCCTGTCAGCCATTTTGAGTTGTAGAAGAAACACACTCCTAGGCAGTACTGAATGGAATGAAATTTTGCATGCATTATCTAGGGACACTCCCCTCAACAATTTTGATGGCACACTGCCAACAATGCCATCTGAGGCTGTACTTTGCAATGCTTTGGTGTATGAACATAAAACTTTGCACATCATTGTGACCTCATCCTGACAACCTCATTAAAATTTGATGACACTGCCACGTATTGGTCAAATTATAAACTCTTATGCTGTTTTAAGTGGTTTTAGTTTTTCTTTGCCTTTTTGTTAAACTCTCCATCAGTGATTTCCAGTAATATTTCACTCTGCACCCATGGTGGGCTTGTACTGATAATTGCTGCTTGCAGCAATATTTTAAAATTGATACTGCTCCAGTTTTTATGCATTGTATGCTTCTTTGATAGTTTTATAGTAGTTTGGTTATAGTGCAGCTGCGATGTGATGACTTAACATGTCAGATTTGCAATTATTAGATTAAGTTCAAGTTTAGGAACATGCAAAATATTTCACTTATTTCACAAAGCATTTTTTCAACTCATCATGATTATGTCATGTTCGAAGTCACTCTCAGTTTCAGACTCTGTTGTACCATGTTTTATTTCTTAGGTGAGAAAAGATCAATGCAGGAACAGGACTATCCTGATGATAGGTCTGCCCCATGTTACCCCAACAACGGTCCTGTTTCATACCAAGGTGCGGTAGAGGAAGGAAAGGAGGCACTGACAGACACCTCTCTGAGACAGTTGGTCCATCTGGGTGAGCAAGAGTCAGATGAGGATCCAGGGGACGACTCCGATGACACTAGCTCCGTTACTTCCTCTGCCAGCTCTACAGCCTCACTACAGAGTGGCCCATCCCGGAAGAAGAGCATCCCTCTGTCTATCCGCAACCTGAAGAGAAAGCACAAGAAGAAGAGGACTAAGTTTTCACGCGAGTTTAAACCAGGAGACAGGTGATAGAATCCACAACTAACGATAAAGATATTGACCATTATATAAACTGCTGACAGAGCTGAATTGAGGGTTGTAATTATTTTATTGGTTTTGGGCCCCAATAAGTGAACAAAGGTAAAGGTTCTCATCTGGCAATAACTACAGTGCTTTCAGAAACTTTTCAACCTCCCACCAACCCAATTCTCTTTCTTTCCCCCCACCCCCCCCCACCCCAGGCACACACAGTATATAATAACTGTATATCACCTGTAATAGAGATATGATAAATATGACAGGAATTTAGTAGACCTTTTAAACCAAAGACACTTACAGTTCATTCAGGTACTTCATCACAGGGAGTCAATAACATCAGAAGTACTGTGCAACGTTATTGTTACAAAGTTGTAACATTTGTTTGAGAATACTTTTTTTAAATAGGGAGAGTATTTGACATATTCCTGTGAAGTACTCACAGAAGAGACAGATTTTTACCTGTTTATTAAATTTTGTAAGGGATGCAGCAGACCTAGCAGAGTTTGGAAGATCATTCCAAGGAATTATGAATGTGAATGACTTGAATTTGATGTGTTCAGTAACTGGGGCCTGGACAAGGAGCTGTATCACATGTTCAATAAGAAGGATTTCCCTGATGTTGTATAGTCCAAATGTACATGACTGCAACATGACTGCATTGTCTTAATGTGATTTGAGAATGCCAGCTGTTTGTCAAAGACTACGCCAAGGTTTCTGGCAGTTTTTGTTGGTGTTATGGTTGTAGATGGATGGTGAAATTGCGCAGAGCTTTAGGGAGAAAGAAGTCTGTCTGTCTTGGAAAGACAAGAAGTCTTGTCTTAGCTAGGCTGAGTTGTAGGTGTTGTTTTTTCCACAGGCTGTGTGTCGCTACTCTGTCATCATCATGATACTTTGTCATGATAAGAGAAACCATGTGCCGGTATGATAGGACCTAATGATGAAGTGTAAATGAAGAACAGTAGTGGTCCGAGCACCGATCCTTGAGGGACCCAATTCTCACCTCTAAAAATAAAAATAATCTGAACACATGATAAATACTCTAAAAGCACAGTTTTCTGCTTTTCCTGATATTACAGTAACCACAAAATAAAGTGCACACTATTTCGTCAGGGTTTCACCACAGGGTTCACCACAGTCACAGAGAGAGAATTATGATTGATTTGTGACTGATACAGTCTGAACTGTTGCTTCAAAACTGACAAGGTGTGGAGCTTAATCAGAACAATTAAGCCCCATCCTTACATTATGGCCACAAATTTTTAAAAATCTTTAAGGGGGCATGGAAGTTTGCTTATCCAATCTACATTTGTTTTGTGGAACTAGGGAAAGTCTTATGACCGTGTCCCCCAGGTTGTCTGGTAAATGTCCGACTTTGCTGTGCTGCTAATGCTTAATTAAAGTGACAATGCACTTTTATGGTCACAATAAACCATGATGCTCCTGTGGTTTACAGTCACCATATGATTTTCAGCACCTTTGAAAGGAATGTATGAAAATTACAGAGCGTTGCAGATGATATGCAAATAAAATTATATTTTGGCACGCAAATTAATAAATCATTCCCACAACTCTAAGCACATTTTACAATTTTTTTTTTTTTGTGTTTTAGTTACAGTTGGTAGACAACCGGAATTCAGATTACTGGTGGTTATGCCACAGTAAATAAAAATTGTTTACGTGTGAGAATTATTCACAGATTTATCGCCAGATAGCACAAAAAGACAATTAGGCAGCTGCTGTTAAATTAATATTTATTTGTGGGTTAAGATTCAAGAAAGTGTAATGTAACATTTAGTAAAATTTCAATGCAGCATTATAAAAATTTAATAATTCATCTTGACAAATTTATTGTGCATAGGTTCCAGCTTCATTACTTAGTGCATGTACATGGAAACATCACAGTCATTTCTTACTGCATGACAGGCTACACATACATAAATAAGTTATTTACATTTATAATGTAACCAACTAAAGCAGGTTTAGGAGATTTTTAATAGTAATTAAAGCAAACGTTTTGTTTACAATCAGAGGTTCAAAATGATAATTTTCTCATGACTAAAGATGAGTCTATGTCATAACATACTTATACAGTATTAATAAAATAATAACAATAACCACCATCTTTCCTGTCCTTGCATGCAAAATGAAATTGAAACCGTTGAATCCATCATTTGTTTTCAATACAAATAAAGATTCATAACCATAACAATATGTCAAGAGCCAAGGATGAGACCAGTTAATAATAGTTGTTTATTTAAGGCTATTTTGGCTTTATACATCACATTTGAACCTCACTTTAAACAGTGGAGAATCTAATGTTTGCTTAATTAAACACATTATTATGTAACATTTCCCCATGTAAAACATAGCAGTGAAAGCACTGTTTAGTTTGTATGTCCACAGTTGTCGCTCTTCCTGTTTCCCTGTTTGAATGGCAAATACAGACTACTGCCACCCGCTGGTTTGGTAGAGTTATGTTCTCTCACTAATGCACAGACCATACACGCTAGCTGGCCATCAGCTGTAAACTGAATGAGGTCCCTGGTGTAGTTAGAAAGCTTAGAGGTGCCTTACTAAAGGTCGTGGATGTAATGTCTAGGTTCACAAACCTCAAAACTGCATGTGAATGAGAGCACAAGAAATAAACAGGACTGATAAAAGCTTACCAAAGGAGGAGTAAAGACATTAGTCATGCTACATGAATCAGTCAGTAATGAGTGCGGCTGGTGTAAACAATGGTAAAAACAAGCACTGTTTGCTTTGTATAGTTCTAGCTCTTCTGGTTTCTGGCTCTACGTGCTAGTTGGCCATCAGCTGTAGCCTGTCAAATAAAACTATTTTTCCCTGAATGCCAAAATTGGCAATTCACCAACTTCATTTGTGACACTTTGTTGAATGTCCTTTTATTAGTTTTATCCATTCCATTGTTTCAATAGACAAATCTTGTGTTGTCCATGCCAGGTTTCTTTTCAGTTAGCCAACAGCTTGTAAAGGTCTGTAAGCTCTGTCCTTCTACAGACTATTCTGCATTTTTAGGCTTGTATTGGTATTTAAGAAATGCAAATTTCAAATGATTTAATAATTTTTGTCCTTAACATTGAATGATTTAATTTTCAGACTTTTTTCTCTACTTATATTTCTGATGAAAATTGCCATTGATTAAAGAAATTCAGTTTATTTGGCTTGAGGCATGTTTTATAAAGCCAAAATGTTTAGCTATTAAATAAAAATATTTTTGTTATAGCTGTTATTTTTTTTCTGGGGGAACATCCTCAAAGTGTAGTGTTTATATAATTTTTTGTCAGGGTTGTAATACTAAAATGAAGTTGTGTCTGAACTGTCCAGGCACTACAACATTTGTGGTTATTTCATTTACAATGTCAGCTTTGGATGGGACTCTTTAATGTTATTTTTGAAAATCTCCAACTGGGAAGCTGGACGTTAGAGCCTACATAGGCAGCACTTTTAAATTTGCTCTGATATCAGATGCTTTGGCTCCTGGTACAACTTCAACTGTGTGTTATTGACACAGACAGTTTATTGCTACTAAAATGTGGAATTTATATGTAAATGAAAATTCTAGTTTTATATTACCCTTTATATTGTCAATCATGATTATTAATGTCAATAGAATACTTAAAGCGTTTAGTTCGCTTTTAATGTAAATGAATGAGCTGAGAACTGTTTGTGAATTGTTTTATTGCTGCTCTATGCATTTGTAAATGAAGATTTCACATTGGTTCTCTTAGTAGCATGAAAAACACTGTTTTTCAGTCTGGAAACATTGTGTACAGAAAGCAAGCAAAGAATGTTTTCAATTAAGCTGACTACACTCGACAATTGCTCTCTTACCTAAATTGTATCTGCACTTTGTTAGTGACTGCTTTCACGTTCTTGTTCTTCCTTGAACATCCTTGATAAAGGTAACTCTGGTGAGGAAAAACTCTAGAAAGAACTCAAGACAAGCCATTCCTAAACCTGTGTATGCAGAAGTAGAGATTACTATAAAACTCAGAACAATTCTGAATAAATACAACTGAATAAAAACACTTTTTTGTGTTCATAAAAATGTTTGGTAAACTTACAAATCTCCACACTGATATCTGGACTGTTGAGTAGCTGATGTTCAAGTATATTGCACAAAATCATCAAAGATATTACCCCTTGGTTTACTTTTTCCTGTGACTGTGCAGTTAAGGAGGTTGGGAGAGGGAGAGTGGCATTGGACGAAAAAGCAAAAACAAAATGTTTTGTAAATTTAATTTTTATACACTTGTTCTCATAAATTTTCTGGGGACCCCTAGTACCTTTCTGCAGAACCCTGGTGTTCCCAGCGCTGCAGTTTAAAAATTGCTGAACTACTGTAATGACAGACCTGTTGCTCATATGCAACTGTAAAAATTTTTATAATAAGTTTTTTTATTTTGTCAGTTTTGTTTTTGTCAGATTTGTTGGGCTGTTAATTTTTCTATGCTTGCGCCCTCTTCACATGCAAATGAGCGTGCATGAGATAAGCATTCAAGCTTACACACAGCTGTCAAGTCCAATACAGTTTATGGCAAGAGCCTTTAAATTATAACTAAATTATAATTAGATTATAACTAGTTCATTAAACAATCTGCACTGAAACATGCCACAGAAAGTATTAAAATTACATTGTAATGGTCAGATCTTATATGACCACAATAAAGGGTCAGAAGTATTTCATTTAACTATCTATCAAATGGAATAAGTCATAATAAATAAGTCACATTATTAGTGTGTGTGTTTTTGTCTAGGGTGGCAGTTGAGGTTGTTTCCACTGTGACCTCTGCAGATGTAATGTGGAAGGATGGTCGACTGGAGACAGGTGTCCGCTCCAATGATCTGATTCCTATCCAGCACCTGGACAACCATGAGTTCTGCCCTGGAGACTATGTTGTAGACAAGCGGCGTATGTGCTCAATACCATATTCTGTAATTTCTTTGTTTCTTGCTTTGATTTTTGTGTCAATTAATTCAAAGACTGATTTAATTGCCAAGTCTGCTATAGCCACAACTACATTTACATCACTTTACATGAACTGTTTGTGATTCCTCCAGCTCAGGCTGTTCAAGATTCAGGTGTCTACGGGGTTATTCAATCAGGTGATCATAAGGCCAGAACCTGCATAGTCAAGTGGGTCAGACTCAATGCTGCTGGTGATGATGTTGAGGTATTTTTTTATTTTGTCATTAAAAAATATTTTAGTAATTAACGTCTGTTTCTAAATGAATAATTAAACCTCACATATGTAGGTGATTGGAGAAGAGGAGGACGTTAGTGTTTATGACATTTCTGATCATCCTGATTTCCATTTCCACACAACTGATATTGTCATCAGGATTGGCAACTCAAATACAGAGGACTGTGAAAATGAGGTACAAAAACATATTTGACAATGTATTTTACAGCTTTCCATGTTTAAAATATTACTCATAAAAGCCTGAAAATATTACGTCTGAAAACCAACCTGAGTTTGATTGCAGTTAGTGTTACTGAAATGAATGAAAATTTTTTTAGGTTTTAACTAGTTCATTAAATTTCTTTTTTTTCATGTTTTAAGTAAATTTGATTAAAATGCAGCTTTTTTGCTGCTAACAGCCTTCGTGCCTCATTGCACACTACACCTGTTACCTGTGTTGTCTCACATGTAGAGGTCTGTTGGCCAAGTGTGCAGAGTGGAGCTGAGCAGTAAAGTTGAGGTTGTGTGGGCTGATAACTCTAAGACGATTGTCCTGCCCCAGGTATGCTTACATCTGTTTGGACATTAAAATTTAAAATGATGCACAAGTTGCTTTTGTTTGTCATTTGTATGCTGCTTTGGGTAAAATTGTCTCCTAAATAATGAAATATACAGTTTGGTAGTCAACCAGACTGCCTATTACCGCTGTGTTAACCAAAATAAAATCCATTCACAACCGTTTGCACCTTTAAAAAGTTTCATCCAAATATCAAAATGTTGTCATTAATTACTCATACTAATGGCATTCCCAACATGTAAGAACTTTAGATATTTAAGATATTTTAGATGAAATCTGAGTTCTTTATGCCCCCCCGTAGATGGCAGTGCAACTATCACTTTTGTTAAAATAGTCCATGTGACTACTAGGGTTACGACGATCTACTATTTAGTATTGGAATTGACCTGATACTGGCTAAAAATGTTGGACTCAATATCCCTAAAACCCAAATAAAAAGTCCAATCTTAGACAACATAATTTAAATCCGTTGAGTGACATGCTTTGAAGACAGATGTGTCGTGGAGCTGTACAATTACAAAAAAAACCAGCTATGTATTGAATGAATTTATCACAGTATCACCTGTTTGTGTGTGCACGTGAGACTGACAGTCTCAAGTGAGTGCGTTTTCCACTGGATGCAACCCCAGTGCAACAATGTCTGTACAGCAAATAAAACGATATAAAAGTTACTAAAATATCTTAATTTGTGTTGCGAAGATGAACAAAGGTCTTACAGGTGTGGAATGACATGAGGGTAAGTAATGATAGAATTTTCCAGAATGTTTTGGTGAATTGAATCTTTAAAGGTGGAAACATTTTTTGCAAATGGTATTGTTTTTAATGAATGAGATAAAATAATAAACTTATCTCACAAATTTACCATGCATAGGTGTAGGATTCTAGCATCTTCATTTAACCGCATTTACAAAAGGGTGCATGCACAGTTTGTCCAATTTGCACATTATGCGATTTGTGTTGATTGGTTAAATTGTTCTCTTATACTGTGTTAAAAAGTACAGCAAGCATATATAGCCTAAAGTCCATTTTATCTTTGCAAAACTTTGTATTGATTTCAAACTTTTTAGGTGTCATTATCAACATTCTGACTGCCTCATAAAACTTTGGTGACAGTGCCACCTATTGGTCAAAAGTTAAAAACTGTTAATGTTATAATTTTTTAAAAAATTTTTTTAACTGCTTTTCTTGATCTCATTAACTGATACGTGCAAACATTTTCCCTTGGTGTTGATGGGCTTGACCCTGTACTTGCTTTATATTTATTGTCATATCATCTTTATCATCATCATCGTTTTTGTTGTTGTTGTTATTATTATTATAATTACGGGTCAAGCCCCTACATTCATTAGCTGTGGTGGTGTTCTGCTCTGGAAGTCTATGGTAGTCCAGTAGTGAAATGTGGCACACAGATAAAGGACAGTCTGAATTGTTGCCAAAGCAAATTTGTAGACTTTATCTCAGACCTTGTAGCGCCTCCAACAGTTCAAATTTTCACTCGTTTATGCGCATAGCTTCTGAACTGTAGGTCCTAGAAACAAAATTGTCAAATTTGTCCTATTTTTCCCATGAGGTGCTACAATAGAAAATCTTAAATATATACTTGATGAAGTTGAAAATGGCAATCCTGTGCATCCTCTTTAGAGGATGTCCTAACATTTTGTAATTTCACTCAGATTAATTAAAAACATGGCAGCCTGCAGCCAAATTAAATTTTAGCACCTAATAATGCCTGAATGACCTTACAAAAATTGACATTTATAGGCCATCTAAAACAAGTATGTGTTCCAGATTTTGTAAAAAATTGCCCACACGGTGGTGCTAAAAGCAGTCTTTACATTTTTGCTTATAACACTACAATCGTAATAAAATCAAACAAAGATTTTTCAGAATCCTTGCTTTAAGCATTCAGTTCTGTATAACATTTGTTTTCAACATTCAGTCCTTTTTTGGTTCTCCAATTCACATTAAACTTGGCATGCATAATCTCCAGACCCTCATGACAAAATGTTCTCAAAATAATGTTGATGGGCAGATTTGTTTAGCACATGCAGTTTTTATATTTGTCAGGTGTAGCCTATTATAACTAAAGGGCCTACATCTTGTGCACACAAGTTCAGTTTCCCAAAATTTTTCCAATGTGTAAAACAACGTTCTGAACTAAAATGCTAAGTTTTAGCCATTTTTGATGAGGGGGGCAACCAGCAATTTTTTTTAATGATCAGTCACTTTAATTCCTAGATGAAGGGTGTCATTTCTTATTTTGTCTACTAGAGGGTAGACTAGTGTTACAGGATAAGAAAACATTGTAAGTCACTGCCATCAGTGTTTTATGAAAGTTAGGTGAGGAAAGTAGCCATATCATTACTACTAAATTATTCAGTTGAGGCCTGTTCCTCATTTTTCCAAACCTGCTTAGACCCAGATAATTACCGCTTCAAATAATTTTGCAGCTTTTCTAACATAGTTTTAGGGTAAACTCTGTTAGGTATTGTGGGCAATAAATTCTGCATGCAGTGTCTTTGTTTTTTCACATTTGTTGTACATCTCATTCTCTCTTTCTCATAGCACTTGTATAATGTGGAGTCTGAAATTGAAGAAACGTATTATGACTCAGCAGAAGGTAGCAGTAGTGGTGCCTCATCTGAAGAATGGGAGGATGAGAGTGATAGCTGGGAGACCGATAATGGACAGGTGGAGGAGGAAACAGGTGGTAACACTGCCCCAGTCTCCTCCCCCACAACAGGTGCCCCTGCTGATGGCAAAAACCATGCTGTAAATGCCTCCACAACCACAGACCTACCAGGAGCCATCTCTACATCTGAACTGCCTGGTGGTACTGAATTTCCCAATTAAATTACATATTTATTATGCATTATATGAAATGATTGAAAGTAATTATAGGAATGTTTTAATCTAAAATGCAAATTTGCTGTGAATTTACACTTATCAGTAGGTCATTCAATATCTTAATGACATTTATTTCTTTAGTAGAACAGTGAAGGAGATTTAAGCTGAAACCATTGACGATATTTTGAGGTCTCATGATGTAAAACAAGCAGTGTGCAAGAAGTTATTATACAATATTGACATTATTTTAATTATTATTCTTATTATTATGCCCAATGGGGTAAAGACTGCTACTGTGTCCGTTAGTGTGCTTATTATTCTTCTTTTGCTCTTGAATCTATGGCAGCCTATAGAATGGTATGGTAAAAGTTATTCACACAGATAGAAATAGTCTGAAATGTAACCATGAAATGTAGTCTGATTCTGTCCATTTTTAATTTTGTCATAAAATACAATATCTTACAAATGCATTTGAGGATTATTATAGAAATGGGGGTGTGGCTTATTAGGACCATGCTCTGACAGTACCTGCAAAATTTGGGGCTAGCACCCCCTAGTGGTCAAAATGTATGAAACCGCTTAAAACCTTTGATTAATTTACTGTCATGACTGTCATATGTCTGCTGTCTATTGCTGTCTATAAGCCTTTGGCTTATTCAAAGTACTGCGTTATCAAATTTGTCATCAACAATATGTCCTGTCGGCCATTTGGAGTTATGTAAAAAAAGGCTACTTTTTTAACTTCTCCTTGGCAGTTTGTCTGATTTGCACCAACTTTTGTGTGCACCATCTAGTGATACTCCTAACAAAATGTATGAAAACTTTTTAATACACCAAATGGTTGTTGAATGATGGCACAATGCCAAAAAGCACCTGAGACTGTAACTTAGACTGTAAAAAAATTTTGCATGTCATTGTGACCACCCAAACGTCGTCATCAAAATTTGGCAACATTGCACCCTATTGGCTGGCAAAGGCTGGCACACTGGTGCATATATCATACGTACACTGTATAAAAAAAAAAAAAAACTTTGCTGCCTTAAATTTTTACATTTAATCAACTTGGCTATACAAGTCATTTCAACTTAATATTTTAAATCTTGACTGGTAAAACATATTAAAAAAATAGGTTGATGTGTTCGCCTGTTCGCCTTTGTTGATGTGTTGCTTTCGTGTGTTGGCTGACCTATGTTTTTTAGAATCGGATCAGAATGAGCTTTTGTATGTGAGTTTACACATACGAGGAATTTGTCCTCGTGACCGAAGCTTCCACAGTGCAAGAGAATGGCAATGACAGGACAAAAACACAGATAAATGAATAAAAATATAACAATGAACAATATACAAATTGACAAATAAGCAATATACAAAGTAACAATATACAAATTGAATGTTCATGAGTTTAGTGTTAATGAGATGTCAGTGTTGTCAAGTTTTCATGAGATGGATTGCCTGAGGGAAGAAACAGTTCCTGTGCCTGGTTGTTCTGGTGCTCAGTGCTCTGTAGCGTCGACCAGACGGCAACAGTTCAAAAAGTTAATGTGGTGGATGTGAGGGGTCCAGAGTGATTTTTCCAGCTCTTTTCCTCACTCTGGATAGAGTACAGTTCTTGGAGACTGGGGGGGTTGTACCAATGATTCGCTCAGCAGTCCAGACTACCCTATGTGGTCTCCTGAGGTCAGATTTGGTAGCTGAGCTGAACCAGACAGTTATTGAGGTGCAGAGGACGGGTTCAATGATGGCAGTGTAGAACTGTTTCAGCAGCTCCTGTGGCAGGTTGAACTTCCTCACTTGACAAAGTTGACAGCCTCTGCTGGCCTTTTTGACAATGGAGTCAATGTGAGTGTCCCACTTCAGGTCCTGTGAGATGGTGGTTCCCAGGAACTTAAACAGTCTCCACTGTCATCACAGTGCTGTCCATGATGGTCAGTGAGAGCAAGGGGTTTTCTCCTGAAGTCCACTCTCATCTCCACTGTTTTAAGCATGTTCATCTCCAGGTTGTTAAGACTGCACCAGACAGCCAGCTCCTTAACCTCCTGTCTGTAAGATGACTCTTCGCTATCATGAATGAGGCCGATGAGCGTGGTGTCGTCTGCAAACTTCAGGAGCTTGACAGAGGGGTCTTCAGATGCACAGTTATTCGTGTAGAGGGTCAAAAGCAATTGAGAGCAAACGCAGCCCTGAGGAGCTCCAGTACTGATGGTGCGGCTGTTGGATGTCAGTTTGCCAAGCCTCAGTTGCTGCTGGCTGTCTGTCAGGAGGCTGGTGATCCACTGACAGATGGAGGTGGGCACGGAGAGCTGTATTAATTTGGGCAAGAGGATGTTTGGGATGATAGTGTTAAAAGCCAAGCTGAAGTCCACAAACAGGATCCTCACGTAAGTCCCTGGTCTATCTAGATGTTACAGATCATAATGCAGTCTCATACTGACTGCATCATCCACAGACCTGTTTGCTCTGTAGGCTAACTGAAAAGGATCCAGCAAGTGTCCAGTAATTATCCTTCAGGTAGGCCAACACCAGTTTTTCCAAAAGACATCATGACCACAGATTTTAGAGCTACAGGCCTGTAGTCATTTAGTCCTGTGAATTTGGATTTCTTTGGGATGGGGATGATGGTGGAGTGTTTGAAGCATATAGGGAATTGCACAGCTCCGGTGATCTGTTGAGGATCTGTGTGAAGATGGGAGCCAGCTGGTCAGCACAGGATTTCAGACAGGCTGGTTTAACACAATCTAGGCCTGGTGCTGTTTCCTTTTTGCTTCCGGAAGACCTGGCGCACATCATCTTCACTGATCTGAAGTGCAGGAGTGAAGGAGAAAGGGGTTGCAGGAGGTGTTAATGGTTGTGTGTTCAGGTGTGGGGTGTTTCTTCAAACCTACAATAAAACTCATTTAGATCATCTGCCAGTTGTTGATTCTCCACAGTGCTGGGGGATGGGTGTCTTGTAGTTGATGCCTTTTAGACCTTTCCACACTGAAGCTGAGACGCTGGAAGTGAACTGAATTTTTAGTTTTTCAGAATAATTCCTCTTTGCCACTCTGATCTCTTTTTCCAGCGTGTATTTGGCCTGCTTATACAAGACTTTGTCCCCCTTTCTGTAAGCATCATCTTTTGCCTGACGGAGCTGTCTGAGTTTTGCAGTGAACCATGGTTTGTTGTTGCTGCAAGTCAAATGAGTCTAGGTAGGAATCCACATGTTTTTACAAAAACTGATATAAGATGTTACAGTCTCTGTGAGTTCGTCCAGATTGTTTGCAGCAGCTTCAAAAACACTTCAATTAGTGAGTGAGAAACAGGCTTGAAAAACCTGCTCCGTTTCATTAGTCCATCTCTTTACAGTCCTTAATACAGGTTTAGCTGATTTCAGTTTATGCCTGTAGGTCAGTATAAGATGAACCAAGCAGTGATCAGAGAGTTTTAAGCTGCCCATGGGACAGAGTGATATGCATCCTTTATTGTGGTGTAACAATGGTCCAGTATATTACCATATTTGGTGGGACATGTAACGTGCTTTACACGTTACACGTGCTTTAGAAATTTCCTTTATTAAAGTCCCGAGAATGATTAGAACAGAGTCCGGATATTGTTCTGTCTCTGCGATCTGTTCAGTGAGTGTCTATAAAGCTGAGCTCACGTGTGCTTGCGGAGGAATGTAAACACTCACTAGAATGAACAAGTGAAACTCTCGCAGCGAGTAAAAGGGCTTACAGTTGATGAAGAGCGCTTCCAAATTGGGACAACACATCTTTATCACAGTTAAATCTGTACACCACCTTTCATTGATGTAAAAGCATGTCCCGCCGCCGCACAATTCCCCCATTGATTTTGCATCGCAGTCCGCTCTAAACAGCTGGAAGCCTGGCAGATATAGTGTGCTGTCCGGAATGGCATCATTAAGCCAGGTTTCCATAAAACAGAGCAGCAGAATGTGAAAAGTCCTTGTTTATTTTGGAGAGCAGAAGGAGTTTGTCCGTTTTGTTGGGTAGAGAGCAGAGATTCGCCAGATAGAAGCTAGGCAGTGCCGTTCTGAATCTGCACTGTCTGAGCTTCATGATCAGCACCGCTGCTCTTCCACCTACAATGTCCTGCAAAACATCAGAATATTTGAAAACCGGTGAAATATCTGGTGGTGTGTGCTGCTGAATGTAACTACATATAACTAAAGACAGGACAAACTAACAAAAACATAAAAACAACTGTGGAGCACGCCACAGAGGCAACCATCAACAGCGCTATCTTGGATCATTATGACAGCCTAAGTGTTAAATGATCATAATGCACTGCATATTCATGACATATTTTTGTGTAAATTATCTTTTTGGAAGTGCAGGATCATAAAATGTTAGTGCCATAAAATGTATTTTGACATTCAGTCCAAATACAATGATAGGATGTCCTGCTTGCCTGTCAGACTATATATTTGTATACCTCAGCACACTTTTGGAAGAGGCATGGCTTTGGAGAGTGCTCTAAAAGATATCCTACTAGCCTCTATGAAATTGCCTACCCTATAAAAAATCGCAGTGCACTACACAATAGATGCATGAGCATGTTATTCATTGTAACAGTTGGTATAGAAATTGAATATGAGCTGTAAAGGTCTAATAACTAAGTGATGTTTTTACCAACAGCTAAATATTTTCTCTGTTGTAGGTGAAGTCCCTGCATCTGAAGAGAGGCCCTGTAAAGAGAATCCACTGCGGGGCTTCCGTGAGCTCAAAGAAGCTCTAAAGATTTTGGAGACTCTTAAGAACATGACTGTTGAGCAGCTCTGGAGCGGGTCACCGACCTCTCCCACTGCTGAACCTTCATCCGCAACAGCTGCCACAAATGCTGCTGATGCTAAACCCACAAAGGAAAAACGTTTTCTAGATGACATTAAGAAACTTCAAGAAAACCTGAAAAAGACACTGGACAATGTGGCCATTGTGGAAGAAGAAAAAATGGAGGCTGCTATAGAGGAGGAGAGGGCAACTGCAGTGTCAGCTGAACCACAAACACCTGTGCGTTCTGAGTGGCCCAGTGACACACCTGTTTTGTGTCAGCAGAGTGGAGGGAAACCAGGTGTCACCTTCACCAGTGCTAAAGGGGAAGTGTTTTCTGTTTTGGAATGGGCACCAGGTAAAGACATTCTCCCACAATCATGTATTAAATTCTTTCTATAGTTTTTCTGTTGTAAATAATTCATTGTTAAACCATTCATGATGCAAAAGTTAATAGCTGCATGTTTTATATAAATAAGTATGAACTTATGCAGCAAGTTTCATTTCAGAATATCTCTAAAAATGTTCTGTCTTGCTCTCTGTAGATACCCACTCATTTAAAAAAATGGAATTCCAACCTGCAGAGGCAAAGAAGTTCTTTAGCACTGTAAGAAAGGAAATGGCGCTGCTAGCCACCTCTTTGCCTGATGGCATCATGGTGAAGACTTTTGAGGACAGAATGGTAAATGCATGTGACACCTTATTTAAGAACAGAACACTGCACACAGTAAGTTTGCAGCATTTTTGCACAATATTGTTGTCTTTTTTCAGAAAAAGTATCTAAACATCTTTAAATGCATTCAGCCAAAAAAAGCTGCACAGCTCTTAGTTTTAGAGAATTTATCCTAAATATGAGTATCTCATATGAGTGTCTCATGGCAATAGCAGATTTTTGGGTCCCAAGCACTGAAAGTGCAAAGGCCCCCTTTTTTTTTCTTATTTTTTCAAGGTTTTTAGGGCATTTAGGTCCCTTAACATGCTCAAATTTCTGAAATTTGGGACACACGTTGTCGGCCATTAGGGTCAGTCAAAGGCTGGCACATAGGTGGAGCATTCAGCCTTGGTAGCGCCCCCTGGTATGGGGCACAAAAAGATGATGCATATATCATACATACATGCACGCATCTGTACGAAACTTGATGTGTATTGTGTTTTATGATGCCCCTTTAGCTTCGCCCAACAGAAAGTCTGCCATTTTGGATTTTCTGAAAGCGCGAACTTCTAAATATTTATTTTGTGTGATTGGCACCAAACTTGCTGAGCATCATGCTAATTGCAAAGGTATTGTGCCGTCATAGCAAGGCAGTAAAATTATGGGGAAAAATGAGAAATAGGAAGTCTCTAAATATCTACAGCATGCATTGAGCGATTGATGTTAAACTTGGCAAATACGTTTATTGTAGTGGGCAAATAATATGCCTATGATTATTGTGAGTAATGGTCATAGTGCCACCAACTGGCAGCAGGAAGTCTGTCACTTACAACAGACTTATACTACCAGTCAAAAGTTTGGAAACACTTGACTGAAATGTCAGATTAAAAATCTTTTAATCTGAAGACATTTGATTAAACGTTAAAAATGTAAAAATATAATATAATTGTACCAACATATTAATTTAAATTACATTTTTGTTATCAGAAAACTACAATTTAAAAAAAAAAATGTTTTTGAAATAGATGACTTGGACCAAATAATTAAGAAAAAAGCAGCCAATAAGAGCTGGATAGAGGGGAACTCATTCAAAACTCTTTAAAAATCTTCTTAGGATGATTCCTCAAGAAACTGGGTGATGGAAAATGTCAAGAAAATGTTTGTAAATTCTAGACGAAGGGTGACTATATTGAATATGCTAGAGTATATCCTATTTTATCTAGTTTTTAATTTTCTTTTAGTCACAACATAATTCCTAAAGTTACATTTGTGTTGTTTCATAGTTTTGATAAGTTTGATAAATTTATGAATCTATTATTCATAAATTTAAAAAATATGAACAAAGAAAAAGTGTTTCCAAACTTTCGACTGGTAGTGTACTTAAAACAGACTTTGAAATGGTTCTTAATTTTCAGAGTGATGCATATGACAACTATGCATTGTCTTCTGAGAAGCACCAGTTGGTAATGGCGAAGTAGTGCTTGGGCCCGTCTTTGCTGCTTGTTAACTTTATTTTAAATTTGGTTTGGTTCAATTGTTTTAAATGTGAACAAAATAAGTAATAAAATACAAATCATTTTGGTTCTCAACAGGTGGGCATGCCCTCTGGGGGGGTGTGGAGAGATCTGAGGGGCCCACATAATAGGTGAGGTCTGGGAGGGCCTTAGTTCCAAAAGGCTGAGAACTACTGCTCTAAGGGATGGTGTTTAATACTGAGTGTTGTAAAATACTTGCCAACCTTTGTGCCATGTGCAGTAGCTTGGGCAACCTGCAAGAAGGTGGGGGATTTTGCGCAAGTTAAGCTTAAGAAGCAAAGTTTGATACAGTAATGTCAGGTTTTATTTAGAGATGCACCGATTGACTGGTGTCCTAACATTTAATCCTACCAGTCAATTGTCCTACAAAGGCTTACTGTGCCTGTGCACAACAATATTGCATTATTTTTGTTACACTGAGCAACACTGTAATTTATTAGTACTTCTGCGTAGACTTTTCCACTTAAGGCAATTTTTTGACTTTATTAGCAGTAATGAGAACTGGTTGCGTTTTTTTGATGGGGTAGGATGGATCCTAGTGATTTCAGAGATATCGATTTTCATTTAAGATTTCAGATAAAGTCTTTAGTTTCAAGTTCAAGTTGAGCTTTATTGTCATTCCGCTATATGTGGGGACATACAGTGGAACGAAATGTCGTGCCTCACAGGACCACGGTACTACATAAATACAGACATACAACAATGACGTGAAACAGTATAAATCTAAACACAAATACTAACAGAATTAGATTATAAATATACTATATATAAAGTTGCCTATACATAAACTATTAAATACAAACTATACAAATGTTCCACATAAATATTGCACAAGGAAAAAGAAAGTCAAGCACTGTTCCTGGCTGGAGAAGAGTACAAGATGATCTGTAGTGCATGGGCTTGTAAACATACATGAGTCTTTTTGTGGGATTATGTACCCTCAGTTGTAAAAAGTGTCTAGTGCACATAGAGGAGAGTGTGTTACTAGAGGTGGTCTGTGCGGCCTACTCACCTGTGTGTAGCACACTCAGAATTGCACAAGGGAGAAATAAAAAAAAAAAAAATATATATATATATATATATACCGATGATCTTTGCAGCTGTGTTCACTGTCCGCTGGAGGGTCTTGCGGTCTGCGGCGCTGCAGTTCCCATACCAGACAGTGATGCAGCTGGTCAGCACACTCTCAATGGTTCCCCTGTAGAACATGGTGAGGATTGGTGGAGGGAGACTTGCTCTTTTCAGCCGGCGGAGAAAGCGTAGGCGCTGTTGTGCCTTTTTGGAGAGTGACGTGGTGCACCCCCAGGAATTTAGTGCTGCTGACTCTCTCCACAGTCGAGCTGTCGATGGTCAGTGGAGTTTCTCCTGAGGTCCATCACAACCTCCTTTGTCTTCTCCACATTGAGGGACAGGTTGTTCGCGCCACACCATGCCGCTAGCTGTGCCACTTCCTCTCTGTAGTGCGTTTCATCGTTGTTGCTGATGAGACCTACCACCGTTGTGTCATCAGCGAACTTGATGTGGTTGGAGCTGAACTTGGCAGTGCAGTCGTGGGTCAGCAGTGTGAAGAGCAGCGGGCTGAGCACACAGCCTTGTGGGGCACCTGTGCTCAGTGTGGTAGTGCTCGAGGTGTTGTGGCTGACACGGACTGACTGGGGTCTTTCAGTTAAAAAGTCCAGAATCCAGTTACAGAGAGAGTTGTTAAGGCCCAGCAGGTGTAATTTATTAATGAGCTGTTGTGGGATTGTGTTGAATGCTGAGCTGAAGTCAATGAACAGCATTCTTACATAAGTGTTCTTCTGGTCTAAGTGGGTAAGAGCCAGGTGGAGGGTGGAGGAAATTGCAACATCCGTAGAGCGGTTTGGACGGTATGCAAACTGGAGCGGGTCGAGTGTGTTGGGGAGGCTGGTTTTTATGTGATTCACGACTAATCTCTCAAAGCACTTCATCATGATTGGAGTCAGTGCTATGGGACGATAGTCATTCAGACAGGACACAGGTGATTTCTTAGGTACCGGTATGATGGTTGTGGACTTGAGACACGTGGGGACGACTGCCTGGCTCAGCGAGATAAGATATCTG
The DNA here is from genome assembly GCA_036877525.1 of Chromobotia macracanthus. Taxonomy (NCBI): domain Eukaryota; kingdom Metazoa; phylum Chordata; class Actinopteri; order Cypriniformes; family Botiidae; genus Chromobotia; species Chromobotia macracanthus. Next base: position 6,429,433 of record JAZGTH010000001.1, on the reverse strand, counting down.
TTAGGACATCTGTCAGCTGTGCAGCACAGTCTCTCAGTACACGGCCAGGTATGTTGTCAGGACCCGTAGCCTTGCGTGGGTTAATCCTAGACAGGGTCTTCCTCACTACGGCTGGAGACAGACAGAGCGCCTGGTTGGTGGGAGGTGTGGGCAGTTTTTGTGCAGGTGTGTCATTCTGCATTTCAAACCGTGAATAAAACTGGTTAAGTGCATCTGGAGGGGATGTGTCGTCGTCACAGGGCTTGTAGTCAGTGATGGTCTGAATGCCTCGCCACAGGCTCCGTGAGTCTCTGCTGTCTGTGAAGTGGTTATTGATTTTTTTTGTGCATATGACCGTTTTGCATTCTTGATGCCACAGGACAGGCTGGCTCTTGCTGTTTTTAGGGCTGCTTTATCTCCTGATCTGAATGCCTCATCTCTGGTCTTTAGCAGCCCACAAACCTTTGCTGTCATCCATGGCTTCTGGTTGGCACGTGTGGTGATGGTCTTTGTTACTGTCACATCATCAATGCACTTCTTGATATATGCACTCACTGTTTCAGTGTACTCATGCAGGTCGGTGCTGTTGTTGTAGGTGGCTGCCTCTTTAAACATGCTCCAGTCTGTAGTCTGAAAGCAGTCCTGCAGTGCTGAGGTAGCATCATCCGGCCAGACTGTGATGAGTTTTTGAACCGGTTTGGTGATTTTTAACAGTGGATTGTATGCTGGGATTAGCATAACAGAGATGTGATCGGAGTACCCGAGGTGGGGGCGGGGTTCAGCCCTGTACGCGTCTTTCTGTGTTGTGTAAACAAAGTCCAGTGTGTTATTTCCCCTTGTAGCAAAGTTCACATGTTGGTAGAACTTTGGCAAGACTGTCTTTAAGTTTGCGTGGTTAAAATCCCCGGCTATGATGAAAAAGCCGTCGGGGTTGTTTGTTTGTTAATCGCTGACGGCACTGTACAGCACGCAAAGCGCGTCCTTAGCGTTTGCACATGGGGGGATGTAAACCGCGACAATAACAATGGCCGTGAACTCCCGCGGCAGATAGAACGGTCTGCACTTCACAAACATCACCTCCACCAGCGACGAACAGTGTTTAGTCACTACCGCAGCATTATTACACCATTCTCTGTTGACGTACACACACAAGCCGCCCCCGCGAGTCTTACCAGACAGTAATGAATCTCTGTCCGCTCGGTAGCAGGTTAGTCCGTGCAGCTGAATGGCGGAGTCCGGGATGTTGTCGTTTAGCCATGTTTCAGTGAAAACAAACACACAACAATCCCTTGACTCATGCTGTGTAGACCGACTTAGTTGAATTGAGTCCAGTTTATTTACCAATGAGCGAACGTTTGCGAGCGTTAATGATGGGATCGCTGGTCTGGTGGGGTTAGCCCTTAGCCTAGCTCGTACACCCCCGCGCTTGCCACGTTTCTGTCCCCTCTCACAGCGCCGGCGGCTTGTGCGGGTAACATCAGTGTACGGGGCTGCGGTCTCAGGGTTCGGCTTCAGCAGCAGGCAGAGGCCTCGTAGCTTCTCGGTGGTCGCCGGCGAAAGCTGATGTTTGTACGCACTACCGATTTCCAAAAGGCTCTGGCGATCATATTTGTGTTTCCGAGCGTTTATCTGTTGATTTTGCGGAGAAATTAAACTGTTTGAAGACGAGGAGACGAGATTAACAGACATAACACCATCTTTTGGACCCGGAGTAGCCGCAGATGTCTATAGAGCCCCAGTGAGCAAGCCAGAGCAGATTGTGATAAGCGAACAAAACTTCAAAAGCTGTTAGTAGTGGAAAATAAAAACCTCAGGAGAAAACATCCTGGATGAAACCAAAATCAAATGAATAGTTGCCTTCTGGCTATATTGATTAAACAGACTCATGCTAGTTTATTGCATTCATGCAGTATATCAGTTCGATAAGTTATATTTGATAGAAAATACTTAACCTTTCAGAGGTAATAAACCCTAAAATTGATTTCGTGTCTGTAGGGTCAAGTCTGCTGTGGTGCTTGTGGCAATGTGATGGAGCTTCTGGCTGAACTGGAGCATCCTTAAGACCTTTAGATTTGATATGCTGCTGCAATGGCTGAAAGTTCAAGTTTTGGGTAGAAAAAAGTAGTACAAATCTGCTTTTTTTATACACAAATTAAAACCACAATCAATCTATAGTAGAATATATAACCGATATTACTACCGTATATTCGCTCCATTCTATTCTATATTCTGTTTTTCTGGTCATAGTATGCTTTATTAAAAAGATGTAGATGATTAAGCCACATTAAGTGTTTTAGAATGTCCCAGGAACACACGTTTGTCCATGTTGTCAGGAAGATGTGAGCTCACACAATAAAGCCGGAATACAGAAAGTGCTAATTCCGTGGATGCTAGCAGATCTGGCAAGTTTAGTGTCCTTTTAGGCCACCACGTCCACATTTCCACACTATGACAAACTACACGTGAATATACTCCTAAAAATGATAATTAACGTTTGAGGTCAGTGAATTATAGCGACCGTTTACCTGAAGAAATTGCACATTACCTTTATGGGTTGTCTATTACCTTCTCAAAATGATCACTTGATTTCCTGCCTGTCACATAACAATCTGTCCATCACAGACTGCATTACTTTTTTCTGCAACTAATAGACTGATTTAAAATTTGTTTGACTAACCCTTTTTTCATCAGTTAATTTTTAGTGGACTGTTGGAGGGCAGCCTTATTAAAATCTTAAGCATTCTTAATTCGAGCTGTGTGTTTACACCATGTCAGTTATGAACATATGAATAAATGCATGTGTGATACCTTTAACATTTTGCTGTCATGTTTGTACTCTGTACATTCAGGACAATGTCAAAGGTATTTTGAAAGTGGTTTGGTAAGTGAAAAATGCAGTAATAACTCTAAAGACAGTTTTAATGCTGTAGTCTTCTGAGTCTCTAGCATGTAAGCTAGGATACTAACAGATCGACTGGGGGTCTTTTATCCCTAAGCGATAGAAACAACAACACCCCACGTTTGAGTCTTGTGTCCAAAAAACAATAACCCACAAATGCAACAAGGTTAAGCTCAGCAGCAAATCTACACTTCAAGGTATCTTAATTTGCATATTTTAGATTAGGGACCTTCTGTACCATCTTCAGGGCCAGATAGCAAGGACCCCCTTGTTGCTTCGGGAGAACAGCTTCCCACAGTGCTTTATGTTCAAGGCTGTTGAATTTGACTCCTTTCTCCACTGCAACACAGCCCAGCTACCATGTAGAAGACATTGACACCATCGTACTGCTCCCTTGACTGCGTGTAACATATCAAAACATTCATGCAAGTACACACACACACAGAAATCTCCAAAAAGTTCCAAGTGACCATTGGAAGGCATTGAGATGATTGCTTTGGAGGGCATTTGTTTCTATGTTTCTAGTCTTAATGTCAACAGGTTTGTAACAAAATTGATTAAAACAGATGTTTCCAGTCAAAAAACAAAGTGAGGTGGAAAATTAGATTGGGAAAGGTCCCTGAGCCAGTATCCGAACCCTGGTCATTGAGGCACAACCACGCTGTATGTCAGGGCACACAGATTAATATTTATATATGTATGTGTATTGTGTATATATAATGTATATTGTTAAGTAAAACATTACATTTTTGTTGCTGTGTGTATTTTTTGAACAAAATATTTATATTTTAAATATTTAAATTTATATGGAATAACTATTTTATCAATGCAATAAACCTCATGAATTGCATTTTTAGAACAGAATTTTGAACCGCTTAGGGGGGGTTTTAGTCGCATCTAGTATATCAACATGCCGTAGCTGTTCTAAATTCACTGTTAACCACAGCTTCCCAGAGCTTATTGCTTCCCAGAGCTTATCCTGTGTTCCTGTAGCTCAGTTGGTAGAGCATTGAATAGTCAGCACATCTACTTACTAAACGTATAACTCGAAATGTACTGTCACTTTTGATAAAAGCATCTGCCAAATGTAAATGTAATAAATACGTTTCAAATGACCATTTTTGAGGTCCGCACTTTTCAGCGCTGCAAAGCTCTTTCAGTTGATGGTACAGATGAAAAAAGTTAATTTCTGAATGGAACACAATTGAGCATACATAATGTTCTGTAAGAGGAATGTGTTTAAACGGTAATCAAATGAATATCATATCTTCTGTTTTCTTTTTAAAGAATGCTAAAGCTGTGCTTTGAACCCTTCTCTTGGCTATTTTGAAATCCATGAAAATTATTTAAACCTGTAGGCTGCAGTGAGGATTTTTTGGTTGCGCTGCTACTTACTAAGTTATGATTGGCCATTTACTGTTATTTATAGTTTTGTAAAGTAGAGAACTGTAAAGTTTTATTTGCATGATAAGCTTTACATAATACACAACATTGATAATCTAAAGGGATTGTGGTTTTACAGAGAGGATGCTTTGTCATTTTTTTAGCAAGGAGGATGCCATCCTCCCCTATCCCCCCTTAATTTGAGGCCTGCCCAGCAGATTGCTAGATGTGTAACAAATAATACTTGAAATATTTGTTTAATTAGAAACATAGTCCTTGCCTTATTAAACTAGAGAACATTTTGCATTTTTATATACAGCCATTCTTACTATGCTTTAGCATTTTGGTATCATTTAGTGTTGCTTGTTTCTCTTGTATATCTTTTGTTAATTCTAATATAATATAATATAATAACTGAGTATTCCCTGTGTTGAAAATATAGTATAAGGCTCTACAAGTAAGCACATATCCCACAAAATCTTTCAGATAAGTTAGATGTTAAACTTTCTCCAATTTGCATAATTTTAATTGGTCAAATGGTCCATTTGAATTGTTCTCATACTGTTTAGCTGTCAAAACTCACTTTGCTATCTTTCAGTGCACCATACAGCTGTGGTCATATTTTAGAAACTCAAAAAAGCATAACATTTAGGTCTGTCAGCCTTTTGTATTCTCTGGAACCAAGGATGGGTCATAGAAACCAAAATTGGTAAAGGTATACCGTAAGAGATATGTTGTTTCTTCTGGTCAACCTAATTATTGCAGTGTAAATGTGTTTAGGCAGGGCATTAGGTAAAATGCTTGTCTAAAGATTGTGTAGACTTCCCAAGCAACATTTATGAATTTCCTTCCTTAACAGCATGTCCATGCCACAATTTAGGTAGATGGAAGGCAGATGAAAATTTTTTTTTATCCAAAGTGAATTACAGGGTATACAGTTTATCAGTATGTGTTCCCTGGGAATCGAGGCAACAACCTTTGTGCTGCTAACACAATGCTCTACCCAACTGAGCTACAGAAATATAGCAGGCTCAGGCCACAAACCGTGGAGATGGGAGCCATGCCTAGAAATTGGTTTATTTCTGTGGACCTAAAAGATTTATATGTTCATATACAGCCCCTTAGCCAGGTGCTATTGAGCAAAGGCAAACACCATACAATTCATATTGCCTGTAACGGCTGAAAGGGGTGAGCTAAAAATTGAGGACAACTGGAGATCACTTTTACTTTTAAACAGTCAGAAAGCAGCCATAGCGTGAGTTTATACAAGATAGACTGCTGCCTGAGGCAGGAGTCCATATTGTACAAGTGAGCACCCATTTATTGTGTGCAAAGAACTGCACTGAAGCAGGGGACCATTGCACTGTTTGAGTGGCCGTAGCACATTTTGCTTTAAATAAGCAGACTGTCTTACTAAGGCAAAGGACTGCTATATTGTAAGACTGAATGGCTGAAACACTGTGTTAAACACAGGCTGCTATTTGGAGTGGAGTGCTGCTTTATTGTGAGCTGTCAAAGCATCCTGTGCATATACAAAGTAGACTGCTGCTCTGAGGTGGGGGGCTACTCATGCACTGTGTAGTGTGTTCTGCATTTTGTGTGTGTTCTGTACATTGGGGACACTGCGGAAAAAACGCCTTGTAGCTTGGTTCTTATTACAAAACGGGCACTGTAGACACTGCATCATTGAGCTCTGCTGATACACCGAATTTGACCAACTCTGTAACACTACTACTTGCGATTGATTGGGTTGGCAAACACTGTTTAATAGTGGCTGGAAACAATATATTGCCTAAAGATAGGGTGTAAGATTTTTTTTTTTAAAAAAATAACTTTTTTTTTTCTCCACAGGATCTTTTCTCAGCTCTAATTAAGGGCCCTAACCGCACTCCTTATGAGGATGGACTCTTCCTCTTTGATATCCAGCTTCCTAATATCTATCCTGCAGTTCCCCCTCTCTTCCGTTACCTGTCTCAATGCAGCGGGCGACTTAACCCCAACCTCTATGATAATGGGAAGGTCTGTGTCAGTCTGCTTGGCACCTGGATTGGAAAGGTGAGCCCCTTGTGCTCTAATTTGTGACTCATTGTTTAACTGATGTATTCCAGATTGTTTAACTGATGTTTCAGATTCCAAATTTTGAATCGGTGCGTTTTTCAATTAGTCATCTCAACTCCTTGATACTTTCTGTCCTCACAGTTTTAAAATGGGTTCTATCATAAATTAGTTTAACATGACAATTTTCAGGCCTCTCAGGTTGTAAAGGGTTGTCCAGTTTGCATCCTAACAAAGGGGAAAAACTGTGTTTGGAGTCTCACCTCCTTTTAAGACGTCTTTAATATTACACTTTGTGTAAAGCACATCTTAGCTTTATCCCTGAGGCCAAACATTGCTTTGTTTGACTATTGATCAGTGCTGCTTTAATGATCGTAATGTTTCCAGGGCACCGAAAGATGGACCAGCAAATCCAGTCTACTGCAAGTGCTTATCTCCATACAAGGTTAGTTCTCCCAAAATTATTCATTTACACAATTATAATTATGTCTTTATTGGGATGAATGACCTCTGTAAATAACAATTTAGAGACTATTACTGAACCTCAGAGTTGTCATTGTATCATGTCATCTTTATGAATGAAAGACTCCTTTTGGGGGGGGGGGGAATGTAAAGACAGGCACATAAGCACCTTATATCTAGTAAATCTGACTGAATTCAGACTACTAAGCAGTTCATACTGGCCAGTAGTGAATAAAGTACCTGAAAGCCATACTTTTTGAGTATGTGACTCCTGTCACCTGAAATGTGCTTTTTGAAATGAAGTTACTAAATTTGCAACAGTGAAGTCACTGATTACTATTAGGGCTACTATTAAATTACTATTATTGTTTTTCTTTAGAATTATAGAGTTCAGGAGTTCAAGTGCAAAGTGCTGAAACGTTATTGTGATTGTAAGGAATTTTGTTAGGGGCTTAAGTGCTCAAACACAATTTTTTTTGTTAGGGCTTTTAGGTGTTCAGGAAACCAAAGAAGCATCTGAAGCTGTAAATCTGCAATGCTTTGGTGTATGAACATGAATGCATTATCTGTCTAATCATGGTGTCCTGATTGTCTGTGAGGACATACACGTATCTTGAAAGTCATGGCCACTATCATCTAATAAAGTTTGAGCACCTGTTAAACAAGGTTAACAAAGGTCGATCAGAATAAAACTCAGTGGACTTGTTTGACTTAATTGACTTAATACCAATTGACTTCGACTAGATCCCAAAGGTCTGTGACTATTTTAAAAGAAATTGGACCCCTGTGAGTCACAATCACATTTTTTGGGTGGGTTAATAATTGTATGACAGGATGTTACGCTCACACACAAAATATTGATTTATATGTTAGATCTCATAATTCTAAACAACTTTACCTGTATAACCCCAACTATAGCTATCAATCCGGTTGTTTTTAAAATATAATTAAAAAAATTATTTCAACAACCTACTTTTGTAAACTAGTCAGTTTTTTCACTCAACATCATTACAATCAGTGTATTAAAATTCTATGAACTCTCCAAGTCAATAATAAAAAAAGTTAAACTTTTGAATTAGGAGCGCTATAGCAGGGTCATAAACAGGGTACAAATTGGCCATGGCTAAGAGTACCAGTAAGCCTGTTTTCTAAACAAAACATCAGAAGACCACAAAATTGAGCTCATCTTTTGATTTTCAAGAAGAATGCAAATTAGCATGCAAACTGACAGACCAGTAGGTGGCACTACAGCAGCTATTGATGTTAAAAATGCAGTATTTCCATGGTAAAATACCAGAATTTACTGAAAATTTAATGAATACGTTTAATGAAAGGGGAGATAACTACAATTTTTAAAAAATAAACCATCATCTCAGATGAAGACTTAAGACTGCTTTATTAAAAATATTTTTACATCATTAGATTTGTTGGCTTAAGCAGAGTCTGACTACAACAAATTTGCCATTTTCTACTACTTCCTCCATATTAACCTTTTCTCAATATGGGCTCCATAAGTCCTACAAAATTTGTCTGATCTGTATGAAATTTATATAGCATGTAGAGACACTTGTAACAGTTATTTTATTTTTACATATTCCTTCTAGAACATTTATGTGAGTCACTAAACCTGGTCAAGATAATGCCAAGACATTAAAGAGGCTTAATTGTGAAAGGATTTTTCATATCAGTGCTGCCATGGTGAGGAATTAAATTCATGGCAAAAAAAAAAAAACATAACTACGAATGGTCTTGAGCAGTATGTTTGGTCCTGGGGACTGATGACATAGATGTGGCTGTTGTAAGTCAGTTATAGGACCACTAACTGGCAGAGATGTGAGCAGGATTTAAAAGAGTCCTTATAAATTTACCCAAGTTGCTTTAAACTTGATTAGAATAAAGAAGAGAAATTGACGATGGTAAATTATGAAAATATTTTTCATATCTTGAACAGTGTAGCTATAGCGGGGCAATAACTTTATGGCAAGAAAAGGAAACAGGCATTGTCTCTCCATTTTCTGCAAGGATTGAGTAAATTTGAGCTGTATACTTGATTATGAGGGCCGATCACATGGGTGTATTCTAAAAGGCAATGTGGGAATGGCACGATAGTGGTATAGTGGATGCTTGTAGTGGCATGTCATCGCTGCTTGCTGCTATATTGATGCTGTTTTTTCAGCATTATGGATTCAGTCTCATAGGTAATTACTTCCTCACTCAAACTACAATCATCTCTGGAGATGATCTTAGTTTGGTTAGCTTTTGCTTTGATTTTTTAAGTAAAAGATAAATTTATTACAGATTAACAACAGACATTTTGATCTATATATATCAAAACACTTTCCGTATAGAACACGTATTGTAACTATTTTAATTTTTCAAGCTTGACAGACTGTATGCTTGTTTGTATGGGATTGAGTAGCGTGGACATTCTTTAAAAAAGAAATCAACTAATGACAGTATTTTGAACCAACTTTGTTGGTTAAACCTACCTACACCCACACAAACCTTTCATATATGCCAGCTTTTGAAGTGCTTCATTATGCAAACGTAAAATTGCAAATTGGTTAATAAGTGTGTGTCATCTATCATGCTGGTGTTTATTAGATATTAGAAGACAAATTTATTTTTGGTTTAAAAGGATTTTCTGTTTGTAATTTTTATGTCTTTTTCATGTTACATTTCAAATTAAAGGCCCTTAATACTGACAAGCCACTTCCCAGTTAAAATATTCACTGAATAAATATTTAACCCAGACCTTGAAATGCATATGTTGTTCTTAATTACTTTTTGACTCGCATCTGGGCCACTTTTCTTTTTTGCACTAATAATAATCTGTTTCCAGGTCTGATTCTGGTCAATGAGCCCTACTATAATGAGGCTGGGTTTGACAGTGACCGAGGCCTTCAGGAGGGTTATGAAAATAGCCGCTGCTACAATGAGATGGCACTCATTAAGATGGTGCAGTCCATGACTCAGCTTATCCAGCAACCTGTGGAGGTCTTTCAGCAGGAGATTCGGGAGCACTTTTCCTGCAATGGCTGGCGCCTGGTCCACCGGCTGGAGTCCTGGCTGGAGTTGGATGGGATGGTGGCTGACCGTGTGACACAATTTTGCGGTGGCAGTCTCCGTGCAGAGCCTCTGAAGGAGATCCCCACAGCTCTTGCTTACAGCAGCCCAAGCAAGCAGGACGTGCGAAGTGAAGAGGAGCTTGAAGACTCAGTGCTCAGTCCCTCCACAGTGGGATTTAGTGGAGCTTGTGATAGTTCATTGGTGGGTGGCACAAGATCAGAAACTCCAGGTGGTTCTGAACAATCTCAACAAAGCGGAAAACCATGTCCGGAGTCACAGTCAGTAGTCAGACCAAAAAAACGAAGGAAGAGCTATCGGAGCTTCCTCCCAGAGCGTAGTGGCTATCCTGATATTGGATACCCACTCTTTCCACTTTCCAAAGGTTTTGTGAAGAGTATGCATGTCGTTTTGCTGCAGTATCGAGCAACTCTGACAGCTGCTGGCATTCCTGAACACCATGAATACAAATAATTGCCCTCCAGCTCCCTCAAACCCCCAAGAGCTGTGATTGCCCCTTAAACCATAGATATTCTCATAAGACTGACAGTGTTCCCTAACAGCTTTTGTTAGATGCTTTGTAGCACATTTTCAGTTTGCATTTTTTTCCCACTCATGTCATGGGATGGAAGTATTTATTATTTGTTTATTAAAACATTTACAATTTCAAATCTTGTTTTCCTGATGACAACCCTGCTGTCACACCTTTTTGGCAGGGTGGCATTGACAAAACAAACATGAGACATAGGCAGTAAGGCATGACTCGAAGACTTTGGTGTGTTAGTGACTCACAATCTTTGGATATGAACTGCTAGATGGAATTGATTCATTATGCCACAGGATACTTCTGCAAGTTGAAGAAAGTTCACTTGCAGAAATGGAGTGGGGAAGGTATTGTCATGAGTTTCTGTTGTTGCATATCAAATGTAATTGTAATCCTTGGTTCACCGAATAACTTCATTTCCCAGCATGACTTGCTCTCTGGTCCATATTTCCATACGTAGTGCTGCTTGATGCATTGCATTGCTTTTCAATCTGTGGTCAATATCATGAGTTCTTTTGAATGTTGGCGTTTCTGACATTTGCCTTTTGATTTAAAAAAAAAAAAAAGACATAGTTGCACAACTACCCAGGCATCTATACTGTACAGGACCTGATCATTCTTGCTGGGATTTTGCACCTAAATCATTCTTAAGTTGAGTGTCAAGTTTACAATTAGAGGCAACCAGATACACTACTCTTAAAACTGAAAACTTAACACCCCATTCCATTCCTATGCTTCCTTTACATGGAATAAGAAAAAGAAATGAAAAATATGAATGAGATTTATAACATCAGTAACCATTGTTGTCCGTTTCACTTTTTTGCACTTTCTCCATACGTTATTATGATTTCAGTTTACATAAGTACAAAAAGGGATTTTTGTGTAAGGCCAAATCATGTGTGAACACCTGTAGGTCAATGTGACCTGTCCTGAGAACCAACTAAGCAGGCAGGTTTTTGAGCCATTGCAATATGTGTTCAGGTTTAAACAGTAGAGAATTCCACTGTTCCTCAATGTCTTCTCTCCAGCATTGGTGACGTATAATTGGTTCCATGTTAGACCCAAGGGTCAACCGGTTACCCCATTGTACAAAGCCTCTGTAATTAAGAGGCCCAGAGACCAAGCTTTAACACATGCAGATTTTCAAGTCAGACATAAGCATTTGCCAATGGGTCAAAGAGCGGACATAACTGTTTCTTATTTTCTCAAGCACAATCCAGGATGTTATACTCTTTCAGAAACTGTAAAATTAATTCTTAATAAATTTGCTTATCAGTTTGTCTTGATTTTTTTTATTTATGGTGTGACAATTTAATTCTTTTCAAAATATGCTTTTAGATGCTGTGATTTTAGAAGTGATACAATTCTGGTCTTGTGGTTCATTGTACCACTAGGGGGCAGGGTGGATTTAAGTGGCAGGCAGCAGGCTAACCACACAGTTTCTTGTTTACATCAACCATTGATTAGGACAGCTATGATTAAACACAGTCTGCAGATAAGGTTTGTGTTATGTGCATTTCCACTTACAGTACTTGTGAAAAGTAAACACAAAGCTTTTCTCATGGAGCCATAGGGGTGGTTTACATGTAACAGATCCTAATAATATGTTGTTTTGCACAAAAGATTCCAAATAACTACATTTGTTTCCACTGGGAGACATAGCATGTTATCCCAAATGCAGTTTTATTTCTTTTTTCCTCCTATTTTCAGCTTTGTGTCTCTCTGAAGGTTTGCTCTGAGCTGATAAAAGGCAGAAGCTGAAATATAATATAGGCCTACTACTGATTTATTTTTGGTTTTTGCATGTTAGCATTTCAGATTCAATTCCTATGACAGATAAAAAATAAAGCAAAAAAGTATCTCTGACTGTCATCTTAATTGCCAGTTTATTAAATAGGTTACCATTCAAACCAGTCCATGACATTAGGAGATTTTGAGAAAACACAAACCTATGGCCTTCCATTATTTTATTTGAATTTGCAGTTTATCACGGTTTAATAATTGGTGAGAGAATTCTTTATCAGTTCATACATGTACCTAACTAACAGAACTTGAGTTAATGCAATAATCAGTGCAGTCACCTTAGATCCGTCTATGTTAAAGGAAGGTAAATATTACATTTAGTTGATTTACCCTAACAAAGGTTATTAAACTATATCCCTCTCATATTCCTGAACAAGGTCTCTAACACTAGTTCAGCTCTACTTAAACAGGTTTCTGTATGTCTGTTTATTTAAATGTGAAACTAGACAAAATATTTACAAAACTGCTATTTTCTGTGTTCAATACTTTGAATTTAACCATGATATTATGAAAAAACAGCAGCCAAAGCATGTAACGTTGCTTTAAGCTTTAATGGCTACACAAGACTTGACTGTACAATGTAAACATTTTCACAGTGGCCTGTATTGGTGAACAAATAAACACGATTTGTAGCTTAAGTCCTTTGTACAGAAATTATGCCTTTATAAATACACAAAATATTGTTTATATATTTAACAGAAAAGTGAGTCCTAAGTGGTCATGTGAATGATTGGGGTGTACCTCATAGTTTGTGTGTTGTATACTTTTGCATTATTTGTATTTTTTTTAACAATTTATTTTGGTTGCACTAAACAATGTAAAAAGTAAAGCATTAAACTCTTTGCAAGCATAGCCATGGCAAACAGTTGTGCATTATCCTTATTTGTATTTGTACAAAAACTGCTTTTTAATAATTAATCAATTGACAGAACCTTTAAATTTACCTTTTAAATATTGAATGTCACAAATTATTTTTAATGAATTTCTATTAACAAACCATTCATTTACAAAATGGAATATAGATTATTGGAGTTTAGCAAAACAAAGCAGCTCTGGCATCAAATGTTATTAATAGTCATACCAAGATTTCTTGGTTTCTTAAAGAATTCCTTGTTACTACAAAGCATTTACTTCCATGTCCCCTCACTAATTCAAATGGGTGTAGATTGATAACTGAATAAGTCTCTTGTTTTAACCCAAAAACCGCATTTACAATACATTTGTCATGTTTCTTGCAGATAGTAATCTTACCACCTATAGTGTGCCTGGTAGGCTAATTCAAAATGCCAATAGGAAATTTGTCATAAGCTATTACTGTATTTCCATCAGCTGTGGGTTAAAAGCAGACTTTTTTGTTACTTTTCACTTTCGTTTGTGATATTTACCTAATACACAGTCAGACATGCACATAAAAACTGCAAGAAAGCTGTTATAAGGATTTTAAATGCAACACAAAATCACCACAAATTTTCCTTTATTCAGGGAAAGGTAGCTTTTAGCATTTACATGACAAATGTTTACATGCATAGCCAGATATGTTATATAACTTATGTTGTTTTTATGTTATATATTATACAATATTGTTTAACCACATTGTATAACTGTACAAAGTGCATTAAGTTGTATGCACATAGTTTGCAAAGCATAAATCTGTATTTAGATTTCAGAATGTTGAGGTGTCTTGTCCTCTTGCTGGATATGTTTACTACTATAATTCAACTACTATAATATACATTTAAATTTTATTTATATACCGCTTTTTACAATGTTGCATTGCTTTTTCTGTTTTCTTCAAAATCTTTAGTGACAAAAGTTAATGTTCCACTGCAACTATGGGTAAATGTGTAAAACAGGACACCACATAATGATTGAAAATGTCTTCTGGCTGCAGAATATTAATATCATCAACATTTACAGTATCGGACAGTATGAAATTAAACATATAAATGTAATTCACTCGTTCTTCAACAGGCAGGGTAAATTCCAGACTTTAATCATTTGCATGTTTATTGTTTGTGTTTTAGAAATGTACAGGGAGACTTAAGATTTAAAAATGGTTAGGTACCATTTCCATTAAAATCAACTTATGTTCTATGTGTTGCATACCAAATATGGTGGTGTTGACTTCAGTGTTATGACGTCATGCGCAATCCAATTGACCAGTAAACTGGGATTCTGGAAACCTGTGCTCAAAATGACAATCGTCTTTGAAATCTGGGGAATCACTTGTCGAAATCAAGAAACCCTGGGCTAAAAGGAACATATTGTTGCTGTCATGTGGAAACCAAAACATACTTTTCAGGAAATTTAAAAACTTTAATTTAAAAAAACTTTTGACTTTTTTTTTTTTTTTATATGGTCAGACACTTTATTTGACCAAAACCTCAGCTCAAATTGAGGTTTTGACCAGCAAATGTCAGACATGTGTTTCTATGTTTCATGTCACATCTAAGGTAGTAATTGCATCACATTACATTTTCATCAATTTACAGGTTATGAAGTTAAGCTTACCATTGAAGGTTTAACTTCAATGGTAATGTACTAGTAGTATAGTTGTATACTATTTCAGTAACTGTTTGGGCTAAAATGGCCTATTTTTTAGTTTACAAAAGTATGACAGTAGTAAACTTGGAGTACACAACTTACAGCAACATTTTTAGTTTGTACTGCAACTGTACTAGAAGAATACTGATAGCTTTACAAGTTCAATACTTGTAGCACATTTAGTTTATGAAAGCATACTTTGAAGTATACTCTCAGTAAAGTCCTAGTTTAGTAGTTTTTATACAGCAAGTATATTTGTAAGTTTTAAGTGAACCTAATATCACACTTAGTTTATTATTTATATAATTTGCACTTTACACACAAGTATACCTATGTTCCGATTTAGGTATTAATTTTTACTTGAAATATACTTTTAACTGTACTTAATTTGAAGTAAATTCTTAAGTACACTACCAGTGGACTACACATACTCAGAATTCGAAACATCTGTTTTCAAGTCAATATTTTCAAACAAGTCTATTGTATTGGATGTCAGTAACAATGACTGATTACATGTGCACCAATATTGTGATAATTTCCAGTAGAGTAAGAACTTAATCCCAGTAACATGTTTACATGACAAAAAAACCTATTCAATCTTGTTTACATGCATGTCTTCATTTTCATGAATATTTGCTTATAATTGTGGTTATTTTTTACTCCAATGCACAGCACAAATGAGGAGCTCAGAAGAATATTGGCCACTGTTTTAATATATTTAGTTCAAACGCAAAAAACCTTGCTATAGACGTATACCTTGGTTGTCCATTGCTTTAATAAACGTAGAAGTGATTGCATTACTGCAGCTATTTAGGTAGCTTATGCTGCCGTCTCTTTTGTTGTTGTCTCTGGATGAAGCAGAAACTGCTGGCAGTAAACTGGTGATAGAATTTGGAAATTTGGAGTTAAGGGAAAACTTAAGCATTCATGTTCTTCACAAAAAGACATGCACTTTGTTCAGAGTAGACAAAATCCTTCTCATTGATCTTCAAACTTAAGGAATATGACAAGAAATTGTGCCTGTTTATTGTGATTACAATTGGAATACACCCATGTTTTTCAATGATTATTCTCATCATGTGCGTTTTGTCTTGGAGCAGAGGAATGCTAGGTCAGCTCTTGAGAGAGGACACTTGGCTCCTGCCTGGCTCTTTCCAACCTTGATAGGAGCCATGCAGCTGCACCTCATGGGTTGGGTCAAGTTCTGCCATGGCAGAGTAGAGGCTTCACTTGATTTGGCGAAAGAGCAGCGAGACACAGGTCCCGCCTTTTCTCTCATGCTCTCTGCCGAATCAGATAAGCACAGCCAGCTTCAGAAGCCCGGTCAGCTGTTTCGTCTGAGCTGGAAGATGAGCTCATGCTGGCAGCGTCAGATGACAATCTGATGGGTGATGAGGCAGACCAGCTTCCTCTTTCTGCCACGTTTGAAGAGCTAATTGAGGTTGTTTCTTGCGCTGTTGAGAGACACGGCATCGAGATGTTGCTTTAGCTCATATTAGGTGCTTAGGGCTGAGACTCAACCCCCAAAAAAGTATGCTTTCTCCTGTTCATAGAACTACTTTTCTAGGGGTAATTTGGGACTGCGATGCAGGCACAATTGTCTCCTGCACATGTGGGCAGTGTTCGGGTAGGCCGACATCTGACAGTCCTACATCTGTTAGTGCTCATGGCAGCAGCATCCAGTGTGATTCCGTTGGGTTTGCTGCACATGAGACCATTTCAGTTCTGGCTAAAGATAAACGGGTTTCATCCCAAAATTCACCCACTAAGGGTGGTAAAGGTTACATGACGAGGGCTTCTGCTCTTACTCTGGTTTAATACCTTGGGTGCCAATCTTGGAGCATTATGCTATGGCAGGATCCTTTCGACAGATGCTTCCCTCATGGGCTGGGGTGCGTTTTTCAATAGCTGCCCAATCCATGGTCAGTGGGAGGACCCTCATCTCTCCTAGCACATGAACTGTCTGGAAATGATGGTAGTGTTTCTGGCTCTGACCAAGGCAGAGGGTTTTATGACTAAGCAGCCAAAACATGCTGTGCTTACAGTGGGCTGCTGTGATGACAGAAGTGAGTTAGTATAAGGCTGTACAGTGTAACTCCAATTAGCAATAGCTACCAGAGTCTGGTTCCAGCCTCATTAGATCGTCTGACCCATGGCAACCAAAAGTGGTTCAAATCACACTCCAAACAGGCTCAAACAGAACCAATGACTGGTTTGAATTCTGATCTGAACAAGTTTTGGCTTACACTTGCATGACACAGTGGCCAAAGTGCACGGTGCTTAACAAAGCAGATGCAAATAGTCTGCTATAGAGAACATACAGGCGAAGCACAAGGTGCTATATAAGCGTCAGACCACCAGTCTGAGTGGGGACCGTCATCTTAAGTAAAATTTGTGGTAGATTCCTCTACTAACTGGTGTGCAGGTCTTGAGGATCTTTTCAGTGACTCCACTACTATAACTACTATAATGAATACAATATCTGCTTGAAAATGTAGCTTTGTAGACATGGCTTGTTGGCTTGCAACGCAAAATGTTCAATGCTCTTGTCCTGTAAATCGCTTTGGATTAAAGCATCTGCTAAATGACTAAATGTAAATGTATAACTTTGGCTATAACAAGCAAACAGTGTTGATTATAGATAACCAAGTTCAATACAATAAGGTATTAGCTTTAAAATATAGCTTTAGAAACAGCTATGCAGACTTGAAATTGTTTTGCCTTATGTCTCACTTTAATAATATGGCTGGCTCTAATCTCTACTAATACTGTCATTCAAAAAAAATGAGTGAGAACCAAAGATCCAGGAACCAGAGATCAAGAGCAAAAGATTTAGAGAAATTCAAGAAACAATTACAATATCTTTAAAACTGAGTCAGAGTCTGAGTCTTCTGAGTCAGAATTCAGAAATTATGGACAGATGATGCATCACATGCTTATAGGTGGTTTGTATTATGTTTTACTGTATAATTTTGTCTAAGTCTAATATCTGTAGTATCTGTAGTATGCCAGAAGAAAAAAATCAGAGTCAGATACATGAAAGACACAGATAAACTGATAAATTTAGCTTTTATACTTTATAGTATGCGACCACAGAACATCCATGTTGGATGGCTAAAATTTAAACACATGATTTCTCTGCTTAGATCATGTATTTTATAGTGTGTGTGTGGATGTTGTTTTTTGGGGAATTTGGGCAACATACAAACATGCTAGGTAGAGAACAAACCTCAGAAAGGTTTTTTTAAACAGCTTGCAGTATTTTTTAGAATATAACAAGGCATAATATTATGTAGCAGGACTAATTTTGTGTGCATTTCTGAACTTGTGTTCTGGTAAAATATCTGTGACAGAAATGCATTAAAACAGAATCAGTAGAAGTGAAAATGTCAATAAAAGGACAGCCTGTGATTTAAGTTGACATTCTTTTTATATTAATTTCTACAATACACTGCACTATTATGCACTGTAGGTTTAGTGTAGCTGCGTGTGTTGATGTATTTTTCTATTATGGTGTGGACCTTACAGAAGCCATGTAGGGTCATACATTATTACTTTTCCTTTATTGTTTTCTCATGATCACAACTTAATTTTTATGTGGTTTCAACATAAATTTGTATTTTATGTTGTTTTCTTGTTTATTGTTTTGGTGTGCTCAACATACTGCTTTCCTTGCTCCAAAGGCAGCTAAAGCTTAATTCTAAGTGCTTCTAAAACACTTATTGTGAAAAACACATTTCTCTCATCATAAACATATAAAAATATCTACTGCTAGGACATCAACAGTAATCCAAATGGAAAGACTTATATTAAGAGTTATATTATATATGTTATATTAAGAGATAGGAAATCATTGTTAGAAAATGCCTAACGTGACAAAATTCTGTATTAAAAAGCATAATATGTACAGGTAAGCAGGTAAACCAAGAATCTAAATTCAATGCACAAAGTTTCATGTCAAGCATTTACTTCCCATAGAAATTTAAAAATGTTAAAATGCTTGAATTTCCTTTAAAGCCACAATGGTTACAAACTGATAGGATATATTTGGTTATTTAAATTTCAACAAATATTGGGATAATATTGCTATCATGTATTATTTTGGCCACAATAATTATGTAGTGAAAATTCAGATTCTCACTACAATTCAGATCAGATTGTGTGTTTGTCTACTTGCCTCTTTTGGCAATAGCTAATAATACCTGTCCTAAAAGACAAACACATTACACTACACAACAAGGACAACATCTCAGAGATCAGAATACTTCTAAAGTGTTGATAAGATGTCAATGCTTCGACTAGATGGACTGATAGGTCACATCCAGCCTTCATGTGACATGAAAATAAATGCTCCAAGCCTGATCTCAGACTGCTGAGCTGGAGAGTTTAACCCAGCCCACCTTAGTATAAGCCCCTGTGATATGCCAGTACAATGCCGCCATGAGTTTGGTCCAGGACTTCTGCACCTCTGGGGTAAAGCACTGTCCAAAATTCTCTGCAAGTGTCTCCAAAATAACCCCACTTAGGATCTGTGAGTCAAATAAGTCAAAAAACACAGAAATTAAGTAAAATGATAAGAATTAAATAAGACCATAGACTATTAGTTTTTTGGTTGGTTTTAGTAAGAGACCAGTAATATCCTTCTTGTTTACAGTGCAAATTGGTACAGTTAAAATTATTGAGTAAAGTGTATTAATAAGAGATGGCATGGATCTGATGTTAAATCTTTAGACACAAACTCATAATTTAATGTATTCTGAATATTCTACCAATTCAACTTTAAAATATCTAATGAAAATATATATGTATCAAATGTTTTAAGATGCTTTAAACTATTCTTAACATTTACCCAAAATTTTATACTATTTTATCTACATTCATGACAAAACTGGGGTCCATTCTGGTTACCTGACATTTATCATACACACCCGTTAAAGGTTCTTTAAATACCTGGCTCAAGAAAACAATGGTAATGTAGGTGAATCTAATAACTTCTAATAATCTAGTTCATGGTTCATTATTTCAGAAGCCCAGTCCTGTAATCACTTGGCTTTCATAATCTTAGCACTTTACTGCTCTACTTAATGCATTATCAAAACCTTATCTTTCTTACTTTAAAGTACATTGGCTCCACTTTGTATTTGAGAGCATGTGCTTTTCCTACTATTCCCAGCACAGACGAAACCTTCTCTGGGTCATGAAGGTTCTCCACGACTGTGTTGATGGCGTTCATGACGCGGCATGCATGTTTCCTCAGCTGAGCGCTTTTCTCCATCTCCTCCGGGTCTTCCATGTCCTGGAACTGACTGAAATACTGCTTTGCTGAAGGGAAGTGCACAAAGAATCTGAGGAATGCAGAAACGACACCAGTCTGAAAACAGCTAGCAAGTAACAAGATTAGTGGACACTATTTGGGCATTATAATGGAAAGATATGAGTTGTCTTATCTGGCAGTAACACTATAATTTAACACAGTAATAATTTGTGTTATTAACAAAATGTCTTAAAGGCAAAATGTATTGTTATTGCTCTAATATTGTACCAGTTATTTACATATCTGATGTATGGTGTAGTTATTAGAATTTATATTAGTGGTAAAATGTTTAATACTAGCCCTAGAAGCTGACACTAAGCTAAGATTAACAAGTTTAACACAATACAAATGTCCACAGGTCAATGATAACCAAAGACATTACTCTTGTTTAGTCATTACTCTCATTTTGCCCATGGGTGGACTTTGCAGCTAAGAAGGAATAGAGTTTATGCCTCTGAATTCCAGAGAGCAAAAGATGCATATTTTAGTATGTAAATACATGTAAATTATGAAAAATTATACACTGTAACACAAAGAAGGAAAAAAGATAGCTAAAAGCAGAGTTTTGGTGTAGCAAATTTCAGTATGGTGTATGACTGCAGTGCAGAGCTGAAGAGGCTCTGATGAGAAGGATGTCATTAAGTCGCAGCAGGAAAAATGAGAGGCAGGTGCAGTGAGAGATAGGATAGAGAGAGAGGGTGGGAGTTCAAACATTATCAGTCAGTATGTTGCTTCAGCTTTGTTGGTGTAAGAATCTCAGCAAGGCTGTAATTAACATACTCTAATAATCAGAGTTATTTTTTATTATGAATGTTAACCTAATACTGTATAACATTATATAAAGTAAATATTTAAATTAGATCTGGCGCGTATGTTTAAAATATGTTTAGACTTAAAGTAGAAACGCAGTCAACACTGTCTAAGGTTTAATATGTTTTTGCTTTAGCACAAAATCTAAAAGATGTAAACAAATGGTGCCATGGAAAACCAAGATAAGAGAACTACAGCTACATCAGATAGTGCCAAACTCTAGGTACTGACATCAACAAAAAGATACAAGACACAGCACACACACAGAAACCCTAAGATCACAAAATTATTCCTGACAGTTGTCCTGGCAACGTGAAGCATTCTTTTTTAATGTGTCCTGTAGGCTTTGCCTATTTAAAACTGAAATACATGTGATGCTCGTGTGTAAAATGACTATATACTGGAAATCTGGCTAAAATGTAAAATCTAATCAAATTTAGTGATCAAAACAAAGAAAGAGTAGTTACTGTTGTGTAAGAATTACCACAGAAACCATACAAAGAAAAATACTCTTGAAGGTGTGGTTTTCCACACCTGTTTTTATCCTATTAAGTAAGAGTTACTGTTTTCACTGGTATCCATTCATTGTTAATCCTACACTGGAGGGAAGAGCACAAATATAAAAGAATAAGATTGTACCTATAGAAATTTTTTAGAAACTAAGTAATTTTTAATGTTTGTGGGTTTGTTTGTATTTGTATGTCAGTACAATGTATGTCCTTATGCCAGTGCACAGCATCTGCATGCTAATGTTCCTCTCTGCCAAGCATACAGATGCACGTGCTGTTATTGGCAATTGAAACAAAAATGTTTGTGGCCATTTTCATTCAGCATCTTTAAAAAAAATGATTTTGGTGCCTATAAACAGTGCCGTCCTAAAAACTTGATATCATCCAAACACATCAAATATGTTAAAGCTACAGTAAGAATTAATGTAAGACTATTATAAAAATAAAACCGTGATGATTCTTCAGTAAATCACTGCACCTGATCAGTATAGTGACGCCCACGTCCTCACAGCTCTCATAAACACGAGCCCAGGTGTCCTGAATGATGCCCCGCTCCATATCCGTCAGAGGCTCTGGTCTCTCTCTCCTCTCTGTTTCTTCGTTGTCTCTCTCCTTCTCCATCCCACAGAAACACCACAGGGTACTTAAACCCGAGGCACACACAGAGGGTAGTATGAGAGGTTGTGATGACAGCAAGGAATGGCGAAGTTGGCGGAAGGGGCAACAGAAACGCAAGGCAAGAGAGTAGAGTGTGCATCCGCCCCCCCTCACCCTTTGCCCTTCACTTCACTGAGAAGGCAGGATGATTACACCTGACAATGAGCTCAATAAATATATTTGATGTTTCTGTGTCTCTCTTTCCTTTTCGTGTCTGCTTTTCCAGTCATTCCCTTTTGAGCTGCTCAGCTGTTTGTCTGTCCTCCAACACAGATGTTATCTGTGCTTGGAACTTCTGGATTTGTAATGACCTCAAATATGAAGCGTGTTGGAGAGGGAGGGGGCTGAAGGGAGGAGTGGCAGATGCTGAGAAAGAGCAAGAGAGAGCAAGTGGAAAAAGAGTCAGAAAAACAAAAAAGGATTAAAATTCCTTTGCTACCTACCAGAATCCATATGCAGATATACACAAATATGTATTATATATGTATTATTATAGTTTCAATGGGAAACTCAATAGCTACTGGCGATAGTTGAGTGACTTTCCATAGCAGGTTATTAGTCTCTGAGTACTTCAGCATCTCCATGACCTCAGCCTTCCACAACATCATGTCTGGTTTCAGTACCAAAGAAGGGGTGCCCCACTAATCTCAATGACTACAGAACAGTGGCACAGACATTACATATATAATTACAAATACATTACATATATAATGATGTCCCCCTGAGACCACTGGTCAGCTCATCACTAGACCCTCTGTCAGACTGAGGAACTCTGTCACAGCAGGTGGTTTGCAACATAGGTGCTCCTCAATAAACCGTTCTATCTTCGTTTCTCTTCACCCTCTACATTTTCAGACCTTCAGCACAACACAACATCATGCCACTTGAAAAAGTTCTCAGACGACTCTGCTGTTGTTGGATGTGTTGAGTTTGGGCAGGAGATTGAATATATATGCTAATAAACAACTATGTGGAATTGTGTAAAGTTAATCACCTGCAACTCAATGTGGAAAAAATGAAACGACTGACTTCAGGAGGAAAAGGTCCAGCATGCCCGTCTGTATATGTGGCTATAATGTAGAAATAGTGGACTCATACAAGTACCTGGGGATCTACATCCATAATAAACTCAACTGGTCAAAGAACATGGAGGCATCTTAACAAAGTCTTTTTTGCAGAGACTAAAATCATTGTATTCAACAAAATGGTGAACATGTTCTATGTTGCCAGTTCCATCTTTCATGCTGTGGTGTGCTGGGGCACTGGAGTGAAAACAGGTGATATCAATCAGCTAAACTCATCAGGAAAGCAAGTTCTGTCATTGGAGAGGAGCTGGTGCTGTTGGAGGTGGTTGCTGAGAGGAGAATGATGTCAAAACTGCTAATCATGGACAACATTTCCCACCCTTTACATGATATGCTTATTGGTTTGAAGAGTACTTTTAGCTGGAGACTGTCTCTGTCCTGATGCAACACAGAGAGTTACAGGAGGTCATTTGTGCCTTAGACTGTAGAATAGACTGTACAATACATCCATCATGTGCAGAGGCACTATTTAACTTTTAGTAAACTAGGCGACCACACCCATTCTCCACCACCTGCAGACAGAAACACACTTTGTGCCCACCTCCATCTGTTGTTACTATTTGTTATTTTGTTGATTATATACTGTGTATATTGTGCATTTTTGTACATTGTAAAGCCTTTATTGTAAGGCCTTATTGCACTACATGGGTGTATTATTGTTTTGTATGCTATGTTTGTGCAAAGGGCCCTATTGTTTGTCTTATGATTATTATTATTATTAGTTTTCCTTTGGATTATTTTTTTAGTTAGTTAGTTGTTTGTGGCATTTTGGGGCTCCTAAAATGCTTAAAAAATATTATACATATATGTATGAAACTTATACCTGCATTAATCTTGTTGACTTGAACATTTTTTTGACATCTATTAGTTTTGTCCAGCAGGAAGTTGTACATTTTGGATTTCCTCAAAATTGTATGCCATCATGCAAGAACATTAAAATTGCAAATTTTAAATAATATGACATATAGGTACAAATTTGGGCTTATAAACAAAATGTTCTGAAGGTACCTGAAAGGTTTGAAGACAGCGCCACCTCGTGTTCATAGAATATAAGACATTTTGCAAAAACAACTTGAAAAAGTCTGAAATTCATTTTCTCACTGTCATTATATTCACTGGTTTATGTTGATTCCAGCGATATCTCACTTGTCATTTACCAACATTTGCACAATTTTAACGCATATAAAAACAGATTTTGTCCAATTTTGTCCATACTTGGCTCATGTAATTTTTGGAATGAGTCACAGAAATTATTGAACATATTTTTGATATTCACCATTCTTTCTAATGGTGAAACGGGGCTCTTCAGCTATAGGGGGATATTCCAGAAAGCAGGGTTAATTTATTGTCTGATAAATCCTGAACTCTGGGTTAATTAACTCAAACTTTGCATATTCTGGTTATGTTTGTTCCAAACATATCCATATATTAAGCCAGACATATTAAGCCATATTAAGCCAGACGTTTCTCCAACTGACATATTTTTGGAACAAATGGAACCCCATAGTAAACAGGATTCAGTTTTGTTGTTTGTAATACAGCCTTTCACCAATAGCGCTCCAAACTCAAATTCTACACGTGGCGGAAATTGCACTCTCTACTTTGCCAACCACCATTTAAATTAACTCAAGAAGAAGCGAACTGTTTTTAGTTAATGCACTCGTTTGACACTTACCGGTTTAGGAAAATTAATAATGCTTGCGGACAAAGCTGAACGTTCAGATGGACATATAGTGAAAATGGAGGTTGACTACAGTACCACTGTAGATCAGCGTTTTTCCGAGTGTTACAAAATGGGCAGAGTAAGTCTTAATGAGCGATTGAGTAATGCTGTGTGCTAAAACTAGCACTCATCAGATCAGTCTGTCATGAAACTTAGTCTGCTTTGTTTACTTTAACCGCAGCTGAGCAGTTGCTTATGTTTAATAAAAAACAACGGAAAATCACACAAAAACAAATATCAGTCATACTCTGTGAAACATTAAATGGCATGCGTTAACAGACAAAATTTAATTTTACTGTTCATAAATCATATTTGTATTTATTTATTGTTAAATTATGTATTAAATTTTGCTGTTGAAGAATAGGAGCTTTGCGCAGAAACATTTTACACGGCCTGTTTAACACGGCCTCGTTTCCAGGAGGGCTGACTACAAAAGGCTATTGAAAGTCTGCTGTCTTTGGAGAAGCAAACAAGAACTGTTAGTGGCTCACTTTAGGTGGTGTTTATAAAAGTTTGACTTTAATAGGTCTTAAAATGTTCTTATGCATTTGTGTGTTGTCACTCTTGTCCAGGCCTCAGATATGGTCTACACTTCCAGGATCTTGGCAGCAATAGTTCAAATGTGTTATGACTGTTATGACATTTCTACCAGCTGCAGCAGGTAGAAATGCTGCTTTTTACTTTTTCACAAATATATTCTTATACATATTGTTGCCATATGTGACCTTTGTGTATAAGTACAGCAAAGTGTAACTGGTAATAATTTGAACTGCATCAGTGTTTATTTACTAAAGCAAGTAAAAATTGTGTTACTGTGAAACTCCATTATTACAGATAAGACCATTAAAGCAGTCACATTTGTTTCAGTCAAATGAAATTTTGAATATGATTATTTGCTTTTGGCAAACATGAATCAAGCTCACAAACTGCTTCAGTGTAAATTTTTTTTTTGACTTTTGAAAGTTTTAGTGCCACACATTCAGCATTACTATTTGTTCTATTGTGGGAATTTATTTGGCAACTTCCTAGGTACAGGAAAATGTTTTTAATATTAGGGGTAAAACAGAGAACAAAGACAAGTTGTCAGGAACACAACAAGATCCAATTGCGGATTAACTGTCTTTATTTAAACAGAGAAAGTTCAACACTGCAGGTAAGTCAACAGAAACAGAAGCAGGGCGGCTCTGGCACAGGCGGGGATTAGGAGAGAGCGGGGCAGCGGGAACCGGGAGGTTGATGGGTGGAGCAGGAGGGAGGCTGGGCGGTGGACGGGCAGTGAAGCGGGCGGAGGAGCAGGCGGTCGGGCGGGAAGGCAGGAGCTGCACTGCGTAATCCAGGGGGGGGAAGAGAGAGATGGTGAGGTAGACCGGACATCGAATCTGCAACGAAAAGCGGGCAAAGAGAGGGAGACAACAAAAACACACGGCTTGGGTCTCAGGCAGAACAAAGACAAGACAGAGGTCAGTAGTGGTATATACCGAGACGATCTGACAAGGGACGCACAACGAGAGGGGAAATAAAAAGGGAACAAAATCAACGGGAAACAGGTGAGGGAGATAACGAGGGGACAGGGTAACAAGGAGGGTGGGGGAAGACGCGGACACCGGAGCACGTGGCGTACCACCAAAAAAACAATACAAGCTGGGTGATCACACCGAGGTCCTGACATTACCTCCCCTCCCAGGGGGGTACTGGTGAGAGGGCTCACCTTGAGCTCACCTTGAGGTGAGAGGGCTCACCTTGTCGATGGCGGAAGTCCTCGATCAGTGAGTGGTCCAAGATGTCCCGGGACGGCACCCAACTCCGTTCCCCTTGGCCATAGCCCTCCCAGTCCCTGATATATTGGTGACCTCTACCCCGGCGGCGAGCGTCTAGAATTCGGTGTAAATCGGCGAGCCATCCAAGAGAAGCGGGGGCGGTGGAGTGGGGTAGAGGTGGGGGGGTTGAGAAGGGAAGACCACACAGGCTTGATCCTGGATACATGAAAAACAGGATGAACCCGACCAAGGGAAGGGGGCAGACGGAGCCTGACCGCCATTGGGCTCAGTACCTTGGCGATCCGGTATGGTCCAATAAACCTGGGCGCCAGCTTGCGAGAGGGCACCCGGAGAGGCAGGTCTTTGGTGGACAGCCATACACGTTGACCGCAGACCAGCGGCTGCCTTGGTACGTCTAGAGGTCCGGGCCAAGACCCCCCTAACCCTCTGCCAGGTGCGCCTACAGCGCCTGACGAAGGCTATGGCTGACGGTACCGCAGCCTCGGGTTCCTGGGCGGGAAACAGAGGGGGGACATAACCAATAGATGACTCAAATGGGGACAAAACAGTGGATGCAACAGGGAGGGAGAGACATAGCCCGGGACTTGCTGAAGACCAGCTGCAAATCTCGATACTCTGCCAGAATCCCGGTGAGATCTGCTGCCTCGACCTGCAAAACAGGAGAAGCAGACACAGAAACAGGCGGAGAGGCAGCACCCATACAGGACGCCAGACAGGACGGACTCCAAGCCACTATGGACCGTCTCACCCAATCTACAAGCAGCAACACAATCTCCTCACGGTGGTTGCCGGAGACGATTAAACTCACAGGGGGGGAGGAATGAGTGATGATAGTGGCGAGGGGGCGGTCCGCCAGGGACCAGACGGGCAGGGGCTTTGAGAGGGGGACTGAAGGAATGCCCCACCTGGCAGCGAACCGGGCGTCAATGAAGTTACCCTCTGCCCTGGAATCCAGGAGAGTCTAGAACGGAGGAGCCCTGGAACACAACACAAATATCCAACATTAACAAGGAGGACGGGGAGGTTCTGCAAGCACCGCCCATCAGTATTCTCCGCTCAACCGATGGGCTTTGTCCTTTAAAAGGACAAGAGCTGACAAAGTGGCCCGACCGGCCGCAGTAGAAGCATAGGCCCTGAACCAGGCACTGTTGCTTTTGCTGAGGGGAGAGCTTCATCCCCCCAGCTGTGTAGGTTCAGGGTCGGCAGCAATGAGTGCAGCAGCAACGACTAGCCAGACAGGCTTCGACACGGACAGCCAGGTCAACGGCAGCCTTGAGATCCCTGGGCGGCTCGTGGATGGCGACCTCGTCCTGGACGTCCTTCTCCAGCCCGTCCAGGAAGCGAGCACGCATCGCGGCATCGTTCCAGCCACAGGAGGCCACCAGGGTGCTGAACTCGATGGCATAGTCAGTGGCAGAGCACCCCTCCTGTGACAGCCGCACCAAACTGCGAACAGGACCCCCTGTTGGGCTAGGGCAGCACGAAGAGCATCGGGTTCCGCTGGATCCATGTTGGTCAGATCATACTGTCAGGAACACAACAAGATCCAATTGCGGATTAACTGTCTTTATTTAAACAGAGAAAGTTCAACACTGCAGGTAAGTCAACAGAAACAGAAACTGGCGGGGAGGGGGAGAGAGCGGGGCAGTGGGAACCAGGAGGGTGATGGGCGGAGCAGGAGGGAGGCTGGGCGGTGGACGGGGGTGAAGCGGGCGGAGAAGCGGGCGGTCGGGCGGGAAGGCAGGAGCGGCACTGCATAATCCAGAGGGGGGGGAAGAGAGAGATGGTGAGGTAGACCGGACAGCGAATCTGCAACAAAAAGCGGGGCAAACAGAGGGAGACAACAAAAACACACGGCTTGGGTCTCAGGCAGAACAAAGACAAGACAGAGGTCAGTAGCGGTATAAACCGAGACAATCTGACAAGGGACGCACAACGAGAGGGGAAATAAAAAGGGAACAAAATCAATGGGAAACAGGTGAGGGGGATAACGAGGGAACAGGGTAACAAGGGGGGCGGGGGAAGACGCGGACACCAGAGCATGTGGCGCGCCGCCAAAACAATGCCATGCGCCCCGACAAAAAAACAATACAAGCTGGGTGATCACACCGAGGTCCTGACACAAATAATAAAAATAATAAATAGCAGGATCAAATTTGACAAGAATTTAGCATAGCAACTGTATGAATGTCATGTGTTGCAGGCTGACAGGAGCAGTTGGAATGTTACCAAATTTCATGCATGTGAAACGTTGAATGAGAGCTGCTTTATTGACTTTTTGTAGATGGCGCTATAGAGCCATTTTGCCACACTTCATTCTGAAACCTAAATTCTGTAGAAGTTTCACCATTTCCGATGCGTATGCAGACTTTGGATTTTTGAGCAAACTTTTCCTCTGCTTAGTGCCCTTACTGTTAACTTCTTTCTTCCAGAGTTATTGATTATTTATTTTTGTGCGTGAGGTGGAAACCGGTCATATAGTAGTGGGTAGTTTGTTTTGAGCGTTGGGACTGTGTGCTGTTTATAGGCCCGGTTGCGTTGTACTGTAAGAGGTGAAAAAAACTGCTACTATGGCTTCTTTTGATTTGGAATACTTTATTGTTAATCCATCTTTTCATTTCTCATTGCCAGTCATTACAAAATTCCTGTGGTCAGACAGGCTGTTAAGAAGGATCTTAAAAGAGTCATTTTAGAAGGGTTAGTGGAGTTAAAGGTACTGACAGTATCTTCTGAGGAGGATGGAGAGGTAGGCCCTCTTGGTGCTGACGAGCGCCTTTCTGTCTCTGGTGATGAGGTGTGCAGCGAGACCGAGGCAGTGGCTGAGACCGAGGCCAAACCCGTCTTGTCGCCCTTTGATCCCTTCTCTCCCGCTGTCTCCACTAAGTCTTGAGAGGGGCGAAGTTAAAGGTTCGCCTGGCTCGGCTGCAGTTGGAAGCGCAGGAGAAGGCACAGATGGAGCTCCGTCTCGAAATCCGCAGACTCGAGATTGAGGCAGATAAGCAGGTGAAACTGCGACAGCTTGAGCTAGAGGCAGCGAAGGTTGCCACTGGGTCTGCTGCGCAGCCGAACCTTGCTGTTTCTGCCCGTGTTCCCGTCGGTAGACACGCCGTCAGCTACCTTTGATGTAAGTAAACACATTACATTAGTTCCACAATTTAGAGAAACAGAGGTAGACTCTTATTTCAGTACTTTTGAGTGAATAGCTTCTTCTCTTCGTTGGCCCAAAGATGTTTGGCCGCTACTCTTGCAGTGTAAGCTATCTGGCAAAGCTTAAGAGGTTTGCTCCTTTCTGCCCCTAGAAGATAGTTTAGAATATGAAAAAGTTAAGGCTGCTATTCTCCGTGCCTATGAACTTGTTCTGGAAGCATATAGACAATGTTTTAGAAGCCATAAAAAAGCCTCTATGGAGTTTGTGGAGTTCGCAAGAAAGAAAGGCGTTCTTTTTGATAAGTGGTGTGTAGCGAGTAAAGTGAGCGAGTTCAGTGCTTTAAGAGAATTAGTATTACTTTAGGAGTTTAAAGTCTGTGTACCGAAGCAGGTGGTCATATATTTGAATGAACAAAAGGTAACTGCATTATCTCAAGCAGTGCTACTCGCAGATGAGTTTGTTCTGACCCATAAAATGTTTTTTGCATCTGCTTGCTTGGAGAAGGCTCCAATGGTCCCGCCTGCTTAGCCTCAGACATTCCGGACGAAATCTATTTCTCCTCATCCTAGAGAGGTAAGAGAATGTTATTATTGTCATAAACAGGGACATGTAATCGTGATTGCCTTGCACTGAAGCGCAAACAGCAGCAACAGCCTAAAAGTGTAGCATTGATGCAGACTTTACAGTGAATGTGAGTAGCGCTGTACTTTCAACTGACGCTCCTAGTTATGGTCCTTATCTAATGAAAGTTGGTTTTTCCCTGTTTGGTAAACCTGAGGATCAGAAAGAAATTCAAATCCTTAGGGATACAGGGGCTGCTCAATCATTTACTACTATGGATGTGTTGCCATTATCTAACAATTCTTCCTGTGGCTCTAGTGTGCAAGTACATGGCATTGAAATGGGTTTTGTAAAGGTTCCATTACATCACATACACCTGCAGTGTGTTTTCGTTGAAAGTGGGAGTGCGTCCCTATCTTCCAGTAAAAGGAGTAGCCTTTATACTGGGAAATGATTTGGCAGGAGGTCGTGTTTTGCCTGTGTTGGAGGTTGTAGAAAAACCTCATTTGTATTCGGACACAGATGACTTGTCTAAAACTTACCCGGTTCTCTGCATGTGTTGTCACACGCGCTCAGACGAAGCAAATGCATAATGTTGACTTGTCTGATTCATTTATTGCCCCGCTCTTGTCTGGTGAAGAGTCTTTGTCACCATCTGTTCAGGAAAAACAGGGCACTTCAAAAATTCTAAAACCAGGTAGAACGGACAGTGATGCACTGAAATTATCAGTGACCCATGAACAGATTAGCAGTGAACAGAAAAAAAGATGAATCGTTGACTAAGTGTTTTTCTTTGGCTGTTCCTCCAGATGCAGTTAGAGAAGAAAAAGTTGCTTACTTTGTAGAGGACGGGTTATTGTTACGTAAATAGTGTCCTAGAACAGGCATGGAAGGGAATGAGGTGTATCAAGTGGTAATTCCTTCCATATATTATCACCTTGTTTTATTTCTCACCCATGCCCATGAAATGGCTGGTCATTTAGGTGTGACAAAAACATATGACAGAATTTTACGACATTTCTTTTGGCCTGGGCTGAAAAAGATGTCACTTAATACTGTCAGACCTGTCATACCTGTCAGTTCGCAAGGAAGCCGAACCAGGTGATTCTGACAGCTCCTCTCTCTCCTATCCCTGTCATTGGTGAGCCATTTGAACACGTGATTGTGGATTGGGTCGGCCCTGTCAAAAATCTTTACTCAGGTTCTAACGTCCCTTACAATTTTGCACAGAGTTTCCAGTGCTTATCACCCCGAAAGCCAGGGCTCACTTGAAAGGTTTCACCAGACTTTTAAATCAATGTTGTGGAAATATTGTATGGAGCCTGGGAAAGATTGGGATTAGGGTGTATTTGCTTTTGTTTTATTTGCTGTATGTGAGTCAGTACAGGAGTCGCTTGGGTTCAGCCCTGCGGAACCTGTGTTTGGACACTCTGTCCGAGGTCCTCTGAAGGTTCTTAAAGCACAAATATTAACAAATGATTCAAACCCGAAATCAAATATGTTGGATTATGTGAGCAAGTTTAGAGAACCTCTGCATACTGCCCGATCTCTTGCTAAAGAGTGTCTTACGACCACGCAGGAGAACATGAAGCAGCAGCATGATAAAAGAGCTGTCCTTCATGCTTTTCAGTCTGGAGACTAAGTGCTTGTACTGTTATCTGTTCCTGGATCAGTTTTATCTGCTCGTTTTTCTGTTTCCTATGTTGTAACGAAGGGCCCGCTGTCTCCTCTGTTGCTGTAACCTGTGAGAGCTCAGACTCTGCTGGTGATGCTGCTGACGACGATGATGATTGTATTGTATTGCGTAATATTTTTCAGCAGTGCGCTAGATTAATTAGCAAATTCGCTGATTTCGCCAATTATTGAACAGCTACCTTTGCATCTCACTCATTTACCCACCCAGCATGTGCAGGACATAATGCAGTTAATACATAGTTTCCCCTTTATTTTCGGTGACTTTCCAACCCAGACTACAGTATTACAGCATGATATAGATGTTAACGATGCTCCCCCAGTTAAAACAACACGCATATCGAGCTAATGCCATTAAAAGAGCCCTTATGACGCAAGAAGTAAATTACTTATTAGAAAATGGGTTAGCCAAACAGAGTTTTAGTCCTTGGAGTTCTCCGTGCCTGTTGGTACCAAAGCCTGATGGAACATTTAGATTCTGTACTGACTATCGAAAGGTTAATGCCATCACAGTACCTGATTCTTTTCCATTGCCCCGAATGGAGGACTGCATAGACGATTTAGCTTTTGTGACTAAGTTGGACTTGTTAAAAGGCTATTGGCAGGTGCCATTGACCCCTCGTACTTCAAATATGTCAGCCTTTGTTACCCCCGACTGCTTCTTTCAATACAACGTCATGGCTTGTGGAATGCGAAATGCACCAGCTACGTTTCAAAGTCTATTGAATTGTGTGCTAGCAGGTGTGCCAAACTGTAGAGCCTATATAGATGACCTAGTGGTTTATTCTTCTGATTGGTCAGATCACATGTCCTTATTAAGGACGGTATTTGAACAGTTACAGAACGCTTCACTAACTATAAACTTAGCGAAATGCGAATTTGGTCAAGCAACTGTGAAGTATCTGGGAAAAGAGGTTGGGCAAGGTCAAGTTTGACCTGTAGA
This sequence comes from Chromobotia macracanthus, assembly GCA_036877525.1. Classification (NCBI taxonomy): domain Eukaryota; kingdom Metazoa; phylum Chordata; class Actinopteri; order Cypriniformes; family Botiidae; genus Chromobotia; species Chromobotia macracanthus. The sequence continues at coordinate 6,396,478 of JAZGTH010000001.1, read as the reverse complement.
GGCGAAGGTCACCGCCATTGTCGAATTTCCCGTCCCTGCCACTAGATGGGACTTCCTTAGCAGATTCCTTGGCATGGCGGGTTATTATTGTAATTTCTGTCACAATTTCTCTTCTGTAGTACACCTCTCTTCTGACCATCCCATTTGCTATTTCTCCCGCAAGTTCAATAAACGTCACATCAATTATTCCACCATTGAAAAGGAAGCTCTTGCCCTCATACCGGCCCTGGCCTTAAGGGTGGGGGTGTTATGTCCCTGTATATGTGACTGCGTTGTCCTGTGTTCCTTTTGGCTCTTTCTGTTTTTCGTCCCTCTCTCCTCACTCTGCCCTTCACAGATCCCTTCCATTGGTCCGCTGCCGCCGTCACTCCAGTTTTACGTTCTGACGTCACCACCCACCATCACCAATCCTGTGTCACCGTGTCCTTTAAAAACGCCCCAGTCCATTGTGTCTTTTTGACCGCTGTTACACATTTGTTTATCAGCTGTTGTAATTTTCTTTTGAGTACTATATATTTGTCACTTCTGTCCATTTTGCGTTTATCTGTCTTTGTTGTCTTTTGCCCCTTTTCTTTTGTATTATCTGTGGCTCTCAGTTTTGTCGTCTTGTGTTAACGTGAGCCTTTGGTGTTTTAAGATTATGGGGGAAAAGCAGACAGGTAAGTATGTCACGTGACGTACACAGCGCAACACGTAGGCCTTGTGTATTAACTGTATAGACACATTAGGTTAGGGGCGAGTGCCTCCTGCTGTATTTTTGTTCTGGTTAGTTAGAGTAGTTTAGTTAGGGCGTCTTGGACGCTGAAGACCTTTAATCACTCTTTTGTTTTCTAGGCAGTTTAGGGATTTAAACAACAGCTAGACAGGTTTTGATTGTTTTGATTGACACCGCTCGTGTCTCTTTTCCCCTTCTGCCCACTGTACAAAGTTTGTAAATATTGCACATAGTTGTGTTTTCACCTTTTGTTACTGTCACCGCTGCACTGTAAATAAACCCCCATTTGAGCGCACGTAAGAGCGGCCTGGGTCTGTGTTTTCTGATTATTAATCTTTTAAATAATCAACATTTTAATGTTATAGCCCTTACCCCTTGACAACATCTGGGTTTGTAACAACGGGTGGAAAGGTCACACTGGACGTAGGTGGAAGAACCGGTCCATTTGATTTTATTAGGGAGACAGGGTTTTTAACAGAATTTAAACTCTTATCCAGACTCCAGAGTAATGCACCTGTTATGCTGGTTGCCAACCCCCATTAAAAATCAAGAACCACTACATTGTTTACAAGCATGGAAAAGGGGGGCTGTTCAAAAGTTGATGTGTATGCTGAATGATACATATTTGTATTTATCAGTTTGCTGTTTAAAGTGGTTTGTTCGTGCGTGTATCCTGGAAGTCTAAATCTTGCATCCACCTGCATACAGGGTGACCTTTCCAAGATGATAATGTAATGCATGAATTCAGACATGCTTCACAGAGCCAGACCCAAGCAAACATTCTCAGTTCATTTCAGTTCATTTCTCAGTCCATTTTTCACAGACTCCAGGGTCAAAATATCCTCCATTCTTTTGTAGTAGATGCTGGATTTTGTCATCCCCAGAGACCCATCGTTTCACTGGACCCAGCTCCAGAGTCCTTAAATTAACAAGAGAGATTCAAAATTCTGTTTTGTATTTTGTAATTCTAATTAAAAAGTAATTCTGACCTGTAGCCTAACATGGTTGTAAATTTATGTAAAGTAATCATAGGCCTGTGTTTTAAATGTTAATCTGTAAGGATGTTAGAATAAAAATGTAATATAAAAAATAAAAGAATAAGTGCAGAATAAGAATAATGAAAGAATAAGATAAATGCAGTGCTAAAAACGTAAATAGGCTATTTAAAATATACAATAATGATAAACAACAATAATAAAATGTTGTATTTGAATGGTCTATAATAGTTTACTGTTATGAGAGAGTGATGAGGCATGTTGAGGGGCTTTTTGCACACAAGTTTGTCTGCGGTGCCAACTCTTCGAGAAAGCCCAGTTTAATGGCCCTGCATACACCAAATGCAAAACGTATGGCCGCAATGACATTAGCTCCATTGTTTGTGGTAACACAATTTTTTTTATCAATGCGCCATTCTTTTACACTTTTTCAAAAGACTATCTGCCAGATAATCTGCTGGTCAGTTTTCACTTTAATATACAGCTCTGGAATAGCAGTTTTCAGGAAATAATTCAGACTGGGTGCTTCATACTGATAGTCAAAGTTTTGCAGCATGGCCCAGAATTCTGACTTGCCCACAAGACTTAAGAGGCATAACTTCATTGGAAAATGGGTCACTGGAAGAGTGCACTGTGTCCATTTTAAGATATATTTTTCACACTTCTTTGCATTAGCAAATGCAGCAGTAATTAGTGTTAGACTAGAGTTTTTTCTGCTTTTAGATGCAGCTGCAGAGTGGGAAATGAAGCTGCTAATGTTAGATGGTGTCTTTACTTTTTACTGCAAGCCGCTGGTTCCACTGGTTCACCATTTGGTTTGAAAAAACAATACTGCCAAACATCAGACATTGCTTTATTGATATTATCTGATCTGAGCTGATCATATGTAGTGAATGATTATGGGAAGGAGCTATAATTTAATTTAACTTGAGGGGTCTATGGGAACCCCTGACACTGATGTCTTTACCTACAGGAAGAAGAGGGAGAGAATAAATGGAAAAATCTGAAAAACAGATTGGTAGAACATATTGGTAAGTTGTTTTTAAAGTGTATTATGTATTAACTTGCTATAAGATAATTATCTGTCGGTTCATTTGTAGAACATCAGAATTATGGCAAAGTATTACACAAGGATCACAATGGAGAGGATGGCAGGACTTCTAGATCTTTCTGTTGATGTGAGTTGTCAATAACAAAATATATACTTTTATGGCTTCTTAAGGTTTTCCAGGCTTTGACTATTTCTTCAAAAATAAATAAGAATGAATTTCGCATAATTTTTGATTCAGTCTTATACATTTTTATAACAGAAATGTGTGTCATGTAGAATATTATGTGATAATATTGTATTTTTGTCTTAAACTCTATTACATTCACACAAAATGATCACAAATCTGTGTTTTATTTATAAATAGTTTGGAACTTTCATGTTTGTATTTCTTAGAGTAATTTGAGGAGTTCTTATCAAACCTTGTGGTCAATAAGACGATTAAAAATGTATTATTAATTTTCACCGGCCAAAAGACCCTTGCAACCTTTTGAATGACTGGTCTCACAAAATAAATTCTCTAATGTTTTTTCTCAACAAAAGTACACATCTCATTGCCAAGGATGAGATGATCCACAACCTCCAGTAGACGCAATCAGGGACATTGTTATTTATAGTTTATGACTGTATTTACCATGAATCATCTGATTGTTTTTAATGGTAAAACATTTGTTTACAAGCTGTTTCTGTTGTTAATGTACAGTGATAAACTAACTTGCATGTTAATTCAGTCTACATCACATGAATCTTCTTGCTTTACCTTCAGTGAACCCCAACACTTAATTCTTTGAAACATGAAAAATGGATTTAAATGTTGCTTTAACTGTTTTAGTACATGCAGATTAAATCTTTTAATCTTTTATTTCTTGGGTTTCTTTTTTTGAAAAATGTGTTTCTTGATTTGATGCTAAATTTCAGACCTTTGACTATTTAGGGGAGTTTTAAAAATATAGTGGTGCATTTTTTTTTAAAAAAAATTTTAAATTGCATTTAAAAATTTTGAGTGGTGCATTTTTATTATTATTGATAGTTACATTCAGTAATGTATATTTAAGTTCTTTGAATTTGCTGCTTCTAACAAGGATTGTTTAACCACTGAATGTTTAATTACTGAATAAACTTTAGCATTACACTTTATACAGCATGATTTTAGATTTTCCTTGGAAAATGGGTTGGTAAAGCCATTGAAACATTTGCAAAATATTCCTTTATTTTTGTCTCAGTTCTTCATGATAAGAGTTTCTGCCCACATAACTTTCAGAGCTCAGTTTTTGGCTTTTAACGTAACCACTGGAATACTACATCCCTTCTACTTAAACGGACCCCTCCAGATCTCTGTCCCCTCTCACTCACTAAGTGATTGGCACCTGGCGGTTTCATCACAATAAGTGACAATCATGCTTCAGATAATTTGTCTTTTCGGTTCCTGTCTGATACAATGAAAAAAATCACTGGTAGCAAATCCTTCTACTCTAGTTAGAGTCTAAGCACTCAAAGTGCAAAGGGCCCCATCGTTTTTCTTTGGGTTATTATTATTTTTATTATATTTGGGTTATTAAACTAAAATCTGCATGAGATCTGATCTGAGAAACTAAAATTAAAATTGGATACATATCCAATATCCAGATGTGACCTGTGTCTAAACATCCTATAACGTAACGTAACATGGCTATAACGTTACTGTTCCACGACGGATTGCATACTGAAGTACAAGTACTGAACTTGGCTGTAATGCCAGTACAAAGAAAGAGCATTAAAGCCAAATATAAGGAGGCTATAAGGATATATGGAGTTGTCGTGTCACCAATGTGGAAAGCATTAAAGTCATCTTTATGATGGCAGCAAAATGCTTTCGCTTTTTTATGTAATTTTTCCTGACCTTTGAACAGATGAATTAGCAAAAGTCCATCCACAATTCAAGGGTCAATCATGGTGTTCATATTAGTATTTTCCCTTTCCTGGACTTTGGATACATATAGATTAGGGGTGGAACAGTACACAGAAGCCATGGTTTGGTACATACCTCGGTTTTGGGGTCACAGTTTGATACGGGTTCGATACTACAGGAATAAGCAACAAATCCCCAGTGCTTTATCTTTATTTTGAACAGGCAGTAGTGTTTGGTCACAATCAGCTACAGAACTGAAAAGCTTCTTGTGATATGAAAGTACAAAATAAATAGAATAATGAAAAATAAAACTTTTTAATTAGGAGACTATATATATTAGTCTCCTATACGAGCACATTTAAAAAATACTTGAAGCCGGGATCCTCTGCTACTGTATATGGGCGCAATGCAGATGAAATGTATATGCCAATTGCCTCTGTAATAGCTTTGGTCCTGTCTGCTCTCAAATTTACAGGCTGCTTAAAAGCTGCAGGGATTAGTTGTTGGACTACTGTAGTCTTTTTCTGCCTAACTTCGTTGAATTGGATGTTGCCTGATATGTTTTAGCGTATTGGTTGTATTTCCAATCACTTACTGTACAGATGCCTTTCAACGCCAACACAGTCATCATCCTGTCGTACATGGACGTACCGTGACAGTTCGGTACGAATACATGTAACATTCCACCCCTAATATCGATTGAATATTTTTATGATTAATTTACCGGTCGATTGTGTTTATTGGTCTGTTGATTATTTTTATGCTTTTTGAATTTTCTGATTAGTCTATTAATTATTTAGTTAACATAATAAATAAATAAAAACTGTAACTTTGCCATCATCCATTTAACATTTTATTCAAACATTTTCAACACAAATAAAAAATACAGCAGAAAATTGGGTTCAAGGGCTTTAGAGCAGTGGTTCTCAACCTTTTGGAACTAAGGCCCCCAACAGACCATGGATGGATAGTCATGCCATCAAAAAATTAGTGGGAAACCTGCACCTTTTATAGGTTTTAAAAAGAAAATGCAGAGGGAGAAAGAACACATTTTTTAAAATATATTTTTTAAATTATATTATTTTAAATAATGAAGACATTTTAATATAGATTTTCATAGTTTTTCATTTTATTCATATTATAACTGAAAAGTAATAAAATACACTGAGTACCCATTCCATATGATAATGTAAATAGATTTTTCTTTAAACTTATGTGTGTTTAAAACATACCCAAAGTAACAATTTCTGCAAAAACTTTACAGCTGGAACAATATGCATGGTCTGTAAATCAAACAAGTCAAATGTCTAATTTAAATGCCAGTATTCTGAGTTTTATTAAATAAAAGTTTAATTATGTACTTCTATGCAATAAATGCCTTTTCAGAGAGCTATCTGTGACACCGGTGAACGTTACATAAAATGCAAAAGATCATTCAAACCAATTTCAAATCAACACTGATGAAACGTGGATTTAAAATTAATTCTGATCCTGTTCTTATCCTTATTAATTCTTTGTCCTGTGCTGGATAAAATACAGAACTATGACAGAACTATATACAGAACTTGATGATGTAGTTGTTCTTTTAAAAATTTCTGTCGTCTCCCTTTCATTAAACATATTTATTAAATGTAGCATGATACCTCAGAATCTTTTGTGTTTTCCACACAAAAAATGTATTTAAATCATATTACATGTTTTAAAGAGCACAATGAATTAGGATCAACCTAATTCCTGAGTGCCCCTAAGATAACGCAAATGACACCAGCTTCCAAAAACCTGTTGTGAAGTTACAAGGGAATGTGTTGTCAGTTATGAAATTTAGCATGTTACCTCAGCATGTCCTAGTCACAAGATAGACATTATCAGGGTTCCGGCACTTCAGGACCATTTAATGCATGATATTATGATTTAAAAATATGTATTATTTATCAAGCACGCTAGGTGCTTACAGAGATGAAAATAACAACTTCAGTAAATTCTGGTAATTTAATATAGAAATACAGCATTTTTAATGTTTATAACTATTGTAGCACAACCTATTGCTCAAACGACACACAACTTTGTATGCTTCTTTAGAATCACAAGATGCATGAGCTCATTTAATTTCATGGTTTATATGAATCTATTAATATAATCTATATTTCCTAAATAAAACATTAGAAATATTGGTACAATTTGCCACACTCATTTTCTAAATGACTCCGTTATGAAGTTCCAAATTCAAAAGTTCAATTTTTTTTTAAATTATTGACCTAGAGAATCCATAGAATTGTACTACACTGGTTTAATGTTGAGGGAAAAACCTAGGACTAGTTTGCAAAAGTAGGTTTATTAAATATTCAGAGATGCATGTAGTTGTGATTTCTGTGTTCTTGGCCTCTTTTCTAAGCTCTCATCTCTACCCTGGACTCCTCTCTTCATTCATGGTCTAATAATATCTTATAATATCTAATATCTTATAATATAACTTTTTGTGTCAACGTTGCATTATGTAATCATTAGCCTACCCAAAAAATAAGAGCGCACCACCCAGTGACTGATTTCTTTCAAAATTCTGCCAGACCACTGGGGTCATGAATTAAACATGCCTGTCAAATTTCTTTCCGATCGACCTCTGTTAACCTTGTATAACAGGTGCCAAATTTCATTGGCCGATGATGGCCATGTTTTTCAAGATATTTAAATATCCTCATAGATAGTCATGACACCTTGTACAGACCTTGAATGCCAATTTTCAATTCAATCAACTAACTATGGAATAGTTATAGTCATTTTTGTTTTTAATCTACATTATATGTGCCAAACTTGTGCCGTGTACTCTCCTGTCTTGAGGTTTGACCCCACCTTCTTGTTTCCTTGTTAATTATCCCTTTATTAGTTCATGCCCCACGCCTGCCTGCCCTTGTTACCCTCTGTCCCTTCTCCTATTTAATGCCCTTGTGTCTGCTGTCTTGTGTTGGTGTATTGTTGTTGTTTCTTGCTGCTGCCTGTCACGAATAGTATCCTGCATGATGTCTTGTTGTTTTTAAGAGTGTTACTAAAAGTAAATGAAGTCTTTTGGTTTTTGCTGTGTCCTCTCGTTGGAGTTTCTGTTAAAATAAAATGCTTTTTTGTCAAATATGGAAAGGGGAGAGAACCGAGCTGCAGACAGCTTAACAAAAAAATATTTTATTTTAACAATTTTGACAGAGTGAAAATGGACTGTATTCCTCTTCAGTTAATATGAAATCAGCCATTGTGTTTCAGGCTTAAGGGTATTAAGTACTTTGTAGCAATGCATACCAACTTAAGGGAACACTTAAGCAGTTATGGGGAAAATATTTAGTGACAGTTTTAAGGTTTTCAGCATCTGGCACAATTGTCTATTCCTGATATTTCCCCTCTTGGTTGTCGACTGTAAGTAATGTCACTTCCCAACACAAACACACCCCTGACACTGATTGACAGGTTTGTGCTGCTAACACAATGCAGTTATGTATGAAACTTCATTATATGCTTCTAATTCTCTTATTTGTTCAGCGCAATATTTTAACCCAAACTGTGATGTGAAAAGTGAAAGTGACATTTGTCAGGCATGATAACCCATACCTGAAAAGTGACCCTGGCATTTAAACCATCACTGGTAAGGAGTGAACACACACCTGGAGCAGTTTTTGTTGTTACAGTGTACCATTATGAACTTTGTCATTTATGCTAATATAAAGAAAATGATTCACAGTTAACAACTTCCTATCCAAGGTTCTTTACAAAAACTTGGTGATAGCTAAACAAAGCAAAACAACCGCTAGATCAGCATTTTTGACCTGTTCACTACTGTCATCAACACATATGAAACCAAATTAACTTTATTCTAAAACTTGAAGAAACCTTGAAGAAAGGTACTAGATGATTTTAGTTAAACTGCTAGAAAAACAACTTAATGCAGATTGCAAAAACTGGAAAATGAATGTCTAGCTTTTAAGCATAAAGTCAAAGTATTGTGAATTGTTTGACTGGAATCCAGCTTTTTTTTCATCTGTAATTTGATGTATTTGGGTGTGCTAGTGTAAATCACATTCTGACAAATACACTGAAGGCATTTATTGGACAAATTATTTTATTAAAATTTATTTTACAATAACAGCATCATAATAAACGGTGTATTTCTGGAATTCCGGGAAAGCACAAATGTACACACAATGTGTCAAAATTTCCAAGCGTATTACAATCAAGTGAGGTTTCATTTCTGTTAAAACAGGTGAATTAGGCATTTCAAAAGGAACCCCTAAAGCTAACCCTATTACGTATATAATAAGTGCTCATAATACAGAGTAATATGTTAAAAGTTTACACTGGTTTAGATGTTTCCAGTTTGTAGCAATGTATACCTGGCTGTGAAACCCTCAACACTTTTACCCTCTAAGGTTTCAACAGCCCTCCAGTAGATCTTTTCAGTTTTCTGGGTTTCCATGCCTGCATAACTATTCCTTTATGTAGTCTATCCAGGGATCTATAAGATCAGTTGTACTTGCTGAACAGTGAAATGTGCTACTTAAGTATAACAGTCAGTGCTGCCACCTCAAAATCTGAAAATTATCAACTTTCCCACTGAACCATACTGACCTTCATCTGAAGACCCAAACTTACTAAGCACTCATTCATAATAATCTCTCGGGTTACTAATTTTTGGGGTCTCCTGAGAGAATAATACAGACCAGCAGTATGTAATATATTTGCCTATATATATATATTTCTATTGACATTTCAACATCACTCATACCTACTCCTCAATGTTAATCATCTTCAGATGGATGCCTAAGTGAAGGGTCTGTGTTCATATAAGCTGAAACCCAATCAACAGGCAGTTACACAAGATAGCAGATTATTAAAAGAGTTAGGATTGCTTTTAAAGCAAGTCATTAAAGCAAGAGGAGGACCTGACAAGTACTATGAAATTTAAATTGATATCCTTTCTCAAGACACTCCATTTCAATTCTAAGGGTTAAGTTTCCCTTACATTTCTAATATTTAATTTATTTCTAATACATATAATCTGTAATGGGAAAGAAAAATGTTATTAAACAGCATTTTTACTACTATCAGACTTGGACTTGGACACAACTGTATATAAAAAAAACAGAACAAGTACCTTGTGAATGTTTTTCTAGCCATTTTCTATCCACCAGTTTTTTATGACCATTCAAGGTATTTTTTCTTCATAGCAGATGACACTGTATGTACTGGAGACAAATGCCCTTTCTGCAGGTACAGGATTGTGTAAAATATGAGTAATGTAAAATTACCCTGTATAAATTTAATCATCATATAATAAGAGTAATGTAAAATTACGCTGTATAAATTGAATCATCATTTAATTAAAATTCATGTACAATCAAGTAATATGCGACCATGAAATTCAGGACTAAAGAAACATTAACTCAATCTTTCATATCAACCATTAAGTTATTTAAAACTGGGTTTGAATCTATTTTTAAGCAGACAAATTTGTTTTGTCAACTCTGATGTTTTTGAAGTCATGATCCAATATGCTTGCAACTGCCATAACGATAGATTTTTCTGTAGAGTACATTTTATACACCCACTATTCATACATACACAAATTTACATATAATCATGATGGCATATACACTACTGGTCAAATGTTTATGGTCACTTGACTGAAATGTTTGTCAGATTACAAACCTCATGATCTGAAGGCATATTCTTAAATGTTTTTTTATTCGTAAAGTTTTGTAGACAAACACGTAATTGTACCAACACAATTTATTTTCTACAAAGCTAAAATTTTCTTCTAAATCTAAATCTAAATAATGTTTCTGAAATGGATGACTTTGAAATGGAAGCAGTAAGAATCATGAAGAAAAATCCCAGAGCCCAGCATATATTTATTATTATTTGTTCTTTTTTATATAAGCATCAAAGAGGTGAAAAACCCTATTGAATTCTTTAGTCTTCTTGTTCTTCTGCTCTTGAAGTCTATGGCAACCTATAAAACTGTATGGCACACAGACAGAAGACAGTCTGAAATGTTACCATAGCCAATTTGGAGTTTCTTAAACCCTCTAACACCATTAACAGTTCAAAATTTCACTCATGTTTATACTCATAAATATTAAACTGAAATCCATTTTTTTCCCTCTGATTTCTTGGCTCATGTCGATTCGAACTCACCTTGTGATATCATTTTAGGTCATAATCACTTCTCTGCTATTTTAAAGTTTTTGAAAAACCTACTTTTTATAGCTCCTCCTAAGGTGTTTGTCTGATTTAAATGACATTTGGTATGTACCATCTAGAGACATGACAAAAAGTTATCAAAAGCTTTTTAATAGACACAACTGTCTCAAATAATGTGCAAATGAACACAAAAATGGACGTGAAGTTGTATCTTTGCAACAATTTGGTGTATTGACGCCAAACGTGGTTTATATCACAGGCATGACCTGGGGGTACATGCACAATTTCATCACAGCACCACCTTCTGGTGCTGAAATAAAAAAATGGCCTTTTTTTGTTAATAACATTTGAATGTTTTGTCCTAAAAATCATCCAAAAAGAATATAAAGCGAGCGTGCCAATGGGACTTGAGGCTATACCTTCACAAAACTTTAGTGTATTGACACATAACTTGGTTTATGTCATCACTAGGACATACTGGTCAAAAGTTATAAGCAATTTTATTGTTTAAGTGCTTTCACCTATGTTTTTATACTGATTTTCAAAAATTCATTATCAGATATGGCAACATATGCTTTTCTTTGTGCCTTTTTGAGCTTTACCCAGTAATTGCTGCTTGCCACTATATAAATTTATGGATTTATTTGCTACTGATGATTGAATTACAAAACTAACCTGCTAACATTTGAGTTGAAACGTTTTTGCTCATAAACTGCAGGCCTAGAATTACCTACAGTTGTGTAGAATTATGCAGATTATTTGTTATTCTGACTGTCTTGAGTAGTTTTCAAGTGGAGAATGCGTTTATAAACTGTAAAGTTATTATTACTGTGCCAGCTGACCATGTTTTGGAGGAGGGGCTTTAGAGTGAAAGATCTTAAAAAGAGCATTTCAGGCAGAAGGTGAAAAAGGTACTACAGCGATATACAATATTGAGAAAAACATGTGTTTTTTGAACTTTAAATCAGGTAAATCTATTTTAGCAGACCCCAAAAATAAAATTGTTAATGACATGCTTTTAAAAGAGTTCAAGCCTACTGACATAATAATACAGACATTGAAATTGTTTCAATGGTTTTATAAAAACAATTCAATTACCCATTTCTTGTTGATTTCTTGTTAGCATCAAATTACAGCATCTAAAGTGAGCTGAATTCTTTTTTGCAATGCTTTTTTGCATTTCAACCTATCATTTTGTTGTAGCTCTTTTGGAAATATTTTTTATATAATTAATGATAGGAAACTCGATTTCTTCTTGTTTGTAGTAGCAGCCAATTTTCTGTAATCACATTAAATAACATCTCAGGATAACAGGTTTGATGCCACTGTAAAGTATCAGAATCATGATGTTTATTACATTTACACCTTACAAACAAACAGACTTGTACTGTTTACATGTACTGTATGAATAATAAAAAGAGGAGCGCTACTCACAGCCCTCCTTTTTATGTGTGCACTGTAATACCCATTTAACGTCTTTGTGAACAAACCGACCCTTTCTAGCTGTTCAAAGGCTGGAATTTTGTCCTCTGTTCGCTGTTGCACGATATCTGTCAAAACTGTCGTTTCAGAAAAAATAGACAATATTATTAAAAGGATGTTAAGAGCTTTATTAGAATAACGATAATCTGACCAGCGAGTTAACCAAACATACGTGTGTAAAGGAAGTTTTCATTTACTTCACTTCCGGGTGCACATCAGAAGAAGTCCGAGAGCAACTTTCCGCTGAAACGACGGACCCATTTTTGAAATTTTAATTACAGCTATCTTTTACGTGACTTCTAATTAGGTTTCACCCATACATCGACCATCTTTGTAGAGTGACATCAATTTGTAGAGTTTTCATTCTATTTAATTAGATTTCGACCAAATATATCATATATAAAATCTATAATTTACTTCGAAAAATGATTATTATTAACTATAGGTTAGTAGTAATATCAAACATTGCTTTTGTTATACGTGAAGAACCAAAACATTCTTGGCGGCAATTTGCCTGCTCGGCCGATCTAAATCTCGCGTCTATCAAGACGATTAGACCAATAGAAAATCTTGATTTGAACGAGCAGCCACCCTTATTAAATGACACATCGCAGGGGGCGGGTTGAGGCGGCGCATTTCTCTTGGGTTCGGGCGATGCGTTAGTAGTATTGATATCCAACATTTGGTTCGATATACCCTATGAAATAAACGTAGTTTCGGCTGAACAATTTTTTATACTCTGACGTTTGCCTATAGCTAAATGTAAACGGGTTACTGTTTGGATGGACATTCCGCTGCTGTTTTACTGTGTTTTTGACCGTAAGCTAACCTGCTAATTTTTGAAACATCAATAACTTTGTTACAGCTCTTATTGTTCTGCTCATATGGGTCATCTTAAAACATACACATATTATTCAGAGAGACAGGAAACTTCCGCTGTTTTATGTTTAAGTGAGGGTGCGAGTGCGGGGGTCTGCCATTAATAAATAGATAAATCTATTTCCTGATAATATTCCATTTACTTAATAGTTAATGATTGCTCCTCAGAAATGCTTGGCTCAGGTGATGAACTGTAAAACTAGTGGTGCTCTATACCCGTCTTCTGGCTCCCTCAAGAAACCCAAGATGGAGCAGTTGCAGGCCGACCATGAGCTTTTTCTGCAGGCCTTTGAGAGTGAGTCCTCATCTGTCTCATGCAGTACACAGCCTGCGTGAAAATTAATTAACAGACATTTGTCAAAACTCAGCATCATTATTAAGTGCTATTGTCTATTGTTACTGTCATTTGAGTATGCAAACGACTTCTTAGGTCTGTGCTGTCTCTGTAAGTGTAAATGATGTAAATGCATGTGAATGAATGTGGTTTCACATTGCTGTCACTAATAACAAATTACACTATCCTGCTGATTTCTATCCACTGTGAAACTTCCCACTGGTTTGTATTGTATAAGCAGAGGTATTACACAGTTGCTTTGTTCAGTTTACTCTATGATGGTGTGCAGTTGTTAAAACTTGGTTATACATTGTTAGTCTTTCACCTTTTCCCTTCAGAACCTACTCAGATTTACAGATTTTTGCGAACAAGGAACCTAATAGCTGTATGTATGCCTCATAAGCTTTACACTGAGCTTACATTAACATCATACTTTCTATATGAGTTTGGATGTCCTGGGTTTATTCAGTTTCTTCTTTTTTCACAGCCGATATTACTGCATAGGACCCTCACCTTCATGTCTCATAGAAACTCGCGAACAAATACCAAAAGGTGGGTCATATATAATACATCTTAATGTTTTAATGATTGTTATCACTAGAAGACCTTATTTTTTCTAATTAGAGTAGTGACTTATAGAGTTTTGTGTATTGTGTATTTCCATAATAATTAAGCACGACAAGTGCACCAAAGGGACAATTCTTGGCTGCAAACAAACATTCTGGACACACTGGGCCTAACACCAAAACTACATTGTTAACTAGCCTTTGTTCTAATAATGTTAAAAAACAGTTTGTGATTATCCCATTTTCCCTAAGTTGGCAAGACTTCACAATAATAAAATGTAAGAGCCAGGCATTTTTAAAGTATTCTATGAATAAAATGACAACTGTGTAAGAAAGAACAGTGTAATTTTGTGTCAGTGCTAATCAGTGCTATTCAAAACAGTAACAAAGGCGCAGCTGGATGACGCTGTGACAGAGCGTTCGTCATCTCCACTGCTGATGGAAATCAATCTGACGGGACTAACAAATCATGTTCGTGGATGAGATAATGTATAACCTTTACGTTTGATCACATGATTTTGTTTTATTATATTGAATTAGCTAGGGCTGTCTGACTAAGGATTTTCCTAGTCGACTGGTAGTCGTTAATTTAAGGCATTAGTTGAATAGTCGCACGTTTTTGATTTTAATTTTATTGCGTAAATATATACTTAGGAGGGGGTTCTTAGATAATGGTTTGAGTTTCAGGCATAAGAAAGAAGGTTGAACAATGTTAGCAATATTACATATAACATTACAGAGAAATACTAAGCCGTAATAATGAGCCTTTAAAATATAAATTTAACGTACACATAAATCGATCTATGTGACACCGGTAAAATGACTATGAACATGAGAATGCAAACAAAATACAATGCCTATACATTATATAAAACAAATAACTAAAAGACAAGGCAGCAAAAACTACATCAATAAACAATTATCTAACTCGCATAACAATTTCTCCTCTGTACTCATTCTTCTTACATAAGAAAGGAACACTGGACATTTAGAAATGCTTAATATGCCATTTAGCGCTTTGCGTTCATATTGTGGGCCCTTCTGCATTTCTGTACATACACTTTATTAATAAAGCATGCTATCATGAATCTTGTCATTTGGCCATAATGAATTAAGCTACATTAAGCGTTTTAGCTGGTGCACCGGTTTTGAGAAAATGTGCGCTGATGCTGTGGATGTGGAAGGGATGAAGTGCAGGTGCTTAGCAGATCTGGCGAGCTTAGCATAGTGTCTTCTTTGGCCACGCTTCCAGACTTTGACCTTTCACCAATTAAATGTGCTCCTAATAATAGCACACATTCATCTAGCGCAAGTGGCTAACGTTAAGCTACTTCATAAGTTTCAAATAATAAGAGATGTTTGAGGTCAATAAATATTAAGCAAACAACCTTTTTTGGTCATCTATTACCTTCTAGACATTATCGCTTTTGATATCATTTAATTTCATAATTAACACATCAGTCCATCACAAACTGTGTGACTTTGCAGTCTTTAATTTTTTACTATTTTAAATTCTCTTCAATTAATGATTGTTTGACTGTTAGGGGGCAGCCCTAGATTTAGCTGCAAGTAACAAAATGTTTAATGCTAAAATTGCTTAATGCTAAAATGTAAAATGCTTAAATTGCTACTCATACATGTTACTTTATCAAATTAAATGGTGGGGTAAAATCGCACAGTTTTACCCGTTCAAAACAATCATACTAAAAGTACATTTGAATGTACCCACAGCTTTTTTAAAAAGGCTGATTTATTTGTAACGCATAATAACACATAATACCCAATATCTATCCTCGTTTAATTTTTTTTTTTTGTCCAAAACTGTTTATAGCTCATTTAATTATTCCATACGTTTACAATTCTTGGAGTTGTCTTTGGCGACAGAACTTGCTTCAAATGATAATGAATAATTGTGGTCCATGGTGACTGTCCGAAATAATAACAGGCAAAGAGTAGCATTCTAGATGCTAAACTAGTGCTAATGCATTTTATCATAACTGTATTGTCATGGTTTTAATGGCAGTACAAGCAGAAACCTGGGATAATGCAGATATTCATCATTGAATGTCAACATCATTGACATGCGACAAGTGACAAGGGATCGTTCACTATTTAAAATTGTGAATTTCTCTGGATTTACAAACACTGGAAAACATTTGTGATAAGTACACACTTAAACAAAATATATGTCACTGTGCAAATAGTTTTTGAATGCTTCAAATCATACATATTGTGCCTTTAAACAGAAAATATTTCAAGTATGACTTAGAATAACTCTCACACTGAATTCTGGATAACTGTAAACCTGGGGGGTGTTTACTACTTGTGTTACGTGTTCAGATGTAGTGACATCGGCAACTACTGACCTAGTATGCATAATACAGTGTTTTCAGTCACTTCTATGAATTCATTCAGTCTTTATTTAGCCAGGTCAAAAATTTGAGATCCAAGAAATTTCTTTAACAAAGGTGACCTGGCCAAGAGGGCAGCAAAAAGTAACAAAGACAAGTTACAATATCAAATGACAATTGCAATTAATCAGGAATCGCAACACAAATGACCGACATATACACAATTATTTAAAAGTTCCTTAAAACTGTTTAGTGATAAAAGCATGGTGAGCTTTCAAATACTTGCAGACTTTTGTGCCACATTTTGTGCCACAGAAGCACTGTACTTAAAACCTTTTATTTCCAAGCTCTCTGCGGACAAGATAAACATGGTATGACAGATGTTTTAGATTTGTTTTAGACAGATAAGGAGGGGTTAAACCAACCTTATAGATAAAACTAATATTTAATAGTTCTTCGCATAGCCACATTTTACAACATATAGTGGTGCATTTGATAACTACAAGCAGTTACAAAACAAAGCACTATGAACATAGAGGTTAAAATATCAAATATCTTCTTGTATTAAAAGAAGGTTAAAATAAGGTTCTGTTTAAAAAATAAAAGCCTATCCTCATTTTAAGTTTAGAAATCGGTTTATCAGTATGCAGCTCAAGGGATAACTAACTATCAAATAGAACGCCCAAATACTTACAACATGAAATACATTCAACATTTGTCCCTTGGAAGCATGTAAAGCATTGGAGATTCAGTGGTAGTACATATATAAACACAAACAAGAATTCTTATTTTAAGTCTTAAGGTAATCTGTGTATAAAAACGCACAGATTTTGCTTTTTAAAATGTTGGCCAGGAAAATAAGCCTGTCAACAAGTTCAGGCCTCAGGGATAAACACACACTAGTATAGCTTTAGTTAAGTTATTTTATTATAAACACAGCGTGGTTTAACATGTTATATGGTGGTATATGTGATATATGGTTATATGGCTCATCACAACAGAGTATGATAAGACGAGCATAAAAAAAACAATTCCAGTTTTATTTATATAGTGCTTTTTACAACGTTACATTGCTTCACACCAGCTTTACATATAATTAAAAAGAATAATATGTAATGAGATGGTATGTGACAGGCTGAGGGTGATAGGAAAACAGTGTTGATAAATCAAAACTATTTAAAGTAGATCAACAATAAATAAACATTGAGGATGGTTTCTTAGTTATTAATTTTAACATTGTGAACACTGCATTTAAAGGTTTAATGAAATAAATTAAACTATTGACCCTTTATTTGCAGTAGACAGAAAGCTGTGGTTTAGTTGTGCTGTTGTGAAAGCATGCTGCATCTGTGCTATGAGCATGCTGCTTTTGATCTGCTTATACATTCGGCGTGATAAAGCACAACGAGCGTGAGCTGCAGCGGCACAGTAAATTCATCTGTGTGCTCTTCTTAAGCATCCAGTGTGGAACAGGCATAAAAATCGCTCATGGACACATTGGCAACATATTCATTTTAAGACTGCTGATTCACTGCTGTGTTCAGTGCGTAACACACCTGCTGGAGAAAAAATGCCCTGATCTGCCCTGATACTGATCTTAGAGATTGTCTCTGGACATCCCTAGTTAAATAATTTGGCAGAAAAACAAAATGGTCAACTTCTTACTACTGAATCCATATTTCTTTTTCTTATGGATAATCATGGAAGCACAAGAGAACAATGCAATAACAATTGTTATGGTCTCCCATTTACCTGTATACAATAGTGATATGTTCCAAACCCAGAAATGTAAAAAGATCTATGAGACAAATTGTTCTTGGATCTCTCTTACATTTACTGAATCTGAAAACATTTACTGAAAAGAAACTGGTCTTTCTATTTAGGAGAGATTTTAAAGTGGATGACCTGCTGTACAGAGTGGAGAGGATGAAAGGAGAACATGAGTCTCAGAGGTACTGGGCTTCTACTGATATACAGCAAGAAGGGTTTGACAAAAAATTGTATTATAGGAAAATGTAAATTGATCTTTTTCTTCCATATTATTGGAATTATTTTGCCTGTTTTATTTGTGATTTTTAGTTTGGCTTCACACCTGCAACTGACATTTACTGGATTCTTTCACAAGAATGGTGAGCCCAAATAAACCTGATGCAAATGTACTAATGATAGATGTTAAATTCCATCCTAATTCCATCCATATTGTTATTATTTTAAGGTTTTGATATGTTTATTATTTGACCAGATAAGCCATGTCAAAACTCAGAAAATGAACAAAACTCAGTTTCCCTTGAGGTGCTACTTGTCAAAATCTGCCATAAAAAGCGTAAGGTGAGGTTATCTTTACTTGTGTATTGTCATGTTAACTATGTTAGCAGAAAAAAACAATATAAAAACAATAGTCAAAAGGTTTAAACATTAAGGCATCTTTCTATTTTGTTAGCCTTGAGTATAGTCATTTTGCTTCCTCAGGATGTTAGCTGCCCTATAAAGCAAGTGCCTACAGGGAAAAAGCAGGTGCCTTTAAACCCGGATATCAGCCAAACCAAGCCTGGTGCCTTCCCGTCCCTGCTGATGTCCAGCAATGAGTTTGAGCCCAGTAACAGTCATACAGTCAAGTCCTATTCTCTGCTCTTCAGGGTGTCTCGCAAAGGCAAAAACAGCTTCATCAGCTGTGAGGCGGATGAAAATATTGGTAAGTGGCAGTGGTGAGACACATTGATGTCTGTTAAAAAGGGTAGAATTGTACAGAAAAGCTGTATGCGGACATTTCAAGGTCTCTACGCATTTTGTGCCTAAAGTGTGTCAGGTAAATATATATAAATAACAAATAGTTAGACAGTTAGACAATTGTATAGTGTGTCATGTTTTTCAAAAAATCTAATGGTGAGAGACTGAATGAAATAAAACCTTTGCTACCATCTTTCCACGGTCATGCTTGAATTGCTGTGAAGAGCAATTAAAGTTAGCACCCTACATTTTCAAACATGGTTAATATGTTTAATTAAGCACTGCCTACTGCAGCTGTCATAACCAGCTGTCAAAGGGCTATGCTGGACCTAAACGGAAATTGTACTGATGCTTTTGTTTGTAGATCTACAAGAAGAGCTCCCTTCCAGAAAAAAGAGAAACTCATTTCACAGGGGTGATGGAGAAAACACAGAAACATTTGTTGCACAGATGACTGTTTTTGATAAAAACAGGTCAGTAACATCAGTTCTTTTTAAAAAACATAAGTTATTTTGTATGGCTGTCAATTTAATAGGTTTGTGCCCTGTGACTCATAGGTGAACGATTTTCATAATATCTGAGTAATTCACACTGGGCCTATTGTTAATGTAAATAGATATTTAAGGGTGTACTCATGCTAGGCACTCTGACCCACAAAGCCTGGTTCATTTGACCAGTGTGATTGCTGTGAACCGTGCCCGGGCATGGTTCGTTTAATCATTCTCTGGCCCGTAAAAGCTATAATATGATGCATATACTTTTTCTTGCTCGTTATAAACACGCGTTAATGTTATGACGTAGTTAGTGATTGTATGTAGCGATGTCTCACCTGGCCACTAGTAACTAGATCACACAAAATGCTTATTATTAGGTGCAAACAGGACCTATAGATGATTAAACATTTGTCCTTCAGCCGATTGCAGCTCTTGGATGGCGAGTATGAGGTGTCAATGCAACAGATTGAGGACTGTCCTGTCAGCAAGAAGAGGGCCACATGGGAGACCATTCTGGATGGAAAGGTTGGTTATGTCAAATACGTATAAATGCATAGATGGCACATTGGCCGCTGGATGGGCCAATGTACTTAGACGTCTTTTTAGTTTACAGGCCTATTTTGGGTGGGAGTGAATGTTTGTTTTTCACATAATAAGATGAAATGGTAAGAAAATTTCATACATGCAATTGATTATAGTGACCCAGATTATAATGTTTAACTGTTTAAATGTGCTGGAAATTTTTATAAAGTATGTACACACTGAAATAAATTTTATATTGACAGTGCTTGGGAAAGATAGTCCTAAGCACAATGGCGGCATTGTTATATGATAACTTTTAAAAAAACAGTCGGTACATGCATTTAAGTGGGTAAATATAGGTGTACTATTTGTTGTGACACCTGCTGCCAGTTTGTGGTGCTATGAATGTGATCCACAATAGCCAAATCTGTCATCAGATCTCAGGACCCAAACATGCATCTTATGTTTAATCAAATTCAGTCAGTGCTCACAGGAGCATTGCCTGCATTGAACCTCTTTCTCTTTTTCACCATACACCGTTCTTCTTTTTTTTTGCAACACTGTTCGAGATGTCAAAAATTCCTTCCTGCCAGATGGTGGTGCTATGGCCATGACTGTCTATCAATAGTCATATTAATGTGATCAGACCTCAGGACCAAACATACAGCTCAAGTCACTCAGTGTATACATTGACTTTTTACATTGAGTCCCCCTTAGTCATGCTTGACTATTTAAAAATTCAGAGCCTGCAATTGTCAAAAAATCCACATTCAAATTAAAAATGGCTGACTTCCTGGTGGACAGAGCTAATGAATGTAATTTTGAAAGTTGTCTAGCTTCATAAAAACAATAAATGTGCCAGGTTTGGTGAGTATAGGTAAAACTAACTCCATCACTTTAGTCAAAAGGGAGCACTACAGAGCCCCCCTCCACACCCATGTCTGAACTTTTGCCCACACCTAATGGCTAACCACTATGATGTGTGTGCCAAATTCTATGCAGTTTTAAGCATGTTAAGTGGCTCAAATACACCTGAATAAGTTTGACATGTTACCATGGCGACATTAGGAGATCATAAATCCTTTCACAATTTTACATCAGTCATGTCTCTACATTAATTTTAAGCGACTTGGCTAAATGTAAGTGGACGGTTTTAATGTTTGTTTCAAGTGATGCACTTCCTGTTGCCAGTTGTTGTTACTTTGCTGTCATGATCAGGGGAAAAGAACCCAGTTGCAGACAGCATTTTAACAGAAAAAGTCTTTATTTAAATAAACAAAACAACAACCCACGAGGGGCAAAAACGAGAACAGAACTGGCTGAACTAGAACTAAGAATGCCTCCAAGAAAACGGAGCAAAGCGAAACTAAAAACGAAAAAAACCACAGAGAACAAAAACATGACAGGACAAAGACTCGGAAACTTGACACAATGAGAAAACTTGACAAGACTCAAAAGCGAGAAACCAACATCAGAGGTAACGAACCGGCACAAGACAGAACACACGGGCTTTAAATAGAACAAAGACAAGGACAAACATGTGCGCGAAATGAGCGCAAACAAGACGAGAACAAGGGGGCGGGGCCAAGACGCGCGACAAGAGAGCACATGGTGAATGTAATCGAAACAGAAGCCATGTACTTCCAAAAGAAACAAGGACCCAGAGCATGAGTTCAGATCCCGACTCCAAGAAACAAGAACCAAGACTAGAAGGAGTCAGGATCCAAACAGCATGCTCTGACACAGAACACAGGGGGTTGTCAGGATCTTGGCAAGATAATCTAGAAAGACTCAGAACAGGAAGCCAGGACCCTGACATTTGCCTGTGACTCACAATAGCCATATCGATGTCATCAGCCCACCATATATGAATGCATGCAGCCAACTTGTCTTGTGACTGCAGTTACCAATGAGATTCAAAGTAATTGATGTGGAGCTGGCATCCATCCATTTTAATGATGTATAGAAGAGGCATCCATTCATGATGGCACTACGACTATAACTGATCATTGGTATTGAGACTTAAGGCCAGGGCTGTTATCAAACATGAAGTTTCGGACATATTGGACGTGTTTGAGTAAGAGCAAACATCAAACTTTGTGAGACACACCCTGCAATAAAAACTCAAAATGCCTTCAGATTTCATTGACCAAATATGAACTTGGATCTATTAAATCTCTAGGAGGAAGTTGGTTAAAGCTCGAAGCCTGGAAATGAACAATTCTGAAACCTTTACCAGGTGTTTTTTTTTTTCGGTTCAGTTAAATTTAAATTTTTTTATAATGTTACGTTGTTGCAAAACAGCTTTATATATGAAAGTACAGAAAAGGGAAAATTATAACGTATAGAGTACATAAGATGTGTATGAGTTACACTATGGATAATAAGATTGTACGGTTTATAAATAACATGATAAAAAATTGTATTATTATATACATTACTAATTATTAACAATATTAAGATTGTAATAAGTTTTTGGATAACATGGTCAGTGACAGGTAGCATGTTAAATCAGACATGCCTTTTCGGTGTACGTAGTAATAGCCCTTATTATAAGAGAATAAAACAGGAGAATTACAACATACATTGCAATCATACCATGTAGTGTACATTAGCATTACAAAAATTAAAAAGAAAATAAATAGTGAAAGTGAAGTCATCAGTTTTGTTGTAGGACTATTATATTGAAAATTAAATTAGTAAAATTCACAAAACCCTAACCTAAACTAACATCATCCCCCCAGTAAACAAGTGACAGAGCAAGAGTGGCAAGGAAACAAAACTCCAAAGATGTATAAATGGAGAAAAACCAGGCTCAACCTTTAGGGCCAGTTTTCCTATGGCATGTTAAAGCTGCAATCCTTAACACTTGACTTAAAAAGAAAACTTTTAAGTATTTTTAACGTTATGCTATTGATTGCAGCTATAAAATCAAACTACTGTATCAATACTGAATAAATACTGTTTGCAGAATCTAATATATACTCAAGCCATATACTCAGGTTAAAGTCGCCGGCTTAGTCTGTTAACATTAAGACTCCACCTGCACAGCCGCTGCAGGGAAACACAAGTAATGGTCACCCACCACCTGATGGATTTACTTCTATGAGTTTTAATTTGCATGCTCAGAATATATCATGCATTCACTTTATTTACAGTTGGTAGTCAACTAGTCAATAAGCTTACATTTACAGAGAATTACCATGCGAGTTCATATTACACTAAAATATGTGATCTGCACAAGTGTAGAAATAATTCAGCTGATTGTCTGTAATAACAAACTCGTTATTAACCTGCATATACTTGAATTAATTTAAATTAATTGACAAATGTATAATCCAAATAGTAATAGAAGGTGTTAATGAGTAAATATTCTGTGCTCTGGCACAGTACGTCCTCACACTACATGCGAACCATGCCCGAGCCCAATCGAACCATGCTTTGGCTAGCCTTTTCAAGTGGCCTGGGCACACTGGTCAAACGAACCAGTCTTTGAGGGTCAAACATGCTTGGGCACCCTTAATGTTGGTTTGACAATGCTCGGCCTAAAAAGTATAGAATGGTTTGATATACTTTAGTTTTGACATTTCTTTAGCACAATGGTAACAAGTTTAACATGTTTTAGCATGTTGTAAAGTTTTCTACACTGAAAAAAATGATTTGTTGATATATACAAAATATATGTGCACCATTTTTGCATCACACTTTTTAAGTAAACCCAACTTGTATAAATTTTACTTAAAATGAACCAAAACCATTGTTATATGTACTTAAATATTTGAGTTCACTTAACATTCTTTACTCAAAACTAACACATCACAACCTACTAAAAAATTTCAAGTTGTTAACTTTAAAATTTAAGCTCTGTTTATATTAGAAAATGGTAATTAATTGAGTTGAACCAGCATAACATTTTAACTCTTTATTAATATAAATATAATAATATAATAGTATATTATATTTACTTCTGGCAGTTAACATCCTTGAATTTTCACCCTTTGCATTCCTTTATGGAAAATTTTAAAAGCAACAAACTTCTTAAAAATAAAACTAGTAAAATCAAAGGTGTTTTTTGTAGAACAGAAGTCTTAAAAGATCACAATGGACCACTTCCTTTTTTAACCCTTTGTAACACCTTAAAAGTTTCAACTTAAAAGTTTCAAACACTTACTTTTGGAACATGCAACAGACTGCAAACAAGACTGCAATCAAACATTGGCAGACTAAAATTGTAGAACCAGATGCATATAGGTAAACGTCTTATAGTAATGTTCAGAACAATACCATTAATGTCTCATTTCAACAAGGAAGTCTGTTCTTCAGAGAATAAATCTTTGGGGAAAGATTTAAGTTCCATTGTTAAGTTCCAGTAGAACCTTTTGAAAAACCTTCTTTGAGGTAACAGATCAATTGCGTAAATTAGGCCAAGTAAAACAGCAAAAGCCTTTGCAACACCTGCAAACCTCTATGCCTGCCAGCACTATGCCAGTCTGTAAAGGATCATCTGTGGTGCCACCTTTTTTGATGGTTCTCATTGTGAGCTGTTCCAGTTCCTCTTTGTTCCCATAAGTATTCTTGAAGAGAAACATAACAAATCTGTATTTACTTACAACATCACTTGGTATTTTTCAGATTGTTTCACAGTGTGAAAAATACATTGCATTGAAATAACAAAACGAAAGCAATCTTTATACTTTAAATTTAGTTTAAGTTGGTTAAAATTTTTGTCTCTGCTTATTTATGGCCTATTCAATTCTATGCAGTTCTTCTCTGCGTTTTTCCACAGCCCTGGTCTGCATGTAAAACTTGTTTTACTGTAATGTTATTTGTAAGGAATAAACACTTTCCCATTTTCCTACTGCAGTAGTACCAGTAGACAGGTGGTCGTTGTAAAGTAGGCGGGAAGAGAGCCGTTGTGATAGACTGAAGTATGCATGTTGGTTAATGGTTGGTTGCCTTTAATATTAGTTAATATTTTAAGTTAATATTTTTCTAATTATCTGCAAGGTGCAAACAAGTTTGCGTTACTAACTTTCTGTAAGAACATCGGAGCGGTTCGCAGTTTCCCGTTTTCAGTTTCCACAGCGCCACTAGCAGATAGGAGATCATGAAACAGGCGGAATGGGAAAAGAGTCATCATAAGGACTCCCAGAACTATGCTGGTAGGTTAATGGTAAAACATGTAAATTTTGCTTAGTTGCCTTTAAAAGGGTTTAGTTTTAGAGTGATTTACAAGGTGTGTGCATTTACATGTTTGCGTTATTAACTTTCTGTAAGAACATAATTCGGAGTTTACCGTTTTCCTTCTGCAGCGGCATTAGGAAACAGGCGGTCATGGAGCAGGTGTGGAATAGTCATCATAAAGACCCCTGGAGTATGTCTGTTGTTTTTTTACAGTGTGTTTTTAGTTTATCTGATATGATAAACTTAAATGGCTGATTTCAAGTTTTTCATCAGTTGATTAATTTTACTCCAAGGATTGAACTTTATGCATATATTCATACTTGTATTTACATGAATATAATTACAAAGTTCAGTACAAATCTCTACAGATTATTAGAAATGTTACTGGTGTGTTACAGTTTTTTGTGGTGCTCATGGAGTCTGTTGTAAGTATGTCTATCCCTGGAGACTGTCTATTACACACTTTTATTGCTGGCGTCTCATCTTTCTTGTCAGAGGTTTTGCGTGAGCAAGCACCATTTCGAAAAATAGTTCCAGTGGCACACGTTTTGATTTAGATGCAAGTGAACATTTGTTGAAGATTTGTTAATTTGTGTAGATTAATTCACAAATAAATACATATAATGATTGCAGCAATGATAAATATTGTGTGTAGTACCATACCTGCAATTCTGTCCTTGTCCTGACTTGCTGATCCGAGGCAGCTTTTCACCTTGCTTTGAAATATGGTCACGTTTTAATATCACAAGACCTGATGGCACACAATCTTGTCCCAGCCCTAGTTTTCATATGTTTAATACATATTTACTGCTGAAAGTCTGCAATGAGTGTCTTCTCAGGTGATGCTTTGCCAGGCCTATATTTCAACCATTTGCAAGCAAGCTCCTTTAAAATGTTAATTCACCGAAAAATGTTTTTTTAAAACTTATCAAATTTATGCTGTTAAAACTCTCTATGGCTTTTTTTGTTCTACTTAACTAAAATTTGCTTCAGATTTATTGACTTGTCCTACTCACCTATGATTTGGGTGTGTGAGGCAATATATTTTCTATTGCAAATGTATATTGCAATTGTTATATTTTATTTATTTTACTTTGATAGAGATTGCCCCCGTTTGAAAACTTCTCTCAGGGACCCACTTTGCAGTTCACCCTTCGTTGGACAAGTGACCCCAGTGACCCTTCAATAGCCCCTGTGGCCAAACCTCTCCACACTCGCAATTCTGACACCAGCACCGCAGAGAGCAGACCCAGTGCTCTCAGACCCACACCCATGGGTAAGGGGCAAACTAGCATCTGATTTTGTATATATATATTTGATATGTATTTGGTATATTCAGTCATGACCTGCTCTGTCATTACCTTATGCTGCATTACCTGTTCCTGTAGCTCAGTTGGTATAGCATTATGTTAGGTTGTGGGCTTGGGTTTGATTCCCAATGGAGCACACATACTTACAAAATATATAACTTTAATATACTGTAAGTTATGCATTTGGCAGACACTTAATGTAAATGTATGCATGATACAGGACTGATCCCTTACCACAGTAAACTTTTAAAACACCTTCCTTCATTGTTTTTATTCTTAGTAAGAGTTTGTAAGTTTTGTCAGTTTCTAGGTTTTTTGTTTTGAGATGGATCTGTACTAGTGAATCATAGTTGTTTAATAGGCTCAGAGGTGGGTAGAGTAGCCAAAAGCTTTACTCAAATACAATTCACTGTAGAAATAAGTACTCAAGTCATAATCTTAAAAGTAATCTTAACTGACTCAGTCATTCATTCACGAATGTTCTAGTAACAAGTAAAGGCAATCATGGAACAAACTATGCATTTTGTAATGTTAAAGTAATTATAGTTAATTATAATTAATAGAATCCAGGGTGGAGATGTTGATGTTTTTATTAAAGACCCTTACTGTTCAAGTGTCAGCTTAGAGAACTGAGTACACAGAAATCACAACTACATATATCACTCTGCCTGCTCAAGCATTTGGCATACTTCCCAGTTCCTGGGTGCATATCTTGTTTATCATTTCTTAATAGAAACATAATCTGAGCTGAACTACCTCCTATGTTACACAGCATAAAAAGAAAAGAATGGAAATTTATAATACTACTAACGTCCCCACATAAAGTAACAGACCTGTCACACAGTGTAACAAAGTATGTTTATTTATCAGAAATGTAGTCAAGTAAAAGTACCCACATTTAAATGTGCTTTATTTTAACATTTAACATTTTGTTTTTCTAAACATTTTGTAACATTTTGGAAAAAATAACTTTTGTATTACAAGTAAATGTAATGAATAGGCTAATTTTATTCTTTTAGCAGTGAAGGATTCAGTAACCACCAGCATACAGACCAGGAGAGAGCAGTCCCCTTGCGAACCTAGACAGAAGCTACGCATTTTTTACCAGGTAAGATTGTTTTTCCAATTTAAGAATAATATAACAACAACTAGATGGGTACATTTTCTGAATAAAATGTGAATGGTGCTTACCGTGGCAAAACTCGGGCCAAAATATTTCAATGTTTTAACATGATGCTAAAATAACACATGATGCCAGCATAATTTACCACAATGCTAGCATGATTTAGCATGATAGGTATACTAGAATATGGCTTATTCATGATGTTATGGGGTTGTTAGGGTGCTCTAAATGGTTGCTAGGATATGGCCAGGAAGTTGCCAGGAAAATGTCTAAAGCCCACTGACGGCTCGATTCAAGTCATTACATCGTTGCTAGGGTAGAGTAAATGGTTGCTAGGGTGTAGCTAGACAGTTAACAGGAAAACTAAGAGATGGATCTGTGTCTACATCAAAAGAGCCAAATCCAATGTCTCTGTTATGTTCTGGTGCTCAGATATAACTCGGATATAAATTCATGTTGGTTGCTATGGTGCGCTAAATGGTTGCTAGGGCGTGGCTGGACAGTTTCCATGGTAATAATTAAAGACTGCTTGCCAATCTGAGTCAAAAGATGCCACCCAATTGTCACTACAATGTTCAGATGCCTCTTACCTTTTTCAGTGGAAGTCAATGGGTTGGTTGCTAGGGTACTGTAACTGGCTGCTAGGCCATGGCTATGAATTTGAAATGTCACCATTTGTTGCTGTTTGCTAAGCTGAGCAATATATGCCCACCCCTAAGTGTCTACAACATTCTGCTATGACATCACAAAGATCTGCTCAGTGTTAAGTCTATGGGATTTTAGGTCTTCAGCCCTGTTCCTAAAGCCCCGTTCACATAGCAAGGGTTTTTTTTTTTTTTTTCACTGGCTGTGCGTTAGGTCGCTAGTGGGCATTTCTGGTTGCCTAGTAACATTTGTGATCGACATTCAATGATGTTACTCCATGTTGTGGACAACAAATCCGTTTTAATTTTGTAGGGAAAAAGCACAATATAAATGGAATCAGAACAAAGTTCTCAATATGAACAATGTATTAGGAACAACGCATATTTTTTTGCCATTGTGACTGTACATCTTCACCGAAACCACAAATGCCGGTCTGTCTGGGTTCACAAAACCATTTGGGGTCAGAGTCAGCACGGTGATTACCACCGCTTGGTGCATGAGCTACAGCAGGATGAAGTCCGGTTTCACCATACTTCAGACTGGACAGGACCTGACACGTTTTCCATGCAGCATTTTTTTATGTCTCTGTATGTGCAGTATAGGGAAATTGCTAACTGCTTATCAACTTTTCCTCCATCTTTCCACCCACTACAGCAGATAAATCATGTGCACTCGACTGACTTCACACCCATTGGTAGTAACTTGCCAAATTCGCTGCCCATTTGATGAAGTTAAATCTTTTTATTGTCAGGTGACGTTTTGTCACCTGATTCCCGTTGTTTGCCATGACTACATTGTCGCCTATGGTCGCTGTTGCTTGTGTCACCGAAAGTCGCCAGCTCTCCTTTGAAAATAAATGGTATCACGTCGCTTGGTGTCGGTGGTGGTGTGAACGGGGCTTAAGGACTCATTCTCCTGCAAAGTTTATTTCTAATCTGCTCTAGCACACTTGCCTGAGATTTTTTGCAAGCCATTCTGAAGACCTGGATTAGCTGGTTCAGGTGTGTTTGATTATGGTTGTTCCTAAATTCTGCAGGGTCCCATGGAACGGGATAAAATAGGTTTTTATTAAAAAGCTTAAATTCTTATTAAATGCAACAAGCACAGACACATTTTCAAATTCAATTTGCATTGTGAAGTCCACTGTTGTCAGATTTAATTGCTCCAGTTTATTGACTAGGGAGCAAACGTTGGAGAGTAGAAGGGACGGGAGAGCCGGCCGGCTAGGGTTTTTTGTTTTAGCCTAGTACGAACTCCTGCCCTCTTGCTGCACTTCTACTTTCTCATGCACAGCTTTCGATGTCCTCTCTCCCAGCCTACGGCATCAGGATCCGGAGTAGCCGCCGCGTGCTACTGAGGTTAATACAGAAGTTGTTACAAATGACAATCCACCAAGTGCAATGCTTGTTGGTGTTTTTCATGAAGACATGCAGCAAAGTTTTGTCAACAGCTGGAGACAGCATGAAATCTGGTTGCTTTGTAATCTTGAAATCCCTGTATAGGCCCTCAACCAGCTATAATGTTCAAACAAGTTGAGTACATTATACAGCATGCATACAGTTTTCATTTTTTGTTTATGCTTTCTGTTTATCCACAGTTTCTGTATAACAACAACACCCGCCAGCAGACTGAGGCCAGAGATGACCTGCACTGTCCCTGGTGCACGCTCAACTGCCGTAAACTCTACAGCCTACTGAAACACCTGAAACTCTCCCACAGTAGATTTATCTTCAACTATGTAGTGAGAACAGCAGGACTTAAATATCTGCATGCTTCAACATCCATCATTGAAGTGGTTGTCTAAATTATGCTACAGAAAATTTTATGTAGCGGTATATATGAAAACTAGCCCTGCCACTGTCCATAAGAGGTTGTGTCTTCAGTGTTGCCAACTTGGTATCTTTTTTTGCTAGATTTAGCAACTTTTTAGACCACCAAAAAAAGGGACTAGCGACAAATCTAGGGACTTTATGGACAAACCTTAGCTTCTTTCAGTAGCCTGTAGTGCACATAGTTTTATACTCGGACTGAGGCACTCTGTGTGAGAAAAATAAGGAATGGCTGTACTAAAATAAATGTGAGCATAGAGAATAAGAGAAAAAGTGAAACAACTGTTAACTGTCGACACTAGACAGAATAAAACCAATGAAGTGGCGCCATCAATATGCAAATTAGGATGTGACATCATCTGGCAACATTTAGTGACTTTTCAAGCCAACTTTTTCTACTCAAAATAGTTGGCAACACTGTTTCTTACAGCTTGTGCTTTATCAGATACAAACAAGAAAACCACTAATCTAAAAGTGTAAATGGATGAAAAGTGCAGTGTCACATCTTTAATAACAGAACATATTTTGTTTTCTTTGACTTTTCACAAACCGGCAGAGCCAATCACCATCTGACAAGGGCATTCAGCTACGAGTTAGAGGCTCAAAATCCTGCTGCGCCACTAATATAATTTAATATTAAATAAATAGTTTTTCCTGAATCATTGTTACTGCACATACTGACTTCTGCTGACTGCAAGATACGTTGATCTGTTTAAAAAGAACAGAAACAACAGTGCATTAACAGAGGAAAAACCCAATAGGTCACTCCATTCTAACAAAAACTAGCTAAATATTTTAATTATGGGTTGCAAAGAAATATACCACCAGTTATGTATAAAAAAAACCCCACAAACTGGTTAATGCTAGTAGCTAATATGGCAGTATGTCAGCAGTCATGGTTGAGCCCTAGGAAATCTGAGGTCATATTGCTCAGAAAATGAAAACGGATTTTATGGGGATTTAAAAAAGTGTGGGTGGATCAGTATAGGGTGGTTGTGTGCACACTGCCAACGCACATTTATGTTTAAACACCATGTAAAAGTAAGTTTTGCATAATTGGTCCTTTTTAAGAAAGTAAACTCCATTTTCCAGCCTCATCCTAAAGGTGCTCGGATAGACGTGTCTATAAATGAGTGCTACGATGGCTCGTATGTGGGCAATCCTCAAGACATCCACAGCCAGCCTGGCTTTGCCTTCAGCCGCAACGGCCCTGTTAAGAGGATAGCTGTCACCCACATACTCGTCTGCCGGTATCAAACAATGAATGTTAATTTATTATGAAAAAATGTTTAGCTGTTGACTCTAGGATCATTTTTGTTATAATCCTGTTTTCTATTTGCTGATACAGTCATTGAGAGTTTGTGCTACATATTCCTAATGTATAAAAACAGAGCTCTCCTGTTTTAGACCAAAACGAATCAAGCCAAGTCTTTCTGAATTTATGGAGTCAGAGGATGGTGAGCCTGAGCAGCAGAGGACCTATGTGAGTGGACACAACCGATTGTATTTCCACAGTGACAGCTGCGTGCCTCTTCGCCCACAGGAGATGGAGGTGGACAGTGAGGATGAGAGGGACCCTGAGTGGCTCAGAGAAAAGACCATCACGGTTAGACTGGTCAAGCCAAAATTCATGATTAAATTTAAAAACAGGTCTTTCAGATATACAAGTCTGACTGGTTTAGGAAGATGATATACTGTTGATCACTGAAATGCTTAATGATGGCAATAAAATTAGTGTTTTGTCTTGCCTTAAGCAAATTGAAGAATTCACAGATGTGAACGAGGGTGAGAAAGAGGTAATGAAGCTGTGGAATCTTCATGTCATGAAACATGGGTAAAAGAAGCCTTGACATTTATTAACCTTGTGTCTGTCATTTTGCAGTTAAAATTTAAACATCTTTAGATACTTTGTAATCTTAGCAAAGCTTGCATCTTACAAATTCTTATGTAGCTATACCTTTATTCTACAGATTCATTGCTGATAATCAGATGAGTCAGGCAAGCATGCTGTTTGTGGAGAACTGCGGGCCACACATCATTCGTAGAAATTTGTGTCGGAACCTTCTACTTCACCTGGTCAACCTGCATGATTTCAACCTTGTCACCATAGCAACCATTGACCAGGCCATGGCTCATATGCAAGAGATACAGGAATCACTTTCTGAACAAAATGAGGGACAAGAAGAGTTAAATGCAACCTGCAATGGCCATGGTGTATCCTCTGGGGTTACCATACATGGCAAGCGCACCAAAAGTGGAGTTGCAGACTAACAAGGGCCTAGACCCAGACTGAAGTCAAATTGTCCATATTTTTTTATTGGAATCTTTCTGTTAGTTTGATTTCTAAAACTTAAAGCATCAGTGGCTTAGAACACAAGTTCTGTTTTTGATATGGTCACTGGTCATATACCCATTTATTAAGATAGAGCCCATTTGAGACACTAGTCAGTTAGCCACTGGTTTTATTGACTGACACTTGTGTGGAATGACACCGTGGCATTGACTGAATTGATGCAATTTTCAACATTCACCAGTGTCATATTTATAACCTGTGATATCAAAAGTTATGCCTAGGATACTTTTAACTTTAGATTATGTAAAGAAATGTGTAAAATTGGGAACCAAGTCATAATTATTTGTATACATTTTAGGATTTTTTTTTTAACCACTGTACATTCAGTGATGTTTTATCAATTTAGCACTTATTTTATGAATTATATAGTGGCTAAAGACTCTTGTTAACAATTGTTGACATAGACACCATCACTGGAAATTTATGGTATACGCAAGTCTCATGTTGGATTTAAAAGCTAAATAGCTTTGTATTTTGCTTTTTGTAACAGAAACTCTGTTTTAGAATTAAATTAGTCAAATCAATTTTTAAAAAATTGCCATCTCCATGTTAAATGTTACGTGGAAAGTTCCTCCCATTTAGATTGGCATCTTTCCTGCGTATACCTGTTCTTTGGATACACACACAGATGTTCTTTAGTTAATTAACTAGCAATACAAGAACTGCATATGTTTTAGGGGTAGAAAGACATTGAGTCTAAACTATGTCCTTGTTTCATAAGATATTCTTTCAAAACAATCCTGTAATTCTAGAATTTTTTTTAAATAAAACTGAGGTTCTGAAATAGTTTTCAGTCCTGGGTAAAAGATGTCAAGCTGATATATATGCTTTATATGTGGTTACAAGGACTGGGTCCATTTAATTATATAATTCAAATGTTGAACATGCCAAACTATATCAGATGCAACACCTGTTCAGATTTCCTCAACACTATGATGAACCATACCAAGTTGCTTAATGATACACATTTGTGTTTTTAAGATGTTGCATTTTACAACAAAAATAAAAATGGCTGATGCCCAAAATGTATGACATTTTTTGAAGTTCTAAGCAAAAACAGCCATTTTTCACATCTTTTGACCAGTAGGTTGCACTGTGCTGAAACTGCATTAAGTCATGATAGTGATGAGCAGGGCCAAATGGAATTTTTCCCAAAACTGGAATTCTGTTGAATAGTTTTAAATGTGTTAAAAAGAGCTGAGAGTATTCTATTTAATTAGAATTAACTTAAAATAGAATTTTAATTGGTTTAGTAAACACATTAAAGAAAAACGAGTTTACAGTCTCTGTTATTTCATCCCATTATTTTATGTATTTCCCCTAAAAAGCCCCAGAAGTCCTTGAAAGGCTAATACTGGACTGTTTTTAGACTCCCGAATACAACAAATTAGTACTTGGATAAATTAAACTTATAAACAATGTGCATGTCAAGGCGATACTTGACATGAAAGAAAAAAAAACAGCACAAAAAAAAGTACATGAATACATGGTATTATTGAAAAATTTTGTTTTCCACATAAGACATGAGATGTATACATATATACTAATTACTACTAAATACTAAGATAGTAATAGGTTTATGGATAACATGATAAATGACAGATTGACAAGCATATTAAACCAGGCAGTTTACATGGAAATAGTCCTTAGTAAAAATAGTAGTATAAAACAGGAGAATTATACATAAGGACCTTGCAGTAATACCGTGCAATGTACAACCCAGATCAAAAAAAGTTGGGACAGTATGGAAAACACAAAAAAAAAAAAAAGTAGTGATTTCTAAATTTACTTTGACTTGTATTTCATTGCAGACAATACAACAGCACATTATTTAATGTGTTCCTCATGATTTTTATTGTTTTTTCTTCAAAAAAACAAAATTCCTATTTTGGTTCTTGCAACACATTTTAAAAAAAGTTGGAACAGGAGCAATTTAGGGCTAGTAATCAGGTAAATTGGTTAAATAATGATGTGATTTGAAACAGGTGATGTCAACAGGTGATTGTAATTATGATTTGGTACAAAAGCAGCATCCAAGAAAGGTCTAGTCCTTTAGGAGCAAAGATGGGCCGAGGATCGCCAGTTTGCCAACAAATACGTGAGAAAATTATTGAAATGTTTAACAACAATGTTCCTCAAAGAAAGATAGGAAGACATTTGCTTATTTCACCTTCAACAGTGCATAACATAATTAAAAGATTCAAGGAATGTGGAGGAATTTCAGTGGAATTTCAGAAAGGACAAGGGCGCAAACCTAAGCTGAACAACCGTGCCCCCCGATCCCTCAGGCGGCACTGCATCAAGAATCGTCATTCATCTATAAGCAATATCACCACATGGGCTCAGGACTACTTTGGCAAACCTTTAAGTACCACAATACGTAGTTACATCCACAAATGCCAGTTAAAACTGTACTGTGCCAAAAGGAAGCCCTATGTTAACAGTGTCCAGAAGCGCTGTCGACTTCTCTGGGCTCGGAGGCATTTGGGATGGACCATTACACAGTGGAAATGTGTACTGTGGTCAGATGAATCAGTATTTTGGGTATTTTTTTGGGAGAAATGGATGCCGTGTGCTCCGGACCAAAGAAGAAAAGGATCATCCAGACTGTTACCAGCAACAAGTCCAAAAGCCAGGGTCTGTCATGGTATGGGGTTGTGTCAGTGCCCTTGGTAAAGGTAACTTGCACTTCTGTGATGGCACTATTAATGCAGAAAAGTACATAGAGATTTTGGAGCACAATATGCTGCCTTCAAGAAGACATCTTTTTCAGGGACGTCCATGCATATTTCAACAAGATAATGCAAAACCACACTCTGCACGCATTACAAAGTCCTGCCTGCGGAGGAAGAGGATACAGGTACTTGACTGGCCTGCCTGCAGTCCTGACCTGTCTCCAATAGAGAATGTGTCGCATTTTGCGCTTCAAAATGCGCCAACGAAGACCCCGTACTGTTGCCCACCTTAAGACTTGTTTGCAGCAAGAATGGGACAAAATTACACCCGAAACACTTCACTTGGTGTCTTCAGTCCATAAACGTCTTCTAAGTGTTGTGAAAAGGAATGGCAACATTACAAAGTGGTAAATGCTTTACTGTTCCAACTTTTTTTGAAATGTTGCAAGAACCAAAATAGGAATTTGTTTTTTTTTTTTTTTGAAGAAAAAAAAACAAATCATGAGGAACACATTAAATAATGTGCTGTTGTATTGTCTGCAAAGTAAATTTAGAAATCACTTTTTATTTGTTTTCCATACTGTCCCAACTTTTTCTGACTTGGGGTTGTACATCAAAACAAATTTGAAAAGAAATGTGAGTATTTAATATTGTAGTAGGACTTGTTACAAATAATATTAACATTAATTTACAAAATCCTATGTGGCAAGGAACCAAAACTCCAATTATGTAAAAGTGGAGGAAAAAACCTTGATAGAAACCAGGCTCAAAAGCATGAGGGCGAGTTCTTCTATGACACATTAAAGCTGGAATCCATAACCTTTTGGTTAAAGAAATGCTTACAATGCTGATTTATGAATTTTCATTTATTTAAAAGTGGTGGTCCAATTTGGTGGCAAATGTCAGGCAGCTAAGGAATATTTTAAACAGAGATGGCAATAGAGGCGTAACGTTACTGATTGCAGCTATAACATCAAATTGCTGTAACAAGACGGAATTAAAGTTGTTTCTATTATCTGAGAAAACAACCAAGCAAAGAAGCAGGAAAATAAATTGTAGAACGATTGATAAAGAATTCTTTCATATTATTCCCACTTCTTCTGGGTGACCCATGCTATGGCTGAACCACAGCTGGGACGAGTATCAGGTCAAACTGGATCTTGGGTCATCTCATGCCATCTTCACTTTCTTATACACTATCTTGTCTGGATAAGGATCCTGCTGATTACAGTGACCTTGATGAAATGAAGGACAGAGGGTGAAGTACCATGCCCTGCGATGTAACAAGTACATCTGTTTTAACTGTAATTGTCCCTGGTTGAGGTTGACCTAATTAAAGCAGCCTAACAGTTCTTTAAGGGATCTGAGTCATAGAACCATAGGACTTGTGTAGGCTAGAGTGTGATTATTATATGAAAGCCTGTAGTGAACGTTAAGGAGAAAAGACTTCAATGTCATGCTTAATAGGCAGTCAGTGCAGTGTTGACAGAAGTGGGCTAATATGGTAATCTGTCTTCATTCTCTGGAGTTTTTGTATTAAACCTGCAGAGCCACCACCCATCAAGGCATTGCAATAATCTTGTCTTGATATCATGAATGCATGAATTAATTTTTCTGTGCTTGACATAAAGAGCATGTTTTGCAATATCAATTAATTTTTGATAAGGTTGTCAAAACTAACACATTCATTGCTGTGATTTCTTTCTGTTTAGCGTGTTATTAACGTAGTTAATGGAACATTCATTTTTTCACTTCCTGGCAGTTTTAGTAGTGCGCATGTACATGATTACGCCATCTGTCCGCCTGCTTACCAGCTGCGTTAACCAAGAGAGAGTGGCTGACCGAACATGGTCTGCATGATCCTACGACCAGATACTCTTAACTTTCCATCCCCCATGTTTGAGGGCCTGATGGTTGTGATGTGCAAGACCCCCATGTATGGCAAGCCAAAGGGGTCAGAATTATGCTATAAATCATCAAATAAGGTATTATAAACTATATTTGCACCAATTACAAATGGCTTGTTACGCTGTTTGTCTTGCCATATGACGGCAAAAAACAATGCTTCTTTGGTTGCTCAGAGCATGCGTTACTTACAGCATTCTGCTTGTAATATAATGAGCCACGCCCACTGATTTCCACAGCCAGTAAGTGTAACCTGTTCTCACTCAATCAAAAAACCAGACCAAATCACCATGGATCATTTGTGGTAATCCAGTTTGCTTCAAGATGGCCAGAAAAGTGTAACACTGCAAGTGAACATTAATTGACTGCGCTCTGCAGTTAACGGACAACGCCGGACTCAGTAAGTCAACTTAGTAAGGTAAGAACTTTCTCACTCATTCAAATTAATGCTCTGCTGCTGGCATTAATGCAACAGGAGACTGTATGGCCCATAGTACTACAAAACTTGATTAAGACAGGAATTTATTTATTCTCTTAACATTGTGTTTCTACATAAAAATGATAGGGTTACAATTAATTAGCCCAGAAGGGGCAAAGAACCCTGTTCTATCTGTTTTCTTATTGGTATTAGTAGGGGTTTACGCGCAGAGCGCTAAAACTATTGTAATTGTTAGGATTTTATTATTATTAAAGTGCAAATGAGAAAGGGGTTCAAAGTTTAGCACTTAAACAATATGACAGTTGCAAACATTAAACACAAATACTGATAAAATGTATAGCTTAAATGCAAGTCGCTTTGGATAAAAGCGCATGCCAATTGCATAAATGTAAAGTCTAGTAAAAACATGTTATTCAGCAAGCTTTTTAAGCACTTGCTAAATAATTCCTAAAAGCTTTAGACGCACGCAAAGGTTTTAAAGTGCTTGGAGCCCATAATCGCTGCTTGCAACTATGTTTATCCGTATTGTATCCGTTTTTTCTTCCGCCGTTGTGTCCATTATTTTAAGGCCAATTTTCATTGGCGTTTTTTTAATAAGTAGAGTGATCAGACTCCCAAGGTCAAACCCCTAGTGTCACTACTATTAACACAATGTCACATTCCCTCCATCGGGGAACGGATTACATACGTAACCAAGACGTTTTTACTACAGTAACCACACTTTAATGGTTGGGTAGCCAACTTCGGAAATGCTAGCAATAGTAAGCTAGCTTTAAAAAGCATAAGATCCCACCCTCCCTTCAGAGCGCTCTCCAAAGCCACACCTTCCCCAAAACAAATAAATAGAATGTTGTTTGCATGAGCAGAGTGTGCAGGGGTATGCAAATACATAGTTTGACAGATAAGCAGGACACCTTATGTAGTGGACCCCATCTGAATGATGACCGAAACTTTACTGATGGTTCTTGAAGCTTTATTAGCATTACTTTTTTTTCGGAAGAAATCACTGTAAGAGCTGAATGAAGCGATACAAAAATACATTAACATTATTAGAGATATTCAGTAATTTTTACAAAATACTTGTTTTTAATGAACTGTATACAAATACACCAACCTTATGCCTTTTTGGGGGGTGCTGAATAAATTTAGAAACAGTCCTTTTGTGCACTAGTTCTGTTAAGCCGTCACTTAAAAGCTTTGTGTGTGTCAAGTAGAATAAATCCCTTTTGAAGATACATTTACTCTGCTTTCAGCAACAAGACCAACTTCAGAGCTGGCCTTTCTACTATTGGGATTTTGTGCATCTGTTCTTCTTTTCTTGTTTAGTCTTTTGTCACCAAGTGCTACTTTGGCCTTTCTTACCAGTCAATCTGGGCTCAGAACAGTCTCTATAATCCTTCCTAGTCTCCATTCACTCCTTGGTAAGGTTTCATCAATATCCATGACCACATCACCAATTTGAAAGTTCCTTTTTGGAGCATGCCAGCATTGTCGAGCAGCAATGTTGTGAAGATACTCCTTTTTCCATCTGCTCCAAAACTGTTCAGTAAGGTACTGTACATGTCTCCATCTCTTTTCATCTACACATCCTCTCTTATGAACTTTACTGGTGGAGGTAGGGCTGTGGTGGATTTCATAGTAATCAGGTGATTAGGTCTGACTGGTTCTAAGCTCCTGGGGTCTTTCAGATTGTCAACTGTAAGAGGACGACTATTGACTATTGCCATGGCTTTATAAAACAAGGTGCGCAATGAAGCATCATCAAACCTGCCTGATGAAAGGGCGATGGTAGCACTAAGAATACTCTGTATAGTTTTGATTTGCCGCTCCCATACACCCCCTGCATGACTGGAATGGGGTGCATTCAAAACAAAGTCGCACTGTTTATCTGCAAGAAAAGTAGTGAGCCTTTCTGGATCAAGTTCCTGCAGTGCTGAGTTCAGTTCGTTCTTCGCGCCTATGAAATTGGTACCTCGGTCGCATCTTATTTTCCGTACTGTACCTCGATTTGCAATAAAGCACCTTAGACCGTTGATAAACACATCTGTGGACATATCTTCTAGCTCTTGAACACAAGCATGTTAGAAGCAAACCATACCTTTTATGATGTTTTCTTCCTTTGTTAGTCATGAAAGGACCAAAGCAATCCATACCACAATAGATAAAAGGTGGAGAAGGCTCTACACGTTCTGAGGGAAGATCACTCATCCTCTGGCCTTCAGCAGATCTTCTCAGCTTTCTACAAGTTACACAGTTGCAAATGTAAGATGTGACCACTCTATTTATTCCAGGTATCCAATAGCCACACAGTCTGATTTCATTAATTGTGAAACCTTTATCTTGATGCTTTACACTTTCATGACAGTGTGCAAATATCAGCTTTGTTACATGATGCTCTTTAGGAAGGATCAGTGGATGCTTAAATGAGTGAGTGTATGTTGAGTGACTTAGTCTACCTCCCACCAAAATCATACCATCCTTGTCTATGAAGGCATCCAGGTGATGAAGTTTACTGTCACTTGGAAGTTGTTTTCCTTGATTCAACACATCGATCTCTTTCTGATACATTTGCTTTTGTACTTCTTTTAAAATCAAGCAGGGAACCAAATAATTTGTTGATGTTGGTGAGATTAAGCTCTTCTCTGAGCATATTGCTCATTCTGACTGATACCACAGCTGCCGTCAACTCTAATCCTGGTATTGTAATAATAATAAAATCTTTGAAGGAGAAACCCGGGCTTTGCTAATGAGAAAAGTGCAATGAATTTCATCATTCTCATTTATAATTCTCAGATAAGAACATTAACCGTAACCACGTACTCACATCAGAGAAATGATGTATTTTAGTTTTCACAACCTTGCCAAATTCAGCAGGTACATAACATTGTGGTATTTTCACCTTTTCCAAACTGACAAAGTCATTCTGCCATCTCTCCCACAGTGGGCTGACTGCAGGGAAGAGTGGATCATCCCAGCCTGTACCAAAGTCATGAAAACTGGGAAACTCTTTTCCATCCATGAGGGCTTTTATGACCTGACAGTTCCATCTGGAAGCTGCCCAGTCTGGGAGTTTCTGTACCAGCTTTTGGCTCTCTTCACAGGCGTTTAATATTTCCAGACCTTTAACATGAGGTATGGCTTGCAAGCAGGCATTTAAGAAATCTGAAAATGTTCTCAGAACTTCTGCATCTTTGGACTGTATTTTAGGCCAATTAGACAGCTTTTCCCGAAACGCTCTTTGAATGACAAAGGGCTGGCCGTATATTTGGTTAAGCTGGTCCCAAGTGTCTTTGTAGGCTTCTTTATCATTCCGGTAAAAGGTGCCCTCAAGATATTTATGTGCCGAGCCACTCACATACTTTTTAAAAAATTTTTTAGAGTTTATCAGCTACTAAGATGCCCTTTCTATCTATAAATGACATAAATTATGCTTTCCAGTCTACAAACTGAATATGAAGAGTCTCCATTGAACACTGTATGCTCAGGTATGGGTAACCTGTTTATGGCTATACTGTCCTGAACTGCTTGAGCAAGATAAGACACTTCACTGAGAAGTGTTGACTGGACAACATTGCATTGCTGACATGACATTTCTTATCTCTGCTCTTTATGTTCATTCTGTGTTGACTGACTTCTTGTCTCTTGTTTTATTTCTTCATCATAGGATTTTACTCTGGCACAAGCAACCTCTATATCCTTTTCTACCTGCAGCCATTCTAGTTCAAACTTTTGAGTTTCTATCTCTCTTCTTTGCATCATCTTGTATTCAGCCTCTTTTGCAGCCAGCTCTGCCGCAGCATCTGCACGTTTACTTATAGTACAAGAAGATGAAGTATGGCTGCTGACACTCATTTTTGAAGCAGTGAAACCATATATAGAGCGAGCATAACTATGTGCCAAAAGTTCACGTAGATGGCCCCTTTCTCTTTCTGCATCAAATTCGCCTTTGTCACGTTGAAGCCGCCAGTCAGTATGTGCAGCGAGGATCTGAACCAGCGAAGGTGAAGCTCTTACTGTAGTGGACCCCATCCAAATGATGGTCGAAACTTTACTGATGTTTCTTGAAGCTTTATTAGCGTTCCTTTTTTTTACTTAAGAAATCACTGTAAGACCTAAATGCAGTGATACAAAAATGTACATTAACATTATTAGACATGTTCAGCGATTTTCACAAAATACTAGTTTTTAACGAACAGTATACAACAAATACACAAACCTAAAAAGCAGATTCCATTTTAAAATAAAACCCCCGTAAACAACAGTATGCATTTCAAAACTGAGGATATCTATTTACATTAAGGCATTTAGCAGACACTTTTATCCAAAGCAACTAAGAAGGTGAGGAAAACAAAGCAATACATCACAGGGAGGCAATAACATCAGCCGTACACAGTTAGAATTTTTACCAAGAGAACAACATTTCAGTGCTTGATAGAGGTGAAACCTGTTGGGAGAGAGGAGAAAAAGGTTTGTAGTTTTTAATACTTGTGTTGGGTATAAAAAAATTGTGAAAGTGACAGGTTTTTAGCTATTTCTTGAATATTGGGAGGGATGCAGCAGACCGAACAGAGGAAGATCATTCCACCAGCGAGGGGTATTGAAGATGAACCTGCAAACAAGTGATTGTGTGCCCTTTTAAGAGGGTATTACAAGGCAACTTATCTGTGAAGGGGTGTAGATGTGTTTCCTACAGAGTAACCATTTTGAAGATTTCTTTGCAATTTTGAAGTGGAGAACGTCTCAAATACTGCAATAAATTTGTGTCCAAATACTGGGGAGCACAAAATGCCTTTAATGAATGTTGTTTCAGTGAGTAGGGACTGTATGTTTTAGAACTTAAGGCTAAACTTTCCGTACATTTAGCAACCTGTAGTTTATAGGGCTCCTCGTTCTTTCGCATTGACTGGCAACAACTTGCCTGTATTAATACCTCCCTGTTCACTATATCTGAAAATTTTGAGTGCGACTCCAGACAGTGCAATACAGTATATAAAAAACAGACATGTAACAGTAGCAAAAAATGTACACATAACAGTATGTAGTATATACAATGAAAAAATGGACAGAATATACAAAATTACAAATTTACAATATACATTATATGCGCATGGACATGTTGTAGCGTACTTAAAAAAATGTTCAAATATACATATGTAACAATTTGTACTCACAATATGTGCATTTACATATGTGTATATATACACACATGCATACATACATACATACACAGTAAATATATTATGTAAAGTGTACATACAAGACCAGTGAACATGGACTCGTAATAAAACCTTGTTATGTGATGTATGTGAGGTAGTTAAAGTGCAGTGTATGGAGAAGGGCGGGGGTGGGTTGAAATTATGTCAGTTCGCATTAAGTAATCAGACAGCTTGAGGAAAGAAGCTGTCCCTTAGTCGGCTAGTGCGGGTCTGGATGCAGCAGTACTGTCTACCTGAGGGCAGTAGGAAGAGCAG
Organism: Chromobotia macracanthus; assembly: GCA_036877525.1. Lineage (NCBI taxonomy): Eukaryota > Metazoa > Chordata > Actinopteri > Cypriniformes > Botiidae > Chromobotia > Chromobotia macracanthus. Next base: position 6,353,363 of record JAZGTH010000001.1, on the reverse strand, counting down.
ACCTTGACTTGGGTGGCTAGAGTCACTGATGATCCTCCGGGCCTTTCTCAGACACCATCTGTTGTAGATATCCTGGAGGTAGGGAAGCTCACCTCCTGTGATGTGGCGGGCAGTTCGCACCACTCTCTGCAGGGCGTTGCGGTTGAGGGCAGTGGTGTTCCACTTGTCAATGTTGAGTGAGAGGTGGTTCTCCTGGCACCAGTGTGTCAGAGTGCGCACCTCTTCTCTGTAGGCCGTCTCGTCGATGTCGGTGATCAGGCCTACCACTGTTGTGTCATCAGCAAATTTCACAATGACATTAGAACTGTGTGTGGCCATGCAGTTGTGGGTGTATAGGGAGTACAGGAGGGGGCTGAAAACGCAGCCCTGAGGGGCTCCAGCATTGAGGATCAGCGGGGAGTAGATGTTGTTGCCCATTCTGACCACCTGACGCCTGCCTGATAAGAAGTCCAGGATCCAGCAGCACAAGGAGCTGTTCAGACCCAGAGCCCGTAGTTTCGCATCAAGTTTAGAGGGCACTATGGTGTTGAATGCTGAGCTGTAGTCCACGAACAGTTCTCACATAAGTGTTCTTTTTCCAGGTGGGAGAGAGCAGTGTGTAGGTTAAGTGCAACGACATCATCTGTAGAGTGGTGGTCAAGGTGTGCAAACTGTAGTGGGTCCAGTGAGGTAGGCAGTACAGAGCAGATGTAGTCTCGGATCAGTCTTTCAAAGCACTTGCTGATAATGGGCGTCAGAGCAACAGGGCGCCAGTCATTCAAGCCTGAGATCTTTGATTGTTTTGGTACAGGCACAATGATGGATGTTTTTATGAGGGAACCACGGCTAGAGAGAGGTTGAAGATCTCTGTAAAAACACCTGCTAACTGGACCACGCATACTCTGAGTATGAGGCCCGGAATGCCATCAGGACCCGCAGCCTTGCAAATATTTACCCAATGGAAGGACCGGGTGACATTCGCTACAGAGACAGAGAGCATACTCGCATTTGTGACGGCGGTCGGGGGAGCTCTCTCCATGAGGGCGGGGTTATTTGTTTCAAAACCAGCATAAAAAGAATTTAGCTCGTCCAGGAGAGAGGCAGCAGTGTTCATAGCGGGGTGTTTATTTCTCTTTAAGTCCGTAATGTTATTGATTCCCTGTCACATGCTTCTTGTGCTGTTTGAGTTGAACTGACCTTCTACTTTCTCTCTGTACTGGTGTTTGGCAGCTTTGATGGTTTTTCGGAGGTCATAGCTGGTGCGTTTGTACTCTTCCAAATCTCCGGAATTAAACACAGATGTTCACGCTTTCAGGGCTGTTCGAACATCGTTGTTTATCCATGGTTTATTGTTGGGGTAGATCAGGATAGTTTTGATCGGCACAACGTCATCTAGCACTTCTTAATGAAACACGTAACGGTATCCAAGTAGACCTTGATGTCGCCATCGGAAGCAGACCGGAACATTTCCCAGTCCATGTGATCAAAACAGTCCTGTAGCATAGAATCCGATTGGTCCGACCAGCACTGGATCGTCCTAAGGGCGGCTTCTGGCTGTAAGCAGGCGGCAGCAGCACGGAAGAGTGGTCCAATTTGCTGAAGGGTGGGCGGGGGAGGGACTTGTAGCTGTCCCGGAAGGAAGAGTAACATGTTGTTGTATTTGTAAACAGAGCGTCTTCTGAGAACTTAAAGTCCAGTTTCTGGTGAGCGACAGTGTAGCCAATATCCAAAAGTGTTTGTTTATCATGTACAATTAAACTGATGACATCACGCATGAAAGACAACATGGTTACATAGAGGATAAACAAATAAACAATAAACTGTAGTGTCTCGACGGAGCTCGCAACACGGCTGCCATACTCGGTGCCATCTTGGATCAAAGATCCGATGTGACAATAAACTTGATTTGATTTGACGCACAAAGGAAGAAGGGAGGTTATCACAGCCTATGAGCAACTGCTAACTTTAAACTTATCCTGCTAAAAGTTAAAAAGTTAGTCATGATCATGAACAACTGATAGCATGACATGAGAAGGCTTGCGTTAGCATTTATTTCTTTGTAGACTGCACAAGCTAAATAGAAACAGCTTACCGCAGACATACAAATTATTTGCTCAGATTTTGTAAATCGACATACTGACATACTTAGAGGTTGGTTCATTTATGCTGTCTATGTTAAACAAAATTCATTGCAAAACGGCTCTCTTGAGAAATAAGCTGAAGCTAACAGGATCACTAGCAACCACAATACATTGACATTGCAATTGACTTGTAGTTAAAAAATAAACTTTTAGAAGAACTTGTATCCCTTGTCCAGCTTCACTTTTGCATGCTCTTTCACTAAGCGAACCATTTATTCTTGGCCAAATTTTGGCAGTGTCAACAGAGAGGATGTCATCTGATGTGCCGGTGTTATGGATCAACTGGGGATATCCGTGTGCATGCAAGTATGTTTCCCTGAATTTCCAGCAGATGTTAAGACGGCGACAGATTCGTTACATGCGATAGTTCATGGATCATAGATTAAAAACATGTTTCACCAGATCTATACACTGGTATGCATAGAAAACGCTTTGACTTTGCAGTGTTGGTTCCTGTGTATTTGACTATCAATAAAGATTTTCGGAAGATACTTTCGGAAGAAAGTTTACTTTCAGGAGTTGACTTTCGTGTCACGTTCACAAACCACGCCCACATTAACTTGGGACATTTGTTTCAATGGGTGATCAAACTTGTCAGTGCACTGAATTAAAACTGTATTTTCCTTTTAGCATTAGTGTGTATGTCATATGGCGTCTGCAGTATGCTGTCGTGTCCTAATCACAAATAACAACAGATCTAGATTAAGTTAAAATAAGCAGTAGGTTAATGTTAACATGAATTACAAAGTCCTTTACGTTTTTATGAACTAGTTATTAATTGATTTGTATATATAACTTCATCAATTAATAGTATATATAATTTTATTATTAAACTAATTTTATTATTATTAAAATAAAATTCCATTATTTTATTAATCATCAATGCTATTTATATAAACACAAAGAAATACTGTTTAATTTTATTGTTTATTTGGTTATCTCCAATCTCCTGCTTGTACAGCCAGCTCTGACGCCTGTTTTTTTTCTGGACATAAAGCCTATGACATAAAGGTAACTGTCTTATGAACTGTTAACATGTACAACTATGTAAATAAGTCACTTAGATTAGGCTTTGTGTGGCTGTGTGAAAGGAATATTCTATCCTCTTGTTTTGTTCCAGTGAAATAATAAGCTAAAACTTTTTGAGTCCTGATAAAATACAACCTTGAGTAGGGAAGGAATCCTGTTCATGGTGTGATTGCAGGGCTTGACTGAAATAGTGCAAGGAGTGTGACTATGGACTCCAGGAATGTTCATCATGGTCGAGAAGATTCATCCTGGGTTTATGACTGATCTGAAATCAACATTTTGCTCCGGATGTATTATAAGAGCACATTGTTTCATATAATGTTTGAATGCTTTGAAATGCTTAAAGGATTTTAAATTACAGAAGACAACTCTGTTTAGACCAATTCTGTATTTCATACGGCAGTTGTTAGAATTGTATTATCAGTTGAAAGAACTATATTTCATATTTCATTTACATAGTAATAGTGTCTTTGTATGTACATTATGCTCAGTTGGGTGCTTGATTTTGAATGTCATTAATTTGATGTCTTGCATTTGACGTGAAGGACACTTGAGTTCTCTGAGTGTATTACTACTGCTTTTCTTTTTATGTACTACACACTGGTCTCTTGCCAAACCATTTGTGTTCCTGAAATTAGACAATGTGATGAGCATTGCAGGATTCAAAGTCAAATTTTCTTGGGTATTTCCCACTATTTGTATGAGCTGTATATGTCTATGCATGACATGTTTATACTTTCAAGGTGACAAAGTGTTAAACAATAAAAAATGAACTTAGCATCTCTCTTACTGTCTTTTAGTTCTTTATGTTAACGGTCCAATAGCCCTTACGTTGTTTCTTTTTGTAAATAGGTTGTGAATGCTAATCTGCACAATCTTAAAGACAGAATAAATGTCAGAAAAACAAAACATATCCACGCAACGATAATTAAAAGATTTTAATAAATGCAATTTAAATAAATGCAATAAATGAATCAGAATAATGATAATGCAGTAGTTCCAATAAATGCAATCAATGTTTCAGAATATAAATGCAATAGTCCCAATAAAATGCAGCAAATGAGTCATTGGCAGAGATTCAGTTCCATGTGATCAAACAGTAAAAAGTTCTAATAAATGCAGTAAAAGTTCAACGTATGTGATAGTTGTTTCAATAAATGCAATCAATGATTCTGAATAATAATAATAATAATAAAAAGATTTGATAAATGCAATGAATGAGTCAATGATAAAGAGTTGATTAAGTATGATAACTCATACATAATACAGCACAGCCTATTATACACTCGGGAGTGCCATCATCACCTACCATCACCTTTAGACTGGGGTGCCCCGTTTCAGTCCGGGCAGGAGACCATCACTTTATCCGAGAATGCCGGGCGAAGCACGCTTATCCCACGGCTGAGCTCCTGTTTGAACCGGGGTCTCACCTTCCATTTATACTCAGAAATTAGGTGTGGCTAAAGACAGCCTTCTGAGTGAAAGAGAAAGCTGGCCAGGCTCGCTCCCCCTCCCAAACAGTGCACCTCTCATTATGTGTAACAACAGCTCAGGTTTCAATGAGGCATTATGCAAAATAGCTTATATAAGTTTCTTTAACTGTTTTGAGAAATGAGCGTACATTTCACCTTTTTATCAGTATGAGAAGCCCTTCATCTACCCAAGCAAGCCGCCCAAAACGTGGTTCTGACACACGTTTTGAATGTGACACACTAAAGAATGTGCTTACCAATGAGCGTTGAGCACAACACACACAATCCCCTCTTCTCCTGCTCTTCTCATTTAATACAGTTGACTCATACCAGATGACTGCAATATGGATAGGAAGCCAAAAGGGCTTGAAAACATTTTTGCTTTTAAACACAAACTTCAAAATATTTCTGTGTATAGGCAAAACACTTCATTATTAATATTGGTTTTCTTGATCCATCCAGTTATGAAGTTCTTTTTGGGGCTGTTTGTGACAACAACTACTGGCCAGTCATAGTAAGTGACAATGTTTCTAAATGTACACAGAACTAGACATAAATAAATGGTAATGAGAAATTATCTGAGTTAATTTTGTTTTAAGCAATGTTTCCCAAATTATCAGTCAATATATATATCAACCCTTTATGTGCCAAACAAGCAGCAATTTGCAAATACAAATTAGAAGGCAATGGATGTTAGAAGGCAAATACTGTATGCAGTTTCTTAAAGCTGTGATGGAAACATCTTTATGTACAAAAAGCATCTCTATGTACGTTAAGCATCTTTATGTGGCTTAATGATGAGTGCTCCTTCTATTTAAAAGATCTTTCATGAGGGCTGAACATTTTAAGGTGGGGATGTCACTCAGTTGTTCATCCCACCGAACAGGATTCTAGGATTAGTGATAAAACAATTTATGTATGGCATAACTGCTCACTCAGCTAGTAGAGTTTGTTCTAATGAGGGAAGATATGGCATTTTCTTCAAGGGAGGAAGTGCATTAATAAAAAATGGATATTTCAAAAAGGCTTTTAAGAAAAACTGGTGAGAATGAATCCTTTACATCACTTATAGCAGAGACAACCTTTATTTATAAAGTGTTCTGGGCATGATATGACTTCACATATTATAGATGACCTTTCACAACTCCATTGCCACCGATGTGGAGAGCAGCATACCTACAAAGGTCAAACTGACCAATGGGTAAAACAAAATTACATTTAAATTGCAAAACACAAAAGCACCTGTTCTCCAGTAACCTGTTTTATTGTCTTTCTTCTTTAGAATGAATGTACAGAATGTGGGCTGTGGTAACACTGGGACCGTGTGGTCAGACCCTCCACATACTGGTGTCCTACATGCATGTAATGCATTTGTTCTGTTTTCCCCAACATCTATGTATACATTTCACGTGAATAAATCCAGAAAATTCACTATATCCTACCTGTGTTAATAATTGTGAAAATAAATGCATAACTATAGCTATTACTCTTAATCACTCTTTAGGAACACTTATGTTCATAAGTGTTCCTAAAGAGTGTCATTTTAACTCACTCACTCATCGAAACAAAATGATGATGCTGTAAATGATGGTTCAATAATGATACAAACATTTACAAATAATGTGGAAAGTTTTTGATTCTAATATCGAACCTAAAACTAACTTTAACGCGTTGATCTGAACTAGGCTGCATAATTCAAGCTATAGGCTTTACCAATAATTGACATTGCAGCATCAAGATTGCACATTTTAGCATTCCAGGAGCTAATGCGTTTACACGTGGTATTTATTACCTATGAGGACTAAAGATCGTCGTTTAGCGACCATTATGTTTTTCGTAAGTCCTACATGTCTACATTGTTATGCACCCAATGCGTTTCTCGCAGGGACCCCACATTATAATAACCCGTGTGGAAACAGTGTGTTTGAACGTGGTTCCGACCATGAATGGACGGTCCGGGTTAGATAACAAACTTAAATGTTGAGTTTCAGTTTCGATTACAAAGAACTGTTTTGACAAGATGTCGGCATTATATGTAGATATAGTTAAGTTCGTCACGAACAATCTTAAATGCTCAATTTGTTATGATGTTTTCACAAAGCCAGTTACGCTACCTTGTGGACATACCTATTGTCAGAAATGTATTACCGAATATTTGAGAAGAATGAAGAAAGACTGTCCTCATTGCAGGAAAGTTTTAACACATAGTGAACTACATATCAATTTTACGTTGTGTGCTATCCTGGAATTACCGGATCTTGGTGGTCGCGAGAAATGGGAGCATATTCTGACAGAAATGGATCAAGATTATAAAACGCAAACTGGGGAAACTATTGCAAAAGTGGCAAGTATATAAACAAATATCCTAGAACAACACACTGTTCAGTAATAATGACCATGGGCCTGTATCTAAAACTACTGCAAAGAACATTCCAGGGGTCAGATTCACGAAAATATTTTTAAGAATGAAGTTAAGAAAGTTCTTAAGATACATTATGTTGTTAAGAATGTTCCTAAGTGCAATTCTTAAACAAAATCCTAAATCAAAAAGTCTGAATTATTTTCTTACAGACATGTTAAATTTTTCTAAAATATCTTGTGTAACAGCTACAACATATTGTCAACTTTATTTATTTATTTAGGTTATTTACGATAAGGTTCTTTTACTGACAATGGACAATATACTTTAAAGCATTGATTGATCATTTTAAATGTTAGTTTATTGTGCATTAACTAATGGTAACACAACAAAAACACAATGGGGAATCTTGAAATCTTATTGAATAATGCCAGAGAAATATACTGCCCAATGTTGTTTAGTTAGTAGTGTCAGTAGCTGACACTAATTGTATAAGAATCATGCCATGAGAGTGGCAAAGATCACCTTGGCAAGTGGAGCAAGAAACTTACACCACCAGTGGGTAATAACACAATACATTTCCCAACTACTTAGTGGGGCCGCTAAAAGATCTCCCAACTCATATGAGTAAAGGAGCCAGTAAAAAGCTACTTCCAGGAAGACAAAATCTGCATACCCTATCAAAAGAACTGAGCACGTTGAATATCTGCACTGAGGATAGGGCAGCAGGTAATAAGACATGTAATAAGAGAGAACAAGGGGCATGGAGGCGCCAGACTCTAAGAAAAATGATGCAGTGGTTAGTGGCACATGAATAAATAACTCAACTCAGCATGAGGGGAACTCAGCCTCCTACCAACTAAGTATTAACCAAGCACAGAGTCACAGCGAACTGCGGTAACAAGCTGTGCAGGAATACAGCAGAAGCCAGTCAGAGAGCAGCTCACAGCTGCTTCACTATATGACCTGGTTAAGCACAAGGTAAACATATCTACACATCCAAGATATAAAACTTGGGGGACACATCCAAGATATAAAATCTGGCAAAAGTATTCTGCAAAGACCAGCCAGCAGCTAAACATAAATCCTGAATAAAAGTACCTTTAGACCAAGTCCACAGGAAGTGATAGCTCTCATCGAATGGACGTTGTTATTAATAGGGCATTCCTCACCCTGAATCAAGTATGCTATACCGAAGGCCTTTGCAACCCATTGAGAAAGCCTCCGCTTAGATGGGTCACTCTATAGTGCAGTGCAGCCATCATAACAAACAAAAAGCTGATCAGACTGATGAAAAGAAACAGAGCGGTCAATGCAGAACCGCAAAGCCCTTACAGGGCCTAGTGCAGGCTGAGCGTCAGTGTCCTGTGAGGCTTACAGCTAAGAAAGAAAGCAGGTGTCAGGTGAAGTAATAACAAATGGCATTGATAGCGACTTAGGCCTTAAGGTATCACTACAAACCCCAGGCCCAAACTATATGCAAGAGTACATGTAAATCGCCAATGTGCACTTCTGCCCTCCTGAACCGGTCCCAGATCAGCTGGACTGAACTGGTATGGAGCCTCCACTCCCCATGAGGAATCCTATCCGTCATGAGCAGGACCAGAGAGAGAAACCGGACCATTAAGGAGGGCTTTCCTGTCAGCCTCCTTAAGCTCAGTAAGGGTGAGCCAAAGGTGATGATGGAGGATCACCATAAAGCCCATAGCGCAGCTGATGGCTTGGGAGGTGTGCTTGGTAACCATCAGCGCAAAGTCTGTCATTAAACATAGGTCCTGTATCCCCCTGGGTCAGCGTAGCTCCCAGCCTGAAAGACTTGGAGCCCTGTCATGGTGTGGAGGGCAGAGCTAGCTTCACCCAGTGAGCAGTAAGCTTTGTCAGTGAGGTGAGCTGTCATCCTACATGATCTAGATGGCAGGCCAAGATCTAATCCCACAGAGGCAGAGAATGCACACACTGCCGTGATGGCCTCTTCGACAGGGCAAATGTGTGCATATCAGCGGCTTCGGCGTCATCCACTTGAGAGAAGATAGAAGGGCTTGAGGATGGATGCAAGGATGGATGGGAGCACACCATGCTTTCATGACATTTTTGTGAATATCGGGAAAGAATGGTACCCTCTTTGGAGCAGTTAAGGTGCTCCAACCAAGGTCAGGATCCTGGATGGCCTTACAGAGGATTCTAATCAGCTCATCTGGAAAATTGGCAGGATTCTCCGGCCCAGCTCACTCTGACTCAGACCACCCAAGATAAGGCCTAAGCAGGCAATAGTCTTCATGGAAGTCAACGGGACCTGCACACAGCAGAAATAATGTAGCCATGCCAGAATGCAGCAAGGAAGACATTTGTAAGATATTCGTCAGTGAGGTGTAGGTCACGATGTAGTGAGTAATAATTCAAGTGTGAAGGAGAAAGATTCTGAGGTGATGTCGTCATGCAGTGCATTATGTACTGGTCGGGGACCCTGTCAGTTTTTGCATGCATGATTTTATAATTGGACAACATTTCAGGAAGGTTCAGAGAAATCTGAAACCTCACAATAAAGTAATTAAAAATCTTACCGTTTGGGGATCTACAACGTGTCAGTTATTCTAACTTTAAGAAGGCGTTTACGATAAACTTCACAGTTTTGTCTTAGGAACCTTTTGAAAAAAAAATGGGAACATTCTTAAAAAGAATTTTTGGGAATACAAAGTAATACAAATAAACTTTTCCTTAACCTAGAAAACAAGAAGAAAATGGCAGTTGAGAAGAATGTTCTTAAGAATTTTTTGTGAATCCAGACCCTGTTCTGATAAAAAAAATTGCCCTTAAAATAACTGAGATACTAATAATGAGATACTAAGTCATAAATTTAGAATAAATTAAGTCAGTTGTGAAAGTTAGATAAAAGTCATTTGTGTTTAGCTGTTATCTGCATGATCTGTATCTGATTCGCTCTGGTATGGTCTTGTCTTACAGTAAAAAGAGCCAATCTCAGCCAATATACACACTCAGATATGCACACATACATAAATCGAGTCACCTCCAACATTCATATCATGGAATTTGAATAGTTGTGCCCGTAGTTTGCAAGCATTATGCATATTGGTGAGAATGGATCACTTGGAAGGCACAGGCCCATAAAATGTTCATCCAAGATAGGATGTCCAACTTTCTTGTCAAACTATGTTTTTGCATACCTGCATACAAAAGCCAACCTCAGGCTACTAGAGGAGCAAACACACAATCACTGTTCTTCGTTTAAGCATGGCTACAAGGCTTGCTCGCTACCGGCTTTTGGTAAATCGGACCATTCTGCCATTTTCCTTACACCGGAATATAAACAAAGGGTTGTACCAGAAACTCTGGAGTGGATGGTGTTGAAACACTGGTCCACCCAATCAGAAGATTACAAAGCTTTGTGCTATGCTCTCTGACATGTAGTAAGAGCCGTTAACGCTGATTAAAAGAACAGGTGGAGTCTCATTTTCAGTTAAATGACTCACAAGGTTTACGGCAAGGACTGAGGACCATTCTTCAGTTGTGGTGAGAGTAGACTCTTTACTGGCTGAAGAGCTTTCTATGCATGATTTGAAACCAGCTGTGCTAGTGCTGCTCCACCTTACCAGAGTGCTAGGAAGCAGCAGGGAAGCCAGCGAAAATGACTTAAGTAATCACTCTTTTGGAGGACGATGTTCAGAGGGCCCAAAGCGAGTGAACGTCAGAAAATTAGCTTGCTCTGATGGTATTTCTGGCTGCCTTTTTAAATCCTGCACTGATCAGCTTGATGGTGTGGTTACTTTATCTTTCAGTCCATAGCTACATCTGTGGTCCCTGCCTGTCAAAAAATCTATTATCATCCCTGTATCTAAGAACAATAAACTGTCTTGCCTGAACGATTATTGCCCAGTTGCCCTCACATCACTGGTTATGAAGGTCTTATGAAGGAGACTTGTCAGAAACACCATTTGCTCCTTCATCCCTGATACTAATGATCCTCTTCAGTTTGCATACTGTCCCAACAGATCTACTGAGGATGCCATTTCCATGTCCTGCACACTTCTCTTACCGACTGTAGCTCAGTTTTCAATACAACAGTCCCCTGCTCAGGATCTCAGACTAAATGCTCACTGCCAGTGAGGCGCCCCTTGCCAATGCCCACAAGGACACAACTAAGTGGGAAGGTCTAATGCGACTTCCAAAGAGAGAAAGATACCGTTTAACATTTTGCCCTAAGAACCAACAAGCCAAGACTGCAAAGCTACATTGTGGAAACCAACATTGTGGAAACCGATTTCCTACAAGTGGAAATTCTGATGCTAGAGACAGGATGAACAGTAGTTAAAAGGTTTTTTTTAAGTTGAACAGAGCATTAGGGATTAGTCAGGTGTCTGTAGAAGTTTTTTTTAGTTGTTTCTTGAAGGTTGTGGTGGTCTCAGCAGATTGGGTGGAGGCTGGGAGCTCGATCCACCAGGAAGGAACAGAATAGTTAAGAGAGAGATCTGGTATCTCGTTGTGGGGGAACAGCCAGACATATATCTGAATGAGTGAGTTAAGGGAAGTTCTGGTGACTGTCCTAAAGCCAGAGTCTGGCCAGGAGATTTAAATTTAATGCAGGCGGCTATGGGTAGCCAGTGGTGTAAAATCAAAAGGGATGTGACACAGTTTGTATTCAGTTGATTGAAAACCAGACGTGCTGCAGCATTCTGGATAATTTGCAGGGGTTTGTTTGTATTGGCTGCAAGTCCAGCCAGAAGGGCATTGCGGTAGTCCAGTCTTGATGTTAAGAGTATTTGGACTAGGAGTTGCGTTGCATGCTAGGACAAGAAAGGTCTGATTTTCCTGATGTTGTAGAGTACGTACCTGCATGACCAAGACATTGTAGTGAATTTCAGTTAGTCATCTAACATCACCCCAATGTTCCTAACGGTTTATTGTATATATTTTATCATGGTACTATTGCAAATTATACATTATACCCCTGTCCTATAGGATGTTATCTTTTTAAATGCCATCTTTATGTTAGCTACAACAGCATATCTTGTGTTGAGATATAAACTGAAAAACCTTTAATAGTATTCCATTTTTGTTATTCTTTAAACTAAGCTTCCTCCTCTTTGAATTCAAAGTGTTTATGGGATGTTGACATAGTTTTAGTTCTCGTGACTTATCCTTGGGATGTTGACAGAGTCTTAGTTCCTGCAACTTTGGTGCTAAAACCATTTGGTGATATCAGGCTGCTGAGATGTTATATTTGGGGGAAACCTCCTCTGTTCTTGATCTGATCAAAGGAAGTCACCTCGGGGTACTGTGTCAACACCTCTAAGGCCCGCCTATGAATGCCTAAATGTATATAAACTAAATGTATCACTGACCTAGTCAGACTTGTTTTGATGACTGCAGCGCGAACCAGCACGTTTCTCAATAAAGAACTCTGCTGAAAACCCAAAACGTCTCCTGGTCTGAAGAAACTTTACAACACTTGCTTAATAATTTTGTAGTTTTATTTTACACCTACTATAAACCTAGTATGTCTAATTAGTCTTATTAATATATCTCATATTATATAAGATATAGTTTGATATTTTATTTGAAATGATTTGATATGATATTTGAAAAATATCAAACATAGTTTGATATTTTTACTGTATTATAATTCTGTCTTATTATATATAAAGCTGCTTTAAAAGCAATATAACATTGTAAAAAGCGCTATATAAATAAAATTGAATTGATCGGTCCAAGTAGGTGTAAGAGTTGGTCCAAGTTGAACAGAGAAATTGTGTTGTAATTATTTAAGATATGCAAATCTATGATTGGTCGCAATCCCCATGCTAGGGAATTCACTTTAAAACCTTAAAAGGGTTCTTAGCAGTGTCCTGGCAAGCTGGTGGCACAGCCCTTCTGCATGATGATTATCTGGGCCAGCTCTTCTCTGACTCTATCTTGGAAGGAGGGACTAGAGGAGCTGCAGGAGGACTTGTCCGGTGACCAGTGGCGAGGTAAACCTACAAGCGAGAGAGGGGAGCCTAGGTCAGTTCCTCCAGGTTGCAGCGTTTTGCAAGCACAAGTGCACTACAATCACACGTTCCACCTGCAGAATCTCAACATATCCCTTTACCACCCCACCCACAAGGGTATTCAGGGCAGACAAGCCCACTTTAAGTTGCGCCCTGAGCCCAGAAACCAATCATCAAGCCACGAGCGTTCCGGGCAGCATTTCACTCCAACCCGATTCTCACAGCCACCTGGAAAACTACTGCTGTTAACTCAGAGAACACAGAGACCAGTTTGAATGAGTGTGATGGGGCTGGGAGGTCCATGGGGACAGACACGGCGGATTATCTCCAAGTGATCCCGTCATATCATTCTCGGTACTTACCATTTCAGACCTCAGTGAGGTCACAGAATGGGAGTGGATTCCTGCCTCTGAAGGAAGCAGGCAACCCAAGACTGCAATGTTCTAATGGGCTGCCCTCACACTGAGAGCATGACCCATCCACAAAAGCTGACTGAACACAGTCGAAACATAAACACTCAATACACCAACTCCTGCACTTTGTGGCTAACATTGCAGCCAGGGGAAGATTGGTTCGGGACGAGGTAAACAGCCGCTGACAAAATGCTGTATATCCAGCAGGATGAAGAGACATGAATTACAGCTGTACAGATAAACCATTTATTTGTATATATACAGTATGTATGTGTGTATGTATGTATTGAGAATAAAGGGTTTCTTTGTCTGTGGTATCATTCAAAGTGAATGAAGTGATAGATTAATCTTCTGGATAGAAATTTCAGAGGTGCATGATTACTGAGTGAAGTGACTCAGGTGATGGGCACCCAAGATACTGGTTGTGCAGATAACAACAGCTAAAAAGAGCAATATTTAAAACACATTGTACTTTGCATTTAGTAGATTAAAAAATAAAAACAACTTGTTTGTAAAAAAAAAAAACACTTGTTTTGCGCAGCACCAGCCCCAAGTGATCAGCAGTCACACACAAATCAACCTTTCTAACTTTCTCATCAACTGCTTTCTCTTCAGGATAATCTGATGAAACATCTGGACTGGCTAAAAGCTGAGATCAAAAAGACAGAAGAAAAACTTTCAGCTGAACTACTTTCAAATCAGACTTGTAAGGTAAAGTACATACAGTCATGTGAAAAAATTAGGACACCCTATGAAAGCCTGTGCATTTTTGTAACATTGTTGTAACATTTTTGCAACATTTTGGATACATGGATATTTATTCTCAATTTTAACAATACAGAGAGATTAAAGTAATATATCTAAGCAATTAAAACTGAAGAGGGGAAAATGTAATTCCACAAAATGCAAATTCTAACTGAGGCAAAATTTAGCACACCCTCCCTCTTAAAATGGCTCAAAATCACACACAGGTGTATCACACCAGGTGCACATAATTAGTGGATCATTACTCAGCATTTTGAATGAGGCTTGCCCTATCTAAACCTCAGACATTTAGTTTGGTGTGCTCCTAACTGTTGAAGTGAGAGTGAGCACCATGGTGAGAGCAAAAGAGAGGCTGTCAGAGGCCTTCAGAAAAAAAATTGTAGCATCCTTTGAGTCTGGTAAGGGATTTAAAAAGATCTCAAAAGATTTTGTAATCAGCCATTCCACTGTCCGAAAGATCGTCTACAAGTGGAGGGCTTTCAAAACAACTGCCAACATGCCCAGGTCTGGTTGCCCCAGCAAGTTTACCCCAAGAGCAGACCGTAAGATGCTAAAAGAGGTCTCCAAAAACCCTAAAATGTTATCTTGGGACCTACAGCAGGCTCTGGCTACTGTTGATGTTAAAGTGCATGCCTCTACAATCAGAAAGAGACTGCACAAGTTTAACTTGCATGGGAGGTGTGCAAGGAGATAACCTTTGCTCTCTGAGAGAAACTTCAAGGCCAGACTGACATTTGCCAGAGAGAATGTTGACAAAGACCAGGACTTCTGGAATAATGTTCTTTGGACAGATGAGTCCAAAATTGAATTATTTGGACACCAGAGCAGAGAACATGTTTGGTGTGAGATGTGAGACCATCTGTTAGAAAATTAAAGCTGAAGCAGAACTGGACCATGCAACATGACAATGACCCAAAACATACTAGTAAATCAACCAAAGACGGGCTGAAAAGGCAGAAATGGAGAGTCCTTGAATGGCCAAGTCAAAGTCCAGATCTGAATCCCATTGAGATGCTGTGGGGTGACCTGAAAAGAAACCCCTCGAATATATCACAGCTGAAAAAGTCTGCATTGAGGAGTGGCGTAAAATTTCCTCAGACCGATGTCAGAGACTGGTAGATGGCTACAAGAAGCGTCTCACTGCAGTTATTTCAGCCAAAGGAGGTAACACTAGCTATTAGGGGCTAGGGTATCTTTTTACTCAGTTAAAACAGGCATTTTTGTAGAATTACATTTACAGAAGATCTTGAAAAGACTTTTCTTCAGTTTTAATTGTTTAGTTATATTACTTTAATCTCTCTGTATTGTTAAAATTGAGACTAAATAACCATATATTAAAAAATGTTACAAAATACACATGCTTTCACAGGGTGTCCTAATTTTTTCACATGACTGTATATAACAATGTATAAAGAATGTACCTTGAAAATAAAATATAGAATTAATTCTGTATCACTTAGGGTGTGTTTGGCAGTTATGATACCTTGATGGAAGTTTCTAGATCATCTGTTGACAGTGATGCTGCACGCTGTATTGCTGTTAAAGGGCATCATCAAGAAGAACCTCATCAGCCTGAAAAGGTATCTAATGATATTTACCAAGGTATATGTTTGTAAAATAATTGGAAAGAAATCACATAAAAAAAATTATATGACATTATTAGTATAACTATATACATATAGTTTCTGATTCACAAACTAAAGGGATCCTTTATTAGCATTTCCATCTTAACTGTAGTTTCTAGTTTACCATGGAAGTGTTGAATTTTAAAGCTGACTTTTTGGTGACATCACTGGGCCATTGAACCAGTTTACACTCTCAGCTGTAAATACCATGCGACTTTAAGGCTTTTTCACACCAAATGTGACAGGATAGGTAACACTTTAACATAAGGTTCTATTTGTTAACCTTAGTTAACAACTAGTTAACATAAACAACAAACAAAAATACAGCATTTATTAATCCTAGTACAAGTTTCAGCATTTACTAATACATAATTAAAATCAAATGTTGTATCTGTTAACATTAGATGATACACAAACAACTGAATTGTATTTGCATTAATTAACAAGATTAATACATGCTGTAAAAGGTCCATGTTAGGTAAAGCATTAACCAATGTTAATGAATGAGACCTACTGTAAAATGTTGCCATATGATAAAGCAAAGCGAATCACCAAGAAACTGTCCTTTCACATCGATTATCTTCAGCTAATTCACATCTGTAAGATAATTGTCACTGATTCACAATAAAATTAAATTTTAATGAACAAATTCAAATTATCTTTGAAGCTTATCATCCTTCGATTTTTACCATAGAGACTTTAAAACATCAAAGGAAAAAAGCTGATGGGAAAACAATGAATTCAGTAGGAGCAATAGGAGCAGTGAAGTTGAACAGACAAGTTCATTGTTAATTTGCAAAAAGAAAGCCCCCCTCACTGTCACTCAATCACTCAACTTTCTGTCAGTGTAGTTACACTAGGGGTTTGTTCTGAGCAGCCCAGTGACCTCTGATCTTTCAGAAAAGCCCAAATTAGAATTGGTGAGAAGAATTTGCATGCCACTCCCCTGCATCAGGGTGTATAAGGAAGTGGCATGCTTCACTTATTCAGACTTGTTCTTCACAGCTGAGACTCAATTTTTTACTGCTGTTTGTTATATAGAAAAGATATCTGATTTTAGAAAAGCTTGCTGGATCCTGTATGGTTCATAGGTCTCTCCACATATTATGAGTGTAGAGAGTTCCTCTGGGTGCAGTGAAAAATAAAGAGTGAATTTCCTCTAAAAAAGTGCACTGCAAGACAACGTTCTCTCTTGTGTATTTCGGCCTCAGATGCTTGGGTCGAGCTAATGCTGAGAAAGAGTTTGTGAATGGCTCATGCTTTCATTGCAAGGGTATGGTTATGGAAACACTGCAGTCAGTTATCCCAGCAGCAGAGTGTTAGGAAGCAGACAATTCTCTAGAGAGGATCTTTGATAAATAGAAAGACATAGTAGCAGCCTGGCACAAGGTTAGAGGTCTGCTGAAGACTTCTAGCTCAGCATTCTATTTTCACATCTTGATAAAAGACACGCTTATGTTCTTAGGCTGTAGTCTTTAAACTGTGATTGTCACACCCTAGAAAAGTGTGTAGATGAATAGATAGATAGATTCAGAGAGTTTTTGACTAATGGAAAGACATGGCCATAGCCTGGGGCAAGCTTGTAGGTCTGCTGAAGACTTCTTCTAGCTCAGCATCCTCATCCTGATGAAAGTCTTTAAATGACTAAAAAGATGGAACTGTAGAAGACGACCCAAGATGCAAAGAGAGGCAAGAGGCCAAGTGTTCTTGGACACTTGTCTTTAATCTGTGAGGATGTCACACCCTGAAGTGTGTGATCCAATTAGAAGCTGTCCTCTCAGAGGGAAATGGGAATTTGATGTCAAGGTTGAAACCTGTAGGAGATTTATAAAGTTAATACAAACCAAAGTTTTCAAAACGTTTAACAGACATGTTGAACATTCTGTTGTTTAAGCAGAATGTTCAGGAAATCAAACATGCAACTCATAAATGCCAAACAAAGATACATGTGATCTTGATTAACCCAGTAACTCTAAAATATTCATTTAAATGTGCACAGATTAATATAAAACATGTAAAACATAAAACATCAAAGACATGTAACATGGGGAAAATTGGATATGTGTTTATACATTTTTATTATGCATTCTCAAGTGAACATAAACACACATAAAAATTGTTTCTTTGTCTCAAAGTGAATAAAGTGAGATTAAATCTCTCTACTTTCCTTTGGGTTGTAAAAGAGTTATTTCTAGACTTTCTAGATCCTCTAGACTGCTTGCAGTTATATGTAGGGCCCAAGCACTGAAAGTGTAAAGGACCCTATTATTTTCCTTAGGATTATTAGGGACCAAGCACTGAAAGTGTGAAAACCATATTGTTTTCCTTATTTTTAAATTTTTTAAAATTATTTTTACAGTTTGGATCCTTTTGTCCCTTAACATGCTCAAAAAGTCCTGACACTTGACACACACATCAGTTGTCGGCCATTGGGTCTGGGCAAAGGTTGGCACATGGGCAGGGCAGGGGGGCTCAATAGCGCACCCTGGTACATGGCACAGAAAGATGGTGGCTCTCTAGTGCCCCCTTTTGACTAAAGTGATGGGGTTGGTTTTACCTATGGTCACCAAACTTGGTACATGTGTTGTTCTCATCAAGCTGGGTTAACTTTTAATATAACATTCATTAGCTCTGCCCAACAGGACGTAGATTTATGTCAGTTCCAATTGGCAGTTTGGATTTACTCAAAACTCAAAACTCTCCACAACCGGGGTTAAAAAACGAAACTGAACCGGAAAAAAACACGGAGAAACACACGGCACGAAAAACATGGCAGGACTAGACCGAACTGGAAACGGGTGAAACTCCAACAGGGAACAAGAATCCGACAAGGGCATTCCATGCTCCCAGAGCATGAGTTTAGATCCCAACTCCAGGAAGCAAGAACCAAGACTAGGAGGAGTCAGGACCCAAACAACATGCTCTGACACAGAACACAGGGGATGTCAGGATCCTGGCAAGATAATCTGGAAAGACTCAGAACAGGAAGCCAGGACCCTGACACCTGTCATTACGCACAAAGGCTCGTACCTCTCTCAGTGGTCTATGAGAGGGTAATGTATTCAGACAGCCTACTAAAACAGTATATACATCAGAGACTATGTGACATGTAGTCAATTAACAAGATGGGTGACGGGTATCATATTAAGCAAGATATGTCATTCCAGCTTACATGGAGATGGCACATACAAAGATAACATCTTATGGGACAGGGGTATAAGGGATTTATATATTTTATTTTATGTAGGGATACAATACACACAATGCACATAAAAAAATCTGGTCTGGATAAAGTTCGGATCCACTACAGGACTACAGCTGACTACAGGACCTTGGTGAAATGAAAGATTTAGTGTGGAGCCAGTACATATGTTCTTATGGGAAGTGTCCCCAGTTCCGCGGTACCCAATTAATGCAGCCTAACAATCCCTTTAGAGATTTGAGTATTGACTATGTGTAGGCTAGATTAAAGTAGGAGATATTTAATCTAGATTTAAACAGACATAGTGTATATGCCTCCCGGATGATACTGGGAGTACTGTTCCAGAGTTTGGGTGCCAAGTATGAAAAGGATCTACCACCCGCACTTGATTTTGAAATTCTGGGTATTATCAACTGCTCAGAATTTTCATCGCAGTGAACGTAAAGGACTGTAATAGAAGTATTGAGAAAGTATTGAGGAGCTAAACCATTCAGGGCCTTGTAAGTAATTAGCAAAATTTATGGATTGTCATCATATTTGGCATATATTATGCCAAAAAATGGAAATTGGAAGTGGCTCATATCTGCAGTGTGAATTGAGTGATTTAGTTCAAATTTGAACCGTATGTTTAGTCCTGGGACTGATGACATTGAGGTGGTTATTGTGAGTCACAGTCATAGCGCCACCAACTGGCTTTACTGCCAGTTAATTACTTTAAGTAATTTTAAAAGAAAGAGATATAGAAAATGCTAAACTGTGAACAATATGTTGATATCTTGAATGAAGTTGCCATGGTGAGGCAATCAGTTTACGGCAATAAACGGAACGGGTTTAATACCTTCTGCTTGCATTGAGTGATCAACATCACATTTGGGAAATATGTTTAGTGTTGTGGACTGATCACAATGATGTGGCTGGCAGCAGGAAGTGTATAATTTACAAAAGACTTAGACTTTAAAATAGTCCTCAATTATTTTTGGATGTGAAATGCATGTGAAAACTATGCATTGTTTTCTGAGATGGACCAGGTGGTGGTGGTACCCTAGTGCTTGTGCCCATCATTGCTGCTTGCAGCTATATTTTATAATGCACACATTTAAGTTCAAGTTCAATTTATTTATATAGCACTTTTCACAGTGGCACACTGCTTTGTGCCACAAAAATTTATACATCTTGATCTTATGCAAATGCATTCAATGTATACATTTAATGTTAAAATTAAATGTAAGATGAACATGCATGTGTGTAACATAAGAATGTGTGTATGTGTGACAGAGTATAGTGAAAACAGAAGAAGTATAATGGAAACGGAAGGCAGATGGATTATTACATTGTGATTGGCTGAGAGAGAGGCATGATCAGGGTCATGTGTTCGGGTCCCGATCAGCATAAGAAAGGGAGATAAGGCACACAGTACCTCCAAGAATTCTGGTGGCCATGGTAGAATGTTTGTAGAAAGCGCACAATCTCCTGGATTTTCCTCTCCATCTGCCTGTTCGACTGGGGATGGTATCCAGAGGAGAGGCTTACAGTCACACCTAGGAGGGCGAAAAAGGCTTTCCGTACCATTGATATGAACTGTGGTCCATGGTCTGAGACAATGTCTTCAGGAATTCCATAGTATCTGAAAATTTGGTTAAACATGAGTTCAGCTGTCTCTATTGCAATGTGAAGTCCCTTGAGGGGAAGATGATGACAGGATTTTG
Source organism: Chromobotia macracanthus (assembly GCA_036877525.1). Taxonomy (NCBI): domain Eukaryota; kingdom Metazoa; phylum Chordata; class Actinopteri; order Cypriniformes; family Botiidae; genus Chromobotia; species Chromobotia macracanthus. The sequence goes on along the minus strand of JAZGTH010000001.1, from coordinate 6,332,670 downwards.
AAAACTGGTCAACAACTGCTAGAATGCATGTGTTACTCTCAGAGGCTGGCAGGTCCGTGATGAAATCCACTCTTAGGTGTGACCATTGGCAGTTGGGAACGGGCAGAGGAAGGAATTTGCCAGATGGTAAGTGGCGAGGGCTCTTTGAGCAAAGTCACAACAACCTTGGACAAAGGGCCACCAGAAGTGGTCTTTTAGCAGTGAGAGGGTGCTATTGGCCCCTGTGTGACCAGTGCCCAGAGAAGAGTGAATCAAGGGAGTGTGTTGTGCTCTGGTGACATACTGCAATCCAGGTGGACAGCAACATTGCAACATTGTTCCTACCCCGGTAGTGGAGGCGTCCACTTCCATGATGAAGGGTTTGTTGGGGTCTGGATGGATGAGGTGTGGTGCACTGGTGATCGCCTCTTTGAGTAGTTGGAAAACTTCTGTGGCAGATGGTGACCAGGACAGGGACCTGGGCTTGTTTCTCAACAGACTTGTGAGTTGACAAGTGATGGATGAATCGTCTGTAGAAGTTTGAGAAGCCGAGGAAGCATTGTAGTTCCTTAATGGTGGTAGGAATGGGTCAGTTCTTGATGGCTTCCACCTTCCCCTCGTCCAACTGGATGCCACTGCTGCTGATGACATGTCCAAGGAACTGTACTGAGGACTTATGTAAGGAGCATTTCTCAGCTTTGAGGAACAGATGGAATTCTCACAGGCGTTTCAGTACCTCCGCGTGTCCACTCTGCTAAAACTTCATATTAAACTAGCAAGGTTAGCAATACTCCAAGACTGCAGGATGAGGCAGAGAAGGATGTTCCAGTCTTCAGGCTTGTCACCACACTTCTTGTGAAAGGGGGTGAGTGCCACACTTTGAGACAAATGAAAGATTACAGTCCCTTTTTCATTATGCCCAAAAAGGGGGTGGGCTGTGGCCATTCTTGGATCTGTGTATTCTGAATTGAGCACTTCACAAACTGCCGTTCAGGATGTTGATGCAGAAATTCATTATTTTATCTATATGCCATCTATGTGCTCTTTCTAAGCACCAGCTCCATGTAAGCTGGAACAGCATATCTTGCTTAATATTATACCTGTCATCTATCACGTTAATTGACTAATTATGACTGTCGCATAGTTTAGAAGTACATAATGTTTTAGTAGACGGTCTGAATACATTATGCTTTCATAGACCACAGAGAGAGGTATGAGCCTTCACACACAGTGACAGGTATTTCTGATGCACGTCTAATTATCCAAATGGTCCAAATGTAGTTATCATCAGTTCAGTCAACTTTATATTCATAAATCAACTACATTCTAAGTATCCCTAATTAGTGTTATTAATATACATCTTAAAATGAAGGATATAAATTTGTAATAATACCATGTATTCTGTTTTCTGTGTTGTACATGTTTGATAATTTTATTGTATGTAAAGCTGCTTTGAAGCAATGCAACACTGTAAATAGCCCTATATTAATAAAATTGAATTGAATTGTGATGCGACTAATCACTCACGGTGTGAATAGCTCCATAGAAATCTTTTGTTTAAAAGCATTATATTATACATACACTTTAATCATACATTTTTATCATGTTCAGTGTGTCAGAGCCTTAACAGTTCAGTTCAAGAAAACATTACAGTATGGATTTTGTTAAAACTAATGTATGAATATATATATATATATATATATATATATATATACCACTGTTTAATATATATATATGATTAATCAAAAAACTGGTTTTCATAAATTTCTAACAGGCGTTTTCACAGGAACATGTAGGTGCGAATGCCGAAGATTCAGAATCTCTGTTTGAAAATGCATATCCTCCTAGTGCAAGAGCTGGGTGGCGCAGCAGAGACAATTCTGAGGGTAATTTTTCTCCATGTTCACAGATTTTATGTATGTCAGGTTAATAACACTGATATAACTCTCTCTTCTTGCCAGTTGTTCTTCGTGCAGAGTTTGCTGAGCTTACCTTCTCTCCCAGACTGGGAAACAGGCATTTGAGTTTTCATCCAGAGAGTCGTACAGTGCGGACACAGCAAGGGCAGCAAGTAAAAACTTTAAATGACCGGTTTGATGCCTGTCAGTGGATGGCAGAGGAGGAATTCACAAGAGGACGATTTTACTGGGACGTTGACCTCACAGTTAGCACTGGATGGGCAGTAGGGGTAGCGTATCCCAGTCTGAAGCGTAACGAGAGGTTGGGGAGGACCTGCTCATCTTGGTGTTTGGAGAGTAGCAGTGGGCAACTGAATGCTTGGCATGATAATATAAAGACCACTGTTAAGCATGGAATTCCTAGCAGGATTAGAGTCTTTCTGGACATGGCTGAAGGACAGATAATCTTTCAGAGTTTGTCTGAGGGACTGCTTAAATTGCACAGTTTCCAGGTGGATTGTACTTCCCCCCTTAGACCTGTCTTCTGGCTGTATGGATTGTCAATAAATTCCTTATCGTTTCCTAAACCCTGTGAGTAGGGTTAAATAGATAGGACACAGTGTATAATCAAAAAGTAGTCTTTTCCATCATATCAGACTTATGAATGCACTGAGCTGACATCTTAAAGTCGTCATGTATTCTTATTGACATTTACTGTTTATTTACACAAATACAACTTTGTTTGATCTGAGATTACAAAATGCTGTATGAAATTGTTTTTCTGATATGTGCATTATCTGCATTTTATTTGGACAGCCTGATTTGGACACAGTTTACTGACTATAGTATATCTTTATTTGATTTTATTTGATGCATTTAACCTATTATGACCATAAATAAAGGTGCTCCCTATGACAGTACAGCTGCAGTCATAAATTTACATAATCCTTGCAAAATCTGCAAAAGGTTTAAAATTATATGCGTGATCATAAAGGTAGTGCTGCACTGAATTTCACATTACACAATAATGTGTGACATAATAACATAATAAATCTAATTTAAACAAATAATCCAGTTCAAAAGTTTATGCTTATCCATACATATGTTCTTATGAAAAATCCTTTCTTTGTTTTTCCAGCATCTTCTGCACACTATCAATGTATATACCATTGCAAAGGTTTAAAATGCCAACCGTGTTTTTGTGTTCTGTGTATAGTGAGGAATGTAAATAAAAGAATGTGGCTAACTCTCATGCAGTGCTCCAATGACATACACCACTTCTGTGCAGCACCGCTTTAAGACAAACCTTGAGTCTGATAAAGAAACATGGAGAAAGATAAATGTGAGCAGGAGGAACATGTTAGTACAAGAGGTGCATTATTATATTTTTATAATATTACACACAAATATTACATTATTATACGCTATTCGATTTTACAAAAGAAGTTATAGATTGAGTAGGGTTTTGTACATTGTTAATATTGCTTTTAATATAATGATCTTACTACAGTCTTAAATATTTACTATTTCATTATTATTTTTTCTCCCATTCTCTTTTCATTATGCATTTTGTTCAGATATTTTATAGTATTACTGCAAATTTCTTATGCATATTGTACTGTTCTATAAAATGTTATCTTGTTTCTGTTGTATTCTTGTTTCACAACGTAAAATGAATGAAGGCAAGGGAACCGGACCCAAGTGCAAATGATGTTAATTCAAAATGTGCAAACGGGAATAAAGTAATTATAAACTAATAAAAACGAGGCACCGGAAGAAAAGACAAACAATAACCAATCGAGTACAACACAGCTGTCTCTACAGCACTCTTCAGGACGGGTGACATGGTTAGGGGAACTAGTGATGTTAGCCGTGACACCAAAGCAAAGAGGCATGTGTCAAAAAAATGTTTATCTTTCATATCATTCCCCCATATAGCCTAATGCACCCATGGCCAGTTGGGATGTCTCGTGTTAGCATACTGTCACATATTTTTTTTATGTCTAACTGCATCATTAATGGTAACCTTTTATTCGGTTATTAAGCCTGTTAGCTAGACTGCTAGCTAACTGCTAAACTGATAATAGCGCGGCAAAATATAGCCGCGCTATTATCAGCGGATGGAACCAATACATCTCAGCCTATTCTCACCCTAAAATGTAATTTTTCATATATTGTTTCGGAAAGTAGTGTAATAAGATACATACGTAGTGTAGTAAGTATAACAAGAAAATGCTAGGAAAAAAGCGGCCTATCTTTTTGAACCGTTCTTGTAAAAAAAAAAAAAAATCATGGTAGCCTGCGGACAACAGGAACGGTTCACGCATTAGCCAATAACTTAATACATTAGAGAAAAGTAAGCCTATACTTCTATCATTCTATCATCAAAACTATCATTTCTTTTTTAGGTCCAGTGTTTTATTTGCTCCCAGCAGCTGGCTTATAATAATAATAATACTTTAACTATGTTAAGGCATTTTTGGGCAAAGCATGACAGTGATCCAAGTTGATCAGCTGGTGATTCTCTAATCCAAGTTGTAGCCAACAGCTAGGGTAAAAACCGACTTTTTCTTTCATTCAGTTGTTAATTTTCAAGAATTAGAAAAATTTAGTGGTTGAAAACGATAAATAAATTAAATAAATAAATGTTGTTATTGACAGTATGTGTATTATATCTTTCTCTATATATATTTGTGTGTGTGTGTGTGTGTGTGTATCTGTGCAGTGTGTGCACGCCCTTGCATTTATTTATTTCCTTTATTCATTTTTTATTTTTTATAAAGTTATTTGTTTACAACAGGAAACGTTTTCATGAAAATCTTTATCATTTTTAGTTACTAGGCGTACGCAAGGGAATAGATTGTTGTTATGTAATTAATATATTGATTTACAAATTTATTAATCTATCCATTTATTCATTTTTGGTGCAATTAATGCGTTGGTCTGCTGTGAAACACTTTGAGACACAGCGTTTTCCCTCACTTTCACCAGCAGAGGTCCTCGTCAAACTCTGATTTGAAAAGCTTAAGTAATGAACCTTTTTCCTATACAACTGTGTTAAAAACTTCACTGGTTCAAAAAGGCTTTACTTCACCATCATTACCAAAACCCATGAAGGGGACCACATACCTTAACATTGACATAAACAGGACAAGGAACTACACAACACTAAGAGTATATACACACAAAAACTAAGGAATTAACTAGACAAAACACAGGCTAACACAATAGGAAACCAAGGAAACAGAGGAGGGACTAATTAACTAGTGACTAATTAACAAGAACACTAGGAAACTAAGTACATGGGGAAACACGAAGATTAGGGTCAGGGAATTGTAGGGTCAACCCAAAGAAAAATATTTATAATTAATACTTTATGCTTTTTTGTAGCATTTACCTGATACACATGATAAGTCCCAAGCTGGCTGTTATTACACCTTTTATTAATTAGTACAGACCATTCTCAAATCTAGATTTTATTAAAAAATACTTGAAAAGGTAGTTTCCTCAAAGTTATTCTGCTTCCTAGAAAAAATGGCATCTGTAAGGACTTTTTAAATCAAGATTTAGACCTTATCATGGCACAGAGACTGCTTTCATCAGAGTTACAAAGAATTTGCTTTTCTTGTTTCATCATGGTTGTATCTCTCTACTAGTGCTACGTAACCTTAGTGCTGCCTTTGACACCATTGATAATAGCATTCATTTGAACAGACTTGAAAATTGTGGGGAGCAATAACATCAGTCATACATGGTTACAATTTTTTACTGAGAGTACAACATCTCAATGCTTGAGAGATATTAAAAACGGAATGACTAGAAACTTCCTATTACTAAAGCTAGACAAAATTAAAGTAATTATTGGACCAAAAAACTCTGCACGTAGCAACCTAGAATGTTTTCTCACTCTTGATGGATGCTCTATATAGTCCTCATCATCAGTTAAAAATCTGTGTATCCTATTTGATAGCAATTTGTCATTTGAAAGCCACATGTTTGTAAATCCACATTTATTCATCTTAAAAAATGTACCAAAACTGTGACATACTCTCTTTGTTCATGTATCCATGACTTCAAGACTAGATCTCTAAATTCTGGCCTGTTAACAATATCTAAAACTTCAAAATCAAGCGGATTAGAGGGTCTGATCCAGATCCGGATCAGTAATAAATGTAGGGAAATAGTTAGGCTGCAGAGAAGGTTTCCAAATTAGAGACATACATCCAATCTACAGCAGGGAAATTTTGTGAGACAGCACAGCTGAAGGACAAAACTCCACTCTCCTGCTCCTGCTCCCATTCAGTGATGCACCCACTGAGACAACTTTAGAATGTGCCCTAGTTATCTGAGATTCTATTGCACTCTATTAGGATATGTAAGATTATTACGATTATTATACATATTGACACAGATGATGTTTGTCTCCATCAATCGGAGAGCACTAAAGATAATATTAAAGATGTGTGTGAACTTGCTAGTACTATGTTGGACACTGTAATATGCTCTGGCCTCCTCCCTGCTTATTGTGGTGACAAAGTACATAGCAGACTGTCATCATTAAAGTGATCTTTGCAGAATAATATAGGCTTCATAGACCATTGGAAAAGTTTTTGATGTAGACCTGACCTGTTGAAAAAGATGGCCTCCATCCCCCTTGAGGTGGTGCTGCTCTTCTATCTAAAAATCTGGCACAAGTCTTGCTATTAATACTACTAATACTTGTTGCTGCTCTTTATAGGAATATTTTTTAAAGTCACTCAAAGATCTGATTTAAGATACAATTTTGAAGTAATTTTGCTCAATATAACTTCATCTGGTATAAAAGATAAATTGAGTTTTTCGAGATTTCTGGGGTTGGCATTTCAGATCATTATCTGGTGTCCTGTTTAAAACATATACATATGGTTGCAAAATCAGCTCTGTGCTACAAATACAGTAAAATGATAACATCTGCTACTAAAGATAGTTTTATCTACAGCAATCTACCTGAACTATCTAAATGTCTTAGCTAACAGATAATTTGAAAACTTTAACAATGCAACTGAAAATGTTAACTCCCTGTTTTCTAACACCTTAGACAAAGTTGCTCTTCTGTGCCCGGAAAATGAAGCGTAACTGGAAGCAAACAAAACTACAGGTATTCCATACAGCATTGAACGAGAGTGTTTCAAATTACAGACAGACCTAAAAAGCCCCAGATCTGCCTACTTTTCAAATCTTTCAGAAGAAAATAAACACAAACCTAGATATTTATTTAATACAGTGGTTAAATTAACCAAAAATAAAGTGTCAACTGCTTCTGACAGTTGTCAATATCATAGCAGTGATGATTTCATAAATTTCTCAATAACAAAATGGATACTGTCAGAGAAAAAAATAAAAAACATGCAAATGCCTGCAACACAATCACATCAGATGGGGCATCATAATTTGCCCAAGGAATAACTCATTCTTTACTATAGATAAGGACGAACTGTCAAAAATAATTAGATCATCTAAACTGACGACATGTATTCTTAGGATTTAAACCATATCATAATACAGAGACTGCTGGGCGAAAAATTCCATAGAGTTAACATTGGGCTTAATTTAGTGATGTTATAGCTTCGCATCAGATTGTTGCCCTAGCGACCAGTTACAGTATCCTAGCAACCGCCCCATTGACTTCCATTGAAATTAATTTACATCTTGCACATACTATTTGCAATAATAACATGTATTATGTGTTAAATATGTTTGATCATTCTTTCTGTGTTTGTTATATCTCAGTATTATGTGTAAATCTGCTTTAAAGCAATGTAACACTGTAAAAAGCGCTATATAAATAAAATCAAATTGAATTGAATTGACAGCTGATCTGCACAGACTTTCAGACAGGTGGATAAGACAATGTCGGGGCCTCGTGCTTTACTGGTCTTTTGTTTGCAGAAAAGCTGACAAACATTCTCTTTGCAGAAGTGCAGGTTGAGTAATAAAAGGGGGAAGGGAGGTTTTGACGGTTTAGCAGAGAGAGGATTAGAATGGGTGTGAGAGGGGAGACTTTGCGTTTCAAAGCAGAAATAGAAGTCGTTCAGTTCATTAGCCAGTCGTTGATTGCCCACAGATTGAGGGGGTGGTGTCTTGTAGTTGGTGAAGTTATTCAGGCTTTTATACACTGATGCAGGGTTGTTGACTGAACACGGGTTCTTCAACTTTTCAGAGTAGCTTCTCTGGGCTGCTTATCTCCTTTGTTAGTGTATTTGGCCTGATTATACAAGACTTTGTCCGTGCTACTACTAATTTTCTTTGGCGTGACAAAGCTGTCTCAGTTTTATTGAAAACCATAGTTTGTCAATGTTTTTCAAACTCTATTTTACTGCTTCATGTTTTACAGCCCTTACTACTGCCTTGGCAGATTTTGCTTCTGTCTGTTGGTCAGGAGAAGATGAACCTGGCAGTGATCAGAGAGACCCAAAGGAAATAGAGCAATATGCATCCCATATTGTGGTGTAGCAGGGGTCCAATATATTGCTATCTCAGATGGGACATGTAATGTGCTGCCTTTATTTTGGCAGCTCACAGGCAAGGTTGGATCTGAAAGTCCAAAAGAATAAGTGAGTCCAGGTGTTGGTGCTCCATGTCTGTGATGTAATTTACATTTATTCATTTAGCAGATGCTTTTAATCCAAAGCAATTTACAAAGAAAGAGAGCATCTAACATTTTGCCCTAATCTGCCAGCTGTTGCAGCACTTCACTTATACATGCTTGTGGTGGAATGTAAACAGTATGAAAGAGAGAAGTTTGAAGCTAATGAAGAGCACTTCTAAATTAGAACAGCACATCTTCATTTTTTTATTTGTGCATTGACCTTTGTTTATATAAAAACCACTGCCTTCCGTCTTCCCATTGATTCAGCAATGTGATCTGCTCTGAACAGCTGGAAACCCAGCAGATGTAGCATGTTGTCCGGGATAGACTCAGCCTTGTTTCCATAAAACACAGAGCAGTGGAGTTGGAGAAGTCTTTGTTTTGTCTGGGTGAGTATTTCATCCTTTTTTTGGCCAGGGAGTGGAGATTTGACAGGTAAATGTTTGGCAACAGGCATTGTTGTAGCTTGACAAGCATACCCCCCTTTGTCTTTTGGAGTGTCTGTATAGAACTGCTGCTCCTCCAAATAAAATGGCCAATGTCTAAACATTGAACAGCTGGCAAAAGATTCATCATTCACAAATGTTCTACACCATTTTATGGTTCATATAAAGTTAAGTAATAATAAACTATTTTAAAGGAAAACTACACCCAGAATGTACATTCTCATAATTTACTCATCCATATGCTAAGATCCCAGATGTTTGACTTTGTTTCTTTAGCTGAACATTATTTATGTTAAATAATACCCCAGCTCTTCCCAGCTTTATAATGGAACTGATCAGGGTTCATGACATGGCATTTTGAAGCTCCAAAAAGCGCAACCTTCCATCATAAAAGCGATATGACTTTATTGGGTAAGTTGTGTCTTCTAAAATAAAACAGTGCATTCGTGGTTAATATTTTGAGCTTATTTTCCATTTATGTCGCGTACCCATGTAAACAAAAAGATCAGAGGGCTAAAATCAAATATGGCAGCATGTCGATATTCAATAACACCATTTAATTGGTTGTTAGGTGTTTTGTGACTGCGTGTTTGGTCAAAACACATATGCAGACTAGTCATGAGATGTGAGAGAACTTATAAGCTTTGAATTTATTGACACGCCGCCATGTTGGTTGTGCTCATTCATACAGATGTTTAAATTCAAACGTAATGTATTGACTGCTAAATACACTCAAAATATGAATCTTTTTCTCGCTTAAACATATTGTTTACTTAATATATATTAATATATAAGAAATATATATTAATCCACTAGAGTAATTACATTAGTGATAGATGGTTGTACTTTTTGGTGAGTAAATTATGTTTAAATTATATTTTCCGTTAAGTATTTTTATCTTTCCAAATATCACAAATCAAATGTTTCAGACATTAAATTGCAATTTAGTTTAGATATATGAATAAGGTACATTAAAATAAAATACTAAGGAAAACCAAAAAATAAAAAATAAAATCAAGCTTTTTGTGACAGCATGCAATGCATTTTGTGCTCAGAAAATCTGATTGTTGCCTGAAAGACCAGATTGTGGCTAAACCTGTATTAAAACTGGTCTACATTACAAACAATGGTCACTTGTTCACAGCAAACATACAGCCTGGTTGTAGGAGTGTTCAGAGCGGTTAAAGAACTGACAGTAATGAAACTGACAGTTTTTCATTGTTTATGAATTGTTTAATTTCAACTGTATTTAGATATTCTGAACTTTGATAACAGATTTGTGAAACTGTACATTAACAGAAAACAAAACAGCTGATATAATGTTGTCTGACATGTGTCAGCTGGTGTTGTCTGACAACACCAGCTGACCATATAAAAATAATTTGACATATATGTATAAATATATTGTTGCTTTGTTTATATTTACTTGAAGGTATATAAACTATAAACTATATATAAACTATATACAGATGGGCAGCAGGTTCTGATTGGGCTTAAGGAAACACAGAAAGTTGCTAAAATACAGAGAGCAGGCAATAAGTATCATCATATACAAGCATTTTGAAAAAATCATAACTTCAAGCTTTTCTCAGTACTATGGCAGAATTCAAGTGTACATCTTTCCTGCACCTCCACATTTTAAGCCTATGCTGCCACCTATAGAAACTGTAGTGCATGTAGGTTACAGAATTACTCATATTACTCATTTGTTTTAAATTATTAAAATATATCCTCATTTACCTTATTTACATTATTTTTAACCTAATAGAAATGTTAACAATAACACAGTTCCCCTTTTAATTAAATGCAGTTTATTTTAGAAATATACAGTAATTAGTTCAAATTCAAAACAGTGCTTAGATTAAAACATAAATAAAGGGAAGAATGAATGCTGAGCAATATAATAGTTTTTCAACATATCTGTATAAACTAATATCAAATACTGAGAGGCCACTAAAGACAACAAATGTATTTAAAACGACATTTCCTGAACTATGTTCTGAGTGAATTACAAGGCAGCTTCTAATAATGAGTAAACAATGAGTTACCAAATAAAACATTCAATATATTTTTTGGTGAAAAACAAAAAACATGACAACGGACAGCCTTATTCTTCAGCATCAGCAAACTGGTCAGCCACTACAGCATAAATACAGCGGACCCATTTAACAGGGTGGGTGTGGTGAAGTGCTGGGCTGTAGTGGTCCTGGTTAACTTTTGTGATATTCTGGACATCACACAGAATCATCTCAGCTGGATTCAGTTCATCTCCAGGATCTGTTGGAAAAACATCTAGGAGTAGAAATAGTACAGTAGAAAGCAAATTAAAGCAGCTATAAAACAACAACAATAATAGTAATAATCATAATCAAATATTGTTTCCAAACTTAATAAATCTTTATACAGGGATGCAAACTCATGCGAGGGTCGCATGACCCTCATGCCAAGATGAAGAGCCAAGATATTCATAGCAGGTGTTGATTTTTTTGTAGATTAAAGCTTTTCTTTAAGCTGCCAATGCTTTTTAAGTATTTATCCCTAATATATCCTTTTAACATTGTCAATAATTAAAATGTAGAACATTGTACTAAACAATTTAGGCAAAGTAACATCAAAAAGGTGGAGTTAGCTGAAGGTAAGAGAGTAGTTTTGCTGATGATATATCAATCAAATTACCATAAGGAAGTTGGTTCTTTTCTTCTATGGTGCGTGAAAACTCCTCTATCTCCTTTTCCCAGTCCTCTTTCACAATGGCGTGCTGTGGTCTGAAGTTCTTGTCATTTATCCAAGGATATTTTTTATTTTTTATTAATTTCTGTCTCCACTTCAGCTTATGACACTGGTTTGAATACATTTCCTCTTTTTGACCCCTTAATGATTTATATCACCTTGGTTCATATCGAGATATGTCCTCCCTCTGAATGCTATAATGTTAAACTTTGTAAAAGGCAAACATGAACATTCTTACAATATAGTCTGCAACAATTATTTTAGTATTGGTTATATTATTTTACCCGCAACAGCTGTCAGATCGGTTTGAATTCAGCTCCTGATAACTAAACCTAAATTAGTATGAAGTTGCGCATTCTAGTAAAAAATTTACCTACCAAAATTGCTTCAAGACCTCAAACCCGTATCCACGACTAGAGCTGCGATAGCTTCGAAGCAAATAAAAATAACAAACGCGTTTGATATTAAAGCACTGTTTTAAGTGCTTGGTTTGCGTTGATATATGCACGTGATCAATGACATCCAAAGCTTTGTTCGAATAAAAACCACGTGACTGCCTTGGTATCTGATTAAAATTAGGCGCAGCAACTACTTATTAAAATGTGCATAGTTCAGATCATCAGCTACGATTTCCAACCTACATTAAAAGTTTTTATGGAACATTTTATCTTCATATATTTTCATATATATAAAGTTAACATCTAAAACCAGCAAAAGTAACTGGGTGCAGTTTTATAAGTTCAATTCAATTCAAATGCATTTATGTAGCGATGAAGATAAAAGAAACCCGGGAAACAGGTAAATTATGATGCACTAATTATGAGGTTTATAAATAGAAAGATGACTGAACTGATGATAACTACATCAAATTTAATTTACTTGATTTTAATTTTTTTTTTTTTTTAAGAAATGGACACACACCAGAAATACCTGTCATTGCATCTGAATGTTTATACCTCACATACCTCAAGATAATGTATCAAGCCTACTAAAATGGTATATACTCTATCTGAGTTTGAGACGTTTAGTTAATTAACATGACAGGCAGGGGCGTGTTACTGCATGGGCTTACATGGGCTGAAGCCAAAGGGCCTGAACTGGGGAGAGGCCTACTAAATGCACGAAAAACATTTAAATATTTGTTATAAATTTTTAAATGCTTTATAGGTTTGAAGATAATAGTAATACACTCATAAATAAAAACAATAAAATCAAAATTTCTTCAGTTACGGAGGTGTGTTATTTGCGCGTAATTGGCGTTGATTAGATAATGGGCGCATCCTTCCGTCAACCAGTACGCAGTGACTACTTACAACGACGTAGTGTGAACTATGGCGGATTTCAAACAGCACGAGAGCGGGGCACAAAAAAGAAAACGCACAAGCTGTCTTTTAGAACCGAGGTTCATCGCGCGCTCAGCGCGAAAACAACAGGAAAAGGAGGAAAGAGGAATATAAGCTACTGTTGAAATTGGTTTTAAACTCCGTTACTGCCATTAAGCCTTTGAAACTAACAAAAACAATTAAAGAAGATATTAAGGACGATTGAAAGGGACACCAAATTAATGCTGTTTTGCAAAGGTAGTAGGCAACAAAAATGGCACTGGGAATTAAAACTTTCGTCGGGTATAGCGTTGAATGCTCCATTCCAGAAAGAAAAAATTTGATCATGGGTGTGATAACAGGGATTTCAACTGATGTCCCAATAGGCTGAATGCACACGTGCATAAGGAGTTTGTGGTTTCAAGAGCTCGGCATACTTGCAGTATATACATAAAGGAAATAGAACAAAAAATATATAGAGATAATAAAAAAAGTATAATAAACATTATTATTAACTTATTAGATTTAAGTGGTGGGAGTTATTTACAGATATGCATAGTAAGGCCCCTGTCGCTTTTCTGTTATTCGCGCTGTTGTAAATGACCGAGGTGTGTGTGTGTGTGTGTGTGTAAACAATTTCATAAGTAAACAATAAGTATAATAAGTAAACTAAACTTGGAGATGTAATGGACTTTATGAGGAACCCCCATTACTTCCTCCCCTTACAATTCTTAGTATCACTGTGGCAAAACCGTTTTCTTGTTGACAGGCCATCTTAACCTTTAACAGTTAGCACATTTACTGCAGCCTGCCTGTTTTAAACTGCAATATATTTTATAGGGCAATATCCTTCACTAGGGTTTGTGCATAATCATGTAAATACATATTTATATTTGCAAAATACAGATATATAAGGTTTTAATATACAGGACTTACTTATATCATTTGTAAGTTATGGACCCCCCTATGGATCTCTTTATAGTTATTCTATTATCCCAATGCCTCCACCTTATGTGTAACCTTACATTTAACTGTGTCTTATTTGTTGTACTGTCATGTTACTTATCTGTCTGGGTATGTGTCCTATTATGATATTGTAAGTCTGAGCCTCTTCACAAGCAGTTCAGTGCCCAGTTTTCTACATTTAAATGCGCTAATGAAAAATAATTTATATGTGACAATACAGTTCAATGACATATTGTAATGTTAACCCATTTGGAGGCACTATATCTCAGCTGTGCTTTAGGGTGAGTTGAAGCTTTCACTGTGAGGTTAAAGCCAGTGTCCTTGTCTATCACCACGCCGATAACCAGAACTTTTTACTGTAGCATTTTGAAGTTATGAACCCATGAGTTTATCAAATATAAAATGAATGGGTTCATTACTTCGAAGACACAGTGATATTAAGAATTGTAAGGGGAGGGAGTGATGGGGGTTCCTCAAAGTCCATTACATCTCCAAGTTTAGTTTACTTATTATACTTATGAAATTGTTTATACATACACACACACACATAACTCGGTCCTCTACAAGAGCGCGAATAAGAGAAAAGCAAAATGGTCCCTAAATTGAGCGCGAATAAGAAGCCGGCAATACCGAAGCGTTGCGTCTTTTAAGGTGGAACGGATAGCGTCAATAAGAAGCTGGATTCAGCCTCGTTGTCCCAGTTGAGAATATTAAAAGTAATACAACTGGAGCAACAGTGAATGATGTCACGAGGCTTAAGTGTATTAGGAATAATGAAAAGACTGACAGCCAGTCGTCAGTCTTTATCTCAGTAGTCATCAATATTGACAAGAATAGATTGCCTGAGAGAGTTTATTTAGGGTTTGTGAGTTACAATGTCAGACCATATGTTGCCCTGCCACTAAGATGTTATAAATGCCAAAAATACGGTCATGTAGCATCAGTGTGCAGAGGCAAACAGAGATGAATGAGGTGAATAAAAGAAAATGAAAAGATTACTGACAAAGTGTCATTTGTAGTTTTTATAGCAGAAGTATTTAGAGTTAGAGGGTGTTTCAGTTGGTATGATAAATGAAAGGCTAAATATGCAAACAGTAAACAGTCGGACATCATGTGGTGGTTCATAATGGTAATAATTTTCTTGCAGTGGAATGCAAGAAGTTTAATGGTCAATAATTTAAAATTTATTTTGTCATGAAAATAGCCCGGATATTATTTGTGTACAAGACATGGCTCAAATATCAGCTAAATTTTGTAATGCAACATTATATCAGTTTGTAGGTATTTTTTATGAAAATTTAGCTGGAAAATGTGATTGGAAAGTATTAAAATGAAGTACTATAGGTAGTGATCATTTTCCCATTGTCAGTAAAATTGGGGTAGATATAGCACGGACGGTGGTGGAAAAAATGCCAAGGTGGAGATTTAAATTTGCTGACTGGGATAAGTATAAGGAAATATGTCAAAATACATGGGCCATCTGGGTGAAAATGGATTCTGAATTTACCTTATATGAATTGAAGCGCTAGTAGGGGTTATACAGACTTCTCCAGGCAGAGATAATATCTTTGAGATGGTTAAACATCAGAAACATCATTGAATGTTATTCTGATTCTCTTCAATAAGGTATGGGAGTCAGGGAAGTTACCAGCTGACTGGAAACATGGGGTCATAATGCCAATTGCAAAGCCAGGCAAGGATCATGCACAACCAATTAATTGCAGACCCATAGCGTTAACGTCAAATATGTGCAAGCTGATGGAGCGTATGATTATGAGCAGATTGGTATATGTAATAGAGAACTTTTTCCCTTATGAGAGTGGTTTCCGGAATGGACTAGGTAATCTGTTTGGAAGCTAAAATAAAAGGGCTCAAGTAAATAAGTGTTTTTAGGAGTATTTTTTTGATGTAGAAAAAGCGTCCGACATGATGTGGAAAGAGGGAACTTTTATTCAAATTAGAGGGAATGGGAATTAAAGGAAGAATGTATAACTGGATTATGAATTTTTTGTTTAATAGAACCATACAAGTGAGAGTGGGTTCAGCACTGTCTCAGATATATACAGTAGAGAATGGAACACCTCAAGGAAGTGTTAGCAGTCCTATCCTGTTTAATTTAATGATTAACAATATTTTCAAACATATAGAAATGGATATAGGGAGATCTTTATATGCAGATGACGGGGTGCTGTGGAAGAGGGGCCACAATGTAGAGCACTAAAATTTATGGATGTAAATTAAACACGTATCGGTAGTCAGATTTTTGGGAATGCAGATGGATTCAAAATTACATTGTAGAATGCATATCCAAAAGTTAGAAAATGAATTGGGAGCTTGCTGTCATTCTCTTGAAAGTATATATTGTGCACTGATAAGAGCAGCTGTAGATTATGGCAGTATGTTGTACAGTTCTGTATCCAATACACTGGATACACATCCAATACAAACTGTTAAAAATTGAGGTCAAAACAATTCAGTCACAAGCACTGAGATATGCTGTGGAGCATTTAGATAATCTCCAATAATAACAACACAAGTACAGATGAGTGAAATGCCACAATTCCGAAGGCTAAAATTAAAGATGAGGTTTTGGATTAATATATAAAGGACATTTGGATTGTCATTCAGTTAAGAAAGTACTGAAAGATTGTTGAGAATATGAGTTTAGAAAAATAACAAGCTTCGGATGGAATGCCAATAAGGAGGCTCAGAATATGGGTTTTAGTAACATCAATATTGCCCCTATTGTAGCTATGTCAGTAATACTTTCTTGGCTATTCCCTGTGCCTTCAGTTGATCTACAGATGCATGAAGAAAAGCAAAATAAGGATTCAAGTAAGTTAGAAAGTTCAATAATGCAACAATTCATTGATCAAAGTACTATAATGCAGTACAAATATATACAGACGGTTCAAAGGATCCAGACTCCGGAATAACGGCTGCAGAAGTTTACATACCCCTCTTCAAAGTTAAAATAACAGAATTTCTGATCACATTTCTGTAATACTGCAGAAATAATAGCAATTGTTCTAGCACTTCAGTGGTTAGAAGTACAACCAACAAAATCAGTGATATTTTCTGATTCCCTCTCAGTTCAAGTGGTATATCTATAACAAGACAAGGTATGGTTTATGAAGTGATGCAGTGTTTATTTAGAATAAGACAATATGGACTAATAGTAAATTTCTTGTGGGTTCCATCTCACATAGGAGTGAAAGGAAATGAAGAGGCAGACCCTCTAGCTAAACAGGCTTTGAAACATTTAAAAAACGACGTTAAAGTAGCATTAAGTAAAGCAGAAGTAAAAGGTATAATTGCAAAAGAAATTAAGAAGATATGGCAAAAGGAGTGGAATAGTGGTATAAAAGGTAGACATTTCTATTGCATTCATGAAAAAGTTTGTTCAGAAAGAAGAAAGTTTGGGAACAGGAAAGAGGACAAATTAATTTCCAAAATGCATATTGGGCATTGTTTGTTAAATCTATCTCTGTGTAGAATCGGGAAGCATGAAACGGGAAACTGATAAGTGTGGTCAAGTAGAAACGATAGAACACATACTTATAGAATGTGAAGCACATGAAAGAGCAAAATTGTTTAATGCAAGTATTAAGCTCTTTGGGAATAAATAATTTATCACTCCAAATATTTTTTTCTCTCTACCCTTTACAACCATCATGCGCTAAATACTCCTTTCTAGTATGTGGCACCTAGTAGGAATACACCTTTTAAGTTGGTTTGTCAACTGCCATTAAAATCCAGAAGAAGAAAAATGCACAGGTTGATAGAACAACAACCAGCAAAAAACAACCTTTAAAAAAAATAACTTACAGGATAGTTTAAGCCTGCAGATAGCAACACCCCTACAGCTTGTGCTAATCATCTTTTAGAGGACGAGGGGGCAATCAGCCCCCTTTTATCCACAACAAGAGATATTGTTAGGTACAGAAAAGTGGTACTATGTATGAAATAGTGATTTAGCACTTACTCTGAAGTTTCCTTGGAAGCAACTCTATCTCCAGTTTTAGTTTTGTCTTTAGATTATCAGGATCAATGTCTTTGAAGTTTTTGTTTTTTAATATGAATATGTTCAATCTTTTAAGACTCCGTTTATAGAAGTAATAAGGATGTTATACTGTGCCTTTTGTGAATTCAATAAAATTGACAATACATTAAAAAAGCAAAAGCAAAACTAGATGTTAACATGATGCTAGTGTGACTTAGCACGATGTAATATTAAAATATGGCTTATTTATGATGTTAAGAGGTTGCTACGGTGTGGTCAGGAAGTTGACAGGGCAATACCTAAAGCCCATTGACAGCCCGAGTCAAATAAACCCACCCACATGTCTCTACAGTGTTCTAATGCTGAGATATGGCTTATTAATTTTATTATATGGTTGCTAGGGTGTAGCTAGACATTTAACATGGTAAAACCTATAGACGTGTGTGTGTGTGTGTGTGTGTGTGTGTGTGTGTGTGTGAAAATCAGAATAGCCAACTCCATGTCTGTATGATGTTCTGGTTCTGAGATATAGCTAATTCATGTTGGTTGCTACGATGCTCTAAATGGTTGCTAGGCATGGCTACACAGTTTCTATGGTAATTACTAAAGACTATTTGGCAGTCTGAGTCAAAAGAGGCCACCCACTTGTCTCTACGAAGTTCTGATGCCGCTCACCTTTTAAATGGATGTCAACGGGATGGTTTCTAGTGTACTGTAACTGGTTGCTAGGGCATGGCTATTAGGTTTAAATGTCATTATTTGTTGCTGCTTACTAAGCCGAGCGATATGAGCCTACCCCCAAGTCTCCCCCAAGACTCCCCCCAAATTTTGGGTGAACTGTCAGCTGTGAAAATGTCATTGTTGGTCATTGAAGGGAAAAAAATGTCAAAACTGATGGTGAAATTGAATTTTGTTGAGGAGGAACACTGATGGATGCAACAGAGCTTGGCTGTTATCTCCTCACTATGCTTTTTCGTCTTGTTTTTCATTTGAACAACTAAATTGATGCTAGACCTGACTATTTAACAAACTATTCTTATTCTAAACATTTTTTAAACAAGTCATATTCTGAACAAGTATTACGATATGGTACTGCCACACAAACAAGTTACAATTTACAGAAAAATTTCCAGCTGGCTTAAATTTTTTGCAGAAGTTCGTAAGAATGTTCCATGTATTTAGTTATTTGCTGTTTGCAATATACTCTAGGTGCTAACTGCACTTCTATTGCCCTGCAAAGCTGAATCTAATCCAATGACTTGCCTTTTAGGGAGAAACTCCAGAGCCACACCACTAAATGGTTAAATATATTCTGATGTGTAAGATTTAAAATTTTACACCATCAAAAGCTATTGTGTCTAATCAAAAAGAAATTGTAGATGCATTAATGAAGCATATGTTGTTACTTAAAATTATATTTTGTTAGAGATTATGGGCCAAAAATCATTTAATAATTTTCTTTTTTGAACAACTTCTATTTGTAAAATATTATTTTAATTGAAGGTTAAGATTGTGAGTTGTTACAGTTATGTAAAAAGCTCTTCTGGCAGTTTTTTTTGGCTAGAGAGGAGAGTTTGTAATGGGTATGAATTGTATTATCTGTATTTCAGGTTTTTCTGTGAGACCCAACTGAAGATAAAAATATATATAAATGTTACAGATGCTGTAAGTTAAACTGTATCAGCCCGTACAGACAATAACTGTTCTCTGCAGAATAAAATGCATTCAAATATAACTTGGTGACCGGCAACTGAGTATTGCAGGAGCAAAGAACCTGCTTAACTTGAAAAAAAAATATATAGAAAATAAAACATATTTTTTTCTGTTCTGTTTTTTTCTCCCCTAAAAGAAATATTTCTTTATACAGTGACTGTGTGAAGTGGATCAGAAGACACCTTGAGATGAAATGATCTTCCACTCCATGGCCAGACCAGCTGAGAACAACTGCAATACAGTATCATTATACTTTTGACTAAGTTAGTTGATGTATTCCAGGAATGTTAGTAATTTTTCATGTTCACTTTGGAACGTGTAACTATGTTATACATAGATAAAAACATTTAAGCATCTTTGCACGGGTTCACATGAACATATAATCAGATTTGGTAGCAGGCATTTGGGGGGGGAATAAATAGATGGTTATCATAGAAAAAGTAAAAAAAAAAAAAATAAAAATAAAAAAAAAAATAAAAATAATAAAAATAAAAAAAAACTGTTCCATTGTTTTAGGAAGGTTATCCATAAACTTGATTTGTTTTCCCCTTCACAGGATAAAAGAATTTGGTCTTCTAGAGCATCAAGACCATACAAAGGAGATTGTAAGGAATTGTGTAGTTATACATTAAATATACATGTTGAAAATTTGGGGATTTTTGGCTTTTGCAGCTAAAGGTTACACATACAATAAAGTAGAATTTATGTGCACAAGCGCGCACCAAATAACTGCTAAATCCAGGTGAATGGGCATTTCTTTAACTTCTTTAGTCTACTTTTGATATGACTTGTTCAACAATGTGGTAAGGAAGAGAGTATTCTTAAAGTACAGTGTTTTGAATAATCATAATTCGACTTTTTAATCAGCTCATCTACTATGGGCTTTGCAAGAGCGTTGTAAAGATTATCGCAGATGATATTTTGTGAAGACAGGCATTCTGTGCTGTGATTTAAAACCGTATTTGGGGCCAGACAATAGATAATAGAGGGTATGCACTGATGTTACTGTTCCACTGAACAAGCTTCCTCAGTCAGACTGAGTGGCAATGTGCAACATGACTGCCTTTAGTAAGGGAAACTGAAAAATGCAAAATAATTATCTGCCTAAATTAAAAGCAGCAGAACTCTACAGTTATCCTAACTTACAGCTGTAACAATACAGTTCAGCAGTGTAAACTGAATATATTTAAAAACTCCTTTGTGCCTGTAACAGTCTAAATTTCAAAGAGTAGCCCATCATTTAAACTTGGTGGACAACACTTGGGCAGGGCAAACCGCAGCAAAACTGTCATGGGACAGAGGTGAGGGATGGCAATATATGGACCGCTTGTCCCTGATTGGTTGGATTATTTGAACATACTATCCAATATTTTCTTAATTCTGGGCAACACCAGAAGATAAGAATATGATTGTCAATTTGTTGCTCATGTTTTCTTCAACACTTATCTAAGCAGGTCAGGTTCATTTTTGCTTTTAATTTAAACTCTAAAAATATTGGAGCTGTCACAAAATGTTTCCCTACTGTCAGGCATTGTGAAAAATGGTTTTATTAACTTCAGCCTCCCACTTCTTCATGGTCAAGATATTATTTGGGTTCATAAGATCAAACAATAGTTGTGTACATATATATGGAAGATTTGTTTGGCTGCATGTCCAACTACAAGGGAAATTTTCATTGATAGATTATTTTACTAATAACATTAACTAACTGTAACATTTACATTAACTGTGTTCCATTTATTCCTTAAATGATATTTCCAGATATTTTAGAAATAATTTGAATACGTAAATCTATCTAACACAAGATACACATGTAATTATTAAAAACAAGACTAACTTGTGCTTCCCTCACTCTGTGAAAAGCATGTCTTTAAAAATACATATACTATATGCTTGGTTTTAAATGCTGATTCTTAAATGTACTTCAAGAAATGATTTCCAAAGCTTGGGAATTCAAAATGGTTTCCTTTGAAGGATTTTTCATACACGTTAAAACAGCCTTGTTTGCCTACAATTTATGAACCTCATACAGCCCTGCCCACAATCCCAAACAAAAGCCACCAATTAAGGTAAAACCTTAATTTTTAACCTGCAATTTTGATCAGATTATTTGTTCTTATATTGAATCAGTTCAAATTGTCATTTCATAAATGTATTCATCTTTAACGGAGCACTACAAATAGCCATCATAGCACTTAATTTAGAATAAGAGTCAACAAGCAAAATAGGATTGAATGGTTTAAATGATTAAAAAAAAAAGATATGCAAGTAAAACAGACATCATTTCTGGATAAGCTTCTAGGAAACATCTTACATATTTCTGAATGGTTTACTTGGCATTGACAGATGTATATAAAAGGAAAATAACATTGTTAATGAGCTGGGCCTATTGAGCCCATTGGCTGAATTTTATTTAAAATGACCTGTACAGGACATCTAAAAGAACTCAATCACTTTTATGGAGTACTGGGCAAAATCTTCAGATGGTTTGGATTTCTTGAGCACTTGAAGACTTCCCTCAATTTTGCCCAGCTCAGTGTAAAGTTTTACCTGAGAACGATTAAAAGACATTTTATATTAATTTAGGCATTACAAAACACAAAGTTATGAACATTTAGTAATTACCTATTTATAATTAAACATGTCTTACCTGTGATCTCACAAATTTGTGAAGTGCAGAAACCAGTCTTTTAGCTTCTGGTGCCATAACCAAGACTGTAAAATGAGCATCTAGTAATAAACAAATCCAGTCCACAATCTGAAGAAAAGACAAAAACAGTATTTTACTGTACAATACTACTATACAAAACAAATGTATCATTCAGTTTTAAGTGTTTATAACTTGGGACAAACCTGGGCCATACTTGGGGAACGTAGAGCTTGGATTTGTTTGTCTGCCTCATGAGAATATTTAAGATAAAGGAACTGTAGATACTGTAGAAAGAGCTGAAAAAGAGTTTACGAAACAATACATTAACTGTTCAAATTTTTACATGACAGTGCCCTCTGATTTCTACACTCTCCCTAAACCCCAGAATGGGTTATTCCTTGTGACAGTGTTAGGGTCTAACTAATCCTTAAAGAAATAGTTCACCCCAAAATCAAACATCTCTTATTTACTCTCCATCCTCAGGCCATTTCAGATTTTATGATCATCTAGGGCTGGGTGATTTAGCGCAAAAAAAAAAAAAAAAAGTTTTCAGAACACATTTCGATTGTTTAAAAAATGTTTAACTAGCCAAAATAAAACATAACTACAAGATTGAAATAACATTCTCTTTATTAGTAACCTTTAAAAAACAATATTCCCACAGGTACTAAACACACTCAGAAGATCTATCCCCCTCCATGAGACGAGACGCTACGTTCTACATTTCTACACAGAGGCCATCTTGTGGTCGGGAAATGTTGACTCTTGATTATTCTACCATTGCTGTATCTAGTTGGATGTGCGCTAATAGTTTTATTACAAATTGCGACACACCAAAAAAAGTGTTAAAACGTAAATTTGAATTAACTGAAAACAATCGCCCAGCCCTATGACCATCTTAAGATGAAAAAGGCTTTTAAGAAGAATGTTCCACCACTGCAGGTCAATATAGTGCAAATGAGCAGGATGTTGTGACTACAAAATGCACACACAGTTCATGCTATGTCTGTAGTCGCAGTCTGTGAGATAATCAATTAGATACAATTAAAATGCCCCAGCTCCTTGTGGACCCAAATGATTTGTTTGATGAAAATTTAACTCAGTCAATTCTTCAGCAGTGTGCCTGTATCCTATATAGCTGCATGTGGCACCATTTTCTCAAACTTTTTCCTTCAGTTAAAGTAAAAGACAAGACATAATAGGATTGCATCTACATAACTGACAATATGTCCTTCATATCAAGATCAAGCCTAGAATAATGGTTGTTTTTCTAGGCAAGATAAACTAGTTAAATGGCCATTCTGGTACATCATTGCAAACATAAAACTGCAAGAACATTAAGTATTTTAAATTTGCACTGCATTACCAATACTTACTATGACATGTGGAACTGTGAGATCTTTCAGATGTGGCAGCAGGAGTCTATCACTGTATGCTGTTTGCAGAACATCATTTCTAATAGGCAGGTTAAAGAAAACATGGAAACAGAACAATGCCCTCCACAAAATGCATGAGAAAGTTGTTTTTGTTGTAAACCAATATGAATAAAGGATACAGTAGGGCAGCCTTGTGTAACCCAACAGGACAGCTCATATCCAGGGTTAGGGGCTCTCTTTGTGGCTTGCTGCTAGGGTTATCAGATCCACTGCCCTCTAGTGCTAGAAGAGAGAAGCCATTCTGCTGACCATCTTGCTCAGATGGGCATCTGGTCTGGGTCAGAATTTTCATGAACGTTACACTGTCCATATCAAGATTCAATGTGTCCACTTTTGAGTCAGGAGTACTATAGAGTATAGACACACATAAGGAAATATTACCTCCAAGCAAATGTATCGTAATTTAATGGAAAGAAAACAACCAGGATTTTGCTTTTTATATTTGTGATTTTCACGATCAGAATAGCTGATTTTGTGGCCATTTTTGTGGCCAGTTTTGTAATTAGGATACCACAAATACTTGATCAATTATTGAGAACTTTTTACTTATATTAGGTAAGTAAACAGTAGTAAAATGACAATAGTACAAATAAATGCAACAAAGATACAATAGTGATTTTAAGTTGTTTGACTAAAACAGGTGTATTACAATTTACTCAAGTATTGTGTTACTCAAGATTTGGACATAAGTACGTGTAACTGACCATTCAAGCACAATAAGCCTAGAAAGAGAACATGAGTTTTCCCTCAGATGGTAGTCAACAGAGGACTTTCTTTTGTGATGCAACACTACATAACAAGGACTACAAAAAAATTTGCCAGGTTCTTTGCATTATGCAAGACGGCAGGGGACCACCATCCCTGCCATCATTTGCAAGGTGTGCATCCTTTTAATTTTATATTTAAAAATATTACAACTTTATTACTAAACTAGGGATAAATATCATTCATCTTTTGCGATATCTTAATATTTGTGATTATTTTCTGGTAAAATGCTGAATTATGCAGGATCACAAAAATACAACATTTTGTTGATTTTGCTGAGGGACTGAACATTTTCTTACAAAGGATTTTTATACAATTAAAATGAATTATGGGACAAACGCTGCAAATAGTATTAAGAATATAATTGTTTGGTGAGCAATACATACTTGAGAATAGATTTGAGAAAGGCACAAGTGATGGCTTCAGGAATGTCAGGATAAAGTTGGAAAGCAATCTGACAGAGACTGAAGTCTTTTTTCTGCAGAGCCAACAGCAGCAGTTCAGGACATATACTGCATTAAAACATACCATTAGCACAGATATACTTAAAACAAATAGTAGATACTACATGGTAGTAGAGACATGATTTTGTCAAATGTTCAGTATTGTGTACTGACCTGTGGCAGAGATACTGCGTTTTCAACAGCTGTAGAAAAGTATTGTGAGGATAGAAGTTGTCATCTGTCTGAGATCTTGACACTAGTTCAAATGCCATCCTTCCTGCTACCAGCTGGACGTCAGTCTGAGAAGTCTGACAAATAAACTCACCCACCGCTACCTGGATGTCCTCTACCGTGTTCATCTAGTAACAAACACACATTACAAACCCATCAGCAGAACTGGTCACAGAATGAGCCATTATATTATTAATAAAAGCAGCCTGATACCTTAATGCATTCCATAAGCTGTTCAACTGTCAATGCAGAGGGCTTGGTCTGTAGATTAGAAATGTTCTGGAAAAACAAAAACACATTAGGAGACAGTAGCAGACATCACCAAAGTATTTAAATATACAGCACTGTTCTACATAAATTAAACAACTCAATCAACTTAATACACATGCTGCTGGTGCATCAGAACTTAATCATGTACAGTTCAGTGATGAGCATGCAGTTCAAAAAAACTGGGTAGCACAAAATACAAAAACAATGAATAAGTGAAACTCTTAGCAATAAACAATTAGCGCTGTCATTGCTTCCATTTATTCTCAATCTGTAAGTATCTTTTAACTAGTCAGTTTACATTGACATGCATACTACATAGTGTTTTAAGACCTCTACATTTTGTTCCATTACTGTGTCCACCTATACTTAAACTGAATTAAGCAGGGATAAGCACACTGTTCCTTTTCAATAGTCCTTTATGAGTGTTACTTATCTACTGTATGATTCTGGCCTCGCTCTGGCTGTCAAAAACAAATTTTGAAAATTTTTCATGATTTCTGAAATCCTAGTTCAAAATCTCTAGTCTTTATATAACTAATGACTATAAATCAATAGTCTGGCACATTCGCCAACAGTCAATTAATGACTATTGCAATCAAATTTTTGCTCTGACCACGTTCTGTCAGTATTCGAAATTGAGGCACAGTCTTGCAGTGTGGCTTCTACGACAAAGTCAAATTAAAACCTATAGGAGCATGGATCAAATTAATGCAGACATCAAAGACAACTGAAATCCCATAGCATGACATGGCTTATACCTGGGATCACGATCATACAGTCTGACAAGCAAAAAAAAAAAAATCATACAGTGCGCACCTGGCTTGAAATAGTCAAGACTTGTTAAAAATGAACATGCAAGACGACTCGTATAGTTTTGCGTTATCAATTTGTAACAAATTAAATCATAGTAAGCCACATTCACAACCGCAACTGAAAACAGTGGCTAGCAAACAAATATTCCCTTGCATTAAATTTGATCCAAGCTTATACTGGTTCTTGATTATACATTGTCACAGGTGAAGCCACACTAAGACCTAGACTGCTAGTTTAAAATGTCTGAAAATTTGAGGCAAAGTCTACAGATTTTGGCCTAGGGTCATAGGAATCTTCTACGATTCTCAAAATTGGCCTCAAACTGAAAATCATGGCTAAAATCAAACAGTGTATAAATGGTTTTAGCCCTCCTTTTAACATCTCAAATGTGTTTTACGACCCTTTCATATGTATGGTGCAGTTGAAAATGTCTTACAGTATGTCTGGTTGACATTCTTCTACTGTTGTCTGGTGTCTTTGTGATGTCATTTTGCAGCTGGGCGGTCCAGGAGGACACAAAGGCACATGACTTGGACTCTGATGAAAACATGAAGGCATTTTTGGTCATGCATTAAATGAATATACCATGCATCCCATATTTGAACAGAAAAATCTTTACCACTCTGACTAGACTGCTTTAGTTTTCCCATAGCTGCCACAAGAGAAGACTTCTGACACTCAAAGGGAATTACGGATAAAGTCTTCCCGTGAGGAACATATAGCTTCCCACCATAGCACCACAGCTGTAGTTGGGAGAAATACTGTGTTATTTAAATTTTTGGATATCAAACAGACATATCTTCCTGCTAGGTTTAAAAAGAGGTTAAGCACACCTGGGAATAGATCCTTCCTGGCATCTCTTTACTAGCCTGAAGAGTTTGAAAGCAAGTATTCCAGATGCATAGATAATCTGCAGAAAATATAACACCTCAGGAATTCCAGAAATAAACACTGGGTTTATTAATAACAAAAAGCACAGAATGCAGCTCATAAAAAACAAGAGAACAGTAGAAAGTCAAGTGCAAAAACCTTTGCTAGATCCAGCCGAGGGGTGAGGGAATCCAACTACAGCTACATGGGCCTCATCAAGCACAACAACAGCACCAGATTTTATATGCCCCTCCCCAACAGGCAGTATGAGACGCAAGGAGTGAGGCAGAGTCTGGACACCCTCAGTTCCTGTGCCTGAAGTTCTAAGCAGCAATACACTCTCATAAAGACTGCCATTAGAGTCTGAACAGAAGCAGAGAAATTGCATTGCCATTAGTGACCAACTGTCAGCTATGGTGGGCATGAATAGTAAGATGAATAGAATGAAAACTTACACAAGTAGAACACGTGTATGTTGTTGCCCCTGCATGTAGCAGAGAAGCTGAGGGGTGCAGAGAAACCTGGCTCAGTCTCAAATCTGTGTTTTACCAGAGTGTTTGGGTTAAATGTCCGAGTATACAGGAAGTGCTCTCCTCTCTAAAACATACACAGTCTCATCAAAAATGATCTTCATTCTTGCATCATTATGCATTTAATTAAAAAAGATGAATACAAAAGAGACTGGATTTAAAGAATATTTGTATAGGAAGAGTTGTAAAGATAGGAAAAAAAGTTCAGACAGAACCTGTTCTGTGGTGAACAGAACTACAAGCTGTTGATCTGCCTTAATAATAGTACTCCATCTGAGGAAGAGAAAAATAAATGTGAAACACCCAAGTTGTGTTCAAATGTTCAAAGTAGACCCCATACCCTTACATAGCACAATGTTTGAGGGAACAGCTACATTTAATAATTATTTTAGCACTTTTAGTAATTATAGTGGACATTATTGAGTGTATTCTTTCAATGCTATGGTGCACTGCAATAATAAGTGTACTAATGTACACTCAACGGCTAGCTGCTGAAAACAACCAGAATTGAGGGAGTAAAGTTCCATCACTTTCCATGATATAGGACCTTTAGAAAGAAAATGACTCTACTTTGACTTGAGAGCAAATGATTTGAGACTTAGTGAAAGAGTTGTAAAAAAATAATTGTGAGAAAAAAAGTCACAATGGAACCACAAGCACTACTGACCGGCATCTGCACAGTTAATGCTTCACAAGCTTAAACATGACAGCCGATTGCTGAGCTACAAAAAATAATCTTGTTTGGCTATAAGGACTATGATTTGGACTGTCAAAAAAAAATTCAAAAGTCATTTTGTTATTGTTACTGTAATATCCTTTCTATAAAGAATATGTAAAATAACTTTTCAAATGTTTGAGTGTCAGTATGTTATAAATTATTTACCATTAATCCCATGTTGCATTGTTCAACCAAGAAACACTCTAAAAAAAAACATTTATTTGCTTACAAGCCTAAAAAATGCATATTTTGCAACCCAGGACACCGAATTGAGTTTGTTAGGTTGTATTTTTTGGTTATCACATTTTAAATACTTGTGGGTAGTTTCCAGTTGTTAAAATAAATTTCAAAACAAATTACTAATGAAGTAATTAAGTGAAGAATGAATGAGGGTATGGGGGTGATTTTGGACACAGCCATAGTTTAGCTCTCAAAACACATTAGAATTAAAACATTACTTAAAAAAAAAGCCACTGCAACATCTCACCTGATATCCTCTTCTTCTGACAAAATGTCCTCTATGGGTTGCTGTGGGGCAGCAAGCAGAGAGCTCAGAAACCTGGCAGCCCCATGACGAAACAGTACCACAGGCTCAAACCCAGGAGCTGACAACAATCTGAGCACATCAGCTGAAACCTGCAAAGTCAGAAATATTGGCTCTCAGTCACTGGAAAAAATCAAAGAAAGGTTACACTGATGACAAAACTTGGGCACAGATGCACATCCACCACTGAGGTGATGTGAAGTCCTATAATAAATGTCAATACATCAAATGAGTGTTTTAATCACAGCTACAGTACAAGCAGGCAGTCTAGATGCAGTTACCCTCATCTGAATTTAAACATCATCTTAAAACAATCTGTGATTCTTGAGTTGTGCGCCTATATTATTACTTTTTTTTAAAAACACTTACTGTTGCTTTAAAAGCTTTATCTATGTTCACGTCATCATCTTTCCAAACTCTGACAACCTAAAACACAAAGGCCACTTTAGTTCACAGCATGTGAAACCTAAACTTCCTTCATCAAAATGATTTTATTTCTCCCTACCTTGTCATCTGTAATGACCACATATTCATGAGTCTGTGTGTTAAACACAGCAGGGCAGGTGATGTTCTGCCCCTGCTTCACCGTCCAGCTGCCAAGAGGTTTCTGATCAGATACCTGATAATGCCAATACACCAAATAAAGATGAAATACATTAAAACGGCATTTAGTTTAAACAGCATTTCACGCCACATATTAGTAACGTTCGGTATAGTTGACTGTTATCAATAATACCGTGTGGACACAAATTAACTCTAGGGTGGTATGTATGTAATCGCATAGTTTAGTTCTTATCCTTTTCATACGATAAGAACTAAGCAGCCACGAGGGCCATCCATTTCATTAGAAAGCACTCTTTTCTAACTGGTTTTACCTTGTAAACGGTTACAGTTCGAATGGAGTCTGTAACTAAAACATGGTCGACATCTGCATTCAGTTCAATCCCCTGAATACGTAAATTCGAAGAATGTTGTGTTGATACAAGTGCACACAGCGTGTTCGCTTCGTACAACGCTGCCATGTTTTTGCACAACTGACGTGATTTTTACTATCGCGAGATTACACCGTTGTAACGCAGAAGCAGAATATTTCCAAAACATTTTTGCAACACTGCCACACCGTGGTTTGGAGTATCAATGGTCTGCTTTTTAACCAATTTAACGGCAATTCTCAAATTACTGGGCATAAAAACCTCGCACGTTTTTTCATTAACATAAAATAATGCTACATTTATTTTAAAATACATAAAACAACATAATACATGTAACAAAACAACTGTCAACTAGAGGGGGGCTTAACATAGATCTACAACCCCAAATCAGAAAAAGTTGGGAGAGTATGGAAAACACAAATAAAAAAAGAAAGTAGTGGTTTCTAAATTTACTTCGACTTGTATTTCATTGCAGACAATACAACAGCACATTATTCAATGTGTTCCTCATGATTTTTCTTGTTTTTTCTTCAAAAAAAACCAAAATTCCTATTTTGGTTCTTGCAACACATTTCAAAAAAAGCTGGAAGAGGAGCAATTTAGGGCTAGTAATCAGGTAAATTGGTTAAATAGTGATGTGATTTGAAACAGGTGATGTCAACAGGTGATTGTAATTATGATTTGGTACAAAAGCAGCATCTAAGAAAGGTCTAGTCCTTTAGGAGCAAAGATGGGCCGAGGATCGCCAGTTTGCCAACAAATACCTGAGAAAATTATTGAAATGTTTAAAAACAATGTTCCTCAAAGAAAGATAGGAAGACATTTGCTTATTTCACCTTCAACAGTGCATAACAATTAAAAGATTCAAGGAATGTGGAGGAATTTCAGTGCGTAAAGGACAAGGGCGCAAGCCTAAGCTGAACAACTGTGCTCTCCGATCCCTCAGGCGGCACTGCATCAAGAATCGTCATTCATCTATAAGCAATATCACCACATGGGCTCAGGACTACTTTGGCAAACCTTTGTCAAGTACCACAATACGTAGTTACATCCACAAATGCCAGTTAAAACTGTACTGTGCCAAAAGGAAGCCCTGTGTTAACAGTGTCCAGAAGCGCTGTCGACTTCTCTGGGCTCTGAGGCATCTGGGATGGACCATCACACAGTGAAAGTGTACTGTGGTCAGATGAATCAGTATTTCAGGTATTGTTTGGGAGAAATGGACGCCGTGTGCTCCGGACCAAAGAAAAGGATCATCCAGACTGTTACCAGCAACAAGTCCAAAAGCCAGGGTATGTCATGGTATGGGGTTGTGTCAGTGCCCTTGGTAAAGGTAACTTGCACTTCTGTGATGGCACCATTAATGCTGAAAAGCACAATTTGCTGCCTTCAAGAAGACATCTTTTCCAGGAGCGTCCATGCATATTTCAACAAAATAATGAAAAACCACATTCTGCACACATTACAAAGTCCTGGCTGCGGAGGAAGAGGATACAGGTACTTGACTGGTCTGCCTGCAGTCCCGACCTGTCTCCAATAGAGAATGTGTGGCACATTTTGAAGCGCAAAATGCGACACTTTGTCGCATTGTCGCATTTTGAAGCGCAAAATGTGACAACGAAGACCCCGTACTGTTGCCCACCTTAAGACTTGTTTGCAGCAAGAATGGGACAAAATTACACCTGAAACACTTCTTCACTTGGTGTCTTCAGTCCCTAAACGTCTTTTAAGTGTTGTGAAAAGGAATGGCAACATTACAAAGTGGTAAATGCTTTACTGTTCCAACTTTTTTTGAAATGTGTTGCAAGAACCAAAATGGGAATTTTATTTTTTGAAGAAAAAACAACAAAAATCACGAGGAACACATTAAATGTGCTGTTGTATTGTCTGCAATGAAATACAAGTCAAAGTAAATTTAGAAATCACTACTTTTTTTATTTGTGTTTTCCATACTGTCCCAACTTTTTCTGATTTGGGGTTGTACATATATTCATTACAAACTGATAAAAAAGACTAAATAGTTCACAAGACTTACATTTGTTAATATAGCATTTTGTCATTAATAGAATAAAATTGGGTAACAGTTTATTTTACAGTGTCTTTGCTACATATTTTACAATTACTTAATATATACATAACAGCTAATTATGCATAAGTACATGCAACAAACCCTAAACCTAACACTATAGTAACCCTATGTTGTTAATTAACATTACTCAGTACTTGTAAATGTACATGTATAACTAGAAGAGTACAGTTTGTGAACAAGCTTTATGTTAGCCTGAGAAATAGAATGAAGAGTTTTAAGAAATTAGGATTGTAGAAAGTGAAAAATATGAAAAGTGTGTATGTATCAGATACAGACACAGATAGTGAAAGTAAAACAAAGTGACATATTTGTCATATATGGCAACCCATACCCGAAATGTGACCTGCATTTAACTCATCAATGGGGTTAATCACTGGTGAGGAGTGAACGCACACTGCAAGTCGTGAGCACAAACACACACGGAGCAGTCGGCAGCACACTACTGCGCCCAGGGAGCAATCAGAGCTTAGATGCCTTGCTCAAAGGCACTTCAGTTGCTACCTGCCTGTGCTGGAATCGAACCAGCAACCCTCTAATTACAAGCCAGACTCACTAACCAGCAGGCCACAACCGCCCAAAGATAGATAGTTAGATAGATTTACACGTTTTAGCATGATGCTAACATGATTTAGCATAGTAGATATACTATAATATGGCTTATATGTGATGTTATGAGGCTGCTAGGGTGTTCTAAATAGTTGCTAGGGTGGGGCCAGGAAGTTGTTAGCCCACTAACAGCCCGAGTCAAATAAGCTCACCCACATGTTTCTACAATGTTCTAATGCTGAGATATGGTTTATTAAATTCATAACGTAAATTCAGTCCAATGTTTAGTCATAACAAAATTCATAACATAACAAAATTCAGTCCAATGTTTAGTCCATGAAATTTTTCATCCACTTTTCATATGCCCTAAAAACATCGCACACTGATCACTTATAAATGTCATAGCACAAATTTTCTCAACAAGCTTTGACCCCTCGTTCATGGGTCTACAACATGTTACATACCGAAGTTTTGTCCAGAAAAAGAAGCCAACATAATTACACTATAACTAGGACCCCTGTAAAATAAAGTGTAACCAAAATGTGTTATATAAACCTGACTGCACTTCTTTATGGAAGCCCTGAACCACAAATGAAGAAAAATGAAACTTATAGAAAAAAAATGAAACTCTAATTAACGAGATAATTAAAAAAATTATCTCATTATTACGAGTTAAGTCGTTATTTCGAGTTATTAAGTTGTTTATTCGAGTTAAGTCGTTATTGGCAATTCAAGTCAATCACTGGCAATTACCAACAATCGCTATTCAAAACGTTAGTAAATAGTTTTATAGTTGTGTGGTAATTGCCAGTATTGCTCTTTCAGCCAGCTTGAGTACACAATGTCTTATAATAAAATTCGCTGTCTTATTCTGCCTCTAGTGTCTTAATAACTCGAAATAATGACTTAATAACTCGTTTTAATTTTTTTTCTATAAGTTTTTATTTTATTCTTTACGTGCTGGGCTTCCGTACTTCAGAGCTAACAAGGAATGCATTTGCTAATGTTCTAAAAGTTCTCTCTGAAAGTTATACAGCAGTAACGCTAGCAGAACATTTTTCTTAACTTTCCCTACTCAACCCTAACCCTAATGTTTAATGTTTTTGTTACCTAATGGAAAAGTTACAGAAACATTCTTACAATCTAAAATTGTTAGCTGAGTTGTCGCTACGATCCTCCCAAAGAACAAATAATACAGTCATGTGAAAAAATTAGGACACCGCATGAAAGCCTGTGTATTTTTGTACCATTTTTGCAACATTTTGGATATATGGATATTTAATCTCAATTTTAACAATACAGAGAGATTAAAGTAATATATCTAAGCAATTAAAACTGAAGAGGGGATTTTCTGGAAAATGTAATTTCAACAAAAAATGTAAATTCCACAAAATGCCAATTCTAACTGAGGCAAAAGTTAGGACACCCTCACATGTATTCCCTCTTAAAATGGCTCAAATCACACACAGGTGTATCACACCAGGTTCACATAAAAGTAGATCGTTACTCAGCATTTTGAATGAGGCTTGCCCTATCTAAACCTCAGACATTTAGTTTGGTGTGCTCCTGACTGTTGAAGTGAGAGTGAGCACCATGGTGAGAGCAAAAGAGCTGTCAGAGGTCTTCAGAAAAAAAAAGTAGCATCCTTTGAGTCTGTTAAGGGATTTAAAAAGATCTCAAAAGATTTTGTAATCAGCCATTCCACTGTCCGGAAGATCGTCTACAAGTGGAGGGCTTTCAAAACAACTGCCAGCATGCCCAGGTCTGGTCACCCCAGCAAGTTCATCCCAAGAGCAGACCGCAAGATGCTTAAAGATGTTCTCCAAAAACCCTAAAATGTCATCTCGGAACCTACAACAGGCTCTGGCTACTGTTGATGTAAAAGTGCATGCCTCTACAATCAGAAAGAGACTACAGTTTCACTTGCATGGGAGGTGTGCAAAGAGGAAACCTTTGCTCTCTGAGAGAAACATCAAGGCCAGGCTGACATTTGCCAGAGAGAATGTTGACAAAGACCAGGACTTCTGGAATAATGTTCTTTGGACAGATGAGTCCAAAATTGAATTATTTGGACACCAGAGTAAATGTTTGGCATAAACCAAAGACAGCATTCCAGGAAAAGAACCTCATACCAACTGTGAAGCATGGAGGTGGAAGTGTCATGGTTTGGGGCTGCTTTGCTGCAGCAGGACCTAGTCAGCTCACCATCATAGAATCCACCATGAATTCTACTGTGTTATCAGAAGGTGCTTGAAGAACATGTGAGACCATCTGTAAAATAAAGCTGAAGCGGAACTGGACCATGCAACATGACAATGACCCAAAACATACTAGTAAATCTAGTAAATACTAGTAAAATTTCCTCAGACCAATGTCAGAGACCGGTAGATGGCTACAAGAAGCATCTCACTGCAGTTATTTCAGCCAAAGGAGGTAACACTAGCTATTAGGGCCTAGGGTGTCCTATCTTTTTCCTCAGTTAAAATAGGCATTTTTGTAGAGTTACATTTACAGAAAATCTTGAAAAGACTTTTCTTCAGTTTTAATTGTTTACAGAGAGATTAAAGTAATATAACTATTGTTAAAATTGAGACTAAATAACCATATATTAAAAATGTTACAAAATACACATGCTTTCACAGGGTGTCCTAATTTTTTCACATGACTGTACATACTTCTGTAACATAAATTGGTTATCAATATTATTTACAATAAAATAACATTCTTTGCCAGAATAATCTTACAATTGGACAGTGCCAAAACACAAATTACAGTTCCAGGACAACTGTCACAAAAAGTGCACAAAATCAATACAACCTTTAAATTTTTACCAAGTAATGCTTATAATTCTAAATGATACCTCTTTGACTTTGGTTGCAATTAAATAAGCCAGACCTTTATCCAAGCAATATTGTTTGTCAAACAATTCCAATATGAATAAATATAAGGCAAAGATACAATGTATCTTTTTGATTTTTGAGTTCACCTCAAAACACATGCACTGAAAAAAACAATTGAATTATGGACATTAGTTCCACATATTTAGTTTAAATTCATAGTGTCTTACACAGTCATGTGGTTTTATTATAATACTTTTGTGTTAATCAGATATATTATGATGTAAAGTGTACATGCTCTATCTTAACATAATTCAGTTATATTACAATAGCCTACAATTATTCTTTTATTGTGGATGCTTGTATCATGTCAATTAAATGCAACCAAATCAAGCTATATTAACAATTTTGATAATTTTATTATAATTTATTTTTAATAAAATGTTGATCTATTATGTTTCATTTTAGTTGCAATAACACAAAATTCCATTTATAGCATTTCGTTTATTTCACTAATTAAACCAGGTGTTCCTTAAAAAGATTAAATGACAATGTGCTTTTTAAAAACTTATAAATGACATCTCTTTAGAATGTTTTATGAATTAATATCAATTTGATTAAAAACTAGTAGGTATAAAACAAACAAAAAGACAATTACTGTTGCACTGTATGCATAAAATAAACAGTTAAGATGTGAACTTGTTAACAAATCATTTTACTACATACATGTAGCTGCATTTACAAACAAATAGAATATTTAATATAGTGTTGCACTACACTAGTATTTCATAAAACAATGTCCTCTTAAACACAGCACAAGAATTTATGTAGAAGAAATTTCAAAAACTGCCAAGAAAAAGCAGTACTCTGAACTATTATGCAAACAAATAAAAAGCAGTACAACTCACTGGTGAAGTATAGATTTGGGTTTGGGTTAGGGTTTGGGCCTTAACAGAGCGCTCACCTCCATCTAACTCCATAATACTCCATAATAATAATAAAAAGTTGCATTAACCAAATATTATCTTTATCTAAATTTCTATGGAATAGAAATATAGAAACATCTCAAAGTTGTCTGTCATTTTGACAGATTACACTGTGTTTTTTTTGTACCTTGTAACTGTAGTTTGCACCACTGTCCTGTTGATGATGAGTCTGCATATGAATAAGCAATTAGGTACAACCCATAGCAAAGACTCCAGAACAGATGTCTTTAAATTATGTGCTGTTTTTTCTAGACCTCAAGAAGATGAAATGTAGAATAAACTGGAAGTCTAGATAGTCTAAATTTCTCTCAATTTACTCATCCCTTCTCAAATGTTTATGACTTTCTTTTTTTAGCTAAACACAATCAAGAGTTATGTTAAATAATACCCTTCTTCACAGTTTTATAATGTCATTGATCAGCGTTTTGAAGCTCCAGAAAGTGCATTCGTCCATCATAAAAGTAACTGATATGACTCCAATAGGTTAATACATGTCTTTTGAAGTGAAATTTTTGTGAGAGGGAAAAGATAAATATTTTGAGCTTGTTTAGCAATCATTACATTGCTGCGAGTAAAAAGATCAGTGCACTAAATTTAAATATGATGGCATGTCAATAACACACGTCATTGGTTGTTGCATGTTTTGTGACTGCGTGTTTCATCAAAATGCATATTACGACTAGTCACGAGACACAAGAGAATCAATGAGAAGTTATTGACGTGGAGCCGGCATGCCTCCATGCCTCCATGTAAACATATCATGTTGTATTCACGCAGATATGTTTACATTCAAACACGCCATATTGATCTCTAAATACACTTTACATATTAATCCTTTTCTCTCACAAACATATCGTTTTACTTTAAAAGACATATTAATCCACTGGAGTTTACTTCAATGGATTACTTTTTGGAGCTTCAAAATTCTGAACCTAATCAAGGCCATTACAAATATGGGAAGAGCCAGGATATTATTTAATATGATGGTGTGCCCCTGCTTGTGCCATAGAGCAATGACTACAGCGACACCCGGCCCACCCAAAGCACCGGGAATATGTGATTGACATTTTTTTTTTATTTTAGCTTTAGCTAAGGACTGCAGCATTAGCGTGCCAGAGGAGAACTGGCCCCCCCTGCTAAGCCTGGTCTCTCTCAAGGTTTTTTCTTCATTTATAAATCACTAGAGTTTCGGTTCCTTGCCACTGTTGCCCTGTTGGCTTGCTTCCTAGGAGACTTCTGATATTAGCTTAGAACATTTGCTTTGTACATTGTGTTATATATTATTATTTATTGTTTGTTAATTTTATCAATTTTGAATTTTCTTCCTTTTCCTAATGTTCTTTCCTTCTTCCTCTTTCAATTTCAATTCTTTCAATTTCAGTTTTTACTGTTATATATTTTGGGTATTTTAATTTGTACATCTGCTTTGTAACAGTGTGCCACTGTGAAAAGTGCTATATAAATAAATTGAACTTGAACTATTAGTTTAGGTGGTTGTTATCTGGAAATAACAGACTTGGAATGTTGTGACTGATCAATCAGTTCAACTTTTTAATTTTATTTATATAGTGCTTTTTACAATGTTACATTGCTTCAAAGCAGTTTTTGTCCAAACAAGAATTAAACCAAAATAAGAACCCACGAGGGGGCAAAAACGAGAAACTAAACAAGCTTGAATGGAACTTAAAAAACTTGCACAAAAAATTGGCCAAAACTAGACTAGACAGGAAAACACGAGAGCACGACAGGCAACAGGAAAGTACAAAAAGCCATGAACAAACCAAAGAACGAAAACCTGGGAAGCACGAAAAACGAACCGGCACAAGACAGAAAATACGGGCATTAAATAGGGGAAAAACAAGGCGGGGACAACAACAAACACGTGAGCGGAATAAACAGGAAACAAGACTAACAAGGAAACAAGGGGACGGGGCCAAGACACGCGACTGGGGAGCACATGGCGAATGTAAACAAGACAAAGGCCATGTGCTTCCACAAAAAACAAGGAACCAGAGCATGAGTTTAGATCCTGACTCCAAGAAACAAGAACCAAGACTAGAATGAGTCAGGATCCAAACAACATGCTTTGACATAGAATACAGGGGATGTCAGGATCCTGGCAAGATAATCAAGAGAAACTCAGAACATGGAGCCGGGATCCTGACAGTTTTACATATAATAAAAAAGAATAATAATAATAAAACACAGAACAAATGTCAGACATGTTCAACAAAGAATACATGGTATTATTGAAAATAATAATTGTGAGATGTATATTAATAAGACTTGCTAGGCATTCTAGGTTTATTGTAGGTTTATTAAAAAAAGGTTGGTTGAACCGATAAATCTACAAAATCATTAAGCAAGATATGCCGTTCCAGCTTACATGGAGTAAAATACATACATGAAACATATGCAATAAAAATAGCTGAAGATTACACAATGAAGGAGAATGGAAGACCGTTAGAGACAAAGGAGTATCAAAATAAAAGAGTCTTTTGGACTGGATTATATCATTATAATCAAAAAGTATAATCAGAAGCAGTATTAAAATTTACAAAACCCTAAGCTAAGTTAGATGTCAGCAGTCTCCCAGTAAGTGAACCAACAGGCGACAGTGGCAAAAAAACAAAACTCCAATGGTGTATAGATGGAGAAAAAAACCTTGGGAGAAAGCAGACTCAACTGGGAAGGCCAGTTTCCTCTGGCAGTTCTCCAGTCAAAATCAAGTGTTCAAGAGCTCAATATTATGAGTTCACAACGGTCCATGTTTACCCAAATACTAATTTAGTTTGGAATTACAAGACAACTAATTCAGTTTTGTATGCTGTCTTGGACAGGGGCATTCTGCGTGCATTCGGGTGTGTCAGTCAAGGCGAGTAACGCATGAGATTTTTATTGTGGGTTATTAAGCTTAAAAAATAGTTTTAACATTAGGCATGTCTTAAAATTAGGCATAAATGAATATTCTCATTCATTAAGGGTCTTTTAGTAAAAATCGAAATGTGCCCAAATATATTGCTTTAAAGAAGTTAAATGTGTCACAGAAACACCAGGCTCCACCCCCATTCAACGATCACTATCACCTGACTTCTAATCATCACACCTGATCGTCATCACATCATTAGCACCACTATAAGAGCAAACACTTCCCTCAGTCACATTGTCTAGTCTCCATGTTGGAATTAGACTCTTCTCCATGCCTGTTTCATAATTACCTCTGTTGTCAATAAACATTCCTGTTGGATTATACAAACATCCGTGTGTTGAGTCTGAGTCCCGTTACAATATGAACATCTAGGAGCAATTATTAAGAGACATGGAGTTAGTTTTCATTGTTATGCTGATGATACTCAGCTGTATATTTCTTCTAGGCCCAACAAGACACATATATTCACCAAATTAACAGAATGAAGTCGATATCAAAACTTGGATGGCTAGCAACTATCTACTACTAAATTCAGACAAAACAGAAGTTTTAATTTTTGGACCAAAATCTTTCACACAGAACAACCCAGAACACTGTCTCACTCTTGATGGATGCTCTATAAAGCTTGTTTCGTTAGCCAAGAACCTGGGTGTTATTTTTTGATAGCAATTTGTCTACAAACCACATTTCCAATATTTGTAAAACTGCATTTTTCCATCTCAAAAATATATCAAAACTATGACACATCCTTTTTAAACAATTAACTTCTCCACACGTGGAATATTCCACTGTCAACTCTACTCTGACAGTGTACATAATGACATTTTATATATGTAAATTAATTCCTACACGTTAATGTTTACTGTATATGTCATCACTTCCACTGTACATTACATTGCCTCTTTGCACAGGTGAACATAACATTTGTAAATATGTAAATTCAAAATTTCTATTATTTTGTAACTGTCCATATATACACTTTTTCATTCTCTACTCTGTAATTGTTACGGTGGAGGCTCCCGTACCGCCTCCTCCAGTCCACCAGAGCGAGCCTTTCCCTAAGTATTAGGTTGTTTCAGACTACAACTCCCATAGGGCCACATTCCTGGGTCTGATCAACTGCTTCCTGTTTACTGCTTCCTGTTTGTGGCCTATTTAAACCCAGACTCACATGTGCTCCTTCCAAAGTCTTGTTTTGCCCTGGCTAACACTACTGAGTGTTTTTCCATTGTTGTTTGGATTACTCGTTGCTGTTTGGACTGTTATACCATGTTTGATTCCCTGCCGTCTGCCCTGATTCTAGATTGTTTATACCGTTTATGATTCTCTGCTGCCTGCCCTGATTCTGGATTGTTTATATCATGTATGATTCTCTGCTACCTGCCCCGACCCTTGCCTGTCCACCGTCTACGATCAGCCTAGCCCGCCTAGACCCTGGCTGTTCTTGTTGATCTTAATAAACGCTGCAAATGGATCCCGCTGCCTCAGTCTCTCCATTACAGAAGACTTCGCCACCTGACGATCCAGCAGCCAATCCCCGGTTATCCTCTGAGCTAACAGCACATGCCTCCCAATTAAGTATGCATCACCAACAGCTCGTACATCTCACAACGCTCACCCAAGAGCTGGTTAAAACCCTCCAGGCTCTACAGATACCACCAAGAGATGTGACTCCAGCACCGGAAACATCTAAAGGCAGCACTTTAACCTCATTAGCTCACGTGAGTCCCAGACTAGTTTTCCCAGACAAGTTTGATGGAGAGGCCACTCGCTGTAATAGGTTTTTGCTGCAATGCTCACTGTTCGTGAAACAGCAGCCCGCGCTGTATCCCACAGATTCTAGCCTGATAGCGTTTGTATGCTCGTTACTTACCGGAAGAGCGTTGGACTGGGCCACCACGATCTGGAAGCTCGAGAGCAACTCCTTCCCTATGTTCGAGAAATTTCTACAGTTGTTTCGTGAGGTCTTCGATCATCCGGCCAAAGGGAAATGCCCCAGTGAGCAACTTCTCTGGAGGGGAGGTGCTAGATGGTCATCCCCTGGGAGATGACCAAGTTCTGCAGATCACCGAGGAATTCAGATTAAACATCGGTCTACTACACTCAGAAACCATCCAGTTATATGTTATTGCCACTTCCAAGTATGACATCATCCTGGGACTACCCTGGCTACGTACCCACAACCCAGTAATCTCCTGGAGGGAGGGTCAGATTCTACAGTGGGGTTCTTCCTGTCAGGGTACCTGTTTAATCCCAGTTACCTCCTCATCGAGCGGTCGATTGTGCTATTGACCTGGTTCCAGGAGCAACACCCCCCAGGGGAATTTTCCCACTCTTGCAACCCGAGTCTGAAGCCATGAGAGAGTATATTGAGCAGGAGCTGAAGAAGGGATTTATTCGACCATCCAACTTGCCTGCGGCAGCGGGTTTTTTCTTCCCTAAGAAGAAGGATGGGGGACTCCGTCCCTGTATCTGATTAAATTTCGCTACCCACTTCCCCTGGTTCTGGTAGCCCTAGAACAGCTCCGTCAGGCCAAATATTACACCAAGTTAGATCTTTGAAACGCCTATAACCTCGTAAGAATGTGTGAGGGAGAAGAGTGGAAGACAGCCTTCTCCACTTCCTGCGGTCATTGTGAGTACCTGGTAATGCCATTTGGTCTAGCCAACAGTCCCTCCGTGTTCCAGTCATTCATAAATGATGTCTTTCGAGACATGTTAGATAACTGGGTGATAGTCTACATAGACGACATCTTGATTTATTCGAACTCCCTGAAGGAACATATCAGTCATGTCCGATCAGTGCTCCAACTTTTGATTAAGTACCAACTGTATGCGAAGCAAGAGAAGTACGAGATTCACCAAACAAGTACTTCATTCCTGGGCTATGTGATATATAAGGAGGGTGTTGCCATGGATGATCAGAAGGTGCAAGCGGTGTTGGAATGGCCACAACCTAGTTCAGTTAAGCAGTTGCACCGTTTTCTGAGTTTTGCCAGTTTTTACAGGCGTTTCATACACAATTTCAGTACAGTAGCAGGTCCCTTAACTGCACTCACGAAGAATCAATCGTCCCGGTTCAGGTGGTCTCCCGACCATGTTTACACGTTTAAAGAGTTATGTAGATTGTTACACATTCATAAGTCTTGTACTTCTTCTCCATCCTCAGTCAGATGGGCTAATAGAACAATTTAATCATACGTTATTATCAGCACTTTCGTTGTTTGTGGATGAGAATTAAATTAATTTGGATAGATTGTTGCCCTATGTAATGATGGCCAATCGTTGTAGTGTACAGACAAGTACATGATTTGCTCTATATAAGGTGTTATTTAGGCAGGAAATGGTTCTCCCTGTAGATATTGTGTTGAGAGTAGATAATATACAAAAGTTTCAGTCTGTAAATGGAAATATGACTGGAATAGCAGAGTTTATCTACAATAGTAGAAGCAGTAAAAAGGCATCAGAATCAGACTTCTAATCGGCAGAAGACAAGGGCTGACTTTTAGGCAAATTTCTGCTACTATGTTTAGAAACTAGTTTGGATTCAAAATAGGGCTTGGAAACAGGGTGTAAACTCTAAGTTGCAGAGATACTTTAAAAGCCCTTTTAAGATTTTAGAAAGAGTGTCTGATATAGAGTGCAGCTATCTGAGAGGGGTCCTGAGATGGTTGTGCATTTTAATCAAATAAAACCTTACGTTGCTTGTTCTTTATCAGAGTCTGTAAGAAAGGTGGTTAATATAAAACAGGGGATCAGGCCACCAAGCAACACCCCAAGGGTCATTGCCATGTCGAATTGGGATACAAGTTTGCTTTGGAGGGTGGGATAGATTTAAGCCTTCCTACTGGAAACTTCCATTTTTGGGGATACAGGACATGGTGATGGGCAGCAGGAAAGTGGGAAGCAGAAGATGCTGGACAGAGAGTCTGTATTAGAGCTATGTCCACAAGTGTCCCAGTCTACTCGGTCTCAGAGGCCACTAGTTTAGTCTAAGGACAATAATTTGATGTGACCCGTGGATGA
Organism: Chromobotia macracanthus; assembly: GCA_036877525.1. Classification (NCBI taxonomy): domain Eukaryota; kingdom Metazoa; phylum Chordata; class Actinopteri; order Cypriniformes; family Botiidae; genus Chromobotia; species Chromobotia macracanthus. The sequence continues at coordinate 6,289,370 of JAZGTH010000001.1, read as the reverse complement.
GACCTTTCTGTGCTCAGGGAATAGTGGGGAGCGCTGTTTTGACGATACCAAAAGGGGCCGTCCAGCAACGATAATACCTAGGTAGACTGTACTTGTTTGGTTTAGTTAGAAAAAGGGGGTGAGTATTTTGGAGTGCTATCCACCTCTTTGTGGGAATGTTTGCTCAAATACTGTTGTACTTCACAAAATATTGTGTTAAGCGTGAAGGACCCATTAACATGAGTGCTTCCTCCATGGATATAAACCCTATATCGCAGCTGTTTCCCTTTGGACTTTGCAGTGTTTATTTCCTTTGAGAACATTATCTTAAATGGCTGCTCTGGTTCCTAGACCCCGGGGTACGGTGGACGAGCTTAATGCGCTGCAAATCGTCACAACACAACCAAATACAAAGCGGTATGAATTCGGAAACATATGCTGCAAATACCGAAATGCGCTGCAAATACGGAAACATGCTGCAAATCCAGAAATGCACTGCAAATCATCATAACACAACAGAAAATTTTCAAGGAGTACCCTAACAAGTGACGAACCTGACTAGGACCTGCTTATTGTTCAGTGACTGGTCAGTGTTGTTGTCAGTGAAAAGGTAATTTTTTTTGTTTATTTTAGCATCTTGATCATACAATTGCTTGATCTTTTGGATAATATTAGCCTAAATAATCTCATGAAGTACAAAAGTACATGTGAAACATTATTAAGATGGCTTAATTGAATCCCACCGGTCACTATATATTTTACTGACTGGTGTTTTTGTGCATATCCTGCAAATATGGGGGGAAAATAATAAATAAATAAAGGGTCTCAATAAATAACCTTACCCAGTCGGGTTCGACACTTGTTAGGGTCGCCCTTGAAACATTTCCGTTGTGACGATTTGCAGTGCGTTTCTGAATTTGCAGTGTGTTTCGTATTTGCAGCGCATTGAGCTCTCTCGGCCACCATACCGGGGCAGGGTTTTGTTCACTAGAGACAGGGAAGTATTTTATATTTTATCCATGTTTGTGTGTGCATGTATGAGTGTGAATGTTGCAGTGCTGATGATTGCCTTTCCACTTCGCCATGATTTGCGTCTGCATCTAGGCCTGTATGCCTTAATACCGATTTTGGCAAAGCTGTTCATTTAACTTTTAATATGATTCAGTATGTGAGTGGTGGTGAAATGCTTATTAAATATAGACATGCTTTTAATTAGAATAAAAAAAACATTGATTCAAAAAACAAAAACTAAAGAAAATAATCGAATACTCAGTTTGCCAAAGCTTATTACTGTTGTGCAATTCAAAGGAAAATCTTAGGCAATGTTGGGCATGAGGGGCCCCAGGTCCTGACTTAGGGCTCCCAAAATGGTAAACAGGATCCTGTAAGCGGTTAGAGTGTATATGAACCTGCACTTGAATTTTTAACAGAAATAGGAGACCATTTGGGTACTTAAAGGGTACTCATTTCAACATTCCATGTTTGGGACATACTAATTCTAATTACTATTTAGTCCTCATGTGACCTGGAAGTCACAGCCAACCATCTTGTGAGAACTAAGACCAAAACACACACTGATGAGGCCATTAAAGACAAGGGAAAGTAATTACTGAAAGCTCCAGCCAATAATCACTATTGCCTGTTTATACACATAAACATCCCCATACGTGGCTACACTACAAACTAACTTTGATGCTGAGATCTTGAAAGTTATGTCTCTTCACACTGCCATCTTGGTTGGCCCCCTTGTCTAAAATTCAGGCATAAACAGGCAAAATGTATGATATGTGAACGAAACTTTGTACGCATTGCTCTCATCGACCCAAACACATTTTTACCACCCAACAGTAAGTCAGCTATTTGGATTTGCATATGCATGTGGTTAAAATTTTAAATAGCCTACTCCCCCTAGGGTGATTCATATGTTACCAAACTGGGAAACATTATGCAAAAGAAATGAAGATGCTAAAAGCAGATGTTGTCATGGCCAGACAACAAATTTATGTGCACTGACAGTGTACTTACAGTGTACATAGCTAACAAAATACTTAATACTTAACTACTTGTACTTAAAATGGGGGTTTTGTTTAGGGTTAGGTACAGGGTTTGTATCTAGTAATTAGACAGTTAAACAGTGCCTAGTACACACAGGTAAAACAGGACTAAAAGTGCTGCCATCATAGCACAACCAACTGGCAACAGGAAGTGTGTCACTGATTTTAAAATAATTCACTTGAATTTACCAAAGTCACTTGGTCAGAATAATGTAGAGGCTTGACTAATGCAAAATTGTATGGGATTTGTGTTAAATTATGTTGTCATGGTAATTTATGTTCCTAAAAATGTCAAGAAACTTTAAAGGAATAGGGAAAATAAAATTTTGCTGTTGATTTACTCACCATCAGTTGTAAAGTGAAAACGAGAGAAGGTGATGGAGAGAAATAGGCAAAGAGTCAAAACAGAAGGGAGACCTACTTCCCAATGTGCCCAGAATGTGATTAGCATTATTTCAATGTATTCCTCAGTTTAACAACAACACATACACCTACCCTAAATAGAGTCATAATACTACTATTAAATAATATTTTTCAATAATTAGTTCTGGTCCTTGAATCTGTTTAAATGAGAAACTGATACTGATATTTAATGTTTTGCAAATAGAATCTGTCATCTTGACAAATAATTTATGCTACTGCTCTCTGGCACGGTTTAAATCTACATTGTTATCCAATTACTTGGCCTTAAAACATTTTAAATATAAGTGTTCGTTTAAAGGCTTTTGCCCTAAAATGCATGTGACAACTCTATGGCATACAGAATAAAATTCTTAGTTAAATTTACTGATTTTTTTATAAGGTAAGTGGTTGCACGAAATTTATATTAAATTTAGATAAATGGATTTAATTGAACTTAACATTGAATCCTATCAAGGTCCTGGTCTTGATTTTTTTTTGTAAGATTCTTGTTGGTAGAAAATCTGAGTAAAATCGCCCAGAGGAAAACTTTTTAAACTCTGTAAACATTGGCTGTTCATTTACACAACAATGGTGTTTTGGGTTTCAAAGTGCAAGTTTTTGAGAACAATGTTATTTTTGTTTCCTTGTAAAAACGAAAAAATTGTCCAAACAAACACAACAGCGAATTACATGATTGTGTTTGTACAGCTCAAGAGGAATTAACACTTCCCCAGAAAAGTGTAGATTTACTGCACATTACTAAATCCACCAGCAGTGACACATTGTTTACATATGGCAAAATCCAAGTCCCACCCTTCAGCCAATCGTCACTTCCCCAAAGGGACTCTGGTAGTGTATCTAAAGTGATTTTGCCAACCAATGGCCTAGCATGCATAATCAGTGTTTTTAGTTGTTTTCACCAAACCATGTGAACGGGCGATCGTTTTGACAATTTGTCGTGTGTGTGCAATGCAGAGGAAAAAGGTTTTTGTTTTCATTACATTATTGTCAGGTAAATGTACCCTCAGTCCAACTAAGGAGGCATGTTTTGGTGGGAAAGTGAATACCCTCTATATTGAGGTCTAAGTGAAACGATTGCTCTGTGTAGAAAACTGAGCAGTATTACAACCTATAATAGTCTGTAATCCACAGCAAAAGGGGAACAGTCCTGAGTGCATCAGGAACACAAGCTTCCTGAACGAATAGTAATACAAACACAACATTTCAAATAAGATTTATTTTCTACAATATTTAGGAAAAATGTAAAATAATACTATATCTAAACAATACTATAACAAAAATATATCTTAAGAGCAATAAAAATATACAGTTTTCAGTATACAGAAATTTAGAGTGACTAATAATCAACCATGAAATACTAAAGTTCACAGCTGACAATAAAACATTAAATCACAAAAGCACAGTAAATAAAGTCTTTGTCCTTAATGAATATATGTTCCTCTATCATCATCAAAATCAATCTCTAGATTAATGACCTACAAAATGTTAGATGTAAATTTGGAATTCATCTGGCTGAAATGATCACTGGTGGATCACTTAGTGAGTCAAGAGTAAGCCTGTCTAGTAAAAGAAGCAGAGACAGCAGTATTTATTTGCATCCAATGTAGCCATATCACCTAGGGATTTAACTGGAAATAATACTAACTTGACCACAGTATGCAAATAAAAAGCAAACCATGTTTTTTTAATAGAACAATAAAAAGGCAAACTTTCCTCTATTTTATTGAAATTTGACAAACAGAGCATATGGCGAAAAAGGCCTTTGTAGTAAAGTTTTTAGCTACTATATTTCATATAATTTTTCAAAAATAATTGTTAGAAATTGTGTGTAAATTCAGTGAAATTATACATTTGATTTGTTGAAACATCAACAGATAAACCATATGGTTAATCCAATATCAACAGGTAAACTAGAGCATAAAATACCTATGTAACTCACGTCTTCAGTAGCAGCAGATATAGACAGTTTGTTTTTTTCTAAAAATGGATCTTGGCTTAAGTAATAATATTCTATTCAAGGTGCTTCATTATATTATAAACAGTCATAATGAAAAACAAGCTAAATACATCGATATGTTAGCTGTACAAATTCTACTAGCAATTTAAAGAAACAAAGATACAAAAGAACCACATTACATTAACCTAGAATGTTGTTTAGCTTTTCTCCTTCATTCATGGTAAACATTTTGGTGTAGAGATTGCATAAAGAGTCGGAACACTGTCTAGGTGGCATGTGAAGATTAAAAACAAAACAACTGTTAAAAATAAACTTGCGTCAACAAACATTGTTTGTCAGATGCCTCCTGGTTATGATATGGTTTAGACATTGAGCTTGTTCATGCAGTTTTTAAGATACTTTTTAAGAAAAAAATTATTTTAAAATGACAATATTGTGTAGTTAGTAATGAGTGGAAAGGCTGTAATTGATTGCCATGTTGTTCTGTCTTTTCATCCAGGAAATCAAATAGGATAGTGGCATGAGAACTGCAGGCAAAGATTAAAAAATGTTTTAAAGCAAAAGCATCAGATTTTTTGTACATTCTACACAATCAGCTATGGAGTAGGCACCTAAGGCAAGTTTGAGGAAAATTCTTTCTTAAGATGACTACAGTTTGGCTTTCTTTGTGTGAAAGGGCTAAGAGAGAGAAGCATGTTAGAAATTTCCAGAAAATTTTGTAACATGCATTTTGGAAGCTACAGTGGCATACCTTTTGGCAACTATGATTTTCTGTCCTTCAACATGTCTTCCATCGCTTTCAAAGCTGGAACAGATTTGTAGAGACAGTGAAATGATGAGTTCATCTTCAGAGTTTTAAAAATGTTGAAAGACTGCTCTTTGACGCAGCATGTAGAACTGTTGCTTTAAAGCCTTTGTTGTTGCAAGCTGGTCTGAGGGATGCAGCATTACCTGACTGCATCTTTAACTATATAGGTTTCAGATTTTTTTTTAAATGCTCTTAAATATTCTCTTCTAAACATTCTCCTGATCATTGATCTGGCAAAGGTCTTCCTACTCAAAGGAGGTCTAATACATTTAAATGCAGTTTAAGAGAACAGTCTGTTTCCTGCTAGACTAAAGGAATTGCTAACCTAAGTGACAGTCTGCTTCATTTGACATGCCGATAACAAAATAGAAACACATTGAGTAGTTATTTTAGTGTATAATCCATGTTTATGCCCTTTCATGCTGTAAAGCTGGTAGCAGATTTTAAAACAGGATTAAAAAAAATGTTATTCAATGGATTGCAGTTGCTAAGGCAGGCATTTTTAGACCACATATGGATAATTAACTAAATAACTGTATCTTAATATTTATCAATGAACATTTGAGTACATAATTTTGCATAGCCCTTGTAGAATCTACAACTTTAGAATGTTTATCATTTAAAAAAATGAATGAATTATAAAATTATTATTATAAAATTAAAAATCATGATTTGATCAGTATGTGTATTCCCTGGGAATCAAACAATGCTTTACTGAGCTACAAGAACAATTCACACTTTACATATATTCTACAAGACAAAATAAAAAACACAAATGATTTTGTTCAAAAGTTTACATCCCCTTGGATCATATTATGTGTAGCTTCCTCAATGATCAATAACTTTTTGCGTGTTAATTGATAGTTTAAAGTCTCTTCTTTGTCCTGTGTGGTTAAGCTGCCCAATGTAAAATCCACATACTGCACATTCTTAGGTTTTCTAGCATCTTCTGCAGGTCTTCCGAATAGTGCCTATATGTTGCTGAGATACAACTTTTCACACTTAGAACAACTGAGGAACTCATACACAACTGTTACAAAAGGTGCAAATATTTATTGATGCTTACAAAGGCAATACACTATATTTATAACAAAAGGGAAGTAAACTTTTGAACAGGATCATGTGTGCCAAAACAGCTACTGGCTCGTGGAAAATACATAAAGATTCATCTAATATACATGTATGTAACTTCTGAAGGGCAGTAATAAATACTTTCTAATAAACATAGAAAGCAAAACAGATATGCAAACTTAAGCACTCAACTGTACATGTACTGTATAAATACATTTCATATGGTAGAAGACCTCAAAATAAGAAGGGGTATTTTCTAAATATTGAAATATGTTTAAATTTATGCATGAACATACTTTCATGCTTATGCTGAGCCATTCATTAATATGCAAACTTGAAACACATCCACAGAAGAACAAGAATCTGATCTATCACTTTACAACACTTTGGAAATAGTCTCCCTGTATGGCCATTTACAACAGATGGTCAAAGATGTCAGGTCTAATGATTATGTTTGGGGAGCAAATTTTGTATCGTGCTTGGCCCTGTGTCCATCACTCTGTCTGATTAGGCATAGGAAAAAGTTATGGCCTGGCTTTGATTAAACAGGAACATGCAAGGTAAAGGTTTCTCAAGCAGGTTTCTTGTGTGGTCAATCTTTGGGAATGGTTATTAACTTTGGGGCACCTGTGCAGAGTAGGGTAGAGGGGGCACTGGCTGGACTGTTGATGGCCAGAGAAGAAAAAGATGCCTCACCCATGGAGATAGACAAAGGGAACATTCCAATTTTCCCATTTGTCGCCTCCTGGATTGTGTGCTCAAACACTCTTACCTCATCCATTGATATGTCTTTTGCAAGAGAGAGAAAAAAATGACATTTTAAAAGGGATCCAGAATGATCACTATTACAATTGAGTGTTGTTGTGAAATGTGTAAAATTATCAGATTTGAATGCTGAAATATACAACGGCTCATCACAGCTCTAGAGCGATTACAGAAATCGATCACAAATACAGTATACTTTTACAACTGAACCTCTTTACATGGTTACATGTTGACTGCAGCGCATCCTTAGAAAGAAAGAAGCAGCACACAGGGAGCAGAAGAGGCTTAAAGGAAGCGTGAAATGCCGAAACATTTCTTGTTTGGAAATTATAGGCTGTATAATATTATTTTCTCCTATTGTCTGCAATTGTCTAAAAACGACTGATACAATATACAGTGGATCAGACTTTATGCTAATATATAAAAAACATGAACATATTCGCTCACATGGTCATGGATTCCAAAGCCATCTAGAGATGGTGATGGATTGATTGAATGCTCTTGTTGGTCATGGCAAACTTTAATGTTGGTTTTTTCATGCATTTTCCTCTCATATTCCCGAACATCATCCAATGTCATATCTGCAGAAAGTGAAGTGAGAATGATGACAATAAGGGACACCAGATTAGGCTGCCAGCTTTAGCTTGATAGAAAGTGAGAGTTCTGAGGCTAAAGGTTCAAGGGTGGAAAGAAGCACTGAGTGAGGAAGAATTAGATATGATTGATGGTTAGTGCACTGCATTGTACTATCTTTGTTAGGAGGGTTAGGGGTGTGTACATTAATAAGAGCAGAAGTGAGTTGGAATGAGAGAGATAATAGCATTCTAACATCAAAGAGTAGTATTTTCCAGACAGGGTGCTTACAATGTTTTAGAAATGTTTTGCATCATAGCAACCAAAGGAAAAAGGAATAAATAAAAAACTCATCCAAGACATGCCAGCCAAAGGAAGGGAGTTGCCAAGCAAACAGAGTGAGAAAAAGATGTCAGTAATCAAACCCATTTCACAGACTAGTATTTAAATGATGTAACATGCTCATGCACTGATAAACACAAATATGCTTTTAGTAGGCATATGAGGTTTAAAAGGATTATGTGGATTATATAATAATTAAATTAAATTTAAGACTACATAGATTTGTCTAATTTTGCTCTACTTTTGAAATGTACTAGTAATACTGTTGGCTCATTAGGATCTGTAATGGTAATGTTGCTTAGGTGAAGAAAGCTAGTTTAATATCTTTTATTTAAAAAAAATGTTATACACTAGCTTTTTAACCATTAATTCTTTGACTGAGAATTACCACAATATCATTTTGGTATCTGACTGTGCCAAGATTTGTGTACCAATGGTTGTATAGCTACAATCGGCAGCAGTGTTTTTGGTGAATTTAGTAGAAATGTAATGCAGTGATGTGTCTTTGTTGTTACTGAATAAAGTGAAATGAACCCTCTTTGTAGCCATGCATCATGTATAACAGGGCTTTAGCTGTATTTAGCACATACAAGGCAGAACAGAACACACCAGCTGGCCATTAGGTAGCAGCAGATCAGACACTACCATGACAAAGTCATATATGTACATATCAACACACAAACTTTTATGCACACTAATGCATACTGTACACACACACATATAATATGTGAGATATTTTATATAAGATAATGTAATATTGACAAGAAAGAAAGAAACCTCAAGATTAAATAAAAACATCAAGAGGTTAGCTTAGTTTTGGTAAGACAGCAGACAATCATGAGCCAGGATGTCAATATTATAATAATACTATATGCACCTTCCTATAAATTACTATAATAAAGAATGTGCCACAAACATGATTATAAATGTTAAAATGCTCAGATTCAGTTTAGACTTACCAATCCACTCATCGACCCAGGCAAAGGCCTGTCTATGACCCAACAGCAGGACATCTCTCACCAGCTGCACAGAGAAAATCATAATAAACTGAAATCTTGCTTGCTGGAGATATTTACATGGCAAACTGATGTGACTGTTTGGGCAAATCTTTGTTGTCTACCTTGTGCACAAACTGCTCAACACGTGTTTGTAGCCCCCACACCTCAAATTTAACTGTAACAAGTTTGTAAGAGCACATGATTGGATGATGGGTGTCTCTCCAGCCCTCCTGCAGCATTCCTCGAGATGTCTTCTCTGATTTAAAATACTTCAAGTCCTGTTGACATGTGTTGCAGCAAACACAGAGAAAAATATATCAAACTAGACTTTTTTTGTAGTACAAGATGTATAAATGTGCGATGCCTGGAAAGTCACATGGTGGAGAAAGAAAAACAGGATTTGCAAATCTGTTAGCAGAGATTTGTAATTCGTCTGCTCAGTTTATAAACCATACCCACAAGTTCCCAATCCATGCGCTCAGATTTGTTAACTATACCTTCAGATTTTGAAATCCGAACCCACAAATTCATATGCCCATGCTTTAGTAATCAGTTCCCACAATTTGGCTAAAAGTACTCACAGATTTTTGAGCCCAGAAGAAAAACACATAGCTTTTATCGCTGTTCTCTCCAGTGAGCCTCGTGGGAAGTGTAGGACCCTCTAAACTGGGTATTAGCCAAACTCACCCTTGGGCCAGAGCAGCAGTAAACAGCCATCACTGCCTGCAGTAACTGGCCCTGATCTTGCTCTGGGGGAGTGGGAGGGATCTACCAACGAGCCCGCTCTATGCTCAACCCATGCCTCAGGAAGGCAAAGTTCTTGTGGGGGTGGAGGACCTCCTATAGTGAAGGTACAACTCCAACACTACCCAGAAGACAGCAGTCGGACAGGAGCCAGCTGATCAGCCACGCTCTGCTTCTGGCCTCGCCTATGATCCTCAGCTGTAGACAGGCCAGTCAGGGGGTTGCCAGACAAGGACCTGGACCTGCGCAGGATGGACCTTGACGCGAGGAGAAACTTAACTTTCTTTCTCCCCGACATCAGCCAGACTCACCCACAGATGAAAGATTGTCACGGCTGTCTGTTTGGTGGCTCTGAAAGCCAAATCTGTATAGCGGCGCAGGTCAGCCACCACATCGGGGGAAAGCCCCTCCCCCTGATCCAGGTCTTTAAGCAGGTCAACCTGGTACGCCTGAAATACTGCGATTGTATGCTCTGCAGCACCAGCCCGACCCGTTGTCGCATATGCTGTCGGAGCCTGCAGGGACAAAGCCTCACCCATTGAGAAATCAACCGCCAGCATCTCGTCAGCACGAGGCATCCCGCATGCCTGTGCTCTCGCACAACCTGCGCATTCAGGCAAACTGTCCACGAATGCGATTAGGAAGAGAGAGATACAGCTCCATCCAAAATCTCTCTGCCTCAGTGTAAAATGAAGGATAAAGGGCAGGTTTACAGGAGCTTCACAGTTAAACTGATTAAAAATCACTTGTCAAGCTGGCCACCAGCAATCACCGGCTTCTCACGCCTGCAAAACATGAACCGGCAACAGCTCCACATATGCGGGGCAGGCGGGCTGGAAAAGCTCATTTATGATCTCGCTTCCCAGCCATATATTTATTTGCTCGCTGGCAGCAGGATAATATCTGACAGATCAGAAAAGACAAATCTGAGAAGACCTGACTCGGCGGACCACGCACCTCTTCAGCGGGGAAGCGAGAATGCCTCCTGCAGACCCCGCGAGATGAGTCTCTGCCTAGCCTCAGCAAAGGCGAGAGCTGATCCGCAAGGCATCCGCCCAGGCTCATCCGGACAGACAGCCAGACGAGAGCGAAGCTTCTCCAGCAAGAAGCTCTCACAATGTGCACCTGCAGCTCCCTCGAGAGCTGAGCACGCCTGTTCTTTGACCCGGCAAACAACACAGAATTTGCGCGTGTCCTTTGGTGTCAGAACTCACTAAAGGAATTCTGAGCTCCTAAAGGAATGTATTTTGTATTGATGTTTGCAATTATAAAAAGGGCTGGAATAAAATGGGGGAGGGTCTTGTTTTTTCTCCACCAAGAAAAAAGAAAAATTCATTTTCATCACCAAATCTGACTTTTTTTTACATTTTTAATGCTGACATATAACTAAATCAACATCTATCTGCCTCTCACCTCTGATTCTTTATAATACCGTTCTGGAATTTCATCATAGGCAATATCAACAAAACAGATTTCTCTGTCTTGATCCTTTAACTCATTTTCAAAGATCTGTAAAACAAAAAAAAAAACAAATCAAGGTGTGGTTGACAGAAAAGTAACTGTGCTTGTGATGTACTATACCAGCTAATCTTTTAATACAGTTTAGTCACTAGAGGGTGTTTACTGCTGTTGTAATGGATTAGCTCATTAGCTCATGTAACTCAAAGCACTGCTAGATAACATAGACATCTGCCTGGAAAGATGGTATGTATTTGTGCATTCACAGCTCATCAATCCCGACTCTGGATTTTATAACTATAACACTTGACCTGGGAACCACTATTTTAGATATAACCTCACTCTATTAGACTTTAAATTCTGTGACCCCGGTGCTAAAGCTCACTGAAATTCTAGTTGTTCACATGCTGAAACCTGTGTTTGCACTGGGAGTTAAAGAAAGGGCATAGAGAGACAATGAAAAACATTTTAAAGAAAAAAGCAATTATACAGCACAGCCAAAACTTTACAATGCTCATAGATGTTGAACACAAGCATAAGCACAACACAGACACAGTCACACAAGATAATGCATGTGTCTTTTAAGCTAAAGTACTCACATTAGCATTGCAACCTTTGTTGTCCTCATACTTTGTCTCTATGTGAATGGAAAACTTTGGCAAAAATGAACACTGCAAATCAAAGAGAAAGCTGTGTTAAAAGTTCTAATTAAACATGTTTCCTATTATAATTTGGGTTGCCATTTTTCTAAGCTCTTTAAAATCCATCAAACATTTTCCTCCAGCAGAAATGTCTGTCTAATTTCTAAAAACAATAAAGCAACAAATATATTCTACTGCATTTGAACACTGCTAGTTAGGAGAAAGGGAGAAAGACAGAGTGGAAATCCTTAGTTTCTTTTGACTTATTACATCTATCACTCTCTTCACACCCATCAACTTTTCTTTACAAAATAAAATATGATGAAATCCTATTAACACAGACAATGTTGTTCTCACAATGTTGGAAAAAAACTTCAAAAGCAAGTGTCTCAAATTCATATTTGAGTTTTATTTCTGTCCCATTTTCTCTGTAAGTATATGATCTAAATACTTTCTTTAGGTCCCAAAAATATGAATCAGCATTGTATTTTACATTAATGTACTTACTGTGAATTCTGTAATCCAAAAATCGCATTACAGGAGTCGCAGAATAAAACATGAAACAGAAAAAAAACAAAGCTGACAAAGACTCTGATAAAAGGAATTAATATAAACTATAAAAATGTCATATTATATAATGAAATGTATAAAATAAAATGCAAAATAATGATTAATAAAGAATAATAGATTTCAACTCAGGTCATTTTTCATGTGAAGCTGAAGAAAAATTTTAATTAGAATGGCTTCTGTTTCAAAATTGTGTGAGCTGCCCCAACGCTTACTGTCTTCATAGGCAACTGACTTCTATGGCAACATGCTAAAGGAAATGAAACCTCTTAAGGTACTGATTTGGAACGCTCTTCAAAGGGAGTAACTCTGTGAATCTGTGCATCACACAAATAGCACTTGACCAACAATTTATTTCATTATATTATTTCCAGCAATTTCACACTTACTTATACAGACACTGTAAAATGGCTCAATACTAATTGATACCTTGATATTCACAGCACACACACACATTTGAAATGGTGCCTACATATACAGCTCACTACATTTAGAAACAAATGTTCAAAACAAAATGATCTCAGTAGTTAAGTGTCAGGAGTTTTGCACTTATAAGCCACCCCTACAGCAAACTAGCTTCATTCTCTTTCCAAACAATTAAAATGATGAAATATGTTTGTTTATAATAGAGGGCATCTTTAATATAAACAATATGTATATGTATATGTATATGTATATGTATATAATACATTTCATTTAATATGTAACAAGCAGATACTTTACAAAAAGACAATGAAAGATCTCAACTCAGGTCATGTAGATGCATACTGTACATGCTACTAGTAATGCATCAAAAGGAACCTTCATGGCTGACGCAACACACTATGTCGAAAATGAAACCAAAACCCAAAAATGCAAATGGTTAAACACTACTACTACTACATTTTTTTAAATATTGTTTAAAATTTAAATATTGACCTAAAATTTTATTTCACAACAGAATTTTGGATCATTCAAGAACATCTGCATCCCACACCAAGAACCAAAAGAACATTCATAGATTTATTGGAAACACTAAAGCTAAACATACAAACAATGTGAGGCAAAAAAAATGCTGGTGCAATTTTGTTTAAGCCAAGACGGTTAAAACTTTTTGATTTTACTCAAAATTACTCTTTTGCCAATAGGCTAAAGATTGATGCTTTCTTTGATTACACAATAATCTATGAATGAACATGGCATTTTACATGTAATTTTATTGTGTGTATGTGCAATCGGTCTACCTGTAATGGTGTAAGGGTAGTAGTTCCAGGCCTTCTCTGTCACATAGAAAATTTTGGGCACCACGGCTCTGGCCCAGCTGGGCAGCTTACTGAAAATTGAAAGAGCACACAAAATAGAATACATGCATTCAGGTAAATATTCATAAAAATCTGCTTTTTTTGTCAATAGTCAGCAACTATATGGTTGGATGATATATTTTACTTAAGCAGAATAACAGTAAACTCTCAATCTAGACAAGTGAAGAAGAAATAAGAATTACATTTATGCATTTGGCCGACGCTTTTATTTAAAGTATACAGATACAGTACACATTCAGTATACAATTTATCAGTATATTTATTCCCTGGGAATCAAACCCACAACCTTTGCGCTGCTAATGCAATACTCAACCAACTGAACTACAGGAACACCCAATAAGAAGTGGTAGTCTCCTAATGTGACATTCTGTGGTGTGTTTAAATTACATTTGCACGGTATGTTGTTGAGGCCAAGGTCTTGTAGCTTTGACAGCTTGGTGATAAGGCAAAGCTGCAATCAACAGCATTCTGAGGTTATGTCTGCTTTTCAGGTGGCATTACATAGCTGTGTGAAATTATCTGTAGATATTTGGACAGTGGGAACATTAGTGGAGGTTAGGAGTGGCAGGAATCATGGCTTCAAGTGAGCAAGGGCCAGTCTTTCAAAGCCATTTCTTACAATTGCAGTGAGCACTACTGGCTGATAGTTATGTAATACTAATAATTTTTCTATATTAACATGTTTGATTGATGTCTGATTTTTAATGATTGGTTTACTGTTGTTTTGGACAAAATGGCAACAACACTGGACCTCAACAAACTATTTACTATTTTTAAATTTAACTCCCTCTTTTCATATTTTATTTATTTCGATAACAAACTCAATGTACTATAATATAGTCATTAAAGCAACGCTCTCATACATTTAGCTATCATAACATCTTGGTTAAGTATGCAACCCTCGTTTCCTTAAGAAGGGAACAGAGACATTACGCCAGCATTCTGACGTATGGAGTCTCACTTGAGAGCCCTGTTACCTTCAAGCAGTAGAAAAGCGCACCAATAAACATTGGCCTGAGAGGAAAGAGCCAATGAGCGTTTGCGTGCTGAGTCATGACTACCTGGAAGCGGGTATAAAGCCGGCCGCAACTCACTTTCATTCAGGTTTGTGCCTGAGGAGCCGAGATGTGTCCCGGCCAATCAGCGGTGAATCAGGTTTGTGGCAAGGGGACGTAATGTCTCCGTTCCCTCCTTCAGGGAAAAAGGGTTACATATGTAACCAAGACGTTCCCTTTTAGTCAGTCACATTTGATGTTATGCCAACATACTGACGTATGGAATCCCCATGGAAAACGCTGCAAGCTGACCCACGTTACATGCTAGGCTACATGCTTTTATTCTACTTCAAAATACGCTGAGTATCCAGACTATGCTCTGTATCTGTGTTCTGTATTCTGCGCCCCCACACAGAGGGCATGCCCCACAGTTTAAGAACCACTATATCCACTATATTAGTAGGTGTGGCAGGAAGAAGTAGGCAATGCCTATCCCACTTTGATGTGCTTGATGAAACAAAGCAACAAATTAATTTTATTCAACATATCATAGCTTCTTACAAAAAATATTCAGATATAACCCACATTGTAATCAATAGCATTTTTTCTCAGTAACTGTAATGGATTATCACTGGATCACTGGATCGCCAGGCTATCGGATGCTGGTTTGGATCTGCTGGCCACAGCATTTCTTCCATTCCTTTCTCGCTCTCGCCGTTCTCCTCCACGTTGTTCCAAACATTTTTCGTAAGTCGTCTTTCCATCTTAATGGAGGCCTTCCGAGTGGACGTTTCCGCTCGCGCGGGTACCACTCGGCAACTGCGCGGGTCCACCTGTTGTCTGTGAACCGTGCGATGTGTCCGGCCTATCTGAGCTTTGTCTGCTGGTATTCTGCGACGACGTCCCACACTCCTGTTTGTCTCCTTATCTCTTTGTGTCGGATGTGATCTCCTAAAGAGATTCCTAGCATTGACCTCTCCATAGCCCTCTGCGCTGTGATGAGCCGATGTTCTTCTCTCTTTGTTATAGCCCAAGTCTCACTCGCATATAACATTGCGGGTAAGACCGTGCTATTGAAGAGATTTGCGCGAGTGCTTTTGTCGAGGTTCGCCTTCAATACATCCCTCACTGAATTGAACGCCCTCCATCCTGCTCTTACCCTTTGCGATATTTCCTTCTCCATTCCGCGTCTCATCGTCAGTTCTTAACCGAGGTACACATAGCTGCTCACCTCCTCTGCATCATTGTCTCCAATCACCAGCCGACCATCCGCTACGCCTTCCGATCTCATGTACTTGGTCTTAGAATGATTGATCTTCAGGCTGACCGCTGAACTCCTGGAGTCCAGGTCATTCAGCATAGTCTGTAGCTGCTCGATGTTCTCCGCTATTAACACAATGTCATCGACGAATCTTAGGTGAGTCAGCATCTCCCTGTTAATCCGATCACCGTTCCAGTCTGTCTCGCATGATCGTCTCGAGACAGGCTGTAAAGAGCTTTGGAGAGATGGTATCTCCTTGCTTCACACCCTTCTCTACCGGAACATTGACAGGTGTGGATAGCAGAGCCACGTTTGTGGTGCACCCGGTATTTGCCTCCCTAAGGAGGTTGACGTACTGTGCCGCTACACCTTGTTTCTTGAGAGCGTCTAGCACTGCATTGATCTCGACATTGTCGAAGGCCTTCTACGAGAAGGCAACGATGAAGCAACACACAGTGGCAACCGGTACTCTCTCGCTCGCTCCAACAACTGTGTAAGAGTGAATATATGGTCCATGGTGCTGTATTTCTTTCTGAAGCCTGCCTGTTCTCTTGGTTGCTGTTCATCCAGTTGTTGAGATAACCGTTCAACGATTATCTTTGTGAACAGCTTGTAGATGTGAGACAGGAGGCAAATTGGGCGATAGTTCTTAAGATCTTCTTTATCGCCTTTCTTATACAGCAGGATTGTATTCGACTCTTTCCACTCAGAAGGTATTAAGCCTTCCTCTAGGTAGCGGTTGAATCGAAGAGCAAGGACTTTCCACAGCTGTTCTCCACCGGCCTGCAGCATTTCAGATGTTATGCCGTCCTTGCCTGGTACTTTCCCTTTCTTCATCAACCTGAGGGCTCTCTTGACTTCGCTGACCAGAATGGATGGTACTTTTTCTTCTTCTTTTTCCAACGGCGGAGGAGCAAGCACTACTCCCGACTTAAACAGATTTGTGTAGAAGGCTTTGCAGACCTCCTCCACTACTCGAACTTTGGTCACTGTAGTGCCGTCAGTGTTTTTCAATGCCGTTGCCTGCGTCCTATAAAGTACCATCTCTCTCGTACATTTCTTGAGACTTTTCCTTTCTTGTGCGGTTTTCAGGAGTTTTTCTTTTCTATACTTCTCGAAGTCGTTCGCTAGATGTTGTCTTATGACCTTGCAGAGGACAGAGTATTCTACCAGATGTTCCCCATCTCTATTCATGTTCCTCCGCATATCCATCAGCTTCTTCGTTTCCTCCGAGATCCTTCCTCTAGACTCCTTCTGAACTGCAACCTTCGATATGCTCAAGCATTTCTCCAACTTCTGTGTCAGCATGTTGTAGTCGTCGTCTGTCCCTCCAAGTTGATGCCAGGATTCTTTCCCAAGGGCTTCTTTCAGCTGCACCTTGTTCACGACTTTCACACGTTCCCTTGACGCTATCTGCTGTAGCTTCTTTTCCTTTCTCTCATCTAACACAATCTTCGCCCGCACAAGGCGGTGATCGCTTCCTGTGTTAAATGGCACAACCACAGAGATGTCATGGAGTATGCGCCTCTTGTCGACCAGGATATAGTCAATCTCATTTTGGACCCTTGCATTCGGGCCCATCACGACGGTGTAAGTGGATTTTTTTGCTAGAGCTTGCTCTAAGCAACGATAGAATTCCTCCACTTTATTGTCGTCGCTGGTACTGGTGGGAGCATAGGTCTGGACGATTTTCAAGGTCACTTTCCTCGAGACATCATTCAAAATATCAAAAATCCCTTCGCAATTTAGCATATTCAGTGTCTTGTCATAGTATTTGCCAAGTTTGTTGCAAATCCCATAAATCAGAGCATTAGAGTTACATTATTTTGATTAAGTCTGAAGTGATTTGGCTAAATGTAAGTTGACTATTTTAAAGATAGTTTTAAGTGACACATTTCCTGTTGCCAGTTGGTGGCTCTATGACCATGACTCACAACAGTCATATCAATGTCAACAGCGCACCACACCAAACATATTTGCCAAGCTTGATATAAATCGCTCAATGCATGCTGTAGATATTGAGACTTTCTGTTTCTTATTTTTTGTCTTAAATGCATCACCTCGCCATTGCAACATTGTTCGAGATATCAAAAATCTATTTATAGCAATTTTGCAACTTTAATGTCTTGGTGACATTTACATGAAATCCCTAGGAGTAGTATTTAAGAGTTCACGACATGCACATACCCAACTTCATGACATTTTGCAATTTCATTGCTTGGGGCCCTAACTAAAATAACAGTTATTCATTTTTACAATTAACAATATTTTCATTTTTGTTCTTTTTTATTTGGATTTAAATCTTTAATGCCTGCTTTATTTTTCATGTTTTTTATTCTTTATTTTTCTTTTGTGATTCTTGTTTATTTGTAAAAAAAACATCTTTGCTTTGCAATACTTTGTTTTGTATGGCAATGGATTTGATTCAGAGGCCAATCTGAAATGTTGTTTGACTAAATTTGTTGTCTCAATCTTAAACCCTATAGCGCCACCAACTGTCCAAAATTTCACTAGTTTATACTCATAACTTTTGACTCATTCTAGAAACAAAATGATTTTTTCTTGTGATTCTTTTTCTACAATTCCAAGACTCCCAATGATGTCATTTCCATCAAAAAATGTTTCCACCATTGTGAATTTTCCAAAATAAAAAAACGATTTTTCTAACTCCTCCTAGGACGTTTGTCCAATTTGCATGAAATTTGTTCGTGCATCTAGAGACATGGTTGACAAAAAGTTTTTAAAAGTGTTTTAATACACTCAACCATTTTTATATAGTGCTTCAATGAATTTTGCAGTGAGCATGCCAAAATGTATTTGAGGCTGTATCTTCCCAAAATGTTGTGTATTGACATGAAACTTGGTACTTATCATCACAGGCATGAGAAAGAATGTCACAGTTTTGTTACAGTGCCACCTACTGATCTAGAGATATACAAAATGGCTTTTGTTGCTTGTAACTTTGACATAAAATCATGAGAGTGGTTCTTTTAGATTTACTGAGCTAAATGATACCCAGTGTTCCTTGGTTGGCCATTTTGGGCATTGACCGTTTTACATTTTGTCATCAAATGCAATATCTTATGAACACAATTGCGTATCTTTTTACGAAATTTGGTATGGTTCATCATCCTCATTGTCTGAGGGTTACTTCCATAGTTTGGAGGTGGCGCCCTCTAGTGATCAAAAGTTATACAATTTGCAAAACTACTAATACTTCCTTTTTAATTAATTTACCTTATTGTCATGCGTTTTTAGATTTCCTGGCTTATTCTGAGTGCTACAAAATCAAATTTGTTATAGACAACTGTGCTTCCTGTCCGCCAAATTGAGTTCTTTTGAAAACCTACTTTTTTGAACTCCTCCTAGGTTGTATGTCTGGGCAAAATTTCTCCAGTATCAAACAAAATACATGAAAATTAATACTAATACCGCAGTGAACAACATACACGTTACAATATATTTAAAGGCAATTATTAGCCATATGCTAATATTTTAAGCAATATTTGTTTTAAAAATGTAGAATTGTTTAAAAATCAAATACATTTTCTTTCTGAATTTACTTACCATGATGCTTAGCTCAGCTACATTGTTTATGGAGGCCATAATTCTCAAATTAAAAAAAATATTTAGCACAAAAAATCAGATGTTTTTGTAGCCTTTCCCAGATCTGTGCCTTGCAACAAGCCTGTCTCTAAGCTCTGCAGACAGTTCATTTGACCTCATGGCTTGGTTTTTGCTCTGACATGCATTGTCAGCTGTGAGGCCTTTTATAGAGAGGTGTGTGCCTTTCTAAATCATGTATAATCAATTTCATTTACCACAGCTGGACTCTAAAGCTGGACTCTAGCTGGAGCTAAATACCAAGTGTTCTTGCAAAGGGTCTAAATACTTCTGTGATTTTAGTTTTTTCTTTTCTTAGTTCTGGTTTCACTTTGTCATTACCAGATACTTTAATCTACCATGTGTAGATTAATGAGAAAAAATGAATTTAAACATTAGTAGTGTCAGGCTGCAACATAAAATTAGTTGAGGGTGGAGGGGGTCTGAATACTTTCTGACCACACTGTATATTAACAGTAATATTAAAAGATAAAGAAATTAAAAAAAATAAAATAAGTAAAATAGTAAAATAGTAGTAGACTTTCAGTAGAGGACAACTCTGAAGCCCCATACAGTATCTTTCAGTTAAGGCCTTCTGTGTGCCAAAGGTATCTGAATGTAAAAATAATAATGGACTTATAAAACATATCATCTTATTCTTTAATATGCACATCCATATGGGTTTATTATATTATGGGAATATTTTTATTTTCAAATAGAATATAAATATCTTGGTGTTGTCCAGGCAACATAATGTTTCTAATTTCATATAGTAATTTTCATATAGAAATAATGTGCATGACTGACTTGCATGACTGTCTGTGATTAAATTACATCACAAGGGCTTCTTTTGTATTTGGGAACCAATATAGCTACACTTCCTGTTTAGCTCTAACCTTTATTTAACCTGACTGTAACTTTATAGTAATCCTGAAGACCTTGACTAGCTTGTTTCATCAGGGCTGGAGCTAAACTTTGCAGGGACGTGGTTGAAAGAGAACCTCTGTTCTAAACAGTTTCTCTGTAGAGGTACTACATGTCGGAAAAGCAGCTATAGCTTCTGTATTCTAAAAATACTCTGTATTTTCCTCAACTTTATTGAGGAAATTGTTTATTGCTGTTTTACCTTGGTCACTTTCTCCGTCTTATCTGCCAGACAGAGCTCTAAAATGTGCCAGCTGAACACTGTCACCGTACTATGCTGACTCGGGTGTTTCTACCCAAATTAATCCACTATTCAGAACCTGTAGTATTATTTATTTAGCTTGTAGTATTTATTTATTAACTTGTTCTTTCCTGTTCTGACACTATAACTTCCCTACAAGGGATGTTAGTGTCCTGTGCTATCTTCTGAATTAGTAGAGGTAAGATGCAGTAAGTGCTGGGCTGTGACTGCCCACAACTCCAGGTAAAGTTCTCTCTCCTTTAGGATTGTGAGAGACAGGACAGCTAACACGCTAGTTGAGTAGTCTCACCTGTTGAAGTAGACACGTTTCTCTGTGAACTGCCCTGGTCCATGAACAGGGTCTTCAAACGGCTCATTTTGTACAACTTCCACGCCCTCTCCCTGATCACTTTGCTCATGACTGTGTTTACTGATCATATACAGCTGCCCTATCCTGTACTGAAACACAAAAAGGGGGAAAAAGAGAGATTAAAACAACAGGGCAATAGTACGGTGGTCTCAAATACACACAAAATTAGCATTAACAATATGTATTTACCATTATAAGTCATTTTAAGTATCATTAATGCTCAGACTGAGAAAGAGGTGGATAGGGTAAGAGAGGGGTGACCAGCAGATGTCTGTGTCCATCAGTCAGTTGACACACAAGTTGTACAGTTTTTTGTATTACTCCTGGTTCATAATTAATGAGTAATTTAATAGTATATATTTAGTAATATAGTAATATATTTGCTAATCAGGTTGGGGCACAGGGTCCCGTCTATTGGGTTTCTTTTTTGGGCCTACTCTGGCCCTAATGTCTTTTCTACAGTATGTTGTTATTCTTTACATGCATGGTCGGTTAAATGCTTTTAAACTGGCAGTTGCAAAAACATGCCAACAAACGATGCCAAGTTGATATGGTAAGAACATAATGCACAGTGGGCACATGCATTTAAGCTCCTTACCCCTCTCCATCACTTAATGCATGTAGAAATGAGACATTTTTTATTTTTCATTTTTAAATATCATAAATATATTGCCCCACAATGGCAAAACTTTTCAAGATATCAAAAATCTGTAATTTAATATCTTCAATGTCTAGGTATAATAATGACAGTCACATTCAATCCCCGACGACACAAGACCCGCAGGCTGATCTAGGCATGCAGCACACTGCACTACAAATTCCAGCAAGCATTGTGAACTTTCTTTCACGTTAAACATCAGGTTACCTCCAGCATAGACATACATAGAGCACTTTGGCCCAATACAGCAACAATTTCGGCATACTAGACTGGGCACGACTGCTCTTTAAATACATACATGTTTATTTAATGCATTCATACATGTGCATTCCTTATAAAAAGCACAATAACATTCACATTCCTCAGCTGATTTCAATGGTTTACATTTTTTGTGGAGCACAAAAACATTACACCCCAGAACACATAACACACGTGAATTAAAAAAGCAGCACCTAAATCATAAGCGCATTATTGATGATAGTTGCTTAACACTGATGCTTGTGTAACAAACTACTCGTTTTTCTGAACGTGTTTAAAAAATGAAACATTGACCTCTATGAGTGGGTATTTCAGGGAAATAGAAAGTCAGCAGGTATTTTTAATCTGTCTTTAAAAAATGAAACATTGACCTCTATGAGTGGGTATTTCAGGGAAATAGAAAGTCAGCAGGTATTTTTAATCTGTCTTTAATAGTACCTGTGGCAAAAAAGTGCAATATTAAACTTTAAGATGCACTTTAAGATGACATGGGGGTATACACAGACACAAACACACACACACCACACACACACACACACATATACATACATACATATATATATGGGGAGCTCTTGGACAAAATTTTATTGAGTAGAGGTTGGTGAAAAAGTGTGGGGAAAATTCCATAGACTTAACATTGGATTTTGTGATGTCATAGCTCCTCATCGAATGTCGCAGATGCTTGGGAGTGGGCGTATATCACTCAGCTTGTCTGTTGTTGATTAAAACACACATCCATCTATTAGTTTTACCCTGTTTACTGTCTAGCTACACCCTAGCAACAATGTAATAAAAAATTAATAAGCAATGTCTCAGCAATAGAACATTGTGGAGACGTGGGTAGGCTTATTTGACTTGGGCTGTCAGTGGACTTTACGTATTGCCATGGCAATTTCCTAGCCATACCCTAACAAACACTTAGAGCACCCAAGCAACTGCATAACGTCATAAATAAGCCATATTTCAGTATATCTGTTATGCTAAATCATGTTACTGTAGTGTCTGAGACAGATCAGACATACAATAACAGGTATATATTTTATAAATATAAATACAGATACCTCACTTCAAAAACCAACTGCAAACCAACAACCCTGAGTGTTTGTAAAACTACCCCCAAGCTGCCATTAACACCAGATGCAAAACCAGGCCTCTGGTGACCATAGCAACGCATAGATAAGACTGTTTTACAACCAAAGGAATTTCACGAGTTCATACTAACATGTAATCGCATATTATCATTGATGCATATTTGGTGTGCTGTCCGGGGTGAGGGCTTCGAGCTCGGAATTTGGCCTGAACCCAGAGCACTCCCCCCATCCTTGACTGAGACAGATATCAGCCAAAAGTGAGGCAAGACTGTCATTGGACAGATGTGAGGGACGGCTATATATGCGCACCCCTGCGTGGTGATTGGCTGGATTACTAGACCGAGAAATCTCGGAATGAGAAATCTCTAATGGAAATATCCATTAATATCCAGGAAACAGGAAATATCCAGGAAACAGGAAGATTATGCTTTCGGCATAAGTAGAAACCAAAGCTCGACCGGAAGGGCTCTTGTAGCAAATGAAATTGAAAAAGTGCAGAAGACACGAAATAAAGAATGTAATGGGTGGGAAGCGGAATAAAGGTAAAACAAAGTGCAGCGGGTTTCTCCATTTGACTGGGGGGGCCCTCGCGGCATCAAACAGGAGCTATGGCGGAGATGCTCACGACATCGGATGGGTAGGCCCAGCCAGCGGACAGATAGTTTCGAAGAGAAACGGATCCTGCATATTTTGATTCTGCATTCTTTACATTATGGTGTTAAACAAATACACGGAAAATGATGAGGGTGAAGGAGTGCAGGTGACGGGTATTATTTAATTAGCTGATTAAGGCTAGGTGAGCTTTTCGGATATGGAAGTGGCTGGATTTGACGTAAGTTTTGAAGGCTTCAGATGACCAGCAGCCTAATGCCTGAATCTGATGTAGTGAGAGACCAGTGGAAGTGGTTGCTGCACCTATACGAAATGAGTGGCTAAAAAATTGGTCTACTAGGACACCGGACTTGGTGAGAACAAGTTTAAGTGATTTAAAATCTTGTTGCGGGGTGATAGGAGTCATCAATGAAACGTGGATCATTTGGAGACTGGACCAGGGAATGACCGACTGTGCTGTAGGTAATTTAAGAGAGAGTTGTACGGTTGGGAGTCGGTAAGTTTTAAATGTAAATGAAGTGACTTTTTGCTTGATCTGTTTTGCTTTACTAAAGAAAGCGATTGTTTCGATCCTGTAAGGTAAGGTTCTGTACAGGTTGATCCAAAACCTGTAAGACCTGTAAGGAAGGGTCGCCAAAAATTAATTTCTGAAAAAAAGTATCACGCTTAAAAAGCCTTTCATGGATCCAGCTGTAGGATCCATGAAAGTGCTGTATGAAGATGGCGGCGCGGTCGGACGCAGCGGCTACTCCGGGTCCAAAAGATGGTGTTTTTATGTCTGTTAGTCTCGTCTCTTCGTCCTCAAACAGTTTAATTTCTCCGCAAAATCATCAGATAAACGCTCGGAAACACAAATATGATCGCCAGAGCCTTTTGGAAATCGGTAGTGCGTACAAACATGCGTACAAACATCAGCTTTCGCCGGCGACCACCGAGAAGCTACGAGGCCTCTGCCTGCTGCTGAAGCCGAACCCTGAGACCGCGGCCCCGTCCACTGATGCTACCCGCACAAGCCGCCGGCGCTGTGAGAGGGGACAGAAACGTGGCAAGCGCGGGGGTGTACGAGCTAGGCTAAGGGCTAACCCCACCAGACCAGCGATCCCATCATTAACGCTCGCAAACGTTCGCTCGTTGGTAAATAAACTGGACTCAATTCAACTCAGTCGGTCTACACAGCATGAGTCAAGGGATTGTTGTGTGTTTGTTTTCACTGAAACATGGTTAAACGACAACATCCCGGACTCCGCCATTCAGCTGCACGGACTAACCTGCTACCGAGCGGACAGGGATTCATTACTGTCAGGTAAGACTCGCGGGGGCGGCTTGTGTGTGTACGTCAACAGAGAATGGTGTAATAATGCTGCGGTAGTGACTAAACACTGTTCGTCGCTGGTGGAGGTGATGTTTGTGAAGTGCAGACCGTTCTATCTGCCGCGGGAGTTCACGGCCATTGTTATTGTCGCGGTTTACATCCCCCCGTCTGCAAACGCTAAGGACGCGCTTCGCGAGCTGTACAGCGCCATCAGCGATCAACAAACAAACAACCCCGACGGCTTTTTCATCATAGCCGGAGATTTTAACCACGCAAACTTAAAGACAGTCTTGCCAAAGTTCTACCAACATGTGAACTTTGCTACAAGGGGAAATAACACACTGGACTTTGTTTACACAACACAGAAAGACGCGCGTACAGGGCTGAACCCCGCCCCCACCTCGGGTACTCCGATCACATCTCTGTTATGCTAATCCCAGCATACAATCCACTGCTGAAAATCACCAAACCGGTTCAAAAACTCATCACAGTCTGGCCGGATGATGCTACCTCAGCACTGCAGGACTGCTTTCAGACTACAGACTGGAGCATGTTTAAAGAGGCAGCCACCTACAACAACAGCACCGACCTGCATGAGTACACTGAAACAGTGAGTGCATATATCAAGAAGTGCATTGATGATGTGACAGTAACAAAGACCATCACCACACGTGCCAACCAGAAGCCGTGGATGACGGCAAAGGTTCGTGGGCTGCTAAAGACCAGAGATGAGGCATTCAGATCAGGAGATAAAGCAGCCCTAAAAACAGCAAGAGCCAGCCTGTCCTGTGGCATCAAGAATGCAAAACGGTCATATGCACAAAAAATCAATAACCACTTCACAGACAGCAGAGACTCACGGAGCCTGTGGCGAGGCATTCAGACCATCACTGACTACAAGCCCCTGCCACAGGCCTGTGATGACGACACATCCCTTCCAGATGCACTTAACCAGTTTTATTCACGGTTTGAAATGCAGAATGACACACCTGCACAAAAACTGCCCACACCTCCCACCGACCAGGCGCTCTGTCTGTCTCCAGCCGTAGTGAGGAAGACCCTGTCTAGGATTAACCCACGCAAGGCTACGGGTCCTGACAACATACCTGGCCGTGTACTGAGAGACTGTGCTGCACAGCTGACAGATGTCCTAACAGATATCTTCAACATCTCGCTGAGCCAGGCAGTCGTCCCCATGTGTCTCAAGTCCACAACCATCATACCGGTACCTAAGAAATCACCTGTGTCCTGTCTGAATGACTATCGTCCCATAGCACTGACTCCAATCATGATGAAGTGCTTTGAGAGATTAGTCATGAATCACATAAAAACCAGCCTCCCCAACACACTCGACCCGCTCCAGTTTGCATACCGTCCAAACCGCTCTACGGATGATGCAATTTCCTCCACCCTCCACCTGGCTCTTACCCACTTAGACCAGAAGAACACTTATGTAAGAATGCTGTTCATTGACTTCAGCTCAGCATTCAACACAATAATCCCACAACAGCTCATTAATAAATTACACCTGCTGGGCCTTAACAACTCTCTCTGTAACTGGATTCTGGACTTTTTAACTGAAAGACCCCAGTCAGTCCGTGTCGGCCACAACACCTCGAGCACTACCACACTGAGCACAGGTGCTCCACAAGGCTGTGTGCTCAGCCCGCTGCTCTTCACACTGCTGACCCACGACTGCACTGCCAAGTTCAGCTCCAACCACATCATCAAGTTCGCTGATGACACAACGGTGGTAGGTCTCATCAGCAACAACGATGAAACGCACTACAGAGAGGAAGTGGCACAGCTGGCGCGAACAACCTGACCCTCAATGTGGAGAAGACAAAGGAGGTTGTGATGGACCTCAGGAGAAACTCCACTGACCACCCCCCACTGACCATCGACAGCTCGACTGTGGAGAGAGTCAGCAGCACTAAATTCCTGGGGGTGCACATCACAGAGGATCTCACCTGGACCACCAACACCACGTCACTCTCCAAAAAGGCACAACAGCGCCTACACTTTCTCCGCCGGCTGAAAAGAGCAAGTCTCCCTCCACCAATCCTCACCATGTTCTACAGGGGAACCATTGAGAGTGTGCTGACCAGCTGCATCACTGTCTGGTATGGGAACTGCAGCGCCGCAGACCGCAAGACCCTCCAGCGGACAGTGAACACAGCTGCAAAGATCATCGGTGCCCCTCTCCCTTCCATCCTGGACATTTTCCTTTCACGATGCTCCAACAAAGCCACCAGCATCGTAAAGGACCCCACCCATCCCTCACACAGTCTCTTCCAGCTCCTGCCGTCAGGAAAACGGTACCGGAGCATCAGAGCCCGCACTGCCAGACTGCTCAACAGCTTTTTCCCCCAGGCTGTGAGAGCCCTGAACTCAAGCACGGCCCCCCTCTGAAAAACCTCATACCTCTTAAATGTATATATATATATATTTTTTATTTCTCCCTTGTGCAATTCTGAGTGTGCTACACACAGGTGAGTAGGCCGCACAGACCACCTGTAGAAACACACTCTCCTCTATGTGCACTAGACACTTTTTACAACTGAGGGTACATAATCCCACAAAAAAGACTCATGTATGTTTACAAGCCCATGCACTACAGATCATCTTGTACTGTTCTCCAGCCAGGAACAGTGCTTGACTTATATTTATGTGGAACATTTGTATAGTTTGTATTTAAATAGTTTATGTATAGGCAACTTTATATATATTTATATATAGTATATTTATAATCCAATTCTGTTAGCATTTGTGTTTAGATTTATACTGTTTCACGTCATTGTTGTATGTCTGTATGTAGCACCGTGGTCCTGCGAGGCACGACATTTCGTTCCACTGTATGTCCCCACATATAGCGGAATGACAATAAAGCTCAACTTGACTTGACTTGACTTGACTTGTATGCAATAAGACAGGAATGAGGCGATAAAAATCAGGAAGCGGCAGGTTATAAGAAGTGAGAGGACTGGAAGCATTTCCATGTTGAATAATATGGAGGGTTCTAGGTGAGATGGCTTGGAGGATGGATAGTAGTCGAGGTTTTTTAATAGGTGGTTTATGGGAAACAGTTCAAAGTAATAAGGAAATTGGGGTTGGAGATAGATCCAGCCTCTGTTGCCAGCAGCCTGAATTTCTTGGATAATAAAGAGAAAGGGACACATTGCATGAGAAGCGCAGCGCCGTGCCACAACTTTAGAGATCGAACACTGTTTTCGAGAAGTGTACACAGCGGCACTCAACCATGTCTCTGGATGCAGCTTAGAAACTTGCTGTGTCACAGAGCGTGACTCACACTTAAACATTAAACTCCAAAATTATCATTGTACCTACTAACTTCAACAACTTATATATAAACCGACCTCCGAATGATACATTTAACTTATGCAAAACGTAAACAAAACTATTAAATCGCCAGGTATAGACATGGTTTTTAGATAAACAGGAAATGCCCATTATTGTTAACTGTTGGGTTAGCCAACATGAGCTATTTAAATAGGTATGTGACTTAAACTGTTACATAGTTGCTTAGACAACAGATGCAACAACAACAAGAAAACAATGTGTTAAATAGCCTACTCATCGATAAACGTCCAGCTATAGAAAAGGCATTAATGTGGGAGAGCGACCTTTATTACTGCAGTGCCTAATAAATGCCATGAAATTGGGTTAATAGGCATTACTTTGAACACTGATGTTATATCTACTTTTGCCAACTGTGAGCCGTGGCAGGCATTTTTAATAATTTTTTAAAGCTTCAGTCGATATCATAGTGATGCAGAGAGTATTCTTTGAGAGGTTTAAGACTGTTAATGCTAAGATAAACAGAGAATTGTAAGGGGCTCAGAAATAGATTGTCAAGCTTTTTTAAATTTTCAGTTATCTTATACTTTAATCTTTACCCTGCTTTCAATAACCTCTTTCAATGATAAACTGTAAACTGTGTGTTATGTGTTTGTGTATGTTAGATGTTGGAGTAGTTTAGTGTAGTTAATAAAGTCTCATTTGTATAGTCTTGTTTATATATTCCATATTTTGGCCACTAGTCAGTCAGTCTTAAACTTTTAAGCTTTACAAACTACTGCAATCTAGATTTCATCAAACTTTACTCTAGTTGTCAATGAACTATGACTAAATATTAACAACATGAACCATTTTTTTAATTCCTTAAAGATGCATCATTCATAATTCTTCTGACGTTTGAAAACCACAGTAACAAAATCAGATAATACTGGAAATCAGATAATAATTACAGGAAATATAATGCACCCTCATAATGCACTCCAGCTTTGTATCACACAATTATTTAAAAGTTTTTACATAATCACAAATCAATATTTGGGAAATGAATCTGATAGGCTGTGGCATTTCACGCCACAGCCTACCTGAGTATTGTTGCTGACCATGTCTATCCCTTTATGACTACATTTTCTGATGGCTACTTCCAGCAGGAGTGCATTATCCTGCTTGATGTCACAAAGCTCAGATCATCTCAGACTGGTTTCTTGAACATGACAATGAGTTCACTTTACTGGCCTCCACAGTCACCAGATCTCAATCCAAAAGAGCACCTTTGGGATGTGGTGTAGAGACGGGAGATTCGCATCATGGATGTGCAGCCGACAAATCTGCAGCAACTGTGTGGTGTTATTGTGTCAATATGGACCAAAGTCTCTGAGGAATGTTTCCAACACCTTGTTGAATCTATGCCACGAAGAATTAAGGCAGTTCTGAAGGCAAAAGGGGGTCCAACCCGGTACTAGCAAGGTGTACCTAATAAAGTGGCCAGTGAGTGTATATTCTTCTCTAAGAGTGCCAAATGCTCCAAATATAGACTGGTAATATAGACTAATAAAAAGCCGCAAGATGCATGGCATAACAATAGATGGCGGTAATGTACAACTTTAGGTTTGCATTTAAGTTTTACAATAAAGTGACGCTGTCCTGCTTCAAAGCATTGCTGTCAAAACACAAAACAGTTGAGCTAAATGTAATTAACTACTGTAAAACCTACACTAAAAGTAGCTGGGCTACTGTCAAGCTACTAAAAAATTTAGTTAAGTTAATAGTGTTGCTGCTTGTAATGAGCTACTTCCCACCACTGTTAAATTAAGACCTATGCCTCCATGATTCTGCCCCTGCTGCTGTGGCATTGAGGCTCAAAAATGCCCCTCTTCATTTGGTAAGTGTGTCTAACGCATTCCCTAGAAGTTTTCTGGCCAGCATGATGTTTATGTTTTTATTCTTCAGGATATGTGAGACAACGTTTACAGTTTCCAAACTTGCGGGGTGTGGGAGAGTCCCTTTTGGTTTTTCGCAATTGCGTGAAATGCAGATACTGTTCTAAATCTGACGTTACAGACGTTACAGTGTGCTATGAAGGGCCGGATAAAGATGACATAAGGATATGTTTCACTCATTGTACTTGCACCGTCAAATCTGACCTCACCACCAGTTTACAGATATGCTTTCAGTCTTGGAAAGCTTAACTGTTTCATTTTCTAGCCCCAAAGCACTGTGGTCATGTACTGCAAGGAAACTCAAACAGATACTGTTCATTTTAATCTCAGTGTTTCATTGTGTTCCCTAATAATATTTGCTTTGCAGATAATATTTAGGCATTAACAGTAAGGTAATGTTTCCATGTATGTATATAATATGAAAAGACAAGTGTTAATGGTTCATTTTGTGTCCTTTTATTTTCTAAGAAACCCCTGTCAGTAATTTATACCAACAGTTCAAGACAGATTATGACATGCAGACCTTTTCTCTCTAAAAAGCCAGCAAGGGTCGCAGTAAACTGCATTTTGAGACTTGTGATAGTGGAGGGAGTGGCAGGTGTTAATTTTGAACAACCACGTGGAAACAGGGCGATGCTGACATCCTCCAACTCAGCCTCAGAGGTAACTGTGTTTTACTGCTTTCTGAGAGTGATTCTAACTCGCTGGTTTCATTGCTGCTGAATGGGGTAAAAAAAGAAATGTCCTAGACAGTTTGGAAACTGACCATTACTACCTGCACACTACAACTCAACACAACTGACAAATGCTAGAAATTATGGACCACTAGCTAAATATTACATTGTTAATTCATGCAATTTAATTGGCCTTAGGGTTGTCAAAATACCATAAAGATATCTTACGACACTATACCAGATGAAGTATCAAAATAGTATCAAGATGATATGCAATATTGTGCTAATTAATAATTTATATCTAAAAAAGGAGAACAAAATCCACCTTAACACTGCACAAGTTGAACTAAAGTAAAATTTATAAGTATTTACAGTTTAATGCTGCTCAGAGGAGGTATAAATACATTTAAACTGCAATTACAACTGCATACATGTTTTGAGATTTTGTATAATATTGTTTTAAATATAACATTTGGAAATTTGAAACATTTTATTTTTAAAATGATAAATTTCTATTTAAAAATGTTTTTTAATCTTTTAAATTTGAACATAAAGTCTGCATTTTTGGAAGCATTTCTATTTCTATTTTTAAAAATGGCAGCAGCTGACGAGGCACTGAGAGTAAATTCAAAATTAGTTACCAAGAGCTAAAAATGTTTCTCACTGTGCTAGTCAATGTCACTTTATACACAGTAATCCAATCACAGTGCCTGACATCCCCGCGTTCTGTGTCAGAGAATATTGTTTAGATACTGACTCCTTCTAGTCTTGGTTCTTGTTTCTTGGAGTCGGATCTGAATTCATGCTCTGGGTCCTTGTCTCATGTGGAAGCACATGGCCTCTGTTTTGTTTACTTTCGCCATGTGCTCTCCGGTCGCGCACCTGTTCCTTGTTGTCCTTGTGTTATTTAATGCCCCCGTGTTTTCTGTCTTGTGTCGGTTCATTCTTGTTTCCTGTTTCTTGTTACCTGCATCCTGTTTTCCTGGCGCTGTGAGTCTTGTCATGTTCTTGTCCAGTCGAGTTTTTCGTCCTGTGTTTGTGCTCCGTCTTTTCTGGTTTTAAGTTTAGTTTTTGCTCCGTTTTTTTGGAGCTCCTTAGTTCTTGTTGTATTGCCTGTTCTGTTCTTGTTTTTACCCCCTCGTGGGTTGTTGTTTTGTTTGTTTATTAATAAAGGGATTTTTCTGTTAAAACACTGTCTGCGCCTGGGTTCATCTCCCGTGATCCTGACAGAATGAACCGACCACTTCGAACCCAGCAGGCAGTCTTTTTTTCTCCCCTCATTTCCTTTTCATTTTCTCTCCATAGACGCTATTATGGTGATCCCTGATGAGTGGTGGCAGTCTACAGAGGCCTACATTCGCAGCTACGTGGGGCCCTTTCCTCCCCAAGAGGGACAGACCCTCCTTCAGTACGCCATGGGGGCGCAGCAGAAGGATGTGGCTGAGCCCCTCGTCGGCGCGTACTTGCTGGCCGGCCTCCAACACCTACCACCGCTACAGGAGCGCAACCGACTGGTCATTTTGCCCTTCTGGGAACTGGTGCGGGAGTTACGCCATTGGGAGGTGGAGCAGGAAGCTCCTGCCGTGGGTCTTCTTCCCATCCCGTCTCGGTCCTGTCAGGGTCCGGCCGCTGAGGGTCTGTCCTTGGGCTATATCTCCTTTGGGGCCCCGCTCTGGAGTGTCCAGTCGCCTGAGGTCCCTTCCCAGGTCCAGGAGGAGAAGGACCTCCCAGGACTCCATCGAGTCGGGGGTGGAGCCTGTCCTGGATCCTGCTGCACATGTCGCTGCCCCACCGAAGCCGGCACTGTACGTGGCCATCTCACATTCGCGCCGGAAAAGAGGGAGGGGAAAGATCACCAAGCCTCCTGTGTCTGTTCCTGAGCTCGAGCCTCCTGCATCTGTTCCTGAGCTAGAGCCTCCTGCGTCTGTTCCTGAGCTTGAGTCTCCTGTATCTGCTTCCAAGAAGAAGAAGTGGAAGGGGAAGTCTGCTCTTCCCCCAGGGCCCTGTCTTGGTCCTGTCTGCCCGCCAGTCCTGTCTGTCTTGGTCTGTCGGTCCTGCTCGGTCCATCTGGTCTGTTTGCCAGCTCGGTCCACCTGTCTGCTCTGGTCTGTCTTGTCCTCCTCGGTCCGTCTGGCCTCATGTCAGGGTCCTGGCTTCCTTTTCTGAGTCTTTCTAGATTATCTTGCCAGGATCCTGACATCCCCGCATTCTGTGTCAGAGCATGTTGTTTAGATCTGAACTCATGCTCTGGGTCCTTGTCTCGTGTGGAAGCACATGGCCTCTGTTTTGTTTACTTTTGTCATGTGCTCTCCCGTTGTGCATCTTGGCCCCACCCCCTTGTTCTCTTGTCTCGTTTGTGCTCATTTCACGCACCTGTTCCTTGTTGTCCTTGTGTTATTTAATGCCTTTGTGTTTTCTGTCTTGTGTCGGTTCGTTCTTGTTTCCTGTTTCTTGTTACCTGCATCCTGTTTCCTGCTTCTTCGTCCTGTTTTCCTGGCGCTGTGAGTCTTGTCATGTTCTTGTCCAGTCGAGTTTTTCGTCCTGTGTTTGTGCTCCGTCTTTTCTGGTTTTAAGTTTAGTTTTTGCTCCGTTTTTTTGGAGCTCCTTAGTTCTTGTTGTATTGCCTGTTCTGTTCTTGTTTTTACCCCCTCGTGGGTTGTTCTTTTGTTTGTTTATTTTTCAGTTAAAACACTGTCTGTGCCT
Organism: Chromobotia macracanthus; assembly: GCA_036877525.1. Classification (NCBI taxonomy): domain Eukaryota; kingdom Metazoa; phylum Chordata; class Actinopteri; order Cypriniformes; family Botiidae; genus Chromobotia; species Chromobotia macracanthus. The sequence goes on along the minus strand of JAZGTH010000001.1, from coordinate 6,255,732 downwards.
GGGTTCGTATCCTGTGATCCTGACACACAGTGCAGGAGGGCAGTACAAGCACCAACCAATTGTTGCATTCTACCGGTACAACAACCCAGAAAAATCTTCAGACCTGTACATTTTTAAGAAATACAATTTCTCACTTCAACGATGTACCCCTAAGCAAGAGAATTATCAGGTATGAGAAACAAAACTTCTAAGATATTTCTAAGATATTAGTCTCAGATATATACAAAGCCATTTTTCATTTGTCACACTGTCAGTACATTTCAACCCATTCTAAAATAAAGCAGTTGTGGCCTACTGGTTAGAGAGTTGGACTTGGTTTGATTTCAGTGCTGGCAGGTAGAAACTGAGGGGCCCCCTAACCATTGATTGCTCCCCAGGCACAGCAGTGCTACACTATGTGTGTGTCACATTTCAGGTATGGGCTACTATATCTGATCAATAACTTACTTTCATTTTGACAAAGAATAGTCTAAAACGTTAGTCGTGTACATGCCTCCCAATCTGTGCTCTGCAAACATTAATACAGTTTAAGTTGTTACACAGAGTTCCCTTTCTGTCACTCACTTGATGTTATGTCAATGTAGTGACACTAGGGGTTCGACCTTGGGAGACCGATCACTGCTTTTTTAAAAAATAAGCGCCAGTAGAAATGGGTAAGTGGAATTTGCATGCCAACTCTGGCCTGATTATCTGGGTATGAAAGGGAGAAGTGCACCACTCATTCAGACTTGTTGCCGTATACACAGCCATGGATGTCTTAGTGCACAGCTGGCCTCAGGTTCTGTACAAGTATGCTTTTCCCCCAGTGAGTCTGATTTCACAGATATTGTGCAAAGTCAGGGAGGAGGAGGATCAAGTCTTGATGGTGGCCCCTTTCTGGCCCAATCAGACTTTGTTCCTGGAGACGATGCTCTTTGAAACCTCCATATCCCGTCTCTGGATGAGACACAGAAGACCTAGGTAATTTATCACTTGCAGTGGTAAACACTACCACTTAGGCTAGAGCCCCCTCTACCAGGCAGCTCTACCCTGAAATGACATCTTTTTGTGGACTGGTGTTCTTCCCGAGGGAAAGACCCATAGACATTTGATATATTTTTTGTCTAGAGCCTAACAGGGGGGCTTGGCAACTTGATCTGCCATTCGTGGCTACCCAGTCAATTAGCTTGCTAATATATCGTCATATCTCATATGTAGTGATTCCCTTTGGTAATCCTATATAAGTATATATACCATATCTCTGTTGGTAAGCTTTTGTCTTCCCCTAGATGGAACTGTCATGGCCTATGGACATCAATGCATGAGTCAAATGACACCTTATGTTTTATGGTAGACCATTTTTAGTGTCGATCATTTTGAATTTTGTTGTTAAATGCAATATTCAACATACACAATTGCGTATCATTACAAAACTTGGTATGGTTCATCATCACCATAGTCTTAGGTTGCTTGCAAAGTTTGTGCCTGGCACCACCTTATGGTCAAATATATATTGTATCTGTTAGTTTGTGACATAAATCTGCAATATCAATAGAAAAGGTGCTGACAGGTTGAACAGAATTTAGAGAAGCAGCACGAGAACAGCTCCTCACAATCAAAAAGGTGTGTGTTATGGGGACTCACCTGATGAATGAATCTTTAGTCAGGCATTTACTTAATTGACTGCTTAAAAATGTTTATACTGCATTAATTAGCTTGACCGGAACCAAACTCAAACTTTTGTCAAAGCACAGAACTTTTACATAATATTGAGAGGCCTCTCTCGTAATATTAGATTGTTTTGTCTCCATGTCTCATCATCTGGGGACCCCTGAGACCAACAGGCCCGGCTCCATTCCAGCTCTGCATCAGCTTTCTGTATAATTTGATGGAATTTATTTATTTTATGGATGGTTAGTTTATACAAACAGTATTCATCTTCAATCTAGTTTGCAGCGGTATTTTGGTAATGTGCCAGAGGAAACTGGTCCTTGTGGTTGAATCTGGTTTTGGCCAAAGTTTTTCCTTTGCATTGTCATCTTTGGCTTGCTCACAAATTTATACATATTACACACATATATATTTTATGTTGCTACAAATGCAGCGGTTTGATTACAATCCTACTTATTTTTACAGTTAGTAATGTAAATTCAACATTATGCAAGTTATTCATGTATTTTTATAATGTTCCTGCTTTTAAAATTGAACGGAATATCATTTTGTCCTGTAAAGGCATGTCCATGTCAATATTCTGTATTCATTGTCAGTTGCATATGTTCAGTTACTTTTTCATTTTCTTTTTTTATTTTTATTATTTCATGTAACTGATGTCCACGATTGTCTTTGCCAAATTGCATCACTGCACTAGCTATCTAACATTATTTTGTCGTTATAAGTAATGATTTGATATAGTTGCATTATTATTTATTTTAACATAATTTATGCTAATATTTTTAACTTGTGACAATGTGATTTAATAAATAAACATTTAATATTGTATCACATTTTTGTGACAAAAAGTAGTAAATGAAAGTGTTTTATACAATGTCTTAATGTATAATGTTTTCTACAAAGCACTCTTAACCGCTGATAGCCAGCATTTTTGGTAGACACACAGCCTTGGTGATCATTCAAAACCATGAATTCATTCAGGAGTGAAACACTGAGTATGAAAGATTCTCAAACTCAAACACCACTACAAATGAACTGGAAGCAAACTTAAAGGGAAACATGCCTTAAATACAGCAAAATAGCGACAGCATTCAGAAAGACTCTCATCATGTTTTTAGTGTAACTGCTGCACATACATTACTTATGATACTACAGTTTACAAAAAACAGTGGCATCGCCGCTGATACTACTGTAGTACCGTCAGACAGTGCAACCCTAATTGGCCTCCCTGCAAAGACTAAAGGCATACTTCACTCAAAAATGAAAATGGGCCCATATATTATTTACCCTCAAGGCATCCTTTCTTCTTTTAGCCAAACATAATAAACAGAGTTATATTAAATAATGTCCTGTCTCTTCCCAGTTTTCAAATGTCAGTGAGTAGTGCCATGAGATGTCGTGTTACCTTATATGAGGTGCTTAGGGCTGAGACTCAACCCCAAGAAGAGTATGCTTTCTCCTGTCCAGACTGTTTTTTAGGGGTAATTTGGGACTCCACTACAATGCAGGCACAACTGTCCCCTGCATGTGTGGAGCTGACCCTTGCTGCTGTACATGAGACAGTTTCACTTCTGGCTAAAGAAAGTTGTTTTTCACCCCAAAAACCAACAGCTAAGGGTGGTAAGGATTATGGGTTTGGGAGGACCCAGAGCATGTGTTCAGATCCCGACTCCAAGAAACAAGAACCAAGACTAGAAGGAGTCAGGCTTCAAACAGCATGCTCTGACACAAAACACAGGGGATGTCAGGATCCTGGCAAGATAATCTAGAAATACTCAGAACAGGAAAATTGCCCTGCCTATTCATCTGACTGAGGAGGTGGAGGGGATAGGAGAGAGAAACAAGATGAGGAATAAGAGAGAGAGAAAGAGCGAAAGAGAGAGAGAAGACTATTTTTCTGTCATAGGATTTACACAACTCCTTGGAAGTCTATTTCTGTAACCTCATTTTCTCTGTACTTCTCACATCAACCATAATAATTAGATGATGAAGATGAACTGCTGGTGAGCAGATAAAGGTTAATGCTGAGTTGACAACATTGGATGGAAAACCTTGTGAGTTTATGTTTGTTTTTCACCACCAGCTGGCATTCATTTAAATCAGACTTTCCATCTCTGGGCTAGATTGGGGATAAATCAGGTCATATGACCTTCAGATCATCTTGACATTTGACATTTACTTTCTCATAAACACCTAGGCTTAGCACACTTGGAAGCCTAAAATTGTCACAAAGTGTCACAGAAACCCCTGTCGGTCAGCATGGGTGAAATATTAGTGGTTCATTTATTGGTGGTTGGATCCATGTTTAATATGTACTGTAGATTCACAATAGTCTACAACAAAGAGAGTTGTTCTTGTAACACAGGCTATATAATGGGCTATACATTTTACTGTACAATACAGTGCTATAGTTTACCAAAAAGATAAAAACAGTGCTGTGTAAAGCTCATTTTTAAAAATGAGCTTTACACGCTTTATCTGTTTTTGAACGATGAGATCAGACTTAAGATTCATTTAGTCAACCAGCACATGGAGAATATTTCCAGCATGATGTGATAGTGTTTACATCACACATACTGTAGTATATAAACACATAACATGCCATGTATATGTGGTGTTCATGATAAAAGGTTTTGATTTCATTATAAAATTTGTCATTTTCGATTTAAACTAGACTTGTATTTGCTATAAATCTACGTGCTTCTGGCAATATTGTGTTTTCAGGTATTTATTCTTGTTTAAAATAGCTCAAGTCATAGTGACTGTTTAAAACATAGCAGGCATCATTTATGCTTTTGTGGTACAAACTGCCATTTTTCTGTCAATTCATGAGTATTCAGCGCAGCAGAAATAGACTTGGTGCCAAAACGATTGCAGCACTGCTGCTCCTGCTATACAATGCTGCTATACGCAGCCTTTACATGCAATCTGAATGCTCTAACCTGCATATGCTCTGCTCACTCATGCGGTGGGAAACAGGTGTTAGAAATAATCATTTTGTCATATACTGGGAATGGTATTCAGTGTATAACACTGAATACCATTCCCAGTGATTCAGGGAAGAGTTTGATCAGACGAATGCTATTAATGGAAAGATCTTTAAGGAAGTGGAGCTATTCTCTCCAGAATGTCATGTGACATTTTTTTTTATTTAATGTATGTAAACGGAGTCTACATAACTTTCTAGTTTTATATTTAGGAGAGATATTTTGGCATCTCCAGGTTGTATGAACCTGTGACTGCCAAGGGCTGGAATCACCATGTCAGTCAAACCTTCTATGTGGAAGAATTTAATGGGCCATTACATGTGACTCTTGTAACACATGTAACACACATACCACATCAAGCAAACATACAGAGGCACATGTTGTATCAGATGCTTTCTATTTACAAATACATGGTAAGATGGAAATGTTGTCATAAAAGGCATAGCAGTAATGTCAGGGGAACTAGCTTGACATACAGCCCTTAAAAAGGTCAGTGATCAACAGGGAGGGACAGAAGCAGTATTAAAAAGTGAAGGGTAACAGGGAGGTTAACCTGGGCTCTGCTTTTGTAGATATCTCTATTTTTCCATTCATAGAGGAAAGGAAAATGGGAGGGAGGCAGAAAGGAAAGGAAGGAGGGGGCGTCCAAAGATAAAAATAAACAAGCCTTTGCCAAGTCTCTTTTACATGTCTTACAGTAAATGCCTTTAATAAGCACAGCCACTGCGTGGCGAGTGTGTGCTCAAAATAAAACAATGGCATACAAATAACAATAACTTACAATTTACATAAAGATTTTTTTAGTTACTCAATATTTTATGCCTCCACTGAAAATGCAGTCTTACCACATTTTCTACAAAAGTATTAAAATAAACATCTTGCCACTAAAGAGAGGTCTGCAATACCCTGGGACGGTGTAAACATTTATTGTGCTTGAGATTTTATTTTATTTATGTATTTATGCACAGGAGCAGACAGTCTGACAATACACAGCCTACTAACTATGAGCAAACTGGCAAGATATGTGCGTTACATCCCAGCCTCAAGCATCTTAAGTGAGCATTTAGGTCGGATTTTGGAGGAGACACTCTGGTACTGAAGCACATCATCCTATCAAGGATGTTTTAGTTTAGTTTTAACTAAAACAAAAATTAAATTTCTAAACATAACCTTAATAAAATAAAATTTAAACTAACAAAATATTTTTGTTAGTTTAACTGAAAATTTTTTCAGTTTTCATTTTTAATAATCTGATCTCAAATTAATAGGGAATACTTAAAAACTAAAATGAAACTAAATAATAATTTAAAATTCAAAACTATAATAACCTTCCTATTAATGCATCCTATTAATGCATGGATGTTTTAAATAACTTGGTAAAATTTTAATTTCGCCTAACAGTATAGTAAGCTAACAGTTTTTGTTTGTTCATTTAGTTATTTATTTATTTTAGTTTAGTGTTTCCTGTGACAGGTCATATTTAATTTAAAGAGATCCGTTTTTTGACAGTAAGAAAAATAAAAATATTAAATAAAATTATTGTATACGCCTGTATGATTTCCCTCAACTCACTCTTTATCTAATAAAATAGATTGAACTGTGACATTCTCTAAACAACATCAGTCAGGTCGGGAAGAAAATCATTACAAACAGGTAGCTGGTGTAGAATAGAACCTGGCAGAAGCGATATTAAGTGTCCCATGCAGACTTTAATGATTCTTAGCGAGTCACAACCACCAATAAGCTTAGCTTCCTGCACATCTCCCAACAATAGTAGGCTTACATAAGCACACATAAGACATCTCTATTTTGACAGGATTGTAAATGCAACAAACAGGACATAGGCTAATGTATGCATTTCACAAAGTTATTTCAATCAAAAGCGCCGGCACATGTAAACACCAGATCAGTAGATAACACCTCATGTAATCAGTATCCTTCAATTCAATTGGAATCACAAAAGTGTGCATGTAAACACGACTAGTGACATAAGTATAGTAAGTTCACAAATATAACATTCATTTGCATTTTTAGTCCAGAAATTTAATAAATTCAGCCAATCACAACACACTGTGTCAGCTGGCCAATCAGAGTATGCTGTGCTTTTCAGAAGGATTGGCTTTGTAGAAATCCATGCATTTAGAAGGGGCTATAGAGGAGCTACAATAAAGTATAGTATGTGAAAATTTATGTTTTTTTAAACTTAAACCATGTTAACAATCTGTTACATCCAATACACTAAATAATGGTCTTTGAAAATAGCATATTATGACTCCTTTAAAGGTTTTCATTACTTAATTGCGGCTTAAACAACAGGGCTGTCGACTGGCTTATGTGATTACAGAGTTTCTACACGGTGCAAATGCAACCAGAAAAATGCACTAAGGGAACTAATGGTTCTTGGGGATTGCCCTGTTTCAAATAATTTTGTTTCTAGAACTACCCACTGCTAAAGTGGCTATAGAATCCAGAAGGCAAAAAAATTCAAGTCATCCTCTTTGTCAAACTCAACAAAAATATTTCTGGAGACTATTTTATGTACAGTGTGCTGCTTCCTCTGCTTGTAAACAGTGCAGCGCGTTCAGAATCTATGTCAGAACGCTAGTGCCATGTTCAGTGTAGTCTTCCATACAGATGTTCATATTCAAACACAGAATCAATTGTTAAAAGTAGTAATAATTTTGTTTCACAAACATATGGTTTTTCATTAGAAGGCGTTTATTAACCCCCTGAAGTCGTATGGATTACCTTAATAATGGATGGATATGCTTTTTGGAGCTTGAAAATCCTGGCCACTATAAAGCTGGGAGGAGCCAGGATATTATTTAACCTGTCAATTCATTACAAATACCATTACAAAGGGTTTAGCTTTAATATCAGAACACTGTCTCATGAAATACATGCTCTATCAACAGTAATACAATAATATGCGCATGAATTGCAAATAACAACATATGGTGCATAAAAAGTATTCAGACCCCCTTCACTTTCTTCACTTTCTTCAATTTTGTTATGTTGCAGCCTCGCATAAGTTAATTTTCTCATTAATCTACACCTTATAATGACAAAGTGATAACAGAATTTTAGAAATGTCTGTAAATTTATTAAAAAGAAAAACTGAGGTATTCAGACCCTTCACTAAGTTGAAGCACACTGGCAGCAATTACAGTCTTGAGTCTTTTTGATATGATGCAACAAGCTTTTCACACCTAGACTGAGGGATTTTCTGCCATTTTTCTTTGCAAATCCTCTCAGGCTCGATCAGGTTGGGTGGGAACCGTCGGTGGACAGCCATTTTCAGGTCTCTCCAGAGATATTTAATAGAGTTCAGGTCAAGTTCAGTTTATTTATATAGCACTTTTCACAGTGGCACACTGTTACAAAGCAGCTGTACAAATGAAAATATCCAAAAATATTTAACAGTGAAAACTAAAAAAGGAAAGAGAAAGAATGAGAGAAAATTAGGAAGAGAAAATTAAGAAAATTCAAAATTGATCAAATTAATAAACAATAATAATAACACAATGTACAAATCAAATGTTCTAAGCTAATATCAGCAGTCTTCCGGTAGCAAGCCAACAGGGCAACAGTGCCAAGGAACCAAAACTCCAGTGATATACAAATGGATAACCTTGCGAGAAACCAGGCTTAGCAGGGAGGGCCAGTTCTCCTCTGGTATGCTAAAGCTGCAGTCTGTAACTAAAGCTAAAATTTAAAAAGATGTCCATCACATATTCCCTGGGCTTGGCCACTCTAGGACATTTATAGAGTTGTCCCTAAGCCACTCCTGTGTTGTTTTTGCTGTGTGCTTAGAGTCATTGTCATGCTGAAAGGTGCCCCAGTCTGGTGAGCACTGTGGAATAGGTTTTCATTGAGGATAACCCTGTACTTTGTTCCATTCAGCTTTCCCTAAACCCTAACCAGTCTCCCAGTCCCTGCTGCTGCCAAACACCCCCACAGTATGGTGCTGCCACCACCATGCTTATCTGTTGGGATGGTATTGGGCAGGTGACAATTAGTTCCTGGTTTCCTCCAGACATAACGTTTAGAATTGAGGCCAAACAGTTCGATCTTGGTTTCATCAGACCAGAGATCATCTTGTTACTGTAACTCCAAGTGGGCTTTCATGTGTTTTGCACTGAGGAGAAGCTTCCCTCTAGCCACTCTGCCGTAAAGCCCAGATTGGTGGAGGGCTACAGTGATGGTTGTTCTTCTGGAACTTTGTCCCATCTCCACACAGATGGAGATGGGACAAACTTTGTCCCATCTGGAGCTCAGTCAGAGTAACCATTGGGTTCTTGGTCAACTGTCTTACTAAGGCCCTTCTCCCCAAACTGCTCAGTTTGGCCAAGCAGCCAGCTCTTGGAGTAGTCCTGGTTGTGGCAAACTTCTTCCATTTGAGAATAACGGAGGTCACTGTGCTTTTGGGAACCTTCAGTGCAGCAAATATTTTTTGTAGCACTCCCCAGATCTGTGCCTTGTAACAATCCTGTCTCTAAGCTGTGCAGGCAGTTCCCTTGACATCATGGCTTGTTTTTTGCTCTGCTATCCATTGTCAGCTGTGAGGCCTGTTATAGAGAGGTGTGTACCTTTCCATATGTCCAATCAGTTTTTATTTTACCACAGGTGGACTTGAATCAAGGTATAGAAACAGCAACCATCAAGAGAAATAGGAGGCACCCAAGCTAAATTTTAAGTGTTTGTGCAAAGGGTGTGAATACTTTTGCCAATGTGATATTTCAGTTTTTTCTTTTTAATAGTTACAAACATTTCAAAAACACTGTTTTCACTTTGTCATTATGTACTGTAGTACTGTGCATACGTCTCAGGCACATTAGTATTTTCATACCCAAAAATGGTTTTAAGAAAGTCATTTATATCTTTTGTCATAGTGTCAGTAGGAATTATAAGATTACACTTCCAAACATTCTTTTTGCCATAAATTGTAAAACATTCTTTTTGCCATAAATTGTAATAATCCAGTGAGATTTTTGTATGCACAAGGAGACTGACAACAGCCAGTGATCCACAGAGAGATCTGATCTCACAATCACCGAGTCTGTCTGTGATTACATTATGAACCAACAGAAAAAACAGAGACTAAATCCAGAAGAACTATGGCAGCGTCTCCAAGACGCTTCAAGAAACCTGGCAGGTTTTTACAGAAACCTTTACAGGCAGGTTTCTTCAAACGTTTTAGAGACGTAAACTCACACACACACACACTTTTATGCAGATGAATTTTAAACGGTCATTCCATTTGGCTCCAAAAGAGGAAGACACAAACTAACATCTATTTTGAGTTTAGAAGTCTAAATTACAATTTAATTGCCACATCGGTCGACCACTGTTTCCTCAATGAACTCACATCTTATGCAGAAGTACTTCAGTCTCTTATTACTAATCTTGCAATATTATGAAATACTACGTTTATGTTGTCATGTGATGAAGTAGGTTATTTAATGGTACGGTGACCCACTCATGCCATAGCCAGCATAACTGGAAGAGTTTGTCGATTTTGTCTGACAACTGCAAATGACATTAAGACTAAATTTAAAGAGGAGTTCTTCATCATAAGGAATGCTGCCAATTACAGATATCATCTTGATGCTGTTGAAAAATTCAGCAAACTTTCAGTCTATGGGATCACCAATGGCTGTTCAAAGTTGGAGCACGTGCCCTCTTCGAATATTATTCCTCTTTCTACCCAGCATTATGCATGATTTCCATGAAGGAATAGTACCAATAGCCCTTAGCCTAAGTATCTTCGTGGCTAAAAGAGAAATACTTTGCACTAAGTGACTTAAATTGAGATTGAGAACTTTCCATTTGGCAAAAATTATGCAGCATCAAAACCTGTACCACTCTTTGAAGAACCTCAAAAGTGGGCAATTGGGTAGTGCTGTAATGAATGGTCCAACTCACGAAGATCCATTTGTAGTATTGTAATCATAAACCAGGCAGAAAGGGCCAGCAACAGCAAACTGAAGTAATGTAGACAAGACAGTAGAGTAAACATGGTACAGGTGTGGGTCGAGGCAGGCAGCAAACAATCATAAACGTGAGGCAGTCTGATAATCAGGGCAGGCAGCAAACAATACAAAAACATGTAACAATCCAGTAAACAGAGGAGGCAGCAAACAATCCAAACGGTAATGGGCAATCCAAAAAACAAGTAATAAACAGCCCTGCCGCCAGGGCAAAACAAGACTTCACCCCAAGCTAATGAAAGCCCGGGGGTTTATATACACAAGAGTTAATTGGAAACAGGTGAGAGTGCAATCAGGAAACAGGAATTGATCAAACCCAGGTATGGGGCATTATGGAAGTAGTCAAAAATGGTGCTAATATTCAGGAGAAGGCTCTCGCTGATGGTGCAGAAGCCTCCATTGTAACAAGTTCCATGGAGAATTTTACATATATATATTGATATGCTTTATCTCCTTCTTTGAAAGATAGATCACATTGTCTTTGCTTCTTCAACAAGATAATCCTGGATTCCATATATATCAGAAAAAAAGATTTATGCACATTCTACCAATACTTTCCTGCAATCCATTATCCAAGGTTAATTCTAGTTTATGGTCCTCTAGTGTATCTGTCATGCGTCCATTTTGAAGTAAAACACCAATATTTTTAAATCACCATAGTTCTTGGGAACTTCAAAAACTCTTGCCAGACGACATCAATTTAGACAGTGCTGGGGAACATCAGATACTGAATGCTTAAATAGCACTACTAAAATGACACATACATTAAATATTCTGTGCAGGCTATATTGATCCATGGAACACCTTAGTGGAATACTATATAGAAGACTACATCACTGTCAACACAGTGCATATAGAAGAGACATGTTTATAGAGATCTGAGAAATATACTGTCTTTCTGACTAAAAGAGCTTATTGTTCAAATTAAACGAATGTCATAGGCAAAAATGTCATGCTTTAGATCTTTCTCAGCAATTTTTTAATTTTTCAATGAATTTGTATATTTGTAATGTTGCTAATAAATTGTAGGCTGAATTGGCGGTTTATCTTCTGTCTGTCTGCCTTCCTCTGCATTAAGTAAAACCAAATAATCCCCAAAAAGATGTGGTGCATTGTGTATATATATATATATACACAATTTAAAAATGCATAGCTGTTTTTAAATGAATGAGAAAAATATATCGTCTTCAGTTTATGGTCCTTACAGCTTCATTAAACAGCTGAACTTTTGCTGTAGGCTATAATTAAAATGAAAAGTGAACGAAATATGAAAAACTACTTACTTGTGCTTCTGATTAAGGCAGTACTTGATATTATTAAAGCGTGTCTGTCTTGGTTTAATGTAGCTATGACGAATAAACAAATCATAAACATGATACTTGTAAATAAATATTCTATAAATACAATTAAGCAATAATATGCAAAATTATTTTATTTTAAATAGCTGAGGAAAATGAAGTTGAACTTAAAGAGCTCTAAAAATGTTTTAATTTTTAATAAAGGCAGCATTCACAGAATAAATGCAAGTAGACCATGCTTCTGTTGCTGTAGACCATTTGAATACTTTAATACTCTCTCATTAAAAAGATCATTATTTCATTAGTTCTGTTATTTAATTATTGTTATTTAACCCTTATCCTTTTGGAAACAAGGCAAGACAGGTCTCTGAAACTGAAGCTAATGAAACTAAATACAATTTTTGCTTAAAATAAACCACAATGACTTCAGTACATAAAAGGAAAAAATGAAATGTAGACATATTGGTATCAGCATTGGATATCGGAGAAATGCAGTTGTGAGTCCAGTGGCAGAGTCTTGACCTAACCCCCATATTAAGGACTACAATACAGGACTAAAACAACCATATTCTGCTGCTGTGTTAACAATCCTGGCCTAATTGTTCCCTGCTGCACAGAGATTATTTTTTTACAGCTATTCACACTTTGAAAACCCCTATTCTACACCAACTGTGATTGTGCTTTCAAGAGCAATGACGTTGGGAAATAAGTCAGCTGGAAGTAAGAAGTTTATTTGTCTGTTAATAAGGCCAAATGAATCAGGAATAAAAACATTCCTGTTGTGTAAAGGTCAGCAACAAACATTTCTGCCTTTCTTAAACCACCCTCTTTTCTCTCCTTTTCTCTAGTCTCTCTATCTCCGACCTTTAATACACATGCTTCTTTATATCTTGAACTATAAAAAAATTGTTCAAGCCAAAAGACGAAACAGAAAAAAAATACATGCATGCCATTTCCTTCAAGTAAAATGGTTTTGATAATGCTATGTGCCAGAGAGAGAAAGGGGGAGGATGAGAGAGAGAGAGAGAGAGAGAGAGAAAGAAATAAATTCCTAAACTGTGTAACCGTTAACAAAGCAAATTAATTATCTCTGGCACTACAACAGCACCAGTATCGTGACTTTAAAGTCTTCATATCTAGATCTGAAACAAAGATGTGTTAAGGATTGTCCATGCAAGTAAAATCTACAACCTAATCTGCATATTCAGCCTGTTTCAGCACCTGGAGTCATGGAGACACAATGTCTCATCAAACAGTCCGAACATTTCATGGTGACGTCTAAGGAAAAACACTTTTAGACCTTTTTTCTGGAGAGTCAACAAAGTAGTGGAGTCACTGAAGAAATATTTTTTGGACAATTCTCCATAAACCCTAGTGATGGTTGTAAAAAATCTAGATTAGCAGTTACTAAAATACTCAAATGCTGCCCATCTGGCACCAAAAACCAGCAGATCCTCTTTACTAAGTCCTGAATGCAACTAAACTGCTGTGTCAACCTCTGAGTGTATATATAAAAAACGATGCAAATTAGTGCAAATTAGCAATACAGTATCAGTGCAATGCAAGTTGACTTTAGTTACATAGCACATTTAATATTAGCACAGCATTTTTAGTAATGGTGCTGTGCTGTTCATTGGCTAAGATGTTAGTCAGTCATATACATTACACTTGAAGGTTCTTAAAGGGGAACAGTCAAATCTGACTTTTTAAATCATTCACAGGACTAAAACAGACTGAAAAAGAGCATAAATTACTTATTTTTAAATGTTTTTTGGCCAAAAACGTCAATAATATTATAATTACAACTCAGGAAACTAAAACAAAAAAAACATGTCATGACCTATTTAGGACTCAGACTTAAGTCTTACTCGGCCCCATTTAGACACTGACTTGATCTGTTAAGTACTTGGTCTTGACTTAGACACGACAGTTGTGGACTTGGACCCAACAGTGTCTAAAATAGATGTTGTTCATTAGAAAATGTACACAAGCACATAATTTTGTGATCAGACCAGAATGAGGAGAACTTACTATGTTTCAGAAATTTTGTAAATTTAGAAGGAACCAACATTGCAAAATTTAAGTTCCTTCTAATAATCATAATTGCAGAAATATGCATAACTGAATAAATACTTTTGATGGGAAAGAGAAATACCAAACCATAATTCTGAGCTGAGCTAATGCTAACATGGCTTATGAATGGTGCAAGATCTCGGTGCTAGTTTCTAGTTACTAGTTACTAGAGTTTGTGACTGTTAGATGCCCATTTTATTTACCACGGGAATTCACCACCGTCTTCATAATCGGAATATACATTCCCCCAGTGCTAATGCTAAAGATGCACTCTGTGAAATGTATGGTGCTATTAGCGAGCTGCAGAACTCAAACCCTGACGGACTGTTTATTGTTGCCGGAGATTTTAACCATGCAAATCTCAAGTCAGTGCTCCCTAAATTCCATCAGCATGTGGACTTTGCAACGAGATGGAAGAACGTGCTGGACCTTGTTTATACAAACATCCACAGCGCATATTGCGCGGAACCCCGCCCCACCCTCGGCTACTCAGACCAAATCTCTGTTATGCTAACCCCAGCATACAGACCGCTAGTCAGACGGTTCTGAAGCAGGTGAAAACCTGGCCAGCAGGAGCCACCTCTGCTCTCCAGGACTGTTTTGAATTCACTGACTGGCATATGTTCAGGGAAGCGGCAACTGACGGCAACTTCACCAACTTGGAGGAATACACGGCATCAGTGACCAGCTATATTAGCAAGTGCATTGATGACGTCACCCTCTCGTAGACCATCACCACACGCTCCAACCAGAAGCCTTGGATGACTGCAGAGGTGCGTGTGCTACTAAGGCCCGAGACTCCGCCTTCAGAGCAGGTGACAAGGTGGCCCTAAGAACAGTGAGGGCCATACCGTCCCAGGCTATCAGAGAGGCAAAGCACACACATGCTCAGAGGATCCATAACCACTTCGAGGCCAGCAGAGACACATGGTGCATGTGGCAGGGCATCCAGGCCATCACCAACTACAGGACAACATCACCTGCCTGTGACAGTAATGCCTCCCTCCCAGATGCGCTGAACAACTTCTACGCTCGGTTCGAGGCACAGAATGACGTGACGACAAGGAAGACCACCCCTCCTCTCAATGACCAGGTGCTGTGTCTAACCACGCTGTGAGGAAGACTCTACACAGAGTTAACCCACGGAAGGCTGCTGGTCCAGACAACATTCCTGGCAGGGTGCTCAGAGGATGTGCAGACCAGCTGACAGATGTTCAACACCTTCCTGATCAGCACCATTGTTCCGATGTGCTTCAAGACCACCACCATCATTCCCGTGCCAAAGAAGTCACCAGTGTACTGCCTCAACGACTACTGTCCTGTTGCACTTACACCCATCATGAAGTGCTTTGAGAGGCACGTCTTGAGGCACATCAAGATCCTGCTGTCCCCCTCACTGGACCCCCTGCAATTCGCCCACCGCCCCAACCGCCATCACTACCACCCTCCATCTGGCCCTCACCCACCTGGACAATAAAGACACATATGTTCGAATGCTAAACCTGCTGGGCCTGAACACCTCCCTCTGTAACTGGATCCTGGACTTCCTGAAACTGCTGCTTGCTAAGCTGAGCGATATGAGCCCACTCCCAAATCTCTGCACTATTCTAATGCATACCTGTGACATCAAAAATTTCTGACGAATGTTAAATCTACGTGAATTTTGACATTATGATGCACTAATTTTATAACTGTGATCCATTAGAAAAAAGCACACTTCTTTGGAACACCCTGAAGGTCTGACCCAAGTTTGGTGGTTGGGTGTAGCTTTAAAGATGTGAGACGAGTTATTTGCCATAATTTAAGGCTCAGATAAGGAAATAGAATAACATTTCTAAAGATAATGTGAGTGGTGCTTGCTGTGGCCCAACTCAGGCCAGAATATTTCAACGATGTTAACATGTTTTAACATGATGCTAACATGTATTAACATGATGCTAACATGATTAAGTATTAGGCTAGCATGAATTAGCATAAGGCTAGCATGATTTAGCATGTAAGCTAGCATGATTTAACATTATGTTAGCATGTTTTATCCTGTCTCTACAATGTTTTAATGCTGAGATATGGCTTATTCATTTCATTACAAGACTGCTAGGGAGCTCCAAATGGTTACTAGAGTGTAGCTAGGCAGGGTAAAACTAACAGATTGAATGTCTGTCTGAATCAAAAGAGCCAACTTCTGTATCTCTATAAAATTCTTGTACTGAAATACAGCTTAAGTTGGTTGCTACCCAGATAGCAAACTGACATTGATCTATTACGTCTATTTTTAGTTGTCAGTAGTTAGGTCAGCATCAATCATCAACCAATTATTAATGAATTGAATCAACATTCACTATTTGGTCTGTTCATCACAACGTTAAAAGGTTGAAAATAAAATATCTGTTCAATATTGAAATTAGATTGATTTATCAACATATTCTCGCCGAGCCATTTGGTTAAAATTGTTTTTCCAACATCAAAACTAAGTTGGCAAAATCAGAGTTCTGTGCATTTTGAATCTTGATGGCCAACTGCCACTTGCGGACAAAACTGAGGGTAAGTGAAACTTTTATATTTATTTTTATATTATACTTTTATATATAATCACTTTAGAGTTGTGATGTTATTTTGAAGCTTTTAAAAACATTCTTGCATCATGTTTTCATTTATTGTCCTGTTTAAGCACGGTCTATCTATGAGGTAATAAGCACCAGATAAACTCTGAGGTAAATATTACAACTGGTAATTAAAACGACAACATACAATATTAATCAACTGCACATTACACGTTAACTCTGTTATTTTCTGAACTTTTAAGACAGTAAAGCGTCTGGTCATTTTGACTGAAAATGAACCTCAAACATGTTTCTTTAAAGCTCTCTGACTGATGCTAGCGCGAGGCTCGGATGGTGAAAAGGTGGTAAAAAGAAGAGTTGACAGTTACTTAATCTTATTTTCTATTTATTAAGGCCTGTCAATCAATATCGATTAATATTGTTAAATTCAGGCTTGTGTAATTTGGCCAATATGACGATGGGCATCGATATGCTTTACGTGCAATCACACACAAACTTTACGTGTAATCACACACTAACTTTATTATATAAGATTACATTTCCAAACATTCTTTTTGCCATTAATTGTAATAATCCAGTGAGATTTTTGTATGCACAAGGAGACATACAACAGCCAGTGTTGCACAGGAAGATCTGCTCTCACAATCATCGAGTCTGTCTGTGATTACATTATAAACCAACAGAAAAAACTGAGACAGACTAAATCCAGAAGAACTGTGGCAAGACACTTGAAGAAACCTGTCAAGACTTTTGCACAGTATGTATACACACACACACACATATACATAAAACATAAAAATGCATGTGCCAAACACATAAGTGTAATGTAAATGCTAAAGGTTTTGAAACCCCTTTAGGTTTAAAACATTACATTACATTACAAGGGGGTTTTTGTGAGGTCTGTATGTTTCATAATCAGCTAAATAAGACATAAAAAGAATATTTACCTTTTAATTATAATTATGATACGTTATGATACTAGTGATTTTTTGGGGGTCTTGGAGCAACACCTCAGCAAAGTAATGTGTTTAAAAAGTTAAGCATTTATTAAAGAAAACATAAAACTACATAAAAGTTATAAAATAAACATAAAAGTTATAAAACAAGAACTAGGGACAATACAATATAACAAAGATGCAAATAAGTAAATAGTGATTGTTGTTCTTCATGTAGGTCCAACAGTTGTATTTAAGCACTCAGCGGTTAAGTAAATTAGTCTAAACTAGTCAAAACACTTCAAAATCTTCACTGTATGAATAAAGCTCTAAAAGCTTGAGGTAGTGAGTGATTTTCTATTTTTTGTTTTTTTGTTTGATTAAAATTATCAGCACAGCAACAGATATACAAGGATATATAATTCCAGTATATCAGACACATTTTGTTGTGTTTTAAATAAATGCTTAATTTTCAAGTTATGATGACAATTAATTAGTACTGTTTAATAAATAAGGGATAATCCAAGGCAACTATGCATTAAACAATGAGAAGGCAAAGCAACCAATAAACCCAAAGAAAGTTTAAATTGTTTAATGCTTTTATACTAAGTTCTATCAGAATGCTTAGGTCTGAATGACTGGAATATGTTATTTAAAACCATTTAATGTACAGGTAGTACTGTTCAGTTTTATTACTGTTTTAAATGGTTGTGCCTACTGTTGTGCCTATAACAATCAGTTATTCTTCACCCAATGTTTGACATAAGTTCTGTGTAATTGCATACATTTTTTGAAGACTTACCCACTATTGTTTTAATGTCCCAACTGTCCCCCCAGATCCTGCTGAACTTCTACAGCACTATTATGCTAACAAACTGCATTACAGTGTGGTATGGTTACTGAAGGCCACCAGTGCATGCTGAAAACTGCTTTATATATATATATATATATATATATATATATATATTTATAGACCCAGCGTGTATGGAAGTAATTCCTAAACTGTTAATGTAATTATTTCTATTTCTTTGTCTCCCATTTTTACAAATTTTAAAAACTTGGATGTTTTCTGTCACTAATCTATAATATTGTTTAATACAGCCTGTTGCAAGACTTATGAGACTCTGGGAAAGAAGTATTATTTGTCTCAGCCTGAAAACAAGAGAGACTCCATTAAGACGGTGGCTAAAAACAGAGTAAGTTTAAAAATGCATGTATTAAGTTTAGAGTACATCTCTGGACGTATTAAGTGATAAAATTACTGTCTGTTTTGCAGTTGCTGGACACCACGTCCAAAGTCACAAAGGCAGATGCAGAGAGGGTACTGCGGTGGACTCCAACAATAGAACTGATGTCTGGTGAAGAGGATACAAAATTGATGGAAGGCTGGTGAGGTCTCCACCTCACAAGAACCCAGAATTGTCAGTTCTCTGCCATAAACTTCTCTGCCAATGCATATTGGAGGTTGACAATATGCTTCACTGTCACATCATTAGTGTGTAAGAGCAGATGTAAATGAGCCAGGAAGACCTTTTTTTACCTTTTAAAAGGATGTGTTGGTATTAAAAATATGTTGTTTGAAACATTAATTTTCATAACTACAGATTTCTACTTTAGATGTATACCTTTTGTTTTGTTTGTATATATACATATAAATATTAGTGCAGTGTATTCTTTGTTCACTTTATTTATTACATTATGTAATTGCTTTTAGTATTCTCTCATTGTTCCATTTATTAAATCTTTTTTTTGTATTTTCTACTAATATACTTAATATTAATATACTTATTAATATACTTAATACATTTAGTTCACTTTTATATTGTTTGCTTTGCATATTTATAATTTTGGATAATTATATTCAATATTCAATTTATTTAATATTGCTCTGTGGAATGTTGTTTAATTTTACACTTGTATTTTAGATATTTTATATATTCAACTTTATTTTAGACTCAACTTCATTTTCTATTTTTTGGAGGGGGTGGGAGAGTATGGTGTCTTTATGGTTGGGGTCTACATGCATAGCTCGCCAAAAAGCAAGCATGAACGACTAAAGACCTGAGACACTCACACCAGTAATCAAGAAGTGCTTCGAGAGACTGGTCTTACAGCACATCACCCTTCCTTTGACCCACATGAGTTTGTATACAAAGCAAATAAGTCTACAGAAGATGCTATTACCATAGCCCTTCACTCTGCACTGAACCACCTCAAACTCCAGGGAACCTATGTAAGAATGTTCCTCATAGACTACAGCTCAATACGATTTTCTCAGACATACTAGTCAGGAAACTAGCTGAACTGGGCCTCTCTTCCCACATCCGCACTTGGATAAAAGATTTTCTCACAAACTGCCCACAGTCTGTTAGGCTGGGCCCCCACCTTTCCTCCACCGTCATGCTGAGCCCTCTACTTTACTCCTTGTACACATATGACTCCCACTCATTCTACCAACACCATCATCAAATTTGCTGATGACACTACAGTGACTTTTCTCAGGAGGTGATGAATCAGCTTACAGAGATGAGGTTAAGAAACATCTCAAAAACAAAAGAGCTCATTCTGGCGCAGTGCTTACATCAATGGGGACTATATGGAAAGGGTCCACACCTTCAAATTACAGGAAGTCCACATATCTGACAAACTCTCTTAGTCCGCTAACACATCAGCAGTCCTAAAAAGTTACTGTAGCAGCTACGCTTTCCTGAGACTGTTCAGGAAAAACAACCCAGAGAAGCTGCTGGTGGCCTTCTACCATTCCACTATTGAAAGCTTGCTAACATACTGCATTTTGTTATGGCACCCCTGTTGCACCGCAGCAGAAAAGAAAACTCTCCAAAAACTAATTAACACAGCCCAAAAAAATCACTGGCTGCACACTGCCCTTCCTGGAAAGCACTGCCTGCTTCTGCTCTCTCTTCCACTCTCTCTCCAATAACATCATCAATGACACAACACACCCAGGTCACCACCTGCTTGATCTCCTGCCCTCTGGCAGGCGTTACAAATCCATAGAAACAAGGACCACAGGTTTACTTGGTCACTTTATTTCTGGTACATTTCTACCACATGCTAATTTATAATTTATAGACCCATACTATTTTTTCCTCTACTTAAGTTACTTATACCTATTCTTTATTTTTTAAGCATTTAATCCTATTACTTACCTTTTGTTATATTGTTATATTCTGTTGTAATTGTTTAATTGTATTTTTTCATCACCAAACAAGAGCAATGCTCCCAATTTTGTTGTATGCAGAGCTGTACAATAAAAATTTTGATGACTTTTTCTATTCTATTCTATTTACTTACCAGTCAAGTAACTAAACTATGAGGGCTTGGGATAGGGCTAAATTATAAGTGTAACCAAATAAACAGTCTCTAAAGGAAAGTGACTGAGTAGTGTCTCAAAAGCAGTCAGAGTTTTGAAAGTTGTTTTAAAAAGCAATCAATTCATGTTAAGATGAAAGACCAATTTGGAATGCAAAGGTGTGAAACGCAAGTGACCGTTTAGGTTTGAGAATGTTCCCAGACTGTACCATGGTAGAATGCCTAAATAGCATATGTCCGAACTGATATTATTACTAAAGTATCCAAACTTGTGGAATGTGATAAATATGATCAGGAGTACTTGTGGGTACTTCCACAAATCAGTGGTGTATACAGTGTATACAGAGTTTACTAGTGCTGATGCACTTCTTTTCATGCAGTATTAAAGGCTGTCATATGGACTATTCTGATGATAATAATAAATAATAATTGATAATAATTACAGTAGGGTTATCTATGTGGTTGTAAATGTTGCCAGTGATAATCTAACATAAGCCTGTTGTAACCCAAATAGAGATATTTTGTAAAATTTGTGTCCTGGTGTGTTAAGACTGCTGAGTTTGGATGGTACTTATTTCAGAAAATCAGCAAAATTACTTAAGTTGAGTGCACACTGTTCAATTTTGGCCATGAATTTGCTGTCTAAAACAAATGTCAGTTAATGATACTGTATTTCATTTTAGTGTGGAACACTGGCAGCTTCTGAACACTCGGTACTTCGATTTGTGTCAAAGTCATGCAGTGTGACTGCTCCAAACAGATAATAGTTGCTACAACTGCTACTAATGCAAACTTCAATTGTTACAACTGGGACCAAAGTATAGCTATGATGTGTATTGTACAGTCTAACATAAAATAATATAATTTTATATAAAAACGCTATTTCATTTTATATGAAGCTTTATGCATAATGTGCCATGGATTTGTCAAAATTGCATTTTTGGCTCTCACTGATGCTATGTGCATATTGCAGCACATAGTTTCCTTTATTTGTGCCTTTTTTTGGCTAATCACACATTTATTTTAGGCTGACTGCCAAGACAGCTCTGCTCAGCCATCGATGGCAGCTGTTTCCTATTTTGCTCTAATCGAAGCTTCTTTGCACTCCTATTCATCACACTTTTATACATATATGGCTACAAAACTAGCTTATTATTATGCATGTCAATGAGCATTAGAGACTATCACTTAGTAGAAATATAGTCATATTTCTTTGTATAACCAATCAACAAGGGCTTCTTTGTTCTCTGAATGGTATAAAATGGTATTACTTTCTTGATTTGCCTAAGAGGAATATGCCCTCTGTTCTTCTTCTGAACATGGTGGTCTCTTGTGGGAATCAATGCAAGTCTGACTTCATCAAAATTGATTACCTTATCTAATAGCTGGTCATACGATTTAACATATCAGCCTTCATGAGGAATAAAGCTTTTCAAGGCCACTGATATTAACTAATGATATAAAGCAACATGTTCATTTAATACGCAAACATAAGAAAAGTCATTAAAAACCAGAATAGGAGCTTTCTGTAAGCTTGTAAGAGCTTGTCTACAGCTGACATTGTCTAAAACAGCAAATTCTGTAAATGTTGATGGAAGGAATGAAACAGGTCCCAGGCAAAATATTTTTCACAAAATAGTTAAAATCTCTAAACTACATCACAAAAGCATTCAACTATAACACAGAGTTGACTAGGTTAGCTAACACTGACAACCACAACTGTGACACAGCAGTTGTCAGGGAAAGGGTTGATAATTCTGGAAGCATCTCCAAGTAATCTAAAGTAATCCCTCAAATATTTTATCAGGTCCTGAACTTGACTGACTTGTAATTGATTCAGGTAGGTCTCAACTTTAAAGCCTGAGAGCTTCTTTGTCTAGTTTGTGTGATATTTGAGGCACAAACTTCACTCGCCTGCAGTACCAGGAACAGCACCAACTAAACGGAACTGGTAGTTTAGGCCAAACTGACTTGTGTGATATACAGAATCTAAAAATGCACATTATAGCGTATTTCACAGCAATCCAGTTTTTAAGAACAGAAGTAAAATTTGCCTCGCAGTAGTGAATAGCTGATCCAGCTAATATAGTATGGACACAGATCTGGATGAAACTTCCTCCACACATGTAATGTAATTTATCGGAAAACAAGAATTACAAATTCTTAAGGTAGAGTCATGGATATGAAGAGTTATGCCGTGCCCCTTTTGGACAGGAAATAAACTATTGTGCGACAACAGACGTGTGCTCAGAAAAAAAATGTTTAAACAAACTCTAACGTGTGTGTGTGGATTTGAAGGTTTAAGAAAATGGTAACTCTCCACTGCAGTTTAAACATTACTCACTTTACGTGACATTTCTTGGTGATTTAGTTTTAAAATTCTTCCTTCAGTTTCTGCTCCTGTATTTTACGGATCATACTGAAATATAAACGGCACCTCTCTTAGCACATCTGACAAAGTACACCCCAGTGTCAGATATACATTGGCAGTACAACATTAGAAATGCGATATTAAGTTACAATGTATTTAAATAAAAAATCGACCGTACTCAGTAATAATAATTTCTAAACTACGGAAACTGTGTGATGGCTCCGTTTTTAGAGTGACATGTAAAGGAAACAGTTTTGGTTTATTCTTACCTCCTCCACAGTCAGAGGCATGCAGATTCTGTACTCCTTCATTAACATATTCCGTTCTTCACCTGCTTTGATACTGCCTTTAGCTGAATAAGACGCGAACACGCTTCACAAGGGCAGAGTGTCGTTTAAAAACACTAATTATCAGCGAGTCTAATGAAGACAACAAAGCTCTTCTCAGCAAGAACACTTACTGTTATATCGACAGGAAAGGTATCAGTCGTGTCAGGAATACATTACAGAATTTTGCTAAAGAAAATGTTTTTCTGTTATTTCAGACGCATTTCAAACGTTCAGCGCGTCTCTGCCCTGGCTCATGCTCCTCGCAGATAACGACGATATGACCGCCTGACTTTTCGGTTAGTCTTAGTGTCTCACACCGGTCAGTCTTCCTTTAACGAAGATGTTTAAGTTATAAGTCTAATGGGGGCGGGCGGTAAGCGTCTGAGTAGTGAGCGAGCGCACCCTGTCGCATGCAGAACGAAAGATTAATTCCCGCAATCGCTACAAAACATAATGCACTGTCTTCTAATTTAAAAAGCATTGGTTTTCCCAAAGAACACGTTAGGAAAAGGGCAACGCAAACATACCTTGGTAAAAGTTCTTTTGTCTGGCGGATTTAGTTGGAGGCCGAACTACAGTTAGTACAGTGGCATCTACTGGGAAAATCGAGCAAATGCAACAAATATGTATTAATGGTCCTCAGAAGCATACTGTGAACTGGGTGAAGCCGCCTTTCCGCTGCACAGGACATTCGTACACGACTGTCGGAATTCGCCCCCTAATGGCAGTCGTAATGAACTTTCAGTATTCCCTGCCAACATTGAGAGGAGCTCATTCTTGCTGTTTCAGAACACCCGGTTTTAAATGGTGCCTCTCTGGAGTCACACAGAGATGTGTATAGCATAACTGAAGCTTAGAAGTGAGTATTATGAACAGGGACCTCTGTCTTGTCTCTCTCTTATTTTATGTCATTCTATGGGATACATTTTGTCAATAAAAATGAATGCAACCTTTAAAGAAACTAACAAAAATAAACAACCTGAAAGAAGAAAACCACTCTGAAAAGTCTCCAAAATCTACCAGATTTTGATTACCCTCATTCCCCAGTATGGTTAGGTTTAGGACTAGGTTTGGGGGTGGGTTTAGGATTACGTCATGAAGTATAAGCCTCAATGAGGGGGGTCATAATCTAGCAGGGAGTCAAAATTTAGCACACTACCAGTCCTGGGAAGATTCCGAACACAACTAAAGACAGCCTGACATCTCAGTGAAGTCTGTCGGGTCCTTTTGCCTTAAGGTAAAGATTTGTTAAAGAATTATTAGTTAGCCTGATGTGGCCGCCTTTTTTGTTTAACTTTGTTAGCATTTTTTTCACTAATTCTAACATTAGCCATCTTAATTTCTATTCCAAACTCATCTTGTGTAACTTTACTAATATTACAACCCCAACTCAGAAAAAGTTGGGACAGTATGGAAAACACAAATAAAAAAAGTAGTGATTTCTAAATTTACTTTGACTTGCATTTCATTGCAGACAATACAACAGCACATTTTTTAATGTGTTCCTCATGATTATTGTTTTTTCTTCAAAAAAACAAAATTCCCATTTTGGTTCTTGCAACACACTTCAAAAAAAGTTGGAACAGTAAAGCATTTACCACTTTGTAATGTTGCCATTCCTTTTCACAACAGTTAGAAGACGTTTAGGGACTGAAGACACCAAGTGAAGAAGCGTTTCAGGTGTAATTTTCTCCCATTCTTGCTGCAAACAAGTCTTAGGGTGGGCAACAGTACGGGGTCTTCGTTCTCTATTGGACACAGGTCGGGACTGCAGGCAGGCCAGTCAAGTATCTGTATCCTCTTCCTCCGCAGCCAGGACTTTGTAATGTGTGCAGAATGTGGTTTTGCATTATCTTGTTGAAATATGCATGGACGTCCCTGGAAAAGATGTCTTCTTGAAGGCAGCATATTGCGCTCCAAAATCTCTATGTACTTTTCAGCATTAATGATGCCATCACAGAAGTGCAAGTTACCTTTACCAAGGGCACTGACACAACCCTATACCATGACAGACCCTGGCTTTTGGACTTGTTGCTGGTAACAGTCTGGATGATCCTTTTCTTCTTTGGTCCGGAGTACACGGCGTCCATTTCTCCCCAAAAAAATACCTGAAATACTGATTTATCTGACCACAGTACACGTTTCCACTGTGTGATGGTCCATCCCAGATGCCTCCGAGCCCAGAGAAGTCGACGGCGCTTCTGGACACTGTTAACATAGGGCTTCCTTTTGGCACAGTTCAGTTTTAACTGGCATTTGTGGATGTAACTACGTATTGTGGTACTTGACAAAGGTTTGCCAAAGTAGTCCTGAGCCCATGTGGTGATATTGCTTATAGATGAATGACGATTCTTGATGCAGTGCTGCCTGAGGGATCGGAGAGCATGGTTGTTCAGCTTGTCCTTTACGCACTGAAATTCCTCCACATTCCTTGAATCTTTTAATTATGTTATGCACTGTTGAAGGTGAAATAAGCAAATGTCTTCCTATCTTTCTTTGAGGAATATTGTTTTTAAACATTTCAATAATTTTCTCACGTATTTGTTGGCAAACTGGCGATCCTCGGCCCATCTTTGCTCCTAAAGGACTAGACCTTTCTTGGATGCTGCTTTTGTACCAAATCATAATTACAATCACCTGTTGACATCACTTGTTTCAAATCACATCATTATTTAACCAATTTACCTGATTACTAGCCCTAAATTGCTCCTGTTCCAACTTTTTTTGAAATGTGTTGCAAGAACCAAAATAGAATTTTGTTTTTTTGAAGAAAAAACAATAAAAATCATGAGGAACACATTAAATAATGTGCTGTTGTATTGTCTGCAATGAAATACAAGTCAAAGTAAATTTAGAAATCACTACTTTCTTTTTTTATTTGTGTTTTCCATACTGTCCCAACTTTTTCTGATTTGGGGTTGTACCATTTTGCCAACTAATGTAGCTTTAGTTAAGCTCTATTATTCTATCATAACCACGACATAATTGAAAAGATTGCTTTGACACACACAAAATATTGTGTGCAACTTCATAATGTCACGGTTTGAAATTAACACCCACAACCCTGTTAAACGCTGTTAAAAATCAACTGTGGCAGGTAACAATGTATAATCTCTAGGCAGGTTGGCAGGTTTCACAAATTGTATTACTCAATTTGCTTGCTAATCTGTACGGATCAATCAACCCATGTGTCAATATGAATATTAAATCTAGCCAAATTGCTTAGCCTTTGCACATTTCTGGTTTACTTTAACACTATAGCTAAGCAACAAATAAATGGGCAATGGTTCCCTTTTTTCTTTAAAAGGAATAGCTAAGACCCAAAAACCATGAACTATGACACGAACATGAAAAACTATCCCCATTAAAAAAAAAACACCTAGCAGCAAAGAAGCACATCTGCTATTTTGTCCTATCCTTTATATTTGTACTTTATTTGTACTAGTAGCTAAATTGGCTGGTAAGTAAACGTTCATTTTAAACCCTGGTGGCAATGTCTGTGATAATTTACTTTAACAGCATGAAGTGAATTGAATGTTGGTTGAAACTGGTTTTATTTCAGAATGAGGGAAATAAGAGAGAATGAGGGACTGCTGGTATAGCAGATTGAGACAGGTGTGAGATGCAAGTGGAGATGGCTGAAGCTTGAGGCAGCTATGGACTTTAAGGGTGCAGCAGGGGTACAGACTAGGAAATGCCAAATGCATTCTTTGTGTGTCTTTTGGCTCACTGTAAGACAGACTGCCACAATCAGAGAGTCTGCAACATTTTATCAACTCACAATATTAGTGAACTGCAGGTCTCAGTAAATGAAACATCAACGTCAGCAGCAAATGAAACATCAGCACCTGACAAGGGAGAATATAAAGATACCAGTGCCTCACATTGACCGTGTGACAAATGCAGAGGTAGGTGTAGTTGGTTAGGCTAGCTTAACACTGTTCTGCATGTTGAAGGTACTAAAAATGAAAAAATGAGCATTTCAAAACCAAATCAATTATTAAATTCCTGTATAGGCAAATTTGTAAAGCAATCAATGTAAAGAAAAACTGATTTTTTTTTATTGTATTGAGTCAATGGTCCTGGGCACCATAGCAGAGCCCTCACTATGGCACTAGTCCTTGTGGAGCTCTCACGCACAGCTGCACATATAAAAACACATATAAAATGGTCTATGGCTCGGGAAGGACCTTTTCAGAGAGAATCTTTAGCAACATAAGGAAGTAGACATTTTTAATTAACCTAGATGTGTCCAACAATAACAAACAAAAAGGTCCTCTCAATGCTGGTGAGCTACTATTATGAAAATCTGGAGAAGACTGTGGTGAAATATCTGTGGTCTGCTAAGGTGATGAAGGTCAGATGTTGTGATAGATTTTCAAAGGCAATAAAATCCCCTGGTCAAAACTGGTCAGTATAATGATGGACTCATGCAATGTGAAGGGTTCTTCATTGATTTTCAAACTGACCATCAATGGTCTCCAGACCAGGTAACAATTGTTGTTGTTGTCCACACACACACACACACACACAACAATTCTTTGTGAATTAATAATATTATGAAGCTGTATACGCAAAGGCTTAATTTTCCTCTTATCATTTTTTATTTTCAGCTTATGCACTTCAAAGGAATATGTAACTTCTTAGGCATCCCTGCCTCCAGCCCACAGAGATTTCTGTTTCATAGCTGGCTCTCTTCTGTTAACAACAGAATAATTAGATGTAAAAATAAAACACTGCTTAGTCTTCACTGTATGAATTACATATACACTGATTCTTATTAAAGCTATGAAAGTTATTCAGTTGAACAGTAATTGATTTTCAGTTTGTCTTTTTTGTTTGATTAACATTAAGCACACTGAAGGTAGTTTTAATTCATTTTAACTGCTGTAGGACCCAATATATGCGCTTTATTTCTTAACTGTAAGATATAACAGACTTTGTTCACATGAATACTAACCAAGACAGACCTTTAGACGGCTTTGTGTGTGTTTGGCCAAATAAAATTCAGTTCAGGATTAAACTGAATATAGGATTACACGCTGCCCCAGAAGTGGCTTTCTGTGCTTGTGAATACTTTGCTTACTGGGTTTAATAATACTGAGTGTCATATGTATGTAACAGTCATGTGTACAGTCTCCTTTCTGCTGCCTGGGTTGACCTAAAATGTGGAGTTTAAGGAAATGTTAAGTAATAAAAGTATGCATTTATTGCAAGCCATTACAATATGCATATTGCAATATGCATGTCAAAGATAATGTTCTTATATTGTGCGGCCCAAACTTTTGCTAATGTATTTTTGCATTGTCTGGTTTTTTCCCAGGCATGACACAGCAGGCAGGGACAAAAAAAAGAGAAATATGTTATAAGAAATATGTAGCATGAGAGCATCACTACAATACTTTATCTTAGTTTATACATGGATGTGCTGGCCATTCTGAAAGAATACGTGATGGTTTTCCAGGCAGGTTCTAAATGCTGTATCCAGTTACTTGTATATAAACTGTATGTTTTTATCTTCTTTGTTGGTTTCTCCAAATCACTGTCCAAGTCTAGTTCCGGGACAGTTAAATCATGTTAATTGAACATAAGGAGGCAATAACATCAGCCGTTCATATTTACAATTTTACCAAGACTACAACATTTCAATGCTTGATAGTGAGGGATGCAGCAGACCAAACAGAGTTTGGAAGATTTCCACCAGCGAGGGATAGTGAAGATGAACCTG
This sequence comes from Chromobotia macracanthus, assembly GCA_036877525.1. Lineage (NCBI taxonomy): Eukaryota > Metazoa > Chordata > Actinopteri > Cypriniformes > Botiidae > Chromobotia > Chromobotia macracanthus. Next base: position 6,226,477 of record JAZGTH010000001.1, on the reverse strand, counting down.
CGAGCAAGTGACTGTGTGCCCTTTGAAGAGGGTATTAGAAGGCGACTTCATTTGCTAACCAAAGGGATCTGGAAGGGGTGTAGATGTGCATGAGTTCTGAATCAGTTGTAGTGGTTTGAGTGCCCATGCTGGAAGGCTGGCCAACAGAGCATTGCAGTAGTCCAGACTAAAAATGACAACGGCCTGAACAAGGAGCTGTGTTGCATGTTTAGTGAGATAAGGGTTGCATGTTCATTGAGATTCTGAGATACTGTACAGATAAAAGAAGTAAGTGTTATATAAAACAAGTCATTTTAATGCAAAAGCTGTAGTGGAACTTTAATATGACAGTTTCTGATTCTTGTGAGGAAGGCCTTTAGAGAATGTGAAGATGAGTCACACCGTGTTGAATTCTGGGTAAATGTTTTGTTTCAGCGCCATGTTATGATCATCACGCTGGCTTTTTGCTAGTGAGTTTAGGGCAGTGTTTTGCTTTTCTGTCATGATTATGAAAAATGTCACCACTATAGGTCATTACTGCTGCATCCTGTTGTTTAAGAAGAAAACTGGACAGTATAATACATATTTTCACCTTTTCTACATGTAAAAATGCCTAGGAAAGGAGGTTGAGAAGGTGAAGAGAAGGCACCAGATAACAAATCTATTAATATCCTCACTGATCAAACCCACTGCTTATCACTTAATAAAATAATCACATTGCTGAGTGTTTTTTAAGTTTTGTTTTTAGTTTGATTTGATAATTAACATTACCTTTGCATATATGACTGTTCACAAGATTTTAGGGACTTGATTTTGGTTGTCAGTTTTTTTAATAAATATAAATATAAAACAGTGTTGTCAACAGATGTCTGTCCGCTGAATGTGACCTACAATCTCTGATTCCTCTCCGTGGCAATGGGAAAGTGAATATTTACAACAATACAATATGACAATGATAAAGCAACAGCTACATTGAAATATTTCCAACAAAGAAATGGATCGACTTCTGTATCGACTTCAATATGCAAATCTCAAGTTGATGTTCCCTAAGTTCCATCATTGTGATGGAACCACATCTCTGAGCCACATGTCTGTTATGCTTATTCTGGCATTCCAACTGCTCATCAGATGCTCTAAACCAGTTCTGACTCAGGTGAAAACCTGCTCTTCAGACACAGTGACTGGTGTATGTTTAGACAGGTTGCAACCAAAGGTGAAACAAACCAGCTTGGAGGAATACACAGCATCAGTGGCTTTTTTAACCAAAAACCATGGATGACTTCTAAGATGCGTGCACTGCTCAAATCCAGAGACTCTGCCTTTAGAGCAAGGGAAAAAGTGGCCTTAGGAACAGCAAGGGTCAAATTGTCCCTGGCCATCAGACAGGCAAAGCGTAAACATGCCAAGAAAATCCACAGCCATTTCTAGCACAGTGGTGACACCCAGCGCATTTGGCAGGGCATCCAGGAGATCACAAACTACAGGACACCTTCACCTGCTTGTGACAGTGATGCATCCCGTCCAGATGTGCTGAGCAACTTCTACACTTGGTTTGAGGTGCAGACAACTTGGCAGCGAGGAAGACCACCTCCCAGTGACCAGGTACTTTGTCTCATCACAGTTGATGTGAGGAAGATTCTATGTCAGAGTCAACCCACGAAAGGGTGCTGGACCAGACAACATTCCTGGCAAAGTGCTCAGGGAATGTGCAGACCAACAAGCAGATGTCTTCACCAAAAAAGTGACCCATTGCACTCACACCCATCATTATGCTGCCACCTACACTGGACCCTATGCAGCTTGCATATTGTCCGAACTGCTTCACAGATGATGCCATTGCTACAAACCTCCACCTGGCCCTCACAAACCTGGACAAGAACACTTGTTCCTGGACAAGAACAAATAAATGCTATTCATTGACTTCATTTCAGCATTTAACACTATTATCCCTCAGCACCTGACTGAAAAGCTGAGCATGCTGGGCGTAAACACCTCCCAAAGCACATATTTTCCTTTCCGCATTATACTGACTCCTGTGCGAAACAAAGTGGTGACAGCAGCGAAATGACAGACACAGATTTTGTTTCTGCTGTTGGACGCAAATTGTGGGTAATTGTGGAAATATTTTGTATTTGGGAAAATAGATGGGCTGACAAAGAAAACCTGTGTAATTTGTAAAAGTTGCCAGTGGCAGCTAAAGTACTCAAGAAATACAACAAACTTGTCAGTGCATTTAAAACAAACATGGAATTGAACAAAGCACTTTGGCTGACAAAATAGTCACTGTCATCTTAAATCATGCCCATTATTTATTTTTCTTTATTTAAAAAATTACAATGAGATCTGAGATGTCTCACTCACCTCCCTCAGAGAACTGAGGTTATAACTAGGGATTGTGCATGACATTGAATACCTTATTGGGAACGGTATGGATAACGGTTTCAAAAAGAAATTCTGCGTAATGATAAAGCGTAGTGCCTCGCCTAGTCATTCTTCAACAGTCGACTTTTCTGTGTTCAGCCAAAGAAACTCAAATGTCCAAATACAGGTTTGGAAAGTGAGGCTGAGAAAATGACAGGATTTTTATTTTTGGGTGAACAATCTCTTTAAATTTCAATATTTTGACAACTGCATGTTTAAATCTGGAGACTGCAGTTTCAGGATGCCAGCTTTAGGACCGCAGTCCTAAAGCTTTTTTAAGGGCTGGGGCCACGTACCATTTTGGATGCTGTAATAGTGGAGGCTAGACTCAGGACCGCAGTTATAGGGCCATGGTGACAGTGCCACCTACTGAATGGCTAAAAAAAGTACAACCAAGGCAGTATTTCCACCAAGTATTATTGACTTGTAAAGGATTATTCCACATGTACTACTTTGTCTTGCTATGCAACTTTTTTGCCAAGATCTTTGCGACCTCTATGTATTACAGTTTTTTTTTTACAATCAGTAGGACACATTTATCCATGCATTCTCCACTTTTGCAAAACTCTTTACACAGTTCTCCTAAAAAAAAAAACGTTCAGTTTGGCACAGCAGTTTATTTAATTCAAAAGGCATTAAGTGAAGACACACTTCATTCATGTGTCAAATCAGCTCATTCTTTCATAACACTAGCAAAGGTTGTCAGTCAACAAACACACTCACTTGGTCATCTGTAATACAATGACCAAAAAAAAACACTAACAACAGGTAGCATTAAACAATCTTTTCATCGGTACAAGAAGACACATCTACTGTTTACTGCAATTTGTTACAAGAATTACAGTAATCAGACATGTTTTTAATTATCAATCATGTTTTTAATTATCAATCATGTTTTTAATTTGCATTTTTAGAAGTTATTCCCAAGTACAAGAATTTACACTATCCAGAGATAGTTGGAATTTCAAATCTCTCTTCTGCATTTGGCCACAGATTCTTATCCACGTCACATTGTATGTCTTCTAGGGCAATACACCTAGGAAATAATCTTTTGGCATGCCTGACCCATCCCTGGCAATCTTCTGCTGATAGGTCCAGGCATGCCACATTCTTTGTGTCCAGGAGAGACATTTGATCATGAGGATGGTTGTCATAAACCTTCCACCTCCATACAGAAAATAATTCCTCTGTGGGGTTGAGGAATGGAGAGTAAGGTGGGAGGAAAAGTGACACCATCCTGGAATGGGCTGTAAACCACTCTGTGACTGCACGAGAGTGGTGAAATGCTACATTGTCCCATACAATTATAAATACTGGCTGAGTTCTCCTTACTGCATCCCTTTAAAAAAAAAAAAAAAGGTGCTCAATGTTGTATTGCCCAACCCCTTAAGTTTCAGTAACAGCAGTCCATTAATGGATACTGCAGCACACATTGTGATGCTAGCATCCCTCCGGCCTGGGACATCCACTGTGGCTCTTTTCCCAATCACGTTCCTTCCTCGCCGCCATGTTTTTGTCTGCCAGGGTTTGCCTGCCTTCAGTCTCCAACTTGCTGGGGTGACCAGACCTGGGCATGTTGGCAGTTGTTTTGGAAGCCCTCCACTTGTAGATGATCTTCCGGACAGTGGAATGGCTGATTACAAAATCTTTTGAGATCTTTTTAAATCCCTTACCAGACTCCCTTACCAGATAGGATGCTACAATTGTTTTTTCTGAAGGCCTCTTGGTAAGAGCTCTTTTGCTCTCACCATGGTGCTCACTCTTACTACAACAGTCAGGAGCACACCAAACTAAATGTCTGAGTTGATTATGTGCACCTGGTGTGATACACCTGTGTGTGATTTGAGCCATTTTAAGAGGGAATACATGTGAGGGTGTCCTAACTTTTGCCTCAGTTAGAATTTGCATTTTGTGGAATTACATTTTACAGAAAATCCCCTCTTCAGTTTTAATTGCTTAGATATATTACTTTAATCTCTCTGTATTGTTAAAATTGAGATTAAATATCCATATATCCAAAATGTTGCAAAAATGTTACAAAAATACACAGGCTTTCATAGGGTGTCTTAATTTTTTAACATGACTGTATGCTTACACTGTGAATATTTGCAAATATGATGTTGTCTTGAATTTCTGTGAGTTTGTTGGCATTGTTTCTGTTGACCATGTCAACGATTGCAGTTTCCTGCACATTAGTGAGCATCTTACTCTTCTTCCATATTTATTAGCCTCTCAAAAATTAAAAATGGTCCCATTGGAAGGAGTGCATATACTGCTGCCCAATATGTATCAACACGGCCTGAGGGACAGTGAATGGTTAGGATATAAAGAGCACACACATGATATACACACAATATATTATCAGTCTTAATACTAAGTAATATTCACATTACTGTTATTGTAATTAGTTTAGTGAAATTTGTCAATAAAGCCCATTTAAATTGACAAAATAAAGAGATATGCAAGAAATATTAATAGCAATAACATGTTTCTGACATCCAACATTTCCTGACCCCAGCCCAGATTGTGATGTATTTCCTGACCCCAGCCCAGATTGTGATGTATGTTTGCACTGCTTACACATTAATTTTCCCCCCTTCTTTCCTCAGTTGGTTTTCTATTTTGCTATTAAATTTCTGCACTTCACTAAAATAGTATACAGAGAACCAAGGCCTTCTTGGTTTAAAAGAAAAAAAATGTCTAAACAAGTACATTGAGCATTGTATAAAAAAAGTCTTACCTGTGATTATAATATGGACTAGACAGGGAAAGACTCTTCCAAAGACAAATTCTGAAGAACCTACAGCATATATGATGGCCTGCCAAAGATTAGATGGTATAAGGTGGTATATTTAAAGTTAATTTAAATATACCATTATACCAATGAACAACAAACCATTTTTAAGCAGGTCTGTACATACAAGTAGCACCATGGTGGGCATGCTAATATACTGTAGGCTTTATAAAACAAAGTGCAAAAGCAGAATCACACACCAATGCATTACATGATTTGCATTCCTCTGGAAAAGAACACCATGGATAAACTGCACTTCATCAGGTAAGCTTAGTGTAGTAACCAGTAAGCTGTATGGGTTCTTTTTAGAACTGTCCTTAAATAGGCAAAAAGGTGTCCTGTTGTTATAATTGTCAGTCCCAGGTCATTCTGTGTCCAGGACATAACGATGCAATTCAGATGCAATTATCAGCTATTAGTGAGATATCAGTATGGGACATGACAAACAAATAGTATTTGTACCAATTAGTTTACTAATTTGTCTTGGATATAATTATATTCTTTTTCCCAAGGCTGTCATTGAGTAACTGAAGACTGTTGTTGGGACAATGCTGAGGGCCACTGTCGGAACCATGTGTAGGGCTGCTGCCATTGTCGGGGCTACAGCTAGTGCCACTGCTGAAATTACAATTAAAAGTCACAACAAAAAAGTTGCCAGTCACACATGTCAGTACATGTTAAAAGGCCATGTTTAAAAATTCTTTGTCCTTATATGCTAAAAACCTTCTGCCATACAGAAAAACAAAATTCAGAAAAGGACAGGACAAGAGTCTTCCGCATTACTCGCCAATAGGTACATCAATTAGACCATGTGAAACAGTGGAGGATATCTCTGTGGATACTGTATTTTCTAAAAACATGAACAATACAATAATAATACAGTTAAAAATAATGTGCATTATTACATTGGTTACATTGGCAAGGTTTTGCAGATAAAGGCAGACCTTCTTTTAATCTTTGCCAAACCACTTCTCCTCCTACACCACCACAGGTGAGGACTATATGCTTTATATTATTTGAATGGATGACAGTGAACGGATTGATATTCTTTCACCTCCATGCCAGCTCCATGGTTGGTGGTTGGAGTTGGGTTGGTGGAGGTCATTCAAGCTGGGATGATGATGGTTGCAGTTGAGATGGTGGGGGTTATGACAGGGTGCTTCTCTTTGCACAAAGACAGGTGTTTAATGAAGTCCTTTTACATGACAGTCCTGACTGACAGTGAATGCAATGGTAATTCATGCAATCTAACCCTCATCTGTCGAAGGCATATCCTAAAATGGGTTTTCAAAGATAGTGGGCCTCCCTTTTGAGTCATTGTACACAATAACGAACCACCTAACCCACCCCAACACACACCCAACTGGCAAATATCAGAAATTTGTTTACTCACCTTTCATCATTTATTACTTCTTAAAATGATTAAAAACAATGGACCAAAAACAATACTAGTTCCATATAAAAGGCATACCACTGTGCATCCCATTGAAAACCATCAGATTTGTAACAAAGTGGGGAAACTGTAAACAAAGCTAAGACGTAAACATCTCTAATATTAATTAATGTCTACATCCCTACTTTATAGAGCAATAAGCAACTGCAATATTTCCACCACTGTCAGTGTTTCAAACTGAGAACTGCATTTACTTACAAGTTTCAGCCTGTGAATTGCTAAAGCCCCACATTATAAAACACAACAACCAGATGCAATAAGCTGTATCTTTTATACAGGGGAGTTGCCATTGCTATGTTGCACTGTTGTTCACTGCACTACACAATACTGCACTATAGGGCACCTGTTTGGGGTTGCATAAAGTAATTCTTTAATGTCGTTTGCCTAAAATGCAGTTTTGAACTTCAAAAATACAGTTCGTTTAGTTATATGCAGTTGTCACACTCCCATATATAACTATATGAAGGACTAAAATACAAGAATGACAACGCATTCTTCTGCTGTGTAAACAAACATGACCTTTAATTGTTTCTGTACTGCACCAAGACTATTTTTATCCCCTATGTACAGCTCCCCTGGCACCCCCCTGGAGAGGCATGCATCTCACAAACCCCTGCCCTAAAACATAAGAACTATAGTATTGTTATGGTCATAGTATTTAACAGTATATTATGAATATCCAAAATCTGAATCAAGTATGTGGTTACCACAATCAAATCAGAGAGGCATTTGAAAAAGAGTCCAGTTGGTCAAACTGAAAATTTTGAGGTCATTTCAGCCATAAACAGACAAATGACAACATATTTATGCCTATATTTACTATTCAGGATATAATTTGTGTATATTATGTTTACATTAAGATCAGTGTCCATTAAATCACTTTATATGCAATACAGTACATGACAGAATCTAATACTGATTGACTGAAAAATTGACTGATCTGGTGTAGGCTTGTAGAACTAGCGAAAATGCCAAATTTGCATAACAATGTCAAAATGAAGAGACAGGCTATTATTATAGTATTGTGCTTAACATATGGCAGTTCAATTTTTAAGATTATTTGAGTACATGGTAAAATTAACTTAATTGTATTAAAATCGTAAAACCACAAGCATTAAACTTTCACATTAAAGACAACAGAGTGCCAAAATCATGCCTCTGCTTCATAAAATAAATAGGCTAACAAAAACAAAAAAAATATTGCAAAAAAATATTAAGAATATAGTTAGTAACTCACCTCAGCTACAATTACTTTGCGATCCAATTAAACACACTACTGTTGACACTAATAATGTTGGCTTAAAAAGCTTATTTGTGGTGCTTGTGAAGTAAAGCATAACTACTACTCTCTTGCATACTTCATTTTCTGGACAAAAGGGGTCATGACTAAGGGGTCAAATCAGCCAGCTTACTAAGGAGAGGTTTGATATTCGTGTGGTTTGCAAAAAAAAAAAATGGCAAAGAAATCCAGACATTGGGCTGAATTTTGTGATGTCATAGCTATGTGTACACTGTTTACCTAGGGAAGTGATGGCACCAAGATGCAATGTGGCACAACAAGCCAGTGGAGCAAGTGTGATGCTTCGGGCAATACTGTTCTGGGAAACCCTGACACTGGACATGCTGTCTACATAAACAGTATTGACCAGGTACAGCATATTAGACAGTTGTTCATGTTTTGGCTCACCAGTGTTTTATGTACGATTTCTATTATTTGTGTCTATCTATTTTTACAAGATACAAATAAAAAAAAAAAATCCCAGTAATAGATTTACGGAGGTCATTAGGGACTCACTTTGACACAATTGCACATAAGCAAAGTGTGTCAGCGCTTATATGCGCATTATATGAATTTAATATCATAAAAAACTCACCAGTTGATGATCAGTTGTGAATTTGTTGTTCATTTTGAACAACCAACACTAAAATTGTTTTTTAGTGATTGTTAAACTGGACTTCATTTTGTCCAGTTTAACAATCAATAATTTAACTTTAGATTACCTGAGATCTGTAAAATTCTCTCAAATGCTTAAGTAAATATCAAGATTTAATTTTAAAAGCATTTTAGTTAGGATTGTTTGTAAGCTGTGGGTTTAAAGAGTACACTTTTTTAACACATTAGAACTCTGTTACCAATTAAGTTTACAGTGACAGAAATGTCATGCAGCATATTGTATTCAGAGAATATCAAAAACATTCATGAACAAGAAGATATGTTTGTATTTCAATCATTTAGAAAGAATTACAAAGCAGACAGGATCACGTTCAATCCACAAATTTAAACCAATGGCTAAATTAAACATTTAATGAAAATGCACTACAAGAAGTCTACAAAAACGTTGCAATCGCAACACTTTGGAATCAGGTTAATACAGCGTACAATTCAGGCAGAAAGAAAACAAACTAGAAAAAAAAAGTTACTTTCACTCACTGAGGAAGAAGCTCAGTTGTGCATGATGTAATCACTCTATTCAAGACAAATTCTAAACCTACTCAAATGATCATGGCTTTGCAGTCATCTAAGAATTGTATAATTACTGTAGATGACTATTAGTAGCTCTTTGTTGTTTAATCTCAGCACCAGCACAGAAAGTACATTAGATGTCCAACCACCACATAAATGAAGGCAAAATTTGACAAAATCATTACAAAAGCAACATACAACACAACATGACCGAGCAGTGCTATAAATTTTAGTTTAGAAGGCAATACATTTGATTCCCTGTAAACAAATCAAAAGGCCAGTATGTGTAGTGTAGTTAATACTATAACAAACTCCACCTCTAACCTCTAAAGAGCAACACTTGGAGGTGGGGATCATCAGAGATGTTCAACATAGTTATTCACTGCATTCACATCAAGCCAGAAAATTACGTTTGCTTTATGCTACTTACGTCAGCGATCACCACATTTTGAGGTGGAACAAAAACAACAAGAAAAATCTTATCATTTGGTCATAGTACTTACAGCTCTATGAAACCTTTGATTACTGCTTCAATAAGGATCAGAATAGGCAAAATACATGTACAATCATAATTTGCTTAACACCCTTCACAAATGAGAACACATTTAACTTCATCTGCAATAAAAAGAAATACAAATCTGAGTATGTGCATATTTCACAATCTCTTTATATTAACGGGCAATTGGCAAGACAGAAAACAGCCACACATTATATAAAATATTATACATTCATCATAAAGTATTAGGCTCTCTGTATACTGTCTTTATATTATTATTTTTACTTTTTTTAAAGAAAATAATGTTACCCAGTTATACATACACCTACATAAAACTGCAGTGTGGTAAAATTATTTGTTTTGTGGCAAAGGTGACTATGGTGACACACTGCCATGGAAACAGAGTAGCTCAGAGCAGTGCAACTAACTTTATCCTCTCGAACTTGCTGCCTTCCATCAGGTTTTGGGGAAACACAAATTGGAGTACACAGGCTAAATTATGTAATGGAGGTTTGTTGTTGCGTTCTACAATAAACACATACAACAATGACAGCTGCTGAATAATATTGCACATTACTTATGGTGATGACACTCAAAATAAGATTTGCAAAACAAATGTAATATCTTGATATTTATATTTGTTAGATATTATATGTCAGATTAGATTAGAGCACTTTGCTGTAAAAAAGTTTTTACTTGAAACATGGAATTTATCTTCATTTGCATATTTTGTTCCACAGATCACGGCCCATCTTTTACATACTCCATCGATTGAAACCTATATGCAAAATTAAATTTCTTGTTTGTCTTTCAGAAGTATATTCAGCAGGGCAGCTCCAGAAATGATTAGTTTTCTGTTGTAAATGTTGTTCTAAAATAAACACTAAACAACATTCACACGTAATACACAGGTTTTCTGGATCAGAAAATAGCATGTAAAAGGAAATCAACGGGTACCCTCACTTTACATTAAAACTCAGACGTGCTTTACAGAATCTCACACTGAAGCTACATGTGCCATTATGGCTGCTATCTTCATGTGTAAAGCATTTTATGCTGATATGTTATACTGATACAGTGTTAGGATATAGACAATGCTATATGGCATAATTACACAAATTCCCCTACACTCCACTTTTCACTTCACACATTATTATAGTTCTCACAATCTTGCTCAATTTGTAGACTCATCTTAATTCTTAAAAACAAAGTACTTTAGGTACATACATTACAAATGGTAATAAATTATTTTATTGTCAAAAACTGGACCCAGCAGCTTAAGGCAGTTTTTTTTAATTTAAAGGGTACCGCCTTAATATTCTATTACCACACCCCTATTTTATCTTATATGAACATGTGCTTTATTTTCCTACAATCACATTTTGGTCCACTGGTAAAAATTAGTTCACCCCTTCTAACCGTTGTCCTCTTTCTAGTATCAAGTGTTTACCTGACACAACACAAACGACATTACCCATACACATACAGTAGACATAATAAAGGAATAATCCTTCACATTTTGGCTTATAGATAAATTGAGAAGCAGAAAATAGCAATTAGTGTATCCTTCGTTGCATTCTCATATGTGCACATTGCAAAAAATGATGGCTGCATTAAGAAGACCCCCCCTTTTGATTGTGGTCCTGGGACACTGATCCCTCCATAATTTGGAGAGTAACTGCTGCCCCACACTCCTGCAAACTTTATATTTTATATCATCTCTGCTTTGACCAATAAGGATATTAGGCATCTTCAGACCCAATAATTTCATTCTCAGATGTGTTCTGATCACTGTTTGCATCTGATGTGTTGGACCGAGGATCCATTGCAGAATGCATGATGTTGAGCCAAACATCATCCATATTAGGCATTACAAGGAGTTTCTGTCAAGATAGAAACTAAACTGAGACCCATCACTATTAAATAAATAATCATACAATAGCAATCTACAGGATGTTAGATATTAGGTCTGGAGAAAAGCACAGAATCCCTTTAAATAAAAACACTTTACATTTATAGTTAATTTTGTATGAATTACAAGCCATAAACTAATTACATACCTGAAACTCCTTATTCAGTTTTTTTTCTATCCAATCAGTCACGGGAGCAAGTGTGACCTCTCTTTCTCCCAGCTTAGGTCGAGCCCTTAGCTCCAGGTGTGGTGGACTACGGAAGCCGTACCTAAGAAAGTCACATGTAGCCAAAAGCATGTAGCCAATCCTTTTAATAAATGCATTTAAATCTAAATTGACATTTACATGTTGAGGGCATAATTAAGTTAACAGTAACTGACATAAAGCAACAATCTATCAATGTCTATTGTTGATATTTTCTACTAGTGTGTTAGGAACATACCATAACCTATCAGTGGGTGGAGGGGGTATGTTAACAGCCAAAGTCCCTCTGCATTCCTGGACCTCTACTGTCAACAACAGTGGAGTGTTGGCTACTTCTTCAAACTTCTTCTTGACGAATTCGGTTTCTGTGGCTTTTTGGAAATACTTGTTCTTGGCAATTTTGTCAACAAAGCGCATTATCTTGCTTGGCTTGTGGCCCCCTGTGTACCTGTGAGATTGATGAGCATTAATGCCACAGTCTTAGACTTAAGACAGATTTATATAAACCTAATAATAAACATGATTTCAAATGCATATAACTATAGACTACATTGTTACTCAGTGTTAAAATATGAACAGACTACTGTTTATTTGGGGTAAATTATTGGCCAAATTTCTCAAAAAAAAATGTTCTCTGCCATCAAGAGTCAAACTTACAATACAAAATTATTAATTCTAAAACAGATATTGTCTTGATGAACAATACATGTCTTTTCCTTTATAATTTTAAACATTTAAGTCAGACAATCAATTTCTTCTCAGTTTTGTGAGATTTCCTGTGAGGAAAGAGAACAAGTGTTATTGCAACACCTGCCGCTCCCCCTCCAACCACACGATGGCACCATTGTTGGGGTACTAATGTCTCGGGACTCTAACACCTGATTACCCTCATCACCACCAATATAAATGGTTTACCATTCCACCATTTCCCTCTGATTTGCATGTTTGCCTGCCTTCTAATTTTTATCTTTGCCAGTTTATTCAAGCTTGTTTCTCCAAGCCCAGAACACACCAAGCTGATGGTTGGCTGTCAGGCAATTTTTGATCTTAAGCTGACTTAGTTTTTCAGTGTGTTATGATCCCTGTCAGCTTTTTTGTGCCATACCTCATTGGTGGGTTGGATTATACTGACTGGCTGTTTGGCTTAGCAAACCAGTGCACAAGACAAAAAACAGCAAACAATGAAGGGGAACACACAGAAGGGTCTTCTCATTTGTTTCTCATTTCCCCTTCTAATATGATAATATTTTAAAAAGATAATGGCTGTCTGAAACAAGATTTGTGTGAGACTGGCAAGTGCTGCTTTGTTTTGCTCCTCCGGTTTAGATTAACAAATACAGTTATTTCCTCTCATGCAGGTGCAGAACAGACATGCTACTTTTGGCCTACTACTGGCCATCAGGTATCAAGCTTAAGCTTGGTGTGTAGCGGAAACTTTGAACCCAGACCTCACTGGCATCGGTTTTGTGTGTTCTGAGCTGTGAGTTCTGAGATTTAAACTCTGCACATGGATCCTAACGTGTTGCCAGACCCCCCCCTTCGTTACAAAGTGACATAATGATACCCTGTCTCTGATAAACAACATCATATTGCATTTCTTACAACAGGTGTTACAGAATCACACTCTATGTAAAATAGACGCATATTCTGAAACAAAAAAAGGGCTTACCCCTCTGCCCCTAATGGGATGCTTTTATCTGCGTCATTTTCAGTAATTTCCTCCTCATCAGAAGAACCTGCACTGGATGACTCTTCATCACTGTCGGCCAGGCAGTATGTACGTGGCCTAAAACTGAAAGAGACAGGTTTTTTTCAGTTTTTTACAGTTTTACATACTGTAGTGACTGTAGGTAACAAATATTTTCAATATTTCATTGTTTTGTAACATTGACAAATCTATCTATGGTTTTTGTAGGTAATGTTTGCAGCAGAAAGCAAGCACGGGCAGATCTGAGGTATACATATTGATGAAATAAGTGCAAATAAAGGAGCACAGGATCTCTCAGCTTAGCAAACTGAGAAATAATGAGAAAATGACAACTCACCACAAGACAGCAGACAGAGGACACAGAGGAAAAGTAAATGAGTAAAAATAAAAATTAGAATGCAGAGATTGTTAGAATACAGTAACACATTAAGAGATGAACAGAAGTTATGCCATGTATGCACTGTCTTTGGAAGGAATTTTAATAAGATTGATGATTGTGCATTTAAATCAAATTAGTTAGCAATGACAGTTTTGTTTGTCTGTGGTAAAAGTCAGGCTATGGCCTGTTTCACATATCCTGCATCTTTTGCATGTTGAGCAACGTATATGCATTTCAGCACGCCTATTAACAGGGTACAGCAGTAACACAGCAAGTGTGATCATTGTGACACTTTCAGGTCAGACCTAACTGTTTTCGCATGTTGATCTCAGCAGAAAATGTAAAAACGAAGTGCAATAACCCTTTTGTAATTATCAACAAAAACCTGCAATATAAAGGCTTTTATGAAGCAATGTACAATAACATACCCAATGTTTGTAAGACTACATCTGTTGGCCTTAATGCAAATTTACACAGACATACACAGTCTAAATAGTAAATCCAGAATTTAGAAGATTTAAGCAGTGTATTTGGGTGATTTTGTACCGCAACGCCAAAGTCATGGATTAAATTCCGGGGAAACACACATACTGCAGTATTTAAATGTATACTTTAAATGCACAAATTGCTTTGAACAAAAATATCCATATATATAAAATGCACAAATTTAAAAGGATGTAAACATTGTCTTTTTTCTCATGTAAATTAATTTAGCAGGCATCAAATTTGCAATCATTTCAATGGCACATTCTTGTAAATATTTAAAATAGTAACAAATTTTCTGTATAGTTCAACACCTTTGTTACACAGCAGAAATGCTATCAGTATAAAAATACAACACAAGCCTGATGTTACACTCACAGTGCTTGATGTGTAAATTAGGCCTTAGAGTGATAAAGGCTTCATTAAAGCCCACAGACAGGCAGCTAGCATTACAAAAGTGTGATAACACGTCATGCTTGTCTCACCCTTCCTTGCCAATCTCTCCATAACCCTCACTCTCCTTCCCCAGTCTGACCAGATTCATCTTAGTCTCCAGGGTCATGAGGAAAGAGCCATTGTAAGAGATCTCCAGATCAAACCACAGACCTTGAGAAGAAACAAAAGAAAAATCCATGATGTATGATACATACTTGTATCTATTGTATTGCAGAAAAGATGAATATGTTTATACTGCTAGTTAAATGCAAGCTATCTACGGCTGTATACAGTTATCAGGGATTATTTTTATATGATTTGTATGTATATGAAGAGTACAAACCCTTACAAACTGTTCACATTCTCTGTCTTATACCAGAAAGCAAAAAAATGATAAATGAGGAACAGAGAGAATCTTTCACAGAGTCTCTGTGGAGTGGATCCACACTGTTTACTATATTGGACTATACTGTTCATAAATGTGTTACCTTGATAATCCACTGATGGCTGAGAGGCCTTAAGGATTCTGGGAGTGCAGTGCCCCATGTCTAGCTCAGTTAGCTTCAGTTCATTCATGAAGTATGGCAGCTGTAATAAACAGCAAGAGCCAATATCATAATCAGTGTTAATAATTTGTATAATAACATATAGGCATTGCATTGATCCTGATGATCAAATCACTAGGGATAAAATAATGGAAAATAAGTTTACACCTACTTAAGTTGCACTCAATGCAATGCTTAGCACCAACACCATATGTATATATGCAAAAAAAACTTGAAGTGCACATGGCTACAAATGTGACATTTGAAGTACCACCACTACTAGAATATGAGCACAGTATTGCATTGAAATAGATACTAGTACTGGGATCAATGAATTCTTAACTAGAGAAGAAAGTGCAATGGGTAGGAAAAGCTGTCTTGTGTCTAGTATGCCATGTATAGCTTAAGGCAGTGGTTTCCAACCAGGGCATCTTATATGCATTAAGGTCAAAGATAGATGCAAATCCTTTTCATAAGTAGTTTCTAAGAATGCTCCAAATGATCGGCCACCATTTGAAACAAGCTGATACCTACTTCCTTTGATTTCCATGGTTTCTCAGCTTGTCTATCACATTTTACAACAAAAAAAAAACGTGCACACCAGCTGACAGTGGTACACAGTGTCAGTCTCCACAGGGTTAGAGAGTACAATAATAACACAGTTAAAAGTACTGTACTACAAAACTACTATCACCAAAACTCCTGCAATCACCATTAAAACTAGCTGCTGTGGGTCTGCACATGTGCTGTTCTCTTCAGGACACACTAAGCCAGCGGTCAGCCATTGGCAATGTCTGGTGGTTTTTAGGCGTTAATCAGCTTTAGTTTTGTTTGCTCTAGTTGTACATCATCAGCTGTTTTCATCCGATTCTGCATGTCAAATCGGCAGTGAAGCTCATCAATGAGACAGAGAACACTGATCGCACAGACACTTGTCATTCTTGTTACAGGGCTGACAATGCTGGTGTTATTTGCAACTTAGCAGACATGATTGAAAAAAGCTACTTGAATCCATCAGTAATGGGCATGGCTGGTGTAAACAGCTCTTCCGGTTTCCATGCAGTGTTGCCAACTATTTTAAACCAAATGCTCAAAACTGTTCTTGTTCCAAATTTATGTTTCTGTCATCAACCATGGGAATGAGGATGAAATATAGTGACTGATTCAAAATCCAAACACTGATTCAAAATTTGTCAAAATTTGCTCAGAGCGTTACGATATTTGCCGCCACCTCAAAAAATCCAGCGACACGATTATTCTTACGATTTCTTTGGGGGTATATTGATAGATTATTCGATATGTAGCTATTATGTGCCTAGTTTACACAGCCTGTTACATTTTTATTCTCACAAAACTCACAAATGCAATGTCTAATTAAACTCTTTGAAAACTGCATATCCAGTATCCCAACTGGGACATTTAAATACGAAAAATACAATTTTTTAAATAAAATAAATAAATAATGGACACATTATTAGAGGTTACAATGACTGTATTTCATCAGCCAAAGTGCTTTTTATCAATTCCACGTTTTCTCTTTAAATGCACTGACAAGTTTGCCGTATTTCCCAAGTGTTTTAGCTGGCACTGGCAGTGTTTATAAATTACATGGGTATTCTGCCCATTTTCCCCAAATACAAAATATTTGCACACCCACGATTTGCATCCAACAGCAGACACAAAATCTGTGTCTTGGACGCACTTGGGCGAAAATGCGTAGCGGGCGTCACATTACATGAACATGTACAGAGTATCTATATATTTTACGTACCTATATAAAAGTATAGGTACTATGTAAAAGTATCAATATTTTACGTGTGGCATCGATGCATCGTATCGTAAGACATTTGATCGAAACATCGATCCATATCAATGTATTGTTACACCCCTACTAGTCACTTGTCTCTACAGGGGTTTAAAATATTATTAAATCTGGTGGCAAAGTCACCAACTGGCAACACTGTTTCCCTGTTTGAATGTTGAATAGAGACTACTGCCACCTGCTGCTATGGGAGAATTATATTCTCTCATGCAAGTGCAAAGCATACACGCTATTTGGCAGAAGTCTGTAAATAAAGAGACCTTAGTTACTGTGCTTTGGGTCAGATATTATTCTCATAAAAGCCGCTTAAAAATGCAATATACATGGCAAAATTGCACCAGGAGAACAAATATGATATTAACAATATCCCATAGAATAAATACCCCAAGGCATACAATAATTCCATATAAAATATTCACGACTTTAAATTGATAGAAATTGATTAAAAGAAAAACAGTTAATAACACTAGGTAGATTTGCATGGAGCATTTTATTCCGATTGTAACCAGTTTAAACGTCAAATCCGAATGAAAATGCACCATGTAAATACCTCAATCATAACAAAAAGGTCCAAACCAATTGAAATTTAATCATTTAAGAGAGGTGGAATAAACCTTTTCTTAAACCGATCTAAAGAAAAATTCCGGGTTAACCAGGGTAAATCAATTACTGGAACCACTAGCTTAAGGGTCAGTACACACAAAGCCAATGAGTGTCTGTCAGGCAACATTGGGTCATCTTTGAGTGTCACTCGAGCTGTTGTTTTTTATATGTTCAGCTCTGTCAGTCCTCATCTGTGGTTTTTCAGCCGACTCTGCAAATTGGTGCTGTAACTTGTTGGCGAGTCTGTGAGACAACAGCTGAAAATCTCTACACAACTAACTACACTGCAATGAAAAGTACTAAACAACAAAGAACACCAACATACACCTCAGCAAACAATATGAGATGATAAAAATATTCAATCAGTTTCTATATGTATGATTTTTTTAATAACTTCTAGTACATTTTCAAATATACAGTTAAATATGGCTTAATATAGTTTACTAAATTAATAAATGACTGAATTAAACTGAAGGATCTAAGGATTTTAAAGTGTTTGCAAAGATGTAACTAACAGTGTGACCTATTAAAATGTTTAACATTTTTAAATGTTGCTTTTTTATATTATTTTTGCTATACTTAGCTATGGTATTTCAAATTAATCTTAGGCTGTGGATTGTTTAAGGTTAGGGTTGTAATAAGGGAAGTTCTACAAATGAAGGCTTCCAATAAATAAAATGTCTTTGCTTGGTATAATTACACCGGATAAATTTGTTCATATACATTTGATGCATGTGGGACGGCATTAGAGGCAATGGCGACAGGATGTTTTGGGGGGGGGGTTTAAACTATTCTGTTAACACAGATGAAATCATGAAATGATCAAATAAACAATTTAGCATCATTACAAAAAATTATTTGACCACTCAATGCTGAGTCAAAAGAGTTGATATTAACTATATATTTCCTTGGAACTCTTAAAACCAGCCAATAATGTTCCACAACTGGCTGTTAGTTTCTAGAGAAATACTTGACAGGCCTCAAGTAATTATAAACTAAATTGTTTTAAGAAAGGACTTCAAAGACAGAAAGATGGGAAAAGAGGTACTGTACTTACCCTAATTTTACTTAACTTCATTTGGATCTTTTTGGACACAAAGTCCACCCAGTGCCTTTCCCTGAGAAAATCCCAAGCAATGCGACCTATGACTGCATTAAGCCATGAAACAGAATCATCCTCATACACAGGGCTGCTTGGTAACTGTTTATGAAAGTCAGAAACAAAAAATGGCTTGGTTATGGCTGGCTGGACAGGAAAGTACATGAACATGTATACACAAAAACACACAAAGCAAGACCTTTTTGCCCACTTCAGGGCTATCATGTGGACTCTGCACTGGGCTGGTTGCAGGACTGTTGGCTGTCTGTGGCGATAGGTAATTGGCCATATAGATGTTGTAGTCCATGAGGGGCTTACGTTTGGCACTGACTGTCAGTTCTCTCTGTCTGAGCTGAGAGCAAAGCAACTCATCCAGGCTTCCTCTGCTACTACTGCGACTGTGTGACAGTGGCACAGCTAGAGAAAAACAATTACGACATGCCTGTTAAGAGTAATCATAAGCTTTATGCACATTTCACCACAAGGTTAGGACAGTTACACAGTAAGACAGTTAATTCCATAATGCACACAGTGCTGGCCCACAGAATGATGTACAGGTAGATACATGTACTGTACAGGTAGATGGATGTTATAATCTTGGTAACTGTAACTGTGTATAGCTGATGTTATTGTCTCTTTATGATTTATTGCTTCATTATTTTCCTCACCCTTGTAAGTCACTTTGGATAAAAGCATCTGCTAAATGCCTAAATGTAAATGTAGACACACAGTTTTCCATACAGCAAATGTGACTTAAAGGGATATTCCATTGGAAAATGAAAAATGGACCCATAAATTGCCATGTTTCAAGACATGCTTATCAGGATATTAGTACATGGTGACAATAAACAGAGATAAAAAAATAAAGAACAATGAGTAAGTGATATACGGAGAAAAGTTCAATAGGGAAGCACCTGTGCTCTTTTCTTGTGTTCTTAGTACTTGAATGTTACAACTGCTGTATTTGCACTATAGTAACACTGGACTCTTAAATTCAATGTTTTCATTTTTAGTTTTCCGTTAACTTGTTCTTCAATGCCTTGTTGAACATCTTGCACCTGTTGTATTTGCATTATAGTACTGAACTTTTAGGTGCAATGGTTTTTTTTTCTATTTAACACATTTGCCCTGACGCATGCCCAAATTCCACGTGTAGTGGCAGCAGAAATCTGAATTACAACCTTTTTTAATTTGACTCCCAAGCGTTGTATGAGTTACTTTTATGGTGGATGCACTTTTCTGAGCTTCAAAATCTCACACGCAATTCATTGCCATTTTTAAGCTAGAAAGAGCCAGGATATTATTTAATATAACCCTGATTCTGTTTGGCTGACAAAAAAAAATATATGCCCCTAGGATACCTTAAGAGTGAGTAATTAATGGGACATTTTTTATTTTCCGGTGGCATATCCCTTTTAATATGACTTGCAATATAGCACAAGTCTTAAACAATTTTTAAGGTATTTGCTAGACCTTGACAGACACCACTGACCATTTCATTCTTAGACAGCTTAGACATTCTGCTAAAAATCTTTTATTGCGTTTCTTAGAAATTAAAAAAAAAAAAAAAAAAAAAAAACAGTAGGTAACAGAATTTTTTATTACTGGGGTGACCATCCTTTAACTTACAGCTTTTGCTTCTTAGAAGACTTGAAATCTTGTTTACTGTCTCAGACTTGTGCTTGGAGGCTAATAAGATCCTTCTGAACCATTCTTCTTTGTCTCTTCCTGTTCGTCCAAATAGGTAAAGGGTGACAAAAGATTCTTCTATCTCTCCCTCTTTCGACATTTCGGAATTTTCTCCCTCTGCTTTAGCTATAAAGTCATCCTGTTTACCCAGCTCAATGCAGATTGGGTATTTTTTGTTCCAAATGCGCTTTCTGGCAAGCTTTTGGGGAACCAAGAAAATCTGGAACATGTAACATTTTATGAATCAAAATTATTAGACAATCATATATAATGCACACACACAATACAATGCGTACACATACAATACAATGCATACAATATCTGCAATCCAAACCTTGCTGTCTGTTAGATTGTAGATTCTCTGACTTATAAATGTAATATCTGGTTTACGTTCACTGTAAGAGGCCCGGCGGGGGATATTCTTGTTGGGTTTAGAGAGACGCAGCATTGAGCCCTCCAGACGCACAAACACAGAACGAGTCAGAGTTGCATGAAAGGTTTCTGGGTCATAGTCCTGAACCTCATTCATCCAGCCCTGCAAGAACATTATAAAGAATTAAATATATTGACAGGGTGATCACAAAACACAAAATGCTGCCAAATTAGTATTGGTTTTATTTCACTGATGCTTTAGTACAATATTTTTAGCATAGCTAGCACTAAAGACAATGTATATTATAACGCTCTAAATCATCCCACAAACCAACTTGCTAATTAGCTGGTTCTGTCAAGTCTCTGTTGATCAGGAATGCAACAAGGCATGGTTTTGAAAGCAACTTTGAAGATAATGTAGTCTGCACTCTTAACGTTTTATGAAAACGTTACTGAACAACATGAATCCTAATAAAGTTTAAATAGTTTTTATATTTAATATGCAAAAGAAATCAGCCAGATGCCGTTATATTCTAGGAAACAATTTATGAGTTGCAAAACAAATTTGCATATACAAATAAACTAATGTAACATCGTAATTTTTCCATTCATTAGAAATATACAAATGATAATCTGCTTTGACTTTCTGCATTCTATCAACAATGGTGGTCAATCTACATTGCATTCTATCAACAACCTATACTGTTTGCAAAATGCATACCAACCTTAAATACATCTGGCTCTTTGATATCGAGATGTGCCACATTGCAAAGGTCTTTCTGATATATATCTGTTCCTCTGGTTCGTTTGGGGCCTGCTAACCACACAGCACCAATGGCTAACATAAACCCTAGTGCTGCCCCCAAGAGCATACCACCCACGTAGGGGGACAAAGGCAGCACAAAGTATCCATAAACCATGACAGTCAAAGTCATTAAAGTTTTGTGTGGGATGCTTTGAGCTGGTTCTCCATCTAGGTCTTCTTTACCAAAGATGTCTAAACTCTGATTACTTGCTTGGTTTATAGAATCATCTGTAGAGTCACCCTCTGCTTCTGTGCAAGATTCAAACTCATCACTGTAAAGCTCACAAAACTCTTCATCCTCTTGTTTAGCCAGAGCTGACATAGAACATTTATCCAAATCCAGAGATGTCGAGCTTGGTTTGGTAGTCCTGGAATCGTCTGCCGATGCCAGCTCAACTATACCAGGAAAAGTACGCTCCTCTTCCACATCACCTTTCTCCTCTTTGATAGTGTAGTTTTTGTTACTTTCTAGGTCACCATTAAGGGTGGAAAGACTTCTCATCTCAGAAACACTGGATGAAAGTGCTTTTGGCCTGTAGATACTTGTACTTTCATCCCCAATTAATTTACTGATAAGATTTAAAGGGTCTGAGATAGCCTCAGACAGACGACGCTTAGTGTCTTCAAAACGTGCCTCTACCTCAGATACTTTAAAAGAATAAGTCTGGTTGTCAGTTGAGGTTAATGGTGAAGAGGGTACAGGTTTGGAGTCCCCAGGCTGAGTGAACTGCCTAAAGAGTAACCGTGACTCGGTTGAGCGGTTTGACCCAGAACAATCCTGAGTGGTGTCTGTAGACAATGACTTGACAAGACCTTTCAACAGCTTGTGATGGCGTGTGGATGGAGCAACAGGAATGCCCTCTCGTGGCTCAACATCAGTAGAGACAGACTTTATGAGGCTGAAGATAGCCTTATTCATGGAGGGCAATGATACAGATTTGGTGGGGGAAGAATGGGTTGTGTTAGAAGGACCAGTTCCTTTTACAGCCATAGCAGAACCTAACTGAGCAGAGATACAGACACTTTCTTCCAGACAAGGGTTGTGTTGACTTGAGATAGATGGAAGTGTTTTAGATTCAACTGAAAGTACAGCAACATCACTGGCAGAATCAGTTTCATTTTGATCAAGAATAAGGTGCTCTTTGGCCTCTAGTGCTGTTACAACCTCTTCACTGTCATTCACCTGTGTGTCGTATAACTGCTCTTCCTCATCCTCATCCTCTTTACAGAGAGCAGAAAAATGAATTGTAACAGTATTTTGGGACTGTGAACGCTGCACTTGCAGTTTATGGGTGGAAGACGTCCTTGAGGTGGAAAGCAGTGGTCGATCAACATGGTCGCTCTGCAAACTACTCATGGTGTTGCTATCTTTACTTCCCACCTGTAAGCACAGAAAGAAAACATAGCACCTTTCTGATTGGAACAAAACATGAAAAAAAAAATGAAAACGAATGAAAGCTTTCAAATGCTTATATACCTGTTAGGTTAGTTTAAATTAACATAACTATTATAACTGACTGTACAAATGAACAACCTCTCTTCTGAGCTAAACCACATTGAAACAAAAGCAGCAGTTGCTGAAATTTTGCTCATTCACTTTCCATTATCTCTTCACAGAAAATGGTTCTTGTGATGTCTAATAATAAACCCTGTTCTGTATTGATTCCCTCACAGTATCACCCACAAAAGGATGGCAACATTTAGATTATATTGCACTGAAATCCATCCTGTGCATAAAGTCAGGACATTTTGATATATAAGCATTGTGTAAACTGTAAACCAGAGCTGCCTGTTTCATTGGGGAACTTTTGCACAGGGCTATTTCACACAGAACTATTTTTAAGTACAGGCTGTTAATTTGTTATGTGATTGGATAATGACCTCTGCCTTTCCCCCAAAGCCTGTACGGGGCTAGTTTCTATTTCCATGTCAGTAGGTAAACATTGCAACACACAATCACAGTGGCCAAACAAAATCTGCCATGACTTTCCATTTACATCCCACTTACCCTTAGCTCCCTACAAATGAAGAAAGTCAAAACCCAACTAAAACAATTAAGATAATAAACAATTTAATCCTTTCTATGAATGGACACACATACAGGTGTATTAATATTTGTATTATTACAAATTGTATTATAATAAATTTCCTGTTATAAAAGAGTATTGGTTGTGGCATGGATATTAGCTACTGTACATCAACTCATTTTGAAAAACATCTACCTATAGATAAGAGTTCCTGACAATGAAACTCTTCATTTTTTAAATACATGTAATTTATTCACAACTATGTATACAAAATTATTATTTCTAAAAAGAGGACTTTGCATGAACAGTGAAGGAAAAACAGGCAACAAAGTACCCACCATACATGAGAATTCCTGCAGTATTGTTTAAAAACATCTGAGATGGATAGTCCAAAGTTAAGAAAATGCAGTACTTGCATTTAATTTTCCTCATGATTATTTACTTTTAAATGTAATATGCAGATGTACAGTGCATTCAGAAAGTATTCAGACCCCCTTCACTTTTTTTATTTTATGTTGCAGGGTGATACTACAATTGTTTAAAATAATTTGTCGATTTTTTTTCATTTTTTTAAACTACACATAGTACCCTATAATGACAAAGTGAAAAACAGAATTTTAGAACGTCTGTAAATTTTAAAAAGAAAAACTGAAATATCACATTTAAATAAGTATTCAGACCCCTTACTACAACCCCGTATCTAGTTGAAGCACCTGTTGCAGCAATTACAGCCTCAAGTCTTTTTGGGTATGATGCAAGAAGCTTTGCACACCTGGGTTGGAGGATTTTCTTTTATTCTTCTTTGCAAATCCTCTCAAGCTAGGTCAGGCTGGGGACCGTGGGTGGACAGCCAATTTGAGGTCTCTCTAGAGATGTTCGATAGGGTTCAAGTTAGGGCTCTGGTTGGGCTAGGACATTAACAGAGTTGTCCCTAAGCCACTCTTGTTACATCTTGGCTGTGTGCTTGGAGTCATTGTCATGTTGGAAGGTGAACCTTCGGCCCCAGTTCTAGAATGAGGAGCTGCATTGTATGATTTGTGGTACCACTGAGCATATGATTCAGCAGCACAAGAACACAATTTAGCAGAAGCAAACAGCTGAACAACACACACTCTGTGTATTTACTACTGAGTTCCTGATTCACATAAACACTCATGACAACAAGCCTGACCTGACTGTTTATACTTTATACTTGGTAAATTTGAGTAAATAATAAGCAACAATAACCCAAATGGCATGTATCAGAAACAAAGACTGAGAAACTACTAGACTGAGACTATTTGAGCAATGAAAACAACATGTTGAAACCATTGTTTCTAAAACAAAGTTGATAGAACCACATGTTGTTTTAGGGAAAAGAACTCTATTTAAATTTGTTGCCTTTTAAAAAATGTGTTGTGTACTACATTGTCCAAAAAAAATTAAAAAAATAATCATATGCAAGCTGGCCTCCATTACTCTTGTAAAGGTGGTTCTAGTTCATCTGTTTGATATTTGAATTGATAAGGCAAAACTGATTCCATTGTTACCCTTTACCTGAGAGCTGAAGCTTGCGGTTATAGTAAGGCAGGACATTTCCAGGACATAAGCAGGTGACCAAGCACAACAAATCATATTAACAGATGAGATTAAAAGTTTTATAACCGTTAGGAAAAGGTGGCTTGCTCAAGCACACCTCAGTTGTTCCCTGCCCACAATAGGAATTGAACCTGCAACCTTCGGTTTACAAGTCAAACTAACCATAAGGTCACGACTGCTCCATTATAATGAATTAGCCACAAGTAACAATGTTCAATTCAATGTTAAATTACTACTTGTACATGTCACTTTATTTATTTATTTAATGCTGAGATATGGCTTATTCATTTCATTACAAGGTTGCTAGGGAACTCTAAATGGTTCCTAGCTTGACATTCAACAAGCTAAAACTAATCATTTTCGTTGACAATCATGATCCATATTTTGACTGAACTAAACTCTGCAGGGTTGTTGCTTTTCATTGTCAAAATGCATAGTGATTGTGTGACATTCATCTGTGCACTCATCTAATGATCAAGTTCCATTAATTTGTTGGCCTTTATAGGCTTAAAACACTTGTTTGAGCAACTCTTGTGAATGTAAGTAACAGCCTAGAAACAACTGTTTCTAACAGAAACAGTCATTTTAAAAGAAGTTAAGGACATATTTAACATCAATAATCAAATATTATTCCAAATGGGAAATATTAATAATTGATTAGGGTCAATAAATTATTTGGGGAACCTGATCAATGCAATACATTGATTTAACACTGTTATAAAGCATGTAGCAAAGATCAGAAGGATTATGGACTTCAGGTTATGAGCATGAGCTACCACAACATCAAGTGTCAAAAAACAGACGCAACCAGAAAATACTATTGTTATGGATTACTGTAGATAACCAATAGTTTCACAACTTGGTTATTGTGCCAATTAATTACCAAAACCGGTGTATTAATCAACCTTTAGGTGAAACCATTGCTGCATATTGTCTATGATGAAGGTTTAGTGGTGTAAATTGCTTGAATATTACTACACTTACATCATTTTACATTAGCAAAAAGGGAACATGACAAAGGCCATAAGAAAACGAATCAATATCAGCTTGGCTTTTCAGAGATGGCAACAACAGAATGGATTTTAAACAGAGCCAAAATTGTTTTTCAGTAACAGTCACTGCAGTTTTTTCCCACCCCCTCTATCAAAGAAACTTTTAAACAATGTTTATTTTACATTTATGTTAGTGCAAGTTAACCTTGGCTGCAGCAAGTGACATGACATCTTCTGAAACAGGACTTTTAAAAAATATACAATGCAAATAATGACTTTTAAACATTACAGTGGCAGATAACTCTGTTGTGCTGCATAACTGCCGCAGCCTGCTGTCAATAGAGTGTAACCCAGTAAAGTCATTCCTCTAAGATCTTTCAAAATCTTTTCCTAATGACGGAAGAAACTCTACTAAGTTGTCAACTGCAGTACATTATATTTTCAGTAAACAGTGTTATCAAACATAAAGGTGTCTAATGAATTTGTAACGTCAAGGTGTGCCACATTATAAAAGCAAGATTACTCACCTGACATCTAGGCCATATTTTCAGTACAAGACTTTGAAATGTCTTCTAAACAGGTCATCCAAGTAAAACAACATTTCAAGTCTGGCAAGTAAAACAACCCTTTTTGAAAGACCAGATTCTTGAAATTTTTTTTCAGAAATATGCAATTGTTATTAGAAGGTTTATAGAGTAAGCTGCTGGGAAGATAAGGCCTGTTCAGACCCAACTTCAGAAAAAAAGATTTCTTCCTTCAGTTCCTCCATGCTGATATGAAAGACGCAAGTCAGATGTTTGAAAGTTAAAACTGCCATACAAGCCCTTCCTTGACAACTATAAAAATAGATTAAGTACAGTTCTAAGTTACAGTGTTAGTTATCTTTTCACCAACACTAAAGTCCACATACCAAGCTTACTTGCCTTGACCCACAACAATAACAGTAAAGAAACTGCTTTATAACCTAGCTAGGTCACAAACGGCAAAATAAATGAAAGACCAGAAAAACACTATCAGTGACAAGTTTCAACAAAGACAAAAACATATTTATATTACTTCAGGATTCTCCCTCAGCAATCAGTTGTTGTTTAAACAGCACTTATAATTGAACTGGGCCTAGAGTTTGACTCCAGACAGCTGAAACTAATCCCTTGAGGACATAATGTAAGGCATAATTTAATTCAGTTTAAAACCATGTACAGAATATATTTGTCTCTCAAAAATATAAAGTGGTCTCTCCACTATATAACAGATGTAAAGTAGCATGGGGATCATTAATTCACACACAATGGTTGTGTAATAATTTACAGCAATGTTGGGAGAGAGTTTTTCTAAAGAACTCAAACAGAAACCTAAACCATGTTTTCTCTCAGTTATCCCTGGGATATCCAGTAATTTTGTGACGTTTGACATTTATAAAAGACAGCATACATGATCTGGTATGATAATTGCCAAATAGCTGTTTTACAAATATGGAAAACTGATTTGGTGCTTAATTTTGAAAAGCGTGCTAGAGATCTTATGAATATGCTAGCATTGGAGAGGATACATTAATAATGACAGACCTGGGTTTTTTCTATTTGGGATAATGTGTACAAGCAAAAACACCTAAAAACAGCACTGATAGAATCCTACTCCCATTTCTCCACACCATTTTGGAACCAGAAACTACAATTAGTTTGTTGTCTGTTTAGTGTACTAGTTAGGTTAGTATACTGGTTAAAAGGGCTGTCAGACTAAAAAGGGTCAGAGTGTTCAGTGAAAAAGTGATAACTGAGATCATGATGACAAATGAAAAAGAGAGGACCAAGAGTGGAACAAAGAAAGCCATAGGGGGTTTTGAAAGACATGGGGGTTAGGCGAATTCACAGGTATGGTACACTGAACATGAACATTGTGTACATGTGACCTCAAGTCTGAGGTCCACTCCTGATGCAAGATGGGTTTAACATAATTTTTAAAATAGAATATCAAAAACAGTGACAAATAATGACACAGACTGCATAAGAGAGAAACATTTCTTTTTCTAAGGTGTTATGGATACTGTTATATCACTGCTGAATTAGGTTACAATGTCATAAAATCTACTTAAACACAGAAATGCTCCAGTTTTTAATGAATGCAGTTTTTGTTTTTCACACAGTCTAAAGGTTTTACAAAATGAAAAGCCCTAGCGTAACATCATTTTACACTGACAGAATTATAACACAGAACTAATAACATGCTAGAAACTTCCAACAGATTGAGGGCATTGCGTTAGTAGTGCAAAGGTTGTGGGATCGATTCCCAGGGAACATACATACTAATAAAATACATACCTTAAATGCACTGTAAGTCTCTTTGGAAAAAAGTCTGCCAAATGCATAAATGAAAATAGAAAATATTAACCACACTGTGTTCTATACCTGACTGCCTATTGCCATAAAAATGTTACCATTGTCGTTTCCAAAGCATTACAGGATTCCACAATGCTAGCACAAAATAGTTGCTAGTTTTAAAAATAGAGTTTTTAAAAGGTAGAATGTGATTTCATAAAAGTATATATACGTTTCCTGCTCTAATTCCCCTTATACTGTGTAGGCTACCTCCCTGTCCTCATTTTATTTACATTTACTGAAATGTGAATTTTGGTTGCTTTTAGATACAAGCATGACATATATTTTGTATGTCACTATTATGTCATTTTTTAGAATATGGAATGCAGATTGTTGAGAAATGACAGACATGATTAAACAGATCATACATGAAGTCAGTAAACACTCCGAAAAGGGGATGAAGCATAAAGTGTTTTTGCAAATTGTAAGCTAATTATATGCTTCAGCATGATCAACATTAAGTAATTGACCTCATATCCTCTAAACGCAAAATCCAAACTAATTGTGACCATTAGTGACCACTGGGGCGCAAAAAAACCCCAAAAAACTAAGCAATATAAAATGTATCAATCATCTACAGATACCTACGATACACTACAAAAAGGTAAAAAGGCTTTTTTATAGACCAAGCTATTCTTACACATCGCATCATGAATTGGAAAGAAAGCATGAACGTAAGCAAGGCTGTATCTTTGCAACATTTTGTTGTTTTCAACTAACTTGGCATATTTGGTGCATTAGAATTTTACATTTCATTGAAAGCTTTGTTTAATTCCACCTAGGTCATATGTCAGATAAAGAAGTTCTTAAAAACGTTTTGAATAATTTGAAAAACTTTTTGAATAATGCATGAACAAATCAGTCGGCAGGCCCACCAAAATAAATGTAAGCCTTTGTATCACTTTGGCATGCTGAAACAACTTCTGGTATGTGGCATTTGCACAACATCCTAACTACACAACCCCAGTTTTATGACAATGCCAACTACTGGTCAAAAGTTACGGTTTTAAAAGCTTTTTATTAAAATCATCAGCAGTGATGTCCAAAAATATTTCACTTCATGCCATTGGTGGGCTTGACACCATAAATTGCTACTTGCAGCATAATAAATTTTATGAATTTGTCAAAAGAATCCATGCAAGATAATATTTTTTACCAAGACAACAGGTGGGTAAATCAAATGGATCTGGTACAAAATGTGGGTGGCAGTAAGGAAGGTGATGACATTGGTCAATACTAGCATATAAACAAATAATAAAAAAAATTATAATGTCTCACACTGTGCAGACATGTGAAATGTTTTTAAAATGCAGACAATGAAACACCATAGTACACCACACCACACCACACTGACTAAAGAGAGTTTAGAGTATGTGGACTTAACTAATGCTTTTGGAGTCACTGCTAGAACAAATTAGGACAGGGCATATGCTGTATTTGTATACAAATATTTTGTACAAATAAATTGATTATGCCCATATATACATAATATTTCAAGTTCATTTTGACTGTATATTCCAGGATAATTTTGACAATAAAAAGTCTTGCATCCAAAGAGAACAATATTATGCCAGTTATAAACATTAAAAACTATAAACATTTGAACTAATGAACTGGAAGCATTTAGTTTAAGCAGGTCATTTTCAGGCCTGTATTAAAGGCTTGTAGTATTTATTACACTGAAAAAGCCCTCATGCTAAAAACGGTCAGTTCCAATACTAACTGTCATAAATCAATGAGGTTTCTTGTGTAAAAAATCCAGACTCACTTCCTCAGCTTTTATTATCATTCAGCTCCTACATCCTTCACATGTGTAGTGCCTGGGTTTCTCACTGTTGATATTGGTATACTTAACACCAATACATTCATTAAGATTCAATAAATTTCATGTTCATGCTTACACCCATTAATGACTAATGCCATTCTGTGTCAACCAAAGGTCCATGGCTCAAGTTTTTGATTTTTGAAATTTAAATTTTTTTATCATCATTTAAATAAAATATTTATGATATTTAAATGATGATTAAAAAAAATATTTATGATTTTATCATAAATAATGATAAAATCCGGGATATTAAACGCCGTTCATGAATAGTCATGAGTAATCCACAAATGTGTAGGGTGGAGGGGTCATAATTACAATTTTCCTCTAACATTTGTAGCCATATTAGAAAGGGTTAAAAAATGACTTAAGAAATAAGCAGCATCATTATTTTATTTTTACTCAGATATTGGTAGATCTATTAGTAAAATCTGTTGACTTTAGCTATCCTTGTTGCATTATATGCAAATGGTGACAGTTCAAAACTGAGAAAAAGCCATTTCAGAAAAATTACAATAAAGTAATGCTGTTAATTACGGCCCAAACACTGATGCTGTGACGACCCTACTGGAACTACTTTGTGTTATTATCTCCAAAACAAATCACACTTTGAGAGGTTAAACATGTTGGAAAACTTTTGAAAGATTGCATACGTGTCAAAATTGGCAAATGTTGGTGTGAAGATGCTCAAACTTCACACCAACATCCCACCAACGTGCACCGCGATGTGAGGGCCCGATAAATGCTGCTTGAAGCTTTAATGTGAATTGTTTCTTAAAAGTGGCCAGACCATGTTAATTAGTTCTATGTTATACGCACATATTTGTGCATATGTGCTTTTAACCACCACTGGTAGACAGTATTGGTTTGAAAAAGACATTTAAGCCTTTCATTTAAGCTGTATAGCTGTACATTTCTAAAATCCAAAAGTAAACTGAAGGTACTGCAAGAGTTAAATAGTTGTCTCCTTCATAATAACAGCATATTTCAACTCTCAAAATCAAAACTTTAAAAAAAAAAGTTATTAAAAATATTGTTTTTATGTGAAAGGTACATTTCTGGCTTCAACATTATTTGTTCTCCAGACATTCCTCTTCAGAAGAAATTAAGTACCAGATTTTTGCAAAGAAACCCTGGTTATTGAAGACTGAAAATGTGTACAATGTTTACTCAAGGAGCTACATTTGTTTCCAATATCTCTTGCCTGTAACCATACAGGGCCTTAAAAATGTAGTTCCCAAAGGAATAGTTGGTTAAGAAGTGTCCAAGAAAAGGACACTTGTTAAGTTGCAGGCATGTAAAATCTGTAAAAAAGAACACAAAAAGTGCTTTTCCTCATTTTTTAACTGTCACCATTGGCATTGAATGCAAAAATAGAATGAACACGGAACGCTAAAGTCAACAGATTATACCAATACATCTACCAATCTATTAAAAATAAAATAATGATGCTGGCATCTTTTCAAGGTAATTTTTGACAACCTCTAATATGGCGCCATATTTTTTACGCCCCTCTACAAAGTAGCGAATTATTCAGTAACTATAAATCAATAGCATTTAATACGTTGGCTCTTATCACTATTTATTTTGGTCTTGCTTCTGTATATTTAAAGAATCTTACATTTGAGCCGGAAAATTGACCAAATTTGTTTGATTTGAAAACACCCAATACTAGTTTAGGGTGAATGTCATGACGTCCTGAATAATGATTAGCTACTTCTCTAAAATATAGGTTTATGTCTGCTTAGAATTGTGCAAAGCTACTGAAGAAACTATAAAAACTGTGAAGCTATAAAACATACAAACACAACGACATTGTGATGCTTTGCTAGACTGAAAACAGGGAATTTATTAATATAAAGTGACCTTTAATATAAAAATGACCACAGTCTAAAGAGAAAAGTAACATTTTAAACCTCGTGTCTCAGACAACTGTCAACGAACCCCGTAAAACATTGATAAAGAACACGGAAGACTACGTTTAGAGTGCACTGCTTCACAACTTCATCCAAAATCAAAGGCTTTCGTTCCAAATCAAAATAATGCTTTACCTTCTGAACTTTATCTTCTTAATCAATCATCTGACGCTACGGTAAATCGCTGTTCAGTTCCCGGTCCGTCTGTAAACAGAACAGTAGTTCGTTTTAAGTGTTTAATCCGTCACATGTCATCGTCAATCCGGTTCCTGAAAAAGCGACACGGATTGACTCTATGCAGACCTGACTAATCGAACCCTGCAACGCCAGACCCATTTCAGCGATTAAATACTTAATGCGCGAAGAGTAGTAATAACAGATATTCTTGGTTCTGTTGACAATCCAACTTCTTGTTCAAGTTGTACAGTTTTTTTGTTTAGGGAGTATAGTTCTTGTTGTAAATTTAGGTTTATTGTTTTTTTTTTAGATTTTTAAAAATGTGTTAGCTGTTCTGTTAGCAAGGAGTGATCTACTTAGTACTACTTTTTTAATTATCCACATACAAACTTTAGAGGTGAATTGTACTTTAAAACATTTTTACAGTGTTCTATAACTGAGGAACAACAGAAAATGTTTTGAAGATATTAGAAGCCTGAGATGATGGATTTATTTTTATTAAACATTCTTGTAATGTGAATGTTACTTTGACTTAACTTTGACTTAAACTCAGAAACATAGCCAAGGTGGTAAATAACACTTATAGGTGTCAAGGAAGCAGGCCCGAACCTGTGTTTATTAATAACTCTCAGTTTATTTAGAGAGTTAATGAACAATAAATGAACAAATGTCGTCTTACGCATACTTACTATTTTCTAATGTCCTTCCTTTTCTTTGTGTCATCCTCCCACATGACTATAATCGGCAGAGCTTTCCAAACTCCAGTAAATACACAGTACTCTGACAACAAGGTTTACTGAAGTACAGCAGCATTAATAAAAGTAACTGGATTGTAATGCAATGAATGGTAAATAGCAGATAACAGTCTTAAACCAGAGCAGTGATTAAGCATTTTCAACTTGCAGATGGCTGAAGAGGCACACAAGGAAAGAGACGAAGAACTGTTCATGGGATATATCCAAAAGAGACTCTTCAGGAGATTGAAGCAAGTAATCCAAGAAGGTAAGTAACTCAAATGAGATGAGACAGTAAGTGACTGTGAGTGTGTGTGTGCCTTTTATTGGAGCAGTGAATGGTACGTTAAGGGGTAAGTAATAGTGATCAGTATTCTGACTGTGACTGTGAGGGGCTTGTGAGCTGTGAGCTCAGTGTTTCCGTGAATGATGCATTAACAAAAGTACAGTTCACCTGCAAAATCCTGAAAATGTTTTGGGGACATTATTTACGTAAGATTATAAAATGTTCTTTAATAAAACATCGGCACAATGCTCTATAATAATAAAGGAAGACCTTAACTACATAAAATTGTACATAAAGATAGGCTAATGATTTAACTCATTAACTGCATTGTAAAGTAACGTAAGTATTTGGATATTACACAAATTTACTAGCAGCTTTTATTTTTATTGGTACTATGCCTGTTTTTGTTGTTTAATGTTTTTAATGCTATATGTTTTAATGTAACCTTTTGCTATAGCAATATCATGCTGATTATGCTGAATTAAAGTGTCAGTGTACTGTTTTGCATGCAGACATGTTTTGTATGTAATGCCACAAATGTAATAGTGTACTTTAGGGGGAAACAGGAGAGTACAGGAGGATGTAGAGGAAATGTACAGGAGTTGTGTGTCAATGTGCCTTCACTTTCTAATGCATAATCTCTGTTTGGAGATGAACTCTCAAGTGCTGTACTCATCGTGAGCACTTCACAGTAAGGACGCTTCATTTACACCTGGGTCTTTTCTCCAGGAAAGGGGGTCAGTTCAAGTGGAAATGTGTCACACCACAATATTGTGTGTCCATTCTCACCTGATGCCCTTAAGAGATTGTATTGCCAACCCTACCACCTACAGTGTTTCAGAGAACAGCATTCTCCACACTCAATGTAGGTTTTTAATCCATATGCACAGTTTATTAGATGAAAGATAGGCAAAAATGAAAAGAGGCAGTATTGTAGTACAAGAACAGGAACAGGCTTGATAACCAGTAACGTTACTCCAAAAACAGCAAACAGACACCAAACAATAATCCGAAACCATGGTCAAAGTACAGGCAGAGAATCATACACATGGCAGTTAAACAATACAAAATATATAGAAACAAACAGGAAGTGAGGCAAGAAGAAATTGACAGAATAACTGTCAATACTTGGGAGATGTCATCCTCTAGTAGTCAGATGTATGAATCATAGATGTTACAGATTCCGGTCCTCTATGAACACGGTCCCTTGGTGTGGGTGCGGGTCGATCTGGGTGTGACTGGTGAAATATGTCTTTGGTGGCCACCCATGATCTCTCCTCAGGACCATAACCTTCCCTGTATCTGGCCCCCACGATGCCTGGAGTCCAGAATCCTCCTCGTCAAATAGGCAGGGGCTCCATCAATCTCCAAAGGTGGAGGTGGTTCCATGCCCTCATTAGGGGGGCTAGGAGCAGGGTGGATTGGTTTTAACCAAGAGACAAATAAAAAAAAAGGGAGAGATACGATAATGAGTAGGAATATCTACCCTGTACATTAGTGGGCTGAGCTTCCTGCTGGGTCGCCGCAACCATAGCTCCTGGGTGGATAACCAAACCCTCTGACCAGGCTGTAAGTTTGGGTGGGGTCACCTTCTATGGTCTGCTTTGATTCTTTGGCTTTTGATCGCGCATTGCAGCCTGACATTAACGCTGTCCCACACCTGTTTGGTCCTTCTGATCTAGTCATCGACTGCAGGCACTTCAGATAGTTTACCAGACCAAAGGAACATGGGGGCTGATAACCTAGGACACACTGGAAGGGGGTGAGACCAGTGGATGAATGGGTAAGTGAATTCTGCGCATATTCCGCCCAGGCCATGAAGACACTCCAACATTGTTCTTGGCAGCAGCATCTAAGCTATCATGTCAATTCCTGATTAAGCCTCTTAACCTGTCCATTAGCCTGATATAGCCAGAAGTTAAACTCACATTTATATCTAATTATTTACAAAAGGCCTCCCATCCCAATGATGTAAACTGTGGCCCCTGGTCAGAGACTATGTCCTCCAGTAATCCATTAACACAAAAAAAATGTTTTCATGGCGGTAGGTGCAGTATTTACGGATAAATCTCCTGTAGAAGTTTTTTTAAACCATAAAAACCTTTGTAATTCCTTACAGTGGTAGGATGTGGCCACTAAGTAACTGCCTTGATCTTGGCAGAGTCCATCTCAACGGTGACTGATATTTATAGCCTAGAAAGGTAGTGCTATGAACATGGAATTCACATTTCTCTGCCTTAACATATAGGTTGACATACAGGACTATTTTAACATGTTGGATGTATTGCTCATAGTTTAAGAAGATTATGATGCCATCAATGTATGCAATTACATAAAGATGTATAATGTTGTGAAACATTTAATTTATGAAATATAGCTGCAAGCAGCAATTATAGGGTAAAGCCCTTCAACGGCACCAAAGGAAATATCTGTGAACATCTATGAATTTTTGAAAATCTTATGTTTAAAATATGTTTAAAAAACATATGTAAAAACCCTTAAAACACAATAAAACTGCTTATAACTTGTGACCAGTAGGTGTTACCAAATTTCTATGAGGTAAAGACGATGAGCTAGTTATGATTCCCACCAAGTTTCGTATTGATGCACTGATGTTTTACAAATATATAGCCTCAAGTCCTGTTGGCAGGCTCGCCTTCAAAGTTGTTGACGCGGTATACGTTTGACCAATCAAAAAGCTTTTAATATATTTTTGTCAGGGGTGTCTTTAGAAGCTACAAACCAAATTTCGTAGAAATCGGACAAATTTTGTGGGAGGAGGGAAATTAAATATTGTAGACAGAAAACAAGGTACAAAATGGCAAATTTGTTATTGTAGGATTCAACATAAGCCAGCAAAACTAATTATGCATTTGAAATGACAATAGGTTTTTTTTTTCATATGTTATATACATTTTTATAAATTTGTCTTGACCACTAGGGGGCACTGCCCTAAAATTTTACAGGTCCTCTCAGAACATGGCCTCGATAAACCAAGCCAAGTTTCATATCGATGCACTAAAGTTTTGCAAAGATACAGCCTCAAGTCTGTTTGATCAATTAAAAATCTTTTAGTAACATTTTTTCAGGGGTGTTTCTAGATGTTCCTCACGTGTTCCTGTAGCTCAGTTGGTAGAGCATTGCATTAGCAGTGCAAAGGTTGTGGGTTTGATTCCTAGGGGAGCATGCATACTGATAATATGTATAACTTGAATGTACTGTAAGTCGCTCTGGATAAAAGCGTCTGCCAAATGTGTAAAAGTAGGTTTTGAATAAAATTCAATATGGTGGACAGAAAATAAGGTGTAGTATGGCAAATTTGGTATCATAGGACTCGGCATAAGACAGCAAAACTAAAGATGTATGGGAAATGACAATATGTTGAACTATATTCATTATATCTCTTGACCACTAGGGGGCACTGACCTAAAAATTTACATGTCTTCTCAGAACATGGCCTCGATGAACCAAACCGAGTTACATAACGATAGGTTAAATACAGCATTTTATGACAAAATTCAAAATGGTCGGTGGCCAAAATGGCCAACCAAAGAAAACTGGATATTGTTCGACATGCCTCAAGGAATCAATTGAGACCAGCCTCATGATTGTAGGACATTTAAAAGTTATAAGGCAAGATTGCCATTTTTCCTATCTCGGCACCAGCAGGTGTTGAGATTGACACCAACCAGTAGTTGGTGTCAATATGCCTAAGCATTTAGAAGATACAGCCTCAAATCCATTTCTGATCTTCGTCAAATTCGTTATTTGAGCATTTATTGTGCATAATATACCAAATATCATACAAATCGGACAAACGGCCTAGGAGGAGTTAGAAAAATGTTCATGACGGAAAATGACGTCATATGGTGCGTTTGAATCAGCATGAGCTTAGAATTTTGTTTCAAAGAGTCAAAAGTTACGAGCATAAACATGGGTGAAACTATTGGACTGTTGGTGGTGCTAGAGGGCTTCAGTTAGAGACCCCAAATTGGCTATGGTTACAATGGGCTGCAATAGAATCAAAAGCAGAAGAATAAGAATAAGAAGGAGAATACTATCAAATGCAATAGAGGTCTTCGCCCCTTCTTGGCTTGACCTCTAAATATAGCTGCAAGCAGCGAGAGGGTCAAGTGCCCTAAGGGCACAAAAGGAAATATTGGTGGTCATCACTGATGATTAGTTTTGAAAAATAGGCTTAAAAAAATTTAAAAAGTAAAATTACTCACAACAAAATGAAATGATTGATGTGTCTGTGATAGACGATGCGCATACCGGAGTATTAAAAAAAAGTAGGCACTAGGGTAATAGTGATGCTTTTCTTCGCAAGCCCCTCTAATAATAAGAAACCAACAACAACATAAAGGGATTTTCGCCCTTCTGGGCTTAACACCTTATAAATACTAATGGATGAAATGGGTTTGACCCCAATAACAGAAAAATGAATGACACCTATCTTAATTACTAGTTGTCAAAAATATCATGGATTATTAAAACTTTCTAAATCATGGAAGATTTAGAAAGGTATCTCTCAAAAATTATACTTTTTTAAAATGATAACTTATTTCAAATAAGGCCAAAGTCTTGAGACATTTTTCACTTGTTTTGGCTGTAGGTCATAATTAGCCTGTGCATATTCCAACTTATTTTGCCAGAGTTTTGTGTTGCTTAAAATAAATTAACATGTTGATAACACATAAACAATCTTTCATAATGATCTCAATTACATATAGGTGCCTACTGTATGCATTAGTGAGTGAGGTGGTGCTAATGGGATAGGTGAGTATGAGACTGGGAGGGAAAAATCATAGTATTCTCGCTATAAAAAAATTACACTACACCACTGCCTAACCCTTTTTTATCATCAATCAAATGCATAATTTATTAATTTAATAACATCTAAGGACTTGGGAGTCTTGCTGCTGTAAATAAACAACATCCATTGACATTGCGGTTTATAGTTTCTACTTATCAAAAATATGACAGGTAAAAAACAGAAAATTAATTATTGCTAAAAATATACATAAGAACGAAACCTTTCCAAAAGTATTGAACAAATTCACAATGTATTTTGTCTGACACGATGCATTATTTCCAGGTAATTAATAGAGTTTTTGAAATATAATTATGTATTACTACCACATATAAGTCAAACGTATTGTTTCTAGTATTTTTTGTTTTATCTCAAAATACCTATTACATAAAGAAAATCAATATTGGAGTAGGTATGCTTTTTAAAAATATTTTACCCCTGTTGGCTCTGTCTGTCTTTCCTTGTCTAACAACTATAAAAGAGAATATGTTTATATCTCCTTCTTTAACTAAAATAATCTCTTTAATAAATTTAATTGAACTTGGTGGTTGCCCTAATTATTCCTCCTTACAAATAAGGTTAGGAAATCACATAGAAAAGTATACATAGAATACCAAATAAATTTACAAAAATTTGATATTGACAAGTGATATTGAAATAAAATGCTCTTTCTTCAAAGGTCCCAATAAAACAGTTTAGCATTTGTTTGGTCCTGCCAAGAGACCCAGTGTTTCTGGAGAAATGTCAAGTTTTATTGTTGACATCATTTAAAAACATTCCTCTTGTCCTATAACCATGTGATCTTAGACATCATTACACAAAGGATGGTGTTTTCATCCTCGGGTATATTTCTGTACATACTCTTTGATGTTAATGGATATTAGTACTATTTATTTTTGCGCAGCAGTAGAGATGATAAAAGTGACCAGTGCAATACTCTCTCTTTATATGCGCTGACCATTTTAAATCTTAAAAACAACCCAACAATTTTTGAGTGCTGTTGCTACCCAAAGTCATGTGGAAACATGTTCCCATGTATACCCAACAGCCAATTACGTCCTATATGCACTGTTTTACATTTGCCCTGTTTATGGTTTATATTATACATTTATAAAATTTGTTTATAGCATATGCTCATAGTATGTTTAAAGTATTTATGCATATCTTTTTATAGTTATGTTACTGTAGTAATTTTGCTATATGTATGAATAGTTTTTGCGGACGATTTTAAAAAGTAATGGCAAATTTTATTTGCTGTTGTGTTTTCTGTTTGTGGATGTAAAAGTTGTGAAATAATTCAAATGCAAACTGTTTGCATTTTCATGTACGACCCGGTCATATTTAAATTGTAATGGCAATTATCCGTTTGCTATTTCATTTCCTTGGTGTTGCGTACTGAGTCTGCCAGAACTCTAAAGCAATCACAATTCTCTTCGCATTTGCATTTACAATGCCTTGCTCACAAACCTGTCAATCAGTGTCAGGGATGGGACTATACTATGGACGTGTTTGTGTTGGGAAGTCATGTCACTCACAGTCGATGGCCTAGAGGGGATATGTCACAAACAGTTAATTGTGCCAATTGCTAAAAACCAAAGGGTCCACTTAAGACTGTCACTAAATATTTCCCCTTAACCACTTAAGTGTTCCCTTAAGTATTGTTACGCGTTGCTACAAAGTCTGTTTCACTTTTAAAAACAGTTTCACTTTTAAAAAACAATAAGGGACCAACACAGCTCTTTTAAACCTCAAACACAATGGCTGATTTCATGTTAACTGCAGAGGAATAGTGAGCACATTTTCAGAGATTGAAATATTTGTTTAATTCTATCACACCATGTGCACTGCATTCATGCAAGTATATCCAAGTAGCCACGTAAATCAATTTGGTTTGAATAAAACACCGGTTTTCTTCATTCCTATTTATGGTGTTTTATTTATTTTCGTTGTAACAGTGTCAACAATCTGTGCTAATAATAGGTTGCTTTAAGTGCCCTATTAAGGGTGCGAATTTCTGTGTAGTGGAATGAAAATGATGCGCTGAGTAGGGTGTTGGCAATCACTAGTAATTTATTTATATTTTATTAGTGGTGTAAACATGTATCATAGTATTTGTAATCATTCGGGTGTCTGTGACATGAATAAACATACAGTACAATGTGTTTTAAAAGACAGTTTGAGTAGCTGTATGTGCTAGTGAAACTTGCTTATCCAGCCGGTATCGCTAGGGAACCCATTACTTAAGGGTTTTCATGCAACTGGGCTGTGATCTTCAGTTCTTCACATTTCCGTGCCACACGCTGACCGCAAAACCGCCAAAATGTAGTCTGAGTACACCTGTAATTTGCACCTGCAGAAATTAGGAAGGAATTTTGACTTATGGGTCATTACTTTTACGGGATGTTTTGTACTCGTGATAAACTGTAATAAAAGGAATGGAACCCACTTCTGATTGTTGACTCCAAGCAAGATGCGGTTTTTCAAAAGATAACCCACATCGAGGGCTCCATTGAAGTCAAAACTGCAGATGTGAACTGTTTGTCTGACACTGTTAATCAACTCCTTTCAGATGTTGCCACTCACACTGAAAAGATCGGTAAGGCTGAATCTTTGATACAACATATGCAGCAGGAGAATGTTTTTCTTAAGTTCAGAGTGGAAGAACTAGAAAGGTACAGCTGTAGATGGTGTTTGAAACTGCTTGGTGTTAAAGAACGTGAAGAGGAAAATGTCAGAACAATCACTTTTTAATTATTTTGCCAGGGTGGTTCCTCAGATCGAAGACCAAAGTTGGAGGAGGCTGAGGATGTGATCCATCTTGTAGGCAAACAATGGCTGGATGGCTTGCCGCGTCAAATCATCATTCGATTCGCAGCTCGGAGGCACCGCATCATATGGATGGAAGCTAAGAATTCTCTCTGACTCAAGGAAAATGGTCTCTTCATCAAGGAATCTCTCTCCAAAGCAGACATTGAAAAGTGGAATAAACTTTGGCCACTTGTACTGGCGACCCTTAAGTAAGGAAAGAAGGCCAGATTCAGCGGTCTCTTTGCTGTTATCAACAACAGAAGAATTCACTGCAGATACAGTTTAGCATCCGTAAACTGACTGTTTCTAAAATGAGTCAGGTTTGATTATTTTTTCTCTGCACATGTTTGCCCAGTTTGAACTGTTGACTTTCTAGGGCTTTTTGACCTTATTCTACTGATTCATAAATCCTTCTTGTTAAAAAACAGCGTTTCAGAACTTTCAGGTTAGGTATTCAGTACACTTTGTGGTTGTTGTTTTTCTTTTCTTTCTTTTTCCCTTTTTCTCTATATAATAGCTACTTTTAGTTCTTAATGGACAAATTCGAGTTTAACCAGTTGAGTAGTTTCTTTAAATGTGCAGGGTTTAAGGGACTACATTAAAATAAATCCATCTTTCTCTTTTCTAGACGTTATAATGCTGATTATAATTATAATTTTTTGTCTTACAAGAAACTCATTTATCTGTGTCTGACTCTAAATTTTGGAAAGCTCAGTGGGGCAACATGATTTATTTTAGTCATGGGTCAAATAAGTCGGTGATGTTCCTATTTTAATTCATAGGGTTAAATAAGATATTGTTGATTATATGTCCTCCCCTGAAAGCAGATGGGTTATACTAACTGTTAAATTAGAAAATGCCATATTTATTATTTGTAATATTTATGGATTTAACTCACATTCTATGAATAATTCTCTTTTTATTGACATCGCTCTTAAATTAAGTCAGTTACAGGAAACAGTCCCAAATGCAAAGCTAATATTTGCAATAATAATAATAATAATTTTAGGGAAACCCCTGATGCTTTAATGGATAGATTTATAACTAAATTTAGACCCCAGTGTCAAAGCTCTAATATTATTAACTCCTTATGCAAATATCTATCTTTACTTGACTGTTGGCGCTATTTTAATAGTAATTCATTTGAATCTACATGGAATAATGCTTTCAGGTCTCTAAAATCAAGAATTGATCTATTTCATCTAGTTTACTTCAAAATGTTCAAAACATCTCCTATCAATATGCTCCCTTTTCAGATCATCTTCTGATTGAGCTGTCCTTACAGACTGTTTGTATATCCAGTTACCTCAGAAGATATGGGAAATTTAACAATTCTCTTTTAGAGGACAAAATTTTTATAAAAAATATTGTAACTTTAGCCTTCAATATTTTTGATTCAGGAAAATCAGACTTAGCATCTAAACGGGAGCTATTTAAATTCAAATTGATAGAATTTGGCAATTAAAAGAAGTAAAGAATTAAAAAGAGAGATTTTAGAAACTAAATTGACTGAATTATTAGACAAAATTGACTTTCTCTTTGGAAGAATTCTCTGTGGAAAGTCCAGACACTCTCTCAAATACAGGAAAGAGATCTTTAGTCCTTTAAACTAAAACTTGATAATTTATATACCAGAAAGGCTAAAGGAGCCTTTGTACATTCTAGAGCTAGGTGATAATAATGGGAGAGAGGAATACAGCCTATTTTTTGGCCTTGAAAAAAGGAATTTTTAAGAGAAATTCTTTGTCTGCAGTATATTAACAACACCATATGCAAGGATTCCAAACTAATTTCAAATTTTGTTAGCTCCTTTTATGAATTACTTTATCAATCTGATTTTAATTTTGACATTTGTAAATCTTTTACTGATGACATTCAAGACTTTATTTTTTTGATTAGTAATTATTTCTAAAACTTTTGTGACTCTGACCTTAGGAAGGAAAAATTATTATCTGTGCTTAAACATATGAAAGTCCAGGTGGACTTTCATTTGAATTCTACCAACACTTGTGGAAGGTATTAGAAGGTCCCATTTTCTTATTGTTTAATGAATGCATTAAAAAGAAGAATTTGGTCACAACTATGAAACAAGTTTAAATCTCCTCAATCCCTAAACCTGATAAAGATGCTCTAAATATAGATAATTGGAGACCTATTACCTTATTAAATTCAGACTACAAAATTTTTGCACTAGCTTATGTAAAAAGATTAAAATCTGGACTAAGTCAAGTCATTAATGAAACACAAACAGGTTTCATGAAAAATAGGCACATTAGTAGTAACATTTGTCTTATTATTGACCTTTTGGACTATTCTGACCAAATTGATTCAGGGACTCAGGTTCCACTCATTGAACGTTTTTGGTTTAGGAGGCAATTTTATTGATATAATAGAAATGTGTTATAAAGATATTAATAGCTCTATTATTTTCAATATGGTAACATCTAAAAGATTTGGGATCCATAGTGGCATATGCCAGGGCTGTCCAATCTCTAACTTTCTTTTTCTTCTAGTGGCTGAACTATCTATTCATGTCTTAAATAATCAAAACATCTTCAGAAATAAGCAAACTTGTGAACGATTGAATTTTATGCCTAGAATAAAAAAATAATAATTGGTTACAAATGATCTTACTATTTTTGGGAGAGGTTTACTTTCCAAAGCTGAAGGCTTTTCTAGGTTTGTTTACCCTGCTCTCTCCCTCCATGTCAGTGATGAAACTTCTAAAGAAATCAACAAAACCTTTCTGGATTTTATTTGGAATAATAAACCTTTTATTGTCCTAATTAAAAAAGGACATTGGTAAAAAAGGACAGATGTTCGATTTTTTTTTTTACATTAACAATACCTTCAAACTAAACTGGTTAAGAAATTGCCAAAGAAATGAAAACTCAATATGTTTTTATTCCGCAGTGCATTTTTAAAACCTTGGAAGCTTACCTTTTCTATTGACTATCTGCCTGGGAAATTACCTATTAAACTATGCAAAGTTTACCATTTTTCCATCACAATTTCTCTCCAAATAAAATGCTTATCTGTAACAACTGTCTCATTACCTCTAAAAATAAGTCTTTACTTTTGCATAATTGGTTTGAAAAAAATATTTACTTTGTCATGGATCTGTTCGATAAAAGTGGAAACATGTTATCTTATGAAGAATTTATGTTCTCATATAATCTGCCTATTTCATTTAAAGAGTTTCAGTTGAAGCTATTCCAAATGGGTTAATACACTTAATGAATGTCCCCTCATGTTTGGAAGACACGAAAGGACACTTCCTAAGCTAATAGTTGATGGTATTAAACTATTTTCTCATTCCTTTAAAAACAAAAAATCTGATTAATTTTTCAGTCCAATCATAAAATCTCTCCTAGAGGAAAATGTTTTTGGAATGCGCAGATTGCTGAAAAAAGCATTGTTAAATACATATAAATTCTGTATATTGAACAAAGTTAAAGAGGTACAATTTTAAAAAATTGTACAAAATTTACCCATGTAAAGCTTTCTTATCAAAGTTCATGGACATTGAAACAAATGCTGTTTTTGTATTGTACGAGAGGAAGATGTGGATAATTTGTTTTACAGCTGTGACTTATCTTTGAAATTTAGTATGAAGTTAATTTTTTTCTGTTTGCCCC
Source organism: Chromobotia macracanthus (assembly GCA_036877525.1). Classification (NCBI taxonomy): domain Eukaryota; kingdom Metazoa; phylum Chordata; class Actinopteri; order Cypriniformes; family Botiidae; genus Chromobotia; species Chromobotia macracanthus. The sequence continues at coordinate 6,181,647 of JAZGTH010000001.1, read as the reverse complement.
CAGAGATGTTAACTATAAAGTAAAAAGCAAAATGTATAAATATGTTGTGAACACATACATTTTGCATGGTAAATATTACATTCATAAATAAAAATTTGCAAATTGTATACCCAAATTTGAATTATTCTTAATAAAAATGGAATCCATAAAAAAGTTCTTGGTGTTACATAAAACAAAAATAATGTAATTCTGTTAAATTTCATGGAGATTTTTTTTGTAATGTCCCCGCTATGCTATTAAAATGTCATGTTTGCTTTGAATATGTCTTCAGGAAAAGAATGAAACATTTGTTGTTGTTTTCAGTTCTCTTAATGTTTATGGTCATGTTATAATCATGTGATCAGGTCATGTGCATATATGTTGAAACTTTGTTAACTTACAGAATTACAAAAACGTGACTTGGCCAGTTTAATAACGCGCTCCCAACCACAAACTGCAGCATGAAGCAGCGTTTCGAAAGCGCCCATCACTACCTTCCACAGATTTACTCATAGTGACATCCCAAATGAGCCTCCTACCTCATTCGTTTTCTCGCGAGATTTAGATCTCGCGATATTGCATGAAGATGGCGGCTCCGCCTGACGAGCAGAGCTTAGAGTCTCGCATTAGTAAGTCAAACACATTTTAACTACAGATCTGTTATATCTAAACGTTACACTGTAAGACACGAATAAGGATAAGATGCGCTGGTCAGGACTGATGCTTTTGGCTTCAGTGTTTTCAGGTGCAGATGCGGAGTGTCGTTGGGTTGTTGGTTGTTTTAGCATGCTAACACTTGATGGAGTTTCTGACATACGTTTCCTTTAATGTGTTCGGCGTATTTTATGTGCAAATCTCTGCTGTAGTTGGTGTTTTAATGCGGAAGAGGCAACGACAAAGTTGCAAAAGGTGACATACCTTTCCATTTCTCTGCGTTTCAGAAGGGAGGAGTCTCTGTGAACAAAAACTCACATGATCAAAAAGGTGCTGAATAAAGATGTTTAGTTATAGCAAATACGTCTTTTTACCCATTTCCCTTCAGAGAATAAGCATGACAGTCAAGAAGGGATGATTCATATGTTCACTTCCCTAAAGTGGCCATATACTACACTTTTCTAAAAGTACACTTAAAATAAATTTTACGGTTTTCTGCACCAATAGCAGACAAATTATTTGGACAATTTCCACCCTTTGTTTTACCCTTTAGATTTTATTAGGCTGTTTTATGTAACAATTTTATGTGACTAATAAAAGTCTGGGACTTTAGAGTTGAATGAGGTGAAAGGAGACCACCTTATTTATTGGTAGACGTACGAACCCTGTGTAGAACCATTTTGCCACTTCCTTACATAGAATATAGAATTGTACAAATAAACTATTAAGAGCAAGTAAATGTGCATCAATTTTACAATTTGTAGCAGTAATTCAATGGCAAACATACACCAAAAAGGTTGTTTGATGCAGTTGTTTTGATTGAAGAAAATAAATTAGTAGTTTCAACATTATTTGTTATTTTTGTAGCTTTATTGGTAGGGCATTGCGTTAACAGCGCAAAGGTTATGGGTTCGATTCCCAAGGAACAAGTAATACCAGATTTTTACATTTCTGGTTTTTGACTGAAGAAAGAAACAAAAGAAAAATGAGAGAACATAAACAACTGTTACCTTTGGCATATGATACAACAAGGATTGCTAAAGTCAACAGCTTTTACTAATAGGTCTACCAATCTCTGTGTAAAAACAAAATGATGCTTTCATCCTTCTCAAGTCATTTTCACCCCCTCTAATATTGCGCCAGGTAAAGCCATAAGGTAAAAAAAAATTAATTTAGACCATTCTCTACAAAATAGTGGATTACTCAGTAATAGTTTAAAAAAAAAGTAGGTGGGGCAGTATTAGTGACTTTTTCTACTGAGAAAGTCTAATGAAAGCCAAGCTATATCTAGGTGATCGGGTGTACAGTGTTGTTTGGGCGTACATAAAAAGTGGGCAAAGAATTTCATATATTTAACAATAGGCTGAATTTTGAATAGGCATCATAGCTCAGCATCAGAATGTCATAAAGGCTTGGGGGTGGGCTAATATCGCCTGGCTTAGCCAGCAACAACAAATGGTGATATTTGTCATGTTAGCATGGTGCTAAGTCACATTAGCATGACGCTAAGTCATGCTGACATCCTGTTAGCATGATGCTAAGTTGCGCTGGAATCATGTTAGCATGATGCTAAGTCGCACTGGCATCATGTTAGCATGATGCTAAGTCATGCTAAACATGCCAACATGATGTTAATTAATGCTAAAATATGTTACCATTGTGCTAATTGATGCTAAAGTGTGCTAGAATCATAATAAAATGTGTTAAAATTGTTAAAATGTTTTAACATCATGTTAAAAGGTGCTAGAATCATGCTAGTTGATTTTTAAACATGGTAGCAACTTCTTTATTGATTATAAAATGTGTTAATTAGCATCATGCTAATTACTGTTCAAACATGCTAGCATCATGTTAATGCCAAAATGTGTTGGCGTTAAGCAAAGATGTGTTATTAATAAGTTAAATGTTGTAGCATGTGTAGCATCTTGTTGAAAATTATTAGCATCATGCTTATTGAAGTTAAAAATTATTATTAAGTTAAAAATAAATTGTTAAAACATGCCAGCCTTATGTTAAATCATTCTAGCCTTATTATACTAAAACATTTATTGCGTAAAAATGTTTTGGTGTTGTGTTAAAATGTATTTGTATCACGTTAATTCATATTTAAACATGTTAACATCATGCTAAAATGTGTTAGCTTCATGTAAAAGTATGTTAGCATCATGTGAAAATCATCAAAATCATACAAGATTGTTATAACATTTACAACATCTTAAGACATTTTAAATTGTTACCATTGAGAATGTCTGATCTAAAGCATTTCAAACATTTTACACTTTTCAGACCGGGCTTTGTCAACCCACATAAAGTTTGTCCTCAAAATTTACCAACTATTATTTACAACAATTTATTATCTAGTTATTATCTAGTTATCTATTCTTTTTCTTCTGCTGGGACCCTAATTTCCTGACTGAAACTCCTCCTGTTTTCAAACTACACCTACCACCTATTTTTTTGTAAACAATAAAAATGATATAGTGTGTTTTTACTTTTTTTACTTTTTAGTTTTTACTTTTATTAATCAGCTCCTTTTGCAGTTCGGAAAAAAACAGCAAAAAATCTACAGAACTTGGCCCAGTTTACACTGCACTGTTTACAAGCAGACAACACACACTGTACATAAAACAATAAATATGTCTGCAGATGTCGATGTAGAGGATTACTTGCAATTTTTTGCCTTCTGGTCATGTCAGAATGCTAGCTCCTCTATCAGCACTATGTGTATGCATTCTTCTGCGCGTTGGAGAGTAACACAGGAGAAAAGAAATTGTTGAATGAAGTCATTCATTTGTTTTTGGCGCACTAAAAGTAATCTTGTCACTTCATAAAATTATGGTTGAACCACTGTGGTCACATGTACTATTTTAGTGATGTCTTTATCACCTTTCTGGGCCTTGAAAGTGTTTGTTGTCTATAAGGGCCATCAGAAAGCTCTTGGATTTCATCAAAAATATCTTAATTTGTGTTCCAAACATGAACAAAGGTTTAACAGGTGTGGAACGATGTTAGGGTAATTAATGACAGAATTTTCATTTTAGGTTGAACTATCACTTTAAATCTATGACTCCATGATCACCACCTTAAAGCACATTTGTGACATTTATGCATATATTCATATTTATACATATTGTCTATCTTTAACATACTGTTTATATGATGTACCTCAGAAGATAAATGACTGTTTTAGAAACAAGTTTCTTTCTATCAGATTTGATTTAAATCTAATTAGACTTAATCTGTTAATATCTTTTTTTAACACTAATTCTTGTGAGCATTGACATGACCACTGACAAAGTAAGTGAAACTAATTGCAAAGCAGTTATGAATGGCATATTTCTGCCACACGCTTGTTCATCTCTCATGTAGACAGGCTGGAAGCACAAGGGTACTTGCATGTTCCCCTGTCGAGGAGGCCGTTACAGGACATCTGTGTCCCTCTTCTTCCTCTCTGGTTGTGGATTTCCCACTGCCGTCCAAACCCTGCAGGATTACAGCTCAAGTCTTATTGCACATCTGGTGAAGTGACCTTCGCCTTGCACACCATAGCATTTCTTTAGGTGTTACAGCCAAAGCTCCTGAAAACCTTGTATAATGGCAGCACTGACACAGAGGTGTTCAGGGACGCTGCTAGACAGTGTGCTTCCGCTCATCATTTGCTCCCAGTTGTTCCAGAAACTAACAAAGCAGCTGCTTTCTCAGTGAAAGAGTTCTCAAGACCCCACTGGAGGAAGTCCTGGCTGTCGGAGCTTTCCACCTGGCCAGGCAGAGAGCAGTATACATCCAGTGCACCAGTTTCTGATTAAAATCCATCTTCAAAAAGGTGATGGTCTCCATCCTGGTAAAGCAGATCCTGCCACAGGTTTGTCCTGGGGACTGGTTTGTCTCAGTAGACTTCACGGGTGCATGTTTCCACATTCAGATAGCCCCTCATCACAGGCACTTTATGAGGTTTGCTTTCAAGGGCACAGTTTTTCAGTTTATGGTGCTTCCCTTTGGGCTGCCTCTCACCCAGGCCAATCAATAACATGTCTGGGGGTTTGTTTAGATTTACTCTCGATGCAAGCTGCCTGTCTTTAGGGTGTGTTCTGTCTGCACCTATTCACGCTCGGTCACCTTGAAGGAGCTTCAAAAATTTCTGGAACTGATAGCAGTGGCATCTTCGGTCTGCCATCCTGTGCGGCCCATGAATGCCTGCATTCCATGGGGGGCATGGATCTTTGGTTGCATGCACATTACAGTGTCTTACAGCTGTTTGAAACTCATGAAAAGCAAACCATGACACAACCCCAGTTTGTACAGTCAGGAGTGTCAATGGGGCTGCTAACTAGATGTAATTTGGTTGCAATGGATGCATAGAATGGGGGCCGTCTGTGAGGGGAACCCAGCATCAGGCTTCTGGTTGGAGGAAGAGAGGAGTCTCAAGCTAAGAGTGGTTTTTCTGGCCCTGAAAGTTTAGCTCCCTAAGCTGAAGAATCAGCATGAGTTAATACACACAGACAACACACTGTTTGCTTTTTTTCTCCCTGTTGTTGGTGGCACCCTGGTGGTTGATCCCTGTGAGGAGGGACCTGCTCTCTCAGGCCAACAGCTCAATCTGGCATCCCAGCTCAGAGCTGTGGGGCCGTCATGTTTGGCTGGTGCAGGGGGGTTGTTGAGTCAGTGTTCCTTGCCATGCCGTGTGCTTGACAGGCTCACAGTCTTGTGAGTGTTGGAGTCTTCCGTGCCTTCTACTAGGCGTCTGTATGCTTATAAGTGGGTGTTTTTTGTCAGAGGGTGCCTGGAAAATTATTTGGACCCAGAGCGCTGTCCGGTCCCTGACATATTTGCAATACAGCTTGGATGCTAACAGCTCGTCATCCATCTTAAAGGTCTATGTGGCTGCTATAGTCTCTCTTCATTCCCTTGTTAATGGGCAATCAGTTGGTAGGCATGAGTTGGTAGTCAGGTTTTTGAGCCAGGAGTCTGCATCCTCCTTACCCTCTTTCTGTGCAGCCATGGGATCTGGCCTTAGTATTAAGGGTCCTTTTTATCCTCTGTTTGAGCTGTTAGCCTCATGCCCTTGAGGGAGGTCTTGTTTAAAGCAGCTCTGCTTCTCGCTCTGGCACCTACCAAGCACATCAGCGATTTGCTGGCACTCTGTTAGCATTAATTGCATGCAGTTTGGGCTGGGAGATTGTGTTGTTTCCATGAGGCCTAAAGTGGGGTGTGTGCCTAAATCACTGTCTTCAGTGTCTAAGGCACATGTTATTACTATTCCGGCTTTTTCATCTGAGCTGTCTCACATGACGCTGGCTTACATAAAGTGGTGCTTACCTTGGCAAAATTTGGGCCAGAATATTTCAACAATGTTAACATGTTTTAACATGACATTAACATGTTTGATTGTCATATTGGCGATGTTAGCAATGTATGGTTTAGCATGATTTAGCATGATTTAATATAATCCTACATTGTACACCTGATCGCTTATAAAAGTAAAAGCACACCTCTCCTCAATAAGCCGGTTGATTTGACTCCTCATTTATGGGGCTGTGACAAATGGTGCAAGACAAGTTACATATCAAAGTTTTGCAAGAGAGTAATAGTGATGCTTTGTTTGGCAAGCACCACTAACTAGGTACAGAAAATGTCAGCGGTTCTTGCTACCGGAAAACTCGGGCCAGAAATTTTGAACCACGTTAATGTTTTAATGTGATGCTACAATGATTAAACATGATTTTAACATTTTTTAGCATGAGGTTAATGAGTTATTGTAATGATTTAGCATGATGTTAGTATGATTTAGTTTGATGTTAGCACGTTTTTGCATGATGCTAGCATAACATAGCATCAGGCTGACATGAGTTGGTATCAATTTTTTATTAAGGTAGTATGGGCACCGTGCCATTATCCTTATTTGCAAAGTTTTGCCTTTAATAAGGCCAAATTGCCTTAATATGGGGACTTTTGGTACGTACTTGTCATTCATTAATTTGGCCAACAACACAAAGCGACAGCTGTTTTAATATGAATTGTGTTTTACTACTTAACACCACTACTTTATATAAGTATATGTTATTGTATTATTTACAATAGGTAGTGTGGTTTTAATGATTTTTTTGGGGATGACAACCCTCAGATGGGATGTGTTTTATTTCATGTCATGACCGCATTTCCAATAATTCAATGGCCCTTTATCAATTATTCCTTACTTGTTTGCAAGAAACTGGTCAGTCAGCTGTCCTACAGCTGGACGAATGCATCATGACAGCCTTGTTTTTAAAAAGGCACAATGTGCACAAAGATGTATTACTGGGTAGTCTTGACCCAGTGCTTTAGTTTAAATATATGTTAACATGCTGATCAATCAATCTCAGAACTCCCTCTTTAAAGCCGGGTGCACACTGTATGATTTTTAATAGATCTTTACCATTGTTGCATGTCAGAGTGTAAGAACATGATCCCAGCTATAGCAGTTGTCAATGTCAGACTGAACAATAGTCAAAACTTCATGAAAACAGACCCATGCAACTTGTCAAATTTTACACTATCAGTCCTTGACATGTTCAGTGATTGTGAGCTGCATTCACATGTGGAATTTAAAGGGTGGCTAGCAAACCAAAAATTGGTTTTTAATTTGACTTTTTGTAGGATAAGCCATACTTCAGGACTGTGCCTCATTATTTTGAACACTGCTAGAACTTTTACTGGCACAAAACTCTGCTCACAACAGTCATTAATTAGGTGTTTGCGAATATGTGTTTCAAATTAGCGATTAAAAACTACAGATTTTGGCCTAATATCACAAATTTTTTTTTATATATATATATTTTTAAATTTGTTTCAAAAAACGAAATCATGGCCAAATATATATACAAAGTGCACTTGCCATAAAGGGAATCTGCATTTATACCCTATGTGTTCATTTACGTGATCTTTAATTACAAATGTAACTTTATGACAAGGTATTCACATTTTGCATTTTTTGCTATTCACATTTGACCTTTTTTGCTTTTTCTGTTTTGTCAACTATAGACAAGGCAACCAATCCATTAAATCGGGAGACTGACTGGGAGAGTATTCAGCTGTTCTGTGACCAGCTCAGCAATGAACCAGATGGGTGCGTCCACATTTCAGTAGTTTGTAAACCTAGATAACCTAGGATTTAGATGTTCTCTTTTTTATTTTTTTAATGTGTTAAATCTGCCTTTAGTCCACAGCTGGCCACCAGGCTTTTGGCTCACAAGATTCAGTCTCCTCAGGAGTGGGAGTCCATGCAGGCACTCACGGTAAATACAAGTTTCTTCTCTTGGGTTGACTGGTTTTTCATTTATTATATTTTCATCTCTTTATCTCTTAATGTCAGTTGAAGTATTTTTATTGAAGTCTATTAATCACAGAAAAAAATTTAAAACTGTGAAGTCACGCACGTCTCTGATGGGTAGATGTTTATGTAGTAATTATAACAGGAAGGAAATTCAAAGTGATCATTTTGAGAAGGTAATAGATGACTCAAAAAGGTGACGTGCAAATTCTACTACAATTCTACAAATTCATCAACCTCAAACAACATGCAAGTAGCCTAACGTTAGCCGCTTTACACTCGTGCTAATTAAATGTGTGCTATTATTAGGAACATATCTAAGTTTGTCCAAGTGCAGAACTGTGGACATGGTGGCTAAAAAAACATGTATGCTAAGCTTGATGCTGAGCATCCGCACTCCATCCATTCCACATTTACAGCGCATCTTCTCAGTGGTCTGTGCATGGCTTCACTGTGAGCAGGACCAGAGCTCACTTCTTCCTAACTGCAAACAAACTTGTGTTTTGGGGATATATATGTTTTTGTATAACATATAGGCTTTATTTTGTTTGCATTCTCAGATTCATGATTATCGCATGTGTGTGTTTAAGCAGTTCTTTTATATTTCAAAGTCATACATACACGCTCATACATAGTACATAGAATTGTATATGTCATTTTTATTTCTTATCCCTAAAACTCAAACCATTATCTAATCCCCTTTCCCCAGTACATATTTAAGTAACTAAATTATTATCATAAGTGCTGCTAGTTGACTAATAGCTTAAATGAATGATTGCCTGTCGACTAGGAAGATCTTTAGTCAGGGCAGTCCTAGCGATCAGAAATGTATCTTGGCACAATGCAGGAAAACCCTGAAAATATTTCACTTCCTGCCACTGGTGTGTGTGTGTGTAACTCAATAGCTGTGTTTACATGCACACTTTTTTGTCATTCTGATTGAAATAATTTTGATTGAGGAATACTGATTGATAGTTTACATGAGGTGTTATCTAATCTGATCTGGTGTTTACATGCACTTTCAATTGGAATAACTTTCTGAAATCCATAGCCTATGTGCTGTTTACACATTTTCAATCCTGTCAAAACAGAGATATCTTATGCACAATAAGTATGGAAAGAGTTGCTATTAATCAAGCAACAGTGTGTCTATGTAGGCCTTCTATTGCTGTTAGGTGTGCAAGAAATTTACCTTTTTGGTGGTGGTCGATCAAATAAAATGCTCCTTTGATTTAAACTACGTATTGTGATTAAAAGTCAACTGATATACCAGTAGTAGCCTTCTTGAATAAGTTTATCATTTACCAACAAAAATCAACGCAAATTTGTGTTCCTACGTGGTCAAGGAACATTTTCAAATTTCACCTGTGAGATTTTCACAAGATGTGTTATTTAAAGCATTCTTTGGTTCATTTTTTTATGTGACTTCTTATTTATTTGGAATTTAAAGTTTTACTTTGATTATTTTTTTATTACAAAAAAATTTTATGCCTTGTTTTATGTCAAGTGAAAAGTTATTGATAGTGACAAAATTCACTTTCACTTCCTATTCAGTAAAAAAATCCATTTACAAAATGGGTTTTGTTTTTGTACTAAGGTTCTACAAACCTGTGTGAAGAACTGTGGGAAAAGGTTTCACAGTGAGGTGGGGAAGTTCCGTTTCCTGAATGAGCTCATCAAAGTTGTCTCCCCTAAGGTACAGTCATGTTTGTAGTTTTCTCTGCAGTGCTGTGTAGTTTTGTGACTCAAAATGTTATATTCCACATCTTCTGAAATATGATTGATTTGTGTGAGGAGCAGACCAAAATTGACAGTGCTTGAAAGGAATTGAATAATAATTAAATTGTGATTAGCTTGAGAAGTATAGCTTCAATACAGTGTACTTTTGTTTTCATGTGAAGGTATGGGAAAACTGAGAATATTTAAAATCTCCTGGAAATATATATTTCCAGTGTTTAATTTTATAAAACAAAATAAACATTATGTAGACTTTTAAAGTGACTTTAAATATTTGTTCTGTGATTTTATCTCCAAATCAGGGCACAGTATAAGTAGGCGAACAGGGACGCAACAGTAGTGATGCTTTGCTTTGCAACCACCACCAATAGGTTTCAATCAAAGAACAGAATGTGGGTTTTTTTCAGGGCAACATAATTACTATTTCTTAAATTCAGTTCACAAAACCATTCTAAATGACTTGTGAACTCACTGATTCTAAACATGAGTTCTTAAAGGATTTTAACAAACAATGACTTGATTCTTGGTCAAATTCTCACACAAACTATTGTATGATGTCATCAGTGTTGAAAATATAGCCATTTGGGCCAAAAATATTTTTGGTTTTAAATGCTATTGTGGTGCTTGACAGCTCTTTCACTTGCATTATATGGGAAAGAGTGGCCAATACATTCTTTAAAAAATTGTCACCAAGTTAATTTTTTTTTTAATTTGGTGCACAATTACTTCTGGTCGTTATTTTATTCCACAAATAGCCCATAAAGTATTTGTCAATTTGTGTTTCTGTCCCCAAATCTTTTACAGTATCTTGGTACTCGAGCCCCTGAACCAGTGAAGAAAAAGGTTTTAGAAATAATGTACAGCTGGACTGTGATTTTACCAGAGGAGACGAAAATATCCGATGCTTACCATATGCTTAAAAAACAAGGTAACGCAACATAGAAAGCCCTGATTACTCATACACATACAGCTAATACATGTTACACCAGTGTCCTGGTACATGTACATTTTGAGCGGTACAGTGCCACAGAGTACAGTCCTATATATGGGATTTTAGAATGTACAGTACAGTGATATCACAGACGATATTTAAAACCAAACCAAAGAAACAGTTATACACAAGTTGTGAAAAAACAATCAGTCGTGTTAAAATCAATGAAGCATGCGGCGCTGAATGCCGCATACTCTTATAAAGTATCTTTTCTTATAAAGACTTTTTATAAGAAACTTAAATCAGACTCCATGATCACCCCCCTTCAGCGCTTTTGTCACTTTTATGCATATAGTCATACTTTATACATATTATTTGTCTTTAATATAGTGTATGCTGTACCTCAGAAGATAAATGTATGTTTTAGAAACAAGATTCTCTCTGTCAGGACTTAATCTGTTTATCTTCAATGTACAACTATAAAATGCCTATATTTAACACAACTATAGGTATTTTTGACATGGCCACTGACAAAGTAAGTTTAGCTTACTGTAAAATAGTTATAAATGGCAAATGTCTGCAAGTATATTACTAAAGGTTATGTATATAAGTATATAACTAAAGATATAAATCAACATGTGATTGCAGCGCACTGCTGGGAAACAAATGTGTATAGTATAATAATGTGTATGGTTGGTTTACCTAGAGGGTTTGTAAGGCACTGTTTTTGTTAAACTGCTTTTAAATAATATGTATTGCAAAAACACTACACAAAACATAGAACTGGGTAAAGTAGCTCCTCCTAAAAATGCTGGGAAAGTTTTCTTTCTACAATGACACCTGCAAGCCCCTCCCCAAAAGTTTATCAACGCCATATAAGCTTCTGACAGGGGAACTCCCCTGTACACTAAAGTTACTGTCTTAAAGTATTATTATTAAGAAGTTATAGGTGATTTTATTGTTCTTTAGCATTGCTGGTACCATGCTATGAGCCCTGCCCCCACAGCAAACAGAACCAAACTGAACTGTGACTCCATAATTTTGAAATGAACCAAACCATGACATTGGTATATCGTTACACCCCTTCAGGTTAGAAAGCAGTATTTCCCATACATTGATTTATTTGTGGGTGTCTGCCACAATATCAACATTGACCCAACATGTTTCCCATTAATTACTTAAACTGTGGCATCCCAGCACAATTTGTCTCTCCATAGTTTTAAAACATTTTTTAAGCATCTGTCAAATTAAATAGATGTGATAACTGCATTTAAAACATTAATAGCATTCAACATGTTTAATATATATGCTTTTTGTCTCACAGTAAGTTTGCTGGTATTTGTTGGATCAGTGTGAACACAAGTTGTAATTTCGAGCATTCTAAATCCAACAGCAAACTTTGGTGTCTGTTGCAATTTGTTGGATCAGAGTGAATTAGCCTTTAGAGTATGTTTAAAAAATGTTGGAAACAGCAAACTGCTATTACAAGACTGAATGTATATTAATGTGAAGTCTAACTGAGGGGGAAATTGACACACAAAAACTAACAGGCAACCAAGCAAATGAGCATTAAATAGCCTATGTAAAATTTAAAAAGTATTCCATCTGACTCTACCAGAGCAGGGACAATTTTTAGGATGATCTGGAGCCTGGGTAGGTCTGTCAGATGCTGGATCCATTCCAGAGCAGACCTATTTGATTAAAACCCTGGAATAAAAATCCAAAACAGCATAACATTTATTTACATTCTTTGAGGTAAAATGGAAAAACAAGTGATGAGATGCATTATGAGAATGCTTGGCTAAAGAGATGTGTCTTTAATCTAGTTTTGAACTGCGAGAGTGTGACTGACCCCCAAACAGTATCAGTCAGACTATTCCAGAGTTTAGAAGCCAAGTGCGAAAAACTCTGCCACATTAAGTGGACTTTGCAATTCTGTGTACAACCAGAACTCCAGAGGTTTGTCTAAGACACGCATTGGTTTGTAGCATGAGAGAAGATCAGTTAAGTACATAGGGGCTAACCCATTTAGGCTTTATAGGTAAGCAGTAGAATTTTATAAAGAATTTAGAATTTCTTTTTATATTGTATTATATTATAATATATTATATTGCAGATTATTGTTTTCATTATTCAGAGCATTAAACATGGAAGTTATGTTAAGTCTCTGTTTATAGCATGATGATAATTCAATGTTAAACATAATGTAATTACTTGTTTGCCCAATTCAAGCCAAATCATTGCAGGATGCCGCATTTTGCGACCGACAGACCGTAAATGCATTCAAAAAGACAAGCAATTTTAAAGGCTGAATTTGTGTTTAAAATGTGTCTCAGAAAAAAACACTCAAATTATGTATGCACATTGTGTTCATGTAGCTAATATCATTTCTCATTTCTTTCAAGGTATTGTAAAACAGGACCCCGTACTTGCTGATGAAAAGCCTCCCCCCCCTCCTTTGCCCAGACCCAAGAATGCCATCTTTGAGGATGAAGAGAAATCAAAGGTAGATGAGATACAGATGAGATTAAGCTGTTTAAAATGCTAATTTACTCTGCACACATTTGACATGTAACAAACAAAAGTCCTCTTCCCACAACTTCAGCCACCTCTGATAAGTGGTATACATAATGGCGTTGGCTATTGTATTTGCTTGTATGTAGTTTAAGTTAGATATAGTTTAATGTTAAAACTATATGTGACACTGCTTGTGTCTCCCCTGGTCAAGGGAGTAATAACCAAACAGGTCTGAGAGCGGAGGACGGGTGAAGAGTATATTTATAGATCAGAGGGGAAGAGGGCAGATTTATAGGGCAGAGGGGAGAACACATCGGCAAATTCCCGCTGTAATTTTTGGACCTCTGTCAGCTGGGATGACGAGAGGTGAGCTTCGCATGGGACCGGGACTGCAACTTTGGACTTTAAATTTAGTTCTGGTCCGAGTTTCTCCTCCTCGTTTAGCATCGTTGCCAGCTGTACCAAGACCTCCCTCCAAGGTTTTAGGAGGTTAAGGTGGTAAATTTGCCGTGTGTCCCCCCCCTCGTAGTCTACGCCTCTGACCCGCCGTATGACCACAAATGGTCCTTGCCACTTGGCGAGTAATTTGGAGCTAGACGTGGGCAGTAATAGGAGTACTTTCTCTCCTGGTGTAAATTTGCACAGTTGGGTTAACCTGTTGTAATTGCGTGCTTGCCGTGCTTGAGACTGGAGCAAATTTTCCAACTTCAGCCGCCCCAGTGTATGGAGTTTTGCTCTCAGGTCAAGGACATTTTGAATTTCGTTTTTTGCTGAAGTGTGTTTCTCCTCCCAAGCCTTTCTAAGACATCAAGCACACCTCGTGGCCGACGCCCATAAAGAAGTTTGAACGTTTGAAGTTTTTTGCATCGTTGTGTACAAACTTACGAATCATGTTTTTAGTGGATTGGTTACATCGTCCGACCAGCCCGTCCGTTTGAGGTTGGTACATGCTGGACCAAATCGATTTTATGTAATACTTCGTACAGTTTGCGTAGAGTGTGTGACATAAACATGCCTTGATTAGTGAGGATCTCTTTGGGGAATCTGAGGTTCTCTTTTCGGAGAGCCACTGCTTTCGGATATTGTGTGGCATAGTCGACCGCAACTAATGCAAAGCGATGCCCGTGTGCTGACCGTTCTAATGGCCCGACGAGGTCCATGCCAATTCTTTCGAAGAGAACCTCGATTAACGGAAGTGGGTGCAATGGCGCTTTTAGAACAGCCGGGGGGCGCTTTTGGAACAGCCCTTGCAGATTCCCTCTAAAAATGAAGAAAATAATGGCCAATTCCAAGTCCCCAAAATAAGCGAGTGGCTGAGGTGTGGATTAACCGCCGACTTGGGGAGATGGCACCGGACCCATTCCGCCATCCCTTTCGGTAGGCGGAGGGAGAACTGCTTCAGCACCACCTGCTCCACAATCCTCCGGATCGTCCCCGGCTCCCGTCTTCTGCAGCGGAAGGTGAGTTGGTAGATGGCTCCCGGGGGAAGGGGAACCCCCGGCCCCCTGTTCCAGCTCAAACCGTAGCAGTCGCTGATCCTCCTGTTGCCCCTTGAGGAGAGACCGAAATCTCTGTTCCTGGTTCTCCTGCAGCTCCAGGAGGGCTTGGTGCTGTGCATGATGAAGGTTCGCCAGCGACGTGACAAGCTCACCCAACAGTGCGGACTCCATGACAGCGTATGAAAAAAGAAAAAAACAAACAATTTAAACAAACCCCCGGGTTTTGGCACCACTGTGACACTGCTCATGTCTTCCCTGGTCAAGGGAGTAGTAACCAAACAGGTTGGAGACCAGAGGACGGGTGAAGCGTATATTTATTTACAATACAGGGGAAAACACAAACAAAATTAATCTGTGGGCTTTTCAGCATTCCACAAGCGGCCAATAGAAAAAAAAAAGCCGTTATCCTCTGTCCCGTCCGTGCTCCGTTTCTCGACCCCAACCTTCTGCTGCAGCCCCGTTTTTACCTGTCTCTTGACTCACTGCAAAACGGGAACAGCTGTTAGAGTTCATTACAAGGGAGGTGTTTCCCTTAACCATTTCATCTCCAAACCTGTTTCTCTGCTGGAAGCGCTGACAAAACCATGCCCTGCTTTCCACACTATATTATTGCTGTTCGTTGTTGTCAGTATTACACTAATCAAATTACAATGAAATAGTATGGCTGCAAGCAGCGATGACAGGCCCAAGCACTATGGTGCCATTGCCACCTCTGTGGGCATGTGGATCTATAAGAATGATCGGACCCCAATGATCCATATGAATTTTGAAAGAAATCTGCCACCGTACCAGGGGGTGCTACCAAGAATGCCACAGCCAGGTATTTTTGAGCACTTTCACACTTTCAGTGTTTGGACCCTAATAATCCTAAGGAAAACAATAGGACCCATCGCACTTTCAATGCTTGGGCCCTAATAATAATCATAGGAAAATAATAATATATTATCTTTATCTGGTTTGTAGGTCTTGTTTTCTCTCTCACCATTTACTGGTCAGCGGTAATGACAGACTTAGTCAACTAGTGTGAAATTTGATGGCATATGTAGTTGATTTATTTTGCATTGTAGAGGGTTGGTGAGATATACAATATCATTCCAGATCTGTGTAAACTAAGCCAGTTTAGCGTTTTTGGATTAGCCAATAATTTTGAAACAATTATAGTGTCTGTAATATTTAAAGTTCTCTTCTCCTGCTTTTTGTTCTTACTCACATTTGTGCTTTTTCTGATTCAATAGACGTTGTCCCGTCTTCTGAATAGTTCTCACCCTGAAGACCTGCGGGCAGCAAACAAACTCATAAAGGAAATGGTCCAGGAGGTAAGTAGTAAAGTGTGTGTGTCTTTGCTATTACATCAGCTCTTAATAGTTTCTCAGTGTGCTGGCTGCTGTTATATTGTTTCACTGCATCTTTTAGTGCTAGAAGCAAGCCTCTCTGATAATCTGTTTTTTTTAATTCATATATTTGTCTGTTTTCAGGATCAGAAACGTATGGAGAAGGTGTCAAAGAGGGTGAATGCTCTTCAGGAGGTAAAGGAGAGTGTTGTGCTTCTCACACAGTTACTGGGAGATTACAACAAAGAGCGTGGCTCAAACAGCAATGAGGAGCTCATTAAGGTCTGTAACTCATAAACATTGCAAGTCAATAAAACACCCTCCTTACATTCCTGAAAGTTTTATTGGTTGTGTGGGCAGACTAACAATTAACATAACCAGATCAAAGACCTTTTTTCAGATAAAGTTGAAGATTTGTTTATACGTACAGTGGGGTTAAAAAAGTCTACATTGAAAATTGAAAATTTTATATTTGGAAATACATATTTGCATTTTTAATAAAAGGATGCTCCGCAGTTCCATTTGGTTTTTGTTATCAGCTAGGTAACATTACTGAACATTACTATAGAAACGTTTTTGAACATGAGTGTTATGACCTCAAGTCAACAACAAGAGCCCTGTCCTACCACTGGCCAGTGCATTCAGCACCTTTCAGAAGTAATCAGAACATGAATTTACTTTGTTACTCATTGCATTGTACATTGCAATTAACAAAATATTTTTCACAGCTGAACAATTTTATTATAACTGAAAATTAATTTGTTGTAGTTTAAATATTACAATTGTACTGCGTTAAACTTCACATTGAATCACATAGAACATACACAATATTTTGGGGTTCAAGCATGAGGAGCTGAAAAAACAATGTAATAAAAATTTTATTTTTGTTAGGGGTTCAAGCGCAAAGCCATTAAATTTTCCCACCATTTTGAATTTTTCGCAAAACCTACTTTTGCAAACTAGTCCTAGGTTTTTTGGTTCCGATCAGAACCAAACCAGTGCTGAAATATTATCTGGAGTCAGATTGTTAATAATTTATTCACGTTTGTGACAGGATGCCAAAATGTTTGAAGTGGGCAGGGCCGTTTTTTGGTTACATGACTAGAACCTGGGAAGGGAATGAGATATCGGCACCAAACTTGGTACACATGTAGGAATCTCATCTGTTTACATAAAAAAATTGCAGCAATTGGCCACTTGGTGTTGCTATAATATGAAAAAAAAAAAATGACCATAACTAAGTTAGCTCAATCGACTAGAATCGACTTTGTCCAAGTTTCATGATTGTATATGAGGACATTCATTATTATTTCTTCATTCATTATTTCTTATTTGTAAATCTTTAACAGGGCTGTTTTAAAAATAGGACGTGGCCAAGTGTTCCAATACGTCTATATTTTCTAAATGAAACATCAAATATTCAAGACATTTGATGTTAAAATAAATAAGCTCATGCATCTTGTGATACTAAAGAAGCATGCAAAATTTTGTGGCGTTTGGGCAATAGGTGACGCTATGACCGTTGCAAACAATAAAAATTTGTAATGAAATGTCCAATGCAAAGAGTTATTTAGCAGGCATTTTTAAACACCTAATTATTTCCTAATGTCTTTAGACCCACATAAAGGTTTCCGTCCCATGTTAAGCCCAAGATAATACATATCACATTTTATTTTTTGGTTATAATTGTTTACATTATTTTGCACTTTTGGGAAAAACACTTTTTGGTATGTCTATACCATTTGTCTGATTTTTGCATTTTTTGTATTCATTCCTTAGTAGGGACACTGACAGCCGAAATGTATCAAAATCTTTTGATGGACCTAATGGTTCTTGAATTACACACAACTTATAATGCCAAAATTACAGCATAAATCAATACCACACTTTGCATTTTCATATGGTTTGAAAAAACTGCCCTAATAAAAGAACACGTAAAAGAACACACAGATCTTTGAACACCAAATTCATATGCATGTATTACATGTGTTTTTAACCATTTGTTTTGTTGTAGGATTTGTACCATCGCTGTGAGAAGATGAGACCTACTCTGTTTAGATTGGCTAGCGATACTGAAGACAATGATGAAGCACTTGGTGAGATGTGGACGTGTCAAAGGCAAAACCTGAAATAAAAATTTATTAGCATTTTAACATAAACAGGCTAAATTGCTGACACTGTGTGTGGATGTGTGCTTGTCTGTAGCTGAGATCTTGCAGGCAAATGACAGCCTAACGCAGGTGATAAACCTGTACAGACAGCTGGTAAAGGGGGAGGAAGTAAATGGAGACAGCAGCAGCACAGCCAGATTCTCAGGTACAACATTGAAGCCAACCGTCTTAGTGATGTCTGAGGATTATCTGCCTGAATTCAATAATCTTGATGCAGATGCATACATAATTCACAATGAAGTGTATGTGTTGTGTAGTGGCTTTAGTTGATAATTTGGTTATTAGGCAATTATTAGGTTATTAATATTTTAGAAGTGTTTTCTAAAGTTTCATTGCATATTCTTGGTGTTGATAGACAGCAGTACTGCTCTGTTGGACCTGACAGGACTGGACACTTCACCTTCGGGTCAGTCTTTCTCTGAATTTCCTTCTCAGACACCACCTTCACAGGAGCTGGGCATCAGCCTTCTGGATGATGAGCTTATGTCCCTGGGTGAGAGCTTTAAATAATTTGTGAACCATCATTGCTGCATTTTTAACCAAGCTGATTGTATGTAATAAAGCTTGCTTTTAGCTGATCTCTCATATTATCTGCATTGTGATTAAAGTTAAAGGGCAATTAGCATTATCATGAAAGGCCCAAAAGAAAATTTGGGTTTGGGAGGTTTGCAACAAAATTCACCTTTTGTAAAACGTTTTCCAATAGCTGCTGTCTTAACACAGAATTGTGGTGTATTTTATTTATAGTGGTTGCTGAATTTACAACATCACACGTGGTCTTTCTCAGAAAATAAGCTAAAAAAATCTAGTTGGCTATAAAATCTATAATGTTACAAATAATGTTAATTGAAAATCTTTCCATCCACTGGAAGAAAGATTGATCATGGGATTTTATGATTAATCAGAAAATCTTTTTTTAAAGAAATCCAAGTATGATGGTTGACGGGAAGTCCAGCTGTAGAATGATCATGTTTGTTCTTAATTCCCTTAGGCTTGACTGAGGTAAATTCTAATCTGCCACCTTCCTCATCTGGAGACGCTATGACATGGAATACCTTTCAGGTAGGCACAATAGTAATTGTCTGTAATTTTTGTCTTCTGATCATGTGATGAGGAGCATTTCTGTTTCTGAATAAGGTGGATGTCTTTGCTTTTTTTTTAGTCATCAGAGCCTGTGAACACACCTGTTCCAGCAGCCCCAGCAGTGCTGTTGCCATTGGCCAGTGCCACTAACACGTCCACTAAAGCCTTAGATGATTTAGATGTTTTGGGTAAAACCCTGCTGCAGCAGTCTTTACCCCCAGAGAGTCTTCAGGTGAAATGGTAAATGCATGTTTCCATCCAGGTCAGGTATCAAGAACAATTTTAAGGTCTTAGGAATGTATGATTGAAAAATGTTTATATTATCATTATGAGTTTGCAGTACATCTGTAGTTGTAAAAAATATTATATATGTTTATATAAAATTTTCCACCAGGGACAAATTTCAATCTCATTCCAAGCCTACTCTTCGAGATCTTCAGATCAAGTCTGGAAACAACTCTGCAACACCTAGCCCTGTATTGACTTGCTCCAATGAACCAGGAGCTCTACTGAATTCACAGTCCACAGCAGTCATCACTCCAGTCTCCACCCCCCAGGATGACTTATTAACCAATATGACTGTTCCCCTGGAAACTATTAAACCTAGTAAGAACAGAGAATAATATTCTGTAATGTTTGGTTCAGATGCTTGAATGTGTCATGAAATCACTTCTTTCATGGGTAAAACTTGTGGTCTGTACATTCAGATTATAACATGCCTCATTTCCCTTCTGTTTGTGACCTCACAGGTAGCTTGTTGCCCATAACAGTCTTTGACAAACATAGCCTACGGGTTTTGTTCCATTTTGCAAAAAGCTGTCCACCAGCCCGACCAGATGTTTTGGTGGTGATAATCTCGATGTTGTCCTCTGCCCCTGTGCCCATTACAAACATTCGATTCCAGGCTGCTGTTCCTAAGGTAACTCCATTTTATACATTTGTCCATTTTTGGTGAAACTGTGTTGCATCTTGTATTATAGCTTGTATTGTGTGTGTGGGTGCAGACAATGAGAGTGAAGCTCCAACCACCATCAGGATCAGATTTAACTGCCTTCAGTCCTTTACTGCCCCCTGCTGCCATTACACAGATCCTGTTGTTAGCTAACCCTCACAAGGTAAACAGATTCAGACATGAGTTTTCTATTTTAGTGAAGTAACTGCAGTACTGATTAATTGTTGATAATTTACAGAAATTATCCATGCTTAAATTGATAAATTTACATTTTCTTTAAGGATAAGGTGCGGTTGCGATACAAACTGACCTTTGATATAGGAGAAGAATCACACAGTGAGAGTGGTGATGTAGAGCAGTTCCCTCCGCAAGAGTCCTGGGGAAACCTTTAGAGGAACAAACTGCTTTTCCGCTAGTAGTCCCTTTGCTTCCTTAATGGCAGTTTATATCCAGATTCTGCACTCATTCATCTGTGCATTTGTTTTCTGATATTTCAGGCCTTTTTGTGGAAGCTTTAAATGCATTTGTGTGTTTGCTTGTACTTGGTTGAAAGTATAAAGTAGCCTTTCTTATCATTTATGATATTTCTTTGAGAATATAATGTTACAAATTGAGATACTGGGGGTCTTAGACAGCTTTAATTGTAGAGGTTGTAGAGCTGATTAATTTTCTACAGTGATTGCTTTATTTTCAAATGTGTTGATTAATACTTTTTGTTCACTTGCACATTTCTTGATTACCATGTTTTTGTTTGATTTATTGTATTGTCAGGCTGCATGTGGTTCTATTATACCAAACCAAGAAAGTCAAATTCTTAGCAATAAATCCAAATTTAAATAATGATAAATTATATTCAGACAGCCCCTTTTATCATAACAGTCTTCAGTCTCAAGTTTTTGGCATATGCACTGTACTGCTCTTGAACATCCACCCAAAAGTCTTTGAAATCTACCGTATGTGCCTAATCAGAAAATTAATTTTTGCTTGTGAATATATACATTGTTTTCTAGTTCTTAGTTTGGCAGTGTAACAGCATCATTTAACATTTTTTTTGTTTGTATTGAATGAGCCTTTCCATTTAAGCTTTTTGAATCTCTCTAGGTTCCACACAAAATTCATTGATGTGACGTACAAATACTTTCTTTGACCTAGAAACGGTGCATCTATTTTACCCTTGCTATTGCCTAATTGATGTTGCTTCAATAATTTGGATAATGGCATTTTGGTGATGTATATTGTAATTGGGGATGGTACTGCATCCAGATTCTGCACCATAATGAAGCAATTTTAGAGAAACTTTCCCAGTTTGATGTCTGTTTTTACAGATGATCTAAAAAACAGGTCTATGATAAAGCTGTTCAGTTGCATTACAGAAAGTGTCCCTCCATTTATTTGTGATATGACAAAGTGTAAATAATGAGTATTGCGATTGGAAATGGAAAAGTTAATGTAGTGCAAATATGTATTTAAAGAAAATAAAGTTATTCTTTTTCTTTGGGGTTTAAATACATGCTTAAATATAAGAATACTTGTTTTACATTTTTTAACAGCTGGAAATGGTCAGAGAGATTTGGCTCAAGCTTTTTATTAGAATCAGTATTACAAAGTAAGTGTATAAAAGACGTAAATTCAATACAGTCATGTATTTGCCATAGTTATACCCAGAGGCAAAAGTGTCAACATGAAAATATTCAGCCCACACTAATATTCCTTAAGCAGGTAAGACTAAATGCTGAAAGAATAACTCATGTACTGTAACACACTATTACTAAATTACCCTCAAGCCAAATAGAAGTTTACGCATTTACGTTTACAAACGTTTAAAACAAGTATTAACTGTATTCAAAACTTACTCCTTCAGAAAATACATAAAAAACAAACACTAGTATATCTATAGATTATTTTATTAAACTGAATAAAGGTGAAATTATATTGGATGAGCAGATCACTGGCTTGCTCAAGTGTTACTACTGCAAGCAAATATAAACAGAGCACACAATATAAATGCAGAGACAAATGCTGAGATTCAGGGTGTTACTGCTACAACATGGAAAAATTAGAAAGGACAACAATTCTATTTTCGGACAGTAGGGGATGGGGGTGGTGGTGGAGCAAAGGGGTATGGTCCCGGGCTCATAAACCCCATCATGGGTTGTGGCGGAGGAGGGAACTGCTGTGCCATGAGTGGTTGCGGACCTGGTCCAGGTGGAGGAGGAGCTGGAGGAGGCTGTCCAAACAGTCCCTGGGGAGGTCCAGACTTAACTTGCCCTCCTCCCCTCGCACTACTGGCCCCGCCTGACTGGGAGCCACCCCCTCTGGAGCCATACTGCCCCTCTCCTCCATAGCTCTGGTACTGGTCACCTCCTCCTGTGCTGTAGGAGGATCCAGAGTTGTAGCTTCGCCCATCCCTGCTACGGTCTCTATAAGATGATGATCGGTCATCACGGCTGTTTCCACTTGACCGCGCATCACGGCTAAAGTTGTTGCGGTTGTCCTTGTTACCCCCAGTTACAGAGCGCATACGACGATCACATTCATCCTGGTACATTAAGTTGGGATTGTTTGAGCCCGAATTGCTGCTGCGGTAACGTACCCGTCCACCTATGAAGTAGTCAATAAAAGACTTGGTATTAGATTAGTTACATGAAAATCTTACTATAGTTATGTGGTCTCACAAATTAGTAAGTGAAAATCTTTGTATATATTTTGTCATGTATAAGAAATACAGACTTTAGGAATTAGGACCTTTAAGATCATAAGAAACATTTCAGGCAAGTGATCGTTTTGACCAGTAGTATGACTCACTTTCCTGTACACAATCTGTTCAACCGCTCTCTTTAACTAATTCCATGACTGCAAATGGCAAATCTTGCCAACTGCTATGAGATGCAGCTGATGTCGAACACACTAATCTTAAACTCTCACCTCCACCACCCCCACGGCCTGTGTCCACCAACTGCAGTAGTTTGGGGTTGATGGCTTGCCTGGCTTCCTCTAGAACCCGCACAAGGTCACGAGCCTGTCGCAAGTTTCCAGGTGTAAAGAAGGTGTATGCTGTACCTTTGTTAGTACTGCGGGCAGTGCGCCCAATGCGATGAACATAATCCTCAGATGAATTTGGATAGTCATAGTTGATGACAAACTTGACATCCTCCACATCTTCATGGTGCAGAGAAAATTGAGGAAGAGGACAGACATGTTAAGGAGCTAAACAGATAAAAATCAATGAATCTTTTTTGCTTTAGCTCAGTCATCTTGTTAGCTAGTTCACTATGACAGCATTCCAGGCATTATTCAACCATCATGTTAGGAAAATTCATAATTTCATGGATTTAACAGGCCTGGCCATCTATAAACCATATGCTTTCATAGAGAAACAAAGCTTATTACCACAGAATAATATGATTAAAGCCAGATTTTAAAAACGGGAAATTCTTAAAATAAAATAAAACATGCTTTCTGGTCATCAGATGACTGTTTAACCACAAGGCTAGGTAAAAGAGGGATGCACCGACCTATAATGGATCACTCCACTGGACCAATGACAGAATCCAGATGAGTGTCAAAGGATCTCCTACCTGTTTTGTCTTTTAAAGCAATGTTAAGCACTTGGAATTTTACAGCACTGATTTGAATAGCAAAAAATTATATAAAAAAACTCACATTTAAAGTCATGCCAATTACACAAATCAGTTTAGAAATCTAGTCTAAGAGCCACAACTAAATCAAAGAGATAAATAGCATTGTGTGTATGGGGAACATAAGACACTTGGGGTTTTTTGGCAAAAGAATTTTGAGCATTTTGCTAGCTTTTCTTAAATAACAAAATAAGTATACACCTCCAAATAGAGACATAAACTAATAATTGTAATTTATACTGAACCAACCAGGGGTTTTTCCCCTTATCGGACCACAAATGGTAACTTACATAACAGACAGAATGGTGCACCCTCTAGGGAAGCAGAATATGCTTTAACTCTTTAAATCTTAATTATGATCTGCTCTACTGTTATGCGATTAACACCATTGTACCAATCACATTGAAACACATCAGATGAAACAAACATGAATTAAAATAATTTGTTCACAAAGAACATTATATGGGGTTTATAGCCATTCTAAACGACCTTAGTGATTTAAGGTGATTTTTCAGACAAATCAACAAAGGTACAACACGGTGCATTCAATCTAACAATTAAAGCTTTTAGTTACAAAACGTTCTCTCACAGTCTTCTATTTATCTTGACCACAATCTTGGCTACCAGATAAATCTAAAAATGCCAATATTTTGTAAAAATAAATGGGATACGTCTGAAATAACCAAACTGATGCATGGCCTAGGAATTGAGCAAATCCACTAAGTCTTTGACCAAGTCAACTTATAAGTTATCTGTCCTCTCCAAATAACTTATCTGCTGGTGTAGGCTTTAAACAACTTTTGTTTGTCTTGGTAATAACAGGTATCAATATAGTGTGGACTTTTTCATTGTTGTCATAGAGAAATAATGGTAAAGGTGATGGTCAAATAGGAGGATCCTAATGTGGTTTTATCTAAAGAGAAAAAATGGTTTATCAGATCACATAAGAGAATTGATGAAACTTGATAAAATTGGCACAGAAATGATAGCAACTTACAGTAATATTATAAAAGACCATTTCAAATTTGGGTAAAAAAACCCCGCAATGGCAAGCCTTTTGTGTATCGAATGGTATACTGAAAAATCATGACCCATGCTAAATTTAAGTTTTTCTGCCCTCTGCCTCCCTACTTAATGGCTATTGTATCTGCCTCTTTCATTGGGCCCATGCACACATCCTTTAGCTCTCAAATTGGCTTTTACACAATCTTTTACACAAACTCACTGATTTGTTCCTCTTCTTTGCAGTCTATCCTGATCTGTATTGACGATGTTCATACACACTTTGATTGCAAAGTATATACTACAAGAACCTTTCATATTATCCCGTTTTGAACATTAAACACATGATACTTAACAAAGACACAATTAATACAAGTAAAACTTAATAGGTGTACCAATGGTAATTGATTAACCACTAAGATATACAGTTAATGATAGTCAAATTTAAAGGAATGGGAATAGAAGCAAATGAAAACTAAAATGTGAACTGCATTGAAACACTATTACACTACTAACACTACTACAGATTGGGTGTATTGAGAAAAGTTACTTTATTCTGAGTCTTACACTAAGTCAATCAAAAATATAATTAAAAGTGATTTTTTTAGCATTTTTTATCTGTTGGGATATTAGTATTAAAAGTTTTTTTAATTACTTTTTAAATTGCAGAAATGTTTAAATATGGGCATCAGCTGATCTTTTTTATGCAATTTAAATTTACTGGTATTAGTCAGAAAAATCTTTTTCAGTCAAGTTTTACCATTTCCCAAACCTGCAGTTTTGGAAATAATGACCTGCTTAAAGATTCTCAGGCTTACCTGTAAATTGGGTATGTTGTTATTTGAGACTATTATTACTTGTTGTTTAACTTCCCTAACCATAGTTACGAGTACTAGTACCAATTCTCTTCATTGTACCACTGATTTCATTAAACACATCAGTTACATGTAATACATCCAAATTTAAAAGTATGTTAACTACAGTAGGTTGTTATTGTCAAGTCAAATACCACGACTACTTGAAATTATAAGGCAAGACAGTTTGTGCCTTCTGAGACCTCAGATGCAATTGTGGATAGTTTACAATAATTTTTTTCCCTTTTTTGCCACAGGCTACACTTTTTGTTAAGTAGTATTAATGTCTGAATTTCATTGTAAAGTAATGTGTATTTAGAAGGTTTTTCTTTAGTAGTATTGGATGCAGTGTAGTATTGGTTTACTCTGAACACTCTGTGTTCGGGTATTTGGAAACGTAAAGGTAATATCAGTGCATCCCTAAAAAGTCATTATATAGTAATAAACTATATAATGTAATATATAGTAATAGACAGAAATACCACAGCACTTACCATACAAGTTTAAATACCTTACAAGTTCAAAGTTAAACCACTTAAAGGGGTCATGACATGAGAATGTTTTCCTTTGCTCTTCTAAAATGAAATTTATTGGAATATATACTTAAAACTCGAACTCACAGAAACATATCCTGTGTGTGAATGGCTCCTTGCACTGGTTACCATTTAACTAAAAGATAAGGAAGCTCAACAAACTTGAGGCTGCTACTGGCTGTGGAATCCTATGTCTCCAGAAAAACCTAAGAAGGATAACATTACGAAGCCTAGCTGAAACCTACTTGGTATCATTTCAGCAAAAACGTCTATGTAAACAGAAATCGGTGTAAAGTGTTCCTGTAGCTCAGTTGGTAGATTATCAAGTTAGCAGCACAAAAAGTTGTGTTTCCCAGGGAACAAACATACTAATCAAATGTATAGCTAAAACGCACTGCAAGTAGCTTTGGATAAAAGCGTCTGCCAAATGCATAAAATGTAAATGTAAATAAAATGTAAAACAAGTCACAGTATACAGTATTCTTTGCACAGAAACTACTAGAAAATACCAGTAAAGAAAAACAACAGAAAAAGTAACCAACTGCTAAGGATTGTGATATATATCACTGTGTATTCAGAAGTGTGCTGACTGATGTGTTTTCTTAGTGTTGTCACAGTCAATCTGAACTTTCTATATTTGTGTAATGCTTAACTGTGTTGTATTTTTTGTGACTGTGGAGCTGGTTCATTCTTTGAAAATAAAACAAAAAAAATATGTCGTGACCCCTTTAAAGGCATTTGCCACACTACAGAAATAGTACTTATGAACAGGGCAGTAACTAGGGCATGGTCAGGTACTTACCCTAGGTTAGGTTATTCTTGGCTGGGATCAGTCCTGGGTCCCGTGGAGCGGCCCAAGAGGAAGAGGTTAATGTGGGCTCACGCGCTCAGCTGCCCCCCCTTCACCCTCGGCCCTGCCCCGGCAACGCCATGCGTGAGCAGAACCGGCTCTGCTCCAGTTCTCTCTCTCTCGCTGGGTTGCAGGGCCTCCACAACTGGACCGGACTGTATCCAGCACTCCTAATTGTCTTTCTACCTTTCTTTAATACTCAGTGAGTCATTCTGCCCTAGATCAATCTTAGGGCAAACTTTCCTG
This sequence comes from Chromobotia macracanthus, assembly GCA_036877525.1. NCBI lineage: Eukaryota > Metazoa > Chordata > Actinopteri > Cypriniformes > Botiidae > Chromobotia > Chromobotia macracanthus. Next base: position 6,154,364 of record JAZGTH010000001.1, on the reverse strand, counting down.
GTGTCTAACAGAGCCCTGGGGGGCCATGGCCATCAGATTCCTTTTCCAGTTTTTCTTTAAATGGTCAACTGAGAACGTTCACATTTTAGGCCAAAATGCAAGCTAGTTGATGCTAGCCATTAAAACTCAGGATAAACAGGTTCTCCTCTTACAGCAGAGGAGCAGGTGAAGAAGTCTATTCATATCAAGCCCTATGCTAGTATCTCTTGTTACAAAGTTGAGGGAGGGCACTGTACAAAATTAGCACAGCATGCCTGGACTGCCAGTTAGGAAGTCAAAAATCCTGAAGAGGAAAAAAAACAACAATATTGTAAGTCGCTGGCATAACTCAAACAACTCTTTGTTGCTATGAGCATGATTTTGTGTGGATTTTTCAGTTACAAGATCATTTGTAATAAGGGGATTCTCAATCTGTAATCAGTTGTGTACTATCTATACCTTGACCATGAGACTGTGAGTTATGTAGTGGGGGATAAGCGAGAGTCATGCAATTTGCGTTAACATTATGGTACAGTGCTCAGTTAAGTAGAATTTTATTATCTTTTAAGGAAAAAAAATCATTTTTATGGTATAATGCACATTAGCTGAGCATCTTTATAATAAATTGCAAGAGAGGTGGATACTTGCACACGGTTTGTTGAGGATGAACACTGGTATTAGGACCCAGAAAATAAATATGAAGGCCAGCCGTTCCCCCAAACCCGTTCTAGTGTCAACAGTGAGACAGTAGGCACCACATGTGCAAGGATTTTTACATTAGTAACAACAAGTTCTCAACATGTTTTCAACAGCTTGCAAATGTGGAAACAGACAAAGCAGTCAGAGAGAGAGGAAGAGAAAGAAATAATTTCTGATCTGAATATAAAAGGCCAATCAAAATTGGCAAGTGGAATTTTAATGCCATTCTTTGCATGCACCATTCATTCAGGTTTTGTGCTTAGTAGCCGAGAGGATATACCAGCCATGCAGCGGACAGTTCAGTGTTGTGGCACAGGGGACACAATATCTCGTTCCTCCTATAGGGGAACAGAGATTATAGTCCTAAATGAGATGTTCCCTTTCTGCGACTTACTCAATATTTCATCGATGATGTGACACTAGGGATCCCTATACTAAACAACACAACTGCTGAACTTAACTTCCCAGACAAGATTCCCACCAGGTACCAGTAAGCAACACTGGGAAGTGTCCAACTCCACCTGGTGAGAGAACATTATGGACATGTAGATATGTCAAGTGCACTCACTCACAGGTAGTACTTGTATGGAAAACCTACTGCTGAGGGCCCCATCAATTGATGGGGACCCTGAAACAGTAGTAATAGTAGAAGAACTCTACTGAGGGGAAGACACTGGGTTTACCAACTGGAAAACCTGTCCATGGAAAATGACATCACATAAGACTAACAAAGGGGAATCACCACATGTGGTGCACTGAGCTCAGGTACCTGGGCAAAACAAAGCCATGCACACAGATACCAGGCCTGCCCAGCTTTCTGCCGGAGAGTGCTAAGATGGATGCATACATTTTTCAATCTTCACCAGCCTGGGGAAATGTAAAACATAAGTATGCCTCATCTCCTCAAAGGAGTGCAAGCAGTACACAGTGCTAGCCAAGCAGGATCACGTGTTAAAGCAGTGAAGAAAACATGCTGACACTGGCTTTACATGAAGGTTATTAAGCAATCGGGAGTTAGGTGCCTTGCTCAAGGGCACTTCAGTTGCCACCTGCCAGGTATCGAACCAGCTGGAATCAAACCAGCAACTTTCTGATCACAAGCCCGACTCACCAGTAGGCCACAACTGCCTCCTACTGTTGCAAAGGCACCACTGTCCCCTACTGTTGCCAAAACTGTTGCAAAGGCACATCCACTGCAGGACTGAGGTCCCCAGGGATACAGTAAGTTGCACGCATTGAGTTGCACGCAGTGATTTGAGGCCCTGTCCAAAGTCCTGACAATGCATGCTTGTTGCATACTGCACTCCAATACCTACCATAACTAGAATGATTCTTGAGACCTGCTCCGTTAGGAAACTGGACCAAAGAAAAGACAGGTCCAACCATGGACCTGCATCAACACTCTGTGAGATAACCACACACTGAGTGTCATAGTGTCATGTCATCCTCAGGACCCAATCGTGTAGCCAGTGCTGGAGCAATTGCATGTGCATCAAACCCAGGAGAACTACCGCTATGGATGAAATATGCCTCAGGAGCCTCTAAAACATTTTAAGTGGGCCACAGATCTCCACCTGATGGAATTCAGACAGGACAGCACTGAGAAAAGAGCTGCACGAGGAAGAGTTTGCTCTTTTTCTAGTTGACCCTAAGTCCCAATCAGTCTAGGTGCCGGAGCATAAAGTCACAGTGTGCTGTGCACACACATCTGGTCTCACAAGTGGGTTAAAATTAGCCAGTCATCAAATGTGCGAGTTGAGAATATGCACACTCTGTTCCCCTAAGGGAGGAATGACAGCCTCTGTGACTTGCGAGGCATTCTGTGAAGTGTTTTGTTCAAGGAACGCATATATGTGATGGGACGCAAACCTCCCCATTTTTGATGTATGATGAAATAAGGGCTGTAGAAACCCTTGTACATATTGGCTGGAGAGCCAGGTTCTATTGTGTCCTTTACCAGGGCTGTCTTTCTTGGACCACAAAGGTGGATATCACAGGTCCTAGGTGTGCCATAATTTTTGTGGTCATGGCAAAACTGAGTTCCTGTATTAACCCTAGGCTGTCTTTACCCTTGACTACTTCTTTCAGCGCATTGGTCTGGTGGACCTGCAGGATGGTCATGCCGTGGAGGGCAAAGGCAGCCTATTCCACAGCAGTTTAAGTCTTTGCCATGAGTGACGATAAACTTACATGCCTTGGAGAAAAGCTTAGGTCAGTTACTCCAGGTGGGGTGGTCTGCAGCATGCATCGTGATGGCATGCTCAACCTCTGGAACCTTGATGTAGCCCTTGGTCACCCTACCATAAAGTGAGAAAATTGTGAGTAAATTGTGTCTGGGTCAAAAACAGTGCCTTCCATGAATCAGTGTGTTCCTCATGCACCTTGGGAAATAATGGCACTGGAGGGGGTTACAGCTTAGAATTCAGACCCCAGGTGCCATCATCCAGCCATGAACTCTGAGGACACCGTGGAAGATTCCACTGCAACCCATTGCTTGCGGCGACCTGAGAGAACACGGCTGCCAGATTTGCATCGGTCTCGTCCTAAGCACGACCGCCCGAGGGTGAGGGCTCGAAGGACTTCTCTGTGTCAGAGTGGAGAAGAACACTTTCTAAGGCTGTGACAAAGTGTTCAACTTCATCCTGGGCTGTGATGTCACCGTGAGACAGGTCTGCTGCTATATCTGTAGGCTCTGACAGAGAGAATGGGTATATAATGGATGGAAGGTCTACGGGGACTGACTTGTATGACACTTGCATAAGAGCCCCCATCATCTGCAGTGCTCGCTGAACCAGAACAAAACAAAAGCTGAATGAATGGTGCACACCATCTTTTTTTATACCCATATGTATAGGGTGGAGAATGGCATGCAAACAGAAATGATAGGCTCTCAGGGAAAGACCCCTACTGTCATGTCATTGCACAACATCAAGTGAGTGACAAAAATAGAATGGTACTTGTACACTAACAGCAATTCTATTCTACTGGAGGTCACAGGGTCTATGTGCTGTTAATTGCTATTAGGTGATTCTTAATAAATGGCTCTATCAACTGATCAACAAATTTAGTGACTGAGACTAATAAATAAATAAGCCTGAGAAGAATTTGTGAGTGGTTTTGCCTGGCTTATTAAGAAAGGCTTATAAGATTAATTAATTAATTAATCTGCTTACATTGGGCATGTTGTCATGCTGTTTTTTGCTTGGCGCTACAGATACATAGCACCACCAATGAATAACAGTACAGAAAACACAGTATTTTGTATCAGTGGAAGAATGCAGATATTTAACCATTACATTAGAAAGTACTGAATGTCATTTTTTGTTTCTTAATGTTACTTTAAATGTAACTGCTCAATAGTGATGTGCATTAGGAAAAGCACTATATACTGACTTGACATAAAAAAATTTTGGTTGCTTGTTGAGAATGAAAATATGTTCCTGTATGCCATCTTTAATTGAAAGTGCTTATTAGAATTTGATTATTAGATATGATTATTAGATATTAGATTATAGAGTAAAATGCAAGTAAAACTGTCACAGTCTGACAACATCAGGAAAATGCCAGAACATACCCAGACCCCGCGAAGCAACATCAGTGGCAATCAAAATAGGGGCTTTTCCACTGCGAAACTCTGGAATTACACATAGCACAACACATTAAGAACTTTCAAACACAGACTATGACAAACTGCTTTGATCAATTATGAACCAAAAACTTTACCCACCTGATAATACCCAGTCCCTCTCTGGCTGGCTCTTGTCACCATGAATACACATTGCAGGCCACCTGGATAAAGACACAACATGCATTACAACATCAGACAAAAAAAACATAATAAACACTATACATCAGGTGAAAATATTTACAGGAACTTTCAAACTTATTCACTAAACCAATTACCAATTTTCCACTCAAATTTATAAATTTAACAATTCTATAAAAAGATCTGTCTCACCCATCTCTTCGCATCCTGCGAGTCAGTTCATCACAACGTTTTTTTGTCTCAACAAAAATGATGGTTTTATTCTCCTTTTCAGCCATAATTTCCTCCATTAGCTGAATCAGCCTGAGAAAACAATAAGTTGCTTCAAAATACATCCATCTTGATTTGTCCACACACACAAGAAGGTCTGATAATTGCCTTCTTAGCATAATTTAATGCTATAGCTAAAGATGTAACTCATCAAGTTTTTTACTGCGTTCAGAAAGTATTCAGACCCCCTTCACATTTTTCAATTTTGTTATGTTGCTGCCTGATTTAAATTCATTTTATTCTTATTAATCTACACTCAGTACCACACAATGACAAAGGGAAAACAGAATTTTAGAAATGTGTGTACATTTAATAAAACTGAAATATATTTACATACATATATTCAAACCCTGTACTCAGAACTTGTTTGAAGCACCTTGGCAGCAATTACAACCAAGTCTTTTTGGGTATGATGCAACAAACTTTGCACATCTGGATTGGAGGATTTTCTACCATTCTTCTTTGCAAATCCTCTAAAGCTCGGACAGGTTGGATGAGGACCATGGTTGGGTGACCAGGTCTTGGAGGAGTCCTGGTTGTGCCAAAAAGGCCACTATGTTGTTTCAGTGCAGGAACCTGGAACCTTCAGTGCAGCAGAAAGTTTTTGTAGACTTTTCTGCATCTGTATCTTGCAGCAATCCTGTTTCTGAGCTCTGCAGGCACTTCCTTGGACCTCATGGCTTTGTTTTTGCTCTGATATGCATTGTCAGCTATGTGTGCATTTCCAAATCATGTCCAACCAATTCAATTTACCACAGATGGGCTCCAATCAAGGCGTAGAAAGATCTCAGCAATGATTAAAGGAAATGGGAGGCACCAAAGCTAAATTTCAAATGTCGTTGCAAAAGGTCTGAATACTTACGCCAATGTGATATTTTAGTTTATCTCATACATTTGAAAAAATTTCTAAAATTCTGTTGTCACCTTGTCATTATGGTGCAAGTATAGATTAGTGTAGTTTAATGAATTTAAACGATTGCAGTATCTGTCTGCAACATAAAATTTAACTAGATGAGGTAAAAGTTTGTGAACAAACATTATGCTGTCAAAGCCTGGCCTGTAAGTTAAAAAAAAAGAAAGACAGACAGACAAACAGATAGTGTGACTAACAGAAGAAGGGGGTGGGGGTCACAAGCTGTGTGTGTGTGTGTGAGTTCTGACAGTTAGAATTTGAACATAATTATCAGCCTCTTGTCTCATCTGAACATTCCATCAATATAAGTCTGGGATTTGTGGGAAGTCTGATCGCCTATTTCAGAAAAACCAAGTCCGATCCCTTAGAAAAGATAAAATAAACTTCCTCAGACCAGTCTGTAGATCTGTGAAAAGTTTGGTGGCTTGAAAGCTCTAGGACTTTGGCAGAAATTTGACACAGAAATTGTCTCAGAAGAATAATTAAAAGAACTAGATAATGAAGCAAATGTGGGTGGTGCAAAACTTGGGAATATTTAAATGATGTTAACGGTTTAACATGATGCTAACATGTTTTAACATGATGTTAGCATGAAGTAACATGATATTAGCATGAGTTAGCATAATACTAGCATGACTTAGCATGATGCTAACGTGACATAGCATGTTGTTAGCACAATGTTAGCATGATTTAGCATGAATAAGCCATATTTTAGCACATCTATCATGATGTTAGGAGGTTGCTAGGGTGATCTAAATGGTTGCTAGGGTGTGGTCAAGTGTTCTAATGCTTAGATATTATATGGTTGCTATGGTACAGTAAATGTAGCTAGACAGTTAACGGCTTCTATGATAATAATTAAAGACCACTGGCAGTCTGAGTCAAAAGAGGCCACCCACTTGTCTCTACAATGTTCTGATGGCTCCCACCTTTTTAAATAGAAGTCAAGGGGGGGTTGCTAGGGTACTGTAACTGGTTGCTAGGGTACTCTGCCTGGTCTCTACGACATTCTGATGCGGAGCTATAACATCACAAAATTTACCCAATGTTAAGTCTATGGAATTTTTCACCCACTTTTTTGTACCCCCCAAAAACATCGTACACTCGAAGTCTTAACATACCTCTCCTCAGGAAGCCAATTTAACCCTTATTTATGGGTTTACAACAAACGGGACGAGAAATTCTGTCCAGAAAAAGTAGTATGCAGGAGAGTAAAAGTGATGCTTTGCTTCGCAAGTACCACTAATTAGATGTAAGTGGTGCTTGCCGTGGCAACACTCAGACCAGAATATTTCAACGAGGTCATGTTTTAACATGATGCTAACATGTGTTAGCATGATGCTAGTATGAGTTAGTATGATGTTAACATGTTTTAACGTGAATGAGCACGATGTTAGCATGACTTAACATGGTGTTAGCCTCTCATCTTTTTATCTTTTTCTAGAACGCAACTGGTTGTAGTGTGGTCTTTATTTTTTTATTTTTTTTTGTTGTTGGGGGGGTTTTTTTTTTTTTTTTTGTGAAAAATTTTAAGCCCCCCCCAAGACTCTACGACATCTGCTGTGGAGCTATGACATCACAAATTTTTTACAAAAACGTTTTACAATCAAAACCCAGTTTTACAATCAAAACCCAGTTTTACAATCAAAACCCAGTTATGTTAACAGTATACAGTATTAACTGAATTGTAATACATAAGTATACCATAAGTATCGCAATGCATATTGTATTGTAAAGTAGTTGGCAATACTAGGGGCGTAGCTAGCGAACGGGCCTGGCAGGCACAGGCCTGCCCACTATGAAAAATAGGCCCATGCAGTTATCATACAAATATTTTATTATCATATTATTTTTATTTAATTACAAGCATGATAACACCATTTAAAATAAAATATTTTAAATATTACCTAAAATAAGTCAAATGTGATTTTGTATAATGCTTAAAAGAGCTAATGCTTAAAAGAGCTTTTAATGCTTAAAAGATGTGGATTAATAAATTTAATCCACATCTGTGTTAGGCCATTAGCAGTTATCCTGTCTCACCATTTCGTACCTGTGAGTTTGTGTTTTCACACATCCTGATCAAGCGGTAGCACAGATCATCTCTTCCTTTCTTTTCTACTAGTATTTATAGCACCAAATTAACATGAATTAATATCAGAAGGCATGTTATTAAATAAAGGTAGGTTGTTAAATATATTGAACTACTATCTGAAATGCATAACGTTTAAACTCCCAATCAACCGTGTCAGTAAATCAAAGACATCAGTAAAACAGTACGAGAATGTCCCTTAACGTACCTCAGGAGGAATATCTTCATCCTGTTAGTTAGCTAGAAAGAAAAAATAGTCTAGAGTTGTATTTTCCTAAATATATACACTGTGTTACATTAATTAATTTACATGTTAATTTTTATACTTAACCTCTTAATGATCTCTTTATTAATTACGTTTAGCTATTTCTTTTCAAAAAATTATTATTAAGATGTTATTATTAAACACGGGAAGATATGGTAGGTTTATTTGTACTGTGTGCATGTGTTTTACCATGGTTTATTTTTATATTTAAAAGAAGATTGAAATAACCTGAATATTGAGTCTGTTATTTTATATATTGTTTTTGGCTATACGATAAATGCAGATTAGTGAAGGTCCATACGTGAAAGTGCCCACATACTTTTGTCCAGGCCCGTCGAAAATAAAATTCCGCCTATCCCACTGGGCAATATCCAGACATATTACCCAGGATGACAAAAATGCCCATTGGATACCGACCTCTAACATTTTGGCTATGTATTGCAGAATGACACACACACCTGTAGTCATGGTACATAAGCAGCAACTAACAAACTATATGTAATTACTTTACATTGTTGTTATTCTTATAACATGTTATTATGTTAATCTTAGTAATTAAATATCATAGCATGTGACACAGGCACTGTAAAATACGTCAAGACATATTTACTGTCAGGCTTTTATCAGAGATGAAACAAAAAGTAAAACCAGCTCACTTGTTGTCTTTTTCATTTTCCATGCAGACGTCCACTATCTGCAGGATGTTGTGGTTTGCACTCAGTTCTAGAGCTCCTATGTTAATCTGAACATAGTCACGGAGAAAATCTTCAGCCAGCTGACGGACCTCTTTAGGCCAGGTGGCACTCCACATCAGTGTCTGTCTGTCAGGCTGAAGATAAGACAAACATATACAAATTAAAATTATTCATCCTAATGAATAATTACGTTGAATAAATAATTCTGATTTTAAACAGACAAGGTACAAATTCAGACTTGCATTATTAAAAGTTCAAAGCAAAATGTGAATTCTAATCACCCTCTTGCCCTTCCAAGTGTATTTGACCTTTCTTCATCTGAACCCAAAGATTTTTATACAAATATGCCGTCACTGTATGTGCATATGCAAACGGTCACAAATTTTGTCACACAGAATGCAAGACTTCAAAAAAATTTGAAGTCATTGCTATGCAGGATCACTCATAAAAACAGTGGGTCTTGTTTCATTATGTCTTCGTTTTTATTTCCCTTGTAAAAAGTTTTGACAATGACAGACATTAAAAACAGATAAGCTGTTTCCATCCAAAGTTGCAAATTTAACTTAAGAGCACAATAGGAATATCACATAAAACATTTATGAATAAAGCACTGTGTCCTTCTAAGTCAAGATGACAAAATCCTAACTTCCTGATAAACTGGCATCAAATGTCACAAAAAATTGAAGTTGATGCAACAGGAGAAGCCACTATAGTTCTTTTTTGTACAAATACAAATTGTACAAATTTGTACAAATACAAATACAAATAAAAAATTCTGTAAGCATGTCCATGTCTTCTTGTTTTCTGAGAATGTTGTGCTGTGGCGCAGTTGTGTAAGATAGTTCTGGGAGTTAATTATACCAAACCACTTTGACGACAAACTTTGGCTAAAGCACTTTAGAATGACCAAACAACATTCCAGATGTTGTGCAACAGTTAGCGGGAAAAATCACATCAATGTCATTCTAGACCATATAAACATCTATAAGCAAATACCAAAAACAGAATGGTAAAATACTTACTCTGATTTGTTCAACTATTTTGCGGATTTGAGGTTCAAATCCCATGTCCAGCATTCGATCAGCCTCATCCAGGACCAGGTATGTGCAACGGCGCAGGTTGGTTTTTCCTGCCTCCAGGAAGTCGATCAAACGACCAGGAGTGGCAATGCAGATCTCAACACCTGTATGAAGTCAAGTAATAGTGTTCTGATGTACTTTCAAAAATTTTATTACAGTTGTAAAATGTTGTGCTGTATTTTAAAAAGAATTTTGTAGTAGCTCCCCCACCTCTCTCTAAATCTCTGATTTGAGGACCCTTAGGGGCTCCGCCATACACACAGGTGCTCTTGATCTGGGATGATTTACCATATTCATAGGCAACTTGCTGCACTTGCTGGGCTAATTCACGTGTTGGTGCCAACACAAGACACTAAACAGAACAGAGAGCAGGAGAAAAGGCAGAAATACATATAAACTAGCAAACATAATTATAAATCATTATTATAATTGTAATATAATAAATATTATATCTCTATTTTTTACCAAAAATGTTACAGATTGTAGCTGTAACATGCCAGGGGAGAACTGACCCTACCGGTTTAAACTGGTTTCTGCCAAGGTTTTTTCCATCTATACATGATTGGAGTTTTGGTTTCTTGCTTTTTTCTTTTTATTAATATTTATAGTAAAACATTACTTACATATGCTGGTTACACGCTAACATAACAGGGGCAATAAAACAAACAAGCAAACAATGATAACAATAAAAGAAGAGATCTGAGTAAAATATTTAGAACTGTGATGCTGTGATGCACCAACACAACACACATTTTTTTCCAAATGCAAAACCTTTCCCATCTCCATTGTCCACATATCAAACAGTGGTACTGTCTCAGACTTCCAATGTTGTAAAATCAGACATTTTGCAAATAACATGCTAAGAAAACAGCTTCTGTCTCATATTTGTCCAGCCCCGCTTCTGGTACCACCATACTACACAATGCCATGATAGGATTTATAGTTCTGTTATATACCCCAGAAAACTGACTAAAGTTCCAGAGATTGTTGACATGAGGAACTGGTGACTAAGCATCCCTTCTGCAGCTGAACATTTTGGACACAAAGGTGATATCTTTGGGGAGAATTTAGACAACCTACATTGGGAAAAGTGAAGTCTGTAAACAATTTTAAATTGTTCAGCATTGCTGAAGCTGCTGAAAGGATGTAATTTTTTCAAATGGTTCAAATGTGTTGTGGTTATCATCAGTTTAGTCAACTTTATATTTAAAAACTGTTTGAAATGTTAGTATCACTAATTCGTTTTCTTAATACACATCTTACAATAAACAATAACATTTGCAATAATACCATGTATTCTATATTCTGTTACACATTTCATAATTCCTGTGTTTTTCATGTAAATCTGATTAGTGTTTACATGAAATGCTTTGCAACATTGTTAAAATGCACAAAATAAATAAATTAAAAGCATTATATGCTTATTCTGGATGTAAAGTGCAACTTAAGTACATCATTCTGATCCTAAATCAGCGCTTAAAGGGTAAGTTTCACACACAAATTCAGATTTGCTCACTATCTCCTATAAAGCCAGGTTGCTTTGAAAGTAAGGGTAAGGGAGAGAGTGAGATGATCATTAATTGGCTCTCTATTGCTTTCTCCCAAAGCCCTTAAGCCCTGCTTACACTGCCAGTGACAAAGCAACACAGTCTTATTCATTTCAATGAAAGCTTGGTGACTAGAAAAAAAGCAACAACAACTACTGGTGAGAACGGGAGCTTGTCAATATGTTGGCGTGTCCAGTGACACAACAAAGTTGAAAAACTTTATGCAAATAAAGAACGACTTTCACTAGCAACTACCAATGGGAATAAAGTCAGTGGAGTTCATATGTTCCTTCTCTTGTCAACTCTGGTTATGTAAACGTATTTGTTCATCTTTGATATGATACATGTACTAGTTTAATATAAAACATTTCCCCATCTAGAATGTATTTTATTCATGTGTTAATGTATTTTAGTTGTATAAAACTGATTTAGTGCTTTCATAACTTACTAGGACAACAAAATTAGGTAGATAATTTAGCCTAATAGAAAGTGACAAAGTCGCTGTGTGTCAATATTTCCATTAGTTTGTTAGGAGGCAAACCTAGATCTGGTTGTGTATATCTAGTATGTAACTTACAATGGGCCCATCCCCTCTTTCCAGGTAGGACTGATGGTTAATGTGCACTATGGCAGGCAGGAGATACTGTGGAGAACAAAGTAAATTTGAATGTGGGTTTTTTAGCTCATTTCAATTATCTATGGATATATGAATGCATGAGAGTACTCTTTAGCCATGGGTGTTGGGTCACTTACAGCCAGTGTTTTCCCAGAACCAGTCTGAGCAATGCCCACCATGTCTCTGCCACTGAGAGCCAGAGGGAAACCTTGAGCCTGGATAGCTGTGGGCTCCTTAAAATTCTGCTGCATCAGTACATCCATGACATATTCTTAAAAACACACAAAAATCACAATAAATGCAAGAAGTGATCACTGCAACTTTATACTCAGAATGCAACAGTTCTACCAACAGTGTTCAAAAAGCCTATTTGTTTATAAAGTATAAAGTGGTAAACATTCCCAGCTGACCCAACTGATACTGAGCTGATACAAGTCAACTGATACAAGTCACAGTTTTTATATTATGAGTGCCCCTGTTGATTCTCATAAATAAAATTACTTTAGCATGTAAATAGTTCAAGTCATTTAAATAACTGTTTATATGCTTTACCTGATTATCAAAGTGTGACAAGGCATCTCAACACGTTTTACAAATCTAAATACATATTTATACATTGACTTATATTTTATACAGTCTAAAGTGAATGTTGGTCAATAAAAAGATATTAGGAAATAAAACTGACACTATTCAGAGAAAGACATGCAGCTTTTCTTCAAAGCCTTTACTGTCATTCCGAGCAAGGTAAACACTGAATTGCAAAACAATATTGTAACAGAGACTTGATTGTAAAATTTTTGCTAACAATATCAGATAAATGAACACTTCCAGTGGCTTTACTGGCCGCTGTTAGTTTAGAACGCACTGTGCAATCTTACATTTACATTTATACACTTGGTGGACCCTTTATCCAAAGTACAGTACATTCAAGTTACACTTTTGTCAATATATGTGCTCCCTGGGAATCAAACCCACAACCTTTTGTGCAGCTAACGCAATGCTCTATCAACTGAGCTATAGGAACACTAGTCATTATATAGTGATTATATAGTCTGGATATGGTATGCAGTCATAACTATATTTACCCAATTTTTGTCAGGAAACCCTGGAGAAATACCTGATAAATATGCCTTTGTTTTCATTTCATTCATAAAATTCAAATTAGGTTTATCATAATACTGCAGAACTAAGGAGAAATACAAAATATTGCTCCTTCTGGGAATTGCAGTGCAATTAAGAAATACATCTACAATAAGAAATACATCTACAATGCTACATTAAGCAGTAAACACAATAAGTAGGACAGTGGAAGAGAACAAGATAAAGACTTTATACTTATAATGCCAATATTGCACATTATACAGCAGCAGTTATACATGCCAACAGAAACTGAAAATGCTTATCCTGGATTGAAAACACCCAATAATTAGGAAATGCCCCTTTATGTTCTGCACAGGTACTATCTGAAAGGACAGACTGGGGCAAAATAAACAATGAAATGTAATTATCAGAACCTGGGAAAGGGCTCCCTCTGGTGATTGGTTGAATGGTCATCAGCCACAGATGTTACAAAACACAAAATACAACATTAATATAAATGTAAACTAAAAGGTAAACTGAAACTAAGACTTGCATTGCTTAACATCGGATCCCCTTTAGCGAAAGCACCTATCATAAATAAAATTATTACAGATCATCATCTGGATGCACTTCGTTTGCCAGAAACCTGGCTTAAATTGTTTATTATATCACTTCAAATGATGTTAATAAGCATCAGCCTTATTTGAAATGTAAAGGAAGAGGTGTTGTTTTCAATGATTTGCAAATCCTAGAAATCTCATATTTGTTTCACAACAGAACAATGAAAACATATCAGTACTTACACTGATGAAATACACAGCTTTAAGGAAACCATAAGGTAATTTTAAATTTGATGGCGGCAACAAAATAGCCTCAAAGTAATTGGGACAGAGCCACAGAATAGCGAGTTAGATCAGGTCATATGAATTACACTCACGTGGGAACTGGGCTTGATGGAAGCTGGTAATGGGCTTTGGGCAGCCATTGCCTCTGACTGTGATTTCTTTCTTCCTGCGAAATTCTTCAACATCATACTATTAAACACACAAAGATATATACTAAGCATGTGTTAAATATCTTATAAATGTTTACTTACAAGATTACTTAAAAAACATTTCACTCTTACAAAGATAATATTTTACAAATCTTTTAGTAATCTCTACAAAAGCATTTTAGTCAAAGTACCATTGTACAAAAGTCATTGCTAGTTATCACAATTATTATACTAATTGCTTTGAAACTATGGTAGATATCAAGCCAATACCAAACCAAAATGCCACAGTTATTGTTACTACAAGAGAAAACTATAGTATTTGGTTGAAACATTGCTTAAAACGTAATGTGTAAATACTTTTTACCTGACTCATGCAATGAATCTCTGGGTGTTCACTGTAGAAGTTTTTCTCAAACTTAGGAAGTTGGTCCAGATCCCATTTTTTCTTCCTCAGCCGGTCTCCAGGATTCCCAAACTTCCTGGCAGGAGGTGGGGCAGCTCGAGTGGATCCAAAGCGAGGCCTGTGAGAGAATAATCTCTTTGAGAATTCACTTTCTGCGAGTGATGATTTGAGAAAAGTGTATTAACTAAGTATGTTAAACAGGTCCAATTATTATAAAATATATTCCTCATGTTCCATCACAGCAATTTGTGAAGGGGTCAGAGGATACGTGTTCCTCCAGTGTTATAAAGATAAATTGTACCACATTATTTACAAATTATATACCAAATTGTACCTTTATACCGTTACTGTTGTTTACTTAAATTAGCATTTATCAACATATATTTCTGTAATCTAAATTACACTGAAAATAAGCGTGCGTGTTCCTACTGTAGTTACTCTATGCAATAACATATACCACAACATACCACTAAGTGTTTATCCTCCTATGTACCTGTTTGTGTACAGGCTACGTACAGCGCTATATAAAACAATTAACCTGCGTGCCACTGACTATACAACAGTTTCAGTCTTTCAACATCGCTCCTACTATATCTGACACGTTTAAATCTCTACATAGAACAAATTAAAACAATAAACGAATGCCCACCCTCTATCCCGTCCTCGATCTCTCTCTCCATATGATGAGCTTCCTCTCATCTCAACCTTCCGAAACAAAACTGTAAAAGTCCTGCAGGAAAAATCGTTCTTTTTTCCTTAATGAAATAAATACACTCTAGTCCTACCTGGTTTGCACGAATGTGTTTTTCCTAATAATCAACAATATGTAACGTACTATTAAAATATTTTACACAGAGTCGGGGTGCAGATTCTGCATGTAGCTCTTTGCAACAGGAAATCAAACAAACAGCGAAAAATACACCAGCTCTGTGTACGTTTTTTACGCGCTTGGTTAGTCTCCTTAGACCAGGCCACCGGGTCCACCCATTTTAATGTCGTAGCATTTTGTACGCAAGGCTATATTCAGAGTACACAAACAACGCAACAAAAGACGCGTAGTACGTTGATGGATTCACTGGAAAAGGCCGTGTTCAAAACAGCGATGAACCAAACTTAATCCCTAAATGAGCGTCTCTTAAATATGACTGCGTATTAGCCTTCCGAAGCCATCTGTCTATTCCAAAACAGTCAGTGCGAAACACTTTGATAACGTTCTAATCGTTTAACCATACTCGAATGTGATTGGTCGACAGCCAACAGCTTGGAGAAAAGTAACAGCTACCACATGTAATTTCCGTCCATAACTTCTGGGTAAACAAGTACGACAAAGCATTTTAACATTTTATCCTTGAAACGTACTAGTTTTTAGGGGTTCAAGCGCTGAAACCGTATTGTTTTTGTTATAATTATGATTATTATTGGTGCACTCTTACTCTCTTGCATAACTCTTTTCTGGATAAAACTTCAGTATGTAACTCGTACCGAACCGTTTGTCGTAGACTCATAAATAAGGGGTCAAATCGACCAGCTTATTGAGGAGAGGTGTGCTATGACAATGTTTTAAGGGCAGACGAAAAAGTGGACAAAAAACCCATAGACAACATTGGGCTGATATTTATGATGTCATAGCTCTGGGTGTGTGCTTATATCGCTCGGCTTATCAAGCAGCAACAAATGGTGACATCTGAACTTCATAGCCACGCCCTAGCAACCAGTTACAGTTCCCTAGCAACCACCCCTTGACTTCTATAAAGTGTATTAAGTGAGAGGTATTAGGACATCTTACAGATAAATAGGTGGCCTTTTCACTCAGACTGTCAAGTAGTCAGTCTGAGTGAAAGTAGTAGTAAATCATGCTAGCATCTTGCTAAAACGTTAACATCATTGAAATTTTCTGGCCCAAGTTTTGCCATAGCAAGCACCACTCTCAATTTATTCAGAAAATGTACGTATCTAGCTATTTGGGGTCAAGGGATGAAGGCCCCTGTTGTGTCCGCTAGTTTTCTTATTATTACTCTTCTTCCGCTTGAGTCTATGGCAAGCCCGTAGAACCGTACATAGGAAAATTATGAAATTCAGAACACACGTGTGAAATGTTACCATAGCAAACTTGGAGTCTCTACCTCAAACTCTCTCATGTTTCACTCACATTTATGCTCATAACTTTTGAGCCGTAAGTCCTACATTCTTCTTCTGATTCCTTGGCTCATGATGATTCCATTGCACCCTTTGATGACATTTTCAGTCATTAAAATTTTTCTGCCATTATGAATTTTTCGAGATCACACTTTTCCGAACTCCTTCTGGTATGTATCTAAAGACACTGAGAACAAAAAGTTATTGAAAGATTTTTAAACGGCCAATCTGTTCTCATATAGCGCGTAAACAAATTTGACGACAAGCATGCAACAATGGATATAAGGCTGTTTCTTTGCCATGCTTTTGTGTATTGACATGAAAGTTGTCGAGTGTTATCACAGGCACGACCTAGGGGTGCATGCACAGTTTCATCACAGCACCACCTACTGATGCAGAGACATAAAAATGGCCATTTTGCTTATAACTTTTGAATACTTTGGTCTATAACTATGACCGCAGACTCTTTAGATTCCTCTGATATCTGATGTTTTATGGCCATATTGGGTGTTGCCCATATTCACTTATGTCATA
Organism: Chromobotia macracanthus; assembly: GCA_036877525.1. Classification (NCBI taxonomy): domain Eukaryota; kingdom Metazoa; phylum Chordata; class Actinopteri; order Cypriniformes; family Botiidae; genus Chromobotia; species Chromobotia macracanthus. The sequence continues at coordinate 6,137,296 of JAZGTH010000001.1, read as the reverse complement.
AAATGCAGTATTTAACAAAATCAATTGCATATCATTACAAAACATCATTTGAGTCATAATTACCATATTCTAAGGTGACCTGCAAAGTTTGGGATCAGTGCCACCTACTGGTCAAAAGATACAACAAAATTTACAAAGATGCCTGTAACATGTAATTACAATACCATATTGTTATGCAATTTTTTCCACTAGAAGTACAGCAAATGAAACTTGCATGAAACATGGTACGTTGCATCTACAGACACTCTTTAACTAATTTTCTTAATCTTATTATCAAAGATGTCCACAAATTATTATTATTATGCTGTAAAACTGACTTTGGAGACCAAAACATAAGGCCTAGAGATGTGAAACTTGGCCAGATAGTAGGTCTCTGTTTGGGAAGAGGTTGACAAAATGTGACCCAGATTGGCCAATAAGGGGTGCTACAGTGATCAAAATTGTGTTAGTGCTCACAACTATTAATAAAGCTTGGTTTCCTGAATATTAGATCTCTCTCTACAAAATGGTTTTTGACAATGATATCAGGACCTACTCATTGCCGTAATCATACATTAGATGTGAAAGACATTTCAGATCATTTTCTGGTATCCTGTATAATACATTCACCTATGGATGCGAAATCAGCTCCTTGTAACAAATACAAAAAAGATAAAGGACAGCAGCACAATGCCATGGAATAATGAGCATACCCACGGCCTAAAAAGAGCAGCCCGGAAAATGGAATGTAATTGGAATCAAACAAAACTGGAGGTATTCTGTACAACACAGTTTCAAATGACAGAAAGGCCTTAAAAAGCTCCAGATATGCCTACTTTTCAAATCTCTTAGAAGAAAATAAACACAACCCTAGATATTTATTTGACAGTTGCTACATTAACCAAAAACAAAGCATCAGAATCATAATAGTAATGATTTTAGAGAAGAAATTAGGCTACTGCTACCTGTAGCCTAAAATTTAAACCTCTTACACTTGCCTTTAGGACAGTAACCGTAACCTCTCCCTCCTACCTCAACTCACTCCTCCAGACATATGTCCCCTCCCACCAGCTACGGTCAGTCAATGAGCGACATCTGATTGTTCCCCCACAATGAGGCACCAAATCAATCTGTAAAATGTTCATCTATTCTGTTCCTTTGTGATGGAATGAACTCTCAGCCTCCACACGATCCACTGAGACCACCACAACCTTTAAAAAACAACTCAAAACACACCTTTTTCGCAGACACCTGACTAATCCCTAATGCCCTATCCTATCCTTGTCTCTAGTTTATTCTATCTCTAGTAGCAGAATACAATGTTCGCTTGTAAATTTAGCTATATAGACTTGGCTTGTCGACTTGCAAGGCAAAATGTTCAATGCTCTCGTCCTTTTGTAAGTTGCTTTGGATAAAAGCGTCTGATAAATGACTAAATGTAAATGTAAGCTGGAACGGCATATCTTGCTTAACGATTTTGTAGTTTTATCGGTCAGTCAACACTTTATTCACAAACATACTATAAACCTAGTATGCCTAATTAGTCTTTTTAATACACATCTCACACATATTACATGCAACAATACCATGTATTCTTTGCTGAACATGTCTGACATTTGTTCTATATTTTATTATTTTTATTAGTCTTTTTAATTAAATGTAAAGCTGCTTTGAAACAATATAACATTGTAAAAAGCATTATATAAATAAAATTGAACTGAATAACTGCTTCACCATTTGTTGTAGCAATAAATGCCTTATACTGTTGCATCTGTTGCTCAATCGACTAGAAAATTGGCATGCTGTGTCTTAATCCAAGGTTTAATGATGGTATATTAGAACATTAGATTTTCTTAAAAAACATGCCCACTATTGGCCAATGAATTTTGAGCACCTATTAGACAAGGTTAACAAAGGCCGATCATAACCAAAAAAAAAATGTGGGTGTATTTTTTTCCAAGTGTGTAGTGGTGTATATATATATATATATATATATATATATATATATATATATATATATATATATATATATATATATATATATATATATATATATATATATATATATATATATATATATATATATATATATATATATAGTATATGCAAGTATAGTTCTGCAAATTCAAAAGCATAGTGATATGTCATACACACACAGGTAATGTTAATTATCAAGCCAAATTAAATACAAAGCTTTTAAAAACACTCAGCAATGTAATTTTATTAAGTGATAAGCAGTGGATTTAATCACTGATGACAATAATAGGTTTGCTATCCAGTGTCATCTCATCACCTCTTAACCTGCTACTACTCTCGATATACAACCCAAATTTTAAAAAAGTTGGTACATTGTGTAAAAGGTAAATATAACAGAATGCAGTGATTTGCAAATCTCATATACCCATATTTTATTCACACTACAACATATCAAATGTTGAAAGCGAGACATTTTACTATTCCATGCAAAATATAAGCTTTTGAATCAATTTCAGAATAATATTCCTCAACTGACAATTGCAAAGACTTCGGATATCCTATCATATACAGTTCATATCTTCATCAAAAGATTTAGAGAATCTGGAAAAATCTGTGCATAAAGGCCGAATGTCAATATTGGATGCTTGTTAGCTTCGGGCACTGCATTAAAAACAGGCATGATTCTGTCTTGGAAATCACTGCATGGGATCAGGGACACTTCCACAAATCACTGTCTGTGAACACAGTTCACCATGCCATCCACAAATGCAGGTTAAAGCTCTATCATGCTAAAAAGAAGCCATATGTGAACACAATCCAGAAACACTGCCGTCCTCTCTGGGCCAAAGCTTATTTACAGTGAACTGAGGCCAAGTGGAAAACTGTTCTGTCATCACAGACGAGTCGAAATTTGAAATTCTGGAAATCATGGCGTGGAGTCAGGGTGCTGAACTGGCCAGCCTGCAGTCCAGATCTTTCACCAACTGAAAACATTTGGTGCATCATGAAATGAAAAATTCGGCAAAGAAGACCCAGGACTGTTGAACTAGAATCCTACTTCAGACAAGGATGGAACAACATTCCCATCGCCAAACTCCCGCAACTGGCCTCCTTAGTTCCCAGACGTTTTATAGACTGTTGTTAGAAGAGGGGGTGCTACACAGTGGTGTACCTGTGCGGCGACTCCAAGCAGGGACATTGCAAGCTACACTAAGTTCCCATTTTTTGTTCCCACTACCTTTGTTCTTTTCTCTCTCATTTTCCTTCTACTAACATGTGTTTCCAGTATAGTCCTACTGTTCAATACAATCATCTACACACACAAGACAATGAAATCATCACCATCTACACTTCCTCAGAAATTACTTTCCACAGCCATCACCCTTGGCTACTGGATTGTGTAACTGACAGTCAGCCATCAATAAAGCAGATTTCATCCCTGCCATATCAAGCTCAGGGCCAAGGAGAGAAATGGCACAAGTCAAAAGACCCTGCCAACCTTAACATGCCAAACATTCTTTTGAATAGAGGAGAGATTTTTGATAATGTCTTCACTGCCAAAGTTACCTTTCAAAATGAGATCAAAATAAGGCCCCTAACAGCCACCAATTTATCTCAGTTCCCCTCCACCTCCCCCACCACATCTCTAACTGATGATGACTTTGCCAATTTCTTCACGAAAAGGTAGCAACCATCTGCCGAGATCACATCCTTCAAGAAACAATTTAAAACTCACAGGTTTTAAATTCACAGCATGTTCAACCTTGTTTCATGTTCATGTTCAACCTTGTTTCAAAAAAAAAAATTACTGTTCATCCTGTCCCTAGCATCAGAACTATTCCCACTTGTAAATGTAGCTTTGTAGGCTAGGCTTGTTGGTTCTTAGGGCAAAATTTTAATAGCTCACTTTGGATAAAAGCGTCTGCTAAATAAATAAATGTAAATATTTAAACAAGTGAAAGGGGCATTAGGTTTACTTAAAGGGATGATGATCAAAAACAAGTAAACATTGTCAGGGTTATATGGGACACTTAATATCTTGTTAGAACCACATCCAGTTTTCAATAATATTTTTACTTCAAAACACAGAGAGTATTTTGAGATTATTTAGAGATCCGTTCTCTAATTTAATTCAAAACTAGTTGGAAGTCAAATTGATGAACAAAATGATTTTGTTTACTATAAAACAGATGACATCATTCAATGCAATAGCAGTAATACTGCTATATTGCACTTAATTAGAACAATTTGTCTGCATTGCTGCTACTCCCTCAATGGCAATTTAAATATGAACTGCTTTGTTTCATTGAAATAAACAAACATGCTAATTAACAGTTGATGGGAAACAGGAATTAGTTACAATCTCTCTCCATCTCTTTCTCATCTGTTCTCTTTTCTGGAAATGTTGCCCTTTATTCCTTCAGTCTTGGTGCTCAGTCTCTTCAGAACCTTCATGGGCTTAAACTTGCTGCTTTTTTCTTCTGCTCTTTCTCTCTGTAAAACTCTAACAAGAAAAAAAGAATCAAACTGATATGTATGGGTATGAATGTGTGTGAGATCAGGGAGTATACTGATCAAAAACAAAAAATAACACTGACCTTTTTTCTTTAGCATAGCTGCTACTAGTTTGTCTTCCTCCTCTTCCCTGAAAGAGATATTGTGGAACTTTAAGGGCATGCAAATCCTCTTAAAAGACTTATTTTCTATTCCATACTGACCACATTTCTAGACGAAAAGCAGACCTTTCAATGAAGTTTTTTAAACTTTAAGATCAGGAGCAGACTGAGTGCACGTGCAGTGACTGATTACCTCTGTCTGTCCTGATCTATGCTGTTAATAATCTGGTTCCTCTGCTCAATAATAATGACAAGCTCTGCCATCAACTGCTGCTCCCTGTCTTTGTCCTCTGCTGTCCATTGTTTTTCTGTCAGAGAAGTAAGAGATAGAACTATAAGGGGAAATAAAAAAGTGATGGAATAAAAAGCTGCAACGTTTTTAATAAAGAGGGATTATATGAAAACTAAAGAGGAATTACATAAAAAGGCAAATTCATAAATTCCCTCTGTGTATGTATGGTTGCTTCATACCTGGTTTGTTCAGCAAACATCTAAGCTCATATTCCACATCAGCCTGTTTTTCCTCCAAGTTCTGCTGCTTAGCTCTGATAAACCAGATAATAATTCAACACATTATTTTAATCCTGTCCTGTATTCATCTGTAACTAAAAAGGCATCTTTCTTTCTTGGTAATGGTACTGAAAACATCAACTGTAATACACAGATACATAACTCTTTGGACAGTAAATGGCAGAAGCCATGACAATTAAACAAACAGTTAACACAAAATTGAAACTTCAGCCATCATCATTTACTGGGTAAATAAGAGAAATTTCATTTGCGAGTAAACTACAGGTATATATTTAATGGTGCTACTGTATGCTGAAACAGTTAAACTGAAATGTTAAGTGTGCACTTACATGTAAACCAGCTCAGCTTCTCTCTGCACCAGTAAGTGTTTCTCATGAATCAGAGTAAACCAGTCAACAAATAGATGTTCCTCTTTATCATCTGAAATCATATAACACTGAGCTTTAACTGCTATAACAGTTAACTGAGCCTTAACATATAACACTTGCTTAACTGTTTGAAATGGATGGTTTGGACTAAATAAGAGCCTAGAATAGAAATAAGGAAACCCTTCCGGACTCATCTTAGGGTGGCGCCTCAAAAATGTGTAATAAAAGGCCAAAATGTTTTGCAAATTCTAGACAAAGGGTGACTACATTGAAGATACTAGAATATAACCTAGTTTAATTTTTAAAATGTTTAGTCACAATATAATTCCTAAAGTTACATTTGTGTTATGTCATAGTTTATATGATGGACAAAATATTAATAAAGTGTTTCTAAACCTTTGAACACTACTGTATAATCAATATTTATTTTTATTTCTGAGGAGCTAGAGACATTCTGCTGTTCCTGCCAAGTTCCTGTTTCATGCTGACATGACAGCATTGCGCAGCTGCACATTCATGCAACAAATGTCTTGTTTCACCACATCCCAAAAGGACTCTAATGGATTGTGATGTTGACTGTGTAATTTAATAGCCTTCACTAATGTTCAAGTTCATTCAACTGAGGAGATTGTCATGTTCTTAGAACCAGTTTAAAATGACAATACCTATTAGAAGATGGGCAGACCATGGTCATCTTGGCACCTGATGAATGCCAAGAAAGTGACTTAATTTTCCTTATAGAAAAGACATTTTTTTCTCAAAGATGTACCTATCTAGTTATTTTTGAAAATCTGTCATTTTCTTTTGTAAAGCTAACTTTGTCGAACACCCACAAACAAGTTGTCAAATTATCTGGCTTATTGACAAATTATACTTTCATAAACAATCAGATACTAAGTTTGGCTGTTCAGTCCCACATAGACTGAACACTAAAAATAAAATCGGTGAAAGTATGCACTAGTTAAGAATGTTATAAAGTTTCGCTGAAACACCTCAACCATAGATTGGGAAAAGAACATAAAAGTCAGTAACTGTATGCTGCAGCATGAGATTCTTATACCATTTGTACAGTCTCGTAACAACTTCTCCAGATCCACCTCTCTCTTCTCCAGTTCATCCAATTGTTTCCCCAGATTGTTTATCTCAGTATGAACATCTTCTACTGGAATACTCTGGCCCGACTGGACCTACCAGATTATAAAATCTCAGGATGAGTACTTATAACAATTAAATGTTGTAACATACGGGTGGCAACAGATAAACTTGCTAAGATACCCAACCAACTTCTACTCAAATGTAATGAATGTAAGGATAAAAGATTACTAGTACTATTCATGTGACACATAACATTATAGAAACATAATTGTAGCAGCAAAAGGATGTTTTTGGGCCTCACCTCATGTTTAATGAGAGGAAAGCCATGTCCAGGAGCAGGGGGTCGTGCGAGAAAAGGCTCTTTCGGACGCCTGGATACAGGAGAGCTGAAAGATGCGGTGGTCTTCCAATTAAATGGATTCTTTTTACAGGTGTGCTGAAGTTACCAGTGACAAAAAAGGAGTGCATAAAACATAACACACAATAAGGGAAGAACAGTATGTCCAGTAATATAACAGTATTATAAATAGAACAGTAATATAAAAAGGCTCTAAAATCAGCAAGGGCTTTACATATTAGCACACAAACAGAAAAATACAAAAACAAACCTAGGTTTCTATTTAATACAGTTGCCAGATTAACTAATAAACAAACACTAACTGAAGACAATGTGCAATGGAACTTTAGTAGTAACAATTTCATGAACTTTTTCACTAAGAAACCAATTGTATGAAATACAACTGAAAATACAAAACCTGCAACTTTACTTGAAGATTCACCCTTCTTAAAAATTGCCCCTCTAGAACACCTGCAATGCTTTACAGTTATAGGCCAGGATGATCTAAATAAACATCATTACTTCCAAACCAACAACGTGCTTATTAGACCCCATACCGACTAAACTATTGATAGAGGTGTTACCAGCAGCTGAGGATTCTTCTCCATATTATTAACTCCTCTCTATCTCTAGGTCATGTCCCGAGTCGTTTCAAGTTAGCGGTTATTAAGCCTCTCATAAAGAAACCTCAACCAGATACAAATGAACTGGTAAACTACAGACCCATTTCAAATATCCTGTTCATGTCTAAAATATTAGAAAAGGTCGTATCCACACAGCTGTGTGCCTTCTTACACAAAAACAATATTTCTGAAACGTTCCAGTCAGGATTCACAGCCCAGAAAGTGCACTGGCCAAAATTACAAATGATTTACGTCTAGCTGTGGACAAGGGTTGCATCTCGTTGATTTACTTTATCTTAGTGTGGCATTTGACACTGTAGACCATGTCATTCTGTTAGATTGCCTACAAAACTATGTTGGCATTCAAGGTCTTTAGCCACTTTTAAACATTAATGCTCTTAACATTATGAACAGCAGCTACGCTAATTACTCTCTGTTTTGGATTTTTATCCCGGGGTTTCAGTCACGGGGTAGCTACAGATTAAACCTACTCCAGAATGGATCAGCATCTGATAGACCAACCCAAGCTCCAGTTCATCCTGAAAATTGTCCCTGCTCTGGTACAGTCAGGTGCTCACCCTTGCGCCATAGAACAATGTCTACAGCAATAGCCTGGGCCACCCAAGAGCACTGGGAAAAATGTGATGGACTTCTTTTTAAATTGTACATAACCTATTTAATACTCATCTGCTTGGTTGCCTGTTAATTTTTGTGTGTAAATTTTCCCCTCAGTTAGACTTTAAATTAACATACATTCAGTTTTGTAACAGCAGTTTGCTGTTAGAGCTGCAAGTAACTTAAAATATGTATGATAATACATATTTTACTTATAATAAGTATAATAATAATATACTTATAATAATACTTATAATAAGTAACTTAAAAATAAGTATGCTATTATCGCCATCTCTGTAAAACCTTCATCAGTTTTCTATCATTAACATCATGGCCACATCCTCGTTGACACAGCCCTTATTTATCTCTTTCTCCGACATGTCACTAAATCAGACCTGCAGTTCAAAATTTTAAAGATAGAATAAATTGTGCATGCTCCCACAGGTCATGCCTGTGATGACACATTTTGTATAAATCGGACAAACACTACAGGAGTTCGAAAAAGTATGGCTGAAAAGGACTTCAAATTGGCTATGGTAACATTTCAGATTGACTTCTATCCTCTTCGCCACAGGAAGAATTCGCAATTATGGTAAGGGGCTAACATTTCCACCACATGAGATATTTGGCCAATCACGGTGTACTAACATATTCTACTACACCCAATACACAAAATAATGATCTTTAAAAATGGGATTATATGATCCCTTTAATACCAGGTTTTAAACAGGACCTGAAAAACCATCTTTTGATTAACTTTTAAAGACAAAGAGTATATGGCTGTGGATAAAATAAACTTTATCTTAATATTAATTCTTACTTTGCCTTTAGTGCTCTTTGAAGTGGGTGAGAGATTTTGCTTTACCCTTGTCTCTCCTCTCAGAAGTTTAACACTGAAATCTGGTGCTGATTTGATATTGATAGGTGGTGGTACAAGAGACAGGTTTGGAGAACAATGAAGCTGAAGCTCAGTGTTTGGGAATGGGGCATCAGCAAAGGTGTTGATTGATGGTTCAGACACGCTCTTGATGAGGAAGTGATCCTGTTTTTGAGCAGCAGGCTTCTGCGGGACTGCACGGTAGTCTGAGTTAGAGGAGGAGATGCTTTCTTCGCTTTGAACTAGAGAAGGAGTAAGAAAGTCAAACTTAGATGAAGGAAGTGCTTAGGAACAGAAAACTGACTAGAAGGAAGCAGATTTACATTTACACACAGGTTAACACACTAAACATTAGACTAAAACATCACCTGACTAGGACACTTTTAAGCAGTATATCATTAGACATTGATACTCAAACTCAAAATCGGTCTTCATTGTTTAATGGTTTATATAATCAGGGTATTATGTAAACATAGGAAGTGTAACACAGTAAGTAACCAACCTGCTGAATATAATTTTGGAGCTTTAGGTGCTGGTCGCTTCTTTCCCCGAACACTTACGGCACTCTCAGAAGACACAGGACTTTTTCTGCTTGTGTTTCCATCTGTGTCTTTAGCAGCTTGAGTGATTCCATACCAAGGATGACATGCCACCATATGACTATTCGGAAGTTCAGCACTGGTTTCTGGCTCTTCGTCCTCGTTATCATCAAAGGGATTAAAAGGAGTAACTGGTCTTGATCTCTCCTCTTTTAGAGAAGGGGTTAAGCCAGAGCAGGCAAGCATGGAAATACTTGTTGGTGGCTGAGGTGCTGGTTTCTTTTTAGGCTCTGATTGGACAAGAGCTAGCCAGGGTGGGTCCTTTGGTTTGGGCGTGTCACTAGCCTTGCTAGACAAAGAAAAGGAAAAAATTACAACCAATGGGAAGAGATCATGAAAATACAAGAAAATGAGCAAATCTTTCCAACAAAGCCACAATTCCATAATATAAGATACAGTAAAGAACACATAAGCAATACAAAAAAGGCAGTAGAGAATTACCCAGCAGGTGAGTGTGAGCTCTCTTTTAGCACAGGAACAAATCCACTAGGAGTGTCACAATCTATTAAAGTTAGAATAAACACACAATTGAGAACACTTTTTTTTATTTCACATACAAATTGCAAAATGTGAAAAACAGCAACCACTTGCTACTTTAATCAGATTATTATTACAGACAACATGTAAGAATATTACCACTGTTAGACATATTTAGGAATAAAGAACAGCATTACTGCTCACCATTCACTGTAGGCCTTTCAGAGGGTCTGGGTGGGTGTGGCCTGGGGACAGGGCGAGGGGCAGGAGAAGACTCAAACACCCATCTAGGCTTTGGTACTGGTTGATCCTCTGCTGTAGTACTCCCAACTGGTGTTGGAGGAAGGACACCATTAGGTACATCAGTAGCTGACTTGTGGTTATCTTCTTGCTTTGTGTCCTGTTCGTTTTCTTCAGACTCATCAAAAGGATTTGGTGAACTGCAGGAGTGAGGTGCTTTGTGCTCTGTCTTTACCTTTGAGCTGCTATCTGTATTTCTTATTTCTTCTCTTTCACTGTCCTTGTCTCTTTCTGTAGCCTTAACATCACTGTGTGATGCTATAGACAGTAAACTTCTATTAGGTGGGTCTTTGGGACTTGAGGTTATTGGGATCAGTTGCTTACTCAGATCAGGATGACCATTTTGACTGGCAGACCTGGTAAAGTGGTGTGTGCAAACTAATGATCCAGCATCCTCTGTAAACTTGTAAGAGCCAGGCAGTAAAGTGTTGCTACATTCCCACATCTGAAATTGGACCAGACATTTTAAACAGTGCACAGGGAAAGGGATTCATGTTACTTTGTGGATTATTAGTTTTACAATAACAATAACCAGATCCCACACTTGTGTATGGCTGTTTCTGTCAATACAATTATAAATTAAAATGCATTATAGATTTGCCAGTCTTATAGATATTAAACCAGGCAATTACCTTAAGCAGTTCCGATGATAAAGTTTGCTGTCAACGAGTATCCTCTGAACCAGGTGAACATGCTTTCCACAGACTAAGCAAATACTGCTCAGAGTTCTGTTTTTTGACATGCTGTCTGCACCGGACTATATTGTATAGGAGAATCAGGACAAAGACAAAAGGTACAAAAACAGGCAGAGGAAGAGGCTGGTGAGAACAAACAATAGTTAGCTTGGTCTGACAGTAAGGTCTAGATGGGAGACAATTGCATATCTGTTCTGTTATAATTCTGGACTGAAAAAATAATGTATACAGTTGCAATTACAACTCACATTTTATTGGTTTAGAGATGTTAATCAAATAAAATATAACATCCACTTTTCATTTACAGTTCACAGGGCCTTTTTGAAATATTTTGTAGACTTTGGTGATAGACATTACCTGTCACTTTGCTGTCATCCTTTCTTGCCCCCCGGCAAAGAATTTATTTTTACTGCCTTTCATAAAATAAAAAAATACTATGATAATTATGTTGCTATATAGTCACAATAAAAGCACATGATGCCCTCACATAACATAATTAAACTATTATGTCATCTACCCTTTTAGCTAATTGTTTTTGTCTACTAGGCAACTGAATCAAATAAACAGCTATAGCTCATTTAGGTAGGCCTAATTAACGAGCATTAATTTGTCATTTGTTAACAATTCATCAGCGTTTTAATTTAGACACACTAACCAGTCTTACTAAAAGTCCAAATCGATTCAAAAGTCACATTACTGGACATGGTGAACATGATCACCCTGCCAGCAGTGGAAACTGGTCAATGGGGGCGCAGACCCCAACAAAATATCCAAAGATAAAGGAACTTTAAACATGTTAAACAAAAGTAAATTATACAGTGCATTAATAAAGTATTCAGACCCCTTTTACTTTCCTCAATGTTTTTATATTGCAGCCTCACACAAGTTTTACATTTATTTTTTTCTTAATCTACAACTCAAAGTATTCAGGCCCTTTACTCGATACTTAGTTGAAGCCCCTCTGGCAGCCCCCAGTCTTTCTGGGTATGACGCAGTAAGCTTTGTATCTTGATTGGGGGATTTTATGCCATTATTCTTTGAAAATCCTCTCTTGGTCAGGTTGGATGGAAACCATCGCTTGACAGCCATTTTTAGGTCTCTCCAGAAATGTTTGTTAGGGTTCAAGTAAGGGCTCTGACTTGGCCACTCTTGGACATTCACACAGTTGTCCCTAAGCCACTCCTGTGTTGTCTTGGCTGTGTCTTTAGGTCAATGTCATGTTGAAAGGTAAACCTTTGGCCCAGTCTAAGGTCCTAAGTGCTGTGGAACAGATCTCTGTTCTTCATTGCTCCATTCAGTCTTCCCTCAACCCTGACCAGCCTCCCAGTCCCTGCTGCTGAGAAACACCCCCACACCACCATGCTTCACTGTTGGGATGATATTGGGCAGGTGAAGAGCAGTGCCTGGTTTCCTCCAGACATAAAGTTTAGAATTGAGGCCAAACAATTTAATCTTTATTTCTTCAGACTAGAAAATCTTGGTCCTCACAGCCTGCAAACTCCAAGCAAGCTTTCATGTGTTTTGAAAGGAGGAAAGGATTCCATCTAGCCACTCTTTGGAGCTCAGTCAGAATGACAATCGAGTTCTTGGTGACCTCTCTTACTGAGGCCCTTCTCCCTCGATTGTTCAATTAGGCCAGATGACCAGCTCTTGGAAGAGTCCTGGTTGTGCTAAACGTCTTTCATTTGAGAATTATGGAGGCTCTTGGGAACCTTCAGTTCAGCAGAATATTTTTTTGTAGCATTCCCCAGATCTGTGCCTTGCAACAATCCTGTCTCAGAGCTCTGCAGGCAAGCAGTTCCTTTGACCCCAAGGCTTGGTTTTTGCTCTGATATGCATTTTCAGCTGTAAGGCCTTTTATAGAGAGGTGTGTGCCTTTCCAAATCATGTCAAATCAATTTAATTTAACACAGGTGGGCTCCAATCAAGGTTTGAAAACATCTCAGCAAGAATCAAGAGAAATTGGGGGTACCTAAGCTAAATTTAAAGTGTTGTTGCAAAGGGTCTGAATACTTATGCTAGTATGATACTTCAGGGTTTTTTTAACAGATTTACAGACATTACTAAAATTCTGTATTCACTTTATTATTATGGGGTACTGAGTGTAGATTAATAAGTAAAAAAATAATTTAGACATCAGACAAATTTAGTATCAGGCTGCAACATAACAAAATTTAAAAAAGTAAAGGGGGTCTAAGTACTTTTTTAATGCACTGTAAATATGAAACCTATAAGTAATTACTTTAGAAGAAATGAGAAACTTCAATTTCACGACAGAAATTGAAGTTTCAACTAAAACTGTCAACATCAGACAAAAACAATGTTAACTCAACAAGCCAATTCATCCCTGCTGGTAGGAAATACAATTTTATTTTGGAATGGCAGAGGACATTCCCATGGCTCACTTGAGGACTTAATGTATTACAAATACTGCAAAGGGTAGACACAAGTAGGCAGCTCAGCATTAGCATTAGGCAATTCTCACTCTGAACAAGATAGATTAAAGAAACACAGTAAATTGCAGAAACATGCACTGTTTATAAAATTGTACATCATGAGAAAAACTGTCAAGTACCTCACAACACTCCCCCAAAGAATTGTTAGTGTTTAGACATTGACAATTTGCTTTTCTACTAGAAGGTGAGGCTTCAAACAGACCAGAGCCATTGAAAAACAGAGCTGAGGCACTCCCATAGACTTCAATTGTAAGAACTGAATGCAAAAGTAACTTGGTCATGGAGTCCCCAGTAGTTCCACACACTGAATAGTTCTAGTACTTAATCTCATTCATTTCAGTGTTTTCCAAACACACTCCCTGGAAGGCAGTGAAATGTTAGCATTTTTTAACATTTTAATGCATTAGATTTGTGTGACCAGTGAGCACTGTGAATGAATGTTGTGCTCCCTCTAGCCAATGCCTCTACTCCTCAAGAGCGAGTTTAAAGGATAAGAGTTCTTAATTGCCTACTACATTCAAAACTATGAATGGAGTTTTTTGGGGACCCTCTGTTGCTAAGACAGCTCCGCTCCAACTCCCGTTGTGAAAGCATTCACCTCCACAATTAAAGGTTTGTTAGGGTCTGGGTGGATGAGGAGCAGTTCGCTAGTGGAGGCCTCTTTGAGGTTCTGAAAAGCCTCTGTGGCTGCTGGAGTTCAGGATAGAGACTTAGGCTTATTCTTTAGAATAGAAGTCAGGAGGCAGGTTACGGAGCTGTAATTGCAAATGAAACAATGGTAGAAGTTAGCAATGCTAAGGAAGTGCTAGGGTAGTCTGACTGTTGTGGCCAATTCTTCACTGCTGCAACCTGCCCCTCGTCCATCTTGATACCACTTTTACTGATATTGTAACATAGGAACTGAATGTTGGGTTGATGAAAGGCTGTCTAGAAGAGGTTTTAATCTCACAGATGTTTTTGGACCTCTGCAACATGGTGGCGATGTTTGGCCATGTTCTGGGAGTATACCAGGTTGTCTGTGTGGACAAGGATGAACTGGTTGAGGAAGTCCCAGAACACCTCATGCATGAAATCTTGGAATACAGAGGGGGCATTTACCAAACCATACAGGCCACACAATGGGACAGAATTGGTCTTCCACTCGTCCCCCTCACGTATCCAAATGAAGTTATATGCGCTGCGGAAGTCCAGCTTGGGGAACATTGCTGCAAAAATGATGGTAGAGGATACCAGAATTTTTACTGTGATCCTATTAAAGGCATGGTCCATACTCTATGGAGGGCCACAAGCCTCTGTCCTTCTTGGCCACAAAGATGCTCAAAGCAGCAGGGGATGTAGATGTACATATGTACTCCTCCATTGCTCTAGGATGGAGAGTGGGTAGATTTTATCATAGGGCACTGGTTCACAAAAAAAAAAGGTCAATGAAACACTCCCATGGCCAGTGAAGTGGTAGTTGGGCATCTTTCTTGGGTTAGAATACGTCGCTTAAGGGGCCGTAACAAGCTGGAATGTCCACAGACTGTAGTTTAAGCAGGCTTTTTATGGAGGTTCACAGAAAGGATCTGAGAAGACTTGGTGATAACCGGGGGATGTTGAGGGAAGCAGTAATTGCCCCACTTCCTTGGATTTCCTTATTCCTTCAGGATTTCCTTATTCCTTCAGGATTTCCTTATTCCACAACCCAGATAATTGGATTGTGTTGGATGAGCCAAGTGAGCCAAGTATCAAAGTGGGACGTGCCGACAAGTTACTGGTTTCCCAGTGATAGACTAGACATGATAGGTGGTTTCTATGGTCCTTTTCTGCAGCCTGAGCTGGAAGCAGAGGTTTTAATTAAATTTTTGCTGACCAAGCCTCAAGGAGAGCATGTGCTGTAAGTGATAGATCAGAAGTAATTAGATACTTCAACTGTAAGAGGAGTTTGATTGAAGACTAAACAAAACTACTAATTGAAGACAATAACAAAACTCACAGCAGGATGTGGAGAACAGATCCAGCACCAGTGGTGGCCGGTCAATAAGGGTCAATAAGGCTTCAGACTGTCCTCAGGGCGCAAAGCATTGCACTCTGAACCCTCCCACTTTTGATTTTAGTGAATCAATATTGTTTTACATTTTTTTGGTCTCATGTGATTGGTCCAATCTCAAGTCTTATTCCTCCTCAGCAGATTGTCATTTGACTGACAGGTACTGATCAATGTGGAAGCAAGCAAAACATCATGAAATCAGAAAATTCAGTATTATCTTTGCAAGAATACCCCTTCACAAGGCGGCCGCATGAAGAAAAACGAGGATAAAGAAGCTTGGACCAGATCGACCCAACTTTAACAGCAGATTTAACAGCAGTCAAGCGATCGTAAGCGAGTTTACACTTGGTGCTTTTCCACCACTTCTTATGGAAAATGGAGTTGGCTAGCTGGGTGCGATGTGAGCCATGCCTTTTATTGTTTTTCCTGTTTGCTGTTTCAAAGTCCTGGCACCAAAACAACAGGGGTTTGTGACTTTGCAAGCCAGATAAAAAAAGGAGAGCAAAATATATTTTCAAATAGTGTTACAGGCCAGTTATTAGGCAACAGTGTGTGTGACACAGTGTGTGTATGTATGTTTTGTTTTGAATGATTACCTTTATTACTTAACTCATACTGATAATACCACTATAAATTATCATAAATTATCGCTATAGCTTTGTAGACTTGGCTTGTTGGCTCGTAACTCAAAATGTTCAATGCTCTTGTCCTCTGTAAGTCGCTTTGGATAAAAGCGACTTATTTAATTTTCAGCTTTGCGCCCCCTATGCGCATGGAAACAGGCAGTCATTTTCATAAAACCAGAGCGGACAGTGAGTGCTGCCTCAGTGTGTGCTTATATCCAGTGAGTTGATGAGGTGATGAGTGACTGCAGGTGTGGGGTGAGTTAGTGCATCAAGATTGTCTAAGAGAGGGGTTCAACTGATTGGGGGCTGGTGACTGGTTGTGGAAAGAGCCTGGTAGATCCATGAAAAGGAAAAAACAATCAATTGTAATATAAAATACTGCAGATTTAGGGTAATATTCAATAAATGTTAGTGAAATGCAAACTATTTGTTGTTGAAAATGTTAATTTGACAGTGGAAATACAATCTTAGTATGTCAAACACAGCTACAAAGGCAATCACTATAAATGCAAAATATAATTTCTTTTTGTAATACAGCAAAAATATTGATTTTTTTAAAAAAAAAGGCAATATTAAAACAGGACATACTTAAGAAAGATTTGAATATTTTAAATCATGGGCTTTTAAAGCATTTGTTATATAAATTCTACGCAGGACTTAAGGCACATTTAACGTTCAAACTAGTCCTACAATCTGGTCCATGTCCAACTGGTAGAGCTGGCCCCAGAAGTCTTGTCCATCTTTTTGCATTTCAGATAGAAATAGTCCACTCTTTTCACACCTGGATTGCTATGGTAAGCTGCTGTGGATCTCTTCATGCAGTCTTTCCACATGACCTGAAATCACAAAATAAAATTGGTCATTTTAAATAGTGAAATTTGTTTTACATTCATACATTCCAGTACAGCTCATTCTCACTCGCAACGCGTCACATTTTGATACCTGGTCAGCATATCTTTGCATCACTTTTTAACACACAGACTATTCCTTTAGCATCATTTATCGTTGTGCAGTGTTTTCGTTTTCTTGTTTAATGTGTCAGATCAACACATATTTAAATTGTAAAAGTAACTGCATTTGCAAAAGTAGAAATGGTTTCATAAACCTTTTAGTTTCAAAGATATTATTTGTGCATCCTCATTTGCTCATTCCATTCCTTGCCTCCTTACAGGGCAATTAGATAATAGCTATGTACATCCAAATGGCTGAGATTCATCAGGAATTACCGGGAAAGTAACTGAACCAACTCATCAACTTCATTAACTCAGGCATCTTCTAGTCCACATGGACAGGCTACTATCGTAACAGACAAAAAATGTATTTTCTGAATGGCATAACACACCCATTCCCTATTTCAATGACCACCAATTCAATGTGTTCATAGACAATTTACCATCAGGCCATCCAAGATGTACATGAGTTTTTTCTTTATCAGAATATGAATTCCTGTACTACCCATTATATTACTCCTAAGCTAACATCATAGGGTTTAGGCCTTTATGGATGCAGCTGAATCGTGGCTCAGTTATGCTGCCCATTTTGTAACATTTACATTTCTTATCAGATTTCAATGCTTTATGATCTATGTGGAGTATACAAATGCTTCATCTCCAATTTCCTATGTTGATAAGTAGACAGAAAATTATTCATTGTCATGAAAAATTGAAAAAAGCTAAATTAATGCCAAACAAGCGCCTGTTACTTGGTTAATAATTGTGGAGAATTTCCTAATATCATTTTTAAAAGCAAATTAGAGGTCTTCACAGGTCCACTGTAACCAGAGGACCCGGCACCCAACCCAGCACCTGTAGGTGAACTAGAATAATAAAGTACAAGCTGAGAAATAGAAAAAAGTCTGTCAGGGTGCGTACTGTTTCTATAGTACCCAGAGGTTCTGCAATGACTACCAATTGACTATTTGCTCTTTTATTTAGATTGTGCCAGAGGGAGCACTTTGCATAAAATATAAATTGTAATACATTATTATTAGTAGTTTATGTTTGCTGGCTATTGCGAAAACATCTTTCTACACTAAAAAAAATTTTTTTTTTGCGACTGTAAACAGCTTTTTCATTATTGCAATGAACAACTTGCTATGTACTTCTATACTCTGACCCACCCTTAAACACTTCTGGTTGGTTTTTGTGGTTACACCATGTCGAGAAGACATGTAGTATCCTACCAATCATAGCCTACTTTATGACAGCGAAGGCTTTCAGCGTCACTGGGCATTTTGATACAGTTCCCACGTGCGCCTCAAAATACAATAAAACTGCTATCACTTCACATATTGTATTACATAGCCTACCAAGTTTACACTTACCACTGAAAAACATCCTGCTCAAGTCATATTTGCTTAATGAGTTTCTGGTTGAGTGACTACTTCATCTGTATAATCTTCTGACTCAAATTGAAAAAGTAAAATTGATGGATTTTATCTGTCTTTACAGTATCTCTGAGGGTTATTAATTCTTCACGACTAAAATTTGGTTCAGTTTCCAATACAGGGTGTATGTGGGAATACCAAAAGACTAGACCAGCTGTCCAATCACAGTAGAGTAGGCTCATGAAAAGGAAGGGTTTAGGGAGACTGAATTTTCAAACTGCTTCAAATCAATAATTTTAGGATCTTTGAGAAATGAGGTGATATTAAATATATGAGAAAATGACAGTTTTTTTTTAAACTTGGATACATGTAAACCTGTTGTTGGAGACTCCAAAACAAAATCAGGAAACTTTAAAATGGCATGATATGGATACATTAGCAAGCAACTTGCAATTTTACAGAGATGGTGATGAAGGCAAAAGTTAAAGTTTAAAATCCAGGTTTAAAATAAATGTTTAACCAGGGCTGGCAACTCTGGCCCTTGTGATCCACTTTCCTGCAGAGTTTACTTCTAAGCCTAATCAGATACCCCTGAGCAAGCTAATCAAGTCTTTAAAACTGCTAGAGACTCATTGAAAACTAAGGTTATGTGTGTTATGGGACACTTACCGCAGCAATTGTTTGTTTGACATGTCCCCAGTGGCTTTGCCAAAGGCCGATGTAGGAGGTGAAGCAGGATCGCTGAAAGGGATGTTTTTTCATTACACGATTCCAGACAGATTGACAGACACTCAGGCTGCACAATTTTAGTGCAGTGGAAAAAATTTGTTCACCATAATTTTCTAAATTTCTGCTTACAACGGCTTTTCAAATTTGCCTTGCAGTTCATCACACTTCTGTGAGATGATCCATTTTATGAGCATTGCCTCAATAAATTAAAACAATCTTTCACTACTGCAACAGCTGAGACGTTGGTCATTGTGAGCAGGATGAAACAGACAAATTGTTGGTGGGCAAATTTGAATCAGCAGCAGCTGACTGGATTTGACTGGATTTGTGGATTTGTTTTTTACATTATTACGAATGTCAAGTAATGAACAAAATGAGCATATATTTGCAAAACATGACGTTTAAAAAGATTACTGTGACAGCACTGCAATCCTTAATTTACAATAATTAACTCCCTGCAAGCTCAGTGACCTTTAATTGTAAGGACAACGCTTTGACTACTGATTTTTGTAATTGTCACATCTATACAGAAAAATATCTTTAAAATACTCCTTAATTACATCTGTAAAAATACTATAATAAAAAAATGACTATAATTGTATAATAATAATACTATAATTGCCTTTAAAAACATAATTGATGTAATCTAAAATTACAGATATTTATTTGTAATTTTAATGGTAAAACTTTAAATCACAGATAATATCTGTAAAACAACCTAATTTCATTTTTTGATGAAAAAGGGGGATCTGACACTGATTGGAATTTGTTGCATGTGTAAACAAAAACAAAAAAATCAGCATGAGATCAGATTTTTTTGTATCCGATCTGAGCCATTTTCAAATGTGGATTTAAATCGGAAACATATTCAACATCCAGACATCTGACCTGTGTCTAAACACACATATCCGATTCACCTTGGCCATAATGTAGCTGTTCCACAGCGGATTGTGTTGAACGTTGTCATTTCACACATGTACTGAACCTGGCTGCAATGCCAGCGCAAAATAATGAGCATTAAAGCCAAATGCTTTTTGAACAGATGAATTAGCAAAAGTCCATCCACAACTCAAGGGTCAATCACTCATATTAGTGAATGACTGGAATCATTTTGGCCGGGAGATTAATGCAAATACAGGCATCTGATATGAGGCGTTAGTGCAAACAGGTGGGTGAAAAAACTGGATATGGACTTAAGATCAGATCTGAGCATTAAGACTTGCAGTGTAAACGCAGCCTTACAGCCTTATGTTATTTATTATTTAGTGTACTGTAACATATTAAAGAGGCTATATTTAGAATTCAAAACAGACACAATACAGCCAACGACTTATTGCGTCTTGGCCAAAACTGAACTTGACTCACCGATAAAGTCAACAGATGAGGTTAGTTTAAAACTGGTGATTCACTGAAATGAAAATTCTGGGCTAAAACAATCATTTTTAAACTGAAATCACGATTAGAAAATCCCAAGAGCTGCAAATATTTCAATTAAGGATTATCAAATATGGTAACAAACATCCATGAAGTTCTTGATAGTTTGCTTAATGTGCATTTTACGTTTGACACAGAATTTACTCAGTAGGGGGCATTTTAAAACTGCACATGCTGATTGAGTCAGCAAAGAACACCATTGGGAGTAGATGAGCATGAGTAGCAGTTCTTTTAAAAAACATTGCCACAGTGTTTAAATGGTTTAAAATAAACAATAGCACAGTGTAAGAATAGTTTGTGATTATTCTTGGTCTTTCTTTGTTGCAGTTAAAACCACTACAACAAATCTGTAGCTCTATTTTTAAATAATAGTAAATTGCATTATAAATTGCAAATAGCAATCAGAAAAAATTGCAATTAGATTTTTTTCTCCAAATCGTGCACCCCTAGCTGAGACCAATACAAAAATACAGGATGCACTTGGCAAAAAACCAAAAGCGTAAACATTATTTTAAAACAACTTTTTATATAATTGTATTAGTATTAGACAATACAAGTTATTAGTTCTGTGAAACAGAATCAAATCTAACATTTTTTACCAATTATCTAATAATATTTTGAGGTTCTAAAATTATTAGCCTTATATAATTATTATATACAAAACAGTAGCCAAGTTACAAACTTGCTAATACAAAAACATGTATATATGGAATACAATCATTTTAATGAAATCAACAGGCAAAGGAGTCTGATTGTGTAAACGTAATGCCTTTATATAGGAAAAACCATTTTCAACCAAAATTTTCGGCAGCCACAATTTCGGATTTTATTTTAAAATGTATTTTACATAAAAACCAGTGTGCAGGCTTTCATACCCTAGACAACCTAAGATGTCAGGACAGGTCTCGTTTTTTAAGCTCTGATACAAACTGTTACATACCATGTTCTGAGGGTGGGTATTTGTCACCTGGTAACCGTAACCTGCTTTAGTACCAATACCAAGGTATTAGATTCTAATGCAACAAATGCTCCATTCTTAATGGGTTCTATTGTCTTTTGTTGTGTTGCATTGCACTGTTAGTGATTGTCATTACATTTAATGACCTTTTTAAGTCAAGTCAAGTCAAGTTGAGCTTTATTGTCATTCCGCTATATGTGGGGACATACAGTGGAACGAAATGTCGTGCCTCACAGGACCACGGTGCTACATAAATACAGACATACAACAATGACGTGAAACAGTATAAATCTAAACACAAATGCTAACAGAATTGGATTATAAATATACTATATATAAATACATATAAAGTTGCCTATACATAAACTATTTAAATACAAACTATACAAATGTTCCACATAAATATAAGTCAAGCACTGTTCCTGGCTGGAGAACAGTACAAGATGATCTGTAGTGCATGGGCTTGTAAACATACATGAGTCTTTTTTGTGGGATTATGTACCCTCAGTTGTAAAAAGTGTCTAGTGCACATAGAGGAGAGTGTGTTACTACAGGTGGTCTGTGCGGCCTACTCACCTGTGTGTAGCACACTCAGAATTGCACAAGGGAGAAATAAAAAAAAAAATAATATATATATATATTTAAGAGGTATGAGGTTTTTCAGAGGGGGCCGTGCTTGAGTTCAGGGCTCTCACAGCCTGGGGGAAAAAGCTGTTGAGCAGTCTGGCAGTGCAGGCTCTGATGCTCCGGTACCGTTTTCCTGACGGCAGGAGCTGGAAGAGACTGTGTGAGGGATGGGTGGGGTCCTTTACGATGCTGGTGGCTTTGTTGGAGCATCGTGAAAGGAAAATGTCCAGGATGGAAGGGAGAGGGGCACCGATGATCTTTGCCGCTGTGTTCACTGTCCGCTGGAGGGTCTTGCGGTCTGCGGCGCTGCAGTTCCCATACCAGACAGTGATGCAGCTGGTCAGCACACTCTCAATGGTTCCCCTGTAGAACATGGTGAGGATTGGTGGAGGGAGACTTGCTCTTTTCAGCCGGGCGGAGAAAGTGTAGGCGCTGTTGTGCCTTTTTGGAGAGTGACGTGGTGTTGGTGGTCCAGGTGAGATCCTCTGTGATGTGCACCCCCAGGAATTTAGTGCTGCTGACTCTCTCCACAGTCGAGCTGTCGATGGTCAGTGGGGGGTGGTCAGTGGAGTTTCTCCTGAGGTCCATCACAACCTCCTTTGTCTTCTCCACATTGAGGGTCAGGTTGTTCGCGCCACACCATGCCGCTAGCTGTGCCACTTCCTCTCTGTAGTGCGTTTCATCGTTGTTGCTGATGAGACCTACCACCGTTGTGTCATCAGCGAACTTGATGATGTGGTTGGAGCTGAACTTGGCAGTGCAGTCGTGGGTCAGCAGTGTGAAGAGCAGCGGGCTGAGCACACAGCCTTGTGGAGCACCTGTGCTCAGTGTAGTAGTGCTTCGAGGTGTTGTGGCCGACACGGACTGACTGGGGTCTTTCGGTTAAAAAGTCCAGAATCCAGTTACAGAGAGAGTTGTTAAGGCCCAGCAGGTGTAATTTATTAATGAGCTGTTGTGGGATTATTGTGTTGAATGCTGAGCTGAAGTCAATGAACAGCATTCTTACATAAGTGTTCTTCTGGTCTAAGTGGGTAAGAGCCAGGTGGAGGGTGGAGGAAATTGCATCATCCGTAGAGCGTTTTGGACGGTATGCAAACTGGAGCGGGTCGAGTGTGTTGGGGAGGCTGGTTTTTATGTGATTCATGACTAATCTCTCAAAGCACTTCATCATGATTGGAGTCAGTGCTATGGGGACGATAGTCATTCAGACAGGACACAGGTGATTTCTTAGGTACCGGTATGATGGTTGTGGACTTGAGACACGTGGGGACGACTGCCTGGCTCAGCGAGATGTTGAAGATATCTGTTAGGACATCTGTCAGCTGTGCAGCACAGTCTCTCAGTACACGGCCAGGTATGTTGTCAGGACCCGTAGCCTTGCGTGGGTTAATCCTAGACAGGGTCTTCCTCACTACGGCTGGAGACAGACAGAGCGCCTGGTCGGTGGGAGGTGTGGGCAGTTTTTGTGCAGGTGTGTCATTCTGCATTTCAAACCGTGAATAAAACTGGTTAAGTGCATCTGGACCCTCTTAGAAACTTTCAGACCCTCTTAGAAACTTTTCAAAATGTAAATATATCTGTATATATTTATGTATGTAAATGTAAACATATATACGCTTTTACATGTAAATATATCCGTAATCACTGCACCACTGCTGTCTTTATCTTATGTTTATGCTGATTTTGATTTATAAATCTAGCTTTTAACAGAGCAACAGCTGACTGCTGGTTAACGTAGTTTAAATGGGTTGCATTCAGTCACTAAACTTCATATTTGTTCAGCTGTCTGACAACAGAAACAGTAAATATGTGAATGTGAACAGTTTAAACATTTGGCTGTATTAAAATACATTATGTATTTTACATAGAGAGTAAGAAGAAGCAAGGCAGGTTATATCCAAAATTAAGTCAATCCAAAAAGATTCACTTGTACAAATGAGCATCAGCAGCAATGAGTCACATTGGAGTGACGTCAACTCCCCTCTATGATTGACTGGCTAGAGGAAGAGCTGTCAGTCTAGAAGTATTGAATGAATGGTTGCACTAAAGCTCACCCTGATTTACATAAAACTCTACCTAGAACATTTGAAAAAGCAAACGCTGAATGTGAACACAAAAGCAAGGACAATAAACAGAAAACGCATAAAAAAGTGAAAATACAATAGCTATTGTATTATATATATATATTTATATATATATATATAATACAATATAATTGTCCAATTTTACTCACCTGTGACTGAGTTAGACAGAAAAAAAATGTAGACAGATGACAATGAATGCTGAGAGAATACAACTTCAAAAGCTGCTCATGTTTTAAAGTGTGCTGTTATGAAAACAACCTTATGGGAAGAGTGCTTGCTGCGCATTTACAACAGGAGTTACACTTTCTGGCGAAGTTTAAGTTCAAGTTCACTTGCACTTGTGCTAACAGATGCAAATGTAATATTACATTTATATTGTGTATCTAGGATATCTGATTAAACTCATATAGGTAATATAAAAAGCTTCAGTTTACCAGCGTATTCACTCTTCATTTTCACTTCACACAACTCCTTTAAGTTTCTTTTTCAAAAATGAGTACTCTTTTCTCACACCTATCAACTAACCAAAATGAAAATCTGACAAAAATGTCCATCCCTGATATTCAAATGTTCAATCCAATTGGACCAATGGTTCCTTTGTTAAATCTAATTTTATGTGGCCAAGTTCTGCCAAATTTTCATGTATCCTCAGGTGGGGCCCATACATATGTTAGTAAAAATGGACACAACAACTAATTTTATTTTGCTGTACTGTCACAACATTGAACAGAAAGATTTGTTGACACTTTGACTCTGCTTTTGTTTGTTGCCGATCTATAGAATGGTATAGGGCAAGTTCACAAACATAGATTTTGTACAACATTCCAATATGGTGATTTTTTTAATGGAAATTAAATCTGAGATATAGGTTTTGCTTGTCTTAAGCCAAGGATTAAGATTGTATAAAGAACTTGTGACTAGCACTTCATAATTGAATCCCTAACAGGAAGAAAGATAAAAAACACAATAGAAGTTTTTCCACCTTTAGGGCTTTACTCCTGTTTAATTGTTATAATGGAGAACTAACAGCTTACAAAGTATGTTGTTTTCCTTACTTCTCTCAGAGCAGCCTGTTCCTTTAGGGGAGATGATGAGCTCTTTACAGCTTGTTCGATAGAGCCAGGATATCCGGTTCTGCTCATGCATGTGGAGCTGGCTGAAAAAAAAATACTTAGATAAATTAAAAATATTTAGGTAACATATTCAACATTATCAACACACATTTACTAATTTATGGAATACTTTGGCTGAAATATTAATTTCACCCAACAACGGTATCAGTGGCTATTTTCAAGGCAAACTATTTCATGGCAAAATATTACTCAACAATTAACTCAACAAAACCATAACAACAATTAATTCTCACAAAAGAACATTATAAACAGTAATGACAATATATATAAAAAAAATAATAATATTAGATAACATTTGTAAAAGCTAAAAAAAAAGAAGAAGTCTTTGTGAAACGTCTGAATAAAAACACTGTCTAATGTAATTTAAAGCAGGACATTCCAACAGAATGTTTTAAAGTCAAGTACTACAAAAGTCACAAACTGGTAAATCTTAACCTTTCAAAAATACATGTTTAAGTCCTGAGAGACCAATTCAACATCTTGTATGAACAACTTGGAATACAGCTTGGAATACAGCTTGGAATACAGCTTGGAATACAGCTTGGAAAGTTCTGGATTAAATACAAAAAAGCTCTATTGACAGCATCAATAAACACTGTTGATTACCCTAAAAGGTCTGAAACACAGTACAAACTTTCAGTAATGCATGAACCAGAAGTTAATCTACCTACAAAAGGATGATTTGCTTAGCATCACTATTCCTTGAGACTTATTCTGCGTGTTTTCTATCCAATTTAGTTCATAGATCCCCCTGCAATTTAATTCAGATGTGTTAAATTAAGGAGGCAAACAAAAAGGTCTTAGTCATAAAGTCAAACCCAAACATCCAACCGGAGGGAGTTGGATGCTTCTGCTTTCAATCCAGAATAAGACAACTAAGAGAAACAATAGGGGCTACAGCGCCTTCAGTGCTTAACACTAGCGCATAAATATGAACATATCACATATACTGTATATTACATATTTTTAGGGCTTCGGCTATGTATTCATGACTGTATTGGCCAAAAATTCATTTTAAACACAACATATTTAAATTTTATTTAAATTTTAATGATCCACACTTGTCATCTGCTGTGCATGTGTGGTAGGCAGGTTAGTGAATTTACCCAGATAGGCTCAGAGAATTTTAAGCAGCAATGTGTGTTCTACAATGTGTGAGCTTGTAATAAGGTCCTGATTACAATACACATACATTATACATAAGGTCCTGATCCGAATTACGTCTTGAGAACATGGTTAAGTTAGCATCTCTGTTTGCAGTGCTCAACACTTACCCTGATATTTGGTAAAGTAATTATAATACTGAGAGATGTAGGTGATAATACTCATTCTGTCAGGCATGCTCATGGACACCATGTCCTCTGGATCCAGCAGAGCTGGAATATTGAACTCATTCTCAGCAACCTCAAATGCCTTTGAAAAAAGAGAAGTAACATCACAACACAGCATAAACCAAAAAAGATAGAAACCCAATTATAGCACATAAAACTAAAAACACTAATATTATCAAAGTAAATTTGATATCTTAATGCAACATGTCTTGAGCATTACTCTCATGTTTTATTTTGATACACACATTTAGGTTTTTCTGCAGCCACTTCCTCAAAAAAAATCTAACTCCAGAATTGTTTGTGGTTAACTGATAATTCAGCATTTGACTTAAAGTTGTTTGTGTGATACTCACCAGCTGGTTGTTCTCATAGACATTTTCTTTTGAAAGGGAATCAAAATCTCTGGAAAACAAAGAAACATCTATGTCTAGCAACATCTGAAATTCAGACTGATGAATCAGTAATATTACAGTGTTTATTGTAAATACAGGAACAGATGCTAAATCACTCCATTGCTTATAAATGACATAACACAGCAAATCAAGTGTTTTTATGTGTGACAGTGTTAACTTAGTAAATGTGACTACAATCGTAGTCTGAAACATTATCAGATAATTAAAACAAACATACAATGAGGTAATGCTTCCTTTATTATTGGTGCTTAGATTCTAATATCAGTGATGGCATTTTTACATTTAAAAGACTTATCAGAGCTTCTTAAACGTTGCTGTTTGTTCTTGATAAAGTGATCAATGTGACTGATACATATCTCTCAGTTATAGAGAAATCTGTTTGTATTATGTTGCTAGGCGGCTTTGAATGGACACTAAAGGGGGGCTTGGCAGTTAGTATGGTGATACAAAAAAATTGCCAGCCTGAATCAAAACAGCTTGTCCCCTTGTATTTACAATTTTGTTTTAGAGCTATTCCTCTGATTCTTTTCAGCTTGTACATTTATAAGGTTGGTTGGTGGCATAGCTGGAGGCTAGGCTGAAAGTTATGATGAGCCCAACTACAATTCTCTACGACATTCCGATCTGGAGATATGATCTCACCGATCCCTTGTCAATGCATAGTCGATAGGATTTGCTGCCCTACAGACAGCTCACGTTACAATCATACTGACAGGCCCTTTAAATAACCATGGGGCAAACTTAAGTCTTTAAAAGAACTGATAAACATCTATAAAGAAAACAAAATCACCTTCACTCAGTGAAATTACATTACCATCTTTTAACAATAAGCAGCACAGTCCATTTAAAACACATAGAACATTTTGCCAAACAACTTTTTACTTCTTTATTTTGATCACACCTAATAATATCACAACACAAGCCAGACTTTTATCTCGTGGGAAAACTGTCCTGTTTGAAGAATTTAAAACGCGAACATGTCCCTTGTAATAAACGTCCACCTACAGTTTCAGGTCTGACAACCTTATACCTTTTTACTGTCCTTCATATCCAATGACATTTTAACAGTTCTCAATAATATTCGTCCTTAACGTCGTTCAAAAACCACACGCTACATCCAACAGCTGAAATAATGCTGCCTCCGTAGGCAAGAAATGGAAGTGGCAAAACGCGTCCAACGCGAATGTTTGCGTCACATCCTGTCTATGGATCTGACCGTATATGAGATCAGGATTAAATTAGTATCTCATAGATACAAAAATGGTCTATTATATTATCACAAACTCCGCGCAAACGGTTAATATTGTTCATGAAACATCGCAACAGAGGCGTTTTTGATGGGTCGCTACAGATCTACAAACATGAATAAGAAAAACTACAAACATGACAAACTTGTGTTTATATTTAAATAACTTAAAGGTCACGAACGTTTAAATGTAAAGTGAAAATCAAACTAAATAGAAAGTGAGAAAATATCAACTCAGAGAGAGAGACAGAGTATTACAAAATTATTGCAAAAATAGTAGAAAAAAATTTTTTTATGGACACCACAGAAAGACAGACAGACGGACGGACAGAAAGAAAGAAAGAAAGAAGTGATGATCTTTACATTACGATTGGGACACAGGAATAAATTAAAAACTTGCAATAATGGGGACGCATAAGAGTAGTATGTCTGATAATGAGATGTTTTAGAAACGTGATTTTAAATATGATCATAGTATTCTTTCTAAAAATATAAATCGTAGACCAGAAAACGTCTCGGGTTACGTATGTAACGCTGTTCCTGAGATGGGGAACGAGACGCTGCATCAGCTTGACACTATGCTTGACACTTCAGAGTCTGCACACGTGTAAAATCAGGCCTATTTATAGACAGGTCAAGGTCATGTGACGCAGCATTGCATGCCACAAACCCTTTAAAAGGCACCTGCAAAATACGTCAAGTCTAAAGGAAGGTGATGCAAGCGGGTCTGAGATGTGGCGAAGCAACGCAGCAGCTCGTTCCCCATCTCAGGGAACAGGGTTACATACGTAAACTGAGACGGCCCTTTCGGGGGAACTCGACACTGTGTCAGCTTGACACAATGGGGAAGTAAATACCCACTATGCCAAAGTGAGGGAAGGTCTGCCCCAATGCTGTGAAACATTGGCACATTGGCTCTTGAAGTGTATCACTGGACACGTCAGTAACACATCACTTCCGGTTTCCGTTTTTGCTACCGCAGCATGGTTTTAGTTAGAGCTCTGTCAAGCTATCCTACAAACTCTTTATAATTCTAACTAAAAACTCTTTATAATTCGCTATTGCATCAAAAAACTCTACTTTTTTATTTTTACTTACTATTCTTGGTTCTCATCAATTCCTTATTACCCCGCGTTGTTTACATTTCGCTGTTGCTACTCGCTATCCATTCGCTAATAATGCTAATAATGGCTAATGTTTCGGATTTGTGCCTACCTATTAGTGCAGGTGATGACTCGATTGAGTGTGTTTGGAGTTCCCTGGCGCCGACACACTAGCGGCATAAGGTGCCATCCAGGACCCACGCCAACGGTTTTCAAAATCGCTACCCACAACCGCTTCGCCCCCACTTCGGTCATCGGAGACTACATCGTCCGGCATGTTCACACAACTTCCACTAAGGTGCGCACACACTGTTTTCCCGGTGTTCGTGTTCTCGACGTTGCTGCGCAGGTATCGCAATCCTGAAGGTAAACGATAACATCAGAGCTGTCGTGCTGCACATGGGAGTGAATGACAAGCAGTTGGAAATGCTGAAGAAGGACTTTAGCGTGTCAGGACCACTTCTCACGTACCAACGAGTAAGGAAAGGTTCAGTAGACTATTTGCATTAAACAAATAGTTAATAGTTAACTCTTGGTGTACTGAACAGAATCTGCTATTTATAAATAATTGGAATATTTTCTGGGAGCGACCAAGGCTTTTTTGTCCTGACGGCCTGCACCCCAGCCGACTCGGAGCAGATCTTATGTCGGACAATATCTCTAGGACACTACAAACAATTTGACTAGTTAGTTCAGGCACATCTCATCACTGTTGCCGTTCTGCTTCAAAAACAAATAAAAATGCTTGTATTGTTAAGTCAGTGGAGACTGTGTCTGTTCCCCGAATGGTGAGGCAAAAAAATAGACCTGCGGCAAGATCTAGACAAAGTCTTATCTTGATTAAACCAGAAAATAACAACAAGAGAGAACAAAAACACCTCTTAAAGCTTGGGCTCCTTAACATAAGATCACCAACACCAAAGGCGGTTATTGTAAACAAAATTATCTCAGATAACAGTTTTGATATACTTTGTTTAACTGAAACTTGGCTCAAACCAGATGATTACATTGTTCTAAATGAATCCACCCCACCAGACTTCTTATAAGCACAAGTCCCGTCTGGTTGGTAGTGATGGTGGTGTTGCTACTATTTATAGAGACATACTAAAGGTTTCTCAGATCAAACAACTTAGCTTTACTTCCTTCGAATTGATAGTACTTGGTGTTACTGTACCAAACATAAGGAAACAATCTACACTTTCTTTTGTGCTTGGCTACTGTGTATAGACCTCCTGGCGACCACATTGAGTTCCTGAACAAATTTTCTGTTTTTCTCACTGATCTGTTGGTGTCTGTCGACAAAGCTCTGATTGTTGGAGATTTTAATATTCATGTAGCTGATGCTAACGATGCAGCAGGAACTGCATTCAGGGACCTACTAAACTGTTTTCGGGGACACACAAAACATTACTAGACCTACTCATCACTTTAATTACACACTAGACCTAATTATATCACATGGACTAAACCCTACAGATATAGATGTCACACTGCAAAGTGATGAGATCACTGATCATCATCTTACTTCATGGGCAATACAAATCGCTGATGTTAGCTCTATCACTCCTCGCTATTGATTGGGGAGAACCATTACCTCAAACACAAAACTCAGATTCACAAATGCCCTGCCCGATATGTCCAACCTACTCAGTACACCCATAAATGCACAAAATCACATTATTTTCAATAATTTGACAATCAGCATGGACTCTATCTTCACCACTACTTTGGATACTGTCGCACCCTTCAAACTAAAAAAAGTTTGTGAAAAGAATACTGCCCCATGATATAACAGTACGACGCTCACGCTAAAGAGAGAAACACGCAACCTTGAGCGTAAATGGAGGAAATCAAATCTTGAAGTATTCAGATTAGCGTGGAAGGATAGTATGTCCCGTTATAAAAAGGCTCTAAAAGCAGCAAGGGCTTTTCATCTTAGCACACAAATAGAAAAACATAAAAACAACCCTAGGTTTCTATTCAATACAGTTGCCAGATTAACAAAAAACAAATACTACCTGAAGACATTGTGCCATCAAACTTTAGTAGTAACGACTTCATGAACTCTTTCACAAAGAAAGTTGATACCATACGCCACATAATTGAGAATACACAACACTGCCCCTCTAAAACACCTCCAATGCTTCACAGCTATAGGCCAGGATGATCTACATAAGCTTATGATTACTTCCAAACCAACAACGTGCTTATTAGACCCCATACCGACTAAACTATTGATAGCGCTACTACCAGCAACTGAGGAGCTTCTTCTCAATATTGTAAACTCCTCTCTATCTCTAGGTTGTGTCCCAATCCTTTCAAGTTAGCAGTTATTAAGCCTCTTCTAAGAAGAGAGGCTCTCAAAAGATCAACCCCCAAGCCTGAGATAGGAGGTCCCTCTGGACTGGGAGCTCCCAAGGACTTCTGTCCAAGAGAGACATTATGTCTGAGAACCAGACCCAAGTCAGCCAGAACGGTGCTACTAGAAGCAGCTGAACTCTGTCCTGGTGGACCCTGGATAGGACTCCCAGCAGCAAGGCTATCGAGGGAAATGCATACAGACGTAACCTTGGCCACGTCTGTACCATGGCATCCAAGGGAGCTGGTTGAGTGAGGCTGAACCAGAGGGGACAGTGTGTCAACTCCTCTGAGGCGAACAGATACACTCCCACTCCATACCTCTGCCAAATGGACTCCAGTGGATGGAGCCTCCATTCCCCAGGTCTCAGCCCATTTTGACAGGATGTCTGCTCCCAGATTTGCATGCCCTGGGATGTACATCACTGACGGAGACTAGCCTGGACTCTGCCCAAAGAAGGATCTGCCGCGAAAACCCGAAAAGGGTATGCGAACGCAGCCCTTCCTGGTGATTTTCATGTGAGACCATAATGGTGTTGTCCATACAGACTAGAACGTGTTGGCCATTGCGGTGTGAGAGGAATTCCTTCAGTGCCAGAAACGCTGACCTCATTTCCAGGCAGTTTATGTGTCAGGAGACATGAGGGCACTCCCACCGACCACAGACTGGACGGCCATTGAGAATCCTGCAATGGCATAACGTTCCTAGAGTGGGACCCAATGTGAGATACCGGGGTCTGAGCCACATAGAAAAGGGTATGAAGCCCTCTGCGCATAACCCTTACCACCCTTAGTGGATGGATTTTGGGATAAAAACCCATTTTTACTTAGCCAAGAGTGGGACCCAAGGTGAGAAACTGGGATCTGAGAAAAAAAAAAAAATAATAATAATATATATATATATATATATATATATAATTTTTTTTTTTTTTTGGAAGCGCTAATTAGTTACTTGGAAATTAATTTATAAATCAATTGCCATAAAGATATGTATAGCAAAATACTTGATTATGTGTATAATAACTGGTTTAAATTGTTTCAATTTATATCATGAATTTATGTACACATTAATAAGTATAAATTTTCACAATGCTTAATTTGATACCTTTACATTATTTTTTATTATTCTTAGGTTAGGTAAGTAGAATCCGACCTATATTATAAGTACTTTAAAACAATTATACAGAAGACTTTTCCATTGTCTGTTCTAGCTCAACCTTATAAATCAATGACCTTAGGCGCAGACCTTTTTTACTTTGTAAAAATAAATATCTTTTTGTTTATATATATAGTTATATACAGTGTTAATTTAGCAGTACAATTACTCTATAGAAGTACAAATATCAAAAATGTTTTAATCAAGGCAATATCAGCGTTGGTTCTGGTGCCAGAGATACTCTTCAGTTTATCACAAAGCAGCAGCTGATGTCACTGTTGTCATTACAAATATTTATAGATAAATTGGTGACCTCCAGACTGGACACATCCCTTTAAAAAGTCCTGTCTCATGTCTTCCTCCCCTCATTTGGTGAGTTCCTCTCCTCTTGTTGACATCACTTTTCATCCACTGCAACATGCTTCCTGCATACTACTAGAAAATTGCTCTAATACATATTTTCTTCTACTTTGAGCATGAATAAGTCATCTGTAGAGTAATATGTAAAGCAGTCTCTTCCTTATCTCTGTAACCTCGAAATAACTCTGTACAACCGCTTCTGCACTGTCACACACAACTCTGCAATGCTCTGCGGCGTAACACATTTGTAATACTACTGGCTAAACACTATAAAACATACAAATGTGATATTTATTGTATTTTACATAAAATACATGTAACAGTTATGTCATTGCTCACATAAGGTCTTTCCAGGAAATGAAATTATTTTATAACATATGTAACAGTTACATCATTGCTCATATAAGGTCTTTTCAGAAAACAAAATGATTTTATAACATGTATATTATATATATATAAATACATGGATATATTATACTGTTACACCATTGCATTTAACAATTCTTAAAACTTCAATGGGGAATTTGACACAAAACACATACAATTAACTGATTCTCTACTTGCCAATTGCTATACACGCTTCTGACCTCTGGGTGGAACCCTTTCAAAACATACACATTTTCTGTTATTACAAGCTCATGTACCCTTAAAATATTTACTAATACCAAATTCATTGTTTCATACTTTAAATTTACCTTTCTAAATCAGCCGTTGTTATTTAAATATTCCATCCCAACCCCAATTTTCTGGCTTGTAAGGGTATTGTATGTATTCATAAGATTTAATAGTAATCCAGTAATGTTGCTAGTATTACAATTGTTAATTTTTGTCAATCCTAACAACAAATAAACTTACAGTGATTCCATTAATGTAAGCAACTTTTAGTAGCGTCATCTTAACTCATAATAGCAACATCTTAAAGACAAAACAAAACATTACCATCAAATTAAGCATGTCATCTGTCTAATCCAAATCTACAATGGTATCCCTTCTATTATATGCAATGCTGCTTCACAGTAGTTTAGTACTTTCTGCCTTTGTCCACTCCAAATTTTTCTTAAATCAGTATCTCTACATTTATGGCAGGCATTCCTTTCCAGTGTCTGTTGAATTCCAACACAGGCACATCTTATTCTGCTTAATGAAGTACTGATTAAGTGATTACCTGATATTATATTAACCAAATATTTATTTAACAAAAAGTATAGAAAACGTCTGTCATCACTATCCTCTTACAATAGGACCAGCTGGATAGCATAAACAGTGCTAGTAGAATGTCAAAAGTAGGTGGAATCAAATAATAACTGTTGACCATGCCAAATAAGTTGAAAAAAAGCTTTGAGGAAAAGAAGTTCAATTCTGGCATTATTAGCAGAGGGATACAGTGAGTGTCACGTTGCTTCCATCCTTAAAGTTTTAAAGATAGTGGTTTCATATAGGTGCAGTGACCACAGTCCCTCAAAAAGGTCTCTCCCAACATCTAATTTAGGTACTAGGTCGCTGGGCATCAGAAGCCTTTAAAATGTACATCAGATCTAGCCACTTCCATATAAGAAAAGCTCACCTATATATATACATTCTTTGACTACATTTCAAAGGTGGAGCTGACTTCTGTCCCAGCCTCTGACAGTCCTGCAGGCCATCACTGACCACAAGGGGAAGTTCATTGATATCTTTATTGGATATCCTTGGTCTGTGCATGATGCCAGGGTGCTGAGAAACAGCCCTGCTTACACTGGCCACCTTTATCCACCTCCATCCTTTTTCAAGGCTCTGGAAGTGAGCCCTGCCATTGTTCTAGTGAAGATGACAAAATCACCACAGTTGTTTCCGCGCCGCTACTATGTGCTCTTTATGAGCATGATTACCTGTAAAACACTTTAACAGGTTGAGACTCAAAAAATCAGTTCATGTTTTCAGAGTGACATTGAAACATGCCCGGGAAAGTTACCTGTTTGAAGCTGTTGCAGTTTATTTTCCATAAACGCCCAGAAGGGGCGAAGACCCCTTACGTTATTTTAGTTTTATTATTAAAGTTCTGCTTTTAAAGTCTATGGCAGCCCATAGAAACCCATGGTAAAATGTTGTGAAATTTGGTGCAACTGTTCAACATGTCAAGTCATGTTTATGCTTATAACTTCTTGTTTTTAAGTCCGAAAAACAAAAAGTCCAACACACCCTTTGACATTATTTGCTGTCAAGAAATTTTTCACCGTTTTGAATTTTCTGAAATCCTACTTTTTAAAATCCTCCTATGGCAATTTGCGAAAAATTTGGTACATAGCATCTACAGACAAAAAGTTTATTAAAAGCTTTCTGATACCCCTTACCATTCTCGTATACCACATCTTCAAATATTGCAATGAGCATGCAAAAATAATGCCATTTTGGGTGTCGGACATTTTTTTATTTTGTTGCAATATCTTATGAATGCAATTGCTTGTCTTTACAAAACTTGGTTCATTATCCTCATTGTCTGAGGGTACTTACAAAGTGTGGATATAACAAAATTCACAAAACTGCTTTTAACTTTTGATTAATTTGCCATATTGTCATAAGACTTATCTTTTTAGATTTCCTGGCTTATGTCGAGTGCCATGATTCCAATTTGTCATAAGCAACTGCCCGACATTTTAAGTTTATTTGAAAACTTCTCCTAGGTCATGCATTTGATTTGCACAAAATAGGACACTTTTTTGATCGATAAAATAGTAATGCATTCGAGATGGCAAGATGCCAAAAAGTTCTGAGGCTGTCTCAACAATGCTTTGACAAACTGACATGAAACTGCATCTGTCATTTTGATCAGATCCTAACTGTCTCATAATAATTTGGTGACAGTGCCACCTTTTGGTAACAAATAAGTAATTTCATATTGTTGTAAGTGCTTTAACTTGTTTTAAAGCCTATGTTTTTAAACTCATTATCAGTGATGTTCACAAATATGTTACCTTTTAGCCTTTGGTGGGCTTGAACCTGTAATTGCTGCTTGCAGCTGTATTTTCTTTTTGGTATTGCTTTAAGCCGATGGGATTTTGTCTGCAGCTTTGTGTTCTTATTCATAGAGAAATTAAATAAAACAAAACTAAAGCAAATACTTTTTAAAGCTGTCTGGAGTACGTGGTTATTTCTCTGCAGTGTGGTATTCATTCTTAGACCACATAGTCTTGAGGTATTCCTGTATTTCCTTGTAAAACAAGCATAATTACCTGTAAAACAATTTAACAGGTTAAGACTCAGCAAATCAGTTCATGTTCTCAGATTGACACTGTTTAAACTTTGAAACCTGCCTGGGAATATCACCTGATTGAAGCTGCTGGAGTTAATTTTCCTGAAACTATTACAAAAATGTTTAAAGAAATTTCCTTTTGTTATTGCCTGAAGCTGATGTGGTTTTGTCTGAAGCATTGTGCTTTTATCCATGTAGAAGTTAAATAAAAATAAAGCTAATTAATTTTAAAGCTGTTGGTTTTGTCTGAAGCATTGTGCTTTTATCCATGTAGAAGTTAAATAATACTAAATATAGCTAATACGTTTTAAAGCTCTCTGGAGTGTGTGGGTATTTCTTAACAGTATGGCACTTATTCTCAAAATACAATAAATGTTTCAGATATTCCTGCATTTTCTTGTTTAAAAAAACGCAGTCCTGCTCTTGGTTATTAAAGCTCTGAGACTGACAAGAGCAGCTTCCAATTTTTCAGTACTCATTGGAACTGTCTGCAACTTTTAACACTGTGAACCACCAGATCCTGCTGTCAATCCTCATGACAAAGGATGTCTCTGGAATTGCACTCCAAAGTCTTGGAGGGGTGAGGTGTGACAATATCTTGTGCTTGGACCCTTTCCCCACCTACTACTTATGCATTTCTCTATGTCATTCCTAGGATGTTATTCGGAAACATGGTTTTTCTATCACTGCTATGCTGATTTCACACTCCTCATTCCACCCAGATGATCTGATGCAAGCTGCTTACATTATGGCATGCCTGACTGGATGGATGCCATATCTGGACTGACCTCTGGCTGGATGAAAGACCAACCCCTTAAACTTAACCTTGAAAAGACAGAACTGCTTATGATCTTGGCAAACCCATTTGTCAACCAGAACTGGAACCTTAACTGGGGGGACCTTAAAAGGGGGACAAATTATGCACATAAGTGCACATTAAGTCTCTATTGTCCCCAAAATGTGTCAGTAAAGTTTCAGCTCAAAATACCCCACAGATCGTTTTTAATGCCATTATATAATAGCCCCTTTTGTGTTATAGTAGAAACATGCTGTTTCCGTGTATCGGTTTCGTGTGTTTATATGCAGATGAACTACTGCGTCCCTCCCCCATCAAAGCGAGGACTGTGACTTTACAGCTTGTGGCTCGTAAGATATTCCAGCAACAACAAAATTGGAAAACATTTAACAGTGTTTGCACACTGGAGGAAAAGGGAGGGAGGGGGAGAGAGAGAGAGGGAGAGAGAGGGAGAGAGAGAGTGTTGGTTGTACTGTGTTAGCCTGCATTTTAATCTCTGCCTGATTCCTAAGTCCCTGACAACCTCCTTATTATAGTAATTTTAATGTAAATTTAGCCAACTCGCTTACTGCTTCAGCCTATAAAATAGTAGAATTCCAGAAGATTTTTTTTTTTGGTGATAGGGATTATTTGAAATTATTAAAGGAATGTTCTTGTGACCAGATGGAAGACTTTGTGATAAGTATGACTGTTTCTGAAATTGGTTTGTTTCTGGTCTTCTGTCCTTCTGGGAGCCTCAGTCAAGGACAAAGTAACAACTGTTGTTTTCAACCTATATCAGCCGAGGAAACAAATGTCTGTTCCAGTCATACATGCCTTTGTATGGATGCCTGTCTGCTAGCATGTTCTCTTGGATATAAATATAACTCTGGCCCATAACTGTTCAGAAGTTTATTTACTCATAAATTTTATAAACAATCAAGGTTAAATGTGTTTGGATTTCTGTCTGCAAAGGAGGGGTCTGATGAAATGGTTCAGTTTAAGCTCTGTTATACCTTGCTGGGACTGCTAATACATGGTTATATATGGTTGCATTTGGGAATTTCTGCACTGTAATGATGTAAATTTTCACCCTGTATGATTGTTGCAGAAGAATTAGAAATTCATCAGACTGTATACATTTTTTTAATCATTTATTATTGATTTATTCAAGTCTGATTTTTTTTGAATGTCAGACTGATCCATTTCAGATTACTTCAGCAAAACCTCATATTACAAAAAATGACAGTATAAATATCTCATATTACATTGACATCTGACATTTGGCAGACGCTTTAATCCAAAGCGACTTACAGTGCATTTAAGGTATTCCTGGGTATTCCTTTAACCCACAACCTTTTGTGCTGCAAACAATGCTGCAGAAAGCTGCAGGAACACTTTTCTGTTTTTAGTTGACAGTAGTGGCACCTGGTATGTTCTTTTGCTGCTGTACAGCTTGACCCATTATTCTCTGATCTCTGCCCTCAAAAAAACTTTTCTGATTTTTTAAAACTGCCAGTCACTGGATTTTTATTTTTTATTTTTAGACCATACTCTGTAAACTCTAGAGGTGGTTATGCTTAAGACTTTTGCATTTATCCTTATTCAACAAGGACAAGCTCTTACACAGTGCTCTTACACAGAATGGTGTAAGAATTTGTCTCTAGAAGTGCTAGTCTCTAGTTACTGCTCATAAAGAGCACACACCCTAACAGACTGTTCATTTTATATTGAATATTTCAGTCATGCAAACCTGAAGTCTGTGGTCCCTAAAATATATTAGCAAGTGCATCACTACTTATGCTGACTCACAACTATGGAGCGTTTATGAGGACAAGTAACAGTTGTGACACAATTCAAATGCAAATGCAAATTGTTTACGCGAACACAATGTGTGCCAAATTTCAAATGAAAACACAAAGTCCATTTGCATTTCCCGTGTCTTATGTGTTATGACCAGATCATATTTAAATTGCAGTAGCAATTACCCGTTTGCGATTTCATTTTCTCGGCGTCATATACTGAGTGTGCCAAAACTTGAAAGCAATTGCAATTCTCTTTGCATTTGTTTACGATATTTTCTTATACATATTTCCATATACATAACATCCCTGAGATCCTTTATGCAGGCACGTTTTTTCTTATCACTGCTGTGCTGATGACACCTAGAGTTTCTGCATGCATCAAGTTCATCAAGTCATTACTACTCATGAGCAAAACAGCTGCTGGCTCTGCACCATCATACCTTCAGTCACATATTTACATCCCATCCAGAACCCTGTGGTCAGCTAATGAGCGGGGCCTTGAGGTGTCCTCAAAAAAGGGCACAGAATCACTCAACTGTGTATTCACCCTGAGTGTTCCTAACTGGTATAATGATCTTCCAAACTCTCTTAGATCATCTGTGTCCCTTGTGATATTAAGAAACAGTTAAAAGCATATCTTTACTGTAAACACTTAACAGGAGCACACTAAATGCTCTCTCTTTATTTTTTCACCAAACTCTCCTCTACTACTTTCTCTCTGTCTTCCAGCTGGTATGGTCTCTAACAGTTGAACGAGTTCAGAGTTTCTTTTAATTGCCTTTCACTGGAAATTCATAACTGCAGTTTGACATGCTTTTTTCAGA
This sequence comes from Chromobotia macracanthus, assembly GCA_036877525.1. Lineage (NCBI taxonomy): Eukaryota > Metazoa > Chordata > Actinopteri > Cypriniformes > Botiidae > Chromobotia > Chromobotia macracanthus. Next base: position 6,097,206 of record JAZGTH010000001.1, on the reverse strand, counting down.
CTTCTGATGCCCACGTGTTTTCTCAAATTTAAACATTGCGTTCATAAGACACAGACCAATTTGTAATTGTTGGCCCACCCACAATTTATTTGCTACAAATATGTTCATGTACGTGGCTTAATGAATCAAAATTCTTTTGATATTTTTTCTAAGCATTGTCTCTAAATTAAGTCGAAAAAGTAGTTTTTCGTAAAATTTAAAACTGCAGAAACATTTTATACTAAAATGAATAAATTATATTCAAGTACATAGGATTAGACAGCTATATAGGATTAGGCAATAGGATTAAGAAGAAAATAAACTTTGATTTTAGCACTTGTGGTTGTGGAGATAAGTTGCAAATTGCCAAGTTACAAACTGCAAATAGTGCCACCTACAGTCAGATTTGGAACCATCCAACCATCTGACATCTCTATGACTTAGGGTCAGACAACCAGGCACTTTAAAAAATAGTAATAGGAAATTTTAAAGATCTTAAATACAATAGGGTTCCACAACTTCATGCTTGGACCCCTTGTAATGAGAAGTCATATAATTTGTGCAATGAAGTTTTGAAGCAGTTTAATAATGTAAGTGTTAATTGTCATTCACACATTTGCCACACTTTGTGTGTTACACTTTTTCCAAATTCCATATCTATCTAATGCTTAATTGCTTCAGAATGTTTTGATATGAGTACACACATCCTAGTTATGCTGCATGGAACCTGATCTGTCAGCAGACATTAGACTCACAAGACACATTTATAGAAGCCCAACTCATCCCCCACAGACCGAATAAGTGACAAGCCTCCATGGCATCAGCTTTCCTGATGAGCCCCAACAGCTGCAACTTGGGTCTGGAGTCTCAGCATAAATACTAGGACACTGCCCCTTTTATCCATGCAGAACTACAATTCTGCACTGAGAGGTTAAGAATCAAGGACTGGACAAGGCCTCTGTTCAATACTGTCCCGACATTCAGTGATTTCTCTTCTACTATAATTATTGTTTTGTCATTTTTGCCTCTTGCAATATCATTGGCCACTGGACAAAATGAAGAAGGAAACTAAAGCAAAAATTTTTTTTTTTGCGATCATGGTGGGCTCAGTGTGTATGTTAACAGCAGTGGTGACAGACCACTGGGCTGTGTTGAGTCCTCGGGTAGAGCAAGTAAACACAACATGTGAGGCAGCCCACTTTGGCCTGTGGAGACTCTGTAAGAAGCACATCTATACTTCTGAAGAGGAATTAATTGGTAAAAGTTGCGGACCCATTAACTTGCCAGGTGGTGAGTAAAAAAGCAAGAAATATGTTTGTAAATTGATACTATGGGGTCAATATTATAGATTGTATAAAGATTTTGATCAAAATTGTGTACACTTTGTATAGGTTTTAGATCTACATAGGCAAAGCATCTACATTAATGTACTTTACAAATATATTTTGTGTATATGTATATTAGTTTTTGTATATACTGTATATATTATATATTAATGTATATATACCACCAGCATGCCATACTAATATATGTTTATTCAATAAGAATATAAACATTTATTATAATTATTAAAATGTAAACTATATATATAAACTATAACTAAAATGCAAAATTAATATTGTTTGCATTTTAATTAACTAAAACATATTTTAGCATCCACAGATGCAATACAATAACAAATGGGGTTGGGGTGCTTTTTTCACAGTGGCATATCCTATAAATTTAACATCCATTTCTCACACTTGTACTATAGTCACAAAGTATTTTGTTAAGTTATTTATGCTGGTAAGTGTTGACATTCACAAAGGTACGTTGTTAAGGAAGGCATTAATGTCTTCACAGCTTAATTTGCTAAAGCAGGATACTCTGTATGCAAGGCTATGCAAAAATCTGGCAATGATTTTCGTATGACAGATTTTTAAAGAGCCACAGAGATTTCAATGAGTCTCTCTCTCTCAAATGGGCAGCTGTACTGTGGGGGTGGCAGAGAATTGGTGGCTAATCCAGCTGTTTGCATTTTCAATCTCAGGAAAGTGTCTGTGGAATTGTGTGGACAGCTCAGAAAGGAGTTTCAATATTTCACACTTAACTCCTCCAGTAAGGCTGAGCTCGTTTTTTTAACAAAAAAATTAATATTTGGTGTTTTCTCACTAATGCAGTTAGCTCAGAAAGCAAACATCCTGATAATGGCTTAGATTTTGTCCTGCTTGTTAAATATAATTGTAGCCTTTCCTTGTAATCTGAGTATCAGTTCATTACAACAGAAGAAACATCACACAGATAGTCCATTATTGTGAACCTCTCTTCATTGTGTCAACGGTGACATTTCAAAAGGGTGGTCGAATACATAGCTTAAAACTTTAAGCTCGTCCCTTGGTTTAAACAGTTGCATCAGTACCTTTTCCCTGGACAGCCATCATACCAGTATGGAGTAACTGTGTGATGTGGTCGCTGTCTATGTCACTGCTCAATGTAGAAAACAAACAAGAATTTATGGGTTTTACCTTAACAATGTTTACAATTCTCACAGCCCTCATTCTCACAAATCTCCAAAATTGATTTCATACAGTCAGGCATGACTGTGTGGATGCTGCACCCAAGCGACATATGACGCAACAGCTTTCCCATGTATTACCACTCCACTATGCTTTCCTGTCATGGACAAATGTGTGATTTTTCATTTGACAAAAATGATAAAGAAGCTAAAGTGCAGCAGCTGAAGAATTTAAATTTTTACCAACACTGGTTGATGGTTTTTCCTGAGAAGAAGATAAATCTAAATGCAAGAAATACCTGCAGCTTTTAAACAAGTAGATCAAGTGAGAAATACACAGGTGGTCCCAACTTTATCAGCCATAAGTTGTATAGTATATAGTATATAGTAAATTCTATACTTGGTTACGTCCTGTACACAACAGACATTTTAGCTAGCATCTAATTTCTTTTTCTGCCTTAAAGTGATGGTTCACCCAAAAATGAAAACATGCTGTTAATTTACTGTCAGGCCATCCAAGGTGTTTTTCCTCAATAAAGATTCTTAGCTGAAACTGTGTGATTACTAAAATCCAAGTCCACATGATTCAAGATACATGAAACACTAAATTCATTCCCGTGGCTCATGACAATATATGGAGGTCTTATGAAGTGAAATGAAAGGTCTGTGCAAGAAACTAAATTTATGACATTATTTCTGGTATTCCAAAGACTTAGGCAAATGGTCTTCAGTATATTTTCAGTTAAACATGTTTACATAAATAATGTGTAACTGCCATTAAAACAGCGCTATCCACAACAGGAGCATGGAAGTGATCCTGCTTTGTTTGTGTACACTCTTATTCAAAGAGAAGAAGCATGTTTAAGGCTCATAAAAAAAACGGCTAATATTTTAGTTGTTTTTTTACTAAACCCATTCATATGCCATCAGGACATTTCTGTGATGACCAGTGTACAAGCATGCATTTTTTTTAAATAATGCATTTGTGTCCTTAAAATGCGACATTCCAGATGCATCCAGGACTCTGTGGAGTCTGTGGATTACAGGTTACAATGTTGTAAATAATGTTCAATTTCCTGCACAAACATCAACATCAAGGAAGGCTAGGTCATTGATTTAATTGACATGAATTTGTAACAGCATTCTTTGTATCATCTAAGGGCCCTGCTAATAAAAAATAGTTCAAGGAATTTTGTTACCTTGGTGTCACAAAGTTTACACGTGTTCCTGTACCATAGTTGGTAAAGCATTGCATTAGCAGTGCAAAAGGTTGTGGGATTGATTCCTGAGGAGCATGTGTATTGACAAAACATATAACATGTAGGGTTCATGTTGGGTAACATGAATATACCCTACAGTTTTACACCCTAGCACTTGCCAGTGGCTGGAACAAATGCTCTCTCCTAACAACTTTTAGGCAAGGATTATCTCTTCAATTGCAGCACATAATCATTCCATTGGATTAGAGAAGTTTATCCACCTCGCCATAAGAGTAGCCCATTGTATGCAGAGATGTTTGGAGACTACCCAGGGCCTGAATAGCTCCTTCCACCAACCAAAGCAAAGCAGCTATCCAGAGCCAGAACCCATGCAAATTGTAAGCAAATTGTTTTCTTTGGCAATGGCTGAACCAGGGGCTATGTCTTAATTGCAGAGCTACTGGGCATAACTGCATGCCCCATCAGACCACCATGCCTTTGGACACCACCACACCCTTATCAAATATCTTGTATCAGTTTCTCTCCTCTCACTATCCACATATTTATTACTGTTTCTTATGTATCCTTTCCAGTCACTACACTTGTCGACTCTGGGCCAGGAACTCTGCCACCAGCTCATTTTACAAAATATCAATAATAAGAGACATAAAGCCCAATCCAAAGCGACTTACAAAAGGATGAGAGCATTGTACATTTTGCCTTGCAAGCCGACAAGCCAAGTCTACATAGCTACATTTACAAGCAGACATTGTATTCTGCTACTAGAGACAGAATGAACTAGAAACAAGGAGACTTTTTTTGAGGATAGGATCATTAGGGATTAGGGTTAGGCTTCTCAGTTACCATGGGACTGTACAAATGATCTCCTACCAGGTGGACCTGAACTCAGAGGCAAGATCTAGCCACTCATATTGACCAAACAGGAAACCATGGAGAAATATTTTAGGGGTTACATCAAGCCATCACCTTCCCTGCAGCTTCAAGCTTCTTCTTCGTGGTCAAGAAGGATGGAGGCTTGCGACCTGTGTTGATTACAGAGCTCTTAATTAAGATCACAGCCGAGTTACCCCCTTCCTCTCATCCCTGCTGCCCTTGAACACCAAGTTATTCCTCCGCAGCACACATAACCTCATCCGGATATGTGAGGGGGACAAATGGAAGATCACTTTTGTGGCCCCTACTGGACTGTTTGAGTATTGCGTCATACCAGGCCAAACATTGCCAACATGTTACGGAGGTCCTCTAGAAGGATCTCTACAGGAGTACAATCTGTTCCTCAAAGCTGAGAAATGCCTGTTTCACCAGTCTGAGATCCAGTTCCTTTGTTATTTAGTCAACCAGAATGGCATTTCTATGGCTGAGAGGAAGGTGGAAGCCATTCACTACTAGCCCTCACCCAAGACAGTCACTGTCCACTCACTTCCCTTCTCTGTGGAAAGTCTCTATCCTGGCCCAATGAAGCAGAAGTTGCATTCAATACCCTAAAGTAAGCTTTCAGCAGTGCACTACACTATTTCATCCTGACCCCAACAAACTCTGGATTTCATCACAGATTTCCCTCCTTCCCATGGTAATACCTGCTTTCTTGTAGTGGTTGAAGAATTTGATTGATTGAAGAAATTGGTTGAAGAATTGGTTAAAGAAATTGGTCGCTTCTTGCAAATCGTCTGCCTTAACCACAAGAACTCCTTGAACCAGTTTGTTGCGTGGGCCGAGTACGCTCACCAACAAAGCACTGGCCTAAGGGCATTATAGGCCACCATTATTCCCATGGTCTGGAAAACCCTCTGATGTCACATCAGTTAATCACTGGTTCCAGGAGAATGAGAGGGTCGTCCACCTTGTCAATGGGGTTCTCAGCCCTCAGAAGGGGTCTGTGGAGAGGGGGATACTGTCATGAAATCACCAGGCTCCACCCTCACTCTGTCACCCCATTTACCACCTCCTGAGCACTGTCACTGTCACTGTCAACTGTCACTGGCTGTCATCAATCACTTCATCACCACAGCACCTTATAAGGACATTACACACACACACATGCAGGTACGTGCTCTACAACATTAGGAAAATCAGATCGTTCCTGTTCGAGTATGCAATGCAGTTCCTAGTCCAAGCACTTGTAATATAAAGGCTTGAGTACTGCAATGTCCTACTGGCTGGCCTTTCAGCCAATGCAACCAAATGATGCAAATGATCCAACAACGAAAATGATCAAGAATGCTGGAGAACATCTAGTCTTCAGTAACCCGAAGAGAGTCCATGTCACATCATCTCCACCTCCTGTGGAAATCAATTTGACAGGATTAACAAATAATATTCATGGATGAGATAATGGAATAAACAGTTTTATAACCGTTACATTTGACAAATAATTAGCCACAAGTAACGTTATGTTAAATGCTAAATTTCTACTCGTACATCACTTTATTTATCAAATTAAATAGTGCACAGCACAATTTTACCTGCTCAAAACAATCATACTGAATGTACATTTGCACATACCCACTGTATTTTCAAAAAGGCTAACTTACTATTTATATATAACACATAATATCCAATTTTGATCCTCATTTAATTTCTGCTCTTGTCCAAAACTCTTTTTGGGTCATTTAATTCACCTGTATGTTTACATTTCTTGGAATTATCTTTGGTGACAGAACCTGATTTGTATGAAACATGGCATGCATCATCTAATAACTGTCATGGCAAAAAAATTTCAGAAGAATTTATCAAGATGTGAAAAGCGAAGTGACGTCTGACCTTCATTTTTACTAAATGTTGGAAGGGTTGCAGAATTTGAGGCAGACAAATTTTTCCTTCATAAATATGTAACATCCGTTTAGGTTTTGTTCATGTTTCTTGTTCTTAGTTCATGTTTATTGGTTCTTGTTAAATGTCTTTTATTTTGGTTCCTTTGTCTGGTGTTATGCTGTGATTGGTTCATAAACATTTGTCCTTGTGTATTTATAGCCCTCGTGTTTCCATAGACTTCCATAGTCTAACTTTGTTTGTCTGTCAAATGTTGTCAGTTAGTTTCATGTTGGTCATATTTATGTCAAGCCTAAAACCATAATCCATACCAGCAAAAGACAATAGTTTATAGACCTCCAAGCTTGTAAATATAAACTTCCTAGGAGGACATGAACAAACACTATATATACACCAAACATGCAGTTTGACCTTTATGAAACTTGATACACATAAACAACTGGACATTCTAAAGATGCATGCAAAGCTTTGTAAAATTCCACCCATATGAGGCACTGCAACAAACTATGGTGCTGGATACTTGACAACTGGCCACATGGTACCAAAATTAAATGTATGATTTTGTTTTAAAGTTTACATTTGTGGATGTTACAATCAACATTGTTTCAACAGTTTACCAGTAAGAGGGAGTGATTTCCTTTAGGAAATTAGTTTAAGGCCGCATGTAAGTTGTTGCATTAAATCATAATTTATCAGTGGATGTAATTTATCAGTTTCTATTGTTTACAGCAAATCTTACAGTGCATGGCAGATGAGACCTATACTACTGTTGTGTACTAATACTAAATTTGTCAGTAGTATTATATATTATAATTTATATTATAAATGTGTAGAATGAAGTTGTAGAAGCATGGCTACCCAGACAGCAGCTGACTCTGTGCCGGATCCGTTTTCAAAACGGCAAATCCGTGTTACAGTCACATCCGTTTCAGTGGTGTAACACGGATCCACCCCGTGCCTGGTTTCAGTTGGCGGGAAGTACTGTCACAGAGCGGATCCGGGCCGTATCTGAAACGATTGCGTGTTTTTTCGAGTCCAAAGCGAGTTCAGAACGTCACAGATATTGATCACATTGCAAAATTTAGGCATCACAATGATGCTGAAAATTCGGCTTTCAGCAAAGCAATAAATTATATTTTGAAGTTAAAATGGAAAACCAGCAGCTGAGTTCGAACCGGATCCCTCTTCAAACCGGCAAATCCGCGTTACATCACACCCGTTTTACGGATCTAATACAGATCCAGCCCGCCCTGAGTTTCAGTGGGCGGAACTACTGTAGCAAAGCAGATCGGCGCAGCATCATTTGAACCGAGCGCGCGCCGCGCGGATTTTTCTGAAGCTGAAAACGCAGCCACAGTATACCTCAAAATCTTCATAAAGGTAAGTCACGCTGTGTTGTCAAACTGTAATTTCATATTGATTGCGTCGTGTAGTCGTTAACTGAAAAGACTGGGAGTTTTTTGCTCTTTGTTTAATCGTGATGTTTGGTAACTCCTGTGTTCAGAGGTTATTACTATAAAGACGGTCCAGAAGTCGGTCATTATGTGTAAGCAACTCATTTAAACTGTGTCTGTTAATTTTGATGCAAAGCAGTGATGGCTGTACTTGTTTCTTTGGAGGTAACCATTACTTACAAGATCACAATGATTTTAAGTGCTTCTTCCCTACTTTTACCACAATCAGTCTGCTCTTACAATCTAATTAGTATAATTTGATTGTAAGAAGTTTAAGCAACTTTGCAAAACACACACAATTTATGTCATTGCCAATACATTTTGCCTGTAGTACCTTCTAACTGTAGTTCCAAACCCCAGCTTGTTTTCATCCAGACCGCTGAACCTAATTAGGCCATTCAATAATTTCTACAGATTAAATTTAAAACTATGGAGTGATACACCACATGCGCTAACAATACATTCAGTAGTGTTATGGTAATAATCTTTCAGCACTACATGCTGTAATATTTTTATTTAGAGCCAAACATGCTTCATTCAAGCCTTTTACTGTGTGCTCGCTCACTCTCTCTATAACTATATATATATATATATATATATATATATATAACACAGTCAGGTCCATAAATATTGGGACATCGACACAATTCTAACATTTTTGGCTCTATACACCACCACAATGGATTTCAAATGAAACGAACAAATGTGCTTTAACTGCAGATTGTCAGCTTTAATTTGAGGGTATTTACATCCAAATCAGGTGAATGATGTAGGAATTACAACAGTTTGCATATGTGCCTCCCACTTGTTAAGGGACCAAAAGTGTGGATGACCGAAGAATTCTTTCCCTGGTGAAGAAAACACCCTTCACAACAGTTGGCCAGATCAAGAACACTCCAGGAGGTAGGTGTATGTGTTTCAAAGTCAACAATCAAGAGAAGACTTCACCAGAGTGAATACAGAGGGTTCACCACAAAATGTAAACCATTGGTGAGCCTCAAAAACAGGAAGGCCAGATTAGAGTTTTCCAAACGACATTTAAAAAAGCCTTCACAGTTCTGGAACAACATCCTATGGACAGATGAGACCAAGATCAACTTGTACCAGAGTAATGGGAAGAGAAGAGTATGGAGAAGGAATGGAACTGCTCATGATCCTTAGCATACCACCTCATCAGTGAAGCATGGTGGTGGTAGTGTCATGGCGTGGGCATGTATGGCTGCCAATGGAACTGGTTCTCTTGTATTTATTGATGATGTGACTGCTGACAAAAGCAGCAGGATGAATTCTGAAGTGTTTCGGGCAATTATCTGCTCATATTCAGCCAAATGCTTCAGAGCTCATTGGATGGCGCTTCACAGTGCAGATAGACAATGACTTAAAGCATACTGCAAAAGCAACCAAAGAGTTTTTGAAGGGAAAGAAGTGGACTGTTATGCAATGGCCAAGTCAATCACCTGACCTGAATCCGATTGAGCATGCATTTCACTTGCTGAAGACAAAACTGAAGGGAAAATGCCCCAAGAACAAGCAGGAACTGAAGACAGTTGCAGTAGAGGCCTGGCAGAGCATCACCAGGGATGAAACCCAGCGTCTGGTGATGTCTATGTGTTCCAGACTTCGGGCTGTAATTGACTGCAAAGGATTTGCAACCAAGTATTAAAAAGTGAAAGTTTGATTTATGATTATTATTCTGCCCCATTACTTTTGGTCCCTTAACAAGTGGGAGGCACATATGCAAACTGTTGTAATTCCTACACCGTTCACCTGATTTGGTTGTAAATGCCCTCAAATTAAAGCTGACAGTCAGTTAAAGCACATCTCGTTTGAAATCCATTGTAGTGGTGTATAGAGCCAAAAATGTTAGAATTGTGTCGATGTCCCAATATTTACGGACCTGACTTTATATCTAACAGCTTGGTCTTTTACTTGCAGATGCCTAATGGGAATTAAACTGCATGTCTGTAGCAGTTTGTAATACCAGCACATTCCTACCTGTCCTGTTTGGTTCTTTGTGGTGTTTATGGTTCATCATTTGAAGTTTTGTTTTAGATTTTTTTTTTTTTTATTTCTTTGTCAATTTTCCCTGCATCTTTTCTGTTGAAGACCACATTTTTTGGCTGATGAATATCAAATCTATAAGTACCTATGCAAAATGCTCTTTAAAATATATATTACAAATAAGCATTTATAAAAGTTCCTAGATAAACTGTTCTTGTATCACTATTCATAGATTTTGTACCACTGTTTTTGCATTGTTTTGTGCACTTGTTTTAATGTGCTAAAATAATTGTAATGTGAATCAAAAGACAGAGGCCTTGAATATGTCAATTTTTTTTTCTTTCCAGTTTCATTCTCTGCCCAATTTATGTGTACAGTGAGGTAGTAGCTGCTAAGTTAGCACTAACACTGCATAGCAGGTGGTATTTTTCTGTAAGAGTGTAAAACGTACAGTAATTGTTTATACATCTAAATCAGTACTTGCAAATTTTTGTTGTCTAAAACCTTTATGTTAAAACTTGAAAGGAGCAGTAGCATAAGACAATAAAATGTTAAGCTTAAATATAATGTGTGTGTTCATAAGCATGTTTCCAAAAAAATGAGCTGGTCTCCAGATAACAACATAGTGTTGGCCCAGATTCGGCCTGCATCTGGCCTGTGTGAAATCCATGTGGGCCGGATCTGGGCTGACACTGGTTGCTGTCTGTGTCTGAATCCAGCACTGTACTGGACCACATCCAGAACAAAGTTGGACCAGATCTGGCACAGGTGTGGGCCAAATCAGCATAAAGGAACCAACATCTGGTACGGAGCTGGCCCAGTGCTGGTCCACATGAGGGAAAACCGGATGTGTGCCGGTATTGGCCCGTTGTGCCAAAAGACACCGGCCCAAGTCCGTTATGCGGATTTGGCCCAAAACTTACAAGAGGTATGGGCCGGATCTGGACCAGATGATTTTTGCTCTCTGGGTATGAATCTTGGCATAACATTCAAGTCTAAAAAGACACATTACTCTTTATACTTTCAATGGCAAACAAAGTGTAGAATTTAAAATCCAAAACTGTGGCAAAGTTATTTCAAGATTATCTATGATTATTACTTACATAACTTATAACACCTGTATAAAAATGTGAAATGCATAGTTTACCATTTACAAATTACTACACTGAAATAAATACACTAAAAGGCAAACAATGCTTGTAATTAAATACATCTTGTAATACTGCAGTACAATGCAGTAATAGTACAGTAAAAGTGTTTTACTGTAAAAATGTCATTCTTTAAAAAAAACAATATTTATGTGTTTGTTTTTAACAGAAATCAACTGCTCCTACTTCAGACACTTCACACCAGGGGAAGACTCTGAGATCTTTGAAGTAAAAACTCAGAGAGGTGAGGTCATACAGTTAAACCAAGAGAAGAGACTTCAAAACTGTGACCAAACCAACTGCTTTGAGAATGCTTTTGTGTACTATTTTTCTGCGGAGTATAAATTAATCCCTGGAGCGTTCAAGGCATTAAGGAGTGTAACATTTAATGGGGTAGTTCATCCAAAAAGACCTTTATGTCATTCCAAACCTGCATGACTTTTTTGCTTCTGAGGAAACAATAAAAGATATTTTGAAGTACATTGGTAACCAAAAACAGTGAAACCCCTTGACCCGTCTCACAATATCTTCTTTTGTGTTCCATAGTACACAACGTCATATAGGTTTGGAATGACATGAGGGTGAGTAGATAATGGAAGAATTTTTATCTTTGTGTGAACTATTCCTTTAAAAGTTGTATGTGATGTTATGACACCCTGGTAGACTGCATTTTCATTTAACTAATCAGAACTGCAAATTGCTGGAAAATCATGAACTGATTTATATTTCAATTATAATTCTGTTGTCATTCTGGAATGTGCCCTGATGCTGACATCAGAACTGATGATGAGCCTCTGCGGGTTAATTGGAGTATCTTTAAAGTGCACATTTGTTCTTTCCACAGATTGCCCTTGGATATTGTATATGAGACTGCAGAGTAGTAAATGGAATCTGTTCATACAGGCTTCTAAGAAAAGAACTGTAATGCATTAAATGAGTCTATAAATTCCCATTTAAATATTTTCCTATCCTCCCAATGCATACAACAACCTCCTATTAGTCCTCAGAAAATGTATATAGATCTTGCTTATTTATCTTTATCTTTACTTAGAGTACAACATCTCAGCAGCTGCCATAGCCATCTTCAGTCTTGTCTTTATAATTCTGGGCACTTTGTGTGTATTGGGTTCCCTCAGGAAGGAAAAGGATTACCTGTACAAGCCTGCTGGCATGTTTTTTGCTTTTGCAGGTAAGACACTGCACATATCTGATAAATGGCCATAGAGGAACATACAATATTACAAATAGCACAAATATTCAATAACATTTTATTAATATAGGTTTCCCAATGCACATTGTTTTAACATGTTTATCTGTCCACATATATAACAATTACTTTTGATATACATCTATATATATTTATGAAGCAGAAAACATTTGAGACCCTGCCTATAAAAACCTAGCTAAAGTCATTTTTTGTGATTTACTGTTTTTTACATAAAATCATCCTACATAACTTAAACAATATTCTGTGTAAATATAACCTTGATATCTTTATTATTGTCTAAGTAAGGCCATGTCAAAGATTAAAATCATAGAAAAATGTTTGATTATTATTGATAGATTAAAATAATTATTGAAACTTTGATGCTCCTATGATAATCTCATTATTGGATAATGATAATTTTGTCTGGATTTCACAGACAGGGCCACATTCATTTAGATTTTTCACATATATTTGTAATAATTACTAGTTGGAGTGCCCTTTACATCCACTAGAAGGCACTCCCCAGACCATTGCCATTCAATCATGGACAACATTTCCCATAACTCTCTGTCTGGTCTCATCATCCCTAATTGCATTCAGCTGTTTCATTAACCGTTAGGATCACCCTGTATTAGCCTTATTGTCATTCAGGCATTCTTTGCAAAGCCTTGTTAGTACTATGCTGTAATTCTGAGCATCTGTTGTTTCCTTTTCATGTTCTGGTTATGGTCCTCTGCCTGATTTCCTGTTTACCTTCTTGATTTGTGATTTGGACTATTTACCCTGTGTTTTTGACCCCTTGCTTATGACTTGGATTATGATTGTGGATTAATTTCAATAAAGCTGTGTTTGGAACTTCCCATTGTATCAGAGCAGTTTATAACATTACTTCACCACACATGGATCCAGCAGCAAGAATCATCCGTCTTCACCAAGGTAACCAGTCTCTCTGACCATATTAAGGACTTTCAAGACATCACAAATTTCACTGACTTCCCAGATTTTTCTTTTATCGATTTCTTTTGTTATGGACTCAACAGTTCAGAAACATTTGTGATGGTTCTCAAGGGTCACTGGCCCGTCCTGGAGTATGTGCTTCTTTTGACCTGTTGGTGGGGTAGAGGAGGATGCTTCCCTTAAACTTGGGAGAGGCAGTGGGCAGCTAGCTCCAGTGACCATGGAGCTTTTAGCACCCTCTAGTCCTGTGATTCCCACAAAATCTACTCAGATTTTGGCATAGCACAGCTGGATGTTCATGAATGTTGCACCCGAGTTTCCTGTCTGTCCTGCTGTGACATAGAGATTGTCTCCGAGTTTCTTATCTGCCCTGATGTGATCACAGAGGTTTTCACGAAGTTTTCTTTCTGCCCTCATGCAATTACAGAGGTTGTCACCCCCAGTTCCCTGTCTGCCCTGATGTAACCACAGAGGTTGTCTCTGCATTTGCTTTCCGCCCTGATGTGACCCCGAAGGACAACCTGGAATACCCTGCTTGTCTTGTTATGACCATGGAAGACACCCCAGAGCTTCTTGCCCTGAGGTAAACCTTAACCTCTCCATGCTCCATGTTACAGTTTTGCCTGATTAGTCTCCAGTTCATCCAGATCTGCCCTGGGGGTCTTCAGCTTCACCTGCTGGGGGGTGTCCTGCCTCATCTGTTTCACTTAGGTGGTCTGCTCTGCAGTGGGAGTCTTAGGTACATCTATGCGGTTGTGGTGATCTGTTCCACTGTGGGGGTCTTCAATCCCATCTGCTCTGTTGTGGTGTTAATCTGATCTGCTGTGTTGGCCTTCAGCCCTGCCTTGGCCACTTGCTCAGTCTGGTCTACCCTGGTTTACAGATCTGCCTCAGTCACAACCATGCCACCTATCCATGGACTTGGCCCTCCTTCCTGGCTGGTTGGTTAGGACTGTTTACCCTGTGTTTTTGACCTCTTGCCTGTGACTTGGATTAAGACTGTGGATTACCTTAAATAAAGCTGTGTTTTGATCTTCACCCCATTGTATCAGTGCAGTTTGTATCATTATGGCTATATATAAATGGCAACTTTGTGGTAATTTTTTAAAATATATTACACATACAGGAATTTTGTACGGGCCATCTAAATACAAACCGAGTTAACTAAAACCACAAACATGTAAAGTTTTATTGAAGAGTAACTGTTCACAGTCCAATGTTGTGTGTTAACTTGCAGTCTATTTCAACAACTTCTCCAGAAGCACAGACTGGTCCGTTTGTGATTGTGTTTCGGTGTGATCTTCCTCAGTTACACCCTAATTTGTAAAGATTCTGATTTCTACAGAGCACTGCAAACCAATAATTGTGTACCTTATAAGGCCCTATACAAGTATCTATCAGCAATGTCTAAAACTAGGAAGGAAGACAAATGTCTACATTCTATAAAACTGCAATCTGTAACTTTATTGGGTTAAAAATCAGTTAGTGAACAGGTATGTAACAGATCAGTGTTCAAAAGGTTCTTCTAAGGTTTTCTTACCTTAACCTAATTCTCAATGGTAGGTTATATTTACATTTAGGCATTTAGCAGACACTTTTATCCAAAGCAACTTACAAGGTTAGGAAAACAATGAAGCGATAAATCATAAGGAGGCAATAACATCAGCAGTACACAGTTACACTTACCAGTTGTATTACATCTTGGGCAGAGAGGAGAAAGGGTTTGTTTATTTTCTTGATCAAACTCATCTCAGGTATTTATGAAAGACAGTGAAGTGTGTGACATGGGCTCTTTTAGGCTATTTGGAGACAGGTCAAGCTTCTGCTTTCTGAATCAGGTGTAGTGGGTTGAGTGCCCGTGCTGGAAGACCGGCCAACAGAGCATTGTAGTAGTCCAGCCTAGAAATGGACCAAGGAACTTGACAAGAAGCTGTGTTGCATGTTCAGTGAGATAAGGCTGGATTTTCCAAATGTTACATAAGGCAAATCTACAGGGTCATGATTTGGCAATGTGGACAGAGAATGTCAGCTGGTCATCAAAGACTTCACCAAGGTTTCTGGCTGTCCTTGTTGGCATTAAGGTTGTAGAGCCTAGCTGGGCTGTGAAATTGTGTAGGCTGTAGGACCTTGAAAGACAAGAAGTTCAGTCTTGACTGGGTTGAATTGTGGGTGGTGTTTTGTCATTCAAACCGAGATGTCTTCCAGACAGGCTGATATGCATGCTGTGTGATCATCAGGGTGGAAGGAGAAGAATATCTGGGCATCATCGGTAAAGCAGTGATATAATATAGCATGTGATTGTATAATTGGACCTAATTATGTGGTGTAAATGGAGAACAGAAGTCGTCCAAGGACTGATACTTGAGGGATCCCTGTGACCATATGATGTGGTTTGGAAAGCTCACCTCTCCACGACACCCTAAAGGATCTATCAGAAGGATCTTCTTTGGATCCCCAGCAAGGACAGAGTGTTAAGAAGGATCTGGTGATTGACAGTGTCAAAGGCTGCAGACAGATCTAGTAGCATTAATACTGAGGATTTGGACTCCGCCTTTATAATGATTTATCATTCAGTCTGATTCGAACAGAGTGAAAGAGTGAATTTCCATCAAATCAAAGGGCAAAACCACAGTGGATTGCACCTTTATAAAGATGGCGTTTCTCCCCTCTGATACTGCAAGTGGCCACTTTATTTCTCCTTCCGTCAGCCATGACTGGTGTCTGAAGTGCCTTGGTTTTGGCCATGTCCAGTCAACATTCATGTATGGGTGATGTCCTCAATGTAAGTGTATGCCCATAAGAATGTTGTGCAGACAAGGTCCCCCCCTTTGGTTTGGCCCTGTCACCTTGCGTCTTCAGAAAGGTTGCAGAGGCTTGTCTTGCCCCCCTAAGGTAGCAGGAAATTTGCATATTGATTCTGATGACTGACTTATCCTATCTCACTTGTGAGATTTTGAACACAGGATGTTGATGTATTTGAAACTGCTTCAACACTAGCACAGTAATGTTTTAAAACAAGATCACACTACAGGACTGTAAGACTACCTAAATTGCTGTAGCGCTCACACTAAACAGCAAGGTTTCTTATCGTCTTTGGTGTTCTTGTTGTAGCAGCGCACATACTATGCAACATAACACTGACTCTGACAAGATGGGCGAACTACAAGACCTTTAGTCAGCAGGCAGTCTTGACCAACTGCAGAAAAATGTTTTCTCACATAAGTACATTCAAGAACTTGTATGAAAGCCTGAGAACTCAAGCCATTTCCATTTATACCATGGATTAATTAACTGGATTAATTCCACCTTGTTGTTGAAATATAAAATATCACAGATTCTGTGACAGCTCAGATCACAACAATTTATTAGCGTTCTGGGGATTTTGACACAGACCTTAGAAATCTGTTTGCAACCACAAAATCTGGCTAAAAGTCATGTAGTGTAAGCTTGCCTTTACCAGAAACTTCCCATTCTGAGTTTGCAGCTTGTGTGCTAGGAGACGATAAAAGATTAAACCGTTCTGAGTCTCCAGTTTCTGCATTAGCCAAAGATGGGTAGTAATGAACTACATTTACTCTATTACTTTTACTTAAATAACATTTTGGAAAATATAAATTTTTAGGAGTAAATTTACTCTTACTCTTGTATATTTGTGATGAATAAAATTTACTTCATTACTGACAAACGTTCATCATTATTTTAATACTTTAAGAAATGCATAGTTTATTCCAAGGTTGCTGTCTCTTTTTACTTGGAACTCGCAAATAAAACACTTTTTGAGTTTTTTTGAGAAAATTAATTATATATATTCGCATCCAAATAACAAGTAACTCGCTACTTGAGTTGTCTTTTCATTGCATACTCTTACCCAAGTAATTATTAAGATTATGACTTTTACATTATCACATTTATTCATTTAGCAGATGCTCTTATCCAAAGTGACTTACAAAGAGAAAGAGCATGTAACATTTTCCACTAAGAACCAATAAACCTAGTCTCCAACACTACATTTACAAGTATGAATAGTTCTGATGCTAGGGACAGAATGAAGAGTAGAAAAAGAGTTTTTTATAAACAATGTTAAATGATGTGGAACATTGGAGCATTAGGGAACAGTCAAGTGTTTTCAAAACAGATGTGTTTCTTGAAGGTTGTGAGGGTGGTGGCTGGCAGCTCATTCCACCAGGAAGGAACACAATAGGCGAATGTCTTAAAGAGTACTTTGGTACCCTGTTCTGAGCAAAAAACAACTAGACATTGCCCGTTTACAGAACATAGTTTGTGGGAGGGGATGTATATCTGAAGAAGTGAGTTGAGGTAGGAGGGTGAAGTACCGGTGGCTGTTCTGAAGGCCAGGGTCAGAGATTTAAATTTAATGTGGGCAGCTACAGGTAGCCAGTGGAGTGAGATCAGGAGGGGTGTAACATGGGCTCTTCTTGGTTGATTGAAGACCAGATGTCCTGCAGCATTTTGTATCATTTGCAGGGGCTCGTTTGCATTGGCTAGACGGCCAGTTAGTAGGGTATTGCAGTATGCCAGCCATGATATTACGAGTGCTTGGACTAGGAGCTGCGTTGTGGGCTCAGGCAGAAAAGGTCTGATTTTCCTTATATTGTAGAGCACATACCTGAATGACCGAGAGATTGTTGCAGTGTAAGTTGTGAATTTGAAATGTGAATTTCAGCAGAGTAGGTGTAAAAGTTGAACAGTGAAGTTCTAATGATGGATTGACCAGGATTACAAGGAGTTCCAACTGAGGTTGAGCTGAAGATGTTGTTTCTTGATACAGGCTGAGATGTCTAAAAGGCAAGCAGTGATCTGAGCAGAGATGGTGGGGTCATCTGCTGAAATGATAAGTAAAGCTGCATGTTGTCTGCATAACAATGGTGTACAAAGCCTTGTGCTTTAATGACTGAACCCAAAGAAGCTATGTATATTGAGAAGAGGAGCAAGAACCGATTCCTAAGGAACCCCAGTGGCCATCTGATATGATATTGACTCCTCTCCCCTCCATGATACCGTGAAGAATCTAGCTTTGAGATATAAGCTGAACCAGCTCAACATGCAGGCCTATGTTGGAGTGGGTTGACAGCAGGATCTGGTGGTTCACTGTGTCAAAGGCGGCAGAGGTGTCAAGATTTAGGAGAGATGACATGGAATTGGCTCTTGCCTGCCATACATTTTCAATAAAAGACAGGAGGGCAGTCTCTGTGGAATGTCCTTTTTTGAAAAGACTGTTGACTGTCAAGTAAGTTGTTCTGTAAGAGATAAGAAGAGTTGGTTAAATACAACCTTTTCAAGAACATTTGAAAGAAATGGTAGGAGTGAAACTGGTCTATAATTGCTGACCGCTGAGAGGGCAAGTGTTACTACTAAGTTACTATCCAAGCCTACTTGAATGATGGATGTATAAACATTTGTGTACATTCAGGCAGCAGTGATGGAGAGATTGCTTGCAGTAGATGTGAGGGGATAGACTGGGACTGGAGGGTGTCACACATGCTGGCCTGAAGTGAGAGGGTAGACATTGTCAAGACAAGATGTTAAAGAGGTACATAAAGTATCAGTTTCCACCTCAGCACTGAGTGAGAATAGGCTTATGGGGGAAGGAAAAACAGAAACCATGTGTTAGTGACTGTAATTGCATGATTTTCTAATTATCTGTTATTGCAGAGAAAAGGCAGTGGTCTGAATTTCCAGGTGTTAGAAGAAGAAAACTTCTTAAATGCCCTGAAGGATGATGAGTGTGTGTGAAAGTTAGCCGAGATACAGTGTTTTCCTTGCCGATTCATGTCAATGGATCTGTCAATGCCAAAACTCAGAGGTGCAATCTGTTTTGTTGATGGCCAACTGGCAGTTCAAAAATCCAACAGCAAAGGATGATGACTGTGGGCAGCGACTTCAGCGACTTCTGAGGAAGCATAGATGTTTTAAATGAAAACGATGAAACAAAATCATAACATGTTAGCAGAAGGAAAAGTAACAGAAAGGAACAGGCATTGGGAACAAAACTGGGAACTTAGCATAGCCTGCAGTGTCCCTCCTCAGTGGAGTCATGCAGGTAGAGTGGCAGGTCTTTACCCTTGTAGGTTTTCTCACAAGGAATGTTTTACACGAGAGCTACCGCTTACACTGCTGCTCGAGTTTTGAGTGCTACCTAAACAGTGGCTCACTGGCTGCTTCTTAGCTAAGCCCCCCTACTTAAGACAAAGGCTTAAAGTGTCTAAAATTGTTAAATGAATCTCCAACCAGAACACAAGCAGCTAATTAACTAATTAAGTCTTACCTTAAGAAGTTTAGTTCAAACTTCCTACTAGCTTAGCCTACTATTTCTTACATCCTGTAGGAATATGTTTTTGTTGAATATTGTTTCTTTCTTCTGTGTTTGTGTCTTGCTCTACAGATCCTTACATCTCATTAGTTCAGTCAGAGGCAGTTGCTAGATATTATTACGCATTTACTTAAAATACAAATAGGCAAAAACATAAGCCTGCAATCTGAGTATTTATTTTAAAAAGTATAGTCAATTATTAATAAAATGATTAATTGTATTAAGTTTGATGAAAAATAAAAAGTTTTTCATTAAAAACAAACTTTTTGTCAGCAGGCTCACAGTGTCACAAGTCAAAATCCATATGACTTCTGTACTGTGTTCCAAGCTTTATGGGATCATTAATTTGATGTACATGTGAAAACAAACTAAAGTATTGCTGTTCGGGCAGCACTTGTTTAATTGCTCTTCCCCTTTCAAATCAAATTTTGTTTATTTAAGTTCTTCATTTAATTCCATATTTAAGAAAAAGCAGATGAAAAGAAGTAATTGCAAGACATCTTGGTTTTTTGAATTTCATAATTCCAAAGGGTTCAGAAACTTATTTCTTATAAATGTATGGAACATACATTTGCATACTGTGTTGTGTCACCCAGGTAGATTAATGTCATTGTGCATAAAATATATCATAAAAGTCAACCAACTAAATGTATGATTACAATAAATGATCAATAGTATTGCACGTCATAGGTACACATAGATAAATAGTAAACTTAAATTCTAGAATAAACACAATTCTAGAATGTCTAATTGGTCAAAGAGGTTCTGACAGTAAGAGGTCCTGTGACTGATTCCTAGGTAAATTTACATTCAAATACAACCATTAAAAATGACCTTGCGACCAGTTTTTGCTTTCAAAGTAATTTGGGAGCCACTGTATATTTACTATATTTATTATCATCTCTGTTCTCAGGTCTGTGTGCCATTATCTCAGTAGAGGTGATGCGGCAGTCAGTCAAGAGAATGATAGAAAGCGAGGAGACTATCTGGATCGAGTATTACTATTCCTGGTCTTTTGCTTGTGCTTGCACAGGTTTTGTCCTGCTTCTCCTTAGTGGAATTGGTCTACTGCTCATTTCTATGCCACAGATACCCAGAAACCCCTGGGAAACCTGCATGGATGCTGAGCCTGAGCATATGTAGAACAGGCCTACTGTATGACAGAAGGTAAAAGCCCAGACTGAGGTGCCTAGTAGAAACTCTGTTTATTAACACCTGACATGTTTTTCAAAATAAAACTTGTTTTGCTTTAGAACCCACATTGGATCAACTTGCAACAGTATAAAAATTGTCTGACTCAACATGTAACACACAATGTGTTAAATTGTGTGTGTTAATGACACCATTATTTTTGCCATGTTTAATTTGATAGTATCTTGTGTTTGTTTCTTGTTCTACATGTTCTACATGTTTTTGCATGTAGAACATAAGAATCTTGTGGATGTTTGAAGATTGGACCCTTTTATGCTTCCAGAAATTGTGTTTGTCTGGTGTTACTGCCTATGTCATGTATTTTTTAATAAACAATACTTTTTAGCAGCCAACCCCTGCATTGTCAGTGATATTAATTTAGACTTTTTTTAAATGTGATTCATTTAAGAGTATCTAAAGTAAATAAAGTAAATAGATTATGATTAACAACTCACAGTACATTTAAATATACATTTTACCCGTGCTAGAGTATCAACATAGATGTAATTAAGGTCAAGTATGTTTTAGGTATTTTTAAGCAATGAAGTAGGTGGATGATAAGTTTCATGACCAGTGTTCAGTGGTGTCATCATTACACTTTGCTACTTTATGTACCAAACTTAGTTTGCTACATAAAGTTTTCTGATGCAAAATGTTTCATCGCGTTTGTCAACGACGTGATACAGAGAAATATAGATTTGAAAGGACACTCATTCATAACCAAGTAATACATTTGATAAGGCGAGAAAGACACTGTCAGGGTCCTGGCTTCCTGTTCTGAGTCTTTCTAGATTATCTTGCCAGGATCCTGACATCCTCTGTGTTCTGTGTCAGAGCATGTTGTTTGGATCCTGACTCCTTCTATTCTTGTTTCTTGGAGTCGGGATCTGAACTCATGCTCTGGGTCCTTGTCTCGTGTGGAAGCACGTGGCCTCTGTTTTGTTTACATTCGCCATGTGCTCTCCGGTCGCGCGTCTTGGCCCCGCCCCCTTGTTTTCTTGTCTAGTTAGCGCTTGTTTCGCACACCTGTTCGTCCTTGTCTGTTACCCTTTTTAATCCCGTGTGTTCTCTGTCTTGCGCCGGTTCTGTTTCGGATGTGTCTTTGTACCTCTCGTGCTTCCCAGTTTTCGTGCCTTCGCGCTTTCCTGTCAAGTGTAGTCTTGTTTTCGTGCCTTGTTTTTTGTCCCCGGCGTTTTCCGGTTTTAGTTTCGTTTGTTACTCCGGTTGTGGAGTTATTTTCAGTTAACTTAAAGTCTGTATTGTTTTCAGGGGGGGAGAGAGAACCAGTTTGATGCAGCTGGTCTTTAATGAATGGAAAGACAAGATTGTAGCCTAGCACAAGCTTGGAGGTGTGCTGAAACTTCTAGCTCAGCATCTAGCTCAGCATTCTCATCCAGATGAAAGTCCTCAAAGGACTAAAAAGATGTAACTGTAGAAGAAGGCTCAAAAGATGAGAGCCAGGATGCCAGAAGAGACTTGTGTTCTTGCACACTGGTCTTTAAACTGTGATGTCACACCCTGAAGAGGTGTGTGAAACAGTCCGAGGTTGCCCTCTGTTGTCCGGAGAGAAAGTCAACCCTCTTTGTCTTCCAACATTCAAGTCAAGGTGAAAATCCTTAGAAGTCTTATAATGTTCATATAAAAGGAACTATCAAATGCAATATGTAGTTACATTAATGAAATACAGCTAGTCATTGTGTTTCTAATCTGTCTTAGGCACTACAATGTCATGTAAAAAATTAAGTAGTTTTAATGTAGATGTGCAATGTAGCTACTTTGTGATAGGTACTTGTAGTGTAGCTCACTACTTTTTGTATCTTAACTGTATCTTGACTATTTTAATTTATGAGGACCTTGTAGCTTGTCAAACTACAATTTCAGAGTAGTTTGATGAGACATTTCCTTTTTCCATTTTGATTGCCATGAAACCACTTGAGATGGTGGCTTTATGACCGTGACTCACAATAGCCACATCTATGTCATCAGTCCCTAGGAACAAACATACAGCTCATGTTTGAATGAAATCACCTATTTCCATTTTATAACCATAAATTCATTGCTTCACCATGGCAACATTGTTTGAGATATCAAATATCCCTTCACAATTTAGCATCTTTAATGTCTTGACATAATATTCTCCTAGTTTTGTGAAAATCCTACAAATACAACACGGGTGTCAGTGCAAATGTTGCTCAGGTCGACAAGGCAATACACCTGCCAGGTGTGCTGTGACTGCCTCACAAAAGCCACATCAATGTCATCAGTCTTCCTGTTGGGCCCTACCCATGTGCCAGCCTTTTCCTGCATTTTTATACTTTCAGTGCTTGGGTCCTAATAATAAATATAGCTGCAAGCGATGACAGGCCCAAGCCCACTACAGCACCATCAACGCATGCAGCTTCTCTAAAAACAACGCACAGTGGGCACTTGCATTTTAGCTCTGTAAATAATAGTGGACTATTTAAAATTTTAAGTGGCACTTCTTGCTGCTAGTTGGTGGCGTAATGACTGTAACTTACAATAGTCACATCCATGTGATCAGCCCACATGACCAAAAAATAGCCATATCCATGTAATCAGCCCCTATCACCAAATATACAACTCAAGTTTGATGTAAATCAAATGCAGAATGCAGAAGATGAGACTTCCTGTTTCTCTTTTGGCCTTAATTTATCTTCCTGTTGGGCAAAGCTTATGGGTGTCAGTGCAAAAATTGTTTGATACAAGACCACTATAAGACCAATACACATACAAAGTTTCGTCCCCGAAAACCCCCAAAACTTTGAAAAATTTTAAAATAAGAATTATAATAATAATACTAAGGGAACGAGGGTGCTTTACACTTTGTGATTTAGCCCTAATGATCCTAAAGAAAACTATATCACTTTCAGTGCTTGTGCCCTATAAACAATAGGGCCCTGCACCTACAGTGCAGTCCACCAGCCTGGTGCTCATGCCCTAAATATAATCTATTATTTTAGTTTATTTTTTAAAATAAAACATTTTTTATTTCATTTATGACCAACTTTTGGGTTATTGACATTGTGTGAGCAGGACTTTTGTTAAATGTAGGACAAACAGATTCAGAACAACACAAGCATGAATAAATAATGACAGATTTTTAAAAAACATTTTAGTCATAAACAATAAAAAAGAAATCTGTACTACCAATGTTTAATTTATTACAATTTAGTTATGACAACTCTCTGGATAAAGTTTGGCATGTTAATAGCTATAGACAAATAGACAAATTTGCTTATGCCTAGATCTGCTTAAGCTACTGTCTTGGCAGTAGCCATTTATTATGATGCAGCCCTGTAAAAAAATGTATTTTATATAAAAATTCTCTGTAGTTTTGTACTGTAAGTTTAAAATGCATATTGCAATTATATTCATATGAGTACCATAAGAATAACAATTTGGAGTTCTTGTGAAGGTCTGTGTTTTACCTGTTTAATACAGTACTTGAAAGGAATAATGTATAAAGATGGCTTGTGTTTTCATTTGGTGTGATGTGAAATGCCATTGTCCTGTGAGGCACAACATTTCGTTTGTATGTGCCCACAAATAGCATAATGAAAATAGCTCACTTGAACTGTAGAATATCATAGTAATTACTAACTACTTTTTTGAATTTATACTACAGTATTCTGTGATATTAACTATAGTCATTTAATAAACTGAAATAATGTAATATATCGTAACATTTACTATGGTCAGGTTAAAAAATACAATAGAATCTAAGAATTTTACTAAAGGTCATTATAATTAATACCACTGTAAAATACAATATATTTTGATGTATTATTAATAGTTTTTTCTTATATTAAATACTTATATAGGCATAACAGGTGTTTTGGTTTAAGAACATATATACATATATACATATATATGGTATAACTATAATCTATAATCCTTTTATATCACTTTTTGTAATACTGGTTTTGCAATGTACTTTTGAAACTCTTATAAACATGAAAACACAAAAGATTGAAAGATTAGAGATTTTCAAAGGATTCTAAAGGATTCAAAGATTTTTCAACTGCCTGAGCATTATTTAATATATTATTCACTTATGATCATATAATATTGCTGTTTTCACTGTTCTCATTTCTTTGTATTGCCCTTTGAAATGTGAATGTTTGCATTTGTTTTTATGCGTTTTACAAATTTTTAATGCATGTTTTTCTTTTGTATTTGAAATAAATTGTAAAAACAACACATAAAATGGTTCATTTGAACTTCCATGGTAAAAGTTTTCATCTTCATAGATGCTTAGATCTTTCTCTGTTATAAACTCTAGGTGAAAAACTTCTAAACTGTTAATTTATAGGGGCATGGTATTTAAATTACGATTGTTTATAGCTGCCTGATTTATCAATGTCTGATTATTTGTAAGATGGGATTGTCAGCGTACCAATCCTTCATAAATCACACATCATTCATTGTATTTGCACTCGTTTTGACAATAGTTTGATAAGGTCCATTCATTTAAAAAATAATTTTAAGCAATAAGTAAATCAAACTGTGAAAAATGACGTACAGAACCATCATTTCTGTGTACTGTTTCAGCCTTTAGCAGCTACCTTTGAGGTGTGGTTTAACTACACTTTTTCCACTCAGCTGCACATCTTAAAGTATTCCAGGATTTTTTCTAATGCAATTCAACAGGGTTCATCATTTTGAAATAAAATGGCTCCTCTCGACCCTAACCAAAGAAAAAGGGTCTTGTCTAGCAAAACAGTCATTGTTGAAGAAAACATTTTAAATTATGTACTTTTTAACTGCAAATGTTTGCCTTGGTCTGGCTCTGCAACGCATTCTTGAACTCAAACATTATGTAAGAACATTGGTCACACTGGACATAGGCAGACTGCAAGATTTAGAAATCCAGAAAACGAGCACGAACCTACCATTTTAAGCAATAAACTGACAAATACGTGTTTAGCATTCGGCATTACATATCAACTTTTGAACATCTTTCCTTATCCATGCTTGCAAACAAAGGAGCAGTTTCTCTTTATGGTAACATCGGCTTGCCACCAGAGTAATAGGGGCATTACCGCCTTCAGCTCTCGAATGTGAAACAGAATTTAAATTCTCTTTATCAACCCTGTCTCATGAATAAAATCAAATGGAGCAGTTCTTCCACCTACATCCAGCATGACCTTTCCAACATGACAAGGTGTTCGGAGGCGTGCATCCAAGACCAAAGCTGAAGATTATTTTTCCCCAAATAATGACTGAATGTTTCACTAGACAAGACCCTTATTTATTGGCTAGACAAGACCCTTACAAATGGTCAAGATCAGCCATTTGAAGCAGCATTAAAACATTATTTTGGATTGTCAAAATTCTTGATTTCTTTTTGAGTGAAGAAAAACAAACATCTTGGATGACATGGGGGTGAGTAAATTATCAGGAAATTTTATTTGGGGGTGGACATATCCTTTAACAAGAATGCACCAGCACTAGTAGCTCTCCACATTGGTGGACCTAACCAGACACTCATTCACAAAATACTGAAGCAATTAGCACAATTTCTGAATTTCTTTCATTTCTAAAACTGTGTTGTGGTCTCAGAACATCAATAATAAAATAAAGCCAGACTAAAATTGATGACAGATGTTTAATGTGCATTTGTTATGAGAGCTATATACAAAAAGGACAAAACACCAATTCAATAAATTCCTCTGCTCTGTCTTAAATTCTAGATTTACATGTACCAAATTAATTTTTCTTTCTCTGATGGACAGAAAAATCAAGGATAACAAGAGCAAATAACTCCAACTTGAGTGAGGGCTTAAATATGATGTGATGACAGGATCTGGAAAGAGTGCACAGCCCTGTGAGCTGACAGTCAAGGGAACATTAGAATCGGAGCCAGTACATAGCACTTCTCATTCTGTTGTAGTCAGGAAGCTGCTCTATTGGGCCTGCATGGATAAAAATAGTAGGGTTACTTTCCTTGTTACACAATGCCTACAAAGGCAGACACATGAACAACAGCACTTACAAAGGACAGTTTATCCCAAAATCAAACACATCACTGTTAACATGACATTTTTTTCTCTTTTCTGTGTTCCATTGAAGAAAGAAAATCAGAGGTGCATATAAAAATTTTCATTTCAGATTGTTTAATTGATAAATCAAAACAGTTTGCTTAGTGATGCACTTTTTTGGAAAACACAAACAAACAAAAAAAGAAACCACAACTTAAAGCATTACTCAAAAGACCACAACTGACAAAATGCTGTCTTTGCAAGTAGACATGATATGCACAACATATTTATATTAATAATTTACTTTAACAAAAAGCAACACTTAAACCATGACAGGGTCTGACTTACCAACAGCAGACACAGCTGGGCATTTGTCATAGATGTATTTGGAGCAGACATCACGGACAATTTTGGGTGTCACAGCCTGGTAAAAGTAACATTCAAGGGCTCATGACATAACATAATATTTTCTTTCTGCTCTATTGGTATTATTTTACCATTTTATTTTTTTTAATCATTTTTACCTGTTAACCAATTATAACTGTGGGTCTTTACACTTAAGTAAAAAGGAAAACCCTTAGATGAGTAAAAGGGTTACCGATAATCATGCACTTCTAAACTACAAGTACGCAATTGTGAGTTTCCCTCAAATTAACAGCAAAGTGCAGTCATTCTGTTCTACAGACTTTAGCTAACATATGCAATTTACCTCAATTCTGGCATCCCACTCAGCTAACGGGATACGACGACCATAGTTGAGGATCTGCCTGCCAATGTCATCACAGACAGGTGTAGTTCCTGAGGACAAAGAGAAATGTTATTAAAACAATAAATGTCTTAACCTACTAATTGTTTTTGGTAAAATAGTGCCCTCTTCTGTCAAATTAAAAAACATTTTCACTAGATTGACTTCCATTTATGCGCATAGGAATGCAGCAGACTGGAAATGAAAGGTCATGCAGAAAATATTGCATTTCAAAGTGTTCTAAAGTTTTATGTTTGGTAAATTCTGACCTACGAATCTGCACATTGTGAAGATGTACAACCAGTACATGATCAATGTCATGCTACACCTTTTCAGATGGATAATAGCAGCTGCACAATCCCCTTTTTGTATGATACAGTTTTAAATAAAAGCAACAACAATGCAAGTACGGTAGAATACATGATGTGTGAATAAAATAGGGCTGTGCAATTAATCGTAATCAATTTTCAATTTCAATTATGGCCTCCAATGATAACAAACAAAATAACTGAGGTAAAACAATTATTGTACCAAATTCTATTTCACAAGGATTCTCTCATTTCTTCTCGTTATAAATCTATTTTTTACTGTATACATACTGGATACACATGCAGTGTGAAACAGGCCTTAGGGATAAAATGTGGCCTGCAATATATTTCTATGCACCTTTCCCCTAAAACATACGCAGAGTATTTTTTCCAAATTATATCAATATTTCTACCCCAATCATAGACATAATTTAAACTTGTCTGTCTCAAACAACTGTTACTGAAAGAAATATGTACAGAAAAACAAACTAAAATATATAATTCAAATAACAACAGTATTGTGATATTCTCTTCTTCCTGAGGTAAATGTAACAGGTAGTGTCAAGTTGGTTTATATCACTGATCTTTCCCTGGCTGAAAAAATGAATGAGCACCAACCTAAAATGATACATTTCAGGCAGCTGCATGATATCTATGGTTCATCATACATGTTTATTTATGTTTATTAAACACACTATGCTGTTTACATTAAAACACTGAAAAATATTGTCTGCAGAAAGCATGCTGCAGGTACACAGACACTACATTCATAATAAGTGGAAATATTCCTTTACGAGAACTATGACTTTTCTTGAAGTTTTGCTACAAAGAAAGAGAAGGTACACCTGTGCACGAGTGAAAAGTATGCTCATTTTCTCACCATTTAGTTGTCCCACTAAGCTAGTCTTCAAAGCATTCTTGGCTCGAGCTACATCACTCTCAGTCACTGTGGTGCACAAATTCATCCTGTGATACAGAAAGAACATCGTAATACTTCTATATGTATTCAAAGCCTCATAATGGATGACGACAACAAGCATATATTAGCATATAGCCATCATATAAAGCAATTCAATTCAATTTATATAGCGCTTTCACAATGTTTCACATTGTTGCCAAGCAGCTGTACATACAAAAAATAGGTAATAACACAGAAAAAGGAAAATTATGACATACAACACATGGTATTACATGGTGTTAAGAATCGTTTTCCCGTAAGACATATACTAGTAATACTAATCAACAATACTACAATAATATGTTTATGAATAACATCATAAACGTGATAAATGCCATGTATAATATTAAACCAACCAAGCCTTTCCACCCAACTAAACCAATAGCTGAAAATAAGGCAGTGACTTACCAGGCATTTTGAGCCCAGTGCATCATGTCCTCTATTTTATGTTTGTCTGCAACAAAATAAATGCCCAGCAGCCCAGTGTCACTGTATGATGACAGGAAAGCCTGAAAACTGTGACAAAGGTTCAACTCTGCAGCCAGACGTGCCAGACGACTGCTTAAGTGCTGCAAATACACAATAGGATTATTTAATGCATCATGTTGTTATGATCATATTGTGACCATTTTATTTGAAACATTTACTAATAAACTACAATCTTTATACCAGGACTGCTGGAACAACACATCAGTAATTCAAGGTTGATCCACAAAATTTTACAATCACACTGAATTGTTAATATTTATTTTTAAATTCAATTGAACCATAAGGTACATAAAGTTTCCCATGTCTAACATATACAATGTTCAGGATATGGGCAGATTCACCATAATTTTAAGCTAACCTTGCCACCTCCGAATGTGACATCATAGCTACCGATGATAGAATTAGCAACCATGAGTGGCACAATATCAGGACTTGCAACTCCGGCTCCCTCTACAGCAATGGCAACATGAGCTAGAGGCATTGCATCATCACGCATACGAATCTGAAAGCAAGACAGATTCAGACAAACAACAGGTTAATTAATCAGCATAATACAACAAAACCCTCACACACACAGAAACAACTCAGACCTCACTCCCAGTGAAACGGCATGGCGACAGAACAGGCACAGCATCCCCCTCATACTCAAAAGAAACATCACTGAAATGTTGCTTAGCAAGAGCTACAAGTTCATCATGATTCACTCCTACAGCAGAAACAAAGACAGTGGTTAAACATTCAGTGATTCTTTGTGTGGCTCATCTATTAAAATTAGAGGTCAACCGATATTGGATCACTAAGAATGGGAAAAACCAGCTTGCAAGTTTCTGAATCCTGTGACCTTCAATCACAGCAATTAACATTGAATAACAAAGGGTGTTATATGCAGTGATTGTCTAAACTGGAAATTGGTTGACTTCTAAAACACATCTGCATGACAAGTTTTATTGTCATGCCACGTTACAATTGTTCAAATATAAGTGCAGTACCTCCAGCAGCAGCCAACACCATGTGAGGGGCTTTATAATGACTGTTGATGTATTCCACCAAATCCTGACGAGTCAGAGTTCTTCAGATTGCAGACAGCAAAAAAGACCAAAAAGAACACCAGTAAAACAGTGTCTTTAGTAGCAGGCTTTGTTGCATGACGTAATACAATATACCGGATGTATGCCCAAATCAAAGTAGAATTCATTATTTCTACTTTGTTATAATAAAGCATAAGGGGGTTGTGCTTCGAAAATTGTAGTCCAAAAATGCAGTTTTCAGTTTTGGACCAAAAGAGAAAATGCACACCATGTCAAAACCCTACCTCTAAAACAAACAGAAAATAATATTTGAACAAAGCAGAAGAAAAGGTGATTTAACATGAAGAATAAGGACCACATGAAATTATCCAAGTTTAAATTTTACGTAGCAGGCTGCTCCTGCTAATGAGATCTAGCTGTAAAAGAGCTTTAATGTCACATACCGAGTAAATTTGTATACACTAAAACCTAAAATCAATCAAATTTGGATTCACCAGAACAATGGGTAATGACTGTTGCAATATTTCTTAAAAACACGCAAGTAGTCGTTTAGAAAGACTGCAGGTTTCAGATACTTCTACACTATTTATGATAAACCTATTGAAATTAATAAAATATGGACAAATCAATATTATTTAGCACCAAGCCTCACAGGCTATGTACTTACCTGGCATTTTCAGAGGGACCAAGAACACTATGGCCCAGGGGAGTACCCTGAAATGCTGTAGCATGGAGCAGATCCAGGCAAACATCCTGTAAGTTACTTTCCACTTCCTCCAGCTCTCTAAGCACCACACCCCTCTGAGGCTCCATTTCAGCCTCACTCAAAGATGAATTCTGCACCACCTCTGACAACAGCTCCACCGCTAGAGAGAATACAAACATTATCCTAGTTAGAATGCAAGTAAGAGTGTGTTGCACTTTTCTACCTGAAGCACTTCAAACTCAAAACAAAAAACATTTTTAACTATTTCGTCTCTTTACCCAGGTTCACATAACTCTGAATGCATGTGCTGGGAAGCACCTAAAGTGATTTACCAATTCACTTTACCAAATTATCCCCACAGCAGTTCATAAAGTTTTGAGAGATATTCTGTCTACTGCTGAGGGAGTCAGTTTTGCTAGCCATTAACCTCTGATTAAATATCAGAACATTGAGTTTTCACATAGTTGCATTAACTACAGCAAAAAACTACAGATATTAAAACGCTATGCAATGCTTTATATAGCGATTCTAGTGAAGGAAGTCTTCACCTTGTGGTGAGGGGGCTGTCATGGTAACTGCAAAAATCGCAAAACCACGCTATTGACAAACCAACAGCAAAGGAGGGAAAGCAACCACAGAAACTGTAAAAAAAACAGTGTAGGTCTTCCCCATCAGTTGACTAAATGTTAGTCAAAGAGAGACAAAGAGAACAACTTTTAATTAGTCTATTTGTCTCATAAAAAGTGAAAGACTGCAAAGTCACGCAATCTGTGATGGACAGATGTTTGTGCAGGCTATGACAGGCAGAAAAGCAAATCAATCATTGATCATTTCAAGAACGTAACAGATGACCCGAAAATTCTACAGGTGATCACCTATAATGCATCAACTTCAAACATTACCTATTTGAAATGTGGGTATTAGCTTAACGTAAGCCACTTTACATGATCGCTCACACTAGATAAATGTATGCTATTATAAGAAGCATATCCAAGTTTGACCAAGTGTGCAAGTTCAGACCTGGTCACAAACAAAAACCTTAGCTAAGTTTGTCAAATCTGCTAAGCACCTGGACAACATCACTTCCACATCCACAGGATCAGCACGCATATTCTAAAAAAACAAAAAAATGCATACCGTGCTATTAAGCCACCCATAATTACCGCAAGGGAAATGTCTTCATCACGACAGCCCTACTTACAAGAGTTTGTTAGAAAAAGACATTTTAATAATTTAGCTGTTTGATCTCTAACCTTTGGGCAAATCCTTAGCAAGGGTCTTCATGTAGTAAGCAGTACGCTCACGAGAGGTGTACGCACTCAAGTGAGCTCCCATCGACTCCACTGCCTGTTCAAGAGCAGATTGTGGGTGGTGCTTTGTACCCTAGATGTGAAACATTTGGAACAAGTGGGAAAAAGAACAATTACATTTTTCTTTTTACACAAACAACTAGAAATTCTGTTAATCACCTTTTTTCTAGTGTATAAACACAAATTTAACATTTTATACAATGTGGTCATAATGGCCAAGATTTTGAACAGTGTTCATCTCAGCTTCAGGTTTGAATGTGAACAAAGTACCTTACAGGTTTCAGGAAAATTTACAGTGGAAAAAACTTGAGACCTCAAGAAATAGTATACTACATACCTTGAAAGCCATGTGTTCCAAGAAAAATCCAGCACCATTATTCTTCTCAGTCTCACAACGACTCCCACAGTTTATCCAAAGGCCAACCTGCAAAATGCAGAAAAATGGGAAGCAAAAAAGGTTTCCTCGAGTGAATATACAGTTATTTGCTAATATAAAAATTATAATGCAATACTGGTGCAATAATCATTTCAATTTCCATGTAATGCAGGTCTAAAATCTTAAAATTAAAAACCACATATTTAAAAACACATTCTGCATACAAAATTAAAAAAAACATTTTAAAATGTAGTCAATAAACAGATATTCACAGTGCATGTGGCCTGGTTGGTCTGTTCAGAGGCAATCCTTAAACCATTGCCTAGGGTGGTTAGCCGAGTTTCTGGAGATCCCAGCAGGCTCTGAGCATAAGTCACAGAGGCCTGCCCTCGTCTTAAAGACAGGAGAAAAGGCTAAAATAAAGAAAGCAGACATAAATATGCTGGTAATGTTATGTATCAATTAATTAGTTAAGGAAAGCAAGCCAAAAATCACAGGTCAGTGCAATTAAGTCAAAGTCACAAACATTTATCACCAGAGGTTGACCAATATTAGATTTACAAATCGTGATCTTGGAGTGCGTTTTAAGCACTTTATGTGCCTTTACCAATGTTGTGTGATTGTTAATTTGTGTGGTTCTACACTATAACTGGAAGTGGAGTGGTCTGGTGATTTCTGTTGGATGCTCACAAAACAGCAACATTAAATCAACCCTTGTGTTCTGAAGTTGTGTTCCAGTAAATGTGAGAGAGATACTGCTCTCCAAGAAAGCAAAGAGAAAACCACTTTTCTCATGTGTAACACGTAATTTCCACATAACATATTAAGAAATCTGTTTTTATTTTTTATTTATTTTTAAGTATTTTACTGCAGACAATTTTTAAATTGAAATACATAATCAGCTTTATATCAGCCACTCTCTATACTTTAACATATTAATGTTAAACCACTAGAAAACACCATATAGGGTTAGTATATTTTCAATGAACTTTTCTTTCCTGGGCAATAATGGCAGACATGTTCAACAGCAATTTTGTAGCCAAGACTTTAAGCTTTTGAAAACGACTTCTTAATAGTTGCATTTTCCCAAGTTTTGAGAGATTTGTGGAATTATATCTTTGAAAGATATTTAAGTGTTTTAAATGAGATATCTGCATATTTGCAGAGAGTATAACTGTAATATATTACTACTAATAAAAAAACACAATAAGTGTTTAATCTGTTTGCCTTTTGGACATTTCACAAAAAGTTATTGCAAAGTCATTGGCTGGAATTAAAACAAAATTTTTGACCTCAAGCAGCTGACATCAAGTCTTAATGTAACTGCTGCCTATGCAGTGATATTCATTTCACAATTCACAAAAGTGTAAGTAGTAGCACTTCCACATATTTGATTGAGAAAAATGAATATGTACATGACCTTGATCATTTTTTCTGATCTTGATATTGTCTGTTGTGTTTATTTAATAATGAATATCACATATACGGGGGTTGTCAAAGTGTGAGGCGCACCTCCCCAGGAGGGTGCCAGAGCATGTCTGGGGAGGCGTGCATAGTGGTTTAAAAATCTATGGAAGAAAACGTGCTCCCTTCTGCTCTGACATTGTTCCCCAAGATGCATGAAAGCTGTGATTACAAACCAGGGTTATTCCACCAAAAATAGATTTTTGAACTCCAAGTTAAAACATTAGTATTGTGTTGTTTATAAATTGAATAAACTTTTGTTTGCATCATTTGAGGTATGAAAACATTGCATATTTTTGTTCATTATTTGCAGAGTTGATTTTCTGCAAATAAATGCTCTAAATGACAGTATGTATATTTGGAATTTAGGAGAAATGTTGTCAGTTGTTTATAGAATATAAATAATGAACATTTTGTTTAACACATACCTATAAAAAGTTTACCATAGAAACTGATCGTTTTTAAGCCGTTTGTTTAAATGTTTGAAATTATGAGACAAAATTATAATTGCACCAACATATTAATATCTGTCATTAGACAACTTTAAGAGTTTTTGAAATTGATCATTTGGACCAAATAATCTAGAAAAAGCAGCCAGTCACACCCCAGAACACGAGAACTCCTTCAATACTGCTCTAAAAACACTTCAGGATGATGGCTCAGAAAAGTGGGTGATGAAATTTCAAGAAAACATTGTTGCTAATTCTAGGCAATAGGTGACTACACTGAAGATGCCAAAATATAGCAGTTTAATTTAATCAGAATTTTCTTTGGTTACAACATAATTTACAAAGTTACATTTGTGTTATTTTATATTTTATGACTTTAGTATTGTTCTAAAAAATGAATTGAATGAGCAAGTGTTTTTAACAAAGCACGAGTAGTGTTTATATACATACGTACGTACATGAAAATAACAGAGAGGTTAAGTAGGTTTATTTTATGATGAATCAAGGGCTTCCTGATGGATGCCTTTGCACTTGCCCAAAATACCATTTTATTTAATGGTTTGGTTGAATTTTGTATATATTTGACTTTGGTCAGCTTGCATTGTTTTTAAATGTGCTATATAATAAATAAGTGAAATGAAATTTAACATATTCAATTTCATTCCAATGACAATGTCTGAATATTCTCAGGAATTTAAATTCACTGCTCTTTCAAAGGGTGTCTGTTGTTCTTCTTGGATCATTATACTATTATATTATCATTAGACATGTTAGATTAAAATTGTCTCACTCACATCTTGCATTAATTATCTACTGCCGTTAGTTGAGTATGCATCTCTGTTATTTACAGTTTTGCAGTAATTATCCACTGTTATGTCTTCATGCTTGGTAGTTCTTGGGATATAATGTATGTGAAGGTCATCACAGACTCAAAATATTCCAAGGACAACGTATTAATATGTATGACTTGTAAGATGAGTACCTACTAGGCAAATGGCCATATTAGGGTTATTATTTGTTACTGTTTGATGAATTGATCATCACTGTCTTGAATATTCCACCCATGCTTTGTCTTCATATATATCAGGTGCTAACAAAGAATAAATGAGCTTGAGCTAGAATAGGATAAAACACAACACTGTGTCTGTCTCTTTCTTTTGCTCCCTGGATCCAGTATTTGAGTGTTCTTTTCTCATAACATCCACAACCACAAGATTTGATTAATTTAGGGAAAGGAAACCCAGATACAAGATTGTAATAATTCTTATACATATTATTTAGAATTGAGGCCAAACAGTTGAATATTGGTTTCATCAGAGGAGAGAATATTGTTAATTACAGTACTGCATGTAGATTAATGAGGAAAAAATAAACAATTGCTGCATTAGGCTGCAACATTAACTTCACTTAAAGTGAAGGGGGTCTGAACGCACTGGATATTCCCAGCCATTTAACACATGACCTCTGCAGTTTTGACACCAGTCAAAGTGAAACACACACAACAGAAAATTAACTTAAATAATCTTCCCTTTAAATATTGAACGACTGGATCAGACATGCAAAATGGAAATTGTCACGGGAAAATATTAATCATAGAAATCCGCACTGATGTTGTTTGCGTTGCCTTCTCTGTCTAACTTCCTGAATTCGTATTACAAACGACGAAAGTAAAATGCCGCAAAAAGAGATCAAACATGACATATGAATAGTAACAGAGAGCATGAAGCGGGACATACACTACATATGACAGTGAGTTCACTATGCTATTCAATGACCTTGTCAGTAAGGTACCAGCCAGGTTAACGTAACCAAATAAGAAGGAGAAACAAAACTGCAATGCTTCAATGACAAGGGTTAGGGAGTTTACTAATTTACAGAGCTGTACACATCTCCACTGCTGATCATCAGACTTTACATACACGTTAAGACGTTATTCTATCTTAGCTATCGGCAAACGCTTTAGCATTCAGCAAGGCCAAAGGTGGTCATTTTGCGAACACGACGACAGGCTTGTTAAAATTAAAGTAATTCAATAAGAGGTTCTCTATTTGTAAAAAGCCCATAGAATAATTCAAATGTACTGGTGGCTTATTTACTTACATTACGAACTTGAGCAACCACTGCCTCACTGATTCGCCACAGAGATGCAGCCATCTTGAGTCTCCAATGCGCACTCGGGTCAGGGTTCTTCTTGTGAAATTCAAACGTGGTTGGCAATCCAGTTTAGGTTGAGTTACTGCTACCTACCGACCTGGAGTGAGAAACATTTACGTAATTACTTGAACTGGTAAAATCAACAAAAGTCTATAACTTCATGTTTATTTATATTCTGCGATATATTCCTGTATTTTTTAAGAAAAAACATCACAGCATACTATACTTTGTCCCTCCAAAGTCGTAGTAGATTATTCACAACGTCACACCAACGGCGTAGTCAGAGCGCAGTCACGCTATCACTCGTGGCGTGTTTAATGTGCAAGAAGTTTGTAAACCCGTAATTTAACTTCTTTGTAGCCTAATATTAGCACAGTGTTGATGGCGATTGATATGTGTGTAATCCTAATGTTGATTATAGGACGATGATGAAATTTTACGATCTTTCAGAGTGTGATTGCGCCTGTCAGCGTTAGACCGCTAGCATCACTGCTCGTGTTTAAAATGTCTACACAAGTTTATTCCGTCTGAGTGTCACATTTCTGTGTGATAATGCCGTGTAACAATCGCCACTATTAGTGACTCTATTAATGTGAATATTTGTTTATATATTTTTTTTGTTATTGTTAATTTTTCCAGATAACTACCTCGAGTACACTACCTATGTGTCATTCTTGTACAATAAACAGCCAAACTATCTGATGACTCCAACTACCTGCAGAACTCCGGTCAATAACAAAGTTACTAGTTTTTAGGGGGGCAATTTCTAAACATGCAAAGTGAAAAATGT
Source organism: Chromobotia macracanthus (assembly GCA_036877525.1). Lineage (NCBI taxonomy): Eukaryota > Metazoa > Chordata > Actinopteri > Cypriniformes > Botiidae > Chromobotia > Chromobotia macracanthus. The sequence goes on along the minus strand of JAZGTH010000001.1, from coordinate 6,059,676 downwards.
GCAGTGTACCAAAGCTCATGGAACAAACAGCAACATCACTGAGCTTAATATGCGAGGCAGGGGTATATCCTCCGTTAATGTGTTTTCCAAAATTTGTTTCATTTTATATATATATATATATATATATATATATATATAGATATATATATAGATAGATAGATAGATAGATAGATAGATAGAAATTTAAATATAAATTTACACAGTATGGAGCGTTTTTGAGGACAATTTTAAAAAGCGTTTTCTGTTCGTGGGTGTAAGAGTTGTGACACGTCAAATGCAAATTGTTTGCATTTTCGTTTACGCGAACGAACAATATGTGCCAAATTTCAAATTAAAACGCAAAGTCCATTTTCAATTGCATTTCCCATGTTTTATAAGTTACGACGGGTCATATTTAAATTGTAGTAACAATTACCAATTGGGTTACCTCGGCGTCGCGTACTGAGTGTGCCAAAACTCAAAAGCAATCACAATTCCTCTTTGCATTTGCGTTTACAATGCCGTCACACAAACCTGTCAATCAGTGTCAGGGGTGGGACTATGCTATGGGGGTCGTGTTTGTGTTGGGAAGTGATGTCAATAGCTGTTTGACCTAGAGACATGAAGCCAACTGTAAAAAACGAATATGATGTTGTATATAGCGCAAGACTTGTTTTACATAGGGTGTTATGTAATTATGACAAAGATTAAATTTAGGGTTTAGGGCTAATAAAAAACATCTTATTTTTTATTCCACTTTGTGCTGTGCAAAGAAAACCTATTCATGGTGTTCCAAGGTGGTCTAGCATGAGTATGTTGTAAAAAGAGATTATAATGGCATTTCCTGCGAATGTCAAACAAATATCAAATATAAAACTAAACTGCAGTAGTGGATTCAGGTTCATGCTATTTGAGCAATAAGCTTAGCTTAGGAGAATGTATTTCATCCTGTCTTTTTTATATATTTTTATATAAGTGGTCATTCAGTGTACATTGAATTCCTAGCCAAACATTTTTTTTAAATAATGTAGAAACATTTAACTTTATCCTTGGCATGGTGCAGCTGGAGAGAATGCAAGGCTGTCAACTGTACAGGAATGCAGGATGATCAGCGCTCTGATTTGTCATCATTGTTAACAGCACTCAGCTTCTGTGCGTAACATCTAATCCCTGCATCAATGACTGTCAGAATTCTTAATCTTAAATGAAGAGTTCCTAATGCTTGATACCTGCTGCTTAGTTTAATAGATTAATCAATATGCTAATATTCTTTGTATTCTTTCCAACCAACTTCTGAACTTGGAACATCTTATCACTTTATTATATTAAGCAGGGCACACACTGTACGATTTTTAATAGTCCTGTACGATTGCTTGTCAGATGGTACAAACATGATCCCAGCTAAAAGCCATGTCACACTGTGGGATATCAGCTGTCAGACTGTACGAGTCAAGATTTAAAAAATGAACCCACGAAAGAAGGATAGTTTAACACTATCCATCCGTGACATGATCGGTGACAGTGAGCTGCATTCACATACAAAATTGAAATGGTGGCTAACAAACAAAAACATAAAAAATCTCCAGCGTTAATTTTGATCCATTCTCCTTTTCATTTTTAAATTTGACTTTATCGTCGGACAAACTACATTGCAGGACTGCACCAAAATTTCAACACATTTTATGTAAAGCCTTTAGTGACCCTTGTATTAAAGAAACTTGTATTTAAAATACACACAATTTCTCTTGGAAAATGTGTTTATTATAAATTCAGGTACATGGTCTAAATAAAATGATTATAAATATAAAATAATTGGATAGGTACATTTTCTAAAGAAAATAGTGGTGCTTGCCGTGGGAAACTTATATTCCAGAATTTTTCACATGACGCTAACGTCATTTAGTATGATGCTATGATTTAACATGATGATAGCATATTTCAGCATGAAACAGCATGATGCTAAAATGAAGTAACAGCGTTAGCATGACTTAGCATATTGCTAACATGACTTAGCATGATGTTAGCATGATGCTAGCATGATTTAGCATGATAAATATACTAAAAACAAAACAAAAAGTCTTAATTTCATACAGTGCTCTAGCCAACAAGAAATGAGGTAGGCTACAGCACGCACAGACAAGGAAAAAGGAGAATACACCAACACAAGAGAGCAAACACAAGGGCATTAAAATAGGTAAGCAAACAAGGACGGTAATGAGGGCAGACAGGTGAAGGGCATGAATAAATAATTGGATAATTAACAAGGAAACAACAGGGCAGGTTCAAGACTCATGACAGTAAAGCACATGGCGCAGAGTAAACAAACAATGGCCATGTGCTTCCACACAGACAAGCAACACACCAATTACAGAAGACACCGAGCATGAGTCTAGATCCTGACTCCAAGATACAAGAACAATGACAGGGACTGAGTCATGATCCAAACATCATGCCCAAAAACAGGGCTGTCAGGATCCTGGTACGAGAATTTGGAAAAAAACAAACAAGGAAGCCAGGACCCGACGTGTTGTAAATGATGTGCCTTCTGTCACATGTGGTGGATATCAAATGGTTGGGTAAGCCAGTCTTGACTATTTGACTATGGTGGCTGGTGCTTTTGTTTTCACCTTACATACAAAAGAATTTCAGATAACTAGGGCACTCTCCAAAGGTGTCTCACTGGGGGCATCACTGAGTGGGGTCTCCTGTTTGAAATGGAATGGAGGAGCAGTGTTTTGTCCTGCGGCTATGCATCTCACAGTCAAAACATTTACCTGCTGCAGGGATTTTGCAACCGGAAACTAGTTGCATCCAAAGTCTGTTCTTAAACCTTGTGTTTGGCAATTTTTTGGTAGGTATTGTAGCTGTGTAAGAAGCAAAACATTACAAGACACAACCAGCCATTTTTTATTTTAAGTTAATCCCCTGGGTTTATAACAGTTGACTGGACATTATTCTTTATTGACTACAGTTTCATACAGCTTATGACAGATGACCAGCTGAAGGAATATCTGCCTTCCTATGGTGACCGCCTGGTTATTCATGGATACTGCAGGTAAAAAGAAAAGATCCCAGTGAAAATCCAAACTTTTTCATTGGTTGAAAAACAGGCTAGCAAGAATCAAAGGTAACACTGACAATGTATGTGAAAAGAGAATGCCAAAAAATGCTCAAAAGTATATGCTAAAAATTGAGATGGGATGGATGCATTTTCGTAAAGTCCAAACCAAAAAACAACATTTCTGTGTCAAAGGACTGTAGAGAAAAGGACTTACTTGAAAAGGCTGCTACGCTGTTTTAACCTGATGAAAAATGTTCAAAGAGAAGGTTCATAGATTTTGTGGTCAATTTACAGATTTTCAAGAGCAAACAATAGATGACCAGATTACAATTGGAGAAATTTATGAACAGACCCAATTACCAGTCTTGCATTTCTACTTGAAAACCATAAAAAATAATCTCTAGTGACACACAGTCAGACTAACAGTGGAACAATTAGACGGGGGTGAAAACATGCAAGATTCCAGGTGTCCTGGAGCTGCTTGAGGTCATGAATCATCATAACTGTTGAAGAGTACCAACAGCAGATAATATTGAGCAGCTCTTAGAGGAGTTGGCACATTACTGATTTAAGCTGATAGAGCAGTGGCATTATGTGCTTGCATCTATGAGAATGCAGCTCCAGGACATTACAGCTGCTTATAATGAACTACAGCCAACATCCAGAAAGGTTATGAAATAGCCTGCTATTCATAACAATAGCTAGCAATTACATACCCTGCTATGATGAACAACAAAAACACACTAGCACATATTTAAGTACATTTCTTAGAGAATCAAATACACAGAACCTGTCCCTCTTTCTTCGGTTTTGAACTGGGTCAGATTTGTGAGAATGGTATCTGCGAGAATTTCCAGTCAGGATTCAGTCCATATCTTAGTACAGAGAATGCTCTTATCAGAGTGACAAATGATCTGCTCTTGTTGGCCGATCGTGGCTGCATCTCTCTTCTAGTGTTACTCGACCTTAGTGCAGCCTTTGACACTATTGACCACAGCATTCTACTATATAGGCTTAAATATTATGTTGGTATAAATGGAACTGCACAGGCATGGTTTAAATCATATTTATCTGAACGATTCCAGTTTGTTGCTGTGAGTGAAAAGGTGTCATACCAATCACAAGTTCAGTATGGAGTACTGCAGGGCTTAGTGCTTGGGCTTCTACTTTTCACCCTGTACATGCTACCTCTTGGAGCAGTTTTTAAGACACATTAGTCTTAATAATCTTAACATTTGATTTAAAAATGTAGTCTTAACGTTACAGTTAGTTTTCATTGTTATGCTGATGAGACACGAGATAAATTCACCAAATTAACAGAATGCATAGTCGATATCAAAACTTGGAACGTTCTACTACAAAATTCAGACAAAACAAAGTTTTACTTATTGGACCAAAATCTTCCAAACGGAACAACCTAGAGCACTGTCTCACTCTTGATGGATGCTCTATAAAGTCTGCTTCATTAGCCAAGAATCTGGGTGTCATTTGTTATCATAATTTGTCCTTTAAAAACAACATTTCCAATATTTGTAAAACTGCATTTTTTCATCTTAAAAATCTATTAAAACTATGACACATGCTCTCTAAGTCAGACACAAAAAATTAATGAATGCATTCGTGACATCAAGACTTGATTATTGCAATGCTTGGTGGCTGCCCTGCAGCATTAATACAAAAACTCCCCAAGGTCCTGTAGTCATCTGGATCCAAACTTTATTAAGACCAGATGGTGGGGGACGGGATGGTACGACCCCTGAGACAATCGGGATTTGATGGACTTCTTTAGTAAACTTACCATTATATACATACCTACCTCCAGCCTAGTTAGTTTCTATATTTTGTTCCCTGCTTAGTCACACCAGCGTGATGTTATAGCTGCAATTAGTAACATTATGCTCCTGTCACTATTTCTGCTAGCAACATTTCTGATATAATCTAGTACACTTAAAAAATACTTTTCATTAGGAAGGAGTTGGAAGTCAAATTGATGTCAAAGCAGTTTTATTTTTCAAGACGGCTTTTACATGTTCACATTTTCATAAGTTCCTGTCTATATTGTTACTGAGGTGCAAGATTTGAATGGGCCTTTTTTATTTAGCTTATAAAGTTTCTACAGTAATTTGTCTCATGTATGTCTATAAAAAAGCTTTATATTTTGAAGTACATTGGTACACCTGTGAAATTTTTAAACCTGTTCTGTCATGTCTACAACATAAGTATGCTACAGTTTATTTTATTATTATTTTGTTGTTCTGCATTCTTGGGATGCGTAATTTTGTGATGATTAAACCATTCCTGGTTGAAAGATAACCTGTATGTCCCCATTACTGAACTTTTTTAGTTATGAGGCTACAATTCACTGTTGATTAGCTGCCCACTGCTGCAAACACATCATTTGTAAAGGCCAAATCATGCTCTGACATAGGGTAAACACATTAAAAATGTTATAATTGTAAGGAAAGTCCTTGAAAACACTCTTCTATGCAGACTTGAAACTTCTCCAGACACACTGGATGCATAGTCTGTGACTCCATATACATAAGGCACTGTATACATGATAGATGTTCACCCTTATGGTGACTGTGAGTTGTGGACTGGCCTCATTCTGTGGTTGTTCCAAGACAAATTCAGCAACCTCTTTCTGTATGGAAACCTATTGAAACAGAGTTAGTGGATGCCTGGGAAACTGTGTGTAAGTGGGTGTAGTGGGAGCATCAACATAAGTCATGAAACCAGGTAATCAAACACAGCAAATGTGCAATGCAGAGAATTTCCAGGATATTTTACTTGTGTTTTTGCATGGTACATTATAAATTTAATTTAACATGATAAAAACAGTTGAGTGAGGAAGTTGAGTATTACATGAGCCAACAATGATTTGAACTTATTTCAATTCCAAATGGCTTCAACTTATCATAGCCATTATCACTTATCATAGTGAAGTAAAAGTGACATTTGTCAGAAATGGTAAGCCATACCCAAAATGTAACCTCTGCATTTAACCCATAACTGGTGAGGAGTGAACACGCACGCACAACACACTACTGTGCCCAAGGAGCAATCAGGGGTTAAATGCCTTGCTCAAGGGCACTTCAGTTGCTACCTGCCAGCACTGGAATTGAACCAGCAACTTTCTGATCACAAGCCCGACTCACTTACCAGTAGGCCACAGCTGCCCCCTTAGTTTATGGATAGGCCACAATGAGGATGTGCCATATAAAGCCAATGTGCCATATAAAGTTAGGACCACAGATATAATAAACAAAAAACCTCAGTCAATATCTGATTCTCAAATTAACGCCTTCACCTAAAAGCTGTAGCAGAACTCGTTTCCTTATCAGTTGCAATACCATTCAACCAACATATTTGTGGATCCATCTATAATCATGAGATTGTCCAGAGAGTCCATTATTCAACTGAAGCTGCCACGTCAGTTTTTTCTTTCTCAAAAATTTATCTCAATTGACTTTATTAGCATCTCATAATTATTACTTTTCCATGTCATAATTTCTCCTGACTTTTTAAAACATGACTTTATGTGTCGGAAATGGGCTTTTATGGTAAATGCATGTAGATTGGAATGGTTTATATGTATGAGTAGTAAACAGTGTATATGTAAGCATTTTGTGTTTATGAGTTTAAAATATGGTCTAAATGGCAGCTCATACCAGAGCACTACATTGTCATAGATTGGGTGGGGGCTGGCTCCACAGCACCACAACCTGTCTGTTATGTTCATCTGTATAATAACAAGTATACTAACCTATGTTTTTTTTATTTAAGGCAAAAATCTTACACCAGTTTCTAATAACCATGTGCTTTATTTTTTAAAATGTAAATTTTTGGCCTTTGTGAGAATAAGATGAGAAATGTCAAAATACAAAGCTCTAGACAGATGTATTATTGGCTACACAATAAGATTCTACACCAAGCAGAGAAAGCGAACTAAAGTAAAAATGCATTTTCTTTGAAAGGCAGTATAAAAAAAAATAAGAGGTGCAGGGAGTGAAGAGCTTCATGAAGAAAGAACATGGTACATCAAATTACACCAAGAATACTGAAGCATGTCTCAAAACCCACTGTTCACATCATCATAGCTTATATGCAGTTGGCCCCTGCTGATTGGTCCATAAAAATTATGCATTGGCATGCCATTGGTCCGGGTGCATGCCAAATGGGTGTCTCTGTCCCATATAAACACACATAATGCTGGTCTTCCAATTGATGAAGCTTGACAAATCTAAAGACAGGAGAGGCAGGTGTCAGTCAATACATTATTCTTTCAAATATGATTTTTTTTTGGTTGTACACGATTAAAAGAGGCATGATGGTTAACATTTATAAAATCTTTATTTCTGGCATTGTTGTGTAACCAATTTCAGTTCCTCCACATTTTAAATGTGATTCTCTTCTGTTTGATATTAATGAATAAATACTAATAAACATCACTACTAAATCACTGCAAGCAGAAATATTAATTACTCTCAAAGAGTGAATTATTAAAAGTTACTTAGTCATAACATGGTGGCTTTTCACCAGAAAACGGATATTTTACCATTACAGTCACTGTATACATAACCACTATTAATATAAACATTTGTTGTTTAACTCAAGCAAAATCTTCTGTCTATACACAATTTAGAAATTTATATTTAACAGTTATAATTTATGATCTCTGTGTTTCTAAAAGCAAACACAACCAGCATCCCTTCATAACTAATTAAACCATTCTGAGTTACCAAATGCCTCAGAAAAAGTCTGAATTCGCACCGAAAGCAAAGTTCAATGCATGGAGGGCAGTACAACTGCCCCTGCCCTTGCCCAGTGAAAGACACTGTCCCCATGATAATGGACATTCTGCTCTCACCATTTCTTGTTCCGAGGCTTCAGCTCCTCAGCTGCATTTCTCAAGAAGATGTAATTCTTTTTCTGGGGATTGTAGTATTCATGTCCCTGTTACACACAGAAAAAGTGAGCATAGATCAAAGAATTATGAGATGAATACTCTACTAGTGATGAAAACATGAGAACTTCAGTAAACTTCTGTAACTTAGATAATTCTAAATGCCAATACTAAAGGCAAACACAGATGCAAGATGATGGAGCTTGTCATTCGTAGATGGAGCTTGTCAGGATTTGTCAGGCCTAAGTGGACGTTTGCACTACTTAAATACAAATTACTGTTAAATGTATTGAGATTGTACCTTAGACCAGTCATAGCTGGAAGCATATGCAAATATGTTCCCATTGTTATTGAAGCAACAGGCTGTTATTGGTTGATCTAATTGCTCAGAGGTCTTCAGTTTAGTGCGAGCATCTTTATCCCAGAAACTGAAGCGCCCATCAGAGCCTACTGTCGCCAGAGTTCCATGGACAGGGTGAAAGGAGATACCATTTACCTAAAAAAAGAAAGAACAATTTCTAAAAAACAAACATAACTGTAAATTTCACTTATGTTCCCTAACCATACATTAGGACCTACCAATTGGATAGCAACATTTTAGACTACACCAAATGTCTAGCTAGATTAGTGTAGTTTTATTACACATTAGAATGTTTTGCACATAAACAAGAATACTCACAGCATAAATATCTTGGGGTGTGGCAGTGTTAGTTCCATTTGACCTGTGACACTTGAAAGTAAAATTGTCTTTGGCTCTGTGTCAAAAAGTACACACACACATATATTCATGTTACTCAATGTTTTTAAATTTAAAAACTGATCAGATAAGGTAATCAGACACAGACTCACGGGTTAGGTGGGTTTATGTAGTGAATGGCAACTCGTCCTTCGATGCTGCCCAGTGCGAAACCAGTAGGTTTATTCTGCTTGTCCTTAAAGATTGCCACACAACGATGCTGAACAAAACACAAATGAAAACACCTTGAATGTTTACAACAGAATCTGCAGAGGTATAAACACTGATTAATATACAGTATAAAATCAAATGGGTTATTCAACAGTCCAAAAAAATCAGTTTAAAAGAGATTGAGAAATTGCTGTAGCAAGTTACATAAAAAGATACATGGGAACAAATTAAAAAAGCCCAAAATGTAATCTCTGTCATTTATGTCTCAGTTTCATATGCATCTATGTATATCTTTTTTACGAGTTGTTCTTGGTGTCAGCACCTGGCAAATTTCATGTGAGAAACTTTTTTTAATATTTCATAGGACTTTCAGAATAATAACCTAATTCTAATTATATACTTTAGACAGAAGATACCCCTGTATGTTGCAATGTCTGTATTGGGTACAGGTGCAAAACTGTAACATACAAGTATTTTTTTAAGATATTACCATTATCGTCATTATTGTCTTGTTATTCGGATTTGATATGCAGGAACGCAGAAAGAAACATTGATAGCAATTAACATCTTTACTATAAACAAATTGCCAAAATGTAATAAGCAGCAAAATGTCACTTAAATGTAAGCATGAATATCATGATGTTAAAATTATGCATCAGTGATGCAATTACTTAACTGACAAACACACTGTTGAATTCTTGAACAAGTTTATAGACACATTATCTGAAAGAACTAGTTTTTGGAGACTAATTGGACTTTCCATCAACACCCAATCCATATTCACCTTACATAGCCTTGCCCACTTTCACAACTTATGACTTTTGCCTCAAACTCCACATACTTTATGCTTCAACAGTCAGATGTGTAACTGTATTGGATCTTCAAGGATTGCCAACTGACTGGGAATATAAGAAAGTGGCCAGAAATAACATATGGGGATATATTTCATTATTTTGGAGCTGATGGTGCCACCATGTATAATTACAAGACCACTGAAGCCGCAACAAGTGGAAGTTCAAACACAATCAATAGTGATCCACTGACACCCAGGTCACCCTGGACGGAACACCATAATGGAGAGGGGAGGACTAGGATGATTCCTGTATGGTCAAAGGGAGGCCCAGCAGAACCAGACCAAACTAGAACATTATTTGAAATTATCTGGAACACAAAAGAACCAAGACCTTTCTTTATGAATTTTTGAGCCCACCTCCAGGAGGACAAATCTGACCCCCCAGCCCTAACTGACACAAAACAATTCTTCTCAAATCTGAAGGCAAGTGATCTATTAAAGGAGACCATACATTCTGAAAACTCTGTATGTTACCCCTAAGCACAGCTGCCAGTCTCTCATGGGGCAGAACCACAGAAATCTCCCCTTTTTTATCCATCTAATGAGGATGGATTTCCTTGCCACAAGTAGCATCTTATCATTGCCTGTCTTTTGGACAGGAGCCCCAAAAGAAAAAGATCCATTTTCAGTTTTATCTTATGAATGGTACTAATTTCATGAGAAATGAAGTTCCAGAATCTTGAAATGAGCTTGTACCTCCAAAAGCAATGAATGTATGTCCCTAACTCTGTATGGCACTTAACACAAAAAGCCGGTATAGCAGGATCAATTTTATTTATTAAAAATGGTTTTATGCAGCCCATGTAATATATTATATTGAATCTCTCTAGGCCAGTTACAAGTAAAGGTGGATCTCACATATTTCATGGCCTCCTGCCAGTCATCGTCTATATAAACATTACACAGATCTTCCTACCATTTTCGAACAACTGCGTCCAGAGTCATTGGAGTATAGAAAAGAATAAAATCTAGATATAAAATGAGCAACATTAGTTGTTAACGAAGAACTCTCCAAATTGCTAAATGCTTACAAATCCAACACAGTTTTTTTCTTTATATAACAATGCCGAATTTGCAGATAGCCAAAGTGATGTTGATTTGGGAGATCAAAGTTCTGTCGTAATTGTTCACAGGGATGCATTCTCAGCCCCCGGCTTTTCACCCAGCTAACCCATGACTGCATACCAACATACATAACCAATACCTTCATAAAGTTTGCAGACGACACAACTGTTGTGGGTATGCTCAAACTACAGAAATGAGGTATGCCAATTGGCCAGGTGTGACAACCATCTCGCTCAAAAAAAAAGAGAAAACAGAAGATTATCATCGACTTTCAGAGAGCACACACCCAGCACCCTCCTCTGACCATCAATAATGCTGCTGTGGACTGACTGAGCAGCAACAAGTTTCTGGGTGTGCACATAACAGAGGACCTCTCCTGAACCACCAATGCTGCATCACTGGTTAAGAAAGCCCAACAGCGAAGAAAGACCAGAGTCCTGGCACCCATCATGTGCATGTTCTATTGGTGCATGTTATGCTTGTGCTTTACACCGTGCGTCTGAGGGAAACTAAATTTCAAAGTTCTTTGAAATTCAGAAAGCAGAACTGACAAAGTTTTCTCAACTTTCTTAACACATTAATCCAGAGGTAAACAAAGATTTAGACCATTTAATGGGGAAATTAGTTAAAAATTCAGTATTAAAGTTACCTAACGGTAATGCTTCCGATTTATTCAAGTTCATTTTGTACCCTCAGATTAAACTAAATTCATCAAACAATGATAATGTTGTTGGTATAATTAATTCAGGTGATGATAAAAACAGAATATCATCTGCATACAATGCAATTTTGTACTCAATACCCCCCTATTGATAATCTCTTTATATCTCTATGCTGTCTAATAGCCTCCACAAGAGGTTCTAGAGCCAGTGCAAACAAGAGATCGTTCAGCGGGCAGCTCTTTCTGGTGCCTCTAGCGAGTGGGAAAGGATCTGACTGTAGACTATTAGTAATAACACAGGACATAGGGAAACGGTAGATAGTTTAAATCCATTTCAGAAATTCACCTCTACAAAGCCTTAAACAGGTAGCCCCACTCTACCCTATCAAAAGCTTTCTCTATATCTAAAGATACAGAATTCACCTCACAGTGTTGTCGATTGGTATACTGTATAACATTCAAAAGTCTCCTTACACTCACTGGCCACTTCATTAGGTACACCTTGCTAGTACCAGGTTGGACCCCCTTTTGCCTTTAGAAGTGCCTTAATTCTTCATGGCATAGACTCAACAAGGCATTGGAAACATTCCTCAGAGATTTTGGTCCATATTGACATGATAGCATCACGCAGTTGCTGCAAATTTTTTCGGCTGCACATCCATGATGTGAATCTCCTGTTCCACCACGCCCCAAAGGTGCTCTATTGGACTGAGATCTCGTGACTATGGAGGCCATGCGAGTAAAGTGAACTCATTGTCATGTTCAAGAAACAAGTCTAAGATGATTTGAGCTTTGTGACATGGTGCATTATCCTTCTGGAAGTAGCCATCAGAAGATGGGTACACTGTAGTCATAAAGGGATGGACAAGGTCAGCAACAATACTCAGGTAGGCTGTGGCGTTTAAACAATGCTCAATTGGTACTAAGGGGCCCAAAGTGTACCAAGAAAATATCCCCCACACCATTACAGCAACAGCCTGAACCGTTGAGACAAGGCAGGATGGATCCATGCTTATGTTCTTTACGCCAAATTCTGACCCTTCTATCTGAATATCACAGCAGAAATCAAGACTCATCAGACCAGGCAATGGTTTTCCAGTCTTCTATTGTCCAATTTTGGTGAGCCTGTGCAAATTGTAGCCTCCGTTTCCTGTTATTAGCTGACAGGAGCAGCACCCAGTGTGGTCTTCTGCTGCTGTTGCCCATCTGGTTCAGGGTTCGATGTGTTGTGCATTCAGAGATGGCATTCTGCACACCTTGGTTGTAACGAGTGGTTATTTGAGTTACTGTTGCCTTTCTATCATCTCTAACCAGTCTGCCCATTCTCCTCTAACCTCTGACATCAACAAGGCATTTTCGTCCACACAGCTGCCGCTCACTGGATATTTTCTCTTTTTCAGACCATCACCATGCAGAGTGACATTCTGATGAGTAAAGAATTTATTAAGTCTTTCATAATTTTATTAATGTGTTTGTGTTCCAAACTATTAACCCAGATCTATCCTTTAAGGATGGGATTACATTAGTCTCTATACTCCCTCTTGCCAACCGTGCAAGATGTCCAGGTTTAAAGTCTGTGTCTGGTAAAGAAAATAGATGATTCTGCCTTGGTTAATAACTGATCTAAAGCCAATCGGTCTGTATTAAGCTGTTGGGACACACCTCTGGAAGGTGACGATTTGAAATCTCTCTCCAAAATCAGAATTTTCTCCTCAGTACACTGTTCTCTCCAATAACTCTTGAGATTTACTTAATCTGACACCTTGTGGAGGAGTCTAGTCTATCGATGGATCTACAACGCAGTTAAAATACCCTTCCAAGAGTATGAAAGAGCAAGGTAATAAAGGTACGTCAGCACAGATCAATGTAAAAATATGGAAATAGTGTTATGGTCACAGGTGTTCTTTGTCATACAAACTAGGCTGAAGATTAAGCTTACATGTTTCACAAAAAAGTAAAGACTATCAAAATTATTTTTAAAATGACTTGATGTACAGTTACTGAAATACTAAAATTCTACACTACAATTGTAGTCCCGAAGTATTACAGGACTACAAGATGTCACCAGTAAAGCTTGTTACTAGTGAAAGTGAAATAGTAAACAAAGATAAACCACAAGGTAAGTGAACGCAAAACTCTTATGACTTACACGACTAGATAGTTATGTGTAGTGTTGATAAACACATTCAGGTGACATTATGCTGTTATGTAGGCTAAAACTGACTTGCTGGTTTTGACATAGTAAGAGAGAAAAGCATGGCATGGCCTCTCTCTATACTATTGATGTAGATTGCCATTCCCCTTGCGTTTGAAGTGTAGCATCAAAATTATTAACTTATTTATGCTTCCTAGATTCAACAGTGTAAATAATTAGTGGAACTTTAAGAATGAGCTACAATTGGTCCACCATCCTCAAAAACCACACACACAATATAATTGCTGCATCTTCTTTCTGTTTACAGACTTGACACAACCATGCCGACGAATGACATTTGCAGTCAAATGGAACTCAACAACTCAAATTATAAATAATTATTATAAACTTACCTTACCCTGATTCACAATGCTAAGAAGACAGTTTTGAATATTAGTGTTTCATCTGCTTGCTCAATAACTGTTTTTTTGTTAATTTTTAAGCAGAAAAGTACTTTTAAACTGTTTTAGTAAAAATTTAATCCAAACGTATCTATCTGTACCATTTTCTTATGAAAAAGCTCTGCTGTTCACTTTATGAATTTACCATTCAATTAATTCTAATTGAATTGAGTGTTCAGAAATGAAATAACACTGACCTGATGTTTCAGAGGTGAATCTATACGTCGAAACTCTGAGGGCTGATTTTCCAGGTGGTAAACAATAAGACCACGTTCTGCAGTGGCCACAACTGCCATAGGATATACCTGTAACACAAATGGAAAGCCAGTTGCACTCTGGGCAAGAAGCACCACATCGTGTTGCGGTTAGGACAAAGCACAGGCAATGCACACAGGAAGGGTCTTTCTCTATGCAAGACCTCAAAAGAACCTAATCACCATAAGGATTTTGCACTGTGGTGCACTAGTTTGCAGGTTGGTGTAGAGAAAAAAATAGCTTTGTTTTGTAACTTCTCTATTTGTAACCTAGTTTTTAACCTGTTAAACCTCAAAAATACAAACTTATTACATGTTGTTCAGTAATACTTATTACTGAACAACATCGGCTAGAAAGTACACAGAATAAAGAAACAGAATTTGAGCTGCTTTAAAAAATTATGGCTGGATGCTGCCAACAGACACCATTGGTGTATGTTTCTAGAAAACATTGAGTCTGAATTTGAATGCACACTGTTTGTAGTCCACCAGATATGTCAGACGTGCAACTGCTCTATGGAAGACGTTAAGGCACAGCTGTTAAATTAGAAAAAGGTTTACCAAAGAGAAAAACAATAAAATCCTCCAAATCCATGCTTAAACTATTACAATTAAGACTACTTTACCACATCTGCACAATAACATCTCTCTGGCATCTGAAGGGACATCATTGGATTTGGAGAACGCGTATCCCAAAACTGTAAATAAAAACAAAGCAAAGGATCCTAATGTTAAAACAGTTTTAAATACTTAATGTGAAAAGCAGCAGTTCTGCACAGTCCTTGGAGTAATGATCATAGATGTTTCAGCACCTTCAATGTTTTGTCCCAGCTGCCACTCATTACACAGCTGTAGTTTGGGGCCTTAATCCAGTGAATCGTCCTGATTGGGCCTTCATGCTGACCACAGGAAAGGTTGTAACATGTTAATGATACTGTAAACAAATGCAATTGTAAACAATGTAAATGTACTTAAGTTATGTACATCAAATAATTTAACTTGTTTATATGTTATTTAAAATGTAAGCATGAATGAAGCTGCTTACTTGCGCTATCTGGATGGCCTGATTGCTGTTCAGATCCCACATCTTAGCAGTTTTGTCACAGGAGGCTGTAAAAACTTTACTACCATCCTGTTTTTACAGAAAACAGAGCAAAGCCAGGTAAGAGAATGCATCACTAGTAATTATATAAATTGCTTTATTTTATACTAGGGATGCACTGAAAATTCAGTATTTGTTTTTTTTAAGGAAAAAGAAACAAAAAATCTGGTGCCCTGCTTCTCCCATCAGTGCTCAAACTCATGCTAGCCATTATCAAATGAAGATGATGTCGGTCCGTCATAACAATGAATAAAAACGTATAAATATATCAAGAATAAGCAAAAAAAAAAAAACTCAAAACCAACTGACAGAAAATGCTTTTATGTTTCTCTATTAACAGAAATCAAGCGCATTAACTCACACACATTTTAAAGCTGAGCTCATATTTTCTTGTGAAATGCAACAGACTCTTCACAAATATGTGAATGATCAGCAGCTCTTTCAGTAACTGATGATGTAGTTTTCAGAAGTTTGTGGGTGTTTCTCAAAAGAAGGCTGCATCTTTCCTAGACCAGTCCAAGACTTCCAGACAAGAGTCCTCCTCAGCATTAAACACTAGAATGAGAGTGTAGAAATTATGGTTTCCACCCCTGCCGTTGTCACAGTGCTTTATAAAATGGGCAGTTTAGCATTTTGAAGTTAATTTACAAACAAATAACAGAACACAAATGCCTTCATCTCTGAAAACATCTTATATTTCATAAAACAAATTGGGCAAAGAAAGTGACAACTAATGTTGCAATGTTTTGAGAATGTGTGCATTCTCAATTCTCATTTGATACACTTCATGCATCCTTCGACAGCACTTGGTGATGTGGCAGCCAAGATATTCAGCCTTACTAGGACGCAGCCTTCCGTTTGAGAAGAATCTCGTGTGGACTGTCATCCAGCAAGTGGCCAAGCTCATCGTCATTTTTTACTGTTTCAGCCCAATTTTCATTTCGGTGCATCACTATTTAATACACTAGCACAATGCATCACTGTAAACAAATACATGCAGAACTAAATCCAGACATCAAATCCTGTCCCAAAACCTCAACATGTTGTCAGGAGCCACCAGGATTCATTTTGTATAGGCTATAACTCTTAAAGACATGGCAGCCAGTCGCAGACTGGCATTTTATGAAACAAAAGGTCCACATTTTCAGTTAAAAATCTATATACTGTTCTACTTAATGACAATTAAAAAATGTCATCTATACCCTGGATGACCTGAAAGTGAATAATAGTACATTTTCATTGGGCGAACTATCCGGTTAAGCTTTGCTGTAAAATTATCTTCATTGTTGCACACCGCACATTACTTGTTTTGTCCTCTGTGTGCTTGTATAACTGAATAACAATTATGATGAGTTAACTTTTAAGTTGTTCTGTCTATTCCACTTTAAGTGCTTGTAACTGCATTCTTCAGTTCTTTCTTGTTTACACATCTTTTTCTTGCCTCTGCAAGAACCTTACTTTTAGGAATGTGCCATGTATGTTTAAAATAGCACCTGTCCCTCCTAAGATGCTTTAAAAAATACAGACATCACAGTACATCATTATGTACGTGATCTTACATCACTCCAGCACACATCCAGCACTGGGCCTGTGTGCATCTGCTGAGCTTTAGGGACAGTTTGACCATTATCTTGAACCTCCCAGCACCGCACCTGAGATCATAGAAAACATGCAAATGTATCTTTTAAAGACCAAGAATTTTCAAAACACATCTAAGTTAAGCAATAAGATAAATAAATAAATATTTTTTTTAAATAAACAAATAACCCACATATTTGCTGGGCTACCTTGAAAACATTTTATATTAATATTAGACAGCTCTGAAGCAGACATTGAAAGTTGAGATAAACATTAAATACATATGAAAATATTGCATTTAAAATAAGCGGAACTATTAAGTCAAAGCCTTACATCATTGGCCCAAGAGCCTCCGATTAGAAAGTTTCCTGGCATCGTAGGAGGACTGAAAGCCAAACAACTTATGCTGTCATCGGGGGGCGATGTCACTTCAACATCCTATTATCAGTGATAATCTTATCACCCAATGCATAAACATCTACAAAAGCTTATATGGATATAATATTCGTGTTTATTATACCTTCATTGGATTATGACTGTCTGTGGTGGGGCTACCAAATACACCTGTTCCCCCGGACCCAAAGCCCGTACTCGTCCCGAATAAACTCATTTCACTCAATTAACAGCTGATCAAACAAGAATGCATAACATGAACACGTGGCTTTATAACAAGCCAACAAAGCAATGTCGATACACGCGAATTCATGTTTGTCTTAACAAATATAACAACATAGCTAATTGAAATCTCCCTATAATAAAAACGTTGGACATATGTGGACATATGACCACAAACAACACCCGCCTCTAAAAAATCACTACAATTACAACATTAACGATTATAACATGATTTAAGGGAGTATCTTAAAAGCTAAACTCCTTTTCAATATCAAATTATTTGCATACACCCTTGACACCTATAGCCGCAGAAGGCGCTACTCACGCTCAAGCAACGAACTTCCGTCGCGCTTAGTTCTTGAGGGCGTGCTTTAATGACGCTACCCTCGAGTTTCCGGTGTCGCTCTGTCCGAGATAGAATACTTATTACTAGTTAAAATTACTTATTACTAGTCTAGTTAAAATGATCTTGGTAAGCATAAAGCATCTTTACTGTTAACCTAAAAATACATTTGCGCTAACGAAAATAAACAAAGACATGGATGACTGGAATGTTTTTATATATTATGTAAATGAATTACTATTTAAAGCTTATTATATACAGAACCTTATCATTTATAGCTGTATTTTGAATAACTACATTTAGAGCAGAAATAAAGCATGATAATTTTTCTTTGTCTTTGTGGAACAGGCAAAAATGTGATTAGAACGTAAAACAATCTATTAAACCTTTTTCCAAGTAAACCAAGCCAAGTTTCAATATCATGATTTGAAGTAGAACATTGTGTTTTCACAAATAAGGACCATAGTTGTATCTGTACTTACATAACCATACAAAAATAGACATTCAAAATTTTTTTCACAGCTGTCAACCAGGACCTAAGACAAACCTTTTTTTGTAAACATTTTGCTATTTTTATTGATAGCAGAAAGGCACAGAAGCAAAAAGACAGAATCGCAGGGGGTTTACAGATTGGAATATGATCAAGGCCAAACCTGGGTTTCCCATGAGCAACATAGCTCAACATGTCAGAGCACCCACACAGAGCACAAAGCCACTCTTACAAATTAAGGCAAATAAATATTAATCTTCAGTCAAATCAGACTCACTAAAGGTAAAGACAGTTAAAGACCACAGTTTGTTGTTAGTTGGTGAGAGGGGTCACAGCTGGCCGAGGAGTAGCACTTCATGATTCTATTACTCCAGATCTTGTAGGTTGATGGTGCTGCCAGTGAACTGGGAGTTATCAGATCCATTTTCATCTTGAGTCATGGCTGTGGCTTCCTATGTACAAAAATAATCACAATAGCACAAACATTTTTAAAATACAATATTACAATTACCAAAGAAATTACAGCAGGATATACATACAACATTGCAATGAACTGAAATTCCATTTTAATCTCTTACCTGATAAAAAAACCCACTTCTAATTTTAACAGAAAATAAAACAAAAAATGAGTTGTGTGGGTTTTTATTTACTGGTATGCAGTATCAAAATCAATGTCATTGATTTTGTCATTGAAATTTTAGTTAACACAAATATAATTCCAATTATTTGGTCTAGCCAAAGTGAAATATTTGTGTACATCACTAATTAGGATATTAAGAAAAGACTAAAATTACTTACAACAAAATTAAAATTGTTACAATAAAAATAATAAAAAAATTAAAATTATTTAAACAAAATTTCTTACAACAAAAAATGGTTTATTATTTTGATAAATAAGTGGCAAGGTCACCAAATTTTGATGAGGCAAAATTGTTGAGGTGTCATTCAACAATCATTTGGTCAAAAAATGTTGATACCATAAGTATCAAAACTAACAATTTCAATATTCCTAAAAAAATTTCCCAGTGGTGTACCTAGATAATGCATGCAAAATTTATGCAGATCGGACGTACTGCCAAGTTGTTGTACATAACTCAAAATGGCCGACAGGAAATATGGTTGATAATGACAAATTTACAGACAAATTGACAGTACTTGGCATGAGCCAAGGAATCTATAAACAGCAAACATATGACAATCAGACAAATTTATCAAAGGTTAAAAGCATTTTAATGAATTTAATTACATCATTTGACCACTACGGGGTGCTGGCCCCAAACTTTGCATGCACCTTTAGAACATGATCCCAGTAAACCATACCAATTTTCATAATGATACTCAATTGTGTTTTAAGATATTGCATTTTACAACAAAATTCAAAATGGTCGATACTGTGTACCTTAAAAATCTATAGACACCCTCATGATTTTAGGACAAAGCATTCAAAAGTTATAAGGACAAACAGCCATTTTCCTATTTTAGCACCAGTAGGTGGCGCTGTGATGAAACTAAGTTTCATGTCAATACACAAAAGCATTGCAATGATACATGTATGACTGCTATTTTTAATGCTTTCCATTAAATTTGTTTGTGCATCATTCAGGTCGGGTTTATCAAAAAGATTTTGATAACTTTTTGTCTACAGTGTGCCTAGATGCTACATACCGAATTTTGTGCAAATCGGACAAATGCCTTAGGAGTTAAAAAAAGCAGGAAAATTTTCATAACAGAAAATGATGTCATGGGGCAATTAAATCATCATTCAAGAAATTAGAGGAAGAGAAGAATTTGGTTCTAGGACTTATGAGTCAGAGGACTTTGAACTTTGAACTGCTGGTGGCCAAAGAGGAACACTCCAAATTTGGTATGGTTAAATTACAGACTGTACTCTATCTGTGTGCCAAATTTTGTAACTTTTTACCATGTGGTTCTATGAGCTGTCATAGACTAAAGAGCGATCAGAAAGAACAATAATAAGAACACTAACAGATACAATAAAACAAAAATGTTTTGTTAAATTATACTGTTATAAAATACCAAATTCCAAACTCTAGCCAAACTCTAGCACCTCCAGAGACAGTTTGTGTGGGCCTCCATACGTTGATGAGTATTATTCTATTTGCACTTTTTGAAAACCACAAGGCTCTGTCATTGCACCAGCCAGTGTGACTTGTAACACCTCAAAAGTCACATGTCAGATAATAACACCTCATAGGTCACTGGTCAGATAGAAAACTTCTAGCATCTGGTGCTTGTCTTTAACTGCCTCAATTTCATAACTGTAAAGTGCTCTTAGCATTGTGGTGCTTAAATCTACACATTTTGCACTACAATCATTGAATAAACTAATGTCATTAGGAATCCATGCCATTTTCAGCTCTGTACCTGAAGTAAAAACATTTTAAGGATAAACTATACTAAACTATACATGCTCTTAAAAAGAGCAAAAAAAAGGTTAACAAACACAGGAAAGCTCGAGCATTTTCTATCCCCTTTAACTAAGAAAAGGATTTGCAATAAATCAGTGAAATGAATGAGTGCTAGAAGAATGCAACATGAACCTGTAAGATGTTGTCTGGCAGATCCACCATGAGCTGTGAGTGCGCACATGAAGTCTTAGAACTCAACCAGAAAGCCAAGGATTCATCAGAGGAAGGGTCATCCAACAAACACACTCAATTCAGTGTGTACTGAATTGAGTGTGAAAAGTACATCTCTGTACTTTTCTGCCCACTGTCCACCCTGCCTAATAATGGCATATAATGGCAACAATAACCAGAGTTGCCATTAGGCCCCAACGAAATAGCTGTTTGTTCCTAGACATGCAGGGACACTGGATAAAAGGGAGAAGTCAAGGCTGCAGAGTTCTGGTCCTGCGGGGCCAGAAAGGCCATTCACTACCTGTGTAGTGCTTGTCAGCTCACAGCTGGGTGCCAGAGTCACAGTGCTATCAGATTGACTCTAAACATCTACAGGAAGATCAGAAAAAAACACAAAATATTGTGTATATTTCACACAAAAATGCTGTTAAAAAACACAAATGAATGATTTTCTTAATTTTGGGTGAACTAAGCTCAAAACCCCAAAACTAATCCCTAAATCTTGCTCCATAGTACTTAGGCCTGAACTGATGTTAAGTGTGTGATACCTGGACTGAGACAGTGGTGTTTAAGCATGTGTCTTGAGGCTGCTGCGTGATGAGAAGTGTATATTGCACCCAGCTATATGCCATTTTTAAAAAATCTGAATCAGAACTCCTAAATAGCTATTAGCTACAGCACACATTTTTTACACATCCTAAGCTGAGTGTTAATATATTTAGCAGCTTCTTAAATTAACACAATAGGATTGACAAATTAAACCATTACTGAGTTAATCAACTTCTAAGACCGTGACCTTCTACAGGGAATTCAAATGGCTTGGTGTGCCCAGGTGTGTGATACTGTGGCCCTTCAGGTGCTCAGCCCGTGTGAAGGATTTCCTGCAGCCTTCCTCTGGACATGCAAATCGCCTGTCATCATTGTGCTTTCTGAAGCAAAAGAATGAAACATCTCAAGATCTACTAAAACACTGGAAATGTCAAACACACTTTTTAACTTTATTCTTCTGTTTCTCGCTGTTTGTGCCAGAGTAATTTTGACACGCTGGTAAAAGTGACTCCACAGGAGTCAGATTCACAAACAAAAGGCCTTTCACATTAGACAGAAAGGGAGAGGACTAGTATAAAATAAAATTGACATGTACCTATAGCTATACAATACCTATGTGTGTCTTTTACCTGTATGATTGTGGAGATGTATTTTAAGTTGAAAGGCCTTGTCATATTGCTTATCACAGCCGGGATAGTTGCAAGAAAACTGCCCCATTTCTCTGAAATGCCTTCTGTTGTGGGAGAACAGGGTGCTAAAGGTCTTCTCAGTCCTTAGAAGGACAAAAAAAGTGTTAGCATTTTTAACATGTCTTTAATTTTGGTGTCATTGTGGGCTTAGATATTAAACCAATATAACGCACATTTAACTAACCTGGAAACTCGCACTTATGTGGTCTCTCTGGTTCAAAGTGTGTTCTGTGATGATTTGTAAGTCTTGTGGCAGTGTGAAACCTCTCACCACATGCTTAATAGACAAATGCAATTTTCTGGTCATGGGATTTAACATGAGCTTTTAGATTGTAGACTGTGGTGAAACAGCGACCACAATTTTCCCATTAACATTTAAAAAGCTGCACTTTGTCATGAGATACAGATGCCGTTTGAGTTCGCAAAGGCATTGTGAAAGACCAACCACAGCCCTCCACTGTGCACTTGAAGGGACGCTGATCATCAGTATGCAAAACCAAATGAATTTTAAGGTTTTGACGGATGTCAAAAGAGCTGGAACAACTTTTTTGCTTTTTTTTGCATTTTGCTTTGTGTACTTGGACAAATAATATTACCATCTTCAATTACACAAAATGTTCCTTCTTGCTTAATTGATGGGCAAGAATCCACACTAACTCCCATTTCTGAAAGTGTACAGTTATTAGTTAAAATCAACTCTAAATCAGACTCACCTTGCTGACTTGTGATAACATTGCTGATTTTACCAATGGATTTACTTCCCCCATCACAGTTCAGCAGCACAAGGTCTTCATTGTCTCTCACCCCCAAATGCACTTTTAAGCCTATAATTTTATCCTCCTTGCATGCGTAGCCCTCCAGTGTGGCAGCTAGGGTCAATATTCCATTTTAAATAGCTACAATGATACTCTGATCGTTGGTCGTGATTGCCCCAGAATACATGTCATCCACACAGTCCTCTTTACTGCTAAACTCTTGACCAGTAAAGTTTATTATATCCATTTCAACTGTCTCAAGAGTAACCATGTTCTCTGTTACAAAAGCAGGGCTATTTTTTGTCAAACACTGTGTCAATTCATGCCGAATGTTCAACTAAACAACTGCCTGTCATTTTTTCAGTTGAGACTTTTTAACTGCCACCAGACTCCTCTGATAGTACAGGGTCTTCTCTGAGTGAGATATCTCCTGTCTAAGAGTTTTGTTTTTTCTCTCAGACCTAGTGGCTGGACAAATGTATGTATTTTCGATGACTCAAGCTTACATCTGAATCTTTTAGGAATGTGAGGGTCTTTAGATGATTATGCATTCTCATCAATATTGCGCTCCAAATCCATCTCTTACTTCTTACTCGTTTTCTTTATGCTGTAAGTTGAAAGCTTCATACAGTTTCTCTGGGTTTTTGCGAGACGATACAGTTCTATTGAAAGCCTTCTCTGGCACAGAAGGAGATGCTCCATTTGCGGATGGTGCTTCTTATGTTCACCGGCACTCTCAAACTCGAGAAGCAGTTCTAGTTCATTAAACACTTCATGCTTGAGTGAAGTCATGTCACTGAGCTCGGCATCAGCGATCATCGTTCCTAATGCAGCTGCTTTGAGGAGACACACTGACATTTTCCGCCAACCGAAGCGGAGATGACCTGGCCAGGTTATTGCAATGTTGGTAGTGAGTGTTTTGGCTGTCGGTAAGCCACTGGATTTCCATCTTTGTATCCCAGTATAAGGACATATATTTTCACTTTTCATTATGGTCCAAGCACTGAAAGTATTGTTTTCTTAAGAATTATTTGTATTCCTTTTTCAAGGTTTTGTTTATTATTACTATTATTGTTTTTATCGTGGTGGGCTAATGACATTGATATGACTATTGTGAGTCTCAGTCATTGTGTCACCAACTAGCAACAAGAAGTGCGTTGCTTAAAAAAAAGTTTAAAATTGTCAACTTAAATTTAGCCAAGCTTCAGACTTGGTTATAATAATGTAGAGGCATGGCTGATATAAATTTCCATGGCTTAAATGTTGTTGCCATGTCAACACATGAACCGTTAAAACCACATTCAGGTGTATCTGAGGTACTTAACATGCTTGAACTGGCATGAAATTTGGTACACACATCATAGTGGACAGCTGTTAGGTGTGGACAAAAGCTTGGACATTTCTGTAGTGTTCTATAGGTTCTGTAGTGCCCCCTTCTGACTAAAGTGACAGGGTTAGTCTTACCTACGGTCACCAGACTTAATATATGTATTATTCTCATCAAGCTCGCTGCTGCCTGAGATAACACCACCACTAGTTTTGCGTCTGCGTCCTCCTGAGCTCCACTCTGGGACAGCAGTGCCTCAGGGGAGTTGTCCTCTGAGAGAAGCAGCGCTCCAGGACCCTGACCCAAACCACCGCTGAATGCACACAGAAGGAAGAAAAGATCGCTGTAGATTACATTGAGCTGATGAGGGGCATGAAACAATAATTAGATGATTAACAAGGAAAAAAAAGGACAGGGTCAAGACTCATGACAGGACAGTATCACACATGGTAAAAACATTGGTCATGTGCCTCTGCACAAAACATTAGACAGAAGAGCACATGGCAAATGACATTAAAAAGCCATGTGCTCTAACAAAAAACACAATGTCATAAGTCTAGATCTTGACACCAAAATTGAAGAACCAAGACTGTGAGTCAGGATCCAAACATCATGTTCTGATGCAAAAAGCAGGGCTGTCAAGATCCTGGCACAAAACACTAGTCAAGATCCAAGCAAGGATCCCCACACACACATCACAATACAACTGTCAGGGTCCTGGTGTCCTTGTCTTGGGATTTTTTTTTCTAAATACTCATGCCAGTATCCTGACAGCCTTTATTTCTTGTGTCAGGACATGATATTTGGATCCTGACTCTATTCTTGTCTTGGTTCTTGCTTTTAAAATCAGGATCTAGACTCATGCTCTGTGTCTTTTGTGATTTGTGTCTCTTGTCTTTGTGTGAAAGCATGTGGCTGTTGTTTGTGTACCTTGTGCCATGCGCTGTCCGGTTTTGAGTCTTGACCCCACCCTCTTGTTTCCTTGTTAATTATTCCATCATTTATTCATGGCCTTTACCTGCCTGCTCTTTTTCCTGCCTAAAAAAAAAAAAAAAAAAAAATCATATATCTCATATCATATCATAATCATCATAATCATATATATCAATGCTCAAAAATCAATGTTTGTTATGTGTTAAAAATTTAATTTTTTATTTATTTATTTTTTTCAGAGTCAAGACTCTGTGACTGGGTTCTTTCCTTCATGTTTATGATGACAACTCCTTGCAATTCAGCTTTCATTGTTCATTACATTTTATGTAATTTGTAAATAATTAAATAATTATCATTTAATTCATTCTGTGGCGTTACTAAACTCCCCCTTTGAACTGTGGGTAATATTAGCCATTAGAGTGAACACAGATCTGCATTTCAAATAGGAAGCCAATTCGTATACATGCTAGGACTGCTACAGTTTATGAGCATACTACAAGATGTTAGGTAGTAGAGGCACCTAGTTTATCTTTTAAAAAAAAGCTTTAAAAATGATCTTATCTTTAGACACGCCTTACTAGGAAACCTTAGGTTTAGCCTTTAACATGTACAACCATTTATTTATCACGTTTGTCACTCAAAAACAAGTTAGTGATAAACAAGCTGATAATATCACAGTACCAAAGTACCAAAAAGATTTATGGCTCATATCATTTAAAAAAAATAACAATATCAATAAAGCATCACAGACACGAGTTATCACAGACACGGTTTCCCTCTGGTGTGTAATACCAAAGTGTTATGTAATACCTTTTTGGTAAAGATTGCAAAATAAGTAGTGTTGAACAGTAGCACTGCCACCTATTGTTAAAAAAAGATCATTAAGTCTGTACTTGTTTCAAACACACCCTAATGTGTGCTCTTGGCCTCAAGTTTCTGTTGAACCCGTTGTTTTTTTTTCGGGCTGAAAATAGAAACTGAACTTAAACTGGTCTGAGATGGGAGAAATGCTGACATGGAGCATTTGGTGCACGTGAAAATGTTTAAATCGAATGATATCTAAAGTAAACACCAGATGCAAGTGATAAAATCTTGCCTGGAGGGATCTGATGTTCTCCACACAATGGGCAAGCACCAGACATTTCTTTTCATGCATGTTTTCATGCACATAATATAAGCATCCATGAAAGTTTCCAATATAGATGGGCACTTCATTTAGTATTTATATAGTGATTCATTTTGCTGATAAAGGCACATGCTACCCCATTAAGGTAACTTATAATGTGCACAGTTTATTGTCTTCCTCTATGAGCTAAAATTTAGATGCATGTTTAAAATGTAAGCAGAATAATTAGAAAGCAATGGGAAAAGCTTTGAACAACAATCTCAGTCCTTATCAGGACCATGTCATCTTTTTATACAAACAGAACAGGGTCTATCATCTGTATAGCATGTATTGTTTACATGAGAGTTTAAATGGCAAAACTCATTGCCTGTTCAAAAACCGGCATATTACTGTATGCCTTACTTGTTTAACTATATAATCTGAATTGAAGACAGAATTGAAGACAGAATGTATTTCACTGAGATAAAAACAGTGGTTACACAGCTCAGTGACTTGTGTCTAAATCTCCTTTCCTCTGTTTGTGTAGAGTGATGCTTCTATTTAGAAAATCTGATAAGCATCTGCTCTGTCAGTGGAAAATTTTCAAACTCATATTACTGCTTATAAGTATTTTTATCTCATCTTTTTTTTCTCTGTTGGTCCTGGGTTACAATGCAGAATCAAGGTTATTTTAGAGGTCTGTGTTATTCTTTATTATTTAATATTAGTTAATACATTCACAAATATCTTCATTCAGTGTGTGATCATACACCAATGTTTCTGTTGTTAAATCATACAATTCTTTTCAGCTGACTAGTTAAGCTATATTTTGTCTAAAGATGTCAAGATTGCCCTTTCTTTACATGTTCTCCAGTATTAAAAAAGAACCAAAGGGAGCTAAAAAGAATCTCATTAAACTGTATTTGTGAGAAGCATGGGAATGTCAGGGTGCATTGTGATCGTCATTTGATTAGTATGAAAATGTCACTTGACAATGTCACCAACAAATCGTGGTGTCCACAAATCTGTCAACATGTAACGTTGCCAATGTGAAGTGCTGAAACCCTATTGTATTTATAAGGATTTTTTTATAAGGATTAAGGGTTCAAGCGTAAAGCTACAACTGTGACAGTGTGAATGCTACAAATCCTATAGCATTTGTAGCATCTAGAGACAAAAAAATGAGTAAAGTTATGGAATTTGTGTAGATAACCCTTACAGTTGTCATATACTACATCTATGAATTGTTTGGTGAGCACAGAGGGATCTTGCCAACGCTTTGGTGTATTAACGCAAAACTGGGTATTTGTCACAACAGTCTTGACCTGAGGAAGCACATATGTACATAAGCCACATACATCTCCAGATATTCCAAATTCTTTTTTTTCGAAAAAAAAGAAATTTCGAAAACCTTGGTCTAAAATCATGAGAGGTCTCTTTAGATTCTGTGAGGCATGCCGAGTCAAACAAAATCCAATGTTCCATGGTCAGCCA
This sequence comes from Chromobotia macracanthus, assembly GCA_036877525.1. Classification (NCBI taxonomy): domain Eukaryota; kingdom Metazoa; phylum Chordata; class Actinopteri; order Cypriniformes; family Botiidae; genus Chromobotia; species Chromobotia macracanthus. The sequence goes on along the minus strand of JAZGTH010000001.1, from coordinate 6,031,815 downwards.
TTTTTCGCATTGACCATTTTGAATTTAGCCATAAAACTATTCATGGAATGAAATAATGAATCATTACAAAACTTGTCATGGTTTGGGTGCCCCTTGGTGCTTAAAAGATTTTTAATTTTTTTGAAAATTAAAATTTATGAAAATGCTTATAACATTCAATTGAAATGCCAAAGAATGCCATATGCCACATTCTTATGTAGACATTTTTATTCATGTCTGTCACAGGAACCAAAACACTGGGCCGGGCTACTTTTGGTTGACTATAACTCAGAAAGGGAATGAGATACATCAGACTTGGTACACGTGTAGCAGCCCAGTTCATGGTCAAATGAGAAAGAAATTACAGTGACTGCTGTACAGTGACAGTCATCTATGGGATGACTGGTCATTGACCTCATCCCAGGTGAACCAGTGCCACATGGTAAAATCTATCCACTCTCCATCCCTGAGCAAAAGGTCATGGAGGAGTATACAGCTCTACAACAAGGTTATATCTGCCCATCTACATCCCCTGCTGCTTCTAGCTTCTTCTTCTTGGCCAAAAAGGACCTGTGTTTACAAAGTTGGACCTCAGCAGCATCATCTGGATATGTGAGGGAAACAAGTGGAAAACTGCTTTCCTGACAACTACAGGCCACCAAGAGTACTTTGTCATGCACTATGGTTTGGAAAAATCTGTTTTCCAAGATTTCATGCATGAGGTGCTTTGGGACCATAAATTATTTCTACATCGATGATACCCTAGTGTACTCCTGGAGTTTGGCCGAACATTGCCACCACATTGCAGACGTCCTCCAGCATCTCAGAGACTATAATCTCTTCCTGAAGGCCAATAAATTCTCTGTTTATCAGTCCTCGGCCTAGTTTCTAGGATACAATATCAGCAAAGATGGCATCCAGATGGTTTAGGGACGTAGCAGCTGTAAAGAACTGACCTCAACCCACATTGATTAAAGAATTCCAACGCGTCCTTGTCTTTACAAACGTCTGTCATTGATTTTTTAGAAATTACAGTTACATGACTTGTATCCCCTGACCTTCCAGCTCAAAAGTCTCTGTCCTGGACGCCAGTGGTCTTTTTAGAAACTCAAGGAATCCTTCACCAGTACACCGCTCCTCATCCATCGCAACCCTAATAAACCTTTTGTTGTTGAAGAAGATGCTTCCACCACAGAGGTAGAAGTGGTGCTATTTCAGCAGCAGGGGGTTTCCAATACACTCCACCCATACATTATTTTTCTAAGAAGCTTACTCCAGCGGAGCAAAACTATGATATAGATAACAGGGAAGTCTTAGGAGGCATTAGTTACAAGGTGCTTAACAACCCTTTCACAGTCCTCACTGACCATAAGAACCTGGAATACCTCAAGGCCCCCAAACAACTCCACGTCAAGCCAGATGGGCCCTATTTTTTATTAGGCTCAATTTCACCATCTCCTACTGACCTGGTTTCAAGAACATGAAAACTGATTCTCTCTTTGTCTCCATGCTCCTGAAGAACCCTCCAGATAATCCAGAACCCATTTTACATCTACGTTGTTTGGTTTTGGTTGTTATTCTATGAACCTTCTGTCATGACCACAGGATTCCTGGAACCAGCACACCATCATCTTCAAAAGGCAGTGCAACATCAGCAGATCCACGCTGATGCACGGCAGACCGAAGCACACCTTACCAACCCGGGCAAAAAATTTGCCTCTCCACCCGAGACATACGTATGCACCTGCGCTGCAAGAAATTGAGTCCCAGATACATTGGCCCCTTCCCCATCATCCATAAAGTCAATACAGTACTCCATGTGTCACTCTTAAAACCCTATTACTCACCTGTCTCTGTCTCCATTGGGCCTGGCCCAGCTGAGGAGCCACTCAGAGGGGGTGCTTACAGATCTGCCAGGCTCTATTCTCAACCAGAGAATACCAGCCACTGATCAGCCAAGTCCCTCTCACAGCCAACCACATCGCACAAATTCACCAGAATAATGTTCATCTGCATCTCATTATCTCACCAATTATAAGCACACATTGAGTCAGCATTCATCGTCCGGTCTTGTTAATCGTAAATAGTAGAATAGTAAGAGCTTTATTGCCAAGTATGTTTACAAACACATGGAATTTGTCTTGGTGACAGGAGCTTCCACTGCAGAATTAAAAATAAGCACAAAAAAAAGAAAGAAAAAAGAAAGGAAAAACAGTTCTATAATACAATAAAGTGCAGCAATAGAAGTAGAAGTAGTTTTGTGAATGAACTTGTTACTCTATTGTTGAATTGTATAGAACTTCATTTAGAGAACCATAAAATACATACAATATTTTCTGAGTTTTATTATTAGTTTTATATGTTTACTATGTTTAACACATAGTTAAACATATGTGCATAAAGAACAGCAATATTTTGTTAATAAAAACATTTTCTTGAAACCTCACAATAGCATACTGGAAGCAGCAGTCAATTCCTTATTTTATCTGCACTGACCTTTAACAAACAAGCTAACAATAAATTATTATACCCCTCCAAACATTTCTACTGTAATATGCTTTTGTGTTTTGTGTAGTATTGTTATGTTGAGCATTTTAAACGAACTAAAATGGTAAAGCACAATTTCACAGACTAGTGAAGTTTTTATAAAAAAGTAGGTCTTCAGTCAGCAACACGTTTTGAAATTATTTATTGCATTTTATGTAATGTTCACCAGTGTCACACATATCTTTCTGCAAAAGCATTTATTGCTTAGTACATAATACATAATTCAAGTACATAATTCAACTTTTATTCAATAAAACTCAGAATATTGGCATTTTACCTGAGTGTATGTACATAATTAAAACAAATATTCTTTACATTTCCAAATAGAATTCGAACAACTGCTAAGTAATACATAATAACCCCATTTGCTATATAGCTTGTTTTTAACCTGCACCGAATACATGCATACCCAGCATCACCGCAAGGATCCGCCCAAGAAACAGTAGTATCTATAAAGAAGAGTAGTGCGCCTCCCTTCACCGCGGTTCAGATGGGCAGAGCTTTTCAGTAACAGCATCTTTCAGGGGTGAAGATTCTTCGCTTTATTAGTCTGCAGGACCTCTGGAATATATTGATTTCATATTTTAATATATGGTGTTAATATCGTGCATTTTGAGGTCTGTGGTCCTTCCCTGAAGTCTGCTGATCCCACTGCATCTTAGGACATGTCTACTATTGTGTGCACCAGTGGATTCCATTAAGTGGTGAGAGAAAAAGAGGGTGCATTTGACATTTGTAACAACGAACTTGTTCCGTTGGACCGGACGCTACACCATATCATTAAGGCAGGTGAAATAGGATCTTTGCAGGAAGACCATGCATCTAAGTTTGTGTAGTTTGATGGCATTGGTATGGGGACTGCCCAGCTGCTTTGCCTCGTACGTGCCCTGTGAGCCGTGCGATCAGAAGGCGATGTCAATGTGTCCTCCGGTGCCGGTGGGGTGTCAGGTAGTGAAGGAGCCCGGCTGCGGCTGCTGCTTGACCTGCGCGCTGACCAAAGGGCAGGCGTGTGGAGTCTACACGGGCACATGCGGACAGGGATTACGCTGCCTGCCTCGAAATGGGGAGGAAAAGCCGCTTCACGCTCTTCTTCACGGCAAAGGAGTTTGCATAAACGAGAAAACATATACACCACTTAATATACGAAAACGTAAGTTTTATTAATATATTCCTAGATATAGGACAAATCCATATTTCCCGAGAGCTATGCACATTTTGAGTTATAGTCATACATAGCATAATATCTTGGTAGTACCAATACAATTCTCTCTCTCTCTCTCTGTTTGTCTCTCTCTCTAAAAGTTATTTATTAGACGCACTGGTTTCCATAGCGTACATGCATGTGCATATACGAAAGACTGAGAAAGTAACTTATGTTTGACTCATTTTTCATCCCTAAATGATTTTAGCCCGTGTTTATGTTATTATGTGATTAATTCAGCTGTCAGTAGGAATGGACTGAGAATAACTCACCACTGATATATATTCATGTCCAAGGTGGAAGTTCTTTTGGAAGTGAACAGTGGCAACAAAATTTTAACTTTTAGGTTGTGGAGAAGAGTTTCCTTGCAAATTGCAATATAAGCACCTTCACTGTTGCCTAGAATGGCCGGACTGTAAAGGTTAGTTGTCCTATACACAACCAAGAGTTTAGCGTTCCCTCAAATAAGCTTATGTCCATGTCTGCATAGAAGATGTAGCTGCTCAGTGTTTGCCGGACTAACAACAACTGAACTTTTCTTTTAAATTCTTTTGTTCTTCTTACTATTGTATCTTCTTAATAGATACAATGGTAAATGAGTTTGGCTTGTAGAGCAGCTAACTTGGCTCAAACAACTGTTTTGTACTACTCAACTAAATAAAATATAAAATAAGGCAGAATAGAGAATGGGTTAGTTGGTATGAAGGAGGGACACTGGATAAATAGTCTCTGGTGTTAGGTAGGCGGCTGCTTATATATGCTTGTGAGATGCTTGACTGCACTGAATGATCAGGCTTCTCAATGAATTTCTGAAACTTAAGTTTAGAACTTTATTTAAAATTAAAAAAGTTGATTAAAAACATGGAGTTGAGGAGGAGCTTTTTGGTAGCAAAAGAATATGCACTTTGAGGCAAATTGATTTGCATGAGAGGATGCTCTGCACCACCTTAAAATATGCAATGCCGTAATAAAATAATCCAGCAGAGTAAAGTCCCTAGTGTCAACAACAGCTCTGATACTGTTAAACAATATTTGCAGATTAAGAGACTTTTAAATGGACTTCTAACAACCCTTTTAAAACTGTTAAAACAAGATTAAGCAAAAGCACACAATTCATTCATTGCATTGTTTTCTACAGATCCAGTGTCAGAGATATTGTTGAAGCACTTTCTCTGATTTGTCAGTGATATTGTCAGAATGGGTTTGGGAGATTATCTTATGCAGCTTCACAGAAGATGAAGGGATCAAGCCCCTATATCTGATTGCCCACTGTACAGCTGGTCATCACAGTGACATACAAAAAAAGGAAAGACAGTCTATACAAGACAAACTGAAGTTGGCATCAGGCATCTCTACTTCAAAAAAAGCTTGTGGTTGAATTTAAATGATTTAATAAGTGATAGTATGTTTATGTTTTGATTGAAATGTGAAAGGCTTGGTGTTAATAAGAGGTCCATCAGAGGACAGCAGTGGCAGGCAAGATTCTTTGTGATTGTTTATTGTAATCTATTATAGCCCTAATAAATTATTATCTAAATCTACTTGCATTTGCAAGCTTATGAGTGACAGAAATAGTTATAGACATGATTAGAAAGACAGATGATCTGGGCATGATCAGTCATTGTTGGCTTCTGTCCAAGAAGCACTGGCTTGCTCTCAGAAGTTAAATGTGTACAAAGTCTCTTTTACAAATTAGGGATCACATACAGGAAAACACTGAGCAGCTACATTCTATGCTGACATTAACATAAGCTTATTTGAGGGAACGCTAAACTCTTGGTTGTGAATAGGATAACTAACTAGATAAACAAATGCCCCATTTACACTGTGAACAACTTTGTCACTGAATGTCACCACCTTTCTGGTAGGTAGCTTGGAGGCGTTCTTCATTCTGTTTGCCCATGTTAAGAACTTCACTACTGCTAGGAAGTTGTTTTTTTGCAGTTAAAAATGACCATTTAATTGTCATGCAAGCAACAGACATCACATACACACTTTACTGAGTAAATGAGTATTTCAAAAAGTATCTCAAAATTTGCTCTAGTGACAGACGTTAGAGGTCATGGCCTTTAGCCTTATTAGAGTTAGAGTACCTGACTCCCATATTGGACCGTATGCTGGTTCGAACCCTGCTTGAATTGGATGCAATTAAGGCCGTTTGCATGATTTGTACACAATTTGTTGACCAGAACTGGAACATGTGACACTGTCTTCATTTCCACTCACTGCCAAAAGTTGCACCACATTTGTATAAAGGTACATTTTTCTTAACTTTCTAGAGCAGTTGGACTCTTCTAAATTAGTGTGCACTACTCCACTGTGGCTTCAGATAAGTAGTGTATCAATATACCAGTATTGACAATAGCCATGATATTAATAACGTTTATTGTTAATGTTTATTGATAATTTGGTAATAGTACACATATGTTAATATTGTAAATAGTTCATTGTCAGTATCTGGTTGACACTCCAACACAATAGGTGGTATTGCACCTGTTTAATATTTTTCATTAACTGTGTCTAAGAATTGTGATGTTCATATTGATTATATTCCTTGGACAGCCATGGCCTTTAGAAACTGGGTTTGTGATGTCTTAAGAAGTTTAAAAAAATAGTGAAGTGATTGCAAGCAACCCTAGTATGTTACCTTTCCAGTACTGAGCTCGGCATGCTTTTCTACTCAATTGTGGTTCTTGTTTTAAGATCGTGAGTCACAAGAAGCCATGGTAACAGAGGTAACAGAGGACCTGCCTTCCCAGTACAAGGTTCCCCTTTTCCCACGAGACCACATTAACAGCAAGAAGGCTCAGGCTATGCAAAAGGATCAGAAGAGACAGCAGTCCAAACTCAGGACCATGGGCCATATGAAATATTCTCCCCATTCCATGGACAAACACCAATCTGAGACTGTAAGCTTGTTTATACTTGTAATTATGAAAAGGGGTTATCACCGTTTATAACCCTGGGTTATGAAATCAGTAACAGGGTTAGTACTACTTTTTGCAGAGTTAACCAACCTTGCACTAAAAAATGTGATGTTAGAATGTAATGGCCAATTGATTAGGAAAACAACAGAAAACCCTTTTGCTTACCTCATTAAACATTCATGCATTTGTATGTACTGAAGAAAAGCATATCTGTAAATTGTTTCTCAGGAAAGGAAAGGGTACCACTTCCATTTCTTCACATTTAGAAAGCTTGATCTGACCCAAGATACGTGCCATGAGTGTCTAAACATTAAATACATGTATCCAGAATCCTTGGGGCTTTTGGCAAAGTGCAATACCCTGTGACAGACTCATCAAGGGACTGACATTTATCACAATCTTTATTTTAACACCTGTTAACACCTGTTGCATGCCTGATACATCTGGTGGACTACAATGTGCATTCAAATTCAAAAGCATTGTTTTAAATATACAGATACAAGTGGCATCTGCTGGTAGCGTCCAGCCAGGATTTCTAAAATCACTCAGTATTCTGGCATGTCTCTTTATTCAGTGTATTTTCTAGCCAACATTGTATTGAATTGTTCAGTAATAAGTTTGTCTTTATGAGGGTTAGCAAGTCTAGACTACAAATAGAGATATTATAAAACAAAGCTATTTCTAATGTTTATTTTTTTCCCTACACCAACCAGCAAACTCATTGAAACACTTTGCTCACCACAGTGCAAAATCCATGTGGTGATTAGATTCTAAACTGAGGACTGATTTCAAAATTATGGACTCGCATAGAGGCATTTCTTGCCCGGAGTGCAACTGGCTTCCCATTTTCCACAGTATTTTACAGTTTATTTGTAAAATAAATGTATGATTGAGATAAATGTATGAGCTTTTTTAGGACTTTACAATGGTGCTTAAGGACTTTTTTGCATTACAGGTATATCCTATGGCAGTTATGGGCACTGCAGAACGTGGTCTTATTGTTTACCACCTGGATAACCAGCCCTCAGAATTTCGACGCCTAAATTCACATCTGAAGCATCAGGTCTGTGTTAGTTCATTTCTAAACACTCAATTCAATTAGAATTGAAAAGTAAATGCATAAAGTGAATGGCAGAGCTTTTTTTTAATACTGATTTAAAAGTACACATTTATTAATGCTTGTTAAAAATAAGCAAAAAAGTTATTGAGCAAGTACATAAAACATGAATGTTCAAAAGTATCTTAGCAAATCAGGGTACGTTTATAATAATGATTTATAATTTGTTCGATTTCGCTGCAAATGTCATTTGTCAGCATGGTTGTGTCATGTCTGTAAACATGACACATGTCTGTTTATCTCTCAGACTTGCAACAAGGGACTCACATTTATCACAATCTTTAGCAGCATTAGACAATGTCTAGCATTAATGGTCACATTAAATATCAGTAAGGCATAAATTCAAGGCTGTGGGTACATTTCTCCATAGATATATCTCCAACTCCTTTAATTTCTAAATGAGTAAATGGACAGACAGTGAAGTGAAGAATAATCTTTTAGCAGAGGCTGAATTGCCAATGAAAACATAAGTGTTAACATTCAACAACCCTGTCTTGTACCTCGCTCAAATCAAGATGACATTGGTTAAATAATTGCACAGAATTTAGAGTGCAGACACTTAATCAGCAACATTGAATCATTCTTTTTAATGTCTAACACCTTTTATGGGCAATGCTCTTAATGATGTGTGTGTTCTAACTGTAGGGTCCATGCCGAAGGAAGCTAGATGGAATTATCCAGAGTATGAAGGACACCTCCAGAATCATGGCTCTTTCCCTGTACCTGCCCAACTGTGACAAAAAAGGTTTTTTCAAGCGCAAACAGGTTAGCTCTGCGCTTCAGCAGTTTTCAACATGCTTAGTTGTCGGAAAGTCTTTTAGCTATAAACATATGGCTAATGGCTGATGGTAGGATCAATTTACATAGCTTTTTCCATATCTTGTGTATGTCACAGTGCAAGTCTTCCAGGGGCCGTAAGCGGGGCATCTGCTGGTGTGTGGACAAACATGGAGTCCAGATGCCAGGCACAGACTATAGTGGAGGTGACATCCAGTGCAAAGATCTTGAGAATAACAGAAACAACGAGTAAGACAATGCCATACCCTCACCCTTGTTTGCTATTATTTCAATTGCAAACCATCTCTAATCTTTAAAAATCAGACCTTTAATAGCAGAATACCTCTTTTAAAGATCCTACCATTCACAACTTTGGAATCACTATGAAGTTTTTTTATGGTTCTAAAAGAAATGTAAACTTTTACTATATTAATGATTTTTAAACTGATCAAGAATTTATGTTACAAATGACAAATGTTATTTAATTAAGTAAAACTGACCCCAGATCATTGAATTCCTAAAAATTAATGCACACCCTGATGTGGCATTATGGCGTGTGCAATAATTTTCAACAGCCAGTACTGACATTTAGTAGGTTATGTATCTCAAGACATGTTGAGGTTTCATCTCTAGAACACTATGTAGAAATACTTTCTTATGCCATTCATTCAAGCTGTCGATAATGGGCAAAAGAGTCATCCAAGCCACCATACTCATTTAAGAGTGTCACTTTAAAACTGGTAACAATGGCTTAGCCTGTTTCTATGCAGTCATTGCAGATGTGTGCATGTGTGAAAGAAGGAAAAGATTAAAAGAGAACATGAGTGCATGATTATCTGTCAGTCTGGCAGTGTCAGGACTTTCTCAGTTGTAACTTTTCTATAATGAAAATATTTTGTTAAATATGAAAGAGAGAGAGACAGAGAGAGGGAGAGAGAGATGATAAAATGATATGGAACTGTAATGTGGTCAACAAACTTTTAACAGCTTCATAGATTTTAATCATTCTTGAATTATGTAATTGTCCTGACTGACCACCACCTGTCATCTTTTAACCCATTGCGATTGTGTACATATTGTCATTAAGTTTAGTGGTAATGTATGAGGGGAAATTATACAGAGCTGGGGTCATTTTTCACCTTATCTTAAATTAAGTTTAAAAAGTTTGACATGAATGCGGAAAGGAAAAGCTCAGATTCTTTTGTCCTTATTGCAGTGCATACAGTACTTAGTAAGAATTACTTGCAGTCTCCCATATAAGTATTGGAAAGTAATTGCACACTTGTGAACATCTGTCAATATTATCAACAATCAATATCAATCAATATAATAGTGTCATTAAGTATCAGTATACATTTAAATAAATTAATGCTTACAACATTTTGTTAATCCAAAGATTTGCAAGAAGCTGTGTAATTAAGTAGTTTATTAAAATGTTCAGTTACTTTCTGTGGCACTTTTTAGATGTGATTGGCTTGTAGTCATTTTTTCATTGCCCTTTTGATCAAACTGTTCTCAACTAACAAAACAATGGCCAGCTATGAGTGAGACACAGTGATACAGATAGTAGCTTGGTGAAGAGACCATAACTTAATTGTAATTAATGTATGCTTATTGTATATTTAGCATCAGAGATGGTAACTGTGTTTTTATAATATTGTTTTGGGCTGTTGTTTTATGAACTGAAATATTATTTAATTAAAAAACAAAAACATCTTAGTGATTCCAAACGTCTGAACAGTAGTGTATGTATCCACCAATTACACACCTCAGTTCTTAAATAAAGTAATTGTCCTCACTGACCACCACCTGTCATCTTTTAACCAATTGTGATTGTGTACTTATTGTCATTAAGGTTAGTGGTAATGTATGACAGTAAATTCTACAGAGCTTGGGGTCATTTTTCACCTTATCTTAAATTAAGTTTCAAAAGCTTGATATGATTGCGGGAAGGAAAAGCTCAGATTCTTTTGTCCTTATTGCAGTACATATGGTACTTACTAAGAATTACTTTCAGTTTCCCATTATTGTACAACATAATGATTATAGCTGCTTGCACCATGCCAGTCCCACTCCTTTTCCCCAGGATTTTAGGAAATTAGGCTGATTGTCTTGCAATATTATTTCGGTAGTAAAATAAACCCCACAATTCCTATTGTACTAGTCCACTGTAAAAATGTATCTCTTATAATCTTGATTAAAAACACTAAGATGGGCCTATAGCTTTAAGAGTGTAGATGCAAACTTCACATTGCTAAATTGAAACTGTAAATTGTATCATGACAAAGTACATGTAATATTACAGCACTAAAAGTACAACTAAATTCCAGCCTACATAATTTGGTGCTATCAGTTATGTTTTCCAAATAATAGTTTCAAAAGTAGTTCTTTTGTGGTTATGAGATACTTTGCACTGTATGAGTGACTATTAAGAGGCTGACAGCAATTGTTTGTACAGCCCTGATGAAATGTTTGTAGAAATGCAGAATATAAAACTGTAGAGTTGTTTGACTTATCTGTTACATGTTTGTTTTTGTCTTTGTGCCTAATTTCCTTGTGTTAGTAAGTCATTATCAATTATTGTTTAGTTAATTTAGCCCCTCCTGTTTCATTGGTTTCCAGTTATGTTCCCCTGTGTCTTGTTTAATTGCTCTTTTTTGTTGTGGTATATATAGCCCTCTGTTCCTTAGTATATTGGTCCTGTCTGCCATCTTTGTTGAGGTTTGTTCCCCTGTATTCCAGTCTTTGTGGATTAAAGACTATTTCTGTTCTATTTCATTATCTTTGTGAGTTTCTTGTATAAGCACCCATGACAGAAGACAGGACCTAGGGCATTTTCCTTTTTATTTTTGTTTTCTCCATCAATGGGCCTCCCACCTGCTGTAGCACTACGCTGCCTGGAGCAGAGAAATCATTTGTTGTACGCCCACACGCAAGACTTTGTAAATATGCTGTGCGGAACACTCCCCGCACCAGTTGCTCTGTGCATTATCAGCACGCATTGCAAGCATTCTGAAGCACGCCTTCCAGTGGATGCTCCAAAGGAAGTGTTTGTAGAGTGGGTGTTGGTGAACAAGGACTTGCCATACACCATCGGCCCCGCTGAGGATGACAGCGTCACCAGCCCCACTCCAACACTGCCAGAGACCTGCCTTCCACTACCAGTGAATAACCCCTCATAGAGTCTGACCAGGTGTGTGACACAGAACCACTGGGCATCACAGAGGGTGTAGTGGTGTAGTCTGAAGGATGAAACAAAGCTCCATCCATGACTTTGCCGCAGGGGAAATAGATAATGCCTCTGGTGGAAATGTAGAAGATTTAATTGAATTGTTTGGGTAGGTAATATTCAATGTCTCTTTTTCTCCAGCACCCCCTGTATCTCCAGTACCACCTGTATCCTCAGCCCAGAATCTCTTTTGTCCCCACTGGTTACGCCCGTCCATGTATCTCATGTGTCCTCGCTGGTTCCACCCAGCCCTGAATCTCCTGTTTCCTCACTGGTTCTGCCCAGTCATAAAATTCCTGTTTCCCTGTTGGTTCCATCCTGCTCCATGTTGCTGGTGATCCCTCCCAACTGGTGTCCTTCAGCCTCTCTTTGTCGCCATCACTTGGATGTGACAGTCTGCCTCTAGTCTTCAGGTCTCAAGCTCCCCCTAGCCCAGAGGATCCCCTGGCTCCATCTCCAGCCTCTGAACCCATTTCTCCACCTGGGCCTGTCAAACTGTCGGTTCTGCCTTGGCTCCTTCCTCTACCTCAGCTCCACCGGAAACCATCGGCCATACGTCATCCTGCCTGCACCTTCAGCTCTATCTGGCTCCCTCTTCCTCCTGGTCTGCCTTCATCCTCGTACCCACCAGCTTCACCTCTGTCCTCTGGTTTCCTGGGTGACTTCCACAATGTTGTCACCACCATATCTCTTTCCTCCCTTGACTCTGCTCTGGGGCCTGTCCTGGCTGGTCCCTGGCTCTACACTTTGCTTCTCCTGCTCCTGCCCAATGGCCCCTCCCACCCTTCAGTCTCCTTTGGACTGTATTTGTTACCTCAGACTGCTTGCTTTATTTTTTCAACACCCCCCCAGAGCCCGTCCTCCCTCCTCGGTTAACTTCCAGGTGTGGGTGGACTGTTATGTTCTGTGTGTTTTTTGTCTTTGTGCATAGAGTCTTTGTGTTAAGTTGATTAGCTATTATCTGTTCTTGTTTAAGTTAATTAGCCTCTTCTCTCTTTCCTAACTGTGTCTTGTTTAGTAGCTCTTTGTTTGTTCTAGTATTTATAGTCCTTTGGTCCTGTCCACAGGCTATTTTGAGGTGTGTTCCCCCATATTCCTACTGGGTTTTGTGGATTAAAGACTATTTCTGTTTATTCATTGTCTTCCTGAGCTTAAAACCACCCATGACAACCTCAGGTTGTCCCACAGTTTAATTATTAGCATAATCCCAACATTTCTGGACACTACTTTAAGTGGTTCAGTGTGATTTTTGAAGAACCTTCTATTTATGTTGCATGACATGGAAATGTAATGCAATAAAACTGATATAAAACTCTATATGAAATAAATTTTGGTTAGTTGGGCTCGCTGTTGTAAAATAGAAGTACAAAGCAGGCCAGTGTGACACTGTTTAAATAGTTGTATGTAGGATGATGTAGGGCAGGAAATAAAATAACTATTCTGACATGACAAAATGATAAATATGAGATATAAAAATAATATATAATATGGCATTTTGTGAAGAACTTTTATGTTATATGTGCTAGAAACATAGCCTGGTCAGTTTTTCCATATCTTTCTCTGGTTTTAATTTCTAATTCGTACATACATTTTAATACCTCATTTAGGGCGAGCCAAAATATAGTAATGTGGACAGCCAACATTCTTTGTATGACATCTAAATATCAGTGTGTAGTATTTATTTCCCATGTAATTTGTGTGTTCTTATCTTTCTCTTTTGTAAAGACAAAGCATCTATATAGAACTTATATAGAATATATAGAACTTTAATATGTTCTATACATATACTGTCCTTCTATACTATGTACTGTCCTATATTAGATTTCTTCTCTGGTGAGTATACCAACAAGAATACATTTCACCCATTAATAATTTTGATTATATACATATACATTCAGTGGCACAGTTCAGCACTTTTAACCTCACATCACTAATCCTGTTTTCCTCATTTGAAGACATGAAATATGTACTGTATAAAACTTAGGAACATATTTCAGAGGTGACAGAATTTATGATTTATTTTGATTCAGTCTATGAAATTATGTTTATATTTAGCTCTGTTTCCTTCGCTTCACCATGCCACCTTGTTAGTTTCTTTGTGTCAGTGAGTATCAGTGTAACGCATTACACCATATTGCTAACTGATAAGTTAGAAGTGTTAGTTCCTCTTCAGAGGTAATAATATGTACATTTAATTTCTTATTGCAAACAATAACCTTAATACTTGTTTATTCATATGTTTACATTTAAAACATGGGGTCCACGGGTAAGTATCAATTACATAAACTTTGAAGTGTGTGAAAAAGTGCACAAAATCAAAATTCTAAGTTATAGTAGTTAGTGAATAGCTGTTAAATGTATTTAACAAAACCACTGTTGAAAAGTTTTTTTTCTGCAACATAGTTATTTTATCTCTTTCTTACTGTAACTGCAACAGATGTCAGTAGCTCCATGCAATCTGAACATCAATGAGTTGGAATTTGCTTAAACACTGTGCTGTTTTAGCCCATGTATTCACAACAAATTATCAATTTATGTTTGCATAATTGTTTAGGCCAGGTTTTAAGGTTTTAAGACTTAATAAGCAGCTCTGTTTACTTCCACTCCCTAAATCTTCTAAGGTAAGGCACTAGCTCACCAACTGTCAGCACTGAAAAATGCTGTTTTGAGTGAAGTTGCAAACTATGACAAATCTAAAAATGTATAAACATACAAGGTATATTGGTAGCTTCTTTAAAGAGTGTAAAACACAGACTTGTCAGTGGGCATTGTTGTGACTTTGAGGGGTTGAAGATCAAGAAAGAAGAAGGCTCAGGGCTTTGTTAGTTTTGAGGGTCCACAGGGGGTTCCATCTCTAGGCCATCAAGGTACTGGCTGCAGTTGGGATCACCCCTTACTAATGGAGAGGTTGGGATTGGTCTTCCTGTGTGTGGATTCACACACCAGCACTCACCACGATGTCCATTAACTGACATCTTACACTGGAACACATAAAAGATCCGCAGTGAAGTTTTGATTTGATAATTTGTTAAACAACAAAAAAACTCATTTTCATATTTGTTGTATTTGATTTCATACTTGATTTCTGTCTTGCTCTCTCTACTATGGTCAACTAATTAGCATAGCCACAAGATGAAAATACAACAAGTGACAATAGATAATAGAGATGGCAATAGAGATGGCCTGTTTTATATCTGCATCTTCCATGTTCTATGTCTTAATTTCCCATTGTAACTGATAATGGTACATCAATGATAACTCCTGATGGGAGATGATAGGAGAATACTCCCCAGGCTTTCCATTACAGAAATCAATAAGTGTGCTACAACAACACAGACACTTAAGTATCCAGTGTAAATGCACAGCTATAAAAGAAAAAACGGCTTTATTTTGATTGACAGAAAGTGACCATCAAATGAAAGTGATTAAAATTGTGTTGTCATGTGCAACATATGGTTTAGTGTTGCATGGAAAATGCAATGTTTACTGTAATTACTGTAGTAACTACATATAACATGTAACAAAGACATTGTAAAATAAAGTGTTACTGTTAAATGCTGTTCTAAATAATAAAGTGCTTACTGTCAATAGATAGTAATATGCAGTAGATAATTAAAGCAAAGACATGGCGAATCTACAAACATTTCTGTTGTTGTGCTCTTTATTATTTAGGGAAAAGAATACCTGTTTCAAGTTGTACTGCCCTCTCTTGTCACAGTTGGGTATGTGCAGTGAATAAAGGTCCTCCAGGGGACCCCTATTATCACTGAACGGCATGTTTGAGATCCTTTCCAGAACCTGGTCCAGCTCTTGCTGACACTGGCTCTAAAATACAAAAATAGTAAGGGTAAAAGTAAGGATAAAACATGAAGGCAATGCCTGGTTGTATGGAAATATCATTTTTTAAATGATGTGTCAAAGAAAATTTCAAACTAACTGGTTAAGGTTTTATTTTGATAATTTAATGAAGACTAATAGAAGGAAGTTAGAAAAATTATTATAAAAACTGAAAAATTCAGCTCTTTTCTAAACTGAAAACAACAATACACACTTAGCATTAAGTGTTTCAACTTGATAATTGATTTGTGTTTACAATTTATTTAAAATAATGGGACCTGAAAGTAAGAATGTCATAATTTGATGTAACATGATACAGCAAATAGTGATAAGGCCATGTACACCGAAAGCAAACTGCCTAAATCGCCTTCATCACTCATTACTCAGACTCTAGAGAAAAATAAATCATAATAATTAAATCATAGTATCATGATCATAATATCATACATCAAATTAAATCATAGTATCAAGCAATAAATGCCTGAAGTGCCTAAACCCTGATAATGTCTGCATTTTGACTAATATTTCTGCATTTTGTGTAAATTTAAGTTTAAGTTCACAGCTACTTTAATAAGTGGAAAACAAGTTTCGTCAATGTTTGATGACAGTGGGACTAAAATTTAATTTTACATGATCTGCCATTTTTTCTCTGTGTAGGCTGCAGTTCTATATTTTGTCCATCAGAGAGGTTCACACGACAATAAGTTTTTTGATATATTTAATAAGTAATTTTATAATGACAATATATTCTCTTGTAACCTCAAACCATCACATAGGTTGAAGCAGTCACTTGCTTTATCTTATCTGCACTAATTAATGAATTAGGTTAATCCATTGGACTTTTAAAGCATGTCTTGTTGTTAATTGATTCAAATACTTTTTATACAGAAGACAGGACATTCAGAGGTCCATGCTAAGTTTAATAAAATGTTTAATGAAAGAGGAGATAATCGCAATTTTTAAAAGACAAACCAGTCACAAATAAAGGCTGTAGTTCTGTATTTTGTCCAGCAGAGGGAGTCATGGGACAAGATTCCATTCCAAGTCCTTGCAAAAAAAGTCACCATTCAAATGCATAGAACTTCGTTTGAAGAAATAAATACAATTTACTCGGAGTTTTTAACTGTATGTAAATAAATATGTATGTGCCCAAGTACAAGAATATTTTGTTCATAAGGACATTATCTGCACTTATCACAGATAAGCATGGTAAGACTAAATTGAAAGTGACATTTCTGTCACTTTATTTCTGTATTGTATTTCTGTATTTGACATATTTCTGTATTGTCAAATTGTTGTACCCTTCCAAACATTCAATGCATTTTGTGTGTGTAGTATTATTACACTACTTTTTAAACTGACCGAAATGGTCAAGCACAATTTCAAAGTGCTTAAACATAGTTTAATAACATTAAAGTCCTTCACTAAATGCAATATTTTTTCAATCTCAGATTTGAGTTTGTTTCACTCATGTTTATGCTTATAAATTTTCACTCGTTTGTTCTAGAAACAGAATATTTCAGAATATTTTTGGCTCATGATGATTAAAACACCCCATATGGCGTTATTTTCCGTTATGAAAATTATTCCATCATTTTTTATCTTTTTGGAGAAACCTACTTTTTCGAACTTCTCCTAGGGTGGAGAGTAAGACTAGTCTTTTTAGAGTCAAACAATATCTGATGTTCCATGGTCAGTCATTTTGAGTGTCACCCATTTTCTATTTTGACATAAAATTCAGTATTTATTTTTCCTTAAACTTTATATGGTTCATTATTACCATATTCTGAGCTGACCTGCAAAGTTTGGGGCCTGTGCCACCTAGTGGTCAATAGATATAAAATAACAAAATTTATGAAAATGCATATAACATGATTGCAATAACATATTGTTATGCAACTTCTTTCTTTAGATTCTTTGGCTCAGGCCAAATTTGGCATAGTCAGTACTACTTTCTGTGATTTTGAATTATATTGTGATTTTGTCAGTGATTTTGAATTATATTGAAAACCTACATTTTCAAACCGCTCCTACAGTGTTTGACCGATTTGTACAAAACTTGGTATGTAGCATTTAGAAACACTCACAACTCACAAAAAATGTTGCTTATTACATGGCTATTTGTGTGTAGAATTTTTTGAATAATTCTAATAACATGAAAGTGATATTCCTTTAGATTCCGTGGGACATGCCGAGTCAAATTATATCTAATGTTCCATGATTGACCATTTTGGATTTTGCCATAAAATGTAATATTCAACAAACGCAATTGCATATCATTATGAAACTTGGTATGGTTCAGCATTACAACATAAGTTTGGAGCAAGTGCCACCTAGTGGTTTTTAAGATATAACACAATTTATGAAAATTATTATAACATGACTGAAATAACATTGTCATGCAACTCCTTTCTTTAGATTTTTTGGATCATGCCTACGACACCAGATTTGTCCTAGTCAATGCTACTTTCTGTCCCCCATTTTGAAGTATATTGAAAACTAACTTTCTTTCGAACTCCTCCCACAGTATTTGTTGATTTGCATGAAACTTAGTATGTAGCATCTAGAGACACTCAAGACAAAGGGTTATGGAGTTCATGTTGATTCTTTAAATCATTCTCTTATACCATGTCAAGGAATATGAAGGCAAGCATATAAAATATAAATCAGTCTGTATTTTTACAGAACGTTTGTGTATTGACTTTACTTTGTAGATGTAGAACAACATCCTAACAGCCTCATAAAAGTTTGGCAGCAGCTTCACCTTTTGTTCAAATGTAAATTGTGTTCTAATGGGTTTTGCTTATTTTTTCTTTAAATGTCTTTTCTTAATCTTTTTTTTCCCATATCTTATAGCTATCAACAAATGCTTCTCTTAGTGCTGTTGGTCTTGACGCTGTAATTTCTGCTTGCTGTTATATTATAGTGGTGCTTGCGAAGCAAAGTCTCTTGCATACTTTTTCTTTTTCTCGACAAAATTCTGTATGTAACTCATCCTGCACTGTTTGTTGACCCATGAATGAGGGGTCAAATTGATGTGCTTATTGAGGATAGCTATGACTTTTACAAGTGATCGGATGTTCTATGACAAAGTGGGCAAAAAATTCCATAGACTTAACAATGGGATGAATTTTGCCATCCCCTACAAACCAGTTACTGTACCTTAGCAACCACCCCATTGACTTCTGTTGAAAATGGTTAGAGGCATCAGAACGTCATAGAGACAAGTGGGTGGTGTCTTTTGATTAGACTGGCAAGTAATCTTTAATTATCACCATGGAAACTGTCTAGCCATGCCCTAGCAACCAACATGAATTAGCCATATTTCATCACCAGATCATCATACCAGAAACATGGGAGTTGGCTCTGTTGATTTAGGCACACATCCGTCTATTAGTTTTAGACTGGTAAACTGTCTAGCTACACCCTAGCAACCATTTACTGTACCCTAGCAACCATGAAATGAATAAGCCATATCTCAGCATTAGAACATTATAGAGACGTGTGGATAGGCTTATTTGACTTGGGCTGTCAGTGGGGTATTGCCCTGGCAACTTCCTGGCCACACCCTAACAACCATTTAGATCACCCTAGCAACCTCATAACAGCACGAATAAGACATATTTGAGTATATCTATCATACTAAATTATGCTAGAATCATGTTAAATCATGGTAGGGTCATGCTAAGTCATGCTAACAATATGCTAAATCATGCTAAGTCAAGCTAGCATTATGCTAGCATTATACAAAGTCATGCTAACATCACGCTAAAACATGCTAGCATCATGCTAAATCATACTAGCATCATGTTAAAACATGTTAACATTGATATCTACAACCCCAAATCAGTTGTGACATTATGGAAAACACAAATAAAAAAAAGGAGTGATTTCTAAATTTTCTTTGACCTGTATTTCATTGCAAACAAAACAACAGCACATTATTTAATGTGTTCCTCATGATTTTATTGTTTCTTTCTTCAAAATAACAAAATTCCTATTTTGGTTCTTGCAACACATTTCAAAAAAAGTTGGAACAGGAGCAATTTAGGGCTAGTAATCCAAAAAGACCTAGTCCTTTAGGAGCAAAGATGGGCAGAGGATCGCCAGTTTGCCAACAAATACCTGAGAAAATTATTGAAATGTTTAAAAACAATGTTCCTCAAAGAAAGATAGAAAGACATTTGCTTATTTCACCTTCAACAGTGCATAACATAATTAAAAGGATTCAAGGAATGTGGAGGAATTTCAGTGCGTAAAGGACAAGGGCGCAAGCCTAAGCTGAACAACCGTGCTCTCCGATCCCTCAGGCGGCACTGCATCAAGAATCGTCATTCATCTATAAGCAATATCACCACATGGGCTCAGGACTACTTTGGCAAACCTTTGTCAAGTACCACAATACGTAGTTACATCCACAAATGCCAGTTAAAACTGTACTGTGCCAAAAGGAAGCCCTATGTTAACAGTGTCCAGAAGCGCCGTCGACTTCTCTGGGCTCTGAGGCATCTGGGATGGATCATCACACAGTGGAAACGTGTACTGTGGTCAGATAAATCAGTATTTCAGGTATTTTTTGGGAGAAATGGATGCCATGTGCTCCAGACCAAAGAAGAAAAGGATCATCCAGACTGTTACCAGCAACAAGTCCAAAAACCAGGGTCTGTCATGGTATGGGGTTGTGTCAGTGCCCTTAGTAAAGGTAACTTGCACTTCTGTGATGGCACCATTATTGCTGAAAAGTACATAGAGATTTTGGAGCACAATATGCTGCCTTCAAGAAGACATATTTTCCAGGGACGTCCATGCATATTTCAACAAGATAATGCAAAACCACATTCTGCACACATTACAAAGTCCTTGCTGCGGAGGAAGAGGATACAGGTACTTGACTGGCCTGCCTGCAGTCCCGACCTGTCTCCAATAAAGAATGTGTGGCGCATTTTGAAGCCTGAACGAAGACCCCGTACTGTTGCCCACCTTAAGACTTGTTTGCAGCAAGAATGGGACAAAATTACACCTGAAACACTTCTTCACTTGGTGTCTTCAGTCCCTAAACGTCTTTTAAGTGTTGTGAAAAGGAATGGCAACATTACAAAGTGGTAAATGCTTTACTGTTCCAACTTTTTTTGAAATGTGTTGCAAGAACCAAAATAGGAATTTTGTTTTTTTGAAGAAAAAACAAAATTGCTGAACAAAGCGGCTTGACGCTTTGGGAAATGAAAATACTCACTAAGTTGCTGTGCCTCAGATGCTGTGAAACATTGGCAAAAAAAACATGGAGAGCAGAGTTAGATTTGTCAACCCTGGAGGACCTGAGCACCTGGAATTGAATTCAAGTCTAAACTGTAAAATCTAATAAAATTGTGTGGAGAGGACCAGCCTGCCACAGAACAAACATCACTTAGGGATACTCCCCTAAACAGAGCCTTAGATGATTCTACACCCCTGGTAGAATGGGCTCTAATGCCAACAGATGACACAAGGTCAATGACCTTGTAGGCCAGGGTAGTAGCATCTGTGATCCAATGAGATAGGTGCTGTTTTGTGACCACATTACCTCGGTTGCTGCCACCAAAACAGACTAAGAGCTAAGAGGTCTTACGCCATTGGCCTGAGCGGTGGACATAAAAAGCTCAAAGCTCTAACTGGACACAATAAATAACTTTTCTGCTCCAGCAAATCGAATGGCGGAGGGCTGAAGTACCACCGGGTGACCAGCCACAGAAGGCATCTTGGGGATATAATCTGGTCTAGTGTCCAAAATGGCTTTAACAAAGTCAGGGGCAAAATCCAATCCTGGGGTTTGGAGAAAACCCCAGCACTGAACCAACAGGGTAGTGAACTGGGTCAACATGGTGTCGCTCATACCATGACACAAAGAGCTGCCACTTTAAGGCATACAATTTCCTAGTATACAGAGCTCTGGAACTCAGAATGGTCCCTACAACCTCGGTTAAGAGACCAACATTTAGGAGCTGGCTCCCCTCAGGAGCCAGACCCACAGTTACAAATCTTTGGCCGGGGTGAAAGATCGACCCCAGAGTCTAAGACAGAGGATCCCTTTGGACTTGGAGCTCCCAAGGGACTAAGAGATTAGGTCCGAGAACCAGATTGGGGTTGGGATTGGCATGTACCATGTCTGTACCATGACCCCAATGGAGCTGGATGAGTGTGGCTAAACGAGAGGGGACAGTGTGTCGACTCTTTGGAGGTAAACAGATCCACTTCCACTCAAGGGCTCCGCCACTTTTGGATGGAGCCTCTATTCCCCGGACCTCAGCCCCTGCCTCAATATGTCTGTCCTATTTTTCCTATGGGGGTGCTACGACAGAAAAAGCGTAAAAATGTCATAAACGTATGTTTTAAGTTTGTGTGAAAAATTGGTATACATCTTTGATCAATATTTCTTGTGTACACAAAAGTTTACATCCACAAAACTTTTCTTATGTGAAAAACAAAACATTCTGACCCAACATAAAACATTTTAGCCATTTCTGATGAAAGATGGGGGCCTGCAATTTTTAATGATCTAACATTTCAACTCAAGATTAAGGCTGTAGTCCACTAGAGTGTAGACTAAGGAGTAGAATAAACATCAGGGTTTCAATTCTTAGAAATTAATTTATGGAACCAAAATGCACTCGCAATGTCTTATAAGTTTTAAAATAAGTTAGGTCACTTCAGATAAATTTTAAATGACAATGAAGCTACAGCATTATGCTTGAAAAGTCACCAACTCATCACTGGCATGTTCCCATTTTTCCAAACCAGTTTGGACCCTGATAATTGCCACTTGTGGCTATATTCTGTTCTATTGTTCGATATAGCTCACATACACCATTGTTTTTTACCTTAAGACTATGAAATATCTCTTTTCTTAGTTGTGAAATTGCATCCTCTATTCATGTCCTTACTTTCTAGCTTCCCCAAACTAAAAAGGTAAAAGATAACTTAAAACTATTGTGCCAGATATGAAAGATAAGTACATGCACATTCGTTTCTTTCAATCAGAAAGTCTTATTTATAGGATATTCCTATGCTTTCTTGTTCAGGCACCCTCACTGGAACCTTGTCCCCCATGGTGCATTTGGACATTCAATATGTCCTTCAAGATGGTGGGCTTTCTGGGTCACAGGATTAAGGACAGGGGACCAAAGAAAATGAGCATGCACAATTTACCAATACATTACACAACATAAAACACCAATGACCAACAAAATTCAGAATATACCTCCCCCTTATCACATTTGCATTTTCAGATTTTTGGGACAAATTTGCATGTGTTATATGTAGGACTTCTGTATAAGCATAGGAGGCAGCATTAAACATTTAAAAAAATAAAAAAGACGCTTGACCCATTGATCAATAGCTGTGCCCACAGCTTACAGCTTAGCTATTTGATATTATTAACAAAATGTTCTACCTAATTATTATAGTTTAATAATACTACTAGTTTTACTAGGTTGGAGTTTAGTTTAAACCTAAGCACTATATCATGAATTCTGCATCAAAAATCACTACATCAAAAATTATGCAGTATTATTAAGTATTAAGTATTATTCATATACTGCTATTTCTGTAGCTATGTATGGCAATCACCATTAGAGATTGCTGGACAAAAGTTTAGAGTAGGAGTCTCCTAACCATGTTCTTGGAGGTATACAGACCTGCAGAGTTTAGCTACAGCCTACTCCAACAACCCTGCCTGAATGTTTCTAGCAGTCCCAAAGGCAGTGATTACCTCGTTAAGGTTTGCTTAATTAGGGTTGAAACTAAACTGCAGGTCTGTGGACCTTGTTGGAGACCACTGGTTTAGGGGTATACATTCAAAGTATCAACAACAACAAAGACTGTAATGAGTAAGGTTATTAATGCATTTACGCAAATTAATTGTTGCATCTCATTTTAAAGGCTATGCCCTCCAGAGGTTGCATTTGTCATGCATGGTTGTAAATGTTAATGGCAATTCAAGCAGAACTTCTGCTAGCTAACAATTATACAATTTAGAAAGAATATACAGAGAATACGTAGGCAGATACAATCTTGTCTCTGTAAATCTAGATGATCTAAGACATGTGATGACAACCTCAAAGAGAAGTGCATAATAATGTTATTTAATTTGGATTTTTAGCACTTACCAATTTTGCATGCAGCACTTTGGGGTCCTCCACTTTGTGGTACTTCATCTTAGTCTTCAGCTGCTGGCGATGTTGAAGAACAGCACTCTCCTTCCATGGACTGTCTTTAGTGGGCTTCCTTATGGGAGGAACCTCAGTTAGGCCAATATCCAAAGGGTCCTGCATCTCACCTGATTATAAGACACAGACAAACATTTTTATAATTAAAAATTTGTAAAATGTTTTAAATTATTATTTACTCTCACCAACCAGTTCTCAAACAGCAGAAAAAATAAAATATTGTTTCATTTTAATACCAGAAATTCATATTGGTTAAATTCAAAAATATTTCAGTAGCCACACTAGTTGTACACTAAATGCATGAGAGATTTAGTTATGTTGGATCATCAATTTTAAATGTCAGTAACATTAAAACAAAGTCATTAAAACAAACTATTAAAATCCAGCTGTTATTTCGGTAGCACATTATAGTAAGGTCCTAACCATGTTAGTAATTTGTTAATGCATTAGCTAACATAAACTAGCATGAACAATATATTTTGCAGCATTTATTAATCTGTTAATGTTAGATGGTACAATTGTTCATTGTTCAAAAATGTTTTAGTAAATGTTAGTAAATGTTGAAATTAATGTTGACTAAAATGAATTAATGCTGAAGTTTTGTTTATTTTGACTTTATGGTAATGAATGTAGTTAACTAATGCTAACAAATGGAACCTTAGTGTTACTATAATTTCTCTCCCTTTGTATACTAGAGTCATACAAACAAACAGTTGACGGCTGGCACTGTTGTTCCTCCAACAAGGCAGCTAGTCTTGCTTACATAGGGCTATCCACAGGAGGCATGTATTTGGCAGGCGTAAAGAAAAACCAAAGCACAAGGACAAACAACGGAGCAGTGGAAAAAGTTTGCTCTAAGATTCTAGTTTGAAACACTTTCCCTTGATTATCCACCAGCATTGACCACATAGTGTTTAACAGCCGTGCAAACCAAGGAAAAGGATACTTTAGATGCTAAAGGATATTTTAGAACTAACAACACCATGTAAAAAGAACTGCAAATACCAAATTTCTGAGAAACCAGAAATGGTACTATACACTCTGGCACAGCACTCTGCAGGGGATGCAAAGACACTTCGTGAACTACTGGATGTGTTCTCCTATGAAACCTGAGCAGTGTAATTTATTTACACTGTGGTACTTCTATTTTTCATCTGCAGTGCACAAAGATGATATGGTCTTTAATTATTTACAAACCTGTGGTTGCTCTAGATTGTATTTGAGGTCAATAGGGCTCCCACAAGCATATTATTTGCCCCTCTAACTTACAATTCTTATGTGTTCCAATAATTCTGATATTTGAGTTACAGAAATGTTACAATAATTTCAGCATTGTTATTTAAATAATAGTTACAATGAAATCAGTGTGACATTTCTTTCAAACAAGTAATGTTTTGATTTTTAAACTTTCATGTCAGTCCAAGAGCCAAATTTTGTGTCATGTGTCAACTGTTATTGATATATTTGTGTGATACAGGATTATTTGTTTTTTATATTCAGTTCTTGGACTTTTTAATATATTGGCATTGCTAAAAGGCATATTTGGTTTCAGCTTAAACTAGAGGGTCTGAACATGATACAGCACTCAGTGATGTCCTGTGATTCATCTTGAACTCTGTTTTTTTTTTTTAAAAACGTCATATACGAGTATACATTTGGGCCTAATCATTAAACAGAATCACCCTGCTAAGCTGTCAGAGTATACATTACAATAAATAGCAAGGCTGAACAGAGGATAATAACTAAAACACTCTTAATTTCAGCTGTTTTTAGCTCATCAGCACTTTTGAAGTTCTTCAGATCTCACTGCTTAACCTCAGTGGTGCCCTTTAGGGGTGGAGTAATCTCTTTGAAGCTAGTATCCCAGCAGGTTCTGGATAAGTGGAATGAAATCAGGTGTGTGTGGAAGTCTGTGGAGCTTTTACACCCCAGGGGTGAAACATTCCTGCTTTCCTGGTGAAACTTCAGACAGAGCCTGTCTTGGCATAAGAGGATAACCCCCACTAAGCAAAGCGGCACCAACCCTGCATACTGCATCCCTTCTTATCTAAGCACTGCAGGAAGAGGGGTGAGGGCACTGATCTACAGAGCCTGTGCATCTGGCTAACTTTGCAGAAGGGATTAGGGCCAGCCTAGATTCTGTTGGTGCCCTAGGCAAGATTTGAGAATGCAATTGAGAATGTAAGTGAAATATATACAAAGTTATAGAAGCTTAAGTGTATTGTAAAGAAACGTAATGCATCAAACTTGCACTAAACTTAAGCCAAATGAATAAAACCCTTAAAATTGTAAATAAGCATCAATGGCTGGCATAAACATTCATTAAGGCCTTTTCCTTAGGATTTGTAATTCTTTTTTTAAGGTTTCCGGGTCTTTGGGTTCCTTAACAAGCTCAAAAACTCTTGAAACTTGGAACACATATCGGAGCCATTGGCCATTAGGGCCAGGCACAGGCTGGCACATGGGCGGGGCAGGGGAGATCAGTAGCGTTTCCTGGTACGGGGCACAAAAAGATATATCACACACATACACGCACCTCTACAAAACTTGGTATGTGTATCAGTCTTGTTAGCCTGAACATCCCTTAGCACTGCCCAAAAGGAAGTCTACCATTATGGATTTTCTAAAAAGTGCATGCCTTGAACTTTTAAACATTGAATATTCAAAATTGGTAAAATTATGGCAAAAATGGAAACAGGAAGTGTCTCATATCTTTTGCATTGAGTGATTTCATTCAAACTTGACCGGTTTTAGAGGCCAATGACATAGAGGTGGCTATTGTGAGTCACAGTAATAGTGCCACCAACTGGCAGAAGTTGCATGTCACTTTAAACAGCATTTAGGAGAGTCCTCTTAAGTTACTTCAAACTTAGTTAGAGAAAATGAGATATTGAAAATGATTGTTAATATCTCGAACAATGCTGCAGAGGCAATCAAATTATGGCAATAAATAGAACAATAAGTGTCTCATATGTTCTGCATTCATTGAATGATCTACATCAAATTTAGGAAATAGGTTTGGTGTTGTGGGCTGATCACAATGATGTGGCTATTGTTAATCAGTCACAGTTATAGCACCATTAATTGGCAGCAGGAAGTGTGTCACATACAAAAGACTTTTTTGTGTATGCCAGCTCTCAACACAAAATGTTGAACACAGATGCAAGGGTAAAACTATAAGCATTGTTTATTTGTATTTTAATTGTATTG
Organism: Chromobotia macracanthus; assembly: GCA_036877525.1. NCBI lineage: Eukaryota > Metazoa > Chordata > Actinopteri > Cypriniformes > Botiidae > Chromobotia > Chromobotia macracanthus. The sequence continues at coordinate 6,004,790 of JAZGTH010000001.1, read as the reverse complement.
TCTTTATTTGTTCTGTAGTTGTTTTTTGTTTTTTCCTTAAGAAATAAATATTGACTAATAAATTGATTACCACCCCTCATACCAGGTGACAAGATATTCTGTGTTGAACTACAAAGGATTTACAAGGCAAGGTGATGTTAATGGATGTGCTTTTTTGCCATCCTCATGTTTCTGTATGTGTACTTACTGCATGAAGTTCTATGTTACCATTTGTGATTAAAAATACTGTATGTATATTGTATTTAATATATCATCCTTTGTTGTGTATGGTAACAATACCTTATGGTTTATTAACATTAAAGTACTGCTGACTGTGCTGCCAGCAATTTACTGTAAATTTACACTATTTACAGTGATGAATATACTTCAGCCCCTCTGCTTCAAGGTATGCTGTACAGTGTATTCAGAGATGCTTTTCTACATACATTGGCTGAAACAGAAGTTTGAGTTAGCTGTTGCCCTTCTGAAAACTTTACCCAGTCTCACCATTGTTCTCAGATCTCTCCCATCAACAAGACATTTTTGCCCAGAAAACTGCCACTCACTGGATATTTTCTTTTTCTAAACATTTTCTGTAAGCCCTACAGATGGCTTTGCATTGTGTTGCTTCCACAGAATTAGAATTAATTATATATTTGCACATATTGTTGTTGTTTGTCCACTATTACACAATATAATGTTTGAATTACATTTAGAATCAAATAAATAACTTAAATTTAAAATAATCCCAAAAACTTTGTTCCGAGTCTTATCTTCATGGGTTTTGCGTATTACTTTGTGTGCTTGTTAACAGTGTCATCTGACTGCATCTTGTGTGCCCTTGTGTTTGCAAATCTACAAGTTTGCAAAGTAAGTCAAGTTCCCCCACAAAAACATTCAGTGGAAAGTGGAAAGAACTGTTTTAATCTTGAAAGACTGTCCAAGTCCTTTAGGAAATAAAGGCTTGGTACGCAATCCACTTTGTGCATTCACAAAGAATAGCTATTCTTTGGAGTAAAATAATCCACATGGAGAGCCAATCGCCATTGTCAAGCCAAACCAATGAATGCACAATTAACATGATTCATTTTGAAAATCAGGAGACAGAGTGCTTTTATTAGGTTATTTCCATTACTTTAATATATACCATGAGGATACAACAGCATGGATGCACAAAATGCATGCAGGTTTGAATGGGTACTTTAAAAAAAGAACTTGCAGTCCCGAAAGGGATGCCAGGTTGTTGCCGTAAGGTCATGCCAACAGCCTTAATCACAACCACCTTATCTGGCATTATCCTGTGCAAACTCTCCATTGGAAGCCTGGCATGGTATTTTGTACTGATGGTGCATGGGAACTACATGCTCCTTGTCGTAATAGAGAAGACAATAAACAAACGTTCCTGCTCTCCATCTGTCTGGGAACAAAATATAATCTTTGTTCAACTGAAAGGCCTATGGTTTCAGTGGAAAACATAACTTCCAGATCTATTCTACTGGTTCAAAACTAATTCAGTATTGTTTGGTGCTTTGCAAGAACTATGGTTTTGTTTCCTTACCCAGTTGAAGAAATACATAAAGAAAGAGGTCTAGATAGGTAAGATCCATAGGTGGATGTGATAGATTTAAACATGAGGACTACACCGCAAATATTCTTGAATTGGCACTTAACAGGGTGGGAACTGGAAGCCAATAAGGGATTATGACAAGTGTTAACACCCTGTGTTGTGTAACCTACTGTATATAATGGGTAGGATAACATAAAGAGCATCATTGCAAAACAAATGTGTTGAGTGCCAGCAATGTTGTTCACAAAGACATTGTTTCTAAACTATGTTGCATGTATTAATTATTGACATATATTCATATAAACAGAGATCTGCCTAACAACCATGTCATAAACACAAGAGATCAAGAGCAGTGATTAGAGACACATAGGTCTAGATTTACCACATGCAGAAAATACAGTACAAGATTGAATATAAAAGGTTAGTGACTAACAAAATGTCTTTTAACCTTAATCTAGGCATTAGGAGACAATGCTTGACCTTTATGTTGACCAATTTTCTATTGTAACTGTACCCTGATAATTCCTGTATAAAGGAACATAAAAAAACACCACATCTGCAAATTCCAATGAGGTCCTTAAATGAATGCCTATAACCCCCTTACACCCACCCACCCACTATGCGCACTTGCCTCAATAACATTTCTCACATTGTTTGTGTTATCTCCTAGCTGCTGCGGGGAGCTAGAAAGTTTATTCTGGATCCTGACAGGGTAAGATTCTTGGCATCCAAGTTGCCGAGTCGCCCTGGAGGGGGTGGCAGCCGTACTCACTCTTGCAGAAAGCAAGGGGATTAGTTTGCTCTATTTTGGTCCAACGGGTACCGCTACCTTACAACCCTGTAGGTATAGCTCATAAGCCGCTGCCATGTGGTGACGGCTTTGCAAGGCCTACTTTATTCACACCACTGAACAATTGGGAGACAAATGGGGATAGGTAACCAACTATTTCCCTCTTGATTTTGTTCATTATTAAGATAAGACCCCAAAACTGTATGAAAAACTGTCCTATAAGCACACTTATTAAATTCTAATGTACTCCACAATCTACATGATAAATGTCTGTATGACAAAACATAGCCAATTATGTAAACTCTTTCACGTAGTCTCAGTCTGAACACAGGCATATAGCAGGCCTTGTATCTCAGGGAACAGTATAAGACCCTAATTCAATATATGAACAAAGCAGGTGTGAATAGACAAGCACATTGTTAAAAGTTTTGTAATTGTAAAGATTTGTAGTCTGGACTACAATGACATACTTTCTAAAGACCATATGTTTTAAAAGGGCTTTGAAATTTCTGTTCATAAATCATAGTGTTGGTTTCAGATTCCTTAAATATGTTTTACATATCAATTACCTACCTAGTTCCCCTTCTTTCCCACAGAAATTCCTTGTAGCCCATTCTATATTTATTGATTCTGCAGTCTGCCTCAGCTGTAAGTGAATAACCGAAGTCTGAATACAACTGAAACGCTGAAAATTAGATCTTTTTTGGAGAATTGGAGAATATTGTGTAAAAAGAGCTAAAAGAACAGATAGCTGTTAATAACCTAAACAACCAGCCAACCAGTGGCAACAGCTTAGAAATTCTGGCAAATAAATAAAAGTCGGTGGGATATAGAAACATTGTGAAAATAAGGTAGGGACTACTGGAGTACTAAGACACAGGGAGCATTGACAGATCACCTGCCTGCATCACCCTTTAGACTGTTTGATTTGAAACTTATGCCTCTTTATCGCCATCTCAGTTTGAAACATAAAATTGCAAGTTACTTGCAGAGTTCCTTTCTTAATATGGATAACAAGTTTAAATTCTAAGCAACTGCTGTAAAAACAAGCTACAAACTTCTCACACACGACATAGTAGCAGGGTCTTCTTCATTCTGCTGAGGGACATGCAATAACCATGCAGATTAATTGTGTCAAGCTGTAATTTCAAACATTTGAACCAAACAGCTCAAATTATAAATCGTTATTATAACTTTACCAGGTAAGGTAAGAAGACAGTTCTGAACACTGATGTTTAATGTACTTGTTTGGTAACTGTTTTTAAATGCTGTTTTAAAGGGATACTTCATTCAAAATAAAAAAATTGTCATTGTTTTTCACCCTGTATCAAACCTGAATTATTTTTTCTATGAAACACAAAAAGAGAGGTTTTAAAGAATCGTACTGTTGCATTTTTCCATACAATCACATAAATGAGGACCGAGGCAATCAGTCCTAACCAAGCATGCCAAGCACCATTAAAGTATGCCCAAGTTGGCTTATACGACTTGCTTGCTATTTTCCAAGTTTATATCCCATTAATTTACTTGTTTGCTATATTCCAAGCAATAGTCCATATTGTCCATTTAAATAATTACATAAATTTCGTTGTGGTCCTTACACAATTGTATGACTTCAGAATACATAGACTATTCCATCACTTTGGATTATTTCTTGTGATATTATAAAAGTGCTTTTTGCATCTTTTTAAGTTGAAAGCCTCTATTCTATTCGTTGTAAAAGCATAGAAACAACAAGACCAACTGGTCTACAAGACCAACTATAAACTTCAATTCTTTTTTTTTGTGTTCCACCAGAGAAAGAAAGTCATACAGGTTTGGAACGTGCATTAAGGGTAAGTAATTAATGAAATAATTTTATTTTCTGGGTAAACAACCCCTATGTTTCTTATGTTAAAGTCCACTTATGTTAAATAGTAGTTTGCATGTAATTAAGTGCATCAATTACATTTTTTCAAATATGTCATGATATTGTAAGCCAGGCTCCTATCTTCTCTCTCTCTCTCCTTCTCCCTCACTTTCGCACACACATTACATTTACTGCAGAAAAGGGCCAAAATGCAAAGTCCATCTTGCTATCATTGTTATCATTGTCATTTATTCACCAGTTTATTTTTTCTCCCCAACTCATTTTCATCCACTTTTCATGTAAGGACTAATCTACTATTGGAGATTAAACACTTCAGAACAGAGACCTTCAGCTTGGTACAACACGCGCTTAATTAACAAGCTTAGAGGTATGAGAGGTATAACAAGTATGAGAGATAGAAAGACTCCAATAGATACTGTAGCGCTGAAAACAATCAATTATTTTATCTGGGATTTGATCAGACCATGTGCTGCTGTATTGGCACAATGAAACACAATTAAACACTGTATTGTTTATTAGGCACATACATTAAATGGTGTTCCAATTCATTTTTGTTTTCTCATCTGTATGAATAAACATTTAAGGCTATTGGTTTTGCTGTGTAGGTTTATGACTTCTGTCCACAACGTAAACAACGTAATATGCTTATTTTAGCAGTGTTTGCATGGAATTAAAAACAAAACACAACTCACTTAATGGCTTAAAATATTTCACTGCAACCAAAATATAAGCCCAAAGAAACCCGTTTCTTTTTAACAGCTAAAAGGAGCCATTAAAATTGGAAGAGAGAATTGTGCATTTCGTAGATCTCTTCCCCGACACAGTATGTTACTAACATATTATAAATGGTCACCCATTAAATAACTCACCGCTTACTTCCCGTGGCTCAGTGCTTCCTGTGGGCTCGCTGTCCACTTTTCGTCCACATCTCCCGAGCCCTTGAACCAGCTGCTCCAGTGGGAGATCCGAATCCGCCTTGGGATAACATCTTAGACCACTGGAGCATCTCGGTGTGTAAACGCCGCACAGCTCGCCCTCTTGGCGGGCGCAGACCGGACAGCAGCCGCAGCCCGGTTCGCGCACTATCTCCGCGCACGTCTCTGTGAGCATCGGGCAAGCCGCCTGGCGCTCCGCTGTGCAGCTCGGACAACGGAACACTATTTCTGAACGAGCGGCGCCGGGAAGAGTCACAAGTGCAAGCAGCAAGCAGCTACTTACGTATAAAAGCATCGTGTCTACGAATCCGCAAATCGCAGGACTAACTTACGCAGGTAGGCACAAATTGTACACGCAAACAGGTGAAGGCTAACTAGGGCTCTCGCGGGCTCTTATCAATGCTCATATGCCGCTGACATCATAGACGATGACAGGCGCGCCGCAGCTTTGTCAAACAAAACCTCAAAAGGGCTGCAGTGCCAGCGCGTTTGTTTGTAGTATGTTAGGCCCTGTGTCTATTTTTTTTTAACATACATAGATATTTTAGGTGTGTCGTTTTATATCCATATTTAGGTTGTCATTTAGGAATTGTAAAATTGCACTTTATAAATTTAGTAAAGCGAAAAGCCACGATAAGCCGTACGGGGTGCTTCATGTCAAAATGTCCTCACCGTGGTATAATCACAGTAACACACGGCCTTTTGTAATGACTATTCAAAGTTCCTTTCAACGTTGGTTTCGCATGGCTTGATGACATTTTTTTTACATCTGATTAAAATAAAACCTATAGTTTGGAAGAAAAGATCTTCATTAAGTTTGGAAATTTTGAGGAACGTCAACTTGTGCTAAACTCGAATACGTTTTTCGAGGACAAAGGTCACCAAATGTGTAAACAAATGTACTGAGATAGATGAAATTCCACTAATGTAAACTGTCCACTTTGGTCTGTTTGCTGGGTCAATGGTAATGTAAACGTTAGCTTGTATGTTTAGGTTAAAGTTATGCAGATACAAATTTGTAGTAGTTAATTCAGCTGTACAGAAAAACCTACTGAAAAACACTTTACAGAAGTGCTAAACAAACTTTACAACTTCACAGAAAATAATGCTTTAATGGCCATAATGAACATGACAAATGGATTGTGGCCAGGGAAAACACTACCTATGTGCAGGTGAAGAGTGAAAATACAGGTTCTCCTGTAGCTCAGTGGTAGAGCATTGTGTTAGCAGCGCAAGAGGTTGTGGGTTAGATTCCTAGGGAGCACATGTACTAAGAAAATGTATAACTTGAATGCACTGTAAGTCACTTTCGATAAAAGTGTCAGACTCAGCTGGAGGAGTACATCTTCCTCTGGCAAAGCACACAATACACAGGTGTATATATATGTGTATATTACAAACACGCACACACGTTATGTGCAAACATATGTGTGTATGTATATGTGTATTTATTTCATAAATGCTTACATGCATAATTAATGTATGTTAACTTAATTAATAATGAATAAGTATAACTTGATTCAATTATCATTGCGATTAATTATAATTAATACATTGTAGGCATAAATTCATTTAAAGTCCATTCTAAAATGACTGGAGTGATGGAGGCACTTGTCAGTAAGTGTCCCTCACTGAAAGGCTACAGGTTGTAGTTGGTGCTAGTTGGCTCAGTTATAGGGAATAAACAAAGTTTGTTGTAGTTATTACATTGTATTTAAGATTGTAAGAGTAGATTAATGCTAAAAGGTGTTCTTATGTCACAGTTGTCTATTATTACAAAAACCAAGGGATTAGGCTTACCATTCATGCTCCTGTTAACCCGTCCAGAGTGAAGAATCTGTGCTCTGTTCTCAGACAGATTAATCATTGGTAATTGAAGGATAAAGAAATAGCTGTCCATGTGAGACCTGTAACTGAAGTGGTTTTTGGAAATAAAGATTAAAAAATAGCTGAAGACTGGCCCCACATGGTTCATATAACCATGTCTCTGTACCTGGAGTTTGTACATCATCTGGGTTGGTGCTGGATAATGAGGGCTAGGGTACCTCCATCAAAAATATTTCTGAGTAAACAAATTAGATAAATTGCACTGTAACCATGATGCACATGTCCATATTGTACCCCACTACCTCACTGTCTGTTCTATAGCAGTAAGAACACTTCCCATTTAGCTAATATTAAATAAAGTATTTTCTACAACGAAAAATATTTTCAAAGGTTAGATATAATGGAAGAGGTAAAAAAATTCAAAAGGTTCATTTAGCACATTTATTCTCTTGTAAGAGGATACCCATTCTGTAACTCTTTCCACACAAAAGTGTGCAATTCAGAGGGATAGACAGACAGACAGAAGGCAGACAGATACATAGATATGACACTGCCATTAAAAATAAACAAGATTAAAAATCTTGATATTTTGCACTTGAATGAAAAGCTCTGGTGACAGCTATAACATTCTGTCGATCCACACTAAAACAGGTTCTAAGGGATCTAAAATCTTCTCTGTTTTATCATATTGACTTTTAGGTTAATGCACTAAAAGGGCCATTCTAGTAACCGTAATTTTTCTGTAAGTTTGCATTAGTTCTCCTAGTGCAATGTGGCTAGATTTCTTCCTATGCCTTCTTCTGCCATCAGATCCAGGCATAAACATGGATCTGCTAATGTCTGAATTTTATGTGACTGAGAATGTTATTTTGCTAATTTTAACCTGGCTTTCTTATTCTTTAAGCTGTTGAATGGCAAAAGTTATAACTGGTAATTCTAAGGCTATTTTGATACATTTTCTTGATTTTACTCACAAGTATCCTGTACAGTCTGCTGGTTGTTTGCTTTGGCCTGCCTGTGCACTCATTTTCACAGTATACCAGCTGTGGAGGATGGAATTTTTTTTTTTGCTGGTATAAATATAATAGAGAGATTTCCTTCACACATTGCTTTTTTTTTGCTTGTTAATAGAATGGACAGATTTTCTTCACGTAATATAAAAATCTAGTTTTCTGTTTTATTGGTGCGACACAATTTCTCAAATGCCCAATGTTAACGCAGGAGGGCGCGCTTAGGTAAATTTTCAATTGTTTGGCTTCTTAGGGCCGCCATATCTGTATTTCAAGAAGCAAGATCACATGGCCGTATTCAATCTGTCAACAAACGTGAAACGGAGGCAAAGAAATGAGCTAATGCCGTGAAACCTGAACCATTTATATCATTAATTGTGCCTACGGATTACACACTTTCTGAAAACTAAGGTATGTTTTACGGCATTTTATCAGAACAGATGCTAATATCTTGATGCTGGTTGGACACAGGAAGTGTTGCTTAGTTGTGTTCAGTTTACAAGGTGACAAAAGCATTGGTGTTTTTGACATTTAATGGGAATATTGTTAGCAGATGACAGGTCCCTCCAGACGCATTATTATTTTTACTAATGATGAACATCAGTGTTGATACCAGAATTTTTGTAAACATTTTGTTTGTTTGTTTGTTTTGTTTAGTTTGACAGTTCAACTATCAGCACAACAGACATAAGGAAAACATACATACACCTACACGATAAAGTACACAGCTAACACAGAACGTTCCCTTAACGATCCCATACGTTCCAGGAATGTTCCCTTGTAAAGATTTATAACTATACGTTCCCACAATGTTTTAGGAAGGTTTTTGATAAAAAAAGAGAACCTATACATAACGTCCTGTATAGGTTCCCTTTAAGCTATCAAAGGACAAAGCCAACATACTGTTGTAGTGTGTAAGCTTAGTGGTGTTTTCAAAGCGGTCGTGGGGCTAAAAATTCTATAGACTTACCATTGGGCTAAATGTTGTGACGTCATTGCCCGCACCAGAATATCGCCGAGACCTGGGGTTGGGCTCATATTGCTTAGCTTAGCAAGCAGCAACAAATGGTAACATTACAACTTAATTGCCATGCCCTAACAACCAGTTACAGTACTCTAGCAACCGCCCCATAGACTTGCTTTAAAAAAATCAAATAGACTTAACAGATTTTGTGATGTTATAGCTTTGCATCAGATGCAGGCTTATTTCGCTCAACTTGGCAATCAGCAAAGAATGGTAACATTTTAAACTTTATAGGCAGCTATGCTCACCACTACACCACCAATGTAGCCATGTCTGTATTATGTTAAAATGTGTTAGCATCATGCCAGTTGATGCTAAAACATGTTAGCATCATGTTATTCAATGTTAAGTAATGCTAACATGTATTAGCATTATGCTCATTAATATTAAAATGTGCTAGCATCACGTTAAATGTGCTAACATCATTCTAAAATGTGTCATATTTATATGTGATAGCATCATGATAATTTGTTGCTAAATCATGCTAGCAACATGTTGTTAACATTGTTAACATGTTCAATCATGTTAACAATGCCTTGCAACTGTATACCAACAGTCTACCAACCACCATAAGTACCATAGCAACCACTAACCAACACACTCTCAACCACATATCAACACCCTACCAACCACCTTGAGTACCTTAGCAACCACCCAGGGTACCCTAGCAACTGCATTGCAACACCTTAGCAACCACCCCAGCTGCTTTAGCGACAGTCTAGGAACCACCCCAAGCTCCTTAGCAACACCCTAGCAACCACCATCATGATAAAATGTCATGCTAATTAATGCATGTTCTGTGTTCTAATCTGTTCTGTGTATCTAAAAACAGTGAGCCCGCTAAACTGAAGTGGTAAGACAAGAATCTTATGTTAGCCTAAAGTTAAATGTGTATTCATCTGTCAGTAGTCTTAGAGTCATTGGTTATTTATATAATTTACTTCAATATTTAAATACTATGTCTGTTGTTAAGATACAGTGTATTACAGTACAGGTACAGTGTTGTTTTAGTAATGGTTGTTTTAGTAACCATTTAGTAATGGTTGTTTTAGTAATGGTAAGGTACAGGTACAATATCCAAGAGTATACAGTGTTGTATACTCTTGGATATTTTCATTTGTACAGCTACTTTGTAACAGTGTGCCACTGTGAAAAGCGCTATATAAATAAATTGAACTTGAACTTGTTAAGGTACAGGTACAGTGTGTTTTAGTAATGGTAGACTTTGTTATTATTGATAAAGGTTTAAATGGATGTTGCTACAGTAATGGAAAAAATATTTTTTAAACAAAAAATTAAATAAAATATATTTATGTAATCCTCCATATGCAAGGGATGATATGTTTGACATTTTTTAATAAGATTAGATAAACAATAAATAAAAACACAATATAGGAGTGGTGCAGAGGGGATCCCAAGTATAGTACCAATGGTATAGAGGTTAGGGTTAGTTTTTGGGTCTGCAAAGGTTAGCTTTTGTTTCCCAGAACATTCAGGGAATGTTAGTTTTTGGTTCTGTAAAGGTTAGTTTTTGGTTTTAGGGGTGTTAGTTTTTGCTCCCCAGAGTGTTGTCTTTCCGTAAAGAAAATGTCCCTGGCAAACCAAAAACAAACCTAAATAACTAATGTTATGGAAACCAAATACTAACATTTCCAAAACAGCCTAGGAGCCAAAAATTGTTAGCTGGGTTAGCAACTTGTAAAACCTACCCTTTTCAAGAGGTAACCATTCTGGAGAGTACCTGAGTATGAGGATTATCTCTGGTACCTTTTTGATAAAGTTAGATTTAGAAAATATTTAAAATGTGTTTAAAATAATTTTCCACTTATAACCACATATTTATACTGTTAATGCAATGTTTAATTTCTTTCTAGGATGTCATCTGCCCACGCTTGTCAGTCAACACTTGTGCACAGACTTGCCACATTACTGCGAAATAATGGTATAGTACCAATAGTTTTGTGCAAGAACTATTATTTGTTGTTTATTTACAGTTCTTTATTTTTAATTCAAATAGAAATGTATTTAATTCGCTTTGTGGTCATTTTAGTTCTTGTTTAGAAGCAGCATTTGTAAAAAGCAGACTTCATATCAAGCAGATCTGCAGATGTGCAAGATCTAGTGGAGATCATTCTCCTATGCTGGTTGACTGCATCATTCAGAGAAAAACATCTCTCTCTTTGTAACTCGCACTGCATGGACAACAAAGACAAGGGAAGCAATGTGGATAAAGCAAATTAAAGTTATATAAACAACGTTAGTAGAAAAGTAAACTTCTTGAAGAGGAAGAATAAGTCTGCTCTAAAATAATTTAATACACACTTTTAAAGCGATTGTTGTCTTCAGACATCAGCTGTTTAGCTGTGTACTGCAAATGCTGCCAGTTTGAAAGCACAATGTGTTCCGGATTGTGAGAACTCTGTCTTCTTGCTGCATGCATGTGCTCTATTAAGCAGCTGTTCCCTTTTGAGTACAGTTCACTCGACATTGCGTCAGTAGCTGATGCTATTGGAAATCTCCCTCTCTTCAAGAATCCTGAAATCTTACTGAATAACACCAGTAATATTTCTGGACAATGTTGGCAGAGATATGTGAATGATGCAAATGTATCCCAAGCAATGTGTTGCGTGACAACATTACCTCAGAATATTTTCTTTTGCCCACGACTTGGATTATTGCCACTGTGACTTTCGCACTGCTGATGGATTCTTTCATCTGTCTGTTCTCTGTGTGGGAGTCTGATCAAGGCTTCATCGTTGATCACTTAATTGAGGCACAGAAATGGTTGAGAGCTATAAGCCACTTTCTGCTGAGGTGCTTCTCTCACGCACCTGTGATGAATTGCTCTTTGTTTGCTTCCTGCTTATCTCAGAGACCATCAAAGCAGCCCTCCGTCTTGATGCCATCTTGCACTGCTAGACCTGGGCCTGATGTGAGGCAGAAGCAAAGGGCAAGGCCTTCAAGGAAGCGTTTGTTTGTCTGCTGCAGCCAAGCCATCATCCTGGCGGGATTGTTGGAAGAAAAAGGAAGGTGCACACCGATGCACTGGTCTGTAAGTGCCATGTTTTGTCTCATACCCCCTGTTCCCACATAGGCAATAAAGACAATGTTATGGTGTTCATTGTTCAGATATATGTTTGGTATGTTCCTCCTGCCCTCACAATGCCCATTTTCAGTGCGCACTCTAATACTGCGGAGGAACATCATCCAAAGCATTTCCGTCAGTCACCCCCTTTTCCTGTCACCTTCGCAGAAGAAGATCTTCAACCACCTTTCGCTGTGGTGTAGGCCACTTTCAGTCGGTGGGGTTGATGAGGATGATTTCATCTCTCCTTCGGCATCAGATCGGGATTTTCGGGATGGGACTGCCCCTGACTTGGAAACCCTGCCGCTCTTCAAGATGAGCTCATCAGAGTTCTGTCTAATGTTGTGGAGGAGCTTGACCTCAAGTGGAGTGCTCCAGAGAAGCTTGCCAGAAGCAAACTGGATTCTTGGTACCTCCAATCGGGCTGCAGCTTTGATGCTCTGAAAAAGATGACACCTTTCTTCCATATATCCACAAACAACTCGGGAAGATGTGATCTGTGCCCCAGTCGGCTCACGTCCACTCTTCTGGGATGTCTATCTTCTCAAAAGTAGAGGCAGAAGCCCACAGATATGCCCACATACCTCCCATCGAGGAGACGTCACTGCACAACTCTGCCCCTACTCCTCCACATTCCGGCGCGGACTGTGGTCTACCGTCTAAGCCCTGCAGGCTCACACTTCACCTCGCTGACAAAGCATACTGCTCCTCTGATGAGGTGGCTTCAGCCCTGCACACTATAGCGGTATTGCAGGTCTTTCAAGCCAAGCTGCTGCAGTCCATAGATGGAGGTGCCGTGCACCCAGAGACCGTCAGAGATCTTCTTGCAGTTACCGACTTTGCCCTGATAGCTACAAAGCGCATGGTGCATCGGCTGTGCAATGGGATTTATGGTCGTGCTTTATTGTCATCTGTGGCTGACACTGTCTGACATCAGAGTCTGACAGGAAAGCCCTCCTCAATGCATCAGTGACTCCTTCTGGCCTCTTCGGTGATACTTTGAATTCAGTAGTTCGCTGAGGCAGAGAAATGGTCAAGAGCTATAAACCACTTTCTGCCGAGGTGCTCCTCTCACACACCTGTGAGGAATCACTCTTTGTCCCCTTCCTGCTCATCTCAGAAATCATAAAAGCAGCCCACCACCTCATCTCGCACTGCCAGACCCAGGCCTGATGTGAGGCCGAAGCAGTGGGCAAGGCCTTCAAGGAAGAGCTGTGCTCACAGGAATGACCACTGAGGTGATAGCTTGTCATGGTGTTCATTGTTCAAGTATATGTTTAATGAAAAACACCTTAAGAAAAGCAACACTTTTAAACATACACTTTCAGACAGTGAAAAGGTAGGCAAAGAAATAACTTGTGAAAATTTTCAGATTTAGGTCTCAACATAACACTGCAGTCATCAAGCCGAATTGAATGCAATCAGCGTTGATGGAAAGTGCTTTAAAGTCCCCTATGCGCTTGACAGAGGCTATGGCGAGCAGCAGAAACTCTCTAAAAGCAACCAATGTTAAGGGCTCAAACATTCAAGACCAATCCCAAGTCCCAGAGACCAATGCCAAACTCTGACCAGAGACCCGATGCTCAGGTGCCCTCACAAACAGCTTCTTAGCCTGTGATCAACGCATCTGTTGTCACGACTATGCACCTGGTTACCAGCTTCAGGGGGACCCCACAGCTATATAGCCCAGGGTACTGCCACAGTTTCAGTGCACACATGCAGCTGTGAGTGTCCATGAAGCACGTGCAGCCCAAGGTCCACGTCCTCCGTGAGATGCGGGCTCTCTGCCACAATTGCAGAATGCACTGTCCATGCCTGAAAAGGCGTGAAGCTGAATAGATGTTCTCTATATGCTCCTGTGAAAGATGGGCTTGCATCAAGACCAACTCCGAATCCATTATCGATTGGCACAGACTGGCATGTATCAATATACAGTGACCCAGTGATAGAGCCTCTGCTTTGTGACGGGTCGCCCTTTGGCACAGCCACCATAGTCGAATAGCTGGTCAGACATTCCGCCGTGCTCCCTGCTCAGATTGCCTGTCCCGTGCGTTTGGTGATAGATTCTGAGGTAAAGTCGTGATGCAGCACATTATATATTGCTCAGCATACCCTTCAGTATTGGCATGTGATTTGTATATCTCCACCGACACTGGCCAGAAATTTTTGCTGCCATTTTTCAATAGCATTGCAGGATTCTTGAAGAGAAGGAAATTCCCCAGCTACGCTTGCTCCCATCTATCAGGGAACCAAGGTTACGATAGTAACCAGAGATGTTATGAAATTCAGCAACTTTCCTGTATAAAAATACAGCTTGTTGCATCTGAGTGTGGCGTTTTGTAATGTGGGGCTAACAGAAACAAACTTTTAAGTAATTCACAGACTCAACCTTGTAAGTAAATGCAGTTGTTGGACACTGACAGTCTAAATGTTGCCAAATGCACATCGCTCACTCAGATAAGGATGTAAGTATATTAATGGATGAGATATTTAAATCTTTGTTTACAGTTCTTTCCCCTTTCTGTTACGATTTTGACTGAGATGGACAGTAATTATGTTCTGTCTTTTTATATGGAACTAGCATTGTTTTTGTTCCATTATTTTCAGTCATTTAAAAAGTGATAAGTAAATGATATGTGAGTAAAAGAAAAAAAATGTCTGACAGTTGCTGGTTGGGTGTGTGTATGTGTGTGGGGAGGGCGTGTGTATGTGTGTGGGGAGGTCGTCATTGTGTACTTTGGCTCAAAAGGGAGACCCACTGTCTTTGACATTGAAAACGTCTGTTTTAGTAAATGAATTATTTTAATATTTAAATTGTTTTTATTTTAATGGAGAAGGTTGGTGTGTGAATGACACTAAAAGGCCTTTTTACTTTCCGAAGAGTAATCTTCCAGGGTGCAGAAGACTTGGGAAAAATGTGGTTATGTTGATAATAAAGGAAATAAAAAGTCATGCAGACTTTAAATGGTTAAAGATTAAAGCTGCCAGTCAATTCTCTTTCTTAATGCTGACATATTAGTAAAATTATGGATGCTGTCTGTCTAGGTGACTCAGTGCTGGATGGTTCCAGTACTCTCACCCTGCAAGTAGGATGTTTGCAGCACCTGACACAACTCTTTGAGCAGCACCTTCACTCACGCACACATCAGCATGGTTTCCTGGCTCTGCCATCCCACCCAGCAGACACTGCATCCCTGCTGGAGGTCCAGTTTCTTTTTGATATGTTGCAGAAGACAGTGTTACTTAAGGTATTGCTCTGAGGATAAACGGTTTATTTTTGATAGTGTAAAGAATGTTAATATTTATATTAGTAGTTTTTGTCGTTTTATATATGCATAAACATATACATAAACATATATAAAACATATACATAAACATACATACATAATAATAATACATACATATATATATATATATATATATATATATATATATATATATATATATATATATATATATATACATATTATATATATATATATATATATATATATATATATATATATATATATATATATATATATATATATATATATATATATATATATATATATATAGCACTCACACACAAGATATAGTAGCCAGACCTTCTTTCCGTTTACGGGCGTGACATAACCATGCAAACAAATGACGTCAAACTGACAATTCCCCTGAAGTTAGACATAATTTTTGAACACTGATCTGTAAATGTACTTGCATAGTTGCACTTGAATAATTTAAATTGTTATTCATTTTTAACCAAAAAAGTTTTGAATTGCATTTTTCAGAGCCAGATTTCAATACACTGAGCTGTCATTCTAATGGTTTGATAATGTGTGTCCGTAAACAGCTTGTTAACCCACCTGGTGTCAAACTTAAGTCTGTTGTGAAAATCTTCCCCTTCAAGTCCCTCAAACACTTACAGGTATTTCAGAACAAATGTTCCCTAATCAACACAAATATTTTTATACATAATTGTGTCATAAATATTGTCCTAAATGTACTTTTTTTGTTTGGCTGTCTGTTCAGCTTAAGCGTATTCCTCCCCATTGTCTTGAGGGTCTGAGGGGAGTGTATTCTCAGCTGGAAGTCTTTACTTGTTCAAAAAGCCTCAACTCACTAGAGGTACTTTGATATATAAGCAGTGGTACAGTGATTTAAGACTCAAGTCAACCATGTACAAAAAAGTGTATGTGTGTGGAACAGGAGATTCTTTCTCTGTGTGGAGGAGATCTAAGCTCTGGATTGCCCTGGTTAGAACTTCATACCCTTAATTTCAGTTACAATTCTATTTCCTGTCTCGACAAGTCGCTAGTAAGACATTCCTTGTTTTAAACTTTGAATTGAGTAAAATAGTTGAAACTAGATAATTGATATTGGATTCAGTGTGCAATATTTTCTGAATCATTTAGAGCCTGTTAAACATACTGAAGTGGCTTGACTTGAGCCATAACAAGATCCAAAACTGTGCTGAGTTCTTAAAGGTAGGCTGTTTGTGTAGTTTGCATTTCTTGCTCATTAGAAATGACCTTCCATTTTAGAGCTTTATAAATATATTGGAGAGTGAATTATATGTAGATTGAATTTCTCTATCTGTCTTCTTCAAGCCACTTACGGAACTTGAGCATCTGAATTTGGCCTATAATAATCTTCAGAGATCACCAGTTCTGAGCCTGAGTGCCCAAGCCAAACTCACCACCTTGATCATTAGAAACAATGAGCTAGAAACCATCAATGGTGAGTTTTCTGGCCATTAAAATACATACTGCCTACAGCCTAAGATTATATTTTTGTGCTGAGCAACCATTACTATACTATTGTTTGATAATTGGTTCCTTGCCACTGTTGCCCTGTTGGCTTGCTTAGTGGGAGACTGCTGACATCTAACTTAGCTTAGGATTTTGTAAAATGTTAATATTGCTGCTAGCAGTATTCTCCTTCATTGTGTAATTTTCAGGTATTTTATTGTATATATTTTGTGTATGTATGTATTTTACTTTTGTGTGTTGTGTGTTTTATGGTACTGTTGCAAATCCCTTATACTCCTGTCCCATAAGATGTTATCTCCTATATGCCATGTCCATGTAAGATGGAACAGCATATCTTGCTTAATGATTTTGTAGTTTTATTGGTTCAGTCAACCCTTTATTCATAAACCTACTATAAACCTAGTCTAATTAATTAATATACATCTTATCCATATTATTTGCAATAATACTATGTATTCTGTGTTGAACATGTCTGACATTTGTTCTGTGTTTTATTATTATTATTATTCTTTTTTTATTATACATAAAGCTGCTTTGAAGCAGTGTTATGTTATAACAAGCACTGGTTCAGATGTAACATACATAACAGTAACATAATTATTTTATACATTTACTCTGAAATAGTTAAAATAAAATGTTATTTTACTTATAAATGCATTTCCTTTAAATAACTTGCAGGGGTGGAGCAGTTGTCATCTCTTCAATTTCTTGACTTGGCATACAATCTTCTTATGGAGCATTCTCAGCTAGTGCCTTTATCTGTTCTTTATAATCTCAATACAGTAAGATACAGGCCCACAATGACACACTGACAAATGCAGTTGCTGTACTTTTGCAGTCTTTCCTATGGCAACCTATGTTTTTTTCTGTGTATGTTTTATTTTCAGTTAAATTTGGAAGGGAACCCTTTGTATTATCAGAAGACACACAGAGAATCAACGATCTGTCACCTCTCCCCACAAGCTGCTTTGAAAGAAGTGAGTTTTCATTGTTTAAGAATGTACACTGTTCATAATTTGCTTTACTCAAAGTCAGCAAATTAATCTGTCCATGTAACTTTGAAATGTGACCTTTGCTAACCTGGTGAGGAGTGAACACACACACCCAGAGCAGTGGGCAGCACTGCAGCGCCCGGGAAGCAACTGGAAAGGAGCCCTGCTCAAAGGCATCCTATTTGTTTTCATGCCGGCAGTTGAACCTGCAATCTTTGGGTTACACATCCGACTCATCTTTAGGCCACAACTGCCCCAGAAAACACTTGGAGTTGCTGGGGCATAAACCCATGATGTATGAGGTTCTGACTGGTTGACAAAGGTGTGCATTATTTTTCAGGAAACGCAAACCTATAAAGTAGTTCCAGACCTACTACTTTACCTCTACTGTATTACACTTCCATATCACCTTGCCAAGTTATCTGCTTGCCATAATATTTGCCAAGTTTGTTGACAATCCCATAAATCCTCTAGGAGGAATATTTCAAAATTCAGAGCCTGGAATTATCAGGTTATCAAATTCACATACAATCCAAAATGGCTGACTTCCTGTTGGGCAGAGCTAATGAATGTAATTTAAAAAAATGTCTGGCTTGATAAGAACAATACAGTGTACAAAGATTGGTGATTGTAGGCAATAACCTCATCACTTTAGTCAAAAGGGGCACTACAGAGCCTTATAGTCTTTGTAGTGCAGGCACGATAATTTTATAGTTTGACACTTTACCATGGCATCATGATTTAAAATATCACAAATCCTTTCAGAACTTGAAGTTTGAAGTGACTTGGCTAAATATAAGTGGTCTCTTTTTAACTCTGTTTTAGGTGTAACACACTTCCTTTTGCCAGTTGGGGTGTTATGACTGACTCACAATAGCCACCTCTGTCATAAGTCTCTAGGACCAAACATACAGTTCAGATTTTAACAAAATTACTCAGTTTAAACAGCAGATATGAGCCACTTCCTGTTTCCATTTTTGCCATCAATTTATTGCCTTACCATGGTAACACCGTTCTTGCATCTTCAAAGTCTTCGTATAATGGCCAACTTCCTGTTGGGCGGAGTTAATGATTGTAATTGTGAAAGCTGTCCGGCTTGATGAGAACAATACATGTACCAAGACTGGTGACTGCAGGTAAAACTAACCCCATCACTTTAACCCATGTCCAAGCTTTCTTTGTCTAAACATGTCTAAACGGCTGATCAGTATGGTGTGTGCTGCAAACTTCATGCCATCTTAAGAGCCTTAGATATCCAGTTATCTTCTAAAAATCTAGTTTTAAAGTTTGATATGTTACCATGGCAACATAATTTAAGATCTCAAATCCTTCTAGGTCTTTACATCAGCCATGACTTCCTGTTTCCCATTTTTCACCATAACTTTACTGCCTTCCAGTGGCAACATTGTTTGAAATATTAAAAATCCCTTCACAGTTTTCCATCTTCAGTGTCTTGGCATGATGATCACCAGGTTTGGTGACAGTCGCATGAGATCCTTAGGTGCATTTAAAAGTTAATGGCATGCTTTTTTTTAGAAGGAATTTTTTTTAGACAAAAAGATTTATCTCGAACTTGTTGCCATGGCGGGACCATAAAATTATGGCAAAAATTGGGAAACAGGAAGTCTTTAATATCTACAGCACGCATTTAGCGATTTACATCAAACTTGGGAAATATGTTTATTGTGGTGGACTGATGACATTGACATGACTACTGTGAGTTACAGTTATAGCGCTACCAACTGGCAGCAGGAAGTGTGTCACGTACAAAAGACTTAGTCCTCAATTGTTTTCAAAATTAAATGCACGTGACAACTCTGCATCATTTTCTGAGAAGCACCAGGTGGCGATGGTGCCATAGTGCTTGGGCCCGCTGTTTGAAGTTATTTTATTTTTTCATAAAGTTTTCAGTGCCTTTGGGTTCCTTAACATGTTCACAAACTGAAACTTGGCACACACGTCACAGTCATCAACCATTAGGGCCAGGCTAAGGCTGGCACATGGGTGGGGCAAAGGGGCTCGGTAGCACCCCTGGTACAGGGCAAAAAAGATGGTGCATATATTATACATGCACACCCCTATACAAAACTTGGTCATGTCAACCCCAACAACTTTCGCTCTAACATCCCTAAGCACCGTGCAACAGGAAGTCTGCCATTTTGGATTTTCTGAAAAGTGCATGCTGTGAACCTTTAAATACTCCTCCTAGGTATTTTGTGTGATTTTCACCAAACTTGGTGAGCATCATGCCAAGACATTAAAGATTCAAATTGTTAAAGGATTTTTGACATCTCAGACAGTGTTGCCATGGTGGGACCATAAATTGTGGCGAAAAAGGAGAAACAGGATGTCTCTAATATCTACAGCACGCAGTGAGCAATTTACATGAAACATGGCATATGTGTTTATTGTTGTGGGCTGATGACATTGACATGACTACTGTGAGTCACGGCATGGCCGTAGTGCCACCACCTGGCAACAGGAAGTGCTTCACTTTAAAAAACAAACTTTAAAAAGTTAATTTACATTGAGCCAAGTCACTTCAGACTTTGTCAGAATAATGTAGAGACAAAGATTATATGAAGTTCTAAAAGTATTTGTAATATGTTAAATATTGTTGCCATGGCAACGTGTCAAACTTTAAAACCACATTCATATGTATTTGAGGCACTTAACTTGCTTGAAATGGCATGAAATTTCGCACACATCTTAGTCGTCAGCCATTAGGTGTGGGCAAAAGCTTGGACATGGGTATGTCTTTTAACTAAAATGATGGGGTTAGTTTTGCCTATGGTCACCAGACTTGGTACATGTATTGTTCTTATCAAGTTGGACAACTTTCAAAATTACATTCATTAGCTCCGCCAGCAGGAAGTAATTTTCAATCAAAAGTGGGTTTTCTGACAGTTATTAAAATTAAATAACAAAATTAAATACTTCTCCTAATAAGGGGGTTTATGGGATTGTCACCAAATTTGGTAAATATTATACAGAGACATTGAAGATGCGGTGTTGCCATGGTGAGGCAATAAATTAATGGCAAAAACTTAAAACTGGTTGTGGTTCATATCTGCTGTGTGAGTTGAGTGATTTTGTTGTGTGAATGTAAATTTACCCAAGTCGCTTCATACTTGGCCAGAAAAAAGAAGACATTAAAATACTAAACTGTAAATGGATTTTTGATATCTCGAATGGTGTTAACATGGCAGGACAATCAATTTAAGGCAATAAATAAAACAGTAAGTGTCTCATATCGTCTGCATGCATTTAGTGATCTACATCAAACTTAAGAAATATGTTTGGTGTTGTAGGCTGATTACAATGATGTTGCTGTTGTGAGTCACAGTCACATATGCCACCAATTGGGAGCAGAAGTGCCCACTGTGCATCAAAAGTACCATAGTACTTGGGCCTGACTGCTTACAGCCATATTTACTGCATTATTTTCTAATAATCCAACAGCCTGTCGTCAGTTATTCCTTGCATATCGTGTAGTATGCGTAAAAACCTAAGCTAGTGCTTAGTGACCATCCACCCAAAAACAGCACCAATTTTTGTGTTTTAAATTATGGATTAGAGATTTAAGCGTCTTGCCACAGTTGAATTTAGGCTGTTTATATACAGCTTTGGAAAAAATTGAGGGACCACTGCAAAATGATCAGTTTCTCTGGTTTATAGGTAGTGTTTAAATAAAATGAACATGTTTGTTTATTCTATAAACTATTGACATCATCTCTCTTAAATTCCAAATAAACATATTATCATTTAGAGCATTTATTTGCAGAAAGTGAACTGTGGTCTAACAAAAAAATGCAGTGTTTTCAGACCTTAAATAATGCAAAGAAAACTGGTTCATACTAATTTGTAAACAACACAATACTAATGTTTTAACTTAGGATGAGTTCAGAAATCAATTTTTGTTGGAATAACTGCAGTTTTTAATCACATCTTTCATGCATTCTTAGCATGCTCTCCACTCACATTGCTGTTAGGTGATTTTATACCACTCCTGGCGCAAAAATTCAAGTCTGGAGATTGGGCTGGCCATGGCAGGGTCTTGATCTGGTAATCCTCCAACCAAATCCTGACTGAACTGGTTGTGCGTCATGGAACATAGTCCTGCTTGAAAACCAATCCTCAGAGTTGTCATCCATTTGATGTGATCCTACAGTTTTTGACTGACATTTGAATGAGTTGGTGGTCATCTTGTTCAGTGGAGAGTCGTTTTCACCCTCTACTGGTCAGTAGTTTAGTTGTCCCCAATGTCTGCAGCTTGACCTTCTTCTTATGAACTGCTGTATTTGAAATTTTAAGGATGGAAGCAACCTGACACTCACTGTATCCATCTGCTAGTAAAGCCAGAATTCTTTTCCTCACTCAAAACTTTTTAACTCTTTTGGCATGGTCAACAGTTATTATTTGATTTCATTTACTTTTGAGGTTTTACTAGCACTGTTTTTACCATCCCACTGGTCCTGTTCCAAGAGGATAGTGATGACCACAACTGTGTTTTCTTTACTTTTCCTCATTAAATAATATTTGGTTCAGGTGATCAGTACTTACAGTACTTACCTATTACTGATTCCGCTACTTTCACTTCTAAAACATTTTACTATCAGATCAGAATGTGGCACCTGATTACTCTGGATGAATTTCTAATGAATTATTTAATCAGTACTTCACTAAGCAGAATGACATGTGCCTGTGTTGGAATTCAGCAGACACTGGAATGGAATGGCTGCCAAATGTAGAGATGCTGATTTAAGGAAAAATAGGGGTGGTCTCTTTATTTTTTCCAGATCTGTGTATTAGGCTCTTTATATAAATACAGACTGATGATGGTGTGATCAAGGCTCTGTGGGGCCCATACCACCTTTGCAGAACTCCCTGCTTTTTGCTAAAGATAATTCTTTATCACTTGAAAGTCTCATATTGATTTTTCCTACTGACAAACCAGCAGAAGATATAAAATATCTAACCATCTTAAGACTTGCTAAGAAAGAACTGATGTGTCCAAGTCATTTTTAAGTCACAGACAGTCTCTGTATTGCTCCATAGAATTGGATTGGATTCTATGAAGTAGCATTTGTATATCTGTGTCCATGTTTACCATTGTATGTTTGCTTGTTGATGTCTTGATTGTTACTCTTACTGTTCTTACATACCTTTAAAAGTTGTAAGATTCATTTTTATCATGTTTCTGTTCCAGTTCCAACTTGATGGCACCACTCTGTCGCCATCTGATCTGGCGGTAGGTATTAAACGCTAATGTGCCATCTCAGGTCTTCTGCCTTTTTTGTTTCACATGTGATTCTTGCTGGATTGAGTCATACAAATCCACTATTACTTTATTATTTAGTGAAACCTCAGTATGGCTGCAGGCATGCCTTAACATCACATATGAGAGGTGGAGCTGTTTTGTAAGCACCTTTTCACCTTAAATTTTCAGGGAGTTTTTCTCACCATAGTAACACTTATAAAACAGTGCACTGCAAGCCAAGGCAATGCGTACAAGCCTAAAAAAAATGTAGGGTCATTTAAGGTATCAAGACTGTAGTGATTTATGCATGTTAGTTTTGCTACAAGACTATTCATAAAGGTGCACTAAGCAGGATTTTCCAAAAAAAAATCCCTCTTAATCATTACTTATGATACACAAGAAAGGTATGGTGGTGTTTGTGTCTACAGAAACACTGTCCTCTGCCTGTACTGTTATTGGGTTGCTTAAGACATTTCTGGGAGGGAACGTTTGGCCAGTGGATGTACAGCCCCCAACCAATAATGATTGCAGATGAGGGCAGGGGGATGTTTGAATGTTTACAAACAGTAATTTAAAATCCAGCATGGTGCACCTTTAAATGCTGTATTTTGGTTAAAATAAACAACACTCATGCATTGTATGCTGACACATCAGATCTAAAAGATACAAAACTCATTTAACAGTAGTAGTTGTTTATTTTACACTTAATGGATACTGATATTGAAGTTTAGCTGATAGTATTATTCTCAACCAATCTTTATTTCACTTCACTTGTTTTTATCCTGTGGTACTTTAGGTCTTACCTAAATCTAGACAACTGGTTGGTCGGATTTATCGCACTCAACAGATGGCACCTGTGTTACCTGATCAGGGCGGTTCGGAAGTGTCTACAGGAAGTGGGGACATGACTTGCAGTGTGACTGCGAGCATATCAGGAGTGACCCAAGTCCGTAAGAGGAAACACAGAGTAAGTTTACATTTCAGATTTGCTCATTGCTTTTGTAGGCCACTGATGATCCAGTATTAAAATGTTTTAGAAGTGAAAGTAGTGGAATGAGTAAGTGTTTTGTAGTGATTTGAAGCCATCATTACCATTTTGGTTGCCTAAGCTGTGGTGTGATATAAAGCTTTTTTTGGCATTTGCAGAACAAAGTAAAGGTGAGGAGAGCCAGCATTTCAGAGCCCAGTGACACAGACCATGAGCTTACAGGGCAGTCTGCTTTAAAGGGTGGGTGCTGAACTATTAAGCAAACCATAAATCCTCACAGAAAATTTCATTGTACTGTTTTTTGACTATCAATAAGCTTTGTCATTAGTGTCCTTAGACAAAATGTGTTAAAAGTGTTTAAAAGCTAGGGCTGGGTATTGCTACCAATTTGGTAGTTTGAATATATAGTTAGATTTTGATTAATTACCAATATTTCATTAAAACTGTTTTGCAGCCATAATTTAATCATTGGTGCCATCTGTTGTAAAGTGAGTGAAATCTGACTAACCAGTTGTCTAGATTAAAAGTATTTTTGGTTCATTTTGAAACTGTGGTGGGACAAATTAGACTATTTACTTATGCTGGTGCATGGCACAATGCTTTCTCTTTACTACATTAATACTGGTTAAAATGTGGAGGTTGTTTGTTTAATCTTAAATGTTTAACCTTCTTCATAGCACTTTAAAGTGGTCAACATGAGGAATCAAATTTCCCCTGATCTTTTGACATAAAAGAGATCTTGGTGTCATTAATACATCCTGCAAGTTCCTTTGAAACTTTGAAACGTGAAATAGCTCGATAGCTGTGACATCACTAGGTAGACTTATTTTTATACCTGGCCAGAGCAAGACAACACCTACTTTTACATTGTTGGCTCCGCCCACTGTTGTTCAGTCAGAGAAGCAGAAACAGTCCTCGCCTAACAGAACAACATCACAGCAGCATCCTTTTTGTTTAGGATTAATTTACTACAAAATTGTGCAACAGGCTGAGAAGAAAACTTTGGAGGAGCAAGTGGATCTGAGGGCTTTGTTACACTCACAATACATTTGTGATAGCAGTAAAATGTCAATCAAACCTTATGCTGTTCCTGCCTGTGCAGTTTATTGGCTAAGACAGTAGCCAGTCATACACACTGACGATTACACCTGAAGTTTCTTAAAGGGGAACATCCAAATCGGACTTTTAATCATAGGACTAAAAATAGGGTTAAAAAGGACGTAAATTATTTCATTTTGAACGTTTTTGGGCAAGAGGTACTTGCGGGTTGAGAGGAAGATAAAGATTTACAATATGTATAGAAATGATCTTTAGCTGAAATTTCTCTTAGATGGAGATTTGTAATGCGTGAAAATCCCTTTTAATTTTTTTAAATAAAATCTTTTTTTAACAGCATTTTTACTTCTTTATATTCTTAATATTATTTTTATTATTGTTTACTTCAATTTGTTAAGTATATGTACTCCTGGTTTGCTGTGTGTTTTTGCAGACATTGTCCTTCCCCATCAGAAGGACATTGAGAGAATGAACAGTTTTCGAGAGCAGCTGGAAGAGGACTGGCTATGCTACCAGCATCATCTTGATGATACTCCAGTCAACCCAGCTTTCCCAAGAGTGGATAGAGCAACCGTGCAAGTGAACACCAATGGCTGCTGTGCCCCATCAACTACTCTACCTATAACCAGCACACCTCCAACAAATCTGGAGTTTCTCCCCCCTCCTTTGCTGTCTTCTGAACTGAAAGAGAATGAGGACAAAGAGGAGATGGGGAGCATGAACATGCAGCCTGAAACTGAGTCCACCCTGCAGTGGACAGACCACAGTCCCCCAAACACAGAATCTACTCTCGAGACAAGTCTAGGAAACAATCAGGCTCCAGCTGAGGCCTGCATTGACCTTTTATCATTACAAGATCAAGATGACGACGACACAGGAGGTCTGTCTATTTTTTTAACCCCTTGTGTTTTCTGTATTGTTCTGTGTTAACATTTAAGCCACTTGTGAAGGAATGTAATAAAGTCAGGATGTTTTCAAACAAAATACCATGAAAGGTCTATATTTATCAAGGTAATTCATAGAAAGTACCGTATTTGATGAATACATCTTTTCATCTTCTGCCTTTGAAACTGCAGCAATATATTAAACACCATAAAGTGCAGGAGTACAATTGCGAATTGCATACCAGTACCATACCAGTTTTTAAAGTAGTTGCCAGGTAGGTTTATCCAAGCACGTTGAAGAATTTGCCAATTATTCTTGAGACTCAAATGTTTGTGTCTTTATGTAATTCCTGACTGACTCGATTTTGTTATTAGGGCTCTGTTGGGGCCATTCAGTACCATCTGTTGCAGATGTCCTTGTTTTGGCTGAGCATAAATCTTAATGACTAAGGAATATGGATTTTAGATTTCCAACTGCAGAGTTGGATGTTTTTTGTGAACCATCTAATTAACTTGCGCTGTTCTGTATATAAGAAATACTTATTGATGTCCCAAATGATAAAAGAATCAAAATTGATGTGCTAAAGCTGTTTTTCATAATTTTACTCTTTTTAACAGTGGACCTGTGTGGGCCAATGCTGGTGGGTCTACTGTCAGAAGAGGTGGAGACAGATGAGAAAATGGTGTCTGAACTGCTGTTCCTGCGAGTGCGCCAGTGCCATCTGCTGGAAGTAGATATGCACAAGGGCCATGTTAAAACACGAGTAGGACTAGACAGCTTGCAAAGGGTTGTGGCCAGTCAGACCACCTGCACAGTGAAGGTCAGATGACATATTTCTATTTCATATAGAGCTGTAAGATTATTAGCATTATTAGGGTGTCTTTGTTTCAAATGATTTGACTCTTTTAGAACATGAAGACAACTCACCCAGGTTTGGAGCTCCACTTTCAGTACATTAGTCGTGAGAAGCGTAAACGATGTTACATAATGCTGGATGACAAGCCACAAGAAGAATTACAGGTTAGCAGGAATACTTATCAAGCCATCAGTTACAATCAACCAGTACCTAATGCATTATTTCCTAAAGTACGGGTTGCAACATGTTTTAATAAATGTGCATTTTCTTAGTTAGATTATCGGTTTAGTCCACTCTTCTGCACAATTTTCACTACTGTATGCAATTTAAAAGATGTCTGTTCTTGTTTACCTTTCATAATGTTACATCTCCATATATGTCAGGCAAACTTAAGGTGGTGCAGTGGGTTGTTTCAGTCAGCTTATCATTTCTCCCTTGCTGCATTATCAAGAATACTAGCAAACAGAACGATGTCATTAAACAATTAATCTATCTCATTTTATCATAAATAATGATACAGAACCAGGTGGCCACATCGCATTGAATTATAAATACATTTTTTGCAAGGCTTCTGTTGTTAAGTATCTTATTACAACTTATAATTTGGACAGGGAATCTAAAACCTTTTCATCCCAGGAACCAAATAAGACATTTTGTGTTTGCTTGGGAGTCACACAACAGTACAAAACCATGCAATTTGCTGTATCTTGTATATCCGTACTATATTACTTTCTTACTTTTTAATGACCAAGCAATTGCAATATAGACAGATTCTTAATGCAGTCATTATTTTGTTACAGCCCTACAAAACACCTGTTAAGTAAAAATTTGACATTTGAATGTACAAGGACATGCACCCTGTCAAACTGAACATATAAAGAAGTATGTTTGAACTGATAAGTTTTACCAGATAAAACTGGAAAAAAATATAACTTAATATGACTTCTATTTTCATATTATTGTCACAGCAATAAAACTTGGTAAAGTGTTAATAGTTAAGAAAAGACAGATTAACTTTTTGATACCATGGCATAGTGAAAAAGTGCAGACATAACGGTTGTGGGGAAAAAAGCAGCGTCAACATTCTGAAAGAGTACATTTTGCTACAAATTTTGATCTGTTTTTAAATAAAATCTAATTAAAGTTAATAAAACCACTGAGAAAATATGTCAGAATGTAAGAATTTTGTCCTTTCTGCAAACAAACCACAAGTCTGTAAAAACTTTTACAATGACCTAACTAATTCTGACTCCTAAGGTATTAGCTGAGGTTCTCTCGAAAATCGTGGAAGAAAACAACCAGCAAGTGTGTGACAAAAGGCCAGAGATGGTCCGACTGCAGTGCCTGAAGTGTCAGACAGAGTTCTGCCAGCCAATCACTGAGTCAGAAATCAGCTTGAACCACCTGGATGAACCAAGAAATGACAGTAAGGACATAGTCATAAAGATAAACAGCAGGGAGATCTTCTGGCATGAGAGGAGAGAAGGGAGGAAAGGTGGACCTTGTTCCCATAAGAACATTCCAGGGAGCAGTACAAACATGTGCACCTCTCGACATGCCGCTCATTAGTATTACACAGTTTGCTGCATTGTTGTGGTTGCCTCAAGCAACCTTTGCAATTTATGATGCACCATTATAACATTGGGTTGATCCTAGGGCCGGATTTATAAAACATTCTTAAAAAGAAAATTCTTCTCAGCTGCTATTTTCTTCTTTTTTTTCTTAACTTAAGAGAAATGTATGAAGTAATTTTCAATTTACCCCTATAACATCCCAGGTGTGTTTGACTTTTGGAGTTTGGAGTTCTATTATGACTAGTTGTCATATTTGTGTTTTATTCTCGAGACACAAGAACCAATGAGATGGAAGTTATCAACGTGCCACCTTATTTAAATTATTGCGCTGATCTGTTTGTTTACCTGAATGTGACGTATTAATTACTGAATAAGCTTAAAAAGAAATTTCCCCGTAAATATATAGATTTGCTTTAGAAGACATATATTAGCCCACCTGAGCAATTTAGATTACTTTAATGATGAATGTATTGTGCTTTTTTAAAACTTAAAATCCATTCAATGGCATTACAAAGCCAGGAAGACCATAACTGCTTTCAGCAAAAAAATATGGTTAGCCAAAAAGAGGCATGAATCATGCTTAGCATGGGTGATTGTCTTGTTGAAGCATGACCGAATCTGGATTAAATTTATCAGCAAAGAATATCATGAATGCAGGGTAGTAGCCAAGCACTGGGTGTGAGGGATTTTGTCTTCTCCATCAGGCAGCTGATAATTTTATCATACGATCCCTCCTTAGCATAACCTATTTCGAAGTGTTATGCCAAGAAGGGTATTGTTTGAGTTTTCATCCTGCCAACCATTTTTCTTTTAATCACTGGTTTGATATGGAGTTCATAGTCCTGCTCTGTAGCACTGCTTAGTTTTAAAATTTGCTTTGACACACAAATTGGAGGTTTTTGGAAATTTGTTTAGTTGCTTTTGGTCTGTTTGCTTGGAGTTTGCTTGAATGTGTTTATTTTAAAGCATTTGAGGTCTTCCAATACATCTAAAGAAAATAGTATGTTAAACACTTGGTGCTGTAGGGATTTCCTTGTGGAAATAATATATTTACCACAACATTTACCTAAATGTTATTAGACGGTCTGAATTGTATGTTTCTCATTGCTATTATAATCATTTGTTTCATTTACAGGTTGTACTTTCATCTGCTCTGAGTGCAATAGTGATCATGTTGTTCAGTTGGCCATCCAGTCTGCTCCCACCACCAGTACACCAGTTCACTGTCTACTTGAGCAAAATGATGTCTATTTACAGCAAGAAAGTATGACTTGATTGTTTGATAAAGATGGATTTTCTAAATAGCATCTAAAAATGTCTTTGAAGCGGGCAGTTGTTTTGGATAATGAGAAACTAACTGAAAGTAAACAGTGCTTTGAAAATAAACGCTGGCAAAAAACATAGAGTTAGAGAGGGAATAGGGAACGTTAGAGAGGGAATTAATGTCCCCTCTTTATTTACAGCTGCACAGTAAACTGTACCAGAAACTGAAGCATAATGCCCTGGTTTGTTGGTCTTCTTGGCTGTAGACCTTGGTGTGATATTTTGCTGTTAAATCAAAATTTTGTTTTTGAATTTTTTTAATTCATAATTGCTGTTTAACAGCTTCTGTCATGGAGGATTTCAACCATAACCCTTTTAATTTCAGCTCAGTTTGACTTATCAGAGGCAGTAGACCATCGACTCCAACTTTTCCTGGATGTAGAAGTATTTGAGGGAGAAGAGGAGCTTCGCTGCTTTTTAAAGGCATTTTTAATCTCTTATTAACATGAACTGAGAATAATTGAGACTCATTTGAAAAGCATGTCTATCTAGAAAAAAAAACATTACAGAATGCATGGAAATAGCTCCAAGCAAACAAAGGTCTAAAGTATCCATTGTACAATTTGTTTTGCTTTAAATTCAATATATAAATCTGAAAAGCAACGTTAGATCCTTGGTTCATACAGGTATAGATAGTTCTATGTGGATTGCGGAGTATTCCTGGCCCACATACCATTAATGTGGTCAAACTTGCCTGTGTAGCCCCATGTGAGTGTCTCCTACAAGAATAGGGTACACTTTTCTGCCTTAGCTACTAATTGTTATTTTGAGGAAACAATGCCATGAGGAAGCACACAGCAGGACAGTTGATTTGATATACTCCCAACCAGCATTTTGCTCTCCAACAATCAGACTTTCCTTTTGTTTAGTCTGCTGGTAACATTTAAAGACTTTATTTTCACCTCTAAAGAACCCCAGCAACATTTACAATTGCTATTTTTTGTATTTATTCTAAACATGTTTAGTCATGATTAATGTTTGAAGTAACAAGTGCAATTACAAGTGCTTAATTAGGCATCTTTGAGAAGTTGGAATTTACTTTATTAACTTCTTGTCTTCTTAATCATTTCAGATGTCCATTGTGAAGTTTGGAGATCCAGTGGAGTTTCATTCCCTCATGGTTGTGTCCAATCAGTACATCTACATTTTAGAAATCACCTCACAGTTCCAGTAAGCAACTTGATGAATATTTAGTTAAATTACAGATTTTAATCTAGAACCAGTCTGTGCCTTTTTAACAAAGAAATGAAAAAAAAATGGTTCCACACCTACCTCTTAAATCGGAGAGGAAAATTGGGCTGCTTTTGTAGTAACAATTGCATTATTGCTTAGTTAACTGGAAAGCAGTCTAGCTCTGATAGAGATTCACATTTTTCCTGACCATGCACCAGAACAATTTCAGTATATAATATGTAATATTTTCTTTGTTCTCTGTTTGAGATTGTACTGAATAGTGATTGTTTTTTGCACTTAAAAGACAATGTGAAAATATATACAACCAGTGGACTTATTAATGCAGTTTGTCTCTATGACTAGTTTTACTTATGATTTACCAGCATATCTTGGATTTCCATTTTTCCTGCTCTGTTACTTCCTATCTTACTTTCACTATTCCTTTGGCAGAGGGCAACCCTCAGACTGGCTGCATAAAAGAGAAAGCCATCGGTTGTGTGAGCTCAGATATCTGGAGGTGGGTCTGGGCTATCAGAGTATCCACCTGGAGTTTGATGAGGGGGCAGCAGCATACACACTGCTAGTACGGAATACTGCCCGATGCAAATGGTTCTTCAGCAAGCTCACAGGCAAGTTCTATGATTTGCCAAATCTTTAGAAGGCCATAACAGAATATATTTGCCACAAAAAAACAGATGCAGCCTTGCCATTTTCCTCCTTGCAGTCATTAAACAGATCCAAAGAAGATTTTTGCAAGCTTTTACCTGTTTAACCCAAGATGGAGCCACTCAGTGACTACAGCATGTGGTAACTTGCCTATGACTGGAAAGAGCTCCAGACTGGAGTAGTAAAGCATAATCAAGCTAGATTCCCAGCACAGACTTGCATTTTAAGAATCACCAAGGACCATGGTTTTAGCTAAAAAGAACTATATATACATACATACATATTTAATGCATTATTTGATGAAAGTCTTGTCCTGTGCCTCTTCATTTTGCACAGGAGTGTGCGCAAACATCACAATTCACTTTTCTTCTCCTGTTGTGGATAGTGCTGTTGTTATGGTATTTATGCTTTAAGTAAACTTGCGTAAATGCATCAACAACGCAGCTCGAACATGGAGAAGCGTTTGCCTAATGCTATGGATTACCTGTAATAATGTTTTAATAATGTTCAGTTTTTATGCCCAGACTGATCGTTTCACATAAGGACTGGGATTAATTTTGTGTCCCCTTTATCTGATTATTTGACATCAAAGAGATGGCAAACAGGGACTTGGCTTCAGCTGAAACTTTATTTTAAAACTTTACTGTTCTGCTAAAGAAATAATGTCTCCTACACCTTGGATGGCCTGAGGGTAAGTAAATTAACAGCAAGTTTTCATTTTGGGGTGAACTATCCCTTTAACTGGATTAATTCAATTAAAATTTGTTTATATAGCCCTTTATACAATGTTGCATTGTTTTAAAGCAGTTTTACATATAATAAGAAAAACACAGAAAACAGGAACATTTTGAAATAAATACACACAGAAATATACAATACATGATATTATTGGAAATTTTATTTCCAATTTATTTGCCCACACAGAGCACAGCCAAGGCCTCTGTGCATACAAGCCACCTAAGGTGCCCCAACCGCACACACGCCCCAAACACACCCAGCCTATCCCACTTCTTCTGAGACTATGAGACATTTAGTCAATTAACATGATAGATGACAGGTATCATATTAAGATAAGCTGTTCCAGCTTAAGAAGATAAAATATTATAGAACAGGAGTATAATATACATAGGGAATTTGCAATAATACCATATAATATCTGAACATTGCATAATGAAAAGAGAATAGGAGAAAAAAATTGTGAGGTCTGTAAGACTGTAGTTAGATCATTATATTAAAAGCAATATTGACAATATTATATATTATTATGTATTATTATTAACAATAAAATGTATTGACAGTTAACAAAACCCTACACCAAGCCAAATGTCAGCAGTCTTCCAATAAGCAAGCCAACAGGGCGACAAGAAACAAAAACTCTAGTGATGTATGGATGGGAAAAAAAAGCTAGGAATTCATTGGTTATCTGGTTATTTACCAGATAATGATCTACTGTGGTGGCCCAGAACTTTCTGACATTAGCTATTTTAGTCTTATTGTGAACAATTAATATTTATTAAAAACGTATCGGTACCCGGTGCTTTCCCAAAGTTATTACTTTTTCTAGTCTCTCCCTCAGTGTCTGTTTCAAACATATAGGGTTAAACACTATTTACAATGTTAGACATAGTAGCTGTGTCTCATTTCGAAAGCTTAGAGGTTCTTCAGTTTTGTTGTTGCCTGAGCATCCGGAACACAAGCTGGAAAGGCACAACTCTCTTGGGAGCGAGGTGCAGCAGCTTATTAGCTTTCAAAGAGACACAAAAAGAGGCACAAAAAAAAAAGCAACTGCATTTAGGATGTGGCATAATAAATTATCTGTTTGATATTTTGAGCTGAAACAGATACATTCTGGAGACACCTAAGACTAAAATTACATCTTGTAAATCAGGGCATAATAGGTCCCTTTTAAAGTTTACAATGTAGTCTACATAACATTCATTGTGTTCTCATAATTATTAAGGAGCAACTGACAGAGTGTTATTGTTTATTTTCGCCGAAAAACCCACACAAAAAAAGAACATCTTCGAAAGCTTTTGGCAGGACCATAGTGATCTTACATCCTGAAAAATATCTGACACTGTTGCACATCACAGGAACCTAGTTGAAACTGGACAGGGTGCCACTGTTGGGAGTATTTACCTGTCCATTCCTGTGTTCATGTAGAGGGTGTTCATGTTTCACCACATACAGTGACAAAACAGGATTATGTTTAACAAAAGGGTGGAACAAAGGGTGAACAGGATACAACAGAGGCAAAACAAAACATTGACTTGATTTCAGGAAAATTCTTTAGGGAGATTTGCCTGATCTAGACAGTGAAATTGAGACTGTTCTTTTTTATAGCAATTGATTTGTTGAGTCAGTGGTTATGTTTAAATTTTGATTATCAGTACGCATGCAGATTCAGAATTTAGATTATACAGTTAAAGGTTGTATCAAGAAAAAAAACTCTTTAGACATTGAAGTCGATTCATGACACGTTTACTGGTGACCTTTACTACTTTCTTTATTTTAATGTCATAAGTCTTTAATTGAATACTTAGTCATTTAATAACAGAATATAACAGAGTATTTTAATAGTGGGCACTTAAAGAGTACAGTCAATACAGAAAGTGTCAATGTTGCAGAACATATTGTAATAGGTAATGATGTTAATTAAAGCCAAGAAGTTGTCAAAATCACTACAGCTTATTTCTTTTGTGCAGACATTGCAAGGGAGTTGTCCCCAAAATCTGACAGCAAACTGAAGGGCATCTCCACCACCCGGCTGAACCCACAGCACCATCTCTGGTACGCAGTGCCAATAGGCAAAATTTGTTCCTTTCCAGTTTTTTGTCTTGTTTTCTTTGCCACAGGCAGTCAATTTCAGCTGTCTCTTCTGCCTTAGGCCCAACAATAACACACATTAGGATTCTTGGATAAAATGTGTAAGAATAGCAATAGAGAACATAATAAATCTTGATATGTTAAAACACTGAACACTCTCATTTGTAAAACTGGTTGAATACACTGTTTACAGCTTTTTTTTATTTTACTATTTTCTACTATTTTACTAATTTCAGTGTTATTTTAGCAATCAAAAATAAAAAAACCTTAAATTCCTCCACAGATGCACAAGCTTATAATCCTTACATTGCCTCATTGTTTGTACAGTATTATTTTAAGCACGAGAAAGAGAATTTGCATATTGTATATTTGCATTTTTGCATTAGTTCCATTGCATTTTTATTAGTTTCATTAGTTCTGAAGTATTGTTGTGTCTACAAAAGGTAATAAATTATTAGGTAGCACTTTTCAGTTAAGTTAGAAACAATAGTTAGCACACTAGTGTGTCTAATTTATAGTGTGATACAATCTCTTTCTATCCTATAGGGATCTAGTCTGTAAGGACACACAGCCATGTGAGGAAGAAGGCAGCCATCCAACCTTCCAGTATCTCCTAGCATTCCTTCAACAAGGTAAGAGTTTATGTTCTCTTAAGATGATGATATGCATTTTTTTTTTACCTGTTTCACCTTAGATGGAGCCACACAGTGACTACAGCATGTGGTAACTTGCCTAAGACTGGAAAGAGCTTCAAATTTGAGTAGTACAGCATGTTGTGCTAAATTCCCTGAATGAATCAGTCCTGATCCATTAATACAGATATGGAGAATATTAGACAAAAAAGTGTGGGAAGACTTTGATATTCATCTTCAGGAAATTCCTGTTCAGGTTTTTAAGTACATGTTCTATTAAGTTACCTTAAGCTCTGATTAAGCTAACTAATTAGATTAAGATAACTGATTAAGCTAACTAATTAGTGATTCACATAAGCTTTCCTTAGATCATTGTGGGAAATGGTGCTGCCCATGTTTAGTTATCATTGGACCAAACCTCAGAGGTCTTTTCAAAAAACTGATTCATAGAAAACAGATTTATCAGATTTTTACTGAGCACCCAACTGTGAACGGCTGATTCAACTTTCAAAGAGCCCCAGCGCCCTGCTGGCATCCTCACTTGTCCCCCTGAACTCCTCCTGTCGAAAGGGCTCACAGCAGGCTAGCCTTGTGGTGGGATAAGCATTCAGCTGATGAGCACAAACTCAGCCAACAAACTCAAACTCACACAAGCTCACACATCTTTAAAAGACCAGAAACATATCCGGAATCCTGAAATATAATTTATGCCCTTCTTTCTTGCATATTATTTTGTTTGGTAATTTGTATTTTCAGTTGTTTAAAGTGACATTTTCTTAAAGAAGTCCTCATTGACCTGCCTTCAATAATTATATTTCTGTCACACTCACACCAACTGAAGCACATCACGACCTGCTGCGCTCTTTACTCAACTTCCTACAGTTTGTGTACCACCTCAAATGCTAAACAGATGATGCCATCGCCACCACACTTAATTTGGCACTCACCCATGTAGACAAAAAGACATATGTAAGAATGCTGTTCAGAGACTTCAGTTCAGCTTTCGACACAATTACTCCTCAGCATCTGACAGGAAAGCTGGACCTGCTGGGCCTGAGCAACCCCTCTGCAACTGGATCTTGGACTTCCTGACTGAGAGACCTCAGACAGTCCAGATGAGAAACAACATCTCCAGCACCACCATATTGAACACAGGGGCCCCTCAGGGCTGTTTACTCAGTCCATTGCTGTTTACACTGCTGACTCAAGACTGTGCAGTGATGCACAGCATGAACCACGTCATCAAATTTGCCTATGACACAACTGTGGTGGGTCTCATCAGCAAAGGCGAAAAGTCAGCATACAGAGAGGAGGTGCCTGTGCTGACAGCTGGTGCAAAGTCAACAACCTCTCCCTGAACGTGGATAAAATGGAAAGATGGTTGTTGACTTCATGAGAGCCTGTGGAAACCACTCTTCACCAAACATTGATCGTTCCCCTGTGGAGATTAAGAACACCAAATTACTTGGTGTTCACCTGACGGAGAACCTCACCTGGTCCCTTAACACCAGTCCCATAGAAAAGAAAGCCCAGCAGCGTCTCTACTGTTTGTTAAGGCTAAGAAAAGCCCATCTCTCTCCATCCTCACCACGTTACAAAGAGACTATTAGAAGCATTCTGACCAGCTGCATAACTGTCTGATTCAGGAATTGCACAGTCTCAGATCACAAGATCCTGCAGCGGATAGTGAGGCCAGCTGAAAAGTTTGTTGGGGTCTATTTTCCCACCATTTCCGACATTTACACCACATATTGCATCCGCAAAGCCACCAGCATTGTGATCGACCCCACACACCCCATTCTGTCAAATGGCAGAAGATGCAAAGTATTTGGGCCCTCACAACCAGTCTACATGACAGTTCCTCCCTTTAAGCCGTCAGACTCCTTAACATAGTGTAAATGGATAGACACATCTACACACACACAAACAAAATCACATACACTAGTCAACACACACAAACTTAAAATATTCCTTAAAATCTGCAAATTATATCCCCCACCATTGTGCCTTGCTAGTACTCAAACGCTTAACATGTGGAGGGCACTGCTGTTTCCTTTAAGGATATTATTAGGGCCCAAGCACTGAAAACTTGAAGGGCCCTATTGTTTTCCATAGGATTATTATTACATACAAGCACTGAAAGTGTTATATAATGCAATTACTTTGTGGCAAATAGACAATCAGGAAGTGTCTCATCTTCTGCATGCATTGAGTGATTTACATCAAACTTGGGAAATATGTTTGGTGTTGTGGGCTGAACACAATGATATGGCTATTGTGAGTCACAGTTATAGTGCAACTGGCAGCAGGAAGTGTGTCACCTACATAAAACTTAGAACAGACTTTAAATAGTCCTCAGTTATTTGCAAAATTAAATGACAACTATGCATCATTTTCTGAGAAGCACCATGTTGGGCCCATCAGCGCTGCTTGTAGCTTAATTTATTAGTGCCCAAGCACTGAAAGTGCGAAGGAACCTATTAGTTGTCCTTATTATTACCTTATTTCAAGGTTTTCAGGGCCCTTGGGTCCCTTAACATGCTCAAAAACCCCTGAAATTTGGTATACCTGGGTGGGGTGGGGGGCTCAGTAGCACCCCTTGGTATGGAAAGCACAAAAAGATGGTGCATATTATATATTCACGTCACACAACTGCCGCACTTACACCCCTTAGCTCTGCCCAACAGGAAGTCGGCCATTTTGGATTTTCTGAAAAGCACATGCCATGAACTTT
Organism: Chromobotia macracanthus; assembly: GCA_036877525.1. Lineage (NCBI taxonomy): Eukaryota > Metazoa > Chordata > Actinopteri > Cypriniformes > Botiidae > Chromobotia > Chromobotia macracanthus. Next base: position 5,966,990 of record JAZGTH010000001.1, on the reverse strand, counting down.
TAAATGCTCCTCCTAAGGATTTCATGTGACTGTCACTAAACTTGGTTAGCATCATGCACTAAAGACATTGAAGATTCAAAATTGCGAAGGGATTTTAATATCTAGAATGGTGTTGACATGGCAAGGCAGTAAAATTATGGCAAAAAATGGGAGTCTCTGACTTAAGTCTCTAACAAAATTATTTGTTTTAACTAAAAGAAAAGACTGATCCAGACATGCTGAAAACACCTTAGTCGTCATTCTTTTGTCACAGTGTGGAGATATTTCAATAATGCCACCCAAATGTATATGCAAAGAAAGAAGGTGTGGCTTTAGTTATTGCATGTGGTAAAACTGTGGTAAAACTGATGACATTAACTGTCTAAATAATGGCTTTACAAGCTAAAATTCGCAATTATGGTAAGGGGTGTGGCATTTCTGCCCCATGCCTGAGACATTCAGCCAATCGCAACACACTGTTAAAATATTTGTTCTTTTCAGCCATTTTTTTATTTCATTACATTTTTCGTACTCCTAGAGAAGAATTCACAGAAACTTTGTGGTATTAAACTACAGACCTGATGGTAAATTGCAAAGGATTAGTAAATATCTAAAACAATAGCATAATGGTAGGCAAATGATTTGCATGAGCCTCAACACTCAACAGTATTTGTTTATCATTGTGATTGGTCCACAGTTCATCTAATGATCACAAATTTTGGTATGTACAATCTTCTCACCAAGCTGACCATATTATCAATTCGCTTGACTTAGCTCTGCCCAACAGTAAGTCAGCTATTTTGAAATATTTGCATTTTTCAGCTTTTTTTTAATAACCACTTTGTACCCTTCCTGGAGAGTCCTTTGACATTTACTGAAACTTTGTTGTATTAAACTAAAGACATGATGTTAAATTGCAAAGGATTAGTAAATATCTAAAACGATAACATAATGGCAGGAAATTGATTTACACTCAAGCATACAAATTTATACATGGAATTATGTTATATCAGTAACGGTGTGCAAATGCCACCAGCAGTCCAACAGACATTAATAAAATCTTTGTGACAAACCTGTATGACTGTTTCTGCTGAACACAAAAGAAGGTGTTTTGAACAGTGTCTATAATGTTAATTCAGTTGTTTTACGATGTTATAGACATTCTTCAACATATCCTTATATTGTGTTCTGCAGACAAAGGAAAGTCATACAGATTTGGAACAGGATGAGGGTGAGTAAATAATGACAGTTTTTGGGTGAACTTTTCCTTTAGAACACTTTAAGAACATAGTCAATGTTGTCTGAAATGAAACTGAAATGAAATCAATGTTTCCTTAAATTAAATTGTTTTGGTGAAGTTGGTGAAAAAAAGTTGATTCTTTTATTATAAAAGCATGCAAGTTGCTTTATTCATAGATGTAGGTACTATACACACCTAAATCCGAATTAATGCAACATTCATACCACATGATTTGTTGGACAAAAAGTACATCCAATATCACAAACAGAAATTTTCTTCCCTTCACAACAAGTTTCTGTGGGTGGGCAGTGAGCATTATTTGTGCTTATGCTGTTGTTAGTAAAAATGCATCTGATGTGCATCAGATCTGTATTTTTTCTCACTGTTCCGTAAGATTTTTAGCTATGCATTGTGTTTTGCAATAACTTTAGGTGTTACAAAAAAGAAAAAAATCCTGTGGGGGGAAAAAACAGGGTATTATGGGTATTATCAAAATATTTTTATATGGACTTTCTTTGTTTTTCTTAGACGGCTCATTAGACTCTGTTAGTATACTAGCCACCAAAGAAATGCTTTTTATCCTTGATGAAGACCACCAATGGAGCAAGAGCCAATCAGATGGACAAACAAGCAGTGGAAAGGTTGCCATTCAGGAAACTCAGCCAATCAGCTGTGTCAGTTCTGTTCATCTGTTCTCGTCGGATCTGTGCCGGGTGGACCTAAAACTTTATGATGAGGTGTGTGGGTGCATCTGTATGGCACATGCTAATGTCTTGATCTAAAGCAATGGCAAAAAAAACAAGTTGAATTATTCTCTGTGGAAGGCATTAAAGACTTAATGCCAGCTTTTTCATAAATAGGAAAGTTACCCTGATGTCCTGTAAGTTAAATGTGCATGTAGAAAAACATGAAAAGAAAAACATTTTTAATAAATGAGGCCTATGGATCAGGTATAGTTCTGTAGTTTTGTCCAAAAACATACATACACTCTTCTGGGTACATTTTAGTTTTAAAACCTTGTTATTTGGCACGGAAATAAAGACACAGTGCTGTGCATTGACATTTTGCTCTAATTAAACAATAATGTGTTTTTTTAATCTTACTTTGAGCTTTAAACCAGAACTCATAATAGTGCACCCTTATTATTAATATGTAAATTGAATTAAAATGATTACAGTTCACTATGTGTAAAATACAGATCAACAAAATGTAAAAACCAAAGGGATCATGACAGCTCCCTTTGATTGTTCAAGAAACTAAAGTATATTAGCTGTTTTTTGGGGGTTTTTTTACAGATGATCAAAGAAGAAAAGACGTGGTGCCTACATGCTGAAGATGCCATGCTGGTACAAGAATTGGTGGACTGGATCAGAAATCGGTGGGAAACCATGTTTGGGGTCAAACTGGCTACTGTCAAGCAGTAGCCACAGTATGACAGAAACACATCTACCTTATGTCATGAAGATGTATGCCTAATTATCTTCTGTACCTGCTTATAAACTGTCTTGCTTTTCTTGTGTATATGTGATCTGTCTGCCTGTCATGTTGTCCTCCCAAATTCCCTCATTATTATCTTTCGGTTACTTGTGCTAATGTCTAAAAGTTTGTCTCCAAGTTAGAATCAAGCTGTGAGAAAGCTGCACAGTGCTTTTTTGGCTTTGTACATTACTTCAGCATACCTTATACATAACTGTGCACGCACAAGCTGTCGATTTAGTCTCTGTGGGTGGAATGTGGGAATAAGGGTGTATTTGTATATCAGGGTCAGCTTTTATTTCTCAGAAAGGCTGAATCTGATTCATCCAGGTCACAGGACAATTATGGGTTTATTAGGGTGTTGGGGCTGTGCCATGTTAGTTGTTAAGATGTGTCACTGACCTAAAATACCATTCCTCTTCTTAATACTTTGTTCAAAGTTTACAAACTGAAAATGGGTACATAAACTTGGACTGTATTATTTGATGTATTGTGCGTTTTGATTTGTTGTATAAGAAAATGTACTAATGAATGTACTGTTGTTGTTGTTAAAAATAATATATTCCAGCACTTAGAGAGTTAAAAGGGAACGAGTGATATAATTTCAGATGAAGTGAAAAGAAACTTCAAATCACTGTGAGCACAATTATTTAGAATTTAGTAAAACCTTTAAAGACAAAATCTGTATGTACAGTAAAGGTTTTTTATGTACATGTAAAGGTTTTTGGGCCAAATTATTTTTGTGATTCAGGCACTGCACTTCTGTTATAATTGTTCAGAAATAACAAAACGTATTTAATGTGTATTTATTCATCTTCGTACTAGTCTTAAAGGGAATTACAAATATCTTTTTAGGCATAATAAACTCATCTGCTTCTTGTGACTTGTTGCCATGAAACTACTAAGTCTCTCATGAAAACCCATTACAAAGTCAATAAAAGCTAATCATTTGCTGACACATTTGTCATTCTACAAAGATATATTTTTGCTATGTTGCTGTACTCACCTGAATGTTTTTTTACAATGTGTAAGTATTAAGTCCTAGATAGTTACATTCTTTTATGTTATGGTTCTTATGTTAATTATAAATGCTGACTGTAAAGTAATTCTAAGTCACAATGTCTTAGCCATTTGTTGTTCAAATGGTTCATTCATAATTAAAGTTCATTTAGCAGAAACTTTAATGTAGAAATGACTAAAACAACTAACAGCCTGTTTAAGGTAACTCAACCAATGAAGTCACAGTAGCCACATTTACATGCACACTTTTTTGTCATTCCGATTAAAGGATACCGAATGACTGTTTACATGAGGTACCCGCTACCTGTTTGTAATGTGGCTTCAAAAAGCCAACATATTGTTATTCTATTCAAGCTAGTTTTTATTATTACTAGTGGTACTTGCGAAGCGAATCGTGGTCTCGGTTACGTATGTTACCTGAAGGAGGGAACGGAGACATTACGTCAACATACTGACGTGCCAATAAACATTGGTCAGAGAGGAAAAAGCCAATGAGCACTGGGCAAAAGGAGTTGTGGGCCGAGTCATGCCTACCTGGAATTGGGTATATAAAGTCACCTGCAGCTCGCTTTTATTCAGGTTTGTGCTGAGGAGCTGAGATGTGTCCCAGTCAGTCAGCATGTGGCAGCTGACCTTGTGGCAGGCGGGATGTAACATTTCTGTCCTCTCCTTTAGGGAACAAGGGTTATATACATAATGCTGCAGAGGCCACACCCTGCTTGTGGTGCTTTCCATAGGTAATGTGGAGATGAGTTATGGACTGACTAAGCAGTACTACCTATAAGAGAGGTCTCTGTGCAGGTCCTACCTACTGGGACATCACCACTGTCAATAGAGACTGACAGCATTGAAGCGCAATAGGAAAGACATGGGTTCAATGACAGGGAAACCATGTCATGGAGAAAATACATATGAGATTACAGATTAAACATGATCAAATCTCATGTTGCTTTTGTTCTGCCATTAGACTTGTGTGCTCTTCATTTGCTAGCTGACTGTTCAGCTAGGAAAATTTTTATATTTATTGAAGGGTATTTATTGAAATATTTATTGAAGGGTATCATAACTGTTGGTTTCGAAATGTAGAAATTACATAGCAAAAAAAAATTCAGCATCTAGCCTTTATTCTAAGTTTTAAATAACCATGTTATTTAATATGTTGTTATTTTCACTATGAGAACCTATGAGAATTGTGCTAATGAAAAGTTTTACAGTGGTAATATTTATTTTTTTCCCTGGGGAACTCTGTGTTCTTTTAATCAGTCATGATGACATTTGATAGATAAAAACAGATTCAAAGACGATAAATGAAAACAACATTATTAACGAAGAATAGAATAAAATGTAGAATTAAATGAATGTATGAAAGCAGAAATATATATAAACCGATAAACTCAATATATAAAAATTAGTAAAGAATAAGCATAAGAAAATAAGCAATGACATACAACACAGATGTATGTCTGCACTCTCAAGTCTCTGCATTCAGAATTTCTCAGATACGCACAAACACAGGTTACTTTTAAAAAATTTAGATCCTAAGATACTTCACATTGTTCAGTCTAAAGCCAAAGTCAGGAGAATTTGCTTTTCAGATAAAAGTTCTATTAATACAATTAAACATGTAAACATTTTTTTTTTCCTCAAACAGTATTGTGAGCTGTCTTAGGTTGAAAAATAGATTATGACTTTGGAAAGAATTCCCAGCCTTTTCTCTTTCTGTCTGATGTTATGATCAGAGCATTTGGACTGAACCATAACTGAAGGTCTCAAAGACTAATTACATCACATTTATTTTTTTATCTCACTTAAATAGAAGACAGCTGAATATGGCTGTTCTCCTTGTAGTCTATGCTACAATCAGTTGAAAACCTCTAGTGAACTAAGTATGTTTTATGTGTTTTATATATTTTATATTCATTAATGTTTTAGATCATTTTGTAGAGACTTGTTCTTTGCACAGAATTTGTGTTGTTGTTGAAAAATAAATTTAACTTGGTACACTCTTCAAGTGTTGATATGCCTTCCAATTATGAAGTCATGTTACAAATAACAACCATGTAATATTCTTTGGAATTTTTCAGATTGGAATTGCAACAGCTGTTCACACATCCCACAAGTCTCGCACGGGCATGTTAAGCCCATATTTGTAACTTTGTACTAAAATGTTAAGGAATGCTTTGTTGTTCTTGTGGTTCTTGTGATTTTTTTAGTCAATTTATCAAACATATACTTTTTTTTAATTTTTACTGGGGTTAATAAGTGTGCTCCAGGACACAACTTTGGGGATCTAAATGAAGACTATATTAAACGCAACACCCCAAAAACGCAGGCAATGGGTAAAACACACAAGGAAACATGGATACAGAGAGACCGCTTAGAATAGCAGAATACACAAACAAGACTTCTTACTGAATGAATGAGTAGACATGGTATAAACAGACAAAGAGACACAGGTGAACATGATGAAGATAATCACACATCACGGGCTCTGGGAAATGTGGTCCAAAGTCAAAAGTAAACAACAGAAAAGGCGGAAGGAGTGCCCTCTGGTGAAGCACGAGGGAACTGGCAGCATGCAAGTGTAACACCATGTCTAGTGTCTCCCCTGAACTAATATATATATATATATATATATATATATACATATATATATATATATATATATACACACACACACACACACACACACGCACGCACGAAACAGATGAGCTCAGGTTTCAGGTTTAAAATCATAGTTAGGTATGGGGGTAGACTAGACTCACGTGGTTTAGGCTTCAAACAGTGAATAGATTAATGATATAAGTGGGTGGAAGCTTCTGAACAGTGTCGGAGATTTGATCAATCACCTAAGCATCAACAGCTGAGGACTAGAGCACTATAGACACGTAATAGAGGGAGGTATGTAAAATTATTTTAGTTGTATCTTACCTGTGTTTAAAGTTAAAGAGGGCTGCGCCTCTGTTGGCTGGAACTTGTGATTTCTGAGAGTTTTAGAGTAGGCTATGCGATTTTTTCTCCAAGTGATAGAAAGCAGAGTACAATTGCCAACGCGCTGCGGATTTTAATTAGAATAATCAATAAACAGCAGTTTTGTCGAAGCCATCCAAAATCAATGCCTTATAAAAATGCAGAGATGTACCGAATATGAATGTGCTATTAAAACTCAAAACAAAGCTTATATGCCACCTGTAAGTATTCAGTATTCAGTTGGGTGAGCTAAAATCAATGCACGTTGTTATAGTATTTTATACTGAAAACGCATTTTATATTATTTTAATACAACGAAATCACATTATTATGTTATTTTTGATACCTTTTATACACATGTTGTCATTTAAGCCTTTAATTTTGTTTCACACAGACAGTCCAAAAAAACAAAACAAAACGTTATTGGTAACAAAGACAAAATGTATACTCATTTTCTCACATCTTTATAAAGGTTTTTTTTTTCACCAGAAACCATATTATGACAATGTGACCATTTATATTTGTATCATGCCTCAGCCAAAACCTGCATTGATGGAAACATCTCATCTGTTTAGCATGTCTGTTTGTAAAAAATAATTGCACATTTTTTTCATATCAAAATGGAATAAAAGGGCTGCTGTGGCCTATGCTAAATTCATCTTAAGGTTAAATGAAGCTCTGTTTGAATGGAGAAATTCAAATGGGAATTGTTTGAGTACACCCATAACTTTTAACATGTTACTAGCCTGTGAAATGTTATATGTATTTGATGAGGTGTTTTCTAAAGGTTCCTCTTGACAACAGAATCTTGGTATTTGTTCTGTGTCAGGTGACCTGCCATGACTTGCCATTCTTATTTAAGCTACAGCCCACAGATGACCTTGCTGATGTTTGCAGACAGCAAGAGTTTACATCTCGTGATGTAACAAAAATGACTAGAATTAATTTCTCGTTATATCTCTTGGTTTTTGATGACATCTGTATGTATTGATGTTATTGTGCATCTTCAGTGCATGTTATTGCCTTAATATTGTAACAAAAATCTGTCTCTGACTATAGAACGTTCATAAAATCTTAAAAACGAATCACTTGTTCAGATTGTCTGTTTTTGTATATCAAGATTAACAGTCTTGGCTACTGACAGATAAATGTCATAATCCAGATAATAACATTTAACACTTATTTCTTTGGACACTAAAGAGGTGACATTTTGCAAAACATTAGTCAGGAATATTGACCATTTTACCATATTTTTATGGGAGAGTTACACTGCTTCAGGTCAGCTGAAACCTGGTGGTGTTTGTCTCTATTTTACCTTTAGTGTACTCTGCATCGTCCTGTTGATGAACAAGATCATGCCAGTTCCTCTATAGAACAGTATATAGTTTGTATATAGAAGTATATAATTGCTACGAAAATAAAGGGATTTTCCAAATGAGCATGCATTTTCACAAAAAACGTTTTTTTTTTTTTTTTTTAGTTTTCTGTGCGTTACCTCCACATACAAGGGGTTCTCCCTCAGTCCAAAAACATGCTGATCAGGTTGAATTAAAAATTCTAAATTGCCAGTAAGTGTGTGTATCTGTTAGCCTTGTAATCGACTGGTCACCTGTTCAGAGTGGTTTCCTGTTTCAGCCCACAACCCCAATAGGGATGCAGTTTAATAGTTGATTATTCAGGAGTCGTAGCCTTTTATGTAATACTGTGCTCATGACTAATCATTGGGCTGGGCTGGTAGACACCAGTGCCCCTTTTGTCAAAGTTGGTGGATCAGGATAAAGATCTCTGTCATATCTGTTATGCTTCTCTAAAGATTTATATGCATATTACACAAAATAGCACCTCCCAGTGGCCAATTGTAGATACAATTGTTTTATTTTCTTGAGAACTCAAGTAACATTATTTATCTTATTAGCCCATTCTATAAATTTATATTGGAAATTTTACCAAACCAAAGAGGTAACAAAACCTTTGTCACATGTTCCATCCAAGCTTCATCTTTGAATGATTTCTGTTGAGTTGTCCCCATATTGATAAAAAAAACCTGATATCAAATATTTATGATGATAATACTTTAAGACAATTCAAAAAGGTTTTCTGTGATAGTTAGGTTTAAGTGTAGCGTGTGGGATAAAAAACATTTACTCTGAAAAGTTCCTCTTATGTATAAAAACTTGCTGTTTGTGCTATATACCTCCACCTGCTGGTGCTCTTGCATAGTTTCATCCTGTTCTGACTGATCTTTGATAATGACATAAATGAAGCAATTATAATGAATTATAATGAATATAATGAATTATAATATCTGAATAAATGTGTTAGCTATGGAAGGAACGTTCACATTGTTAGTTAATCATATCCCATAACAATGCCTCTTTGAAACCACTACTACTTTCTTTTTTCTACAGAACTGACCCTTGTGTTTGTGGCAACATGAGTTGGAGTTTCTTGACACGCTTGCTAGATGAGATCTCCAACCATTCCACTTTTGTTGGAAAGATCTGGCTTACACTTCTCATCATCTTCAGAATTGTTCTGACAGTGGTGGGTGGTGAGACCATCTACCATGATGAACAAAGCAAGTTTGTGTGCAATACTTTACAGCCTGGTTGTGAAAATGTGTGTTATGATGCCTTTGCTCCCCTTTCACATGTTCGATTCTGGGTTTTTCAAATCATTATGATTACAACACCATCTATTATGTACCTTGGCTTTGCCATGCACAAAATTGCTCGAATGGCTGATGATGAATACCGACCACGTAAATACAAATGGCTGCAAGAGGCTGATGAGATGGGAGAGGAAGTTCCCATGATCTTGGAGGAAATTGAGCCTTCTGAGAAGGAAAGTAAAGTGCTTGCTGCAGTCAAGTCTGCCGATGAATCCAGTTCTACAAATGTAAAACATGATGGTCGCCGTCGCATTAAGAGAGATGGCCTTATGAAGGTATATGTGGTACAGCTGCTTTCTCGGGTTGCTTTTGAAATAGCTTTTCTCATTGGCCAGTATGTTCTGTATGGTCTTGAAGTGGCACCATCCTACATTTGCAGTCGTAGCCCATGTCCACACATTGTGGACTGCTTTGTATCGCGTCCCACTGAAAAGACCATCTTCCTAATGATCATGTATGTTGTCAGTGTACTCTGCCTTGCGTTAACAGTCTTGGAAATCATTCATCTGGTAGTTGGTGGCGTGAGGGACACTTACCGCAGTAGATCAGCTCACAGATTCCAGAGAGGTGGGTTATCACAATCCACTCTCTGCAAACGCCTTGCCAGTACCCCACCAGGATATAAGACTGTCCTGAAAAAGGACTCTGTCAGGCCGAAGGCTGAGTTTTGTAACAACGTGCCATCTGCTATGGGAGACTCTGAACGGGAATCATTGGGTGATGGCAAATCTACTCATGAAATAGACCGTCTGCGTAGACACTTGAAAATAGCACAGCAACATTTGGACCAGGCCTACCCCTCAGAGGAAGGAGGGGCTTCACATAGCAGAACCCTAGAGTCTAACAGCATTGCTATTGAGCAAAACCGACTCAACCTAGCCCAAGAGAACCACATCAGCACTGGGGAGAAAGGTTTGTTATGGGCTACACCTCTGTCTTGTACATTATACTAAATATGTCTACCATTTTCTATTCATGACATTTTTTTCTTTTTATAAGATGTTCATACTTGAGGCATATTTTTCCCATTCATCTGGCTGTCCATTAAACAGACCTTCTTCCAGGATGGGAAGCAGATACTGGAGGGCAGTCACTGAAACAAGAATGTGTGTGTGTGTGTGTGTGTGTGTGTGTGTGTGTGTGTGTGTGTGTGTGTGTGTGTGTGTGTGTGTGTGTGTGTGTGTGTGTGTGTGTGTGTCATTACATATCACAAATTTCTGTATACAGTATTGAAAACCGTAATCAAGAGCCTTTAATTCAAAAGAAACTGCCATGTTTCATGACAAGAATTCAAGTATCATCTTAACCTACAATCGCCATTCTTCCTCAAGGCTTATACTATAACACAAAAACATAGACAGATTCCCTTAATGTGTTGTGGAAAATGTTTTCATTGTTTATTGCTGTGTCTTAATATAAATATATGTATGTCCCAACTGAAGTCTTTTGTCAAATTGTCAAATTCCTTTTCAAATTATTATAATGAACTTGAACTTGACTTCATATCATTTTTTTAATGCTTTGCACATAACCAAAAGGAATGGTACTTTTGACAAATACATTTAAAGTGATGTGCATTCACATGAGACTAATTTAATATCATTGAATGATATAATACATTTTGTTTTATTTTTGTTGTAAGTTACTTTGAATAAAAGCATCTGTTAAACGATTTAGATTGATGTAGACAACTGTCGTATTAGCCAGCAAAACCTCAAAACGTTGCTTAAAGCACCTTAAAAAATAAATTAATCCTTACTGTCTGTTTATTTCAGCATTCAGACTTTTAAATTGTAATTTGAAGGTCTGATTAGGGTGGGTTGGCATTCTGTGAACAGGAGAGTTATTGGCTTGTACCAGCATTGTACCTTCATGAAAAACCTGAATTCTCCAAGGTACTTTCCATTGTATTAGTATACATACAGGACTTTTTGATCACAGGTGCTTGTGCATTACAGGTAAATGTAAATTAATATAAATTTGTACAAAAACACATACTAGACCAAAAACATTCCCAGCATGTATTGCAGCAAATACAGTCTACTCCATATACAGTTATAAATTATGCAGATACTAGCATTTAATTGTTTATTCTTTTCATGCTGTATTTTGTAAACAGTGTTGGTAATTTGTTGTATGATGTTCAGGGCTGCTTTTAATAAGGATTGTGGGTTAAGTGTTGAGGTCAGTTTATTGTTATACTATAATATCCTTGTTCTCCACAGTAATATAAAACCACTTAAGAATCACATTTCTTGCATTGCAAATTGATGATTTGTGAACTAAATAAAGTAATATTTCTAAATTATGTGCAGTGTTTAAGGTTTTTGTTTTTTGTAAATATGGTACGTAAGTTACGTATTGTATTTGATGATTGTGTGATTAACTTTCTGTAAGATTATTTTATATTTGCACCATTATTTTTATATTTACACCATTAAAATTGTGCAAAGAAGCTCTTAGTGGAATTAATATATATGGTCAATAAACAATACTAAGGAAGTGTTTTTTTATTTTTGTAATTTTACAAAAAAAATGTTACTAATGGTTTACATTTAAAAACATGAAGATATGTTCCCTAAACTTTAGTATCATTAAGTAGCGTTAAATCCATCACAAGCTAGAGTTACATTATTCTCTATGCAAATCTACACATTACCTGCATTGGTTATCTAAAACAGTTGACTAGTGATTTAACCTTACACCTAACAGCTAGTTTTAAAGCAAAAAGCAGAACTAAATGCAGTTGCATTCCTCTGGTATGATGTTAGGTAGAGTCTCATACTTAAAAGAGTACCCCCCGTCTGAAGTAGTGGTGAAACGGAGTGACCTCATGCTCTCTGGAACAGGAGCACAGCACTGCTTGATGCCAAGTAGGGTTGTAGTGCGCTCAGAGCTGGAGCAGTTGCCATGGCAATAGTAGAAGGTAAAAGCCTTAGGGTGAACAATCCAGTTGTTCCATCCCAAGTCCTCGAAGGAAATTTCTATCTGTTCTTTTCTGCAATCTGTGCTAGTGTCCACAGAAGCAGGTCTCCTGAGTTGTTCGATGGCAGCTGGTGACCACAGGATTTTGGGGGCTCTGCGGGAGCGATCTGAGCTGCCTGGCTGGACGTAGAGATGCAGAAAGGGAGTTTTATCTTCTTCTGAACCATAGCAACTGCAGGCTGGGCAGCGGACCTGAAGCATAAAAGGGCCATTAGCCATGGCAATGTGAAGATGGCGATGCAACCTATAGGTGGTCCATCCATCAGGAGAGCGTTTGAACGGGTTGTCAGATGCTTGGAGGAGCTCCTGGTAACGGGTGAGGATAAAGAGAGGGGCAGAGGCATTGCTGGAAGCCATGGCCTCACCTGCATAGAACCAGAAGTGGGCAGAAGTGATGGTGGAGTCCTGGCTGTCCAAAGAAGCCTGAAAATAGTAGGTGAATGGACCAGTTGTAGCATCAGAGGAGTGATCGGGCATATCTATGCATGTAGACTCTGGAACAAGAGTAACAATAAATTCAATAATAAAGCTGATAAAAAAGGTCAAAATGTGCGTCAACTAAAATGATGTTAACACTGCACAATAGTCTTATTTCTTTATCAGAAGTCTTCTTTTGTTATATTTTTGTTGTGATTGATTTTGTACTAAATGCTGACACATGGGTTTAAATTTAATCATTGGAATTCCTGTTAATCGTCTTGTTTTCCAATTTTTTGATCAAGTTCCAAATAAACATAATGTTCATTTATGTTTATTAAAAATAATGTTTATCACACAAGTTATGTTCCTGTGAACATAACTACAATGTTTTTAAAATATGTTTTAATGAATCCATCTTTAGGTCACAAAGAGCAGAGGATCATATGTTTTATATACAGTTATTGGGGACTGAACAGACTCACCTGAGCTTGGGAACAGAATGAACTGTGTGGACTCCTGATGGTGTCTTTTTTCCACTCTGGTTTCTCTAGTCCTTCGTGGAGGTACATGGTGCACAGCTCTGTCCTTCGTTTGCCTTCTTTGCAGCTGCATCGCTGGAGGCTCATCCATTCCCAAACCTTCCAAGATTTGTCTTTTCAACCAGTCAAACACTAAATCTTGTGGCAAATCATCTTCTTGACATGCTTGTCCCAGTGAAGATGGCAATGAAGCCCGCAGTATCAGGGCACAAACAAGGAAAGACAAAAATCTGGTCCAGGTCCGCATACTCAAAGCTGACAAAAAGTTAAAAGCAGACACTAAAATGTCTAAGCGATTAACAAATTAAGCAATTTGTACTGTGTAGTATTAGTAAGTGATTTGTCAAGTAGGTTCTCAAAAGAATTCTATAATCACTTTTTGAACTGACTATTTCAGGTAAAAAAAGAGAGAAAGTTAGTGTAACTAACTTTCCACTCTCAGTGTAACTCCTCTCCTGTAGGTTTGTGTCTTAGAAGACACAGAGGTCTGGGAATTTTTCAAGATTTTGCTACACTCCAGCAAATGGCAACCAATGTTTTGGTTCATGCTATCAGTGTGGACTGTAGAGAACAGGGTTTAGAGATTAAAATGCTTAGAGAAGTTGTTTCCCTGTTCCTCTGGCCTTGGAAAGAATTGTCACAATATAACATAAGACCTCTTTGTCTGAAGAAAATGTTAAAATGAAGATTTGTTGAATTACACCACTGCTCAGAATTACCTGTATATTATAATTACTGTGATCAATTGATTGATTGAACAATTGTATTTGATTGGGATTGTTTTTTATTTGAGAATTCTCATGCAGCACCCAAAACTCAATCATTGTCCATATATTGTTTTTCATTGTGAGGGTTTGGTTATTATGACATCTGTTGGACACTTTTGCTTGTCTCTTGTGTCTCAGATATAAAAAGACACAGAAATCATACGTCTCCAAAATTTCTAACACATCTCCCCAATATTCCCAAACTGAGCTCATTTGTTAAGTCTGCAATCAAAAATCAACATTATTGCAGATTTTAAAATGAACTCAAAATTTCTTGTAATTTACCTAAATGCAGAGTATTTTAGCTACAATCTACATTAATTTTACATCTCCACATTCTTAATGTATTTTAACAATGGTCTAATTTGTTTCTATTTTTATTTCTAAGCAATTTTCGAAAGAACATCTGAGACAAAGATACTTATACGTAAATGAAGTAACCAAGATCTCCATTTAATCTTTAAAAGAGTAACCTTTGAGAAATATAATTTTCCTCTGGGATGGTTTGACTATTCTGAAATAGAGACAGTCACTTCAGTCACTTCACTTACCATAATAAATAAATGATAAAAAATAGCTTCATAGTTTGATTTCACAATACTTTGACACTTTCCTAGTTACATAGTTGAGTGATGGTCTTTCTCATCTATGGCTAGAGAGCACCTTCCTTGGTATTGATACACATGACTTCTTCTGCTTTATATAAAATAAATGATGCATTATGACAAAAACATACAGTATACACATAATAATACAAAGTGGTTTTTCAAGCTTTTCTTACTCTGCCAGCAGATCAAATCTGTGGGCAACTTAGTAAAGAGCAAAATCTGCAAGGATTTCCATTGATAAGTGGCTTAACATTAAGTTTGAGTTTTAACATTAAATTAGTTTTTATTTTTCTTTGAAACAGGCTCAGTTTTTGTTTAACAATGAAACAGAGATTTTCTTGAGTTTTAGCACATCTTTTATCTTGCTCTGTGTCAACAGAAAGAGAGGCCCATGTTCCATTCCAGTGAATGGTAAATGTCATTTCAGACATTTATGGAATTATATCATGTGCTTGCTTCTAGTAGGCTGCTATTTTTAAACCAGTGAATCATTCAATATTCAATGTCTTGTTCTCATATGCACGAGAACAGTGGTGCTGGCTGGATACAAGCAATGAGCTCTTTGTTATGATATAGGGGATTGGGAACAAGTGTAACATTACCATTTATGCTTATGTGTGCTTTATGCTTAACAAAACAAGTATGCTGGACAAACAGAAAGGTTGAATCAATGTACTGTGTCAGTGATGATAGGAGGAAATAGGTGAGCTTTGTCTGGGATATATGAGTTTCTTACCAACAATTACCCTGTTCCACATACTGCTTAAGATGTGTTACTATGTACTATATGCTAAATGTTGTCTTCAAATGTCAGTTTTAAAATAGGTTTTGTAAGCCAGTGAAAGAAATGTAATGATTTCCATGATACTATTTCTATCACCAAAGTTTAATTTAAAGATCTCCTGATGTAGGTCCTTCTACTGCTACTACTGTAACACCTCAATTTCCCCCAGGCAGGGCATTAATTACTATCCTGTGAGCTTCAGCAGTTAGCCCCTGTTGGTAGATACTGTAACGACACCATTTTGTGGGCAAAAAAGGTTTTTCCATTGATGGTCACTTAAAAGTAACCATGCACTGGCAGGATAGTGGGGGCTTGGGACTGTGCATGATGTAGACTTTGTGTGGACTCTAATGAAAAATAAAGGGATCTTCCTAAAGGGGGCACATATTGGCGTTAGAAACCATGAATTTATGATGCATTCAAAGTCTTTTTTTGTCTTGCTGGAGATTACATAAAAATGTATGCTTGTTTAAATCTATTCATTCCAAAAACTAGTAGTTGAAATACAAATAAAATCTGCCCCTGCAATGATTAAATGTTACATTGTAAAATTACAACTGTGATTTGTCTATCCAGTTTATTTCATATATACATAGCTACTTTTGAAGGACCTTGGAGGGAGAAAGACACTTTTGCCTCCAAAGTGGTATAATTATGATGTGCCACCATGGGCTATTTGCCACTGCTAACTATTTAAACAATGTTACCAGTGATATCAGGAAAGGAGGCATAACCATTCCTCATCAATGTACCAATGTACATGTTTCACCTTTTTCCTCCTTATTTGTATTAATGTTTGTGTTTTATATTACTTATCTCCAGTACCAAGAGGTACTATTTGTGAGAGTAGTGAATAAATGCATAGAATACCAACACCTGCTACCAACAATTCAGCTTACCCCTGCTCCAGCTGTCACGAAGTCTGGTGCTCCTCTCCTGTCACCTCTACAGGGAACCATTATGGTCTAAAGGGCACAAAAGAAAAGATAGAGGGGAGAAGAGAGAAAGAAATGTGAGCTCTCTAAATGACAAGCCCTAATTTGGGCTACCCCACCATCTATCAAGCTGGATCCCCTATGACATGCTACTAGACTGCAGGGAGAGAGGACTCAGCCCAAAAGAGTGAAAGAACACTCCCTTACACTTACTGGTGTAAACAGACCTCAGTATTTGGCTCTGATTAATTCTACATGATCCAGAGAAGGCTTAGGGATTTGGCTGCAGTGGATGGAACTATTCAAAGGCATTGTGATATTTTCTTCTGCCCAGAGGTAAAATGTTTTTCTTTCTTAAATGTCATTGTTCATTTTGCATGGATGAGGGAGCAAATATCTTCGTATGTGGTCAGGCTAAATTTGTCCAGTAATTTGCTGGTGCAAATTTACATTAAATTTAAATTCATGTTATTTTTAAAACAAAAAGCTTTATGTATTATAATGTATGTATTATTATGTAAGTTTTATGTATAAGGTTAGTAATACAAAAATATGCATTACATTATTATAATATCTTGTTATTTAAGAATATGTTTGTTTCACTGACTAACTTGCAATTTTGACTTGATGATTAGATGCATTTTGATGTCATATTTTCTTATAATAACTTTTTATTTATTTTAAAATTCTGATCAAACAGCAATAAATCTGTTTTTTGTAATATTTGCCATATCTTAAAATTTCCTTGCTTAAATTATGAATGCAGATTGAAGACCGTCAGATCTGTTCCTCAGTGGCAACTTCAGAAACACTGCAGAATATAATGAATAATCAACCCTTCAATGGCCAAAAAAGGATTTGCATTACTGCAACTTTGTTGAAACCTAAATTTGGAGAACACAAGTCATGATCATATCTATAGTTAGAAAACTGAATTGTTGAAATAAGGCTCATGTGCCATGATTTCTTCAAACCAAGAACAATCCTCAGTGGAGCAATCCAGTGTCCCAACTCCACCTGTGTTTCTGCGAAAGCTAAGGAAGGCTGCTGTTGCAGCAGGATGCGATGTCCGCTTGAGGGTGGCTGTGGGAGGGTACCCGAGACCCACACTGCACTGGTACCGCAATGATGAACCTCTGACATGTGATGATCAGGACTATGGAGGTCTGTGGATACGAGACTGTCAACAAACTAATGGGGGTCTTTACACCTGTGTGGCTGTTAATCACCTGGGTGAGGCTAGAACCACTGCTGTTCTTGCTGTGCTAGACCTTGGAGAAGGTAAGATGGCACACTGTTGTACTTCTCAGATTCCTCAAAGATTCTTTACTATGTTGCCCACAGATTTGATAGTTATGAATTAGTGGAACCTAAGCATTTCAAAAAATGCATCATCCCAATGTTTAGAGTTTGCTTGGAGACAGTTCAGAGGAGATTGACTATAGAAACTGAATAGTAAAGAAAGATATAAGACATTAACATTAGTTAATTACTTCTACAGCATTTATTAATCTTAGATAATTTCAATATTTACTCATACATATTTTTAAATCAAATGTTGTATCTGTTAACATAAGGGTTAGTTTACCCTTAAATATCATTCCACACCTTCGAGACCTTTGTTAATCTTCGGAACACAAATTAAGATATTTTTTATGAAATCCAAGAGCTTTCTGACCTCCAAAGACAGCAACGCAGCAGTCACTTTCAGGGACCGGAAAGGTAGTAAGGACATTTTTAAAATAGTCCATGTGACTACAGCAGTTCAAACTTAATGTTATGAAGTGATAAGAAATCATTTTGTGCGCTTTGGTAAAAGGAAATAAAGTAATGTGGGCTGGTTCTATCCACCCTATATATTTATATATAATGGCTTCGCTACCCACCCGTATTAAACAATAAACATACTAAAAGCAGATAATTATTGCTGAATTATAAAAGGACATTGTGTAGACTTGTATTTGCTGTTCCCAAAAATCAATTCAAGTCCTGCTTCCTAAGCCTGTGTGCAAATTTCCTGGAGATTTTGTGAGGTGTTACTGTTCTACGTCTTAGAAGTGCCATATGGGAACACACACTCATTAAAAGTCAACTCTGCATGCCAGTCTTTGGCTATGACTATGCAGGGTCATCAGCTGTCAGAGCACTCAGCACCCTTCTCACTCTTTCTCTTTTAGGAACTGTATCTCGTTTAGTTGTCTACACCCACGGTCTCTCTCTCTCTGTGTGTGTGTGTGTGTCTCTTTCTCTCTGGGTATTTACAGTCTGGAATGTGCCAGATCTCCAGTTACAGCTTTACTGTTACTCTGCTACACATCATCCATAATTATAGCTATGGCTGTGTTGAAATGTGGCCTGTGTTTTTATTGTGTTGCACATGAATGACAACAAAAAACATGCACAAGAGTTTGGTAATAAAACTAATACTAAACATTTTATTAATTGTATAGTAAATATATTTGTCTTTTTTAACGAACGTTTTTAATGAAAGTCAAACGAGAAGAATAATTAGCTTGGCTACTAAAATAAACTTAGCATTGACTTTGTAACCAGCTAATAAAATTGTTTGTTTTTGCAAAAAGATCTAATTCGTAGGCTACTAATTAAATAAGAAGATGATCAGATGATAGGTGGAAAGCAGAATTAATGTCTAATAATAATATGACATACCACATCTAATATAAATGTAGTTCAGGATCAGGACTGCAGAAACACACAACAGTGCATGTTATACATATGTCTATAGCATAATAATCTCTAGAAATCTGAAGCGTTATATTTAAGTGATAGGGATAAACTGTGCTGAAAGTTGAATTTGCTTCCAGTGTAATCTGTGACCATGGAATGTGACTAGGTAAAGGCAGGGTGTAACAGGGTCCACTGAGGGTGCATTATGCCACCCAAAATAGACCACTGGACTCTCCCAACAACATCGGTGCGTTCTGAGATATAATCCAGTAGGAGAAACAAGTCAAAAGGGAAAATAAAGAAATCACCATTTTAATGAAGGAATCTGTAAGACTTATTATTGGGCCTAGGGTCTAGAAATAAACCAGGAATGCAAGCATCAGAATAGAAACAATGATAAGACAAGAATTATTTGGTCAAAGGAATATTCTGTCACGTGTGGGCTAGTAAAGTGTTGGTCCTTAGGAAAAGAAAGAAAAGGTGAGTTTGTTGATTTTAAATGTTATGTTTTTATGGAAATGCTCAAGTCACTGATCAGTCTGAATAAGGCATTTGTGCTGTTAAAGTACTTATAAATATGCAATATTCAAGCTAATAGGCAACTTGTTCAAAGTGTGATTTGGTAACACCATTTTACAGAACATTTGGTTCTGTAACACCAAATTATGTTGATCAAACTGTGCTGTTGTATAGTGGACAGATTTTAATGACAAAAATTACATAAAACTGATCAAAATGAAAAAGGAGCACTTAAACACTTGCATAGAGTATCTGATTCAAATCTGTATGTTTGTAGTCTAAACAGCAAACAAACAAACAAGCAAAGAAATAAATACATGTCTTTATAGGTCCTCCACATCCATTAAAAAATAGCTTTAAAAAATCACTTCAGATCTGTCAGATCATATTTTTTCTGTGAGTCAGATGCAAGGTGACCAAAATGTGATTTTTTTTTATTGAATGCTCTCATGTTATACTGAATGGTAAATTAATGACTAAGTAAGGAGTTTCATAAAACTTTAAATATGCATGAATGTAAACAGTATGAGAGGCTGGGGATTAGTTGGATAAAGAAAATGGCTTATACTAGATCTTAATAGAGTGCTGTGACAAAAATCTAATTCATAACTAAATATTTGTCTTTTTCAACCCTTATTCATATGTAGTATGAATAAAGATTTTTTTACAATATATATACATTTACAATAATAATGTTTGTTGATAGAGGTGGGTATCCAGTTTTATTTTGATGTAAGTTTTAGAAGTATGAATATATTATGATGTCTGGCTTACATAATTGAAGAAAAAAGTGGGTTAGGTTGGTACATTGGTTACAGGGCTGGTTAGCCTAAGAAAAGTATAATTACCAATTTGTAGCTGATATGAACATTCATCTATATATGCAGACATAGTTGTACTGTATATTGATTGTGTCCATGGCTGTTTTCAAAAATTTTCAGTTTCACCACCAAGCCTTAAATATGATATAATAAAATAAAAAAACAGACAGAGTGGTATAATAAAAAACGATAGGCAGCAAAGAAGGAAGCATATTAACTGGTCATTTAGGGTTTTTTTAAAGTGTGAAATATTTTTAAAAGATTGTGATGAAACATAAATTATTTATATTATTGGAGACACAGCTTAGTCTAATAAAGAGACTAGCATGAACAAAGATCCAGAGCCAAAACTGAGAGGAAAGATAATGATAGAGAACAAACAAGTTATATCTTCTTTCCTCAAGGTTACATGGCATGCTGTCCTAAAGGGAATGTGAGGCCTTAACAATGTGCAAAGGAACAAAAACAGAAAAATACAAAACGCTTAACACAGACTGCTTTTCTAGATATATACCTTATAGTTGGACAGTCCCTTTTAATGACCTTCCTCTTATCAATATGATTTAAACCACTGTCTTATACAGTGAGATTTTTTCTTAGTAATAGAAGCTTCAGCCTTTAAAATTAATTAGGGACTATTTTTTTTTTAGCGGAGCAGAAATCCATGCACTATACCTTCCCATGTCCTAGTTTAACGTAATTTTTAGTTACTTAATATTATCTTATTAATTGAACAGTTCACGATCTCAACCATGCTTTTGGTCTCTATATATGTCATATAAACTGTGATAAGTGCTGTAGTGGAGTGATCAAAACTAGAAAGTAAGACTTACAGTTGACCAAGCAGTTAGACTTATGTAGCAGTTAGATAAACCTTGTGCTTCAAAACAAATGCTATGATATATAGTCCATTATATGTTGCTGTCTTACTGTCATTAAGTTGCTGTTAGGATGATATAACTCCTTGTCAGAGCGTGCATCTCTAGGACCAATCAGTTCATGCTCCATTCAGATTATATAAAGGACCAGTTACATAAACAGTAATAGCAACAGCATCAGTTTTGCCTTCTAGCCCAGTTCAGATAATAAAACAAGTGGATCAACCAGAAGCATATTTGCAGCATGACATGAACAGCCCTTATGAAAATTAGCCATGGTTTTACTACAGCAAAAGTGTAGTAAGTGTAGTTTTTTTATTCATATAACCACAATTTTACTAAATTTTTTACTATGGCAATTTTACTATGGCAATTTTTTACTATGGCAATTTTACAAAATGCCATAGTAAAACAACGATTGCTGTAGCAAAACCATGGTTAATTTGTGTTTACTAAAGAAACAAACAAAAAAGGAGTTGCATGACAATATGTTATTTCAGTCATGTGTAATAAGCATTTACATAACTTTTGTTATATTTCTTGGCCACTAGGTAGCTCCAAACTTGTAGATTACCTCAGACTGGTGATGAACCATACCAAGTTTCCTAACAATATGCAATTTTATTTCTTGTATTTTCTACTGCATTTAATGACAAAATTCAGAATGGTCATCACCCAAAATGACTGACCATGGAACATCATTGCAAAAACAGCAATATTTCATATCTTTGGACCAGTAGGTGGCACTGGGAGAAAACTGTGCATGCACCCTCAGGTTATGCCTATGATGACACATACCAAGTTCTGTGTCAATACACCAAAGCTTGACATCAATTTTTACATGCTCGCCATAGAATTCATAGATGTGGTATATGAGAACTGTAGGGGTTATTAACACGAATTCCATTACTTTTTTCATGTTTGTCTCTAGAATTTCATGCAAATTAGACAAATGCAACAGGAAGATTTATATTTGGAAAATTGTAAATGGTGTAAATATTTCAGGACAGAAAATGATGGCATAGGGTGTGTTGGAATTGACTATGACAAATTTGGCATCATATGACTCGGCATGCCAAAGACTAACGAAAGAAGTTACTTGAAAAGATTATTTCTATCATGTTACAAGCATTTTCATAAATTTTGCTAAATTTTTTGGCAAAAATTTCAGGCTCAAACTTGAATATGATAATGATGAACCATACCAAGTTTTGTAATGATATGCAATTGTATTTGTTAAATACTGCATTTTACAGCAAAATTGAAAATGAAAACGACATGTAAAAAAAATTAAAAACGACATGCAAAATGGCTGACCATGGAACATTAGATATAATTTGACTCAAAATGCCTTAAGGAATCTAAAAGACCACTCACATAATTATAAGAAAAATTTTCATGATGGAAAATCATATAGTGCTTTGGAATTGCCATAAGCCGAGAAATCAGAGGACAAAATTGTTTCTAGTTATACATTTTATCAGTATGTGTGCTCCCCTGGAAATAAACCCACAACCTTTGCGCTGCTAATGCAATGCTGTACCAAGTGAGCTACAGGAACAAAAGTTATGACAGAAACATAAGTGAATTCATAAATATAAGTGAAAATTTGAACTTTTGGTGGCACGGGTCTTTTTGGTGTCTCTATCTCAAAAGGGTTTGAGATAGAGACACCAAATTTCTTACATTAATATGTCAGACTGTCTGTCTCTCTGTGTGCCAAATTTCATAACTTTCCTATGTATAGTTCTATGGGGTGCGACAGACAAAAGAGTAGAAGAAGCAGAGAAAACATAGCTGCGAGCCCAAAAAGGGCAAAAAGTAAAATATATGTTGACATATCTGATGATGAATTTTTGAAATTTAGTAATAAAAGGTAAAAGCACTTAAAAACAATAAAATGGTTTGTAACATTAGACCAGTAGCTGGTGTTGACAACAAATTTCTATAAGGTGAACAAAATGTGCTACTGATAACACATACTAAGTTTTGTGTCAATACACTAAAGCTTTGTGAAGATACAGCCTATTGGTGTGCTCGCCTTAGAATTTGCTCCCACAATGTACAAGAACCATTTGATCAATCAAAAAGCTTTTAAAAACCTTTTGTTACAAGTGTCTCTACATGCTATATAACAAATATTATACAGATCAGACAAATGTGGCTGACAGGAAAAATGGTAGAATATGGCAAATTTGGTACTGTAGGGCTTGGCATAAGCCATCAAATCTTATGACAATATGTTGAATTTTTCATGTTATGAGCATTTTGATAAATTTAATTGTATCTCTTGACCACTACGGGGCACTCACCTAAAACTTTACAGGGGCTCTCAGAACATGGTGTCAGTGAACCACATTAAGTTTCGTAAAAATACATTCATGTGTTTGTAAATTATAGCATTTAATGACAAAATTTAAAATGGCCAATGCCCAAAATTGCTGACCAAGAAACATTGGATATTGTTTGACTCTAAATGCCTCAAGGAATCTTTGGAGACAATCCTCATGATTTCAGGACAAAGTATTCAAAAGTTCTAAGCAAAAATAGCCATTTGTACTATCTCGTCAGCAGCAGTTGGCGCTGTGACGAAACTGTGCATCTACCCCTAGATCATGCCTGTGATGACATACTATTTTTGGTGTCAATACATCAAATTGTTGCAAAGATACAGCCTCATGTCTATTTCTGCGTAATCTGCGTCAAACTTGTTTACGCTTTATTTGAGCATGTTTGGGTCTATCCAAAAACTATTGATAACTTTTTGTCATGGGTGTCTCTAGGTGCTACATACAAATTTTATGCAAATTGGACAAACACTAGAAGGAGTTCAAGAAAGTAGGTTTTTCTGAAAATTCAAAATGGCAGAAAAATTTTCAAGTTAGAAAATGATGTTGGAATCAGCATGAGCCAAGGAATCAGAAGAATTTTGTTTATAGGACTTATGGTTCAAAAATTACGAGCATAAATGTGAATGAAATTGTGAATTGATGGTGGTGCTATATGGTTTAAGATTTCAAATTTGTGATGGTAACATTTCAGACTGTCCTCTTTCTGTGTGAAAAATCAAATTTCATAACTTTCCTATGTGCCATTTTATGGGCTGCCATAGACTTCAAGAGCAGAAGAATAATCATAAGGAATGAGGAGAAGAAGGGTATTACTATCAATTTGGTGATTTGATTCTTATTCATATGGTTTCAATTACTGAAATACGCATTTAAAATCAATACAGATACAATACAATCAATTCAAACCCACACAGGACAATAAGAAGACAAACACTTGACCCACAATAACAACAAGAAAACTAACAGATACAGTTAGGGGTATTCACCCCTTTGGGCTTTGGCCCCTAAAGACAAACAATTACAGTACTATTCTTCTTTTACCCCAAATAATTCCAGATTTAGAGCAGAGGTGTCCAATGAGGTCCACTCTAACTAGAGTTTAGCTTCAACTAAGGCTGGGTATTGCGGTATTTGGTAATGCTGTTTTATACTGTTTCAGTTTCTGAAATATGCATTTACATTAACAATAGGCCCACACAGGACAAGTGGATGTGCAGGCTAGAACGTGTGGCTAAGTGACGCAGTGTCTCAACTCAATGCTGCGTTATGGCTTGATGCTATGGAGAACATTCATGCCCACTAGATCACAGTGGGGGAAGGCCTGCCCAGATGCTGTGAATCATTGGCACAGAGAACATGGGAGCAGAAAATGGACTTGTCAATCCATGAGGACCTGAGTGCCTGGAGCTGAATTCAAGTTTAAGCTGTAAAACCTCATGCAGCACACACATTACTTAGAGATGACCCCCTAAACAGTGTCTTAGATGATGCTACACTTCTGGTAAAACAGGTTCTAATACCCAGAGGTGACACTAAGTCACAGGCCTCATGAGCCAGGGTAACAGCATATGTGATCCAGTGGAATAGTGCTGTTTTGTATACTCTGGGATGTACATTGCTCTGATGGAGAGCAGCCTGGTCTCTGCCCAAAGAAGTATCTGCTGCACTAGCCTGACCAGGGGACACAAACTTAGCCCTCCCTGGTGATTTACATCACTATGGGGTTGTGTCTATGGACTAGCACATATTGGTTTTTGAGATGTGGAAGGAAGTGTTTTGATGCCAGAAACAAGGCCCTCATTTGCAGGCAGTTTATGTGCCAGGAGAGATGAGAGCCCTCCCACTGACTTCGGACGTAGTCAGTGGGAGGTTCTTGAAGGGTGGCCTTCAAGAACAGCACCCCAGTCCGTAAGAGAAGAATCCCTGTCCATCGTGAGAATCCTGCAATGACATTGTGCTTCTAGAGTGGGACCAAAGGTGAGAACAAGGGTCTGATCCACATAGAAAGGGTATGAAGCCCTCAACATGTTACCCTTATTACCTTAGTGAGTGGTTTTTGGGATGAAATTTGTTTTTCTTTAGCCAGAACTGAAATGGTCTCATATGCAGTAGGCCCAAAGGAATCACACTGGCCTCGGCTGCCATGAGGCAAAACAGCCTGTAAATCTGGAGGACTGTTAGATGCTAGCTTAGCCAAGCACTGCTCATAGCGGCAAGGATTGACTCCACACGTGCAGGAGACAATTGTGCATGCATCAAAGTGGAGTCCCAAATTACCTCTAGAAAAGTAGTTCTCTGAAGAAAGCATGCTGGCAAAAATAGGCTCTTCTTGGGGTTAAGTCTCAGCCCTAACCACCTCATATAAGATAACGTGACATCTTGATGCCATGTAGTTAGTTTTTGGGAGCTGGCCATGACTAGCTAGTCATCTATGTAATTTAGAACGCAGATGCCCTGGAGTCTCAAGGAGTTTTGTGAAGGTGCATGGTGATAGGGCTAAGCCAAAAGTGAACCTGATTAAAACGTCCTGTGTTCTTCCAATATCTCCATGTGAAAGTAGTGCTTCAGATCTGTCATTACAAACCAGTCCTTGGCTGAATTTGACAAATAATCTCTGAGATCTGTGGCTTGGCAGAGCTCCTGAACCTTATCCAGTTCTAATCCCTCACCTTGGTCTAGGTCTTTAAGCAGTTCAGCTTGGTACACCTGCAAGGATGCACCAGCCTGACTCGCTGCCATATATGCCCTGCCCACCAAACTAGGCAAGACAGGTTTCCACCACGACGATGCCGCAGACAGAGAGAGACAGCTCGCAAGCATATTTTCTACCTTGGGCTTCACCCTATATCCATGTTCACTTAGCCTTTATGATGGAAAAGTAATTATTTATAGCGTGAATGAAGACACAAGCCGAATATGGATTTTTCCATGACTTGACACCTCAGTGTAAAGATCAGGAAATAACGGGGGGTTACTGCGAGGTGGCTATACTCGGTTGGATGATAAAAACCTATCATCCAACTTTGATCACTTAATGTGCTGCTGTTCATCTAGACACGTTGAGTTAAGTTTCTTGAGAGCACAAGAAATCACCTCAATCAGCTCCTCAAATTCAGCAGAAAGAGAAGACTGGTCTGCCTCAGCACCTGCCTGACTGACAGTCATCAGATTATCAGTTGATGCTAATGAGCTCATCATCCACCTCAGAAGAAACCGCAGGGTAGGCTTCTAAAGCCAGTGTGTGCTCATCTAATTCATAAGCATCAGTACAGTGGTCTACCTAGCAATCTAGCACAATGCGCTTTCGCTGCCAACTCACAATACACAACACCCTACTGATTGGTGGTCTGCATTATTTAGGCACAGTGTCAGTAATATAATACAGTAGCCCCATCCCCAGTACTGCAGTTTTTTTGTATAAGTGCAGCATCAATGACTGTTCACTCAGTGAGATACCAGCCCTCTATGGTGGTCGCCCCCTATAAAGTACAGCACTCTTTGCCCACTCACTTACAATAGCAGCCCCACTTCATGGCAGTCTGTTCGTGCCTTTCTCGCTTACACACAATAGCAGTCCTTCGCTTCTAAATGGAGGTCTACTTGTACAGCGCTGCATGCAGTGGTTGCGTACTTGTCAAACGCAAACATGCTTCACTGCACACACACAATAGCAAAATGGCAGCCTGCTTGTACAGCACAGCATGTTATGGCCACCCACTTAGTGAGATGACAGTCCCTTCTCATTACGTAGATCTGCCTCATACTATGGACGCAACGTCTGGTTCCTGTCTCTCAAGGAACCAAGGTTACAGCAGTAACCAGAGACATTTACAGGTGTTTAAGTATTGATATTTGAATGGAACCCTACTGGTAAAAATAATAAACACTATTGCTTGTGTGAAAGGCACATTTGTGTGTTTACCAGTCATTCTGGTAATTTACTGGTAATTTACCAGGATTACTGTGGGAAAGGGGCTAATGTCAGGAAGTGTGGAAGAATGTTGATGAATAACTGATCTGATGACTTCGCAATAATTAAAGATGGATAAATAGAAAGATAAAAAATTACCCCTTAAGAAAATCAGTAAGAAGCCTTTTCCCAACTCAGAGTGGGGCTTTATTAGTGTCTAGTTTTCACTTAATTTAGCTAGCAAGAAAGTGCCAAGCAAGCAGTATGCAATGCCATGTGCTTAGTGGTCTTTCGATGTAGGGGCTTTTACATTTTTAAAAAGGCAAGGCAAGTAATATAAAAATAATTACTTGAAGTAATTAATTATTAGTAATTAATTTACTAAATAATTCATTTACTAAATTTGCAATTTACAAACTGCATAAGTTTAATTTGGACATTATTATCTTTACTAAAATAAAAAATCTGGAGAACCCCCATTTGATGGATTGGTTCAATAATTCATACCAAGTAGTGTATTTATGTTCCTAGTCTGTTCCTAGTGAGTTCATAATCTTCCTGTGTTGAGGATAACATAAACATAACATAAACATGCATTGGTATTTTTCAGTCTTTCCACCTATTTTAGAGTCATTCAATTAGTTTCAAATGCAATGTTGATGAAATAATATTTTAAAAGAGACCATTTCAGTGCTAAATATTACTTCTCACTTTTTCACTGGGGTACAATATTCTGTTCAGATAAGAAACAAAGAATGTAAACCATTCTTTCATCAATATTGCTCTTACCCAAACCTCAGAAGTATCTGTCTAAAATATAATTTTTTTATCTTGATTGTCTACTGCTTGTGTACTGTATATGGGCCACCTCAGTGGTAAAATGAGGAATAAGCTTCCAGTACCACCCAGCTATTCCTGAAAAAGATCTAACCTGTTTTTTTTTTATAAATGGCCTGAATCTTTTGAACCTGGGGTTTAATCAGGCCATTTCCAACCACATAACCCATATACTCAACCTTAGCAAAAGAACACTTTACAGAATTGATGGTCAGTCCAGTCTTTTTGATCAGCTTGAACACTGTCTGAAGATGATACAGATGCACTTACCATGTAAGTGGTAGCACTGAATATTACTACATCATCAATATAAGCTGCTATAAAATCTTATAGGTTCTGCAATGTAGCATCAGTTAACTTTTGAAAGGTAGGGGTGCTCTATGTTAACCAGTTAGAAAGACCTGGAAAGGGGGGTATGAAAAGAAGAGCTTATAAACCAGGGCAGGAGGTTCCAGTTTTATTTCCCACAGCAAAGAATAAGCTCCTGGATAAGTGGCATGAAACATTTAAATCTGCACATGCCAACTTTGTCTTTCTTGAGGTAGGCTTAGATGAGAAAATTAATCTAAAACATTATTAATTTATAGCCACTGAAGTATGTCTGACAGTTAAAAAATAGTGCTTGCCACATCTATGCAGTACAAAATGTATGAACAGCAAGCATGCAAACATTTTATTGTATATGCTGGGTGACAGAATGAAGTGATGTTATTTTAGCAAGAGAAGGTAAAGTTAGTGGTCTCTATCAGCTTTCCCATACTGGCAGCGGCGGTATCGACCTGGAAGCATTGTGACGTCACCGCAGCCTGACTGAATATATAATTGATGCTGTTTCACTGAGAGCAATAGTTCCTCTCTTCACACCCGCACCAGAGACAAAGGAAGAGAGGAGAGCTGAGAGGAAAGCAAGAGGGAGACTGAATAAAGAGCAAGAGAGCCAGAAAGAAAGGGAGAGAGAACCAAGGATCTAAAGCAGCAGAATATTCTTTCTTTGCTTTGATTGCACTAAGCTTTGTCTTTATTGACTGTCGCTAGTTTTTTGTTTCCCCTTTCATTCTCTCTCGTCGGTTCTACCACTCCCCCGTTTCTTTATCTCTAAAGGCAATACAAGTAAAAGGATTTTTCATCTTTTTCTTAAAACTCCACCTCCTGCTGTGCCTTGGAATGTCTTATCACTTGGATATCTGCTTGGTATTTGACCTTAAAGAGCTTTGGGGGGCTCCAAAACTGGTTGGATTCTGTTGTTTACATGAGGAATTTTGTGATTTTTTTTTAAAGCTGAAGTCTCTTTTGTCACATGAAGATCTTTAGTGGATGTTTGTAGTATTTCTATTGTTTCTTATTAATTGCAGATTTGGAACATTTTACATGTTCTAAAAAAAGACAGATTTATATTGGAAGTATACGCAGGAGTCAGTAATAATCAGAGTCCGATTAGAAATAGACTGTGGTGCTCTGTGCAGAAAGGGGCTGTTTACTCTGTAAGGGAGATTAAGTTCATCTGTGGCCATGAAGAAAATCTGGTCAAAGAAAAGATTCCAGGTGAGTCTCAGCATCCTTTCTGTTAGTATGCCTAAAAACTACACAAATGCTGCAGAGACCTTCAGCCTTTTGTTGCATATAGTAAATTACTCTTATATAGTAACTCACATGCTTGTACAATGGGTGACAGTTGGTTTCTGGTCCCTCTTTAATATTCTAACCAGCTGTTCACAACAACATGAACAGCTGTTTGTGAACTGCCAATATCTTATGAAGCAAGCAAACAGATCTGTCTTAGAACACAAAGCCATAATATATATATATATATATATATATATATATATATATATATATATATATATATATATATATACATATAATTTTACACTCAAAATTCCCTGTATTAACTAATGATGAAATCATTAATGTTACGAGAGAAAGAAATATTACAAAGGAAATAAACAAATTCTTTAACACTGAAGAAACAAAGAAGGCTATGCCTACGGGAAGAAATGCATTACACAGTTGCCTTGGTAGCAATGTCGGAGTGCATTTGAAATGCTGCAAGCCACCATGAGAATTTATGAACAAGAAAATAAATATGTAATCATATAGGTATTTAATTCTGTTTAATTCTGTTGTCAGCCCTTTGTCACCATCATAGTTTGACATAAAATCAAATTGAATAAAAGTAGAATTCTTGGCATGACCCTGCTGGGCTATTTAGCACACCCCAAAATTAATGGGCAGCATTTTATGCCTAACTTTTATTTTTTGTCTTTCCAGAGAGCTGGACATTCTAGCTGGACGTTTGGGAGATTCACTCATGGTGTGTTTTGCTTTTGACAAAACTGTAGAAAAAAAAAAATTTGTCCAAAATATATTAAATTATTATTTAATTGTGGGCACAACAGTACATAATGGCTGTTGTTTGCACAATAATTTCTTGAATGCTTAAGTAAGCTTTAAAACAAGTGTTGAGACAATACATTCCTATACAAAGTCTTTTAAATATTGATGTCACAGTTGTTAAGTATCTATGAGGAGCTGAGTGCATGAAAGATTGTAGAACTTTATAAAGCTGATATCTTGAAATGTAGCCTGTAAGTGTGTGCATGTGTGTGTGTCTGTGTGTATGTGTACACAGGTACAGGGGTACAAAAATGGGGTATGTAGTATATGTAGTGCATGGGTGTCGCAGGTAAGAGGCCCCATTTGCCAAAATCTTTTTATAAAAGTTCTAAAAATAATTAAAATCTTATTTGTTTAAAAAATAATAAATGGAAACTTTTTAAATGTTTTTTTTTTTTAGCATTTTAAACAAGTTCAAAATGTAATTTATTATATTAAGTGATCATACAGTCACATGACCAGAACAGATAAATGGCTGTTCATAAGAAAGATATCTTAAAGACCTGATTTACCTGAGTATTGCAGATTAAAAGTATATATTTTGTAAAATATCTGGTCCATTTACTCGTAAATATGAAAAGCACAGAAAGGAAATGAGTAGAGAGTTGAGATGAAGAGAACAGATACAACTGGCTATACAGGATATTATAAATTACATTAGAGATTAGTGTATTGCAGATGTATGTATCTGTTTATATTGCAATAATTTGTGTGTTATAAAATGTCATCTGATCTTAAGGCCATAAAGTCTTAAAGTCACAAGTATGTGCTTAAGATAAAACAACATGATGTGCTTAAGCTATAGCAACACACAATTATAATGCTTTTCGTCTTCATTGAACACATTCCATTAAACATTCACAGTGCTGTTGATAAAGCTGACTTTGTAAGTGACTGCTTTGTTGTTGTTACCTGGATATTTCACAACTGTGTTATAGTTTTGTAACAGTTGCTCATGAGTCCTTATTTGTTCTGGGCAGGTTCTGCACATTCTTTGCTTTTCCAGTATCATCTTTGATTTTGAGGTGAATCTTCTCACACTAAGGACAGTTTCTCAAGAAGGCAACATGATCTGTCAAAAGCCGGGGGTGTTAACGTCTCACTTTTTCTACAGCACCGTAAACGTTTAATAGAATTTGTTTAATAAAAACATGATTGTTTGTTATTATCCTAGGCATATTGTGTTTGTCTGTAGTTGTGATCAGACAATGATTTATGACTAATTAATGCAAAAAACAAACTTATTTCAAAGAGTTCACTTGTGGTACTGTAGAATACAGAATAGGATGTGTGTTAGTGCACAGTAATATTGCTTAATAATTATTATTTTATTAAAATGATGTGGAAAATAGAGCATTCTAATATTACTGAATTATATCCTTTTGTTACATTTAACATATTCCTCTCATAGCTATGTCACCTTGGCTGTTGTCGTTACAGTTGGGTATGGGGGGGTATGCAAGGCACTGGCCTTGCATACTCCTCAGCAAATGTGCTCTTGCACCCCTGTGTGTGTGTGTGAGTGTGTGAGTGTGTGTGTGAGATATGTACTCCCACATGAGTCTGCAGACACTGGTTTCTATAGTAACAGTCTTTTCTTGTCCACCTCTGCTTGCTGCCGTTATGGAAGTGAAGTTTTTCGCTTGTGCAGAAAGCAAAGCAATGGTAACTGTTGTTATTTATTTCTAAGATCCTTTCCTGTCTTTATTAGGCTCTTGGATAAGGTTGAGTTTGCAGCCATGCAGAATTGTGCTGTTCTATATAATATAGGTTTAAATTTGGAGTTCTGATTTTTGATCTGATACTATTTGAATGTATTTTGCCTAAACAAACATTAATATTGTTTTTTATTCAGTTTGGCAGTGGTTCTCAATTGCTCGTCACTCCCTCCTCTGAATTTTGTATACCCAACCATAATATGATTGTCTACCAGTATTGTCACTAATATTGTCAATGTTGAATATTAATAACATCACTTACATTAGTTTATTTAGCAGATGCTTTTGTCCAAAGCAACTTCACATCCAAGAAAAGCAATTTGTCACAGAGAAGCCAACAAACCTCAACCTCAAACAACATTAACCACATTTACCTTTAGTTTTATGTCACCTGTTTTAGTTAAATAATGTAAAAACACTTTTGAACAAAAATCAAAAGACATTTGTATGATAAACAAAAGTGTATAAAATGCTTTACAGGAGAAGTTCACTTAAAAATAAACTTAATGCCTCTTTATCATGTGCCATTTGAAATCTGTATTTGATTTTGTGAACACAAAAGGGGCTAAATGAGGAATGAGAGGGTTGTGCTTGTAATAAAAGTCCCTAAAAGCACATGAATATGAATGCGTTATTATAGCAGTTTATAAGCTATGTACAGGATTAGAAGAAACTGTAAACTTGTATGGTTCTCACAAGTATTAGTAACACAGCAACAGTGACAAATAAATCCTCATCTATTTGGGAGTCGTGTCCCACACTTTGAGAACCACTGCAGTATGCCTTTTTTCCCTTCATTATAGGGATAGTTTACCCCAAAATGAAAATCCTCTCATCATTAACTCACCTTTATGCCATCAGGTGTATGCAACTTCAGTTGAACACACATAAGGATGTTTTTTTTAAAGAATCTCTTCAATTCCCTTCTACCGTCACTAGGACCCACCATGTTGAAGCTGCAAATAGCACATACATCCATCATAAATATAATTATACATACATCTATCATCAATTTAACCCCAGGGGGGTAATAAATGTGTTCTGGTGTGTGAGGATAAATGTCAAACATCAAAACAAATGTTTGTCGCCACTCAAATTAAATATGGTGGCATGTCTAATTGTCAAATCTCATTGGTTCTTAAATGTCTTGTGACTAAACATCATATGAGAACTAGTCATGAGACATGCAAAAACAATGAGATTTGAAGTAACATTTGATTTGAGTATTAACATGTTTGTTTTCGATTTTACTAAATACAATAATTCAAAATTATGAATCGTTTTCTCACAAATCTAACATTTCACTGCAGAAGACAATTATTAACCTACTGGAGTCATATGGATTACTTTTATAATGGATGTGCTATTTGTTTCTGCACGTATGGTACCATTAACAGTAACTGCATATTTTTATATTTTTATTTTAAAAATGCTTGTGTTGTATTGTTTTATTTGTGTTCAGCTGAATAAAGGAAGTCATATGTATCTGGGATGGCATGAGAATGAATAAATTATTAAATAATGTTGATTTTTGGGTGAACTATTCCTTTAACCATAATTTCTTAGTACAGTTGCACACCTAAATTATCATGATGCTGTACCATCATATAGTAAATGCCACATTTTTTCCCACAATTACAGCTTGAAAGCACTTTTTTTAGAAATTGTGTAAGCAATATAAATGTGTAGCTTTCCACATACATTTTTTATTTAATTTATTACATATCTAAAATCCTTTAGCATGTTTTTCAAGTCAGTCACAATTTGATGCAATTCCTATGGTTAAGTCAAGTAAATGTTTAATGCCTTGTTTATCAAAGGCATACCAAAGCATTTCAACATGCCTTCCTCATTTTCCCTGTAGACTCAGACAACACAGAGGATGAAAGTGGAGAGCCTCAGGTCTCCATGGAAACAAAGAAACAGTCAATATCTCCCCAAGGGCAAGCAGCTGACAGTCAACCCACAAGTAGGAACTGAATCATTTTTATTACAGGAAATTTTATTAAAAATAATTTATTATTATTTTTTATAATTATAATTATTTTTATAATTAATAATTATTTTTATTACAGCATTATTACATTTGTACCACCAATACATTTTACATTTAGCCACAACATGTAAAATGGTCAGCTTTGTTAAATCCCTCTAACAATGCATATCTCCATTACCTAAAACTGTGATGTGTAAACCCTCCCACAAAGTGCAGAAATAATCCATGTATCCACTTAACGGAATATAAATTAACCTTTGTCATTGTTCTAATAAAATTACATAATGTTTTATCTTTTTAGGCAGTGGGAAGACAATGGTTTCCCATATCCCATGTTATGGTCTAGTTGTGGAGAGAGAGATACGAACTCTGGGCTGCAGAGCTCCTGGTCTTCAGGATCCTCTGCCACCTGACAGGCCAAATGCTGGGTGTGTTGAGAGCCCTCCAGTCAGACACCTGGGGGTTGAGGCTCTTGTGCGGGCCTCACAAATAAGTGTGTACTATCCAGCAGTGGGGTCGGAGGAGAGTATGTCTCTAGCCAGTGACTACTACGGTAGTGTTTTCAGTCTCTATCGAAGAAGGACGTTTTCCATTTACAGTGTTCAAGAGTGAACGCTGGTACATGATATGAAAAGGCAGAAAACAACTTAAATTAAAGAGGGACAAAATAAATTCATATGTTCAATTTATTGTACCAATCTAAAGCAATATTTTATAATAATATTTTATAAATCATTTACATTACCTTAGTTTGCTTTATTGTAGCCTTTAATGTCATCCATGTCATGTTTGTTTTGATTCTTACTTTCCTTTGACTCCACTGGCATTATAATGTGCTGTGCTAATGTTTTCAGTGCTTTTATCCTTAGCCTTTTGCATGTCTGTGTGTCGTAACCTCATTTTTAATATTCTTATTGTGTTCTTTGAGATTTGTTTATTTTCAGATGTTTTACATGTTTTAATGGGTTTTTTTAATACGAGGTTTAGTGTTTTAAACATTTAGTTTTTCCATTAATTTAAAAAACAGTGCATACAACCATAGTATGTTTTTTTACTTTCTCCAATTTTCTTTGTCATAACACAACATTTCCCACAATCACCTCATTTCAGGGGCCAATTGGATTTTATTCCAAGTGAAGCTTCACCATTTGTTCAAACCCACCCATTTCAAAATTCTCAGAGCCCCATTACTCCAAGAATTATAGATTCGCCTACAGATCAAACTACTGCTTACAATGGCACCAAAACAGCAGTTAATGCAGCTGAGCTCACTGTAAAAACCAAATCCTTAAAATCCTCTGCATCTCAAAGCAGCGTTTCTCAAAAAGAATCATCCCCTCAAACTCCAAAACCATCACGGACAAGTTCGAAAATCTTTGACAAAGTGAGAGCTTTTGAGGAACAAAGACATAGCACTGACATACCAAAGGTGTCTTCTTCAAGACGCTCATGGGGTTTTAATCGAACATCATCCTTCAATTCTGAGGAGGGAGGGAATAAGGCAGGGAAGTCCAAAGATGACTCTGTAAGTGATGTAGCATTGAAAAGATCTTTCTTCAAACAGAGAGTGTCCTCTCTGGAGGAACAGTCAAGCTACGTAAAAAAAGTCCAGAATTTTCAGTGTAAATTTTCAGAAGAGCTTTCCCGAATAAAGAAACTTGTTGGAAAGACCAACATCAAGAAAGCATTTTCGATGGAGCAGCTTACCCAAACTGACAAACAGTCTACTGATAGGGCTGAGGCAGTTTCACCCCAGGCAAGCCAGTGGTTTGAAGACATAAGAGAGAAAAAAGATGCAAAAAAAGAACAGTCAACTTTGCAAAATGAGGAATTGTCACAACTACAGAAAGAGAAGCTGGAACAGGAATCAAAGAGATGTAAAAAGGAATTATCACATAATGTTGTTGAAAACAAGTGTGGGCCAAATTCTAAGCCCAGGCAGTTGTTAGACTGTGCAGCTACCATTGAAAGGGTCACTTACAGCAAAGTACCAGGACAGTGTTCACCAAGGGTGCCAAGGAAAAACGTGTCCAGCACATTACCATTAGAAATATCATCTGCCAAACCCATACCCCAAGAGGATGTGGTGCAAGCACCCCTAAAACCTCCAAGGGTGTTTGGTTCATCCTTCACTCTCCCAAAGTCAATTAAGTTGAAAGATGAGAAAAAAGACTCAAAAAAGACTCACTCACCTAAAGTGACCATTCCCACTATTGTGGTTGAACATGAGCCTGTGGGTGAAGAGGCAGACAGAGGAGAGAGTGACCAAAAGAAAGCTGATTTTGAAGCTATATTTGAAGAAGAGACAACATGCAAAAGGAAAAAAGGAAAAATGTATTCCAGTCAATCAGTATTAATTGATAAAGGTGAGAAAACCAAGTAGGGTAAGTGTAACTCCAGACTGTTATCTCAACATATTTGAATGACATTAAATCTTAGTATGCCTTAAAGGGGCCATGACATAATTAATGAAATTTCCTTTGATTTTTGACATACAGTATAAGAGGTCTTGATATCATTAATATAACCTTCAAGTTTCATAGCTTAAAACAGAGAGGAAAAGAGCATAAATTACATACTCCTTAATGTTTTCAAGGCAAACAAACTTTTATAGTAATATTATAATTACACCTCAGGGAACAAAATACAACTAAAAAAAACATGTCATGATCCCTTTATTAAATGTTGTGTATGGGAAACATTGATTAATTAATTAGTGTTTTACTGTATTGTGGCTACAGCTTTCAACTGATAAAAAACATTGAAACATATTGAGTTTCCATTATAATGTTAGAT
Organism: Chromobotia macracanthus; assembly: GCA_036877525.1. Lineage (NCBI taxonomy): Eukaryota > Metazoa > Chordata > Actinopteri > Cypriniformes > Botiidae > Chromobotia > Chromobotia macracanthus. The sequence goes on along the minus strand of JAZGTH010000001.1, from coordinate 5,929,688 downwards.
CACTACAGTTATTTGTAAGAGTGTAATGCATTCAATGAATGTTACATTTGATTACTTGGTCTTTGCGTAATAATCTTCCCTCTAGAAAGTTCGTCAGATGACTTATACATGTCTGTGGAGGAAGACCCAGCAGAGGCTCCCATGTTTGAACTTCCTCTTAAGGATGCTGTGATAGCTGCTGGATCAGAGGTGGTACTTCAGTGCATCATTAATGGAAACCCTGTTCCGCAAGGCAAGACATCTCAGATCCCTTCAAGATTTAAGCTAATAGTTATATGACTTCTCATTTAGTTATTTAAAAAACAATTCTATGACCTCTTTGCACCTATTTAGCTAAATGAGTATCTGAGGTTTTTGTATACTTCTGTGCAGTCACATGGAGGAAGGGGAACATAGAAGAGATAAAGGACAGTACAAACCATGTGGTGACAGTGGAAAAGGGACGACATGCTCTTAGGATTAAGCAGATGAGACCTAGTGATGCCGGAAGTTACACAATCATGGCAACCAATAAAATGGGCCAGTCATCCAGCACGGCCACCCTCTTCATCAAATCAGGTAAAAGACTTTTTTTAAATTAACATTTTAACTTTTGTGAAAAAGCATTTCATACATTTTTATATTTACTATCGTGTTTGTGTGTGTGCATGTGTGGGTATGTGCAATATACGTTTATTATGCAAATATTTTAATAAATTGTGAGTAAGGATGGTAAGTTAAAAATAAAGACATTCTTTTTATCAGTTAACTATATAAACATAAAAAAAACAATTGGCAGGCACTCTTTGCCTTAAAATCAGCACCAATTCTACTCTGATTTGCGCAGTTCTTTTAGGGTAGTTGTCTCAGACTAAAACTGAAACAGCATTAGGTTATTCTACATGACGCTCGTTTTGCCCAATGCCCGTTTACATAAGACCCGATGCCTTTTAGTCTGAGTGGCGATGCTGTTTTATCTGATGTCTCAGTACTCTGAGGTTTCAGACTTTGTTTCAGACTTTGTGCCATGCACTTCGCTATCAGTCTTGTGTGGAGTTTTGGTTTTGTCTGTGGAGCAGGGTGTCAGGGTTTCATTACTTTGGTTTGTTTATGGTTTTACCCTGTGGTTGGAGTCCCTCTGGATTAATTTTTCTCGCCCTGAGGGACTAGTTTTGTTTTTTACTTTGCCCCAAGCATGACACTTTATGACCACAGTGTACCATCTTCTAACAACTACTTTCAGCAGAATAACACATCATGTCACAGCTGAGATCCTTTCAAATTGTTTTTTTTGAACTTGACAATGAGTTCATTGTACTCAAATGACCAGACCAGACTGCCAGACTGCAAACCAATAGGGCACCTTTGGGATGTGGTGGAATGAGAGATTTGCATCATGAATGTGCTGCTGACAGTCTGCAGCAATTATGTGATGCTATCATGTCAACATGGGATGAAACACTTTGTCAATTTAGAACTAGTATTGAGGTATTGAGCTGTTTCTATGCATTTCTTAACAAGGGTTGTCACAAAGAGCTCAGTTCCAAGAAAAAGTCAATGTATTGTGTGAGAGTCCACCTCCTTCTGCTCAAGCTTTCATTCAAACTGGCTGTGACATTTAATGAAATAAGTGTGAGTGAGCTATTATTATAGTATTTTTGCCTCTTTATTGAGTTTTTATATACAGTATAAGCACAGATGTTTTAGTGTCATTGACAACACTTGGTTTTAGTTATTTTTAATATTTCAATTCTAAAGTATTTCATAGGTCCAATAATAAATAAATAAATAAACCTGTTTAAGAACCCCTTATTTATAGAATCACTATACCATCCTAAGAGTGCCACATTACTGTTTAGCAATGCTGCAGCTATTCCTCCAAGTGCTTCTGCTATCTATGGCTAGTGGAGATGCTTAACCTGTGTTTCCTTATTAGGCCACAAAGTACACTGTGTATTTATAGTGTCCCTTGTTCTTTTAAAATAATTATGGCCCGTTTCATTTGGCTGTGCATTAATGTGGTTGTAGTATATTTATTTCTAAATAAGGTTTTGTATGTTGAATAATGATGTTATATCATGAAAATAAACCACTTATGTATATAATTTAGTCTGTAATTATAATTTACTAAATGACTATAATTTAGTCATAATGGTGCATTAGCATAAAGTCAGTATGGAACAGATTTGTTGTCTCATGATGTCAAAGCAATATGTATAATGTAGATTGTTAAATGTATCTTTGTCTTTACTAGAGATTAAATAATAAGTCTTTAAACATGCAGAAGAAAGAGAAAGACAAAAAGCAAATGTTATAAGAAGAGAGAGGGTGAGTATGCAAAAAATGTTTGCAGTGAGCTGTAGTGGTTGAATCACTCCAAGTTTACATACTGGCAATACCAGCTTGGTACAAGCTCTAAAGGCTAAATGCTAAAACATGAGAAACTACAGCCTATACAGTATCAGCCAGACAACAAAGGACACCTCACTGATCACTGTTTGCATCTATTCAGTTTGTTTTGGAATGAACGTCAAAGGCTATATATTTATCATTATCCTTAATATGTCATAACTGTTCTTACAATTTAAAAGTTGACTTAACATTTTACAGGGAGCTGAGTGCCCACATTGTAAAGGCTTCTTGCAGAAAAAGCTCCGCTTTTATCTGTCTGTCTGTCTGGGTGAGCCTGTGCAGATGCCCCATGGATCCGGTCCTGAGGTTAGGTGGATGCTTGTCTCGCTGGGTTCACAGGAGGCTTTATCACTCCCCTGCTGAAGGGGAACGTGATCCACAGAGTCAAGGAAGCTCTCGTCTGTGTCCGCTGATCTGTTGGGATATCATCCTGCTGCCAGTGAGCCAAGGTACACAGAATGTGGCTGGGGAGGCAAGAGCACGAGTGAGCTTTTCCAGCCTGCCTGCCCTGCATATAAGGAGCTGTTGCAGATCATATTTGTGGCCAGCTCAATAAGCAATTCCTGGCTTGTCATGGCTGTGAAGTTCCCCCGAGCATGATCTTTCTACCTGATTTCATGCTGAGGCAAAGAGATTGTGGAAGAAGCTGCATTTTTCTCGTTTTTAACCATATTCATGGGCAAATTACAGGAATTTGCTTGCAGGAAATCTCACAGTGGGCGGGGCTTCATCTGTGCGGGCTCTGCCAATTGAATCACTATAGGTCTTATCGCATCTGAATGGCAGAACAATGCAACAGCGGGTTAGGATGGTGCTGCACTGCATACAATGGCTGTATTACAGGCATACCAAGCCAGCCTGCTCAAGGATTTGGATTACAGGGAGAGACTTTCCCCTGATGCAGTGGCTGAGCTGGGCCACCAAACGTGTGGCCATTTTTATAAGATGCTCCATGGCAATTATGGTGGCCACAGAGAGACATTTGTGGATGAGATTGGCTGAAATTGAGGAGAATGAAAAGAGATTTCTCCTCGACTTGATGGTCTTGTCCTCTAGCTATTTGGCACATCTGTACAGATGGTGGTCAAAAACTTCAGAGCAGCGAGGGCACAGTCTCAGGCCTTTGAGAATGTATTCCACAGTGGTCCAAGACCTTAACTGATGCCCCTATGCCAAGTCAGCCTATGTCTGAGGACTGCCTCCTTATTTCCCTGTCCTTTAGTGTTGCATAAACACTTTAACAGGCCTGATTATTGGACCAGTGATGATTATGGTGACCTACTTAATCTTTGTCCAGTCTCACAGTTTAGCACGAGTTTATTAGCTTATTGTTATAATCATAAGAGCAATAATGGTTGTGCTGCTGCAACAGATATCGGGGTTCTGTTTGTAGATGTCCCCCATATAAGATACATAGAATAGCTTTGCTAAGGAGTAGTTTGGAGTTAGCCCCCCTTGGCTAGCAGTTCAGTGGATTGAGTCTCAGTCTCACTGTAAGTGACAGCTGTGATGCTCCCTATTACAGATTTATCATAGCAGGCCTGTGGTGTAAGCCGGTTACGTGAAGTCAATAGATTGAGAGACCAGTGTTTGGGCACCACCTCAAACATTTCTAGTACAGGCTGTCCCAGGTCCAAATAGATCAGGAAAAAAAACATGTTTTTGGTTCAAACACCCCCGGAGGATTGCTTTGATGTCTGATTCACAACCATTTTTTTTGTATTATTATTATTATATTTTGTACCCAATACGGGCCTTCTTCTCTCCTGAAGCTCTCCTGGTCAGAAGAGCAGCTAAAGGGCTGAGTCTCCTGTGGTGTAATGGTAAGCCTGTCGTTGCTGAACACATGCAGTCCTAGGTCTGAAACCCCTCTCTAGCAGCTCTTGGTGTGGGTTTCTGCCCTCTTGGTTATTTATATGGGGGTTTCTTTATGTGATTGTGGACAGCATTTTTAAGTCTCACTCCCACAGATTAATAAAGTTGCACCCTCCCCCTGTTGTGGGAGGGGATAATACAGGGTCCTCAGCCTTTCCATTTTGCTGGCAAAGGGGGTGGTGTGTTGGATGGTAGCAGTTAGCAATCAGCTGGCTCCTGTCAAATGCTATTTTCCAGGTTGTATTGGAGTAGCACCCTTTCTATAGAGGGCCCACCCCCTACGAGAGCTTTATCTTCCAGAGATGAGTGGAGGTAGCCATTTTTTTTTGTTGGCTTCTTTGGGCTTCGTGCCCCCTGGGTCAAGCATAGAGCAATTCCCTTACTACAGAAGATCATCTGCTCCCCTTGAGCTCCATTAAAGGGCAGTAGTTTCAAGCAGTTGTAGCAAGCTGGACACTAGCTCTCCTTAGAATTCTGGTCCTCTGGCATATAAATAGAGTGGCACCCTCAATATCAAGGGTCCTCTGCTCCCCTTAAGACCCTCAGGAAGGGAAAAGTTGAACACCTCCTTGTCATTACAGTGTGAAATATTTTTGGCAGGCTTCTGTTTAGAAGATGGTGGGTGCATTCCCTATAGTGTCAAACCAGAGTTTCTTCGAAAGGGAATGTCTCTTGTGTACGCATGTAACCTTGGTTCCTTGAGAAAGGGATCGAGACACTGCTTCCTGTTGTCATGCTACATGGGCACCTATCTACATCTCCTTCAGACAAAAAAAGTTAATGACACTCTCTACAGGTGCCCCAATATACCTGCAGGTGCACCTGATGTGCATCAAGCACTGAGCCAATTAGATTAGTGTGATTAGACATCAGATCCAGACATATTCCCCCATAATGTGAACCAAAGACGCAGTGTCTTGTTCCATTTCTCAGGGAACTGAGACTATGTTACCAAGAGACATTCTTCCCAAGGTTTTCCTTACAGTGACTTGCATAGTGGGGACAATTCTCCTTACATCTGCTGTGAAAAAATATGTATTGTGAAAAGTGGTATACAAAAGTAATTATGCATAAATATAGTGAATATTTCAATAACTTGTTGTATATGCTATGCTTGATATTATCAATAAAAATGTTATCAAATCTGTTGAGCAATGACAAAATAGTTTGTTTCTCAACAAATATGATGGTCATGTTCTAACTGGTAATTGTTTTTTTTTTTTTTGTTTGTTTTTTTCTAAAAATCACAAATTTTACCTAGCTACCCTGCAGTGCAGATGCCATTCAGCTTCACTTACAAGAAATGTTCTTGGAATTTTCCATGAAGCCACAGTGTCTGTTCTATGATTCCTCTTTAATAAGAGGAAAAACATTGGCTCAGAGGCCAGCAATCTCACCAGCTGTGGTCAGTTAGAACTCTCACTCAGTTTGCTTTTATTCATCACAGTTTCCTCTGCAATTCCTTCTGTTGTCAAGCAATATGTTGCCATGGCAACATAAATGTTAGAAAAATGAAACTCATGTGCAGTAATGACTCTAAACGTCTGGAGTGGGTGGAATTAAATTGCTGACATTTAGTGTCACAACATATTTCATTTGATCATAAAATGCATGACATAATAATTGCAGCCTAAAATAGCAGGCTTTGTTTTTTTCCATATTAGTCCCAGTTCAGGTGCAAGGTGGAAATTTAAGTTTGCCTGTGGAGGCGAGTTTTAGTCCAATGCCCTTTGATGAGGAATTCCTGAGTCTTACAGAGGAAGAGGTGGAGTTTGGGGTGAACAGTATTCTGAAAAGTATCCAGAATTCTGATAAGTCTCCTTTTAAAGAACCCCCATCATTTAAGGTGACAAGTTTTTTCACTGTGTTTTGGAAAGAGTTTATTTTTTAAATGTGCAGTATGAATCCGGCATTATCATGGTACTGTATCTAGTTAAATAACATAAATTAATGTTATTGATATCTGTGACAGATTCCTCTTAGTGATCAAGTAGCGACTGAAGGATGTGATGTCATATTGTGTGTCCAAGTGTCTGGGCAGCCTAGACCAGTTGTCAATTGGTGACGTTATTTTTTATATCCCTTTATATATTATATATATAACAGTAAGGGGCAAAATAAGTTGAAGAATTTGAAGAATGTGTTTTAAGAGATCATTACAATTTTCAGGTTTAAAAACAGAGTTCCAATCAAAGTGGATGACCATTATAATATCTGTGAAATGGATGATGGGAAATGTGAAATGAAAATTAAATCTGCACAGAAGTCAGATACTGGTGTTTATATCTGCAAGATAAGCAATGAATATGGCAATGAAAAGACTAAATGCCAACTGGAGATGAAAGGTTAGTGTGGGAGACCACATGGAGAATTAGATAACTTTTCATTCATGAGGTCCAAAGATATGAGACCATTAGTGAAATTGTTTAATTGTGCATTTTAATGCTTTTCAAATGTTTTTGGCAGTTGTGGCATTTAATGCATTTAAAATGCATTTAAAATGCATTTGCGGGCAGTTGTACCTTATTTTATACCTAATCATAGTAGCATCAATAATTGAAGTAGCATCAAGTAATGAATGCACAGCCATAGAGCTGTATAGATTATGTGCAGTTAAAGGTTAATGTTTAGGTCATAATATTTAAATGGTTACTTAAATGCAGAATCTTAAAGATTTTCGCCGTCGTCTCAAACTTTGACCTCACTGTATTCATTTTTGCATTACACACAGATGTTTATGCTTGTAATTGTATTTTGAGCCAAGTAAGACCTTTCCATATTTGGTGTTTACTGTTTTGTTCTCCCTAGATGGTCCTGCTGAGCCATGTCTGACAATTACCAGGCCAGTGCAAAATGTAAAGGTCAAGGCAGGGGAGGTAGCCATGTTTGAGTGTTACATGGCCGGGCCTCAGGATGTGGATGTTGATTGGCTGGCTAATGGGAAGCTGATCCAGCCAGCTCTGTTTGTTTGTAAGATGCAGTTTAATGGACACCGATGCTGTCTTCTACTCAAATCTGTACATGAAAATGACAGTGGAAGATACACCTGCAAACTCAGTTCAGCAAAAGGTAGGTGATTAAAAATTAACAGTGATTAAAAATTCTTTAGAGCCCCATCAAAGGAAGCAGGTGGATCTGTGGAATTAAATTGTACATCAATATTATTCATTCTTTAATATTACATAAACTTTGCTTTCTAAAAATGCTTCTTTGTTCTCAATATGTTCCATTATTAACTGTAATTCATTTTCCTGTTTGCATGGCACAGAGGAACTAATGTGCACTGCTAATCTTCTGGTGATCCCATCTAAGGAGCCATTATTTACATGGAAACTGGAAGGACTGGAGGTCATTGAGGGCCGGTCTGCACGATTTGATTGCAAAGTCAGCGGATCTCCCGCTCCAGAAGTCTCCTGGACCCATTGTGGTAAAAAACAAACCAAGCTTTAGAACCATTTCATTGATTGAAATTGACAAAGACATGTCCCAGTTTTGTTTCCTAGAACAACCTGTGATGGAGACTGATAATATTCACATTCTCAAAGACAATGGGCGGCACTCTCTGCTCATCACTCATGTTACCCAGGAGAATAAGGGGTATTACACAGCTACTGCCCGGAATGTTCATGGAGAAGCAGAATGCTCAGCTGAACTCTTGGTACAGGAATCACGGCCAGCCATATCTACTCACATGTAAGAATACAAACGTTTCTCAGTAGAGTGTAAGTACTGTTTTCATTTCTTACTTTCTGAAAGTTTGTTTGTTTTGCAATCTCCCTAGGTCAAAATTAGAAAAGATGCCATCAATCCCTGAGGAACCTGAGGTGTTTGAGGGGGAGATGGAATTCAGGGTTATGCCTGACTTCATAAAGCCACTCAGTGACCTGGAGGTCATTGAAGGGAAAGAGGCAGTACTGAAGTGCAGAGTGACAGGCCTACCATACCCCACCATCACCTGGTACCATAACAGCAAGAAGATAGTGAGCACTGATGACAGGAAGATGACACAGCGTATGTCCACGAAAAATCATGTCATAAGCATTAAAAAATGTCTGAGGACTGACTGTGGTCTAACAGAAACTAAGCTAACAAGGACAATCTCAGAATGTTGGCTAACATTATCTAAAACAACATTTATTAACGTTTTCCATAATGTTACCTTGCAGTAATATTAGTAAAACATTTTTTAACTTTCCCTTAAGTAGTTAGTGGAACATTTTCAGTTTTTTTTACAGAATTAAAAATTTTTAATTAATGTTCTTGTAACCTAGCGAACAACGGCGAATAACTGGATGTTTTGAACATTCCTACAACTTTGAAAGTAACTTTTTTACAATTTTGTTGCCTAATGGAAACATTGGAGAAACAACCTAAATCTGTTAGCTGGAAAGGTTCTCATACATTACATGTACCTCCTCTAGACAGGGATGTCCACAGTCTGGTGATTCGCTCTGTATGTCATGGCCACAGTGGTGTGTATAAAAGTGTCATTTCCAATAAGGTGGGAAAGGCTGCCTGTTATGCTCATTTGTATGTATCAGGTAAGCCTTCTTATGGTAGTATAATAACAACCAACAACCATAATAACAAGTGTCCACTTCACTTAAATTTTTGCTATTTGACAGATGTCCTTCCTGACCCACCAGATGGTCCTCCAGTAATTGAATCTATCACTGGAAGAACAATCTTACTGAGCTGGAAAAGACCAAAAATCCTGGACTCATCTATTGGTAGATTTGTCATTTCTTGTCATTTGTCAGTGCTTGTTGAGTGCATTAATTAACCGCAGCACCATTTTTATACCTTTCATTGATTTTAGATCCTGATTCGCTCATGTATGCTGTTCAGCAACAAACTTTGGGCTCCATTCAATGGATAACCATTGCCTCCAGTCTGAGAGATACCTCTTTTATGGTCACTTCACTTAGTAAAGGAGTGTGTTATTCCTTCAGAGTCCTCAGTACCACTGGAAAGGCATTCAGCAAACCTTCACAGCCTACTGACCTAGTCCAGCTCATTGACAGAGGTATAAAGATTTGTGCTTAAATACATGTCCATATATCTATTACCTATTGGTGATATTAATTTTGGTGTTCTGTACTTTCATTTAACTGATATATCCTTACATAATTTGTGCAAGTTAACTGAGCAGGTCAAAGCAGACTTTGTGCTAGACAAATTCTGACTGTCATTGACCATTGACTTCAGATTATTCACTACATATTTTTTTTTACCACAGGACAATACTTACACAAAGCGCCAATCATCTTGGACAAGCCTGACATTGTGTATGTTGTTGAAAACCAACCTGTCACCATCACAGTTACTCTTAATCATGTCCTGGTAACGCCCACATGGAAAAGGTTAGTGCCAAATCCATATTGAAACATAAACAATCAAACTACACTACAGTATTGACTGTGAATATTGAGAAAGCCATTGTTTACTAGAAGGGGAGTGGCGCTGATCCACAGACCTGGTGTATTAGAGATGACCATGCCTGATGATGACCAGCATGCCCTTCACATTTCCAAAATAAAAAGCACAGATGTAGGCCAGCTCATATTCATGGCAAACAATCAGTATGGCAGTGACCTCTGTACTCTGCAGCTAGTAATGGCAGGTGAATGTCCTTTTCCTCCTAATTGATATATAACATCATACATAACAGTTGCACATCAACAACATTCCATAGCAGAGCATGTTTGCTAGCCTGATAGCAGTAACTATTTGAACTACTTAGTGCGTGCATTTTCATCTGGAAGATTTTAGAATGTTTAGAAATATGTTTCTAACATTATTAATAAAACAGCTGCTTTTACACTGTTTATTGGATACCTATACACAACATTTAGAACGTTGTTTTCACAGTTGTTTTCCAGATGTTTGACTGAGATGTACAGTATGTATTGCTGATGTACAGTATGTGTGCTTAATGGTTATTAGCTATAAAAAAATTTTATTGGAGTTTTGGTGTCTATTTCAGCACCCCCTGCATTTGAGATTATTATGGAAGACTTGGATGTGTGTTTGGGGGAAACATGTAATTTCTTCGTAATTGTGGATGGAAAACCTGACCCTGATATCCTCTGGTACAAGGTCAGTAATGTCTATAGATTATCATGCCAGTTATCTCACCGAACATCCTGTTGCTATCTTTGATGAAATTGCCTCTTTATTTGAAATTGTCACCTTCTGTTTAACTTGCAGGATAGTATTCTTCTTGCAGAGAGCAGCCATTTTACCTTTGTGTATGATGACAGAGAGTGCTCCCTAGTGATTCACAATGCTCAACTTGAGGATCTAGGGGTCTATACTTGTACTGCCAAGAACTTGGCTGGGTCAGTGTCCTGTAAGGCTGAACTTACTGTCCACACTGGTAAGTTCAACTTATTAGTGGAAATGTTTGTTGGTTTGGTTAACAGATTAATGTGTTAATTAAAACAGCTTACTATAATCAATTTAAGGCATCTTAAGCATAATTGAGAGCTTGATATTGCTTTTATATAAGAATTCAATAAACAAAAACTTATATCAAGTAACTTACATTTTAGAAACAGTTAACTATTTTTGCACAGCCAACAAAAATGGTTTTAAATTAAGCCAAAGCAGGATGAACTGTTGTAATCCCTGAGCAACACAATACAGTGGTGTTTCATTCCAGAGTCATTGTTTTGAACTAATCGGTTGAATAAATGATTCAATTACTTACATTACTCAAAAAATCTTGTAAAAGAATTAACATAGACAAACAGTAATTCAGTCTATGTGTAGTACACTGTGGGTACAGTGTGTGAGTAGTACAGTGAAATGTTTTATACAGGTAAACAGTAACTACAGAAATGCCTCAGTGCTGTTGGAATAAATATTTTTGAATGCTTCTTGGCAGGTAAATTTGAGGGCTGAAACTAAATGATCGGTCAATAGCCATGATTTATTCACAATAACACAGTTATGACCTATTCAATAAGCTACTCTTTGTGTCAATGTTGCATGGCAATGTTCTGTTATTGTTTACATGCCAGAGATAATATCTTCCCCTCTGACATGACTAGCCTCTTGTACATTATCGCTTAAATAATCAATGTCTTATTGTTATAAAAAAAACTTACATAATTATAGAATTGTATTGTATAATTACACAGCCAAAAATGTGGAGGAAGAGGAGCAGCCAATAGAGGACAAAGGCACAATTCTACGTCGGATGCGAAGGTTGACTGATTACTATGACATACACAAAGAGATTGGCAGGTCAGACACTATGCCAGAAGGACTATCTTGTATATATCATAGAATTATTATTATTGCATTGTATTTGGACCTATCTTAAGGACATTTAATATTCTTGTTTACAGGGGGGCTTTTTCATATGTCAAGAAAGTGACACAGAAAAAGGACAAGATAGATTATGTTGCAAAGTTTATCTCAGCACGAGCAAAAAGAAAGACATCTGCCCTGAGAGAGATGGCTCTACTGTCAGAGTTAGACCATGAAAAGATCCTCTACTTCCACGATGCATTTGAAAAGAAGCATGTAGTAGTCATCATTACTGAACTGTATCCTTTTCCTCAAAAATCTCTTCATGACCTCTAAATATATTTCATAAGATGTTGTTTTTTCAATATTATCCTTAAATGATTATGTAGATGTCATGAGCAACTTCTGGAAAGAATAACAAAAAGAATAATCATCATGGAATCTGAGGTTGGTGTTAGTAAAGATTAATTAGCTGCTGCATTATGTTAAAATCAATACAATTACTGACAGATACTGTATAAACCATATAAATACTTTGTTCATTTTTTGTATGTAGGTTCAGTCCATCATACAGCAGCTACTTAAGGGTATCAACTATCTTCACCAGAATAACATAATTCACCTGGATATAAAGGTCAGGAGAAAAACTGGATACTTTTAATGGGATGCTTTACTTATTATTACTGTGCAGATTACTGTGCTTGGCTTTTCAGAGGTCAGTAATTATATGTGTATGCACTCCAGCCTGAAAACATCCTCATGGCAGACCGAAGAAATGATGACATTCGTATTTGTGATTTTGGAAATGCTGTAAAGGTCACACCAAATGAAGTTCAGTACTGCAAATATGGCACACCAGAATTTATTGCACCTGAGATTGTAAACCAGTTACCCATCTCTAAATCTACAGACATCTGGTAAAGAAATAAATAAAATATAACATTATTTTACTTACTTCTTCGATACACTTTTATTCTCAGTTTTGTTCTATATCAATCTTTCTCCCCACAGGCCAGTGGGAGTCATAAGTTATTTATGGTATGTATATCTACTCATGACTGATAAGATTTTAAATCCAATGCAGAGTGTAAATTTATTGCACAGTAGGTCTGGTTAGTATTGAAAATATAAAGCTCAGTGAAACAGTGCCATGTCTGTTTCATTTACATAATTTTCAGCCTAACTGGAGTTTCTCCATTTGCTGGGGAAAATGACCGTGACACTCTGCTGAATATCAGGAACTATAATGTTGCATTTGAGGAAAGGATGTTCAAAGACCTTTGCAGAGAAGCAAAAGGATTTATCATAAAACTTCTTGTAGCAGACAGACTGTAAGTGTTTGCTAAGAATTTTTACATAAATATGTCTCACTATTGTAAATATTGTCATGGTGTGATAGGGTATTACATTTTATGTTCGGTCATGTGTGATTCAGGAGACCTGACACCACAGAATGTCTAGGTCATTCCTGGTTCAGGGTAAGATGGATTTTAAAAAATATGTGTTGTGTCATAAAATATACTTTTACATTATTGAGAACACAATAACCATAACTTTATTCCTAGGCCCCTACAAAAGGAAAGAGCATTAGCACAATATTACATAAACAGGTGCTAGCCAGGCGAAAATGGCAGGTGAGCCATAAAAATGTTTTATTTAAAAAAAGAATTATAATGTCCATTTCCTAACTGTGTTGGCTTTGTCTGTTTCAGTGTTCACTTATTAGATACAAGTCCAAAATGGTGATGAGGTCCATTCCAGAACTGTTGGATGACTCTTCAAACCATGTGTCCCTTGCTGTGCCTAGAAACCTTAAAGAGGACTCACCACCTCTATCATCATCCTCCGATGAGGACATTGATGAACTTCCTTTCATCCCCATGCCCCTCACAATGATGTTCTCTGGTTCCCGGATGTCTCTGACTGAGATCCATGAGGATGATGATAATAATGTTGTTAGAGGATCTAATGAGTTCTACCAAAAAATCACTTATCAGGTAGAAAGCACAGGGTGTCAGCATTCTGATAGACAGAAGGATGTAAGCCAACTTGACATTGCAGAGAGTGCTGAGAACTCAATGGAACTCATGCAAAAGGGTTCCACTGTGGGAGCTCAGCAGGTAAAAGGCAAATCCAGGAGAGCGCTAATGCGAAGAGGAAGTTCTGCTGATAGTGCACTTCTGCACATCACACCTGAAGATAGTGACACAAAGGAGACTACAGAGGAAAGCCAACAGCACATGAAAAAGGCAGTTTCAATGGAACTTCCAAATAGGAGCAATAGTCCAAAGACAGGCAAGCTGAGCAAGGAAGATTATGCTCTAAAATTAGAGCTTATGAGGCAGAGACTTTTAAGGGGTGGCTCTGTTGACAAGAACATGAGTGGTCTTCGTGGCCCCTTGCTGGAGACACTGGGCGTTGATGGTGTGAGGCAAACTGTCTCTTTGGATCAAAACTTGAGACATGGCAGGTTGAGTGCTTCTGGACTTCCTCGAGCATCCTCCACTGACAGCTCTGAAGAACATTGTTCAAAAGTGAATGTATTCAAGAAGAGTGCTTCTTTCAGTCAGGAAGACTTAGAGTCTATTTCATTGCATAGAAGATCTGGAGCTCCACTAGAGATTCCCTTAATTTCTGCTGGCAATCCACAGAAAGCCATATCTCCGGCCACAGTTCAGACCATGACTGACCCAAACCCCGAAATTACATCCAAATCACCAATATTAGATTTGGAAAACAAACAGGTGACTGAGAAAGAGGCTATAGATGATATCCAGAGTATGATTCCTTCTCAGGATGTACCTACACCAGATGACACTGATAAGACAAAACAGAAAATGGAGGAACACACATTCTCTAAGGACAATCTATCAGGCAAAAATAATGAAAACACAGAGTCAACTCTTGATATACTTCCGCATGATAGAGCATCAGATTTTTCTAATATAATGCAGGTAAATCACTATAATGATGTAACAGATGTACAACTTACCACTGAACATCCAGCTGTTTTTGCAAAAGTGGCATCTAATCCTCTCTGTACCCCAACTCTTAGAACTGATATAAAAAATATTGATTCAGAAAAAGAATTTGAGGCAAGGTTTAGGAAGAAGGAATCATCTTTGACACGTGGCCTGAAACGATTGACAAGAACCAAGTCTGAAGAAAAATCACCAGTTCTACCTCAGAAGTCAGCTGAAGAAGTTTATCGACCTGGTCCTGTAGGTGCACCATTAGAGTTTGTTCCAAGTGGACTACAGAAGAAGTCCAAGTCTGTCCAAGACCTCAGGGAAGTGGAAAAGGATTCTGGGTTTGGGATCATTGGAAGGTTCTCTATGCGTGTAAGGAGGATGCAATTTGTTGACAAGAAAGAGGGTATTTTAAAAGAGGAGTCATCAGATTCTGCAGCTTCCAAACGTCGAGTGACATGGGCTTTGGGTCGTAGCAAGTCCTTAGACAAAAGGGAAGTTAACACAGAACTCACTACAGACACAAACAAAGAACCCTCAAGAACTCTTGAGAAAGATAATAAGGTTACTGAGTCACCTATCCTTACAGTGAGACATAAATTTGAATCAAAAATTTCGGAAATATCTGATAGAGTGCAAAAGTCAAGGGACAGAAAAGACTGTAAGGAAAGTAAATCAGACATTGATGAAGAAACAATAAAAAATGAAAAGAAGCAAGATATCAAGAAAATCAATGATTCTCCAGTTATGGCAATACGAAAAAAGTTAGAGTCAAAAGTACATAGTTTTTCGTTGGGAAAACGAAGTCAGTCTGAGGAAAGGGCAGGAGAGGAGACCAAAAATGAAGGAATGAAAACACCTTTGCTCTACCTTCATCATCACTCTCAGTCAGAAGGGTTCATTCACAAGAATGTGGACATTCCAGAGAATCAGCTTGCCTCACAAACTGCCTCTACAAAATCCAAAGAATCACTGAACTCCACTTCTAGTGCACATTTAGCATCTAAGCAATCCTCTCAGAGTATGTAATATTGAAATACTTATGCAACGCATTTTTTATGAGTTATTTATTGCAAATCTAAAATTTGTTACACAATTGCTGCTATTGCAAGTTGTTAAGTATAATACTTAGAAAGCATTGCATTTGGGACCCGTATTGTTACATAATGAATTGCAATTAAAATGTTTAATTTACTGTTGACAGCTCCTGAAAGTGACTGCAGATCTAGGTGGGACAGATGGGGTTTTTCCAGAAGTAAAAGAGACAGGACACAATCTAAATCAAATGCTCCTTCAACTCCAAAAGAAGGTGAGACACTTTTTAGTGTCTCTTTTAAGACATGTGGACATCCAGCATCTGCTACAACCTTAAAAAACTTTTTAATTTTTAACTGTTCTTTTATATTTTTTAGACTTCCCTCCAGTTTTCCATATCAGACTTAAAGACCATGTTCTTCTTCAAGGGGATCCAGTCACACTTTGTTGTCTTCCTGCTGGTAGCCCTGAGCCAAAAATATTGTGGAAGAAAGGTGTTTTTATTGATATTATTCAGTCTTAATTTTGAAAACTTACATGCTGCATGAATTATTTAACCTTTTTCTGTTCATAGATAAGAAACCTTTAGAGATGTGTGACAGAATTAGCTTAATGGCCTGCCCAGATGGAAGACAACTCCTAATGATTATGAATACTTCTAAGAGGGATGCTGGACTCTATGAATGTTTAGCCACCAATAACCTGGCCTCTACAACTACATCATGTACTATATCTGTAGCCTGTAAGTTCTTTAGACTGTTCACCATTTTGGGTTGCATTAATGCTGATCAGATGTTTTTGATGTTCTCAATTTTTTTAAACTTGCAAAAGCAATTTTCTTACGCACATATTTTGTTTATTGACATAACTTAAGGTGTTCCAAAACGCCCAGGAACCCCGGAGATTCCACAGATATACAATAATACTGCTCTTGTGCTATGGAAACCAGCAGACACCAAAGCACATTGCACATATACTCTTGAGAGAAAATTTGAGGGTAGGAAATCTCTGTTACAGTTGGCATAGGCTTGTTTCATAATGGTTATTTTTCTAACAAACTATAACAGGAATAAAATATGATTTCTCATTAAATATTTTGATATTATAAGAGATAAAATAAATTATGTTGACAATATTTCTTTAAACTAGTCAAACAGTGGCATAGATTGCTCCTTGTATTGTATACATTGTCATGTATTGTGTGTAGTCATAACTACAAAAAATGTTACTTTTTAAATCTATAGGTGATAATAAATGGTTGATTGTAGCAACAGGACTGACCGATTGTTTCTACAATACC
Source organism: Chromobotia macracanthus (assembly GCA_036877525.1). Taxonomy (NCBI): domain Eukaryota; kingdom Metazoa; phylum Chordata; class Actinopteri; order Cypriniformes; family Botiidae; genus Chromobotia; species Chromobotia macracanthus. The sequence goes on along the minus strand of JAZGTH010000001.1, from coordinate 5,912,861 downwards.
TCTGATCTTCCATCTGGTTCTACCCTTCAATTTCGTGTGGCTTGTGTAAATAAAGCCGGCCAAGGCCCATACAGTAATGTATCAGAACGAGTGGGCATTAATATTGAAGGTACTGTGCAAGCAATGTAGTTGTACTTCTTTTTATTTTCATTTTGTTAATATTTTAGATTCTGTTACAAGATTAAAAAAAATTTTAATTAGATGGTTAATGTGAATCAATATTTACTTTCTCAATCAGTATAAAGAATTTCTGTTTACATCAATCCCATTTTTGCTTTGCAGTGGCACAAACCTCTCAGTCTGGTATAGTGATGACACATTCCTCAGCTTCTTCCCCTGTTGTGACATCCACTGTAACATTAGCACAACCAAATGTATTTAGTCCTATTTCTGCAGCCTCATACTCCCCCATACAGACACCTTCCTCTACTGATTCTTCCACATATTCAGGTCTGGCCTTAAATACAACCTCATCTACTATAGTTGAACCTAATACTTCACAATCTGCAGTTTTACCCTTCACAGCTAATGTATTGCCCACCTCAGTGGGAATAAAAACACAGCCTGGTGATATCACAAACACTTCGTTCAAGGTCCCTGTTTCTTGCTTCAACACACAAAAGTCCCTCCCTCCTGTTGTTCTCTCCAAGCCAACCAGTCCTATAAATGTTGTTTCTCCTAATACCCTAACCCAAACTGTGTCTCCAAGGCCATACAAAGCTGCACCCTTAGTAGGCAGACCAATTTCCCCTGTCCCTACATTTGTTCCAGCTACAACTTGGGACAATCCCACCCCTGTCTGTCCTCCTGTGGATCCAGTCAGTAGTATTAGTCCTGTAAGACAATGGGAAAGCTCAGCCACAACAGAAACACCTGCAGGGCAAGTGGCACCCTCTATCAAAACTGAGGTCACTTTAAGGCAGGCAGTACCTCAAAAACCATACACCTTTTTGGATGAGAAAGCCAGGTGTGAAAATGAAATTCTAAAGTTCTAAATACATTTATACAGCCCCAAACTACAAGTAGCTCTTTATGCAGCGGGCAAATCATGATCTGTTTTTGACAGGGGACGTTTTGGAGTGATAAGGGACTGTCGAGAAAATGCAACAGGGAAGATGTTCATGGCTAAGATAGTTCCCTATGATCAAGAGACCAAGCAAACTGTTGTACAAGAGTATGAGATACTGAAGTCCTTCCATAGTGAGAAAATCTTGGCCCTGCATGAAGCCTATATCACACCACGTTACCTTGTACTTATAACTGAGTCCTGTACAGGCAAGGAGATCCTGTACAGCCTCATTGACAGGTGTGTATGCACTTTTCCTAGCGAGTGTGTTGATGAGCTTGCTTAATAAGTTTTGTTTATTTTGGCTGTGAAAAGTTTAGTGTCTTATAGATATAACTGATTTTTCTTTCCTAGATTCCGTTATTCTGAAGATGATGTAGTTGGTTACATTGTCCAGATCCTTCAGGGTTTGGAATACCTCCACAACCACCGGATTCTTCATCTAGACATTAAGCCAGACAACATCATGGTCACCAATCTCAGCACAATTAAGATCATAGACTTTGGAAGTGCTCAAAGCTTTAAACCTCTCTCCCTTCGACAATACAGCAGAGATCTTGGGACTCTGGAGTACATGGGTATGCACAATTTTACAGTTTCTGTCTGATAATGTTTTTCATATTAAGGATTTAAAATTAAACCTTTAAATGTCTCTTCCTCCATTCCTCAAGCTCCAGAAATACTGAAAGGAGATGTTGTAGGACCCTCAGCAGATATCTGGAGCCTGGGAATTCTATCCTACATCATGTTAGTGCAGTCTATATATGAATTTTTGCAATTAACTAAGCTTAAAAAAATGTTTCCCTTACTTTTATGGTTTTACTATTGTAGATTATTTGTAAAAATGTTATTTACAACTTTATGTATATACCTTGTATGCAAACTAAGTCAAAAGGCATTTTTAAATTATTTTAAAACAGAATTCCTTCAGCGTCATTTGTAATTTTTCCACAAACCCATTAAATGCAAATGCATGATTGTAGGATATCATAGATTGCCAAAAACACGTTGCCTTCAAAATCTTGCCTTGTAGTCTTCCTAACTCTTCTGAAAGAGCTAGTGTAACAAGTGGCAAAGACATTTTCCTTTCAGAAAGTATTATCCTTTCTTGAGTAACACATTTGTAGCAATATAATGTTTCATTATTTTCCTTTCTTTATTTGAAGTTTTAAACTTTTTGTCATTCTATTAATAGGCTCAGTGGTAGACTTCCCTACCACGACAAAGACCCACGAGAAACAGAGACCAAAATCCATGCAGCAAAGTTTGACTCAACAAAGCTCTACCCAAATGTGTCCCAAAGTGCCTCCACTTTCCTAAAGAAGATGCTAAATGGCTATCCATGGTGAATTTATAGGAAAAGCAACCTGCCTATTTGTTTTGTTTTTGGTTTCATTTTGCTTCCATGTTGTATATAGATTGCCTTTGAATTGTACATTTAAATTGTGAATAATAATAATATTAACACAATAGTCTGTGTTCTTCTGTTTTGTCATTGGTTATGATGAGTAATTAGGCCAAAAATGATCTAAAAAATGGATATCACAACAACCTAAACATGATTTTATGGTCTTCTCCTCAGGTCCCGACCCACCATTAAGGACTGCTTCATTCACGCATGGCTTCAGGATTCATATCTAATGAAGCTGCGTCGTCAGACCTTGACTTTTTCCACCACACAGCTCAAAGAATTCCTAGGGGAGCACCAGCACAGACGTGCAGAGTCAGCTACACAACATAAGGTTCTCCTGAGAGTCTACCAAAGTGGGCCTCCATCTCCTGCCATGTCTACTATGGCTGGCTCACCAGGCAAACAATCAGTCAGTGAAAAAGAATTTGACCAGCTCCTGCATGTTGCTTATAAGACAGTATAAGAACAAAGAAGCTAACCAGGAAATGAATTTTGGGGGTCTTGCATTATGCACTGTTTTAGTGTTGTTGATACGTTTATGATTTTGATTACAGGAAAATTACAACAGATACTGGCGAGGTACTGTTGTTTGACATATTGCATGAAAAGAAAGATTTTTTACTTTGTAACAATGCATGTATGCATATTTGAAGATTAACACTGTCATGTTTTTTTGTAGATTACTACTGGTAGTGCATTTGTTTTCATTATAAACCATCTATTTTAAAAACTTGAATACAGTATAATTTTAAGCTGTACCTGTATATAAGCAGGTAGTAAGGCCTGTCAATGAAGAAGAATAGAATAACATTGTTTTCTCTTAATTTATTGAGCACTCATTGGTTTGTCTAGAGAGTTCCTAAAATGCACCTGAACATGTCTGCAGTGTAAAACGCCTTATTTGTGAATGTATTAAATATTTAGCAAGTGTAAAAACGTGATATGGCATTAAGCTTTATTCAGGTTAGGTAACACTCTGCTATACTAGGATTCCAAGATGTTTCAAAGTTGTTTGCAAAAGCCATCATTGTAAAACCAGGAGTGAAAACCTCCCCCCCCCCTTTGTAAGTACATTTTACTGCTGCTGTGTAAAGCAAGTAACTTATGTTTACCATAGAAATGTGATTTTCTACACCACAGTGGGTTTGTCTTTTAAAACCAAACATGTATCTGGTATAGACTCTATTTGAATTTTTGTGTTGTCTTTTTGTAAGGAGTAGGTATGGGTGCTGTGATAAAATAGGAAACAAAAATCACATTTTAGATTAATTAAAACATTTGGTAAATGTATTTACAAGTATTCTTTCAGCCATTTAAATAAATACGTAAATTAATAAAATAACTTGGATATTTGACCCTTATTTTGGCATGTTTAATTCCAGATTGTAGTAGTTTTATAACCTGAACACATTTCCATGTTATAGTAACTTTGATATTAGTAGTCATAACTACATATAAAAATTTGAAACAAAATTACATTTTTACACCTTCAAATTAGAACCTTTGTTCTAATTATTATCAGTAAAATTTTGAAAATCATAAATATACAAATTGTCCCATCCACATTCAGTTTCAATGTTTCATGAGAATGTTGTATTTCATCTATACATGATTTTAATGGTTCTATTAAAAAAGATAACACATGCCGTGACATAAAGGCTAGCCTTATGTTGAACCTTTAGGCATTTTCATGATACTTTATATGTCCACCTTTAGTTAACAATGATACTTACTCCCTAAACAACTAGATCAACTAGATCCATACAACTAGATCCACTTCATAAACAAGTTTAAAATATGCTATGCTAATTTCAGTCCTTCACAGAGTAAATGTAATCTTATAATTCTGTCTTTTGATATAACATTTTCTATACCATTACTGAATCTTTGTTAAAACAAGTTAAACATGAGGTCTAAACATCAAATAGCATTACTTCAGTTACCCAGCTGTGATCATACACTTATTGTTACATTTCACATTTCTTTTGTACTGCATTCATCTACATGGCCTTTGCATGATTCAGTTCAGCACTGTCAGTTTCGCACTGGTCTTGGCTTTCCCCGTGGTAAACTTGACTGTCCCACTCATGTCAGAGCTGGTTTTTTTGAACGTCAATTTGTGGGCAGTCCCTTTATTCTCTATATGGATGTTGAGTCCTGATTGCAGGATCTCCCCATTCAGAGTCCAGGTGGGGGGCTTGATGAGGGTCACAGATAGTTCACACTGGAAGCAAGCCGGTTCAGGAACCCTTACCTCCACATCTTCTAGATCCTTCACCACTTGGATAGACTGGGCTGCGAAGTCAAACAGCAAGAAGGTTCAATGGAATGCATTCCTTCTAACCTATGCTTTAAAGATCTATCTTGTCAACCACAAACAAAAATATTAAAATACTGATTTAATGGTCAATTGATTAGTGAAGCTAAATACTCAGCAGCTGGATCCAAAGTGATTCTCACCTTCCACCAGTAGTTTTGCTGTGGATCTGTGCTCTCCAACCTCAATACTATAAGTTCCTTCATCCTCCAGCACCACCTGGTGGATAACCAATTTATGGTAACAGCCCTCTTGTATTATCTCCATGTGTTCTGTGGATTCCAGCTCTTCATTCTCTTTGTACCAGGTGATGTCACAACGTGGGGATGATACAGTGCATTCCAGAATGACTCTGTGTTTTTCCAGTGCTGTACGATCCCTAAGGGGACGGACAATGCTTGCAGGGAGCTCTGAAAAACAGACATTGACAATGTTTGAAATAAAATAAAAGCTTTTAAATAACTTTAATTGTACAGTCTTGTTTCATTTAAGTACATCTTTTAGACATCACCTTCAACATCAAGATAAGCAGTTGACGTGATTTGCTTGGAAACAAACTTGATCTCTCCAGAATCTTCTGCCTTCACATTGCATATAAGCAGAAAGTGTTTTGTGCCTATTTAAATGATAAAAGAAACATAACTCATTATTGTTTTTAAATTTAAAAGTTACAGTACTATGAAAACATTTTAAGAACTTTTTAAAGAATGTTTTATTTTAAGTCTCTAGAACAGTTGTGTAAACATAAAAAAAAAAATGTATTTTCATAATCACCTTTTGCAGGAAGCTGAAGCAGACAATATATAAACTACATAACTACCATCTTATGACAATTTTTTGTGTGTCTAAGACTGTTAAATTATAATGTGAAATACCTATGTACTACAAACATGCACTTCTGTCAAAAATGGAAGTATAATGGTATAATGGGTCTAAAAGGCACCCTTCAAGGAGAAGGTACATATTTCTGGCCATAACATTTAAAATGAAAAATAATTATATAAAAATGTTGCTTCCTATTACAATAATTAAGTACATACTATTGGTCGCAAAAGTTGGGGCCACAGTAGGTGTTAACAGGAGCGCTAAACCTAAATACCTACTTACTTTCTTTTTGTATGGTACAGTGACTGGAAAACTATTTATTTAATCATTCTGATCAATGATAAAAATTATAAACCAGTCTCTATTCTTAAATATATGTGATCATTAGAGGGATTCTCGAAAGCTATATAAATCTGCAATATTAAAATTACCTCAAAATCAACTATTCGTTATTGTACACAATGACTTTATGTTCAGGACAATGTCAGAATGTGTTCTGTGCTCATAGAGCTGTTACCATATACACGTGTTCATTTGTATAAGGACCAGTTTAAGGTTCTTACCCTCTCTGCGTGTTTTTATGGTGGAAGTCGGACGTATCCTGTTACCATCTTTGTACCATTCCCCAGGCATTTCTTCCATTGACAGCTCACACATAAAAACTGCATTCTGATCCTCCTTAATGCACAGATCCTCCAAACCAGTTATGATCTCCAATTCACGTTCTGAGAATATAATGGAGGAAATTAAATGCTAATCTAGAGTTTTTTGGTACACACAATAAAAGGTTCATAGATGTGAAAACCTTATTTTATTACAACACATGCCTTGAGTATGTTCTCACGTTTGTGAGAATTAAACAGCATACAACATTTTTTGCCTGGAATTTGAGAATGAGTAAGCAGAAAGCATATTGTCAACTAAAATCCTTTCTAACAAAACAGAATTTTCCTAAAGTGATTTGATCTTACCATAGACCTCAAGTTTGCAGAAAGTGTTGAGGTCACCTATGTCACAGGTATAAAGACCAGAGTCACTAATGCTGCACTCCATGATCTGTAAACAGCGCTTACGCCCCATGGAATAAATCCTCAAAGTCTTGTTGGATTTAAGCTGCAACCCATTCTGTCAATCAAACCACAGAGAGGAAAGGCTTCTGTGTGAATATCTAAGGCTTTCATAATTTGGCCAAGTGACAGATGGGACAACATTCCAATCAACCAATAAGAAATAAGGTATAAGTTTAGAATTAATGTGTTTAGGCTTACAGCAGGCTTATGTGCTTCTAAACCCTTGAACCCTTCACCTATCATTTCCCTTTAATTTTGTTTAAGTTGTGGTTAGGGGTTAGAATAGGGTTTTGTCAACATGGATGATGTTCCTGGGTCAAAAAACTATGTTGTAACATCTCTCACCTGGCATAATCATGTAGAATTAGTATGTAAATGCATACTGAAGAGTGTATTTGAAGTGAATGTATTATTTTAACAGTACCTTCTGCCATTTGACATCCACATTTTGCCTAGACAGCTCACACTCCAACGTGACTGAAGATCCCTCCTCACACCTGACATCGGACAGCCTCTTGATGATTATTACTGGAGTTTCTAAGTAATGAATACACAATGCATGCTAATATGTCGGTAAATTGTCATACAGATATTCAGACCTTTCAACTCAAAAAATATATTATTAATTGCAATAATTAGCACATTTAGCTTAACGGAACACACCAAAAACTGTAAAAACAAAATTTAAGAGCATGCTCTACATTTCCTCGAGTTAACTGAGAACAGAAGGTTTTTTTGTGCACCTGTTTGTAACTTATGAGAGAGCTATTATAGAGACTTAACCACTAGCTGGCATGTAAGCTGTATCATTGGAATGGATATGATAAGTTAAGTCATATTAAAGAGTCAGGTTAACTTAAACCAGATATAATCTGAGATCTGTGTCTCGTTTTCTTTTTAATGATTTACTTTTATTGATTTAAAAAGAAGATTTATTGCTTGTATATTCATAAAACTGCAACCCGTAAATTTTGCCCCTTCTCTTTTATGTACCCACCTTTCACTATCAGCCTGGAAGTAGTTCTCAGACCTTCTGCCATAAAGACAATGCTACCAGTATCTTCTAGCGTGAGGTTGGAAAGGGTGAGGCTGTGTACTTTTCCATTGGAACTAACACGGCAGCAATTACTGGGTTTGACACGCAGGCCATCTTTTTGCCACACACCCTCCACATCAGCATGAGAAAGTTCCACTTCGAAGGACGCTGTCTCTCTTTCAAATGTTTCGATGTCCATCAGTCCCTTGTGTATGACAATCTTTCTTGCTGTTAAAAGCAATAGCATTTATTTAGACCAAGTAAATAAATACTGTTAAGTTGACTTCATGGAAAGTGATATTAGTTAGGCCAAGCACCAAAATGCCAAGCCCCTTATAGAAATGGCATACCGGCATTTTGTCAACTAAATACTGGGTAGGAGGGTTATTTTTATGTGATATGTTCTATGTGCTATAAGCAGGCTACCAGCCAACCAGGAGAGGACTCTCTGTGGAAACTGACCTTCACTGGTTCTACTCTGGATTCAGATGTAATTTGACCACAAATGTCTGTCTGGGTAATTAATTAAACCATAAAATGACCAAACTGTAATATGACAATGATTTTCATACTAAAAGTGCATTACTAGCACTTCCTTGCCATCAAGTAAATGTACTATAAGAAAAATCTGTGGTGTGTCTATGATTGAACCTGTTGAATGTCTTATTTGGATTAATGTACTAAATATCTCCTGCTAATCTACAGTGCCTTGCAAAAGTATTCATACCCACTGAACTTTTCCATAACTTGGCACATAACTTCGCAATTATGTGCCACTTTGTGTTGATGTATCACACAAAATCCCAATAAAATACATTTTTGTTTGTGGTTGTAACTTGACAAAATGTGGAAGAGTTCAGTGTGTATGAATACTTTTGCAAGGCACTGTATTTAAAAAGGTGTGCTAAAGGATCTTTCCTTCTCCTTCCCTGTGCACAGTAAAGTGATTCCATAGACTCTATACCTCTGGAACGGTCATAGTTTCTGTTCATTGTCTCTTGTGTTCCCTTGTTTCTCATGTTCTATGTTTAAGTCATTACTAGTTCTTATTAGAGTATTATCTTTCGTTGGATTACAAACCATGTAGCTGTAGCCCTATGGAAAATTGTTCTTTGGTTTAAATAAAGTTTGAGTATTCAAAGTTGAGTAACGTTTAGTTGTAATGTAAAGTGTTTGTGGCTGTCAGTTTCTTTTTCTGAAGATATGATTGGTACCTCAGGGCATGGCCAATCAGGGCTGGGTGTGGTTGGGGAGACCAGGAGAAAGAGTGTGTGTGCATTCGTGTGTGAGAGAATGGGGATCAACTTTGCAGAGTTTGCAATGTGTTGTTTTATGTAAAACGGTGAAAAAGTTCAACTCGAGGATATCAGAGAGAACGTAAGCTGAGTTATTGCTGGACAAGCGAAACTGTAGAGCTTGCACTTTGTTAACATATAAGTTTGAATGGCTGACAATCTCGCTGGCGGCCTGCCAGTACATTTTCACAAGCTGACGCCGTTTATGTATTACGAGGAGGGATGACAGTGTTGACCTCTGAGAAAAGCTACTAGACTGGAGTCTCGATCGCTGTGAGTAAAAGAAGTGGACACCGCGTCTAGAAACTTCCGGGCTATGGACAGTTGCGCTACACGGCGGACGTTTCTGCATACACCTGTGATAAGAGAGATCTCGATCGACCTGGAAGGAGAGATATAGTTGGGTTGACATGCTACTGTAAGGTACCTATTTTAGTTTTATTTACAGCTTGGTTGCGTGAAGCGGCGGTGTTGTTTTTGGCCACAACCAGGCCTGCAACAGAGACAAATGGGGTGTTTCAGAATTACATTTGCGGCTTATTGTAAAATTCATTGTTGTTAATTGTTTGTTCGTTTATTCAGTAACTTGTTGACATTGTGTACTGCCATTGTATGAATAACCTATGTGAAGGGAAAAACAAGAAGAGGGTTAAATTTAGAAACATTAATATTGTCCTGGTAATTGCATATCATTCAGTTATTATTGTCAATTAAATTCTCATTTATATTTTACTTATTGTGGTGATTTGTGGTTACAGTTCATGTGTGACATAACAGAAGGCTGATAAATTAATTTAAAATTTAAGTTCACTCTACTTATAAACCCCTAATTGTGAGAATCTAGGCGGGAGGAGTCCCCTGCTCTGGAATCTTGAGCAGGAGGAGTGCACCATTGAGGACCACACTAAGTAGTTTTTAGACCTGGCGTGTCTTACCAACTATCCGGACTGCTCTCTCTTCACATAATGCAGTCCCAAGCACACCTACCTAAGAAAGGTACTTAGTGGACATTTACTGAGTTTGTGGAGTGGGTTCTCATGAGCTGTGCCCCCACCCCCTTACAATCTGCAAGGCAAAAGAGGACCACAGCATGATGCCTGAGCCCACCACAGACCATGATTGTGAGCAACCAGGGCCCCCACAGCATCTGTCCTGGAACCAAAGCCAGCTGTATTATCCATCCTGAGGCTGGAGCTGATCACCAGGTCCATTCCTGAGCAGGTGTCTGATTCTCCCACCTCTGAGCCAGTAGAGGAGCATTGGTTTATTGTGGAGCCACCCCCACCCATACTCCCACCCCTGGACTCATTTTCCAGCTACCTACATCTACAAGTCTGCTGAATGACCTGGTTGCTCCCTGTATTTTGCCTTATTTCCCATGAATTCCATGGTGTATTTTGTATTTTTAACACAAAACACAAATTTAATAAGGAATTTAACACCTTAAGGTATTTATTTACAGAACATGGGTAACCTGCATAATCCTTCTGTTTTGCTTTATAACATACATATTGCAATCAAATAAGGTCTTGTCTTCTGAAATACTTTTTTTTCCACAGTAGGGCTGTCCCAAGCAGATGCAGGACCTAGGGTGACTTTGGCGGTTGCGCCGCCCGAGGGATAGCCCTGCTCCACAGGGTAACACATCAGTTAGATTTAATACAGGAGAATTAATACAGGAAGTTGATGCCCATGTGTTCTTTTGTCAGATTCTAACAACCCATTGTGTTATTTTGGATTATTATCAGTCTCAGATGGCACACCCACAGTCCATTTGCTAAAGTGTCTAAAGCCTAAAGTGATAAAGTTATCTGTAACTATCTTACACATTTGTGACTCAGCATTAATGGCTCAAATGATACTGATGCTTTAGGCCTGTAATATCAAACGTCTACTTACGCTCCACATTAAGTTTGACCTGTGTACGATCATGGAGAGTCTCACAGCGATAGGTGCCTCGATCGGACAGGCTGAGGTTAGAGATGGTCAAGCTACGTTTGCAGCCATTCTGCATCAGTTTATGTCTAGGCCCTGGCAGGATCACCAACCCTTGTCTCATCCACTGTACTTCCCCAGTCTCCAGGCTCACTTCTGTCTCTAACGTAGCCTCTCCAAACTCCTCAGCCATCACTGCCTCCATTCTTTTCGTAAACAACACTTGTGCATCTGTGAAAAATGTAAAACCATTACTAAAATTATTATTTCTTGACTATAATGTGAAATTACATTTTAAAATTATTTTTGCATTAATTACATTGAAAACACTAATAATTCCTGAAATAATTCTACAACTTTTATTTAAAATGCACCTGAAAATAACAGTTCTGTCATCATGTTAGTTCTAAACCTGTATTATTTTCTTTCTTCTGTGAAACACAAACAAATTTGTTTAGCAGAGTACTCATGCTGCTCTTTTACATACAGTAAGTGAGTATGATGTAGATGATTTTCATTTTTAAATAAAAGTGACATATTTGTCAGATATGGTGACCGCTGCATTTAACCCATCACTGGTGAGGAGTGAACACACACTGCAAGTTGTGAACACACACCCGGAGCTGTGAACAGCACTGCTTTGCCCAGGGAATAATTGGGGTTAAGTGCCTTACTCAAGGGCACTTCACAACCAGCCACCTTCTGATTTCAAGCCCGACTCACTAAGCAGTAGGCCACAACTGCACCAGGTAACCCATCCCTCAAACTAATTCATTTTGCTTGTATTTACTTACCCTGGACCTTGAGGCTTGCTTTAGATATGACACCCTCAGCCTCTGCAGTAATTCGGGAGGAATCCAGCAGGTTGACCTTCCGGATTATCAAATTGTGGCAGAGGCCATTCTGTTCTATATGGAAGTGATCACTGGGTTTGATGGGTTCTCCATCCATGAGCCAGACCAGCTGAACATCATCGGGGGACACCACACACTTAAAGGTAGCATCCTCCCCCTCCATGACTGTAGTGTTCCGAAGCTCTGTGAGGAATTCCACCACGCGAGGCACTGCAAAAGGAAAGCAGATGTACTACCAATGTCTGTGTTTTGGCACCTTTAAACAAGTAACTTACATATGTAGTTTATACTTACATTCTACCCTGACTTTGGCACTGGTACGGTCATCCTTGGACTCACAAGCATACTCTCCGGCATCATCTTTTGTGATACGATGAATGGTAAGACTCCTCTCTGGTCCATCAGCACGGATAGAGAAACGTCTACTGGGAATGATCTCCACTCCATCCTTCAGCCACTGGACATCTGCTTTGGCCTTGCACAACTCACAACGTAGTGTGATCATACCATCTTTATGGGCCACTGTGTCAACCAGTGGTTTTACAAATTTAATACGCATCTCTGTAAGAAACACATGACAAAACAAAAAATTGAGTTCCAAGCTTAAGTTTGGAAGTACCTTCATCTAACCACTATAACCACTTAAATATACTGTATAAAAGCTCACTTACCACTCTCCAGCATCCTCTTGTGGCATTTGGTCCTGTCCACTTACCCACAAGCTTGCACTGCTTACTGCAGCAAGTTTACTTGTAGCTCCCACAGGAACACCACTATTCTTTTTCTAACTGTTTTTACTGCAATTTAATTAAACTACACACCACTTCTTTACTCCTTTGGGAAATAATTAAATGCTTAGAAACAATTTTATTTCTACCATCTTAATAAAACATCTTTAACCTTTAACTGATTCTCTCATTCAGTTTTGTCAACATAAGCATAAAATTCCACCTCCTCTCCAATCTCTGGTAGCAACACCTAGATGCCTATTCTTATTATAGCACATCTTCCCATTATTCAAACCATCTATTTGGGAGTGTGTAAAGTCTGTTACTTAAAATAAAGAACATCTTCCTGTCTTCAGCAGCACATCCTGTTTAAGAACTTAGCCACTTTTCCATCAGCACAGTTGGGAGGGAACTTGGAACATGTTTTATTCTTGTGCTCAAGACTCACTATTGCAGACAGCAAGCCAAATCAATTTAAATCAATAATTTACTGTTACTGCAAAATTATATGATAATTCAATTTGATAATTCAAACGTGTAAATCAGAAGTTTAAACAAAAGTTTGAGAGGTGCACATTTAATCTTGCAATCATCCCAATTAAGTATATAGTCTAATTTACATCTCTTCAGTCACTTTATCCAGCACCTCTCTTTTAGCATTTCCTACCTATGTTCACCTTTCTTACATTTCTTGTAAACAATCACTCTGATTATTCTATTACAATGTATTACCTCTGTTTATGCATTAGTGGGGGAACGTAAGGCACAAGGCCTGCAAATAGGCAGCAAGTCAAATACATATAAATATTTACTATTAAGGTTATATGTGAAATGTGACTTTCTTTTGTATATGTTGTATAAGTTTTATGAAAAATACTAGTGTGACTTTAATTAGAAAGCTTCCTATAGCTACCAACCTTTGACTAGCAGGCTGAAGTGCATCTCATCTGTGTTTGCATCACATGTATACTCTCCACTATCAAGCCTCTTTAATGGGTTGATGGTGAAAGTGCGGGTCAGGCCCTGGCTGGCTATGAAGAAACGTTCTCCACTGACTGGAGTCCAGTCTTTAAACCACCGCACTGGGGCATTGTGTCTAGAAAGCATAGCAGTAAGAGTAACAGACTCTCCTTCATAACCAGTGACCAAGTTCACTTCTTCTTTGTTAAGGAACTCAACAGGAGGCTCTGGAGGTAAACACAAGAGCATAGGCACATCAATTTACTAGTATGCATATGAATAACAACATATTCATAAATCATACATATTAGAAAATGTAATGAAACGGTTCCTATGAAAAAAGTATTTGTAAAAGAAATACCTTGAACTTTGACAACAGTTAGCATTTTGTCATCAACAGCATCACACATATATTTTCCAGAGTCAGAAAGGACAATGTTGGATATAACCAGTTTCCGGATTGTTCCATGCCTCTCAATATGCGTGCGCTCGTCAGGGACCAATAGTTTATCATTAAAAAGCCACTGAACTGGTGCATTGGCTCGAGAAACCTCACAAAGTAGGATTAGATCATCTCCTATCACCATTTCCTGGTAATCAGGATCACCAGAGTTGCCAATGATCTTCACTGAAGGCTCTGGAGGAGAAAGATATTTGTAAAATGTATACTGTATGTATTTATTGTGCTTTTTGTTTGCCTTAGTGCCAATGAGTAAAGAAGAAACTGTATGCTGGAAATACTGGAATACAGAAACATCTCTCCTGATAAAAGCAGTCTTATGCACAGACTCAGATCTGAATTCTTACCTTGTACTGTAACATGAAATGAAATGCTATCATCTTTAGCATCCAGAATATATTCTCCAGAGTCTTGCAGCTCAGCACAGAGAATGACTAAGGATCTGAAGGCCCCTTCTTCCTCAAAACAGAAACGCTCATTCTCCTCAATAGGATTGCCATTTTTATAAAAATTGACCAAACCATTGGCCCTGGAGAGCTCACACTCCAATACAATGTCATCATACAATGCAACCTTGTGCTCAGTCTTAATCTCATCTTTCTTCAGGATTTTTACTGGTGATTCTGGGTGAGAATGAAAGAGATAGGACTAGTGAGACACTGGGTGAAAAAAATCCCATTCCAAACATATTTGTTTTTATCAAAATTCTAAGACAGAGATAAGATGGAGTGCTTAATAACCATACCTGTTATTTTGACTTTAAAATCTATTGTATCATCTATAGCATTGCATGTATATATCCCAGAATCCATCAGAGTTGGAGAATGGATGGTTAGTTTACGAACAAGGCCATTCTCAGTAATTGTAATGCTGCTGCTCTCCTCCACCTTAACTCCATCCTTCATCCAGCATACCTCTGCATTAATGCGGGAAACCTCAACCTCTAGGACCACAGGGTCACCAGCAAAACTCTCTGTAACACTGCGTGTCTCCTTGGAGCAAGAAAGCTGTACAGGGGGCTCTGTGATCAACAAAAAAGCCCATCAACAAAACTTAATAAAAAGCAATATATTAATGTGCAATATCTTTATAAAACATTTTCCATGGCATTTTGACTTGCAGAGTGAGACAAAAACCTTTACCGCTATGCCATATTAATTTAAAAGATTATAACAATGTTACTAATATATTAAGTATTTGGGTACATACCAGTAACTATTTTTTTAGAAGGGCAATGGAATTTTTTTGCCAATTTTTACATGTGATGTACATTTTGTTAAACTATAACAAACTACACAAAAACTACACCAACTATAACAAGCCACACATAATAAAACTACACCAAATTGTTTATGTCAGTTAGTTCAACTGAAATCTCAAATCACATTCAAAATCTGAAATCTTATTAATTTATTTCAAAGCACACACACACACACACAACATACTGTATACTACATACAAATATCTGAGTGCTACATGTCACTGTGGTGTGACATGTAGCAGAGAGACTAACAAAATTCTAAACACCTTGTGACTGGATGGGTCTAGAATAGAATATTCTGAAATGTTTTAAATCTTATATACACAAAATTACCTTCTATTTTCACCCAAAATGTGACAGAGTCATCTGTTGTCTCGCATACATATTCTGCAGAATCATCTATGAGAGTACAGGGAATCTCCAGCCTGCGGTAAATCCCATCATCCACTAGTATCAAGTTATCATTCTCCTCCACTTCTATGCCATCACGATACCAGTAGACTTCTGCGTCTGCTTTGGAAATCTCACAACTCAGGACGAGCCTCTCAGAGCTCAGTATACACACTTCTACCTCTGATTTACTGGGGGACACAATGCGTACTGGAGCTTCTGAGTTTGAGAAAGGTGACAGTACATAATAGTTATTGATAATGCATGCTGTTACTATATACTGTCATACTGTAGATTGACAAAGCATAAAAAGAATACCTGCTTGATAAAAGGTAGAAATAGATTATTACAGTTAGTACAGTGTAGAAATGAACAAATATTTTGTTTGAACAGTGATTTAATAATTATAATAATAATTTTACTCATTAAAACATCTAATAAATAAAAAAACTAATAATAATTGACTGAATTGTATTAATCTTTTTTCTTTGGCACCCACCTGTGATAATAAGCTGAAAGAAAACTGAGTCTCCACCTGTGTCACACACATATTCTCCAGAATCCCGTCTAGAAGCGCAGAGAATGGTTACCATCCTGTATGGGCCTTCAGCATCAAGACGGATATTTTCACTTTCCTGGAGTTTTAGACCATCTTTAAACCAGTGAACCTCTCCACTGGAACGAGAGAGCTCACATTGCAGGTCGATCTTCTCTGAGACATATCGCTCTATATGGACGTCATCTTTGGGATTCACAATTGTAACTGGAGGTTCTGGATATAGTCCAGTTCAGATCATTAGATTACATAGTTTAATTCATATCAGTATGTCATGACTCACTATAGACTAACTCACAATAACTTATTCAACTTTCCTTGTAAGAAATGTGACTCTAATTCCAAACTATTGGTTAAAAGTTTTAAAAAAAGTTATTTTCTTATTTTGTAAATTATATTTTAGCACCATCCTTTCAAGGTTACCTTTAATGTTGACAGAAAATGACATGGTATGGTCGCCTGCTTGGCACGTATATGTCCCAGCATCAGCAAGCTCTGCTGAACGGATTATAAGTCTTCTCATGGTGCCTTCAGCCTGGATGGTAATATTGTCTGACTTAAGGACCTCAATTCCATCTTTAAACCAGCAAGCAGGTACATCTGGTCGTGAAAGTTCACAGGTCAGAACCACTGGGTCCAGTTCCATAGCATTTTTCTGCCTTTCATGCTGTGGAACCTCTTTAAATGACAAAGGTGGACCTAAAGAAATGCAAACCATAATTGAAAAAACTCATGTTATGACACTTATTTAGTGTTACATCAAGAGAGCAGAATTTAAGATACATGGCCTAATAACAGCCTAATAATAATTTTCCTATTAAGTAAAGTTTACATGCTTTTTGATTCCATAGTGGCAGTTTAGAGGCACAACTGTGAGTCATAAAGAAAATATTTCAGTAAGGTTCAGATATCATGCTTTTAGTGTGAGAAGTAATTTTGTCCTTCAAAGGTCTGTAATATGTTGGGAGTAGAAAAAGAACAACAGATGTTGAAAAAGTGCAAGTTAATCAGAAAAGGTAACAAACAGATGCTGTTCAGTTTGATGCTGAAGGTTGACATGATTCTTGCTTAGAGAAAAAAACAATGGAGTGAATTTGAAGGGAGGGGAAGGAGGACAAACAAGACAACATACAGTTAACAGGCACAAAAGTAGTAGGTCATAGTTGTAGGTTTCCTGTCACCTGCAATGTCCACCTGAAACACAGCTACATCATCAGCTGACTGACAGCTGTATGTCCCAGAGTCATAAAAATCTGCAGACTGAATAATCAGTGTCTTGACGTTCCCATTTGTCTGGATATCGATTCCATCCTGTGGAGAGAGAGGCTCCCCATTTCTGAACCAGAACACCTCAGCCTCAGGGTTTGACACCTCACAACGGAGAATTATGGGTTCTCCAACCTCTACAGACCTGTTCCTCTCTGCTTCTGATAGACACTCAAACATGGTGCGGCTCACTGAGGGTGTTTGGATGATTGTTGAAATATTATTGTAAACGTTTTACCACAAGTCTTTTAAGTCAATTTGTTCACATATAGTTGAAATATAGTAAAAATATTCTATAAGTATGGTATGAGAAAATTATTCACACTAAGCAGCACTGACAGATAAACTAATAATAATTGTTGGAAGAGAAAATAAATATTATATTTGTATAGTTGGTAATATGTTTTTACCTTCTATATTCACATTAAATGTGAGCATGTCATTGTTTGATTTGCAGGTGTACACTCCAGAGTCAGAGTATTCTGCTGATTGAATGACGATCCTCCTCATAAAACCATCTGATTGGATATTTAGCCTCTCGTCTACTTTGAGCTCATGTCCATCTTTAAACCAGTGAATGGTGGCCATGGAGTGGGACACCTCACAATACAGCACAATGGGGTTTCCCACCTCAATGCTTCTCTTAGTGTCCATCTCTGACAATGGTAGAAATTTCACCTTGGCTTCTGCAAAATACACCATAAAGAATTTTGTCTCAGCCAGTTTCAGACATATTTTGGCTCTGTCCATATGACACTGGACATATAGATCTGGTGCATCTATCTGAAAATTACACAGATACTTTAGGGGTACAAAGTGTCATAACTTAAATGAAAGCAGGGAATGATGTTTGTCAATATTTAATCATTAATATTAAGGCACACATTATGACCAAAACATAAAGCATTCAGAATCACAGTACCAACACATCACCCATGTAAATATTCACCTTTAATTTGTAAGACCGCTGAATCTCGAACACCAGTAGCAATAAAGGTGATCTCAGCTCCATCGTACTCATTAAGCGCATGACGGATACGCAGTGTATGCTGTTTTTTTGACTGGGTAATGGAGAAGCGTTCGCTGTCCTGGAGCTGCGTGCTATTCAGGAACCATGTACCAATCATTGAAGTAGAGAGCTCAATGGAGAATTCAGCATCTTCCCCCTCAGTTATTACAGTATTCTTCAAAGGGACTTTGATCTTTGGACCTGGGACTGTAGACAGTGTAATATATACAAGGTGACAAGGATAAATAGTATTTGTGTATCACAGGTAAATTTGCCTGGATGAGCAGTCTTATATCACTTAATCCCCAAATGTGCAGACATTTCCCTCTTACCCAGATGTACCACTTTGGGGAACTCCACGTGGCTACTTC
Organism: Chromobotia macracanthus; assembly: GCA_036877525.1. Classification (NCBI taxonomy): domain Eukaryota; kingdom Metazoa; phylum Chordata; class Actinopteri; order Cypriniformes; family Botiidae; genus Chromobotia; species Chromobotia macracanthus. Next base: position 5,894,051 of record JAZGTH010000001.1, on the reverse strand, counting down.
TGCCATATTTATTAACACAGCAGACACGGAATCGGTAATTGCCTTCACATGGCACACTGTCACCCAGGACCTCAGCGGAAGTGCCTGTCTCAGTGGTCAGGCATCGCTGCCACTCCTGAGATCCCACTTCTTGTCGTTCTACCACATACACTGACTTAGTGGAATTCTGCAAGTTATGCGATGGTGACCAGGAAAGAATGACACCATTTGGACAGTCAGTGTTCATCTGAACACTCACAGGACAGATGGGTGGACAGTGTTGGGCAGCTAAGAGAAACCAAAGTATATCAGTCAGATTTTAAATATTGTGTAACATTATGCATTACAAACACCCATTTGTGTGCACACTCACTTTTGACTCTCAGTTTGGAGCTTGTCTTTGATCTGCCTGCCATAAAGGTGATTGTGCCAGAGTCTTGGTATGATGTGTTGACAAAGACCAGGATGTGAGTTTTTCCAAAGGACTTGATGATGGTTTGATGTGTTTCTTTTAACTGGAGTCCATCTTTAAACCAATAGATATCCATCTCATCCTCATCTACCTCTACACAGAATGCTGCATTCTCTCCTTCCATCACTTCTAGCCTCCGTGGAAGCTTTTTCACTATTGTACCTTTCAAAATAAATAAATAAATACAATTAAACTATATAAACTATAAAAAAAATATTTCATATGTACCATATATCAATTTTCATATGCATATCAAACTCACATTGGCTCACATACTGAACTAAAAAAATGGAGCTAAGAGAGAATTACACACCTTTCACTGCCAATTCTGCAATGCTCTTTCCACCATCAGGCATCTCGCACAGATAAACTCCATCATCATCTGCCCCAACATCATGTATGGTGAGCCATCTTCGTGTGCCTTTCTGTTGCATGTTGTACTTATTCCCTGGCTGCAATCTCTGGTCCTCTAAGTACCATGCTGTGGAAATGGACTCTTCTGGAACCTCACATTCCAAAACAGCAATATCCCTCTCCCTAACCTCCACATCTCGTAGGGCTTGCTTGAACCGAACTGGTGGCCCTGTTAATGAAGGAGAGATTCCCCATAATAAACTGCTTTCATGTTCATAACTATTCATCAAATTGTCCACTGATCCTGGGATAGTTCATCCAAAGATGAAAATTCTTTTATTCATGTCATTCCAAACCTGTATGAGTTTGCTATTGCTTCTAACACAAAAGATGACTATATATTGAAGTACTTTGGAAGTACAACCAAACAACAGTGGCACTCATTGACTTTTATTGTATGGACACAAAACCAATAAGACATTTCTCAAAATATCTTCTTTTGTGTTCTGCAAAAGATAAAAAGTCATATAGGTTTGGAATTACATGAGGGTGAGTAAATAATGGAAGAATGGAAGCACACTGTGCTTTTACATTCAGCAGTACCTTAACTGGTGTGTGACTTTGAGGCCAAGGTCAGTGGTAAAAAAAAACTGCTGTCATCCAGTCACTAGAAAAGAATACCTAATACTGCAGGCTTAATGGCCCACTTATGAAGACCCCCTATATATATGATATACCCTATTATATTGTTGATAGGGTAGCTGTAATGCTGTCACTCAGAAATGCAGTAAGCCCTCTGGCTCATCTAGAGCTTTTCTCACCTGTCATCACACACTGACCATTAGCCAGTGTTCATCGAATACATTGTATAGAGTATAACTTAATGGCTAAATATAGCGACCCACAAAAGAGACTAAACAACAACAGAATTAATGTTTTATGGGGGATTTTAACACATCCTGTTTTTAAATATATAAACACAAAATTGGCAAGAGCTGGACAGATCAATACAAAAAATGGCAAAAAATGGCCACACATTTGAATTGCTATTCTAAAATTTACCTGCTACTCTTGTCGCCTAGTCACACTGACCAACAGTATATTAACCAACTTCCGAAATTTACAGAAGTAAAATGCAACATACACAGTAATTTAGCATACTAAAAAATATATATATTTCTGTTTTTCATATATAATTCTAAACACTGACAGAAAACCTTTAACTGCAGATTACATACTTCTATTTAACTATAGTTTTAAATGGATGTTTCTTGAGATTAATCTTGAGATAGCTGAGGCTGTGAAGGATCCATTTGTTCTATCCTTCACGGCCTGGAAAATAAGGAAGATAAGCTTTATAAACCTTCAGAATGGGATAGCCTTGCACTGTTGTGACACATCCGGTCTTGGAATGTAGACTTTGGAGGACGCAGCCTCTGAATTTACTTTTAAAAAATTAACCATGGTTTTATAATAATAAATATGTAGTAACCAAAAAAATGTTTTTTGGCAAATTGATTACCATTTAGTCTGTTGATTACCACAACAGTTTTACTACAAATACCATGGTTTAACTAGGGTTACACTGTAGCAAAACCATAATTTATTTGTGGTTACCATGGTTTAACTATAGTGCACACTGTAACTATATGATGTACACTGTAGCAAAATTATGGTTAATTTTCATATGGGTTGAAACAGCTATAATGTATTCCATATTCTAAAATCCTCAAGCATAATGGACAACAGGTGATGACAAATCACAAAATTACTGAATTAACATTGTCAATTAGATGGATGGCTCAAAATATAAAATGCATTTTTAGAATGTTTGAAATTTTTTGATTGTGGTCTATTGTGCAGCATTGCATCATTTAATGAAACAGTCCAACTGTGTTACTTAAGCAATGATTAATAAAACTGTAAACAATTAAAAATGCAGTTACCTTTTACTGAGAGGTGCACAGCACTCAATGTGTTTCCTAGTGCATTTGAGGCCGCACAAATATAGAACCCTGTATCCTGCTGCTTGCAGTACAGTACTTTTAGAGTGTAATAACCTTCTCTGTCTTCAAAAATAAGATGTCTCCGACCCGGGGCAAGAGGCTCTCCATCTTTCTTCCATATAATCTCTGGCTTGGGCTTTCCTGTTACATAACAGCGAAACTTGGCGTGTTTGCCTTCTGTGACTGTAAATTTCTTAGCCTTTGCCACATTTAGGTCTTTGGAGTGTTTGGCCCTTGAATGCACATCTCTACTTTGATGTGGTGACCAGTGGCCATTGGTGTAGCCATTTGTCATGTTTTCCTGCCTGTGTTCCGGAATGGGCTCCACCAAGAGCACTGCTCCAGCCAATGCTTCTCCATGTTTGTTGACCGCTTTGCACGTGTAGACACCTCCATCTGGGGCTCTTGTTCTGTAAATCTTTAGCTGAAACCAGCCACCATCTTGCTGGCCCACTTGGTAGTGAGCACTCTCATAGATCTCATTTAACTGTTTGCCATCTTTCTGCCACACTACCTCAGGTAAGGGGTCACCCCAAAGCTTGCAGGAGAAGGCAGCATCTTCTCCACGGTCTACTCGTAATGAAAGTGGTTTGATTAGAAAATGAGGCTTGTTGTCTTGGAATGAGTCCATTTCCTGTACCAGCTGTAAATGTTGTTGCTTCATCATTTTAATTTCCTGCTCTGGTGGAATAACATTTACTTCATTTTGTTGTTGTTGTAGTGGTGGCTGTGGTTGTTGGATCTCCTGAGCCTCTTCTTCTACTTTAAGGGTAGCGGCTGCATAGGTTTCCCCAATACTGTTCTTAGCTCTGCAGATATACTGGCCAGCATCTTCCACTGTCACCCCAGAAATGTAAACGGTGTACACCTTGCCCTCCTGGGCAATACGATAACGACCTCCAGGAAATATAGGCTCATTTTTTCGCTCCCAGATCACATCTGGTTGAGGATCTCCACCAATTTGACATTTAAGTATGGCATCTGTTCCACATTTCACTAAAACTGGGCGTGGATAGCCAAGCACACGTGGAGCACCTCCAAAAACATCCATATCTTTTACTGTCCACTGATGACTTTTTAAGTTAGATAATATTATTGTTTAAGTTATTATTTGGAATTTGGTAATTTCTGTGGCACATACAACTGTGGAAATAGAAAATAAATAATTACATTTGTATTATTTTTTAATTTGATATTTATAGCATATTCCTTTCAATAAACAACTTGTCATAAGCCAAGTATTGGGTTGTTTCAACCTTAAGCACAAAATCTCAACCAAACCATATGTTTGTCTAGACATTTGCTTTGTTAAGAAATGACAAGTTCTGTATCAAAGAGCGTATGTATAATCCATTATTAACTTTCTATGGGGGAAGTGACAAATTCTTAATTAGTAAGCAATACCCATTTAGTTTATAAAATCGTTTTCTTACAGCCATCAGGATACCTGCTCTTGCCTTTCTCTACTTAAGCTCAGACAGCTGGTGCTGTTTATCAGGAGGAGGCATTTAAAATAGTCTGCCCAAATAAAGATGTACAGAGCTGGCCATGTGTAGGACAAGATAAAGCTCTAAAGTTCAGATGATACAAATACTCTGACAAGCAGTCATAACCTCAGTATTCCTCACTTTGTCAGATCAGGGACTGTGCATCACAATATTACCACTGTTAGTAGTAATATTTCTACTATGTCAGACAGCTGTCATACACTAACAACTGTTAAATCCTATGAGTTATGGTTCTTAATAAGCAGGCTTGCACAAATTCAAAGACCTCATTAAAACATACATTTTGGGTATTTTAATACATTTGTGTTTACTTTAGTTGGGCTCAGAATACAGGATTGTTCAGGACGAGTTTACCCTGATTTTCCCTGTCTAAGAATCTTAGAAAAAAAATCAGGTTTAGGGTTCAAATTCAGAGTTTATGGACCTCAATCTGTTAACGCCTCAAAGTGAGACAGATCAAATCTTACACTTTCTAATCTGTTCTGAGAAAAGTTGGGGCTGCTCTTAACATACCAAACATGTCTGATATTTAGGATTTTAAATCGGGTTGTGTGCACTGGTACTTTTACAATAGTCAATGAGAGAGAGGTGAACGACAGACCTTATAAAATAGTGGTCATGAAACAAGTTGATTTACGAGTCTGTTAGACAGTGGAGGTGGAAAAACACAAAAACATATCACGATCGTTTTGACAAGAGTGGTTTGGTGCTGCCAAGATTCGTGCTGCCAGATTAACTGATGCTCAGGTTAATTTAGGATAACCCTTATAACATGATAAGGGTTTGTCTGTGAGACTGGCTGTTTTTGATCACATGTTAAGTATATATTTGCAGTATTCAAGTACATAAAAAGCATGTTTGTAAATTCTGTAGTAATTCTAATTAATGCCTGCTTGTATATATGGATATTGCTCTTACATTGATATTTTTTAATAGCTGAACTGTGCCCCTCCATCTGTGACTGTGGCCCTAAACAAAAATGGGTCCCAAATTACTTTACAATAAGGTTATTAAGTTTTTACCATATTTTCACATTTCAAGTTGTAAAAATTAACATTAGTTAAGTTATTAATGTATTATAAACAAATAGACATTAACAACAGACAATACTATAAGCTAACATTAACCTAAATTAATGCTAGAATGGTCATTCTTAGTTCATGATACCATAAAACATTAACTAATGTTAACAAGTTAAATTTTAATGTTAAACAAGATGTCTCAAAGGTATAATCTCACCTGTGTCACTTGAGTCCTAAAGTCGTAAAAGTAGCATTCTCCTCTTCAAACTAAGACCCTGGTATAAGCCTCTCTTCTTTAAAAATGAACTCTGACTTGTGAGTTATGATTTGGAAACCATTAGTGTTGAGTTGCAGGAGGCTATGGAGAATATTCCACACGACAGAAGCTTCTTTCCCCTTACGTAAATCCACTCAGGTTGATTTCCAGCTCTTTACACTGGTGTGTTTTGTGCTTTGAGCTCCCTGGAGTGTTCATGTGTGGGGATACATGTGCTTTTTAGACATGGCTCTTGTTCTGGTTAGTACCACCTACAAAGTATGTGTCATACAGTCTTGGGATGCCCTGGGTGTCATTGTCAGCCCAGGGCCAAAAATGCTTTCACAGCTGCCACCCACCATCCTAAAAATACCCCCAGCCGTCATGACGGGGGACAAGATAAAGTCAGAGCCTCAATTCAGGGGGCTGCAAAGATGCTAAATTTAGACAACCAGGTCACTTGAGATCTTCTGCTATGGTTCAGAGAGACACAGGCAAAGGACGCCTAAGTGGATGCTGGACAAGAAGTCAATTATGCATGCAAACAGTTTGTGTTTTCTTTCCCAGAACCTCTACGTGCAAGATAATTCAGGAAAAGGGTATCAGGCAATTTTTATTTCAAAATCAACCCCATTAAAACTTTATGATAACTACATGTAGTCACTCATGAGTCCCTTTTGCACAGGTTTAAATGGACAGGACAAACCTCACATTTGGCCCTCTGCCACCTCCTTACCTTCTTGGTAAATAATAGAAGCAAACTTATTTTTCTTCAGATTATTCTGAAAACCAAGCATGCCTGTAAGTGTAAACTGATTTCCTAACGTAGTACAGATTCTATAAATACTCCAGCACTGTTCCAGGAATAACACTTTAATCTCCTGTAAAAGTTTTGCTATACATTTCACAATAAGGTTCTATGTTAACATTACTTAGCATTGGACACAATCAAAAAATCGCAATCATTTTGAACTATCTAATTTAATTTTTTGGAAAATGATTTACTATACCTGTATGCCATGAGAAAAAGCAGAACACATCTGAGGACAAAAATCATAATGGTATGCATGGACCCATTCTTTCACAAACCGCAGACATTTTAGATCCAGTGCTAGCAAAAATATAATTGTTACGGAGGAGGCTCCTGCTCCACCTCCTCCGTGCCACCAGAGGAAACCGTCGCCAGAATACTAATCTCAGTTCTGGACTACATTACCCATAATGCCACATTTCTTAGGTTTGATCATTTCCTGTTCATCTGTTCCTCATTTCCCGCTACCATATAAGGTGCCTACAAACACTCACATGTGGTGAAGTCTTGTTTGCCCTGGTGACAACTCTGAGTGGTTTGATTGTCTGTGGAGTTCCTGTGTTTTGTTCTTGGGTTGTTTACTCTGGTTTTTCCCATTTGCTGCCTGCCCCGATTATTGGACTGTTCTGGTCTTGCCTCTGGTTACCCTGTTTATTGTTTATCGACCACTGCCTATCTGTATCTCAAATAAATGCTGCATATAGATCCTCGTTTGTCAGACCCATCATTACCATAATCAAACTGAGAAACTCACTATGAGACCATCTTAAAAAATTAAAATTGCATTTATTATATTTATTTACAATAAAGAGATTGAATCATCCTTCTTTTAAAACATTTAATTCATATTGGTTTAATGTGCAATTAATTCACAAAGTTTAATAATCTAAGGAAACACAATGAAACAAATTTTTTAATAAGTTGTGTTTCGCTTTAATTTTTGCCGTTTCTTTATGAAGTTTAACATGCTGAATACGAAAATCACATTTTTTTTTTACCATTAACGGTACTCACAAAAATGTTTTTTGTCTTTTATGACTAATACTGTCCTCATGAACCAAGTTCCAGACATAGTCACCCATCATCGTTTCATCCCACCTTCCCTGATATCTTTACCAGACATTCTGCATCCTACAATACTACAATAACTGTCAAGCAGTTCCTTAACAAGATTCTTGTAGTTTTCTGCTTTGTTGTTGCGCAGAAAACCAGTGTCAACATTCTTAAATGCAGTCCAGGCTCTCTTTTCCACTTGTGTCATTTTGTTTTCCAAAATTTCTGATGAAAACATGTTCCACCCGTGGCCCAACAAATACGCCAGCTGTCACTTTACTTTCTGACAGCTCAGGAAACATTGATCGCTTTTCTTTAAATGTTTTGCCGTTGCTTTAACAAACTGCTTTGTACGTCCCATTTTGATATGAAGTAGAGGAAGCAGAATTTTGTTCACAGGCACGAGAGTTTCATGTTTCACATTGTGGAAGCCTGGCTTCAACTCTTGCATCATGTAGTGGTTTGCTGTATCTCTGCTGTCCCATAAACACAGGATGCAAGGGTACTTCGTATATCCACCCACTTTGTATAGCTTCTTTTTTTTCTTTGCAATATACCAATATATCATAATTAATGATATAAGCTCAAAATTTACTTGAGTATGTACTAAATATATACTAGAACATTGATGCTACATGAAAATAAATATTACCACAATAATCAGCACCACAGAATTGTACAAGGTATAATTTGTACAATACGACCTTTGTACAATTGTACAAAGGTCGTAACAAAAATTTGTTACACTGTGAAATTAAAGTGGTTCTATTATGCCCTTTTATGAGGTCTTGATTTTGTTTTAAAGTGTACTAACATAGGTTTTCATGCTTGATTGTTCAAAACTAGGAAAGTAAGGGCATTCAAATGTGTTTATATCAACACCTCTTAAGGTTCACTTCTGCCAGATCTAAAGACTTACGACAAAGAATAAAGCATTTCACAATCCAGAGGTTCCATCCTGTTGCAAGGGTTCCATCCCAATTCAAGCAAAAAGTCTATGTGTCTATGTTTATAGCATTACACAACAGTCAAAGGATGTTTTTTTATTCTTTTGAGTGAATCTTTTGGTTCTTACATAAATTAATCTATATGGGGATTATGTTTAAACTTTTAAAAGGATAGGAAATATTAATGTATGCTTTTCTTTAATATGTTTGCTTCTACAATGTCTAAATGTATAGTATAAATGTTTAAATGTTATGTTTAGTATATAAATGTTTAGTAACCACTCCTTAATCTATATAAGGTTTTGCAAAGCCTGTTTTATTTAGAAAATGTTATAGGTTATTTTAAATGTTTTTAAAAAACAACAATACTAGTCAAATAATCAAGGTTTTAAAAAATATAGACTTAAAGTTCGTTTTAAGTTTAAACATTGTTATTCTTTAAACCTATTAAAGATATGTGAGAACAATCTCTCACATTAAGCCAAGCACATACTGTTGTGGACAAGGTCACAATGGCAGAGTGTTTGAATAGAGCTTGTGTCTGGGGCTAGAGGTGTGATTATGTTATCAGCTGTCTTGTTGTTATGTACGGTGACCGGGAAGGGACTTTCTCGGTTCACTTATTTTTGTTGTGGCCACGACATAGTATCACGTTGCCATGTATTAATATGTTGTGGCCACGATATATTAATTCGTGGGAACATCATAGCATGTTGAGGCCATCAGTTTGTTATGACCAGAGATCAGTTTGTTATGTCTTAGCCATGTGATGTGAAGTGGTTCTCTCAAGATCCTATGATGAGGGAACGATATCCTTTCTCGAGGCCACGATTTCTTATGATGAGGGAACGACATCCTTTCTCGTGGCCACAACTTCTTATGATGAGGGAACGACATCCTTTTTCAAGGCCACGACTCAGGCGATTGATGATCACACGGGCTTCATTCTTTACAGAAGAGACATAAGACATCAGTACGATCTTTCACTTTCACACTTCACATCACGTGGCCACGACGTTGTCGTTACCTCAACAAACTGATCTTTTGGCCACAACATATTATCACGTCCCTACGAGTTAATATGTCGTGGCCACGATAAAAATGTGAACCAAGAAGTTCCCTTCCTGGTCACTGTAGTTATGAACTAGTCTCCTTCACCATAGTATTAAAACTACATTTCCCACATACCCGTCTGATTACCCCCACACCTGTTCCCCTTTATCGATGATTATCAGTATATTTAAGACCAGTATATGCAACATTTAAATGTGAAGTTGTTTTGCCATGGTGAACAGTTCTGATTGGGTTTTTTGGATTAGCTCTTTTTTATTGACCTTGCTTTGGATTATAATTTTGATTCTTGCTGCCTGCCCTGACCTTTTCCTGTTTGGATTACTGTTGAAACCCTAGCTGTCTGTCCCGATCTGTTGGCCTGTTCTTGTTTACAATTACTGCCTTGCCCTCGCCATCCCGGTTTGCCGGTTACCGATTTCTGCCTGCCTGTTTGTTTTGAGCCGCCTACTGTTAATACTCAGCCTTTGAGTGAGGTAATCTCTAAAAAGTGAACGTGTCTATAAATGCGAGAGGCAGCCCCAATAACTCACTAAATAAAAAAAGACTTATAACAAGTGTAACAGACTCGAGGCATTCAAAGGCTGTTTGAGAATGCTAGATCAGATAAGTGCACACTGGCTTCAAAAGCCCACTCTGTAATTTTCCTCCAGACCATGTAGGGTGACATCTAGTTTGATCACCATGTAGGGTGACCAAACTAGATGTTTGATCACCATCAAACATCTGGTGATCAAATGGATCAAGGCAGGGGATTAGCCAAGGCAGGATCAAGGCAGGGGATTTGAACCAGACATGGTTCAGGAGCTCCACCAAGCCACAGAGCTTGTCCTCTGTGCCACCAAGCAAACGGTCTGAGCTATCTGCTGTTCTATGGCTGTCTGATGGCTCCTCAGGTTCTGTTCAGTGAAACTGTTATTACCGTTGTCAACATATACCTTAAGGCTAAGAAGCAATCAGAGGTGTTCAAGAAGCTCCTTCCCTGCTGAGGCCAGGTAGCTGCAGTGTCAGGTGGTCCATCAACCTCTTCTTCTTTTACATCTTCTTTTGCATACAGGCATCAGCAGAAGGCCGGCATGGCAGCTTAAGCTCCCCCGCAGAGACCAAGGGGGGCTGGGCAGCACACACAGGCCTTGCAGCCCAAAAGGAAATTTGATCTGAGGACCATCCTTTCCTCAAGGGTTGCGTAGAAGAACACCTGACGCCAGCAGCACTATACTGGTGTCCAGCTCTTCATGCCAGAACCCCCTTGCAGCTCCCTGTGGGTGTTTCTGCTTTCCCTGCCACCCCAGGTGTCTTGGGGGGGCAGAAGCATCCTGCGGTTCATCCGTCCTGTATTCTCTCTTTCATGTCTGGATACCTTCTGCCAGTTCTCTGATCCAGGAGACTGGACAGGTAGAAAGTATGATACTTCTCTCTAATTATCTGGCAGCATGGAAACTTCTGTCCAGTTTATCCCCATGGCGGTTGCAATGGCAGTTGCAGACTATAGTATTACAAGAACAGCACCTTGTGTTGGCCAAAGAGCTAGAGAGACTTGATGAAAGAAAAATGTGTTTCATCACAAAAACCACCTGTTAAGGATGGTAAGGGTTATGCACTGTAGGCTTCATACCCTTTAAGTTATAGCTTTGAGGATCTGTGTCCACTGGATCACAAATGCTATTATCCTGGTTTATAAGGCCTTTAACTAGGTGTCACCTCTGGGTGATGTCTATGCTGCGACAGGCTGGTCCTCTCCGCAAACATTTATTAGATTTTAGTTTAGACTTGAATTTAACTCCAGGCACTCAAGTCCTCCTAGGCTGACAAGTCTATTTTCTGCTCCTGACGTTCTCTGTGCCAATGTTTCACAGCATCTGAGGCAGGCCTTCCCTCATGTCACATGACCTTAACTTTCCCATAAATAGGCATGATTTTACGCATGTTCAGACTTGGGCGTGCCTAGCATCAAACCATGACACAGCGTCTCATTCCCTGTTTCAGGGAGCCGGGTTACATACGTAATCTAAGACATTTTTATCACTCAGTAATTTTCTGTGTAAAAATGACTGTCAAATAAGAATCGAGAGCCTTGAAAACAATGTATGTTATGAAATACAGGGCTCAATGTTAAGGATTTTTTCTACTGGCCTAGTCAGGACAGAGGTTTAACTTGCCCTACCAAAATTTTCACTGGACCCACAACGAAAAGTAATAAATAAAATATAGCTGCAAGTAGCAATAATGGCCATTATCACCTGGTGCTTCTCAGAAAACAATGCGTAGTTGTTTATTGCTATAAATTAATTGCATCGTTAATGTTGCATCGATAATCTTTTTCTGACCTAAACGATTCTTTATAACACTGTTTTAAGTGACATTCTTCCTTCTGCCTGTTGGTTGCGACTGTGACAAACAAAAGCCATCTCAATGTCATAAGTCACATACCTCTGAATAAAATCACTGAATTCACACAACAAATATGAGCCACTTCCTGTTTTATTTTTTTATTTATTGCCTTGCCATGGCAATGCTGTTTGAGATATCAAACATCCCTTTGCAATTTAGAATCTTCAGTGTTTTGGCATAATATTTGCCAAATTTGGTGACAATCCCATAGGAGGAGTATTTAAAAAATCAGAGCATAGAATTGACAGAAAATCCACCTTCAATCCAAAAGGGCTTACAGTATTGATATGACTTACAATAGTCATATCAATGTCATCAGCCCACCACAATAAACTTATGTGGCAGTGTGATATAAATCACTCAATCTATGCTGTAGATATTAGAGACTTCCTGTTTTCCATTTTTTTCAATAATTTTACCGTGGTTTAAAAATCCCTTTGCAATTTTGAATCTTCAATGTCTTGGTATGATGCTCAGCAAGTTTGGTGAGCAAATATTTAAAAGTTCACGATATGCACTTTTTACAGCTAAGGGGTGTCAGGGCAAAAGTTGTTTAGGTTGATATGACCAATACATGTATCAAGGTTCGTACAGGTGTGTGCATGTATGTATGATATATGCACCATATTTTTGTGCCCCGTACCAGGGCACCCCCGTCCCGCCCATGTGCCAGCCTTTGCCTGGCCCTAATGGCTGACAATGTTTTTTCTGATGATTTCAACTTTAAAAGCAGCTAAAAACACCTGAGTAATTCAGAAAACAACCCAAAAATATGACCTGCAAATCAAGTAAGACTGCTGATTTTTTTATCTTGCTGATGGGTTTTGAATACCAAAACTGTATTTCACGTCATTATTTGCATTTTATTAATGACTGCATAATTCTCTTTCCACACAGAATAAATTTGTCACATAATCATTTAGTGACAATTTATTTTCCAAAAGAATTCAAATTGACTTTTCCAGACGCAAATGAGTGTGTGAAAGGTAGTCCCAAAACTGTTGATGTAACCAGTCTAATGTCTCCCATGTCTCCCATCACTAACCTGTATTATTATTGTTTTATTCAGTCTGTTGCAAGACTTATTATGAGCCTGAAATTTTTTGTTTCCATTAGGGCGGTGGCTAAAAACAGACAAAGAAAAAGTTTAGAATGCATCTCTTTATTAAGTTTACATGTAGAGTGCATCTCTATGTGTTTTAAGTGGTAAAATTACTGTGTGTTTTGCGGTTGGTGAACACCAGCTCCAAAGTTATCCAGACAGACACAATTGCAGTAGACTCCAACAATAGAACTGATGTCTTGTGAGGAGGATGCAATTATTGATAGAAGGCCAGTGTGGAAGTCTCAACCTCAAAGCAACCAAGAATTGTCAGTTCTCTGCCATAATCTTCAAATCATATAAGAGGCTGGCAAATACTTTATTCTGTCACATAACCAGTGTGTAAGAGCAGATAGAAATATTTTTTAAAGTATTAAGTATTAATACTTAATTAATTAATACTTAATTAATATTAATACATAAGTATTTTTTTTACTTTCAAAAGGATGTGTTGGTGGTAAACAGATGTTTGCTTGAAAAAATTATATTTCTTTCTATATTACTTCTAAAGATTAAATGTTTTCAATTTATGCATAGGTTGCCAATAACCAACTCACTACGCTATGAGGGCTTTATGTGTAACCAAACAATAGTCTGTAAAGGAAAGTGACTGAGTAGAGTCCCAATAGCAATCAGGGTTATGGAAGTGTTTTTTAAAAGCAACCAATCCATGTTGAGATAAAAGACCAATGGGAAATGCAAAGGTGTGAAAATGTCCCCTGACAGAATCCTTGAGGAGATTACTTGGCATGACAACAGATGGCTGTACCATAGTAGAATGCCATCATCATGGAAGTATCCAGACTGGTGGAATTTGATATTTATGGTCAGGAGTACTTGTAGATAGTTCCAGAGACCAGTGGCAATACCAGGAGTTTACTAGTCCGGATACACTTCTCTTCACGCAGTTTTAATAAATACAACTAACTAACTCATGAAACTCAAATGTTTTAATGACAAGTAAACAGTTTGCAATTAAATAACAGCAAATAATTAAATTGCAAGCAAAAACACAAATAAATACAACAGAACAAATATAAAAATAGTGCTTTTCAGGTTGGTCTAACAGTAGTTTTCAGGTACAGAAATTGATTGGTTTTTTTTGTTGATAACTTAATCTTCTTAATCTTCTAATGTGTTTAATTTAAATAGATTAAACCCTGCCTTTACTACTGTTAATTTCCAACCAAATTCACAAATCCAAAATACTGTTTCACATGCGTTCCCTTTCGAGGGAACTCAACACTGCATCTGGTTTGACACTATGGGGAACGCCTTCCGTATGACCGGTGTCTGAATCTTACATCCAGTCACGCTAATGCAATTGGCCCACAGCAGTGCCTGATGCGCATCAGGTGCGCTCATGAGTATAATAGGGCACCTGTAGCACGTCATCAGCATTTTTGTTTTCAGGAGCCATTTGTTTGTCCAGTTGTCGCAGCGCATATGGAGAGTACTAAGTCTTTTAGGAAATGTGTGCCTCTGTGTCTGTGTCAGAGGTTTCTGACACTGGAGGATACACATGATCTATGTGTTGTTTGCTTGGGCAAGGATCATGCATGCTCAATTCTTGAGAGAGTTGATTTCACGCTGGCTATCTGCTTGGGTAAGCCAGGGCGGACGCCCCACAGGGCATGTCCCACTGCTGCTGAGGCACTGTGGAAACTCGCCTCGTGGGGTTTGCAGGTAAACTTAGCTTGACAAGGGCATGGTTCTTTCTCACTCCACCACTGAGGGGGAGAGTGGTCCTCCGGGATCATTCATCTGACTCCTCAGATCCATCAGACAGCCTCTTGCTGCCGTACAACCAGGAAATGCAGGATGTGGCAGACGAGGCTGAGAGTGTGGGCAAGCCTTCTCTGCCTCCCTGCCCCACCTACGAGGAGTTGTTGGAGGTCATGTCTATGTCTATCATGACACTATGGGGAGGTTAGATCTTCCCTGTTGCAAGAAGCCGGCGAATACTTGTGGCTGGCTGGATGAGCAATTCCTGGCCGGCCATGGCCACTGCACACCATGGCAGTGTAACAGGCGTACCAGGCTGATCTGCTTAAGGACATGGATCGGGGGAGGGGCTTTCCCCGGATGCAGTGGTTTGCTGAGATTTGGCTCTCAGTGCCACCAAACAGACAGCCGCAGCCATAGGTCATTCTGTGGTGGCAATGGTGGCCACAGAGAGACATCTGTAGATGAGTCTGGCTGATGTCTGGGAGACGGAGACAGTCTTTTCAGCACGTCTGTACAGACAGTTGTCGAGAGGTTTAGAGTGGCGAAGGTGCAGTATAGAGCCTTCCAGAGGTTCATCCCGCACAGGTCCAGGTCCTTTGCCTGGCCTGTCTACAGCTGAGTTATAAGGGCCGTATGTTGGAACAAAAGCAAAGCGTGGCTGCTATCACTTCTGTCTGGAGCCAGTTTTTGTACAGCTCCCCTTGGATAGAAAGTCTGGAAGCATGCCTCGCCAGAACAACGCCTCGAGGGGAGGATTCCATGGTTCCTGCACTCTTGGTGATCTATATGGGGTTTGTTTTGGGGGTTGAGACTGAGCTCAGCAGTTTTGTAAGTCTGGCTTCCATGAGTTAGCAGAGTGGGAACCTTCCTCTGTGGTGGAGAGGGACAATACAGGGTCCTCAGCCTTTCCATGTTCCAGCTGGCAAAGAAAATGGGGTGTTGGATGGTAGCAGCTAGCGTTCAGATGGCTCCTGTCTGACTGCTGTCTTCCAGGTAGTGTTGGAGTGGTACCTCCACTGTAGGACCCTCAGAAAGGTAAAAGAGGATGTTCTGGGAGGTTGTGGCCAGTCGTTCACAATCTCACCTCTGAATTTTGACTCCTCTGGGTTGCTTGTGCTACAGTGGGTCCTCTGCCCTACCTAGAGCATGATGCAGGTAGAGCAGAACTTCACTCCCCCTAGAGCTCTAGCCTAAGAGCACAATGCGTGAAGAGTAGAACTCCACTCCCCCTAGACCTCTAACCTTTATGCAACTGGCCCAGTGGTATGTTTGGATGATGTGCTAGCACTAGGCTGGGAGACTGGTGTTCGAGTCCTGTGTCAAACACCTTCCTGGGTATTAGTGTACTGTACCTGGCAGCAGGGCTCTGCGTTTAGGTGGTGCTGAGATGCACCGACTAGGACCTTACCTGCAGAAGGGCCTTGCCTCTTTTAGAGCTTGGTCAATAAGACGATGCTTGAGCAGCTGAAGCCTCAGTTGTCAGTCCTCGGGGCTGAGTGTTTGGCACCCTTACTACAGAGTGTCCCCTGTTCCCTTGATGACAGGCTGGCAAGCTTTCACTTGCACTAAGCTGATCCTCTCAAAGGCAGTGTTGGGCCTGTGAGCAGTTTTGCCAGGCCCTTACACAGCCCACACCAAACACCTCTAGGGTGTCTAGGGTAAACATTACAAGGCCATGTGTTTGGGCAATGGCCCCGAGAGAGGTATTTTTGTCACCAGCAGTGCGCGAGTAGGGTATTGGAGTTATGTTCATGGTGACTGTGTTTCAACATAGATCATGTGGCAGTCACTGCCCTTGGCATGGCGCAGTTGGTATTTCATTCCCCACAGCGTCAAACAGTCTCGGTTACGTATGTAACCTCGGTTCCCTGAAAAACTACACTTTGTCTTGATGCCGTGCCTATCTATGTCTCCTTCAGACAAAGAAGTTGATGACATGCTCTACAGGTGCCCTATTAAACCCCCAAGTGCACCTGATGCACATCAGGCACTGCCGTGGGCCAATTGCATTAATGTGATTAGAGACAGATGAGATTCAGACACCGGTCACACCAAAGGCATTTCCCATAGTGTCAAACCAGATGCAGTGTTTCATTCGCTTTCGTTTCCATTAAGAGGCCACTCCAAATTTTTCTTGAATCAGCATTTCTACATGTATGGCAGCCATAGAAGAGGCTTTACTAGCAGGGGGATACACTGAGCGTCAGGTTGTTTCCATTTTTAAAATTTCAAAGACAGCAGTTCATAAGAGCAAGGTCAAGCTGCAGAAATTGGGCACAACTAAACTACAGACCAGTAGATGGTAAAAAAGACTCCACTGAACAAGATGACTGCCAACTCATTCAGATGTCAGTCAAAAATCATAGGATGACATCAAGTGACCTACAAAAAGATTGCCAAATGACAGCTGGGGTGAAGTGCATGGCTAGGATGATTCGAAACAGGTTGCTAGAGGCAGGGCTAAAATTGTGCAAAGCTAGTATAAAGCCCATCATCAATGAGAAGCAAAGAAGAGCCAGGCTGAGGTTTGCAAAAGACCATAAAGAGTGAGCCTTTTTCTCTGAGTACAATTTTTAGCTTTTTTCAGCCCAACACCTGGTCATCTAATGGTTAGATGGAGACCTGGAGAGGCCTACAAGCCACAGTGTCTTGCACCCACTGGAAGAGAGAGAGGGAGATGGTGAGGAGGACCGGACAGCAATCTGTAAAAGAAAACAGGGCACAGGGGGAAACAACAACAACACACGGCTTGGGTCTCAGACAAAACAAGACTAGATTGGGTCAGTAGCGGTATGAACCGAGACGATCTGACAAGGGACGCACAACGAGAGGGGAAATATAAAGGGAGCGAAATCAACGGGGAACAGGTGAGGGAGATAATGAGGGAACAGGGTAACAAGGAGGGCAGGGGAGGACGCGGACACTGGAGCACGTGGCGCGCCGCCAAAACAATGCCATGCGCCCCAACAGAAAACAAAACAAGCTGATCACACCGAGGTCCTGACAGTCCCCCAACTCTGAGGATTGTTTTTCCAACAGGACAATGCTCTAGAGCTTGTTGTCTGCCTTATAACGTTTATTTGTGCTGTGTTTTAACACAAAGCTTAAAGAATGTTGTCTATTATTACTAGCAGACGAAGCTACTGGACAGTTGCACTTTGTCTAAGTATTAAATTTTTATCTCTCATTGTTGTTGCAAGTCACTGGGGTCATTCTAGGTTTGTTTTCTTGAGAAGTTATTTTTAAACAAGCACTTTGACAATACAGTACATGTTCATGTTCATGGTGCATAGGTTTCCTCTGACAGTACAATAACAGGCAACAACATGTCATTTCATGGTACTTATTATTAATTGATTTACATCAAATGGTTTTATAAAACAAAGCGGGTTCCAGATGTATTGGTGGCTTGGTGATACCTTTGAGCACGTCCGAGTTTTGAAAAAACTTTTAAATTCATATTTTTCCCTAACTGTTTGTGATTTCTATGTAATTAATTGATCACCAGTCAGCAAGTTTGTGTAATGTTAATCTTGTCAAAAAGCAAAAGATTTGTGTGAGCAGAATACAATTAGTCACTGATAGGAATTCTTTGGAAGCCATTAGGTTTAATTGGGGTCATGCTTAGCAATAGAAAAAGGATACCACACACAAAGACAGTCTCTATATGAATACAAATATACACAGACACACACACTGTACACAACTGCCTTCATGTGTGGTCTATCTGAGTACTCAATGACACTAACAGAAACAGACTAGCTGAAAAGGATTACTGTGGTATAAGCCCAGTATACACATACTGTAGGCTGTTAGGACAGCTGTTCGTGTTGCATAATGTGCTATTTGATGAGAACATGCATAATTTCTATGCCAGAATACAGTTAAATTATGGGCATCTCATCTAATGGTTCTCACAGCAACACCAAAAGACAGCAATCAAAGCACCTCTTGTCAAGAGCATTTATGTGTGATACACACCAGATATCATGAGAATCAGATGAACAAAAGTACCTTTTAGATTTTTAAAACAGGCTCCAGTGCTGTATGGCTGATCAAGGTAAAACTGGTATTCATACAGTAGACTTGATCCTAGGAGGTTCAAACAAACCCTCAGAAACTGATGCTGTAATGATGACATATACCTATTCTTCCTTTCAATATCTTGAAGTGCTCCAAACAAATAGCTTCACTTCATGTTTGGCATCCTCTCTGTCTGTTTTGTTGATGTCATGCACAAATGTGGCACAATTTTTGATGGTCATTTTTATTTAATTGTTTTGACTATTTTAGTATGTTAGCACATGCACCTAAAAACTGCATGCAAACATGACATTTTTAACCCCTTCTGATTTGAAAGAAATACTTTTGCTGTTGAGTGCATAAAGTGTCCAACATTTATACTACACTTAACTATAAAAAAGTCTGCATTGCTATATAAAAAAAAATTGACTTAACTTGACTTTGGGACATCCCCATTTGTAAAATAAATGATATATGTTTTTTGTTCCCAAACTTTTCTGATAGGGTAGGTTAGGATTATTTTATAGTAATTATGCTTTTAATATATAATGAAATAATTATACTTTTAATTATACTTATTATGCATAGCAGTTTACAGCATACTATAAAAACAATAGCTTGTCTGTGTTATATTCTGTTTAGATATATAAGTAAATATGTGTGTGTGTGTGTGTGTGTGTGTGTGTGTGTGTGTGTGTGTGTGTGTGTGTGTGTGTGTGTGTGTGTGTGTGTGTGTGTCAACGTGCCAATCTGAGAATTTGTTACAGAGAAATAGTAACTGTTAGAGCATGGATAGACGTGATTGTTAGGGAGCCAGATACCCATGGCGTGATCGGGGTGAGACAACAACATGTGCACAGTGAACAGCTGGATGGACTGTTGGAGATTTTGAGCATGGTTAGAATTAGAGTGTGGGAAAACCGATTTTGTGAGGTTTCCGCACAAGCGTAGGCTGAGACATCCACCAGATCAGATATGCTGTCAGCTGCTACAGTATGTGTCTGTCACTCAGACCCACGCTAGACAGCCCTGCTGGAATGAATAGATGTTTCAGAGAAGAAATGCAGCTGTAAACCAATTGCTCCTGCTGGAGTTCACATTAAAAAAATAATTAGCTGCATCAGTTGAGGCTGACCAGCATTTGTGAAATATAACTACTCTACCTAGCAGTACCCTAGCCTAGCAATGGATTTATCCCACACTGCTGGTCTACAAGTATGGCTGATACCTAAAATGTGTGTTTGTGTGACTGAACTTGGAAGAGGGAGTCTATGGATCATAATATCATAGATACTTGGGGTAGTAAGTGGGACAGATGTTATATCACCCTTGTTTATACACATTTAACTGATAATATTTAATAAGCTAGCCCCTCTATAGTTTACTGTAAAAAATATTTTTGAAGATGCAATACAGAATTTTTGCCTCTCTATTGAATCTCTATTTGCAACATAAAAACACCAGTAACCTGGAGAGTTAAATTCGTAATGTGTTTGACAAGTTTAAATTCTAAGTAACTGCTTTAGGAAGCAGGGTACAACCGTTGTACCATCCTCAGCTCCAACATACACATAATAGCAGATCTTCCTGTTTATGCACATGACATAACCATGCAAAAATAAATCCAAATCTACATTTACCATGACATTGAACCTACGAGCTTAAATTATATATCATTATGATAAACTTTCCATTGTGAACAATTTTTATGTATTTTTACATAAACAAATTAACTAAAATCAACTTACATCAACTAAAATCTAAAAGACTCCCTGCTTTAACCTCTGTATATGTTTTTTTAATCAAAACAGGTCAAAAAGTGTATCTTAATGAATTCTTTATTCCTATTTTTCGATTTCTTATGTTCATATTTATAAAACCTGTGCGTTGAATAAATTTTTACTTGATGGAAACAGCCACATGCTGCCTATCTTTAGGAAAAGAAAAACTTCTCAACTGGATTCAGAAATGCAGAACAAGGTGGAAGAAACAAGATTTTTCTCTTATTTTTTTAAATACTCATGGACTGTGAAGTGAGATAATTCACTTCACAAATAGCTGTCTATGTTTTATGGCCCCAAGATATTGCAGCACAACAGACAACACAGATAGTAATGCTGGGTCCTTTTAACTATTAGCATTGCCTTTGGCATGCTAGCCAATGATATCTATTGCTTTTCTCATATTTGTCATTGCAGATCTCCTCATATTAGAGCCTCAGTTAGAATGGCTCTTGTCTCATTTTATGCCCTTTATCTCTGTTTTCTACTTTCTATTCCAGCTCAAATTGCTATTTTTTTCAGCTCTTTCAGTGTCCAGTACCTAAATCAATTGAGAAAAAGAGAAAAATGACCTTAAATTGATTTTATTGCCAAAAAATTATACTAGGGGGCTGTTTCCTTGTATTATTATTTTTTGATTGAGCTGCACATGTGTTTATGCAGTGGGTCTACAGGGACATTCACATAAACTCAGCAACTCAGAGGGCAGTGGAATGGTTTTCGATGTTGGTGGGGTGTTAGAGGGCCCAGAATTGGCCAATGAGGTCCACCTTACATTTGTGAGAACACGCCTTCTCGCTCTCTCTCTGTCTCTATCTGTCTCTTTCTCTCTGTCACAATCAGTAAGTTAAGGAAAAGAGAGCTGCTTTTGCAGCCCAGTGTGGGTTTGGCTACTTTGGCAAGTTACCCCTGAAAACATGTTCTGAATGACTCACAACGGAAGGTCTACTGTATATGCAAAGATGAGGTTTGGGAAGGCCTTGTCCCTCCTGTTGATCCTGTATGTTTCACCCATTAATGCTTCGCTGTTGAATAGTCTGGTTGTGACAGAGACCCCAGCAGTGGACGAAGGAAATGGAGAAACCAGTAAGGAGAACATTGCTGGTGTTGGGGCGGAGATCACTGATGTTGCTGGCACCATCCAGAAATCTGTGCAGAACTGGGACCAAAACCCAACTGTGAATTGGAATAAAGCTGTCACAGTGAAGACACCTGGCATCCCTGAGAAGCATGGCCATTTCAAAACGGGTAATGATAACTCTTTATCTGAGGGAGTAGTACATAATATAGATATCAGGGGTTCTTCAAATCATGCCAGTGGGTCAGGCTCAGGGCACACTTTGGATTTGGCTCAGGCAAGCAAAGCAACAGCAACCAAACTTACAGGGATGTGGGTCTCTGAGAGCACTATTGGCAATTTTAGCAACACTGCTGTCCCTCAGGATTCCATTAACTGTTTACCAAGAGGTACTGACTGGTCTTTCTGTTTATCTCATGGTTCAGACACATTTTCTGTACCTAATTTTTTTAACCACACCCAGGCAGAGGATGTGGCTGCTGTATTGAATGAATGGGGTTGGCTCCTGCGTTCAGGCTGCCACCATGGTTTGGAATGGTTTTTTTGCTTACTGTTGGCACCAAGATGTCATCAGCCCTCTGAAAAATCTGGGATAGCCCTGCTGCCCTGCAGGACTTTCTGTGAGGTGCTGCTGGACAGCTGCTGGAGAGTCCTACAGGACAGGGGCCTGCCTGTGGCCTGCCACACCCTCCCCGAGGGACCAGATCCCAGTCAGCCATGCTTAACCGTTAGTAACCACAAAGGTAAAACCGTGATGCATTTCGAATTTTTGCCACTTGTCTCGTCGGTATGTGTTGTTTGTTGCTTTGCCTTCTATCATGAGAGGCACTGGTCACTTCATGTCAGCTAGCCATGCTGTTGCTCTACTTTACTGCTTTGATCAGCGCCAAAGATTTTACCCATAAACCATTGCTGCAACATCTGCATGCATGACTCCATTAAAATTAAATGCATGCATAAGTACTAATTACGGCATCATTGTAAACATTTTTATTTTTTTTTTTAGATTTTTATTCTTAGATTTTTATAATCTGTTTATTGACCTGACTAACTGTGGTCAGTTCTGATTTGTTCTTTGTTTAGTATATTTTTTTACTTTATGCCATGGCTTATAGTGTTAATTTTACCTAAATTAAATTTACTTAATTAACCAGGGGTTAATTTAAAGGAATAGTTAGCCCAAAAATTACAATTCTCAAATGATTTACCAAACCTCATGCCATCCTAGGTGTATATGACTTCCTTTCTTCAGCCAAACACAGAGTTATATTAAATATTTCAGATAATTTTTATTTTGGGGGAAACCATTCCTTTAATATTTGCTTACTTGCATTATAAACGGTCAATAATATTAATTGGAAAAGTAACACATCTTATTTGCATATTCATAAGGTCAGTAAAATTTACTAGTGAAATAGAGCTTGTGACTGATAGTTTTGGTATTTGATTAAGATTGGCTGAGCCGCATTCAAAGCTGTTGTAAATTACACTATAAAAACGTACACCTGTGACCTCACTACGTCAGTATTACTGTGTCACTGTGTCTGTGTGTTGCTGTATCCGAAGAACTGTATCTAATACATTGCTTTGCAGAAGAGTAATTTTTTTATCAGAACCCAAAACATATTTGTTGCTGTGGCCTTGGAATAACCATTTTATTAAAGCAATAAGCCCCGTGAAGCCATGGTATACAGTGAATTTAAAACAGCTACTTTCACTGTAAACCACACTCTTCTGTCTAGCAAAGCCCCTTAGCTGTTCTAAATGCATTGTAAACCACAGGGGCTTATTGCTTTATAAACTACAGACCTTTAATCTTGAAGACCTTGATTAGGTGGTTTGAGTGTGTTTGATTAGGATTGGATCTATACTATGCAGGACAGGGCCCTTAAGGAGCTGGACTGGGCACCCCTGCTTTAGTGTGTTTTGGTGTTTAAATCACTATGTGACCCTAAGATAACAAGTAGGAGTTGGTGCGAGAGAACTGATGTGATGGAAACTTGATGAATCATGGTAAAGATAGCAAATGTCAGGAGGGGCCTTACTTACTATGCTGAAGGGCTATCTCCATTATTTTGGCATGGTATATTATTATTATGTATTATGGACATGTTGTTATGTTAATGTTATAGTTTCCCACAATACATATTCCCAATAGGCTGTTCCCTGTTTTTTGCCTCATAAACCAGATGTTTCAGAGACATTTCTGACCATAAAATGTCTGTAAAGGTCTATGTTGAATAAAAGACTTTGCTGGTTCCAATAGACTATGGCCTGGTGTCACAGATAGGTCTTAGATTATGCAGACAGCAGAAAGCCTTAATGTGTGTTAGTTAAATTAGGATATTTATAGATGATTAGTCCATATTTACCATAGTACACACCTCCCTGATCTATAACTAATTAATTAAAACTAAGAAATGTTTTAAGTTTTTTTTTTTTTTGTCTGGATTAATTTAACTAGAATTTGTCTAGTTTTGACCTTAATTTAATCCCTGCATGGGAAACAACAACTAAGTATTGGAATGTGTCAAATTAGGGTTGATTTTTTTAGCAAATGGTTAACATGAAACACGTTTTAAACACAGCTTCCATACTTAACATCTGATCTTAGCACAATATATTTAATGCCAGCCTAACTGAGAGGCAATTAATTTGATAATAACTATTCTGAATAACAGAGTCATTCTTGTCACATTCATCTTCATCTTGACCACTTTATCCAATGCATATGTGAAGAACTTTTCCTGCCTGAGGCTGAAATTACTATTTTCTCATATTTTCCAGAAGTGATTTATGTTGCTGTCTTGTTGCTGTCATGTACATGAACAGTACAGTTATCTGGGATGTTGTATAGAACTCAGGCATGTGTGTTGGAGAGATTGAGTGGGCATTCATACAAAGACAGATTATTGTGTCTCTGTGTTGAAAAAAAAAAGAGTATAACAAGGTTCCCTCTGAAAATGACAAGACAAGGGGACAAAGAATCCATGATCTGTCTTCATCCTTAGCTATGGGAACTTTTCTTGGGAAGTGATGTATAAAGAAATTTACTACTTTCCTAAGACACTAGTTAGCTAGATCTGCAAGGAAAAAGATTCTCATGTGTTTATTTGTCTCGGACACAAAGTCTTCCTTGATAATATAACTATCTTTCATGTTTATGACTACCACAGGCATTGCAGTGTAGTGGTGATGGCTAGTTTTTTTGTAGCACTGTGGCCTTGGAGAAAGCACCATAGTAAATACCATTCTCAAAAAATTAAAACAGCTTTTGCCAAAGAGGATATTAGTGGCTATATTATGAGCTTGCCAATCCCCCCCTTGACAGCTGTTTTGTGCTGGTCATTTTCTTAAGTAACTCTTTGTCTTATCTCTTTGGGAAGCAGGGGCTCAGATTATTCTCTGAAAGGAACATTTATCTTAATTGGGTCTCTTGAGGGTCAAGGAGTTATCAGTTTACAGGACCCTCTGGTTACCATCATAACATAATGATATAATAACATTTATAATAACTTATAATTTATAATAACATTTTAGTCCATTTTAGTCAGTTACCTATCCAGCTGTCAGTGGTCTGTGGACTTAAAAGTTGTAGTATAAAAGCTTTACTTGTAAAGAACATTCAATTTTAAAACATTAGTGCCATTGTTTCTACATTAGATTTTATAGATAACTATATCTTAATATGAACATTTTTGGTCAACTGATTATTAATTTACTAGGTAATTTACAAATCTTGCTGTGCCAAGATACTTTAGAGACTGTAAAATAATGTTTGTATTTAGTTGTGCTCTATCACTTTTTGAACGCATGTGGGAGCATGTCTGATACATTAGTTGGCCAAAAAACTATTGATGCCCAAGAGACAATTATTCATCAGCATATTCCCATGCAGTGCAGTCCTGCACATTACAATGTGAATTCTTTTTTTAATATTGTTCTTTACAGCAAAAAAGATTCAGCCTCCACCAAATTTGTTAAAAATTCACATAAAATAAATATCTATAATTAAAATCTTATTTCCTATGTAGTCATTTTTTTAAAATGGGTGTATATTGCTTTTGTTGCCACTGCAGAAACATTACATTCTTTCAGTATTTATTGATCCACTGAAGTGCTTTGAAATACCCTGCTTTGTTCAGTGCGTTGATGTAACTACCACTGAAAAGAGGAAGTTAGGGCAGAACACATTACTGAGTGTTGGGCGGGAAACTTCAAATTCTAGTGAGCATTTGATTGTTTTGATGAAAAAAGCTGATTTTGATGAAAAGCTGAAGTGCAGAATGATGTCATGAGAACGTTGTTCTATTGGCTCTCTAAGTGAGAGACTGTAACTTTTGAATCTTCTATATATGAATTTTGTCAATGTTTTGGAGAACATTAGTTTATAGATATCCTTAAAGCTAACATATTCAAAAAAAGCTAAAAAACCTGCTTTGATTTTGTGGGGATTTTAAACATTCGGGACTGTTCCAGAGGCTCCACTCATTTTGATTTACAGGTGGCAGGTCCAGCAGGATTGTGTTTGAGATATGTGAGGTGGGATGCAGAAGCAAGTTAAAACATCTGGACAAAATAATGGGCCAGTTACGCTCCCAGAATCCCCTGTGTGAATGTTTTGAAACATGGTGACAGCTAAACACAGGAATTAAATGAATGCTGGCTGAGTGGGTGAGTGACTGGACAGCCGCGGCAAATGGGGATCATGGTGTAGTGTGGAAAAGTTCCTAATCTGCCATTGCTTGAATTGGACATTCCGTTCTCACAGTCAGATGTGCTAGCCCAAGTCAGTCCAAATCTGCCTGGCAATTTTCAGTATGCAAAAATGTATGCAAAATATTTATTTAGGTATAGCTGTGGAGTACATACTGTATTTAAAAATATTACACAAGCAAGAGTGCTTTTATTTTGACATTAAACTTCAATATTGCCAGCAACATTGTCTATTTTTGTCTGTTATACAATAATAGTTCAGAATTCCAAAGTACAATCAACCATTGATTTTCTCCAACACATTCCACAATCAGCCCACAACACTAAACACATTTTGATGTAGTTTGATGTAAATCACTCAATGCATGCAGAAGATATGAAACACTTTCTGTTCCATTTATTGCCATAAATTGATTATCTCTCCATGGCAACACTGTTCGAAATATCAAGAATCCATACAAAGTTTTGCATCTTCAGTATCTCTGCTTTATTCTGACCATGTTTGAAATGACTTGGGTAAATATAAAAGGATTCTTTTAAACTTTGATTTAAGTGACACACTTCCTTCTGCCGGGTGGTGGTGCTGTGACTGCAACTCACAATAGGCACCTCTGTTTTTTTTTTCCCAAGGAACAAATATTCAGTTCAAGTTTGAATAAAATCACTCAGTGCACGCAGAAGATATGAGACACATTCTGTTTCCATTTTTTAGCTATAACTGTATTGCCTCGCCATGGTAACACTGTCTGAGATATTAAAAATCCCTTAGCAATTTAGCATTTTTAATGTCTTGGTATATTATTTGTCAAGTTTGGTGACAACCCAATAATTCCTCTAGAAGGAAGTATTTAAAAACTCAGAGCCTGGAATTGTCAGAAAATCCACATACAATACCAAATGGCTGACTTCCTGATGGGAAGGGTTAATAAATGTAATTTTTAAAGTCTTGACTTGATGAGAGCAATACATGTACCCAGTTTGGTGACTTTAGGCAAAATGAACCCCATCACTTCATTTAAAAAAGTGTACTAGAGAGCCCCCCACTATGCCCAGGTCTAAGCTTTTGCCCATGGCAAATGACAGATGACTATGTGTGTGACAAATTGTATACCATTTCAACATGTTAAGCACCTCAAATGGCCAACTTCCAAAATGACCAACTGTTGGCCTGTTGGGCGGAGCTAATGGGTGTCAGGGCTAAAGTTGTTCAGGTCGACAAGACCAATACACATACCAAGTTTCATACAGATGCTATTTGTTTGTGCCCCATATTAGGGGGAGCTACTGATGTGCTAGACTTTGCACAGTCCTAATGACCAACGACTCTGATGTGTGTGCCAAATTGTTTTTGCATATTAAGGGGCCCAAAATGTTCCAAACGATTGAGAAAAATATGATATTAATCTAACAGAAAGGAATAGGGAGGGTAAAACTATAGGCCTAGGGAAAAAACCCTAATAATCCTGTAGGAAAACTATAGGGACCTTTTTCACTTTCAGTGCGTTAGCCCTAATTAAAGTAAATTGTTTAATTGGACCTAGAATAACGTTAGAATAATTATTTAATGAAACATCTGGCTGTACATTTTTTTCAAAAACCAAAACAACCAAAAACATTTAGATAGAAAACCCTTGCTACTGATAAGAGCCCTTGCTTCCTCTGGAAAGAGGATAAGGAAGTCTGTGTAAAAAATAGGAGACTTGCTAAATTTCTTGCCCTATACACAGGACAGTGCAAAGCAGATGGTAATAATGGGTCATTGTTGACCAGAGACATTGACTGTGTCATGCAAACCACTGACTATTTCCTTTTCTTCTTTTTGTTGGGAATGAGGCCATTGTAGAGCTGGTCACATAAGGCTTCTCAACTCTCTGTCAACCTTTCTTATAGAGAGACCATTCATAACTGCATGAAATTAACTTCATGCTTAATCAGAGTGGCTCTCCTAATGTTCCTAAGTGGCATAGCAAAATCACAGTTAAGTTGTAGTGCCTACACTTTAGCTGTTTGTATTCATGAAAACACACAAGAATGCACTTTTCCAGCATGAATCAGAAAGGTGTTCGGGGGTTAGCTTAGAAAAATGCATAAAACATTGATTTCTCAACATCTATTATGGTAATAGTTTGATGAAGTTTCTGTGATTTTAATGTTCTCTTTTTATTCTATTATGAACCATGAGAAAGCAAAATTCACATAATCAGTATTCTAAATTTAATCTAATTTTCCCAGGGCTTACAGTAATGTACTCTGAGAGTTTTTCCACTTTAGCCCCCCAGCTTTGGTAGACATGGGAAAAACAGCCCTCAGAGACTGTATCAGTTCACTGTCATGTGCATTTTTTCATATGTATTACAAAAATATAACAATTACTGTCTCTTCCCATGTTATTTGAGATTGTTGGTAATTTACCAGTAGGGACTGGATGTAGATTGGACGTAGAAAATCCTTTTTGAAAAGGGCCTATTCCCAAACAATTAATTCAGACATATTCATAAATTTTATATAACAACACCAAATGCTACATTTACAAACTGTCTTCATAAGCTTAAGAAACAGTATACCGTACTGATTACCAGTATTTTTGTGTCCATAGAGGAGAGTGGAATCACCCTGCTGCAACTTATTGGAAACACTCCACCTGAAGAGATCACCAGGGTGCCCAGCCCAAATGGTCAAACTGGATACCTCTTCAGTAAGCATACTAACACAGAGCAGATGGCACGTGCCCACCTGCCCAGTACCTTCTACCGAGACTTCTCCCTCGTCTTCCACTTAAAGCCCACCTCCAATGATTCTGGGGTGATCTTCTCCATTACCGATGCCAGTCAAAAGATTATGTATGTAGGGGTCAAGCTCTCAGCTGTGGAGGATGGCAAAAGGAAAGTTATTTTTTATTACACAGAGCCTGATTCAGATAAATCTCAAGAGGTGGCCAGCTTTGAGGTGCCACACCACCCTGATCAGTGGAGCCGCTTCTCTCTGGCTGTGAACCTGGATCAGTTGTCTTTTTACAAGGATTGTGATTCTGATCCCAAGGTGGTCAAGTTTGAGCGCTCACCTGACGATCTGAAGCTCGAGACAGACTCTGGAATCTTTGTGGGACAGGGTGGACATGCTGACCCAGACAAATTTGAGGTATATTCTGTGCATTAAAAAGTTAATTTTTCAGATGAGACATGGCTGTCTATGGCAAATCTAATAGGGCTTTTATGGGTAACACATATTCAAAATCTCTATTACACGATGTACTTGTTATAATAATAATAATAAAATAGAGGTCAGGGGTCCAATTATCTGGATCCAAGCAATTTTGGGAAAAATAGGGCCAGTGCACAGTGAACAGGCCAGTGATAAGATGGTGACTTTCTAGCATAATTATGTAGCTTTATCACTATAAATTTATCTGAAGTGAATGCAAATGACCTAACTTATATATACCTAACTATAATAAAACTTGGATTGAAACACTGATGGCTGTTAAAAAAATGTTGTTATATATAAAATCATATCTGCTAAATTAATCCACCCATAGACATGATGCATGCGAAGTTTCATGTAAACGTGATGAACCGACTGGGACGGATTAAAAAAGTAGTTTCTTCAGAAAAGGAGAACTGTGAAAAATTTGTATTGCTAAACAAAAATGAGATGTACACTACTTAATGCTTAAAACAAAGATTCTGTAGAAATGAAAAGTTTGATTTTATCACACACAATTGTAGAGTTATTAGCAAAAATCTAAAATTATTGTTTAATTTATTATATGCAGCCAATTGCTAATTGAGCAATTTGAAACATACTCTGTTTTGGACCATCTATAAATATGTCCATTATCATAATGGTGGGCCATTTAGATTTTACGCTACTGTTTGCTGAAATTTGATTGCCACAGTATGTCCTCATGTCTACGTATGTCTATGTACCAACTTTTGTTGAGCTTGAAGTTTGTGTCCAGAAGATTGGCAAATTAGTGAAAATGGGCCACACCCACAGAATTCATTGGCTTATATCTGCTAAACGGCTTAACCGATTAAAATTCTTTTGTTAACTGTCATGAGGGGCTCTATATAATGCATAACAAGTTTCAAAAAAATCAGACAGACTGCCTAGGGGGAGTTCGAAAAAGTAACTCAAAATGGCTAACAGGAAATATTGTTGATAATGACAAATTTGGTATTGCAATACTTGGCATGAGCCAAGGAATCTATAGACAGCAAACACATGACAATCAGTCAGACAATCAGTAATTGTTTATTTAGGTAAAAGTTTGTAAGTGATTTCATGAATTTGTTATATTATTTGACCACTAGAGGTTTTACAGGAACTGCTTATTCGAAAACAATAATTTTTAAGAATTCAAAATGGCTGGAAAATTTTCATGACAGAAAATAACATCATAGAGTGCCTTTGAATCATCATGAGCCAAGGAATTAGAGGAAAAAAGTTGTAGTACTTACAAGTCAAAAGTTATGAGCATAAACACAAGTGAAACTTTGAATGGCTGGTGGCGCTTGAGGGAGAGTCCAAATTCTATGGTTACAATTCACACTGTCCTCGGTCTGTGTGCCAAATTTCAAAAACTTTTTACTAAACCATTCTATGAGCTCAAGCCTATTAAGACCTTTGTGTGTGTCTAAAGATATAAGGTACTATAGAGCAAGTGTGTTAACAGTCAGCTAAAAAACTTTTTAATGAAACATTTTCATTAATTTACAACTGACATAGCGCCATCTACTGCTTGTCACAAAATTTTGCATGCTTCTTTAGCATCACAAGTGTCATGAGCTTACTTAGTTTCATGATCGTCTGGTGTTTTGTTTAGGAAACATACATTTATCTGTACATCTGTACACTTATGTGATATACAATCATTAACGCACCTGAAAAACAATATAGCGCCTCCCAGTGACCATATTCTTTCAAAATTTGCACAGTCCTTTGGGGTCATGAGTCAAAGAGGCCCACAGAGTTTTGTTCGATCAGCCTCTGTTAACCTTGCTCAAACTTGCTCAGACTTCTTTGTTTTTCATGATAATCAAATGTCCTCATATACAATCATGACACCACAAGACACTGTATGCCAATTTTCGAGTCAGTTTGAGCTTATTCTGCTGTAATTATAGTCGTTTTGGGTTTTTTTTCACATTATAGTGCCACCTATTTTTTTTACATGACCACAAATGAGATTCATACATATGTGTAGTGACCATATCTCATTTATCCATTAATTTCTCATTATAGCCGCATAACCTGAACATGTCCATGCCCACTTCAAACATTTTGGCATCCTGTCATGAACATGAATACAATTTCAACTTTTTTTGATTATTACTATTCTGACAGAGAATCTTTCAGCACTGGTTTGGTTCCAATCACTCGAAAACCTAGGACTATTTTGACATAACCCACACCATCTACGCTCCCTCAGTAGCACATCTATTCAGCTATTATCCATTGGTTTGTGGAACTGCCAGTCAGCTGTCAACAAAACAGACTTCATCCCTGCCTTCACCAGCCAGTCAAACCTCAGACCTCTGGCACTGACAGAGACATGGATCAACAAGGAAAACACTGCAACTCCATCAGCCCTCTCATCCAACTTCACTTTCACACACGCCCCACAGGACGTGGAGGGGGGACAGTTTTGCCTGTGTCTAACACCTAGAATTTCACTCCACTGCCCTCTCTCTGTAATAATACATCATTCAAATATCATGCAATAACAGTCTCTTCTCCAAAAAAAAAATTCACCTTGGTGCCATACTCCACCCTCCAGGTCAACTGGGTAATTTCATCAAAGAACTTGACATGCTGCTATCATTTTTTCCAGAAAATGGTACTCCAATGGTAGTTCTTGGTGACTTTAACATCCACCTAGACAGGCCTCAAGCAGCTGACTTCTTAGTTCTTCTATCCTCATTTGACCTCTTACAAATGAACACTCCCCCCACCCACAAAGAAGGGAAACAACTAGACCTGATCTTCACTTATAACTGCACCACAAATAATGTCCTTGTTACACCTCTACATGTGTCTGACCATTTCTTCATACAATTCACTGTTACCCCTCCTTTGAACGCTAACCACCCACCCCCATTCCTATTTCTTTTCATCGTAACCTCCGCTCACTCTCACCCACTCACTTTTTATCAATGTTTTCCACTTCCCTCCCCCCAATAACCCAGTTCCCATCACTCAGTTCTGGGGCATCAACTGAAGAGAGAAAAAAGTCTGGAGAGAAAAAAGTCAAAAGACCCCGCCAACCTCAACAAGTATCAATCTCTCCTCTCTTCCTTTTCTAAAAGTGTCTCCACTGCCAAAGCAACCTACTTTCAAAATAAGATCAGCAACACCTCTAACACCCGTCAACTATTCTCAGCTTATCTCTCCTCAGCCCCCCCCCCCCCACGTCCCCCCACTACATCTCTGACTGCCAATGACTTTGCCAATTTTTTCATAGAAATGGTGGCTACCATCAGCAACCAATTCTCTGCACTTAACACCCCAACCCCCCTTTACCACCATGCCATCCAACACTCTTCTCTTTTGCTCCTCTCTCTGAGACAGACGTCTCCAAAATTATATTCTCCAACCATCCTACCACCTGCCCCCTTGACCCTATCCTTTCACATCTACTACAGTCCCCCACTGCTCAAAAACTTACACTCAACCCCTTAGTGGTCAGCAACTATAGACCAGTTTCACTCCTACCGTTCCTCTCAATGTTTCTTGAAAAGGTTGTGTTTAATCAGCTGTCTTCCTATCACTCACAGAACAACCTACTTGACAGTCAACAGTCTGGTTTCAAAAAAGGACATTCCACAGAGACTGCCCTCCTGTCTGTGGTTGCAGTCATTAAAGCACATGGCTTCTCATACCATTGTGACACAAATGATACACAGCTTTACTCTTCATTTCAGCCGGATGACCCCACCATTGCTGCCTGGATCTGTGCTTGCCTTTTAGACGTCTCTGCCTGGATGAAGAAATGGCACCTTCAGCTCAACCTTAGCAAGACAGAATTTCTGATAATCCTGGCTAACCCATCATCAGAATACAACTTCACAGTTCAACTTGGATCATCCACTTTTACACCTACATGGTGCGTTAGAAACCTCAGGGTGGTATTTGATGACCTGCTGAAATTCACTTTGCACATGTGTGTGCTGTACAACATTAGGAAAATCAGACCTTTCCTGTCAGAGCACGCAACGCAGCTCCTAGTCTAAGCACTCATAATATCAAGGCTGGACTACTGCATTGCCCTTCTGGCTGGCCGTCCAGCCATTGCAACCAAACCCCTGCATATGATCCAGAATGCTGCAGCAGTCTGGTCTTCAATCAACCAAAAAGAGCCCATGTCACACCCCTCCTGACCTTACTCCACTGGCTACCTGTACCAAATTTAAATCTCTGACATTTGCTTTTAGGACAGTCACCGGAACTCTCCCTCCTACCTCAACTCCCTCCTACCTCAACTCTCCCTCCTACCTCCAGACATATGTCCCCTCCCGCCAGTTACGGTCAGTTAACATGCAACGTCTAATTGTTCCCCCACAATGAGGTACCAGAACACTCTCTAAAACGTTCTCCTATCCGCTGAGACCTCACAACCTTCAAAAACAACTCAAAACACACCTGTTTCGTAGACACCTGACTAATCCCTAATGCTCTGATATTCTTTCCTACATAAAAAACCTTCTTCTGTTCATTTTGTATCTAGTAGCAGAATACAACATCAACTTGTAAATGTAGCTTTGTAGACTTGGCTTATTCGTTCTTAAGGCAAAATGTTTAATGCTCTCGTCTTTTGTAAGTCGCTTTGTGTAAAAGCGTCTCCTAAATAAATGAATGTAAATGTAAAAGTAGGTTTTGTGAAAAATTTATATGGCAGAAATGAAAATGGAGATATACCTTTTGTTCGTCTTGAGCCAAGGATTCTAACTTATTGATACGACCAATGGTGAAGGAGTTCCAATGGCAAAGAAAGTGTTTTGGATTGCTGTAGTGCCACCTTTGGACAATCGGGGTCATATTTTGTGAACCTCTTCCTAAATTGCGATAATGTAGCCAAATTGTAAGTCTCTAGGCCTTACGGTTTGGTTTCCATGATCAATTTTACAGCAGAATAAAATATAATAACAATAATGAAAATCTTAACAAAAACAATAGGGTTTCAGCACTTCATGCCTGAACCCCTAATAACAATAATAATTATAATAACAATAATAAATATAGCTGCAAATACCAATAACGGGGTCAAGCCCTAGATTGGCTCAAAGGGTAATGAATATCTGATGATGAATTTTTGAAAATCAGTTGGGAAAACAGGTAAAAGCAACTAAAACCCGATAAACTGCTTACAACTTTTGACCAGTAGATAGCGCTGCCACCAAATTTCTGAACGAGGTGAACAAGATGTGCTTGTGAACAAGATGTGCCAAGTTTTGTATTGATACACTAAAGATTTGTGAAGATACAGTCCTATTGGCATGTTCGTTTACGAAATTGTTGACTACATAACGAATTTCATACAAAAAATGGCAAATTTGGTGTTTTAGAACTTGTCATAAGCAAACAAACCTAATAATGTAAGTTAATTAACAATATGTTACATTTTGCATATGTTTTAAGCATTTTCCTACATTTTATTATATATATTAACTAGTAGAGGGTGCTGACCTAAAACTTTACATGTCCTCTCAGAACATGGCCTTGATGAACCACCCCAAGTTTTGTAATGATATGTTCATGCATTGGTAAAATATAGCATTTTATGCCAAAATGTCAGACACCCAAAATGGTCAACCACGGAATAATGGATATCATTTGACTCAACATGCGTGAAGGAATCAAAAACAATGACTCTCATGATTTTAGGACAAAGCATCTATCTCTGCAACAGTAGGTGGCACTGTGACAAAACAGTCACAGTGTGTGATCTTTGTCAAATTCGTTTGTACATTATTTGACAACAGTTGGGTCAATCAATTTGGAGCATTTCTGCAGACAATTTTATTGCATTTTCATTTACACTAATGTACAATGTCTGCCAAATTTCAAATGAAAACGCAGGGTCCATTTGCAATTGCATTTCCCATGTCTAATAAGTTAAGACCCGGTCATATTTAAATTCCAATAGAAATGTTTTATTTTCTCTGTGTTGCATACTAAGTCTGCCAAAACCCAAAAGGAACCGCAATTCTCTTTCCATTTGTATTTCTGATGCCTTGAGCATGAACCTGTCAATAAGTGTCAGGGGTGGGACTATACTATGAGATGTGTATGTATTGGGAAGAATGAAGGATGAATAGTTGAAGTTTATAAGATGTCCATACTAATACAGTAAAACAAACCTGTGTGTGTGGGTATGCATGTATATGTTTTTTAGGGTATAATCTCAGAGTTAAGGGTGGTTGGAAACCCAAGGGCTGCCAAGCGCCATTGTGAAGCTGATGATGATGATGATGATGATGAAGACTTTGATGTAAGCTGCAACATTTTCAAACTTTGTTCTTAGGCCTACAAAGAGTTTTCTACATTCTGTAATTAAGAGCCATCACCTCTAATGCGTTGATGTAAATTCTAAATATCTTTAAAAAAGCTATATAACTAAATATTTTAAGTGAATAAAAGTGAATGCTTGTTTGTCGTTACTTCTAGGGTTCTGGGGACAATGGAAGTGGAATAGAGGACAGCAAGCAGATAGAATATATAGTGTGTACACATTATCTTTTCCTATGTGTTTTATATATTGCAATATGCAATTGTATTAACTAACTGAAACTAAAATAACTGTTTCATTGCTGTTGGTGGGTAGTATCTTATTAAATAGCATTTTATATCCATTAAAATATATTGCTCTTGAAACATGATCCTGAAGAAATCTGATCTGTGGAAGATGTTGGTAAATATGGTGTTTTAAAAGGGCTTAACTTCGCACCCCCTGCCTCTACCTCCTGTTTCTCCAATGGGTAAACCTATGCTGGACACAGATAATCATCAGAAAGAGACAGGTCTGTGAAATTACTCTTGCTCATCTACTGATGATACCTTTTTGATTAATAGTTTGTTAAGTTTAAACATAAATGTTGCAGGCGTTGAAGTATTGAAAAGATCTGATAATTTAGGATAAAAGGAGTTGCAAGAAAAAGTTTGTGAATATTTTGGATTACATTTATTTCTGCTTCGATTCTTCATAAAATATGGTCTGGTCTTTGTCTAAGTTACAATTATGTAAAAAACAATTTTATCAATTCTTATCAGTAAATATCAGAACAATATCAGTCCAGCAATTATAATATTTGTAATAAAATGGCCCGTTGTTGGCGAAATTCAAATGAAAATTTCTTTGTTTTCATCACATAAGAAATAATATGTAAGTAATGTTAGCCATTCATTTCTATTTACTTATAGAGTGCAGGGCAGTATGTTTCCCATTTCTAATTTTTCTATTTGTTTTCAAAAGTCTTACAAAAGCATCTGAAGCAAAATTAAATTTGAATTGGTGTGCACCAGGCAGTGTATAGTCTGTGTATTTGCTGGATGTTTCCTGAGGCCAAAGTTTTGACAAAACAGATACTATTTTCAAATATTGAAAACAGATCCAGTTAAGCAAGATTAGACTAAATGATGGAGACAAGACAGATGTAAAAGTATTTATAA
Organism: Chromobotia macracanthus; assembly: GCA_036877525.1. Classification (NCBI taxonomy): domain Eukaryota; kingdom Metazoa; phylum Chordata; class Actinopteri; order Cypriniformes; family Botiidae; genus Chromobotia; species Chromobotia macracanthus. The sequence continues at coordinate 5,857,085 of JAZGTH010000001.1, read as the reverse complement.
ATAATAATAAAGTTAAGTGATGTGATAACGAAATTCCACTAAAATGACTTTTTTATCATTTATACTTTAGCTTCTAAATTCTTTAACTTTATTTACATCATTTAAATGTGAAATATAATAATTTGTTTAAGCGTTAGTAATAGGGTCAGCAGTTAAATTTACATTTAGTAGACTAACAAATGGGTGAACATCACAAGCTAGATTAGCAGTAATTTTTCAATATTAAACATTTTATTGACATACAAAGAAGCCTAAATGAAAATGGCATGTTTAAAAACATTCATTTTATAACATAATTACTTTGTAGTAAGTTAAAAGTATGTCTATTTTACAAGATAAATAACTAGGTTCTATAACTAAATCTAATTTACATTAGACAGTTTTTTACTGTATAATAGCTTGTTATTTGAAATTTCATACCTATATTATTTTTAAAACATTTTCATTTTCATAGATCACGTCACTTTCTTCATCCTATAATAGTTATGAAATACTGTTAAAAATTTGTTAATCAAGATGCAACTTGAATTTGGTTAGTGAAAACAAAGTGCATCTTATGCATTTAAACTTAAAATTGATTTGAACAATTAAACAATTTATTTATCAGACTTATATTTTAAGTCAACATTTTGGATTATGAAATATAATACAAATCGGAATCTTGTAATGTAATAGGTTAACTGACCTTTTATATCGATAATAACCTTTTATCGATAACCAGCATTTGGCGACATCTTTTTTAATCTGTGTGGCATTGCAAAAGAGGTTGGCATAAATGCCTACGTTTACATTACATCACAAAGCCATGCACACCTGATAAAGAGGTACTCAGTTATTTCTGTAGGAAAGCAAACTAATTTGCTGTTAATAGAGAGGGATATGTTAACAAGATACAGTTCATAGGCAGAAAGGATAAGCAGTAAATTGGTCTGGTCTGGCTGGATTACACAGCATGACTTTTAAAAATTTAACAGATTTTAATTTAACAGGCATCACACGTTTGGAGACATTAGCTACAGAAAATAACAGAATATGAATAAAATAAAAAATACTGTACTGTGTGGAGAATGTACCATGTGGAGAAATACTGTAGCATGTGAAGAATAATATAATATAATATAATATAATATAATATAATATAATATAATATAATATAATATAATATAATATAATATAATATAATATAATATAATATAATACTCTTTACAGGTCTAAAGGGTGACATGGCAGGTCGTGATACTTCAGCCTTAACCACTAGCATACATGGAACCTGTGGAGAGAAGGTGCAGATTTATTTTGGTTATTTTATTGTTTTAGAACCAAATGTAACAAATGACGCTTCACATTGAGAGGATTCTGATACACAAAAATCTGAAATGGAAATGAAAAGATTGTAGATTATATTAGCTTATATTATTACTTTTCAGAGGCTGGGTAAGCATTTTTATGGTAAATGATGCATTTATTTGCCTAAATGGCTTGTAGATGTTTTGTTTGTAGATTCACATGTTTTATACATCCACAGGCTTGTTGATAAGTGTCTCTTAATTGTGTCTCTTTTGCTTCTTTAGGGTAGTCATGGTGAGAAAGGAATGAAGGTAAATGAGACCTCTTAGTGGTACACACACTTCACCAGTGCAGTGAGTGAATGGTTTCAGTATGTGGTTAAGAAAACATATTGAATGTTGAATGTTTCTCTGTATAGGGTAGTAGTGGGTCTGGATATCCTGGCCCCAAAGGTGATCGTGGGCCTCCAGGGCCACCAGGGCCACCTGGACCCCAGGGTCCAGTAACACAATTTACAGACACTGGTGACAAAAAGATGCTGCTTGTGGAGGGTCCAATGGGCCCACCTGGACCACCAGGACCAGAGGGCCCACCTGGTCCCCCTGGACGAGTGGGGAAATCAGTGAGTAAACCTTATTTGACATATTATTACTCCAAAAAATAAAATTCCAATAAGAGGTTAGGAACACAGATATTTTTGCCCATAACAGACATTTATTTGTATTTTTCATAGGGTGATCCAGGAGAGGATGGCGAATGTGTGAGTGTTCTGAGCAGTTACAGTATAACAGTTTTTGAGTACACACTGGGATAGTGTTTTTTTACACTTCACTCTGCTTTGGTCTTACTATTAAGGGCCCGGAAGGACTTTGTTGTTTTCCAGGAACATCTGGTTCAACAGGGCTTAAAGGGCAGAAGGTGCTTTGCCAAATCTGAAATAAAATTATTATTAATATTTATTAACTATTTTAAAATCTTTTTACATATTATATTTTAAAACTGTTCACATTTTTCTTTCTTGTATGGTTAGGGACAGAAAGGTGAAGGACAACCAGGCCCTAGAGGTCCACCGGGGCCACCCGGACCTCCTGGGCCCTCAATCCCAGATAGGACTGTGAGTATGAATGAAATTAATGGCATTCTAGATTGTCCAGTATACAGCAGAGGGAACCATTTGAAGCCTAATGACACTTTAGATAACGAACAGCTATAATTAGTCTTCTCATTAACTGACTAAATTAATGCATAGCAAGAAAACAAAAAATGTTAGTGACACAAGAACACAGACAAGATAACATCAACATTGTTGTTCATTTTTACAGGTTTTGTTGGTTTGTAAGTTTTGTAGGTTTCATTTTCTTATAAGCAAAATTTGCATGAAGAGGACTTGCCATACAACACAATTAATTAATGAAAGAATCTGTGTTTTATACAGACCTTTGTGGATATGGAGGGTTCTGGAGTTTTGCCAGTATGTTTTATATCATAATTATGTCTATCCTTAAGAATAATAATTTAAATGTCTATATTAAATGTACTTAATTCAATATGTTTTCATCTTTTTAGGGTGTTTGTGGTCCTCCTGGGCCACCTGGACCTCCTGGGCCACCAGGACCTGGTATAAGACCAGGTTTTAATGAAGTTGACCCTACTGGTCCTCCTGGGATAAATGGGGGCCCTGGCCAACCTGTAAGAAATCATCCTCACCAAGTACTATATGTTTAAACCTAGGTCCTCAGCAATGAGACAGTGTGTATTCATCATGTGTCTTTATGATGTATGAATAAGTGGTTCAGTGCAACCCATGCAATTTAAAATCCTTATTAGAATTTATAACCATGGTTTCCCATTTCTGATACTGCTGAACAATTAGGAAATGAAGTCCAGTTGCTTTTTATTAAAGTCTACATGACATAATTCTTTATTTTGTATTATTGTTTTAATGACTCAGGGGCCTTCAGGTAGACCTGGAAATCCTGGTGCTCCTGGGCCCCCAGGGCCCCCAGGTCAAAAGGTAATGGACAAACAGGTTTTTATAGATGCTTGTTATTAGGAGTAATAACAATATAAAGTGAAAGACCATATGTATTCTCTCTGCCTTTTTGTTAGGGAGACTGTGGTAAGACTGGCTTGTCTGGAGTTGAAGGTGACGAGGTAAGATAATACAGCAGTGATGCTGGCTACTACTAACTAAATTTTGGATTACATCAAAGAAATTTGAAATTTGTCTGAAACAGTCAGACATTCACATATCTCCGAAGATGTCATTATACATTGGGAATATCATTTATATTCTCTCCTTATAGCAAAGCTTCACCACTGCTCTTACTTCTTATTTCAACAACTGGTTTTCTTCCTGGGAGAATAAAGAGGCACAGGTATCCCATGTCATGCATGGCTGTGGACTAACTGTATTCGATGTTGTGTGTTAAAAAGTTGTCACAACTCTTGTTGTGTGATTATGTCATATCTTATAATATATATCTCTAAATCTCTAATATCTTTAAATCAATTAATGCAAGTTAAGTGAACATTTTTTAATGTTTGCTTTCATGTTCTGATCTATAAATGTTTTCACAACAATGTAACTATTGAGGGCTTCTTAAACAACCTGCAATACGTTGTTTTCTTGACTGATCGTTAGTGTAACGAAATAATTTTTACAGCACTTTTCTAGAATTTAAATACCCTTCCATCCCATTTCTTTCTCTGCAGGGTTCACAGGGTTTTGCAGGAATCCCAGGGCAGGAAGGGCTGGTTGGGCCTCCTGGGCCTATGGGACCTCAGGGACCTCCAGGACCTCCTGGACCAGTCTACCAAATTACTGTAAGCTACTTAAAGTTGAATTGAGTTACATTATCTTTAAAGTTTATCACCCTGGGGTAGATAAAGAAGATAAAGCTCAGAAGGTACTCCCAAACCACCTGTGTAACTGCATAACCAGAGTGTGTGTGTTTGTAGGCTGATGGAGAAGAAAAAGAAATTGTTCTTAAGGACATTCCATTTGTTATGGGGCCTCCAGGTCCTCAGGTAATTGGTAGCTGCTGTTACACCATTACTTTCTGTGATGTCACAGTATTGACACAGTATTTACACCACCTAATCACTGCATTTCTTCTGTGCAAAGGGACCTCAGGGCATACCTGGACTACCGGTAAAAAAAATAACTATATCAGTTGATCTGATAATGATCAGAAATCCACCTAATGTTGGCAAATTATGATATACATCTTTTCAGAAGCACAGATTAAGTTTCTTCTTTATAATATTTATCCTCCAAGGGCAAAGCTGGTTTCCCAGGTATCCCAGGTAAGAAAGGCGATGAAGGGAAAAGAGGACCAGATGGAATCCCTGGGTTGGATGGCTTTCCTGGAGCAATAGTGGGTGGAAGTTGACTGGTCTTGATCAAGCTTGACGTTTATTTTGTAGCTTGCTTGACTGATTTTTTTCTGACTTTTTGACTTGTTTTTATATCTCGACTGTTTCACAGGGGCTAAAGGGAGAAAGAGGATGGAAAGGTGACAAAGTGAGTGATCTTTTTAAATATAATGACGTGGAGAATCTTAAGGCTAGGTATATTGTGACACAGCTATTTCTGGCTCATTCAACACTACTTCAACATTATTTGTCTTTAGGGTGAACCTGGTCATTCGGGAGGACCTCCAGGACCTCCAGGGCCACCAGGTCCTCCAGGACTAATGAACTGTAATGACTGCAGTGTAAGTATTTTCATAAAGAAGGGCATTTGCATCTAGACAACACTTTACTAGTCCTTCACAAAGGACAAGTAAATGTACTATATGGTACTATGGTACTATAATTCTTATAAAAACTATGGTACTATAATTCTATGAACCTACTCATGCTAAATGGCCCAAATGATTTTAAATTTCAGAAGGATGGAGGATATGGAATCCCTGGACCACAAGTGAGTGGCAACCATAAATATAACTCTTGGAATATTGATACTACATATTATAATTGACTGTAGACATTTTTGTAATTATGATTTGTCAGTGGAGAAAGTTATACATGTTCAATGCAAAGATGGCGGCAAGTTCTCTGGGCCCAAGCTCATCTCAGATGGGTTAAAAGATGGTGGAAATGTGTGCTGTGGTCAGATGAGTCAACGTTTCAGCTGTTTATTGGTGAAAACAAACATTCAGTTCCAGAGACGAAAAGAACCAACCAGACTTTCATCAGTGACAGATGCAAAAGCAAACATCTGTCATTGTATGGGGATGCATCAGTGCAAACAGCAGGAGTGACTTGTTTTAAGGCATATGTATGAAGGTACCATTGACGTGAAGACGTGTACTGGGGTTGTACAGAGACTTACTGCTCTCAAGATGACACCATTTCTGGAAAGCAAGGAAATACCAGGCTTCAATTTACACATTCTACAACTGAGTGGTTTCGTAGACACTCTACACCATAGAAGTGATGTGCTTGACTGCCTGCCTGCAGTCCAGACTTGCCTCTTAGTGAAAATGTATGGCCCGGTATGATTCAGACAACGAAGACCACAGACTGTTGGGGAGCATTCTTGTATCTGGCAGGATTGGGCAAAAATCCCACATGCAAAACTGCAACAATTAGTCCCTTTAATTCCCATTTAAAAACATTTTAAAAAATGTACTAAAAGGAAAGGTGATGTGACAAAGTGGTAAACATGCCTCTCTCCCAACTTTTTTGGAGTGTAGCTATCAAAATCAACATTTGTTTATATTTACAAAATATAACTAGAAAGTAAAGTTTGAGGACAAACTTTATGTTCGCTTGACAAAGCCCAGCCTGAAAAGTGTATAATGCTGTGAAATACTTTACACATTCAATGTGTAAAGTTTGACATTCAATGGTTTCTGTGATGTTCTGGTGTTGAGATACGGCTAATTCATGTTGATTGCTAGGGTGCTCTAAATGGTTGTTAGGGCATGGCTGGACAGGTTCCATGGGGATAAAGACTACGATATTATTATGTGGAGCTGTGACATCACAAAATTTAGCCCAATGTTAAGTCTATGGAATTTTTCAACCACTTTTTTGCTCAAAAAACATCACACACCTAATTGCTTATAAAAGTCATAACACACCTCTTCTCAATAAGCTGGTCGATTGACCCCCCCATTCATGGGTCTACAACAAACCATGTGGGATGAGTTACGTACCAAAGTTTTGTCCAGAAAAACGTATGCAAGAGAGTAAATGTGATGTTTTGCTTTGCAAGCACCACTAATAAACTTAAATATAACAACAGTCAAGCCAACATAATTAGGTTGACCAGTGAAAACACTAAAATGCTTTTCCTTGTACTTTTGTCAGTTAAATAAAGGTTAAGGGGAATCTTAAAAGAATTAAAAAAAAAACTTTTCTGGAAATGGGACTTGTACATTATAATAGATAGAACCACATTCTAAGATTTGATTTTTGTTCTTGTTTTATTAGGGTCCACCTGGTATAGCTGGTCAGGCCGGATTCCCTGTAAGTTTTTAATGTGTAGCTTTTAAATGTGTAAAGTTCTTATCAGATAAGCCAATTAAGTAGATGTTTTTAAATGTTGCAATCAGATGCATGAGAAGATGATAAGAAGTGAGATTTCAGTTTGTCTGCGTCAGGCTACTTAGATGGAAGGTCAAAGGCACAATTGTTTCTATATGACTTTTTAGTATTTTTATACATTTAAAGGGACCAATGGGACCAAAAGGTGATCATGGAACACCTGGATTACCTGGAGCCTCAGTTAAGGTTTTTTATCTTCTGTTACAGTTAACAATATGAAATGGAATACAGACACAGAGGTCACGTAGTCATAATATATGTATAGAACTGACCAAGCAGAGTTTGTAAGATGCTTTTATTGACTTTTACTGATTTATCCTGATAAATATTATGATATTTTCCATTTTGTTTAGGGTGAGAAGGGTGAACCTGGCCTGATTCTTGATTCCAGTGGTAACCCCATTTACTTTGGTGGACTAGCTGGACAGCCGGTGAGAAATCATCTATCATTCAGATAAATGAGCTTAGATAAGTATTTGTGAATATGCAAAGAACTGTTAGACAATTTATGTAGTTACTGTGTATTGTAGGGTGAGCCAGGAGCTCCAGGACCACAGGGATCTTTGGTAAGTTTTTGTTTCCAAACTGAGCCCAAAGATGAGGCCAAGTATGGAAGTTAAAGATTCTTGATTTAACTGGGATTTTAGTAGATGAATTCATTTTCTCTAAGAAAAGATATGTTAATTTAACACTTTTTAGGGACCAGTGGGACCACGTGGACCAAAGGGTGAAATAGGACTTCCAGGTCGACCAGTATGTTTAATAACTTTCTGATCACTTAACTTATGATTAAAAGCATGTTATTCTGTATTTATTGTTTATTAAATCAGTATTATTCTTGATTTATAAGGGTCGCCCTGGCCTAAATGGTAAAAAAGGGAAGAAAGGCGATTCAGGTGTCAGTGGAGGGTACAATGGTGCCAGTCCGGTAAAAAAGAGCTTCTTATTGTTATTAATTCTGTTTTCATTCTTGGTATAGAAGATGGTCAGAGCACAGAATGTGTTTTAACTGATTTTAGGGACCCCCTGGCCCTCCTGGGCCTCCCGGGCCTCCTGGACCTCCAGGATCTGTGGGAAGTGTTAGTGTGAGTGATAAACCAATATCTTTTGTGTTTGCTTTCTATTTAGACAAAAAATGGTGTTTTATGTTAAATTTTGATACTTAACAAAATGTTATTTACCCTCAGGGCTATGATGATGGCAGGTTTCCCCATGGTGAGTTTATGAACCTGATTTGTTACTCTTTCCAATCTATTCCACTGTTATTCCATTCCAATAAGTTTTAAACCCAGTTTTTTTTAAATGGTAACAAAATTCACTTTTACAGTCTCTCCCCTTTCTCTGACTACTAGCAGTAGCAAATGTTTACACACTAAAGGCTATTGTCAATTTTAAAAAAGCATGAGCTCTTCCAAATGTTTTGCCCCGATTTCAATAGGAATTGCGTTAATGCTTGTTAAGCAAGTTGATACTGATTATAACAAGAATGTGAGTTATATTTGTTTGTGAATAGTCAAATTTAATCTTATTTCTGATAAATCTGTTTCCTAAGGAATATGTATGCTGCTTTGGATATATGGTAAATAAAAAATGTATTTCTACAGCTATCAAAGGAAATAAGGGTGAACGAGGAGCTCCTGGCATCCCTGGTTTGCCAGGTATTATTTTTCTACTTTAAGTTACCAGTTATGCATCAAGCTCTCTTACAAAAAGTTGAAACCTCAACATGGTTTAAATGCTGTTTTTTCTGCCATAGGTCTCACTACCACCTTTGACATTTATGCATTAAAGGTATGATGTTTCCAATGTTTCCAAAGTTTTGCTAAAAATCTACAGCATATATAAAATATAGACATAATATATAATATCTACTTTGCAATATGATTGAATAGAATGAGATGAAAGGGGAGCCAGGTCCTAAAGGTGATAAGGGGGAACCGGGAGGAGGTTTTCATGATCATTATGATAGAGTACAGGGTCTATCTGGAAGGCCTGGACCACCGGTGAGAGCACAGACCTGAAATTATGGCTCTCATTCGTAGTGATTATATAATATTGTGTTGAGTGGGGTTATTTGTTTCTAAATGTTAATTGTGCTATAGGGCCCCAGGGGAGAATCTGTTACAGGACCTCCGGGCCCCCCAGGGCCCCCTGGAGCTCCAGGAATTGGTTATTATGGTCACCCAGGTAGTCCTGGACCACCAGGTCCACCTGGACCCCCAGGGCCATCCCTGCCAGGTGGATACAGACCCTCGCAAAGTAAGTAATCCACATTGTAACTCTCATGATTTGAAAACAGAATATGTAATTGTACACACAGGAATGCACATTTAAATTCAACCAGCATCATGCCCTGAACCAGTTCATCCTCTTTCTCAAATGTTCCTGTCTTCTCTCTAACTGCCCTGTTTGTTAAAGGCTCATAAACAAATACAAAAAGAAAGTAAAAAAGACAGAAATATTAGTGTCTGATGTTGTAAATTCATTGTAACACCTTGATCCTTTAGCAATCAGTAATCCTGGGCCTCCTGGTCCTCCTGGACCCCCTGGACCATCATCTGGGGTGAGTTTTTACCAATAGCAAGATTACATAATGTCTGTGGGCATATTAATAACAAAAAACTTCTGCAGAGGTTCTCAGTCTTGAGTTCACAGCCCCATGAGGTTGACAGAGATTTTTACAGCAGTAGGTTAGATTTATGTAATATATTTAGTTTCTCCTAAAGTATGTAAATATTACATGAAATATAAGTTTCAAAGTGGTGGGATGGCATTCAGAAGGTGACCAGGATGTAAAGATGAACTCAATGCAACAAATAAGACACTGAGCAAGGGCTCTGTTTGCATTAAGACTAAACACAAATCCAAGCTGGATATAGTTGCAGAGATGTATACTTTTGATTTAACAGGGTGTGTTTGTTCACACTGGACAGATTCAAAAAAGATTTTAAAAAGTTTTAAAAAAATAGATAGAGAGCAATGGAATGGAGCAAAATGCAGGGGTATCAAAATGTGTTTTTCATAGCTAAACTATTAAGACATAGAATCTTAAAATGCATATTTTTAATGGGAGAGGCTGAAGATGACAATATTAAAATGAAATGGCAAAATTTTCACATGTAAAAAACTTTGTGTAATGCATATACCTAAAGCGTATAGTTTATTCAAAATGTCAGGAATGAGACCAGGACCCAATTACAGGTGAAGGAAAGCACACGGGTTTATGTAGTAGAAGAATTTCAATAACATCAGTAGATCCAGAAACACAGTAGGACAGTGCTAGCAGACAGCAGTGTCATGATTGTGAGAATTAATCCAGTCCAGATAGCAGACTTTCAACATGAAGTCTAACAAATTTGAACAAAAACAGGGCCAGAACAAAACATGCCCAAACACAACTACCAAGGCCGGAAAAACAAAATAGCCTTAAAGTGGGAAAGCTCAAAAGCTACACAAAATACTTGAAGAACCTAAATGTAACTAGACTTGAACTAAACTCAGAGAAACCTAGTAAAAGAAAGAGTAACATTACACAAAAAAACAGCACAGGATGAAAGAAAACACAAACAGGGAAATTAAATTGGCAAGCAACTAAGGAGGCAAATAAAGAGAGACAGGTGAGAGACATGAAGTAAAGATTAAATGACTAACAAGGTAACAAGGTAAACCTAGCAATGCAGTCTGATAAAAGACAGAAAACATAAGGGGATTATATAGGGGAAAAGAACAAGTGCTAAATAGGGTGCAGATGAAGGGAATAAGGAGCTCATTAGAATAGCAAGCTGTGGTGGGGTGAGATGCCACAGTGACAGCAGAGCACATGGCAAGCTGTCAATACAAAGACTTTGCTCAAGGACAACAAAGCACACAGACAATGAACACGAGACAACAAAACCTAGGCTGGCTAAACCAAAGTCATGACAAGAATACAGTTGTATGCAACTGCAGTTGTGACTGTACAGCAGTCAGTGTTTAAATGTAAAAACAGCAAAATTCCTGGTTCTGATTCTGCAGAGGAAGTGCTACACACAAAACATGCTAAAGTATGAAGGCCCTGAAGTGCAAATAAAATTCATAAATCAGGGCGTATTCCAGAAAGCATGGTTAACTTATATATAGTAATTATTATTTATTTCCACAGGGTATTATTAGCTGTAGCAAATCTCTTACACCCATTTACCAATATAATAGATTCAAACTTCTGGAACAATAATGACTCACAATATATCATGGATAGGCCATAGATGCTTATATGAGATGCCGCATTTATTATAAACTATTATAAATGTCATATATTATTAATGGTCAGCAGTAAAAAATTATAATTTATTGCTTAAGCTTTGAATGACAGACAAACTGTTCTGAAGTTACAGTATTTACATAGAATGATACAATTATCAGTTTTAAAGTTGATACAATTATCATCCATTAATTAATGGAACAGTAATGTGTTCCATTTGGAGATATTTTAATGCTGAAAATAACTGAGTATGTATAGTTTTAATCTAAACACATAAAGCCTGATACAAGTTTAAGAACAGGTCATTTTATTAAAAAATGATTTCCTAAAGGTAGAAATCATGAGTATTAGAAGATACAATTAGAAATTAACATTTGTTCAGTTTCAAATGCTAATTCATGATATGAAACATTGAAAACGTAATCATAAAAGTGCTTTAAAATGATAATATAATGCATAATCTGTGCTTCAACGCCCACTGGATGCTGGATCAGATCAGATGCTCACCTTACCCAGGTATGTCACATAACCTGCTTTCTGGAATACCCCCCAGAAAACACAAAAGCAAATCAGGAAAACAAAAACAAATCATAAAACAACTGGAACTCAGGGCCCTCATGTTACTGTTCGTTTCACTGTATCACAATAATTGACATAATTGTGTTGATCTCCCTGCACTCAAACATCTTAAATATTTGTAGGTATTTTATTGTTTTCATTTATGTCATTTGCAGTGCTTAATGGGATTGTAGTTCATTTCATTTTCATCTTTAACTTTTTATCCGATTTTCAATTCACTTTTGCTCTTTCTTACTTAATTATAATATAAAGATGCATTGCCATTTACACCTTTCCTTGTTACACTACCCCACAGTACATTGTGTATTTTATTATTTTTATTTATACCATATATACTGTTTTTATACTGTTGCACATATTTTTTTTATGAAATAAAGAAGTTTGGAACTTCTAACCCTCAAAACCTTGGGTTGTGAGCCAAATAAAACTGAGATCGTGTGATTTACTGACTTTCTGTGAGGTTGTTTTGATTGTTATAATTTTTTCAGGTTATAGTTTTGAGGACTTTTAATGCAATAGCTGCGACCACTCGCCACCATGTAGAAGGCACGCTGGTTTATGTACAAGAGAACAGAGACCTTTATATGAGAGTACATGATGGCATCAGACAAGTCATGGTATTTATCAATATTGTTGTTGTTGATACATTATTGTATATTATTTTTGTGTTAGTATAGTACAGTGAATAATACCTACCTATTTTCTAATTCAATTCTAAGTTACCATCTTATGCAATTCTGATACATGCAACATATGCACATTTATTATAACTAGGCATTACATTTTATTTTACAGTAAGTGCATATACAGTATCCTTATCCCCTAAAAATGGTAACTAAATGTACTTAATATGGGTTTATACCTAATACAGTACATGTTAGGCTTTGTAATAAAATGCTACCAGTGTTGGCAAGAAACAATTTCCTAAGAACATTAATGTAAATGTGCCTGATGTTTCTGGTTGATTCATTTCAGCTAGGAGAATATACTCCTTTCCCCAGGGATATGGTGAGTTTTACAGAAAATAATTGATACAAGTCCTTTACATTTATCAATCCTCATATGATATACAAACTATCTGCTTAGTCTCTATTGAACATCCAGGTGACTACAACTAATTTATTTGCCTCATTTGTCTGCTGTGTTTTGTTCTATCTTTTTTCAGGATGATCCTGTGGCCGCAGTGGAGATTCCGCTAGTCATTCATTACTCTCAGGACTACCCCACAGCTTCTCCTCCACATGCCCCTCCTTCACGAGAAGACCAGTACCCTGTTCAGCCTGATTCCAGATATCAGCCACCATATGACCCACAATACCACAGACAGACAGATCCAAATGATCCCAGAAACTCTGATCCACGATACTCTCCTTCAGCTGACCCAATTCATCATGGCTTCCCTGATCCAAAACACAGCAGACACCCTCATCGTCCTGGCTATCCTGACAGCAGATATCAAAATAGACTCCACCACAGGCCTGCCGTTCAAGACACCCAGCTTCCAGCTCACACACACACATCAGGCCCAGCGGTCAGTACTTCATCATTTACAGCTATATGTGCACTTACCTGCTAAGTTGTTTGTTATAGTCATCCTGAAATGCTTAGATTATTGTTTGAATGGTTTTGAATGTATTTATTGGGGTTAATACATTGACAAATGCAATCCTGACAAAATTGAGGATTAAAAATTATGGACAACAATTGTCAAAACTTTTACTTAACATTCAAACAATAAAATTCTCAGGTGGTTTGTTTATATACCCCAAACTATCACGTCTTGCCTGTTTTGTCACCCTAGCTCCACCTGATCGCCCTAAACTCACCCCAAGCGGGTGACATGGAGGGTATTAAAGGTGTAGACCACCAGTGCTTCTTACAGGCCCAAGCCATTGGGCTCAAAGGCACTTTCAGGGCTTTCCTGTCATCACGGTTACAGGATCTGTACAGTATTGTTCGAGAGGATGACAGGGATAAGCTTCCTGTAGTAAATCTTAAAGTAAGATTTTGTCTACTTTGTCAATAATTAATTTTAAACCTTACAATAGTAGTTTGTTGAATACAGTCTTTATATAAAGTTATATAAAGTATTTTATTATGTTCACCACAGGATGAAGTCTTATTCAGTGATTGGGAATCCATCTTTAGTGACTCGGAGGGCAGGATGAGTGATAACACGCGTATCTATTCCTTTGATGGGCGAGATGTTCTCAGTGATGATGCCTGGTAAGTAAGCTTATTGGAATAATTCAAACAAAAAATATAAATTCTGTCATCATTTACTCACTCTCACGCCATTCAAATATGGTGACAAGTCAGTCAAACCTAACTGGTTCTTAAGCATCTCATGGTCAAAAATTATGACATGGTTCAGTGCATGGCTATTGCTTTGCCATATTTGATTTTAGGCTCTGTATCAGTTGATTGATAATTTGATTTGAGAAAAAAAAGTTTTGGTCTATACATCATACAAAGTGTTCGTATGGCGTGAGAACATTTGGAATAATATGATTTGTGATCCGCATACTAGAAGGAATAAAAGTCATGGAAGAGTTTGAAACGGCATGAGGGCATATGGTTACAGAATTTTCATTTCATGGGTGAACTGTTCCTTTAAGACCTATGCATAGAATCTTATGCATCTTATGAAAAAATTTTCAAAACCATGACTGATGAGATTTTCTTATAATGACTCAATAGGCCAGACAAGATGGTATGGCATGGATCAAGCACTCGTGGTCAAAGTCAGACACACAGTTACTGTGAGATGTGGAGAACCAGTAGTTATGCTGTCACTGGCATGGCTTCGTCTCTCCAAGATGGCTACCTACTTCAGCAGTCACCACATGGCTGCACCAGCTCCTTTGTTGTACTGTGCATTGAGAACAGCTACATTGCTAAGTGAAGGAAAACTTCTGCCAAACCAAATATACCTGAAAAAAAAAACAGATGGAAACTTGTCTTGCTGTGATATACAGTGTCTACAGCAAAATCATCATATCTCTGTGGAATAGTCACTTTTTTTGTCAGGAATCTAAACCCATTAAATGCTTTCCAGGTTTATTTACAAAATTTGCTTTATAACATTCAAGTAACAAAAAAGATGAAAGTTCCAAAGGTTTACAAAAAACTAGGATAATAGAGTTACCTAGAAAAGTAACCATATACATGGATAAGATACTTAAGATACTCACGCAATCTTCTGCTTTAATAATAGTCTGTTTGAATATATATATTCAAACAGACTATTATTAAAGCAGATAAACTGACTATTATTACAGCAGAAGATAGCGTGACACTGCTTTTTTGGGGTGTTCAGGGCTGATGTTGAGCTGAAAAGTGAACCACCTGCACATATTAAGCTGTTAAGCAGAGGGTTTCAAATTTACCTCAAGAATTTATTAATTACCGAGTTGATGCTAAAAAGAAACAGCCTAACAAGATAATGTTGCTACCACCAAGCTTCACAGTTTTGGATGGTGTGTTATGTTTGGTTTTCTCCTTTTCTCCTTTCTCTTTTGGAGTTCAATTTAAAAAGTAACATTTTTGTCTCTGGCCATATGCCACATGGCTTTAGAATCCTTCAAAACCAAAAGAAAGTGTGCCACTTTCTTAGAAGCAGCTTGTTCTTCTTACCCTGTCATACAGTCCAGCTTTGTGTAGCTTGAAAAATTGTGGGTCAGTCGTTATGCATGTTATTCTGCATGTCATTCTAAGCCATAAAGACTTTTAAATCCTTTAAAGTTATCATTGGCCCTTTTTAAGATTAATATTAATCTAATATTAATATTGTAATTTCTCAGATTAATATTCTCGTAGCATGGTTATTCAAACAAACTCATGACAAATCAGAACTAGTTCATGATTTGATAAAATGGTGACCAATTTGTATGAAACAATCTGCTTACACTCCAATGAGAGGTTTAACATCATGCTGATGTTTTCTTTACAAATCATGTGTTCATTCCTAATTCTAAGAAAGTCACGCAAGACTTAATTCAACACTTAATCATTGTATTAGTCGTTACATGTTCTTAAAAAGTATATACACTTTTACATACATAATGGAACACATGCATAAAAACCCATCCCTGAATTAAATGTTCACTATTTTGTTGTGACTCTAAGTGAAGTAAAAGGTATGGTAACCCATACTTGAAATATGACTTCTGCATTTAACTAATACCTGTGAGTAGTGAATACACACCGCAAGTTGTGGACACACTTAGAACAGTGGGCAGCTATCTGGGCCCCTCAGTTGTTACCTGCCAGCAGTTTGTAACTAATTATCTTAGTAGTACATTGTTTTCATTATTTGTTTTTATTATTTTTTTCATTTATATTTGTATTGATGTTATAAACACATCAATGTAACATTTCTACTTTTGTATACTTTGTAATTCATTTTTTTATATTTACGTTTTATATTTATTTTATAATACCAAATTTTAAAATAACAACGGCAGTTTAACAAACATTCCAATGTTATCGTGCAAAACGACTGGTTGAATTTCTTTAAAGAAAAGATAACTAAATAGTTAAATTATAGGTTTTTGTTTGGATGTAATGAGTTATCTAAACATCACTACAATGTAATTTAAGAATGTTAATCTACAGGAATTCTTAAAGAATCATTGGGATGTGTAGTATAACTTTATTATGAAATAAGTGATTTTTTTTAGGATTAAAAGACATCAACCAAACCTGAACACCTCTTGCCTGCTGTATTCTACAGTTATATGTTTTTTTTTCTTTAAAACAACATGATCTAATAATTTATGGAGAAAAAACATATATATTACAAATTCAATTAGAACTGAACAACTGAACAAAAAACATGTTACTCACAATAAATTAACACTGCTCTTAACCTACAATAATATTTTTCTACAAACACCTATTTTTTAAAGTTTTTAACTCCTTGCATTTTCAGAGTGTACTGATTTACAGCAAATACTTATAGTGACATCCAAATACTATTTTAAATCAGACTCTTGTTATGCAGTTAAGGAAAAAGGGAATTGTCTTTGCAGAGGTGTATCATTTACACACAGCAATAATGCTTTTAATTCAACAATCTATTTTGACCAGCACCTTACAATACCTCATGTGCACAGTCAAACAAAAAGTATGAGTCAAATCAGAAAATCTTGTTTTAATATATTTTAAGGCGTGCTGGTATGTAAATAACCACTGTAAATAACCACAGACAAGGTAGTACAGGTCCACACCTGCGCCTTGGCAAAAAAATCAACATTTTAACCTGTATTCAACCAACACCATACAGATGAGAACAACCAGTACATAAACATAATATGTAGAAAACTCTCATGTGAAATGCTTACTATAAAGCAATGAAAATCCTTAAAAATTTCAATCCAAAATGTAAGTCTAATACAGTAGGTCTTGTACAATTGGTCCCTGTTTAATAAATTTCACTGATTAATGGTGTCATTTGACCTATAAATTTACAACATTATAGTAACGTTTACTATAATTTACTATAAACAACATTTATAGTAAAAAAAATGAAATAATCTAAATAACTTGTGTTTGAAATGAACTGTGTTTAAAAACAGTGCTTGCAATCAGTAATCATAGTTCAATCAAGTCTATTCAACCTATGCAACCTATAATAACCTACACTAATAATATTCATATATAAGTGTCTGAACAATTTATTGCAAAGCCTAAATAAAGGTATGTAAAAAGTATGTACTGTAGGAATGCCATATCAATATGTAACAAAATATCAAATGGCATTGATTTAAAATATTTGTTAGGTTTTAAATTACAATAGAAATTATATCCATAGTTAATGTACATTATAGTTAATAGACACCATCTCAATCCCTTTATATAAATTAAGGTATTAGTTAATTAGAAATACACTTTTTATCACCAATAATTTGTAATTTGACATGGTCTAAATATATTAAAATGCAAAGTTAAAGTGTTTAAAACAGAATTTAAATTTCATTTTTTTACTAATGATGTTTCTAAAAACTCCTAAAGAGTAATCCTACCAGTTGCTTTAAATACTTTCAATGATTGGTTTCACAAACAAATGATTTTACTTACAATCTTTATGTCCTTAACAAAGTCTATATAATAACAAAGTCTGTATATAATCACAGACTATTAAACTAAGAACATCCAGAAATCATTAGACCTCAGTCTGAAACCATTTCACACTGCCATGCCATTCTATAGGCCAGTTGTTGGCAATTATAGTTGTTGGCTATAATTTTACTTTCCACGTGTGTAAATTTACACATTTGTGTAAATAGTTTTTGTGGGTTTATATAAAAAAGGTAATATACTGTACCTAAAATAACAGGATTAACTATAACATAAAACCAACAGTTTTCAAACTCAGAATAATGAACTTCCGTAACTTTTTAACAATATTTAACTGCGAGTTTTCCCTTTGTATCCACCATGATACAATCCTGCAACATAGAAAGAATTCTTTTTACTCTCCAGCTTACTTGCTAATTCGCTAGCAGTTGCTTACCTGTGCCAAACCGTCGTTGTCTATGCCTGCTATGTGTTATCCTCAGTAATATATATGACATGTCAGATGATTATTTACATTCTGAATATCTTTTGTTTGGATGCTAAATAATAATAAAGCCTTTTGTAATAAAACCTTTTGTATTTTCATTCACCTGCCTGTTTGCCCTTGTGATTACTGACAACATATGCCACATAACAAACCTGTGTTAACAAACCAGTAACAATAACCAAATATAGCTGCAAGCAGCGATTATGGGGCCAAGCACACCAGAGGCAACATGAGGAGCTAAGCATAGCATGGAGCACCAGATCAACTGCAACAATGAGTAATTAAAGCAAGTTTAGGATGATTGTAACTGAAATAGCTGAAAAATCATTAATACAACCTCTGGTAATATGATTTAATGGTTTGTCATTCTTGCCCAATAGGTGGCGCTGTTACCAAAATGATGTGGTGTGGTCAGTGGGAGGTGACAATTGCACATAGAATGTTTGGTGTCAATATGGCAAAGCTTTGCAAAGATACAGCCTGAGTCATTTTGTCTATCAACATAATCTACAACATTTTGTTAGAATAATGTGAAGATGATATGATTTGATTGTGGTGAAAATTGGACCAATGATAGAGAAGGAGTTTGAAAAAGTAGGTTTTCAACATAAATCAAAATGGTGGACAGTAAGTTCCGCCTAATATGGAATAATTGGTATGTATGTTCTCAGCATTACCCAAGGAATATTGTTAGACCAGTTTAATTACAACAGGCTAATGCAAACAAAAGTTATTAACATTTTTGTAAATATGTCAAAGCTTTGCAGAGATACAACCTCAGATGCAGTTTGGCCTCTTTCCAAACTGCATTTTGAATTATGACTAATTGAGCTAATTTAACTGTACTTTGAAACTTCATCTGAAGATTCATCTGAAAGTTGTAGTTTATCTTTAAACCATTTATGCTCAGGTCTCCTGCACTTTTGCCTAAGAGCGTGAGTATTGCTGTTCAGCCAGGGCTGGGTCTTGACTTTTTTCCTCCTAATTTTCAGAGGAGCCACAGAGTTTAAAATATCAGAATATGAAGAGTTACATTTAATAACTAACTCTCCCAACAATCAACATTTTTAAAGGAAGAACATCAAAAGCAGCTGAAAAACTACCAGCGGTGGAGGGAGAGAGCTCACAAGACACAACAGCAACAGAAGCATCATTAGCCTGACCATTATAAGAAAAAAAGGGTTAAAAAGAACAGTCTCGTAGTCAAAGAATACAGTGTCAGAAACAGGAACACTGCCAACAGAAAAACACAGTGTTAACACCAAGTTTGACCATGACCATGTTCATGTGTAGGGTCGACAACACACTGTGATAGACTTTGAAAGAGATCTCACATTGATCAACGTTATTGCCACTGAAATGGACTATAAAGTGGAAGAAATGGAAGAAAATTGAGAAAATGTACCGCAAGCCCTTTCTGGCTTACCTCTGTCCAGGTAATGTAGATTTTGTGAATTAACACCCAGGTCTATTTGTCATCGCCCCGAGCAGACAATTGACAAAAGCTGCCACACCAGCCGATCATAAGACGAAAAAATGGATGGTCGTTTTCATGTGGGGGGCATTCCACAATATATACACACCTCATATGAAGCCATCTTACTGCATCATTTTGGAGAATTCTCAATTTTTAAATTTAAAGGTCTATAGAATGTATGCATGATCAACTTGTGTGCACACCTGCAAGGCAGGGCCGTCCAGTCTATGCCGATTGGCAGAATTACTGCAACCAAGACATGGGGGCTTACAAAATAATAGTAATGAACACATTTATTATTTCATACAATTTATAAGTTATGGAAATTTTAAACTTGAAACCGTTTAATAGTTGGAAAGAAATGTTTTGCGATTAACATAGGTGAATTTAAATGGTGGCGTGGGGGAGGACGCATCTTGATAATTATTGGAGAATCTTTCAGTAATTAAACAACATCATGATACGACAGAAAGGATGGTACTACAATTAATGTCGTAGTCCTGACATCCTGAGTTTTTCCTAGATTCTCTTGCCAGGATCCTGACAGCCCCTTTTGTGTCAGAGCATGATGTTTGGATCCTGACTTAAACTTAAGACCTAGTCTTAGTTCTTGTTTCTTGGAGTCAGGATCTAGTTTGCTGTCTTGTGGGTGTATTGTTTCTTGTACCTGATGGTCCATGGTCCTGATATGTTTCTTGTTCTTGTTTCTGAAGTCAAGAAGTCTGCCTCCCTAATGTTTTGGGTTTTCCTTCACCAATCCTGACAATTAACACTAGAACTACCAAGGCAGTTATTATGACAGTTTTAAAATTTTGCAATGTAATAACTTTGTTGAAATAAAACCCATATAACTATAATACCCTGACTTTTCTTAAATGTGTGCATTTCATTCTAACTTTGTAATTTTATTAAAATTATGAAACACAAATGAGTTCTGAGTGTTTCTACCTTGAATGGCCATAACAGTCAAATTGACCATATGGATTACAGTGTTAGCTACTTTTTCCCACCACCGAAGATGCGCGTTACTGTTGCCTATCAACTTTTTTCTAGTTATTTTTATATGCCATTGCTAAGCTAAAACTTAGATTTACCTAAAAATGTAAGCAAAAAAGAGATTGATTGCTACAGAGGTTTTAGCCTTGTTTCAGAGCCTAGATGATACTGAGTCCGATGGAGGAGCAGGTTCATGATGTCTCTTGGTCTCCTCTTGAAGTTCGTCCGACACTGACTCTGAGAGTGATTCTGAGGTAATTCCAGCTCATAAAAAAGCTGAATGGAAAGCTCCTATTCGACAGCTGCTGTCATTCCAACTACTACTGTTCCAGGTATATTAGGTAGATTCTAGGAAGACTATAGCCTGGCTGTAGATGTATAAGGATGTATAAAGGCATGGCCTTGGCGAGCTTTTGGTCAGCCGACTGGGGCTATGCATTTTTCAAGGAGACCATTTCTCGAAACAGATTCCAGGAAATCATGCGATTCCTGCGTTTTAATAAAAAGGAGACCAGATGCACACCAGATGAACAAGTTTGCACTGATACCTGAAGTTTGGGAGAAATTCATCCAGAATAGCATCACTTGCTACAAGCAAGTGCTGACATAACAGTTGATGAGCAGCTCTTCCCAACAAAAGCAAGGTGTAGCCTTATCCAGTATATAGCAAGCAAACCCAATAAATTTGGTATAAAAGTTCTGGCTTGCTGCTGACGTCGATACCAAATATATGGTTAATGGTACGCCATATTTGGGCAAAGACAAGGTGCAGAGGCCGGGTCAGCAACTCAGAGACAGTGTGGTGTTGAAAATGGTTGAGCCCTATCTGGGGAAGGGGAGGAAGATCACCACTGACAACTTTTTACTTCCCTCGAACTGGCCAAGGCACTACAGGCCAGGAAAACGTGTACATGAGCACAGGCTGCTATTCACCACAGAAGGTGCTGAAAAATAACAACGCTACGCTCACAGTCTATCAATGCAAACCAAGAAAAACCTCTACATTCTCAGCACTGCACACACAGATAAAACACAGATTGTCACATACTACAATAGAACCAAGGTTGGAGTAGATGTGCTAGATCAAATGCCAAGTAAATACTCAGTGAAAGCACCCACACGTAGATGGCCAGTGGCTTATAATATCCTTGACCTGGCTGCAATAAATGCTTCTGTCCTATTCAAGAAATGCACAAATGAAACATGACAGCAAAAGCCACACGAAAAACAAAACGAAGGACACTTGCGACAAATGTCACAAGGTAGTGTGTTGGAGCTGCACAAGGAAGGTAGTAATTACCTGTGTTGACCGTGAGTAATTGATCCACATGTGTCAATGAATGATACCACATCTTGTTCAAGTGAGCCCACTTAGAGGAAAATGCGTTTGTAATTTTACAGCATGATAGTTTTGTTAAGTATAAAACAAACATTGCTTTATAAATCAGTTCATTTTCCAGCAGTTTAGCAAATTTTTATTAACTGCTTTGGCCATTTTGTTTTAAGCCTATGTATTTCAAACGTCCATAAATGTATTTTACTATCCATTGAAATGCATATTGGTGATATTTTTATTAGTTATTATATTCTAACATTTGTTTTTATTTTACAAAGAAATTAACAAAATATTGATCTACTTCGAATTTGTACATGTAAATAGCTACAATAGCAGGTTTTGGGGTTGTCGATGATAATAAATTTTGACATTCATTGAAATTTTAATTTTGTGTCCTGACGTTTATTATTACCTACATAACAGATCAATTTATTTATGGATTTTGATTGGTAGCTTCATATTGGTTTCCGATTTGTGTGATACAAACATTTCCAATGTTTTGAAAAAAGATAGATGTAATAATTTCCAACATTTACAACACGTTTTTATCTACCAAAATATTCTGCTTCCATCCATATTTGTTGGCATTTAGGCTTTCAAAAACAGCATTTTCACTGCAGTGAAAAACTTTGCTCTCCCAATTGCTGGACAATAAAGTGAGGCACGCACCGTTGGGGTGGTCTTGTAGCTCATACACAATTACAGACTATATTACAAAAAGATTGGTTTTTTAGGGTGTTGACTTCATAAAATATGACAACAGACATTCAAAGCTTCAATCTTAAACCTCAATAGAAGCTTCGAACGTAAATATGACACGACAAAAATGACATTCTGTATAGTCTAATATGAACGGTCAGAATGACCGCTATGACCATTCTAGTAGTTATAGAATTCCTGTAGGTCTAGTGTTAATTGATATTTAAATTGAACTTTGATAGATGTTTGTTCCAAAGCATTTGTTTTATATATTCTTTATATGTTGTTTACACAAAATTAGTGATGCTTGTGAAGCAAAGTATCACTATTACTCATCTTTATTCTTTTTTCTAAACAAAATGTTGGTACGTAACTTGTCCAGCACCATAAATGAGGGGTCAAAACAACTGGCTTTCAGAGAGTGCGCTAACCTAAAGTAGTTTTAGGTTCAATATTCACTGGATATTTGCTTTGAATTGCCCTTGTTCTATATGGCGACAGCTTTTGATATGTATCAACACCACAATTACTTTTAGCAATATTTAATTGATGTATGCGAACATAAAACATTACTGAAAAAATCCTAATGCGTGGGTAAACTGCATATTTATACCCAGCAGTGGTCTGATTCAAAATCTCACCTGTAGTTCCTCTGTCTGACCACTTGGAACCTACTACAGCCTTTGGAAAGTGCAAAAAACATTCAGATGGATTATGGTGAATTTATGTCTAAAATGATTGAGTACTGTATTCATACAAAGGCAGATATTGGCAAAATCCCATCTGTAATACCTCTGTCTGTCCACCTACTACAGCCATTGGAATGTACAACAAACATGTATGTGAATTCGAAGGTTACATATGTACTAAAACTCACTCACTAGTAAGTCTGACATTCCATTGTGAACTTAATACAATCTTTAGAAGGTCGAAAAGTGAATTTTTAATTACTTTTGTATGTTAAATCATAAAAAGTCATTTGAATGAGTGATTGGGCCTGGCTAACATTTTGTGTTGTGTGGCTTTTTCAGATGGTTCCTTACATGCCATAGGTGAATATCCAGTGAATATTGACCGTGAAACTAACTTTACCCCAGTCGCAAGTCCTGTTTTTCAAACCCTATGTATAAACACAATACTACGGCAACAGATTAAAACACGTGTGTTAATGAAATAATGCTAATAATACTACTGTTATTTACAGAACAACAAACAATAACAAGTAAATACTTACTTTGGAGTTTGCTAGAGTGAAATTCCATACATCCTGTTATCTGCTTTGTCTGTTAAACAATCGCCTATAATGTCAAATTTTAAAAACCAAAGCAGCACTAACGGAGATTTTTACGGCACAAACCCACACAAATGAAGTACAAACAAACAAGACTATTTGGGGTGAATTTGGAGCAGGCGGGGGCTGAGTGACCCCAGCATGGCGTATTAATGTTCTTACAAATGTCTAAAAAACTGGAAATGCACAAACTAAATTTTTATGGCACAAACCTGCACAAACATTTGAGCCTATTTTGGGTGAATTTGGAGCATATGAAAGGGGCTGGTGTGTCATTGCCTATAATAATCAGTATGTAATATATAAAAACCGAAGCAGCAGAAACAAAACTTTTACCGGCACAAACGAAGCACAAACAAACTAGACTAAATTTGTGTCTGAGTGACCCCAGAATGATCAATGTTTTTCTAAAATCTAAAAACAGCACAAACTATTGAGCCTATTTTGGCAACGTTTTGCATTGGGTGGATGTAAACGTAAATTGCAAAACTGCATTTAGGTCTTCCCAAAACCTTTAGAGCCTTAAAATTAATTAAACCAATATTCATCTTCACTGATGGTTCTTATGCTGGTAGCAATCTTGTACAGATCTAAAACTACTGTTGCCTCATAAAAATCAAAACTCTTTGGGATTCCAATATCCTATATTATATTGTATTATATTACATTATATTGTATTATATTACTATTTTTTGCACTAGGATTAGGGATTCTTAGTGAGCCTCTGTCTTCACCAAGAGGGTCACGTTGTTCAGCCAGCTGCTGGAAACAATTTGGCTCCAGTTGAAACTAGGTATTTGGAACATGAACTCTTTTGTTCCACGGAAACGGAATGATGTGGGGCTGGATCTGCAGTTGAGGCAGATGGGTTTGCTGGTTCAAAAACATCTTGGATTGCAGTCAGTGCAGTCAGACTCTCACCACTGTAGTCACATCTGACACGAGAAGGGACACCATACTTTTGAAAAGCCTTAATGAACAGTTGCATGACTGTTGTGCTGCAGTTATTAGCTGATAATTCAATTGAATCCATCGATCCCCCCATGAATTATGATTCCCCACCTGAAACAACTATTAATGCAGTTACAGTGATGGTTGAAAGTTTGTAAACCTTTCAGAATTTCCTATATATTTTCAGTCCTAAAAGTAGAGAAGGAAAACCCAAAATGAGAAAAAATCTAGATATACTTACAAACATTATACTTGGCCATTTATTTATTCAGGTAAATTGTCCAGTATTATCTACATATCTAGGATTAATTTGAAGGTAAAATTAGGCTCTATTCTGAGATGTTTTTACTCAGCAGAATCAGGTATCACTGTGTGCCCTGTTACTTAAAGAACAGGGATCTGTCAATGTCTGATCTTTACAACACGTGTTTGTGGAAGTGTATCATGACATTTTTTGCCAAGTTATCATGATAAGTGTATCATCAGGGAATTTTTTTGAGGAGAAAAATAGTTGTTGTCACTCACCAAGCTGGGCGGTTATCTCTTGTAAGGACCACCCATTGGCCCAACGACGGAATCCAATGGTGTGGGTGAAGGTATCTCACGTGTTCTGCCTTTCCATAGCATTTCTACAAATTTCTTTAATTTGTTACAATTTAGTTTTATTGACCCTGTGGTTAGTTCCAATCTGACTCCAATTTTATATTAATTTTAGATTAATGATTCCAAATTATCTGTTGATCATAATTTAGATTTGATTACTTGAAGATTCCCATACTCTTAGTTATTCTTTCATTAGGCGACCCATGGTTGCACTGAGTCTCACGCCGGCCGATATATATACAGATCTCACGATCACAAAACGGTCATTTTGATCTTACTCAGAGGTTGCCAGGTAAACTAATATTATTAAACCTGGCTGTTCCATACTTCCTCAGATCTAGTAACAGTTGTCTTGGTCACGATCATGCAACTTGTTAAGACAGGTGATAGACAGAAACCTGGAGATCTTGGCTGATGTGCTCCTAGCTCCTTTCAACAAGTCCCCAGTATGATCATATCCTGACACTAATTTTGCAGTAACCTTGGACTCCTTCTAATCTACCGGTAATAACAATTTCTTAAGAACTTCCAATGTATCAAGAAAAAAATATTTATTTGCCAGGCAGGTTAAAACATCAATTCAAAGAAATAAAAGACATAATATGAATTTGAATACTAAAAAACAGCACATGATCAACAGAATAAAACGAGGTACAAAGTCTAAATCATATCTGGCAGATGAGACACACAGCAGCAGTTGTGCGGGAAGTTCTGGTTACAGAATGCTTCCCCAAGTCTTTTGCCTAGCCATCAGGTCATCAGTGTCCCACGGGGAGAAGCAAGGAACCATAGCCTGGGAACAAGTATCAACTGGTGTTTTGTTTGTTTTATGGTATGTTTCTGTAAACGAACCCAATGTTCATCTCTAAACCAGCTGCCTTACACTCTAAAGAGTTTTGACATCACAAATCCACTGTAAGGCAGTGCAATTGCTACCCACCCCGGGAGTGGTTGACCAACAAAAATCACTTAAAAGAGAATTTTATAAATTCATTCACTATAACTAGTCCTAAATTATATCAATAATTTGATTTCTGAATTTAACTGTCAAACTGTAATTTGTCAAATAACTCAAGTAAACTATCGGTGCAACTGCGTAAAATTGACTGCTAAGATAGATAAATAGTTCAGAGGAATAGGAAATAGTTCATATAAAAAACTCTCAAGAAATGATATACCGGACCTGTTTACTATCAAATTGAGACAGGAAGAACACCATCTTTGGGAGTGCTGGCCGATGTCTATTGAAAGTAAGCAATACAAATCATTTATGAAAAATGCAATGTGCAGAATGTTGTAAACTTCATAAATGTTGATAAGATTGAAATAAGAAGCCAGAGAGCAATGGTATTTTATGATTGTATTCTGCAGTGAAAGGGCAAAGGGAAATAGACTCATGCTATATTTATACTCCATCCTCACATCTAGAGATAGCTAGTGATACCTTTATCAGCAGACATACAAACCTGTTTCAACCAGCTTCAGACAGAGAAGCCATAAGTTAAGAAAGATCATCACATGAATAATTAAAAACAGCAAGCAAACACATACTCAGTAATTTTCAATTACAATAAACATGATAAACTTTTTTGTACCGTTTCCCAATTTCCATAGATGAAGAGATAGATATTACCTTTGAAGACATTCTCATGTTTGCAATGGGAGCAGATATCCGTGGGAGTGTGAGATCCAGTTCTATGATCAAGAGCCAGAAAGCATGTGGATTTCATTCTCTTCAACCTGTGAATTTATTCTGTATTTGCCAAGAAATATAAGAAGAAACTGAAACTGAAGAAAACTGAAGTTAACGACCTCCTGCAGTTCAAGGCTCCATAGGTTTTGGAAAGGCCTAATTGTGGTGTTGTTTGTATTACTGTGATATCGTTGAAGATTTTAATGTAATTTAATATAATTTTACAAGATATTTTAATGTAATACATGTGAATATTGTTTAAATATAAAGTTTGGAATAAGTAAGCTTAAATAAGTCTCTTCTACTCACCAAGGCTGTTTATTTTATTAGAAAATATGCTAAAACACTTTGTGTAATGTTATTTCAAAACAGTTCTTTTTTCCTAGTTCAGTGATTTTCATATTTTCATTTTATCTGCAAAATGAGCACAACATCACAACTAGGGGCAATTGATATTTTACCATGATAGGTGTTTCTTTAAATGTGTAAGCTTGCTCGTTAACAATAAACTACTGGTGAGATGTTTTTATAAGGGCTTTTAGGCTTTGAGTGGCTTATCCAGTGTTTGTAATTGGAGCTGAGGGTGATCGGAAAACAGTGTGTCAGCCCTGGTTCCAGAACCAAATCACTGAGGGTGCTTCTGAAAATAGTAAGGGTACTCACAAACATGGATCACGTAAAAAAAAAAAATCAAAAGGGGACCATATTTGTAACCCATCAAACCAATAAGACAGTTTTATGGCATTACGGTATACAGCAGATACACATAACATAGTAAAGGTAACTATTAAAAAAAATACACAATGTAAAATTAACAACACTATGACAAATAATAAATACAGTCATGTGAAAAAATTAGGACACCCTGTAAAAGCATGTGTATTCTGTAACATTTTTTAATATATGGTTATTTGGTCTCAATTTTAACAATACAGAGAGCTTAAAGTAATATAACTAAACAATTAAAACTGAAGAAAAGTCTTTAAGATCTTCTGTCTACAAAAATGCCTATTTCAACTGAGGAAAAAGATAGGACACCCTAGCCCCTAATAGCTAGTAAGCTAGTGTTACCTCCTTTGGCTTAAATAACTGCAGTGAGATGCTTCTTGTAGCCATCTACCAGTCTCTGACATCGGTCTGAGGAAATTTTACCCCACTCCTTAATGCAGAATTCTTTCAGCTGTGAGATATTTGAGGGGTTTCTTGCATGTACAGCCCTTTTCAAGTCACCCCACAGCATCTCAATGGGATTCAGATCTGGACTTTGAGTCCATTCCAGGACTCTCCATTTTTGTCTTTTCAGCCAGTCTTTGGTTGATTTACTAGTATGTTTTGGGTCATTGTCATGTTGCATGGTCCAGTTCCACTTCAGCTTGATGGTCTCACATGTTCTTCAAACGCCTTCTGATACACAGTAAAATTCATGGTGGATTCTATGATGGTGAGCTGACCAGGTTCTGCTGCAGCAAAGCAGCCCCAAACCATGACACTTCCACCTCCATGCTTCACAGTTGGTATGAGGTTGTTTTCCTGGAATGCTGTCTTTGGTTTAAGCCAAACATGTCCTCTGCTCTGGTGTCCAAATAATTCAATTTTGGACTTATCTGTCCAAAGAACATTATTCCAGAAGTCCTGGTCTTTGTCAACATTCTCTCTGGTAAATGTCAATCTGTTTCTCTCAGAGAGCAAAGGTTTCCTCCTTGCACACCTCCCATGCAAGTTAAACTTGTGCAGTCTCTTTCTGATTGTAGAGGCATGCACATTTACATCAACAGTAGCCAGAGCCTGCTGTAGGTCCCAAGATGACATTTTAGGGTTTTTGGAGACCTCTTTAAGCATCTTGCGGTCTGCTCTTGGGGTGAACTTGCTGGGGCGACCAGACCTGGGCATGTTGGCAGTTGTTTTGAAAGCCCTCCACTTGTAGACGATCTTCCGGACAGTGGAATGGCTAATTACAAAATCTTCTGAGATCTTTTTAAATCCCTTAACAGACTCAAAGGATGCTACAATTTTTTTCTGAAGGCCTCTGACAGCTCTTTTGCTCTCACCATGGTGCTCACTCTCACTTCAACAATGAGGAGCACACCAAACTAAATGTCTGAGGTTTAGATAGGGCAAGCCTCATTCAAAATGCTGAGTAACGATCTACTATTATGTGAACCTGGTGTGATACACCTGTGTGTGATTTGAGCCATTTTAAGAGGGAATACATGTGAGGGTGTCCTAACTTTTGCCTCAGTTAGAATTTGCATTTTGTGGAATTACATTTTACAGAAAATCCCCTCTTCAGTTTTAATTGCTTAGATATATTACTTTAATCTCTCTCTATTGTTAAAATTGAGATTAAATATCCATATATCCAAAATGTTGCAAAAATGTTACAAAAATACACAGGCTTTCATAGGGTGTCCTCATTTTTTCTGTATATAATAATAAAATATATAAAAATGTAATGTATTATATAATGTAATAATAATATAATAAATTATACATAATTATACACAATAAATAACTCAAAATGGCAGACAGAAAGTACAGTCGTCTATGACTAATTTGGTATTGTAGCACTTAACATAAGCCAAGGAATATAAAAAGATAGGGCTCATGACAATAAGGGAAATTAATCAAAAGTTATAAGCAATTTCATAAATGGCTGATGTCAGCCTCACTTTAAGTTTGGTGTGCTTGCTGTAAAAGTTGTATGGTAATATTTCTGACTGTCCTCTGTGTGTCAAATTTCATAACTTTCCTATATACCATTCTATGGGCTGCCATACACTTCAAGAGCAGAAGAAAAATAGAAAAAGAAATATAGCAATTATTGGTTCAAGCCCATCAATGACATCAAGGGAAACATTTGTAGACATCTCTGATAAAAAGATTAAGAAAAGCAGCTAAAGAAAACATAAGTAAAACTTATTAAAATACAATAAAACAGTTCATAACTTTTGATCAATAGGTGGCGCTGTCATAAAATTTTTCTAAAGCCTACTAAATTTTTATGACACCTACAAAGTTTTGACACCTACAAAGTCAACAAAAGTTTTGTAAAGATACAGTCTGATTCTGTTTAATATGTTTTAGCCAAAAAATCTAAAGAAAGGAGTATGACAATATTTCAGTTATTTCAGTTGTGTTATAAGCATTTACATAAATTATGTTATATCTCTTGACCACTAGGTGGCGTCACCCCCAAACTTTGCAGGTCACCTCAGACTATGGTGATGATGAACCATACAAAGTTTCCTAACAATACATAATTGTGTTTGTTAAAAACTGCTTTAAAGGCAAAATTCAAAATGGTCGATGCCTAAAATAGCAGACTATGGAACATCAGATATTGTCTTGATATCAACTTGGCATGCCTCAAGGAATCTAAAGAGACCACGTTCATGATATTGGACCAAAGTTATAAGCAAAATTATAAAAGTTATAAGGAAAAAAAAATGTCCTATATTTGGACCAGTAGGTGGTGCTGTAACAAAACTGTGCATACAGCCTTCAGTCATGCCTGTGCTAACACATACCAAGTTTCATGTCAATAACTTTTTGTCAGGGGTGTCTCTAGATGATACATACCGTAACAGAATGCATGACAGAAAATTACGTCACAGGTTGCGTTGGAATCAGCACAAGCTTAGGAAACAAAAGAAAATTTTTTGCTACTAGGACTTACAACTCAAAAGTTACAAGCTTAAACATGATTGAAATTTTCACATTTCATAACTTCCCGATGTACAGTTTAAGAGCGGAATAATAATAAAAAGAAAACTGATACAATAGATACTCATAAATATTCATATTCTTAATGCTTCTCAAACTTCCAAAAGACCAGGCTTCAGTTATTTCCACAGGATTTTGTAAAACTATGGGTAGGTGAACTTATTCCCTTCTAGGGGGACCCAGAGGTATGGTCCCTGTAAGAAACTTTTGAATATTTAAAGTTAAATGGATCAATCTTGTACATTTTGAGAGTAAAATTAAGTTAATAGATCTATAAAGAATTTGTGCTCTTATAAACTTTGTGCACTAGTAACAGTTTTTAATAATTGGTTAAATTCTTATTAAAAGCTACAAAAGTTATTAAGTCATTATTAAGTATCTTAGTAAGTTAATAAGGATTTAAGCCACAGAAAAAGGTTTGACAACCATTGTCTGTCAGACCACAATTGTCCTCAAAATGCAGCACTTGAATGCGGCCAAGCACAAACATATGTGTCTGTGTGTAAAGGGCGGGGGGTCGTAATTAGTCTTATTTAAATTGAAAAGTCTTATTTAATCAAAAAGTGCCCCCACCCCCTTCCGTGACCCATGCTCATTATAATATGTTCTGGCCTTTCTGCTAGGGAAATATTTTCATTTTCTGTCATGATTATGAAAAATGTCACCACTGAAGGTGGTGCATTGAGAACAGTTGCAGTAACTCGCATTATTGTTCAAGGAGAAAACTGGACAATACAATATGTATTTTTCTCTTTATCTACATGTAAAAACACCTAGGGAAGCAAGTTGAGGTGACGAGAAGACACTGAATAGCAAATCTATTGAAGTCGTCACTGATTAAATCCACTGCTTATCACTAAATAAAATAATCACATTGCAACACATTGAGTGCTTTTAAAAAGTTATATATTTTGTTCGGTTTCTCTAAGCTCTAGGGATTTGATTTTGGTTGTTGGTTGTTGGATTTGATTTTGGTCGTATTTTTGTTATATATATATATATATATATATATATATATATATATATATATATATATATATATATATATATATATATATATATATATTTATGTCTGTCCGCTGAATAGTCTCTGATTTCTCTCCGTGGCAATGGGAACGTGAATATTTACAATGACGTCACATTGAAATATTTCAGACAAAGAAATGAATAGATTTCTGTAAGCTTGTTGAACACATTTTTGTTTGACTATATCAACCATATGATGGCTGAAGCAGTAGCGAGTGCCAGCATGGTAACCTGATACATTATTAACGGAATTCTACAAAACTATAGTGAAAACATCAAATTGTCATGCAGAGCAATAAAATAGCCTCTCTTCCCTGCAAACATTACCAAAAATGTTTGAAATGTTAAAAATGTATTAATTTAATTTCAAGGCAAAACTAAAACAAATGGTAAGCAGGTAACTATATTAATTTCACTATCAGCAGCAGAGGGCGATCCTCCTAAAATGGTGATGCCACCCCAACATGCACATGCAGTTCACATTCTCTATACTATACCCTAAATGTATGTACTTGTTATGGAAAAGTAAACAGTGTAGAAAAACAGTATATGTAAGTACTGGAAAAAGCTAACACATAATGGAACTGACCATTGTTGCCTAGCCAACATGATCATTAACAATTACACACATCAAAATACAACTCTTTGCATTTAACCATTTCTTCATTCATTATTTCGTATGTAATGTTTAATATATAGTTTAATTTATTAATTCATTGATGCATCACTTATTTGGTTTATTAATTCCATGTCACCGTCCCGCAATGAGTTGGGGGTAATATCAGCCATTATTACCCCCAAGTGTGCACAAACAGCAGACCATCAGGGTACTTTAAGGATACTCATTTCAACATACTATGATTTGGGACATACTAATTCTTATTTCAAGTAGTATTTGAAAAGATAGATAGTATGTGAATTGGGATGCAGGGAAAGAGAAACTCCTTTCGAAGAAACTCAATGCTGCGTCAGATGATGACACTTTGGGGAATGCCCTCATTGTGTCTAAAGCACATGCAAAGCTTATGCAAAGATGCAAAGATTCTATTAATATTGGGAAGATGACAAACTCAGCTAACCTACCATTGAAGAAAGCTCATCTCTGTAATGACAATGACATCAGTGGCAGGAGTTTTACAACAGTCAGTTAACATTTACGTTGCACAGTTTCTTGACACAATATAAAATTAAATCTTAATCTGCTCATTAAAAACAGCTTCACTGGGCTACATAGCAGTGGTATTTTCTCTAAAAATGTGATTGTAACTTAATTGTTACAAAGAAAAGGTGTTCTGAAATGTGGGAACAACTTGCATTTGAATTGTGTCACAATTGTTACACCCATAAATAGTAAACGCAACTGCAAATGCAATTTTTTTTTTAAATTGTCCTCAGAAACGCTTCATATCATTCCCCCAAGTGGCCTATTGCACTCATGGCCAATTGTGTCCTGTTCATGTTAGCATAGTGTCACACACCTGTCAGTTTTCATATATTGTTTCGGAAAGCAGTGTAATAAGCTGGAAAATGCTAGATAAAGGCCTATAGTTTGCAGCTTGCCAGGCTATCATGATTTTTATTTATTTATTATTATTATTACTTTTGTACAAGAATGGTCCACACACTAGCCTGTGACTTAATACAATAGAGACAAGTAGGCCAATACTTATTTCTTTTTAGGTCCAGTGTTTCATTTGCTCCCAGCAGCTGGCTTATAATAATAACACTTCATCCATGTTAAGCCATTTTCATGCAAAGCATGACAGTGCCAGATCCTCTGTCCAAGCTGCAGCCAACAGCCAAGATTACTTTTATTTTATTCAGTTGTTAATTTTCAAGTACTAGGAAAAAAATAAGGGGTTAAAAAGGCTGTTGTTACTGGCAATTACTTGAACTCTCAAATAATTGTTTATGCAGCGTAGTGAAGTTTCGACGTTGACATCCATTCAAAAACTTCTGGTCGTTCTTCCGTCATGATTGTAGGCTCACCTTTAAGCGGCTTTGCGCGTGTGTAACTAGTCTAATTCTGATTGGTGCTACGTCAATGACGACGTGTGACGGCGCAACACGATTTCCTCTCCTGACAACGAAAACAGCCAATGAAACAATCAATATAGACACAGGCCGGACTGACCAATAAGATTTAGCTAAAATAATTTTCCATTAAAATGATTGGCTGAGCTCTTCTGATTCATACCCATGTAGGTTGTCGAAGACGTCCTCTCCACTCTGTAGTGCTGCAAGATGGGAGAAATCGGGGAGCTAGCGTTTCTTTCTGTATCTTTACTGCTTGTAACGTTTGTGAGTGGTGCTGATGAAATTTTGGTTGGATGCGGGGGTTTCGTAAAGTCAGATGTGGAAATTAATTACTCACTCATTGAGGTAAGAAGACTTGTGATTGCGGGTTAAAAATGACTAGCTAGGTAACACGCTAGATCACGCTGGAGCTGCACAGATGCACTAATCTATATGCCATCTGCTTTCATGAACACTTATGTGTATGGTATATAGATCGCATAATTGCTTGATTTTCTTTCCGTCGTAAATGTAGCCGGTTACATGACAGCTAGCTAACGCTGTCAAGCAATGTCAGCAAAACATAATTTGATTAAACATGCTTAATATTTTTTATCACAGCTCTGTCTCGGCTATTTGTCTTCGCCTCATTTCAAGTAATCACTACAGCTTGGGTCGAACACATGGTTTACAAGTTAGACAAGAAAGACAGTTAATTCGTAGTACTAGCAAGAGCTTCAGTTTATTCGTTATTAGGCAGATTAACATACTGCTCATGACATGATTCATTGGGAAATGTAGAAGTAGATCAAGAAGTAATGCAACTGTATTATACATGCTTACACATACACATTTTATTTTATTTTGCAGATAAAGTTGTACACTAAGCAGGGCTCTCTGAAATACCAAACTGACTGTGCACCTATCAATGGGTACTTCATGATCCCGCTCTATGACAAGGTACAGTATTCTAAAGGTCTGCTTTGTTAAAACTTCAGGCATCTTGTAGAGTTTATGTCATACGCAACTGCTTTTCTTAATCATTAGCTTAATCATTTGTTAATTAAACAATAATTACATAATGG
This sequence comes from Chromobotia macracanthus, assembly GCA_036877525.1. Lineage (NCBI taxonomy): Eukaryota > Metazoa > Chordata > Actinopteri > Cypriniformes > Botiidae > Chromobotia > Chromobotia macracanthus. Next base: position 5,821,956 of record JAZGTH010000001.1, on the reverse strand, counting down.
ATAATTTTGTAACTTGTGTGAGTTACACACCTCCTTGACTGTGTAATTTGGGGGAAAACTCATTTTACAAATCTATTTTTAATCACAACATCTAAGTTATCTTTAAAGAGGTAGGCGGGCTGAGGGATTTAAAGTCTTGTACAATACTATACCTTTGCACCAACAGTTTCACCTAAATTCACACCATCAGAGGAACGGTTCCCCCAGCAATAATCATCATGTGTCAAAATATCCTAAACTAATAGAAAACTCCTTGAAGATGACATTTGAGGGATTTACAGGGATTGTTTACTCAAAATTGAAAATTCTTCCATCATTTATTCACCCATGACATTCCAAACTTGTTTGATGTTTATGCTTCTGAAGAGTACCTAAATATATATATGCTGAAGTACGTATGTAATCAAACAATAGTGGCACCCCTTGACTTCTATTGAATAGACACAACCACTGAGATATTTCTCAGAACATCATCTTTTGTGTTCTATACAGAAGAGAAACGTCAAGTTTGGAATGACACAAGGGTGGGTACATGATGGGAAAACTTTTAATATGTGGGTAAATATTTTAATTGTCATTTTAAATTGTCACATCTCATGTTTTACCCAGTTTTTATGTTTTAATAAATATTGTATTTTACAGGGTGATTTTGTTTTAAAGATAGAACCACCTTCAGGATGGAGCTTTGGTAATGTTTTATCGCTCACATCAATGATGATCATGAGATTGAACCATACATAATTTCACAGTTCATATGCACTCTGTAGTAAGTTTAGTAAGGTCTACTCACTTTTCACCTTTCATGTTGTTTATTAAATGTTGTCCGTATACAGAGCCAACAATGGTGGACCTGCATGTGGATGGAATAAATGACATCTGCACTAAAGAACAAGACATCAACTTCTTGTTTACAGGGTTTTCAGTGTTGGGAACTGTAAGTTAAAATGCACAATTGTCAACATTTGACTTTGTACCTTAGCATATGGTAAAAACATATTTTCCACCCTGATGTAGGTCTTGAGTAAAGGGTATTTGCTGGGCCCTGCAGGGGTTGAGGTTAGTTTGAGAAAAGTAGGAGAAAATGATGTTCTTCAAAGAGTGCTTACACAAGCGTCAGGCCAGTGAGTAGATAATGATTTTTTTCATAAGGTGTTACCATGTGTGTTTTTGTAAGTTAGAAATGATCTCTCCTGATTTTGTACAGGTATACTTTTTTCAAGGTGCTTCCAGGAAGTTATGACATCACAGCCTTTCATACCTCATGGACTCTGGAGCAGGTACACTGATAAAAGTGCATTAACACCTGAAGAAGTTTTAAGTAGATACAAAAAAGTTTTGTAAAGATACAGCCTGATTTTCAATTCCTGATTTTCATTTTATATACTTACCATCAAATTTGTTGACATGGTGTAAGAGAACTATTCTATTCTAACTATAACATGAATTCCATAACTTTTTGTCGTGAGTGTCTCTAGATGCTACATACCAAGTTTTGTGCAAATCATAACATTGCAACTTCATAACATCATGATAACCTACATTTCCGTTTCAGCCTGTGATGACATACCAAGTTGTGTGTCAATACATCAAAGCATGGCAAAGATACAGCCTTATATCAAATTTTACATGCTGCATATATGATATGCAGTCGCGTTTGTTAAATATTGCATTTTACGCCAAAATTGAAAATGGGCAACAGCCAAAATGGCGAACAATGAAACATATTAGAAAATATTGTTTGACTTTGCATGCCATATAGAATTCAAAGAGACCACTCTCATAATAATAGACCAAAGTATTCAAATGTTACAAGCCATAGCCATTTTCATATCTCTGGACCATTAGGTGCCATTGTGATTAAACTGCATACGCCCTCAGGTCATGCCTGTGATACCACCTACCAATCTTTGTGTCAATACACCAAAGTGTTGGCAAGATACATCCTTGTATCCATTTTGCATGTTAGCCGAAAAATTCCTATATGCAGTGTATGAGAACAGTATGTGGTATCAACATAAATTCCAAAAGTTTGTCAGGGCTGTTAGTGCTACATACTAAATTTTGTGCACATCGCTCTAGGAGGTGTTGGAAAAAATAGGTTTATCAAAAAATTCAAAATGATGAAAAACATTTTATGGAAAATGACGTCATAGGGTTTGAATCAGCATTAGCCAAGAAATCAGAGGGAAAAAAGAAATTATGAGCATAAATGTAAGTGACTTACAACTGTACAACCAAAACTTTCAACTGTTTGTGGGGCTTGGGTTGTTTGAGAGTTTGAGGTAGAGACTCCAAATTTGATATAATAACATTTCAGTCCTCTATCTTTGTGCCAAGTCACAACTTTTACAATACAGTTCTATCAGCTGCCATAGCGGCTAAAGGTCTTTTATCTGCCTAAAGGGTGGATAAAAGAAGATTAAGAAGAATAGTAAGAAAACTAACAATAAGGGTCTTCGACCCTTTGGGTTTGACCCTTATTAAATAATAATATTAGATAGCACTCACATTTTTGTGAGTGCTATCTAATTTTACTGTTTGCTGTAGCAAAAAAACTTGGTCCAGAATATTTTAACAATATTAACATGTTTTAATATGATGTTAACATGATTATACATGATGCCAACACGTTTAAGTATGATGCTTGATTTAACATGATGGATATACTAAAATATGGCTTATTTGTGATGTTATGAGGTTGCTAGGGTGTTACTAGGAAGTTGCCAGTGCAATACCTAAAGCCCACCCTCATGTCTTTGCAATGTACTAATGATGATATGTTGCTTATTTATTTCATAACATGGTTGCTAGGGTACCGTAAATGGTTGCCAGGGTGTAGCTAAGATAGGTAACAGTATAAAACTATAGATGGATGTGTCTGAATCAAAAGAGCCAACTCTTATGTCTCTATGACGTTTGGTGCCACGTTATAGCTAATTCATGTTGTTTGCTAGGATGCTCTAAATGGTTGTTAGGGTATGGCTGGACAGATTCTATGATAATAATTAAAGACTACTTTCCAGAGTCAAGATACCACCCACTTGTCTTTAAGGTGTTTTAATGCCTCTCACCATTTTCAATGGAAGTGAATGGGGTGGTTGCTAGAGTATTGTAATTGAGTGCTAGGACATGCTATGATGTTGAAATGTCATCATTTGTTGCTGCTTGCTATGCCGAGTGATATGAGCCCACCCCCAAGTCTCTGTGACATTCCGATGCGGAGCTATGACATCACAAAATTCAGTCCAGTGTTAAGGCTATGAATTTTTTTGCCTGATCACTACTAAAAGTCGTAGCTTACCTCTCCTTAATAAGTCAGTCGATTTGACCCCGCATTTGTGGATCTATGACAAACGGTGCGTAACGAGTTACGTATCGAAGTTTTGTCCAGAAAAAGAATGCAAAAGAGTAATAGCGATGCTTTGCTTCACATACACCAGTAACTACATAGGTACACTTTCTGAATAAAATGTGAGTGGTGCTTGTTGTGACAAAACCCGGGCAGGAATATTTAAATGGTGTTATTAACCATCTTTAAAGATGATGTTAACATGATTAAACACGATACTAACTTGTTTTAGAATGATGCTAACATAATGGTTATATGAGTTTTCCTAATGCTAATATGATTTAGCATGACTTATGATATTAACAAGATTTGACATAATGGTGGCATGATGTTAGCATTATGTTAAAATGAAGCTAGCATGTTTTAACGTGAATTAGAATTGTGCTAACATGATTTACCAAGATAGATATATTGAGATATGGCTTATTTGTGATAATAATGCTGTTGCTAGAGTGATTAATGGTTGCTAGGGTGTGCTTAGGAAGTTACCAAAGCAATACCTGAAGTTCTTGTCTTAGCATTAGAACATTGCAGAGCTGTCTTTGGGTTTAATTCGAGCTTTAGGTATTGCCCTGGCAACTTCCTAGGCACACCCTAGCAACAATTTTGAGCACCATAGCAACTGCATAACATCATGAATAAGCTACATTTCAGTATATCCAACTTGTTAAATCATGTTAGTACAATGCCAAAGCATGCTAGCATCATGCAAATTCATGCTAAAACATGTTAACATAATGCTAAATTATACTAGCATCTTGTAAAAACATGCTAACCTTTTGCTAAGTCATATTAACATCATGGTAATTCTGTTAACGTAATTAAGGCCCCACTTCAAGTTTTTAACAAAACTATTATGCTAGTATGTGCTACATTTAGATGCACAGATCATGACGACTATTTGAGGCACTGGCATGCCCCAAGACATGACACACACACACACACACACACACAAATATATCTCTTTAGCATGCTTTTAGTAGCTTTTAGTATGTCTTTTAGTAGCTTATTGGTTCACTCTTTTTGTTCCCACACAGAGCAAAACCACTGTTGTTGTGTCAAATGAAAATGCCCCTGCTGCAGCCCCTCTAGTGGTAAAAGGCTATGATGTCTCTGGTGAGGTGTTGAGTGATGGGGAACCTATGAGAGGAGTCAATTTCCTTCTCTACTCTGCCAGTATAACACAGGAGGTTCATTTTTGTTTCATTTGTTTAATTGTTTGCTTCATTAATTTGTATTATAATATTATACTCTCCAATGTATTATAAAATACTCTCTAATAGGCAAAATCTTCTCACCTATTATCCAGTACACTTAATTTAGATTATTTTTGTTAATTTAGGATATTAATGGCTGCAGTACAGCTCCTGTAGATGGGGCTTTAGCTGGTGATCCCTCCCTCATGTATTTATGCAGTGCCCAATCACTTGAGGATGGCACTTTCTCCTTTCCCTGCCTGCCCAGTGGTGAATACACCGTGGTATGAAATTTCTACATTTTTGTTGTATTTCTCACCGATTAAGTAAGGGGTGTATCTCAACTCACGATTAAGTCAGCTGATAATATACTACCTAAACACACAAAGTTCAGTTTTTACCTTGGCTCGTCTTGAATTGCAGGTTCCGTATTACAGGGGCGAGAGGATTACTTTTGATGTCGCCCCTTCTCGCATGGACTTCAAAGTACAGCACGACAGTTTGATTCTGGAGGTGATTTTTATAATTCTCTGTAATTTCCTCACAGTTAAGATTCAGATTTCATGTTAAATGTAACTGTAGGGTTGTCATATTTACATAGTGCTAAAATAATCAGAAGAAGACATTAATCATAAAGAAGATATTTAATGTAGTTCTTCGCCTATAATTTCCTAATCAGTGGTACATCTCTAATGTATCTTACAGCCAGTATTCCAGGTCATGGGATTTTCAGTGATGGGCAGAGTTTTAAATGGTCCCAATGGAGAAGGTGTTGCAGATGCTGTTGTTATGCTTAACAACCAAATTAAAGGTAACTGTCATGATATAGTAAAAGGCAAGGTATTAAATTAACATAATCAGATGTGGTTATATGCTAATTAACTCGGGTTTGAGAGGGATCCAAAAGCAGAGCCAGAATATGCGTTGGTAAAAATCAGGCAGCATGCATTCAACAGAGTAAATTCAGGTTTTTAGTTGAGTGGGCTCAACTAAGCCGGATGGCAAACAATTAGACAACAGTCCAGGCCGGGTCAAAGGCAGAAGGCAACAGGAAAGGAAAACGCTCAGAACTGCAGCCAGAGCAAACAAGACTCTGCAAAGAACTGATGTGAAAACAGGGCTTAAATAGTCTTGGTAATGCAGAACAGGTGTAGCTGCAATCATTCTAGGCGAGTAAGATTATATGAAAAGGAAGTCCTTTGTACTCCAGAGAGTGAGACCTCTTGTGGTTGATGGAGGGAGCTTTAACCGAGTTTATGACACTGCACCAAAGAGCAGAAAATGTATGCTTAATTAAATTATTGTATTTATTGGTTTCCTCATCCCTGGTGTCTTTCACAGTGGAAACTAAAGAAGACGGTTCATTCCGTTTGGAGAATATGACCACAGGCACTTACACCATCAACACACATAAGGAACTGATGTTCTTTGAGCCAGTCACTGTGAAGATTGCTCCCAGCACCCCTCAGCTGCCAGACATCATCACTGCTGGGTGTGTATATATATGAATTGTCAATGAACAGCAGCTCCAAGGACAAAAACAGTGGTCAGAGGAAGAACAGGAACATTAGCTTTCTGCCCTCAAGTTTAAGGGGAACCAGGGAACAAACAAAATAAATAAAGGAAATTAACTATAAAATCACTGGCAGTAATTATTGTGATCATACATGTTGTGTCCAGATGTATAATCAGATAAAGCTATTCAAAATTCTTTGTTTATTCGTTTTAGGTTTAGCGTATGTGGTCAGATCTTAGTTACGCGTCTTCCAGAGGGTGTTAAGCAGCTTGGGCACTACAAAGTTACCCTCTCGGCCCAGAAAAAAGATCAGGACTTTTTCAGCACTATTGAGAGTGACAACCAAGGCGCATTCTGCTTTCAAGTAAAACCAGGGGATTACAGTGTGCAGGTACTAAATTACTTCTGCAACATCAGGTGACTTTAAAGTTACAATAGTTGCATGTTAATTTAGATGCGTTTTGTACTGCACTACAGGTAACCCTCCCGGAAGCCGAAGTGAAGGCTGGACTTGCTCTGCAGCCATACTCTCTTGATGTCTCACTGGTAGACCATCCTATCACTGACCTTCTTTTTACCCAGTTCATAGCATCTGTCTCTGGCTCTGTGTCATGTCTTGGTGAGCTATTTTTTAATGTTTGCTGTGAAATTACTTTGATATTGACAGAGGTTTGGGATGCAGAGAAACTTGTGTTTTCTTTCTTTGGCTGAATAATTTAATGATCTTCCCAGTGTCATGTGGAGATCTGACAGTCACCCTTCAGCCTGTAAGCAGACAGGGAGAGAGGCAGAACCTTCAGCTGTCTGGCAGCAGTGAAACTCTCAGCTTCACTTTCAGTAATGTGTTGCCTGGCAAGTACAAAGGTAAGGAAGAAAAGCTTCTTTGCCTGTCTATTTTAATGAACAATAGAGATTAGAATTCCATCAGAATATGCCAAAATTTACAAACCACTATAACATTATCTTGATGTTTTTGAAGACGCAATTAAACTCAGAAAAGTTTCAGAAAATTTATTGAAATCATCCAGAGCTTCTCATCTAAAACTTCTGATTTTTGAATTTTTTTCATTTGAATGCGAAAAAATATTTGTATAGGGCATTTTACAAAACAGGTTGTTCCAAGGCAGCTTTAAAGACAGTTGGAACACCCACCTCTGAGTGCCCCACGATACTCAAGTACTTGGTTCTATGTTGAGTAGTTATTTTAGGGAAGGACGTTTTGCGAAATTTTGTCTGTTTATCTTATTACCCCAGTGGCTGTCACCCAGGAGGAGTGGTGCTGGAAGCACAAGTCAGTGGAGGTTGATGTACTGGACTTAGATGTTCAGGGAGTGGAGTTCAGACAGACCGGATACTTGCTGCGTTGCACACTGTCTCATGCCATTACTCTGGTGAGACCTAAACATTTAGACAATATGTATCAATGACTAAGGTTATTTTCGCCAGAATCAGTTATTACTAATCTGAAATTATATTTCCCTTCATGATTTCTTTTCTTTGTTTTAGGAGTTTTTCCAAGATGGAAGTACACCAGAGAATGTTGGCATTTATAATTTGTCTAAAGGAGTCAATCGTTTCTGTCTGTCCAAGCCAGGTGTGCTTTTATTTCTTTGTAGGTTACCCTAAGTTCCTAAAGACTAAAACATTTAACATGTTTCTTTCTTATCTAAGGTGTTTACAAAGTAACTCCACGTTCCTGCCACCAGTTTGAACAGGATTACTACACCTACAACACGTATGTGCCCACCAGTCAAGCAGGCTTTAGATATTAAATGTTTTTATACATTCTCCATACAGCAGCAGTCTGTAACTATTTATAGTTGTGGTTACGTCGTGTCTGTAAACAGAGAATATCCAGCTACTATATTGCATGCCTGGGTACTGTAGGTTGCGCAGTTTTTGTAGCTTGTTGTTACAGCAGTTTCTTATTAGGGCTCAAGCACTGAAAGTGCAAAGGCTTCAACCATGTTTCTACATTATTCTTACCAAGTCTGTTGTAAAATTCTAAAAGGTTCTTAAATGTTGTTGCAATGGTAACACATCAAACTTTAAAAATATATTTGTGTATTTGAGGCATCCTGTGTTCTGTATGCATTGAGTGATTTTGATCAAACTTGGAAAATGTTTGGTGTTGTGGGTTTATCACAATGATGTGGCTATTGTGAGTCACAGTTATAGTGCCACCAACTGGCAACTGGAGGTGTTTCACTTACATCAGAAGTACTTTGAAAACACTTTAAAAGTTATTTTCGGAAGTAAGTGCATTTGACAACTATTCATAATTTTTGAGATGCACTGGGTGGTGATGGCGCTATATCACTTGGGCCCGTCATCACTGCTAGCAGCTATATTTAAACTTATCATCCACATTAAGAACACCACTATTTAAGTTACTGTAACTATAACTAACATAACTGCTTTATGTTTCAAACAGATACTGAGATAGAGAGGCAAAAGTAACGAATTGCAGCTTTAAAATCAAAGAAGCCTTTCCTAGTTTTTAATCTGGTGGTTTGCCCTGTCTGCAGATCCAAAGAGATTGTTGTGTAACATTGCACTAAAGTCATGGTAACGTCTTCCTCTTTCTTAGGTCTGCCCCAAGCATTTTAACCCTTACTGCTGTCAGGCACCACATAACAGGACTCATCACCACTGATAAGATGTTGGATGTCATGGTGACCATCAAGTGAGTGATGGAGGATGCTTCTTTTAATGTGCTTCTGAAAGTTAAGCATAGTTCAGCCTGCTAGTTTTGACTTTCCAGTAGATTCAATGTTAAATTCTGGTGGACTTTGTTTTTCTCCAGATCTTCCATTGAGAGTGAGCCTGCTTTGGTTTTGGGACCGCTGCGCTCAGTGGAGGAGCAACAACGAGAACAGCAGCTCCTGGAAATAGCTGCACGTAGGAAGGAGGAGAAAAAAGGAGAGGAGCAGAGCCCACCTGTTGTAGAAAAACCAGAGGAACTTCATGAGCCTTTTCACTATGAGTTCTCCTACTGGGCACGGTAAGAGGTTTGGAGAATGTGTTGCTAGCCTTTCCCTTTTCTGCCTCTTTTAGGAAAAGCACCCTACACCAACTGTAGTGATACTATAGAATCATATAGTGCCATATTGAATTATATGGGCAGCGCAATAATAGTTAAAATAATAATTACAATTATTGTGCTCAAAATTATAACCACGATTATTCTGGGGTTTTTTTTTTAAAACAAATAGTATTTTTATTTTTTATTACACTTTCATGTTAGCCAGAATCAACATAACATGGAATTAGTATATTTAAAAAGTACAGTATGAAACAAATGAGCTGTTAATATGTAATTCTTCAAACTTTTCATTCAGTTTAAAAAGGTAGTTGTTGTATTTGACTGGCAACTTCCCAAACAAAAACACCTAAGTTGTTGTAACAGGTAATGTCACAGTGTAGGTGAAAATGTGCTTTTTAACATTGTACTTTTAAGGCAGAGAAAAACTCTTACAAACAAATTGTTGCAGATAACGTTACCAAAATTCAGAGATGTAAGAGTGCAAAATGATGCAAGCACTCTCTGCAAATGTATGAAGTATAAATTAGGCTTAGAGCTTGTGATTTGGTCTTTCCCAGCCCATAATTTTTTTATTTTTAGCTCACTAATTAGTCAGGTGATTATGCTTAATTAAACAAGAGAGACAAAAATTTGTGGTCACAGTTAAAATATGATTAATTGTGTAGCCCTAACCATACGTGCAAAATGAAGTACTTACCTTGGCTGTTTGCTGGTTTCAGGGCTGGAGAAAAGATCACAGTCATTCCCTCATCCAAAGAATTTCTGTTTTACCCTTCTGAAGTAGAAGCTATAATCACTGGAGGTGAGCCTGCAAAAGAAACTTCCACAAATGTTCTGCATTTCTTTATTTTATTATTTTTTTGGTAATGGATGGAAATGGGTGTATTTGTATTACTGCTGATGAGTACCTATTATCTGTAGCTCTCTGTAGTCTACATCTCACTATGGGACATGCATCTGCATTTTGAAATGTGTCCTATAATGAAATGTGTAAGATCTGATCTGTAAATGCCTTACATTACCAGATACTCTGGGCTAAACATCAGACCTGATCAAGCTGATTGTGCTTCTGGACTTGATTTTATTTTTCCAAGATTCTCAAGAGGGGAAATTCAGGGCGAGAATCCTGTAGTCTGAGCCCATCTTAAGGTGTTTAATAGGGGGTTCAGGTCTAGTCTTTATGCATACCAATAGAGTTCCTCCATCCTAGACTTAGTAAACATTAGTAGTTTCCTTATAGGCCTTGCTTTTAGAGCACTAAAGAACCCTCCCAAATTGCTGTAAGCACAGAATTCTCTGGTTGTTGTGTGGTGTAACATTAAGGTTTGTTTTCACTGGAAAACACAAGTGCTCTTTCTAAGAAGAGTAGGGATTTATTCTACCAGTAATGGTCATGGCTACCTTCTGGGCACTATTTTTAGGAATCTCTGAAAATGTTCTGCAGTGGCCTGGCCTTAACCACGTTTGTTAGATTCTTTGGATTAGCTGTCACTAGACCATTTTATCACAGTTGAGTTGTAGAAGGGATTCTGAGCTTATGGGCTTTTTAGGTGACCTGAATACAGGCTTGTTTTAGGTTGACTGAAAACTGGCCGTTGTCTGTATTCCATAATGAGATGTCGGACTAATGGACAGGACTTCCCTAGAGGCATTGGTCAGTGGCCTGACCACATTGTTATATAGGGTTTCAAAGATTTTCACACTGATCCATGTACCTGAATCTGTACTGTGTGAATGCAAGCTGGAAAATATGATTGGATTCAAACAGACCCTTGTGGCATTGCTGAGATCAATACCAGAACGTGTCCAAGATGTTGTACACTACCATTCAAAAGTTTAGTCACTATGAATGGGTGAAAGTGCTTTTGAAAGAAAAAGATTATTTTATTCAGTAAGTTTGCATTAGATTGATAAAGAATTAAAGTAAAAACATCTATAATGTTACAGATGTCTAATTATTTATATTTACATGTCACCCAGTGCTTTCTAAAACACCTATAGATGTAAATGGCTTAAGACGTGTAACTTACCTTGCATTTGAACAGTTAACCACTCAAACTTAGATTTCTTATACAGTGTTTTTAAGTTCTAGTAGACTGGAGTGATGACTTAAAAGTTGGGCTTAGCCAAATGGATTAACTGAACATTAAAACAATTTTAAAACAAAAAATGTAAAACTAAAAATTTATTTTTGATACATTACATGCTATCCTGATGAACAGATTTGATTCAAAAACAAAAATGGGTCCTACTTTAATATTAGGTGTCTTTAACTACAGTGTACTTACACAAGAACTTAATATAGTGTACCTGTTGTATGCTTGCATGCATGCATGTTGTTAAATTGTACTTGTATTTAAAGTGCCTTCATGTAATTGCACTCCTAACACCAACCTCATACCTAACCCTAAACCAACATAAAACAACATGTGATACATTGTACATAATATGTACAGGCATGTATCACATCTTGTGTAACTACATAGTATTTAAAGCCACTTAATATGAAGTGTGACCCAAAAATGTCTCGGAGCTGGTGCCAAATAGGATGTGTGTCATAGTGAAATAGTTCATCTACATCTACACCTGAGGTCTGATCGCCTGCCATATCATTCAGAAGCGTAGAAATGCTTACACTGTGGTCCCAATGTGATGTCTCAGTCACAATCTTCCACGGAAAACTACAGTTAAAGTTCACAGTTTTTTCTGATGTGTGGTGATTTTGTTTTGGTAGAAAACTGTCCGGGACAGATGGTGGAGATTGCAGGCCGTGCGGGGCTGTTCCTCACAGGGCAGGTGTCACCTATTTTGGAGGGTGTGGAAATCTCTATTAAGGAAAGTGGAGCCACAACCACTCTTATTACAGTTCTCACGGATGAGAGGGGAAGCTACAGGTGTGTCACTTTATTGCAAACATTTAAAAATAATCTTTTTTCTCTCTCATGTATTTGAGTAATCAGGTTAATGCATACTAGCTTAAAAGCTTTGAATTAAAATAACGTTTGGTAGATGTGTTTAGCAATTAAATTGCCCGAAAGTATAATCCGTGAAGCTGAGAACTGAAATGCACTCAAGTGTTCAATACAAATATAACTGAAAACCCCTTTTTCAAAACTAGTGTTGGACCCCTACATAGTGACTCTCAGTATGACATCAGTGCCAGCAAAGAAGGCTTTGTCTTGACCCCTGTGGAGGGAAAGGCAGGAGACTTCAAGGCATTTGCCTTGGCAGGTGTCACTTTTGAGGTAAAACATTACTTTAGACACTTACTCTACAATTGTTTTTTTTTTTTTTTTTAATTGTTATTAAATCATCACAATGTTTAATCAAGGAATAACGTTCCATTTCTGGGAATCAATGTTTGTTCCTCAAATTGTCCTTCAGATAAAGGCAGAGGATGGTGTCCCTCTCTCTGGGGTTTTGCTCTCTCTGAGTGGGGCCAACTTCCGCTCAAACTTGCTGACTCAGGACACCGGCCTTCTAACCTTCAACAACCTGGTACTTTCTCCACAGCTTCTTACAAATCACAATGCTTGGTTATCTTATTGATATATATATATATATTTTTTTTTTTGTTTTTTGTTTTTTTTGTTTTACTAAGAAGTCTTAGTAAGTCTCTGAATTTTCAGTCTTACACAGTTCGTGTATTACAGATGTACTGTAATGCTGTACAGAAAGGTGTACAATCTTAAACATTCTACACATAAGATGTATTCTTAATATGCTCTTTATCTGATTTTAATCTTTCATCTCAGAGTCCTGGACAGTATTATTTCAAGCCCATGATGAAGGAGTTCCGCTTTGAACCTTCAGCACAGATGATCACAGTAGAGGAAGGGCAGGTCCTCCATATTCCCATCACTGGCTTCAAGACAGCATACAGGTCAGTATACAGTAAACAACATGTACAACTTAAAAATTTAAAAGACAAGCCTCGGGTCCCCTGCAGTCTGTTCCAGTCCTTTCTGCTGCTTCTAGCATAAGATTGGTATTGAGCACAAAATGCTCACCAAAAATAACACTGTAGCATAATCTAGCTTTCTGAAAAATTTTAACATACATATTAAGAGTTTTACAACTCTTTTCAAATTTCTTTTCCAGTGTTATTTACTGGAAGACCTGAAAGATATTTTTTAAGTATGATTTTTCATCAGCATTTCTTTAAATGTTTAGATTTTGGACTAAAAGATCTAATAGATATTGTTTACTGATTTAATGACATGACATTCAGCAGAGGTGGTATGAGTGAAGAGTGATATGCTTCTTGGCATTCTTAAATATGATGCATTTTGATATAGCATGCTTTGATGTGTATTCCTGACACAAACTAAGTAATTACTTTAATTGGTTCTAATGATATATAGCTTATCACTAAATTTCTCTATCAGTATTTGTCATGTTAAATTAAGTACATACCTTCTTGGTCTCTGGATTTGCATTCTTGGGGCTTTTATCTTTATTAATTCTGATCCAGATGAAAGCTTCACTTCAAAACCATAGCTATGCCTACTACATTATGTATCTGATTACCTGTCTCATGTCTGAAACAATTAAGTATAATACAGTAATCAATCTAGGGTACTTAAGAGTATAATGTTTCTGACAGCATGGGCGCTGCTGCGGTTTGGGGCCTTGTGTAGTTTGTTTATTGGGAGGCAATTCATCAACACTGGTTGTGATTAATGAATTGAAGTTTGTGTTTCAAAACTTGCCCAGTCCTTTGTGGAGTGAAATTTTTCATTTAATTTTTTTCATAAAATTTTTTTAATTCACTTTAATTTTGAAACTTCATTTCAGTTGCTATGGGACAGTGCAGTCACTAAGTGGCGATGCAGAGCAGAGTGTTGCTGTGGAAGCGGTGGGGCAAGGAGAGTGCAGTATGTACAGTGAGGACACAGTTACTGATGAGGAAGGCCGCTTTAGACTCCGAGGCTTACTGGTGAGACTTTACTAGAGAGAACCGTTTACCAGAAAGACTTTACCCACAAGAGTTCGCAAGCAGATCTGTTAAAACTAAGAGGTAAAATGTTTTGTGTTCATTGTCAGCCTGGGTGTATCTACAACATTCAACTGAGAGGGGAAGGAAATGATCATATCGAGAGAGCCCTGCCACCACACAAAACCATTGAGGTGGGTGCTGGATGTGCTTTTTACCTTATGTTACCACGTTTGACTTGACATTTCTATTAAATATTTAATTTTTGGGTGATTTTAGGTTGGCAACAGTGATATTGAAGGAATAAGCATTATCACATTCAGGCAGATCAATCAGTTTGATTTGAGTGGCAATGTCATCACTTCTTCTGAACATCTTGCTACTCTCTGGGTAACTGTGAATACGCATTTGACGTGGTTTCTCATATGATAAAATTTCGTAGTCATTTCCTCACTTATTTTCCTCACTCTGAAGGTAAAACTCTACAAGAGTGACAACCTCGACACTCCCTTCCAGAGTGTGTCGCTCGGCCAGTCACAGTTTTTCCACTTTGCCCCTCTGCCACGTGATGAAGAGGTAGGTTTGTTCTCTGTTTAGTTTATAAATATTTTTATTGATAATTCCTATATAGGTTATTTTAGGAACTTTTAATTTGCATCACAAGATCAACTTCAGATGCATCTGCCAGCATCTCTCACCAGTTTGTAATTGTTGGTCATTTTCATTTACTCCATTTATTTATTTTTCGCCCTTGTAGAGCTATGTATTGGTGCTGCATACATCACTGTCTCGCTCCCAGTATGATTTCAAGCTTCCACAGGTCTCCTTTATGTCCTCCGGTTACAACAAACACATAACACTCACTTTCAACCCAAAGGTAAGGGCATCTGCCTGAGACTGCATTCAGAAAGCATTTGAAGAGGTTGCAATATGTAATTAAGTTAACATCAGGTTATAAAGTTTGTAACGCTTGTATTTGGGCTTTAAATCAATTAGTATATTTAAATGTGTTTAAACTCCTACATCTTTCATAGTTAAGGCATTGCATGCATGCTGCTAAATAAAGAAAACAAAATGATAGGCCTCTGTGGAATTGCTAAGTTCAGCAATTAGAAACCACTTTCCTCACACTATATAAATGTAATCTAACGTGTCCTGATGGGATGGCAGCTCTGTTCAGTTGCTATCATCTTAGAATGCTCCAAATATTTGTTAGAAGTCACTCTAAACTAATAACGTGTTTTGTTGTGATTGGTTTTCACAGAGAAAAATACCAGATCAAGATGTTTCCCAGGGATCATACATTGCCCTTCCTCTGACGCTACTGCTGTTACTTGCTGTGTATAATCATGAGCGGGTAGCTTTCTATTTCCTGTCAGAATACATGAAAACCACTTACAGATTAAAGCAATAGTTCACCAAAGAATTTAATTTGCTCTTAATTTACTCAATTTCAGGCTACCCAAGGTGTAGGTGACTTTTTTTTTCTTTAGTAGAGCAGTAAAGAAGAAAAAATGTCACCTGCACATTGGATGTCCTGAGGATGTGTAAAATAATTTAAAATTTAGCACGTTTAAATTTTTGGGTGAACTGCCCTTTTAATTGCTATTACAGTGGCTGCAGTATGTAAGAATTTATTTAGTGATGTTTGGCTTTTTCTAGATGATCCCACTTCTTTTGCAACTGGTGAATCAGATTCTGAATGTTCAAGGACTCTCTCAAACAAGCGGAGATGGACTTGCTACGGACGAAGCTAAGCGCCAATCAAAGAGGCCAAAGACGAGACGCACATAAGATCCCAGTTTAAAAGCCAAGTCAACTGCTGCATTCAGATCTCACAAGCTTTTGGTTTTCGGCCAACACATAAGATCATGTCTGAATGAGTCCTGTGATTGTGGGGACACTAAAGTTATATGGACATCTTGAGTGTTATCAAATTATGCCTTGCTGAAACTCAGACTTCATGACTTGGGGTTCTTTTACTGTGGTTTTAGTTTGAATGGTGTCCTGGTCTCACAGAGTGATATCCCTATTCTTTACCATCCCTAGCATATGTGAATGTGGCTCAGAGATGCTTTGTGTGTTTGTGTATTTATGTTTGTGAGAGACTGTTTGGGGAGGGTGGCTGATTTAAGAGACTACAAATGTGTGGGGGTAATTTTTTCAGTGGTATATGGAGTGTTAAAAACCCAGGTAATTGATTATGATTCCAATAGTTTCCTGAATTAGTAGGTTATTTATTAACAATTTTGTACAATAGAATTATTTGTCATTTAAATAATCCCCACTCCCATCTAAAGTTAACAGTTCAGTTTTTAGCATAGAAAAATCACTAGAATTTATAAAGTTGCTTTGTAATTTGTAAACGTTTCCCTTAATTTTAAAATATAGAGATGTTCACTGATTTTCACTGAATTCAGGTGATATGGTTTTTGTTTTTCTGTATTTCTTAAATTACACTTAAAATGACTTGTTTCTTAAACATAACCGAATGTTACAAAATTTTTTAAGAAATTGATTTGCTTCTTATCGTTTGTTTTTTTTTTTTTGTTTGTTTGTTTTCCATTCCACAGCATTAGAAAGGATCATAATTTGATAATGTGTACAGTTACCAGACAGAATAATAAAATAAAGTTTTGGAATTTACCAAACTCCTGCCTCCTAAACACAACGATGCGCTTTATTTCTGTAAGAAACAAGACATGCACAGCATTGCAATGTATTCATATTTAATCGTAAATCTATAGGAATTATATAATGTAGCATATTGTACTGTAATTGAGCCTTTCTTGTGTTCTCAAAATCAAATTGCTGAAAGCATATGAACAGTTTTGTTATTTGAGGTGTTAAAACAACATGAATTTATAAATGGGCTTTGAAAGTTGATTTGCATAGAAGTAATGAATTTTGACTTGATTAGAAACACTTTGTGTTTCTCTGAAATATGCAGTTAACAAGCGCAGGAGAGATGATCTCCAGTTTTTTATGTCTGCAACGTTCGTAATACTGCGCTAAAGCACATCTGTTTGGTATCGACAGTGCATAACCAAAAATACAGTTGTGAGTCTAGATGCGGAGTCTCGACATTAATCCCTATATTAAGGACTAAAATACAGAACTGACAACCGTATTCTGCTGTGTGAATAAACGAGGCCTTTGTTTCCCTTTTGCACAGAGACTATTTTTTAACCCCTATGCGCTTCTCCCCCTCCCACACTTTGAAAACCTCTACAGCGTGTCCTGAAGGTACAAGAGAAGATTGAAGGCAGCGCCGCCTAGCGTTTATAAATTATAACACTATACAAAATATGTTTTCCTACTACAATATGAAAATAAGTTGTTTTGCTACTACAAATTTTGTTTTTGTCCAAAATCCAATCAGGTGATCTTTGGACTAAGCCCCATGGAAATGACTGAACAGATTTTTGATATGCACTACCATTGCCAAGGCATACCTCTCCAAAGTTGAACATGCGTGTATTTGTTCTTGTATGCTAGGTACCATAGCTTGTTAATTGCTTAGCATGCTTACCAGTTGCCATTCTTTTAAATGTTGTTCTTTGGCTATTAGGCTGACCCTAAGATACATTAACAGCTAAGTTAGCTTACCATCAACATGCTAAGTAATGCTTTGTGCTCATTCTTGCCTCAAAAGCTCTCCTCTGCAATTTGCCCTTATGCATGTGTGTCAAATACATTTTTGTTGTTCGTTCTGTGCTCTGTTTCTGCTGTTTTTGATCTTCTGGCACTGCATTGTGTCCTGCATTGCTGCATGCAGCTATACTTTACTAGATTATTATTTGCACTTTCAGTGCTTGGGCCCTATTCTTTTTTGTCAGATTATTTTTTATTTTTCAATTGTTCAGGCCATTTTATGGCCATTAACATACTCAAATCCTTTTAAAACTTGGTACGCACATCAGAGTCGTTGGCCATTAGGCCTGGACAAAGGCTGGCATAGAAACGGGCCCTAAAAGATTAGCATTAAAAGATAAGCATTATAGCGCCGCCAACTGGCAGAAGAAAGTATATCACTTACAAAAGATTTAAAACAGACTTTAAATAGTCCTCCGTTATTTTCAAATTTAAATGCATGTGACAACTATGCATTGTTTTCTGAGAAGCACCAGGTGGCGTTGGCGGCGTAGGGCTTAGGCCTGTCATTGCTGCTTGTGGCTATATTTTATTTTATTTTTAAACATTTGAAGCATTTTGGGCCCCTTAACATGCTTAAACTCTTAAAACTTGGCACATCAGAGTCATTGGCCATCATGCCTAGGCAAAGGCTGGCACATGGGCAGGGCAGGGGGCTCAGCAGTGCCCTCTGATATGGGGCACAAAAAGATTGTGTATGTATCATACATGCATGTACCTGTACAAAACTTAGTATGTGTATTGGTATTGTCAACCCAGAACAACTTTTGCCCTGACACCCATTAGCTCTGCCCAGCAGGAAGTCTGCCATTTGGGATTTTTTGAAAAGTAAATGCTGTGAGCTTTTAAATACTCCTCCTGGGGATTTTATGTGATTGTTACCTAGCTTAGTAAACATCATGCCAAAACACTTAAGATACAAAACTGCAAATTTATTTTTGATTTCTAAAATGGTGTTGTAATGGTGGCAATACAATCATGGTAAAAAATGAGAAACAGGAGATCTCTAATATCTATAGCATGCATTGATCGATTAACACCAAACTAGGGTAATATGGTTTGCCGGGCTGATTACATTGATATGACTATTCATATCATAGTGCCACCAACTGGCAACAGGCAGTGTGTCACTTAGAACAAACTTTAAACAGTCAATTTACATTAAGACAAATCACTTCAGACTTGGTCATAAGAATGTAAAGACATGGGTGATGTAAAGCTATAACAAGGTTTGTGATATCTTAAATATTGTTGCCATGGTGTTGTGTCAAACTTTACAACTATATTCCGATGTATTTGAGGCGTTTAACATGCTTAAAATGGCATGAAATTTGGCACATACATTATGGTGGTCAGCCGTTAGGTGTGGGCAAAAGCTTAGACATGGGTATGGTTGGTGCCCTGTAGAATGTCAGGGGAACTAGGCAAATATTATGCCAAAACATTAAAGATTCTAAATTGTGAAGAGATTTTTATATTTCAAATAGTGTTGCCATGGTAAGGCAATAAAGGTATGGTAAAAAATGGAAACAGGAAGTGTCTCATATCTTCTGCGTCCATTAAGTGATTTTATTTAAACTTGAGCTGTATGTTTGGTCCCAGGACTGATAATATTGAGGTGGCTATTGTGATAGCACAGTCATAGTACCACCAACTAGCAGGAGGAAGTTTGTCACCTAAAATAGAGTTCAAAAGATTCCATTTAAATCTACCCAAATTGCATCAAACTTGGTCAGAAAAAGAAGAGATATTAAAGATGCCTAATTTGTGAAAGGACTGTTGATTTCTTGAACTGTTGCCATGGCAAGGCAAACAATTTTTGGCAAATAATGGAACAGGAAGTGTCTCATATCTTCTCCATGCATTGAGTCATTTGCATCAAACTTGGTGTAAGATTATAATTTATTTTGCTGTGTTTGGATCATCAGTTTTCTTCAATACCAGATCAACTGGATGTTGTGAGGAGGTACCTTCAGCAGAGCTCTGGGAGCAAGAGACAGACACTAGAGTGTGGCTGAATCAAGCTCGTTTATTTCCTCAACAGAAGCAGATTATATAGAACAGAACAGGATGTGCCTAAAACTGACTCAAGCAATCAAACAGATGGATTATATTTTATTACCATGTATGGTTAGAAACAACAGCTACAGGGTGTATTCTAGACCTCCCTATGCAATAGAGTATGTGGTATTCAAAAGGATATATCAAAACTCATTAACCCTTAAGGGGTCTTGTCTATGTTCATTAGTGCGGGGAACTAAATAATCTAACACTTGGGAAATATGTTTGTTGTGGTTGATAACAATGATGTGGAACAGCAAGTGTCTCATATCTTCTCCATGCATTGAGTGATTTGCATCAAACTTGGGAAATATGTTTGGTGTTGTGGTTAATAACAATGATGTGGATGTCACAGTTATTGTGCCACCAACTGGCAACAGGTAGCGTGCCACTTACATCAGAATTACTTACTTAGAACAGACTTTAAAATAATCCTTAATTATTAATGGAGTTAAAAGCATGTGACAACTTTGCATCGTTTTCTGAGAAGCAGCTGTATTTGAACATTGATGTGCTGCAGCAGCCACAGACTCCATTGGAGACGAAGGTACCCATCGTTCCATCAGAATACAGAATTATTACAAAACTGGAAACTGGGAATGTGGTATTACCCAATATTGTGAGCAAAAAAAGAAACATAATGCCAAATATCCTGAAAGCTTCTTACAGCGTTTGGAGGAGATCGCATGTTGATTGTGGTTTCAGTCTAGCAACTTGTAACAGTAACTGTAGTAACTTCAAAGGGAACTACCATGCTCATCATGGTAATAACATTTTTGAGATTTAACCCTGAAAAACGTCGTTCTCGAGCTTTTAAGAACCAGGGGGAGTCAAATGTCATTGATTACGTATGAAACTGTGTCTTTAAACCGGTGGGTCAGTGGCCCTTAATTGACAACTGGATTCAGTATCTCAGCGCTGTTCCGCTGGGTGGTGTCGACACAAGTCAGGACCTGCAGCCATTTTACGCGCAGATGCGATGTGAAATATTATAATGATGCCCGTGGACCAAATTCATCTGTGATCGGAGCTTCTGCACCCTTGTATCCAGCAGAATCGTTCGATTAAAAATGGTCAAAAGAAAGAGCTTGGATGACAGCGACCAGGAAAACTGCCGGGGGGTGCCGTTTCCGATCCAAACCTTCTTATGGAGACAGACCAGGTCAGTGATTTAGTTGTGGCATAACAGGTGTTTTCTGCGAGCGATGAGCATATTCGTCTTATTATAGTTTTCCCTGTGCACGGCACCGCAGAGCCTCTTATTCGTATGCATCTCACATAATGTTGAAACGAATTTCTGTGGTGCCGGTGTCTCGTGCGTCACCTTTTCATATTTATTCCGCTGCTCGTTTCGCGTCTAATAATGAAATCGAGAATAACGTGCAAAATATGCCATCGCATATTTCACCTTCATCAAGCACTAGCGCTGGTGCTGTCAGTGCTGTATCTAGGGCTCGTCTTAATTAAAATGCAAGTGAATCTCGTTGTTGTACTGATTGTCCTTGCTGACCCGGTTATCGCAGTTTTATTTCAGACATGCAACTAAATGAAATATGTATTTGTTTCAGCGCGTTTTTGCGGCCGAAGTTAGGGAAGCAGTATGAAGCCTCCTGTGTGGTGAGTATTAATCATACTGTAAGTGAACTCTGCTTTAACCTGTGAATAATCTCTCCTCTTTAACAGAAATACACATTATGTACATATTTAATGCACATATTACACGGTTCATGTACACTTGTAAGTTACTTGGCTTCCCCACTATATCATTTGAAATATTTATTGGTATTACGTTGTTGTAATTATATGTCAATGTACTCAAAAAAATATAACTATCAAGATGACATAAAAAAAACAATTAATCGGAGATGGGAGACATATTCTTCCCTTGCTTGTATGCAAAAAAAACAGATAAAAGACTAAGTGTTCAATGTAATCGTTGCTCCTGAGGATTATGACTTACACATCTTTCCTGTCTAGTCATTTGAGAGGGTGCTGGTGGAGAATAAATTGCATGGGCTCTCTCCAGCTCTCACTGAGGCCATCCAGAGCATCTCTCGCTGGGAGCTGGTCCAAGCTGCTCTGCCTCATGTTTTTCACTGCACTGCCGTTCTTCTCTCCAACCGCAACAAGTTGGGTAGGGATGGTTATTAAACTATAATAGCTGCATTATTTCCTCTGTGAATTGTGTTATGGGTTAAATCATTTATTTATTTGCGTGAGTGATGGCCATTACTGAGATGGAGGGTTCCATAGGGTATTTATGTCTTTACTGAAAAGCTAGTCTTGTTTAATGTTTAGGATTAATAGTTTCTACTTATTTAAGCTTTGCATTGTGTATTCAGGTACAAGCCATTATGTGAATGTTAATACTGGTAAATGTTTTAATAATAAAGTTTCTTATAAGCATTTTAAGAGTTGGACTAGCTTTATGCCATGTCCAGTTTGTTACTTCTGAGTCTTTCATTCATTTTGTTGGTTATCTTTCCATAATACTAGGAAACAAGACTTGTCTCTTTCCACCAGGGCACCAGGATAAACTTGGTGTAGCCGAAACAAAACTACTTCACACTCTACATTGGATGCTGCTGGGAGCAGCCCAGGAGTGCCATCAGGAGCCTGGCCTGGGACATGGCTGGTCTGGTGGCAGCAGTGGTAGCAGTAGTGCCTGCCTTCAGTCTATTGGGAACCAGGGTCTTACAGACCGCAATGACAGCACCACCGAAGAGAATGAGTATGCCCGTGCCAAACTGTACCACAAGAACATGGCCACAGTGGAGCTCTTTGTGTTTCTCTTTGCTCCTCTCATTAACCGGATCAAGGTCGCTACCTTTAATTTTGATATTGTACTTTTATGATTTCATGTAATTGTGGAATATCAGCTGGTTGCAATAATTTGTCATTTGGCAGGAGTCTGACCTTACCTTTCGACTGGCCAGTGGACTTGTTATTTGGCAGCCAATGTGGGAGCATCGTCAACCCGATGTCCCTGCTTTTTCTGCCCTTATCAGACCCATGCGGAACATTGTTACAGGTTAGATTTTTGTAAATTCACCTTGTTTTAAAAGTCTTCTATAATCTTTGTGGTCTACAGAGATTATAGACGTTTGTGGTCCGGTTTCCCACAACCATGCTGATCTGGACCAGCTGGTTACAGTCTCTTTGTCCACTATGGTGCTACGAAAAAATATTAGAATGTACACATCAAATGTCACTTGTGATCAGGTGACACAATTTGTTTTACATCAAGTATTCAAAAACTGAGTTACCTTGACAACTGACATGTAACCAACCTCTACAAATGTTCCAACAGTACACTTGCTGTTTAATAACTATAGTACGTTTGGTTAGGATCCCATTTAAAACATTAAATTTGTCAAAGGTAAGGATTTAGGATAAAAATTAATACAGCCCCATTTTTGTTATTTTTGGTCAAATTGTTCTTTGTACCTGTAAGTTGCACATTTTCACACATCTGCTGTTTATTTGTTATATTTTCCACAGCAAAGAGGAATTCTCCAGTGAATAACAAGTGTAGTCTTCAAGATATCAGCAACCCCTGCCCAACAGTGAGTATTTAGGCTTGGATTTGCAGCTGCACATTCCCTTGTGGCTCATTTTAGTCCTGGGGTATATTCATTTCCCCTTGTAGCACATTAACATCATTGTGCTGCTTGTCATGTGACTTCCTCTGGCTTTCAGGTGGTATGTGAATCAGCCCTGCCTGATTCCACCTCCCCCTCAGTGACAGGACAGAGCTGTCGTCATGGCAACTCTGTGGATAAGGGAGGATCCTCACAGCAGGCCTTCGAAAAGGGATTTTCAAAGCAGAGGAAGTGAGTGTGTATACATACAGGTGACACACACTGTAGGATTACATCAAGCTATGTTGTAATAAATATTAGCTTCTATAGTATTTAAAGACTGAATCACATATGATATAATCCTCTCAGACAGAATTTATTACAGATATTAAGGTAACTACATGTAGGCTAGGTAAACAGTCTCTAGTTTCTGCCAGTGTCTGGCTCATGGCTCCACATCCATCTGTCACAGTGTTAGTCTGTGTGTGTTCTTAATGCAGTTGCCAAGCAACAATTCTCAGCAACCTTAGTCTGAACTTTCATTCTTTCTTATCATTTTATACAAGAATCTTTCTGTCTCTCTTTTCACTGAAAGCTTCTCAGTTCCGGGTGGTATCTCAGTATCACAGCGAGCGAGATATGCCACTTACTTTGACGTTGCAGTGCTGCGTTGCTTGATGCAGCCTCACTGGACAGAAGAAGGTGTGCACTGGGCCCTCATATTCTACCTGCAGCGGTTGCGTCAAATGCTGCAGGAGAAGCCTGAACAACCCCCCGAGCCCCTTATACCCCCCCTTCCACGACCCCGCAGTAGTTCAATGGTGGCTATTACCCCCTCTTTGGTGAATACTCACAAAACACAGGTAATCCAGCACATTAACCACAAGTAATGATGCACATTCACATTTTTTCAGATGTTTTCAGTAATAGAGAAAACTGAGCAATCTCACGCTGTGTCCGAACCAGATGTTACACAACAAGATTACAGCAACAAACAATATTTCTATCCACACTAAACAGGAAAATGGGGCGTGACACAATCAATCAAAATCACCGCCAGTCAGAATATTGCCCTCTCGCGATGCACCTCACAATGTATGACAGTAAAACCAAGAACACAAACCTTATATGCTTTTTTATGGTTTACTTTGCGGTACCTAAGGAATATATTCTATAATATTACTAAGATTAATAATACATCACCCATTGTCCATGTTAGATGTTTAGAATGTTTTTGTGCAAACAGGGCTACCTGGTGAAATGCCCCAGAGATGTGGTGTTACTCACATTTGTTTATTTAGAACAAAAATATTTTTAAAAATGAAATTCAAATATTAAAGGTGCAATAAATAATTTCTGAGAAATGTTGCAAATCGAAATCACCACCCAAACAAACAATTTTGAGTATTTGCTAGATGTCTGTTCTGTGTGTGTTTAAAAAATACACCACACAGTCCTGCCTGTGTAAACAGAAGAAAAAAAAAGTGGATTGCACCAATCCACACAACAATCTTGTGGCCAAGGAGTATGCATCAGCTGTTAGTCATTGCCTGTGTTGCACAGTGATATCAAAGCATTTCTCTGAAATCTTACTGCTTCTTAATGTTTACAGAAAAATTAAAATTCTGAAGAATGTTTGTAGCACAACTGTTTTGGGGCACCATTAACTTTCCTAGTAGCAAATGTATTATGTAATGTACTATGAAGTACCCCAAAACTGTTTCGATACAAAAAATTTTCAAAATATATTCTTTTGCGTTTAGCAGAAAAAGTAAATTTATACAGGTTTGGAACAACTTGAGGGTGACAAGTTGTTTTCATGACAGAATTTTCATTTTTTGTTGAACTATCACTAAAGGAACTAAGGAACTTTGGACTTTGGTTTGTTTTGTTCTCTTTTGTTGTGGCATTTCTCTTACATTGTTTAATTTCCTCTTATTTTTCTAAGGATATGACTCTGAAATGTAATGAGGAAGGCAGGTCTTTGAGTTCAGAGACTTTCTCCAAAGTGTCAGTTACCAACCTCAGGAGACAAGCAGTCCCTGACCTCTCAAATGAGATGGGCATGAACATTTTCAAAAAGGTTTGGATAAAACATTTATGACTAGAGTACAGTAAAAAAAGTTTTACATGTTTTACAAATGTTTTAGATTTCTGAATAACCCCAGAGAACATCAATTACAATTTGTTATCATCAACTTTCCCTGTGTATTGTGGTGTGTTTTTGAGCGAAGTTTGAAAACTATAAAAAATATAGGACGGGATGGGAAGGATGGACAAATGTGGGTGTTCTGTTCCAAAGTGGAGGCAGATCTACAATAAGGCATTAGAAATTATGGTTATACAAGTTTGGCTAATAAGCTAAGCAATCTACTTTACCTTTGGACACAAGGTGTGTTGAGGTTTCCGCAGTTGCTGCTATGCATCATTCTAAGTTTTTATTTGTTTATATATAGACAGGTGCTTAACTGCTACATGACCCTATTTATCTAAAGAGAAGTGTTGTTTTAGCCAGAAAGCAAGTTAATACAATTTGATTAGCAATTACAAGGTCAAAAAATTCACAAATGTGAATTAATCACTCACAATAAAGCCATAAACATGCATTAAGAAAGTAAATACAGGCTTTATTTCATTTTGACATCTTCTAAATTAATATTTATTTTCTAGAAACATTACTTATGTATGTTTCTTCAAAGTTTCATTTTGCCTTCAACCTTTTGGCCCTTACAATTACGTTGTTTGGTCTAGTTTAAAAACCGTAGAGAAGATCGGGAGAGAAAAGGCTCCATCCCGTTACACCATACTGGAAAGAAACGCCAGAGGCGAATGGGCGTACCCTTCCTTATGCATGAGGACCACCTGGACGTCTCACCTACACGTAGCACGTTCTCCTTTGGAAGCTTTTCTGGACTGGGAGATGACCGCCGCACACTGGACCGTGGGGGCTGGCCTTCCACCATAATGGGTATGCCTCAGGATATAATTTAGCACTGTATACTGTTAATCAAATACAAATCTAGCACTGTATACTTTAATCACCTGTGTTGTAAATATAAGCTGGTATTTTTGGTCAAATACATTTTATATCACTGACACGGATCATATGTTCAGATTTGTTTTGTCAATGCCACTTTTTTCAAACATACTTTCAAAAAAACAATGTAACAAAAATGTATAGTTTAAATTATTGTCATGAGGGTGTTTTGCGTTGCAGGGAAGCTAACACGCCGTGGAAGCTCAGATACCACAGGAGATGTGGACAGTCTTGGAGCGAAACATTTTCACTCGCACCACAACTTGCCTGAACACTCCAACAGCCATAGTGAAAATACTATCAAAGAGGGTGGTAAGCAAATCAAGTGAACTCTCAATCTCACAATTCTAAAAACAGTTCAGCTGATTCATAAAATACAATGCTAAAAATCGTAAGCCTGTTTTAGTGATGTGGACTGATAAACTTTTTTCTTTCCATCCACATATCTCCCACCCTCAGTCCGTTCCCAGATCTCCACCATCACCATGGCTACATTTAACACAACTGTGGCTTCCTTCAATGTAGGCTACACTGATTTCTTCACGGAGCACATTAAGAAACTGTGTAATCCCATTCCCATCCCTGACATCCCGTGTGAACCGCTGGCCTGCTCCAACCTTCCACGAAGTTTGACAGACTCCTGCATCAACTACTCATCCTTGGAGGAACGAGACACCATTGATGGCACTAACAACTTCATTCTGAAGAATGGAATGCTGGACCTCACGGTAAGGGGTGGAGCCTAAAGTAGATACACTAGGATTGGCTATTCTCATGGTGTGACAGACTTCCATGTAAATTCTCTCTGTTATAATTGAGGGACTGAGAAACAGAGACTGAGAAAAAGCACAATTTTTGGCAGTCCATCATTCCAGCTGTTATTAAAATAGAAACTGGAATAACATTATGATTTGGTAAGATTATAGTATCTATCCTACTTTCTCCCAATTGCTTCATCATGATTGGTTTCTAGACACTGAAAAGATTTCATTGATAGATTATTTATGTGAGGCCTTTGAAGGGGGTTGTACATGAATTTGCTAAAAAATTAAGTTTAATTTAACAAAATATTTACTCAAAATGTGACAGAAAAATGTAAACCTTTTGCTTTTATAGCTTTTTAAAAAAGCCGTTGTTGCATGTCGGTTTGTTTTTGTTGTAACATGATGACAGTTACCAACAATGTAAACTGTTGTTGGTCGTTTTGCATGTCTGTTACACAATTCCTTAACATCTAAGGCTGCGTTTACACTGTCACAAAATCAAATCTCACAAAAATCAAATAAGTGGTGCATGTCATCTTTATACTTGTTGTTTGGGGCAGAGACTCGTGTAAATTCCACTTGCCAATTCCAAATGGCGCTTA
Source organism: Chromobotia macracanthus (assembly GCA_036877525.1). Classification (NCBI taxonomy): domain Eukaryota; kingdom Metazoa; phylum Chordata; class Actinopteri; order Cypriniformes; family Botiidae; genus Chromobotia; species Chromobotia macracanthus. Next base: position 5,794,214 of record JAZGTH010000001.1, on the reverse strand, counting down.
TTTTTAAAGGCCAATCTTCACTGGCCTTTTCTGATAGTAAGCAGAGTGTTTGGTCTCCCAAGGTCAAACCCCTAGTTTCACTACATAGACACAAAATTGAATGAGTAACAAAAAGGGAAGTAGTTTCAGATTTTAGGTCATCTCGATGCCGCAGAATTTATTTTTGCTACATTTAAACACACAAATTAAATAGATCTGTCATGGGGTTAAGTTTTTGAGTAGTAATGCTTTTTGTATTTTTACAGGCTATCCTACGGGCCCTGTATTCCGTCCTGACTCATGACATCAGTTCACGGATTTGTGATGTGGCCCTTAACCTCATCGAATGCCTTCTGCAGCTTGGTGTGGTGCCTAGCGTGGTTAAGAAAAGCACCAAACCAGAGGATAAGGAGGCAGAGCATCCAAAAGAGGGAGCCAGTCAGAGTATGGGTGGAGCTCAAGGGGAGGCAGTTGGAGGCACAGGAACAGCACCTAGTGGAGGTGGCGGAGGTGATGGAGGTGGGGGAGGTGGTGAGAGTCATGGAGAAAGTAGAGATGATATAAAGAACAGCAAGGACGACAAGGTAAGCTGATGATTTTGACTAAGAAAATGGCAAGAGTTATTTATGCATTAGATAAAGCATTTTCACACCAAATGAAAATGCAAGCTGTTTACCCTGAATGGGCTAAACATAACTACTAGCATGAGTATGGGATGGGTTCTGTTTGTCCAGCCATTGGCTGTGGGTTGCCAGTGACAAAGACGTTACACACTTCACACTTTAATGTTTTTATTTAAAGCTGCAATCAGTAACTTTTGCCTCTCTTTCACCATCTCTGCTTGAAAATAAAATTAAACACAGTTTAAATTCATTTAAATGCAGCTGCTATAAGAACAAACTACAAGCGCTTCACCATTCTCGGCACACATGCGATACGGTAGCCGGGTCTTCTTTTTGTTTACTGATATGACTTACTGTTGCAAATTAGGGTAAGGTAAAGTGAACGCTGATCTGTTATGTACTACTCAATAACTGACTTTTGTGTATTGAACTAAAAGGTATAGATAGCAGCTTTAAGGTTATTTAAAGGGGGTATATTCTCATTCTGCATGCTAAATTTGTTATTTTTGACTCATCTACAGGAAGGAGACACTCTTCTCAGCACTCACAGACTGGCTCTTACTATGCTAATTAAGATAGTAAAATCACTTGGTTGTGCGTACGGCTGTGGTGAAGGGCACCGCGGGCTCTCTGGAGACCGTCTGCGTATGCAGGTCAATATAACAGTACAGTTAAAGCATCATTGGCAATAGAGATTAAGCACTCAGCACTGATCCTGTCACGCTAATGCTGATTTGCTGTCATATGTATATATATATATATATATATATATATATATATATATATATATATATATATATATATTTCACATATGACCATCATTGGAAGTTGACCAAATGCTCTGTCCCATTTTTAGGCTCAGAACTGTTTGACTGCTCTGTACAAACTGGATAAAGTGCAGTTTCGGCAAACCATGAAAGAATACGTTAACAAGGACTCGCTCAACAACATTGTGGATTTCCTGCACGCTCTGCTCGGCTTCTGCATGGAGCCAATCACTGACAGTAAGAGGGCTGCACTTCCTAAGTGCACGTCTTCAACATGCCCAGGCACATTAAACAACTTGATCCCTTTTCTCAAATCTCCAGAGATACACCAAGAACCATATTTTCTTGCTTGAGAAACAGTGATATATTGTTCCTTTATTAAAATAGATACACTTTGTAATTAATTATTTAAAAGAATAGAATTAAATGAAATTATTCATTTTACATGAAAATTTTGAAGTTAATTTAATTCAGATTTAATTTTGAACTAATTTTGAATTAACATTTTGAAATACAAATACTACAAAGAACTGAATGTCATTGTAGGATTCATTAACTCTGATTAACTAAATTGAGAGCACTGATTAAGGTTCTGAATGCTGTTTTACCTCTGTTCTCATTTTCACATCTTGTCTTTACATTTTTACCTGTCATTTCTGTACTCACTCCCTGGCCTCTTCTGTCTGCCTGTAGTATTTCTTTCTGTCAAACTCCATTGTTTGTATCCCAAACCTCTATTACTTCATCACTCATCATTTAGCAGACTTGCCAAATATCATATTGACAGTGTCAATCCTTATTGTTTGTATTTTCAATTTTATGGAATCAAACTAAACAGCAGTATAAGCTGACTTATGATTGGTTTCTGGCAAGTTAGTGAACATGAGTGAATGGTATGGAAATGATATCCCTGAGTTTTGTATGAATTGTTCTTTTTTTACATTTGTGAGTGTGGATGTGTTTTGGAATGGGTTGGTGTTTCCTGACTTAGAAGTACATGTCTGTGCTGGCCTGACACCAATGTTGCCCACCATGTTTTCTCTTGCAGAATACGGCAGTGCAGGTGAAAGGTCCAGGAGGGCGAATAAAAGAAACATCGGTAGATACACTATATCTAAATTTACTGCCCAAACTAGGCATTACACCCATTCCTGCAACCCCACAGTGTCCGGGGTGATGTTTTCACCCGTAGTAGAACTCAACAGTGTTCAGACCTTACCGACTGAAAAAATCCCAAACCGGGCTTTATAGATGCAGCTAACAAAATTCCACATTACTGTAAAATCAGAGCATGACCTGATTGGTAGGTCTATACGTATCTCACAGGCCACTGCCACTTGCATGTATGCAAACCTTCAACACTCATAATCCCTTTTTAGGTTTTCCTATCATATGTGCTATTGATTTCCCCCCTTTCATCTCGTAAACATCAAAGCTTCCTTTTTCATTTATTGTCGGCCACTTATGGCTTTGCCTCAGTGATTTTACCCAGCCACAGCATTCGAAACACAATGTTCTATCTGAGACAACTTGTTTGTGTGTGCAGACAAGGCTGGCTTTGGGAACAACTTCACTACGGGAGGGGATAAGTCTCTGGCCCAAAGTATGGAGACAGTGGTGGTGGGCTGTATGTTCAAGTCTCTGATCACCAGATGTGCCTCCACTACACATGAACTTCACAGCTCTGAGAACCTGGTAAGACGGCTCGGCTTGCCAGACACTTTGGACTGGATTCACATTTGTTCATAGTACTCCTGATTGTGCATCAAGTGTTTGTGTGTGTCAGTGGTGGAAAGAGAACTGAAAATCATTACCTGAGTGAAGTTATTGGTGTACATAACTCATTCATTTGATAAATACTGAGAAATACTATCACTCAAGTAAGAATAAGTAGATGGCTTGAAAAACTACTCAAGCAATTACTTGTAAAATACAGATTGCTAATTAGGATGTCTACAATGAACAAAACTTAACTGAGAACAAACTAAATATTCTAATATACTTACTTAAATTTTGAATTCACAATCGTATTAAAAGACTGCCATATAGTATTCCTGGCATTTTTAATAGGCACTCTTAAACAAGGTTAACACTGGTTTTGTGAATCAGTAGCCTATTTTAATGTTGTGGTTGTCTCAATGTGTCAAAGGCCAGAAACATGCACAAAATCAAGTTATCTTAACTCTAGTATACCCTCCTTAATCTTTCCTTTGTTTTAATAATCCGTGAAAAAGTCCTGTTTCTCGTCTCTTCTTGATGATTGGTGCTTTAGACAGGTTTAGCTTATTCATTGTTCGATTCCAACAAATCATACATCTCCAGCACAATTCATACAATGGAGAATGTGAAAATAAAAATAAAATGAATTATAGAAAATATTAAAAGGAAAAAAAATAACTCATTAGTGTAAATATTTTCATTGTGACTCATTTTGCCAGCATGGGTCACATATTTTTGTTTTCTCTTTTCCATGTTGTTCTTGGAAAGTGTTCCCAGAACTTAATGTTCACATTCACACTATGACTTTCTTCTATCTAAACACACATAATTCAGGGTCTGTATTGCGACATACGTCAGCTGGTTCAGTTTATCAAGGAGTCTCATGGAAATGTTTTCCGGCGTGTGGCGCTCAGTGCCCTCTTGGACAGTGCTGAAAAACTCAATGCCACTAAAAAGCCAGAAGACAAGGACGAGACCAAGTCGACTGCAGGAAAAAAGTACACACATTTACTCATGTTTACAAAAAAGTCAGCATGTAGGGATAGTTCACCCAGAAGTGAAAACTCTGTTCACTCATTTTGTCAATATCTTCAAAAGGTTTTCTTTCAAGGATATGGTTTTGGAACAGCATGATCAGTAAACAATTAGGGTAAACAGTGTCAGAATTTTAACTTTTGAGATGAACTACCCATTTAAATAGATTTTTTAAGACAGTCTACTTGCTAATTGCATATAAACCAGATATATTTATGAATTATTTGTGTATGTGTCTGTATCTGTGTATCAGTGACGAGCAGATCCCAGGTGCGCTTTTAGTAAGAAAAGATTTTTGGAGAAAAATGTTCAAGTCTCAGAGTGCTGCCAGTGATACCAGTAGCCAGTCAGAACAGGACACATCAGAGTGCACTACTGCTCACTCTGGTACCACCACAGACCGACGTTCAAGATCTCGCTCAAGACGGATCTCACTGCGCAAGAAGCTTAAACTGCCCATAGGTATGTTTATGTGAAAATTTCAAACATATTATGAAAAAACATTTAAGAAAACCCCTTGTTTATGTAGGTCTGTATCTCACTTTTGGGAAGTGTTACAATGAATTTATAGGAACATTGCATTGTTTATTGACCTCACATGCAATAAGTTCTGAAACAGCTTTTTAAACCAACCATACTTCATTGTTTCAAAAGAACATCAAAGAACTTGTATCAAAGAACTCTTTTTTCTCTCAGAACTTCATTTTTGCATTGTTTTCAGTATTACAAAAGGATATTGCACAGATAATGTATACTAAGTTTGTCATAAAACTGCTTGAATTTTTAATGACAATATTTTTGAAATCTTAATTACATTATATTGTAACATTAATTTCTCATTTTAAACTCAAAACCTTTTTCTGATGTCAGGACTGTTCTTTTCTTTTAAAAAAGTTGAGCAAGATTTAAACTCATGGCCTTTAACAAAAAAACACCACATTAGCTCATGGTGAGGTAGGTTTTTAAAATTCTAGAATCATCAATGGCTGTAGTTTCTCTTTACATTTTTAAATTTAACCACATAACCATAAACCATATGCCAGATATGCATAGATTGCTCAGATTGATACAGATTTGCCTTCTGTTAACTAAAAAATGAAAAAGTTTGAGATTGTGTTAATAAACAGAGAAGTACTTTTCAGAAAAAGGATGGAAACTCTCTTGTACAATTTCATGTGCATATTTTTATTATAAGTAGTGTGCTAGTACTGGTTCATATGAGAGTATGTGGAGTAATTAAAACAAGTGTCAAAAATAAAATCAAGTGTCAAATCAATAAATCGTACTTGCAGCCGATATGGTGAATTTACAACTCTTTTTGGCTCATTGATGTGTTGGGAATATAAATGCTACTAAATGTCATTCACATCTCTGTTTCTTCCTTTCTGTCACCAGCATGCCATAGGAAATCTCACCATCCATTCACTCTCTTGATGTTACGTATGTGTGTGTGTTTTGTACTTTACTTGTGTAACCCCTGATCTTCCAGTGTCATTAAGCTTTAATTTAACATTACATGCATTCAAATATATGTCCCATATTTTGTTCTTTTGAGGCTTTTGTGTGTTTGCTATGAGAGTATTCACATTGTTTGTCTGTGCTTGTGTATATCCTGTATTAGCCAAGACACCAGCATGAAGTCTTCTCTTCTGCATTTCCATCACTTTTGGCTTTTTTGCAGTTTCATTTTAAAAGGTATCCGAGTGCAAACCTGAACTGGTCTCAGAGATGCCAGATTGGCAAATTAAAAGTTTTCTCATGTAACCATTTAATCTGTGGTGCAGGTAACTGGCTGAAACGCTCGTCTCTTTCTGGCCTGGCTGATGGGGTGGAGGACCTGCTGGACATCAGCTCTGTGGACAGACTGTCTTTCATCAGACAGAGCTCAAAGGTGATGCCTAGTCTTAGTGTTTACTTTGTTAAATCTTTGACTGTGGCAAACAGTCTGGTGTTTTGGCCTAAACTGTCCAAGAACCACCCACCTTGCCAAAATGGATGATCTAACCAATGAAAGGAGATCAATTACAGTTTGTTTTTACAGTATATGTAGTTTAGGCATGGGTTTAGAAAAGATGAATTAGACAACAATAATAGACAGATGTAAAAAATAAATGATTGTACAAAACACAATGCCTTTACTTGCCAATCACATTAGTGCTTATTAGATTAAGAAAGTAATTTCCAGGTTCGTCTACATTTTTGGGTTCAATGGGGACAGAATTCTAGGGGGTAAAATACACTGTACACATAGCTTTGTTAGAGGATGACACTAGCAACGCAACAGTCATGGGTTCATTAAATGAAGAATGAAGTAATAAAATGTATACCTCACGGTACAAATTCACTGTAAGTTTCTTTGGATAAAAGCATCTGGAAAATATATAACTATCCTCGGCATCATCATCGGCAGGAGGGCTTTTCTGAGCTGTGTTATTTTTAATCTCAGGTCAAGTTTACCAGTGCCGTTAAACTGTCAGAGGGTAGTGCCATTGAGTATGGGCGAGAGGAAGAGGAGAATTTCTTCAAGCGGCTTGGTAAATGGAGGTCTGGGCGGAGGAACCCATCCAAGCTTCACCACACAGAGGAGAAAGATGGTAGAACCACTGGGTGTCCTTCCACACCCCCTGACCACAATACACTCTGTGTGTTTATGTGTGTGCCCGTCTGTGACGTGTCCTGTGCTTCTGGTACGCTCACTGTCCTCTACCATCTTCCATGCCAGCTCTGTGTGTTTGTCTATCTCTGTGAGACGTTTCCACTGGAAGAGGGACTGTGGTTCTTTGACCTATGACCTGGCACCCTGACCCACCACAGCTGTATCAGTTGTGGTGAACCTTCAGCTCTCTAAGTTAAAAGTTCCAAATGTGAACTCTTTAGATATTTGTGGAAATTCAGATTACAGAATATGCTTTTATTTACTGTTGCTTTAAATGTGTATGCATTGAACTTCATTAAAAGTAGCTTCAAAAAGTTCAAAATAAGTAACGCTTTGATATGTGATAGATGTTTTATTATGGTTTTTTTTGTTTGTTTTTACAAAAAACAGATTTGCATGTTCATTCAGTATCACCATATACATATCTCACCAGCTAGTTGTTCAAACAAAGCTATCTAGCTGTCACACTGTGGTATTAGTCTTTCATTATACTTCTCTCACATTATTCTATACCCCCACCCCATCCAACCAGGTTGCCATGGATTCCAGGAACGCTTGGCTGCCAGTAAAGAGGCCATGAAGAATAAGAACGTAGTGAATCTAGGTGCAATCCGACAGGGAATGAAGAGGTTTCAGTTCCTGTTGAACTGCTGTGAGCCTGGAACAATACCAGATGCTTCAATTTTAGCTGCAGCACTGGACCTGGTTAGCAATGTTTCTTTTGATTATATGAAAATAGGTTACATGACTACAAGAGAGATAAAATTATGGCAAAAAAATGGTTTGAGACCCTTTTGATATGGAAGTTAATACGGAATAAAAATGTCAAATGTATAATTTCATTAAAACAAACTTAATAAACTTATTTTAACACCTACATTTTTATTCAATAAATGTCTTAACCAGGAAGCCCCTGTGGTGGCAAGGGCCTCACTTTTTCTGGAGTGTGCTCGTTTCGTGCATCGTTGTAACCGTGGTAACTGGCCAGAGTGGATGAAAGGTCACCACGTGAACATAACCAAGAGAGGGTTGTCCAGAGGGCGATCACCTGTAGCAGGAAACAAAAGGAACACCAAGCTCCAGTGGAATGCCGCCAAGCATTTTTACCAGTGGGGAGATGTAAGTCACATTACGCATTACACATAGATTCTGTCTTCCCTGCACTGGAAAACCTTCTTAAGAACATTTTTTGGTATTTGTCTGTGTCTGATGTATGTATCGTTCTAAAGGCAATAGGCACTCGTCTGAGTGAAATATGCCACTCTGACAGTGAGAGTCCAGCCAACATCTTGGGTTTTATCTATGATGAAGAAAGCAAGAGGCGAGCAAGAAAGGAGGATGAGGAAGAAGATTTTCTGGATGACAGTAAGAGTGAAAATGACATCATGTATTTCCACCCAGTGGGTAGGTTTAAGCTACAAGAAGCATCAGTCAAAGGTCAGGCTATACAAAGCTAGCATTTTTCAATTCTTTCCACAGACACTGTGAACCCCACAAAATGTGGCTGTCCCTTTGCCCTGAAGATGTCTGCTTGTCAACTGCTTTTAGAGATTACTACTTTCCTGCGAGAGACCTTTCCGTGTCTCCCGAAACCTCGAACTGATCCGCTAGTGGTCAGTGTTAGAACTGCCTCTTTCACAGCTGACTAAAGGTAGGGTAGGCAATTTTGGGGAGGCTAGCAATAGAAAGCTAGCTCTGAAGGCTTAAAATACAATCCTCCCTTTGGAGCACTCTCCAAAGCCATGCCTCCCCCAAAAAACATGAAACACATTTGAATTGAATACTATGATTGGGCATTTTATGGCCTTTTACAGAAGATTTATGTATATATAGACCACGTAATGATTGCTATCAGGATGTGAAGAGACTTTCAACCAGAATAACAAAAAACGTCCTGAACAAATTGCCAACCCTGCCTTTAATTAAAGTTGAATGTGTGTTTGTATGAGTGTACATGGCTGATGTAAACACTTTATATTAAACACTTTATATTGTACATCACACAATGTAAAAGCATCATTATAACAGGCTTGTCTTTTGGCTTCTGTAGGATTTAGAGAGCTGTCGTTTGCGTCTGGATCCTGAGCTGGGCCGCCACCGCTATGAGAGGAAGATCAGCTTTGCGGGAATCCTGGATGATGAAGATGGTCATGATTCTCTAAACAGCAGTAGCCACACTCTGAAGTCTGACACTGGTTGTGAGGATAAGAAGTCATCTCAAGAGCCTTTGGGTAAAAGTGAAACGAAATAATCGCCTTTATGTGCATGGTTGTTCAAGGCTGAGGTCAGATTTATTACTTGTTTCTTCTTATTCCATTTCTTCTCTTTTTCTCTCCTCTTATATCTTCTAATCAGCTCCAATTAGGAAGATCCGTATTGGTGGTTCTCGGCTGCTACAGATTAAAGGAGCAAGGAGTTTCCGTGTAAAGAAAGGAGGCTCTTTGTCATCCATTCGACGTGCCGGGAGTCTGAAAAGCACTAAGATGTCAAGACAAGACTCTGAATCTGAAAATGATGTAGAGTCAGAACGGCTGCTCTCTCAGAGCAGAGACACTGTCACTGATATAGGTCAGATGAGCCTTCTTGAACTCTAGATTTATTTATTTTAGCTCCTCTTATACCTCTAACATATTTGAGGGCTTTTTTGTGATATGCATTATGAAAAGAATAGTTCCAGTCCTGTATACTGATTGCTTAATGAATGTGTTCATTATTTCAGTAACTAGATTTTATTAAGCATTTGTGTTCTTAATATTGTTATGTGGTAACCATTTTATAACATTTTATAAGACACTGAAGGCTGTGCCATATTGGGAATTTTGCAGTATAGCTAGAACCTTTTAAATGCTTAGTCACTTGCTGAAGTAGCAATTTTTTTTATGTGTTTAGGGAGCCCTTGGAGTGCTAGCGAGCCAAGCATTGAACCTGAGGGTCCTGGTAGCACAGGGGGTGTTGAGGACAACTACCATCGCAACATGTCATGGCTGCATGTAGGTAACAGCTCTCTGACTTTGCCCTGTCTGAATTAAATCTGTGCATTTTTAACATTTTCTACTTTTTCAACTTCCAGATCATGATTCTGCTGTGTAACCAGCAGAGTTTTATCTGCACTCATGTGGATTTCTGCCACCCCAGATGCTATCAGCACCACAGCCGTTCCTGTGCTCGGCTTGTCCGCGCTATCAAACTTCTATATGGTGAGACGGTGGACAGCCTGAAAGAGAGCAGCACTACCAACAGCGTCAGCGGCCGTGCTAAGAAGAGCAAAATGGTGCTTACGTAATATTCAATGTTTCTGTGGTGTTTTGAGCTTGGTCTTCAACAGGGTCCAGGGCCCCAACAAGGGTGCTTGACCAGTTATTGTCTTTAGGAACCTAAGAACCCAGTGACAACTTTTCTGAATACCACCTAGCTGAAATAGTGCTTATAAATATTTTTTTCTCACATTTAGTGTTCAGACAAATCCTGCCTTCGGACCCCGGCCATGAAAAGACGGCCCACTTACAGTAATGCTGAGGGGAAAAAAGACACTGGCATGCTGAAGTACATCCGCAACCAGGTGAGTGTAATCTCACAGGAAATTGGCAACAAGTTGAAATTTTCTTTTTGCTGAAATGGGTCTATGCTTTGATATGTGCAAACAATATTTGAAAAATAATTTATTGTAATTATATTAATAATACTATTAATCCTAATCCTAATACTATTGAGAACAAGACTGCATTTTGTCCTTAGTCTTTCACTAATGTAGTAGCTCACTATCCAGAGATCAAAATGATTGACATCATGTAAAAATGCTTTGTGGTGCTTGTCTGTAATTTGTTTCAGCAGGTCGATTTTTGGGACACAGTAATACAGAAACAACATGCCAATTTCATTTACATATATGCAAGTGGCAGATGCTTTTATCCAAAGCCACAAGTACATTCAAGTTACACATTTTTCAGATGATTTTCTCAGCTTCCTTGGAATCAAACCCATGACTTTTTGTTCTGCTAATGCAATGCTCTACCAACTGAGCTACAGGATCTACAACTCAGCAGTTTCCATAGATGACAGTGTCTAGGTCACTGTCCAGTACAAAATTTGCACATCTTGTTTCAAATCAAACTGGATTGTACATGTTCTTGATGTTGTTACATTTAATGTACATTTTACTTAATAACATTAAATAACATTGATTTATTACACTGTGACTTAATCAGACCCTACGGTATAAAGCAATAAGTAATAAAAGTTTCTTCATCGTTAATCCAATAAGTTTTTACTCCTGACAGGTTTGTCTGTCCCAATCATAGATAAGGAGAAAATACCTCAATGTCCACATGCTAAAGCTTCAAACTGTTAGAAATCTGTATCTGTTAGAAACCTAAATTGAGTTTTTAGTACATGCAGTACATGCAGTGCATCGTGAGAAATAGCATGCAAAAAGAGAAACTCAACACCGCGTTTTCTGGATGTGGTTTGGGGTATTATCACACAATAACATTTTTACATTTAATACTGACAGACTGGAATTTTGTTGTCTTTGAACATGGTCTAACAAAAACATAAAGAGCAAGACTGAATGTTAGTTATGTTAGGTCTGCTATTTCTTATTTCATTAGGTGATGAGCCTGTCTCCAGCTCCTCTCTCCTTGCTCATAAAAGCAGCCCCTATCCTGACTGAGGACATGTATGGAGACATCCTGCCTGCAGCCTGGGAACTGCTACTGAGTGTGGATGAGCATATGGCTGCAGCTGCAGGTTTGTCAGGGTCACTTTTATCTGCATGTCTGGGGAGTCTTGTCAATGAGTCATTAATTAGTTTGGCCTTTGGAATGTATTTCATTATTTCAGATATGTCACACATTTTACCACCAGTTTGTGAAACATATTTCATATTATAATGCTATTATGGCTGTTCCAAACAGTAGGCAATTAAATTATGCTGCCTTATAAGACAACTTCTTTTGGCTAAATTTGGCTAAATTGTTAAGGCAGCCACACATGCATGCTTCACAGTAAGGCAATCCCAGAATGCATTGCAACAAGTTTAAAAGTAAGTTTGTTATATTAGAAATTGTAGAAAGTACAATTTTAAACTTGTCAGTTTAACTTTTACATTAGTTCACTCTCTGTACAAACAATTATCACCATCATGCTAACACAAATGTTCACATGCAAACAGCCGCCATGTTCCTGCTATGTGCCGTGAAGGTTCCGGATGGAGTGACCGAGATGATGATAGCTGAGTTTCAGCATCAGGAAGCAGGACAGAGGATAAACTCCATCCTAAAATTTTACACCGTCTGGAGGTTTCGGTACCAGGTGTGGCCACGCATGGAGGAGGGAGCTCAGCAGATCTTTAAGGTATTACTGAAACATTTGAATGATGTACCACATATACACCGGACACAGGCATCGTGTTGAGATGTATCAAAAGCAAATTGCTAGCATTGTAATTAATGAAGCTGTCTAAACTAGAAGCATCTATTGCCCAACATTGCAATATGCCTTCATTTGAATGAAACCCCAAGTTATTTTTAACATGCTGCAGTGGTACTCTAGCCACTTTGATTGGTTTGTAAAATAAAAAGATTTTTACTTGCAAGTATCTTATGTGTGTGAATTTTAGGCCTTAAATTTTATTTTATTATATTTTATTATATATTTAAATTTTATATTTTTATTATATTATAAATATTCTAATAAATATTCTAAGAGCATTCTAAGAGCTTTCAATGCTTTCAGTGTAGACAAATTTAAGCTGCTGCAGTGCTTGGTGTGGACAGAGTAAAAATTGTACTGCAGTCTGCTTGTTTACTTTTCATTTCTATAAATGTTTTCATTTGTTGTTATTTTGTTACAAATCTCACTTTCTATTTCTTTTTGTGCTTGTTCTTTGATAGATTCCTCCACCCAGCATTAATTTCACCCTGCCCTCTCCTATCCTTGGCATGCCATGTGTGCCCATCTTTGACCCTCCGTGGGTTCCTGTTAATGCTGGCAGTGTTCCTGATGCAATCAGTGAAGATCAATCTGTGAGTCTATTCCCAGTGCACAAACTGTCACCACGTAAGGTAAAATAGTCATGCTAACTTTAAAAACAAAAAAGCCAAAAGAGATATTGGTTACACTTTCTATGAAGACTATATTAATAGTCTATTTTGACGTTTTTTAAGCATTACAATGCATCATAAGACAAAAGACTTAAAATATGTTTGATATTCTTATCAATATGTATAATGTCTAAGTTACACATGTAACCTCCTTCCCTGATGGAGGGAACGAAATGTTGTGCTGATGTAGTGACACTAGGGATTCGACTTTGGGAGACCAATCACTCTGCTTTTTATTAGAAATTTGGCCAATAAGAATTGTCAAGCTGGATTTACATGCCTGTCTTCACCCTGGATATCCGGGTATAAAAGGGAGATGGCATGCACCACTCATGAGGAGTAGGCGTACCCAGCTCTCAGCGGCAGTTCAGCATTGTGGCAGAGAGAACACAATGTCTTGTTCCCTCCATCAAGGTTGTATTGATGTAGTGACAATAGGGGCCCCTATACTAAGTGGCACAATGGCTGAACCGTGTTAATTAATGAATTAATGTACTTAAAAGGCATGAAGCTAAACGTACCAAAGGGACGAAATACAAGCTTTTAGAAAGTAACTGCAGAACAAATTTCCTCGTCAAATGCATTGAGATAGTGAACTTCTCCTCAAGAGGAGAAGACACTGCGGAGACCACAACCTAACTAAGGGGAGGTTATATGTGGAAATAGATGAACTTCAGGGGAAGTACCACATCAAATTACACCTACAAGTGAGGGACTACTAGTGGGAGAACCATCACAGATTATAGGCTATGATGGACAGTTCCTTCTACGGGAAAACACAGGTTTACATACAGGGAAACCATACTGTGGAAAGATACCCATATGGGATTCCCAAAGGGAATTACTACATATGACATATGCATCTGGCAGCAAGCTAACTAATCGGGTAGCCAGAAATGGCAGATCCAGTTGCTGAGCCCCTCTTCTGAGCTCTATGCCAAAATAAAACAAATGTCCAGGGTTCACGCAAAAGAACTCACAGGGGTAAAAGAACAGTTATTATCACCTCTAGGGGAAAGGTGCTATTGCAGGCTTGACAGGTGCTATTGCAGGCTTGACACCCTGTGTGTACTTCAGGATGCTTGTCTGGAATACAGCACAGTAGAAGAAACCAAATCTATCCTGAAGTTATAAAACCTTGCAAAAGTATTGGGGGTCGAGATAGCTTTCCTCTTCTGCTAAATTCTAAAGCAGACAAACAGCTGCTAAGATGTTCAAAACTCCTCCGTGCAGTCCAGGCAAATGTGCAAAGCACGTACTGGACACAGCAGGGAGAAGGCTGGGACCTTCTTCGTATTTGGGAGGGCCTGCAGATTCACCTCTTGGTCCCTGAAGGGAGCCGTGCGAACCTTGGACACGTTGCCTGGACACAGCCTCAGATTAATGTGAGAATATCCTGGTCTGAACTTAAGGCACTCGTTAGACACAGACCTGCACGTCCCCAACCCTTTAAACAAAAGGAGGGTCATATTCTGAGAGAGGGCACTAAGCTTGACTGACTTCAAAGGCTTAAAGGGACAACTCCTAAGGGCCATAAGGACCAATGAGAAATCCCAAGAGGGCATTAGGTGCGTCCTTGGAGGATTCAACCTCCTGGCACCTCTGAAAAATCTGATTATCAGATTATGCTTTCCTAAGGATTTCCCATCCAGCCCAATATGATGTGTTGCAATAGCACCCATGTACATCTTCAGGGTGGAGGAGGACAATTGTCTCTACAAGCTCTTTTGTAGGAAAGTCAGCACCGATCCAGTGGCTCATGTCTGCTAATGTTCCCCACGGGAAGAACACCAGTCCATGAAAAGACGAAACTTAAAGGTGTAGAGCTGCCTGGTGGAGGGGCTCTAGCCTGAGTGAGGGTGTCAGAACATACCAAAGTGCCCAGTGGGTTAATTCCCAAGAGCTGATTCACTCTGAACCAGTTCCATATGAGTTGGACCATGTGCTGGTGGAGTCACCACTCCCCACAGAGCATGACCTGTCACAAGAGTGCATCCCCTGCGCTATTGAGGTCCTAAGGGCTAAAAGGATGTATTAGGCACATCCTTGGAGGATTCAGTCTCCTAGCGCCTCTGAGGAATCTGATTATCCAAAGATGTGGCCTCGGGAGCAAAAACATGCCACCATGAAGACTTGCTTCTCCTCCTCCCTGACCTTGCACAGTGTCTGTGTAGTCAGGCTCACTGGGGGAAGTGATTGAGGCAATTCAGCATTGATTGGACACTCTCCTTTGCAAGGCATGCTGTCATAGTCCAATTCTATCCCAAGAAAAGGGATGCTTTGCACTGGGGAGTGCTTGTTCTTTTCCCAAGTGATCCGAAACCCCAACCGTCTAGGTGGTTGAGAACCAAGTCTGTGCATGCACACAACTGCCCTTGCGAGTCGGGAATGCTTATGCCTCTCTCCCTCAAGGGGCAGAGAGCAGCCTCTGGACTTTGGTAAAGACACGGGGGAACAGGGAAAAACTGAAGAGTAGTTCCTTTCTGTCTGGTATAACCAGTGGGGGATGAAGTGAATGCTGGGAAAGGACATTTTAACCTCATAGTCCCTGTAATTGGTATTAGCAAGAACTTACAAGCATTTAATAATAATTTATGTCTCAGTGTGACTGTTTCTCAAGTGTTATGTTTTCATTATGTTTGCACCACATACTGTGTTGCAAAAGGCCCTTCTTGTACATCAGACTAAATTTGACTTTAGACTACTGACCACTGCAGACTAAAATAGTATTTAGAATACTAAACATAATTCGATAGCTATAGTTTACCCAAACATGAAAATTCTGTCATAATTTACTTCTTCAACCATCATGTTGTTTCCAACCACTATCACTTGCTTTCTTACAAGGAATACAAAAGATGATACGCGGGATGTTAGAAAATGTTAGTAACCAACACCCTCAGTCCTCATTAAATTATTTAAAAATAAAAGCATACATTTCAAAATGACTTCAGTAATGCATTATAAAAAAGATTTTTCATTAGACCCTCATGAGTTCTTTCTCTCCTTTTCTACATTTCTGTAATTTCAGAAATCATTTTCGGCACGTGCAGTGTCTCGCTCTCACCAACGGGCAGAGCACATACTGAAGAACATGCATCAGGAGGAGGAGAAGAGAAGGCTTGGCCGTGAGGCTAGCATCATCACAGCCATCCCTATCTCTCAAGAGGCCTGCTATGAACCCACATGTAGCCCCCCACCCGAGCAGGAGGAAGAAGGTGTGCTATTTCTTTGTTACACTAGTTTCAAAGGGTATATGTTATAAGGGATAATGGATTTATTGTACTAGAACTTAAAACCTTCTAGTCCAAAAAGACCATTGCTCAAAAAATGGCTTGTTTCGTACTTCTGCAACTATCTAATGTTAGAAAGACAAACAATTCTCAGTAATGCAAAATGCATTCTTATTTAATATTAAAAATGGATTTTATATAACAGTCTTCCAAGAGTACCAGCAAAAACACCAGCTGGTACACAGTCTTCCAAGAGTACCAGCCTTTCCATTCTAAGGATAAAAGAAAAGGTGAAAAATGGTCAATAACTAAATGTCTGAGGTGTTTTAGAGCAAAAAAAACTTTTGCAAAATGCCTTGTAAAATTATCTCTTTAAATCAGGCTTGATAGGGTTTGCCTTTGGACAACTTTTGGGACCATTTACAGTCCTGCAACTTTAAATCTGATGGGCTTTTAGTAGACATTCAAATAGATGTTTACGTAAAAGCATAATATGTGATGTCCTCTTCTCCTTCTGAAGAAGATGTGGTGAACCTGACATCACGTCGCCTGTCCGTCAGCCCTTCATGCGCCTCCAGTAACTCCCACAGAAACTACTCCTTCCGGAGAGGCTCTGTGTGGTCCGTGCGGTCTGTGGTCAGTGCTGAAGGTACAAAGCATTCAAAATTATAATCAGAGATATGCAGTATTTTAATTAAATGTATTTAATGTGCATATTTCATTACTTTTGTGTATTTTGGAATTTGTATTTTGCTGGACAAAAAAATTATCAAATGTCATTTGTAATTTAATACTATAAGAGAATTAAATATATCATTTTATTTATAAATATCTTCAGGCTACCAAATACTGTATCTAGCCTATCACCATTATTGGAGTGAAACAAGTAAATCATGTGAAACACCCTGTTGGATCCAGCGCACTGTGAATTCGAAAGAAGCTGTTTTTGTGCAAACTGCCTTAAAGGAGCAGTTCATCCAAAAATGAAAATTAGTCCATAAATTACTCATCTTCAGGTTATACTAGGTGCATTTGACTTTCTTTTAGCCTAACAGAATCAAAATGAAATTAAAGGCAGGAAGATATTTTTTGTTATGCTGCTTTAAAGTCTCTTCACATCCTGATAGCAGTCACTAAGTAAAGTGGTTTAAATATATTTGGATATTTTCTGTGGAAGGTGCAGGATCATAAAATGTTTGTCCAATTGAATGCAGTAATAGGATTGATAAAAGATAACTTTAGAACTTGGCGCCATCTCTGCATTGAACAGATGTATGGCTTTCTCTTCATAACCGAGATTCAAGTTCTTGATGTAGTAGCAGACGGTGTTCAGTGCATTGAGAAATGTGATTTTTGAATTGTTTAACAATTCTATCATGAAATTTGGCTCAAAATGGTGAGCCATGACCCATTTTTGCTTGCATGCCAGCATGATAACCTCAGCTATTACCAATTCACCTGCTAATTTAATTTGGATATTCTGTAATCTTTTTACTTTTATTTTGCCCCTGTCCCAACTTTCTTGGAGTGTGTTGCAGCCATCAAAATGAAAACATGTTTATATTTACAAAATACAATTATGTAGGCCAGCAAAAACACTGGAAATTGTTTCTGTTTTGTCAGTTAAATGTAGCTTAAAGGAAATTAACAAGCTGGAAATTCAACAAGTTGGTTTTATAATTTTCTAATTTTTATTTTATATATTTATGTATTCAAATTGCAAATTATTTAACAAGAGGTCCCCGGCTCAATTGATTTTTGAAATATTTTTACATAAGCAAGACCCGCATAAATAGTGATGGAAGCCAAAACAGTAACACAGATATGGTAGATATATTAGTCAAATCTGTTAACTTAAGCAAACGGTTGAAAAATGACTCAAAAAAGCAGTTTTCATGTTGTTTTTCAAAAGTTTACATGCCTGTAAGCAAATGTGCTTTAAAGATATCTTAATGTTCTTTTAGATTTTAAACTTTTGTTTGGGAGCTACATTTGCAAAGGCCCAGATATTGTATAGTCCCAGAGATCTAAATGTGCCTCAATGAGTAAACTGTTAAATTGTACATATTTTAGTGTATTTGAATGTATTATTTTGAATTCATTTGTGCCCATCTCTGAATGTAATTAGGTCCAGTTAACTTCATAAACTCTACATAAACACATTTAGATCAAAATGGCACAGTACAGGTAGTCATACAAATTATCCAAATTTTCATGGTATGTTGATGGTATTGTCTGGTATATATTCTCTCAAGATGATGAGAACACAACGGAACTCACACCAACACATCATATGCTTCAGCCGCCCCAGGCTGTTTTCCCACCATGCATCTGTGCTGCAGTGTTACCCATTGTGCACTTGATGGAAGATGGAGATGTTCGTGAGGATGGAGTTGCAGGTGAGCTGCAAAGAGGACTCTTCCAACATTTTTTACCCACAGTTTTTACTTCTTTCTATCATTAACACTCTTGTGTTTTCCACAGTATGTGCTGTTGCTCAGCAGATTTTGTGGAACTGCCTAATTGAAGATCCAGCATTGGTTCTTAGACACTTCCTGGAGAAACTCACAGTCAGTAACAGACAGGTTAGAATAAGATCACCTGATCAGCCATGCATTCAGAGAGAAAGAGATGGAATTATGGTATATAATGTATGGTAATAATTACTGTATGGTATGATAACATGCTATAATAATTACTGTTCACAGGATGAGCTAATGTGCATGTTAAGGAAACTGCTTCTTAACATTGGGGATTTGCCTGCACAGACCTCACACATTCTTTTCAACTATCTGGTAAGACCTTGGGATTTGTCTTTTAATGATTAATTGATGCAGGGGTCTCATGCTATGGAGAACTGTATCCTACAAGTCTGTTGTTGTCCTCTTTTTCTGCTAGGTGGGCTTAATCATGTACTTTGTAAGAACTCCCTGTGAGTGGGGTATGGATGCTATATCAGCCACGCTGACTTTCCTGTGGGAAGTCGTTGGTTATGTGGAAGGACTCTTTTTTAAAGATCTTAAACAAACTATGAAGAAGGAACAGTGTGAGGTCAAGCTCCTGGTCACTGCATCTATGCCAGGTTGTGTATTTCATTGCTATTACATAAAACCCCAATTCAAAAAAGTTGGGACACTGTGTAAAATGTAAATAAAACCAGAATGCAATGATTTGCAAATCTCATATACCCATATTTTTGTCACACTAGAACATAGACAACATATCAAATGTTGAAAGTGAGACATTTTGCTATTTCATGCAAAATATTAGCTCATTTTGAATTTGATGGCAGCAACACCTCTCAAAGTTGAGATAGGGGCATGTTTACCACTGTGTAGCACCCCCTCTTCTAACAACAGTCCGTAAAACGTCTGGGAACTAAGGAGGCCAGTTGCTGGAGTTTGGGGATGGGAATGTTGTTCCAACCTTGTCTGAAGTAGGATTCTAGCTGCTCAACAGTCCTGGGTCTTCTTTGATGTATTATTTGTTTTATGATGTGCCAAATGTTTTCAGTTGGTGAAAGATCTGGACTGCAGCAGGCTGAAATATGCAAGGCCTTCCCTGAAAAAGACGTCATCTGGATGGGATCATATGTTGTTCTAAAACTTGTATATACCTCTCAGCGTTGATGGTGCCTTTTCAGATGTGTAAGCTGCCCATGCCATAGGCACTAATGCAACCCCATATGATCTTTTGGCAGGCTTTTGAACTGTGCACTGATAACAAGCCAGATGGTCCCTCTCCTCTCTAGTCCGAAGGACATGCCGTCCATGATTTCCAAACAGAATTTCAAATTTCAAATTGTGTGACCACAGAACAGTTTTCTACTTGGCCTCAGTCTTGGCCTCAGAATTGTGTTCACATATGGCTTCTTCTTAGCATGATAGAGCTTTAACTTGCATTTGTGGTTGGCATGGTGAACTGTGTTCACAGACAGTGATTTGTGGAAGTGTTCCTGAGCTCATGCAGTGTTTTGCAAGACAGAATCATGCCTGTTTTTAATGCAGTGCCGCCTGAGGGCCTGAAGATCACAGGCATCCAGTATTGACTTCAGCCTTGTCCCTTGGGCACAGAGATTTCCCCATATTCTCTGAATCTTTTGATAATATTATGAACTTTAGATGGTGATATTCAAAGCCAAATATTATTTCGAAATTTTGTCCACAATTTGTCTCTGCCCATCTTTACTTCTGAGAGACCTGATGCTTTTTTATACCCAGTCATGTTACTGACATGTTGCAGCTGTTTCTTATCAGTACCAATTACCTTTTCAGCCTTTTGTTGCACCGTCCCACCTTTTTTGAGAGGTGTTGCTGCTATTAAATTCAAAATGAGCTAGTATTTTGCATTAAACAGTAAAATATCTTGCTCTCAACATTTGAGATGTTGTCTATGTTCTAATGTGAATAAAACATGGGCATATGAGATTTGCAAATCATTGCATGTTTTTATTTACGTTTTACACAGTGTTCCAACCTTTTTTGAATTGGGGTTGTACAATATATACAAACAATAAGATCTGTCCTCAGGTTGTCTGTATGTAAACTGGTATAACAGCTTGCTAGTATCCATGTTCTTGTTTCTCATTTCTATACCTGTAATTATGTACCCAGGAACCAAAACCCTGGTGGTTCATGGACAGAATGAGTGTGACATTCCCACCCAGTTACCAGTGCATGAAGACACCCAGTTTGAAGCTCTTTTGAAGGTCACTGTCAAATTGTAAAAGTGTTTTATGACAAGACAAATGCATAATATGAGTCAATTACTAGATCATTTTTACACTGACTAAACTTAGAAAATAGTTTGTCCAATTCTAAAATGCATATTGTAGAAAACAATTACATGTCTTCTAGCAGAAGGATGGCCCATAAATTAAAAAAAAGTTTAAATTCTTTTTTTAACAAAAAACATGCCATTTATATGTATATATTGTAGTAACCATTTTTAAATACAAGACTTTAGTGTTTAATAGCACGCTATTTTATGTATATCATCATGGCTAAAGAAGGTACAGGCCCTTAACTGTGTATCTTGCCTAGCAACAGCCTCTAGCCATGAATATTTATAATTTAGCATGAACTCTTCTACATTTTTGCATATTTTTTTCACACCAGGAGTGTCTGGAGTTCTTCAATATACCAGAGGCTCGGTCTGCTAACTATTTTCTTATGGATAAGCGCTGGAACCTTATCCACTATGCCAAGGTTTGTTCTGCTTATTTCCGAACAGATCTAGACAAATCTTTGTTCTTGTTTTTAAACACTACATTGTTTGTAAATTGCCTAAAATGCTCCTCTCTTATGGTGCCACTTTCCACATCAGACCTATGTACGAGATATCTACCCTTTCAGAAGGTCAGTGTCCCCTCAGCTCAACCTGGTTCACATGCTTCCAGAGAAGGGGCAGGAGCTCATTCAGAAACAGGTGTGTGGTGTAAATTTTATTTTTTGAGAAGAAATGTGTTTTTACCTAACTCAGATACAAGCTCAGCTTACCTAAGAAAGTGTGTGTGAAATGAGTATGGTATAATTCAAAATAGTTGTTTACTTAATGTCTGTATAACTTTATAATAAAAGCACAAATAAACAATCATTCCTTAGTTGATTCACTATATTCTTTTATTTGGTGCTCTGAATCTTTCTTGCAGGTGTTCTCCAGAAAGCTGGAAGAGATTGGCCGAGTTCTTTTCATTATCTCGCTCACCCAATGTATGCCTGCAATGCACAAACAATCCCATGTCTCCATGCTCCAGGAAGACCTTCTGCGATTGCCATCATTTCCCCGCTCTGCCATTGATGCTGAGTTCACTCTCTTCAATGAGCCTCTAGGTGACTTTGGAAATCATACTTTTTGCTTTTCAAAAAAAGATTTGACTAATTATCTGTGACTGAGTCGCCTGTTGGTTAGCGCAGCACACACACACACACCACCTTATCTCATATCTCCGCTCGTTGCTGATGCAATGTGGGTGCACATGCATGCTTTAGCATATACACAGCTGATTTGTTGTATTTTGTGTTTGTTCTTTACTTTCACTTTCTGTTGTTAATATGTTGCACAATATTCTTTGTGTTATTTTTGTATCGTCTTTTGTAAATGCTTTAGTTTTTCATATTTACTGGGACTACTATCACCTTTCGAGCACTGTAAATAAACGTCACATTATATTTTTTAACATTATTGCGAGTATTGCTATTATTTCTTTTTTTGTTTTGGTGCGAACCCACATTTTCCTAACAAGTGGGTCTTCAATGACCTGTTTTTTCCTGTTTTTTAAAACTTTTCCTGTATTTCCAACCTTCAGCCCTGCAGTTGCAAATTCATTGCTCATGGTCATGTTCATAAGAATTTTTTTGTATTTTTTTAATAATACAGTGTAGTATCATTTCATTTGTTTAATTGTAGTCAAAATTTTACCCCATTTTTTCAGGCAAGGAGCTCTTTGGTTTAGACACTTTACACAAGGTCCTGTGGATAAAGCTGCTGGAGGAGATGTTTCTGGGCATGCCCAGTGAATACCCCTGGGGTGATGAGATTATGCTATTTCTGAATGTGTTTAATGGTGCCTTGCTCCTACACCCTGAGGACAGTGCCCTCCTCAGGCAATACAGCGCCACTGCCATCAACACAGCTGTGCACTTTAACCACCTATTCTCTCTCAGCGGCTACCAATGGATCCTTCCCACAATGCTCCAGGTTAGCAGCACACCATGCAAAGCTGTCTTCTTGCAAAGCTATTTTCTTGAATTCTTGTCCATATTATTTAGGAATTCATTTCACCAATTTTATTATGCTTTTTATGATTTTTGAGGCACGTTTAAGATTATTCTCTTTTGTATTGTGCATGGAAGACATATGCAGATTATGAGAGTAACCCACAGCTGCGTCGAGGGATCGAGTTCTGTTGCAGACAGTTTTATATCCTCCACCGCAAGCCCTTCATTTTGCAGCTCTTCGCTAGTGTGGCCCCACTGCTGGAATTCACTGTAAGAGCACCGATCTTTAATGTCATTTTTTAATACGTAACAGTAATATACAGTATATAATCACTTAAGCAACTGGCTGTGACTTGTTGGAGCTTTGCAGGCTGACATGTTACCTAGTAGCACCTTGAGTGACCACTTTGAATATGTGCTTGTGGTCTTTTCCCGAATGTTGTTCCCCACTCTCCTGTCCAGTATGGTATCCCGTTGTCTCTTCATTGTTCTGTATAATAAAGCTACAAATTAATAAAGAATTAACTTAATGTAAGAAACTGACTGTGCATTATCCCACTTATTACACGGCTACATAGCAAATAAATACATTTTTGAAATTTTGATTTCATTAAAAGTTTAT
The DNA here is from genome assembly GCA_036877525.1 of Chromobotia macracanthus. Lineage (NCBI taxonomy): Eukaryota > Metazoa > Chordata > Actinopteri > Cypriniformes > Botiidae > Chromobotia > Chromobotia macracanthus. Next base: position 5,770,760 of record JAZGTH010000001.1, on the reverse strand, counting down.
CTGGATTGCATTTTATTTTAAAACTTTCACTAAGAAAAATTGTCTATTACAACACAGAAAACAATTTTGCCTAGCAATACAATGAACAGAATCATGCAAAAACTTATGCTTATCATAAAATTAATACTAAAATCCTCCAAGGCCATTTTTAATGCAACTGGAAACGATTTGAGATACAAGATGTCACCAAACTATATTTTTAACATTTTTTAACATTTGTATGATGCATGTATGTATAAAGTGATCTTTCTCTTACAGACACACACCAGTACCGGCCTATCAAAAGGCGTGTCTTCACAGTGTCTTTTTGACTTGCTGGTGTCTTTGGAGGGGGAGACTCCAGATTCTTTGGATGCTCTGGAGCTGGTGAAGGCAGAGAAACCTCTCCGTTCTCTGGGTAAGATGACATGCTTGCCCCATGAAGGATATAGAGCTTGGATCTGGCCTACATTTCATTTGTAAAGATGATCAGACTGATCATGTTTCTGTTTGTTTCAGATTTTTGCTATGGTAATGAAGATCTGGCTTTCTCGATCAGTGAAGCTATTAAGTTATGTGTCACTGTGGTTGCTTATGCTCCAGAATCCTTCCGCAGGTTTGTCACTTTTTATCACATTTTAGTCAAATACAATTTAGGCTTAATGAACTTATAGGTAGAAGGTTAGCTGACAAATAGACATTGACATGAACTTTTTTTATCCACTGTGTGTTTATCCAGTTGTTTTTATCCACTTTTAATAAAAAAATAAAAAAGTTCATAATTAAATAAAGTAAAATTAAAGTTATTTTACATGGACTTTAGTAAGTCACTCCACAGGACAGAGTGGCCATAGTAGTTTTTAAGGTAAAAATTAGCATTTGACTCTCAAGTCCCTTGATGTTATTTGTATTATCTATATAAATTCAAAACACTAATGGTAATTGTAGATGGAACTGTTAGAATCAACTAATGTAATAGAAATAAGAGTGTCACACCACAGAACCTTTAATGATCAAGTTAAAACTGTGATAAAAAACAGTATGAGAGGCAAAATATAAATGTTTACAGATGCATTTGAAGATCCTGGACATCTTAAAGGAAATTGAAAAAGAAATCAATATGTCTAGTAGGGTTGCCCCCTAACAGTCGACTAATCGTTAGTTGAAGAGAAAAGGCTTAGTCTAACAAATTTGACAAACTTTTAAATTTTAGTCTATTATTGGCAGAAAAAAACATAGACTGCAAAGTCACACAGTCTGTGATGGACAGATATATGGTAATTATGAAATCAAAGGACATTAAAAGTGTTCATTTTGAGAAGGTAATAGATGACCCAGTAGATGAGTAGTATTCTAATGCTATAGCCACATCACATAGCCACTTGCGCTAAATAAATGTGTGTTGTTATTAGGAGCAAACTGAAGTTTGTCAAAGTGTGGAAATGTGGACATGGTGACCAAAAACAACACTATGCTAAGCTTATCTTTTAAGTTATTCATTTTTATATCATGTATAGGGTTTGGATTTTGTTTGCGTTCTCACAGTGCCACACAGATCGATTTATGCATGCGTTAAATTTATATTTTAAATGTTCGTTGTTATGGCTTAGTATTTCTCTGTAATGGTATATGTAACATTGCTAAAATTGTTCTACATTTTTTCTCATCCCTGCAACTCAAACCATTATCTAAGACCCCCCTCCCCAGTACATATTTACATACATTCTAGGGAAAGTTATATTTCCATGTCATCTAAAAATTGCATGTTGAGACAGTTGGTAAGTGATAATAAAAATACAACTTATTCATCATGAAGAAGTCCTCTGCTGTGTTTCCCTCAGAATCATGAGTCCTCTGTTTGTGTTTTCCTCCTGTCAGTCTGCAAATGTTGATGGTCCTGGAGGCTTTGGTCCCTTGTTACTTACAGAAGCTGAAGGGTAACACACAGACTTTAGAGTCTGCGTCTGCAGCAAGGGATGAGATAGCTGCCATAGCTGCACTGGCCACCTCTCTGCAGGCTCTGCTGTACAGCGTGGAAGCGTTGACAAGGTGAGACTGAACACAAGCCTTTCCTTCTAATACATACAAGCCCTATGCCTCAGATTTTCCCTTTATAGGGGTCATGTGTAAGTGTTATTGTTCCGAAATTTGTATTTTTCAGGCCTATGACTGCACCTCAGATGAGTCGGTGTGATCAAGGTCACAAAGGAGTGACTACAGCCAACCATGCCACATCTGGTGGAACACACACCAGGTCAGTGCAGTTTCCGGCCAAAGTTAGGGTCATTAACTTATTCTTTAATAATAATTTTCACATTCCACATTTCAGTATACTCATCAAAACTATAGTGAAACGTCCTTGTGTTTTCCTTCATCATTCAGTCCATTTAAAAAATAAATTAAATTAGAAAAAGAGAAAGTTAGTCAAGTAATGCTAAATGTGCAAACACAGGAGCTTTTACAATTTTTAGATGTGATGACATTAGAAGATTCCTTTGTCACATATGTGCATTAAGGTTGTTTTGACTTAGCATTTTATTTCAAACAACCCAACATCCTCATTATGCCAGTTTTGCCAGTAAATGACCCCACTGCCTGAACACACAGATCTGACTGGCAAGTAACAGATACAGTACAACCACAACAAAAATAGTGTTTGCAACTTTAGGCTGTATAACTGTTTACTGAACAGCAGGTCATTAAATGTTATTTAAAAGTGCACTAATCTGACTCTATGCAGAGATAATCTGCACCTGCTGGAGGAGGGTCAGGGAATCCTGAGGGAGGAACTGGACGAGCGTATCACCCGGGAAGAGTTCCGGCGCCCCCGTGAGTCTCTGCTTAATATCTGCACAGAGTTCTACAAGCACTGTGGCCCGCGCCTCAAAATTCTGCAGAACGTGGCAGGAGAACCCAGAGTCACTGCACTGGAACTGCTGGACATCAAGTCTCATATGAGGTGAGAAAACAGGAGAGAGAGCTGTCATTAAATGAATATTTCACCCAAAAAATGAATATGTTTCCACCATTTTCTTATCGTCATGTCTTTCCAAACCTCTAAAAAAGACTTTCCAAAGACTTTTCTTGTTTTGTGAAACACAAAAGAAGATATTTTCAGAAATCTCTCTGTGGTTTTGTGCCCAAACAATGGAAGCTGGTTAACCTGGGTACTTTAAAATATCTTCTTTTATGTTCCTCAGAAGCAAATAGGTCATACAGGTTTCAAATGACTTGACTGATATTATTATAAATTACTTATAATAATAAGTAAAAAGAATAAGTGATGGAAAACTTTTTGGGTGAACTATTCTTTTACCCACAGTCGTATGTAAATGTAACATTTATTCAGTGCATATTAAAAATGATATGAAGTAAAGTATACCCAAGGATCCAAAGCTTTTGTAAACTTGTGACCTTTGTGTGCTTCAGACTGGCAGAAATTGCCCACTCGCTTTTAAAACTGGCCCCGTATGACACACTGACCATGGAGAGTCGAGGGCTGCGCCGGTACATCACAGAAATGCTGCCCATCACAGACTGGTCAGCAGAGGCGGTTCGTCCCGCCCTCATCCTCATTCTGAAGAGGCTGGACCGCATGTTTAACAAAATCCATAAGATGCCCACACTCAGGTGCGTTCACCCTCAGCCTCTGTGCAGCAGGTATGTCCTCACCTCCAGCCCTCTACCATCTGTGTTTCTGTCTGCTCTAGTGAAGCTCTGCTGACCTCATCACTGGTGTCACATCACTGAGATATGATGGCTGGCTGTTGCTGCTTTGGTGTAGTGCTTTGTCCTTTGCTGTCTCTATTACCTTTATTATGGTATTTTAATAAAGCAGCAAATTATCTAAATATTTTGTGCTGAAGTCATTTGTCTAGGCACTTTGAGTTTGCTTACGCTTAGTCAGGTTAGTGTCAAGGTTATACTTTAAAACCAATTAAATCACATTCTGCAGCAAGGATTACATTATGTAGCTACAGGACTGTAGCTAAAAATTCTGGGTTTGCTGGCTTTATATTTCGGAGACCCTGAAATCAATACTAGTGTAATTGTTGTGCGGCCCCAGGACCCCTAGAATTGTTCCCACCTCTCATCTCAATAGCTATGGCCCTGTGTACCTATTATCTTTTTCAGTACAGTATGTATTTTTTATATTTTCAACACACGTGTGTTGTTTTGACAGGCGGCAAGTGGAGTGGGAAGCAACTAGCAATCTGATTGAAGGGATTTGTTTGACACTCCACCGGCAGCCAATCATCTCCTTCCTCCCTCACCTGCGATCTCTCATCAATGTCTGTGTCAACCTGGTGAGTTCCAAACACCTGCCACTGATAATCATCTTTATTCTCACTTCACAATGTGATGTGTTTGTGTGTGTATGTATATGGGCAGCTGACAAATAGACACGTAAGAGGAGGTTTTATGACTATAACTGGTGTATGTTTTAACTAGTTTGAACAAATAAATGTTTTATAAAAAATATAAATATTCTATGTAGTGTCAACAAATAGATAAGGAAAACTGCATGCACAATTATTCAAATACAGTTTAAAAAACACTATTGCAATGGGGCCAAAAATGTTCATCTTTGGTATTGTCACTTGTTGGGAAAGAGGAAGACCAATATATTTTGGCCCTGTTAATTTTAGTGACAGCACTGGGTATACCTGAAAAATGCTAAAAATCTAAATCTAAAAATCAGACATATACATTTTACGAAAAGTAATTTTACTACAGTAGTCTCTTGTAATGCTTGATGCTTTCAAATGTATTATAAATTAAATGAATTAAGGTTTAAGTAATTGTATATATTTTAACATCATTATGATAAAGGGACAGTGAAAATAAAGTGACAAATTGTCTGTGTTTAGGTGATGGGGGTGGTGGGGCCGTCTAGTGTGGCAGATGGATTGCCATTGTTGCATCTGAGTCCGTATCTGTCCCCTCCACTTCCCTTCAGTACAGCAGTTGTGCGTTTGGTTGCCATGCAGATCCAGGTATAATCCATTTCTTTACCAAAGATATGTGTATTTCCATTCATTATCACTATTATTCTTTGTCTACATTGGTGGTCATGTCTTAATCTACCAATTCTAGGCTTTAAAGGATGACTTCCCACTCAGTCATGTGATCTCCCCCTTCACCAATCAGGAGAGGCGAGAGGGGATGCTGCTTAACCTCTTGATTCCATTTGTGCTAACTGTGGGCTCAGGAAGTAAAGGTAAAGGTCCTCAGAAGTCCATCAGAATTAGAAACCATTTCAATATTTCAGTCAAAACAATGTGATTGCAGTATCTTAGGTGGTAGCTTATATACATTACCAGTCAAAAGTTTGGAAACGCTTTTTCTTTGTTCATATTTTTTTATTTATGAATAATAGTAAACTTATCAAAACTATGAAAAAACACAAATGTAACTTAGGAATTATGTTAAGAAAATAAAAAACAAGGTAAAATAGGATATATTCTAGCATATTCACTATAGTCACCCTTCGTCTAGAATTTACAAAAATTTTCTTGACATTTTCCATCACCCAGTTTATTGAGGAATCATCCTGAGAAGATTTTAAAAAAGTTCTGAAGGAGTTCCCTCTCTATCCTGCGCTCTTATTGGCTGTTTTTTCTTCATTATTTGGTCCAAATCTATTTCAAAAACATTTTTTTGTAATTTTTTTAAATTGTAATTTTCTAATAACAAAAATGAAATTTAAATTAATATGTTGGCACAATTATATTTTTATTTTTACATTTTTTAAAGTTTAATCAAATGTGTTCAGATTAAAAAAGATTTTTAAGATAAGAAACATTACAAGTGTTTCCAAACTTTTTTTGTTAACATTAGTTAACATGAACTAACAATAACCAATACTTCTACAGCATTTATTAATGTTAGTTCATCTTAATTTTTAAAATTAACAAATTCTGTGTTAACATATTAGTTAATGTACTATGAACTAATAAGAAAAAAATTTCACCAGATAATTTTCAATGCAGGAAAAACTCCATCATAAACGTGAGTATATGTAATGGCACAGTGTGACAGATATATATATTGTGTTTATAGACAGTTCTCCTATGGAACAGCCAGAGGTGTTCCTACTTTTGCAGACAGTCATTAACATCCTGTTACCTCCACGCATCATCAGCACCTCTCGCAGTAAGAACTTTGTGCTGGACGCCTCTCCTGCTCACTGCTCCACCCCAGGGGACACTGGGAAGGACCTGCGCAGAGAGGGACTTGCTGAATCCACCAGCCAGGCAGCGTACCTTGGTACTAAAGCCCAAATGGCTTTATGGAGTAATAAGATATTTCTAAATGAGATCAATGGTAAAATATAATTCTACAATTTATACATCCTTTTAAAAATCTCTCTTTAGCTCTAAAGGTGGTTCTAGTGTGCTTTGAGCGACAGCTGGGTAATCATTGGTACAAGCTGAGCCTGCAGGTCAAGGAAATGGCCCTTCGTAAAGTTGGTGGTTTGGCTTTCTGGGATTTCATCGACTTCATAGTGCGCACGCGAATTCCAATCTTTATTCTGCTGCGTCCTTTCATTCAGTGCAAGGTGGGCGGTGGCTTCTGTGGATATGTACAACTAGTAATGCATGAATTATTAAAATTGTATCATTTATCGGTCAGTATTATTGACATTTTTATTCATTGTAAAGATCAATATTGGATATTTTGTCTGCTGGCATTAGTTGGTTACATAAATCTTAATGCTTGTTACTGCTTAATTTTAGATTTTAATAATCATTATCTCATTTTCTCACATCTCAGCTGTTGACTCAGCCAGCCGAGTCTCAGGAGGAGATCACAGCCCGTCACCACATCGCAGAGCAGCTGGAGCGTCGGTTTATTCCACGTTCCCTCTGCAAGAGCTCTCTGTTTGCTGAGTTCAACAATGAGCTCAAAATCCTGAAAGAGGCTGTTCACAGTGGCTCTGGTGGGAATTACTTGTTACACACTGTTGATATGCCTACCTAGATGTTCCCTTTCTGTAATTCACTTAACATTGTCGATGTAGTGACACTAAGGGTTTGAATTTGGGAGGCGAATTGCTCTGCCTATTATCAGAAAATGCCAATGAAAATTGCCTTTGAAAATAAAACGTCAACAGGCATTGGCAAGTGGGATTTGCATGCCATTCCCCGCCTTGGTCATTTTTCAGATTTGTTCTTTGGAGCTGATCCATGGACATTGTTCACCCACTTTGCTTTATTCTTTGCTTTCAAGTAGCTGGATCCTTACAGTGTTTTTCACTGGTCTCTCTTCAGGTGCACAGATAAGTGCTGAGAGTTCCCCTGGGAGCTTCCACATGCTATAATTTTAAATTCAAAAGACCAAAATAATTTTTCATTATACCGTTCGTGTGCGTGTTCTTCTGGGTGCATTTAATATTGTGGGACATTGTGGCCACAGGTTTCTATCTTCTCTAAGAAGCAAAGAACCTTTTTGGATGCTCTCTTAGGCCTTAGTGAACATTGGGCTCAAGTGAAATCCTCTATCCTCCCCGGAACACTCAGAGGTGGACTATTTGCATCAATTCCTTTCTTTCTGGAAGTGCACAACAAGCTCACAAAATTGTGGAAGGCACCTGTCACTGCCTGCACAGAGTTTGTGGGTTTGTTCTGCTCACCCTGGGAGGCTTTGGCCAGTGATCCAGAGCAAGCATGTGTTAGTCTAGATGAGCAGCAGTGGTGTATATAAATTGCCAGGGCAGTACTCATTCCCGTCACGTCACAACTCGCCCATCACCTCCTCTTATGAAGGTTGAAATCTCTGCAAGCCACACACATCCTGGGCAATCTCAATCACACAGTGAATGCTTTCTCAAGCAGGTTACACTCTATGGAGAATGGAGACTCCACCCCCATGTGGTCCAGCTCATATGTTGTCGGTTTGCAGTGGTGAAGTTGGATCTCTTCGCAATGGGAATTGACCCAACGTCTGCTTTGGTATTCACTGACCGAGGTTCCTCTCAGCATGTATGCCCTGGCACACAGATGGCCCCGGGGCCTGCACAAATATGCCTTCTCTTAGTGAGCCTAATAGCACAGAGTTTGTGCAAAGTCAGGGAGGAGGAGGAACAAGTTCTGATGGTACCAGGCTGCTACATGCCTTAAAGTGGCATCTTTTCATAGACTGGGGAAGATCAGCAGACGTTCTCCATTGGGTCTATGCTTGCATTCCTACAGGAATGGTTGGGGAGACAGTTATCTCCCTCCACTTAAATTAAATTTTATATGGCCCTCCTAACTGTGCTAACTTCTATCAAGAGGGTAGGGGATCGGCAGGCATTGTCTGTGTCCAACAGGTGCCTCAAGTTCAGACCAGGATTTTTTCACATTATTCTTAGAGCTCGGCCCAGCTACATGCCCAAGGTTTCCACTATTCCCTTCAGGAACCAAGGGATGAGCCTGCAGGCCCTCCCACAGTCAGAGAAGGATCCAACTCTCTCTTTAAGTTATCTCACTGGATCCTGGATGCCATCGCAGTGTATGCCATGCCCCTTAGAGGTCTGTGTACACTCAACTAATGGAATAACCTCCTCTTAGGCGCTGACAAAGGACGCCTCTCTGGCAAACATTTGTAGAACTGTGAGCTGGGCCACACCCAATAATGTTGTGAGGTTTTATAACCTCCGAGTTAAACTGATCTCTTCACTGTTGTCTACTTGACAAAAAACCTTGAGGAACTAATCCGTCTTCCCCTAGACGCAACTATTTATGTCATAAATAGCCTATAAACTGTAATGGTTCTCTCTGTTGGGATTGTAGTCCCTTGCTTACAGCTGTAATTTGATGTGGTGCTTCCCTTAAAGTCTACCTATTTTTGCACATGTAACCTCCCCTAAGGTAGTGGTCTATGTAGTGTCTTCTCTTGAGGAGAAGGTTCACTATCCCAATGTATTTGACTAGCAGTCTAGCTCTGCAATGACCTTCGGAAAGCTTGTTTTTTGTTCCTTCAGTACAGGAAGTTTCATGTCCTTTCAGTGTGTTGGAAGGTTATGAACTCGCTGACTTGTTTCAGGCATGTATCGCTTGCAGACTCCTGCCACAATGCTGAACTGAATGCTGATAGCTGGGTATGTCTCGGCTTCTCAGCACAATTCCTATTGCCATTTTAGTTTTTAAAGACAATTCTCATTGCTGTTTTTTGATAAGAAGCAGTAATTGGTCACCCAAGGTTGAACCCCTAGTGTCACTACTTTGATACAACGTCTCGTTCCCTCCATGAGGAAATGGAAGATACACATGTAACCAAGACTATTCCTACCCCTGTGTTTCTTCAGCATACCAGGGCAAGACCTCCATTAGCACAGTTGGCACGTCCACCTCTGCATACAGGCTGAGTCTGGCCACCATGTCCCGCTCCAACACTGGCACAGGAACTGTTTGGGAGCAGGAGAGTCAACCGTCACGCCAGCCCTCACAGGACACACTCAGCCATACAGATGAGGAAGAGGAAGAAAGTATGTGATTCTTTCTCTGTTTTCTTCTTAAAGGTGCAGCAAATAATTTCTGAGAAATGCTGTTAAAAATTTAAATCAACACCCAAACAAACAGTATTGCTAGATGTCTGTTTTGTGTGTGTGTTGAAAAAATATAGTGTTTGCACATAGTCTTGGCTGTATAAATATGGGGAAAAATCAAAGTGGATTGGACCAATCACCACAACACCATAACACTTTCATAACCAATCAGCAATGTGGGCTATATAGCTGTTAGTCATTGTTTGTTGCATAGCGTTTTCGTTATTTGGAGGGCAGAGCAATGAATGGATGGGTGTGTTTGTTTGTGTATCAATTCCAGATATCAACAACGTTTCTCAGACATTGCTTACTACTGCACCTTTAAGCTTTGGGGATGCAGAACAAGTGTTCTTTTCCACAATTTAAATCAGTTTGTGAGAAACCTGTTTTAAACTGTGGAATTGTGGAATCCTTTAATGATCGTTCATGTTCTGTCTTTCAGATGACTCTATAAGCATTCCCAGTGTGGTAAGTGAGCACGAGACTTTCCTCACAAGACTCATTTCCCAGCGACGCTTCTCCGGTAATGCCACATTCTCCGGTCAGCCTGAGCCAGGCATGAGCACCATGCTGCCCAGTCACAGGTAAACACACCCTGCTACGGTCTAAAGCTCATGCAGACCAAAAGCAAACTCAAAATCTCAGTGCTATTCTACAACAGAAACTGTTTATCTAATTTACTTATTCAATCTTACTTTATCTTTCCCTATAAGAGAGGGCTGATCTACAGCTAGGGGTTGCATGCTCTTACTTTTCCCCTAACCTTGTTCCCTGCCCAATTCTGCAGTGAACCCAATGTGCTAGATGAATCCCAGGGGCTTCTGGAGGAGAGTAACCTGTCTAGGTAGAGTGTCATGGCGCTGTGTGTGCAGTGTCTCACCGTCTCTGTGCCAGGGCAGGGCTTGCCTTCCCTGTTCATCACATTCAACTTGAATCCTCTCTAGGATCTCTCTCTTTTTCTTTCTCTGTCTTTCAGTCTAGAAGAGTACTTTTATAATTTCAAACTACTTTACTGGCATGATTGTTTTGCATACAATATTGCCAAAGCATGAATTTACAAAGAAAAAAAACAAAAAAAACAACTGAAAAAATAATTTTAATAAAAATGAAAAAAAAATAAGTTAAATTAAACTAAAAAAAACTAAAAATTCTATCCTTCTCTCTCTTTTCTCATCCTCTCCAAACTGCTGTTTCTTTCTCTTTCTCTCGGCTAGGGAAAGTGATGTCCGTCTACCTATTATCACGTTGTGGTACGCATGTCATCTCCAGTGAGCCTCATGGTGTCCACTCATGTTTCAGGCTTCTTGCTACTCAAATTGGAGTTCCTCTCTGGGGGGCCAATCTGTCGGGCTGGGGAGTATGGTCTAGCAGATGTAAAGCAGATATAGCATTTACAAAATAAACAAGTTTCACTTCCTGTCTTGTACAATATGGCTTAGTTTATATAAATATTTACAGTTCTTCTGCTCACACTGCCATACCAGCTCCTCTATTCCCCTCTGTTTTTTTGTGGATGACATTGCAGGTCCTGACCTGCGATTCATGCTTTTTGATTCATCCCTGTCCCTGTGTTTAATTGGTGGAGGGCTTTGGACTGATGGGGATTTGTGGAAGGGACACATTTCCTCTTAACTCTCCCGTCTATCAGGAGGATTTAACAGGGATTGTGTTCAGCTTTCTGAACAGTTTCAGCTCATTAGCTTTATGTTTGTGTGTGTGTCTGTTCCTTGGCTTTATTCCACAGGGTTGCCAGCGTGCAGAGTGAACCAGGGCAGCAAAATCTGATAATCCAACCACCTTTGGGTCGTAAGAGAGGACTTAGGCAGGTGAGGTCCCAATACTGGTTTTGCATTTGGTTTATCTCAAAAGCACAAAACTGAGGTGTTTTGTCTTTCAGCTCCGGCGCCCCCTGCTGTCCATGCAGAGGGTGCAAGATGACTCTCGGGGACGTCCGGGAGCTAGACTCTCAACAACCCGCAGGAGCATTCAGCCCAAGAATAAACCATTAGACAGGGGTGGGTCCTTTATATGTGACCACTTGAAAAATAAACGTTTATAATACATTGAATACATTTAAAATATTATCTCAGAAGGCCACTGATTCTCCATCTAAGTTCTCAAAATGAGTTACATACAGTTGAATGTATGTCTAATCCTTTTTTAAAATGCTACAGCACATGGTGACCAAAAGAGGTTTGTCACTTTCACTGAGACCCAGCAGGATGCACCTGGCAGATCATCCTCTGTCACATCCAGCCCCAGTAGGGGCCTGCCAGGAGGCACAGAGGTTGGAAGACTGAGCCATGCCACAGGATGGCACTCTCCCTCCGCCCAATCAGAGTCCTCATCACCCCGCATCAAAACTGCCCAGTACAGCCCAGCATGGCCCCAGGTCTGAAAATGTAACATGGTTTTGCTATGTTTCTTTGGGCATGTACCAGTAATACTATGGCATGTTTCCATGTACTCAAAATTCCTTTGAGTACCACCTTAATTCCTATGTGTGTCAATTTCAGTAGAGGCTGAAATTTGGGGGGGTCAGTCCTCCTCCCTTGCCTCAGTGCTTGGGTCTACTGCCTGCTTTCCACCTTTACCCTACCTGTACACACAAGTCTAGTGGGAGGGAACAAAGTTCTTCAGTAGTTGTAGAACTTAATAAGTAGGCTATCAAGGCTATTTTATTCCCTTTAAACATCGGATGTAGTGGGTCTTTTCTCTTTAAAACAGGTGATGCTGAGTAAAATAATTAATTGGCCATGACAAAAGATGATGATAACTGATGTATTTTTCCACAAGTCCCTTTGGAGCAATTATAACATTACCTACCTTGTTTGATAGCTTGTTTAATAGTAAGGGACCCACTACAGCTAACACGGTGATAAACCTATAATAGACAGATAATATTATCTGTGAACAGATAATAGACTAATACTGTAGATCTGCTGTTGTGTTGGGATTTGCTCAGTATGATGTTAAGTGGCAGATCAGTGGGCTTGCTGCAGTTAAATATCTAAGTACAATTTTGGCTGTATTATTTGTAGCTGTTAGATTAAATGTACGCCCATGATGTATCAAAAGTACCATTGAATAACCATCAGATACATCACTGTACCATAGTACCCCCACAGTATTTTTATAATAGAGAGAGTTGTGGGTTACACACATCCTTCTTAGTTAAAAAGTATGTTTATAATGCATTTGGTTTTATAAAAAGTTTCATGATGTAAGTGTTAAGTGAAGAGAAAAAAATGATTGTAGTGATTGCAGATTGTGTATTTATCCTAAAATCAGCATTAAAGGATGTGCTCTGTTTTGACTGTAGGCCTCTCAATATGACAGTAAAGAAAGGAAAGATCAGGGGAGCGTAAGAAGCAGTCTGTCTCCCACCCCTTCTGCAGCCTCTGGCTCCATCTCCAGAGCCTGCTCCCCTCTTCCTCCTCCCCTCTCTGTCTTGAGCACCCCTTCCCGACTGGCTTCAACCCAGATCAGAGAAAGTCCAGAGGATGAGACCTCTTTGCTTCAACCAAACACAGAGACATCTCCTAGTGTAGAAGACCGTGGCACTGAAAACCCTCTCCTGACCTCACTGCTTACAACCCACGCTCTCTCCCCACTCCCACTCTCACCTGTTGATCTAGATCTAGATGAATCTCATGTCTAGAATGGTTAGATTCAGGACTGATTACATTAACACTGTATTAATGTGACATAAAGTGGAAAAATCTGTGATCCTATGCTCTAATTATATTCTTATTTACTCTGCTTTAACCTTCTGACCAGAGGGAAAGTGTTAAAGCATATACAGCTCTCATGGGACATCCTTTGCAATTACTAGAAGTATTTATAGAAGCACTGTGTATGACATAATTTTATCCAATGAATGATTAAAGCTGGTTAACATTGTTTAAGTGTTGCATCATTCAGTCTTTACCAAGCTGTCGCTGTCATTTAAAATGTAAATGTTGAAGAGTATTGTGTATCACCAAAGAGTATCGCCAAAGTATTGTGTCAAAATCATATAATCACTACAAAAACTGAATGTTACATAGAGGTATTCTAAGTATTTGTCAAATATTTATTTAGAGTAACACACACACACACAGTATATATATATATACTAGATATTTAGAATAACTATATATTTAGAATGACTATTACACACTTTATTTTCTAAAAATGGCAAAATGCTTGTATAATTTTGTTGCCAAATGTTTGTTTGCAAAGGCAAATTTACAACCCCTTACAATTTATGGATAAACAATTCAATATTGAGAATTGTCCTTGAATGTGCTTTTCTATTCAGATTTAAGATTATAAATTGTTGCAAAGCAATGCAGTATTTTACATCAAATTAACCTCAGAAAAGAGACAGACAGGTGAACAATTATTATAAATTTAATTATTTTTTACAGCCGTTGTCCTGTTTCTTTTGTAAATCTCAGTTTAATTAATATTTTACTTAATTTAACCCAGTAAAATACAACCGTCTTTCCAGAAACCTCATACAATGTTTCTCTTTATTCAGATTGTAAAGGTTTGACAGGGACACTTTTAAAATAGAAAGTAACTGTGCATTTGAGCTTTATTGTGTTCTGCTTTGTGGGTATATTGTTTTTTGTCAGTAATGTGCTGCTATTTGTTGGATTTGTGCTATAATAAACTATTATGACAACGAGGTCTTGTTGGTTTATTATTAATTCTTTTAATTTCTATAAAATTATTCTTATACAGTGGTTGTACCACAGCACTGCACATTGGATGTCTGGCTAATTCACCTCATTAGCATTAGTAGAGTGCTCCACAAACTGCAATCAGACACCAAATATAGCTGCAAGCAGCAATGATAGCAATGATTACCGTGCCATTGTCACAAGCAGCTAATAGTACTGCTGGTAGTATTGGTAGTGGAGTATTTAAAGTCAATTTTAAGTATCACAGTTTTAAAGTTGCTGCATTACCATGGCAACAATAATTAAGATATCACAAATCCTTTTAGAAAACTTTACATCAGCCATGTCTCTATATTATTCTGACCAAGTCTGAAGTGACTTGGCTAAACTTCCTGTTGCCAGTTGGCGGCGATATGACTGTGACACAATAGTTATATCAATGTTATATCAATATTAGCAGAGATTGATGTAAATTGCTGTTTATACGTCATGTGTCCATTTTTCACCATAGTTCTATAATCTCACCATTGCAACACCATTCGAGAGATAAAAAATCTTTAGCAATTTTGAATCTTCAATGTCTTGGCATGATGCTTACCAAGTTTGGTGACAATTACATGAAATAAGAGGAGTGTTTAAAAGGTTATAACATGCACTTTTCAAAAATCCAAAAGAGCCAACTTCCTGTTTGGCGGTGCTAATGGGTGTATGTGCGAAAGTTGTTTAGGTTGTTCAGTTGTTTAAGCATGTAAAGGGACCAAAAGGCCATTTTTTATTCTTGGAATAAGAATAAAAAAATAAAAAAATAATAATAATCCTAAGGAAAAGAATAGAGCTTCAAGCAGCAACAATGGGGCCATCATTGTCATCACAAACAGTGTCATCGCCACCTGGTGCTCAGAAAACAATGCATAGTTTTCATCTGCATTTAATCCTGGAAATAATTTAGGACTATTTTAAACTTTGATTTAATAATAAGTCTGCTGTAAGTAACACAAATCCTGTAAGTCTGTTGTAAGTGGCACTATAACTGTGACTTACAGTAGTCACATCATTGTGATCAGCTCACAACACCAAACGTGGGTTTTATGTGGATTACTCAATGTATGCAGAAGATATAAGACACTTCCTGTTTCATATTTGGCAATGAATTGTTTGCATCGCCATGGCAACACTGTTTGCGATATCAATGATCCATTCACAATTTAGTATTTTCAATATCTCTTCTGTTTTCTGACCGAGTATGAAGTGACTTGGGTAAATTACAAAGGATTTTTACACACCTAACAGCTGACCACTATGTTGTGTGACCAAGTTTTGTACAGGTGCATGCATGTGTGATATATTCACTCTGTGTGCATTAAATACTGTCCAGCCTCTTAAATACTGTCATCCATGTTGTCAAAATAACCTGCTAAAGATTTTCATTTAGTTGTAAAGGTAATAGTACACACATACCAACACATTTCCTGGTATGAATGCGCTACATATTGTAACTGGACATGACAGTGTAACTGCTGGAAGGTCCAGAATGTGTAGTTTTGTGGGTCACCATAACCAGAATTCAGAACCAGTGTCATAATGACATTAAGACTTCCTAGAATTATTTTTGGACAAAAGAATTTTACACTTGATGAAAGACACAAACCAAAATAGTTTATTCATGGAATATAGGCAATTCTTGGAATTTAACCATATCAGTAACTGTTCTATTTGTTAGACAGGAATGTCTCAAGAAGTTTAAAGAGCTTTTCTTCTCTAGCAGCAGCTTCTTTTTCTCTCCTCTCCTCCCTTTCTCGATATTCCTTTTCCTGCCTTTCTTCTCTAGCCAGCATTTCTTTCTCCCACCGTTCCTCTCTTGCAAACATTTCTCGTTCCCTTCTCTCCTCCCTTTCCAGTGCTTGTCTCTCTCGCTCAGCTTCTCTCTCCACAGCCCTCCTATCCCTCTCTGCCTCTCTATCCGCAGCATGTCGGTCTCTCTCTTCCTCTCTTGCTGCAGCCCTCCGGTCTCTCTCATCTTCTCTCTCTGCTGCTCGCCTTTCTCGTTCTTCCTGCTGCCTCTCCATCTCCCGCAGGGCCATCACCCAATCATCTGTCTTTCTCTGTTTAATTGGTGGAGCATCCTGAGCAGACAAAGACACATGGAGAGGTGTAATGAAGGGGTTGAGGGTGATCTCACTGCTCAGAGCACCATCCATGATTGCATACCACTTCCAAGTCGTGATTCCTGTGTCTCCCCCAACCATATTGAGACTTTTGAGGTCCTGCAATAAATGATCAAAGACAAACTATGTCTTAAACCAAAATTGTGTCTATTCTTTATACTGACTGCAAACAAACAAGGTCGTTAAATCCAGGGGCACAACTGAACATTTGCTGAGGGGTAAGAACAGTGTTGGCCTGCCATACCCAACTGTAAGGACAACAGTAAAGATGACAGCTATGAGAGGAATATGGTAATTGTAACAAAAGTATATATTATATCATTTCAAAATACTCTATTTTTCACACGATTATAATTAAGAAATATTACAAAGCACTAACACACATCCTATTCTGTACTCTACAGTGCCTAGAATAAAATGTGAACTTCTTAGAATGTCAGTTTTCTGCATTAACTGGTCATGAAAAATCACCTTTACAAGTACAGACAAACACAATATTCCTAAGATAACAACACACATTTATTTATTAAACACATTCCATTAAGTGTTCACAGAGCTGTGGAAAAAGTAAGAAGGTAACACTCCTGGCTCATTATGGATCATGTTGCCTTCTTGAGCAACTGTCCTCAGTGTGAGAAGATGAACCTCAAAATCAAGTATAGCTGCAACCAGAGATAATGGGATAAACACCGCCATCGCCACCTGGTGATTCTCAATAAACGATGCATGGTTGTCAAATGCATTTAATTCTGAAAATAACTGAGATATAACTATTTTAAAGCCTGTACTAAGTCTTTTGTAAGTGACACACTTCCTGTAGCCACGTCATTGTGATCAGGCCACAATGCTGAATGTATTACCCAAATCTGATGTAAATCACACAATGCATGCAGAAGATGAGACACTTCCTGTTACACTTATTGCCATAAACTGATTGCATCACCATGGAAACATAGTCCAAGAAACCAGCAATCCAATCACAATTTAACATCGTTTTATAACATTATTTTAGCCATGTCTTTACATTATTCTGACCACGTCTGAAGTGAATTGGCTAAATGTAATTGGACTGTTTTAAAGTTTGTTTTAAGTGACATTTCCTGTTGCCAGGGACAAAAACAACAGAGCCCTTTTAAGCAGTTGTGGCCTATTGGTAAGTGAGTCGGGTTTGTGATCAGAAGGTTGCTGGTTCAATTCCAGCGCTGACAGGTAGCAACTGAAGTACCCTTGGGCAAGGCACCCAACCCCTGATTGCTCCCCGGGTGCAGTAGTGTGCTTCCGACTTTGTGTGTATGTGTGTGTGTGTGTGTTCTTCAATGGCTCTCTGTTCATTTCATTTTTGTGTTCTTCATCTTCATGAGTAAATAGACCAGATATTTCACAAAATACATACCTTAAATCTTCAACACTCTTAACTGCAATTTTCTTGATAATCTTTGTCATAATATCCTGTGTGGCCTTTTCCTACCTGTTCTCTTCACCTGCTGTCATTTTCTATCAAATCTTTGTTGTGCTCTCCATCCTCATGGCTGAGTAAAACTACAAACTAACATATTTTTAAACTGATTAAAATTATTAAACTGATTAAATCATCTTAAGGGACTTCTTGTTTTTAGCAAAAGTTTTGCACATAGGTTTAACTGCTTAAAGCTGGACTTACAATGTCTGAACTGTGTAGAGCTAACCCAGGATGCTCAAACAAACACCATTCTTTATACATCACCTTGTACTTCTGTTTCAGATTCTCCCACTTTTTTCTAACCCATGCAGGAGTCACTTTTCCTTCCAGCTGTTTCTCTTTTACATACAATCTGTGGATTGGGATATTAACGGCACGTTAAAGATGCAATGAGATAAAGGCACAATTTCATCTAATAAAGGACTGGTTTCACTCACTCAAAAGCTTTGATGGCTGCATTTCTCCTTCCTGTAAACAGACTTTTGTTACTGACTCTCCATATAATCAGATCTGCCGTGTTTGCATCGCTCCCTAAAAGCACACACAAGGCAGTTAGTCGTTTAGGCGTTTAATACTACTTTTAAAAGGAATAAACCACATACATTCACAAATTCAGGATGGCACTGCATCAGTTGGTTGTTAATGTTGATATGGTGCAGAATCACTTTTGGGGAAACAATCAGGTAAAAATATTATGTCACGCATCAAAAGACATTTTGAACATGCTACTTGCATTTAAAGACTCCATCCTCCGACCCCATTTTAGGTGTTTTTGTTTACTATTATGATTTCTTCTGTCCTCGCACTCTGCTCAGGTGAATGGACTAAAGTACATTACTGCCCCCTATAGGGATGTCATACAAGCCTGTTTTTATCATCAAAACTTAACCACAGTCCTTGTGTTTCCAGAGCCAAGTTAAAAATGTATTTCATGTGAAAAACTCTGAAGAGTTTAAATGAAATTTCTATACTACTTTTTCTTTAAAAAAAGGCATAAAGGTGCAATAATACAGGATTGTATTTTGTCTAGCGGGGACGCTGAAGAGGTTAAAACAGGATGGAAATGACGTCAGAAGCGGAAGGAGCAGCTAGCAGCGCTTGGGAGAAACTGTGTAGTCACCGTGTGTGACCGGTCTAAACCTTTATAACCAAAATAATAACATCAAATCTTTCAGATTTTAATTTACACACAGGTCTTTGTAGCGGTGCCTGATTTTACGTCTGCCATCATGGTAAGAAGTTTAGAGTACTGGGTTTTGAAATGTTTTGCTGGATGTGATTGTGCATGTTAGCACTTTAGCTCATTTGCTATCTCATCCCCCAGTGTTGTTAAAATAATTTAGCCTACATGCAGCCTGTACTTTTTTATAAAGTCATATTTGTAAATTAATTAATACGTGCTGCGAGCACAGAAACTTTAGTTGTATGGATTGAGTGTAATTGGGCTGGATTGTTTGAATGTATTTAAAACGAAACTAAGAGTGTTGCAGAAGCCTGACTGGGCCATATGTACATCCCTGCTGAGCCTTAAATCATAATCATTATAATTAAATAGCATGGTGAAAGGGGAATTTAGTGTATGATTTTTTTTCATTTAATCATTTTTAATTTTGGGCTTGATAAATATTTCCCTTTCAAATTATGAAATCTAAACAATGCATAAGTAATTTATTAATAATTAAGTCTTGTAATTCATAATGGTTTATTTGAAGTATGTATTTGAGACTGTAGAAAATTCAGCCACCTCTTCTTTTGAAATGTATTAAAATATTATAATTGTCTTGTTTTGTCTTAATTTTGTTTTCTACCTGTAGTCTATTATGTCATACAATGGAGGTGCCGTCATGGCAATGCGTGGGAAGGACTGTGTGGCAATAGCATCAGACCGGAGGTTTGGTATCCAAGCCCAGCTGGTTACTACTGACTTTCAGAAGATTTTCCCCATGGGAGACAGACTGTACATCGGGCTGGCAGGCTTGGCCACTGACGTACAGACAGTGTAAGTATACATTGTCAAATGCATTTTATATTATGATATTAAACAAAAAAATGATTATTGTGACAGTGAGGATTTATTTACTTTTTAAAGGCCTCTGGTTTTCCTTTTTGCCTCTTATTCTTAATGTAGATCTCAAAGGCTGAAGTTCCGCTTAAACCTGTATGAGCTGAAGGAAGGTCGACAGATCAAGCCAAAGACCTTCATGAGCATGGTTTCAAACCTTCTGTATGAGAGGAGGTAAAATTGTACTTCTCTCCTTGTAATGACTGCAAAGGGCAATTTGTAACAAGGGGAAAACTCATTGGAATTGAAGGGCATTTATGCAACAAGCACATTCCGAAAAACACCTCTTGTTCTGCCACAGTGATTTTCCTGTACTGCCATTACATTGCAAAATCCATAGTATTTATTTGGCAGTTTAGCCTACTATAATAAGTACAAAATTACATTTTTCAAAATTGATTAGTCAAATTAATAGATGATTCTTAATCTTAATGAAGCCCTGTAAAATAATGATCTACCAGACACCAATCAAACATATTTTAAAGGTTGAAAATACAAAATGTTTTATTGTGTTTAAAAATGGATCAGTGGTTTTAAAATAGCACAGACTGAATCAAAAAGATACGGTCCTTGATACCGTAACTGACGGATATTAACAAATAAAAATGAATGTGTAATAAGATGTCAATTTTTAGTAATTTTCATAATTGATAATTTTATTAACATAAACTGAAAAATGTATTTAAAAGACTACAAATACCTTGCGCAGCCTACTTTTAATTAAAATGTAATTTAAATTGAATTAAAATAAATGTTCAATGCACTGCTTTGATGAGATATGCCTCTTTGGAATATGTTTTACCATGTTGAAAACAGTACGCTCTATTACTAGGCTATGAAGTTGAGTGTTATAATAAATTCTCTATAAAGCAGATAGATAAACTAATCAAACTCCATAATCAGCTAGTGGGTTACTGGACGGCCCACCTGCCTTTTCATAATGTATAATGTTTAGCAGTTTGTCCTTCTCTGCAGCATTTCTGCATAAAACATTTGTGGTGCACACTATTTAAAAAAAAAAAACAATGTCATGTGTCTGTCTCAGGTTTGGGCCTTACTACATTGAGCCTGTAATTGCTGGTCTGGACCCAAAGACCTTTGAACCCTTCATCTGCTCTCTTGACCTTATTGGATGCCCCATGGTAACAGAAGACTTTGTCGTCAGCGGTACTTGCTCAGAGCAGATGTACGGCATGTGTGAGTCGCTGTGGGAACCTGACATGGTGAGTGGACAACAAAACAACTCTGATGGACATGAACCAAGCCTGGTTGTTGAATTCATTGTTGATTGTGTTCTGTAGGAACCAGAGGATTTGTTTGAGACCATCTCACAGGCCATGCTGAATGCTGTTGACAGAGATGCAGTGTCTGGAATGGGAGTCGTTGTTCATGTCATGTAAGTAATAAATGTCCAGCCTGAAAGTCATTAATGAAACCGTCTTTAATCCACAAAAAACAGAATTTTTTTTTTGTTAAATATTTAGTTAAAAATCTGCAACGTTTGGGTTGGATGTGCATCTTTTTCTGTTTTTTATTCCTCTAGAATTTAGCCTTAAAAATTTGTAATGATCTTTAGTGAAAATATTTTAGTGTATAATTTATGAACTGACAGTAATGTACTGGTTCACTAATTGTGAGAACTGTGCGCTGGTGTTAGTTGTTAATTTTAGAGTTGAGTTCAGTGAGCTGATTAGTGTTTGTGTGTATTTCACAGTGAGAAGGATAAGATCACCACACGTACCCTGAAGGCCAGAATGGACTAGAGAAAACTACTGATGCACGTGATCTTCTACAACCTTGTTTTTTTGTACTGAAATAGAATTTGCCTTGTACCATTTGTCATCTTTAACATTAAATAGTTCAATAAAGGGGTCATTCATGACAGATTACCAAAAAAAAAATGGGTTGGCTTTATCACGAATAACAGTGTCCTAAATAATGGAGTACTTTTATATACCCTGGGATCTACATTAAGAAATGTTTTGGGCATTTAAAATATTTAATATTTTCATAGTATAGTGTTGCATAAGAAATATATTTTATATTGATGTCCTCATTGCCAGGCAGAGTAACGACAACAGCTTTCAACACAACTCTTTTGACAGCTTTGAACAAGAATTTAGATTCTTACATTTTAAATTTTATGCATTTGGAAGATGCTTTTATTCAAAGTGACTTACAGTACATTCAAGTTACACATTTTGTCAGAACGTGCTTCCTGTGACTCAAACCTACAACTGGAATTACAGGAGTAACAGGAACACATTTTCTTATATATTTATAGAAATTTCTTATTTATTCTTATAGAAT
This sequence comes from Chromobotia macracanthus, assembly GCA_036877525.1. NCBI lineage: Eukaryota > Metazoa > Chordata > Actinopteri > Cypriniformes > Botiidae > Chromobotia > Chromobotia macracanthus. The sequence continues at coordinate 5,748,583 of JAZGTH010000001.1, read as the reverse complement.
GTGTTTACAGGAACAGATTTTTACATATTTATTAAATTTAAATTGTTCCATGGCTGTCTGAAAGCTAGTTAAGCTGCCTTTCTGGCAAGTCAATGACTGGCCTGTGGCATTTTTACGTAAATAAAAAGTTTGGTAAAACGGTTTCAGACTGACTACCAAGGTTACTATAACTCGTATCTAAACTGTTTATCTATTGTTTTCATTAGAAGTAGATTCTGATGTGTCTTGGTGCCTTGCTACCTCCATATACTGGCAAAGGCAGCTGCTTTCAGACACAACCAATGCTGTATGACCAGGATTGGGTGGATTACTAGGCAAATGATGGCATATGTAGCTACTGTTTACAGATTTTAATGACATAGTGATGACAACATTTTTAAGCTAAAATTCCTCATTTTTGCAGCTTTCTAAGCAACTGCTGTAAGATTAAGCTACAAACACTTCGCCATTCACCCACATGATATAGTAGGCAGGTTTTCTTTCTGTTTACAAACATGACATTACCACACAGACAAATGACATCAAACTGACATTTCCCACAAACTCCATCTAAAATTATAAATCATTATACACTTTTTAAATAAAAAGTTGCAGATTGCAGCTTTAATAATGCAAAGTCTTCTTTTATAAGATTTTATTAACCTTTTCTTGAAAAATATCTACAAACTACTCAGGAAAAGAATTAATTTAGGTTTTTCATTTTGACAACAAAGATGATAAATAAACAAATAGCCTACATTGAACATTTTCCCATTGTTCAATGTTGTACAGTGAACATTGAACAAAGATGTCATTATTCCATTTTCCAAACTAAAAGGTTGTAGGGAAATGTGATTTACTTCCCTACCTTGCAGTTTTCCCACATTTTGCAAGCCTGAGGAATCCTCTTAAGTATCTAAGGGGAAAACCTGAGCCCTTAAGACATTTTCTCTTACAGTTTAGTTTTCTTATACAGTTCTCTTACTCCTTTGCCAGGGCACCCTCAGATTATTTTAAAAAAATCTGGCTCACACTTTTCCCCCAAAAGTAAAAGGTCATTTACAGTGTTTGGATGGATAGCTCACTTTCATGTATAAGCCACCGGCCTATAAGCTTACCTCTGAAACATTTTACCCAACAACAAAATACTTTAATGAATAAATTATGACTAATCTTTAGTCAAAAATTGTACATGGTTTAAAACATTAGCCAACATGCAGTGTATATATTTATCAGATCTGGATAAATTTAAACTTTTACTGCCATGTAAAAAAATTACTATGACATGCAGAAAACAGTTTTCAGTATAAAAAAAGCTCTTTACTTTTCTTAGGTACATCTCTTAATCACAGCGAGTTTCTTTTAAATACATGGTTTAGTGTCCTGCCCTGCTATTGTTTTGTGCTTACAAAATTCTACCTCGCCACCTAAAAGGGTAGGTTTAAAAGGGTAGTCACATGCTTTTAAAGGGAAAAACGGGGTTAAATACGTTGCATTAACTTTATTTACAAAAACAATCTGTAGCACTTTATTTTACAGTCCTATTCTTACTGTACTTACTAAATTACAACAATTGTGTAATAACTTGGTACAATCCTTGTACCTAATTGTAAACCATATTAAGTATGTTACCTTATACTATTCATGACACGGTAAGTAGCCTACACTTCAAGAGCACATACTGTAAAATAAAGCACAACCTAAAAATCTAAAAACTAAATTCAAGGGTAACTTTAGCACTGTTACTGTCTATGCATTATTCAAGAGACGTGGTGCATACTTTGCTGTTGTAGCGTAAAAGGAGCACATGCTCAAATTGTTCATCTGTGAGTTGATTTTTATGGGGGGACATAATATTGCCCCCATGGCTGAACAAGCGTTCTACCGGGACACCTGAGGGCAGAGTTGTATTGAGTTTGATGAACAGTTTTTTCACACCTGGAAATTCATTTAGACACAGCAGATCTTTGTTTGTACCCTCAAGGTACATTTGTACCTCTTCAGCTACTCCTCTTTTGCCACCTCTGTTGGCAGAACTTCCAGGTCCATATGAGAAGAATTCATCTTCATGAACAGAGACTCCATTAGTGTCTACTTCTTCATTTCCTTCGTCTAACTGTGACACCTCAGCAACTAGCTGTGCACACAGAGATTCCCTTTCACCTTCTGGTAACCACCACAATCTAAACTGCGGCATGGTGGTTGTGGCTAATCTGGCATCAGTACTGTGAAACACCTGATTGAAGTGAGAGTCAATCGCCTTAACAGTGTTGTCAATGACCTCAGAGAAAAACTGTGTGTTTGCCTTGTTCTCCTGGAGCTTCCTTTTTAGGGTTGACAATGTTGGTATCACAATGCCAAGGAAGCACTTTTGTTCTCCCTGCAGAAGATCAAGTGCAAAGGCCACCGGCTTAAAGACCTCTGCATATTCTCTGAGGTACGCCATTTCATCAGGCACAAAATGTGGGACATCCAAGAAGTCTATCAGTTGTGTGAGCTTTGAATCAGAAAGCGATATTATCTTCTGAATAAAGTAATATTCTAAGCCCCACTGTGTCTGGCAAGGATGTGTGAATTTAATATTTGCAATGCTTTCCACTATGTCAGCAACTACAGCAGAGCTTCTGGCCTTGTGCCATATTACTGCACACTTTGCAGTTGAACTATTGTGCAGTCTCTGTATTGGTTCCTTTGAGATGGCATCTGCTAGATCCTTTGAGGCAATAAAGTTGAGCATTTGAGCAGCACACCGTTGGTGGGGTGGTAAGAAATAACTTAGAAAGAAATCTCCACCCACTTCTCCCTTACCAAGAATACTGCCCAAATCCTCAAACTGATTTTCCTCAACTTCACGCTCATCCTGAGGTAACAACTCTTTGAAAGCTTTGACAAAATTACTTCCATTATCAGTGACGGTAGCCCGGACTTTGCTCTCAATGTTATAAGAAGAATGAAGTTCTTGAATTTTAGCTATAACTGATTCACAAGTGTGTTCGCCATAGATTCTTGTGCATGCAAGAGCAGCAGACTTCCTATCAAAATTGTTTTCAAGCCAGTGACAAGTCATTCCAAAATAGCTTCTGTTGTGAACTGACCATATATCAGCAGTTGTACACAGTGAATGCACTGTGTCGAGTTTTGCTTTTAACTCCTCCTTCATTTTATCAAATGCTGCGTCAAGCCTGGAAACAAACATCTTTCGACTCATCACCTTTTTGCCTCTGCTTAACACTTCGATCAACTGCTGGAATCCAGGCTGGTCTAGAATTGAAATGGGTTGCACGTCCTCCACAATAAAGTTAAAAACCAGGGCATTCAGTTTTGATTGTGATGTGTACAGAGTGTGATCCAGCTTGGGTTGTTTTGCGTTGGATGGTCCAAATTCATGAATCTGACGTGCCAAATTGCTTGGTTCATCCTTGCTTGGTTTCTTATACTGTGAAGAATGCTTTCTCTGGAGGAAATATAAAAACAAATTAAGAATATATAATGAAGACTTGCTCAATGCATTAAACAAGAGAATTAATTAATTTCATGTGCTTAAACCTGCTATCTTGTCAGTCACTGAGTGACACAAAAGGCATTTAAATGGGTAATGAAGTACAGAAACACTTTTTATAAGCTGTTAACTGCTTAGTAGTTGCTGATAAAAACAATGGTCGCATGCATTAACTTTTTAATTTAAGATTATTTGGAATTTTTTTTTTACTTTTTCTCATAATTAAATTAATTATGAATTGCTGTTACGTAATATAAATCTCTCTTGTCTAATTCATGAGAAACTTGAATATTGAAACTTATTTTTTGACAGGCATTTTTCTGGCATCCCGCAACTTTATGTGCTTTCTTTCGTGTTTACATATTTCCAACATTTGGAAACGGCGGGACATTTATTGTGATTTGTGTGTATTGTGAATTGTGTGACTAACAGTGATTCGTGTCAACACTACAGAGAGCTAAATCGCGATCGTACAAATAAAATCCTGTTTGGCTTAATAAAGTGTTTACTCAAGAGCACGTTTTACGTGTCGTTTCGTGAATGGCAAATACTAAGTAATGGGTTATTATAGTATACTATAGTATTACAGTATATCATAAATATTGCAACAGACACATTACATCTCTATTATAATAACTACGCAAACACTGGAATGTTTTGCCCCAGCCAATATGCCCCTCTATCCCAATGAAACCGGTACAGTTAGATGCCACTGACTTTAAACACAAACTGATATGTGCGTGTGCATTTATTTATTTTGCAATTTTTCTTTGCAAGATGTGATGGCACAAATAAATGACACCGTGCAACGGTGAAATTATACTTGATCATGAAGTAATTTAACTTTTTATCTCATGCAGATATATGGTACAAACACCAGTTACTGGGTGTCCAACTGAGATGAGCAAAAGTACCTCCAAGTGTTTCTTTAAATTAGACGTGGTATCCTTTGCAGTGGATAAGAGTTTAATTGTTGGAAGGCAGAGATTGCATTGAACAGTGATGTTTCTTCCCCTCGTCTCCCTAAAAGTGAAGTGATTTCTGTGCACCCAGCGTTCAAAGGACGAACGCCTCTCCATCTTCATCGAGGCTCTGTCGTACACAGCTCTTTTAAAGTTTACGGACACAATCGGCAAATTACGCTGCCAGATTAATATGCAATCGCGTAATTCATAAATAAAATGTACCCTACTGTAGTTACAAAATCTTGATTTTTGTAATCGGATTACGTAATATTGATATTATGTAGCTCGTTACTACACAACAAAAGACGTGCATTTCCTTTTAAACAAACGCTGTCCCCTTCTTCTAGAGTTTGCTGGGTGTATTACACGCTTTTGGTATATTACCGCCACCCTTCGAGCTGGATCGCTTGACCGGGAGGTGACTTGTGTGGAGACAGCCTAGTATCCCAAAATTAATTACGCCTCAGTTGAGAAGAAAGCACACACACGTAGTTTTAAGATTTGAATAGGCGATAATGTGGTCGATTTATAAAAATCGTCCTTAATTTAGGGTGTGACTACCGGGTACTCATGTACTTGGTCGACAACAGCCCTGAAATTTTCCGCTGGCTCTGATGTCTTTTTAATGGTTAAAAATGAGATTAAATTCGTTTTGGGTATATCTAACGGTCAATACTTGATCTCACAAATCTATTTGTTACATCGTTTTGACAGAGGGCAAAGTTAAGTTTCATAACTATTTTTAAATGAAAGTTATGCTTGAACTTTTTGCTCGTCTTTATGAATCTATTTTATAATAAATGGTTGTGTTTTGCATCACATTGCATTGTATTTTAAACGCAGTGAAGATTAGAGTAAGATGGTGTTGCACGAACCACATATATTATTTAATATGCACAATATTTTTAAATTACAACGACACGAAGCAGCATTCTGTTTAATATCATGTTTCGTTTAATTAAAAAATACATTAAAAAATGAAGATAAATGGTATTATGAGTTGAATAAAGCCATCAACAACTGCTGTACAATTCACAGAATAAAGGGACTGTGTCCTCCCGTCCTCTGCGTCCGGAAGTTCGCTCTCATTGGTTAGATACTCTGTCGTCATTTTTTCGCGCCTCTTGTCCTTTAGACTGGCTCGTGATCTGAACCCGCGAGGTAACGAGTATTGCAAAATGCGTCTCCCGCCTTCGTGGTGACAAGGTCGACACGCTTAAGCAGTTGTTATGTCTCAACCATGGCTTTATCCTACCTTTTTACTTTGCATATATGGATTTTTCTGCAGTCACAGACCTCTGGAACCCTTTTTGACCCCGTTTTTGATGGGACCTGACAAAAATCTGACGGAAACGGAGGTAATGTAGACGTGCTTTAGGGTGATGTAAGTATACAATAAAACGATGCAAGCTGATCGCATGCGGCATCTTTATAAAGACTATAACTTCAAATGGCGATGCCTAAACTATTGTAGCCGATGAAATTTGTTTAATAACATATTTGTAATTTGATAATGGTAATTTATAATTTATAAGTAATGACATTTGCATTAATTTGACATGACTGTGGCTCTTTTACTCCGTTACCTCCTATTTCAGCACGGCTTTAAAATATACCAATAAAGAAAAATGTCTGAATTTGTGGAATATACATCGTAGAAGTGCTGAAAGTAAATATTCCCACCTTCTAAACTAATTCACCAGGAATTTGGAGATTAGACCTCAAGTATTGGACAAGCAGATTTCCCATATACAGTACTGGACAATATTTTTCCACATTTTAGAATAAAACTAAACCTATCAAAAATATGGACTTTTGTAACTAATTTTTGTAACAATTGTTTTTAAATAAATCAAAGTGTAATATTTTTGCATCTTTGTAGCCACCCTGGAATTTGCAAAAATGTTCTCCTGGCATTTTATCACCCAGCTTCTTGAGATATCACTTTGGGTTTCTTTTTAAACAGTATTGTTGTAAGTTCCCATCTATTCTGAACTCCTTTTTTGCTGCCTTTTCTTTATTATTTGATATGGAAATTTTCTAATTAAATATAAATTATTTGTTGGAAAACTATATTGTTGTCTTCAAAAATAATTTCAAACATACGCCTTAAGATTAAAAGATTTTGTAGACAGATACAAACTACCGGTCAAAAGTTTAGGGTCATTTGACTGAAAAAATGATTGTAAAATATTGTCCAGTACTGTATATGGCAAATTTGCTAACTACTTGTCTAATCCTTGAGGTCTAATCTCCAAATTCCAGGTGAATTAGTAAAGCTATATCACACGATTTTTATTAACTGCTTCAATATGAGAGTGTTTGTCTGGATAAAAGTTGTTTTGGATAAAAGCACCTGGCAAATGCGTATAATGTAAAAGCAGCTGCCTTTGGAATTGCCATTGAAAATGGCAATTGTAGCTTGCATAGTGATGTACTATTTCTGAGATGTGTGTTTCTAACTCTGATCACAGGTTGTAAATGAAATCTACCCATTCTGGACGTATTCCTACCTTGTCCTGTTGTTTCCTGTTTTCCTGGCCACAGACTACCTCCGCTACAAACCTGTACTTATTATCCAGGCAGTCAGCTTTATAGTGACTTATGCCTTGCTTGTGAAGGCCCAGGGTGTGCCTGTAATGCAGTTACTGGAGTTCTTTTTTGGTCTAGCTACTGCCACTGAAGTAGCCTACTATTCCTACATCTACAGTGTTGTGGAGCCATCTCATTATCAGAAGGTGACTGGGTTTTGTCGCAGTGTCACACTGTTGGGCTCAGCCATTGGCTCACTAACTGGACAGATTTTGGTGTCTGTAGGCCAGGTGCGTCTCTTTTACCTGAGTGTCATCACTTTGGTGTCTTCCTGCATAGCTTTTCTTGCACCATGGTTTCTTCCCATGCCCAGCAAGAGCCTGTTTTTTCACCAAAGAGAGGGCAGCTCCCAGGAAGAGGCAACGCTAGAACCCCTGAATAATAGTCACCAGATCGGGAAGTTAGAGGATTCTGAGTCAAAAATTCAGCTTGGTGTCAATGAAAGAACGGTGCGTCCACCAGAGATTTACATTTGGGTTACTGTCTTGTAATCTACAGGCAAACAACAAAAAGACCTAGTTATGATCATATGATTAAAAAAGAAAATTGGTTGTTTGTTTTTTTTCAACATTGTATTAAAGAAAGTTTGGAAGTTAGACTTCTAGACAGAAGAATAAGAACACCACTAACTAAACCAGTAGATGTCCTTGTGTTTGGCCCCTAATGAAACACATTAAGCTAATATGCTGATACAGATATGGCCATTAATATATAGTTATCAAATAATTTTCTCTATGCCTTGGTTTGACTAATTTGTCTAATTCTTAGGCTTTGAAGGACAAAACTAGCATTAATGGATTACTGGAAGTGTTAAAAATGCTCTGGGCAGATTTTCTGCAGTGTTACTCTTCCTCTACACTCCTGGCCTGGTCAGTGTGGTGGGCTTTATCCACCTGTGGCTACTTCCAGGTGATTAATTACACGCAGGCACTTTGGGAGAAAATCTTGCCTTCCAACAATTTTGAGATTTACAATGGCTACGTGGAGACTGTTTCTACATTGCTTGGTATGGACGTTATTTCTTTATAAATTCCTAATGTTTGCTATTGTATGCATTCTGTGTTGTCAGCATGGTTGTGAAAGTCATGGCTGTCTTTTTTTTTAAACAAGTAGTTACTGTAATTTGTTTAAAATAAGCCATGAAGTACAATTGTGATTTTTTTATTGTTACCACATACTGAAAATAATAGGCACATAGAAACATTATAATGAACATTTCACTGTTTCAGTATCAGAATATAATCAATGCCATCCTTCCGTTTAATACATGATGTATAAACAGCAACAGAATGTTGTTACATTCATACACTAATGTATATAGTCATATTCTAATTTTGAATAAACTCCTGCTATTGGCCAATAAGCACCAAGAATATAATCATAGTAATTATTCATTATAACAAAATATGAATAGGTTCATCACCTTGGTACCAGCAAATAAAAAGACTTCTACATTCAAATTCAGCAGTCATATATTTGAATATTGATCAACAGTTAGCACCCCTTGCCAAATGTCAATAGTTTATTCTGATTTTCCACCAGGTGCATTAGTGGCATTTCTAGTAAGCTTTGTCAAAGTGTCATGGACGAAGTGGGGAGAACTTGCTCTCTGCATTTTCTCTGTGGTAATCGCGGTGTGTGTGTACCTCATGGACACTATCAGAAATATCTGGATCTGTTACACCTCCTACGTGCTGTTCCGAGCTACCTACATGCTGCTTATCACTATAGCAACGTAAGTTAAATTGTCAGTTTACATTCACTTTTTATTTTCCTTTTTATTTATCTTTGAAAAGACTTGCAAAATATAGAAAATGCCTGTAAGTCAATACTGAGTACAGGATATGCTCTTTTGACTTTGCCTTGTGTTGCAGGTATCAGATTGCTACTAATCTAAACATGAAACGTTACGCTTTGGTGTTTGGAGTAAATACTTTCATTGCCCTCTTACTGCAAACGCTGCTTACAGTGATTGTAGTAGATTCTGCCGGCCTGGGCCTGGACATTTTCCAGCAGGTAAAGTTCTCCATGAATCTACTGATTGTATTATCTGACCTCTGGATTGCTGATGAAAGCTGATAATATGTTGAGCAATATAATTTGTTCCTTTTTACAGTTTTTGATCTATGCTGGTTACTTCACGGTGGTAGCAGTGATTTTCTTCATTGCTTGGCTGTTTAAACTAGTCAAAAGAAAGAGAGGTCAAGAACAGACAGACAGTGGACAGAATGTATCTGCCTCAACAGAGGAAGATGCTACAGTCTCCAAAGATGTACGAGATGTTGCAGAGGCTTGAATCAACTCATATCTGCATTCTCATGCATTTAAGCAGAAGATAATGAAGTAATATTGTGTATGTTGAAGTGGTTTCAAGAGATCATAAAAATTAAGAAATTTCTAAATCAGTCAAACCTGATTGATCTAACTTTAAAGGTTATATTTTCAGAAGTGTTAATGTGAATGACTATCATAAATGATCGCACAATTATACACTATTTGATAACTTTGGGTCATAAATTTTTAAGTAGTTTATTGCACAAATGAACAAATTGCTCTTATTGAAATAACACTGTTACAATACCTTGCTTTATTGCTGTTACTTGAAACATGTGATTGTATTGATGACGGGAGGGAATCTTTCGGGGAAAAGGCCATCCTCAATTTTAAACTTAATTGGAAAATGCGCCTTGTTTGTTCATCCTTACAATGCTTTAGCATATACATTCACTGAGTGATGCTTTACCACTGATTGGCACTTTACATGAACTAGGTATAAAATATGACCTGAAACCTTTAAAGCATCAGAATATGTTGACTATGAACCTCAGGAGGTCAAACTAAATTTTCTTTCTGTTCATTTTCTGTGGGATTTTGTTTTTGCATCCCTGTTAGCAAAATGTGGAACATGACAAAATACAGTTCTGATTTATTGGACTTTTGCAAGTTTCTGTCAATAAACACCAGTATTTATAGACAAAATGTACACAATGTGAAACCATTGCCAGAATGGGAGAAAGAATTAGGAGCACGTAACGGTTGCAAATTTAGCCTCTGTTAGGTGGTCTCACAGTAGTTTGGAACAAAATGTTTGCACTGCATTCCTGTAGCTCAGTTGGTAGAGCATTGCATTAGCTGCACAACGGTTCTGGGTTTGGTTCCCTGGGAGCACATGTACTGATAAAATGTACAATGAATGTGCTGTAAATTGCTTTGGATTAGAAAAAGCCAAATGCATAAATGTACTTATTGCTAAACATATATTCCCACAAAAGAAAGTAATATGTTTTTTTCTTATAATTTTAGGGTTGAATTATTAAGATTACATATTTTTACACACATCTGTCAATGAAAATATTCACTTGTTTTCTCCACCATGCTGTACAAAGTCTCTAAATAATGGTATTTCTTGAGTGTCACAGTTTTAAGGAATGTTACTTTTTTGTAAAGAACGAAATTCAATCCAGTAACAGGGTTGTGCACAAATTGTGGAACACAGCTAAATTGATTATATCAACAATATAAAGTAGTTATAATTTGTTAAATTCAGGAAGGTTAAGACATCTAACATTGAAAATCACATTCTATTTATAGGTTATTTTTAAGTAATAAAGAAAACATACCCACGGATCTCACAAAAAGTCTAATATTTATCAAATGCTTAGACTCGAAAACTTGCAGTAGAGAAATATACTTCCATGCTTAATATTAAGAACATAAATAACTATGCTGTTAGCCAATTCTGGTGCAATTACAGTGGCAACCTTCCATTACAACCCTAGAGTTAAAGAAATGTTCCATCGTAAAGTTTTGGTTTTGTATTGATTTGATGTCTTTAAAAATTATGCAGTGCTTTAATTACCTAAAGTGTAATGTAATTTTCATACTGATGTCTTAAATAGTTGCACCAGCAATATAACAAAGATGGCCTTTAAGTTTATAATATCTGGTAATAATTAAGTATTGTTATAAATATTGTGGGAATTCTAGACCAAACAGGGTTGTGTGTATTTTGTTTGTGAGGACAATCTCAGCATGTCCTCTGAAGGGCATTTGTTTTAACATGTTGGACACAAAAGAACAGAATAGCTTCTGTAGCACTGTAGAGTTTTTTTATATGAACATGATCACCTCTTGTATTACAATAAAATGTCAACATTTTATGATGCTGTGTGCTACTTCTGGTGTGAAAGATACCACTTGTAAATTCTACTTGTAAAACAATTAATTACTTGGCTTTCATTTTATTGCAAGACTTCAGTATGTCAGGAAGGGGGCAGTAGAGATTAAATAGTTTGTACACAGAATATCCCAGAATATAAATTGAAAAATACATATATTTGAGTTTCCCTTAAAACTGACTTGTTGGTCAGAATACAAAAACTAAAACACTGACATGCAAATACATTCACGTTCAAGCAAAGATAAAAAAACAATTTAAGAATTAACATCAACAGGGGTGCAGAAATGGGGTGTGCAGTATATGCAGTGAATAGTGTGTCAGAGGGGAGGGGGTGCCATTTTGCTAAAATATTTCTTTAGAAGTCAAAATTAGAATCATATTTGTTTAAAAAATAACAATGAAAGGACTAACTATTTTTTAAATTTATGGTTAGCATTTTAAACAAGTTCAGGATATATTTTATTATAGATATCATAACCACTCACCCTCCGACTCTGTCACGTCACACAGAATGAGTAAATGAATAAAGGACTGTTCATAAGATGTCTTAAAGACATCTTAAAGACCCTGTTTTTAGGGGTATGTTGGTTTGTAGTTTTACTCAGCCATAAGGGTGGAGAGGACAACAAAGATGATAGAAAATAAAGATAAAGATAGATAAAGAGCTGGTAGGAACAGGCCACACAGTGTTGCAGATTTGAGTGTGCAGCTGGGGGAGGGGTGCCTTGTTCAAGGGCACCCCAGTGCTGCCAGCATTGGCAATCGAAGCTGCAAACTTTGGGTTACAAGTCCAACTCTCAAACCATTAGGCTAAACCATTATGACTATTCTAAAATATTATAATTGTGTCTTGTTATCTTAGGCATATTGTTTTTTTATGTAGTTATGATCAGATAATATTTTATGACCAATTAACTCAGAAAACCAACTTATTCAAAAGAGTTAACATATTTTTTCTAGCCACGGTAGAGTACAGAATAGGGTGTTAGTGCATGGGAATATTGCTTAGTTATTATTATATTAAAATTGTGTGGGGAAAAATAGAGTATTCTAAAATTATATAATTATATCCTGTTATATAATTATATCCTTTTGCTACATTTAGCATATTCCTTTCAAAGCTACATCATCTTTACTGTTGTCCTTACAGTTGGGTATGGGGCGGGCACCAACACTGATCTTGCATACCCCTCAGCTGCACCCCTGAACATCAATAACAACAATTTGAAATAATCTACTTTAAGATTAAAGCAAGTAAAAATATCATCTACAAAATGGCAAATTAAAAGTATAAGGTGTCCACAGGTCAGCCAAGTAAAAATAATCTGCTTAGTTTTCTGACCTTTCTTTGAATTACTGGGACTCATACGTTTTTCTGCAGGGAGTGCACAGGCTCAAAGAAACATTTTTCCTCTATTCCTAATAACTGTACCCACGATGATAGCCTTCATGGTAACCGTCATGTTGGCTGTAGTCATCGTCAGGGCAACGCATGCCGAGAGACAGCTGAATGGCCATCTCCTGTCTGCGAAGCTGCATGGAGTCAATCAGCTCGTAAATGATTGACATGGACCACATAGGGGAGGGGTACCAGGATTTCACATTGCCATCTTTGCCAACAAGCATCATGGAGAAATACTCTGGGCTGATCTGAAAGTAGTTTCTGATGTCCTGCACCAGAGAGGCCGACAGGTCCTCACGGTCCACTGATGCACTTCCTGCAGTGCAAACCACAGTTTATTGGCTCATGTGTTTTTAATAAATTAAAACCACTGCATTTGTTGGTCTCAAGGAAAAACATTTTTAAGCTCAGTTATGTAAACAGCCGAGGAAGTGCACTAGTCTATGAATGAACCATTAAAGTGATTCATAAAATAGTTTGCTTCAGTACAAAATACGATTGCTAATATTGCTAATTTAACATGTTAATTCGGTGCAAATAATTAATAAAAAATCATTATGTCCCCTTGAATTGGCCAGCAATTTAAACTTTAAAGGTGAAGTGTTTCACTACTTGAATGAATTTTAGAATTTTAATGAAAATAGAATTGCAAAATTGAGCTGCCTGATTGGGTGTAACAACACTAAATGAACCAATGGCAGCTGGGGTGGAAATATCTGTTTGTCTGATCAATGTAAAATGGAGTGTTTGAAATTGAATGAAGTTTTATTGTTCTATTGTATATACTTACCAATTTAATATTACTTAAATAACACCTAGCATTGACCATATGTTCACTCTGTATAGAGAAAAGAGAACAGGCCTGTCTAACCGACCCTGGTTTTGTCCAACATTTTTACTAACACCTTATGGAGTTTCGTTCCTTGCCACTGCTTACAGCCAAAAATATTAGGGAATCATTTTCTTTTTAGTTTAAAACAGAACTGCTCAGTTTGGACATAGGGGACCTAAAATGTGCTGAAATGTTTTTCTGTAAAGCTGTTTTGAAAAAGTGCATCGTGAAAAGCGCTATATAAAAACCTAATGAAAGGTTTAGTCATGAACCTTCATGACTAAATGAAAAATATTAATATATGGAATTATTCAGTTAATTAATCAGCATATCTTTCATTCAATTTACAATTTTGATTAACTGACATCTATAAATCTTACCGTTTATGGGATAGAGCTCCAGGACTCCACTTAAATCATCCAGGGTTCGTCCAACAAGCTTTAGTACAGATACGTGACGCAGCCCTATGAATCAGAAAAACAATGGTTTATTTACAAAGCTACAGATCAGCAAAAAACAAACAAACAAATGAACATGATTTGACCCGGCTATTTTCCTACTCAGCCTTATTCATACTATAAATGGTATTTGAGTGAGTTTTATAAGAGATTATCCGACTGTGAAACATGCATATGATCTGCATTAAAGATGTCCATTGTTGTTTTTGTTCTAAAACAGGCCTTCTTTTATGAGGGCATCAATCATCCTGTCATGCCCCAGAAAGGAAGTGGTCTCTGCCGGATCACTATACAAGACCCAGACCTCCACAGGTCCTCCTGGACTCTAAAGAATGCAGCGAAAGATTCTGAAGAATGTTTCCACCTCCAGAATAGCCAACAAAGGAGTTTTAAAAAGACCATGTCATTCCTTTTTTATTGGTGCCATTTATTTGGTGCCATGCATTTGTGAGTTGTGCTTTTGTGCAGAAAGGAACTGGTTTAAATTAAAAGACACTGAACAACTAAGCGTTTCTATATGTAGGAAGAATCCTTCGAGATGTGGCTTGTGTGGGAAGTAAATAATATTTATGTTCAAAGTATTTATGTTTTTAAATCCAAATTATGGGATTTTTCAAGATCAGCTATCTAGAAAGCATTATTGTAGTATTTTCATATATATATGCATATTTGTACAAGTATGTGGCTTATATCTTTGGAAACAAATATGAACAATATATTACATATATCAAATTTCTGTGGGCCTAAAAGCATTTATACATTTTATGAATTAATTAATGTATTTCTGTGCAAAAGATTTACATTATTAAAAATTATTTTTGAATACATTATTCCAGGAAATGAAGTGGGACCAGCATTATTATGTTGATGAGATGATAAAAATATGGGTTTGGAATAAGACAGCTGTCATTATTGGTCACTATATAATTTATTATTAGTACAGTCATGGTATTTACTAGCCTCTTGTCACGCCTTTTATTAAAAGTGGCCCTTTAGCTGTGTAATTTCAGTTCCTCTGCTATAGGGTGTTTCCTAAACCACAGATCAAATTTGTTTACAAATGCTAAACATGGAATGGCAGAGAACAGAAAGGGTGTCTTTTTCCCAGTCTAGTCAAGTCACAAATTAATGTGATATAGAGACTGCATAGATGTATGTTTTCTTTACCAAAATGGCAGGTACTAATATTGATCAGTTTGACTTGTGATCACACAGGTGTCACATAGAGTTTATCAAGTAAAAGAATGTGACTGTTTATTTCACAGAGGTGGAAGATTTACGAAGATTTACAAATTTATGTTCCTAAAGTTCACCCAGTGACCTCACCCAGGTTACAGGCTTGGCTATTAATGGTGTAGAGTTGTTGTTGAAAGGCCCATTCTTCATCACTAGGGGATGAAATTACAAACAGTCTCCGCCTCCAACGGAATCTTTAGAGACATGGAAATAAAAATGCATGCAGATGAGCATATTCCTTATGTTAATGCATCTTGTACTGTACATTTAAAATCACCAACCTAGAAAGGAAGTTCTCTAAAGATCTTGATTTATCTTCTTTTTTGCACATAACGCCAAGTTTTCTCTGCTGTTCCACCTCTTTAATGCGAGTTGACAATGTGTCAATGTAGTCAAATACTGCTTTCATCACAATCGGGACTTCGTATCGTTGCTGTGGACATTGAGAATGCATCAACAACTGTGATAACATCAGGAGAACAAGAACACCACTGATAAACACTGTTGAGATGTATAAGTAACATGCATGAGCCAATGTTAAATAATTACAAAGATCACATCTGCATCTACATTCACATTATGCAAGAATCTATCAATCTGAGTTGCATTATATCACGCACCTTGACTTTCATGTCAAAATCAGTCAGGACCATGTTAAAATCATTATGAATCATTCCAATCTCCTTCCGAAATGCTGTGATGAGCTCCTGGTTGATGAGGTCACTGTTTGGCAGGCCATGCAAGGGCTTATCCTGTTCTGTTAAAGGAAAGCTGAATGAGATGTATGAATGATGTAACAAACAAAGACCGTCAGCAGTACTGACCTGTCTGGTAGTGATCAATCTTCATGGTACTGTTCGTAAGGGGCCCAAAGATGGTGATGATGGAAATTTTGCGCAGGGCCATATCACACACTTGCTCCAGGTATTCATCTCTCTGCTCACTGTACATATGATTCTGCTCATCTGGAGCAGTAATTACCTGCAAACAAACAAGTTTTAAGACATTGTCTCTGTGCTTTTGAAGCCAGAAAGAAACACTTTGCCAATAAACAAACAACCTTACATGTATACCAAAGAAAATGTAAGAAAACGTCTATTTATAAAACGTATAATTCCAGTTCTATATTCTGAGTGGATGAGTCACAAGTCAGTGTAAAATTTATATAAACACACCTGTGACATAATTTATTGTTCTTTAATATTGTGCCAAATTGATGCAGTGTGTAGTTAGATAATGAACAATATACAACTACAGTAGGTAAATTAATATTTTTTTAATAATTAATAATAACAAGCTTTTTATTGAACGTTGGTGTATTTTATCACAAGAGCCTGTTACAGTGATTTTAACACAGGTACACAACTGTACCCCTTACTTTTGGTAAAATCACTGTAATTCACAGGCTCTTGTGGTTTGTTCTTGTTTTTTCACATAATAATACAATAATTCAATACATACTATGAGGCGTCGTCTCCTCTCAAAGTAACTCAGAAAAGTTTCTAGCAATTTCTTGGGATCGACTGGCTGGCCTAAAACAGCCCTTTCTTCATAAACACCTGGCTTTTTTCCATCCTTTTTATTTTGAAGACTGACATTTGTCTTCTTTGTAACTTTTGGGCCTTTATCTCCTGAAGATATCTTTTTTAAAGGGTTTTCAGATTTATCAGCCTTCTTTTCTTTTCTGTCAGCTTTGGTTTTCCTCTTTTGTGTGGTCATGAGATCTTTCTCTGGTCTTTTAGCAGTGGGTCCGTGTGTGTCATATTCTCTCGCACGCTGACTAAGCTTCTTGCTCCATCCATTTTTAACCACAGGCTGTTTGTTCTTGGGCCTCTGTTTGTATGCTTGTGTTGGTGAGGTTGCAAAAAACATCTTTCCTGTGTGGTCCGTGTATTTGCCTTTGTGTTGTGAGTAAAAGTCTGAGGTAACAGAGGAATGAGTTGCTGTACTCACTCGATTTTGTGGCGAGACCTTAGAAGTGTTTGTCACAGCCGTGTTCCAGTGTACTGCTGTATGTGGATCTGTTTGCTTCACTGTTGTTGGTAAATATGTGGTAACAGCAGTTGTTGTTGGAGGAAAGGTGGTTGTAGTGAATGTTGTGGTCACTATAGTAGTTGTAGTTGGAGGTTTTGTGGTTGTAGGGGTAGTCATTCTTGTGCGTTTTGTTGTAGTTTTTGTAGTGGTCATAATGGTGGTTGGTATTTGTGCCTGAGCTATCTGGGTGGGTTGAGGGACTGGTTTCACCCTTTTCTGTATCCCTAAAGTTTCTGCTGTGGGCTGCCCCACCTGTGGCTGCAAACCAACTGTATTTAAGCCAAATGACTGCATCACCTTCCCCTCAATTCCAGCAGTCTTGCACTTCTGCACAAAGCCCTTTTGCCTAGCCTTCTCCAGCCTACGCATAGGTGTCTGGTCTATCACTTCATAAATTGCTTCCAGCTGCACAGGGTAAGGGTATCTTTCCTCCACTTGCAATGTCTTCCTCAGAAGCACCATTCCAAACTTACCTTCCTCCAGCTTCAGAAATCCCATAAGCCTGGGCACCAGGGATGGATCCAGGTACTCCTCCACCACAGATCCCTGATTGCTAACACGTCTCACCTTACCTCCTCTCTCCTCCTTTCCATGAAACATTACTATCTGCTGCATGTGTCTCTCAGCCATCTCGCAGTACACCTCAGGTTTGAGCAAGTTCATCATTAACCTATAATAGCCATCAGAGTCGTTGGGGGCTGATATGACCAGCACACGATTTTTACCAGCAAAACCAGCCAGGATGTTGGTGGAGCTAGTGCCATTGGAGACACCCAGTGTCGTAGATTGAGATGTCTTTCGAACTGGACTAAGCTCTCGAGCAGAGATGCTGTCAGTTGGACTGGGCTTCTTTTTTGGTGTTGGTCTATGCCCTTTTGGTATCCTGCGTGCTAGAGTTCGTGAAGAGTCCACGTTTTGGTCATTCTGAGGCTTTGCAAGTATATGTTTGTTTCCTGAGCTGGAAATACTTGTAGATTTGCCATTAGATTGTACAACATTTGTGTATTTTTGGACAAAATTGTTTGATTGTAATTGTGCATTTGCTCCCATTGTTCCTGTGTGGTGTGAAAACATGGAAGTCTCCAAATCTGATGCTTGAGTCCATGACAGAGCCAACAAAATTATATGTACCTGAAGATGTTTCATTTCAGTAATGCTGCAGAAGTAAAATCACTCCAGAATTATGACACTGGACAGAAGGACCGGTTTTTAGGGATCCAACAGCACAGATGAACAATAGAAACACATACTACGGAGAGAACGTGTACATTATTACTAGTAAACAAGCATAGATTATTATACATGGGAAAAAATTTGTCACGTGGATATAATGAAAAGTGTAATGTAATTCCCGACTCGTTCCGTGAAAAATGTCATTATCCAAAGCGAATAAGTTGGACAAATGAATGAGGGCGATCCACTACTCCGTGTTCATTGTCCCATTATAATATTCAGTTACGTCCAAGAAGACTCCACAACGAAACAACACAAACACTTAAAACACAAGCTGTAGAGTTATTATTAGTTTGTCGTATCCATCGAATTTCCGTCGGTGTGGAAAGACCCTTTTGGACCCCCTGAGTTCGGGATCGTCTCCAGAAGTTCTTCACGCCCTCTTCACGCGTTGAGATTTGGAAGAAAGTTCTGAACAAGCGAACCTCACAACTAGTCTTGACCACGCCCACTCGTTTGTGATATGCTAATATTGTGCAATACATGTTTTGCTTGAGCATGCATGTGCTACGTGTTTGTGAAGGGACCTGCATTTCAAATATAAAACATCTTAAATCGCGGATTACGTCACAGCCCCTTCAAAACCCCTGTTTGGTTTATGTAATACATCTGTAGAAGGCCCATGGACCTTGGATTGTGTTTGTTTTGTACAAAATAAACAGTAAAACGTAATTTTCAGACGTTATAATTTTATCTAATCTTTTAATGAGATTTAAATGCATTTTTCCAGGATGACTATAGGAGAGAGAGAGAGAGAGAGAGAGAGAGAGAGAGAGAGGGCGAGGGAGAGAGAGACTGCCATCTAATGGTAGCGACCAGAGAATCAATAAAACCTAAAGAAGCTTTTCTGTATTTTTTCCAGACCATGTTTTTTCTTCTCAGATGTGCCACCAGTACAAAATCACTTGCTAATAGACATATGGTGACAAACCACACAAATATGCACAGTTTCACACATAAGCAAACACACACAGAACTCTTGGCTTGATCATTTAAGCCTCTTACAGTAATGCACTAGCTGCTGACTGAGCTCAGGACAGCAACGTCCATATTGCTTTACAGCAATTTAATCGGCAATTACACATGAAGATTGCTATTATAAACTGGCATTACATAGACATTACATAGAATTAAAATAGTGTGGAGTGACTGGGAATTGTGTATTATGTCAGGAGACATTGTGGGAGTGTGGGACGTGTCATTGAGTGATGGGGTTTACCACATTGAGTTTGAACACGGAACAACAACAGGAAAACGTGTTATTTACATTAATGGGAAGGTGAGAGCTGCTGGGGAATATTTTCCATAACTTTGTGTGTTGTTGTTTGTATTACAAGAGACTGTCTATTGTCTACTGTCTTTGAATCTATTTATTCTATATATGTGTGTGAATCACGTTTCACCTATGTTATAGGGACTACGTGTTCCCACAATAATAGTATGAAATTAAATCTGCTACGTTGTGGGGACTTGCCAACAGTCCCCACGAGGGAAACACCTTAATAACAAACAAAATAATGCTGAAAATCAATATCTTAAACTGAATATGTTTTCTGTAAAGGTTGGGGGTATGTTAAGGTTGTAGAAAATATCATTAGACAATAGAATAAGAACAAATGTGTGTGTACTCAACATTTTACATGCTCTATATTCATGATAGAAAAAAATACAAAAAAGGTCTTGTTTTTTAAAGGAGGTGTTGAGAAGAGATTGGATGTTCAAACTGGTGGGCAGAGAAATATTTCCTGTTGGGAGCACAGACACAAAAGCAACCATAACCATTGAGGCAATCAGTGGGTTTGCCTATGAGTACACACTGGAGATCAATGGAAAAAATCTTCAAACATTTTTGGACAATCAATCAAAAATTTCCAAAACATGGGTGCTGAAACTGGATGGGAATGATTGCAGGATAGTCCTGGGTAAGAAACACTCTGAAACCTCCCTGTTGACTCATAATATATTCTTTCACTTTCCCTGAAAGGATGATTTTAATCTACATCTAGCCACATCGTTAACATTTACACTTGCAGTACTAACAGAACAGAACAAATGAGTCCAACCTAATTTGCTGAGATTTGATTTGGCAAGTCCTTTTTAAAATGCCAGGTGTTTGCAGCAATTCACCAGCATTTGGCAAAATTGTCTTCTGTAATCTCAGAAGTGGAGGTTCATTCAATGCATTAAATAAAGACAACCATCAGTAAAATGTTTTTTATGTTTTATCAGAGAAAGACACTATGGATGTGTGGTGCAATGGACAGAAAATGGATACCACGGTACATATTCTAATACTACAGTACAAAGTCTGCATGAAAGGCCTACTTTGGTCTGTTGTTTAGTTAAGTTAGAGATGAGTCAGATAATGGAAGGGTTGTGGAAATATCAAACACCATCTTTTTCATAACAGAATGTGCTTGTTTAGTTACAAGCCAATGTTTATATTTCTTTTTGTGCAGGGAGAGTTTACAGACGATGGAACTGAGACACACTTTGCAGTGGGGAACCATGAATGCTGCATAAAAGCAACAACTAGTGGAAGGAAACGAAACAAAATAGTTCATTCCCTTCTGGTTGATAGAATCTGGATAGAGGAGGCCATTGAGTAAAATTGAGTCTAATAGAATTCAGCTGTGCTGGAGTTGTTTAGCAATATTATACTTTATTAGAATTAAATACAGATGGCATTGACAGAAATGGCTTTCTTTAAGTAAATCCAGTGTGTTGGCATTTGTTCAAAGTATGGACAAGGGTGCTTTATTTGTTATAAGACTGAGAAAAGTGTTAAAATACTTTTAGAAACACAAAATCCTATTTAATGTAAATAAATATTCAATTTAAAGGAAAACTAAAAATCTGTTAGCCCAGAAATTTGTGATCATAGCACTAACGTATATAGCATATACAGATTAGCTTCAGCAACAGGCTGATTACAAAGTGACTTGATACTGAAACAAGCTGTAAATGGTTTTGTAACTCACTCTCCAGCCTAGCCTGTTTTCATTATCAAGCCTAAATGCCTGCGCCAGTTCACCGTTAAAACCTGCATATATTTAACCTTTATTGGATGAGTGGGCTATATTACACCCATGTTATCACATGACACTCGAGTTCATATCAGAGATTGCACGTCACTGAACTGAGACCATCAATTCATTTTTATAGTGTATACAACAGACTACACAGCATATATACGGATCCCACTATAATGCTTTAAGCAGACATATGTTTCTTGTAAATTGACCGCGTCCAATAGCGCCCCCATCGAAGCTCTGGCGACCTGCATAAAGAAATGCGTTTTAATAACACCAGACTGCGCAGATTTCGCGCAGACATGAGCAGGACGACGGCGTAGAAGCTAGCCGACGTTTTTCCAGGAGGAAACGTCCAAAGGAAGGAGCAGGCGCAATGATGTTTGAGAGGATACAGACGGGACGGACCTCAGTGTGGGAGGAAAGGGAATGCACCCGTCTTTGCGGATAATACAAGAGACATCACCGAGAATCTCTCCGACGATCGTGTCTCATTGGGGTTGACGCGCACATATGGGTTTGTGGTTTTGCATCGAGACCACAGAAAGTAGTTTGGCGGTTGTTGTGTCAGCATGAGCCGAAGTGAACAACAGCAGAGAGCGAGTTGACTGCCCCTAAACACCGCAGACATACCGTGGCCAGCTCGACTGCGCGGACTGTAGTTACTCGCTGGCTTTCGGGGTCTTTTTTAAATTATTTATCTTCATTTTACCTCGGAGACTGGCCAGTGTGTATGAAACGCAGCCGGACGCCACCATGTGGACTTTTCTCGCCTCAGAATGTAGACCTGAGACGGCCTGCTCTTATCTATTATAGCCAGTCATGACGATGCAGGGTGATTTGGGGGGTTCCTGTGTTGTGTTTCTGGAAATATGGGGATTTTAGATTTGGGCAGCGGAAGATCGGCTTTTGGCATCCGGACTCCTGCTATAATGCACAAACGTCCTGTAATATTACATACTGTGATATGAAAGCCTCTGTTAGATGTTAGTTTCGCTTCACGTGTTAGGTGGCAAGCCGGCTTAATTGTTAACGTTTTCATTATTTAGTTTTGCTGCCATCGGTGGTTGCATATTATCTCACGGGATATACCCAGTCTGCATTTTAGCAACATTTTTATTTATTTTTTGCTTTTCAATAATCATCAATCATCAAAGTTGACCGCAGACTCATATGGACATCTGATCGTACTCCTATTTGCGTATTTGCAATACATCACCCTAAATCGTATGCCAACAGTCATCAGATAATTTCATATCGGGTTGCGTTTAAAGAGATCACGTTGCAAACATGAATTACCAACAACACCTGGCGAACTCAGCCGCGGTCAGAGCGGAGATCCAGAGGTTCGAATCCGTCCATCCGAACATCTACTCCATCTACGAGCTGTTGGAGCGGGTGGAGGATCCACTGCTGCAGAATCAGATCCGAGAGCATGTCATTGCCATTGAAGGTAAAAGGCATCAAGGGCGTTTGAATTCCCTACACTAATTCACCATGCTAATCCGAGTTTCAGCCAAAATACCACAGTTAAAGTAACAGTATACAATCATAAATGAGCACAAGAAATGTCCTTTAAACAATGTCAGCATTTAACAGGCGACGTTACAGCTTTACTTCGTTTTTTTTGAAGATCTTTGTTTTTTCTATAACAAGTTAGCATAGCTTTATAGTAGTAAATACTGTATTTTAAGAGAAACTGTGGTTGCCATGGGGAACATTTGAAAGGATGGACGTCAAACATGTATGGCACTTTAAGAAATGTGTGTTTGCTCCCCTGTGATATAAAACATACAGGGTTATATTACGTAATGAGCAGTGGCATTGCAAATCAAGCCACACCATACTGTAGTAATGATTATTAGTTTATGTCATCCATCCTGCTCATCACTTGTTTGTTAGATTACCTGTAAAAAGAAAGCACACAGTGTTTGCTTTCTTGAGTGATACACTTTCTTTAATTTTCAAAAAAAGTTTGGACTTTTTAGGTTTCTAGAGATGAGAAGTAGTAAAACATCTTTTTAGTTGTTAAATATTGTGGTTTTGGCATTCACTATGAAGCTTGTTTTTCTGTTCTGTTGTGTTTTTACTGACAAACTTTATACTGTTGTGTTGCATTTTTGTATACTGAATACTGGTTATACCTTTTTCTTGTGGTTTGATGTTAAAACCATTTCTTTGTGCCCAAGATATCCAAGGTTTCAAATATAGTCATAGTCAGAGTAGGTGTGAGAGAGTCAAACTTTAAACAAGAACTTGGCACAACTTTTGATTTTAGTTAACCATATACTGTTACAAGGATTTGTTGAAGGCTATGTTTGTCTCATGCAGCGCTTTCATTCTTGCTTCACATGGAGAACTGAAGATAAGATGTTGATGTATGATTTGCACGAAAATCTCAGGCTGAGTGGTTGGAGGGAGGCAGACATTATATGTCATTATAGTATATATCTATATATCTATATATCTTTATATATATATCTATATATATCTATATATATCTATATATTATCTATATATCTATATATATATCTATATATCTTTATATATATATATATATATATATATATATATATATATATATATATATATATATATATATATATATATGGCCACACAACAATGAAAAAAATAAAATAAATAAAAATAAAAAAATCAACGCATTGTTGTGTGGCCAGTGACAGCACTGGTTGTATGAATTTTTGACCCCTGCAAGTGAAAGTCAAATGTAGGCTTTGGGGAGAGAAATGGGTCCCAACATGCTCAGCCATGCACCGGGGATCAGCCCTGATCTACAAACCTGTCAAAACCACCAACACGCTCCCACAACCAAACAGACCCCAGCCTGTCTAATTCCTAAAAACCAAACCCAGCTGCTGAAATGTAGCCTGGAAACACAGTTCACAAGCCTAGTAGTGAGTCTGTTTGTGGTACATATCTTAAAATCCTGTGTGTAATTATTTAGGAAAACGTTGCCGAACTCATCCAGAGATATTTTTCTGTATGTGGTTATGTTCTAAAGGCAGAACCTGAAAGTTGTTTATTTTGTTCTTTTGCCACTTTAAGGAGCAGATAAGTCCTCCTTAGTGCCTATATGCAGCTTTTTTGTCTCAGTCAATGTGTAAACAGACTGATTAAAGGATAAGTCCACCCCAAAATGATATTTTGCTCATAAATTACACACCCTCAATGCATCTTGAGGATATGACTTTTTCTTTCAGAAAGCTCCAAAAAGCACATCCATCCATAATATTAGTAATCCATACAACTCCAGGGGGTTAATAAATGTCTTTTTGAAGCGAAACGATATGTTTGTGAAAAAATACATTATTTTAAGCACATTTAGCAACTGAAACTATGTGTTTAAATGTAAACATATCTGTATGAAAGACTACACTGAACATGGCGGCATGCTGGCTCCATGTACACAACGCCAAATCTCATTGTTTCTCTTGTGTCTCATGACTAGCGTTGTGGCGAAACACACACTCACAAACCAATGAGATTCTGTGTTAACCCTAAACCTAAACCCTAAATGTGTTGTTTTGATCGCTAAATATGATACTTTAATGCAAAAATCTTAGATATGGAAAAAAATCTTAGATGTGTTTTTAACGTCTGTTGTGGTTATTTTGATGAAGCTGTGTGTTCTCAGGTGTTTGTAATATCCAGTGTTACCTATGGTGTCGCCAAGCATAGCGTCCTATCCTATGTTTGTTCACAGCTAAAGAGTGCATAGAGCTTGTGTATGCTGTATATTTGTATTTGCTAGTTTTGTCATAGTGTTACATTCTTGTGATTGTATTATGAGTAAATCCAACAGAATATTTTTGAATAACAGTGAGAAGGACAAGTTAAGCACATTGCATGGTAGTTTTATGGCACCTTCAAAAATCCTTGCTAACCGCCTCACCCACCCCAACCCCATACTTGAACAGATGGTAAATCTGAGCTGAAAACTCTTACTTAACACACCTTGCAATCCTAGCAGAGGTGCATATGTTTTGATATTACACCAATGTCAGTCAGAAATGAGATTGACCAAGCATGTTTTATTTCTGTCTTGTACTTATTTTTGTTTCTTTACAGCATGTGGAAAGCAAAGCAAAGTAAGAATTTCATTGCATATGACAGTAAAGGCTTTGACTTTGTCTTGTTACTTTGCTCAATTCTGCAGGCGACACCTGCTGACACACAGCAGGGCAGGTTGGTTTGAGCCTGAGCAGATCTCTCTCTGTGCAAAGCATGTTTGTGATCTCAGACATGCATCTAGATGACACTTTGGCCTCACTGTCTCTTGTGTAAAGGGCATGGCATTTCTACGAGTCAATGGTGCATAGCTTGTGCATAGAAAAGGATTTGTATGAGTTCTTGTGTCTGCTGGATGAAACTTATGTTATATAACTGCTGTACATAGTGAAGTACAAGCTTTAAAAGTAGTGTATATAAAATAAATATTTATAAAACTATATAAAATATTTACAGAGATCTTGGTTTAGTTGTGAATTTTTGCTTGTGAGCACATCCTATCAAGAAAATATGTATGAATTCCTAAGTCTGCTGGATAAATATTTTGGTTTTGTTGTGGATTTGTTCTTGTAAGGGCACCCCATAATAATATAAATTGTGTGCTGTCTTACCCATTTATCTAGTTACTACCAAGCCTAAACTCATTAGTGTGATGTATTTCTGACTAAAACAGGATATTCAGTGACAAAAGTTAGACATGAATGCAAGCATGTATAATATAATATATTTAAAATGTAATTATATATATATATATATGTATATATATAATAATATATATATATATATATATATTATATATATATATATATATCGCTAGTTGAGCCCTACAGGATTGTAAGCTTGGAAATGCCTAGCTGGGGTCATTGCATTGTTACAGCAGTGCTGCCCCATCCAGCCTAGCCCAAAGAGGCAGCGACATGCAGATGTTGTAAACACAGCCCCTGCCAATAAATACGCCTGAAGGACACCATTAACAAGATGCAGATGCAGCCATGTGGTTCGTTAAATGCATCTAGAGGGGCATTCGTCACTCTGCTGAACGGCAGCAAGTGTCTACGTGATGTCATCCCGCTTGCTTCCACCACATCACACCCTGCTTCTATGGCCAGCCTGTCTGGTGCATTACAGATTTTGGCCATCTCTCTTGCTTTTCTTAGAGAAGTCAGTCTGTGTGGTCAGCTTTCTGCTTACATTGCAACTGAGCATTTGGTGTAGCGTAAAGCTTGCAATGGGGGGCTCATATGCTGAAGATGCCTGTGAAGTCTAGACTGAGTTCAGGGATTAACAAGCTGCTAGTACAGTTATTAAAGGGCTCAGTGGGGTGCTGAACACAAACAATCAAGGGGCAGTAACTATCTCTTCTGGTTATGAGAGATTATGTAGATTGCTCTAGTTAGAGCAGGGAGAGCCTGTTTTTCACCGGTTTCCCATGGTTTTTACTTTATTATTTTACTTCAGACCTATTTTTAGGGTGTTTTTGCTGTTTTGGGGACCAGGCAACCAGAGTTACCTCAACTCAGTTTTTACATTTAGAGGAACAAAATTCTGGTAGGCTGAGGGGTCAGTCCGGAGGGGCTTTACTTTGGTGGTGATAGAAAGTGGAAGAGGAAGTTCAAAAAGCAAATTTCAAAGGAAAAGATGAAAGACTGCAACAGGCAAAGCTTTAAAGAGTCTTGAACTAAGCTCTTTTCTCTTTGCATCTCTTTCTATATCGCTCCCTTGCTTCGTCATTATCTCTCTCAGTGTGGGTGGTGAGCGAGCAAACGTTTTCAGCTGAATAACCATTTGTTCTTTGCAGTTGAAAATGAAAACAACACCGCCATCCCTCTCTTGTTGCTTTTATCTGTCCACATTGTCATTCTTTCAGCAGGCCTGTGCACTTGTGCCTTCTGAAAAAACGCGCCTTGTTATTCAGAATTGTTCTTTCATTCCTGTTTGAAGCTTAAATCTGGCACCGAATTCTTCCCAAATAATGCACCAGATGCCAGATAATCAGAAAAATTAGGAAAATGCAGAAGACAGCAAGCTCTTCAAACATTGTATCATATTATGAGGTGCTCTGCTAAACATGCATTAGTCATAAAAGGGCTCATTCAGAAAGTCCCAAATCTTTCCAACTGTGTTAGCCATTACATTCAGCTTTGTTTTTTATCCTTCTGAAACTAGAACTGAAAGTATCCAGGCAGTTTGAGAGGTAATGAGAAATCCTTTTAGCCCAGCCTACTCGCATAGACTAACCTAGTTCTTAGAGACATTTGACACCGTTGGAAGTGTCAGGTGTTAGCAGTTCTGATTAAAAGATCCTTTGTGTTAGGTTTTAAAAATGATGTATTGTGATGAGCTGCGGGAGATCCACTTGCCTCTCCAGTTTGGTGGGGAAATCTGTCAGCTGAGCTTATAGATGGAAGTCGCTTAGTTCCTCAGTTGTTTTGAGGTTGAACTGTATTTTGAGGTTAATGCTGCTTTTGTTATACATTACTTAAATATGCATGTCTGTTTCCACTATGCATTGCAGTAGTGCACGTGCCAATAACCACCTCAGTGAATCACATCTCACTTTATTATACGTTAATACGTTATTATACGTAAGTATTGCTTCTGCTATTTGTTAGTTTCTTTTTTTTGTAAGTTGTGAAATTGAATTTGTCTTATCAAATGTGGCTTTTGATGACACTTGTTTTTCATTTACTGTACATAAAATTGTCATGAAGATTACTGTATACATGATGAGGTTTAGAGAAGTTTTCTCAGCAGGTCTATGATTTTTTTGTGTTTTCAACAACCAGCCACACTTTTCTCAATCTCTTTACACCTGGTGATTTTTCACTTTTTACATCCTTTCAGGCAGTCCGATATTGGACAGTGCTTAATACTGATGTGGTCCAGAATAATCTGTGGTCAGATCGGTCAAAAAAACATTAGAAAAAAGAAGTAGAAAAAGCATCTTGCAGCTTTTGTGCAGTAGTGACGTATACACTCATGAAATTGGAGACCCTTTCTTCAAGATCCAAACACAAATCGGCCCAGGTGACACATTTCAGAGGCATCTTAACAGGTCTATGTAGAATATCAGACTGCGTCTTTATTGAGAGCAGTCTTTATTGATAAAGCAATGTTTGTTAGATGCTTTGGGCTTATTTTGCAAAAATTTAATTATTGTCATTGGCTGAACTGTAACTAGATCAGGTTCTAATCTGTTACTATAACCTTGATAGTTGGGGATCTAGTTTGCCATTGAGGTTGGTTTGGGAAGAGAAAGCACTGGGAAACCTGATGTCTTCAGTGTCTCTGAAGATCAGCGCTGAGGAAATACTAGGCCATCACAATGAGTCTGACATGGGGACACTGGTGATGCCATTCCTCTGGAGACAGGGCTTTGTTGTCATTTTGTCCTCTGCATGCTTACATACTCTGCTAACGGGTAGGGCAGCTCACCCAGATGAGCTGTATGCTCTTTGTAAATCTCTGTCTTTGTAAAACCGCAGCATGTGATTTACAAGATTTGCCTGTTTCCACTATTTCACGACCCCCTTGTCCTCTTTGTTCTTGTTAAATATTTTTCTTTAGAATGGGATTGTTATAAAAGGGGGATTGTTATAAAAGGGTGATTCTTAGCACTGCATCTGAAACCCTCCTCCAAGATTAAACATTATAGCAGCACAGAGGTTGAAAAATCTCCTGAAGGACTGGAAGCAGGATTTGCTTGTCGTGGTATTCAAAGACAAGGTTGGAACTTGACCACAGCAGCTACTGAAGCACCTTCTGGTCCTCATTTTCTCAATCTCGCTTATCACACTGGTCAGGGGTCAGAGACACCAACCAAAACAATAGCAGCGCTCAAATCTCAGGGAGGCAAAAATAGTGTCTTGAGCATTGGCCTTCCTGCTGCTCCCTGTGATGTTTCCCCCCATACAGTCTCCAGGGCTGTGATGTCACTTCCCCAGCATTGATTGCTCTGTTGCAGGTCGGATGTCCTCCAGCTGCAGCCTGTCTCTGGGGCTTTGCTGTCTGTCACTCTGCCTTAGTCACATAAAATCAATGTTATTTGTCAGAAGTGTTTACATCAGTGTAAGGACAGGGACAAAGATTATATCTAACATTTTGCTGACGCATTCTTGTCAGTTATGTTACCAGTAGCTGGCAAAACACAACTTTAAAAAAAAAGCAAAATTTTCTACTTTCTACAGCTTGTAGAGTTGTCGAGGTGGACTGGGAAAATAAATTTGAGCCTGTCATTTTATAATTTGTTTATTTTCCTTGGAATTCCCCTATAGCCTTGTTTGAAATGTCACTTGGCCTTTAAATCAGGTCGTTTCTGCATCTGTTTAAAAATGATATTTTAGCATGAAGACACATTTTAAAAAATTGTGATTTGTGTTTTGTAATTTTTTTTTAATTAATTGTAAAAATATAGTGTTATGTCGTTAATTCATCATTACAGACAGTCAGGCATTTGTTTTGTCCAGCTGTCAGTATTGTGGCTGTGTTTTGGTTGTTGGAGCAGCAGTGGTTTGTGGAAAAGCCTCAGGCATTGTCAGGCATGCTCCAGTTCCACACCTGCCATACCTGCTCTGATTTCAGCAGAATGGTAAGAGCACAACATTACCTAGTTTTATTTTAATGAAGCCATTGCATCCACACTCTGGCCAGCTGCAATGGCCTGCCCCTCCCATCCTTCCAAGGGGAACAGAAACAGATTAGCCGAGGCTGCGTCTGTAGATTTAGGGGTTGCCTCTCCTTACAATGGTGCAGCTTGCTGGCTGAATTGGCATTGAAAGTGGAAGTGTTGCGTCAATAAGAGGCACTTTTCCCATCTGGCCCCTTCTTAGAAAGGAAAAAGAAAATCAATGGCACTTTCCTTCAGGACTGTCCTCTTATATTAGGTCACCATCTGCCAGTTCCAGACCCGCTTTCAGTGTTAGTGAAGTAATTAATGTCTTCTGCTACACTTCGCGACTCTGCAGTAACATGCAGCCGGCACACGTCGACCCAGATCTGAGCATGGTTTGTGTAGATGAATGGCTTAATACGTCTGACCTTTTTGCAGATTTTCTTCCTGCAATGTGTGTTACTGGAGCATTCATATTGTTTGTTTAGGTAGACTGGTAAAAGAACTGTTTGTTACATTTAAGGATTATATTAGTGTTTCCTACAAACCTGTCTTGCTGGCTGGCATCAACAATACACAATGTATTAAAACAAAATATATTACATTTAAACAATGTTACATTTTGTTATTAAATAACAAAACTATTTTGTCAGTGTGTGTCTTTATAGGGAAAGTGTGTAATTTCTGCTGCAGTATTGTCACAAAAAAACAACGGTTGTTACCAGACAAGTTTCAAACACTCATTGGTTGGAAAAACAGTCTTGCCCCAAATTCACACTATTGGTCAAAGGAAGTGGGGGTTGGGGTGGTCCCTCAGTCAGTTCATGGTTGCGTTCTGGGGGGAGTGGGGATGTTGGTACAGTGGTGTCTGTCCCCACAGTTTGACATTTTGGCAGGGTTCCCCTGCTGATCTAGTAGTGCCCTGGGCTAGTGCCCAGTAGGCCTGTGCATTAATCTGTGCCAGCTTGTAAGGACCTCCCCAGACTTCTGTTGTTTTTAAATTAAGCTTCATTCCACCTTAATTGAGCTTTACTACACCTTTAATTACTGAACCCTAACTCTACTCTTAGTATACATTTTAGGACATTATAAGAAATTTGTCCCTCACAATAGCAAAACAAGTGCACTTCATGTTTTGTTTACGCTCTTGTCTGAGCATGTCTCTGGTATTTGCATTACAAAGGTAAGAGAACTGCTAGCATAGGTCTGCATTTCTGCATTTTAACATCTGCTGTTAACTTCAGATGTTTTGGCAGCTGTAGACTTGCTCCCCTGACATTGGAATATATAATTTCTATTTAAGCCGTTAAACATAGGAAAACTGGCACTGAGAGGGATCCATGCACAGAACACACAGACACGCTGGGAAGTCTGTGCTCAGGTGTGCTGGGGTTGCCATGGTGCTGCTGCTGGCTGGGTCACTGGAGATCTGGGCTAATTAACCCCTGTGGACGTGGCTGCTTCAGGGTCATCTGCGCTGACTCAAAATCACACATTTTTCACTGTTCCAACTGTAAGCAAGTACATTGGAGGTTTAATGTAACATGATTACTTTGTGATTGGATGCAGAAACAGTGGCCATGTGTTAAAAGAAATCCAGCGGTGTAATATTGTTATCACAACTTCCTGAAAATGCTTCAACAATATGCAACTTGCGTGCCAAGAATCTCCTGTCATTGTTTCTCATGTGTGGGAGGTCTTAGGGGGAAGGTAGACATCTGAAAACCGTGCTTGAAGAAAACTGTAAGAAACTGTGTATATATATCTACTAAGTTAATTTTGGCTTTTTTAGGAGTACACTAGCATAGAGGCAACATAGCCTTAGAGTTACTAGAGAACAAGTACTATTGTAAACTTTAAATAAGTTGTAGTATTATATTCTGTACTTTTGTCTTTATAGTTTCGTGTATAGTTTTGTGAGTTGCAGTGCATGTATTCATAGTGTTTTGTACGTTTCATATCTTGTATATGAAACATATACAAGTGGCAGTGGTTTCTTGCCACTGTTGCACTGTTCGCTTGCTTACTGGGGGGCTTCTGACATCTAACTTAGCTTAGGGTTTTGTAAATTGTTAATATCGCTTCTAGCAAATTGATATAATTACAATCCAAAAGACTCTTTTGTATTGTGATTCCTTTGTCTCAAATTCTCTTTCATTCTCCATCATTGTGTAATTTTCAGTTATTTTTGTTGTATATATTTTGTATGTATGTGTTTTACTTTTGAGTGTTGTGTATATTTTATGGTACCATTAAAAAAAAACCTTATGTCCCTGTCCCATAAGATGTTGTCTTTTATATAAGCTGTATGTAAGCTGGAACAGCTTAATTTTATAGTTTTATTGGTTGTCAACCCTTTGTTCTTTAACCTACTATAAAACTAGTATGCCTAATTAGTTTTATTAATATACATCTCACACATTATTTGCAATAATACCTTGTAGTCTGTGGTCTGTGTGCTGTGTGTTCATGTATTTAACATGTCTGATGTTTGATCTGTGTTTTATTATTATTATTATTCTTTTTTTAGTATATGTAAAGCTCCTTTGAAGCAATGTTAACATTGTACAAAGTGCTATATAAATAAAACTGAATTGAAATATATTTTGAACATGTGGGTAGTGTAAGCCACAAACTACCATATCAGAAGGTCCAAAGCTTACAACATTGATTTAAAGTCTCAGAAACAGCAGCCCCTTTTTCATGTGGTGAGAAATAAAGATTCTGAACTTTATAAGTTAAAACTCTGTGGAAGTACACTGTTTCTGTGGAAGTACACTGTTTCTGTGGAAGTACACTGTTTCTGTGGAAGTACACTGTTTCTGTGGAAGAGTGGTCAGCACAACTTGTGATATCTCGCTATGAGTGGTGCTTGGGGAGTAGAGCCTCTCTCTCTGTCTGTCTCTCTTTCTGTCTCTCTCTTGTTTCAGGGCTTTAACTTCTGCACAGGAATTGTGGGTATTGCATTTATATGTGTACACATTCATGTTATGCCAAATTCCCACACAATTATTCATAAAGTATGGAATGGATTAGGTTGGCCAGCTAGTTGTCCACCAACCACCTAGTCAGCTAGTTATGGGCATTCTTTTTGTTTTTATTTTTGTTTTATCTTCAAGCACTGGTGCTTTAAAAGTTTTTTTATTGTAGCAATATCTCGCAGAGAACTGTAGCCTGTGAAACATGTTTCAGCGTGCTGCTATGTCAACACATAGTAAACTCTCTTCCAAGAAGCAATGTTCCTGTCATTAAACATAATCCGTAAGTCTCAGCTTTTTGTATGAATTATAATGGGTTCTTTGGGTAAAAGGTAATAGATATTTGATACTTGCTGATTTTATACAGTAGTTATTTATCTTTTCTGAACTTTATCAGCATGCAGGGATATATTGACAGTAATGTATGTAGCCACAGAATCAGAAATCCTGTAACTGGTTGTGTTGGATCCAAGATGGATCTTAATATCAGGTGAAAACAGGGCCTAAGAAATGCATCTGTGTTTGGTAGACAGAACTAATTATACAGGGCTTCCATAAAGACAGACCAGCTGACTAGTCAAATCGCTCTGACTCAATTCATGTGTCATCTGGATGGTTTCAGCAAATGCCACACACTAATGTGTTGGTGACGTAACCATAGCTTAAGAATCAAAGCGTGAGTTCACAGAGAAAGTTGATGACAGTGTCGTGGCACCAATATAACCTGATTAGATGGGTTTGGTTTTGTTCTGAAACCATCATGTAACCTGTAAAAAAAAGTCCCTGCTCAGCTGCAGGATAAATAGTTAACTAAAATATTGTTCATATAGTAC
Source organism: Chromobotia macracanthus (assembly GCA_036877525.1). NCBI lineage: Eukaryota > Metazoa > Chordata > Actinopteri > Cypriniformes > Botiidae > Chromobotia > Chromobotia macracanthus. The sequence goes on along the minus strand of JAZGTH010000001.1, from coordinate 5,714,692 downwards.
ACCTGGGACATTTCTTATCTCCAGCTCTCTCTAGACTTCCATCTGGTATAATGTTGGTTTTCCAGACTTATGTGTCTGTTAACATTAAATTATTACCTTTTTAATACATTTACAAATTAAACAAAAATAAAAAATTGTCTGTGCAGCAGGGAAACAATTAAAGGCCACGTTTGTTTACTTTAGTCCTTTATTTTAGGTCTTAAAATGGATATATATGGAAGTGTGACAACCATAAAACTGAACTAACCGTTTTTTTTTTTTTTTTTTGCATTTTTCGCAAACAGTGTTGACAACACCAAACGGGTGTGCAATAGTGTGGTATTATGTAAGCTAACAGGCTAATCAGCTAATGCTATGTTGAGCTTTTAGTGTGCCAGACATAATCTTACAAAAAAATCTATAAATCTGTCTAATGACAAACAAAAAGAAATGTTTAATTTTTTAATCTATACCTTTGGTTATATAGACATCATATATCATAATGTGATTTTGTATAATAGTACCAAAAAATTATTTCTTTTTGATGATTTAGCTGATTTCCAGACATAAATATCATTCACATAATCACTAGAGCGAGTTGGTGTGTGTGTATCTACATTTCTCAGAGGGTGGGTGCTAATAAATCTAGAGAATCTAGAGATTCAACTCCCTACTGAGTTAATGGCACTACATTGCCAAAGTCAACTTGTGTCCCATTTAAAATGATCATTCATGGAACTGACCAGAAAGATTCTGAAGAACTGACAAGCCATTGTCCTGCTTGAATCTGATCATATTAGATGTACTCCCAAGCCATATATCGGCACTGATTGTTGTCCATGGTGGTTGTGTATCGGAGGGGTTCACTTAAACTTAAATGACTAATAAAATACGTATTAAATGGCAGAACAGTCTGTCTTTACAATAAGTCCCCTTGAATTCCAACCTATTTCAGTGTATTATCTGTTTGTACAGTCCTCCTGTTCTTATTTCGGTGAGCATTAGATGACCAGGAATCGGGGAGGAAAGTCAGACGCAGTCACCCTGTAAGCGTGATAGACCTCCGACAGAAAAGGCAGAAAGTTTATTAAAAGAGTTGTTTCAGGTCAGCTTCCTTGCCTCTGCACACAAAAATAAATTGCTGGCCTCAGTGTTTTTCTGACGTTCAAAGCTGGCCCTGTTGTCTCCTGCACACGCCAAAGTTAGTGCTCTGCAATTCAGAGGTCCAAACTCCCTCTCAACCTCCCCTCTGCTGGTTTTAATTGCTTTGCTGACTGTGCAGGAGTTTTAAAGCAAGTCACTCAGGAACAACAAATACTCAGTTTTTAGGTGTGGGGGGGAATGAGTCGTCTGGTGATGCAGAATGATGTCAACCCTCTCGAGTCAGACATTTGTTCCAGTTGTTTTGTTTGAGAGACAGTATGTCTGTTTTCATTCTGTGCTGTGGGTATGTCTCTTGCTTTCTGAGCTTTCATCTGTGATGTGACTGACAGCAACTCCCACTTGCCCATCTCCTGTCTGTCTCTCTGTCTGCCCGTCTGTCTGACTGACATACTGCAGTGCTGCATCTCAGCTCGCAGACAGGAGAGGTGCATTGATCAAGAGGAACAAACTGATTATAAATTATACACACTCAAAGGCAGTCATCACTGTGGCATTGATGCCATCATACAGTGTCCACGCTATGATCTTTGATAACAAACTATAGCAGTGGTTCTTAATTCATTTGATATAATAAATAATGAATATTTAATCATGAATGATTTATTTGGCGGATACATTTGTTCAAAGTCACTCAAAATTAAGTTTATTGAAAAACATTATATTTTATTATATTGTATTTTAGCTTCGTAATTTTTTGAAGGAATACAGGGTTAAATTAAAGACTATTGCCTATGTTCTTGCAGTTTTTTGTTGAATATTGAACAAAACATTGAAAAAAATGTAATTAACATTTTGCCTCAAGGCCTATATTGTTCTACATTTTTCAGATATTTTTTCTGTGTTGCAGAAATTCATTACATATTTTATTAAAATGGCTTTTATAAAAGCCACATATAAAGGAATAAACCAAGCGGTACTGCTTTGCAAGTGCAATATAAAAGGAATAGTTAATCCATATTGAAAATTCATAATCATATGAATTTATATGAAAGTCATAATTTGTGCATCTTTATGTCATTCCAAACCCAATGTCATTTATTTTAGCTTTCTTTATTTGTGGAAAACATAATGAAAAGGATATGGCATCATAGTTTGCCATCATAGTAAGTCCTGGGAAGCGACATTCATTCGTCTTCCACCATAACAAGGAGTCATGTTTCTTGCTTTCCTGCTTCTCACTTGTGCAGATGTCTGAGCAAAGTTAATTGTTAAAAAGGGATGGAATATTCTGTGCTGCATTTCTAGCGCTCAGGCTTGACTGTTTTATTTGCACATTATTCCTTCCTTTGTACGCCACTGCAATTCTTCGTATTGTTCTCTGCACCTTTTAATGTTTCCAGATATGAGCTTCATTCTTCTGAATCCAGAATGCTATTAATGAGTACAAAATTTGTTTCTCAGAACTTAAGTCAGGCTCATGAGTTGGTGCCCCCCCCTTCTATGTCTTGTTGATTTGTTCTATGGCACTATTCTGGAATGCTGGAATTGGAGCCATGTCAAAAGCTGCACTGTCCATTGTCTCCTGAAGTCCTCTGGCTAATAGAGGAAGTGAAGAGACTGTGACATACTATTTGCCTCTCATGAGTTCTGTTGCATGTACAAAGGGCTCAAGAACGTGGTTCAGTTTTCTGAGAAAAAGCCACTGTTTTGGCCTGAGATCAAGATGCGTGGATCTGAAAGCACTGTAGACACAGGCCGCCGCTGCTCTAGTGAGTCTGGCTATCATTAGCTGAATGCTGTTCCAGCGGGTGCCATATTCTGATATTGTTTCAGCTTGCTGCATGCCATTTTATCAAAATGTTCAAGCACCACCCAAGCACTTGCTGATGGCCTGACTCTTGAATAAATGGTGGACCGCCAGCTGTAATGTGTGGCCCAGTCACACTGTGTGTCCATATTTTTGTGGAACCAAATGTTGTAACTGCTATCAGTACAATAGCCTTAATCTTTTGAGAAAGCACATCAGTGTTGACTAGGACTTCCGCCAGCCACTTTGCAATGTTTGTAATGCCCCTGCAGGACCTCTAAGGACCCCCAAAGACTTCTAACCTGTATCTATAGAGGAAACCATCTTTTGAAAAACGTCTTTCGTCACATGAGCATAAAAACTCTTATCATTTCAATGTTTGTTAGGATAATTAAAATAACCAACCAGGAATATGCATATTTTGTGAGCTCTGTTGTATGAATCGGCTTAAATGTCATGATCTTTTCACAGTCAGTTGATCTAGTGAACTTCCAGCATGTTGCCTTTTTAGGTGCTGCTGCATTGTGCTGTTGCAAGTGCTGTTATAGTATTTGAATAGATTTTTACAATGTGGGCGTACAACTACATTGTTATTCAAATCTGAAGTGAAGTGCTCCCACACCACTGACGCTGCTGTTTTCTGATCGGACTGCCTTGACTCCACCATTTCGCAGATTTATCAAGAAGGTAAATTGTAATTTGGATTTTTGAATGTAGCACTTTAATTTAATTAACGTGACAGCCCTACAAACTTAATTGATTTTTGCATGTGTGGGCAGAGAGGTTAAATATGAGTGTGTAAAAAAATTAACAAGATTTGAGAAGTTCAGCAGTTCCCCACACTTTGGCCCTGTTTACACCTGGTATTAACATGCATTTTGGGTGATCCAGTCACAAGTGGTCAGGTGAGACATCTACAAAAATGCATCTCAAGACCAAGTGTAAACGAGGCCTTTGAGAACCTTTTGTTTATAGACTGGAGTTGTGTATGAAGTGCTGTATACAGTTACTACAGAAATGTCTGGCAGTCCAATCAATTCCCATATGTGTCTCACACACACACATTAAAGCAGCACTAGCATCATACAGCATGTTTCTTAACTCAATTTACTGATCAGCCCAGCATTCCATTTTAAATACTGTGAATCAGTCTGTTCTGAAAATGAGTGGAAAGAAATAAATGAGGACAGTGTTATTCACATTGGCAAGTCATACTTGGATTGTTTTTGTTTTGGAGAACCCAGTTTATTAGGAATATTCTGGGTAATGTAATCCATATTTCTGCATCTACCTGCTGGTAGATGCAGGAACTACACCCCTACAAAAGCTTGTTTTCCATTCATAACCATTGAACAGTAGTTGTATTTTATGTAAAAATGCAGTATATCAGCAATAAATATTTTGTTACAGTGCTTTAGTTCCTTTATAAGTGCCCAATTTTTTTGTGCTTGAATAGATGTTTTTCTCTGTCTGATGGCTGCAATGTGACCTTTTGGGTAATGATGCAGTTTTCCTGTGACTCTAGAGAACTTACATAAGAGCTGATCTCAGAACTGTGTGTCAGAAGCAACAATGGCAGCCTCCATTTTGAGTACAGCTGCGGAACCCTGCGTTAGCTGAGAAGACACTGAGCTGTGGTACATGAGTCTGTCTGTCTGTGGAAAACAGTAAAATGGAACACTGTTTGCCAATTATACATCATACTGTAGCTGCACTTTAGGAAGATAGACAGACAGACAGAAAAAGAGAGAGACTCCATATATACAAACTTATTTTTAGGGGCCACAGCCCCCTGTAGTAGGAACCCCAAATTGGAAAATGATGAAATTTGGCACAGTTATAGTGGTGGTTCTCAATTGTAATCTGACCAACGTTGGGGTCTCTAGGACCAACTCTATAGTGCTACCATCAGTTCATAAATTAACTTTAACTCAAAAGGATATAACTTTTGACCCTTTTGATCTACACAGAATAAACTTTGATTCCTTTCATCATGATCATCACATTCCATACCTTATATTAAGAATCCACCCATTACAAAAGCAGCCATTTTGAAAAGTGCAGTATTCCGTTTTATAATTTAAAATTTTATCCAGTTCTTACAAAAACTAATATGCTAATATGATCTTTTGATCGAGCCGCACAGAAATGACTGAACAGAATTTTTTTTATCTTAGTTCAAAAGTTACGATGTTACAATCTTTATGTTGACCCAAAATTGGTTGACCCAAAATCAGAGGCTATATCTTAGCCATTCTTTAATCAATTGATACGAAACTTGGTATACTTCATCGGAATGTTCATTTAAAGGTCCATGCCAATTTTGGGAATAGTGCCACTTACAGGCCAACAAATTTGAAAAATGCCTCTTTTTGCTTGTAACTTTTGAAACGTTTGTGAGAAAATCATGATCTTGGTTTCTAAGAATGCATTGGGTCATGTCAAATTCATCAACACTGATTTTGGTGAGTTTGGGCATGTGCAGGTTGCCATTTTTAAATTTGTCGTAAACTGCAGTATCTTTTAAACAGCATGACATGTTTGGCAGGGGTCCTTCATGGCATGTCCTGATGGTACATTGTAAGTTTGAAGATATTCCTACCTAGCATTCATAATATATATCAAAATGCTTAACTATTGAATACTTGTATTCGTATTCCCTGGTTTATGCCGATTCTGTTGATATGTCAATTGTCATTTTCCACCATTGACGTTTTCAGACTGCAAGAGGTAAGAATGATGCACAAGTCGTTCTGAGAAAATCTTTTGTAATTATTGAATGTAACATGAAGTATATTTATACACATTGTCATTATGAGTTGATTTTCACTTAAACTACTGAGCTTCAGCAGCTGTGTGAACACACTATGTATTTATTTAGACAGACACAAACAGCTTGTTAAAGCAATTATTACACATTGTGATCATGATTACAATATTTGATAAACGTGGCACTTTTGTATGTCTATACAGTAGTTGTTGTGTCTTTTACTGATGTTAGAATTATCTGAAATCCTTGTAAGATGCTGGATCCAAATTGAAGCTGGCATAATATCTAGTCTAACCATCCCACCATAAAAACTGAAAAGAAATTGGGGAAAATTAGGATATGCATTGGTAAACATGATCAAGAATGCCTTTGCAGAATTTAGAAGCCAAAGTCTAAAATGCTCTTGCTTCTTTAGTCAACTTAAATAAATTAGGCAGTACCTAAAGTCCATAATTATTTTTATCATTTTGGGTCATTTTAGACAAGTTCGGCAGCTATGTTTTTCTCTTGTTGTTGCTAAGTTCATGTTAAATGTCCATTTTTATATTTAAATAATATATTTCAATATCAAATTTTTCTTATTTTATGTTATTTAATTTATCTTATTCTTAATCTTATTTTAAGTTATTTTATTTTAACTACTGGTTGTTGTTATTGTTATATATATTTCTTGTGATTATGTTTTTGTATAATGCTTTGGCAATACTGAAACTAAACACATTCATACCAGTAAAGTGCTTTAAAAGGAAAACAAATGAGAGAGAGAGATGGAGACAGAGAGATGGGGAGAGGAAGATCGAGAAAGACTTCTACAAGAAGAGAGGTGGTGGATTAGAGGCTGCCTTGAGTGCTTTGTAGAACTGTAGAGGAAAAGGTTTAGGTCGACCTTTGCACTCTAAAATACAGCATGCAATTGAATTGCGCTGTAAATCGCATGTGGCTGTGCCTCCTCCTGGGAAATGTGGGTTAGCTCTGCACACAGACCCATGATTATTCTCCTCTCCTCACAGAAGCCTGCGCTGTTTCTCTGCGCCACATGGGCTTCAGCTCAGTTTTCTTCACAGAAACACACTTCTCTTTTAGATTTACTAATACTTATTGTATTTGTAAATCTACTACAGATTTACTACAACTCATGTACCTCTTGCTCTTGGCTTAAAACCTTTTTTCAGAATCATGTGCCGCCACAAATCCAGACAGTGGCGTCTGAACAATTTGCATGGTTGTGATGTCACATGGTGAAGCTTATATAAGAGGTCACAAGCTAGCAGACTGCTCCAGGGGCCTGATGTAAAAACAATGTGTATGCAGAAAAAATTTCCATTGACAGGTCTAAGGATGATTATGGTTGTTAAGCAACAATGCAAGATAGAATAATCCATATAGAACTGATGTGTGATCATAGGTACAACTTCTTTGAACTCGTTGCTAATAAAACTCATGTTCATGGGTTTTCATATACTATGGGTTTTCATATACTATATGAAGCAGCTGGCATGTTTAATGAACAAATGACTGTTTTACACACATCAGCTCCACGTTACTCTCATACAGTCATCCATTTGCTGTCAAAGGAGGATGTCCTCATTGAAACCTGATGATATAGATTTCTATTAAGCTTCTGTGTAATATGTAATGTTAAAAGCACTACACAAGACTTACCATTAATATCATTTATTCACATCATGAATGATTATATATTTTATGTCAATCAAGATCCTCCTGAGACTAAAATCACCACTAGATTATTTAAATAGGTACCTATAACCATTCCTGCAGTAATTATACTTAAAATACACATTATTTAATTTCATATTTATATAATATTCATATTCATTACATAGTAATTTGGACCTTTGCCAGGATGGAAAATTTAAACATTGCACCTTTTAGAAATTTAACTAAAATTTAAGTTTAGTTCATGATTATTAATTAGTTTGTGCAGACACTGCTAGGTAACCTTGCTGGAACATGCATTCATGTAACCTAATTAATATTTATGACCCAAGCCTCCACTGTAGTATGATTGTTAAATTTGTGAAAGATAATAATGGATTTCAGGGTCCAAAAATAACAGTAAGTCAAAGGAGTTAAAAATTTACATAACTGCTATTTGCAATTTGTTTTATTATATAATGTGATGAATGAGAAAAAATGATTGTATTGTCAGAACGCGCTTCCTGGCCATCTCAGAGGTATGGTGCTAGTTTAATGGTCAAATGATTCTCATCAGGCAGGTGTTTGGATAGGAGAAGATATTATTCCTACCTATGACATCAGATTGATGTCAGCTGTAATGTTTTAATTAAAGATTCATTAATACGCACACATTCACCTTCCCTTCCCTTGTTTTTTGTGTGTGTTGAGTCTGGCTGTCTTCTCCAGGCAGCGTGGAGCTCTCAGCCCCGAAGGCTTTAATGCTTTACCTTCCCCCGCTGTCTTCCCTGCTCGGGTCTTTCACAGTCTGGCCTGTGTCATTTTGAATTTATCTTGCTCGTGTGCCCTTGTTTTCATGCATTACCGTCTGTCCATCACTTCTTCCGTCACTTAAATAGTGAGCTGAGGTAGCCTTTCGAAACCCTGTGCTGTTTGTTATTCTGCCTGTATTTTTTGATGTGCTGTCAATCTGATGCTTTTGTGCTGGCCTGTAAAAAAAAAAAAAAAAAAAAAAAAAAATTCAGTTTCTTCTAAAAAAAATTTTGTTAACATTTTAACATAGTGAAAAGTATGCTTTTAATCATATGAGATTACCTCAATTTGAATCTACCTTTTAAAACTTAGAAAGGAAAATAAAATTTTGTCAGACCTAGTAATGTATGGTATCTACACTGCCCCCTGCTGCCCCTCTTCTCGCACCCTTGTTTATATGCTAATTAATGATAAATACGTAACCAATCGCAATTGCGTTTTTAAATAAGCAAATTTGACAATTTCCTCCTCCTTGTTGAGTACAGATATAGTGTTCATAAAGAAAGATCCTTTACCATTTTAATAACTAAGTCTTTATTACTGCTGCTTTTCCATTCATTCCAAAATGTCTTGTAATAAGTCTCTCATTCCTCCTTGTCCTCAAACGTTTTTATTTATAGCCTTGTAAGAACATTCTGTTAGTATGAATACAAATGAGATATTTGGCCTTCAAAATATGCACTACAAAAGAAGCTTCTGTTCTTTTATGTAGTAGTGCATTCACACCACTAAGTGGCAGCAGTGCGCTATGACTGCCCTGAGAAGTTTTTGAGCAGGTCTAAAACCTAAAGATGTTTTCTTTGTGATCCAATGATACTGGGACGTCTGCTGTTTGCAGACATCCTTTTCTCAATTATTTTCACAGTTTATTTGTAATCTTTTTTGTAAAGTATGCTGCCAGTAATCTTTCCAATAAATCAACAGATACTGCTTTTTTTAGTTTGCATGTTTTGCATACTCAGGGCACTATAACTTGCACAGCGCTGTTTTGTAAAATACAAAGAACATGTGGTTTGCTTTAAGGTGAACTCTGACACAGTGTTTGTCCGTAGTGCAGTATTTTTTGACATTCTTTTGCCTGTTAGTTTGAGCAATCAAAGATCATCGCTGCTCCAGAGGTACTGCAGCCCCTTAACAGCCAATTTGCTGTAATTAGCCTAGATTAGGTTACAATGCCCTGAAAAAAAATTGTGTGTATGTCTTAAATCGGTAGGTTGTTTAGTTCCAAAAGTTATAACTTAATGTTTGTAAACGCATTTGTAAACGTATTTACAAAATACCCAATGCTCTTATAAATTGTTTTGTAGAAACTGAAGAAAACTTATCTTGAAAAATATGTGAAAAAACTTTTTTATTAATTCTTTTCACTCTTTATATAAATAAAAAATGAATTGTCTAAAATGAAAAGCGAGGGCAGCTAACAGTGATACAATTATCTTTGATGGCTGCATTCACAGTGACTGTTTGGGATTGACAGCATCACAGTGGACATCATTGGTTTGTTTGCTGTTTTTTCCTTGAATGTGGGAAGGACTTTTGGAGATTAGCAACTCTTTGAAATGTGTCCCGAAGGTTTTGTTTAAGCAGTATGTAGTGTAAAATAACTGACACATAAAATGGAAAAAAATGGAACCACATTCTTAGTCTGATGTCCGAAAGGACTTAAAATCCATTCACACAGACCACATCCTTGCATTAGTGTGCTACACATCTTTATATATTTGAGTGGTCACAGCCACCAAGCATGGCTGAACTCTTGAAAGGTTTTCCGTGTTACAAAGGAATCCGGTGGAGTTCGGCCAACTTAATGTCCTGTTCTTCTGAACACCAAACACTTCCTCTCGCTGACTCTGTTCCATCCATGTTTTTTATGTTTACTCTCTTTCTCTCTCTGTCCTGGTACATGTAAAGCCTCAGGTCAACTGCGAATACAAAGACAAACACTGTTGATTGATGTACAAACAGACAGAACTGGAGTTTCTGCTCTGCACTTACATGTAAATAATTTAGACAATATTATTAATTGAATTTCAGTGTTTTGCTTGTTTCTTTGTACTTTGAAGGAAAAGCATGTAATGGGGACTTTATTGTAAACATGCATATATTACAACTCCCTCTTTGAGATTTAGTAAAAATTATTGTTTTGATTGAACATTTCTTCGAACAATTAAAGAGAATTGTTGTTTTGTCTACTATTGACATTTTAAGAAAAGTTTAGATGCAACAAGCAGAGCAAATGCAAGATCCAAAGTCACTCAAACTTCAGTTTATATTCAGTTTTTATATTTATATGCAGGTCTTAATTTGACACGTTAATGTTCAAATGGTCATGTGTGCCATCTATCTGTTGACATTCTGGCAGCTGGTGTCCAGACGGAATTAAAATAGATGTATTGAAGCTTGGCTGTCCGCAGTGTTTGAAACATCTGTGACTGTGAGTTGTGTTGCATAGCGACAGCTAGATGGCAACAGAATATTGAGTGAGACACAGCTTGCTGGACTTAGGGACTTCTCACAATCAGCTTATGATTTCAGTTAACCCCTTAGGTCCAGCTCCTTTTTAAGCTTGAAAATGAGATGCCCATAGTAACACCCATTTGTATACAAATATGACTTTTAAAGAAGTATTTATGTAGCTCAAAGATTAGATCATGGATTAAAGAAACAGTGTAAGTCTGAGTTAAAAGTATGAGCTGAATTAAGAGAGAAATGTATTGAAATGTGAAGCAATCACAAATAAACCACACAGATTGGTCACACCACTTATCTACCTATAATTTAGTATTACATACTATTTCATTCCACTAAAGGGAAATACCTTTTTTTATTTCTGCATCGGATCCTGGTGTAGGTGTAGTTTTAATTTTTTGACAGGGTTTTGGGCTGTAGCTCAGACTCTCTAGTCTAAATCTCCTGCTCATTGTCAGATCAGCTATGTGTTCAACAGCTGGTCAAATGTTTTTTAGAGTGACATCACGTTAAGATACTAAATCCCACTTCCTGCCTCATCTTATCATCTCTGTTTCCTCTTCACTGCTGGACCAAGATGTTGTTCATCTTGACCCTAAATCTGAGAGTGCTCTAATCATTCTCAGTACACTCAGTAGTCTGTGTGATACAGCTTTAGAAGAACAGATTTGTCAGTAACCACACTTCCCTTTATTTGTGCCTTTATTTAGAGACAGGGTACTGGGCAGGACATGTGCAACCCACAGTTTCAATATCACTGCCTTCCAATTGTTCATTAATTTTTATAGGGCTGAAAAGGCGAGAGCATCTGCAAATTGTTTATGATCACTAGCTGATTTTCTAACACTAAGGGACGTCGACACTGAGTTGGTGTTTTTCAATGAGGACTGTAAAAGAGTTGAGGGAGAGAATGAGCATATGGTGTGATCTATGAAGGGTGATTAAGGCTGGATGAAGGCAAAAACACTGCAGGGATGCCCAGGGGGTCTTGGCTCAGCTGCTATTCTTCTGCCACTCTGATAGGGAAAACTGGGCTGTGTGCGCCCTGCTTTGGTTGGCAGTGTGGCTGCGCAGTTCTGGTTTGCCTACAGAAACATACTTGGAATGTTCAATATGGTAGTGAGAGAAACACACAGCCTGATCGTACACTGTAATATGCTCTGTTGCTGATTGGGCGAGGACAGAAGTGGGTGTTTGTGTTTGTGAACTTGGCCTTTGAACTCCACCCCTTCCTCCACCTGCTCATGAATACGTAATGTGTGTGCTAAATGCCACACTGGTCAGATAAAGAATTAATTCTTATGTGTAAAATGGTTTAAATGCTAGTCTGAACCTCACATGCACAGCGCTTAAGATAACTTCTTATAAACAGCTTAAACAGATCACTGATTTGAGCTCTGGTTTAACCTTTAGTAAGTAAAACGATATCATAAATCATAATTTGCAAACATTTTGCTAATTAATGTTTCTTTTCCCTCTCTTTCATGTCTTTTTGGTTGCCCTGCCATCATCCTCCACAGGTAAGATACAAAATCAAATAAAAGAAAATTTGTATAAAATCAGTGTATTGTTTGTTTATGCCATCATACTGTAAGTATTTGGAGTTCATACATGCTGATATTCTCACAATATGAATCAGGGCCCTGAATGTATAAATATTTACATGATTTTATTTTGGAAGACTTCCTATAGTTATGCATATTACTGTAGACTTTTGAGACTGTAGACTTACAGTTACAGTTCTGTTACAATAGTGATGTTGTTTGTGGTACATGCTGTGATTGTAGTATTATCTTATTCATTATATATGCACAGTATTATGCTGTTTCTATGTTTAGTGTTATCGTTGTTCCTTTGCCTTTAGTATCACCTGCCAATCTAGTGTCTAGTAAAATCTGCCATTCTGTATCTGCTTTTCTTTTATGTTTTGCTTTATCTGATGCTCTTTTGTGAACAGTACAGTAGTGTACCAGTGTTATTTGCTCTTTCGTCAGCTTTTATCTTCTGATCTGTTCTATGACTATTTAAAGCTTGTCTAGGCATTACACGAATGTTAGTATTTTTCATGGTACTGCTTTTGTGTGAATTCTGTATGCAATTTCAGTCAAGTCCATATGCCAGTGTGTATGTATGTGTATGTGTGTTCCATCAGGGGTCTGTACTCTCTGCTAACTGACCCATTTCTGCTGCCTCATGAGGGGGGGTGGATGAGAGACAGCACGGTTCAGTCCTTCTCCTCATCAAAGAAAGCGAGAGATGCCCAGCCGCACCTTATTTACAGTTTAAAACCCTCTATCCCAGAATCACCCAATCAGATCCGTCACAACCCTATTGCTGGCTCTCCAACTACCTTTTAATGTCTAGAATACTGTTTGTACAATAGTTTTTTGTGTTTGTGGGTAAACTGACACAGAAAAGCAAAGCATTTCTCTGCTGCATTGCAAGGCTGCGATTCATATTTAATGCAATGCAGAGTGTATGTGTGCACACCGATGCGTAGGAGGGAAGCTGCAACCGAGGGTGTGTTTCTTAATGCAGAAAGAGCATGAGAGTCTCTTTTTATATTCTGCTGCAGTGTCAAATCCCATCTGCTCTTGCTAGTTTTCTGGTCTCCATTTTATAAGTGACCTCCGAAACTCCTAACATACTCAGAATATGCCTCACCACCATTTTGTTTTTTGTTTCCTGAACTGTACTGTCAAGGTAGATGAGGGACCTGAAGTAAAACCTGCCCTCAGGAAAAGTGACCTATATGCTTATCCTATGAGTGTTCTCTGTGTAGCTGTGACACTGTGTGGTTAATACACTCCTGTGGCTACTTTTAATATTGGAGTCAGGATTTTGTGTACACCTTTTTGATTTATTGTAGGGCTGCCCCCTAACAGTCAACTAATCATTAGTTGAAGAGAAAATGATGAGTCAAACAAATTTTAATTACTCTTAGTCGCAAAAAAAAAACAAAAGACATTGTGAGAGGGACATGGAACTCACTTCTCACTGACTTGGCTGGTGAACGTGTCCTAAAGTGCTTAATGTGGATTAATCCATTAAGGCCAAATGACAAGATTCTTGATGCACCTTATTATTAAAGCGTACTATGTACAGAAATGCAAAAGAGCCCAGAATATGAACGCAAACCGCAAAAATGGCATATTAAGTGTTTTAAAATGTCCCGTGTTTGTTTCTCATATAGGAGGACTGCAAACTGAGGAAAAAATTGTGATGCGAGTTAGATAATTGTCTATATTGATGTAGTGTTTCCTGCTTTATCTTTTAGTTGTTCCTTTTTATATAATGTATAGGCTTTGTATTTTGTTTGCGTTCTCATGTTCATAGTCATTTTACTAGTGTCACGCAGATTGATTTATGTGTGCGTTAAATTTATATTTTAAAGGCTCATTATTAGTATTTCTTTGTAATATTATATGTAACATTGCTGACATTGTTTTACTTTCTAATCCTTGAAACTCAAACCATTATATATTACCCTCTTCCCTAGTACATGTTTATGTAATTAAATTAATATAATAAACGTGTGACTATTCAACTAATGGTTTACATAAATGACTACCAGTCAACTAGAAAACATCTTAGTCAGGGACAGCCCTAATTTATTGTGGATCTTACTATTTTTGCAAAGTAAATAAGCTAATCAGTTTCTGATCTTGACCAACATTTAATATTCAATTAAAGAAATGAGTAATTTTTACAGCACTATCTGTACCAGACAAACGTAACAGGGGTCTGTGCTTCAATTCTGTCCACCATAGGGTCCTTGGCCTGAAAAAGGTTAAAAACCCATGCTTTAAATTCTATTGGTCACAGAGCTATGACTACTGGCTTTATTTCTCCCTCTTTCTCTCTCTGTCTCAACCTGTCAGCGCGTTGTGTGTTGATTTACAGTTTTTTTTTTTGTGTCATGTAAAACAATGATCAAGACAAGAAGCAGAGTCTTGTTCTCTCACACATTCCTGTCAAGACCCAACACTTTTTTCTCTCTAAGCTTTAGCTAATAATGTGAACAGAGGCTCTGAGCGGGCTTTACCTGTGAAGCTCTGTAGTCTGTATCAGGGACCTTATATAGTGCAGGAGTGATGAAACCCGCCAATCACAGGGTCTGCCGACGCTCCACTGCTGGAGCAGAGCACTAAACAGGGATTTTTCCCTCTAAGCCTTTTATCTCAGATGAAAGTCTCTCTCCCGAGGGTCTTGGCAACCTTAACTAGTGAAGCAAATGGGCCACAGAACACCTGCTACAGTCAGCATGTTTCACTGTCCTGTCCCTTGCAACTTTGTTGCTGTCTCTCCCTTTACACTTTGCCTGTTGTTTACTTCTTTATCTGTAGTTTATTGACCAAACTCATATTCTTTTGATTGCTCTGTCAATGTATTGTAATTGTAATTAAAGGAATAGTCCATTATTTCCTTATAAATCTGCATCAGCAAATAAACTTTTATAGCACAATAAACACAATACAATATAGCACAATGAGGTACAGGTGAGTGAGGGATCCTTTGATGTTGTCTGGGACGCCTGAAGACAGACCAGCATTACATTACAAACATGATGTGATCATGTATTCAAATGTGATTTGAGAGGTTTGATCTCGTAACATTTTAGACCTTGTTTAAACTTGTATCTAGTGCTGTATACAACAAGAAGAACCTAATCAGGATCTTTACAAAGTGTAACCAGGGTCTTTGTTTACAGCTCTGTGTTCATTGTTCTCCTTCCTAGACTGTTTCTGTGTTTTCCCTGCCACCATCTCATGTGTTTGTTCTCCTTGTCCAGTCAGCTTGCTGTGGGATCCTCTTTCCCTCTATCAGAGCTGAGCTGGTCAGTGAAGGTTACACTGACACTGGGCATCTGTGCTGCTTGAGTTCTGAGTGCTGTCATTGCAGTCTGTCGGTTGTATGTTGTTAAAGAGGCCAGTGCTAAAATGGCCTCTGCTGTCAAAATATGCAAGAATATTTCATCATATTCACTATTTCAAGATATTTCATCTGTTTATCACTTACATTTTCCTTAACTCTGAATATCACACATTTGAATCTGAGTTTCTGTAGTTTTTGCTAAGGATGTAAGAAGAATTATGGTATCATTTCCATTCTTGTAGCATTAATTATGTGAAAATGATTAACATTTGTTGTGCAAAGCACTGGCATTTTCTTTCGGCTTGTTGAGATGACAGGTTGTCTTTAAAATTACTGGACATTATTATAGGAGATTATAGAAGATTATTGGTTGTGCTCTCGGATATGAAACTACTGACTTTCCACACCTTTGAATCTGTGTACAATAAAATAATTTATTAAATATGTGGATGGGTGAATTCAGTACAATGAGAGTAAATTATGGCTTGAAATGCGTAATAACGCACCCGTGAGTGTTGGAAAAAATAGCATTTGTGGCTCGCTGGTCATTTTCCTCATGCTCAGATGTTTTTTATTTTAGGGAGATAACACCATGTTGTGAGTTAGGCAATTTTACAGTTAAATCTAATGTTACTTTATGACGCGTTAAAGTGAGTCATAACCCAACTAGATATTTATTAAATTATCTTCCTTCTGAAGAAGGAAGTCATACAAGTTTGGAACAATATGAGGGTGTGCAAATGATGACACAATTTACATCTTTGGGTGAACTATTAATTTTATCCAAAAGTCTTGAAACATAACACTGTATGTTTTGAACATTGTATGTTTTAAGATTTAAAGTTTTGGAGGCAATAGTAAAAAAAACAGTGCTGCTTTTATTTCATGCAGTCAGAAATCTTACACTGGAGAATTTTTCTGCAATCAGTCAAGCTCCTGGGTCGCCCAGCTGTGCCACATGCTGTTTCGAAATAACTCTACCCTCTACATCATTTTTATTCAACTGCATGCAAAAATATGCAAAAAGATTAATGCAATAGGAAGACAGAAACATGCTTAATGCTTTCATCACTACTCTGTGTCTGTTATATATATATTTCATATGTTACATGGTGTGAGCCTGCTTTATATTCCATTGGTAAAGTATTCAGGAGTTATGAAGTCATACAGCTACATTGAGGTTAGAACGTGAAGGGTGATATGTTGCATTAGATTGAATAGTGCAAAACTAGGCTTTTAAGCTTATTTTTCTAAGCTTTATGACAGTCCTGTGGCTGTGATAAAAGGGCGAGGCATGTTTGAAGTTGGAGCTATGCTTGTATGTGGGTGTATAATTTGCCTGAACTGATTTTATGGACTTGTGATGGTACAGAGGTTTGAAGCCCTGCAATCATAGCAGCATTGAAGGAGCTGGACCACAGTTGGTATGTGAAAAGTAGCTTTTTTCCTCTGTTTCACAGAAAGCAAATGTAATACTCACCCCACCAAAAAAAATGAAAATTTGGAAATGAAAACTTGATATGTTAATGTTTAGAGGGAAAAGAAAATACTTTTATACCTTTGTTTATGTAGGTCAATTGGTAGAGCATTGCGTTAGCAGCGCAAAGGCTATGGGTTCGGTCCCCAGGGAACATTTGTACTGATAAATTTATACCTTAAATGCGCTTTGGATAAAAGCGTCTGGCAAATGCATAAATGTAAATGTTTTAGAGAACTGTGCTAAAATGTCTCTGAGCATTTTTTAGGAAATGCAAGTCATTTGAATGGACACAACTTCTATATCTAATTTCGTCTTTGTTTTAGTTGTTACTGAGGAAGTATTGCTGAAGAAGATTTCGAAGAAAGGGAACTTGTGTCAGGGCAAGTGCAGTGGTCTGCAATCAATATAGAATGGACTCCATATATCTGTTTGCTGCAAGTGAATATCCACACACACTGTTCTAATAAGTGGATTAACAAATATTGAAGTTTTCACAAAACAGCAGGTTTCACAAATTGTTTCTGTATCTTGATGTGAAGTTAAGCACACAATCATTAGGTGTGGGACAGTAGAGCTGTAGATAATGACAGTGTTGGAGTGCTGGCCAGGCAGGTGGGACTTTTATTGGTGAGGTAGGGAAAGGGCAGGGGGAGATGATGGTGAGAAATGCTGCACAGAGCAGATCTTAATGAGCATCTTCTAATCCCCCTAAATCTCTGTAATGATTCCACAAATGTCAGGCCGGAGTTGACGGCAAAACCAAGACGCATGGATTTTAACAGAGATAAGAGGAGTAATCTTTAACACCCACATCTTCCTTCTCAGAGAGACAAAGGGTGATGGAGATGTGCTGTTACGACCCTGGTGTTTTCTGACTGCGCTTTAAATATGGTGTATTTAGTCCATGTATATCTCTGCTAGTCTGTGTATAACACTGTCACATCTATATAAATTTCATGGCTTTTAAAATGAACTTGTCACTGTAGTTGTTACAGAGAACCGTTTAAACCACTGCATAAAAACAGTGGGAAAAATGCTTGTAGTGAAACTAGGACACGTATATTATTTAAATAGTTTTCGTGCTTGTGCCAGATCATCACTGCAGCTTTCATCTCACAAACTCCGAGCATATATGTAAGTTTCAAGCTATAAGCAAACTACTATGAGGAAACCCCACCCACGCGTCCGCGTGATAGTGCTATGTCCCGGAGCGGATCAATGGCTTTACACTTACATATTCAGAGTGCAGTACGGCACATCAAGGCTAATACACACACATGCATTGCACTGCATTTACAGTTATGGTCGGGTTTTTTAACATATACGTTTTACACCAGTAAAACAGTATTTTACTTTTATCTGCAGCTAAAAGATTGATCTTGCTCTCGGGCATTGGGAATAAACATGGGATTACAAAAAGGGGGCGAACATTTGTTTCTAACATGCTGACTTTTAAACGTGTGCAATTCAGGAATGTGTTTTACACTAGATTATTATCCTGACCTTCCGTGTAAATCTCGAGAAATGATGCAAGTCGCGTGTAACATCAGTAACATCCGAAATCCGCTCCTGGTTTTACTTTAGCTTCGGCTCTAGCTGGATGATTTGTGTGTGTACGCAGCACACGGGGCTGAGAGACGGGAGAGAGACGGATATGGATCCGTAGCTCTTGCGGTTGTCTGTCTCGTTTCCCGGGACTCCCGTTTCACACGCGCGGGCTTTGGGTCCGGTGTGTTTTAAATGATAGACTTCAATGATAGTTCAAACGTACAGCGGCGGGAAAAAATAGCGAGATCAGTCCAATGCAAAGGAGCAAGCTGGCGGCACGGCAAGGGATGCACGGGCACAATAGGAAAGACCAAACTCTTCTGCTTTTGGAGGACACTGTTGCAATAACATTTTCTTCCAGACAGATAAGCCTCTCAGCGGGAAGCAGGAATTTGAAGTAGGACTTTTCCTTTTAAGCGCAATCAGCGTGAACATGAGGACAGGATTTGCGCTGGACGCAAAGGCAGTTTAATGGGGATCAGTAATTTGGCTTTCTGCATGTTTTGAAAGCGCAGAAAGTCAAACGCCAAACCCACGAATGCACCGGCGAAACAGAGGAATATTAACTTGAATTTTGCATACGCAATAATTTCCGTGTTAAAGCACTTATGTGGTGATCTCGTTGCAGAAAATTATACCGCGATCTTGTTGTTGTTGTTGTTGTTGTTGTTATTATGTATTTGTTATTTCGCATAGTGGCCGATATCACACTAAAGCATACTTGAAACGTAAATTTTATTTACTTGGATTTGGTTTCCAAAGAATGTACCTGCTTGATTACCCTAAAAGAATGGAGCGGGGTACGCCACAAAGGAAAACCGTGTACCGGATCTCTTTGACATTAGTTAAAAAAGAGAATCTGCAAGACGGCGACGGTTCGGCGCACCGGCGACTGGAGAATCCGAAAGTGAGCGCATACCGACGGGAGGGATCGTGCGAGATTCAGCGGAGCTGTCCGCTGGAAGAACTGAAAGAAGTGGAAGACGAGACAGACGAGTTTTCTGCACACTCATACATGAGGAATTTTAGGACATTTAGTACAGGACATCTGGAGCTGGGCAGGTTAAAAATATCAAAGAGGGCACAGCATGCACAGAAAGGCAGGGAATTAAATGAAACGTGCAACTTGCCAGAGCATGGTCAGAACAAGGTCAGTGAAAATGAGGCATTGATGCACAGAAAGAACGTGCAATCACAAGAAATGGCAGAAACTGTTGTTACATGTGGAGAAATTGCCAACACAGCTGCTGGTAATGGAGAAAGCACAAGCATTGTAAAGAATATTTTAAAGACCTCCAGAAGCACAGAAGAACCAGTCTGTAAGTGGTCAGATGAGACCCAGACTTCTGAAGAAGCAAAGGACTTTCAGAAGAGTGTCAGGACAGCCAAAGAAAGCTGCATTTCCTCTTTGCTGGCCAAAGGGAATGGAAAATCGTCCAAGCCAGCACCCCAAACCCCCCTGGTGAAGAAGCACCCAGGCCTGCTGCGACGAAGTTTTAGCTTTCGCCACTGGACTGGTGGAGAGTTGATTCGCATACGGGCGCTCTCTAAAGAGAAGCACCACAGCAGCTCGGGATGCATTGGTCGTGATGGGGAGGAGAACCAGGCCAAGTCTGGCATGATTCTGCAAAACCCCAGTTTTGAGTCAGAGTCGGCTGAGAAGCGAAACACTTTGGATGTGGGTGAGGTCCTTAGCAAAACAGACACCATGACGGACCTGGGCCGCAGGGACAGGGTGAAGGGCAAGAACCACACACTGGACAACAGCGATCTGCTCAAGCTGACAGAGAAATCATTGGTGGAAAAGGAAGGCTTCATCAGAGGGACAGGCTTCCGTTCTAGTGGACAGGAGCATAAACTCATTCGGTTCTTCAGTGGTATCTTCTCGAAGCGAGACGGGACGTCCACCCCATTGAGCAGCCCCAGCAACCGGGCACTACGAAAAAACGGTCTGCTTGGATCTCAGCGAAGATCTGAACCAGGCTTTTCACAATCCAGCACAGAGAGTGTTAACGGATGCCTACCTGATGGTAATAGAAGCTTTTATCTCTTTACTCTTCTATCTGATAGCTTTATGTAGACATGTTATGAGGCAGGGGATGCGTGTTTGCTGTTGTGGACCAAGGACAGGGGCTGGAGGAATGCATGTTTGTTTTGGACAGGGAGGTGATGTTTACCTGCCACTTCACAGGCTGCCTGTGTTTGTGTTTCATTATGCTGTTGGCATGCAGCTTATACTGAGAGCTGGCAGGCCATTTTGTGGAATATTGCTTCTCTTAGGCTGCTATGTCTATATTGCTGATAACACACACTGTCAGACGCAGTGACAGTTTCCCTCACTTAGCTGTTCTCTTGCACTATTTATAGGGAACACATTTACATCTCTTTCTCTGTTGTTTCATATCCATTATCTCACTGTGTGGCGACAGCAGGTTGTCTGACACACTAATATGCAGGTCGCCCCCCCCGACACAAATATGGTAATGGAGATCTGCTGGTAGATGCTCTGGAGTTCAGAATAGACTTTAATGAGTAATCCGCATGGGCATGAGCCACACACCATCCTGTGAACGGATCCTGCTGAAAGAGTCTGCTTAGCAAGTTTATGTCTCATACTGTCAAACAAAGACATAGAGATTAGTAAATTAACTTTATTTATTTACTTTATTTACTTTAACTGGGTGTTAAGATCTGTGTTTTTAAAGATTTTCATTACTGAATCTCTTTGTAAGGTATTGCATTGTAAGTAATACAAAAATCATAATTTTGAACTAAATGTAATGCTAAAGCTGTGTCATAGCTCAGCTTAGAGAGTTATTTCAAGGTTGTGTTAATGATCTTAACGCCCATCACACATTACGTAGTGAAACAGCTCATTTCTGTGTGTGGGGTGGGACAGCACCTTAGATGATTAGGCCATTTCCACATTCCTCAGATTCCAGAGGCATTCCTGTTCTTTAAGGCTCTTTTGAAGAAACACATTCTTGTCTGTTAGATAATGATCTTGCATTAGAACAGTGTCATATTTTCTCCTGCAAACAGCAGCTGTACCTGGAACTGCTTTGGGATGCTTCAGTTAATCAGCCATTAATTCTTACAAGCCCGATACTATCCTAAATGCTCTGCATCACTGAGTCACTCACTTTTTACAGTATTAAACTTTGATAAGTTTGTTTCAGGAGCTTACCAGAGGTGTACAGATGAACCAGAGATGTACAGATGTCACAATAGCAAATTATCCTGCTATAGCAGCACTGTCTTAAATGGTTTGTTATTAGTCAGTCAGTGAACAAATAAATCATTCGCAGAAATTTTCACCAGAACAGTTTGGAAGCTTGTTTCAGATACGGCCTCAAATTTCCTTGACTGGCATTGCATCACACCTGCAACGTTAAGATTTATATTTAGCTAGTTAATCGTTTCGAGATTCAGCCTGACATTGTGCTCTGATGTTGCCTTTGTGTGTAACCATTAGTTCAGTTCAGGTCAATTAGCATTGAATTGTTGGCTTGTAGTAGGATTAGGTCTTAGAGTATCGTACACTGGGCCTATGGTAGCAGGATGTGAAATAACAGTGCAGACTCAGCATTATATCTTCCTGCAGGCTGGACTCCCAGATGGGACCTGCATATGGGTCTGTTTATAGGAGAGCTGCTGCCCTCAAACAGCCCTTGGTGTCTTGGAGTGTACTCACACGGAGTGTACTTGGAGTGTACTCACACGGTTGCCTTGTAAGTGCGACGCGCACTTAAAGTTCCAAGCTGGAGCATGCTTGTGTCATTACCAAAGCAACTTTTTTTTTAAAGAAAAGCACTTTTGCTAATACACTGCCTAATAGAGTTATCACTTGTTCTACGTGGCAATTTTCGTTTGATTGTACAGCACATATAATACCATTATTACGAAGGTAGCTAACTTGATGGGGTAATTTGCAGCTTCACTCGCAAACTACGGGGGACGGGGTTCAAGGTGCCTAGTGTAAGTTCCCCCATTATAGCTTGCTAGGGCTCAGTTTACTGCTCCTTGTGGTCTTTTAGGGTTCTATGTCTGACTTCTTAACATGGCTTATGTAGTATAAGTTGTACCATGTGGAATTGCTCACCCAAATAGAACAATTCTGTCATTATTTGCGTAACTTTTTGTTCTAAACCAGTATTCAAATTAGCCTTTATTTTTGCTTTTTGTAGGAAACAATTGAAGAAATGTTTCTATTCAGTTTTAAGTCAACATGTAACATTTGTAATCTATTTTACTATAATATGACAGTATATTTTACAGTATAACGGAATATTCACAGAGAAAAATAATTGAAGTGGGTTTAATTTAATCAGTTAGGATTTAATGGCTGGGAAAAGTGTGACAGCTGGTTGAAGGGCTGGTGTTGGTAACATCAGCTGTAACATGTCAGAGAAGAATCCTAAATGGTTTTAAGATTTGTTACACATAATACCTACTCTTGGACTAGGAAAAAAATCATTTTCATACCACATCCCTTTAGTAATGCGTTCTGCACTGACAGGTTTTCATGTCATTGGTGCTTATAAAAAAACAGAAATTATTTTATCCCTTTTTCCTTGGTGGAAGTTGAAATGTCTAGAGGAAATAATGTAGTTTTTTTATAGTAACTTTTTACTGTTTACAGTTATAGTGACTTTTATGCCCTATCATTAGCATTTATATATATGCAGCCCATGATTAAATTACTACTAGAGCACAACACTATTTACAAGAGCACTTACAAGTTAGTCAGTTAATGTTGCTCTCAAAATGCACCAGATCGATGCATTTAACTTTAAAATATACACAAATGTACTTATGGAGGACCATGCCCCTGGACCCCATTTTAGGGTAAGAGGTCCCCCGTAGTCTCAACAAAATCCTGTGTGAAACACTGTAAGAAGATATGCATATTATCTGTACTTTGCCTATCGTCCTGTTTCGGTCTACTGTTAAAGTAAATGTGTATTTCAGCAATAGCAATTTTTCATAATATTTTAGCCAGTTAGGAGGGTTTCAGTTACCAGCATTTATGTTTAAATATGGATTCCATATCTTCAGTATTGATAACTAATTGATATTAAATCAAAACTGAATTGGAATTATATACATAAGAATTGAATCACTAAATTGGTTGCAATATCCAGGCCTAATTTTACAAGACATTGAACAGTTCAACTCCATGTGATCACAAGGGTGTCCATTTCAGTGTTCTGCACAGGTGTTAGCTGGATTTTGTTTGTGATGGGGTAGACGTTAATAAGACTCATGGTTGGAAGACCTGAACTGTTTGCAACTATCAAGTCCACTGCTCCACCCACAACACAATCCATGTCAGGTATAAGTGAGGGGATGGGGTTGAGTGTGTGTATGACCTACATTTACAGCCATGCAGAAGTAATGCATGGGGAATTGAGATATACTGGATGTGATAAGAGCATGATGGAGCTTCTCAAGGGCCAAGTGTCTGCGGGTAGAATGGAAGCAGACTGTATTTATATACACGCACACAAGTCTGATGATTGCAAGGTCATTTTGTCATTGTCTGTGACAATGAGTCAGCCACAGCTCTGCCAAAATAGCAGTGAATTTTCTCACTTTAAATTTTTTAATATTGTATGTGTGTTTTTTTTCCCACAACATTTTTACACTTTTAAGACCTTACGTTGCTGTTGTCTTTGCACACACACAAGCAAGGCATTTGCGCAAGACATAATGTGAAAGAATTTTCACTGTGTATTCCAGCCCGAGAGGGATTGTTGAGTTGTAAACGATCCGAGCAACTGTCATCGCTACAGTGTGCTGCTGTTTAACTAAATGTGGCTTTTGTTTCTCATGCAGAAAGGAAAAGAAAAGGATAGATTAAAACTAGAGGGAAAGGCTAAAGCTAGGAAAGCTAGGAGTTGGATTCAAACTCCTGGTGCTTGTATGAACACCACAGCTCAGTGCCTGTAGAATGTGTATGAACCACTATGCCACAGCTTCGACAGCAATTGTCACAGGGATTTCTTTATGTGTGTGTGTGTGTGTGTGTGTTTTTTGCATGGAAGAGAAGTGATAAGGTACCCCATAAGAAAAATCACAGATAAATATCCAATTTTTTCACCCAGAGAGCAAATGGAAGCTTTTGCTTAACTTTTTTTTTTCCTGAGAAAAAGAAGAGATCTCAACAATGTAACAAACTGAGCTCAGATGTGCAAGTATGCAATCAAAAGTCAATATTATTTAATAAGATTTCAGTATGGTCTCAAACATTTTCATCAAATTTACCTAAAACCACAGTATTTTAGCTACAATCTAAATACATTTTAGATCTCAATAACCTTAATGTATTTTAACAACTTTCTCTTTTTTTTAAATTTTATTTCTTCTGATTTTAGGAGAAACATCTGAGACTAAATTGACATTTAAATGAAATGACTGAGAACTCCATCAATTCCCCTGAGCTGCAAAAGAGCAAACTCTGAAAAATGACATTTTTCTCTAGGAATGGCCACACTCAACACCGTGTCACCTGCATGGGCAGTACTGCAACCTCTGTGGTGTTTATAACAGATTTCTAAAAGGTTTATTGACTACAGGGTCTTCATTGTCAATGGGCTGAAACACGACAGTTCTGTGCAATGCAGCTGTGATTGTGGAGTGGCTAAATGTGTGTGCACTCGTTTGGAGTAGCAGCAAGTCCTTTGTGATTTGTCCTGGCTCTGTACCACTTCGGAAGCAGTGCTTCATGAAAATAACGACTCATAACTGACTGCACCGGGTTGTGGGGGTGGAGTGGACAGCATCTGAAACTCACACACTCTTCCTGCAGTCTGTGTTTAGTAGGTCAGTCTCTGTGGCTGCATCAATTATGCGGTATTTGGAAGAGCCATTGTTATAAGCTGTATCCTTTAAAATGTTTTAAAAGTTTTAAAAGCTTTTAAAGCAAGTTTAATGAGGCAATCAAAATACATCTTACCTTTGCAGTCTGCATTTCTGCAGGTTTTACAGAGGTCATGGCCCGATATGGGCAGTTGGGGAAAGGTTTACAACAGAAAGGTGTGCTGATTCTGGGTGTGTTTATTGCACACCATTATGGCTGTAGGCTGTTTATTTTGTTTATGACAGAGGGAGAAATCCTGTTATAGCTTCAGGCAATAATACTGACCTGACCAGTGAAGCATGGACAAACACATACACATTCATTCAAGCCTTCACTAGCTGTAAAGCATTTTCGCCAATGAGCATGATAATGTGCATGAGCACGTGTTAAAAATAATGTTTACAATAAATAAGAGCTGAAGTTTTCGCAATTGTAAACGTGATAATTGTATCTCTAGAAATGTCTATATATAACATTTATTAATTATATTATTATTATATAATATATTAATTTTTAGCTGTTAGAATTATTATTTTCGAATATTGTCAGCAGTGCTTCACAAAGTTTCTAGTTTCCTATGTTCATGAACACCATTTACACCAAAAGTCCTTGATTGTAAGAAGTCCTACAGAATGTGTAGCTGGAAAATATATTGTCTAAGAAAACAGCATGTGTCCCGACAAACCTTCCTTTCATCATTTACAGACATGATGTTAACATGCAAGAAGTTAATTGATGGAAATCCATAAAAATTTTGATCTTACTGTTGTGACTTATGGTAATGTAGGAACATGATTTTATTCCCTCATTTTTGTGTTACCAGTAATATTTTATTTATTTTGAACAAAATTCAGTAAAAAGGGTAAAGATGAGAAATCAAAATAATAATACACTACATATAATGTACAGCAGTCACATTTCTGTCATTTGAGTTAATTAGGTGTCATTCTGTTTAGTGTACGGATCTGCAGGGTGCTTTATGGATCTGCTTTATCTGCTTCTAAGGTTCATTACCCTCAAACACACAACAAGATCCCATTAAACACATACTGTGTCTGAATGCACACCTGCTTGGAGCTGGCCAGCTGACAAGTTTTTGATGACCACTGAGTGTTTTGAAGCAGATAGCATGCGTAGCATGCAGATAAAATAGTATATATAGTGATATATGCTCATTTACACTCTAGTGGAATCTAAGCCGGTATTGGGGTCAGTTCAGTTTGTGTGTGTCTGAGAGTGAGGCTAAATTAGTGCTGTGCTGCATACACAGAGTAGAGCCAGATGCTAAACAGTAGGAGGGAGGATCATTAGCTAGAATTTAACATTGAGTTGTGTTGTGGGTGAGGTAGCTGTTATTATATGTGGGTAGACTGCTGTGCACTAGGAATGGGTCACAATGATCGAGGCACAGATGCTAGTCTGTAGCCTTTGTTTTAATATTTATGTTGATTTTGGCTGTTCTGCCACAAGAGTTGTGTTTTTAAGATGCAGTGTCAAGTATGCAAATGTCAAGGTGCAACATTTTCAAAAAGCCATCTTGAGTCACGTTTCTCTTTTTGGTTTTGCTTAATCTAGCTGGACGTAAGAACATGGCTTACATAAGCACCCTCTAAGAAACACACCCAGTAGAGGTCATATGAACCTGAAACCAGTCTAATTTTATAAAACTTCTGTAAGACTGATTAGTAGAGTTTGCAAATATGCCAGCCTAAAAATCTCTATTACAGATGGATGTGATCATGTTGATCACAGAGCTCACTTCCCCTTTTGAATAAATCAGTTCCTCATCCTCCTCTTGACCTCACATCACTTTTGTCCTCAGTACAGAAGCTCATATATTGCTTCATAAGATGAACCTCAGCTAGAGGTTCAGGTGGATGATGGATTCCAATCATGGGCTGCAAACAGATTCCATGCAGTGGAGAATATTCTTGCTTGGCTTTTATGTAGTGTGCAAAAAGAATTAATGTTAAATGAGTAAGCTGATCAAATTTGCAGTATTCATTAACTTAAGTTTCCTGCAGCATCTGTTGAGATTCTGAAATATGCCACAGTAAAGTCCACAGTAGCTAGGTGGCTAAGGAGTTCAAATTTGAAATGTTAGCCAGATCACCAAGAAAATTGATCCTTGTGGTTAAATTTAGGGATGCGACATATTTTGAAAAGACAATCATGTCAGACGGTTATAACAACAAATTAAAACTTTTAAAAAAAAACAACAACATGAAATTACAGAAAACTGATAGAAAATAATATGCAAGCTCTGTGTGATGCGCAAATGCGTGTCATCACACTTTAATGTTTCTTATTTAGGGGATAAGAAATAACTAGTTATACATTTATACATCACTAGTTATATATTTGGTTATCAAGTATTTTTGCAGCTGTAGTGTGTCAGAGGTCAAGAACACAAAGGACATTGCCAACATGGAATGTTCAAGCTACACATTTACATATCTAAAAAACGTACTGATTTAATGGTCAAAAAGTACATTTTTCATTAAATACAGTACATGAAATTCAGATGCAGCTAAACTATTTAAATTGGACATTTCATGGAAAAAGGGTATTTGACAAAATTCCCTCTCAGTTCCACCTGGGCAATTGTTGACACAAAGCTGAAAAATGGTTCAGTAAACAGAAATTGTCACAACATGGCCAACTTAACATACACATTGACTTACGTTCAGTATTTGACAACTGACACACCCTAATGAATGACAATGTGAACTATGCCAATATACAGAAGCTAGCCAATCAGCAGCGGCCATTTACATGCATAAATCTTAAAAAAACTGCCTGTTTTTTTCTAAGGCTCAGAGAGAGGGAGTGTGAAATGTTCATGTACAACTACGTTTTCTTTACAGCACAAGAAACATTGACTAACATAAATAGTATGTAGAGAAAATATCAAATGCTGCAGAAATGTAGGATATGGCCCATTAAAGTCAATCTGTGTTAAACTTGACCCACAGCAATAAAATGTCTCTCAAAGCGAGAGAGCATTTTTCAGTTGCTGTTTTGCATAAAAATGCTGTGCTGCCCACTGCTTCACTCGGCTGTGGGATTTAAATTAGTTTTTGCCCATCTGTCTGTGTGTGTGGGTGTCGTGAGGGGTCACACAGGAAAACGGTTTCTTTTCCATGGGTGTTTGTTCCTCTCTATCGTTATCTGGACATGGAATGGAAAATAAAGATGCCGAAGCACAGAGATTTTGCTTGGGAATGTGATACTTGGAGTGGGGGAAGCCTGGTTGTACAAGATGAGATATGGAGGGGAAAAAAGGGAGCGACCAAGAGCAAGACAGCTGTTAACATCTGCTCCAACCAGCAGACTATATGCATACTTAAACTGATAATTAGATTCTACACATACATTCTCATTCACTTTTCTGTGTTAAGTCCACTTACGATTGTTTATGTTTAGGGCTTAGCCTCATGTTTTTGTGCACAAGTGCCAATTGCATCTTTGTAAGAGGTATCATTTAAAGACACAGCAGCCGGGATAGACTAAGTATGGAGAGAGAGAGATAACCAGAAATATTACAGCGATTAGCTATTATCTTAATTTTTGCATATTTTTTAATCCAGAGAGCTGAATGCTCTCAGAAAGCTCAAATGTGACCCAATTATAACTTGTTAGTTAGACGCAATGCACACATTAGAGGAAATAATTGCTGTAATGCACCCTAACTTATTTCAAAAATACATTACATTCAAAGATGTGTCACATTGTGCACAAGCAAAAAGCAAAAAAAGCTTTTTAATGCTCTGTATTTTGGCTGATAGAATTGCTCTCCACTGCTGGGTATTAGCTTGGATGGCATCAAGATGGGATGGCTGCACATCGTTGAGGGACAGCTGTGCTCTGCCACCCCTCACGCTTATGTTCTGCACTCTTGTAAATGTGTGCCAGGGCACCTGTGCCAAGGAATTAGGCCACATCTGTGTTTCCCAGAATGCACTGCACTGCAGCTGCGAAGAACACAAAGGGACACTCAAACGTATCTGTGGCTTACATCCAGAAGTGGGATCAGAAGGAGGAACATCTTGTGTGGTGTTTCAGGGCATTCAGGGCTGTGCATGTGGGGGAGCAGCCGGTTCAACTTTGCTGCAGGTGTCACCTACTCACACCATCGATGAGCAAGACAGTCAAGGGAGACGAGATTGTGGAAGAGGCCTTTTGTCTGTCCTACCTGCTCCTACTGAGGTGGGAAATGTGTTAGGTGGATGTTCTGCCTATTTTGTCTGCTTTTGTAGCAGACAGCAGTGGTTTTATCATAACTGAGGTGAATATGAGTTAAACACATTCTTCTTTACACGTGGAAGTGAAAGATAACCAAAATTGACAAAGTAAAATGCAGTATATTTCTATATACATGTTCTGTGTTCAGCATACAAAAACAGCTAGAAGTTCAGACAGGTTTGTAGCAGTGTCACTGATCACATTAAAGCTAAATACTCTTTGACTGATTGATTGGTCAGAAGTGATTTTATCCACAATCAACCAGAAAGATGAGTGTCTCTATTATTCTGCCACCTCTCTTCCAACGAAAATTTAAGTGGGAAGTTGCAGTTACTGTGTACCATGTAAATCAGTCTTTAGGCAAAGGAAGATCCCAGGTTGGTCCAGGGTTACTCATACTTTTAACCTTATAAAAAATTATGCATTATATCCCTTTAAATAAAAGTGTCTGCTGAAAGACTAAATATGTAAACAATTTAATACTACAACTACACAACAGTTCACAATAAGACAAGACAAAAGAGAACAAGCAGAAGGGGGCTGGATAAAGGGAGTAACTGGCCTTTGGTCTAGCAAGTGTAGGCAAGGGTCAGGGTTTTACCCTTCATGCCCTAATTACTCAGGATGTAACAGGGAGACATTTCTGCTGCTTTATGTGTGTGTGAGTGGGCAGATACGGCTCTTTTTGTGGGAACTTATGGGTTGTTCACCTTGTGAAGAGGTCACATCCTTTCTCCTGCTGTAACCAGGTTATTTCTGCTTGTATAGGTGAGGCGGTATGTGTTTAATTCTCCATTCTCACATCTCTCCTGTTGCCCTCCATGAACTTTCCATGTGCTGAGAGTTTTTTCTCACATTACTTTCCTGAGCTCTGCTGGGTTTCCACTGAGCCAAGCATTTCTGCCATCGTCCGTCTGTTAGCATTAAGTTTTGTCATTCTCTTGTTGCATCTCTTCCTGTGTGCCTGTCTCTACTGGGGTGCGCCTGCAGACTTTGCATCTGTTTTCGGCCTGTGTGTGGTAGGATTGGGTATCATCAGCATAATGATAAGTATCAGAATACATAAACAATACATTGCGATGATATCTTATTCACATATTTCAACTTTTTTTACTGCTAAAAATTCTTAATTAATTTTTCTGTGTAATTGTAGTTAAAAGATGGTTGACACCCATAAAGTAAGAGTCTATACTGTCAGTACATACATTTAATATTTGTTAACTTTACCAGTACAGCATCTCTGTGTGAACATTTTATTCTGTTAAAAAATAACACAAAAAGATAAATTTAAGTTTTCAAATAAAAAAACAGCAGTTCAACAGCATGCTTTGGTCTGAGAGCATTACTCTTTGAGGTCATAGCACCTTAGGAAAAAACTCTGCAGAAATACTTGTTTCGGAGTACAGTGAAAGTGTTTTGCTGTTTTGGCCATGTCTTGCCAAATACCCAAGTGCAAACACAGTATGCCTGAGATCTTCACTGTAGTTTTCCTTAACAGAATAATTTACCTAATTGACCC
The DNA here is from genome assembly GCA_036877525.1 of Chromobotia macracanthus. Taxonomy (NCBI): domain Eukaryota; kingdom Metazoa; phylum Chordata; class Actinopteri; order Cypriniformes; family Botiidae; genus Chromobotia; species Chromobotia macracanthus. Next base: position 5,683,565 of record JAZGTH010000001.1, on the reverse strand, counting down.
TTTGAATCACAGTCTTGCGTCACCTTGGTACGGGTGGGTCCCTAAAATCCAAGGCTGGCCCGTGCATCTGAGCAACCCATGAAAGGGCTCAGCTTTGTCACCATGGTTTCAGATACAGATGGCTTCCTGCCCCGGTTGCCCACCCATAGCTGTCAATCAACAGCGTGAGCAAACCATGCTCACCACAATTAATAGCAAACAGCTGGCGTACACACACAGACCCTGAGCAACGATTGATTGATGAGGTTGAGTTTAGAAACCGACCGCCTGGATTTTGCTTAGTTTTGGAAGGAAAAGAACCACATTTAGAGATACACTTAGAGAGAGAAGCAGTAATGGTAGGACCTCAGAACAGAGAATTGTAAGGGATGGGGTTAGTTTGATGGGCATTCCAATGACCTGTGACCATTTCCTCTCTGGTTGGAACTCTTACAATTAGCTGAAGGATTGTCACCCTCCCCACCCTGTGTGTTGGTTTATCCAGTGTTTGTGGGGTTATTGTTTGGCTCAAGCGGCCAGTTGCTGAAAGCTGTTCATGGTGTGAAGTCTCACTTTAAAGAGATGCTGTGAACAAGAAGTCAGGCGGAGCTATGGCATGTGCCGCATGTGTGTGGGGTCGTGGGGGGTTTGGGGGGGCAATCATGAATATTCATAGTGGTTTCAACCGTGTCTGTTTTGTGCATGCACAGTTAAGTTAATCATGAATATTCATAGTAGTTTCAACTGTGTCTTTTTGTGCATCCACAGTTAAGTTTGAGATTTTTTTTAAGGATTTTGTAATTTGCCAACATGGTGACATTTGTAACACAGACACAACTTGAATATTCAGATTAAAAATCAGCCTAGACCGAACATTTATCAAATTACGTCAGATGTGAAATTTAAATGTAGCCCTCCCAACATCGCTTCTTTTTACAAATATGACTTGCATAACACATTACTAAAAACATTCAACTTTTTATTGCATATTGTGTGTATTTTTATATTAGAGACACCCAGACCACATAAAATCACCACAAAAGATCACATAAAGTACTACTTTATGCGATCTCGCATAAAGTTGCATACCTTTTACGCAACTTCTGCGTACGCAACTTCTGGAAACATATGAATCACTGTTATCGTGTAAGCGATAGTGTAAACACATAGTTCTTATTGCTTTAATGAAGGTTTGCACCCTAAAGGTGCCTAACCCTAGTGTATTTACTGCAACCTACTAATAGCATGTACTTGAAAACTCACAGATTAAATAGACATCAAATAGTAGAAAATGTGTATGATTCAGTGTCTTAGTTGATATTATTTTGGCAAGCTCTGATTTATGAAGAAAACACAGCAATGTGGCTACTTGATTGTGATTGTGCTGTGCTCATTTCATTCATAAAGTTTACACTCATTCACTAAACAAAGTCATTATTGCCTAGTGATTTCAGAGGTTTATATATTACATACATATTATGTATAAATGATGCTCTCCTCTGGCTCACCTGTTATCCAGCTAACACAAGTGAATGCCATGTATTTTTCCTTTTATTCAGCAGAATTCGTTATTCCTTTTCAAGCCATTGTCCTGTCTGAATAAGGTATTTGGCTTTGGGCAAATCCATATTCATGTCCTTGCGAGGGGGTTTCCTAAATGTTCTGATGTTTATCTCTGTTTGTACTGACCTGTGTTGAGTCTGTATCCAAAATAACCAGTCAAACAAGTTACCCAGAAACCATACATACAAAATGCCCTTCCTTTTAACAGACCTTTGAGACTGTGCGACTCCTGTGATGACACAATTTAATATGGTTGTAGCTTTTTTTTGTGTATGTGTGAAGCAGGGAGCTGCCTGTTTGCATGAGGTTGAAGATGTTTATTGTGTATTTATTTATATTAAGTAAAATTGGATGGCTTATGCAGAAACAATAGTGAGCTGTGTTGACTGCACAATGTACAGCGGCCCGCAGGGGTCGAAGCGGCTGAGGGTGATGATTGAATGGGTGGTGTCGGTTTTGATGGCGTTTATGAGAGATGCAAAAAGCAGCGACGATTTGTCATTGTGAGTCTCGTTAATCCGCCGTTAGACACATGCAGCCCTCCCCCACTGCCACACGCTTCTCAAGTACGAGCTGCCCTCAGGAAATGATGGGGTCTGACCCTCACCCATACAATGCAAGTGTTTGTGTGGACGCATTATGTATGCACTTAGTTAAATTCATAATGCTTCTTGGTATACAAAGCAATGAAAGTTTTGTATAATTATTTCATTAATTTAGTTGGGTGTCAAGAGCCACTTTCACACATTTAGCTGTTAAATTGCAGTAAAATTGACAAATTACGCTTCTCTGGTAAATGTACCACATTTGTTTTCTGCACAAAGGTTTTTTATAAAGGTTTCTGTTCACACATATAACACCAAAAAAAGGAAAGAAAACATAATAAAATGTTACTATAAACTCACACAGAAAGGCTGTATGTGTGAAAATGATTAAGGCTTGACCCGAAAGCTCAGCAGGGATTTGCCATTGGGGGCATAAGGCTACTTTCTATCTACTTTTCCATTTTCTAATTTTCTTTTGTCATTTTAATTTTTAAACATTCTCGTTCTCCCTGTTTTCCATATGTTTATCTCTGCCATAATCTCTTCACCTCTTCCTGTCCAAACTGAGAGAGGAGCCTCAGGTGACATTTCAAGTAAAGAATGTGAGGTGCTCTGAGTTTCAGTGTTTGTTGTATGACAATGTTTGAGATTGCCGTTGTTGAAAACCTTGTCTTGTGCCCGCACCCCTCACCTCTTCACCTCCGTCTCCGAAATAGAAGAAAGCTAAGAAAAATAATCCTCTCTGTCTCTAAACAAACTGTTCCTGGAGTCACTGAGAGCGTTATTGGTCTCTCCATGCTGTCTCTCCCAGTGATTAATGCAGTGACTGCTCTGCCATGTTTGTGACCCTGTAGCCACTGCGTTTTACTGACCATTGAGTCCTTGTCTATCTATCTGTGCAAAACACGGCATAAAATCTGAATTTCAGTTGATACCAGAACTGTTATTTTGTTAATTTGTAGATGACAACATTTAAACAACATTTTTATTTTTTATTATAATATATAACATATTTAGAACTAATAATACTATCAATTTAAAACAAAGGTTTCTTCAGTAAACTGTGCCAGTAAACAGTTTTCATTTTGTGGAAGTGTGAAGTATTTATACTGGCACTGTTTCACAAAAATTGAAAAACTAATAAAACAAAGGTAATCAAATTAAAATACTTATTTTCTATTTCTCTACCAGATTGAAATGAATTACATCAATACTAAATAAATACTGTTGTAGATCTGAAACAGATCTGTAATTAAAAGTTAGCTTTACAATTTCTGTTGTAACTTAAGGGCTAATTTATGTTTAATTGTAGCGCGCTTATTAAAGCTACTAAATTTGTCCAGCCACAGTCAGTGGGTGGTTTGTCTTTCTCATGTCAGTAATGTTGTTTGCTTAATATAGCGTTTGAAAGCAGTCACTCGTGTGTCAGAGCATTGGTCTATACTGTAATACTGTTCCGATAGACCTAGAATAATCATGCATCAGACAGCCCACTGTGTTTGAAAGACTGCATTTAAAAGCTATTTTTTTTCCATTTTTATTTCATTTTCAAAACTACAAAGGAATAAAGATTAATAAAAACGCACTAAAATCATTAATTACTCACCGTTATTTGGTAAACAAGGTGCAAGTCTATCACCGAAAATTTAAATTTAAAAATACAAAACAAGATTTGGCATGCCATGCTTCAGTTTTTTGTCATATTTTCCAAATTCTTAGTTTCTCCTCATTCAGTAAGGCTAATTTATTCATATCTGTGCTTTGCCGTCTTGATGTAGCGGCTTTCATCTTGCCATTAGATACCGCAGGCTGGCACAGAATGGTGGGGGAGAAATGGTACCCTGGCAACTTGGCCCTGCTCCAGCTCCTTCAGCAGCCTCTCAGATTTCTCCCATGACTGTGGTCTCTGTTAATGCTCTCATCTAAGCGATGACAGCTCGGAACCCATAAGAGCCCTTAAACGCATTTCCAAAGCTGTTGTGAGGTGAGATTTTTATTATCGGGACAAAAATGTGCACGTAAAGTCTCGTAAACTTTGAAGAGGGACCAAAACTGTTTACATGCCATGCCAGTGTGACTGGCACAGTGACCGGGGGCCCGATCCAGAAGGCACTGGCGATTGCTCTGTGGGGACAGGCACACTGCTGGGTCGGACCACTATTGTGTGTAAACCAGAGTTGTGCTCCAGACCTGCGGTCATCTTGTTTCTGAGCTACACCACCTTTTGTTTGATGGGTTGTTTGAAGGCTGTTTTCTTTGTCTGTTTGTGTCCCCAACCCCCCCCCAACCCCCGAGAACTCTTCTTGACCTTGTGGTCAAGTGTAAAAGATCTAGCTACATATGTGTATGCATGTGTGCAGTCTGCATTGTTGTGAGCTGTGGCTGAGCTGTGTTGTATTCAGTAATATGTTGAAAGGATCTGATTATGGCCATTTACAGCTGCTTAACCTTTCATATCGAGTCTCAATACACTTCACATTTTCTTTGTTTAATTTAGGAAACCCTTTTTAAATTGAGTGTTAAATAACACTCCGCTTGACAACCTAATCGCAATGCGAATTCGCGGCATACAGTGTCATCCTGCTGCATGTGTGACTGTATGTGTGATAGCTTTTCCTGTAGGGCTGCTCAGTTGAACCATTAATCAGGATTACGATTACGGGTACATTGATTATGTAACTGTTAAAAGCCATGATTATAGCAGTCCATTGGCGCTCATTTCTGTGCGTTTCGGCAGGTGTGTTGCACATCGAATGCAGCGGCAAATGAGTCTTCATGTTAATGTTGGGTGTTCTGTAGCGGTTTTGCCTCTTTAACAACAGATGCTTATGCACTGCGCAAGCCGTTTACTGCATTCATTCTGGTTTTAAGCATCACTTGATGCGTTTACAGTGCAGATTCAGCACACGTTCATTGTGCATTCACATCCATGTGCAACTGAACCACATCTGTCTACGGCAAACAACAAAGAATCAGATGTTTGATTTACTTGATTGTACCTTTAAATGCAAACAGTATTAAAACTTAATAATTTAGGAAGCGTTAAAAATGAAATTTTACTATTTATCTAAATAGTAATACTACATTTGATTCATCCGTACTGTCTGTATGTTTTCCCAACAAACAAGGAGCATTCTTGAGCTATTGTGCTTACTGAGTGTAATTCTTTCATCCAGGGACAGATATCTGACCTTAATGCCTACCTTCTGTACTCAGAGTTTACATTAATATTGAAGTTTATTAGCCTGTAGTTTTCTGGTTAACTTTGCTCACTTTGCCAAAATTCATCTCCTTTTAGTTTACAGTTTAATGACCCGTGTGGGATGTGTTTTGACTGTCTTGGAAGCGGTGTGGGACTGATGTGTGGGCTCAGTAGTTTAAAAAAACAATATTGTGAGGGTAATTTTTTATGTCTGGTTACAATCCTTGCAAGCTAAACTTGTAAACAAAAAGTTGACCGGGATCTCCAAGAGTGGTTACTGTAAACAGTTATGATCTCCAGGTGCACACAGTCAAATGTGAAGGCATCGTCTTTGCCGGTATGCATGCTGAGCCTGATCCTGTATGGATAAAGACTAATGAATTTCATATGTCTATTACATGTAAATGTGCGTGCTTATAAAAACCTTTGCATGTTTTCAATAGTAAAGGCCATCTGCACTTTGAAGTCTGCTTAGGTCCTAAGAACCTAACATTTGTTCATGTTTTTGGGGTTTAAAAGTTAGATACATGAAAACTCAAATTGCTGCCTAACCACTTTTGATTCTAAAACATGAGATTCCCCTTAAGTCCTAGTCCAAATGTTTGTTTTTGCTGCTTATTTGTAAGCTCTCATTCTGACAGATCAGGCCACACTTGGTTAAGATCTTAAATATTACACACTGGCACTGTCTAGTTGGTCTAGCAATGACTTTTGCTTTAAGATTAAGAGATGTCATACTGGAATCCTAGGTAAATATACATTTGTCTTAATAACCTGCATTTTATTTTTTACTGACTGTTTTACTGACCTGACCAACTTGCTGAATGGTGCTGTAACATTTATACCTTCTTCATTTTTAGCTTCCAGTAAGTAAAGAGACTTTCTTATTGGCTGAGATGATAGTGAGGAGAGAAGTTCATCACACAGAGCTGCATAAAAAAAATGATGTTCCATGTGTGATTACAATGCCCTAATATTTCTGCAAACTGTTTTCTGTGCTACTTTCATAACAGGCCTCTGTAACAAAATCCTTCTGCGCAGAGTTTTCCAAAGTGGTTTCTTTTTTGATGATTTTAACAGAATATGTAGCCTGAAACTGTTTTAAAATCAAGTCATCAATCATTGTAAAATTTAGTTCAGGAATTTCAGTCTTGTTGACTAAAGCAAGATGAAGTATTTTTTTTTTAAATACAAATATTGTAGTAATGAGGATGCCTTGTTACTTGTGGGAGTTTTTCTGTTTAATTCGAGCATTTGTTGGGACGTTTAATTATTCTAGATGATGCTTATCATGTCTTTGCCGCCTAGTAACTTTAAGTGTGGTTTATTCTCTTTTTTTTGTAGCGTTCACATGTTATTATAAGATATTTCACTTTAAGGTGTTATAACGTCAAATGTACAGAGAGCTGCATGTTCAGCGGTGTGCAGGAGAGACAAGTGGAGCCAGTAAATATTTGCATTTAGCATTTGGAATTCAGATAAGCTAAAAATGATTTCCTTGTGTGTTTTGGTACGTTTACCCTAAGCTGCTTTTGTCCTGTATCAGGTATTTCATTAGTGTTTTTTACTACCTGTAGTGCTCTGTATTCTTTCTGTGCTGTCTGTCCTTCTTGGCAGTGCTGACTCAAAGACAGCCAGAATATAATAATAGCAGCAGTGAAGAAAAAGGGAAGGAGGGATGCAGACACAGTGCCAGCAGCGTGGGCTGTCTGAGGTCGAATTAAGGCGATGCAGCTATTTTTCCCTCTCTTTCGTTCTTAGTGGTGCTGCCATGTTTTAAGAAGACCACATCAGAGACACAAAGGGAGGGAAATCTAAATAGAGAATGTAAACACTCCGCAGGAAGTGGGAATGTTCTGCATTCAGATATATTTGTTCACTACTCAGATATATGCTTGTGTTTATAGTTAGGGTTAGACAGACTGTCTTATCCAAAGCAGTTGAATGTACATTCAACCAGCCCATGTGATCCCTGAGAAACAGACCATTAGCATGGTGTTATTAGCATGCATTATTGTGCATTTTTGTGTCATATAACATTTTAATAATTCACAATATACAGTGACAGCAGGTTGTCAAAAGCATTTTGCTTAGCAGTTCATGTTTATAACACTTTGACTGGCTATATATATATATATACTATATATATATATATATATATATATATATATATATATATATATATATATATATACATACATACATATATATATACATACATATATATATATATACATACATACATACATACATACATACATAATACATATATATATATACACACACACACACACACACACACACACACACACATACACATATATATATATATATATATATATATATATATATACACATTTTTGGATATTTACAAGGATCCTCATGGTATTCGAAAACCATATTGCTATTTTGTTTTTCTTACATTGATAGTGGAGGAGGACTAAAGCTGTTGGCTTCAACATTCAAATTGGTTCACAGATTAAAGACATTTAGTTGTTAGTTGGAACAGCATTACTCTACCCTAACCTTATATATTTTCCATGGACCACACCCCTATCCCACAGTATATTTGACTCGGTGGTAGAGCATGCAGCCTGACTGAGAACATTTGATTTTTTTTGGTTTAAAGAACAGTTATAAGGTGGGGGAATCTCAGACAGCGGCAGCTTGTTGATTCTTAGATGCATGAACTCTGCCAGGTTCCCTGAAGCCTGTTCCTTAAAGCCTAGTAACTGAAAAAAGATATTGTAGGTTCTGGGGCTTCAGGGTTACCCACTTAAGGAAAGTGTGAAGGACCATTTTTAAAAACTACTGACAACATATGTACTATAACAATTAAAATGCTTTCATTATTATCAGAAAATAAAGTTACTAAAGTTGCCTTTCTATGCCATTGATACCAGTTTTGATTTGTTTTGTAAATAATTTTCCCAGTTAGAATATTATCCATTTTGAAATGTTTAGCTACTTATATTTTGCTGCATTTTTGTTTACTGCAGTGTTACTGTGAAAATATTGTATTTATTTACCTGCTCAATCTGTCTACATTACTGATGTTAAAATAGGAACAATATCTTCAGCTATTGTTGATCTTCTTGCGGCATGTATTGGGTGGGAGAGCAGCAGTGTGTGGAGCAGGTTAAAATGAAGAGCATTTGACCCTAGATAAGATAAATAGTGTAGAAAGATCAACAACATAAATGTCCTTGAGCGTTTGTGACAGGTACAGCTTCACTGGGTTGACGTGCTGCTGATTTTAACTATAGAAATGGTCAAATGTTTTTGGTTCATTAAATGTCATGCGGATCTTGACTGTGGTCCACCAATTGAGGATCTCTGCGCTAATGTTGGAGGGTTAAACGCATAACGTACGCCACTACCACAATTACACTTCAGTGAGTATAATATAATTGACCTGCAGTTTGCACAAACACCACTGTGTAAACACAAAGAATAAATGCCACTGTAAACGCACCCATGACCTGTTTGCAGGGAGACACACTTTATAGGGCTTATGTCTGTATTGTTTTGTCTTGCATAAAGAACAGAATTTAATTTAAAAGCATGATTTAGAATTTTTGTGGATAGATGCAGAATTGTTTTGAGAAAAAAAATCACAATGCATCAGCGAGTACATTTTTCCTGTGTGTGTGTGTGTGTGTGTGTGTGTGTGTGTGTGTGTGTGTGTGTGTGTGTGTGTGTGTGTGTGTGTGTGTGTGTGTGTGTGTGTGTGTGTGTGTGTGTGTGTGTGTGTGTGTGTGTGTGTGTGTGTGTGTGTGTCTCTTCATTCCACCCTTTATGCTTGCCACAGATTTCGTCAAACTGTTTTGGGAATACCCTGTTGATATGTTTAGTGCCTACTTCCTGTCAAAAAAGGGGCTGTATTCTCCCAGGCTTTAGTCAGTACACATGTTCCGCTGTGCTGAATAATCCATCTAGCACAACATGAAATTACACCTCTGCTTATTCCATCATTCACTTGGTCTGCCTTTTTAACCTTGTTTTTTTCTACCTTACTTACTTACTCTGTCTCACTTCCTCTGCGTCAGTTTGATGAAGAGCAGACACATTCTGTTAAACACTCTTATCTACTGCTGTCTTTGCAGAGATGACACCCAGAAACACTCAAGGATAAAAGACTTTCCATTGCCCTGATGTGTACGTGCATGTGTGTAGATGTATGTTTGTATTTGTGGAGCTGCATGTTTACAGTATGTTTCTTGTAAATCTAGGGCACAAGACTAATATATAAGAATGCATTACTAAGTACGGATGGATCATGCTGGTCAACAGCTTGGTTAGTGAGCTGTACTTTATCTAGGTTTTGTGAGGTTGACCAGTTTATTTTGAGTGTTTCTGGAGGATCTGATGTTCCATTATAAAAATGAACCATGGTTTATTATCGTACACTATAAAGTGTAGTAACCATGTATTTTTTGGCTCATTGAGAAGCATTTGTATTAACCACAGCTTTTATACAAAAGCCATGGTTAAACAATGGTTGCTGTAGCAAAACCATAGTGAATTTGTGATTACCATGGTTTAACTATAGCAACTAGGATTTTTAAATTAAAACCATTGTTAATTTTCATTAGCATTGTTAGTTCAAAAGATGCATCAAGCCCTCCGTTAGAAATCCAAAAGCATTATATTAGAGCTAGGACGGATTGCATGGGCTGTTTATGAGACGTTATTGGTGGAACAAGGCAGCAGGACATGTGAAAGAGAGAGAGCATCCCTAGACTGCCTTTCATCCAGTCAGGTTCAAGGACCTGTGTGTGTAAAAAATATTTTTAGTTCTTTCTTTTTTTGGTTATTAGCAAAACAGTTGTTAACTACTTAATTAACTACGTAATTTGTATGCAGTCTTTGTGAGTGCACATAATTATCGCTTTCTGTATGATTTAAGGTTCTAGTTCCAATGGTTCTGGTTCCATCAATGATGTTGGGAATACAAGCAGTTGTAGTCAGCATCATACTGCCAAAGGCGACCAGCAGGTTACTTCAATCTGGGTCAATATGTTTGTGCCAGCACAATGATCCGGCTACTGCAGTTAACTCCAGCATGCAGGTCAATGAGCTGGCCAGCTACCCTGCAGCACTGGGAGCACTGGGACAGCTGGAAACTTGTGGCCCCTTTTAGCAAAACAGGAAACAGCTGCATCAACATCCTTTTTTAGAGTGATGTCCAGGGAGCTGAACAGTGGCACATGTGTGAAGCATCAGGAGCCTCAGTGCAGCCCAGAAGAGGGGCAACAATGCAGCCCAGTGTGTCAAAGAGCAGTGGGGAGCCAATGGACTGAATATTTTCCATTTACCCAACTGGAGTTGAGCATTGAGCTGAACATTGAAGCATGGTGCAGAGATACAATAATTAGTAGATTTCATTGATGGAAAGTGCATGATTATTGAAAGTGGTAGTGGAGTTTGAAGAGAAAGAGAATTTTTCTGTGTGTGTATGTATGTATGTCCATTTGTATTATTATTTTATACACATTATTAAATGTAATGAATATGTGAGAATGGCAAAAGATTTCTGCAAGGTAGAAATAGGTAATAGAAAATCCCATAAAATACCATACTTGTACTGATGCTTAATACAGAAAGTCCAGTTAACAATAGAAAAATCTAAATGAGTGGGCCGATATGTCTTTGCAGTGCAGCTGAAGTCTTTTTGAGATGCGGCATGTGTGTCTATAATGTTTGTGTGTGTGTTTTCACATAAACCGCTGGGAAATATGGCTTTTTGTTCCAAATGCTATTTCGGGAACTGCAGTGAATGAGGAGATGAAACGTACTGTTCTCAGTGTCTGGAGAGAAAGATGGGGGAAGGTGGGAATGAGATGAGAGATGAAGAGTGTAAAGTGAGAGAGAGAGAGAGAGAGAGAGAGAGATGGGTGAGAGAGGGGTGTTCTGTTGTGTCTGTATCAAAGGATCAGAGTTTAAGCAGCAGGTCATGTTTCTGGCAGCAGTCAGTTAATTGAATTGAATTGAACTGAGGATCTACATTACACTGACTCTACATGTACTTTAATGCCACTTGGTGTATTCTGTCTAACAGCATTAAAGCAATTGGACAAGCACTATGTGCTTCTTTTTGTCTGATTTCCTCATTTTCAAATCTAATGTGACCCACTGCGTTGTCAGCGTTTAACTTTACAATTCATACTCAGACAGATGTAATCCACTCTCAAACTCAGACAGCAACTGTTTACACACTACTATTCACACTGCAACAACACTGCAACAACACTGCAACAACACTGCAGCAACACCGCAAATCCATGATTTCACTGGGATGGTGCATCGCTAGAACATTAAAGACCGCAAGGGTTTGCAAAGGTAGTGCTCCTCAAGAATCTTAGGTCATGTGCATAATATCTTCCACTAGCAGCACTAGATAAAAATGCAAAAATGTTTCCAAACAAATTACTGATTTCTTTTGCTTGGACATTTGCTGCAACACGTTGACAGCCATTGATCAGAGAGAATTTTTAGAGAGACTTTAGAAATCCAATTCGCTTTATGCCAGCTTGAGTTAAAATAAACCCGGTTCTTCCCACTCAAAATGCATCTTATGCATTTAAATCTGTCAAACGCTCTGTCAGAGCTTTTTCTAGTGTGTAAGTACCCTCATGCATTTTGCATGCACAAACGGCCAGAAGCTAACAAGCACCAGTCATCTGATTTTCACAGTTTTCAGGAAATTTCCAAATGTTTTCCATTTATTGTTTTTGGCATTGTCTGCACAGCCTTTCTCAGAGACCCTGTGCCATTAGACTCAAACCTGTCATGCAGATTTAGAGGAATTACAGACAGTTAAGTACAGCTCTCTTTGTTCTTCAAAAAAAAAAACCTTCATGACAGAGACCTCGAATGTTGGATGTCTTTGGGAGTTGTGACTTACTTTAAATGTGCCTTTCAGCACAGTGGCTAATTGTTGCAAGCCACCCGATATATTTATTGCACATTGCGTGTTAGTTCCGCTTTCATAAATCCTAATTGAATCTTTGATGGAGCTGCGTGCTGCCGATGGTGGGCTGTTGTGGCCTAGTTCTCCAAGACCCTTCAGGATGTTTGCATTCGAGGTTGTGGGTGTGTGGGATTTTAATGATTCAGGAGACACTAAAAGCTGCAAGTTCACAAAGTGAATGAGAGAATAAGAGGACATCTTCAGGAAGAAAGCAGAGCAAAATAAAACGAGAAGAGCAGGAATGGTTAATCTGGATCAGGCTAGTACAGACACCAGGACAACGACGCTGATAGCATGATGCTCATGATATCAAAAATTGATAATTTGAAACTGAACTGACTTAACTAAACTAAAAACCATTCTGTTCTGTTCGAATTGTACTATTGATTATTTCAATACCAAAGCGTCAGAAGGCAATATCAATATTATTTTATGGCTCTCAATGCCACAGCAAAAAAAAAAGAATATGAATTTCATAAATAAGCACAGTTGTAATTAAGTAATTATTAAAATAAACAGTCTAAAATTTTTTTTAAATGTTTTCCAAAAGTTTTATGTTTACATTAATACTCTCCTTTTAGATGCTTTTAATTTTCCCAAATTTAAAGCATCATTAAAAAAAACTATGACATGTTTTTTTAAATATATATGTCTACAGACCTATATAGAGAAAGCCAAAGACGACGACTCAGAGTTAGTAACAGCAGAGAAATAAAACTTTGTGAGAATCAGAGAATATGCCACATTCATACATCTTGCATGACCCAGCTTTCAGTCCGAAATACCAAGGCAGGCTTTTGAGTCTGCTGGAAAAGAGCGTAAACATAAAAGCACCTGGGAACAACGTATACACGAGGAAGAGCCAGTCACAGGGTTTTTGATCGTTTATGAGATAATACATTTTTAGTTTTGTTTGAATTTGTTTATATCACATCTGTGCCCTGCACTGAAGCTACCGCTGGGCTGTGGATCTGACAGTATGTTTAAATAAGACTTCTGCACATCAGGGTGTTATTGTATGTAACAATGTAGTGTCACATTAAAAAGTGGAGGGCAATTGGTCATTTTACTTTCAGACGCTGTTTGCTTAAGGAAGAAGGCACTAATGCACAGCATCATCATTCCATCATCTTATTTTTCTTCTATGCACAGAATATGGGTGATGTAAGTAAAATCCCCACTCAGTTCGCCTTTGCCTATAATTGCTGAGCTCACAGTGAGGGGGTGGATAGTCCAGGCGGGTCATGGGAAAATATGACTGGAAACAACATTGTTGTGTTGAATGTGAAACTCTCACCCTATATACACAAACAAACAAATAAATAAGAGCATTTAAATACCAGAAACATGAGCTTTCCACAGTGCACACAGACACCCCCTCATTAGTCGACCTGCTGGCTAGTTCAGTTTCTGGAGTTGATTTTTGTTTCCTTAACAACTGTCAGCTTCCGCTAATTACTGTACCATTGTACTAGAGGCAGAAGTATCCTCAAAACACAAACTATACAGGAAATGACAGTTGTTAACTAGGTTTGTGTGTCACACACATGAAAAATACTGCAACTGGGGAAAGAGGGGGGCTAGTCTAAGTTTTGTATTTTAAGTTAGCAAAATAACTTGAAATTTCTTAATTTCAACTAAGCAATGAGAAGTTAAAAACAACCAGGTGCTGATCAGTGCTGTCTTTTTCAAAAGATTTGTCGAAAATCGAAAGATTTTTCACAGTGACTGATCTCCAGACTTGAATGTATCTCATGCATTCTTATGAGTCTCAGAAACAGACAGAGGCACTGCTTTGTTTCTCCTGAAATTTGTTGGAGCTGCTGTGGAGATGAAGAAGAATAATGAGGGTTTTTAGGTTTCTGTGAAATCTTTACCATTGGAAAGTTGTTCATCATTAAGGTAAGGGCTGTTGTCAGATAGCATTGAGGGTTACTGAGCTTAAAGCTGCGCAAAAGACAAATCAAGAACCTTTTCTCTGTATTTGTACCAATTTTCTGCTGCAATATCTTCCCACTGAAGTAATGATCACAGGAGGAAAAAAGTTTCTTGCTTTGCTGCAGACTAAATGGATTGTGCTTGCAGTGAGTTTTAACCTGAAGAATCAACCATGCTTTTGTCTTCTCTGAGGTTATAGCAACCAGTAAATCTTTTCAAATTGAATAAGTGATGTGATGATGATAAGGGCTAAGCCTGTAATGAATCATCTCTGGTCTGTCACTACCATCATGTCTTCTGTGATGTTACAGAGTGTCATTGTGAATGGAGTTGCACAGCCAGCTGTCAGACCAGAACTGCATGTTAATTGATCCCATCTGCACACACACACAAACAGGAGGAGTATGGGGATTAAGGGTTATTAAAATAAGACCAGTCTCTTTAAATAATGTGGTTTACAGTGGTTACAAAATTAATTTAACCAAATGTACCCTGACCAGTTTTGTGTGTTGTATCTGGGTATAAAGCAGGTTGTTTTAACAGTCTCCATGATTCGTCTGTCTCTCAGATCTTAGGCAAGAGTGACCCTCTGAGGGTCACCCAGCAGAATATATAAAGCATCCCTCCCCAACGCTGTTGTTTCCTTTTATACTTCAGCTAGTCTGTCAAAAGGCCCTGGAGACAATCCTCAAGGGTTATGCATATATGTTAGCATTAGTATATGTTTAGTACGAGTCTCTTGAGAAATTATAGATTGTTGTTTTTCGGTGTCCGAGAACAGATGACGCCAACATAGCATCTATTACTTTGGGTACAAAGATTAAGTCCCTGTTCCAAAACCTACTGTGCTGAATAGCCAGACAATGTTTTAAGGATCACATGCCCACCCCCAATGCAAAGTATGTTCCAAAACATCAGTAGCATAATTATGCAACCTTCTTAGATGCTTTTTTTGGCTAAAATATAAAGAAGCATTGCATGGATCCTTTATGGAAAAAGCGTCCTAGAATGCATTGTGATGAGTTCAATGAAAAATGTATCCAAAATGGTGGAGAGTAGGGGTAATTATAAAAATTATTGTGTTTCATTAAAAACCGAAAAGTAAAATTGAATTAAATTTCATTTTTTTTTGTACCACGTGTTTTATGCTCGATAAAGTATCACATTGATTGTATAGCAACATGCTAACCTCACACTAGTAGAGCCAATTGTAAGTCAAGTCTCTCATGTGCTTCACTTGAGGAGCGGTACTTGGGTGAGTTGCTTATGGAGAGCATTCCAGATCAGTCTTCCATTCCATTTCGTATGCTACTTTAGAAGGTATGTAGACATTAGAAAGCAATTCAGATAACTTGGTTTCGGAAAACAGCTTAAGACCAGCAACCGGCATCACAACTGTTCCCCTGCAGTCATGGATTTGCATGCTTATTTGTGGGTCTCTTAGATGTTCGCAGAGTGTTTGAGTCCACACTGCACCTGCAGCCGCTATTGTTCTATGTGAAATGTGTTGTGCAGCTGAGCGTGGGGGCAGTGCAGTCAATATGGGTTAAAACCATTCACTGTACAAACACAATCGCATGGCAATTTGCAACTATTTTACATTTTAGCGAATTTGTATGTTTTTTCACGACTCTGCTTTCTCCCCAGTGATGATTTAGAGGTGGACCTTCATGCGTGCTTTTTCCTTTATCCTGTGCCTTTTGAAATTGTTGCCTTATAAAAAAAATTATGTTGTCTCGTAAGATCAGATTTACTATACTGAGACATTTTTTGTGGTGTGGTAATGGAAGTGTATTGTGTTGTTCTGTATTGGCTGTTTTTCTTCTTCAGTGTCTCACTCATCTCGAAACAGCTCTGTAAATGCGTTTAAATAGCAGGACACAGATTAATGTTAATTTTGATTCTTAATGCAAATAAATTCACTTTTTCTCTTTATCTGTTACAGATGCATTTGTCAACAGTCAGGAGTGGACACTCAGTCGCTCAGTACCAGAGCTCAAAGTGGTGAGTCCATTCACTGATTTTTAAAGTGTTTTTCCATCACAAACATACAAACTATGACTTTTGTTATTTAATAGCTTAAATTAAAGCTGCTTTCTCATGAGGAGATGAGCACTGTGACCCCTTAAAACTGGCTGATAAACTGAATTCATTACCTTTTGATGATACTCAGCATGACAAGAGCTTTGAGGGTTACAAAATCTAGTCAACTATGCTTGGACTCGCAGTCATCTGGAACTTTGACGCAACAATATACCTAAATGATTTAGTTGATTTATTAGGATTTAGTTCTGGCAGAAGCTTATTTTTAGTAGCATAAACTACTAAAGTAAATTCATTTTATAAAGCAGATGTTGTTTATCTACAAGCCAAAACATTATTTGAGGGCACAAACTTTGTGTGTTTGTATTTGTGCAATGCAGGGCATCGTGGGTAACTTGGCAAGTGGGAAGTCTGCACTTGTCCACAGGTATCTGACAGGGACGTATGTGCAGGAAGAGAGCCCTGAAGGTAGGCATTTTGCCAACATTTCCACTGTTACTGTAAATGGTTCGGCAGAAGTATGGAGAGCCTCTAAATCTAATCTTCATCAGTGTTTTTGAAAATTTGAGTTTTCAATGGCGTGTCCTTAGATCTTGTTTAATAGTTAATTAAAAATTAAAAATTCCATTGTTTACTCTTGTCAGCTGTATTACTGCTTTTTCCATGGAACACAAAAGCAGATGTTTAGCTGCTTCTGACTGAAGTTCTGACTGCTTTTGTCAGTATAATGAAATGAAATGTTGGCCCTTAAAATGTAGAGCAGACCTACATTTAAACTCAGTTTGTTTATTTTATTCAAACTTCAAGTTTTCTGTAAAAAAACATGGATGTAACTGTCTGTTACTCATACAAATCTTATATGGAGATAAAATTATGCCAAAACTAAACAAACCCAGCATTTTCCAAAAAAATGCAATCTGCTTTGCAAAGGAAACTCGACTCTTAAGCAAACAGAAAGCCCTTTGCCAATACAAAAGACAATTTGAGAGAAAATGCAGAGGTGTGTATTTTGTACAGTGTTTTACAGCACACCTGTTTTAATAAGATTCTCTAGACATGATTTTCTCACAAATGTGATTGTAGATTTTCTCACAGTGCAGCTGTGCAACTTCTTCTTCCAAAACAGCAGATGTCGCTATCAGGCATTTTACGCTAGTCTGATAAAAGCACTGAACATTACCTTATGTGCCATCCCTGTCAGTGGCAGCAACTGAACAAAGACACATTAACTTAAATTTTGGAAACAATGGGCTTCAGGTTTTATTCAGTTAGTCTCTTTACATTTATTTAAATTGTTGCAATAAACTCTGTTTCTATAAATTATGAATATATAAAGGCTGGTTACTGTGCATCTCCTTATATTTTTACTTTAATTATATTAATTTATTTCCATTGAATTAGTCATATAGATCTGTTTTTATGCATGATCAACATTTTGCAGAAGTTTTATCTTGTTTAAAGTGATCAGATAACCATGATCCCAAATGATTGGTTATTGCTGCTTGCACTGGCCACCCCAGTCTATCCAGCCAGCTGCTTATTAGCTCAGAGTTTGACACGTCCATCCCACTTTCACTCAAAAGAATTGAATTCATTTTATTACTGTGCATCATATATTTCTGTTTCAGCAGCAATCTTCACAGGCTTTCAGATTAATTCTTAATATGATCTGCCACATTCATTTTAGTTATTTTTTCATTAAAACCAACTCTTAAAAAAGCAGGAATATTTTTTTTCTGTAGACTATCTTCTAGACTATATACTTGTGCTGTGTCAGTCAGAGCTTGAACTGCAAGCAGCAAAAACCAAACAGTATTGAAAAATGTAAGGTGAATGGTTGTGTTCAAAAGATTGCATTTGTTTGTAAAATGCTGGATTGTTTGTTTAGTTTTGGCACAATTGTAGCTCCATAATCTTATAGCTTCACAAGACTTCAACTCTTTCACAGTGGTTTGTTGTTTTTATTTGCTCACCTTTCTTTCATTGTATAGAAAAGAGCAGTATGAATGCCCTGTCAAATATCTCCTTTTGCATCAAAGGAAAAAGTTTTTAACAACACAAGGTTAAATATATGATCACCGAATTTAACTTTGGGTATTCAAGTTATTGCTTATGTGTCAGTACAGTTAAGCTTTCTCCCTTTAATTTTCAGCCACTGTAGATACACTTCATATGTCCTCTTTTTCTCTGTCTCCCTCTCTCTCCTATTCCTTCCTTTCAACACCTGCTGTTAATATGCTCATATGGTACAGTTGCACCAGAGGACTCTGCCATACTCTCCATGTATAATTGAGGGCATTCAAGGCACTCTGCCAGGTCATCATAATATGCTCTCTTTCCTGAGCAAGGATCTGCTTTCAAAAGCTCCCTGTGTAAATATTTTATACCCTTTATGACTGTTATTATATGGCCATGTTAAACCAACCTTTTATGATTCCCTCATGGAGGAGTTTGTAAAGTTTAGAAATTCATTTAAAAAAACCAAGTACACATTCTGAGTAATTAATTGTGAACAGTATTTCATGAAAGTGGACTTAACTAAGGTAATGTCAATGCTTGGGGGTCACATGAGCAGAAGGTCACATTAGAGGGTAGCTAGTGAACTGACAGGCAATAATCATCTCTCAGCTTGTCTTCGTCCTCACCCTATAAAAATCAAGCCACTACATACCAGTGGTCAGCCAGGAATCGCTCTGAAACAAAAAAGAAAAACATGTCAATTGCCTCTTTGCCATAGTGAGTTTTAGCACAGAGCGCCAACAGCAACTCAGAGCGACATCAGAGAGCATTGAACTGTGCTGAGCTAAAGCGACACATACGACACACGCTCGATGCCAGCAGCCTCATCTAACTTTAGAAGTGCTGCTGAATGAAGTGAACTGATTTTCATGTTCATTTACAATTAAACACGTCTAAGCAAAAAGTTTTAATTGTATTGCCAAATTTACATTCCAGTGAAACTACCATGCTCTTAAAAATGTTTTCCTTCCCTTGTGTTTTGAAGTTTCACCATTCTGGTTTTAAAAATAGTGTTTCCTAGCTTTGTTAGAGTAACCTCAAACCTCAAAACCACTAAATACAGCCGGAGCAGATTTTTACAGAGGGACTCTGCAGTGAAAGTCGGCCACATGGATTTTCTGCCCTTCCCCCTTCATCACACATACTACATGAATAGAAACATTCTCAGAGCTCATTAAGAGATATTATCACAAGGACAAATGTGTGTGTGTGTTTATGCAAAAAGAAAAAAGTCTGTACCAACCTTACAAACCCAGCCCCTCATATAGACCAACAACTATGTTTTTGCCTCTGCCGCCACAATCGCATTTAATTTAGGAATGCAGCCCAGCGGGGACCTGCAGTTTTCGGGCAATTTTATGGGCCAGCCCCTCTGGCATGAAAAGCCACTTTTATCAGTGTAAAATATCACAAATTTGGAAAATCTGTGTGGGAAAGGTTTCCTTCTTCGAAAAAGCCTGATTGTAGTTGAAACCCATGCAGCTGAAAAATACCAATACTACAAAAAGACGTAGGCTTTCTATAGTAATCGTACTACGCAGTACTGAGCCATGCTGTTTTTGACTGACAGGCAGCTGCTTTCAGAAAACTTGCATGTGAAATTATGCACATGCCCTGAGGTACTGAGATAACATAGTATGTTTATAAATATAAACAGCAAAGAGAGAAATACATTTGTAAAATTGTTTTGTGAATTTGTGACAGGGAAATCACACACTGCTAATATTTTTTTTGTTTTCAGACCGTTTCCTTAAAGACAGAGCAATGGTTACTTAAGAAATAATTTAAGGCTTATGCCATTAGTTTACTTTAATTTGTTGATATTTATTTCCATGTCTTTTTAAGTACAGTGTTTACCATATAAAATTTTGCTTATAAAAATATCTGTTTTATATATATACTATATACTGCAACTTTAGTTATTATAACAACCCTAAATGAACATGTGATATTAAATTCCCTTGTCAGTGCCATAAATCAGCTTTGTTGACTACTTTGTCCACGGGGTAAGGGTATATGTGTGTTTGATTTGACTGGCTCTCCCCCACAGGATACACACGTGACTCAAAGCCACAGAAGCACTATGACATTAGATAAGATTACAATGAATGAATAAAAAGCTGTGCTTATTTCTCCTTATCTCTTTCTCTGTATTCTCTGTTTAACTGTGACTGTGCATGTTCAGCTGGGCTGCTTTTTGATTTGAGTTTTGTTTTTTATTCTCTCTTTCCTTGGCCGCTTCTTTAACTAGCTGACGTGGATGCAGGTAACTATTTGCTCTCTTTTGTCTTGTCATTTGTTTTCTCCATGTCTTTTGGTGGGAATACTGTCTGTACAAGAGGGTTGTGCAGATGAGTTTCTCCTCTGTGGTGTAATCCATAATGCTTTTGTGTAGAAGACAGTATCTTTATTATGGTTAGAGGTCCACTGATTTCTTGTTTTTGCCGACTAATCTGGCCGATAACAGCTTTTCAATTTAGATGTTGCCATTATCTGCACTCTCGAATACTTAATTCTGATTGGTCAGTTGTTCCCCAATAATGGCTGCTAAAACTGATAGCACTGCTACTTGAATGTTTCTATATTCAGGATTTATTTTGCCATAACAACCAACTGGATCAACATCATACACTGTAGATCCTGTAGATCTAAGTAGATCAAGCCACAGTACAGGAGATTCCACTGCACTTCTTTCTTGATTCCACTGTAGTTGTTCCATCCTCCATCTCATTCATTTCCTCAATGAATCACAAATCACAACCCTGTAGCACTCAGGCGGAGTTATTGTCCATCGAGACTCTGAGTCAGTGCCATTGGGAGTCACAATGTTGTTCACAGTGTTTGTTTTTGGATCTCACTGTGATGGGTTAGCAGAGTATCAGATGCCTCCCTCCTATTAAGTTTCTCATAATTCCACTTAAGCATGTTTATAATCAGCTGAAGTTAACAGTTCCATAGGGACATAGCCCAGAATTTAAGTGACAAAAGGGTGTGTATCCTTCTGTAACTGTGCACTTGGTCTCCCTTTCTCTGTCTGTGCACCGATTATATACATAAAAATAACTGGGAATTATAAATAACCAGATTCAGACTACATGCTGAGCATTAGTTGTCCTGATGCTGCCGTACTTCCTCTTCTATGATAGCAAAACAGACAAACCATGTCATTATGGAAAAGCCGACTGTTCTTTCCAGCCTGACCACCATACCCCATCTGTTTGCCCACACACAGCCATTGAGTCTCCCCTATTTGAGGTTTTTATTTTTTCTCCTCTTTCAATCGAATCTGCAAAGTTGTGGTGACTTTCTTGTGAATGCTGGCGTCTACGTTGTTACCATACATTTGGTTCAGCAGCGGGGGAACAAAGTTTAAACACTAGCAGCATCAAGAGCGGTAACCGATAAAACTGCTAGAAACTATCCTTTCAGACCGTTTAGGCGATTTATGCAAGCAAAGCATTTGTTTTGCATAATACGTCATCATCTAACATGAGTCTTTAGAGAGATGAGTTTTATCACTGCTATATGTCTTGGTTCTTTAAGAAAGCTCAATATAATAACCTTCAGACCTTTTTTGATAATATGTTCACTCTAGCATAGGAGCTGTTTTCACGTCTTTGTGATGAAACCTCTTTGTTACTGCAGTCATCATGGAACTGCACAGCTGGAGGATAAAGTTGAAGAGAAGGAGTTCGACCATTGTGGTCATGTCCTAAATGACCTTTGAATGTTCTATCAGGCAGTGAAAGTGAGGTCATTGTTGTGCAAGATGATTAGCAGGATAGAGCTGTGGTCAGGTTAAGACCTTGTAACATCTCCAGGAATGTTCTCTGATCCTCTGAAATTCAACAAATTCCTGTGACAAAGATCTGTGATCTCTGGCAAATGCTATTCCAAAGCATCAAAAGGGTATTAATAAGGGTATTAGTAAGTTTATTCAAGACATTTTACATTTCCATGTTCATTTATGCACTTGGCAGACATTTTTATCCAAAGCGACTCACAGTGCATTCAAGCTACACATTTTTTTAATTAGTATATGATCGTTATGAGCTAAACACTAATTGTGGCTGTGACAGCACTTTATTAGTCTTTGTACTTTGAGACATGTCCATTGTTGTTCTCTGAAGACAATTCTTCAACCTAGGGTTGTAACGGTATACCGGTATGGCAGTCAACCGCGAATGTTGAATGTGCACAGTTATCTACTCTTTAAAAAAAACAATGACTGCTTACACTTTAAACCTCTGTACAGCAAAAAAAAAATATTTTAAGGGTTATGATTACTGATAGGACTTCATAAGAACTGTGAAACCTTGATGTTTTCTGAGACAATTATTATATCGTGAGTATCTCACACAGTGAGAATCTGACAACTTTACTTCTGACCAGAGGAAACCACTTAGATGTAAAAGAAAGCGACTGTAATCTTGGACATTATAATGCACAGATACATGAAGACATTTTCTGCATTTAGAAAAGCAGTGCAAGAAAATAGCACACACTGTCTGAACCCTAAGGGCAGAAAAATGCAGCAAAGCATAAGGCCCCACCTATGCATATATTGCATATAATTCTGTGAAAAAATACTCTTGCTAATAAGGTTAGTAAGGGCAGTGTTCTGCTTAATAGTAACACTCACTGCATATGTGCCATTTAAGTTTGCGTTTGGAATGTGTAATGTAAAGATCTTTAGTCTTTAGTTATTTCTCGACATGTAGCATAAAGCTTCTGAAATCAGCTGTAGTACTTTAGTGCCCAACGTGAGTAAAGTTCTAAAATGAAATCAGTATTAGTCTGTAAATGATAGGAATGTTTGGGAATATAAAATTTGTTGTCTTTTTCCATAAGGGCCATTCACATTGAATGCATTGTAATTAAATCGTTGGAAACGCTAGCACTACAATTATACATTCTTTATAACATTTAACAACACTTACAGTAGTGACTTGTTATATTTTCTTGTTCTGAACTGATTTGTAGAACAAATTATTTTTTGAAAAAATAAATAAATACAGTTATGGACATTGGACAAACATTGATCTGTTTCCATGCCAATCAGCAGTCCACCAATCATCTCATTTTAGAAGTAGAGACCATGTTTGCCCCTCCTGGCATCTTATTTTGATTGGCATCTCTTGTTTGGCAGGAGGACGTTTTAAAAAGGAGATTGTAGTGGATGGACAGAGTTACCTTCTCCTGATCAGGGATGAAGGGGGCCCTCCGGAGGCTCAGGTAGGTATTACAGATGCACATACAGTGTTTTTCACTTGCATTGAATTTACTGTTTGTGGCTTCAGAATGTCATGCTGTTTTATAAAATCAGGAAGGTGAAGCTATAACAGTGTGTTAGTTTGTTTTACGGAACCACTGAAATTATGAAATAACATGCCTTATATGAGGCTGATAACATTTCTTTAGCTTGAATTTTAAATTTGTTTGTTAAACAAAATAACAATAATAAACAAAATAAATGCAAACAAGAAGTTGGAGAAGTCATGTTTTATTTCTTTTGCCTAAAGCGCTTGTAAGCCATGAAATTGTTTTATGTAGAGGTTTTGAAGGTATATTTTCCCAGTGTAGCCTGTTTAAGAAAAGCATAATGTTGTTAAAACGTTTCTCTTTCACTCCCACTCAATAATTTTTTCTCAGTTTGCGCTGTGGGTGGACGCAGTGATTTTTGTCTTCAGTCTGGAGGATGAGATCAGCTTTCAGACAGTTTATCATTACTATAGTCGTATGGCCAACTACCGCAACACAGCAGATGTGCCCCTGGTGCTTGTGGGAACTCAGGGTGAGTGTGGCTACTTTGTGGGCGAGACTAAATCTGTCTTGACCCTTCATATATGTCATATAACATTTCCTTAAACATGTAAGGGAGAGTTGTTTATTAGGGCCATGTATTATTAATCATTTATTTGATTCACAAGCACTCATGAATTTATGCATGATTATTTAATGTACTACATGATTTTTGATGTTCAGTGGGTAGGTTTATGCATCAGGGCAATAATTGAGTGTTATTCTGCTGGAAACTTGTTAATGTACATTAAAATAATGCCAAGTTTCTGAGTTTCTGTTGTGCTTTACTTAGTACAGACTCAATTGCTGAGCAACAGTGCTTAATGTAATGTGTTAATGTACATCTTAATGTAAAGATTTCAGGTCTAAAATTAGATTTTCCTTTTGGCTTAGTTATGAGATATTCAGCATGCTCTTTGTGCATTATCTTTTTATCAATAATAGATGTTTTTATACTATATGCAAATACATATGTAACATCTGTATAATCAACGGACCTGTTTTTGGAGTATATGAACACTAGGGGGTGCTACACTCTAATCAATGGAAGGCCAGAGAAGCATCTTATCAGCTCATTCGTTATTACCCTTGTTCTTAATTTTGTCATAAGTGCTCCACAAGATAATTTGATTACCTTTAAGCCTCTCACTTGTGCTGTGACCGTTAATTATTCGATTATTAAATATACTGACTAATTGGAGTTGAAATATCTTTTCTTTGTGTCATCCTGACTATTCATAGATGCAATCAGTGCAGCTAATCCTCGTGTCATAGACGACACGCGTGCTCGCAAACTGTCCAATGACCTGAAGAGGTGCACCTATTATGAGACATGTGCCACCTACGGCCTCAACGTGGAGCGTGTCTTCCAGGACGGTAAGTGTTTGCGTTATTGACACTATAGACCATTATGTTCTTAAACAGTTTGGAAAGTATGTGAATTAGTTTAGCTGTGAAAAGGAGCTTTTTTTTATATATGTCCTTAGCCATTTAGCAAAGTTGTAAACTAAATGTTCAGATTATCAAAACAAACATGCCAAACAAACATGAAAAAAATCATCATGATTGAACAGTATATTATGAAATAAACTGTTTTGTTAATTAATCTTTCTAGATTAAGATAAAGTGTCAATTGCGTGTCACCTCCATTAGATCAGATTCATGTCAGCATTGCTCATAACGTTGCATGCCTGGATAATCGTTACTTTCAAATGATGTAGGTTACAGCATAAAGAAAGTACAAGGTGACTTTGCTGTATAATAGCCTGGCCCAATCTGGCTTAATCAGCTCTTAATTACAGGCTAAATGGCCCATCTCGCCTTCTGCACCCATCTCGCCCTCTGTATTGCTTTAAAGCCTCATGTAGATCTGGGTGGTATAGAATCTTAGAGCTTGGCACACTATTCTGCTTGTTGAATTGTGCAGGGGTGCAAAGCTACAAAATCAGGGATAATAAAATATAGCAGCACAGATAAAGTGATGCGTAAGCAGCCTTTGAGATCTGCACTCCACTAGAGGGAGCAAGATGTAAAGAAATGAATTCAGTAATTATTTGAAAAAGCAGTGGGGATCATGGAGTTTATTTCTTGTAAAACAGGAATTCCACAGACTTTGATATGCGATTTGTGGTATGTTTATTTAAGTACGGTGGGAATTTAACGACACTTTTGAATTTATAATCATGCCAAGTGCTTTGTTACCAGAACAGCATTGAAACAGTTGTGCATTTTGTGTGAATAAAGCTGAGAAATTAAGAAAATGCCTTACACCTCAAGTGCTAAGAGGCAAAAAATTAAAACTGTAAAAACAGCTGGAAATAATCACCATTAAACCCACAATTTTGTTATGCACCATAATCTCAAGACAACTACAGCTCTCCAAATCACCTGCTGTATACAATGTAACTGTTGTTATGAATAATTTGTACATGTGTTTTTGTGATTGACAATTTCAGATTTGTGTAATAAAATGGTTGTTTGTGCAACCTATTTGTTTGACTTTATTAAGAAATATACATTCTTAAAAATGTGATAATTGTTATATTTATTAGTGAATAAATTTTGGCAAAAGAAGCTGCTAAAAATCAAACAAACAAAGTGATTAATAAACTTTCTAGTGGACATGATTGTAAACCAGCTTACGGTAGTCATACAGGTGTAAGGTCTGTAGTTAGAACCAACTAGTCATTTACCAACCCACAGACAGGTGAATAAATTAAGGTTTGGTGGCCAGTCTAAGATTTGGTGATCTGGGGTTGGTGTGATCTCATCTGAAATCATCTGGTCTGAAACCGTTTTAGTCTTTCAACAAAATCATTCAGTTCAGGCAGAACACCCTAACCTGGCGCCAGTTCCTCATCCAGTGACTTGAGCAAGTTTCTGTCATACTGATGTTCAAAACTCATTTGTGATCATTTGTGTCTGGACAGAGGGGTGCTGCACATCTTCAGCTTCTACATTTGTGCTCGATTACAGGTCTGCATGTATTTTGTATTAGCACGACAGATGCGCACAGCTCTGCGGAGGGGCTGGGCAGGCTGAAATGTTCAGTGGGAGATTTACACCCTAAACACTCGGCTATTATCTTCTTAATTATTACACTGTTGGCTGCAGCAAAGACTGCTGTAATTTAAGTGTGTGTGTTGTGTGTGTGTGTGTGTGTGTGTGTGTGTGTGTGTGTGTGTGTGTGTGTGTGTGTGAGTGGGTGAAAGGCTGTATGATGGCCAAACTCATCAGCAGAGCTAAATGAGAGCAAGAAAAGGCCAAATTCCTGATCATTACTGACGCTGTCTCCCTGCATCTCTCATTTCATTATCCTCAATTAATCATGCATTCTAATTATGCACTGTAGTGGAATTTATTGATGAGTATCAAAATTATTGGTTTAATGTTTTGTGTTGTATGATAGCACAGCAACTGCCCAGAGGTGTGTGTGTGTTTTGTGTGTTTTGTGTGTGTGTGCATGCTAATATATCAGTCTAACTCGCACACACTCCATTTTGTTTGCCTGATTTGGCCTTATTCTTGCATCAAAGCAATGCATGAGCCGGCATTAGTACACGTGACGTAAAGAGTTTCAGTCTTTGGCTCACTGCATGTTCACAGGCTTTAAGATGAAACTGGAGAACAGTTATATATGAGTTGATCTCATTAAAAACGCTGTAATCACATAACACAGGGTGTTGCTGATCCTGTTATTCAAATAAGATAAGATATGAACTTTTTTTTATCTGCCTTTATTTCTTAATGCACTTTTTTGATAAACTTTTTGATGCATATTTTTTTGGCCAATAACTTTCTTGCCATATTTTGTGAACACGCAAAAAAAACACGCAAAAAATATTGTGAGATACTATCAGTGTAAACACTAGAATTGTTTTTTGTTCATTTTCGCCATTGATTCGAGACATACAACAGAGTATTAATAAAAGTGCAGTTTATCAGGAAAATAGATTTTTTTTTAAAGCATCATGCACATTGATTTGCTCTACAGTTTTATACATGTTTGATGATCTGGGGTTACTTTCTGTCACAATCAATTATTACTCTCTCAAATTCATAATTCCTGTTTGTATTGGTTTCCTAGAAACGCAGAGATGCTGACCCGCAAATAACATTAACCATTAAAAATAATTGGCGTAGTAGTTATCTGCATTAGATTTATGTAACAAAGTGTTTACGAGATGCCCAGTGGAGAAAGAGAGGCAATTTATTCAGGCAGGGTCAGTTGAGGAGTTTATATTTGTGTATTTGCGTGTGTTTTTGTGCTATATGTGTGAGACCATGGCTTCGAGTGTACATGTGGCTGTGGGAGTGTGTGTATTTCCGTGTGTATGTGTTTGTCTGTGGTGCCTCAGTAGAGGTGAGGGGTCCTGACAGTTCCCCAGCCTGCGTCCATCAGCGTGCTAATTTAATTATCCTAATTACCCCCTCCGCATCCTTCCCTGGCTCTAGTCGGCTTGTCACAATGTCAGAGTGAGGATGTAGAGCTTTGTTAGTGTACGCTAACAGCTAACAAGGTTTGCTGTGCACTTTTTTTGTTTCTGTCTTTATATCTCTTTCACAGTGTTACTCTTTTTTAGTGTTACCGTATCTATTACCCTTGTAAGAGTTTTTTTTTTTTTATGAAATGCCACTGTAATATATTGTTACATTAGATTACTCTGGTCTTTTTTTCACTACACTTTGTGAACTGCAAAAATGTGGCCACCAAAAAAGTTTTCAGAGAAACTGCTTGTGGCGATTGTGCTGTAGTGTTTGAGCCCATCATCGCTGCTTGCAGCTATATAAAGATTCTGTAAAAGTACACTAAGCCCATCTGTAATATAAAGGCACAATGTATTTGATTAAACTAACAATGTATTTGAGTAATGCCATAATAGCTCACTTGGCCCTTATAGTATTAAGAGTTTGTTGTCAAATTACATTTTACATTTTACAAAGTACATTTGTCTTAGTATGGAATCTCATGTTGGGAATGTTGTTTATTTTTACGACAAACCTGTATATAGACTGTTATGGCAGTCTTCAGAACAGTTCATTCTAATTGCTTTTGGCTACTTCGTACTATTATATATTTTATAGAAGGTCCCCCCTAAAATCAGTGTTTGTGTGACACTGAGAGATTATGTATAGAAAGACTATGTTAGTGAGTACAGTCACACCTATCACGTTAATTCCCTGCATGTGACATATAAATGGTTGTATTTTGCATGGCTCTGTGAGTGTGTTTACGTTTTTGAATGTGTATTCTAGTGTGGTGTGTCTTTTACAACAGGGCTAATTACCGAACAGTACGTGCAGGAGATCTTTGACCTTTGTACAATATTCCCAGCGGGTGGTTCATCTGCCTTGCTCTCTCTCCAACTCATTAGCTAATATTTATAGCCCACTGCTGCGAACCACTCTGACAGCAGCCTAATAAACATACCTGTGACTTTATTTAGTCTGACTTACCTGTTCTGTCCGTTCTTTCTTCGCTCTCTGGAGTATCTTTTTCAGTCTCCACCTTGAGAGAATAAAGGTCAGTCTTTTGTACCAGCTCAGTGTTTAGAAGAGGGGTCACAACCTGTACTACAAAGCAGGGAGTCCAGGTATTTGTTCAGAAGGGTTCTCTGATTTACAGACCCCTGCACATTTCTAATGACTATATTATGCCAATAAACTAGTGGCAGCGGTGGATTAATAATGCTTGTTGATGATTATACGGAAACAGGAATTAACAGACAAGCTGGTTGATAAACACATTATATGATAAACATTATTTTGGGATAATAATCGCCATTATCATGCTCATTGTGGACATGAAACACTGTTTTGAATTAATTAATTATTTTGCAATAATTTTTATTATGTGAAAAGAAAATGTTGGGGGGAAAACTAGCACAGAGAGATTGGTTGCCAGGGACAAAAGTCATTATACAGTTTAGTATCAACTATGCAGTCATTGTACAGAAATACTTGACTGCAGTTGATCATAATCAAGTGGAGTTGTATACATAAATCATGATAACAGTAGCAGTGATATTAAAAAAAAATTGCTGCATTGTTGTCTAGTTCCCAATCCCAATTACAGCAAATATGTAAAAATCTAATTTTGGATATTTTGCTATTTGGTGATAAGTGTTGTACACATTTATACCACTGACAAATGCTGACGTCATATTTAATAACTAAACAACCTGGGAAAATATTTTTTGCAAGCTTTTTTGCAAAGTGTGATTGAAAGAGTCACTCCAGCAGGGCAAATGGTCTTGCGCTATAGTGGCTGTGGTACTTCCTCTCCAGGCTGCAGAGTTTGAAGCACCTGCCATAAATCTGATCAAACGGATAACATTTCCGGTAGGATAAATTGCTGCCTCTCACAGGGGAGCCAAGATTGATAGTCAAAGTTAAATTGTATTAGCCGTGCAGTTTAAATATTTAACCCAGACTTATCATAACTGCTCTTAACACTTAAAGTAATATACAGCAGGGATGTCTGGACAGCGATCTGCGAACATATATCTCTCACAACCTCCATACTTCTGCAGTGGTATTGTCCAGTAATCCAGTGCATAAATGGTTTGACTTATTGCAGTTGACTATTATGAAGTACTCTCACAAAGATAATAAGAGAGTTACTGCATTGGTAACTGTTTTTGTGAATGCTACCACAAGTGCTAATGCTACTCTGTCAGCTGAATTGGTGTTAGCATCCGGCGTAACATTTAGTTAAATTATAGCACCATTTCTCGTTTATAATTATAATTAGGCGATTAGCATGGTCTAAACAAACACAGCTGTAGAGCCTTTCTGTTTAGGCAGCAGATGGGACAGGATGAGCGTGCGAACATTGAGAGAATTTTAGCAGAGTATCACGTTGTCTGCCCTTGGACAGAGCTCTTTCACCTGAAGGTAAATGTTTATGACGGAATCATCATTAAAGCTCAGATATTTAATAGGTCCAATTAAAACAATGATTTCATTTACAGCAGGATGAGAGTCGGCCCTATTTATTGGGAGCTGCAGTAATTGAGTTCTGGGCACTTGAACTGTTAACTCTCTCCTGCCTTTGAGAGCAGTTCAGTTTAAAGGGTTTAGACTTATGGAATGCTGGAACCACATATTTAGTGTTCTAAGGAAAAACAAAATCAAGTACAATAATGCTTGCAAGAGAATTCAAAAGAATTTGAAAAGCGAAACAAAAATGTTCATTCTTCTGAAGTTTTTGGTGAACTACAAAAAGACTTTTCGCTCAGTGAGTATAAATTAATCTTGAGTTGCTTTAATGTTCTGAGGGATAAAAAAGGTGGCACCTCTTATTCCCGTGTGTGTCTGTTTTAAGGGATTTATGGTTTAAAGAATGAGATCCTTTTCGTAAGCTTCCTCCACATGATGGGATCAATGTCGTTAGCCACAAAATGACGGAGCGCTAGAACATCTCTCCGCGGGCTGGGCGCAGATTGCCACAGGGGCTGTCGGCCAATCGATAAGGAAAGAGGCGAGCAATTGACTAATACTGCCCTTTTCCTGGTGCGGTAGAGTGTCCGGGGAAAAGAGAAATGAACGGGGGATAATAATGCTGAAATAATGGGCCTCCACTGAGCTTGGAGCAGCATGAATTAGGGGTGGCCTGGGTTAGCGATTCCATACACGCTCTCATGAAGGGTAATGAAGTGGTCCACTTCACTTATCTAACTACAGAACTAGAGTTTTCTTCCAGTTTTCTTTCTCACTTGATGTTGGTCATTTTCAGTAGTACAATACCCCTGTTTTCTTTGTCTTAGATGTGTTTTTTTGTTTGTATTTCAGTGGCTCAAAAAATTGTTGCGACCCGGAAGAAACAGCAACTGTCAATTGGGCCCTGTAAGTCACTACCAAACTCACCCAGCCACTCGTCTGTCTGTGCAGCACCTGTGTCTGCAGTGCATATCAGCCAGGTGAGTGCCACTTTTACAGTACAAACAAATTTAGCTCCTATGGGCTTAGAGATGTTTGTAAAATGTACAACGTGTGATTATCTTCAGTGTAAACTTTGCCGCAATTTATTTTTTCAATCTACTATCAAGTTTTCATATATATGCAGGATTGCAGTTACACATAACCAAGCCAAGTCTAGCGACAATGAAAATGTGTAAGGTGCATTTGAAAACTTTACCATTGTCTTTAAATTGTTTTTAAACAAATTTGATTTAAATTGATAAGATCAGTTTATGACAGATGTCATTGTTTTTTTTGCCTCACATTTGCATGAAGTTGAGCATTTCATAACTTAAGTGTGCAAACCTCTGGCTCAGTTACCATAGTGAATTAACTGAAAATGCCCACTCTGCTTTAAAATTTTAAACAAAGCAAAAATTCTTTATTTAGTTTCGCTCTGAAAATCCCACCTTGTCTTTCTCTACATAAACAGATTCTATTTTATTTCAGCAGACAGTAATCCTCTTCCACATGGCTCAGTCCTCATTGATTTCTCATTAGCAGTGTACAAGTGCAGCCAAGCTTAGAGAGGATTAGAGAAGCTCAGAAAAACTGGAGGCCTGTGGCGTTTCTTCGTGATGTGAGATTATTCTTTTGCTATTGTATGTGATTCCCTCTGCTTGTGTGTAACAGACCAGTAATGGTGGAGGCAGTTTGAGCGATTATTCGTCTTCTGTACCCTCCACTCCCAGTACCAGTCAGAAGGAGCTTCGTATTGATGTGCCCCAAACTGCCAACACGCCTACACCCATCCGTAAACAGTCGAAACGGCGCTCCAACCTTTTTACGGTTAGTCTGCCCTCCCATAACTCACCAGTCAAAATATAATTGGATTGACATATTTGTCAAAAGTATACTTTTTCAATTTTCTTTAGTCACACAATTCCTAAAGTTACATTTGTGTTATTTTATAGTTTTGATGAGTTTACTATTATTCTAAAATGTAGAAAACATAATTAATAAAGAATGAGTAAGCATTTCTAAACTTTTGACTGGTATTGTATTTTAATCCAAAAATATTTGTACAATACCAATATTGCATGTTTAGATTAAGGCCTACCGAAGATTATTTGCCTTTCATAAAGCCTGACCATTGGTAAGTGTTGTTAATGTTGGTCATTAAGAGAAAAAGACACAGATTGAATGCTTACATGGGAAATATTGTTCTTAGCCAGCTGTAAAATTGTACATAGTACAATTTACAGGTACAGTGTACATTTATTTTCTGTTGTTTTGTTATACTTACATGCAGTAAATAATGTGTCATTTAATTGCTTTAAATTCAAGTCTTGTAATTTTTCTACACCTAATCTATACTTGCAGTCTTGTTTGCTTCTCAGTAGTGAATATCCTGCTGATGCACCTTGTGTCTTGAAGAAGTGGTGGGGGTGGGGTCATGTCAAGGTCAGGTTGACCCTTACCACACCCCCTTGACTTTTTGAAGTTGCATGTGTGCCTTGTACTTCAAACTGAATGTATTCTGAAGTCAGGCTGAATTAGCCACTAGCTTGCCTTTGACTAAAAGAATCTCTTATCCCCAACAGTCTCGGAAGGTGAGTGAACCAGACAGGGAGAAGAAAGGGATGGATAGTCGCGCAGACAGCATTGGAAGTGGCCGCGCTATCCCAATTAAACAGGTAGGATCTGGCCTGCTGTCTGGGCTGGTATAATTGGAGTCCAGCAGCGGTGTATTGTGGACGAAGGGGCGTGAGATCAGGACTCAGACCCACGCCAGGCCCGTTTGATGCCATCTCCTTGATTAACAGTGAAGCACGCACTTGACATCAATTAGAACCAGGCTGTCCCGTGTACTGAAATGAGATCATTAGGATAAGATGTGCGAAGGGATTTCTTTCTCTGCCCCCATCTCATTCTCCACCTTTTCAAAAGTGATAACGGATAAAAGCAAGAGAACCCTAATGAAGTGCAGACTAGCGATTTGTATATAGGCCCTTTTCTCTCTTATTCCCCATACCCCAAAAATGCTTTGATTGGGGAATTGGTTGGAGGTCAACCTTCACATCATATTGTACTTTGACCCCACCCCCCTGCACTGTGGGAGAGATTGTTTGACTTGGCCTTAATTTGTCACAAACAAGAGTGCGTAGCGCGGGAGATCTAGCTACAGAAAGGGGGGGGGGGCAAGTTCCCCTCTGCGTATCTCAGCTGGAGTGTAAGAATCAGGTAATTAGCGGCACTAATCGTGCCCTCTCATGTCAGAGCCATGGCCTTGTTTGTAATTTTCTAATGAACAAATTGCATGTCTGATTAAAGCTGCCTTTAAATGAGATCTGTGTTTATTAGCGTGACACAGCAAAGCACCACTTCCCCGTCCACCGTAACGCACAGCTTGTGCTCAGCAGCAATGTTTCTGATATGTATAGGATATGATGAAACCTGCTGGGTTTGCATAGAGAATCTCAGTTATATTTCCTGCAGCAACATAAGGCTGTAATCTGCCCCTCTCTGCTCTAAATGTTTTTCTGACACATTTCTAGCATGATAAACATGTTTGGTGTTAAAATACAAATCTGAAGAACAAACTTTAGGCTTTATTAAGGTGAAGCTTTTAAATTAAATACATTTAAGCTAAGGATTTTACCCATCAGTAACACTACTGGAACAGGTTTACAAAACTGAAAAAATTTATTTGTTGAGCACTAAAGTATTAACCTACAATTTGTTTCTCAAGAAACTCAAGATCTCAAGAATCTGTGCTATACAACATTGCGGCTCTGTGCGGTACCTCTTTTTTGAGGCCCACAGGCAAACCCTTATCCTGACAGCAGCCCTCTCCCACCTCCTGCGGCTCTATTTGCATAAATCCTGTTAAAGTCAGTGGCAGTTAATGAAGAAGAAATGAGGCTGGCCCAGCCACAGTGATGCTGAGAGCAGGGGGCCGCGCTTGTGGCAGATGGGAAGGCTGAGCCGTGGCAAGCAGCTGCGTGGGGATGAAGAGAGTTGCACGCAGGTTTAACTGTGATCTGTCCCTGTGTTCTGACTGCGCCGGGCTAATTTGTATGTGCAATGCCAAAAGCAATCAAGACAGAGTAATAACATGCATTCTCAAGAGGGAAGGATGGCTGCACTTCCCCAACATGTCTAGCATGGCAGTGTTGTGTGGCTTGAGCATGGTCACCACCTCGTGCATATTAAGAATGATTAAGATTGTAATGTAAAATATGCACAAAATTATAGGGTGTCCTCATTGTGAGCACTCTGGCACAGAGATGTTTTATAGCTATAAAGAAAAGTTTTATTTAAATGTTATGCATATTTTCCCGCAGTATAGACATTAACGTTCAGAGAACATGTTGCACGTGGGATCTGGCACACAGCCATATCTCCAGATCATCTCTCAGCCCCTTAACACTGCATGTACATAAATGAGAGATTAATTTCCCTGGTGTAAGCCAGAGCTTTCCACACACTTGCGCATATTCTCGCACATACTCTTCTGCTGATCAGATGTCCCATCAGTACCTGAGCTGATTGATCTTATGAGAAGATCAATCAGTCAGCTCAGTTTATCAGGTTCACCAGCTTCTGTAGAGCAGTTTTTCCATCTCCATGCTACCCTTCTGCTTGTATCCCATTGTCAGGCCCAAATGCAATCTGTAAACTTTTTTGTGTATATTTTAGGAGGTAATTTTCATTTTTTAAAAATGGATTGAACTTTTTATTGGTTGCCGAAATCCTGATCAGCTGACACAAAATATTTAACGCTGCAATTTGTAACTTTAACCTCTATCTCTACCATCTCTGTTTGAATTGCAAGAATTGCAGGTTACTTGCAGAATTATTCTCTTAACATGGATGTCAAGTTTGGATTCAAATGACAAGAACAAGAGCAAAGCTAAAGCTCAAAATGCTCCACCATTCCATCACCCAAAACGTGAAACACCCAAAGAGCCGTTGACCAGAATTCCTCCATCAGATCAGTGGTGGCAGTTGTATCTCCCATTTAATTAGGCGTTACGTTCAGGCGATGAGTGTTTCACCAACATTACAAAAGCGACACGGGTGTGTCCGCTCACAGACGATAACACAGCTGAGCAGTTTGTGCTCAGAGGCATAGGGCAGGGCTTCATTTAGGAATTGGACATTAATTGATTTGATAATTCCCTGTGGTCTTTCCTCTTACGTGCTCATGTCTGTCTCAATCTGCCTCCTCGCCTCTCACTGGCCATAGCAGGCTGCTGGGTGCTAGACCTGCTCTTGTTTACCTGCCTCACATTAACAAATTATTTTGCACACTTTTAATTAGTTTTGTGTCACCTCTTTAGTTAGCCTCTTATGTTGAATGAAAAGTGAATTTAACAGCTAAAATACAACCAGCACTCTTAGTTGATGAGAAACGTGAACTTGTCATCTCTTTGGCAGATGTCAGAATGTATTAGATTTGTTGCACAGCTAGTCCTTGAAGGTATGGCTGTAATTGTTAGTGAGTTACTCACACATAGACGAGCCCTGAACAAAATTGATTGCATTTGATGTTTTGGAATTTCTATGTGGTCCTTTGGTTTCACTTTTACCGGAATTTCATAAATGTGTTTTAAGATAACTGGACTTTTTTTCTGTGTTCTTTGTTAGATCAACCTGTGTTTTTTGTACTTATGTATGTGCATGTTTAAGGTAGTTTTATTCCATGTTAGACCTTGTCGTAGTTTATTTGCCATTCGTTGTGATCTCATTATGAAGGCTATTGTTCTGACTCCTGAGCTGAAGGTTATGCTCTTAAAATGGCTCTCAGCTACAATAAAACCTTTGTAAAAATGCCTTCATTAGAACATGCTCCTCATTAAAACACGCAGATGGCTCGGTGGACAGTAATGAGGGTGGGGTGGGCTTGCACTCTCCAGCAATTAGACCGCTAAAGAGGAGAATTTTCACCCCTTTTTCCCGGTGCAGTGTTTTAGACTGGCAGCTCTAAGCCCTCGTAGTGGGCGTGGTGAGGTCAGACGTGTCACCTGAATCTGCCATGACAACTCTTTGCTCTGCCAATCACAGCCTCTGCTTTGACCCTTTGCCTTGTTGTTAATATGGCTGTTTGTCCAGTCACCTCAGAGGACCCTGTTGTTTTGACAAGTACAGTTTTTTATGACTACATTATTTTCTTTGTTTTGACTGGTGGTTGTGTTTTTTGATGGCTATTAGCGTTTTGAAAGACGCTCATTTAAATTTGCCAAACGGTGTGATTATGATGCTGAAGCTCTGCGAGGAAACTTGGAAGTCTTTTTGTCTGTAAAACTAGTTTAGTTTGATAGAGTTGTTTATGGTATTGTGCGCAAACTAATGTCACCGTAATGATCACCAGCTTTGTTTACTCGACCCTATGTAGCCCAGAGTGCACCGACATCTGTTCCACGTACTTAATTGGTGGATTATAGTGCGCACACACACATCTTTAAGCATATGGCGAGACATTTTGACACAAATTAATTTTCAGACTTTTAGAAATTTAGAATTTCACAAAGATAAGTGCAGTGAAACAGTAGTGCATTCATACACCTTTTGGGAATGCCTATTGGATTAATGTTAGGACATTTATATTTAGTATATTTTTACTGGTCATAAAATTGCTTCTATTTAAGTAAAAAAAATGCAAGCGTTGATTTCAAACCCAGTTGTTTATTTAGTTGCCTGGTTTATTGATAAACTGTCCACTTTTCCTCTTAGTTGAAGTGTACTCAATGCTCAAGATTGAATCAACATTTTCCCCTTTTCCATGTTTGGTGGTGCAAAGCGACACCTTTCAAATTTTGTTTAACCATGCATTGCTCTCTTTAAATTCCCTTTTAAGAAATACAATGCCACTGAAATGTCTCCTCATCGTAAAGGGAAATTAGTATCACGGTTGTAATTGCATGTTCTGGTTCGCAGACGAGCACTGAGCTGTGCGCATTTGACGAAGTTCTGCCCCCTCAGAGCAAGGGTGCTTTGTAAGGAGTTAAATTGGATGGTTAATTCGGGTGTTATTTACCCTGTAATTCATTAGCTTGGCCCTGCCATTGGCAGCGGGCAGGCTGTAATTTCACGCTTCACAATAAAAGATGTCTCATAATCTGCTTCATTTAGCACCGAAAGAATTTAATGAAATTAACTGCAGCCCTAATTAAGACGGTGAATATTAAAGACCTGCTATCAAGCCTTTAACGAGTGTGACGCGATCCGCCTTTTATGGGATTGGAAAAATATCATTTCCCAGGGAAAGGTTGTCGCTGCTCCAAGCCATTTTGGCCAAGATGGCATTTTTGTCATGCACACTAACCTCCCGCAAATTAACTTTTTCCTTTCCCTGTATAATTTTAGTTTGAAAATAATTTAACCAAATACACAAACATCAATCAGGGACCTCTGTTTAGATTTGGCTAATTTCTTGTTTCTAGTATCTGTTGGCTTCTATTGGTTTAAACTTTTAAGGGAGTGTTTAAAGCATTCATTAGGTTCCTCAGTGACCTTCACATATTATTGTTGAAATCTGAGAGCTACAGTGAGCCTTACAATGGGTCTCTATTTTGTAATGTGTGTTTTCAGCGAACTGGGACTCATAAGCATTATTTAACAAAGAACAGAAGTGTAGCTATGAAGAGATCAATTCAATTTCTGGGTTTTCTGTCTTTCCTGTTAAGGAGAATTTCCTGTTCCTGTGCATGTCCCTGTCACAGCTCTTAATGTACTGGATAATATATTGAACATACTAGAACGTATGTTGCTGCTTTAGCCTTTCAGCTCAACTAATGATTCTACTAAACTAAAACATTAACAATTTTACAGAAAAAATTGTTCATTTAGTTTGCTTTCTGTAATCAAAATATTCCAAACAAAACCTATTTTCTTATATTTATAATTGTTATAGTTGTAATTGTATTGTACAAAGGATTTTGTGCTCTTTTGATATCCTTAGTTTTACTTTTTTTCCCTTTTTATTTTCTAATTTCCTTTTACCAAACAATTCTCCAATTACAGGGCTCAAAACTTACTACAACAGGAATGAATTTGCTGAGGTCAGGTGGAATAATTAGGGGAATATGTTAGAAAGAACTTTTATTTTTATGTGTGTGACTGAAGAAAAATATTTTCTTGTCTGTCCCCTTGTTTTCATTGTCAAACAAGATATTTGGTAGGATTTAGTACATTTAATATTATAATCTTTCCATCTACTGTGCCCCCCAGAAAGCTTAGAGAAGTGTTATTTATCATATTGCCTATATTTAATAAATGGCAATTTATGATTTTACACTAATGTATACTTTAAAGATTTATTTCCAGCAGTACTCAGGTGCTTGTTCCATGTGTGTTTGTCAGCTTGAGAGAGTGTGTTCTAGGGATTTCCTGTCGGTAAATGATAAATGTCTTTTTGGGTTGGTTTGGATAGGGGGTGTCGTTTTGCTACCTGCACTGGCCAGATCAGATGGCTGCAGCGATAAAAGACCTCCAGATTTCACACCGCGTCACTCACTGCCTCCACTTCCCTTACACACACACACGCTCATAGTCACTCACATTGACAGGGCCAGAGGTAGGCTTGTGTTGGGATGACATACTTAATTTCGCCGCTTCTGGGGCTTTCTCTGTGAAGAGCGCAAGAACAATAGGGCCGACATGAGCAAACACCCAACTCTTTGTTAAGCAGCTGTCCGGCAGGAGAAGGATCCTGTCCACCATACTGACTCTTGTCCCCACCCACGCCACAGTCCGCATTCATCCTGCGCTTAACCTCTCCTTTTGTTACAGGAAAATAGAAGAAATGGAACTCTGATAACAGTTTAGATTGGTCTGTTTTAATGGAGGAGAATGGCACAGATTAGAGGCCTTTGTTTGTGAAGTTTGTTTATTTGTAATCACTCTTCACCCTCCCTGGAAAAACAAAAATGAGAAACGGTGGTTTTGTCTGTTTTCGTTCTGTCTTAATTGCTATTCTTCATTTGGGCTCCTCAGTGTTTCTCTTTATTGCACAATTTAACAACTACTCTAATTGACGTCCCACTAAAGACCATAGGTGCCTCAGTTGTTGCCGGCACGGTAAAGGTCTGGCGTTTAACTGCTGTAGTGAATAGGAAATGCCTCCATGAGATTTATTTTTTGGCCCCTTGGGTTCCGGGTTTAGAAGACCTTGCAGGCTGTCAGCCAGGGGAACTGTAAAATAGAGCCAGCCGGGTGTCACCAGTCCAAGCCTTAAATAATGAATGATTACTTGCATCAGAGAGGTGACTTGGCGTTCAATTAGCCTCTCTTGCTGAATGATTGCTTGTCATCTTCCCAACGCATGTGCAAAATTAATATCCCTTAATCCAAACCATGCCAAAGCAGGAGACACAACAGCTACCTAGAGAAACACAGCATGCCTGGAGAGATCTTCTAGTGGCCACAATGGTCTCAGTTATTCTCTTTTCTTTTTCTTAGATGCACAAGCATAAAATATGTCTTGCTCTTAGTTAATGAAGTAATGGATATTCACTTTATGTGACAGATTGGCCGCTAGCGGCAGCACCCTTGTTAGGAAATTAAAAAGCTTGTCAACTTGTGTTTACCACTCAGCAGGGGAGCCCGTTGTTATTTCACCCTGTTCTCTCATCATGAGCACAGAATCTGGGCGTACAGATATGTAGACTGACCTGAGGGAACATCCTCCCACATATAAAGTTCCGTCACTCAGGGCCAGGCTGATCTGAGAACAGTGACAGGCTTCATTACCTAAAGTTAGGTGATTTCAGAACAGGCATAAATACATTATGACCAAACTGATCATAGAACAGTTCCATTAACAAACAATGAAGTGTTTAAAATCATGTTAAAACACATGATTGGAATATATGCACTACTATTACAATATATTAAAAATGCCAAAAAGGTTTTATTTTAAAAATTAAAATGTCAAAAGAAAGATTTGTGAAGCATTTTAAAAGTGAGGTAGTATGAAATGTGTTGTTACAGGTTTGTAGTTTTTAAACTACAACTAGATTGGCAGTCATTGTTTGGCAATCATTGCCACAACTGGATTTGACACTTTCAGGCCTGCTTCATCATTCCAGCCTGTTTAGTTTTTTCCTCAGACCATGTTTAGATACCAATTACCACATAATTAGTCCAGTTTAACTGTGTGTGACAGTGAAGGATCATGACATTTGTTTCTTTCAAAATTCAGGCTGCAGAATAACGGAAATGAAAAACAAGTGAAAGTGGCAGAGAATGACAGAAAGTTGTCAGCCCTGGTGTTGCACGCTCCACCACAGACAGGGCAAGAAATCTATTATTATCCCTCCCGTCTACGTGTTAATGTTTAACAAGTCCAGCGAAGTGACACGCCGCCGCAGCAGCATAATTGCTAATCAGCCGACAGTTTTATTCACTTCTTGCCTAATGAATTTGGCTGAAATGAGGTGTGGGTGGCTGGCCCTTAAACGGCCAGTCAGCCACCACTGATGTGTCTAGGAGAGGAAGGTTAGTGTTCGTGTCATAGTGCTAATGCGCTTGCTAACACCTCAGAGGAAAATTTGCTCAGGTAGCTTACAGCGCAGGGTATTTTTTCTTACCGTCGAAAACGTGCAAATAAACTGTCTGCTTGAGTCTAATGTGATTGTGTGTTTTACTTGTCAGTAGGAAAATGGGGAAACTGTTTGTGATTGTGGTATGAACAACCCTCTTACACTTTAGAAAACGGAATTTATTTCAAAGCTACTTTTTGGACCATTAAGCAATAATTATTGCGTAACACTTTACAGTAAGGTTCTGTTTGTTGACATTAGTTAAATCATTACCTGAAATGAACTAACCAAGAACAGTGTATTTTTTTGCAACCTTTTTTGTTAATGTTAGTAAATGCAAATACATTTGTTTATTCTTTGTCATGTTCATTCATTGTGCATTATCTTATGTTAACAGGTACAGCTTTTGATGTTACATATGTAATAAGTGTTGAAATGCAATACATTTTGACATTTATATTAAGTAAGATAAATGCATGCTGTATAAGTCTTGTTAATTGTTGTTAATTGTTAGTTCATGTTAACAATGTTAGTTAACTAATGTTAACAAATGTAACCTTATTATAAAGTGTTAACAATTATTGTCTAAATGAAATATTAATACATGAAAGCTAATAATAAATAATTACTGTAATATGTTGAAGGTGAACTGTAATATTTTAAATGCTAAAATACTTTTTGCAGTTCCGTTTGGGAATGGTAATGGCACAGAAGTTGTACAGTTCACCTTTAGTATTTGCTTATCAAAGGTAAACTCTGACTGTGTGCCTTTTGCTTCTCAGGGAATGTTACTGAAAAGAAGTGGCAAGTCGCTGAACAAAGAATGGAAGAAAAAATATGTCACACTTTGCGACAACGGAGTCCTCACTTATCATCCCAGTCTGCATGTGAGTCAACATATACATGGCCACTTCTACATTCACATTGCTTTTTCCCTTGTCTTGTCTTATTGGTCCTTCCCTGTTAGGGGTCTGATAATACTCTTCTATTCTCTGTAAAATTAAGTTTTTTACATCCTATGTCTTTTCACTGACGTTTAACAGATTACCATGTCCACCGCAGTAAACATGGTGTCTCTGATGATGCAGTCTTGTCCCTAATTACCAGCTCATTTGTTTGCACATGGCTTACGCTGTTGATGTGTAATATTATGGCATAATGGCTTGTCATAATCACCAGCTCGGGTGACCTGTTTGCATATACACCGATCCAAATTTTATTGGTTGTTCTTCCTCTCTGGCCTTTCTGGAGTGCAATTAGACTTATTGTTAGTGCTAATCAATCTCAGCGTTATTCAACAAATTCTCATAGGAGAGCACTGATGCAGATGAAAGGATACACTTGAATAGGTGGATGAAAACATGAATGGCACAGAGTCAGACCTTTTCCTTCTCCGCCCTGTGAACGAAGATC
The DNA here is from genome assembly GCA_036877525.1 of Chromobotia macracanthus. NCBI lineage: Eukaryota > Metazoa > Chordata > Actinopteri > Cypriniformes > Botiidae > Chromobotia > Chromobotia macracanthus. Next base: position 5,641,139 of record JAZGTH010000001.1, on the reverse strand, counting down.
AATGATAAAGTGTTGAGACACTGTGTGTTTTATGAGTTTTTAAATGAACAAATCTACAGTGTCTTTTTTCTGTGAGCGATGCCAGTGGAGCCGTGCCTCAGTGTTTCTCCACTGGTGTAACATTGCACATAATTGGCCACCCAAATGGTACCAAAAACTTTAACTGTACAAAACTAAAAATATCTTATAAAACGTTTTAAGTGTGTGGATCATTTTTTTTTCTTTACTTTGCATAGATTTGTGGGTTCATGTCACACTACCTATGCCTTTTAGCATCTGCATAATTTGGTTAGTTTCTATAAAGTAACTGATGAATTTGTGTCAAAATACCATCGATTCTAATTGGACTTAGGGACTTTTACATATTGGAGTGCTATCTGAAACATTTTGTTCTTGAACTTACTAATTAATAAACCTATTTTGTTTTGCTATCCTAGCTATCTACAATTTCATGGTTAATTACATTCTGTGCATTAAGCATCATTATGCTGTCTGCAACCCTCCGAGAAAAGATTTGTAACCTGTTTTTGTGTCACAAACCACCAGTTGAAGGTTTTAATTCAACTTTTACAAAACTGTCCATGTCCTTTCACAAAACACTTTCTACTGTATCAGTCAAATAAAGAAGGTAAAAGCCAAAAAGTACTATAAAAATAATCATCATTCCAGTGCAATGAAATTCCAGGGCAAAAAAACAGTTTGTCAAGAATGTAATTAACGTAAACAGTTGAAACTTGCACTTATTAATTCCTCAATTAACAGCCTCATCTGGGTGAATTAAAGGAAGTGTGCGTCATCATATAACGTCCACCTCCTCCCTGTGGCTGTGAACAGGTTCCTCTCATCAGCAGTTGTCTGCCACACAGGCATCAATTAGAGTGTTTGTGGAGGCTAATAGGTTGAAACTTAATCAGGGCTCTTAATTGCTCAACTATGTGAAAAAGAAATCACATTAATGTCGCTGATTAAGTAGTTGGTTATAGATGCAACCTAATTAGTGATAAAAAATACCAAATAGCTCTTCATTGTTTACATGCGTTTTATCCATGACACCACTTTTATGTAATTTTTTTGGAGATTTTGTCTGTGAGATAAATGTTGTCTTTGGGATAAGCATTTTTGGGATAAGTAATTTCTTATTTTTAACATTAAAATAATAAGTAATAAGGTCTATTACTTGTAAATTGAAAACCAAGTTAAAAATAATGACTGTGTATATAGTTTATGTTTTACTTTTTTTGTTATGTAAAAAAGGGGAAAAAATTACCTACATATTAATGAAAACATGAAGATAAGTTAAAAAAGCTATTTGCACTCACCCATGTTATAACAGAACTCGATTTTAAAGTTAGATGGCCCCAATTAAGACAATTCAAATATAGTCTCATTTACCAATTTGTGATATTTAAGTAATGTCTTTAATAGTTGACTAGTTGGTGCAGAACAAGTTTCCGATTAGTCAATTACTCCTGCAAAACCTTAGTTTTCTTATGTTACACAATTAGGCTTTAGCGCTGTGCTGTTTAGTAGATTCATCTCTTAGGAGCATCATATTTTAAATGCACATTTGCCCCAAAGTGCTCCACATCGTCCAGACTCTTCACATCTGAGGATTCGACTAAATCCCTCAAGTGGTTTGTCATCCTTTATTTAAAATCAAGAGTTACATACGGACAAGTCCCCAGAGCGAACGTCCTGGATGAGACACAATAACATACGTTCTTCAATCGAGCAGATACACAGAGTCTTTCGACTTAATGAGGGGGGGCAAAGCTTTGAGGGGAAGAGCATTCCACCCGGAACTACCGTACATCAGCTGAGTGCCAATCAAATAACACAAAGATCGGAGACTCTGTGTATGCGTGCCGCACCGAGCAATTTAGAACGCGAGCAGAACGTGTCCATCCCTCACTAGAGGCCAACAAAAGGGCAATTCAAAGCCAAGAGCTCTCAACATGGTTTAACAAGCCACAGGAGAGCCCTTCAGGAGTGGCGGGCCAACAGCTTGCGGCTGGTAATTGCATCCCTATTAGCATTGAGTAACTTTCATCATCATCGCGAGCAAAGCCGTGCACAAATCCAGACAACGCAGTCAGAATCCAAACACATGCTGTGATGGCATGCTGTGATCCATGGAAAAGGATAAAAAAAGGCTCGAAGGAAGATTTTAGATGCGCTCTAAAAGGTATTGGCTGATTTTTCACATACAAAAGTGTGCTGAGGATACTGTCTGCCATGAATACCAAATATATTAATATTGATCTCTTTACCTCCAGAGGGTGGGCAAAATTAACTGTGAGCTGACAACATGAATTCAGTAGACACTTTTCATCCAGAGTTTTCAATGCTGTGGCAGTAACCCTTTTGTCATTTTTTTTTAATTGTAGGATTACATGCAGAATGTTCATGGGAAGGAGATCGACCTCCTTCGGACTACAGTAAAGGTTCCAGGGAAAAGGCCCCCAAGAGCCATCTCCACATGTGCAGCCCCCAGTCCCAAAACCAATGGACTAGCCAAGGACATGAGCAACCTGCAGCTTGGACAGACACAGGGTAATGTGATTTTTAGAGACAAGTGCATTTATAGTAAATTATTTACAAGAAACAAATTTAAAAAACATAAAAGACCATGTAGATCTTTAACAAATGTCATATTACATTTTGAGAGCATACAAGTGACTTGTGCTTAGTTGGCTAGTATTTTAACATTGAAAGAATTACACACCTTACCTTCAGTGAATATAATATAATGAATAGAATATGAATAGAATAGAATAATATAAATGAATAGAAAATAAATGTATTATCCTAATGTCAATATAATGGGCCACAGAATTGTGCAGCTTTAATTAATTACAGAATTAAACAATTAGGTATTGTTTAGATATTCTTACACACACTCAAAGGATCAACAGTCCTTAAGCCCCCCAAGGAGTGTTAAAGACCCTTCTCCTGAACACCACCACACACACATGAGCACCAGGAGGGCCAAACTAATAGCATGAATATTCAGTGACCCATAATACATGTACTAATTATTGTCGTGAATATTAATGCAATCAGAGCTCGTTTGCCAGTCAGCCAAGTCCGAAATGAGCACTAATGAGGGATAGAGGGAGGGAGCCATAAAGGAGAAAAGAGATAATTCACTCCACTGCGCAGCAGCAAAAGCTTTTGTAAGTCAAGGATGTGACTAAAAAGCCGGGTTAAGAACATGATCACACACACCTCTTGTTCCTTTTGTCTTAACATCTCTTTTTGTGAGAGCCCCAATTATGCGTACATCCATTATAGCATATCGTCACACACCGCTGTCACTGCGTTGTGTGTGTGTGTGTCATGTACCCACTCTCTGCCCTTATGCATTGAGTGTTTATTTTCCTCCAGTTGCCTGTCGATGTAAAAATGTAGTTTATAAGACCTCTCTTGAAGCTCGATCAGCTTTTGCCATTTACCCAAAGGTGCTGCTGTTTGATTTATCCGCTACAATGGAGATTAAATTGAGTCGTGACATTTCATTCAGTCGGGTTTGTAACGGGCCAGTGGAGACCCATGGGTACACCTTTATGCAACAACGTATTAAAACCAGAAAAAGAAATATTTACTGAATTCTTATTTTAATGCACCAAGCATTTTGTTATGGCTGTAACTAAGCAAGTGACGATTGGTGTGATCAGCATTATTTACATCACGTTTGCCGCTTTCAAACAAACTGTTAAATTACTGAAGTGAGATTGCTGTGGTCATAAACCCAACAGCGTTATTGTTGATATTGTTTAAGCTGTGTAAGCTGTGCATTTGTTTGTCCTCAGCTGCATTGCAATATTATTAGCACAATTTGATATGACTTCCTGTGATGTTCGCTTTATTTGTGGAGTCAGACAAATCCATCCTGCAGTTTAATGATGACTCATTGTTGTGATAACCTTCGAGTGATACGATAATTGCTATTTATGCATTAAAGAAGTGTGTGTGACACAATAGTTACCGTTATAGCAGAATTTGAATGTATGCTGTGCATCCACAATCATCTATGCAGCAAGGTTTTGGAATGTATAGAAATATTATTTAATGCAAAAAATTTTAGCTAAATAAATAAAAAATGAATGGGCAGTTCAGTCCGTCAATTTCCTCTTTGTAAATATTTGATACAGGGGGTTTTACATAATTTCTGAAACTTTGAACTATAAAGGTGGGGAAAAAATCAAACACTTAATTTATGAAGCTCCATTTTCTCTTTAAATAAAAACTTGTATTTGAAGTAAAAATATTTTCAATATTTTTAAAAGTGTTTTAAAGTGTACAGAGACCACATTCATCATTAACTACAATTTCCCTTAAACTCCTAATTTACTACTTAATACTTAGTAAGAAAGTTTTTGTTTTGTTGAGTATGGTGTAGGATTTATGGATGTACAATGTGGTCATGCAAAATAAAGTATTAATATGTGCTTTATAAGTACTAATAAACAGACAATTTGCAATCTAATAGGCTACTTGTTCAAAGAGTGAATTGGTTCCCATACTAAAGTGTTACTGAATTATGAATTTTGATTGAATTTTAAATTTTTTTATTTATCCCAGGCTCTGTGACCAGTAGTTCTTCTGCATCTCAGATGGCGAGTGGCATCAGTCTGGTGTCATTTAACAGTCGGCCGGATGGAATGCACCAGCGCTCGTATTCGGTGTCAAGTGCTGACCAGTGGAGTGACGCCACAGTCATCGCCAACTCAGGGATCAGCACAGGTAGGTGCTCCTTCAAATGGCTTGTGTGTATGGCTGTATGTGGAGGTTTTCCATCCTCACAAGGCAGTGTTGCTCAGACACAACCAGAAAACAGTGATTTGTTATCCCATAGCTGTAAAACACAACACCCACACACAGTGCAACCTCCTTACATTGATCCTTGTGTCAAGATCTAATGCTACTTTAACTGTGTATCAAAGTTATGGCCATTCAGCAGTACCACGTTACCAAAGGCTCATCAGTCACCGACAAGACGGCAGCCACAGAGAAATGTTTCGAGCACAGTGTTGATCAGACTGTCACCGTTCTGTTGTCAATGAGAATTACATTCCTATCTTTGTGACATCCCTCATATTTACACAGCGATGGTGCATGAAAAAATCCAAAATAAATGAAAAAAAAATTCTGTCTATACAATATTTTAATTACACTTTACCTAGATTTTGCAAACATGTACTCCTGGCATTTTATCAAACAGCTTCTGGGATGTATTTTAAATGGTATTAAAGCAGTTCCTATGCATGCTTTTTGGCAGCTTTTATTCCTTATGCAGTCCAAGTTGTCCATTTAAAAAATATTTTTTAAAAACATAAATGTTAAGTGAAATGAAAGTTAATATGTTGGAGCGGTTGTATTTTTTGTCTAACTAATTTCAAAGCTAATTTTAAGCAAATGTCTTTAGATCAAAAGGTTGATCTAACCTTTTGATCCCATGATTTAATATAATTTCCCAAATCATGTTTCCCATGATTTAAGATAATGGGAAACATTTATGTCATGTGTTCCTAAACACTCCCACGCATGTCACTATGAGACTGTCAGCTGTCAACATCATGTGTTTGTGTGTTGATGAGCTACAGTGACATGGCGTGACTTGTCATTTGACCCCTGCCTGTATTTGGCCCTGTGTTTAACCCTGATAACAGTTAAAGGTGTGAAAAGCTTAAACGGGCTCCCGATCACATTCCCAGCAGGGCACGACACACACAGCTGAGCCACAGACCCCACACTTGAAACAACAGCTTGAAGTGTTATTCATGTACGATGCATGCATTAAATATAATATTGAGAAATATTTCAAACATAATAATTGCAAAATAATTTATATGAGGAAAGGGATCAAATGTATATCCAAATGGTAATTAATCTACACACCACTGAATCCAAACCCAAAGTGTAGTTACAAACTGCTTAATCATCTGGATTCAGTCAGGTTTACTGAATAGAAAGTGATATCTGTGTGTCTGTCACTGCATGTGAAACTCAAGCCCAACATACATTTATGTACAATGTCTGAGAAGCAACATAATTTTATGCTGTTTTATAAAAGATGGTCTATTAGAGTTTTTATTTAAATTCACATTTTTGTTTTTAATTTTAGTAAAGTTACAATAGTTAAAATGTTAAATATTTTTTAACAATGTTAAATGGATATTTAGTTTTTATTTCAAATTTGTTTTAGTTTCACTTTATAGGTTTATATATTATATATTTAGTTTTACTTTATCATAGCACCACTGCCTAAGATGACACCCTCTGCCCTTTATCAAAAACTGCACTATTCCGAAAATAATAACATAAGTGATATTTGTCAATTTTAGAACAACACAGCTACAGTACTTTCTAAAATGTGCCATAAAGTGCCATTACTACTATGAGCAGTTGTTACATTGTGACTGTCACTCAGTCTCATCGAGAGGCATTTTGTATCTGCTCAGATTTTGTGGCTCCACACCAGAGAGGTACTAGTTGCTGGATTTCTCAAAGTTTGAGTGGTTTGTGGCAGAGACACTTGAAGTATATACACTGAAATATATTTGAATATATTTTGTTTAAGGCTGTTTGGACCAACTAAATGAGACTCTTATTTGTGTTCTCTTCACAATGTTTTAAGCAGACAGCTGCACCATTATTTGCTGTCACCACTTTGCTGGATGCTAGTTTGTTGTTGTGATTTTAGAGTCATCTGCCCCTAAACAGTGTAAAAATTGTGCTTGGTTGCTTATACCTTGAATCCACTAAGATGCTTTGGATTGCTCAATGCTTACATGTAAACAGAAATGTATCTGATCTGAATTACTTCAAGGCTTTAATAAAAACAACTCGTAAACATAAAAATCACATAAATCACTCTCTGTACATATCATTTGGCGTATCAGTGACTTAAAACACCAGTGGTAGAATTAGAGTATCCACCCCCTCCCCTGCTTAAGTTTCAGTGATATTCAAAAAGCTGATCGGACACTGTGGTGCTGTGAGGCTGTTGGAGTACTTGTGCTCCCCCCCAGGAAGCTCTTTTATAAATAACCTTTCTGTCGGACTAATGATGTGTCTGTCTGCGGCCTGACTGGATCACATCTGATGGCTGTATGACGGGAGTGCTGGACTCTGATTGCTTGTCACCTCTTGCCCCAGGAGCTAGCAGGAATGAGATCCTGTCTCTCTTCCGGGAGGATAGAGAAATAGAGAGAGATAAGTGGTTGTAAAGTAATTAACTGAAGTTCCTCACGTAAATGTCACCAGTAGCTGCACTGAGATACTTGATTGTGCAACTTTTGTTTGGTCTCTTGCTGACAGATTGTGATAGTAAGCCAGGCAGTTACTATAGATTATTAGATTGTTTTTAACTATTATCTAATTACTAAATATTATGCCGACTTCCTTTACCTACACTTACATGCAGATAGAAAGTTGTGGGATTTCCATTCTTTAGTGGACAATTTGGTAAAGGTCAAAACAGATACTTGTGAGTAATTTTAATGTAGCTGTAATGTAACGTTGTAGGTCAGTCTATATATATATATATATATATATATATATATATATATATATATATAGTTTTATATATATATATATATATATATACTGAAATGTAGATGTACAGATTGTTATGAAAGTGTAACTGTAAGAGCAGGTTAAAGGTGATGTGGTTTAGGAGATGCAGCAGTTGACACTTGGCTGTGTGCTGTCAGACTGCGTTGGATCACATCAGGTCAGGCCCGTTTTGACTGAACATGGCTGCCTTTGAGAAACACACCCTCAGTAACGAGCTCTTTTATTCCAGAGGAAACAAAGCCAAGTCCGTTTAAGAGAGATTAGATCCCCTCCAGTGATTTGATATCTCTTTGTCTTTTTGTCCCGCTCCACACTGGAAAAGAAGTGACATCCCTGTCTTTTACCTGAAGCATCTATTGCCAAGAGCAGACACACATAAATGTTCCCTTTATGGCTGTTCCTGACCCCCCTTCCCCTCCTTGTTTTATAATGAGAGACAAACAGCAATGGAAGTCATGAGTGTGTCTCTTTGATTACAGCTGCTGTGTTTGGGTGCTTTGGGCACTCTGGGTAATAGAGGGGTGTGCATGCTTTTGGTCCTAGGAGAAATGTCTGGCCATCCTGACATCACGTCACACGACTTGTTGAGCTGTGCACTCATTTCTGTTCTTTAGGGATGTATATCAGTTGTTTTATTTCCCTTTAACTGCCCAGTTTTTCTGTAGATCAATAGGAAGGAAGGTAGAACTAATGATGTTAAGTAGGTTTATATAAAAGCATCTACAAAAAGCATAAGTCTAATGATGATGCTCAAAGCTTTCTCTTGTTGTCTTTTTCTCTTGGTTTTCTCTGTTTTGTTTCCCCTCTTTTCTCTTTCTTACAGTGCTGCATTGCATGTTTCCCACCGTTTTGTAGTAATGTACTATAAAACTTGCACAAAATGCTTTGTTTAAAAAATAATTCAAAACAGATCATTTTATCTACTTTACATTTAGTTTTCCTCATAAACATATAAAAAGCACAATTTTAAATAATTTTAATACTAAATCGAATTGAATCGAAACTGAATTAAATTGAAACCATATAAATAAGAATGGAATCAAATCACCAAATTGGTCGCAGCACCCAGCTCTGGTTTATAATGTTTTTAATAATCATTTGGTTTAGAAGGAAACTCGACTGGGTGATTACTCAAGCACATCACTAGTTACATTTGAAAGGCTTTACTATATGCAAGATGATCTTCTGGTGGTGTGCTAGCTTGATAAGTGGGGCTTGCTAAGATGAACATTTCCATTATTATAATTCTGTTATAATGTTTAGGGATTTTTCAAGTATTAAACTTTTGCTTGCGACTTATTCCATGTGGTTTGTGGTATAGACATGAATGCCACTTCAAAACATTTGTTTGACCTGAAAATATAAATCCAGTTTAATTTCTTTCCAGGTTTATCAAATAAGAGAACAAACACTGTTCCTTTCTTCCCTCTGCTCCTGCCCTCTGCTCCTGCCCTCTGCTCCTGCCCTCTGCTCCTCTCCTCTGCTCCTGCCCTCTGCTCCTCTCCTCTGCTCCTCCCCGTTGTTTATTTCTTCTGCTTATTTTCTTGCCTCCTCCTCTCCTCTACTTTGCTCCACTTCTCCACTCCTGTCCTCTCCACTGCTCCTCTCTTCTGCTCTTCTCTTCCGCTCCTCTTTTCTGCTCCTATCCTCTGCTCCTGTCCTCTGCTTTTCGCTTGTGCTACTCTCCTTCTCGCCTCTCCTCCTCTGCTCTCCGCTTCTCTTTTTTGCTCCTCTCTTATAAGTGTCTGCTACAATTTTACCAGATAATAAATGAACTAAATCAGCATGAAGAGAAATGGCATTGAGCTAGATGGAGAATATGAGGGAGAGGAGAAAAGGTGTGTGTGTGTGTGAGAGAGAGCGTGAGTAGGAGACAAAAGGGCTGCTAGAACGAGGTGGTTAATTGTTCATTTTGGGATGGCATCTTGTCAGCAGAGATAAGTTGTCACGTTTTCCACTTGAGCTGAGACTAAATGATTGTAAAATAAGTTACGGCTGTCCTTGGGGCTGTCTGGTGATGCACGGTGCTGCAAGCGTGTTCAGTGCCAGCCCGAACATCCCCCGACCCCTCCCCACAACAGCGCTTTCACCCGGCCTGATATTGATGTGAGCTGAATGTTATTTTATTCTGCCGCTAGTCATGGCTGTTACTGCCGCTTATGAAAAGTGAAGCAGCCTTCTGATAGCCTGAGTTATCCAGCCAATCGCCAGTCAGAACAGGCTTCACACAAACGTTAGCGCTCCATCATTTAAACCAGAGCGGACACACAATATTCTGTGTGTGCGCTTATGTAGGGATCAGAATCCAATTTTTGCAACACCTGCTGGGAGAATTCAGATTTTTTTTATGATTTAACGTTAATAAAGAATTATGTGTTAAAGAAATAATCATTTCCCCGACCCATGTAAATTCCAATACTGGAGTGAGAAGCCATTTACACAGGTGATAAAGAACAACTGGACAAAGAGTAATAGAATAAAACAAGACACAAGGGTCTCAAGACCATTTAAAAAATAGGGCTTTAGAAATCGTAACCTGTCATAACTTAACCTTGTCACTGGCCAACAACAATGTATTTTGATTTAATTCTTGATTCACACTAATTTTCTTATTAGGTAATATGTGCATCATGTAATTATGGTCGTTTGCTTGCCAGTCCATTTAAATACATTTTAGAGAAACTTTTATGATAAATTTTTCACTTAAGTTGTTAGAACATATGTATGTTGTATGTATTTAACTTGATTTGCTCACATCACATTCTCATTTACGATGCAGTGTCTAATAAATTTGCCTGCCAGCTGGTATTTGGTCGTTCACAGTTTCAGACCCTGTTGGAATGTTTAGCTTCTCTCTATTTTTCTCTTTCTGTCCAGATACTGGTTTGGGAGATTCTGTGTGCTCCAGTCCTAGTATATCCAGCACCACCAGTCCAAAGATGGACCCGCCCCCATCGCCCCATGCCAACCGCAAGAAACACAGAAGGAAGAAGAGTACCAGCAACTTCAAGGTGGATGGCTTCTCAGGCACAGCAGAAGGTACTTCTTGTCTCCATCTCTCCCTGACCCAAGTGCTACTGTATCTGCTGCTTTTCCTCCCTCACACACAAACCATTCACAGGGTCAGATCTTCCCTGCATCTGCACATTCAGACATGTTCTTTCTTCAGTGCAGTGAGCTTAAAATATCAACATTATCAACATATCATTTTTGAACTGAATGAATTTGAAAATCTTTGGTCGAGTTCCTGTAAAGCTACTGATGTTTTCAGCTGTGTGTGTGTCTGTTTGTGCGTGCCTGCGTGTGTGTGTGTGACAAAAAGAGAGTGAGCTTTTACAGTACACTTTCATTGTACAAAAAAAAGTTTGCTATATAAGAAAAGCTCACAACATTATTTTAATCTAATTGAAGGCAGTAGGTAAAATATTTGCTGGTAAATATTTTATGGTAAGTATACATTGTAGGTATACATTGTCAACATTATTTTTGTGTTAAAATTTATATACCTCAGTATATGAACTATAAAATGTTAGGTGTAGTGGGGGAATAAAAATGGAGCTTTGTAATATGTTATTTTGGAATCAAAGCATATTAAATTGCTAAAAATTTGACTTGCGATATATTGACATAAACGTACATTTACATGCGTAAATATTTATTTCAGTGTACTGTATATAAATATATATCTATATATATATATATGTTGTGACTATTATAGTAAGTGAGCCTAAACTTTTGAATGTGTGTGTGTGTGTGTGTGTGTATATGTATATGTGTATATATATGTATATGTGTGTATATATATGTATATGTGTATATATATATATATATATATATATATATATATATATATATATATATATATACACACACACACACACACACACACACACACACACACACTACCATTCAAAAGTTTAGGCTCACTTACTCTTAATTAATATTTTCCATTTTAGAATAATGTGGGAAAACTCCTCATAATAACTCCTCATAACTATGAAATCACACTAAAAATAAAACGTGTTTTTTTTTGTTTTTTTTGCGTCTTTAAAGTAGTCTCCCTTTGTACTCTCGTAACATTTTATCACCCAGTTTCTTGAGATGCTTTTAAAACAGTATTGAAGTAGTTCCCATTTACTCTGGACTCTTGGCTGATTTTTCTTTATTATATGGTCCAAATCATCCATTTTAGAAATATTTTTTAAAAATAAAATGGTAATTTTCCAGTAACAGAAATAATATATAAGAATAGAATATATTGGCATTGTTAAAGTGCAGAAAAATTATTTCAAACATTCAGGCAAACGCCTTTAGATTAAAAATCATGGAAAGCATTTCAATCAAGTGACTGTAAACTTTACATTCAGTGCATTTTATTATAATTAAACAAGCCCTCACACATACGATATACCAGTGTGTATATTGTACAAACACCATATACTGTATAAACACTGTTGCTGTCTCTCGCACACCAAAGTTCTGTCTGCTGTGACGGTGCAGTGGAACAGATGTTTCTGAGCAGCAGATGTGTAATATGTTCCCTGCCGTCAGTATGGATCAGACAGCTGACAGGTCTCGGTGGAGCAACAGAAATTTGCTGAGTGATTATTCCACACTCACACAGACAGACCAGTTAAGCGCCGTCTGTCACTCAAACACCAGCAGGCTCCACCCATCACTGCAGCCATGATTCTGACACACGGATACATGTTTGTGTTTATTTGAGGATTGTGTTGCACATGGTACACAGCTAGGTCATTAAACATCCTGTGTGCTTGTGTCTCAACATAGGCTATTGCGTAGTGTAATACGGTATGTGCCACCTAAATTGTAGTAGTAATACTACATTCTAATAGTATTACATTTTGGAAGTTATGCTAAGGCTGATTTGGACAAAGCCCATACAGTTATATTCACAAACATTTATCAGAATGATTTGGCCAAACTTGTATCATTCTTTAAAAAAGCTTTGGATACCTAAATGAAAGAAAAATGTCTTTTTGACAGCCAAACATGGCTGTCAAAAAAATGTTAACCTTGCCTCCAGGCAAAAAGGTCAGGTCATTAAATTGTGATATTAAGGAGTTGATTGATATTGGTTTGTTAAAATTGTGGATAAAATGTGGATTTTTTGTTTTACAGTAAATAGTTCATTACTTCTTGCCAGGATGAGAATACAGCTCTGAGGTGCTGTAAAGTCATCTGCGAGTGTGTGTGAGGCAGTGAGCATGTGGGAATGATGGATGAGTGTGTGTCACTTCACAGAGTGTGTGATTAATTAGACTGGACTTGTGTGGGTGGCCGCGGCCTCCTGAGAGTCAGAGGATCAGTGCTTGTTTAAATTGTTCCCAATCACCTTTATTGATCCTCTCCCAAAGGGGGCCAATATGTTGTCAGTGAGAGAAGAGTGTATGCATGTTTGTGTGTGTATGTGTACACATCCATAGTTATATGCTGTGTATATCAGAATCCAGTGTGTTCAGCGTAAACTCTAGTAGTTGCCATTTTTCTTTAAATGCATGTGTTTTAATTCTAATGAACTACCTCTGTCATGACATACCATAAGCATTAGCATCTGATTTTCTGTATGGTGCCACCATGTGGTCAGGGAAGAATGGAATCATAGGAAATGAAATGGAGGTCATAAGACCTAATGATCTTTATCTCTGCAACAAAGCAGGTACAAATACACTATTCCTCACATTGAATCAGTGACTAAATTGTTAATGTAACAACTTATTATGTGTGATAACTAGCAGAGCTGCACAGTTTGTTGTGTTTAAACTGTAATTATGATTTCCTCTATTGATTTATGAAGCAGAATCATCTGTGGTATTATTGAGCTAACAAGCACCCAAACAAAATGATCAGCTAGGTTAGGGTGCAAAGTGCAGTTCATTCTCATTATGAGCAACATCTATAGATGAGATGGAACCATAAGCTCTTTCAAGCATATGTCTTGTTCATACTTGATTAGTCCACACTACCACAAAGGTAAGTGAGCAAAAAGTGGTCACTGGGAATGCATTGCCTCAAAAATTTTTTCAGCTTCAAATTTTACTAATGCACAATTTAACCCATTAGATGAATCTGGAGGCTGGCGAGTTAAACTACTGAGGAGTGTTTATTTTTTTTGTAATACAGTGATACCATGTTCTGAAGTAAAACGTAAAAGTTAAATAAATCTGTTAAAGTAATATAAAAATAAAATACTAATATAAATATATAATATAAAAATATTCTCAAAACAGAATAATTGCGATTATAATTTTTAGCAAAATAATTACAATTATATTAACCATTACTATTAACCATTACTATTAACCATTACTATTAACCATTATGTTAAAAACACATAAATATGCATTTGAGATTGTAGATGTTTAAGGGGAGTATCATTCTGTATCATACGCCATTGCTGTCTTCTTGCTCTTCTGTGAGAAATGGGGTTGTGTTAATGTACCTTCACCCCCTCTTTATTTCCCTCTTCCTCTAACCCCAGAGAGCCACTTTGTCTTGCCCAGATTCACGTTTTTTGAAAAGGTTGAATGTTCTCAGACGCTGCCCTGGTCTCTTTCCCAGCCCCCATTCGTCAGGCAGGCACTTAAGTGAAATATTATAAATAATCTACAGTATTGAAATCTTTTATCAGCTGTGTCACTTTCATTATTCAATAAGCGATTAGTAACAGTCTCCCAATTTAGCCATTAAGCACTTGTGCGTGGGGCCGGCGAGTGCTGTCACGCCACAGGCCAGCTGAGGGATAAGGCTGTCAGCCTCTCTGTTATTCATGAGCTCCAGCAGCCAGGTACTCACCTCATAGTGTTTTATATAACACACACACAGTCATGGTCAGGTACTGAGCTCACAGTGTTTTATATCATGGATCGTGAAATGAATCAAAAGAAGGGGGCCCATATTTCTAACCCACCAGACCAATTACACAGGTTCATGGCATTACGCTGTACATACTTCACATACTGAATGTAACTGTTATAACAAAAAAACAATACATATTATTATGTGTAATATGGAAGGTCAGGGGGCATGGTCCCTGTAAGAGAGGTTACTAGATCTATGAAGACTTTTGTGCTCTTATTAACAACTTTGTGTTTAAGTAGTGATTTAAGAATTGGTTATTCTTATAACAAAAGTTATTCGGTCAAGAGCAGCGAATGATTCCCTCTTTCTCTTTTGTTTGATGTTGTCTGTCAGACCTGGTTTATACTTGACACGTCCGCATAAGCGCAAAAATGACCGCAGTCGTCCTCAAAATGCTACACTTGACTCAAATGCAGCCAAGTTTGTGATTCTGTGGATGTGCATGCCTGTTTCTAAAGCACGGCGGTGGGATATATTTATTTATATTTGTGTATCATTTGTACCAGACTTAAAAAGTAGTCCAGGCCACCTCCCACTTCCGTGATCCATGTTTTAAATAACACACACACAGTCACTGCCAGGTACAGAGCTCATAGTGCTTTACATAACACACACACAGTCACAGTCTGGTACTGAGCTCATAGTGTTTTATATAACACATTTAATGTCATAGCGTGGCTCTACCTGCACAGGATGTTGTTAAAACAAATACATGGGTTTTATTTCATAAGCTGCCAAGAACATGTCAGTTATTTTTCATCTTAAAATCTAATGGAAAAAATGCACAATATTTAAAGGAAATAAATTAAGCCTGTTTTAGGACCATTACAATTTAGCATTAATATGTATTTAGCTTGTATTTATAATTATAATAAATTGTATTATTGTACTCCCTTTTATATTACAGTAATGAGCATTACATTAAGACTGTGGTAAGCAAAGAACCTCAGATTAACAAGATACATGAGAGAGACTAGAAGAAAATTAATTGGCTTAAAAGTATCACAACGTAATAAATTGTAATGGTTCCTAAAATAATAAATAGGCTGCTTAACGGAGGCTAATGTAAGCCACATAACAATTGAGTTTTGTTGAACCTTTGTGTGAATTTGTAACGTTCACTTACATATAAAAAGCTACTCCTGGTGGGGAATTTTTACTAGTTAATCCTACAACAGTATGTTAGCATGTTATTTAATACATGCTCATATACTCAGTACAACAAGCAAAGACTTGATGCAACCTAGAGTCAGGTGCTCTGCTTACTGATATTATTTAGTCTGTGGTGACAAAACTGTTAACTTTCAGTGTTTAAAATTTTTTAACAATGAAAATTTTAAAAGAAATCTAATTTTCAGATGATTATGAATGATATCCATGGGTATTTGAAGATATCCATAAAATATACTTGTAGTCTCGTCATCTTTAGTATGAGATGTGAGGTCAAGATACTGTACCTTCATTCCTCAGGAGTTTAAACCTACAACCAAGCATAAATTTAATACCTTATCTGTTATAGTCTCTTGATATAGAGAGAGTTGTGTAAATCAGTTTAATAATGTTCAATTATCTGGTTATTTTTCAGCCTGAATAGTTACTAAAACAGAATGCCTTGTTACTTAATTTGAATGTTATATAGAACTTTCTGCAGTTGTCTTTGATGGTTCTTGAATCCTAAATGTTGGTCGTAACTGTTTTAGGATGGCAGTTTTAGTAATATGTCCCTGAGTGCATCTCATCATAGTGGTGTATTCCTGGCTGGTGGGTACCGTGTTGCAGGGGTTCTAATTTCAGCTTATATGCTTCTCTCTTCCTTTCAAGACAAAGCCTTTTCACACTCTTTCCTCTTTCATCCCCTCCATACCCATGTTAAGATCAGTCAAGCATACCATACATTTTTACACTCCTCATATTCTCTAGCATGTCACCAAAAGCCCACTACTCAAATGACAAACTTACTGCACGGACGATCACAGTTTACCAATTACTGCTGAGCTATAGGGCTCTAAGTGGCCCTTGTTAAGTAATTACTATATTTGATAAAAGCCGAAGACCTTGAGACCTAATTAGGCAGACGGCGTGGTTTCTGCACAGCTGTGGGATAGCGGGAGGTTCACAAATACCTTGATTGTCACAGAGATGGAAAAGTCAGAAAAAGGAGATTTTGAAGTAAAAGAGAAAGCCATTCCAGAAGACTGCGGGGCCTCACAGGTGTCCTCAGCTGGAATCGGTCTGGAACGGGTCTGCAACGTTTAATTAAAACATTCTGCAGGTGAACAGCTCTGCGCTATTACGTGCAGGAACAAAGTGTAGAGGGTCTTATGGCTTCCTAATGGTATGGAAAAAAGGACAATTCACCTTTTCGCTGGCACTAGCTCCCTGTGATCAACAAAAGCCGTTTAACGTGCCTTTCTTAGTACCTGAGATGAGAGAGATGTTAAGAGAGACATTGGCGGAATTGATGGTTATTAAAAGGCGAAGAATGGTTTATGTGGGATATCAGGCATGACACACGACAATCAGAATGAGTAAATTTGAGTACTAACTTCTGCTCATGCTGAGTCTATTGTGTGGAAAATGGCATGATTCTGGACACCCATTAGCTTTAATTCACACCTTGACTGGGTTTTGCCTCTCTGATGCTAAACGCACAGAAGGAACTATGAGTTTGTTTTTCCTGAATTACTGTTGTGTAAAAAATGTCCCCTTCAGCCTAAGGGAAAATAGTAAGACTGCACTGAGCTAAAATGGTTTCAGGTCAGTTGTTAACAGTGCTGGCAAAATGAGCAGTTATTTAAAGAGAAAAGATCAGACCTGTGCTGATACGCACACTGAACTGGGAATATAATGGCGGTGTGTTAATGCAACAAAGATTTAAACTGTGTCTTGCATATTGTAACAGTTTTTAGGTCATGTTTCATTTCCTTATCTGTTAATTCTTTTAACTTTGTACAATATAAAATGAACTTTTTTATTTGTAGTTTTTATTTTAATGTAGACCCTTTGCATGATAAAAGGTCTGTTTTGTCTTGCACTTGTCCACTCAGGCGGTGGATTATTATGGCTTTCTTAACTAATGTGATGTGTTTTCACCCAATGACTTCATTAGCATTGGCTGCAGTTCATCCTTCCTGCTTTTTTACTCTGACACTTTTTGTTCATTTGTCTTTTCAATTTACTTTTTTTTAAATATTTGACTTTTTGGATGTTCTACTTTCTCCACTCCTGTCATTTGCTTTGTTTTTCGTCTTTTTCTTTCTCTTGCCATCTCTGCCTAACTCTGTGCCTGCTGTCGGATGCAGCCAAACGTAAGGCATGGAAACTAAATCGCATCGGTACCCTGCGCAACATTTACAGCAGCAACGCTGAAGGTAACTAGCTTCAGAAAGCAAAGTGAGGTGAAAGAGAGTTGTCTCTCAACGTCACACCCTGTGGTTATATCCTCCCTGAAGTACCCTTCATGACCTCTGCATGGATTTACTGTACCTGAGGATGGAGTTCTTACGAATGCACTTTTAGAGCATGTGTCAATCTGACAATTTTACAATTCTGTTCTGTAATTGTCTCTGTATGTGAGTTTTGCACCAATTTAGTACCATGAATGGTAAATCGGTAATGTTTTGTGGTGAGATGGACCCATTGTGGGAGGTCACATGTATGACTTAGCCCCTCCTCCTCATATACCCCCTTTCCTACAGCTCCACCCCTCCCCCACTTTAATTATTAGTTCGTATTTTTCCCTGAATGTGGGTAACTCCTGTAATACTTGCAGGAGTTACCCACACTTTCTGGATGCTTGAATGGGGAGGGGATAATATGAGAATTAATGACCTGTGTCACAAAGCAATACTGTGTGCTTTGACATTTCGCTCGGTTAATTTGTGTTTCGAACCATTCGACTCTTTCACTGTACCCCCAAGCACTGGTGTGTCTGGGCCAGGTAGAGGTAACACCCACCCTGACCTGCCTCATTTTTCCGCATGCTGCATCCTTGCTCCAAGAGTTGATTGTGTGTTGTGTATTGTGTTTGCCAGTAAAGGTTGCCTGTGTCAGAGTTCACACATTTCCTTGCTGCTGCAATGTCTTTGAACATCACCTAAAAAAATCAAAAACACTGCAGCTGCAGGAAAGTGTGTTTTTCTAACTGTGAGGGATATTTCAGGCTTGTAAAAAGGTGAATTTGTAAGTAGTGATGATTGGATACTTTGTCCTGCTCTAAACTTCACAGGCGTCATGATTTTCCTATTAGTTGTCTGAGCAAAAATGGAGATCAGCACCAGACACCAAATGAGTGATAGCTGTCCATATTTTGAAGTTTAGGGGGAAATAGAGAGGAGGGGTGGCTGCCTGATGCCCTGTCAACACAGTCTTTGTATTACACAATTGTTTTTTTATTAATTGTGTGCTAAGGGGAGGAGGCGGAGCCGATCTTCATATTTGCCTCAGAATTTCGTCTTTCTGCATTGTTGCTTTTCATAATTGTCAAATACCGCCCTCTCCCCAGCAGCGCTGCAATTTAATTAGGGTGAGAACATTGCTGCTGACCCCAGAGGGCCCGGTGCCTTTGAAGGGTGGGTCCAATCTTGCCTGGGATGCTCCAGTGATCCCACCAGCCCCCAAACCTATCAAACACTGCAAAAAAAAAAAGACATAACATGAATAAATAATAGGCCACACTCCCCACCCAATTGTTGTTTATTTTTTATTTTAGTTTTTACATGAGATTTGACCTTTACGATAAATGTAGTTAAAGGTTTTGTTAATCTAGGAGTGAATGATCTGATTTCTGCTTCTCCCTTTGATCTAGAGCGGGAAAGAGATCAAGGAGCATAAGCTCTCTTTTTTCCCATTCCTACCATTCCCTTTTCGTGCCTCTTTCCGAGGCTGGGGGCCAGAGAGTTTTAAGCACGCTGGCTCTCAAGCATGTCCTGCAGTCAGTGAGGAATTCTGGGATTGGAACACAAGGCTCTTACAGCGGTCAGGGAGGCCTGTGGCCCTCCGGGACCTTTAACATGACTTGTATGATAGGGGTCCAATTAGGCCTGTGATTGACTCAGGGAGAGGAAATGGTGTGGCTGCACAGATTTCCCGCTGATTAAACTTGTGAAATGGCCTCACAGGGAGATGATTCGAAGAGCCATCATAGAATAGAGTGCAGCCAGGGCAGACGACTCTCTGACATAGTGTTTAAAGGCTTATTTATGGGAAGTATAACACTGTCATTGACTCTCCATGAACATACAGTACAAGCTGGAAAGGTATCGATTTAAATGCGCTTTAAACTGACACTTTGCAAAGTTACTGATTTGTTGTGTATATAAGGCTACTGAGGCCAAGAACTGCTTACTTGACAGGAAGAGAATATGTGACTGATGGGTAAAACAACCAATCACAGTTTGATCCTTTTACTTTTAGTTTAGGGTGAATCTGACATTGTTGTATGTAGGGCAGGTGTGCAACCAAAACGGGTGTGCAACCAAAACGGTTGTGCAACCAAAACTGTAAACATTTTGTGTTGGTTTTGTTGTAAAAAATTCTGTGCCTCCAAATTTAATATATTAAAAATATATTAAATATATAGTATAGCTCTGGAACAAACAGGATGTACAATCACACTTCTATAACTGCCACAAACACAACCCTTTAAGTCTTGAAAATAATTGTTGCCATAAGCCTCACAAATTTTGGCAAGTACAGTGATTAGTTCTTTCTCACAATCATGCTCATTGGAGCAGCCCTGTATCTTGTAAACACAACTTTGATTACCACTAGGCAATATAAATCCCTGTGTACCCTGATTCCTAGAAGCTTTGTAAAGCCAGGTAATCAGATTTAGTCTTTGTATTTTGAAAGCTCTTGCCATTTTCATGTGAAATGATCTGAGGCTGGGGTTTGTATGCCACTACTAGGGGTAGTGGTTGTCTATGCGATACTATATGTATTGGAATGGCAGACTTTGCTGCTTGCTTCCAGGTCCTGTTTCTCTTTGGTTTGCAGATGCTGCAGTGGGGACCGTGGGTCCTTCCTTTGTATGGCCTTTTTGCCTTAGGGGTGCAGCGTGTGTGTGTGTGTGTGGGGGAGGTAATACTTTCCTGATAACTTCTTCATTATGTAATTGCCCTCTCCAGAGGAAATTATAAACAGAATGTGTAAAGTGTCTGATCTCCTGCTCCCTAAGATCACATTTCTGGGGGGGATCTCTTTGATTGTGACACAGAACCTCATCAATGCAGGTTCCCTCTTCAAGCCATCTGCATGCCCTTTCCATTGCTGTCCCCTCTAATCACCCAGTCAATGGCCTTTTGTTCCTAACACTTTCCAAATGTTGACCCTCTATGCCTCTAAATAATTTTCTTCCATTTCTGTGTATTCAGACCCAGAGATAAACTCCTGAAAGGCTCTCTTACTCACTCTCTCTCACACACATTTTCCTAATTGTCTTGTGATTGGCCCATTAACCCAACCAGGGCCCTGGATAGTAGATCCATATGTCACTTTGCCTAGGGAGCGTTTTGGACAGGGCCAGCAGCACGGTTGGAAGGATTGGGTCGCTAGTTTGCTCTGGTCTGTAATTAGTGGCATATCCTGACAAGGGTCGGGGGGCAAGACTTTAGGTCAGGGGTTGCAGAGTGTGTCCTGCAGCTAACAGGTGCTACACAGGGGGCAAGAATCCTTCCTTGTACTGGCTGGTTACTGTTACCCCAGAAAAGTGTAACCAAACCTTCCTTAGTGTTTGTGTACTTGTGTACTTGTATACTTTAATCTTTAGATAATGTGAACATTTATATTACATGAACAGGTTATTCCAATAGTGTCTTTACTGTTACTGCTGTCATAAATATCATTACTTGTGTTTTATGTATACAGATTTAAACCTAAAATTAATTTCTTAATGTCCGACAAAAATATTTTAGCAAAAAAAGTTTATTTTAGTCAGAATTATTGCCCTTACCTACTACTGTGCTACGTCTGTTTGACGTGCATGTGCCCGCTGGCACTCATTCATCAAAATTAACTTGTTGTCAGAACAACAGTTGCAGTTCAGATGTTGTAGGAATATGCTAAATTAAAACATTTCTATGACTTTCTAACACATACAGATAAGGATATAACCATAAAATATAAGTTGAGTGCTGAGGAAAGCACGTCAGAGTTATTAAATAGTCATTAAACAGGGCAAAACATGCTAAACACTTTGAAGTGCTTATATATAGCATTGTCATGCTTCAGACAACTCAGATCATGCTTTTATAAAATAGCGGAGACTCACTGTGTCCTCCGCTATTTTCCATATCCGCTTTGTTCATAGAAATGAGTTATTCATTACTGTAAAGCAACATGACTGTCTGATATATTCCTTCCACAGTGCACAGACCAACTAATCGATAATTAAATTCAGTGAGTTTAGGGCAGGCCTATGTGTTTGTCAGACCAATGGCAGATGGAGGGAGTGTTTGAAACATGTTTTGAAACTATTGTTATTTTTGCAATTGTATTTGGAGGGACAGAAATAACCATGTTCCACCTTTAAATGTTTATGGAATTAGTGAGACAGACACTTGTAAACATCAGATTTATAAAATAAATGTTTATGAGCTTTAAACAAATATTATCACACAATGCATCACAATAGTGCATCACAATATTTAGATGTAAAATGTACTGAATGTAAAAATACTGTGTTATACAGTTTCACTACTGTTGTAACTGTGGATTAGTAATCAACTTCTCCCATCTGATCTAGAACAAGAGGACAACTTTGAATTCATCATTGTGTCTCTGACGGGACAGATGTGGAATTTTGAGGCAACGTCCTACGAGGAGCGGGATGCGTGGGTACAGGCCATTGAAAGCCAGATCCTGGCAAGCCTGCAGTCCTGCGAGAGCAGCAAGCAGAAGGTAGGAAAGATTGGTCTATCAAGCAGTAGATCATAATGTGTGTTATGCTATTTCTGTGATGAGAACATTGTAGTCAGTGTTTTTCTTTTTAAAGATCTTTGATATCAAAGCTGCAGTTGTATCGAATGAATGCAGAAGATAATTAAAATGCCCCTCCTCCTCCTCATATGGCTAAAACAGGCTTTTTTAACTGGACTTTATATGCTACACACATTAGAAACTGTAATTAGTTGTAATATTACACTGCTCCTATTATCACATGCCTGTTGCATAGCTATAGTCTTAAATCTCAACCCGCTCTGTGTGTTTATGCCTCAGGCCAGGGCCAATTGCATTTCCCTGGACCTGTTACCTGTGTTCTATTTATTTACCTCACCATTCTTCCTTACCTTTGAATCTCATTTCATCATCATAAAATGCAGGGTAAAATGTTGCATTGTACTGCTTTGTTTGAAGAAAGAAGTTGTCTGATGATGCTTTTGTAATATGCTTTCTTAAGTATTCTATTTAAACTTTATCTTCGTAAACATTGTGCCCACAGTCTCGTCTAAGCAGCCAATCAGAAGCCATTGCGCTACAGTCAGTCAGGAATATGAGAGGGAACACACGGTGTGTGGACTGTGAAGCCCAGAGTAAGTCCTTTGCCAACATGTTATAAGCACTCCTCTATATGCATGTAATGCATATTATGCACAATTATTGTATCATTTCACCTAAATTGTTCATTGCCCAGAAGTACCTCCTTTATCCTTTCAGATGGTAAAAATATACAAACCCACCCATTTAAGCCTGAAAATTAGATATATGATCTTGGTCTCTTTTGAGAATGATTATTTCTCCAAATGTCAAAATTAATCAAAGTAATTAAGATTTAAAAACAAAAAGTGCACTTGGTGACTCCAAAAAGGCCCTTGGATTTTGTTTTGTGTTCACCACCAACACAAAATATGAAAACAAAGCATTTTTTTATTTCACAATTGGTGGTAACAGGTGATAAATGTAATGTGGAATCAATGTTGAGAAGTACAACTGTTTATGAACTGTTATTTTTTCTGTCTTACTGTTTTTCTTTCTTTCTCAGACCCTGATTGGGCCAGTTTGAACCTGGGGGCTCTAATCTGTATAGAATGTTCAGGCATTCATCGTAACCTGGGGACACATGTGTCTCGTGTCCGCTCTTTGGACCTGGACGAGTGGCCACTGGAGCTCATCAAGGTCATGTCAGCCATTGGCAATGAGCTGGCCAATAGTGTGTGGGAAGCCAATGCTCAAGGACGACTAAAGCCCGCCCCTGATGCCAGCAGGTATATAATTACAAAATTTTGTATTCATTAAAGGTAAAATGTGTAATTTCTATGCCACTAATGGCATCAAACAAAATTGTAACTGCTTGTTTGAGTGGCACGAATGGGTGGATTATGACATTTGTGAAACCAATGCTGTATTTCTGCAGTTTTGGGTGGGAATATCTCATTTACCAGCCAATTACAGATGACAGAAGCGTTGGAAACTAGTTTAGACTATACCGTTTGATGCTATTAGTGTCATAAAAACTCCACCATCTAATTGGGCTTGTAAACCTTTGACTGTCACACCCAAAATCATAACATCCCAAATTTAAGAGTAGAGCCCTGCAGTGTACTTTATGAGTTGATATAAACACAATGTCTTGTTTATGACATCAGCAGTATTTTCTTGGCAGTCCAGCAGCCAATATGTGTTGTCCTTCTCTTTCAACTATATAGCATTTGTGTGTAGGATTGTGTGAAGACCTAAAATCAGATTCTTCCCTTTTCTTGCCCCTCCATCTTTAGCAGCGTAATTATCGGCAGAGAGCCTTTAGTCCCACCAGCCATCATAACAAATTAGTGCTGACTGCTGGCCGCCAAAATATCGACTTCACATTCCACGCTGGCCTCATTAGTCACCTGAAGCACCTTTTAATTACTCCCCTCCTCTCTGAAAATTTTTCGATATGGATCCACCATTTTCTGCCGCCCGTCGTCAATGTGCTAATGCGATTATAGTTCCTCATGTAGCTGTTTATTTATGTATGTGAAGGCATGTGGCCCCCTGAGTGGGAAGAGGAGATTACAGAGAGGGTCAATATTATCTCAGTTAACCTCAGTCACTGGACACAGTCCTCTAGTCATTCTTCTGCTCACTCTTAATACTCCTGCTGAAATAACCTGGGAGAGTTTACTTATGTATTTCCAATATGTTTGACTGTAACAGCCATGTAATTGCATTCATATTTGATATATAACAAATTCAGTTAAGAAAGAGGAAACAGGTTTACAACCTTATTTATCAGCTTAACCCCATTATTATAAATTTACTTATGAGTCCATGTAATGAAACCTGAAAAAAATTGAGGTGAGTGGGGTAAGCTGTGCCACTTTTTGCTCTTGAAATTGCTTTTTAGACACAACTTCCCCACCTAAGAGAGGCATGTCAAGAGAGTTATGAATTAAATTCATGTACATAATGATTTCACATATAAATATTAGCAATTTGCTAATTCACAATTAAAAAAAGATTTATTTTGCTGCACAATATTTGCATTTTCATAAGCTTTTTATACTTTATAATGATTTATGGTTAGTTAATTAATTAGCCTAATAATTGACATGGTTTATACATTTTGAATTCAGCAACATGTATGATATTATTAGTGTTTTCAGTCTTGGCATTTGTGTTACTGTCTCACAAACCAACTGCAGTTGCATCTCGAACCCCTAAGGGGTTTTCACAAGGTCCGGTTGGAAAACCCCGCTCTAGTCCAGTAAAAGACATAAAAACCCCATAAATAAATTTAAAATAGGTGAGAATAGTGTACAATTTGACTTAAATTATAAAGGCTATATAATCCACCCAGGAGTTTGAGTGTGTCAGTGATGCTACATGTAATTTGCTGTCTCCACATCATTTATTGGGCCGTTGAATTGATTTAGCTAGTAACCAAATGGCTCCAATCTAATTGGATAAAACCACATTGAATGCAGTGACAGTGTGAATCCAAAAAGAGAACACAGTCTAATGTATATACTCTATGTCCAAGCATTTAAGTTTACATTTGATGCGCAAGTCTTCATGATTAGCGTCTTTTTTTGCTAAATGCTGAAATGCGGTGAGCTTATGTCCTGGTGCACAGCTCGGGCATCTGTGTGTGCATCCAGGATTGGTGTCTGATAAATGAAAACCCACTCTTGTGGTCTCTCAAGTGAGTAATAGAGCTCGAAATTTCATTTTGCAAGTGACTGATTTAATGATGCAAAGGGTAATTAATGGGCTGATTATCTTAATGTTAAATATGGCCAGCAGCAATTAGACTGACCTCCCGCCTGTCAAGGTCTGGGCTACTCTCGCCTTTCAATTAGGGCGCTGTTTGGGGGGGGTGTGGTGGAGGTAACGTGAGAGGACCACTCTCTTCCACACCTCTGTCTGTGCATGGATCACCCCAGGAATTGCCTGTTGTCAGCTTCTTAAAGAAAAAATAGTCTTGACCAAGCTGTGTCTGTATGGTTAGTGTTTTGCAGTTTAAGTTTTTAGCCTTAGCAGTCTTTGTTTCCCAAAGCTGGGTTCAGACTAAAGGATTCTCGGGGCGAATTTACACAGATTTTCCACTCCCAAGAATCTTGAAAAGAATTGGGTCCAGGACCTTGATCTGGTCAAGATTATCTTGTAATGTGAGTTGTTTACAGGTCAAATCCTGCACCTCCTGATCTGCTCTGAGAAACATTGGGGCTGTTGTGAAACATGTTTGATATTTAGAATTTTAAATCAGGATGATTGCATCAATATCTCCACTCTAGTCAATGAGAGATGAAGATGAATGACAGAATGAAATGGCGATCATGAAACAAACTGATTTACAATCAGTGGAGATGGAGAAACATGTTATTGAAGTTTGGCAACAACATGAAGCAAAAGTTAATAATAATAATAGTAGTGCATCATGCATCATATATATATATATATATATATAGATCAGTGTTTTAAGAGGTTTCTTCCTGTTGCCCCTATGGTGGGGGGCTATGTATAATAAAGCCCGAGAGAATCTCTAAACATACCCATTAACCTTTTACTGCTCGTGATAAATTAACACCTCCACTGCCTTTCAAAAAAGCCCGGGATGTATGAGGTCGTGCAAAGACACTGCTGTGGGCTTATTTAAACACACATGCACACATTCGCCGCATACTCTCTTCAAGGCGATGGGTTTTGGCATAAGTGCTCTGTGGTGGCAGCCAGGCCATGTTGCAGTCTCATTTTTTTAATTACTGTGGTGCTGCCACAGACACCAGAGCCTCTACTCCCCTGCCACACACACACACACACACACAGTGCCGGTCTGTATTAGCAGGCCAGGCAGGGTTGGAGTGACAGCTCTGCTAATTGCGCCTCGTGGTGACTTATTAGGAGGGTGGTGCTCACTGGCATCTCATACTGCCAACACTCAGCAACACACTGACGTTTCACAACCTGTCACCAAGCGAGAATGTCTCAAAGTGAGAAGTACATGCATTGTGAGTGTGTGGGTTTCACACACCCCTTTGTTTACAATGCATACTCGTTAAAAATTCCCACATTTTTAATCTACTAGGATTTTAAGTGCAATTCATGGGGCAATAAATATTTATGCAAGTGGATTTAAACTTTACCAGTAGATTTTGTATGTGTAGTTTGGGCCACAGAGGCCTTACCTCCATCAGACAGCTGAGATATTGAACTCCACACACAGCCTGATTCTTGTGGCCACATGCCTCATCATGAGCAATGCCTGGCCCATAATAATTCAGCAGTAAGTGGCTGAAAAAGAGCCTCTTTATGGCCAGATATCGGTCTCTGAAAGGGCAGAGCTAACAGATTTCAAATTAGACCCGCTCTTAATCTGGGCCGGGGTGCAGGTGCGCATCCCCAAAGCCGAGATCAGATTGGGCCCCGGGGACGAATGGGGGAGGGGTAAGTTGGGGAGGCCTGCTGGGCTTCATTCTTCCTCAGATCCAGGCGCAGACGGACAGCAACGCTATTATTACAGTGATGTCTCTGAAGTCGCTCACTCACTGAACTTTCTCTTTGTGGAGTAGAAAATGAAGAAATTATTTTCCACATTTTTGACAGAACTTGAATTTGTGGTACACCTTTTTTTGGTCATTTACCCATCCCTCGGTTTCCTGTTAGCACTGACAGACAATCACGGTGGTCCATTTCATCAGCATTAACTAGCTGATCTGCGTTTGTCAGCCTCTGACCTCATTCCTGTGAGAAGACCAGTGATGTGATCCAGCTCATGGACTGCATGTTAAACAGTTCCTCCATTCTTCCTCATGTCTCTCTTTTCTCCTTATATCCCTTTTCACTGACAGAAAGCATCGCAAAAATATTTCAAATAATTGGCTGCCCCATTCTAATTCATCTGTAAAAGGACTTCTTGATTAGATTAGGCTATTAGATACTATTTTTTACATGACTGCCTGCCATTGCCCGTAATCATGTCCCAACTAGGCTAACAAGCCTTCCAATTTACTATTGACATTAAACTCGCTGACAAGAGCCAATCAGAGCATGGCGTATTATGAGGAAGTCAGATAATATGAAGCAACAGGGCATTTAATGCCTGAATCGTCACATCGTCTACCTTTTCCTCCAATTTAATGCAGAATAAATAATGTGTGTATAGTTGTGTTTTTTCTGCTCCCCATTGCCCTCTCCCTGGCTCTCTATAATACATCTATATCATTATCTTCTGGACTTCTGTAGTTTCATTCAGGACAGTAAAGATAGTGTATTTGTGTCATGCCTTACAATCTCTTCTTTTAAATACCTCTCCTTTACCAGTTAAATCTGTTAATTCGCCAAACTGGTTGGGTAGACACTGACAGGTAAATATGTTAATTCCATGGTGTGGCAAGCAGCCCTCATCGCTTGTGCAGGAGAAATTGTATCCCTCATCGCTTGTGCAGGAGGCATTACATCCCTCAGCGCTTGTGCAGGAGACAGGTTTGAATCCAGCCTGCGTCATGTCTTTCTTCATGATTTCCCTTCATGATCACCAAAATGAAGTCTCTAAGACTAACTGAAATTAAAACTAACTGGTAATAAGTGAAGCATGGATAGAATAGATACTCAAAGATCAGGCCCTGTGTGGTTTTACTGATGCTTAGCACCTTTTTTCTTCTCTCACACACATACTTTTTCCCTCTCTTTGCCCTTTGGCCCCCATTTGCATGCCACCGCTGAAGCGTTTTGATCCAGTTAATGGAACCTCATATGAGTGTGGCCCATTGCCTCCAGTGGGACTGATTTGAGTGTGGCGCAGGCCAGAGCTCAGTCAGAATCAGAATCGCTAAGTGCCCGTAATGTTAAAAGAAGCGCTGAGCTTAATTATCTGTGTCTATCCAAGGGCAGCTAACGACTAGGCTGGAGAGGATAATTGATTTCAGAGCCTTGTTTTTTCCTTGTTAGAAAAGGGGGTGGGGGCAGGAACAGAGCAGCTCTTGGAGTAAAACTGTTCCTTCGTGGCCTTATTCAGCTCATAAATGTCTGTCAGTGGAGTTTCTTTTTTGTTCATTCAGAAAAAGAGATTTGTTGAGATATGGGGAGCCAGAATTTCTACTTGCAGCTGATTATTTGCCATGATGTTGAAACCCTTTTGAAATGGTGTCATTGTAATGTAAAATCTAAAACATTTGATGCAAAAAATGTTTCGTGTTATCATGATGTTTTTCTAGATAATCAAAACAGCTTTTATTTATAATTTTGTAGCATAAATCTTTCCTAGTATTTCCAAAAAAGCACAGAATTCAGTGCCCACTAACATTTTATTTAGCCAGTGTAATTGTTTTAAGTTTGGGTGAGATAGGGCTCTGAGATATCAGATTTTGCATGAAACTGGGTATGTTTAGATATCACGTTAATAACAAGTGTAAACTGGCTTTTGGTGTGTGTATGCACTGCAGCAAGGGTTGAAGAACTGAGATGAATGAGCATGTGTCTGTATGCATTTGCGCATGCGCAGGTAAATGTGCGCTGCTGTCTGTTTGACAGATTTAGCCTGTCAGAGTTCATTACCTGTGAGTCAGTAGGGCACTAATGAGCTTAATTAGTGGTATAATTAGCCTGAAAGAAAAGAGTGTCAGCGTCGATCTCAACAAGAATCTTCTTTTCTGTGAATTTCTCGTTTCTTTTTGTTTCACTCACAGTTGCATAGTAGTTAACATCTAAAATGTGGTCTTTACTCTCTTGATGTCCCATTGACCTGAAATCTGCTCTCAACACACTCAAAAGTTCAGATGTGTGTGTGTTTGTGATGGGGGGGGTTCTAGAGACAGTGGCAGCTGGAGGGCGGCCGTCCTGTCACGGGTGGCTGCGTTAGCGGACGCCTGTCAGTGTTGGGTAAACAGCCGCTGGCTTTGAGCTGGACAGGAAGCGCTGGCAAGTGTGTAAACACAAGCCCACAAAGTGATCGTCCAGGGAGAACACAAAGCAAGTGAACACACACACACAATCACAAACAGGAAACTATACTGACAAGAGATTGATGTAGACACAATAATTCCCCTGTGACCTGGCCTGTTGCATTCCACCTGACCGTTCCCAGCGGTGATGAGACTACTGTCCCCCCAAGCCCCACCAACTTCCCCTCAGGTGAACTTCCCATAATCTCACAACACTCTCTAATGAGCCTGTCACACAAACAGATGTTTCTTTCACTTTAACACATCAAAATATCTGTGTAGGCCTTACAACATGGTAACCAGTGTCTGCCAAAATAGCATAGTTTTTACTATTATTGTTGCTACAACAAAATAAAAGTTTTTACTATTATTGTTGCTAGCAATATTGTTGCTATTGTTGCTACAACCACTTTAATCAAAACAAAAATAAAAAATTTGAATGACAAAGATTTAACTGGTATTTTGACATTCATATTATATTGCTATTACCTCCCAAAGCGTGACAATCTGCCCACCACTAGAGACACACATGGAACAGAGCAGCTAATTCATTCCGATTGCCTTCTTCCTATGTCAGGACATATTTCCCAAGATTCAGATGAGGTAATGAGGATTAGGTATGTGTGTTTTCTTTCAACAGCATGTGGCCACCATTTGCCCAGTCTGACCACTGGGGATTTGTTTGCTCTCTTATTTTGTTTATGGATTTTACACGATTATCTCAGTCTATCACCCTGATTTTATAAACTTACATGTGAATTTATGCAAGAACAAGAAAATATAAAGGTAAGTGGTCTTCTGTGCAACAAATGTAACTTCTGTTCTAGGGTATGTGTGTGAATGAATAAAAAGTAATAAGAAGGGCATCGAGACAAAAATAGGAGGCAGCAGGTGACCTGTTTTTTCCCTGTGTGTATGTATGTTTCTCTCTCAATAGGTTCACCTGTTCATTACGCACACACACTTACACACATATCACAGACTCCTGGACCCTGTATTTGCTGTCTTTGTTACTTTGGAACACCCATTACACTTCCGTCTTTGCATATGTGTGTAGATTTAGAAACACTCAACAACGTATGCACTTATCTTTCTTAAGTTTTTTTTAAACTCCGTTGTAGTAAATGGACTGTTTAAAAGTTTTGCCACAAGGTTGTTACAGAAGCTTTTCCTGTTAGCCAGGCAGTCCTGGCCCTTAGCAACGCTGCTAACTGGGGAAGGCATGCGTTTCAAAGAGCAGTGAAACTCCACATTTACTCTGGACACAGAGAAGCAGAGGGGCTGTAGGGAGACCCTGCCGAGCTCTTCCTCTCTCTTTTCCCCACTTCTGTTGCTCACCTCCACAGCTTCCAGGATGCTTTGTGTGGTGGCTGTGGTCCGTGGCCCCTGTGCCGCCCCCCCAAAAGCACATAGCGTTAATAAAAATCTCCAACTTTCCCACAGATACTGCAGCTTTTCCCAGCTTCTCCAGACTCTTCTGAGACTTTCCAAGACTTTATCTGCCTCTTCTACCTGCTCTTTCATTCCTCCTGTGTGTTGTCTCTGTGTTGATGCTGGTCCTGCTTCTCAAATGCACTAGCAGCTCTGTCAAACCTACTACTTTTTTGATAATATCTGATAATTTACTTTTCACTGGGACGATTTGCATTTCAGAAGAAACTTTGATTGTTCACAGCCAGGACTGCTTATGTGCCGTCTGATGCATATTGTACACAAAAAAATGACAAGAGGCTTTTTAATCATTAGCTATTGATTAGTCATAATCTTATAATGACCAAACTAGGTGCATAAAAGCTGGTCAGATGACCAATTCCTGTTGATTCCTGTTGACCATTCCTTCTCTCAAAGAGAATCAGACATTGTGCTGAAAAGTTGGGCTCTGCAGGGTTATTTTAACATTAACAGGTGATTGCTACGTGCTCCTTTGTGTGTGTTTGCGTGTGCGTGTTTGCGTGTGTGTTTTTGTGACTGTGAGCTGAGCTGTGATGCTCAGCTGTGGCCTCAGACAGAAAATCTTTGAGTGTGCAGTGGGGCTTCAGGTCCGTCAGCATGGCTTTGCTGCTTTGATTAAGAAGGATGTCACTAAACTATTGATCCCCTGGGCTATTGATTACCGATTTTTATCCATCTGCTTTCCTGATAAAATGTTATCTGCTCCGCACTATGGCCCCTGACATCCATACATGGCTAATTTGTAATCTGGGTGTTTGAGTTTAACCCTTTGAGTCTCTCCTAAATTCATCATGGCTGTAGCTTTCTCTCTTACAGCAAGAAATGTTCACACAACTGAAACACTATCAGTTTACAAACAAAGGGACACAAGGGTTCCACAAATCTCCACAGGACCACACCACATTAATTACATCTAATTAGATAATTTGGGGAAATTTATTTTTTTCCTTTGTTGAGGTGTAATATTTCTTCCTTTATTAGCATTTAACATTTTTTATTTTTTATACACTTATAATGTATAATGATAAAGATTTTTGTTGTTCAAATGTTGTTTTTTAATTATGTCAATTACTTTTTACTTTTATTATGTAAATTGCTTTACATAATATTTACTAGGAATGTGCTTATTTCAAAGCCCACTGGATACAGTACTTGCTGTGTTTCTCTTATTGAAATAAGATTCCAGTAGATACATTAGATCTTCCCTATTTCTGTTACTAATTATTGTTCTTGATCAATTAATATATTAAGTCTTGTTTTTCTTGTATTTAAAAAAATCATGTTAGCATCTACTATGACTAAGGCCTGTTGGTCAAAAAACTGTGTTTTTTGTTGAACTGTGTTAAGGTCAGATTTTATCCTAAACGTCTTTCATCATTGCCTGTCCACTTTGTTCCGAAACATCAAGTTTTTGTCCAGATGCTCCTGTGCGGAGGAAATGTGGCTGTTAGTAGGATCTCTGGTTTCATGGGTTAAGACTCCCTGAGGGGCAGCTGTGTTTTAGGGAACAGCTCAATATCCTCTACCCAACTCCCTTCCCATCCCCAGGGGTATCAAAGCTCCCCTGGCCCCTCAGATAGGAGCTGAAGCTGAACTAATACAGAGTTGTCTGAGGAGGGCTGTTTACTCTGCAGGGATTAACAGAGATTAGTGCTATCATAGCACAGTTTGAGGAGGGGTGTTATAAATTGACCCAAAGGCTGGTTATGAGCCTCTGACCTGTGCATGTCTGGTTAACATGTCAAACATCAAGGTTTAACCGTATTGCTTCCTGTATTACAGCATAAAAAATTACTGTATTACAGTAATGAAAATGATTGAAAAATGGAAAAACTTTGGGGGGGGGGTGCTATATTCTTAAATGCAGTGAAAATAATGTCACAATGCAAAAATTAATATGTAAATAAAATTAATGTAAACTAGGTTTCATTTTTTAATTTATAATTTTTTTTACAATTACAGTTTTTGGGGGAAATATGACCCAAACATTTTCTGATGGCTTTGTGAGATGTCAGAACATCTCCCATAGTGGTATTGTACAGCTTTATGTAGTGTTTTAAGGTCTAGATATACCATTGTGTGTAATGGAGATGTGAGCATGTGTGAGTGCTTCCAGCGAAAATGAAATCAAAAAGCTCCATCACTATACGAATCCCATCAACTTCTAAATGTCATTTGGAATGAGAGGCAGATCAAAACACGCCACCAGTGTGAATGGTGTTGACAATCCAGCATTAATTTCGTCTTGAGCCTAATCCAGATCCTGTGTGTGCTTTCAGAGAGGAACGCGAGCGCTGGATCAGGGCCAAATATGAGCAGAAGTTGTTTTTGGCACCACTGACGTGCACAGAACTGACTTTGGGACAGCAGTTACTGCGGGCCACTGCGGAGGAAGACCTGCGCTTCGTGGTCATTTTATTGGCCCATGGCTCCAGAGATGAGGTCAATGAAACCTGTGGGGAAGGTGATGGCCGGACAGCTCTGCACCTAGCCTGCCGCAAGGGGAATGTGGTGGTCACACAGCTGCTTATATGGGTAAGTATGCAAAGCAAGCTTTTTCACATAAACCACTTTCTTATTCACACAATGAGCTAATGGCCAGGTTATGTGTGAAATAGTGATGAGTCTTGATAATTTATGTACTGTTAATATTCATATATGTACATGCTGTGGAGTTTGATCCTTCTTCCTGTTTGGATTTAATGTACTAATCGCAACATATTATAGACACACCCCTTTGAGTTTTGTTCATCTTTGATTGGTTGTCTATTTAAACACAAGTGTCCAATTAAAGTCCTGTTCTCTGAAAATGGCACAGTAAAAAGTTTAACTCTCAACATATACAGCTGATATTGGGAATGGGCTGATAATGTGTTTTTTTTCAAGCAGTGTGCATCACGCAGTAGATTGATATGTTAATTACAGTAGGAGTGATTTTATTTCATTGTGTTGCTGTGTCTGATGTGTTAGTGGTTCCTGCTCATGAGGACCTTTTGGCCTGGGCCTGAATGGGGTTATTTAATTTAGTAAATATTAAACCAAGATTCTTCATCTGCTGTCTGTAGGACTTTAAGTCACACACAAAAGATGAAAAAATTATGTAGTCTAGAATGTTCAAAAATCTTAGGCCAATGCTAATAACAAAAAAGCACATGTAGATTTCAGTCTCCTTTCTTTCATTCAGTTTGACCCTCTTTTTTTTCTCTCTCTCTCTCTCTCTCTCTCTACAGTACGGGGTGGACATCATGGCACGGGATGCCCACGGCAATACGGCATTGGCATATGCGCGGCAGGCTAATAGCCAAGAGTGCATGGATGTCCTCCTGCAGTACGGCTGTCCTGACGAGCGCTACCCGCTTATGGCCACGCCCAACCTGTCACGCAGGAACAATAATCGCAATAACAGTTGCAGCAGCATGAACAGTGCAGTTATATGAGAAATAAAACGCATGCAAATACACTCACAAAAAACCTCGCTACACTCCTCCAACCTCACCACATACACCTTCATATGTACCACTCCACCACTACATCAGAATCATGAATAGCATATACCAGACTCAAGGGAATGACTGATGATAATAATGAAGAAGCATAAGAAAAACCACTGTGTTTGCACTCACAGCTCTGCTTGCCTCTTATAAAATGGACAGCACCCTGACTTTGCAAGCCCCACTGTTTGAAAGTGTTGCTGTGGCGAGGGCCTGGCCAATCACGTGGGTCACATCATCACTTCTTCTCATTGACTTTTTTGGGGGACGTGTCCAGTGTCTCTCCGCATTGTGGAACAAGAATTAAAATTATTCCATTATCTGCTTTTTTTGACAGTGCTAGTTTGAACTTCTAAGTGCTTGGTGGGAGTATGGATTAGTAAAACAATGAGCAGGTGATATATTCATTCACACACTGATCCAACAGCCTGCTTTCTGCCTTTGTGTGCAGTCTTGCATATAGAATAGAAAGACAGGAAATGTGAGGCAGTATGGGACACTTAAACATTAGGCTTAAAAAATGCCCAGAAATCCCAGAGAACTTCACTTGGTCACTGTGTATCTGTTCACACTAACTTCAACCTCACAGCTTTGACACTGGTCAGTCATCACCGACGATTATGCTTTTATCTAAAAATCTCTCTTTTTTTCCTCTCTTTCCTCACATATTTTCAGTATGTCCTTTCTTACTCTATTTCAGTCCATCATTTAGGTGATTTTGTTCACTGTTTCTTTTTTAAATGGAATGTGAAAGGAAGTTTTGAGTATTGACATTCATAGTTTGAATCTGACTTGATCTTTTTGGTTTTAACAGTACACAGGTTGTTGCAGAGTGGTAATTATTTTATTGTTCATTGCTGGACCAACAGAAACATTAAAGACTCATTAAAGTTTCTCAGAAGTAAAGGGAAGTAAATGTTTAGCTTTTATTTAGCAGATTTAAACCAGCCTTGTAAATTGATGTCCTTCCATGTTTTTGAATACTGAATGCTAGATCTTCAAGGCTTCTTTTATGACATTAATATTGCATTAATTCAGGTCACAGTAAAGGATGCAGGCAAATGTGTGTGTTGTGTTTGTTACAAATTAACCTCACATTATCTCACATAATCTCATTATATGCATACATGCATTTTAGCATAGGCAGGGTCTCAATTTTCTTCCTTGCTTTTTGTCTTCATTGTGTGTCAACAATATGTAGGAGTAATAAAGCAATATGATACCAAATTTTAGCCAGGTAGAGACAATAATTTCTCACCGCTCATCAACCTGGTGGTCCGAGCTGCTGCTTTTTTCAAGAGATGTAAAGCCGATACACGGCTGTGTCTCAGGGTATATATCAGTGAAGATCCCATGCAGGGCTTGATATTGACCTACTCCAAATATGATTTGATAGCCTATTTATTCTCTCCTCCCATTGGTTTAACTCTGTGATCAGTAGTAGAAATGTGAAGTACTTGGCTTAGAGTTTGTGATAGATACAGGTTTTAAGTGTGAGGTTTTGTAATGTTGAATTTATGTTGGGGAAAATGCTTAAGGTGCCAGCATTGGTTGAGTTGATTTTTGGAATGTTTTGTGGAGACTTGTTGTATAAACCTTCAAAGGTTTATCTTTTGCTCAAACACTGTGAGAGTTGAAAATATTAGTGATGGACAGACCCCATGAGGATAGAATCAGAGACAAAGTTGATTTTTAGCTTGAAAAGTTGCATAGATTTTGCTGTGTATATAACGTAGCAGTCCTTTTAGAGGCTATTCCACAATAACCATTATTTATGACTAAATGCACTACAGAACACAGATCTTGTAAAGAACCCACAATATAATGTCCACTTTTCCTTTCTGTGAAAAAACAGTCATTTTTGTTTTTGATATTTTTGCATGAATGGATGTAAATGTTTCCTTCCTGTGTAAATGTCTTTGTCTTCATAAAATAAGTGTGTCCTGACAGGTGACACTAGCACGTTGCCATTTTAATATGAAAAAGTCCTCTCCACTTCATTTGAATAACTCTGAGCAAAATTGGTCTGGTTTTGACATTTAGTCCTTGGTAAGCATGAAGGAGCTAAAGAGACACACCCAACCAATGCCGTGATGGCAGCAAATGGGGCACGCCCACCTTGTGCAAAAAACACAAGTGGTAGGGTTTATATGTATGTTCCAAGTTGCTTGAACATATCTTTGTTTTTACTCAAATAATGCTTCAGCAGTCTTAATTGTTGCTTTGTGTAAATAGATGTAAAATTGGGATAAACATAGTAACGTTTGTTTTGTTTACTTTGTTTGTGTTTGTTACCTCATTTCATCAACAGTATCCTTAATACGTTCAAGCCCGAGAGACCTGTTTAATTATTTATGAATGAATATGCTAATCTGAAAGGGGAGGGGCTCTCTCACACTACTAGGGTTTTGTATTTGTTCTTTCATTCAGTCCATTGGCATCACAATTACCTATCATTAATAGAATTATTGGTGTTGTATTTCTAATTATTATTGTTATTATATTGAGTTTGTGTCGGCTGTACAGTACTGTGTTGAAAAATTATACCTAATGCAGAGTCTTATACTGTAATGTGTCTCTTTTCAATAAAAAATGCTTCTTAATATAATGTTCTCTCTATTACTTTTAAAGATTTGTTTTAAAGATGATTATTTTTGTGCCTCATGTTGTAAAGAATCACGTTGATTAATGCTTTGATATTTATGAATCATAGCTTTTTTGCAAATCAGTCGTGATGTTAAGATTTACTTTACTGAATAGGAAAGATCCTAAATACACCATCATCTGCGTATGTGACTAATTGAATCACCTGTGCTCCTGTGTCAGGTCAGTAGGACTAAGCCACATATACGTGTCTGCAGCCCAGATACAGAGTTTGGGTTATTTTAGTGTGTGCGGTCCACTCTCTAACCTCTGCTGTGTAGATGAAGGCATTAAAGTCAGGCCCTGCCGACTCACTGTGGATCTAATGAGATAAAGATCCTCTAATCCCCTTCTCATCCTCTCCCTCTCAGGAAGAGAGCCGCAGCGCCACAAAGCATCTGAGAAGGGGATGCAGGGCTTGAATCTTCCCCCACAAAAGCCCCCTTACTGGGAGGACAAAAGAGGTCTCAGCAGCCCAGGAAAACAGATGTAATTAAAGAGATTAGACAAGGCAGGGTGAAAAAAGAGCAATCTATTGAAAGCGGAAGTTTTGTGTGCCAGGGGAAGTTAAAGCGTGATTATGAGTTAGTGACAGGAAGCGTGTTTGTTTTATTTCTTTTGTAAACATTTAAGTATGCGCACTGTTGAAGGATGAGAATCTGTTGTTGTAGGATGAAGGAACCATGGTAAATTAATTCCTAAAATGTCAGTGGTGTTCCAGAACCACAAAACCCTGAAGCATCTTGTCCAGATCCAGTCTGATCATCTCTCATCATAAATCAGTTCCACTTAGAAATCCAATGAGGCACAGCACTGGTTCAGTGCATTAACAGAGCTATTTCATCTATCATGATGTGTGTGTGTGTGTGTGTGTGTGTGTGTGTGTGTGTGTGTGTCTCACACACACAATAATGGCATTAGAAATGCTAGAGAAGCCCTGAAATGAGGCGTGAGCTACACCATCATGTTGTGATGATAATCCAAATGTTCAGAGAAAAAGATCACATCCTCTGATCCTGCTCTGCACACACACACACAGACTGCCTACTGTACGCTTGTGGAAAAAATGTTTAGTTTTTAGTAGCAGATATGCTTGTTAATAGCCTATATTTATTACAAAATTGTAAATCGAAAGAAAAAAAAACATTTTATGACATGGCACTAAATAACACACAGCACTGACATAGGTTTGTAGTTTATATGGGCAAAAGATAACAAAAATCATATAATTGCGTAATTATTTTTATATTGTACATATGTGTTGATAGAATTATATGTAGGGGTATTCCAATATGCAGAGCTATATCTGAGGAAATTCATCAATAATTTTACCTACAATTATACAATGATTTTAGGAAACAAATACTTTCAAGACGTCATACAAAACTTTTCTATTAATAAAATGTAAAAAAAAGTATAATTTAATATATCACTTTTTCCACCTACTGTTTTGTTGTATTATCACTTTGTTGTTTAATGCAGATTTGATAGACGCATATAAGCATACATGTTTCAGAAGTACTGCTTCTGAAGCCAGTGCTCTGCGTCAGGATTAATCACTGGGGGTTAATTTGACACTGTTAATTTAATGCAGGAGGGACATGCTGGAGTAAAAAGCTGAGGCCCGAGCCCACCCCTCCCCAGGACCATTTATCTGTCAACCGCCACCACCAGCCTTGATTACAATTTACAAAAAAATTCATTAAGTTAAGGCAATTGTCAGATCTCCTTGTTTCTTTTAATGTCTTTCTGTCCAGGTTTCACATCTCCTATTATATACATCAATGCAGTGTCCATTTTCCATTTGTCCACACTGATGGTCTATATGTGTATGTGTATGTGTCAGTGATGTGGAGACACGGATAGTAGCTGATCTATAATGGTGCTCAGGACATGCACTATACACCAATAAATCTGCTACCAATAATAATTTATGATTTCCTCTGGGAAGAGAAATTAGTATATCAGTTCAATAAAACTGTGTTGACAAAACTTCAGCATATTAGTCACTAGGAACACAGTGGTAGGGACTGAACTTTTGGTCACACATTTTGAACATTACAGCTTAATGTCAGTTTATAAAAGTACAATCTGATACTATTAAACGATGTATTTAAAATGTAATGATCTGTGCAACTGTTTGCACATTGTTTTAATTTACAAACCTTATTATTAATTATAGCTGCAACAGTTAAGTGTGTAACAGTTGTGTATCATTCCACTGTAACAATGTTACTAATTTTTTAACCTATTTACCTTTGGCTGATTAAAAATTCTTCATAATTCTTCTTCGCAATTCTTTAAAATCTTACTAATAATCATAGAATAAATGTTAGAAAGCTTACTACTAATTTATAATAGGAAAATGTCTTCTAAATTATAAACAGCATACGTATTTCAAACTCTGCTTGTAGGTCTGTGTTATATTAGGTTTGTAATAAAATTGTGTTTGACATTGTGTTTGACACAAGGGTCTTTTTTTGACGGTGGGCAACAATCTGGGCTCGTTTTAAATACAATAAATTTGTAAACTAATTTGCATGAGAATCAAAGTAAACAATAATAAAATAAAAAAATAACATATGAGTCTGAGGCGTATATAATGTCGCCTTTTTTGTGGTAAATCCGAGTTTTTAAAGACAAGAATTTATTTAAGCGCATTCAGACGCATTTGCAAAATTGTTTCATTTAGACGGAAAATTTGAGGGTCACGGGGGGTCGCTGCATACCACTTGTGCGCAAAACTGGGTAGATGCTTTTCATTGAGACGGTTCAGCAAGGTAAGGTTAGAGATCAAGTCTGACCCGCGGCTTCACGAGTCTCACCCTCATCCTGAAACCTGTTCACGAACGAAACACTTCTGTCACCAGATTCAAGTTTCAGATTACTGAAAAAACTGAAAACATATTCAGTTTCAGTACTGAAAAACAGCACAGGCGCAATCTGAAGTCCGAATCACCGGTTAAACAACACAATTTTTGTTGTAAAACACGGAAGTTATTTGTTGTTTGTTGTTGTTGTCCAGCAATAGCATTAGAAGTACTAAATAAAAGTTACGAAGATTATAAAGCGCGAAAAACCTCTTTCAGTTTCTTAAAACAGCACATCAGCGCTTCCCCTTGTTGCAGATTATGATTATTATGTTTTAGTGTAATTTCCCTCACACTCTTTTTTTAAGCGAATAAGGTATATTACCTAAATTCTGTATATAAAAACGACAGATGTCTTTACAATTGTTTATGGTCCAGCTTTAATCCACACAATATTCTGAAGTCAGTAAAATCATACAACGTTAGCAACTTTTTCTCACAATATTAAATAAATTAGCAGCGTGCCCGTGACGTCTGAAGGTTACAGAAAGTG
This sequence comes from Chromobotia macracanthus, assembly GCA_036877525.1. Classification (NCBI taxonomy): domain Eukaryota; kingdom Metazoa; phylum Chordata; class Actinopteri; order Cypriniformes; family Botiidae; genus Chromobotia; species Chromobotia macracanthus. The sequence goes on along the minus strand of JAZGTH010000001.1, from coordinate 5,600,368 downwards.
AAAACAATGCAAGAAAACAGGAAATCAAAATATATTTACCATGAATAAAATTAACAGGTGGTCTTATAAATTCAAGGGGACTGTAAATATGACTAATAACTGAATTACACTGTGTGCCTGAGCAGAGACCAGAAGTGCTCCTTTTAGGATATTAATCTCTGCAAAAAAAAAATAAAATAAAAATAGAAACACATTAACAAGACAGTCACAAAACTAAACATAAAGCTGAACTTGACTCAATACTCCTGATTTTTTCTTTTAAAATACATTTGGGATTTCATGAACTAACATGTGTTCGTTATTTGGTCCAAAACAGTTGGAAATAAACCTGTAGTTTTTTCCTTTATGAGGTCTTAGTTTAGCCTTTCGTTTGCGCTCAGTTCGTAGCTTCTTTTCCCAGTTTGAACAGCGCTGTGGTTTAAACGGAAACTGCAAACTATCACCTGGATAGATTGTCCCTTATTCCTCAGAAACATCAGTTTTAAGAACAGTTTGCTCATATTTAGTGTTTCATTTTTATGTCCTCTCTTTCGACTTTCTTGTTCCTCAACTAAACCCTGTTTATCATGGTCTGGCCTGTTCTAACTGTTGGTGTTGGCTGCGTATTGCAAACCGACTAACATGCACCGGAATTGGCACCACAATTTTCGGGTTTCTGGAGGGCTCTCCGGTTTTGGAGTTCACGTTGCCTGCTTTGACCCGTTTCCACTTGGCTCTCCGGTTCTGAAACCAGATCTTGACCTGCACCTCGCTGAGCTTTAAGGCATGGGCGATCTGTGATCGTTCAGTAAGGGACAGATATTTCTTACAGTGAAACTCCTTCTCCAGTTCTAAGAGCTGCTCGCTTGTAAAAGCCGTCCTCCTCCTCCGGTTTTTCCCGGTGGACGTCGTGTTCCCGGACCCATTCCCACCGTGGACACCATCGTCCAGTCCTCCGCTGGTGTCTCCATCTTCTTTTTGACACATCGCGTTACCGGGCGCGTTGTCGTCTGAGCTGTAATCTAAATCACTGTCCATAGAGAAGCTCTCATCTTTCCTGTGACACTCATCCTCCTTCGTGTCGTCTTTGCTGTGACCTCGCACTGTGGATTGATGGGATAAAAAACAGAATTACATTAAGAACTGCCTCGAATTATTGGAATAAAGCATCTAAACAATCATTTAACGTGCTGGCTATTGTGCTTTGTGTCTTATTTCATTTGTCAATTCATTATTTTAATTAAAAGCTACGTGTTTTATTTGAGTGTAATTATTTTCTCTTATTGAGAGTACCCTACAGGCTGTATGTTTTATTTTAAATAGTTTGTCTTATTAAAGTTATTTCTATTGATTGTTACAACTTTTACGCGCAATTACGCGCGCAGATGGATCTCTCAGGAAAACCGTTTAAACAAGTGCTTAAACTTCTGAACCCGGTCTCAAATCATTGTTTTTTCCCCTTTTCACATCTGTTTAGTTGTGTGTGTATTTTATATGCAATGTTTAGCAACATGCCATCTTTAACAGGCTTTAGTTTTTTAATCAAAAGTTCTCATCTTTTCTATACGTTCGCTATAATAATGTTGGACTTCATTTATTTTACTCTGCATACATATAAATGATCCAGGCGACAGTGAATTTTGCTTACAATTTTATGGACATTTAAACACCGCTGGCCCTTTCCCATCCTTCAATTAAAATAAGCTAATTTAGTCATTGGTGGCAGCTTGGCCTCCGGCAGTATTCCCTGGAAAACTTGATATGGGCCTTTAATTTACGTGCGTGACACTGAAATTTTGAACTGAAAATTCACTGAAAACACAAGAATGACATATTTCCTGAAGCTTTTCCGTCCTGCTATCTGTCTTCACTTTTGCTTTGATCTTGATGCATGATAATGGGCATGCATTTACATGATAAATAAAATTAATTTTGTGTTAATGATTTCTTTAGAGCGAGCGATCAATACGCTTTCCTGAAAGGTAACACGTATAAAAATAATAATAAGGTATAATAATAAAAAAAGGATGAACGGCAAGAATTTAATTCAGTAATCATCAACTCAATCAACATTGAGTTTCAATGGCAATACCATAAAGTTGTGTTTTATATGACATTAGAATTTATTATCCTTAGTTTTAATTGTTTATTTAATTGCTGATGTTTCGTATTAAACTATTCTTCATGCTGGTTTTATCCTACCTGTAGAGGTGTGCACCGTCTGGGAATCGTGGAATGACGGAAGGGTCGTTGAGTCTTTCGCTGAAAACGTTTTCCCATCTTCTCCATCTAAACGAATATCCTGAGATTTATCGAACAGGGCGTGAATAGACTGAGATCCGAGCTTCCTTGCTGCGTCCTGGTGCTGTTGGGATGGCGAGGTGGAGAAGCCGCCGGGTAATGTTGCCATTAGAGTGGATGTGAGCGCCATGCCCTGCGCCAGGCTGGAGCAGAACCCGCTGGGTAAGCCCGGGATCGGGTGGTGCGGATGGGACGAAGGTAGAGCGCTCTGAGGCAGGGTTGGAGGAGGCGGCGGTGGAGGTGGAGGCAACACCACTGACCGGTATGGCATGAACATGGGATAGCCCGTGTACACGAAATGTCCCGGACTGGGCTGCGGTGGACCTCCAATGAGCGAATCAATGCTGAATGCAGTGGTGCTTCCCACCGGACGCTGCATCATCATGAACGGTGTATTGAAAGCAGCACTCATATGATCTTATATGGACAGTTAATAAAGTCCTGAATTCCGTGGGAGCAGCTCTGTCCCCTGTGCTTCTCAGATGATGATCTCACGGTTTCACAGTGTCATATGCAGTCACACTGTAAGTTTGGTATTTCTGTGAATGACTTTCTCTATGCGCAAAGCAATAAACCGTTGCATCTGTGTTTCGACTCAGTGCCAAACCGATCTCTGTTAATGTAAGTATAGATGCACCGAAACAAAAACGTGCAGCAATAAAATGCCGGAAAAGCGTTGCTGAAAATTGTCAAAGGTCTTCTGAAGAGAAAGGTCGAACATCTCAGATGAGCTTTATCGTCCTGCTTTGAGTTATTTCAACGTCCTTTTCCTTTTGGTCTGACCGAGTTTCGATCTGATGGAAGTCACAATAAACTGCGCCTCGCAACATCAGCTGTGATCATCTACTGAAGTGTGAGTTTGAATTACGCTCCTTCGGTTTAAGCGTCTCCGCCGTTCGCCCTGGCCACGCCCACCGCGTCCTCGCGCTTTCCATTGGTCCAATTTCATCCGTCTGTGTGGAGCGCCGGAGCGTCTTAAATGAAAACGTCACTCAGTCTCACATTCCAAAACAGTCAAAACAAGAATCATGTGAGATGTGATGCAGATGTGATTTCAGCACTGTGATTGTCATGGGATGTAATGGACGCTTTTCTGCATTCCAGTTAATGAAAGTCATACTACTGGCCACAGTGTTTGCATATTCTTTATATGTATACATCTGTCAATCGAAATAACATGTGGGCTGAATGTACATGTAAATGTAAAAATCACATGTTTTAAAAGCAAGCAGCTTTTTAGTGTTGCAAAAGACAAAAACAGTGCACACAGCTTTTAAGTTAAAGCAGCATCCATGAAACTAATTTGATTATAGAATCAAAGCACATATTAAGTCTGTAACTGCATCTAACATAGGATTAGCATCACTTGAAAGTAAAGGCATTAATAAGGCATATTTTGAATCAAGGCTTTAAATATTTATACAATTTTAAACATTTATAATTTACAGCAATAATAAATATAACAAGAATATAACCAGAAAAAACATACAAATACATCTAGTTACACTTCTGTATAGCTTTATGGTTTATAAAGCTTTCTTACATTCAGTGCAATGTCAGTGCCTTTAAGCAAAGCGAAAGTCACACTTCTGACACAGCTGACACTGACATTGGTCGGTTCATAAGACATGAGCCCTTTATAGCAGTTAGTCATCATAAGATGTCATTTCAGACACCTCGCCATGATCTCTGTGCCTTTAATAGCCCACACACACCTAACACACTGGCCTCTCACATGCATAAATATGCATTCAATCTGCTCTGCATAAATATATTGTCAAGTTCTCTGGTGAATGTGGTCAAAATAAAATTATGGCTTCTAAGACTTAAAGACTTTGATTATTGTTTTATCGTGGCATTTTATTTATGCTAAAACATATTATTTATATTTATATTTTAGATAAAGCACACATTAGTAAATGTGAATTATACTGAATTAATGTGAATTTAATTGTCAGTATTTTATTTTTGTTTTTATCCATTATTTAGGGGCCTACTTTACTGATCAATAAATGTGTCTTTATGTTTGTAAAGTCTTTAATCATGTGTACATGATTTGGTCTGCATAATTAAAAGGAATTTGTTCGTTTTGTCTGGTCACAGTAATCATTAGTCCTAATCTTTGGAGACCTTCCCTGCATGCACCCTAAAAACCTTGACCCCAATCCCCCACCTCCGCCTCTATTCCAAATCAAGGGCAATTCACTCACCCCCTCCCCAGGGTCACAGGGACACAGTCTCATTAAAGACAGGCTGATACACAACTGCAATGCAGACATTAAATAGCAGTATTTTTCAATTAACACTGACAAATTCAATCAAAATTCCATAGATTAGGATGAAATGAGGCATGGGTCATTTACAAGGGGATTTAATTGCACCACCATTAGACAAATAGTACAGCAGTCACCGTCCCATTATCAATCATGTGAAGGCATCAATAGTACAAGAAGAGGATGGGGGATGGGGGGCTTCTAATATGCTGCGATAGAACAGCACCGCAGAGCAGCTAATAAATGCCCTCTTTTGTACTTATAAATTATCCAGTTTAATTAACAACATGGATTATGATTGGAATATGATTTAATTAAACCTTTCCTGCATGGTGGAGTGCAGAATCATCCATTATGTAAAAGCAAGGGGGAGCATTACCACGGGCTAAATTAAGAAAGGCCCAGAAGCACTGATGGCTTCCAAAGACCTTCTGCACAGGACAATAACTACAACCATGCAGTAACATTCAGAGAAGTTCTGAGCATTAAACAAGAGACTAGCACTAGCACAAAACATGCTTTAAATTGTGTAGCATACAGATGGAAGCCTGGAGAAAATGCCCCGCATCTGAGAAAGGTTTACTCAGTGGGCAAACCAATTAAAGGTGTCTTATTGCAACTCGATGCAGTTTTACAGGGGAAATGGATTTTGAAATGTTGCCTGGAGCATTTGACCATTCAACATTATTTAGTTACTGTGTCTCAGGCTCAACCTTTTCATCAAGATCCAAATGTCAACTATAATTTATTCGGCACAGTTCGCCTCTCCCAATGAAAACATGAGTCGCTGTTTCCCTCTCTCTGAGCCAGTCATATTAGGAAAGGGCATAGGCTCCAACACTTTCATATATACATTTAATTTGTTCTCAAATTGTTTGGTCACAGACAAATGGCTATTAAAATCCTGACCTTCGATTTCAAATTATAAGATCTACTTGAAATCAATTGATTAACCTTTAAATGATCTCCTGATGATAGGAGATCAGACCTATTCAAGGGCTGCCCATGCATGACTGCTGAGGTGCACTGGTCTTCCCTGAGGCTCAGGGCTAAACACAAAGATTGATCTATCTCAGTCAACCAGGCCTTAGGGCTGCCTTTTTCATCCACACTATGCTAGTCGATAAAGCTGATCTACATTTGCTGAAATTTTGTCTAGACATTGCACTGATACTTGTTCGTTGTGGTCTGAATATTCTGGACCTTTGATTATCTTACATTGTTCAGAAGATAACACAACTTTCAGAGAAAAACTACATGCTGAATTTAACTTAGAAAGCTGAAATGCTTTCCTCCAGTCACCAGAACTATCGATCCAGGAAGATGAGACGATAACCACATGGTTATTTTTGCCTCCAGTACGTGGCCACAAACATTCCATTCGAGACAATGCACACAGAGGCAATGTCCAAAGCACTGTCAGGCAGGAGCAGGCTGAATAGTTTGTAAAACGCAGGTCAGTGTCACGACTACACTAGACATATGGTTTACGTCTGATCAGACTCCCACTTGATTAGGTCATTTGGCTTCAAGAGACAGATATATTTGTATCTAAGGGCACATTTTCATTGTCAGTTATGCTTGGTAAATAGACACAAAGCTCAGCAGTACTCATAATAACACGCAATTTAATCCAATCATTCCATTTTTAATATGCTCAGCAATAAAGGGATCACACCGCGACACAAGTGCGCGCCACGGTCCAATTCATCTTGCTTTATTAAAGCGAGGAAATGAGGTGAGGCATCAGTGCTTTGCACCCCAGGGCATGTTCAAGACACATGAACAACAAGGACAAACACAGTGATACCACAGGATTAGTACTCCATACACAACGGAGGGCTTTTCAAGTGCACAAAGCAGCAGAGAATTTAGGTTTACAAATCCTTTAAAGCAACATTCTGATATTGTCACCATCAGTCTGCCACAAGCACCTCATACATGCAGTGTTGTACAGTGTACATAGGAAATCAATACTACTCATACTCAAAAGTGCCACACACACATCCCAGATCATTTAGCCCTGTCAATGGATTAAAGTTAACTATTTTTTCCCATTCAGCACCAATTGACAGCTGATGTCAAGAACTGGAATCCATAACGCTTCATTTTTCACAAGTTTATGCTGTCTTTAAAGTAAGATTAGTGTTATTACTTTAGTGCTATTAGATTAGACAGTGTTGAGCAATGGTACTGATAGTCTATTTTATTTTTTTTCTTTCTCTGGTGCGTTTATTATGGTGTTGAGAATGCTTTTAAACGTTTTTTTTAAAAAATAAATGAAATGTCAAAAATACTTCAGCACAACTTCAGCTGTCGTAATCACGGTCACATTAATCCACAGCGCCGTCTGCAGGTTTCCTTTAAAAGTACAACCTTGTGTCCTACATTATGTTCTGCGTTTGTGTCATTTACTTATTCATTTAGCAGCTTTTATCCAAAGCATCTTACAGAGAGAGAGAGAGAGAGAGAGAGAGAGAGAGAGAGCATTTGACACCCTAAGAACCAACAAGCCTAGTCTACAAATCTACATTTATAAGTAGGAATAGTTCTGATGCTAGTGACAGGAAGAACAGTAGGACATTTTTTAAAACAGTGTTAAACATCGGAGCACTAGGGATTGTGCTGTCTAATGCTGAATATCATACACAGAAAATAGGTTTAGGCCATGTGGGGTCATGTTAGTGGAGTTCAAATAGATATATGCAAGTATATGCAGATATATGAGGAATTAGATTATAAGCATAAACAAGAAACTTGAAACTAAATGACCATTACAAGGGAAATCCAGATGTGTCCTAATTATTGTAATTTTGAAAGCATCAACAGTCCTCACTCTACAGAGACTTTGAGAAACAGACTCCGCATAAAACACCATGAGACTAAACGTCACATTCCCGTTTTTACCAAGTGGAATTCAAGACATCTTGGCTCAAGACATCCAGAAGATCAGCTGTCTGGGCAGTCAGTTGTTGGCTTACTGGCTTGTGAGTCAGGCTTGTAATTAAAAGGTTGCTGGTTCGATTCTGCTGCTGGCAGGTAGCAACTGAAGTGCCCTTGAACGAGGCACCTAACCCCTGATTGCATCCTGGGCGTAGCAGTTGCTGTTGTCTTGATTTCTGTCTTTTAGTGTCTGAATTTTGAGGTATTTGGGGGTCTGATAATTTCTTCATGGGGTGTTTTTGACAACTTTGACAACCATTTTGTGCAGCCTCATTACATCACACCAGTGTGTAAGAAATAAAACAACTGCAGAAAACGTTCTGTACGACTCCACCTTTATACATTAGGGAGAAATACATTAAGATTCAAAGTCTGTCAAAGAGAAAGCATGTCAACTGTGAAGTGAACCCTGAACAGACAGACGTTTCATAAAGTGTAAAGTGTTTTTAGGGTTGGTAGATCATTACGAGGAAGGGGCCACAGTTTGGTCAGACTTCTTAAGCTTTAATGAGTTCTTCTTGATAATTAGTCCTGTATGAGTCTGGTTCCTACAATTCTGACTTCTAATGTGCAGTTCTGCAGAAAACACCATGACGGACAAGAATTTTGCTACTTCTACTGTATATAATATATATACAGTACATATATATATACAGTACATATAATGCTTATTATATACAGTACAATATAATACGATTTTTATTGCAAGTCTCCCATAGAAAAGGATCCTTAAAGGGGTAGAAAAATGAACATTCTGTCATTAATTACTCATCCTCATGTTATTCAACACCTGTAAGACCTCCGTTCATCTTCGGAACACAAATTAAGATATTTCTGATGAAATCTGAGAGTTTTCTAACCCCCCATAGACAGCAGCGCAAATACCACAGAAAGGGGCCAAAGACATTTGAATGTGGCAAAGAAATTGTTAAAATAGTCCATGGTGCTGACGGAGGAGCACCAGAATCCAGAAAGCAAAAAATTGCAGATAATCCTCTGTTGACATCTGCAGACATATTTACGAAGATTGCTTTATGTAGAGCATGCGTCTTCCTCTGCTTGTAAACACAGTGCAGTAATTCTGGGTTCTACTTCAGATCATAGCATCCTATGTCAGAACCATGCACATGCTGCGTGACGCTCTAGTGAACACATGTTGGCGACTAACACGGAAAAGAAGAAAATGTTGAATAAAGTCGTTATTTTTGTTTCTTGCACACAAAAAGTATTCTTGTTGCTTCATAAAATTAAGGTTGAACCACTGTGGTCACACTGACTATTTTATTTTTCTAATCACCTTTCTGGGCCCTGAAAGTGGTATTTGTATTGCTGTATTTGGAGGGGGTCCTATATAAGATGGGGGGCTTCTTATATAAGATATTCTCAAAAATCATAATTTGTGTTCCAAAAGTGAACAAAGGTCTTACAGGTGTGGAATGACATAAGGATGAGTTATTCGTGACAGAATTTCCATTTTTCAGTGCACTATCCCTATTAATGCTTGTTAAAGACACTTAGCTCTTAGACAATAAGTACTGGGTACCAGGCTTTGTATGTTATTTTCCAGAGGGTCTTCACTCACAACTTAATAGATAATTCTACCCTTTTACCTTTCTTGTATCCAAAGGATACATCTAAATTCTATATTCTATATCTAATTCTCCTTTCCTGGGGGCATGTATAGCTCCTTCATGATTTCTTGCTTACACCATATGGGCAGGTTTTACATGTTTGTGTGTGTATACACACTTGTTTGGCAGCATATGAGAATATGTGTGTATATATTTGTGTAAGTACTTGAGTGTGAGTGTGCATAGGGTGTGTTATGGGCTTCTCTAATGTAGCCCTCATGACAAGGGGGTGTGGATTCTGAATGACTGTGGTTGGCAAGGTCACTGTGTCAGATTGGGTTCTATAATCTTTCCATGATCATAACAACAAATCCTCAAGGCTACAGAGTGCTGATGTTGATCATGAGGGAGCGCAGGGGTGGAATACATTCAAAAGCGCAACCTACAACTCAGATCAGAATTATACAACTACCTGACGTTCCCATGTTAACCGTAACCTTGAGGAGGGAGTGCTGTACTCCAAACAAAAAACTACTACATAAGAAATATGGTTTTGGTTGGTGGGACCTTCAATCGCACAACCTTCTGGACCCTCAGGATAAAGCTAGAGACATAGAAAAACAGTGTTTAACTTCAAATGATGAATGTATGAAAGTTAATGGAGAAATGCATAGGTCTCCTCAAGAATTCCAACCTTTAACTCCAGTGAAATGTTTTAGGTGCATGTAAAATATGATCATGTATTCCTGCATATTCTCAAAAGATAAAGCTACAATATTTAAATTCTCATGTTAAAACAAATTCTGATTTTTAAGCTAAAACATCATACAATGGCGCAGTTTTACACTGACATCCCAAAAATGTTTTTATTACAAAAAATGTTTTCCTCTCAATCAAAGAAAGCAAATATAACGTACACCTCCTAAATATACAGTCACATAGCAAAAACAGGGCACAGTTCTCTAGAAACAAAGAGTGACTCGAATTATCCACTGGCACATCTTACCCCACTCTCTTTTATCTACAACATGTCTGATGCTTTTCCAGCTGTAATGACGAAGGACAGTCTTGTTTGGATCTCTGGGCTGGTCTGGCTAAGAGAAAATCTCACAACTGAATAAAGAGTTATGAGGATAATCACTTGTGGTTCTGTGTTAGGGCTGCCCCTCCCCTGTCCTAAAAAAGCAGCAGCAGTGGTCTGTGATGTCCCAGATTCCCTTGCTGGAACTACAGACCTGGGCAGACTGACTGGCCATTAAGTGGCAGGGCAGCAGTATAATTGAGATGAAGCACACCTGGCCTTTAATGGCTCACTCACCTGGTTCAACATCCCCTCAATGTACATAGCACTGCCTACCCCGTCACTCTCACTGTGGGACTGAGCTGCCAGCAGCATACACAGCTCTGTCATACAGATGTTAGCTGACCTTTTAAAGTACCCTGGGTAACTCCTTGTAGGAGTAATGATTATCTCAAGTGCCTGAGTGCTGAGGCTTCTGTCATTCACACAGCTGTCCTGATTTCACAATTTTGATTAATTTATTTTACAAATATTGTGTAAAATGCCCCTAATTCTCAAAATCCATTTAAACATGTCACCTGCCAGGTGAAATTTCTGAAAAAGGAGACACCAAGAGGGCCAGTAAATTATGCATTTTTGTCAGGGTTATGGACTCTTTTGTTGTGTCTTGTTTCATTCATTCTGTCTTCTGTTCTGGTTTAGTTCCTGTTTGCCCTTATTTGGTTATGTTCCAGTTTCCGTTATGTTCATTTGTTCATTAGTCTCATTATTAGTTAACTCACACCTGTTCTGTTTCTCTTTGATTATATTTGCTCCCTATTTATGTTTGATCCTCTGTGTGTTCCTTTGGGTTGTCTGGAATTGCTTGTGTTACCTCTGTATTTTAATGTGGTTTAATTTTCTTGGAATAAATAGATCTCATATTTGAGTACCTTTGTCTCTGTTGTGCTTTTAGTGTCTACAATAAACTTTTATAGAAATGTGTGTTGGTGTTTGTGTGATAATTGTGTTTATTACTGTAAACAGTATGTAAAACAGATTGAAAGCAGACATACATTCATGCTGTGCAGCTCTGCAGCGATGTTTTTTTAAATACTAGAATATGTTCAAATTAATCACTCTTAATTTTCTGTGCTAAAAAGTCAGACTAATTAACAAATGATTAGCGAATGATAGAGAATTACATGATGTTGGGCTAATTAGCATAACAGTGATTGCTTTGTTTTATAATATCCAGCTGGCTAATTGTTCTTTCTATCTGTTCTCCATAATTATTCTAGAATGAAGGTGAGTGTGAGTGACTCCTCCCTACTAAGAGGTCTGAAGCTAGCAGTTAGCTGCTGTTTTTTGAAGCATTCATATGAGGAAACCAGTGCGAGCAAGTCTCCAGTCTCCTGACACATTACAGACATTTACTGTAAGTATGGCTATAAAATGTAGTTGAGCATTTATACCGTAATTGAATTAAATGTTGTTTACATAGCGTGTTATCTCACTATGGGACATGTTGTCACAATGGATCCTGACATTAAAGAGCAACAGCATTCCTGTAGTTCAACTGGTAGAACATTGCATTACCCGCGCAAAAGGTTGTGGGTTTGACTCCCACAATTCATGAAACAGCAAAAAGTAAAAGGTATCATTAAAAAAAACATCAGACCATTGTTTTTCATCCTTTTAATTAAAATCTTTATTATATAGTTCACCCCTGCTTGAACTGTATGCCAGTGTGGTTACTGTAAAATAGCCTTTGATTTCATACATTTGTGAACCTACTGTACCCATGGGATAACTAGCCCCAGTCTTCCCTATATATACCAGTGAGTGTTGTTACAGTTTGTTTCAATTATACAAACTTGGATAACATAGAAAAAGAAAAAGAAAAAACTTTGTAAAGAAAAATATGTAATAAAAAAAAAGACTAATCAAATTAAAAAAATTCTTCACCATCAATCTAAACCCTATTTCAGTTTAAATATTTTAATACAAAATAGTTAATAAACAAAAATACAGAAATGGTAACAATTCTCTAAATATAATAGACAATATGTATGTGTAATTCTCACAATGGTGCAAATGTAGGCTTATACACATTTTGTGCAGTCTTTTAGAGCCTGGCAGAAGTACATGTTTACAACCCTCCCACTGTTGCCAGCCTTTTGTTAATTTATTTTACATTTTACATCAAATTAAACAAGAGAACCTGCTGATTCAGATGGTAGCAGCTGTCAGTTTTTTTCGTCTGGTAAATCCTTTAACACAGAGACCACAGCTTCTACTTTCACCTCAGGAGGTTGGTCGTTAAATACTGTACTATCACTTCATGGTTTTATTGAAATGCAATCTTTATATATATATATATATATATATATATATATATATATATATATATATATAGATTCATAGTGTACTGTATATATATATATATATATATATATACATACAGTACACTATCTCATACATTTACCTGAACCTTACAACACAGGCAACCTGTGTATTCTGCAAGGTAGTCAATGCAATGTAGAATGTAGTCAAATGTGACAGTTAGGCTATTTTCATGGGCCAGTTTCCCAAATATCGCCTGTCATGTCTTTTGAAAAGCTCACTTTGGCAATCTCCATTAAGTCAGGAATAACTTCTAAACATTTCTCTCACCCTTCAGTCCCCAGGCCAAACCTGGGGTTGCTAAAATTGTAAAGGCATGAAGGATGCAGGCAGGGAGCATGCATACGCGTCACTATAAACAGTAACTCAGAGGTCACTCTTTGCTGCAGGAAAGGCAGAGCTGAATAAGAAACCCCTGGACCCACAGGACAGGGAAATAAATAGTAATTGCAAAACTATGGTTAAGAGGCTCCTTGAAACAAGCGAGTTGCTGTACTTTATTTTACAGCAATGGCCATGGGGCGAGAAAGGTCTGCATTCATGTCTCAGTGAGACAAAATGACGCATCTGACTAATCCAATCTGAATAATGTTTAATTATCAGTGCTCCTGAAGGGAGGAAAGTGTAGGGCAAATGACCTATGAGAATAATGCACAGTTAAACTAGGCATTTAATTAAATGCAGTATGAAGATGCTGCAACAGAGGAACAATCTCAGATTGTCTTTTGTATTCTCAGTAATTATGTGTGCAAATATAAGACATGTGCACATCCACATTTCTCTCATTTAAATGAGCAAGTCAAGAAAAAAAACAACACACTCCTTTTAACATATCACCCAGCTTTAGGGCTGTTCTCCAGGTTAGAAGACACTCCTGAATAATTCAATTAGATGTGAGCTCAAGCTACAAAGAGCACATTGAGGTGAGTGTGTTTGTCATGCCCCATAAACCCAGTGAGGAGGAGGGGACATGGGAAGATCAGAGCACAGAGACAAGTGGAATACAGAAGAAAAAGAAAATCCAAAAAAAATCACAGAGGAGAGAGAGGAAGGTACCAGGAACAACCTGGAATAGGCAGAGAGGGAGATGATGGTGTCACAGATGAGGGGCAGGAAAGATATTACAGAACGTTAAGGAATTTAGAATAGACATCTGTTCCCATGGGAAGTGCAATCTGAAAGGAAGTGGGTCAGCTGCTTAAACATTTAACACTTTCAGACTGCAGTCCTTCTGGCAGACAGTACGACTGAAGATTATATGGCCAATATGCTCTCCGATACTGACAAGTTTCCAAATGACACCATGTGGAAGATTCTACAATTTTTTTTGTGTTAAGAAAATCTTTGTTTTTAACAATTGAGAAGAGCGGACCCCAAAATATTGGGTCAATTAGGGCAGACATAAAAATGTATGAAGTTCATTACATTAGATGCATAACACCAAACCGAGTGTCAGTTCCCTTCAAAATCATACAGGTGCCCTGACAGAGTAACCACAAGGGTAATCAATATAAATATTGCTCTTTGACAGTCAGAATGTGTCAAAATACTTTATTTTAATAAAGAAGTATTTATTGTTTTAATAACTAACAAATATTTTTAAGTAAATATGTTTTGTCTTAAAATGCCACCTGGCAAGTGCTACTTTATTTAAAGTTTTGTTATCTAATGAAATTGGTATAACAGGTGTTACTTTTAAAGGTAGTTTGGAAAACCTTCAAGCAGCGAAGAAGATGATTTTAGATGAGTTCTGATTGATAAGTGACCTTAAAAAAGCTTTAATATGAGGTCTGTTAGTCTGATTCCATTCCATTCCATTTACATTTATGCATTTGGCAGATGCTTTTATCCAAAATGACTTACAGTACATTCAAGTATGTGTGCTCCCTGGCAATTTAAGTATGATGTTAATACATCATAGCAATAAAGCAGTAAGAAACAGTCACTCAGACTGGTTGGGAAATTATCAGAACTATTTATTATTCTCTACTTAAAAAACAATACACACAGAACACTAATTAGGCCCCATTCACTCCCATTAAACAAACCTACAGAGGCTGCATAATTTTTTATAAAAGTCTTGGTGTTCAGCTGAAGAAATAAGTCATGCTGGGATGGTATGAAGGTGAGTAAATGTTCAGAAAATTTCCATTTGTATATACTGCCTTTGGACTGTACATTGGAAGAAGTTCTAGTACCCTCTGCTGACCATAAGACAAATTGCAGATATGTTTTTCAGGATACAATTGCATAGCTACTGTTCGTTAACCACAATGTAACTCAATTGCATGAGATCCATCTACAGAGGTATGTCACTTCTTTTTCTTTTTACCATTGCCCTCTTTTCCTTTCTTCTTTAATTTTCCTCCTTTCTTCCCCTTTTTTAGATCCACGCCATCTTTACTGGCCCTGGCCCGTTTTTTCCCCAGAGGTGTCCGGCTGTACCATGCCTATTATTATAGAAAATACAATCAGTACACACAGCTTTAAAATGACTGGGCACCACAACGTATCTTCCAACAAAAACCTGACCTTAAAAGTTGTTTCTTCTTCTTTGTAAACAGGGTCTTGCCTTGCAAGAGAGGGAATGAACTCCACAGCAGTGAGAGGTCTCTTGGTCTGCTGGTTGAGGCGGTGAGAGCTCAGAACAGTTTGGATTGCCAGAAGTATGTTACCCTGCGTGTAACCATCCGTAACCTTAGCTAGAGAGCTCAGATCCAGGTTAGGACCGAACTGAGCACCTCTTGCTTGGAGGAGTTCCTTCCACAGAGCTAAACATAAAAGACAGATCTTTTTACCCAATAATCTATATTATTAGTGAAAGTGAAAATATACATATTACAATATACATATAAAATATACATAACTAGATAAGTACATTTTCTGAAGAAAAATGAAGAAAATGTGAGTGGTGCTTGCCGTGGGAATATTTAAACGATGTTAACATGTTTTAACATGATGCTAGCATGACTAAGCATGACTTATCATGATGTTAGCATGACTTAGCATGATGCTAGCATGACCCACTGACAGTCCATGTCAAAAAGCCCACCCACATGTCTCTACAGCGTTCTAATGCCAAGATATGGCTATTCATATGATATTCACTTTATTATATGGTTGCTAGGTTACAGTAAATGGTTGCTAGAGGGTGTAGCTAGACAATTAACGGGGTAAAACTAATAGGCGGATGTGTGTGTGAATCAAGAGACAACTCCCATGTCTCTATGATGTTCTGGTACTGAGATATAGCTAATCAATGTTGGTTGCTAGGGTGCTCTAAATGGTTGCTGGGGCATGGATGGACAGTTTCTATGGTAACAATCTGTATGTTAATCAGACTACTTGCCAGTCTGAGTCAAAAGAGGCCACCCACTTTTCTCCATGATGTTCTGATGCCTCTCACAAAATTTTAAACATACTTAGTTTTAGATGGTCTATAAATGTCCATTTTTGTAATGGTAGGTCATTCATTGGTAGATTATTAGCTGCTGAAATTTGATAACTTGCTGTTGGCCATGCAAGAAAGGAAATATGTATCTGAGTGAAATTATAGAATATGTTTTGACATCCACCAAAGATGTATACCAACATTCAACATCAAGTATACATTTATGGCATTATTATAGATTTTCTGTCATAGTGCCCCATGGGAAAAGTAGGACAAAATTTGACATGCATCCATAGAATGACCTTAAGTCACCAAATTTAGTTAAGCTTGGAATTTGCATTAAGAAGATATTGGCCAATTAGTGATAATGGGCCATGCCCACAGATTTGATTTGTTATTTACTAAATGCTTTGACTGATTGAAATTCTTATAATAAATTTTGCCATGACGGTCTATAAATAATGAATGCCAAGTTCCGAGCAAACTGGACAAATGCCTAGGAGCAATTCGAAAAAGTAAGATTTAAAAAAAATTCAAAATGGTGAAAAAATTAAATGGGAGACATCTGTTTTGTAGGACAAGTATTCAGGATTCAGGGAAAAGTTTTTTTATTCTAACCCACAATTGTAGAGATATTGACCAAAATTTAAATTAGCTTATTACAGCGTCACATAGTCTTACGGTCTTTGATGCCCAGACAGTTTAGGGCAGAAAAGGAATAATAATAAATATATTTGCAAAAACAATTATGGGATCAAGGGCACAAAAAGTAATATTTGTGGACATCACTGATGATGAGTTTAGAAAAAAAGGCTTGAAAACCATTCAAGCCTCCTTTTAGGCATTTTGCCATGTAATATATCTTGATATGTTACTTGAGAACCATTTGGTCCATCAAAAAGATTTTAATAACTTTTTGCCAGGAGTTTCCCTAGATGAGGCTCATAAAATTTTGTTCAAATTGGACATACAATCTAGGTGGAGTTTCAAAAGAACTCAAAATGCCAGACAGGAAGTAAAGCCAACTGTGACAAATCGACTGTGATAAATTTGGTATCGTAACACTCAATATAAGCCAGGGAATCTAAAAAGCAAATTATTCAAAAGTTATAAGCAGTTTAGTAAATTGTGTTATAACTTTTGGCCACCAGGGAGTGCTGGCTCCAATCTTTGTAATTACCCTTAGACAATGAGGACAATAAACCATACCAAGTTTGATGAACCATGTGTAAGAAAATAGTTTCACAGCATAGAGTTTTTGGACATTTTGTAGTTTTTCCTAATTTACATGCTTTTCGTTGTTTGTTGTATGAAAACATCTCACTCTCAGTCATAATATTATGATCTTCCATCAACATATTTTAAACACCTGAAGTCTTGTGCCAGTCGAACAGTCGAATTACAGCCATGCTGATATAACGTTTGCTGGTGTGTTGTTGTTTTAAAATGTGAAACCAGTTTTCTACAGCTATCTTTGTGAGGACATTAATTGATACACCAGAAACTCTATCCCCTTATCCTAACCTTAACCATCACAACAAACTGCCTAACCCTAAACCTAACCTAATTCAAACCTTAAACCAAACCAATTCTTAGCCCTCAAACAACCCTTTAAACGGGTGTCAGAAAGTGAGGATTGGGCAAAAAGTGCTCACTTTACTCTCTTTATTCTCACTCTGATGGTATAATTGGTCACAAAGATACACACACACACACACACACACACACACACACACACACACACACACACACACACACACACACACACACACACACACACACACACACACATGCTTACTAAGTCTTGAGGCATAATCTGGTCTAGGGATCAAAATGATCTTCTTGTAGACTTTACAGAAAGGTTTGATGTCCGCATCAAAAGGCCTGCGAGTTGTCCCCACAATCAACACACGGTCTTCTGGCTTAATAGACTTTAGGACCTTAGGCAGATCTTTCTTCAATCTTTTGGGTTCCATCTGGAAATATAAAGAAATGAAGAAAATGAACTGAAAAAAGGTTAATCCTAGCACAGTACATATTTATCTTTAACCACAAGAGGGCAACAAGAGGCCACCTCCTTACATGGACAATGACCGGTTTGCATTTATTGGGTGACTATCAATGAATGACCAAACAAATTAGGGTTGTTGCAGAAGGAATGGCTCCAAAGTTTATTTGAGAGTAAATACAAGATATGAGCTGTGAGTTTATATGAGCTGTGAGTTTATTCAGTGAGCGTGTTAATGTAAGCTGACATGTTCTCACATAACCCTGCTGGTAGACAAACCTCTTTCTCCAGCTTTGGAACCTTCTTGTAAAATGTTTTCTCAGCGTCTCCTATCCAGATGACTGAGGGCTGCAGCTGCCGAGCCACCTGTCAAAACACAACAACGTTCCTTCAACACAGGACAAACAGTATAGCAACACAAACAGTCATCAGCTCATTCACAAACATACAGATATCGGCCAGAGCAGAAACAACAGTGAAGTTGAAATTACCACAGGCTGCTGTTATAGGATTCTTGTTTAATGAATTTATGAACACTACATATTCTGCACAGAATTTCTAACAGTTCCATAATAAAAATTAACAGACATGCATGTACATAAAGTTGTCTTCCAATGTGTGTGCATGTACATCTTTCTTTTATGGAAAGCAAAGCATTGTTGCTCTGATTAAAAATCAGAGTAACTGATTAATGAAAAATGAAAATGAAAATTAAAAAGTGATTCATCTTAAATGGTTGAGCAGGAAGTCCTGTTGGCACCTGGTTGTAATCCCAGGATGCATTAGGAGAAGAGTTGAAAGACCACCATAAAACACCATCCATCCAATCCCAGAATCCCCTTGCCTTATCTCGCTTTGTTTATCTGCTGTGCCAGATGCACATTTATCTGATGTGCCCTTTTCCTACAGGGACTCAGAAAAGGACAACATAAATATGGCCACAATAGCACCATTGGTGGCAACCTGCATATTTTACAGGCCTTCATTGATATGATCTTTCCATGCTCTGGAATTTATGACAGGAATTTAGAGCATTTGTAGGGTGACACATCAAAACAACTTTATGGATTCCACTTGAACATTTCACCCTATAACTGGGGGGTCCCTTGATCATTCACTTTATATGTTCTTTATACAGGTACATATAGGTTTATATGCTCTGTATAGGTGTGCATTGCATATAGTGCAAACACGTTTTTTGCAACCCAGCCTAAAAGGAAAAGGTGATGCAGGGATATGATTGTTTTACCTCTCATGTTAAACACGCAAGTTTGTTTATACACAATGCTAAACACTTCTTGAAATGCTTCTAAGTAAACAGCATCCTTTTAGAGGTGGATATGTCATGTTTGGAACATCTGTTGCCACAGTGGCGCAAGGTGGACAGTGTATACATTGTGTTATTGTTTATGGTTGCAAGACATGCCAGGATATTTCTTAAGACAGGAAAATTAAATGCACAAAGCCCGAAACCTCACTTCATTTTAAAAACACAATGATCCTAATGGTGTGGCCTACACACACTTTGTAATGTCTAAAAATGTTGAAATCTCCCTGAAATCTCTTACAGTTGAAGTATCTTACAGTTATGTTGAGGGCATTTTCTAGCTATGTTTATCCTTCAAGTTTCCATGACATATGGGGCTAAAAGAAAATCATGGAATTTCAACAGTTCACTTTTATGGAATCTTGGCTCTCTCTGAGGGTATTTTTAGAGAAACCTCAGATGGATTTACTTCACCTTAAAAACCATGTGCAGGAGGTACTGCAATCCACTCTTGCCTGGATATTTGCCAGCCAGGTTTGTAGGGGATAGGTTGAAAAGGTTTGCCCCGGTTTCGGTACACAGCGCATGGACTAACATCTTCTTCCCCACACCAGAGGGGCCGGCTAGCAGCAGAGCCCGGATCAGGGGCCCTCTTTCATGGACACACTGAGAGCCTATGGAGACCAGGAGAGGATAACGTGAGTGTTGAACATTATGAAGTATTAATAATGAAGTATTATGGAACACGTATTATAGAAATATTGTTTTGTATCTTCTCCGTCCTACCCCTTTCTCTGCTGTCCTTCTCTATGTTTTTCCATCATCTGTTCTAAATTATATTCCATCTACACAAATACAGTATATCAGATAACCATCTACACATCTACACTGATTGACTATATCTGTAGGCATACATGGAAAAATTGCAGTGTAATGTTGTCACAAAGAAGAAAAATCCCCTCCGACAGATGTTTACAAACTCTAAGCCAGCGTAGGAACTGCCCGGCAAACTCTACACTCATTTGATTAGGAAGTTAGATGTTAAAGGCTGATTGCTCTTGCTGCTGGTGCTTAGTAATAAAGGAACAATGGTTTAATAGTTCTCTGGGGCTGATACACAGGTGGTGTGACATCCTTTTGATGGATGCCTTGGTAGGGGACTCCAACAATCACACAGACACACAAACAGAAGCATACACAAACTTACATCTGTGACTGCACACACAAACATCCGGTCACACACTTACACAAACAAGTGTATCCAGGCGGGAGGCTTGCTTGTGACAGGTGCTGCCCAGCATCACGTCTCCGTTCTCATGGAGAGTGTTAAGACACAACACCTCTTCAATGATCTCACTGGCTGCTTTGCCATAAGCAACAGTTTCCATTTACTGCACAACATATTCCTATAGTGATCAATGCTGAAGCTTCTTACATCACCGATTGCCAAAGTAAAAAGAAAAATATGCAGTCCGCCCTTGATGAGAAAGACATTGAGAACATATTTTTTCCTGTAAATCAACTGGTAAGGAATGATGTTAGTAATAACAAAGTCATGGGTTTGATTTCCATGGAATAGGCCTACACAAACAGACCAAATGTATTGAAAGTAACATATTTGTCAGTTATGGTAACCCATACCCGAATTGTGACCTCTGCATTTAACCCATCACTGGTGAGGTGTGAACACACACACCCGGAGCAGTGGACAGCACTGCTGCACCTGGGGAGCAATGGGCAGCACTGCTGCTGCCGAGTGATCAATCAAGGATTAGATGCCTAGCACCTGACATTAATTGCAGGCTGCAACCTTCTGGCACTGGAATCGACAGCAACTTTCTAAATACAAGCCAGACTCACTAAGCAGTAGGCCACAACTGCCCCCTGGATGTTAAACAGTAAACAGTAGATTGCTGTGAATAAAATTATCCTTGGCATTGCTAGTGCCATGCCCCTATGAGAAACTATGGGAATAACCCTTTAAGAACTATAAGCAGCAGGGGGCGATATTAACAGAAAAATCACAACAATGTGCTGACCTCAGAAGGGCATACCCTACAGTGATATAATTTCTGTCTGGGGGACACGCTGCACATTTTGTGTCTCCTTTCCCTGAAACACTGAGTGTACTAATGAGGTAATTTTTTTGAATCAGGTGTTAAATAATGTGTATTTTCAATTTTATGGATGTTAAAGTTTTCTATATCATAATTGTCCAGATAACTGCTAAATGGGCCCACAAGTGCAGTTTCCACAAGATATCTGTTACTTCACTCAGTGCTGGTCAAAATAGTCACAGTCATTTGTAAATGCTGGATTTGTAAAAGCATTTTAAAAACATTTTATAGAATTTGCGGGGGTGAATTTCAAATAGCAGGATTGTAACGTTGGAAATAACAAATGTAAAAAAACATTCTATCTATACAAATGTTTCAAACAAACACGTTCAGCATTATAGGTGCTATGCACTTAGTACAGACTTTAGCATAATCAGCAAAGTGCCTTCTTTTAGTGTGTAGTGTAAGTATGCGAATGTGTGTTTATGTCTGAATGAATGAGTCTGCATCTGTGTGCACTTCCTCAGTGCCACGGTTTAAATATGATTCAGAATTAAATTACACTTCCTAATCTCTCCCAACAGCTCTGTTAAAGGGTCATTGTGTTATGAAGGAAGTGCATTTGACCTCCAAATTTCTGTGGTGTTTATCAAGCATATTTTCACAGATAAGCACAATAAAGAACACTGTGAGAAACTGTTGTTTTTAAGTGCCATATTATCCTCTGTTTTACAACCACCTTCAAAGTGACTGTACCAAACAGTGCTATGCAAAACATTTAATATATTTCTGACTGTCTTAGTTAACTGCTGTCAGCTTTGATATGCTAACCTTAGGTTTACTGTAGCCCGCACAGTATAATGATGGGAGTGCCTATGTTTCTATGGCTGGATAGCTAAGAACACACAAATTTACTGTGCTTGGTTTAGAAAATCAAATTAAGTAGGAAAATCCTGTCAGACACGATCTTTGTCGTGAGAACGCTGAGAAATCTAATACTAATACCTTAGGCCTGCATTAGTCACTCATATAAGGAGAACAAGCATCTAAAACTCAAAGGAAACTAGGATTTATGTCTTGTAAATTAAGCACAAACAGAGTAGATTGTGAGAAAGTATTTCTTTCTTTTTCTCTCTGTTCTCTTTCTTTCCTTGCTGAATTTTTAACTGTTGGCACTAGTTTGGTGCTAGTCTAAATTAATGGTTCTCAACTGGATTGGCAGAACTCAGACTTTACACTAGACATCAAGCAGCAACCTAACACCATAACCAAGTTGCTGTTGTACAAAACCCTGCTGAAATAAATTGCTTACACAAACTTAAGATGACTTTCTGGTCTTAGCTAGTTTATGTTGGTCTCAGCTAGTTTAGCAGTTTAACAGAGCAACTAGTTTAGGCTATGTTCTTTAGCAGGAAAGTAAACAAAAATGTTCCTAAAACCAAACACTGAACTGTATTCAAATTACCACAAACTGCAATAGCCCAACAATATGCAAAATAGGCTAGAAAGGAAAATTGACTTTATTTTCAATTGACTATTGAAAATAAATAAATAGTAAATTTACCACTTTGAATAAGGGGCTAAACATTGTTGGAGTTTTAATCGTATCAAAAACTTTTCTGCCAAAACACCACAAAGTTTGAATGGACAAACATCCTTTAACATCAAAAACAAAACATTTTCTCCTGTTAAAACCCAATATTATTATTTTTCTATCCAAATTATATGATATATGCTTAGTTGACCGTATTACAATTAACTCGTTTTTTTAGAGTGACCACCAGTTTAGAGCCACTGCACTAGATGGACCAACATAGCCATGTTATTCACCAATAGCATGATTCTTCTAGTGATACTGGTTGACTAAGAATGGCCTTCTGGTTATGCTAGTTAAAAAGCCTCTTTCCGCCCCCTGTGTACACTGTGATGACAGACCTGGATCTTCAGGGATGTATCCATTCTGCACATGTTTGTTTTCCTGCTGCTGATTGATGTGTCTTTGTTTTAGCACCAAACTCTGTTTATGTGGCAACGCTTATCAGCCTAGGGCTTCAAATCACTGAGGGCGAGTCTAATTCTCCCTGCAATGTGTTGTTAAGGTTACAGCCCACCAGGGTAGTGTGTGCATGATCTGGCCTGATCCCTGTGATGATCCCAATAAGCCTGGGCCAGGTTATTAAACGAGAAAGCAAATGTTGGTGTTGGTTCTGTGATATGGGACACCAGGCATTGCTGTGTTACAAAAGACCCAGAGCTGCTTAGTAAGGTCAAGTACAGTTCAGAGGGGCAGACAGGTTGTGCTCCATTCTATATACACTGACACACACACAAACATGGGTCTTATCATGCAGCTCCTGAAAAATTGATGTGAGCTACTCTAAAGTTCCCTTGAGATTTCTGAGAGCGATAGTGGCTTCTTACCCCCCCAAAATCTCGAATCGATCATTACAGCAATTTCACACAAAGATTGTTTGGTGCTATAAATATTAAATGCTCAACTCCCATTCCTGTGGACTGGGAGAACATACATTATCATTAGTGATGTTACCAGTGTGCTAGTCTCAGCTTCAGATAGCATGCCCACGGACCACCCGATGCTTTTTGCACATAAAATGGTAAAAGACGCTATTAATTTAGTAAGTGCTAATCTGATTGGCTAACTTCTGCATATAAGGGCACTCAGGTTTTTTAATGTACTGTTCTTACGGTCTGTATGTCTTTTCTGCTTTTCTATTTTTTTAGATAGAGCCTATTCTTATAGTACATTTCTGATAACACCCCTAAATTGCATGACACTCAGATAACTTTCCCTTTGGAGGGTTCTTGGCCTGTTTCCACCAAAACAGATATTTAACCACAATCAAATGTCTGGTTATGTGAGGCTACCAGTGGATATTTCCAGGTGTTTTTTGGGATACTAAGAATCAGAGTGGACTGCAATACTTGAGAGTCAGAGCTGCTTAGACTCACCTAGAGGCAGGATGCCATATAGTGCGATGAGCTGCCTGATGTCAGACAGCGATGGCATGGGTTCAATATTTGCTTGCCGCAGGGTAGTCCCAAGGTAACTGTACTCACCTGGAGAGACAATGAAAAATACTGCTTTACATATGCTATCACACTGAGTTTTAGAAAATTGACATGACACACGTCATAATTGGCCGACTGCCAGCACAGCATTACGGCATTCATTATGACTTGTTTCCAAGGCAAGTAAAAAACACTGTCAATGAATGATAAGGCTGTTCCGACAAATAGCAGCCAATGTGGTTTCTATATTTTAAATGGCACGCCATGTTCTTGAAGGACCAGAGTAAACAGAGACAAAAAACCTGACATTAATTGCAGCCTCCAAGATTAAAAAGCTAAACAAGAACATCTGGAGTCACTAAAAATATTAAAGATAAAAGATAAATTGTTGTTTCTCTAAATGCAATGCATTTGTAGACAAACAACATTCATTTCAACCAGCTTACCAAACTAAAAAAATAGTGTCTGACCTGAGAAGGCTGTGTTCTTGTAACCAATCATTTTTATATCATCGAGAAACATGAAGTGAGGCCTAGTACTTGATTTTTGTTTCGTTGTATGTTGTGCCATTTAAAAGCAGCCTGATGCAGTTTAACCACTGGTGAGTCACACACGTTTAGAAAGGGTGTGATTCAGCATGTTACACGTGTCTGTAATCAAGTAACATTTGCAGTGAAATCCAGTCTAAACCCTTATGGAAATCAACAGTCATAAAACAAGTTATGAAACTACAGGGCTGGATTCACTAATATAACTCTCTGATATTTAATGTGCTTGTCAGACACAAAAAATGGCAACAAACAAAAACTACTGCAACCATTTTTTGTAAGTTCTCTGAATAAGAGTGTCAGCTAAATGCCGATGTAAATGTTCACATCAAGGCTACAGTACAGCTCTGAGATTGTGGACATTAACCACACTTGACCTGTCCAAATTCATTCTTCATCAAAGAATTATCAGCTGGAATACAGAGATGTTCACAAAATAAATGAGAGGTTGTTTGGGGCCTGTAAGTGTGACCACAGCCATTGAACTGGGACAAAAGGCCCTGCTTTCATGTGACATTACACTCTGCCAGGCAACAAAGAGGAAAGAATGGACTCTTAGTGGGCCCTCAACTTCTCGTGCCAAGATCCTTTCAGTAAGTTGCTTAATAAAAAATACAGCTAAAATAAATATTGAAACAAATGAAGCCTCCGTACAAATGAAACATCTGATCATACCTGAAGGTGTATTCATTTGTGAGCAGAAACACAGCAATAACAATACATATGAGAGGCCAGTCTATTTCAAAGCACTGACTGGAGTTTATTATATACCTATGTAATCGGACAACTTGATGCTCATCGGCTTGATTATAATTCCTTCCTGAACCAGCTCCTCATACAGAGATTCTATTGCCCTAGTGGAAAGACAAAAAGAGAGGAACAGGAAGATAAAGAAAGAGATAGAGGTCAAACAAAAAGAGCATTATGAACCAGTGAGCAAACTGATCAGTCACGCTGTGTATGTGACGCAATCTTCTGTTGCATCGCCGTTGTTTAAAGGCATGAATTCTTACTGTATGCTCTACATGGAAATCTGCCAGTCACTCCCCTGAGCTCCAAACCCTGACACTCACAATGTTAGAGCACTTTCCAGAACCCATAACTCCCCAATTACAGAATCCTCATCACCTTTACCACACAAGACACGCGTGTCTTTAAGCAACATGTAATCTATGTCTCCTAGTTCTACACATACACACAATGGAAAGGGTTACGACACATGATTCTTTAGCCATGAATCTCTGGACAATATTCTTGGTTATTCAAACCTGTCGGCTGTCAGATCTTTCTCTTTTTTCTTCTTTTTTCCAGTCTTCCTTCCTTTCTTCTTCTTCTGAAAACATGCAGAGAACAATAACTGTACAGAAAATCTGTTTTTGGTTTTGTTGGGACAAGAATATATGGAAATAGTTAAGAACCAAAAATGACAAGGGCAGATAAGTATTTTGTCAAAGCACAATATTAAGTTCTGTTTTTATTATAAAAGATTACAATAAGCTTTAACTACAATCTCTGGATTAAGCCTGTTTAGTAAGATTGGAATTTAGTTTTCTTAAACCCAAATCGACATCCCTGTTCCAGTAATATTAAAGAAACTGTTAACCATAAATCAAAACACTGTCATCATTTACTCACCTTTTTTTACCAAACCCATGTAACTTTATTTCTTCTTTGGAATACAAACAGGTACATTGTGACTGATTTTAGTGAGATGTCAGCAAAAAAACTACATACAGTGTGCTGATCATTTACTTACCAAGTACCATGATTGGTTTTGGTAAAGAAAGAGAAAACTATATTTAAGAAATTTACTTTAAAATGGCGACTGCCACGAGGGTAAGCAAATGACTACAGAATTCATTTTTTGGGGGGTGAACTATTTCTAAACCTAATACTAAACCTTCTGAGCTAAAATTAAAAGTATGCAAACAACTTTTAATGATATGTGTGAAGTATAGCTTTTTGGATCATGAGAGCGAACTGTGAAAATTGATCATGAAAAACATCTGGCCACTTAACAAACAAAACAGTTTTTTTATGTGCCAATGACTGTCACAAACTTGTGGCCTCCGTGTTTTTTCCTAATTATTCTAAATGTGTGGGCTGGACTCTCTGTACGACCCTTTATATGCAGCCTGCTGAAGACACTTTGTAACTTGCATATGATGCAGGGCTTTTCCAAACCACAGATCGACCAGAACAACAGGTCTTGCAGCCAGGTATTTTCTTAACAATCCTTCAAGCATTAGTTCATTGGAAGATTCATTACCTAACCTTCTAAATATTTGTCATCCACATGCTTTCTTTTCTCCGAATCCACATGACTGAAGTGCAGAGAAGCCTGTGTTTCCCCATAATATTTTTCTGGAACATTTCTTGGCTGCTCTGTGTTTGTTTAAAAATGTCATAAAATAGGAAAACACCCAGCGAATGGAAAGGACACTAACTATTTCCTAGGGAAACACTGATTCCTGCAATTACATAACAGAATGAAGAACAGACTGTTGCTTACTCCTGCTAGCATTAGCTCAGCTTGGGTGTGTTATGTGTTCTCCTTAAAAACAAACCCTCCCTGTTTCATTAGGTTCATTGTGCTGTACACAAAACGTGATGAATCAGTTTCAATTCCAGCAAGTTCAATGCGCAACTTGTGAGATGAATTTAACTGGAATTTAGACCCATGCTAGCAGAGCTCAATGGGATTTTTGTGTGCCTGCATTTGCCGAATGATTAATGATAAAACATCTTTGTGCATAAATTACACACGTCAGACACACAGCATCTGTGACCAATTTAGCTGTCAGAATCTTTCAGCGTAAAACAACTCAAACAGGGTGCAAAATATGTTGAGAAATTCTAGTGCTTGTGTAGGCATGCAACAAGGCTTTTTCTATATGTTGTGTTTTGGAGGAGACACAATATACCTCCATCCACCAAACAAAACCAATCTTTGGTTTTAACACAGTTTCTCACAGTAATCTCAGTTTTTTGACACATTATCTTTACACAAAAATCCTTTACCCAGCCTTGTATGTCTTGGTGTTCTCGATTATGTATTGCCCAGTGTGTGTATACATGGGTTTGTGGCAGAGAAGGTGGGGAGAAGGGGCCTATCAAAACACAAGCTGATGAGGGCAAGACATCTTTACTAATTCCCTATTCAGCCCACATTCCTTGTCATGAGGGCAGATCACTTTATGACCCCAGAGCCCCTCACACAAGGTTTCTAAACAGGGGACTGAGAACATCTGAAGGTCTGAATCGATCCAGACCTCTGTGAGACACAATGCAGGGCTTTACAGAGGCCAGTCACCATCTATAACCTCAGCAGTACCAGGAACCACCTGCACACTGTCACTCATGCAGAGCTTTTAAAATGAGTTAAGGTCTTATCTCAAAGGAGATTTCCAGGTCTGCCACTCACCTTTTTACTGTTTTTCTTTCCTTTTTTCTTTTTCTTCCCCTTCTCCTTGTCCACAACCAGCTTGAGGTTCTTAAGTTCCTGCCTCATCAGTTCATCAACCTAAGATAACAGTAAAAGAAAAGAAACATAGAGGAAGAGAGCGGGAAAAATGTAGCGTAATGTATTAGGCCACTGGGGAAGTGAGGGAGTGTTTATTTCTTATAATAAAGAATGAGCAGTGCTTTCATGGGTTTCATAGAATGAACCTTTTATAGACTGGATTGTATTTCATGAAACATAACACATGGTGAACATGATTTAACCTAGCAGGACATGTTTCTGGACAACATTCCTATAAATTACTCAGGATTTGGGATTGGGTTTAGAGTAAATGTTAGGGTTAGTGTTTGGGACAGGTGTTTAGGGGCAGTACATATTATACGTGTTTCTAAATGCTGATCCAGGATCAACATGAGTGTGGATTTCTTTACACCCACCTGAACTCTGAGCTCCTCCTCAACCTCCAATCTTTTCTCCTCTCGCACCAACTGAGCATCAAAACGCTGGAGGAAGTTTTCATCCCGGTTATGCCAAACCTCTGCAATGATAAATCACATCACACCAGTAGTGCTGATATGGTCGTACCACTGGGAACCTTCATTTACTGAGGTACTCTACGTAGTATAACAAAAAATACATTCATCTAAATCAGTAGAACATACACACGCTTTTTGACATGTGAAAAAATCTTTTTGCTGGACACAAAGCTTCAAAGTAGAACCAGGACAACATCAGTCAGCACTGTGTAAAGGAGGAAACAATTCTGAGAGAGGTCTGGTGGGCCTCAATTGTAGCTTCTCAGTGCAGAGTGTAGAGGAAGCACAGGTGCTGTGGTCTTGGTGAGAACGCTGCAGCTGATTGTCCTCCGTGCTGCGCTCTCACGCGCCACATCCTGACCGGAAGTCCATTTCCTCCCATTTCCTTTCCCGACTAAAGGCTGTGTGCCAGGCTCATTTGGAAACTGGAACAGGGCTGAATGGCATGGTCTGACCTTACAATCTGAGTCTGAAGTTGTTCTATTTCCCCATCTTATGTATTTCCATAGCATTCCATTCATTTTACATTATATGTATGCCTTTGGCAGATGCTGTTATTCAAAGTGACTTATAACTTCCCTGGGAATTGGGAAATGATATTGACATTGCTAGCAGCATGCTTTACTAACTGAGCTACAAGAACACCATAGAGAGTTAAAAAACACATCTATTTCTATTCTGACAATACACAGTGCACTAAAAACATGTTATGAAAATACAAGTACATCTTTTTATTGACAATTACATCTTTTAGCAGTGCTGTCAAGTTCACCCAAGGGTCAAAGGGCACTCTGGTGGAACCTAAAAATAAGCATCTGACTTTGAAATGAGAGCCTCCGCTAAGGTCGGAGGTCAAATTGTCCACCACAAAGCCTCCTTTTCAAAGTCACATTTTCAAAACATCCCCAGGCAATACGATCCATATAATTGCTTCAGCCCTTCAGAGGGATGCCTTCACACAGTCTGACCTGTTTGTTTAAAGACGAAATCCACCAAACTCCCCTGAAAACACATGACTGCTAGGGGTCAGCTTTTAAACCTGCTTTATTGACACTGAAGATCTCTGATGGTGTTCCAAGCCCACACAGTGCAAAAAAGAGGACACTACTGGAGATGAATAGAAAAGCAACACAATTTGTACATTTCTCTTGAGCTGGCAGCCACTGTGAGAGGGTTTTGTGGGAGTTGGACAGCCACACACATCTGCTCTGACTGAATATGGTGTGTATACAACACATTTGCCACCCACCATATGGTGTTTAAAAACACATCAGGGCTAAAGGGTGCTTAGCTGTATCTACCCCACCAGACTCTGTGGTAGCCTGCTGCCTTTATGGTACAGGCTTTCATACCATTTGTTGAGATTTGTATGCTGGTCAGTCTATAGACAGAGGTCCACTCTTTCTGCCAACCTGTTTTGCTGGGATTTCCCGGTTATTCAGTTAACATTGAGAAACAGACACTTCCTCAACATGGCTCTCCACTGCCAAGAGACTGAAATGAAATCCATTCGTCACATCCAGCAAGTGTGCCATGACGCTAAGATGCAGGAAGAGAGAGAGGGAAACAAACACTAGACAAGCTTGAACAGGCTCAGTTTTACCCTGAGTACTACAAATGACTTCCTTGATCTCCTTGTGAGCTATTCTCAAGTACAGTGCGGGTGAGTTTTCCAACAGAGCTTGTCCCTTTGGGGAACATGTTGGCTATCATCTGATTCTGTGTAAATATGGTGCTCACCTTTCCGCCTCATTACAACTAAATAACCCACCACGTGATCGTATCCCAATTACAGACAGCTGATAAAACAGTGTGCTGCCAATTAAATCGTACAGAAAAGACCCTCGTCTCTATTTAGCTGTCTTACAGGCAGGATGTAGGGGATGCTAAACACATCATATGAAATGAGTGATTATTTTAGGAGGTCAGAACAGATCACATAATTTATAGTAAGACAAGGTTGTCTGTCAGTCTGGGACAGAGTAGACACAATAAAACAAATGATAAAGACAGCAACATTTTACCTATTGTCAACACTAATGATAGTAGTTTAGTTAACAGATATAAGCAATACATGAAGATCAAGATCAATGCACACTCAACCATTTCATATATTTGGGAGGTAAGCTACATCCTCTGCTTTTCATTACATCTTTAAGCTTCGTTCCTCAGGAATGTAACCCTTTGCTCCACAGGCTGAGCAAGGTGACATTTAGAGGAAAATCGTAATAAAAAGAATTAAGCAGCTTTGACTGGGCATATAATTGCTTCCTGCAAAGTTACAGCTGCTTCTTTGCTTCATATTATTCCACTCAAAAAGGCATTTGTCCGTGCACGCACACACAAACACACTTGTGTAACAAAAAGATGCATATACATTATATATATTTACACCATGTTCCAAATTATTATGCACATGCCATTTGTGTTCGTTTTTCTAAAACAGTCAGTATGTTTAAAGATAATTATATTACAGTGTGGATGTTATTACATATGAAAGAAATAATATCAACAACTTTTTTGATATTTTTGAAAAGAAACAAAATATGTTGTTCCAAATAATTATGCATAATACACTAAAAACATTCAATAGGTTATAATGAACTCAAAACATATCTGTTATATATGGTGCATGGATAGATCATTTTTCAAACAAATAGCAATGTTAAAAACAAATTACATTTCAAGTTACTTGAAATTCGTCAAGTTCGTCACTGAACAGATCTGTTTTAAAATGAGTCTCATGTATTTCTGAGGTCACTGGAAACGTTTCTCTTTGTGAGCTTTGGTTAGGGGTGGCTGAAATGCAGAGAATATGCACAACTGCCAGCCCCTGAAGGATCCTGCATCGAAAGGTTTCTAGGACAGCAGCTTCAAATATCTGTTTGTTTCTCAACAGTGGCATTTTATAGCCGCCCTTTTAATACTATTAATTTGTCTGACAGAAATCTTTCTTAGTAAGCCTTAATCTGATCGAATTCTTCTGTGTTGTGAATCACTCACAAATCTTTTGATAGTTTGATGATCTCTGTTCAGTTTCTGCGATATACATGCCTTTGGCAAGACATTGCACTTTCACACTGTTCATCTTAAGAAAGATCTTTCTTCCTCCCTATATCGCATGAGAACAAACGTGTTCTTGATAAACTAAAACCTGCATGGTAATTCTTCTGAAATCCTACAAAATGTTACTTACATAATAATTTGGAACACAGTGTATAGATGCATAAACATCTATAAAAATAGCACCTATAAAAATAACTGCAGTGTATTGACTGTATTGTTCTGCAGTGTATGAATGTCGTAAATTAGATACAATAGTAATACTGGGAATGCACCTAGACAGCCTTAAAATGATGCAAGATTTGCGGTGTGCACTGCATTCAGCACAAATGGCTATGTTTGCATGGTTACCTTAGTAAATTAGGTGTATAAACAATGCAGAGCATGCACAATGAATACCCACAGTGTTTTATCTGCTCAGTGCATAGATGAAAAGTTATTTTTTCAAATATTTACTAATTTTTCAAATAAATACTTTTCATGAGTAGGTGTTAAAATGCCAAAATAAGACCACAGCATATAAGACAACTGTGTATTTACTCTTTAGTTACTATTTACAACCTTAATCCAGTGAAATTCTAAAAGGTCTGCCACTATTTCAATAACTCCAGCTGTTGCACAGTAACTGTAGTTTAGTCACAGGACAGCCAAGGGTGTAGTTTCTGGGGGGATGGGGTAAGTAACACCTCAATAATCAAAACTAGCAATTACACCATGATACGTAGAACATGACCCCTAAATCATGTGTACAGTTCTCAAGGAGTACCAAAACTGATCAAATGTAGCATGTACCATAAATTGGTAAAAACTTCTGCAGTTTGTAGTTACTGGAGTGTATTACAGTTATACTACGGTGGAGTACAAGTGCACTTTTATGTAAAGACATTTGTAAAGACATTTTTA
Organism: Chromobotia macracanthus; assembly: GCA_036877525.1. NCBI lineage: Eukaryota > Metazoa > Chordata > Actinopteri > Cypriniformes > Botiidae > Chromobotia > Chromobotia macracanthus. Next base: position 5,567,629 of record JAZGTH010000001.1, on the reverse strand, counting down.
CTGCAATATAGCATCATTGCAGTTCTGCACAGCATCCCTGCACTGTACAAAACTGCAATTTTTACTGCATAGACAGCAACACTGCAGTCATGCGTCAGTTTTACTGCAGATCATTTTTGGAAGTGGGGAGATTAAGCATCAAAGACTCTAGACAGCACTAGCTCACATGTCTAATTACTAGCACACGAGTTCATGTCCATTAACCGTCTGTGTCAGGGTTGAGAACAGAGAAAACTTTAGCAGTTGTGGAGTGGATGATCCACTTTAGTGAACCTCTGTTCTGTACTGCATGACAGATTCATTTAAACTTCACTGAGCTAAAAGCCAAATGCGCTGAGCTATGAGATTAATGTGAGATTCAGTGATCTCTACAGTGCTCTTTTGCATTTGAATGTGGATACATAAAGGAGCAGTAAATATCTGATGTTTGACAGTCATGCTTTCAAAGGCTGGTGACTGACTTTAAAAGACAGTTTTCCTTATCAGATCCTGACCTACAAGAATGACTTTAAAAGACACTTCAGACCTCCCCCAGGTAACAGAAATTAAACCAGTCACTTATGTGTGGAGGGGAAAGGAATCTGATGGTCTGTGGTTGACCCCAGAGATGGTTTGTGATGTGACAGATAGGACCACAACTCAATGGTGTTGCCTGTGGTAATTTCCCTGTGGTGTGATGAACAGTGCAGTTAGTTGGTGGATGTTCTCTAATCACAGTAGACAAGCAACAGAGCAGGATGTTGACTTTCCAATCCATCCTGGAAATGCTACACAGACATGTCCAAAATGTGTTTTTGCTAGTAGTCCTCTGGTTGAACTTCTCCCAATTGACGCAAACAGTCCCACACACACACAGTCAAGCAAACAAATCACAATTCTGCCCAGTGCCCTTTGTTAATTACGCAATTCACCTTTAAATATCTAGAACAGGCATGCAGACAACACCCTTTAGAGGTCATCTCCCACTCACCTTTGTAAAGTTTTGATCCCTCAACTACCGTAGGAAGGAAGTTACTGGGAGTCATCTTCCATCCCTGTTCTTCCTCCTGCAAAAATAACCAATCTATATCAAAATGAATCATCCACAAACACAACATCACTATTTTACTGTATGCATGAACATTTCATATCAGGCTATGGATAAATCTTCCTAGAGTTTCCACATGAGGACAGATCAAAGCTCTTTCCAGGATGATGATCTTGCATGCTGCTCTGGTGTGGGGTCATGCTCAATGCTGGCATTTTAATGAAGTGAAAAATCGGCGGGGGCAGAGGGTGATGCTGTGAGCTTGATTTATGATGTCCCCTGTTTTCCTTTCTCTCAACCAGGGGTTGCACATTAAAAGTAAATCAACGTCCTTGCGTACTCACGCAGACATTTGGCTTGCTTGTCACTGACACACACAGAGTGTGTCTGCCCAGGAGCCAACTCTTTTTAAAAGGAATAAGCTAAATGGATTCAATATACATTATGGGCTGTCTTCCTTTAAACACATTTCTCAATGAACAACTAAAGACCCCAAAAGAGACAGAAATCCATCTGAAACTATTAAAAGCCTTAAGTGCCTGGTAATAGGACCTAGTGATTTATGATTTTTCATCAGGCATGGGACAAACTTCTAAATGGATCTAGCAGCTTTTAGCAAAAAACCCTGGCCCATTAAATGAATTAATGTGCCAGGTTTCATTTAATTTCCCTCTAGGTTTGTCAGGTGGTATGTAACAGTAAGCAAGCAATAAGGGGAAGTATAGTAAATATTTACTAACCACAGTTTGAAAAATATTTCTTCCTTATTTTCTTAAACATTTGTATTCTATTAGACTTTACCACGTTTGAAAAGTCTTTGACAGACTATGCATTTGTAACTTCTTTCCTTTTTTCCTTAACAAAGATACTTTAAGTGGCACTTGAAATAGTCTGAACTAGATCAACATAAGAGCTCTGTGAAAATTCCCTAACAACCTTTTGAAAGGCTTAGCTTTCAGACAGGATGTAAGCATTTGAAAAAGGTCATATTAGTCCTTTGGCCTCATTGTGAGCAGATATCAATGCTTCAGTTCTCCAATGAGGATTACAGGTGCTTTTATAAAGGACAGCCTGAACAATAGCTTCATTCTACAGCTTCGGAACACAGCCAATCAGAGTGAGAGGGCATTTTCAGCGCTTGACTGGCTTGCAGTAACAAGCGGTCAGAATATGACGCTCAGAGGTCAGCTCGGAGAACTCAAAACCTAGCATGAACATAAATCACTTTGTACTTTAACATGACATGACTGCCTGAGCATTAATACATCACTTGTTCTTGATTTGGTCTTAATTCTTTGTTAAAAGAAAATATCAGATTTTACTGTGTAGACAACACACCCAAAAAGGGAAATTTGGAGGTCATAGCAGAACATAGAAACTGCCACTGTGTTTAACGAGAACAAGTGTTCTGAATAGAAGGGCAAGAGGTTATCGCGTGAAACCTTGGTGGAACATTGCAGGAACGCCTTGCTGAATTTCCTGAGACAGTGGATGAGTTTAACAAATGAACTTCCTCACATTCCTCATCATAATCTACCCTGAACCAAACAGATATTCAGGCTTTAAAATGCATTTTAAATGTTTATTTATGCATAATGTTCAAAAATCTTTTTGACATTGGATTTATGGTAGTACTGGTGTAGTATTTTGTTACAGGGCTCTCCACAATACGCAACTCTTATTGGTAAATCATGGCATTTACTGGTCAGATATTTTAAACAATCACTGTATAAATATTCATCTTGTTGGTAGGCTGTTTTTGATGTAGTAATTAACTATTAAAATAACTTCAGTTCAAATCAATATTTTGTGTCATAGAATTATCCCAATGTACCCATGGTATAAATCATATAATGCACTGTCAGCCGGTCATTATTGTAGATAAATCCCTTTAAGGTAATACAAGACCTCACTTCTTCTTGTAAGATTCTTGATCGCCCTGTCAGGGCTTATTTTGTAATAAAGATAGGCTAACTGTAAGGCTAACTTTTCACTTACATAATTCTCCTCTTTGTGACTCTCAGCAATTAATAAGCTGGAAATTCCATGCCTTCTCACCTCAGGGAAATCGTTGTATTGTGCTCTGTGAAATGGTGAACTCCCCAGCTGATAGACACGCTAACCACTACCTGTAAAATTGCTTTCATCTAACTGTAATGCAAATAAGCTTAATGGTGAGAAGAACACGCCTAAGATTAGATGTTACAGAAACATAAAAACACTCAACAGAGAAACTGGAATAAACAGCCAACCAATGTCACATAAACAACAGCTCTGTGATGAAATTCTCTACATGCAGTTCAATGTCCTTCACAGTGTGTGGGCATAACCACAGAGGTCACCCGAGACACTGGACACTCTAACGTGCCATGTCAGCTGATTTAATTCCACGGATACAGATACTTTAAAAGCCATTATTGATTTCTCATGTGCAACTTAAAACAGTGGCTGGTTTTCATCATAACATGGTCCCACCTCTGTATCTGCTTTCCCCTTTTTTCCTTTAATCTTCCCTTTCTTCGCTTTATTCTTCTGTTTGCGGTCATTCCCTTTTTTGTTTTCATCTCCTTTCGATTTTTTCTTCTCCTTCTCTTTTTCTTTAGCTGTGAGTTCAGCAGCAACCTTCAAAACATTCACAGTCCATTATGAAAAACACTGTTCTGCATATGGAAATTAAGACAGTATTTGATAGTATTATTTAGGAATAACAGAAAGTATTTATTAGCAACAGTGTATTTAGGCATCTGGTTCTGCACATATATAATCATGTAATCAATAACATCTTGATTATCCCCATTTTATTATGTTTACTATGGTAACCTGCTCTGGTGTCTTCTGGGCAAATATGGCTGCAGATCCTCCATCCTCAGCACTTGGAAAATCTGGGAACTTTCCTGCAGCATCTCTGGAACACAAAACAACATTTTTAACATTTTATTCCAAAAAAGCGTTTCTCAGAAATTTGCTAGAAAAAATTAAAAAAATTTGTTTAATTTTGTACAAATTTTATACTTTCTTCAAATTTAATTTTTTTTATATAAAAATATATAAATAAGAACTCAATGCAATTACCTCACAGATTTTTTTAAATGAGGGAACACAGACTTCATGTCTATGTGGACATATAGATAAATAAAGCAGCTTACATGAACAAAGGCAAATCAATCATATTTGAACTGTGAACTTCACACATGGGGAAGTTACATTAGCCAGGTCCAGCACTGACTTCTCAGGGGAGTTGGGGCAGGTTTCGAATAACAGGGTAAAAGTGTCAGTCAGGGCCCAGTTTAAGCTTAACTTCCAAACTAACTTCCAATGTGGTAGCCCACACTGAATGCTGTTCTACTGTAACAAAGATGGATTGTTTCAAGACAGCTGAGCACTAGTTAGTTTTATTTTTAACAAACCAACCTTTGAACAAGAAACCTCAATTATGGTATTGTACTTGCTTAAAGAACCTTAAAAAATCACTTTTCATATGCCTCTATAATTCTAACTACATTTTATGTAGTTCAGAATTTTCATTTCAATAGGGCTAAAGCAATAATTTGGCTTTTTTGAATCAAACTAGTCCAGTTTTAGTGAAATCGAACAGATAGTGGATAATGCTTCATCCAGCATGTATACGTGTTAATCAAGTAATAACTGGCCTTGGCGTGATCATGGTTCGAAAAACAGGTGTGACATGCCTCAACGCAACTTGCGCCTGCTATGAAACACAGAGGTTAGGTAAAAGTAATAAATATTCAATTACACTGACTAAGCAGAAACCTGCAGTAGCTTAATTATAGCTTGATTACAAATGCCTATGTAAACGTTTTAGGTGTGGTCTTTAGTGTTTTGGAAAATGGAATATTTATATTTGCTCAGGGTAGCTGTCTCCTGCACGCTCATGTCTTCCTGTAGATGTATAATTGTGCAGATCCAGCTGTTCAGCTACTCCATCGCATCTTCACCTCTTACACTTCAGCAGCACATGGAAACCACACCAACATACTTCACATTGCGGGTCCTGACCCGGTATCGCAGACATCCCCTATACAACCAGCAGGAGCTCTGCAAGGTCACTAGAAGGGGCCAGAGAGAGGGGCCGCTAAACAGAGACAAAGCTACTGAACTTGCCCCCCCACATTGTGTTGTCCAACTGAGATGACTTATGACTGCTGTCTCCACACTAATGGGCAGCAGCATGCAGTGGCGGACCGTAAATCAGCCTGGAATGTGCTAATCAGCCTAGTCTTACTCTACACTGCGCACATAATAGCACAAGCATTAGGTTAGCGTAAACAGCCCTGGGTAAAAGTGACCACTGCTTTGACTGCTTACATTCCAAATTCCTCACAAAAGGAAGAGACGAAATGGGCTTGGAATGCACTTCACAATTAGAGTGAAATAATGGGTTAACTGAATGAAGATGGAGGCTTTTGTGAGTGTGGAAGCAAATTAGTGTATTAGCTAAAGGACATGTTGGCCAAAAGGAAGTCGAAGAGGTAGCAGTTTATGTAGAGGTGATTAGTTTCAAACATTTTGAGATAATGACAAATATTCAATTTTTTTAATTCAGTGAAAAATTCTAACAAATTAGAATTTGTTAGCTTTTGAATTGCTAGTTTTCAACTGTATAGCTTACCGGCACTCAATAAACCATTGTCGTATTTGTTCTTGCAGGGTTTCCTTAATATCTGGGCCATCAACAGTTCGCACTGACTCTTTGATGCTGACCAGGGCTTTCTGGAACTCCATCTCATGCTCTTCTTGCACCTTATACCTACTGCTTTCCACCTGCTGGACACGCAGACGGGCAGGGCTGGGTGTCAGTTGCTGTGCCGGTATCTGGAAACAGGGCACCAAGAATCAAATGATGGAAAAATTCACAAGAAATAATCTGGATTGCCCAAGAAAAGAGGAACCCTGTGTACTTGTAAAATGTACAAAAGTAACATCATCCAACAACAATCAGAATTAAATCATGAAAGGACTTGCTTTTCACAAACAGTGAAAGAATTGGCAGAGAATCTTAATGTTTACCATTCCTAGAAATATCATCTCCTCTAGACGTTCCTTGTTGACCCTCTTCCTGTCTCGATGCCCTCGCCACACCTACAGGTTGGAACAAACAACACATGACCGTTGCAGGCAAGTAAGACAAGTAAGGCTTGAGATACATACCAGAAATGATATTATCAGAATCACTCTGACATCAAGAACATTCCTCTGTTCTGTGTTATCTGGTAAATGCTATCCGTTTTCACTGTGGACTTTTAGATAAGGGAAATGCACAACAGCCTTTAACACAACCGAAAACCTTACAATTAGATATTTCATCATTTCTTCATTCAGTATGTTCATATTTAGATGACCTCAACATTAACTCAAATCAATCTCAGCTCAGTTTGTCGTCCATATCCCAAAGTGGACAAGTATTTTCAATTATTTCCCAGATTTATTTTAACATTTCCTTCTTTTTACGTTAAAACAATAGCTACTTGAACTGAGCGGATTATGTCTCCAAGGTTTCACAAGCACAGAAATCTGCTGTTAGCTACAGATACAGAGGAGTAGACCTTCTGAACTAAAACTGCAGTGTGAGGGTCCAAAATCTGTCTCATCTCCTGTACTCACATGCAGCATGACACTCCAACACAGTAGAATATGCTTGTTTAATGAGCTATGCGAAATGAACTATCATGAGATACACTTATGAGGTTCTTTAGGGAACTTCATGTATGCATCACTTTTTACGCAGTACCATTTTACTCAGCAATGTTGGTTTCACGCCTGCATTACACAGAACTTTAGATCTCCAAATCATATCTGCTGTCTCTTTCAGGTACATCAATGTCTGTGTTCACCAACCGTAGCAAACACTGACTCAAAAAGACGTCCAGATACATGAGCTCAGTTTTAATGAGTCATCAGGCTGGGCCCTGGGTATGATTCTAGAGCATCAACTTTAATTTATATAATGGGGCAGCTGATGTGACATTTTCACTGCCCTTAAATAAAAACATATTACAAATATTGTAATATTTATTATTTTAATAAAATGTCTGTGCTATCAATTTTTTTTCCAATTAAGTTTTCTCAAATATGTATTATGCATATTGATAATGTAGAATCTTATTGGTTATATACATCGGCATGAGGGTGAGTAAATTATAAAATAATTTTTATTTTGTGGTAATCTATTACTTTCATATGCAAAAATGAATATGTAAATATGAATATGTAAATATGATTCCTACAAGTTAACTAAAAATAGTCTCGAAAGTCTATTCAAATAAAAGTGTTTTTGACAGGCAACTTTTCAGGGATACTAAATTCCATCTAAAACAACTGTAAAACATCCCTATCTAAAATTGCGTAATGTGACATTATGTACAGAATTAGATGAAGTACCTGCACTTAAAACAGTGCATACCCTAAAAGTGTGTTTAGTTTCATGATTAAAAAACGATGAGTTTTTTATGAAAAGTTCATTGAGTCGTTGTAATCAAAAGCAGTAGTGATATTAATTCATTGCATGAATATTTTCTTTATCTTCCATTTTTCTGCTATTTGCTGACCCATTCATGCAATGCATTATTGATATCACTGGATTACAAACTTGCTGTTGAAAATCAGGTGCTATTCGATACCTTCTGAATGCATGTGGCTGCCAGGTCAAGGTCCAACATGTTAGTGCTTGAATTGTCCCCCTGCTGTCTTCTCTGTTCCTCCTGCCGAATCTTCCTCATGAAATGAGCTCTTAGTCTTCCCTGCCGAGCTCGCTCACTGACCTGCAGCAACCACACGGCTCGCTCCACAGACATGGACTGAATTGTCACCTGCTAAACCAGAGACACATGCCTGAAATTCACTGTGTTTACTATAGCACACTATTATTTACTTTGCATTACCTGTATTTTTGTTGAATATATTGAAATGTTGAGAAAATTTTAAACTGTTACCTTTTGGCGTAAACCTTTAAAGTATATATTTTCTTCAAACATTTGCTTGATGTGTTTAATACAAAGCTCTGATGCACTCACAGTTTTATAGTCCTGATGTCCTCCTGATGTCAAAATATGAGCCAACATCTTCTCTCTTTCTTTCAGTGCCCTCATCCTCTCCCTCACAAAATAACGTGGAATCGGCACCTCAAGATCCTCCTAAAAATGAGGTATAAACAATTTTCAGCCATTACAACCCTCAGGCCACATGTGCAAGTGGCCAAAGAGTATTACTGGTGCTCTGGTAACCCCAATTTGCTTCCACTTAATTCAAACTCCCCCTGGGCCCACTCCTCTGGATCTGCATCCAGAGACAAAATCATTCCCTGCATTCGGTGTCTGTATCAGTGTATTCTTTTCAATGTTAATTATGAAACTCACAGGTGTCATCTTGAAGTCCTGCAATATGTCATCAAAGTAGTGAAACTCTGAGTACTCCAGCTCCACCATCTCATTCTTCAGCTCTACAAGTCTTCCCATCACGCCCTCGAGAACCTGATGTACCACACGTCTCTTCTGTGGGTGCACAATCTGATCATAAACCTCCTCCAGGGCACGGAATATCTTTAAGTAGCGCAGATAGAAGGTGGCCAGAGTCTGAAAGACCTGCAGGCGATCCTTTTGAGGGCGGACTTGCATTGTGGGATATTCATCCTCCAAAAGGTTCTCCAAGGCTCCCTGAGCAGCAGCCCACATTTGGCCATATGAACTGTAGGGGAGGACAGAAAAGGGAATACATTTATGAGATAATCTATTTTGTCATTCTCCATTTCAAATGTAAATCTCAAATTGTGATTGGTGATTAAAACCAGGTTTTCTTCACACTTGTAAAATGCCTTTAATGCATTAAAAAAAAAAATGTATCTCAAAAAGTTATTTAAAAATAATTTATCTCAATATCTCTCAATACTTTCTGTCAGGGTGCTGACATCCTTGTTTTGGGTTTTTTAAATTCTTATGCCAGGATCCTGACTCTATTCTGGTCTTGGTTCTTGCATCTTATGTGTCTTTGTAATCTGTGGAAGCACATGGCCATTGTTTGTTTATTTTGTGCCATGTGCTCTCCTGTCTCGTGTCTTGACCCCGCCCTCTTGTTTCTTCATTAATTACCCTCACCTGCCTGCCCTCATTACCTGCCTTGTCTGCTTTCCTTTTTAATGTCCTTGTGTCTGCTGTCTTGTGCTGGTGTATTGTTTGTTGCTGTTTCTTGTGTCTAGTTTTTGAGTGCAACTAAACGGTTTTTCTAGTCTTGTTTTTGTTCTTGTTCTGCCCCCTCAGGGGAGTTTGTGTTTAATAAAATAGGTTTTCGTGAAAAGCTGTTCTGTGACTGAGTTCTTCCCTCACTGTTCATGACAGTTTCTTTCATTTAAATTTTTGTTGACCTTGCAAGACTTTGTTGACCTTGCAAGCCTGTCTTTGAAATTCAATTAACAGAGACTTGTTGGTCTGCAGAAGTACTTAACAACAGGACTAATTACACATGTTCAGAGCACCTGCCCTCTGGGAAAGTTTTCCCAAACACTAATTTCCAGACCCTCAGGCCAATATTAGCACTGCTGTGAACTTAGCACTGCCAACACACAAAAGATTCTTGAAAGGTTCTTTAATGATCATAGAAGGTCTATTTAGAACCATGTTTTTCTGAAGAACCCTTTAGTACTGAAATGTTTTTTTGCATCAGAAATGTTTTTTGTCCCACCTTTCTCTTTTTAAATTTGTGTGAGGTAATTTTAAAGCTGCATCCTGATTGCTTGTCACTTGTGTGCCTAAGGCCCGACTCTCTATGAAACATTTTGAGAAGTGAAGTTGTATGTTTTATGTCTTATGGTAAATATACCTGCCTATCTGTTTAAAGTTGGACAGCTGTCCAGGTCTGGCCCATGGTATAGGTGAATTTAGTGACAATCCTGGTGGCTCATCTTATGAAACTTCAGGCATTATGAAAGTCAGGCATTTACTTAATTAACTGCCTAAACATGTTTATGCTGAATTAGTTGGCTTGACTGAAGCCAGACTTAAACCTCTGTCAAATCATATACTTTTTACATATGATACTTTGATACATATGATACATACTTTTTACAATATTTGAGTGGCCTCTCTAGTAATATTGGACTGTTTTGTCTCCATGTCTCATCATCTGAGCACACCTGAGACCAACAGACCTGGCTCCATCTCAGCTCTGGATCAGCAAGATGCTCAGCCTCGTGCTACCTAATGATAATTATAACCATAGCCTGTGTCAACCAGAATGTGATGGGAATCTGCTATGATCAAACTGCACTGGCAGATCTTCAAACACCCATCTCCATATATCAAAGACCAATGGATGTAGTATGTATAGTATGTGTCACTTAAAAGCCAACAATATAAGATGGACTTCTTAATTAATTTTGTTGCTTGATTATCTGCCTGGTTGAACTGCTTTCTGTATATGGATTGTATGGATTTTATTTTTTTTAATGAATAGTTTATGTAAACAGTGTTTATCTATGCAGTTGCAGCAGTGTTTTGTTATTGTGTCAGAGGAGGTTTCTCCCGAGGTTTTCCTTGTCACTGTTAGCTTGGGCTTACTCACTAGGAGACTGTTTTTATATATTAGACACACGCAGCAGTTTGATTATAATCCTACTTTTACAGTTAGTCATGTAATTTCAACGTTCTGAAGTATTATTTTCAAATTTTTATAATTTTCCTGCTTTTATATTGAATGTCATTTTGCCCTGTAAAGGAAGTGTCAATATTCTGTATGGTTGCATATGTTCAGTTACTTTTTCTTTTTTATTATTTCATGTGATTGTTGTCCATTAACAATGACTGTCTTGACCAAATTGTTATTGCACCAGTTATCTAGCATTTTGTTGTTTAAGTAATTATTTCTCATATTTGCATATATATTTATATTGATGTGATTATATTTTATAAATGTGTTGACGTGTTGCCTTTTCACAAGGTGATTTAATAAATAAACATATATCTAATATTGTATGACATTTGTTGTAATAAATAGTAAATTAGAGTATTTACTTTGTAAAAAAGTTTTACGTAGTAAAATAAGTAGTAGTTGTAGTTGTTGTACAAAAGTAATAAATGAAAATATTCTGTAAAACATTTTACATAACTGTAAATTATTTTACATAAACTGTAAAAAACATACCGACATAAGCATCTACATAAACATCTTAAAATGCTGCAAATTGAATAATAGTGGATAAGTAAGTGGATAAATAAATATAACCCTCTTGACTTCTGTTGAATAAAGGGTTTGTTAAAGAACCTCTGAGGTTCAATATAGCACTTTTAAAGGTAAGGTTCTGTATGGAACCTTATAGAATAGGTTCTACTTAGCACCAAAAGGGGTTCTGCTATTGTTACAAGCTGAAGAACCCTTTAAATGAATGCATGACATTGCAACCAAATGTGAGAAACCACAGCTTATTGAATTCACCATAAGTCAGCATATCAAGCCACATAATAAAAGAAATCCCCTGACAAACATTATTTTTTTCTTCTTCATTTTCTAAAGATGAATACACATGAATTCCACAGATGTCCTCTGACCTCTTTGACTCTCCTGTGTGTGGGTGCTTCTTTTGTGATTGTTGAAAGAGCGAGGGTGAAACCACCTTTTCTTATTCTGATAGGGCCATACAGTATTGTTCCCCTCTGGGCATTAGCACTGCCATGAGCTACTCAAATGGTAGGGATGGCAAAATCAAAGGAAGGGACTGAATAGTTAGTGCAGGAGGGGAGGTGGGGTTTGTTATGGGGAGGAGCTGTAGGTGGAGGTTAGAAGAGTGAGCGTAAAAGAACATTTACAAAAAATGGAGATATCCTAAATATGTCAGACAACAAGTGAAGAAGTACTACCATTTTTTTTTAGAAATAAAACGCAGATGTCCCCTGAAAATGGTTCTTTAGAATAAGAATAGGAAAATTCATATGCTGAATTTAAAAAGTAATTTCAATGTGTATGTTACTAGCTATAAATGCCCTGCTTTAGAGAACTAATGATGTAAGCTAACTACAAATAACATACGTCCACCTTCAGCAAAGATGATCTGAATGGCTCCTGTCTGAGGACAAAAACAGCGCTTAGACTGTATGTTGTCATAGGAACTGCAATACAATGTGAACTTTCTCCTAGTAGACTTTTGTTTCAGAACCTCTGCACATGTAAAATGTGTTGCATATTCGCTTATTTTTAGGGTTATGGGAAAATTATTATTATTATGTTGCTGTTATTTTATGATTCTAGGTCAAATTCGACTTTTCACACATTACACGGGTTAATTATAAACACTCATATGTTTTGGCATCGCATCAACATTCCCGTTTCGCAGTGAAGCGCACAATAAGAGCGCAGTTATTACTCACCTGTGCGACATCCTTGGAGCGATTCCAGACACTTACAGGTTCACGTGCAGTTTAAAGGGTCTGAATATTAAATATCTGAATATTACAGAGAACACTTACACCGACACATTTTTCTATAACAAATCACAAGCCGAGAAGCAAACAAGTAAAACGAATCCGTAAAGCATTCGGTCGGTAGGCCATTATTTTATTTAGATGAAATAAGTATTTCTAGTTAGCTGGACTAGTTTCGAGCAGGACGTGCCGCAGCAAGCCGCGGTTTTGCGTTGCGCTTCTGACAGCTGCCATGGCAACGAGATCAAAGCCTCTTCACTGCGCTGGTAAATAAGACTCATCTCATATGCGCGCTGCGAGCACGGAGCACATCCAGGCAGCTAGTTGAAAACTGAATACAATACTCTATCAACTACAGCACTTAATGCGACTCTCACTAACCACAGCTAGTCATTTAATCGTTTTCTTATCTTATCCGATAAGCCGCGAACATGTCAAGCCTCTGTTACTAACAAGCCCTCGTTTGGCATCCCGCTGCGCAACACAACGCTGCACAAAGCCACGCTCGCGTAGCTCAGCTCATTCAATGTATGAATGCAAGTCGGCCATTTGTGTGGGGAAAACGTCTTTCTGACGCAGCATGTTTGGAAATAATTGCTCCCACTTTAAAAGTGACATATTTCTCTTGCTGTATCTGTAGGCTGTTTGAATTCAATAGTCAAAAGGAGCATGTGGGCAGGAAGGCAGGAAGGTATTAGGCGCAGACTGTGGAAGTGCGGTGTGAAATTTATTTATCAATGGATGCATCATTAGTCTTTGTCGTCTACCTTCCTGGTGGTCCTGCCCTGGACAAAAGTTTTTTTATGTGCTATATGATCTGTCTCCGACTCCCTTGAACAGAGTATATAGCTGTGTATGATAAAATGTGAGGTAGAGCATTTTGTTAAGGCCCAGAAAAAATGTCATCAATGGTGTTGACAGAAATTAGTGATGTTTTGTTTAGTAAACAGGCGTTGTTAAACCATCAATAAAGCATCAGTATTTGATACAACAAATAGTGTTATTTCATGAACACCTCCCCTTTTCCTCACAGTTTATAGGGAGGCACAGCGAATGGACTGCAGTGAAAATGTAATAAGATGGAAAGTCTATTTTAACAATCTTTAATTTGGAACATGTCTTGGTTTGACTACACCCCTAACTAAAACCAAATGTGTCTGAAGTGCAGGATTTATTTGCGTGCCTCTCACAGAAAGACCCAGTGGTTTCCATCCTATATGGCCAGACTCTTACAAATAGAGCTCTGACCAATCAGTTGCTCAATGTTACTGAACAGAGACTGATGTAAAGTTACATTCCTATATGTGTATGTACATTAAATGTGTATTTTCCCTTCAAGGGTTGAATGGCTCCATAAATCATGTACATTTTTCAAGCAGGTGTTCTAGCTAATATCACATGTTTATGTGTTCAATCACACTAATGTATTATTCATCCAATCAAAAAATAATGCTGGCATAGAACACTTTCCGTCTGGATGTTTTGGTTACAGTTGCATTCAGCTGGCTTATCTCCTTTCCATCTACTCTCAGATTGTTAGAGGAAGTCCAATAATGTTTTGCAGTTCTATTAGCGGTTCTTTCCTCTGCTGTTTTTGTTTCTACAATCACATTCATTAATACTTCTAAACAATATAATCAAGGTTCCCTTGATATTGGTGCCTGTGTTTAATTCAAATTTCTCAAGCTTGCCACATACAATAGGCAGTGGCCCTGTTTAGCCAGAACATAAAGCTAAACGGAGGCCAGCTGAAGACTCATAACAGGTGAGCTTCCTCATGCCTAAATTGAGCCTAATGCCTGGAAGTCTTTCAGGCATTGCCAAGAGGATGCATGGAGAATGAAACTGTCTTGAGACAGGAAAAATAACAAAACAAAATTCACCTGCTTCCACTCGCAGTATATTCTGCAAGCCTCTTAATATATAATTAAGTGTAATTATCTTGTATCAATATTGTAGTATTCACGAAAATCCCAAGACACAAATTTAGGAAGCATTAGAGCTAATTTATATGACTGACTGCACACAGTCATTAGTAATATAATCATTTATACACATTTTTAATGTCATAAACATTAGCTGTGTGGCTAATGGTTAACAAACCATGCACATTTCATGTGAGACCATTACTACGGAGAATACATGGAGTGCTGCATTAATATTATCAATACTGTACAATACACATACAAGAATTTCAGACTGTGAAACTGTATAATGATTTAATGATAAGCCCGAACGAAAGTGTCGCATATGTGGGCTCCTTTGATTTTTCTAAACAACTCTCGTGCGAAAACAAAAACACAAAAGCTTATTCTAAGATATGTTTGTATCGCTGTTTAAAAAGGGAGTGGAAATCCGATGTGTCGCACGTCCGCCGTTCACATTGTTGTTGGACAGAAACTTCAGTGATTCACTTTTCCGATCGGCCTCGGGAGGCGTAACTCGCAGCGCTATATGAGCAAGTGCAGCCGGAGCGCAGAGGGACAATCACGCACGCCATCCGCGGTGTGAGATCCATCTTTGCGGATAACCGGAGTGCTTTGACATTGTCTTCAGGCATCGGATCCCATCATCACCCACTACATAAGTCAAGCTGCACGTAAATATACCGCAAGTATTGTAAGTTTTTTTTTACGTCTTGTCTGTCTGTATGAGAGCGTGTGTTTTTTTTAAAGTCAGCCTATCGTCCTAACACGCATTGGACGATAGGCTACGTTGAAGCTTATTTATAACTTTGTACGTTTTTAGAAAACGTGTCGTTTAAATTTGATCTTAAAGCCACACGAATACCTATTTTGTCTTATTATAAGTTTGGTAGGTACTTGAAAGTATATTAAAAACCCGGCACTCTCAGTTGGTGGTGTGGATTACTAGTGTCCCATCCCGCGGATTTACCCCGTAATGCAAATCCCCGATTATACCTTTTTAAACTACAAATTATGGGTACCTGAAGAAATGAGCGATTGTAAACATTTAAGAGAACGTGCAGGACCAAATAAATGAATTTTCTCTGTTACTTTAAACAGTTTTGAGATTTAGGATAAGAGTTTCTTAGTTGTTTTTAAAAGGCGCTTTAGATTCCGCAGGCTTGGGACCAGCAGATCTGTTTAAACGAGCAGTCTTAACCTTTTTAATTAAAAAGCTTCTTATCTGTAAATGTTGTTGACACCACGTGATTTTATAAATTGTATCACAGCTCCTTAGGTTCACGCTTTATACTGATAAACCTCTGTAAGATTAATTGACTCAGATTTTAAGTCCTTGGATTCTAATTTTAATCCCTTCAGTTTAAGTTATGTGCTCACGTTTTCAAAATGTTCTTTTGCAAAAGCACATTTATGTAGATTTCCTGCTTTCGTGCACCATGACTGATCATTTTCTGTGGTCCTTGCTTGCAAAACACTTTGGAGTGAAACAATGCTGAGTTTCAGGGGGACTTCAAGTGAGAGACACAGGGATTGGGGGAAGGAGGGTGTGAGAAGGGGACAGCATGGAGAGTCGCTGTGTCCAGACACAGCTAGCTCTTTGTGCGGGCAACTGTGCTTGTTGCCTAGGGCCGTGAGATCAGGTGAGGGAGCCGGTGTGTTTAAATAGTGTAAACATAACAGTTTTACAACAAGGTTTGGGACATCATGGTGGCGCCTCTAATGGACCATCACGGTTTATTGCACCTGATTTTATTTGACTGCACCTGGTAAATCAGGTCAGAGGTTTACTCTGCCCCCCTGTCTTCCATGTCAAATGGATGTAAAATATGTTTTGCTCTTTCTTTGTTTTGGAGATGACACAGCAAGCTTAATCTTGCAAGAACCAAGGATCACAAGATGCATTAGGAGCAGCTGCGCATCATCTCATATTCCCTTTAATTAAGCTATTATTGAGCTTAGGTGCTAACAGTGTTCAGGGTCAAAACAGCTGGTTGATTTGAAATGAAAATAAATTTGATGGTTTGATGGTTTTTCAGCAAAACACACACTATGGGTTTGAAGTATCTTCATCACCTCATGTCCAGGACATTTGTAAACTGATATGTTGTTTAATATTCCCCATGTTTACTTGAAAACTGACAGAAAACATTGAGTTGTGTTTATCATTTCTGCTTTACTGCACTGCAAGTTTTAGTTACAGTTTTAAATGAATACTTGAATGTGCCAGTGATTTGAATTGATGCTTCTTAAGATATAACACTCACCACCCTTGAGGTTGTTGATAAAAAAATCAGTGATTGGAAACGTGTGTGCAGCTGTGTGTGAGAGTATAAAAAGAAACTTTAACACTGACCAGTGTGGCTGTTTTTTGTTCTCCTCAGCCCCTGGCAGTTCAAAGCCAAGCATTCAGCCCTCAAGCTGGGCGTATCATATTGAGAAAAGAACCTTTCACCTCTCTGTCACAGAGGGAGCAGCAATTGCCCGCCCTACCCTCTGTGACCCGTTTTGCTTGAAACTGGCATCAGACTCTCTCTGATGCCTCTAGAAGCTTTGCACTCTGATCCTTATCATTGTACTACCTCACTTGGCCTGTTGGTTGTGCTGAACTTTCTGTATAGCCAAACTGGCTCCCATTTGTCATGCATATCTTGTTAGCTGTTCACTGGGTCACACCATGACAACAGAGGTCTGCCAGCAATCACAGCGTTAGTGCTGAAGCACTATTGCTTTTCTTTTTGCATTTAGTCTTTTTAAAATGAAAGGAGGCATACTTAAGCAATAAGGCACTAGACCCATTAAAGTAATTTTGATCCTTTGATCTAATTTTGTGCACACCGAGGATACAGTGATAATAAAGTTGCATCATTGCTGGAATGTGTTCACAAACTGGATGAGATTGTTGTCAAATATTTAGGTCCTAGTGATCCCATCTTTTGCCAGTGTTATTCCGAATGTGTTTCTCATAAAGCAACCCAGTAACTATGGGAAATAACCCTATGTAGCGTGCTATCTGGGGAAAAAATCCTCTTAAGTGGTATAAGGTCATGCCCTCTGACACGGGACTCTGTTGTCTTTGAGATGTTTCAGATTATGTGTGTTTTATAAATAAACTTTCTTTGTTATACATATTTCTGTCCCTATGAGTTTAATTGGTCTCTCTGCGGGTTTCTCTTGCCTATGTGTAGTAACAGGATGTCTTTTTGTTTCAGGTTGCCACGCTTGTGACCCAATAGTGGCAATAACGAAGACTGGCCAAGATGAGTGTGAACGTGAATGACTTCAGTGAAATTTTGGATGTACTGGGTGATCTGAACTTCTCAACTCTGGACGATAATGTGTCCCACATTGTTGGAGAGGTGTGTCACAGCACCTTCAGCCATAGAGCCTTGCTCTACGCTCTCTCAGTTCTCTACATCTTCCTCTTTATCATTGGCCTTGCCGCCAATGCTCTGGTGGTGTGGGTGAATGTGCGAGCTGAGAGGAACCGTTACGAGACACACTTGTATATCCTCAACCTGGCCATCGCTGACCTCTGTGTGGTGGCCACTCTTCCAGTCTCCATTAGTTCCCTGCTTCAGCTCGGTCAGTGGCCCTTTGGAGATGCCATGTGCAAAATCACACACCTGATCTTTAGCGTCAACCTTTTCAGTAGCATCTTTTTTCTCGCTTGTATGAGTGTGGATCGCTACCTTTCTGTGACTCTTTTTGGAGACGCTCCAAACCAGAGGAAGAGAAGGACCAGGCAGCTAATCTGTGTGGGCATTTGGCTGCTTGCTCTGATCGCTGCTTTGCCTGAAACCTATTTCCTCCAGGCTGTGAAGTCCAGCCATTCAGACAGTATCATATGTAAGCCTGTGTACCCAGTGGAGAGTATAAAGGAGTGGACAGTAGGTGTCCAAATGAGCTTCTTTATGTTAGGCTTTGCCATCCCCTTCCCTGTCATTGCCGTGTTCTATGTCCTCCTGGCTGGCACCATTCATCCATCTGCTGACCAAGAACGAAGATTAAGTCGCCGCCTTATCTTCACCTACATTGTGGTGTTCTTAGTGTGTTGGCTGCCCTACCATGGAGCCCTACTGCTCGATACTCTAGTCCTGCTCAACATTTTACCCTTCAGCTGCACACTGGAAAACGTCCTCTATGCTTCACTACATCTCACCCAGTGGTTCTCTCTCCTTCACTGCTGCGTGAACCCCATTATCTACAACTTCATCAACAAGAACTACCGCTATGACCTAATGAAAGCCTTTATCTTCAAATACTCAACCAAAACTGGTCTTGCTAGGCTTATTGATGCCTCACGTGTGTCTGAAACAGAATACTCTGCTGTGGAGATCCAGGGTCCATTATGAAAATTTCACAATGGTGTTTAAAAGAGAGGTGAAACTCTTTAAACGTCTTCCTCTTAAGACATAGAAAGAGTAGATGTTTTGTAAAATAGTAAAACAGGAGAACTATATCTACATATAGTTGGTGCTCCTTTATAAACAGAGAAATGTTAATGCCTTTTGTACATTTTTATGACCGTTACAGATGTATTGAGAAAGCACTTGTACTCATTTGATATGTAAATGAATTAGCCTTGTTGTAAACGTAGCTAGGCATATGTCAATGAAATTGGTGGAAAGGTCTCCTTCTGTCCCAAAGCCACAAGGAGCCACAAAGAGACTCATAACCCTGTCTCCACTTATCTGTAGTTTTCCACCATCTGACCGCAAGACTCCAACATGCTTAGACTAAAGGTCATGGTTTCATACACATTAATGTTCAGCTATGACTGTGGTAAAAGGCAGCAATAAAATCAAAAACCCACACAACTGAGAGTGGAGAGAAACATGTCCAAATCAAGATTAGATTTAGCTATAGTAAATCGATGTTATGCCGTATGCTACGCTTGTTGTGTAAAATAATACACATTTTTGTGCATTTCAGCAACAATGCTAGCAGACTTTGTATGATTTGTAAATAATATACTATTTATATACTCATCAGTGTATATGTTTATCATTTTGAAGTTTTTTGACATAAAATGTTTTGAAATAAAAAAATTATCATTCTTGTAACCATCTGGATGTTTGGTTTTTTTTACCATAAGAAAAGACTTTTGAGCCATAAAGTATTTTTAATAGGTATTACAGAATGCCCAGAGGACATTTACACATTATTTGAATTTATCATTTTTGTTCAGAACTACATTATGTGTGTGTGCGGGAGGGGTGTTAGTGGTCAGTTTATCCTAAAGATTGGGAGTTTTGTTCATTTATACCAACTGTTTAAGGAGTCTTGTTTTCTCTGATTCTCCTTTGTAGTTGTGAAGAAGTTCCAGGTGTTTACATTGACATGTTTTAAGGATTACCTCAGTTCTGTTCATTTTCTGGGCCTAAACACATTTCAGATTATAAAAAGACACACGCAACCTACCTTACACCAGGAGCACTTTATATTTACATTTATGCATTTAGCAGAGGCTTTTATCCAAAGCGACTTACAGTGCATTCAAGGTGAATATTTGATCAGTATAATCAGCACTTGGTATGGCATAGGGGATTCTAACTGTTGGGGGTAGTCATTAAAGGGTTCTAACCACACAAAAATAATTTACACTACAGAGATATCTAGTCTAAGGTGGAACATGATTATTGAAAACTGATTATTAGCTTGGTTATTAGCCGGGTCATTAGCTCAGTGACTAACCACCAGGTTCCAAAAACCACCATAAGCTGGTATGACCAGCTGGTTTGTTTTTGATTTAAGATGGTCTACTAGCTTGGACCAACTAGAAACAGGCTATTATGTTTCAAAAGCAGCTACAAGCTTAAGCTGGATTTTCCAGAGGGGTGAACAGAATTCCAATGAGCTTTCTTTCCCATTCTCCTCACAGACAGCTGTGGGGTATCCCGATACGGATCCCAACATCTGTAATGCCTGAAATAATGGATCATACAAGTGAAGAGAGGCATTTGTGACTGTATAAATTACTACAAGTGTCGTTGAACTCTAGAATAAAACAAATATCTTTCCATTGAATCTTTATCTTGGCAGGTTTGTAAAGAGAAATATTTCTTCTGAATCTATTTTCCTCCGTGATCAGAATTATTTGTTTTTAAGTTTGATAATAAATTTTGAGGATTTTGATGGTCAGGACATCTGTCATCTTCAATGAGATTTTATTGCTGACAAACTTTGTCAGCAACTGAAAGTTCACTGCTGCTGGATGTTATTGGTAGTCTGCACAACTGGTTATAGTCTGTTGTGGCTTTTGAAAAATGTATCACAAATGAGATGTTTGTGATAATTAAAGTACATTGTTGTTATTTTTTGTCAAGGAATCCATTTTCCTCCTGCAAAAACCGATCATTCTGCAACAGAAAGCCTATATAGATCACAGCGGTGCATAATACAAATCAAGTCACCTAAAAGACAATAATTAGAACATAAATCAAACCCACTTAAACAATTCCTTCCATGCATCACATTTGTTTTTATCACATGTAGAACAGTGAGATAGGTCGCTCACAGTAACAATGTATTTGTATTGCTACTCATTTGCAAAACTTTAAACTTTTTCCAACTTTGTAAACTCACTGACCATCAGTCGCTCTTTCTCTCATTGAAAATGAGTAACTTATAGTTGCTTTGTTGCTATCAGTTAAAAGGGGGCATTCCAAAAGTGTAGTTGTTTATGTCTAAATGTCAATGTTGTGATTTATCACCTGGAATATTTCATGAGCTCATTTTAATTGGAGAAAGATGGCAGTCAGCGGTGTAGCAAATGTGTGTGACATGACCCCCCCAAAACTTTTCAGAATTTTTTACGTTTGTCCCTCCCTGCACTTTTTGGGAAATTATCATCATCAAAATCATAATTTTAAGTAAGATGCTATACACATAAACATTGGTAGACAGCAACAAAAAACAACAACCTATAAATGACCAGTCACGTTGTTGAACAAAGACACAAGCTTTGCTCATTTACTTGCCAACAGTATCAACAAACGCTACTGGGTGAATGTTTATAATGTTCCAAAAAAACAGAGATATTGATGCAGAGAAACCTGAGAATCAGCCAATACTCAGAGTCGCTTTCGGTGGATCACTTTACAGGTGGAGAGAAAGTGAAGACTGAAAGGTCATTAGCACTCTAAGGTCATTAATACATCCAGCTGGGAACCACCCTGTGAGAGAAGCTAATGGGCCATTCAACCACTGCACTGTGTTTGGCCTGTAACACTGCTCTAACTCTCACTTCATTTCTATTGTTTGGTAATGAGACCGCAAGTTCAAATTCACGTTTTGTGTGCGGGCTGAGGCTCTTACTGATTGGGCCAAGGTGTTGAACCAATCAGAGCTGAGAGAATGGGGTAGACGGAGAGGACAGCTGAATCTAGGAGCATGTGGGTAAAAGTAGATGAGATCCACATGATTATTTTCTTAGGAGTGTCCTTGATGAAAAGACAGGGGCTGTTTTGGCAGAAGAACAATGATGGGAAGAGATTTATTACAAATAATTATTTTTACAAAGCACTACCTCTGTCTCTGGTGTCAGAAACACTTACATCAACTTTGGGATGACACACAAGTTCCTTTTCTTGGTTATTTTAACAAACTTTGCATGCAACCACAGTATCAGTTGAAATGTAGTTTCATGGAAGAAATGTTAAAGATAGAACTTCAGAGAAAGGAACATATTATAGGGAGACAGACAGAGACACTAGTTCCTTCTCTGGCTGTTTTATTTAAGCAGTGAAAGTGAAACAAATGACATTTTCTCATTTCTATTTCCCAACAGTTTTAACCTCTGATATAATAATAACACTCTGTAACTTTGAACTTTGACTTTAAATGTTGGCATTGAAGTCCCTTACAATTACAATGATAATGCACATTTTGTTATGACTCCAACATACAGTTGGAAGTGCTTGGATGATCTCATTGCTAAAAACAGAATAAATGACATCACATAGACGCTGGAGTAAGAACTTCTGTGGAAATTGAAATGTCTGATTATTACAGCTCATTTACTTGGACATCAGAAAGCCGTTTGTTGTGAAAAAACTGATGAACATGGCATCTGAGGACAACTTCAGTATGTTGGGTTGCCCGTTTTTCTTTTTTGAAATGTTTGTTATTTCCTCTTACGTCATAATCCAGGGTTCCCCCAGGGCACTCAAGCACATACGCACATGCACACAATAAAAACAGAAATAACAACACCAGAATAGTACGATTTCAGTCATTTTAAGTTAAATTACTTTAGTCTGAATGAAACTGAACTTTAAATGGTCTTTAAACATATTTAAAGATCTGATCACAGACATTTGCAGCCCACCAAAAGTGTCAGTCTGTTTAATCATTTTACTTCAGAAGAACTCGGAATATAATGCAAAAACTTTTTAGATCACTTTGGATAGTTTCATGGTTCTTTTGTTAGTCATTCTGGAGCTCCAGTCCTCATTCTCTTTTGAGATCACTTTATAGGCCAAGATTTTCTTCAGAAATTTGTTTTTTTAGTCAACTGAAATAACAAGCATTCACAACACCAATAAATACAAACGGCAGGCCACAGCTCTGAGACTGTTCCTCTATAAAAAAGGTAGTGAGCGGGTGCTCATGTCCCTGACAGACACGTGGGTGGAGCCTGCGTTTAAGGGAAGCCTAGGGGCACTGCTGTTGGGTTTTTTTTTTGAGAAAAAGAATTTTGTTGAGAAAAACAAGTCTGAATTTTAGCATGAGGGAAAGGCCTTGCACTGGCCTCCAAGACATGGTACATTTGTGTGTTTAAAACACAGGACACAGTGAGAGTTTTTTATCTGCATGATTTAAATGCAGCCACCACTTTTATTCACATTGAAATGGTCTTAAAATGTGTGGTACAATGAACAGTAAATCCACTGTCACAGACAGCCACTCACACACAAACACAAGTAAATTTTTTGCCACGATGGGGATCCCCCATTGACTTCACTTGAGTTTATACTGAGCTAATGATTTTTCATCCTCTCTAACCCTTCTGCTAAACTAAACTGTCATTAAATATTATTTAAAGTATGTTCAGAAAAGCAGTTTTTCTCATTGGGACTGCTGGCTGGTTCTTATAATGTAGTTGATTTCAGGTTTTACTATCCTTTGCGTAAATATTTAGTTCCTAAAATGTAAGCAAAACCTGACTGCAACATACACAAGGATACACAGTCATCAACAAATACAAATCATGCCTAACAATGCCCTTTAGGCAATGCCCTGTGACTTATTCACAATACAGCACTACCCTCAAGTACAATATTGCTTTTATAAAAATAAGCTCATGTATTTACAGCATTTGAGTTACCCACCGCCTAAACTTTAATCACATGCATGTCCTTTAATAACATTTTGGGCTGCTTTCACAAGAATTACAGTCATTTAAGGAAATAGGTTTAAATTTCATATGATACTACATAGGCTATTGTGTCCCTCCTGGAGTCTTACCCACAAAAGAAACACTCACCATCATAAAAAACAAACTGTTTAATAAAGAAAGTTTCATACTTAAACAATGACGTAAAAACACTTTTAGTTTCTTACATATCTCATTACAACGTTCTCTTTTGTTCAATGTCACACAGCGTTAAAGAAACACTACACTGCCAAATCTCCCATAAGGCCAGTTAAACTGGCTTATTCAGGTTCAATGGTTCCTCACAAGCATGTCACTTTTGCTTTAAATCTTTCCACTATCTTCTTGAAAAAGATCTACTAATCTAGCCCTCATTGGGGGAGGGCGAGTTTTTGTCTCAATTCCAATTCGTTATCAGGGACTGTGTGTCTCCAGCTAGCTTATCATTTAGCTGTGGCGAGATCCATGTTTAGAGCAGTGGGCAATTGTAAGGCCTCAGTCAAGTGTGTGGGATTGTATGTAAAGCTATTAAGAGCTTCTCTCTAATACTTTGCAAAATCACAGACAGAATGAGAGGCAATGTGATAAGAGGAAAAGGGGTGTGAGAAGTGTCAGGACATTCAATTCAAAACAGCATGGGACTAAAATAAAGAATAGGGTTCTGAATCAGAATCTTGGCCATTGGTGTTTTGCTGTGTAGGCTTTGCAAAGCTTGACAAATGTCCACAAGGTCACAGAAATGCTAATGCTAATAACATCAGTATGTGAGCAATTAGTTTTCAAACAGTTCTGAAAACTTTTCATGTACGCTTTTGTGTTGTGTGATGTTTTTACAAGAAAATAAGACCACGTTCTGTATGTGGTCTTTCATAGCCAATACTTTGACTTAAAAGAAGCTAACCATTGCTAATCGTACCACCTGCTCAGTTACCGCAGGTTAACAGTTTTGCTATACTGATAAATGTGTTTGCTGATGTAGTATTGAACCTGGTAATGAATGACCTTGTACTAGAGACAGATCTCTGCTCAGGTGATACCATGAGGAGACTAAACCTCATATCAGGTGAGAGGTTACAATGAGAAATCCACAGCCCCAAGCACTCAGTGGACACTCAACACCAAATCCCAGCACCTGGACATGGCTTTCTTTCTCATTATCTCTCCTTCCATATTCTGTCTTAGTTTCTTTCTTTTCTCTCTCTTCTTCTCAAATTTAGGATCTGTTTACGGCTATGAAAAGCAGAATCCATGATATCCTAAAGCTCTTTTTCACTTTAGATGATCATTGACTTTTTAAGAGCTTCTTATTTTAACTCGCTCATAGCACAGGTATATCATGGTCAGTTTGGATTTTATGACTTAACTGAGCTGTTCTTTTCAAGATCATTTAAAATGGGTTCTTTAAAACTTTAAAACGTGCAGATCTTCAATGTGTACTTTTTATACATAATAAATTCCCTTAAACTGTGTGAATTTAGTTTTAAAGGTATACAGCAGGAACACTGTTGGGCTGATGGGACCTAAAAGGAAACAGTTAATCACAGAGGTGTCTTGAGGTGAATGAAAAGTGTGCTTCCACAAATTGCAGTCCCACAAGACCTGGTTGGATAACATTTGGTTTAACCACATTCTGGGCTAATTCAAACAGTTCTTGCAGGTTGGTGCAATCTTGAAAGGCTAATAGTGCTTGAGTCAGTTCAGCTGATTCAAAGCTATTGAAAAAGAACCGGGGAAGGAACATGTTATTAAAACAAAACTTATAGCCAGAGTTGAAACACATGGCATATGATATATTTTGCTTTATTGTTGTTTTTACAGTTTTGGCTGCCACACTCAGAATAATGACATTAATACTTGATTGATGTGTTGTCTTGACACTTCCTTAAAACCCTATCTGTAAGAAAACAGACTCCTTACTTTTCAACAAAGGATTTTCAAGCCCAAACGTGAAGTGCATTTCTTTCATTAAAGAATGAACGCAAGATCTTCAATGGTTGTAGAGACCTCTAGAGAGTGTTGAGAGAGAGGTTGGCTGACCTGGGAGGTCTGTGGTCAGGCCTAGGCTGGGTTTACTAAAGGCAGGTGTTGGATTAGTGGGACAGCGGGCCCACACATTCCTTCAAAAGAGACACTGAGGGTCAACTTTAAGACATGCTCTATAGCACACAAACTGCCCCATCCTCCATCCTGCACTGTGAGGCCCAGACTAAAGGACTCCGGGGTGGTGGGGTGAGAGCACATACATGTGCATTCATGCACACACACACAGAAGAAAACTGGGGAAGAAAACATAGGCTGTTTTATTTACAGATGCAGATAAATAAATATAAATTAAATAAAAATAAATTTAAGACAAGGGTTTTTCCATGACTTTTAACTTGTAATATGCTACTGCAGTCACAGGGTCATTCCTGTTATGCAGTACAATGTTTCGTCATGCATGTCTTTATATATTGGATAAAACATTCAACTCTCATTTTTCAAATATGGAAATAATATAAGTTTACTTTCATTTTCAATTACTACATTTTGCCCCTACTCTGTTCAAAAATTCCAGGACATCTTTTTGTTTTACAGGACATCTTTTTATAGTGGGAAAACAGCAGTACAAACATGAGCATTTTTGTGATGTTTTGTGTTATTAGTAAGTTTATCTCACTTTAAAACATTTCACATTTCACTGATTTTGGAAAATCAGTTACACCCTCTTATAGAAATATTACAACACAGTCATTTTTGT
Source organism: Chromobotia macracanthus (assembly GCA_036877525.1). NCBI lineage: Eukaryota > Metazoa > Chordata > Actinopteri > Cypriniformes > Botiidae > Chromobotia > Chromobotia macracanthus. The sequence continues at coordinate 5,541,135 of JAZGTH010000001.1, read as the reverse complement.
AAATTACAGAGTTTAACAGGTTCATAACAGAATGAAACGTGAATAAACCACTGATTTTAGCAATAGTAAACTGTAATATGTAATATGAATAATCCTACACATCTACATACATAATCTACATTCATTCATCGTTTTGCATTACTGTTCCTTCCAGGATTGTACATTGTATTTAGAATATAAACTATAATTTTCAAAGGCGGAAATATATTGAGAGACTTCCTGCTTTATTTGTTCTTTCAGTGTTTTGGATGGTGGAATGTGAAGTGAAGAGATGGCTGGTTGCATCCCCACCTTGGTGGGACGACAACACAAAAGGCCCAGCAGAATCATGGATGCAGCTGATTGCTTCTCTTTAAAACTCAGTTTCTAAACTCTGTTATCGGCTTTACAGAGGCAGGAACCCATCTCTCAGGGTAGTAAGAAAGAGTTCAGTGACCAGGAAGAGTTTTAAAAATAAATCCAAAGACACCTGCATCACTATTATTACCAAACAGGTTTATTATGGGTGAGGAGGGTTTTTTGCAACCAGACATCTGTGGTTTCAAACACAGGGCCTCTTTACTGTGATAACGTTTAGTCTGAGGCAAAGTATGTAGCACATTTTGTAAAGTCCCTTTTGTTCCATTTGTTGGAATGCGAGATGATTTAACAGTGTGTCAGTAGAATGTGTCAATAAGAATGTCAAATTACACAACCATTTAAACCAAAGTTGAGAAGGACTGAACTGAGGTCAAGATACTCCAAAAGTGTTATTATCTGTAAACCCCTTTTACTATCTAATCTCTATTTATAGAGATATAGCCTTTATAGCTCTCTGGTTATTATCATATTTCACCTTGCAGGCAGAGGTTATATTCCCTAATGCTGTGTGGTATATTGGACACTGTTACTAAGGGAAACTGGTTAAATAGACAGAAAGGTTTACTCCCTACAGGGCATTTATATAGGTGGCCTGTAATATAAGCGCAAATGGAGCCTTTCAGGAGAGGGCAATGAGACTTGTTTACTCAGTCTTTTCAGGAGGTCACATATGGCCATAAGGCCTGTACATGAGAAAGAGCAAAGCTCCTGTCACCTGCTACTGTCCCACTGCGTGTGTGTCTGTGGTTCAGCTGCAGTAAAGTGACAAAAATTTCCACACAATGTTGGAAAACCACATCACAAAATCTCAACAGTGCCTCTAATTGGCCAATAAGCATGTTTTAATAAAAATAGAAAGATTCAGAAAGGTTTCAGTTAAGGTTAGGGGATTTAAACATTTGGCCATTATAAAAACACTACATTCAATTAAAAATCCAACAAACTAATCCACTTTCTTTGTACACAAACAAAGTGTGTGCATATGTGTGTTGGGGAAGAAATCTGATTTTTTTTGTTTTTTGTATTTGGGTGTCCTTATTTGTAAAAATAACAAAACTCCAGCTGATATACAAAGAAAACTGAGAGAAAAAGAGCAATAAGTGTGCAAACTAAACATAAGAGATAACTAAGAGATACCAGTAAATTTGTGAATTGAGATAAAAGGAGGATATAGAAAAGGGGGAAAAAAGGGACGACAATGTGTGACAGAGAGTGATGTATGGAGGTCTGAAACATGTCACTCCACACTCCTCTTGTCTGGGGAAGCTCAATACATCAGGATTGAACCCCAGGCCTCTGCCTTTTGTGTGCTGCTGTCAAACAGAAACAAATATGCAAACATGATATGAGCTCACTGATACTGTCACTGCGTAACAAATACAATGTCTTTCACCACCCCGGCTGCATGTTGACAGAGCACTTCTGAGATGTTCACATTTGCTGCAGAATAATATAGAGCTCTGGAGATTCAACAAATTCCACTGCATAAACTTTACAGTATTCAGAGATACACTACAGATAGGAAATAAACACAGCTGCATTGGGTATTAGAAATAATAGAAATGAATAGAAATCCAATTGAAACACTGCAAAGGTCTTATTTCCTGATAGATAAACATCCTTAAAGCAACACACATTTTCTTTCAGGTAAATCTAACAAAATGTAGTGATGTTTATGCCTAAAACTGGACAAAACTATTTGCCAATGGAGTAAGGAGAAACTTTATTTAAAGGATTAAAGTATTCAATAATTCAATTTCTTTTATGGATGGCACTGCGCTGGAGTTTTGCTTTCTTTGTATACAAACCTGCATTCAATAGCAGATCTTTTTTACACTGTATAGCCCGTAAGAATTCACTTAATCATTTTCAAATGACTGAGCAATACTTGAATACAGTGAATCTCTTCCCTGGTAAAGCCCTGCCAAAACATGGAATGCTTGATTAGCTCTTTTCCTTACATGTCCCTCATACCCCACAGCACTAATTCATTACTTATGTTCACAGTCTAAATATATCACTCCATCTTTGCTGTTAGATGGGGCTAGATTAGATTTGATTATAATAGCCTTCTATGCCCCTCTACTGGCAAGAGTCTGAGGTTCTTTGTGAAAGAGATCAAAGGCTCATGGTAGCCAGAGCCAAAAAAGTGCCAAGTATTGAAGAGAGGGAGGCCCCCACACTTAATCTCAAGCACTGAGAGAAAATGACCAGCATTTGGTTTCTCCAAAACGTTCATACATGTTCCTCTGCAGTTCACCACAGGGAGATTGCTGGGCATTGTGGTGTGACTGCTGAGAAACATAAAGCTCCTTCATCACCACGTCGCAAGCAACAACAGTTCATTCTGACTTTCTCCCATATCTTCTAAATGCAGGAATATGAGCTGTCAGCCACCCGACTTCCAGTTCCACCCGATGCTGGGATGAAGGCAAGAACAAGATCAAACGGCTGGTCCTCACCAGGCCTTGTAAAACCACAATGAATTTACAGCTGTCTCTTACCACAAGATTTTTGAAGAACAGACTCAAGAGGCTCTCAGACATGTGGGCTGAAGTGCTTGTTTAACGACATACGACTTAAACCATGCAGAACACTGCATGACTCATTGGAATGTGCTCAGATGTTATGAACTGAGACATGACATGTTGCCATACGAGAGAATTATTAAAAAGTCTGGTTCAGATGGCTGTGATTCAGATTCTTGACGTGCTGCTATGAATGAAATATTTTCACCGCGGGAATGACTTACTTGCATTGTATTACAGTTTTACAATTAAGTGAAACATGCAACCCTCCAATGAGTCCTGACCCAGGGCAACCAAAAGTAATTTAACATCCAGTCAGCCAAACGACATGCGCATGAGGCAAACAGGGGTGCATGAAGCATTTATAGAAATTCAAGACCATGTTTTGATTGTGACATAACTACACACTACAACAGTCTCTCTAGAGTCTTACAAAGTAAGTTGTTCTTCAGAAATAAAATGCAAAGACAGTTTGCTCGTCTACATAATTTCATTTTATTTAAATCACATGGTGTCTATTGCACAGCAGATTGTTGAATTGATATAATCAGCTTTCCATCTGGACTAATTGAGGAATAATTGAGTGGTCAAAAGATTCTGACATGGGTGCATGACTTATAGTTAAGATAAATGTACATAGAAGCAGGAAATCTAAACTAGATGTAGAATAGTCCAACCCTGTGATTTTCATGTGCCAGTGTAGTCAGCACAGGTACATTTTTGTTTCAATGAAAGTAATACAGTCTGGGCAGTTAGTTTACAATCATTACAAAATCATTCATTTAAAGGATTTACTCACTGAGAACTTTCCCAAATTCCCAAAAGATTAGGAATTCGACCTTCAAGTGTATGTGAAAGGCACCACAATCAGACTTAATGTTTTTCTTTCCCAGCAAACACATGAGAGGAAATTGTGTGTAATTTTGTTTTTACAGTTTGATATATTTAATTTAATCTCTTTATCTGCAGAGGATTGTTGATTGAACTACAGTTGTAGTAGAGATTGATGCTATTCTTAAACCTTACATTCCTCAATGACAAATATAATTAATTTATCTTTCAAATTCATTAGCTTGGTCCAAAGTTCAAGTCTACTGGGAAAGTGCTCCGCTTGGCCTCAAATTTAAAAGAGATTTGTGGAATTCCTTAAAGTTCATGTAATTTTTTTCTCCACTGCATCAGATTTGCATAATTTTAATGTCATGTATTTCTGAACTGCCTACACCTCTGAGTGTTTTCCTCATTTCATAATCAAGTAAAAAATAATTAAATACATCAGACAGGATTAAGCTTAAACAAGGTTATTTTTCCCAGCGTAATATTCAATTAGTTTCTCTCAGTCATGTGTTATTACGGGCTGTAATTAATAACTCTTTGCTAATGGGGTCTTAGTCAGATCCATTCATAACTGTCTGCCTTCCCTACCAGCCCTTGCAGCACCATGCATCTATATAAAGGCCCTGACTCCAGGCCATGCAAACCCCATTCATCTTTACACCCACACAGACATACCTATTCTATGGCACAACCTGTCCGTACCTCACCACAGAGAAACCTGATACAGCACAGCATTTACTAAAAAAACATCCCTCCCTCTGTTTCAATAGGGCCAATTGCTGGTTTTCCCAAAGCCAAGGCTGAACCGCACTGTCATTCATGTAACCAATACCTCTTTTCCTAATGACACCTTGGAACAAACTCACTCTGTAGTGGTTTCGGTCTCACTGACCTGTCAGTTTTAGCCAAAGACATTCAGCTCTTTGTGTGTGTTCAGTTGTGTGTGTGTCAGGTAGAAAGGGGTTTATAGTCTCAGAATTACTCTCAACAGTTATTAAGTTTGATTTTTACACAAGACTCTTCCTTGACAATCCCTCCCCTGGCAAAGTTCCACAGTTGGGTAAATATTAGGCCAGGGAGATGAGGCAGGCCTGAGGCCACTAGGGACACATAAAGAGAGGCCAGACCGGGGGTTGAAGACAGCTCGGCTGTCAGTATACTTTATTTAATCCTGACCTCTATTCTCTGTGCTGACCTCTTCAGCATAGACTTATTCAACAAGGCTCTGGAGGAGTCAATTTCTGCTCAATCCTGTAGGAGCTTTATTACTGTGGACAGACAGAGCCTTGACAAACTGTCAATCATGGATGCTTTATCTGTTTCCGAAAACATGAAGGATACCCAAAAGAAAACTTTGATCCTGGTCCTTTTCTTCCTCTACTGCTCCAGTAAATAATCCAATTTTGTTAAATAACTAATTTTATTAATTTGGAAAGCGGCCAGAAGATTATGATTGGACTACTATCATATAAAGTACCTGTTGATTTATCAATTAAAAAATAAGCTTAAAGGATTTTTTCACCCTATGACAACGCATATGACAGTTAGTGATTAGATATGTGAGAACCAATGAATTCAATGTTATTGACATGCTGACATATTTGAATTTAGAGCAGTGATCTGTTTGTTTACATGGATATGCAATGTAACGATCGCTAAATATGCTCAAAATTTCTTTTGTTCTCACAAACATATTGCTTCACTTTAGAAGGCATATCTTAAACCACTGGAGTCATTTGGAATACTTTAATAATGGATACATGTGCTTTATGGAGCTGTAAAACGTTGGACCCTGATCAATGGCATTACAAAGCTGGGAAGAGCCAGGATATTACTTAATATTATCCTGACTGTGTTCGGCTAAAGAAAGAAATTCATATGCATTTGGGATGGTATGAGGGGGAGTAAGAGAATACAAGAATTTTCATATGGGGTGAACTAAACCTTTTAAAAATTGCATTTGTAAAGTAAAACTGACAACATTTAATGAGGTTTATTCTTAATACAAAACAAATTGCAATAGGAAAGTGGTCTGTCAGAGAGCTCAATTAATGCACAATTTCTCAATCATCAACTGTGTTGGAGTCTGCGGCAGTCACTAATCACTTGAGAGACACAAGAATCACTTGAAGCATCTTGCACTTGAATAATTCTAGCCAACATTGTTAATCAATCAGTTTTTCCAAACTTAATTTACCATGATATCTAATTCATCCATACAGCGAGGGAGGGATAGTGTTTAATGTTATTAGAACCTCAGCCAAGTGAATACAGTTTGGACAATGCTACTCTGCCTTTCCTCTGGTGCATTATTCATCTGAGGTCAAGAAAGAATGTTTGGCTACGTGGAACGGCATAATGCAGAAATCCATATTAAAGACATATTGATATGCACACCTGCTTCTAATCACTAAATCTTCTTGCAGGTTTACAATGGAATGTTGGTCTCAGAACATATACGAATAACTGTTTTTGCTATCCCCTCACAATCAGCATAGTCTCACAGTGAGTCCAAACCTAAATCTGAATGTTTTTTGGCAACTGGATATGTTGTGTTCAGGGGCCCATTAACACGATGGAGAGGTCAAAGGTCTCATTTCCTCCCATTCATTAATAGCTTGATTATGTGCTAAGGTATGCGCTTTCAGCATGTGCTTATGCATTAACATTAACTGACCTGGCTTTGTTTCACAAAACCATAAAGATTTTCCTGTCTGCTGATTGCACAAACACCATAACCTACTGTATATACAACTCAGTGTTAGTTTGTCAAAGATTGCTCACAAGAGAGCTGAGATCCGCAGTGCTCTTGGTAATTAGGGTCCCGTTGAGAATGAGAACATTCAAGTTTCAACATTCAAGTTTCAAGTGAATCAGCTTAACTTGAAAGAAAGTCTTTCTAGGTCAGTTTTCATAATTCTTAGTTTAGATGCCAAACATGCATTTGTGAAACTTGCATGAAGCTCTTCTTCCAGGACTTTGGCTTAAGCAGTTTGGTTTGAGGGCAAACAAAGTCAAATAAAGATTTGTTCCACTCCACATTTGGCCTGCTCTGTTTTTGACAGCGTTCATAACTATGAAAAATAATCTTAATATTAATACTGCATAAACATTATGTAATAAAAAAAGAAACAATTATAAAGCTTTTCGTATTTGTATATAGCTATAGTATTTCATCACTTCAAGCTGAAATAATGAGAACATCATCTGTGGAAGAAAGCCAGTATGTGCTGTGGTACAGATGGTCTTTGTTCCTCTTCTGTTTAGAATACCACAGATAGACAACGGCAAACAAGCCTATTATGAAGGCTCGAATCCTCTAAATCTAGACTCTTTTACTGGGGCATGAGCCCCAATAAAATTTTACAAACTCCTTAAGGTTGGAAGTCACCATATTTTGACTTGAGAAACATTTTCCCTGGCAATATTTCAGCAAACGTTGAGTATGCTTGTGTTTTCTGTCTGCTGTTTGGAATCATAACTAGCAATACCTGTTAACCCTTTTCAGTAAATTGGAATACAGGTTAGCAAAGCAGTTTGAATCAGTTCACAGTTCACTCTGAATCTGGACAGCTTACTTCCAATTAATTCTTTAAAAACAGTTTCACACTTCATAATACAGCAACAAGTTACACACAGATATCAGAACACACAGAACAGAAATAGTTGCGATGAAGTGAAATATTTACCGGCAATTAAACCAAACCATCAAATGCATCCTGAAGGCCTTCAGAAAGTTAAACATCTGTATGTGCAACTATATTATAATAATAAATATAATAATATAATATAACATAAAACTTAATTATAGTTGCGTGAATGCTACACAATGGTATTTAAGAAAATGTAAAAATACTCCATTGCTTCTGTTTTTGAAAAAATGGGAAGCATGTTTCTGGACACGTCTAAATATGGGTGTATGATTTTACGGACATGTGGTTCAGTATTGATAAAAGGCTAAAGAGTGTGTCTCACTCTGTGGAGCCAACACTATAAAGAGCTGCATGTCTCAAGAGTTAAGGAAGGGGTACAGCAGATCATCTCACCCACCAGCCAGACAGCCATTGCTACATCTTTGATCAGATAAGAATCAGCAAACACACTCCTGAGACTCAATTAGAGAGATCATAAAGCACTTCCTTACTATTAAATCTAGAGTCCGTCAAAGTCGCATCCTCCCCAGACACAGTTCAAAGACACTTAGACTGAGAAAGACACTCCACATATAAGCACACTGGGGGAGAACTTGCTTGCAATTCATACCAGTAACACACCCTTGAACTATGACTCTGGTCCACTGCCTGTATGTTGCCCTACAGAAAAAAGTTTAATTGCAGCACCGTTCAACCTGCAGTGACCCATGGTTGTTCTCAGAGAACAAAACATCCCAATTAGAAGAGCTCTGACCTTGGAATTATCAGGGAACTCTGGGCCTTTATAGTGAACAATTATATCTGTATCCACAATTACTGTGTAATTACTGGCTCAGATGCTTTGGATAAAACAATTTACTTGTTTTTTCAAAACAAATAGGTTTGTTCAAGATTGGGATACCGTTAATCATGTTTTAGTTGGAAGCTTGATATCATTTGTCTTCTTAATTATCCCCCAAAAAGTCCAGTCCAGTGGTCTGTAATCTACATTGTGACATACTCAGCCTGGTAGAAACGTAGTTTAGAATTGTTCTTAAGTGTATGCATTGGCAGTGGATCTTTTTTTAAAACTTGTTTAAAAAAAGATGTAATTTGTAAGATATTTCCAGTTTAGTCAAGAAACAGCATTCATAATACAAGAAAACAGGATAATGAAATGCTAGAGCTATATTTAGATCTGTGGTGCACTGCTAGTAAGAAATACAGCCTCTTATTGATCTTATGACTTAGAAATGTAAGAATTTGTAAGAAAATGTAAGAAAATGTAACAAATAAGAATTTGTTACACCTTTAGTAAACAGAGAGGAGTCAAATTTCTAATTTATGAACCTTGAAAGAGGTTATTATTGGCATGGACTTTCCCTGAAACAGCATCTTTCTGTCAGTCTGTCTGAGGTGGGAGTGCTTATTAAAAAAGTGAGCTAAAAGACAAAAGACAAACAAGCAGAAATCTAAAGCATAAATATTCCATGCCTGTTTTGATTTGTATTGTGGCTAGCTGGACCCACTCCAGGTTCAATTAGAGACTAGCTGAGTCCTTATCCCTCTGGCATAAGGGAGATGATCAGGGTAAAGCAACACAGAGGTCCAGTTACGCTTTGGGTAATATTATGGATATTTGGGGAAAATCAAACTCTACAGCTGTCCCTCAGAGCAGAAGTTATGATCAACTGTTAGACAGGCATGGGAAAAGCAGACTGGTGGATAATCTGAACCATGTTTTGGCTCTAGACAAACCATAAAGTTCTTCTTAGAAGATATATTTCTCTGCTAAATGCTTTTTGATATTTCTAATGCTTGAAAATGAGATAGCATGGCACTAACAATGCCAAGGTCATGGGGCTGATTCCCAGGCAACACATACTCCAATAAAATGTAGCTTTATGTAGCTTTAACTGTGTCTTTGAATAAATGTCAAATGTAAAAGTTTATTTTTTGTCTTTTCTTTATCTAATTTTAATGCTTTATCTAACTTTATCTAATGTAATGCTAAATCTTTATCTAATCTAATCTTTATCCAATCTAATCTTTATCTAATTATCAGTTTGAAGGAAGAATAAATAATCATTTATATAATTATATTTTACATTTATACAGTTGTCAATAAATGTAATCATGTAAAGGCTGATCTTGAAAAAAATAAAAATGACAGGAGGTCAAAAGTTTTTTGGATTCTGAAGTTCCCTTTTGAGGAAACTCAACACTGCGTCTGGTTTGATGCTATGGGGAATACTATGTGTTGTTTACCTGAGTGAAGAACATACACACTCAGTTTTTGAGGGAGCTGAGTCTATATATCACAAAGGCTTCTAGCTGAAGAAGCTCAGGTCTTGTCTGGCTGTCTGGATGAGCCTGAGCAGATGCCCGTGGATCTGGTCCCACTGCAACTGAGGCTCAGTGGAGGCTCATGTCGCAGGAGGCTTCCTTGCTCCCCTGTGTAAAGGGGACATGATCTGCTGAGTCAGAGGAAGCACTCATTAGAGTCCTTTGATTTGTCAATATCATCCTCCAGTGAGCCACCAAGATACACAGGATGTGGCTGGGGATACGAGATTGTGGGTGAGCTCTCCCAACCTGTCTGCCCCGCAAATGAAGAGCCGTTGCAGATCATGTCTCATAGGCACGAGAAACCGCAATTGCTTGCGCCTGGCTAGACGAATGATTCCTGGCTGGCCAGATCTGCCCTTCCTCCCTGATTTCACGCTTCGTTTTCAGTCTGGGACTGTACCTCAGAGCTCCATTAGGAACAGTAGTTTTGAGCAGTTGTAGCTAGCTGTCCGTTAGCGCACTATAAAGGGTCCTCTGCTTTCTGTGGAGCTCGTTAGAGAGGATAGTGGTTTTGAGTGATGGTAGCAAGTCCTTACAAGCTCCTCTTGGAATGCTAGTCCTCTGGGATATGAATACAGTAGAACCCTCACTATCAAGGGTCCTCTGCTCTCCTTAAGACCCTCCTGAGGGGAAAAGAGGACATTAGTTCCAGATGGTTGGGGCCAACCATTCTCTAGTTCCCCACCAATTTTTGATTCTCTGGGATGTGTGCGAAGTAGCACCCTCATTGCTATGGTGGGTCCTCTGCCCTGCCTAAAGCAGGACGGGTAGAATAGTAGCTCAGCCTAGCCTTTATGAAGCTAGCTCAGTGTGTTATTGCGTTATGCCTATGGTTATTTTGCTTCAACATAGACCATGTGGCAGCTGCTTCCCTCGATGTGGCACCGTTATTATTGTGTTCTCCATAGCGTCTAACCAGGTGCAGGGTCAAGTTCCCTCGAAAGGGAATGTCTCTTGGTTATGCGTGTAACCTTGTTTCCTGAGAAGAGATTTGGATCCTGAAGCTGGAATATTTACCTATGTTTAAACTATACAAAACATAGAATTAGCTTCCACTCCAACATGCTAGATATTTCCCCAAACCCTATGAACAAACTAAAGTTTTCTTTATGAAGGCTTCCCCAATTCCATGTCCAACCAGCTAATTTTGCATGATGAAGCTGTTGTGTGCAATTGAAAAAATTAAGGTGTAGATTGGGTTACATATATTGTTAAGACTTGGAATGTAGCGCATGCACTCATTTGGCGGTGTTTTGACATTTCTGGATTAAATTAAATTGTGGCTGGTACAGTGTTTGGGATAATGCGATAATTTTTGAGGCAAAAACTCGCCTGTTGATTTTATGTTGAAATGTGAATTTGCTTTTAGTCTAAAAGCAAGGCAAATTACACCCAGCAAACTTGTAACTTGCTTGAGTTTTACTATGTCTGTTAAAGGCACAGTAAGAAAGGTTTTTTAAAAAAATCTAACAATTATTGATAATTGTTTCTTAAGATGTGATCTGTGATGAAGACCACACAGATCTCACAAGACTACATTTCCAAATGCATCATGAACCAAATACAATTACAATTAAACAGCCCCAAACATATTTACAATAATACAAGAAAAAAGGATAAGGAAATGCTAGAGCTATATTTAGCTCTGTGGTGCACTACTAGTAAGAAATACAGCCTCTTATTGATCTTATGACTTAACGAATGTGAAGAATTTGTTACACCTTTAGTAAACAGAGAGGAAGCAAATTTCTAATTTATGAACCTTGAAAGAGGTTATCTTTGGCATGGAATTTCCCTGAAACAACAATATTTTTATTCACAAGCTAATGGTTCAGTGTATAATGCCATTAACCCAAGATTCTGCAGGCCTGGCTAATCTTTTGTTTACAATACTATTCCTTTCTGTCTTTTACTGAGGGGGTGTAGAGACTTCAGTAATCTCCATTTAATCTGCCCACCTCTTCCTGTTTAGAGCAACATTGTTCCACTCGTCCACTATGTGGTGAATGATGTTGATGGATCTCTCTCTCTCTCTCTCTCTCTCTCTCTCTTTTATCCTTTCTCACAAAGTCTATTTCCTCTTCCACATATACATATTTCTTTAACTCTTAGTAAATTTAAAATTGTATTAATTTTTGCAATAATTTCTTGTTTTTATTATACTTATTACGTTACTATTAAAAGAGAGCAAAACTGTAGAAAAGAAGCCGTTATTAACTACAGTGAATTCTGCACAAATAAAGTATATAGTAGCCTGTATGTGTATTATTAACTTCACAACTTTTTGTGTTCTGCTGTTATTGTTAGTAATAACAATGTTTGTAACAAACTGTGGAAAGTATTAAGTCATCAAGAAATGATTGACACTTCATTGAAACCATTACACTCCACCCCTTGACCTCAAATAAGTGGCTATTTTTTCACATATGTGAAAACTGGCCACATTTGTATGGGTGCCCGAATCCACACAAAGCCATGTGCAGTGTAAGGGTCAGTCCCAGTGCTGGTGCCACAGTGGGCACAGAACTTCAAACACAGGGAAATCATGGCAAAGAACAGTACCACCCAGCTCCTTCATTTTCTCACGCACTCCCACTGGCCACACTGAAGCTAAACAGAGACACAGCTCAACTGGGAATTCCTGCCTCATTGTCCTTGGCAATCGTTTTAGTACATAAACCCTTTAAATGAATAAATAAACATAAAACGTCTCAGAGATCAAAGATTTTGATATGTTCTCTTTAAAAGAAAATCTGGAAAAATATAGAAACTGCTGTGTGCTGTGGCGTCAATGTTTGCAGTTATTTAAGTATAATTAGGTACCTGCATTTGCTCTATAGTTTACAACAATTTATATCCTTAAATATTACTATACTAAGCTATGTGAACTGCCTAAATCTGCTTAGTATTTTAATATATTTTGAGAATTACCATAATAGTATGGTTGATTATAATAGGCCACATGAAAATATACCCCAATTCGTAATGGCAAGTTTAGTTTCTACACGGGTTTGTGAACTGGCAAGGACTCAGGCTCACTATAAACTGGAACAGTAATGATTCATTTCCGGCAACTAAACACATTTTTAATTATCATCACTGACAATGGCATGACATTTGTGTTTCTGACATATTTTTGAATGCTGTTTAAAGAACATTATGATAAATGTTTTTAATCATTCCATTATATAGCCAGGTTACATTTCAATTTCAAGATTAGGCTCCTGACCTGTCTAGTGATGTTTGTTTATGCTAATGTTGATGTAATATGTAATAAAAGTTTGTTTTTCAGCTTTTTTAAAACTTTTTTTTAGTTGGTTCATGCAATTTCAAGCTAAGAGGCTTTAGAAAATGTGACGTAATTTCCGGTAAAGGAGCATTGTGAGGATCAATGCTAGAACTACAATATTAGAAGTGAAATGGCCTTATGTGCAGTAGACCCAAAGGAATCACGCTCGCTGCTGCTGCCATAAGGCCTAAAAGCCTCTGAATCTGGAGGACTGCTAGATGCTGGACCAGCTGAATGCTGCTCACAGTGGCAAGGATTGACTCCACACATGCAGGAGACAATTGTGTTTGCATCATAGTGGAATTCCAAATCTCCCCTAAAAAATAGTTACTGAAGAGCAGAAAGCATTCTCCTCTTGGGATTGAGTCTCAGCCCTAAGCACCTCATATGAGCCAACACAACATGCCATGCAGCTAGCTATTGAGTTGGCCATATCTAGTCAGTCATCTATGTAATTTAGAATGTGGAATGCTAGGCCAAAAGGAAGCACTCAATATTTGAAAGCTTTTCTCTAGAAAACAAACCAGAGAAACTTTTTGTTTTCTGGCTATATCTTTATGTGAAAGTATGTGTCCTTTGGATCTGTCGTGACAAACAAGTTCTTGGGCTCAATTTGGCACGTGATCAGAGTATCATCATTCTGAATCTGTATCTCCTTAGAGACCATTTTAAATGACATAGCTCTAAAATTGGATGCAGCCCCTGTCCTTCTTAATACTATAAAATAACATCTGTAAAAGCCCAGATCTCTCATTAGAGGTAAACATGTTCTATAACCCTCTTTGCCCTAGAGTCTCAAGCACTTTGGCCAACACCTGCTGCTCCCCTAACACCTGGACTCTGCAGAACGCTGATGAAATATGGAGGACGAGAGGTGAGCTGAATTCTGTATCCTCTCTCTACTGTTTTCAGCAGTCATTGGTATAGACTGGGCAGATGTTTCCATGCTGCTAGAAATTCCAAGAGAGGTATCATTCTGTCTATCTGCCCAGTATTCAGAGAACTGGCAGGAGATTGTTGTACAGAGTGGAGAGGTTATACAGGCAAAAGAGAAGATAGGACGGATGAAAAGTCGGGTGCTTCTGCCTCCCAAAATAACCCATGTGGCGAGAAAAGCAAAAGCGCCCTCCGGGGGCTCAAAGGGGGATCTGGTATGAGACGTGCACACAGACCCTCCCTCGTGGGGCTGGCACCCAGTGTTGTGCTGCTGGCATCAGGTGTTCTTCTTCTTCGCAGCCCTTGAGGAAAGCATGGTCCTCAAATCGAATATCCTCTTGGGCTGTGAATCCTGCATGTGCTGCCTGGCTCCCCTAGCTCTTCGTGGGGGACCTTGAGCTGCCATGTTGGTCTTCTGCTGCTGGACCACCTGACGCAGCAGATACCTGGCCTCAGTGGAGGAGAAGCACCTTAAACACCTCCGACTGCTTCTAAGCCTCACGGTATCTGTTGATGAGGGAACTAATGGTGACACTGAACAGACTGTGAGGAGCAATCAGGCCATCCAAAAGAAAGATTTTGTCCCTTTTTTTAATACTCAATAAATTGAGCCACAGTTGCCTCTCCATTACCACCAAAGCAGCCACAGAATGGCAAATGGCACAGGCCGTCAAGCTCGGGAGAAACTGCAGAGCAGACTTTTAAAGCTGGCATGAGCTCATCTGATTCGGCAGAGAGCGTGAGACAAAACACATGATTTTTCTTGATTTTTTTATTTATTTTTTAGCGCTTTCATCACTCTTAGTCTGACTAACACACGGACAGACATACAGGCTTCCAAAAACATAAAGCTGATGACGTAGCCTTTTAAAGGCTATGTGATGCACAACACTACATCACATGATTAAAAGGATTTGGTGTAGCATGTTTTGATTTTTTTTCAGTTAAAAGTATTAACATTTTTGACAGTGTTAAACTGACCGTCAGGTACTGTGTTTCTGCACTACTTGATGTGTTACGTCTCAATGACTTCAGATCTACTAGATTTTCCTGCAAACACACTCACTGATTGACAGGTATAGACTCAAACACCTGCAGATTACGTGGCCCACTGATATCTCTTTCTGGGGAATTGTTTTCAGCTGTACCTAGATGAAACCTAACAGTTCCAAAGGATTTCCATTAGTCTGTATTCCCATGGGAAGATTTTTTGTACATCTAGGTACATAGGTGATGAGAGAAGACTACATGTGTTGGGTCTTGCTATAGAAACCACAAGAATGATTAATCCAGACAGAGATTTATAGAATCCCTGTCTGGACATCTTCCCTCACACATTCCTCCATTCTGCAACTCCCCACACGTGTCTCCTCTCATATGAAGCAAAACTTTAATTATTTTTACCTCTGACAAATTTGTTTGTTTCAGAATCTAGAACAAACTACACCATATATGTCATGGCCCAAAGATGAGACATTATCAGAAAAAGCATTTCCATTTGTATTTGTTTCTCTATTATACAAAAGGTTTACAATCTGTAGTTCTGATGAATTAAGTTTGATGTTCAGCCTGTAATCTGTTTTAACCAGACCATGGAAGGTGAGAGAAAGTCTTAGCAGCTATATGAAGCTGACCTTTGTTGACCTGGTCTGAACATGTGATAAACTTAACCCTTTCCTTGCCAATGAGCATAGAAACCACAGGAATAACAGAATCTGAAAAATAAGATAAATCTGTGTATAGTTTTTCTACAATAACTTACACTAAACAAACAAGTCATACCACTAATGTTATAAAATTAATACATGTCTCTATAAATAATAGAGGCTATATTATTTATAGAGAATTATCAACATACATTTTAGAAGTGCAGTGGTTATCGGGAGCTTTTTTGTGTACTTTTTTGTCAAGATGCTGGTATTTTCATTTCTTGAAGCATGGGAAAAGATATCCTCATGATCTTTATTATTATAAAGTGTCTTTTGACTGCAGTTCAACCAAACACTTGCTGTATTTACAGCCATTTGACAACCTTTGAGTGGTGGAAGTTAAACATGCAGTCAAGAACAGGAATCTCGTCTGCACGCCATGCTGTGGCCGCCACCTTTGAATTCTGCCCAACTGCACAATTCACATCCTCACAATGTGGATCACGTCAGCATTGCTGTCTGCTGTAAGTCATTCAAATCATTGTGTCTCTTGTACACACAACCACAATGGACTCGTACTGTCGACTTATGGGACACAAAGATGGTTCTGTTGATAGGGGCCGGAATGGCACCAGTCAGGAAATCTACATTCATAAGTTATCTTTGATTGTAGCCCCCAAACAAATAATTGGTCTCCAGAGATCACATATACGGTGGGAAACAAATTCATTGGATGATATTTATAATGATCACAGCATAGTCTTTCTCAAGGGACCCAGAAATAGGCTACAAAGTTTTGCTCACCAGGAATTGACAGGTTCTCACAATAAAATAACTGCTTTCTCAAATGTCCTTTGTTGTTCCTAAATCAACCAGAAATTTAATGGATCTCTAAAAAAAAAAAAACCATGCTCAACCCATAGACTAACAGTTGGCCAAGGAGGGCCCTGAAAAAATGGCGTCATGTGCCATCTAGTGGACACTTTTAAATAATACACTATAAATAATAAACCCTATAAGACATATCTTCCATTTATATGGACAGTCTGCTTTTAGCAATATTGGTTTAACCTGAGAAACCAATGTATTTATTTTGATTACATCACAAAGGGAAACCTATTAGAAATTTCATCACTAACAAGGCTTAGATCTGTGCTAACTGACGGTGGATTAACACAGATGTCACTCCAAATGGTTTAGCAGAATTACCCATGACCAGATCTTTGACATTTAAACTATTGCAAAACACAGCATTCCATTAACACACTTTACTGCCAAAACACACACAAATTATTCCACAACCCACATGTACATCAAACACGCCGTCTGAACAGGAACATCACAAACAGATATTGCTTAATGCACTTCTATGATTTGTGTTACATCATTTTACTTGCAGGTGTCAGTTTGCAGCTGGCTCATGTAGTTGTTTATATTTACATGGATGTTTATGAGGGCAGGGTCAATTAAAGGTAAACTGTCTGCTTGCATGTCATTTGTGATCATAATGTTTTCTGAACTTTTGATAAAGGTTATATGAAGCTTGACACCAGACTGAGACAGAATTCACAAATCAAAATGTTAATGCAATAATCTATTCCACTTAATATTAATCCATAAAAATATAAAGTTTGGATAATAAAGTGTGATGTGTTTGAATACACATTGGCAATCTCAATTCTAGTACGTTTTTTCATTAGCATTATTTGTTTTTATCATTGGTCAACATACACATTTGACAGTTTTTTTATCTTTCACTTCTAAATAGCTTTCCCAAAACTTTGTATGTAAATAATAATGAAAAAATGCAACTTGAAAACAACTTTAGATATTTCTAATTGATCATTTTATAAATTTTATAGCTACACTATCACAAGACAATATCTTGCAATCCCTCTCTGTGATGAGCACACTGGACATACTGTTTTGAAGCACATGTGAGATAGTTCTGCAACAAACATGACATACAGCATCCAGTGGAATACCTGCTATTTTGGAGCACCAGGAGGGGATGTCACTTTCAGAATGGTGTTGCTTAAGCTGCTGTCGAGGGTCGGCATGGTTGTTGACCATATGACTGTCTGTTTACAATTTCACTCTGCTAAAGTTGTGAAACAGCCCAGTCATGGGGACAGGTGGGTACAGAGCCTTCCATGGGGCGGAAATTCTGGCATTCTTCTAGAAGCATATGCACAAATGTTGAGGGAAAATTGCCATCAGGACGAACAGGTGAAAAACATGAAGTGTTACACAATTCAGTCAAGTGTCAAATGTCCCAAATATTCAATAGTCACATTAAGCAGCTGATTCGGAGACTCTTAGGAAACAATAAAAAGTCCATGTATCAAAATCAATTAAAATTGTAATACAGCACTTGATCTGGTATGTTGTTATGTAATCATGGACGTTCTAGATCTCTGGATGTCTGGATGCCAACTATCACATGGCTCTTGTTTGGCTTGACTGTGTGATTCTCTGTGTCTCCCACAAGTGGAGAACTTGAAAAGGGAGGGGGCTGTGTGTTGCTAAGTTTGGTATGTGACTTGTGCTTTAGTGGGTTGTGTTGGAGGGCCGTGTTTTCTCCGAACTGAGACGCACAAACAAGTGGTGGGAGCAATCCTGTCACAGCCACCTCACATATCATGTGTCACAGGCAGCCGGCCAGTATATAAGCCGTGACTGCTTTCTGCTCCAGTAGATTAAAATAAACCACAGTAAAGACAGAAGAAACCTGAAAGGCTTAAGCTCAACCCAAGAACAACGTAGTGGAAAGGATCAAGGGTTATAAAGACTATACCTCAAACAACAGAAATGGACATCCAGACGGGTCAAATAGTACGTGCTCCAAGCCCCATGGAGAGCCTGGAGAAGCAGCTGAGCTGCCCAATTTGCCTGGACATGTTCACCAAGCCAGTTGTCATTTTACCATGCCAGCACAACCTTTGCCGCAGCTGTGCCAATGACCTCTACGACTCCCGAAACCCCTACCACTACTCTGGAGGTATCTTCCGCTGCCCTACCTGCCGCTTTGAGGTGGTGCTGGACCGCCACGGTGTCTACGGTCTGCAGAGAAACCTTCTGGTGGAAAACATCATTGACATCTACAAGCAACAGTTAGAGAAAGGTAATGCGCTTGAACCCCCTATAAAATCCAAAAACACAAAAGAACCCTTGTGTGAGGTACACGAAGATGAAAGAATAAACATTTACTGCATAACCTGCCAGACACCAACTTGCTCCATGTGCAAAGTATTCGGTCAGCACAAAGACTGTGAAGTGTCCACCTTGAAAACCATTTTTGAAGCCCAGAAGTCTGAACTCAAAAATTCAATAGATCTGCTAGGTGCTAGCAACAGCTGCCTGCAGGCAATGCTAACGCAGATTGAGGAAACCTGCAAAACCGTTGAAGAAAACAGCCAACTGCAGAAACAGAAACTGACAGAGAAGTTTGATCTACTCTACGCTATCCTAGAGGAGCGCAAGGCCCAGCTTCTTGACCAAATCACTCAAGAACAGGATGAGAAGGTGGTGGTGTTGCGATCTCTAGTTCAGCAGTACAATGAGCAGCTGCAAGCCAGCATCAAGCTAATGGACAAAGCCTCCCAGACCATGGACAACAGCAGTGTGGCTGAATTCCTCATCACTGCTAAGAAGCTCATCACAGAAGCCAAAGATGCATCCAAGAGCTCCCATCTACAGAAGCCAGAGCCTGGTTTTGAGAAGATGGACCACTTTAAACTCTACACTGATGATGTGGAAGCCATGCTTGCAAAATTAGACTTTGGGGTTGGTGAAGATGATGATGACGATGAAGAGGAGGAGGAATAAGCAATGAAAGATTTATAAAAGAGACTGTAGAAAAAGAGACAGCAGTAGATAAAAACTTTATTAATGTTTTGATAAGGACAATAATCTGCCTGCTTATAACTGTGAGATGAGGGACGTGCAATCTTAACTAAGTTTTTTAGTACAAATTGTACAAATTGCACCATTTGCAATCACCTTTCCACTTGATTTTTATATTACTTTTTGTAATAATGTTTGTAATGAATTATTTTTTATATTTGTAGTAGAATGAGGATGTTAAGGTTTATACTTGATTAGTTTAAAATAGTTTTGTTTGCTAAACTGAAGCTAGATTTGTGAGCTGTAGAATACAGCTTTGGTATTTTAGAGTGTCATGTGAGAATAAAATGTTTGAATACTTGAAATTCTAAATAATGCACTTGATTAACTATAATGTAAAACCATATTTTCATTGGATAATTCATTGAAAATAAAGGACTTACAGAACTCTCATGTCAAAATTTTCTATTATTTGTCATTTCTTTTAGGTCTTCAAATGACCTTAACATTTTAACTGGATTTCTATATTTGCATTCTGTCTAAACTTTTCTTGTGAGGTATATGTCTGTGCAGAAGTAGGCCACGTTTTTTGCAGGGTGAGAATGAGAGAAGCCACAGAACTCTACGAATAGCCTCACAGTCTGCTGCAGTCCTCATGTTTCTAAACCTGACAATTACAGTTGCTGGCAGGAATGACATGATGGAGCAGAGTTAACACTGACTTCGTTATCATCTACAGTTGCTATGGCTCAAAACAAACCTTAATGGTGAACAAAACTGTTCACTGTACGTTACGTAAATATAACCAGCAAACATCTATAAAAATAAATTACACATTTACAGAATAAAAATTCTAAGATAGCCAATGGACAAAATGGAACAATGTAAATAGATTTAAGACAGTGGCCACTAATTTGCTATTTCATTGGGATTTGTAAAATTTGTTACAAATTTTTTAATGTTTTGCAACATTGGTCCTAAAAACAACATGAAACCAGACCTTGAGACTGACACAGCAAAAGCTGGCCAAATGTTGTCAGATGCTAAATTGGACCACTGCTTGGAAATGGGTCTTTGAATTGACCACAACTCTACACTAATGTGAATTTTTACTGCTAACTTTAGCAGTAAAGTTAGGATTATTCTGTAATGAATGAATGTATTCATGTATAATGAATGTTCTGAAAGGTTTTTTTCATTTTCATGTTCTTTCACGCTCTTAGTATCTTAAGGGTTGAAACATATTATTTTGAATCAAGATCAACTTTCCCTTTTTAAATTATTTCATATCCTTTCATAAATGTTATCATAAATGTTCAGTGTAAATGATCTGCTAACCAACAAATGTGCTTCATGCAGTAACATTTTAATTTTAGTACGTGTTTTAACTCAAATTAAAAAGATTTATGACTGAATCAACCCTGATTTAGTCCTTCAGTCTACATTACACCAACATCTGAATCTGCCTATGAACTCATTACCCTGTTGCAAGATCCTACAGCAACATGCAATACAATATGAGGACCTGGCTGTCCTTGTGGCTAATACAACAGAGGGCATTTGTGTCTCCACAAACAAATTAATGTACAAATCTTTACATTTTACTTTTGAAGTGTCTAGTCTAGTAGTAGACTAGTAGACTCTTTTTCTCAGTTTTTTTAACATGTAGGAGTGGACATTTCCCAGTGATGACAAGTGCTGGTAATTGTAGGTTTATTGTCAACAACTTTCATCCAAACACACTGAGTCTAGAGCTTAATAAGAAAAAGGCCACAGGTGTTTTCATTAAGGTTTTTGATGAGCCAATCAAATCACATGAAGGTAGCAAAAATATTACAATAACCAAAAGTATATGAATAATGCCATGTTTATTAAAAAAGCAACACAATATAACAGCTGTTCATACCCCTGACCTGGTGATTAGAAACTCTCCAACTATGTAGGCTGGAGCTGCCGCAAATAGTATTGTGCATGTCTGTCACATATATTTAACTGTTTTGCTTGAGGATCAGCTTACATGTTTCTAACGTGCTTATACTGGCACGGGATGCAATATGTGCATGTGCACTATAGTTACAATATAGCTTTTCTTCTTAATACAGAAAGTAAACACATTATTTTAAAGGTGTTTTTTTCCAAGACTTGTCACAAATGACTAGTTCAGACAATTTCTACATTACCAATTAGCATACTTCAAACTGATACACTTAAAGCCCTGCCAAAAGGACCAGTTTAGACCAGCCTTAATCTCCGTGTTGGACCAACTGGTTTATGCTGGTTACAACTAAATGCATAGTCATGGTGTTCACCCGTTATTTTTGACTCTGGATACAGCTCTCCTGTTATAGTCACACTTCCACAACCTCATAGACACACACTTCAGCTGAACAACATGTAAACAGCACCCCTCCTTTATTTAACCACATAAACTCTTGAGGAAACTCTTTAATCTAGTTTCCTTTGTAAACATCAGCAGTAAAACATTCAAATACTGTGTTTAAAGATCCACTTGTGTCTGGTGCATCAAAGAAAAGCACTAAAACCTCAGCAGTCTTTCAAATAAAGTCCAGGACTTCCCCTAGCCTGCATCCAGGGTCAGGCCAGTATATTGCATCTAATTTTAGAGTCATGAATCAGCTTGACCTTAGACTAGCCCTAACATGCTAAAGGGTGCCCCTGCTGTCAACCTTCACTCCTGCAGCTAGAATTAGGACAATTCATTTCCCTGAACCTCAGCCAGAGAGATGGCCTTTTGTGTTGATCGCTAAGGCACAGCCATAGCTGGCACAAAGTGTGTGTGCAAAAAGGCTTGTTGAACCACTAAAAGCCACTGATGTAGGTGTCATTTTGCACACAGCAAAAGACATAACTATGAAACATTGACCTGATGCAGAGAACACATCTAAGACGAGGAGCTGCTGTGTGTAAAACTATCCTGGATTTATTTTTAGCCACAGCAGACATTGACTGTAGATGGTCGTACAGTAAATAGAAACATTCACTCTGTTGCCTTGCCATGTTTCATGGGAACTGCTGCAAGGTGCAACAGCATTCCTTAAAGTCACTGAAATGTAAAGCAGATCATTTTAAAATACTTTTAAAAACATTGTGCAGGAGTCAGACAAAATGTGCTAAAAGAATGTTGATGATGCAGATGATTTAATGGAGATATGATGGATAATGGAGAGATGGTATTGACATAGAATGCCCTTACAGGCGCAGGAGCTTGAGACATGACAAAGAGCATAATCACAGGAGAGCAGTCCTTTTCCTGAAACATGACCTGACAATGAGTGCAAGATAGGTCTGTGCTTATAGTGGTGTGTTGATGTGAGTGGTGGCAGGTGTGAGTGATCAATACTCTGGTGAAGCAGTGCGTTGCGATTGGCTGATCAGTGGATGGTGATCAAAGTCAAAGTGTATTTTATTGTCTTTATTGTCATTCCACCATATCGTCATTCCAACCATACAGCAAATAGTGTACAGCAAAATATAGAAATTAATGTAAACAGGCAATAGTGAATGATGAAAAAGTGTGCAGTGATGAAGGTACTGGATTATTGCTTTAAAAAAAGAAGCATAGGGAATAAGAGCATATGTGATTCAGTCAGCCTCTGCATATGTATCAGCAATATATATGCATGTATATATGTGTATATATACACACTGTGTGTTTTGTTATATATATATATATATTATGTTATTAGTTTAAACAATTGATAAAGCTGTGCTCTGTCAGGGAACAAGGATTTTTTTGTTTTTGAATAAAAAAATCACTCTATTCATTCAAGCACGCATGGAAAGAGTGATGTTTTTCCCTCTCCCTTTTCATTTGAACAACTAGACACGTGATTTAACACTGCCATACCTCTGACTATTCCCACATTATCTGCCTCATTCTGAGAGACTTGACAACTGTGTGCTTGCAAGCAAGGTAAACAAAATCTTCATTTTCATTTCTGTACCAATTCTGTGAATGCATAGTCTGCTTTTACATATTTAAATAAGTACACTACTGTTAAAAGGTTTAGGGTTACCTGACTTGACTGTATAACGTTTCTCATGATCTTTAAAACCCTTTCTGGGTTTTCTGAAGGTGAAGATGTTTACTTAAATCTTTGAAATTAGTTTAAAAATTAATTCATTACATTTATTTCATTACAATTTTACTATCTAAATAATGATATTTGAAATAAATAGAAATAAATAGAAATAAGACCATTATATAAGAGATAAAAAAAGATGTGAAGGAATGCAAAAATGTCATCATAAATAAATAAAAAATACAACTGTGTATCAAGAAAAATTCCCATAGTTACATTTGTGTTATTTCATATTTTACTTTTGTTCATATTTTATCATTTGTTAATACAAAAGAGCTAATTAGCACACTCTCGGTTACCATCATTCATGTATTTTTTTATATTAAATTTTTTGTAGTTTACAAAATTACAGTTGTTTATTTCATCATTTATAAACTTGATTTGAGCCAATTTGAGCCAAAAAGTGCATTCACTTGTTATTTACTGCATTCACAACCACTGCATCATCCATTCATTTTATGGAGGTTTTGAAATGTATATTTATTTAAAAGACGTAAACGTGGAAAAAGAGGAACGCTCAACCTAAAAGATGAAATCTTGATTGTGTGATGCAATAAATTAACATGCATATTGCATTCTCAAAACATCTTGCTTGACTGTTCATTTATTGTCCTAATGTTAGAAACATGTTATTCCTTAAGGGTTTATTGTGTTTACTATTATTATTGTTAAGGACCATCTACAGTGTAAGCATGGATAAGAAGTTGGACCTGTCCAGACTATCAGAAGAGGAGGCCAAGCATGTGTGGGAAGTCATTCAGAGAGACTTTGTACTGAGGAAAAAGGAGGAAGAGAGGCTTGGGTGAGGATTTTAAGCTGTGATGTTAAACTTGGTTTCCACAGAGACAAATTAATTTGAAACTTTAACCAGTGATAAATAGGTTAGGAAGTGATCTGTGAGTTGAGACAGCCAGCTTTGTCTCAAAAAAACACAGATGTAGTCTAACACATGTAATGTATGTATGGCAGTCCAGTGTAGTATTTGTGCAGTATAGTATTTCCAATTTAAAATCTCTGTTCCTCTATATAGTACATACTCCATCTATAGTATGCATGCCTGAAACAGGGTTATGGGAAAGGCTGCTACATGTGAAAGACTACTGTTGTTAAGACATCATGGCACAGTCACAAGGCCTGATCACACCATTCCACTGGCTGGGAAAAGATGCCCCAGAGCTCTATTCTGTTTGTACAAGAAGGTCTCTGTTTGGCTATTAAATTGTTCTTTGCTCATGTTGAAAGAGTGTGTTCTTTCCAGCTTTTTATGGCATGGACAGATTTAAATTGTTTGATTTCAAATAGAATTCTTGTTCAAGATTTCAAGACACAATATCTGTTGCAGTGTGGATTTTCAGTATTACTAAATATGGGAAAGTTCAGTCTAACTGCATATAACAAATTGAGCGAAAGTACTGTTTCATTTTAAATGGTTACTGAGAAGATTCTGTGAGGTTTCATAAGAGACTAGTGCAGTGCAATACAAGTATCACGTCCCTATATTTAAATGACTAGTTAATATTACATGATCTAAGAAATGTTTAGTTTAGGACTAAACAAAGTCTCCAGAAAGCAGCCTTATTCTCAACTTTTTAAGCCACTACTGTCACATAACCATGTATGTCATAATGTTGAGACAATCTGGGATTCTCTGTCTGTTTGGATCACAACACAGGGAGCTTAAAACTAAGATAGAGAAGGAAGAAACGAAGAGAGAACTTCTGGGGTCTCAAGTATCCTTGGTGGACTCGCACTGTATTCGCTGTCTGCAGCCTTTTAGGTTCCTGGTGAACAGCAAGCGCCAGTGTTTGGACTGCAAGCTCTACACCTGCAAAACGTGCAGCCGCTACAACAAAAAGGAGCATGGCTGGGTATGCGACCCCTGCCGCATGGCCAGGTTAGACACATTTAAAGACACATTTTCCTAGTTTACAGCCTATATCCTTGAATAAAGTACAAAGTTATGTGCATAATTAACCAGTAGTTTGAAATCTATTACATAACACTTGTTTGTCTACATAGAGTCCTGAAAATTGGAACCTTGGGATGGTACCATGACAATATGCGCTCTCGCTTTAAGCGTTTTGGCAGCGCTAAGGTGATGAGGTCATTGTACAAAAGATTAAATGAAGAGGGTAGGTGCTATTAAAAGCCTCTTGATAACCTTCTATGTGTCCAAATAAGCTGTGCTTTATCATACTGGTTCAGTATATCACAAGCCATTTTAAGTGGTTATGCAAGCGAGTGCTATAAGACTTACAGGAAAGACTTTAGAACATTAAATGCATGTATAGGTTTTTAGCTATTAAATAAATATTGCAATAAATTACAACAGACTACACATAATAAATAAGGTTGATTTTATTTCCCCGTAATCCTAAACTAAAAATTGATTGCATATAAGAGTTTACACACATTAATAGTTATTAAGGGAATTTTTCACCACAGAAAGGGACAATAACAGAAAAGATCAATGATCGGTGTAAAGAGAGTATATTGCACTTTCAGGTAAAGACAAGCAATGGCTAGACCAACGTGCTTTTGTTAACGTTAGGAAATGTCTGCCTGTATTAAGTTACTGAGAGGATATTTATTTATCTGTCTGCAGAATTCAAATAACTCTGTCTAGAGGCTGTGTCCACGCCATAACTGTGTCACATGCTGTGTTTGAGGCACCGTAGAGCTTGCTAATGTTGTTTATAGCCTTGCTGGACAGGACATGTTATAAAGAAAAATGAGAAACCTTTGCTGAATGCACAGAAGGGGGTGTTGATTATTTACCCCAAGGGTTAAAGCTGACTGAAGTGTGACATCTGTCTTTGGCTTACATCAATACATGTTTATGTATGTTGTTTATGTAAGGAGAATTCATTTTTTTATTTATTTTAAAGGTATCACATTATCTTGTACTAAAATTGAATTAGAAAGAATTACTCACACATTTACTTTGTTAATATCTAATAATATCTAATAATTCCACACATTTGCCTGACTGGCTGTGTTAAATCCTCTCTGAATAGAATGTGAAAAGCAGAGGTCAGGTTTTGTGCTTGTTATGCGCTCGTAATGTACAGGGACATTCACATCATTGTCTTTTATTTCCACAGGGTACCGTGATAATGACACACAGAGCATGCCTGATGTCCGCAGTAAGTACACAAACACATTCATGGTGTTGCAAAGAAAACAAAGGACAAAATAACTGGTGTTGCCACAGAGCAACGCATTGCTGACATTGGTGTTAAAATGTTGGAACTTGTGCACTGTGACATTTAAATATTTAGTATGTTTTTTAGATGCATTAAATGGTCACGATGATGAACATATTGATGCAGCTGAAGCTCAACGTTATAAACAGGTAGATTATACTACTTATACATTTGAATGTAGAAGTTTGAATAATTTAACTTTATTACATAAAAATCCAGGGAATATTTAAAAGTCCTTGGAATTAAGCCATAAACCTCCTTTAAATATCAAATGAAATCAATAACCCAGATTTCATAGAGCACCCTCAATTATAATATCCTACTTGAAGTAAAAGCTGTTTTGACTTTTCCACAGATCCGGAAGACCAAGCGTCTACTGTCCGTGCATCCCATGGATCTTGACATGGATGATTATGGCCCTCACTCACGCAGACAGTCTGTCCAGGTATCAAGAGGCTCCACCTACTGTTATCAACATTCACATATTAAATGGATGGTCAGACATTTCAGACACTACTCTCTCTCCAGTACATCCAGGAGGAGAGGGAAGGAGGTCAGAGGAATGATCTAGAATACGCTGACATGCACCACCAGCATTATTATCGCATGAATCGCAGAAAGAGCCTTGATAGGTTCTCGCGCCCAGGTAAGAAAATGCTTTGGGATAAGTCAAGGGAAAAGACAAATACAATGGATAAGTCACCCAAAAATGAAAATTGTTCAGGTTGACAAACACAAAAACATTTGCTATTGTGAATAGCAAACACTTGCCCACATTTAAAAAAAGATGCAAGCATCTTAAAAATTCCATGTGATTCTTGTCATATATTCAAATTGATATGAATGCATATGATATGGTTTTGCATAAGCAACCTGAAATGTAATAGATTATTTAGTGAAAATCTTGATTTTGTCTGAATTTAAATTTTGCATACACAACCTAAATTAAACACAGTACCAGTCAAAAGTTTAGAAATCCATTCTTCATTAATATTTTTTCACATTTTAGAATAATAGTAAACTCATAAAACTATGAAATAACACAAATGTAACTTTATGAATTAAGTTAAAGAAAACTGAAAATAAATCAAACTATTCTACCTTATTCAATGTAGTCACCCTTTGCCTAGAATTTACAAAAATGTCTTCACATTTTATTACCCAGTTTCTTGAGGGATCATCCTGAGAAGTTTTAAAGGAGTTTCCCTCTGTCCAACGCTCTTATTGGCTGCTTATTCTTCATTATTTGGTCCATATCATCTGTTTTAAAATTATTTTGAATAGAAAATTGTAAATTTATGTTGGCACAAATATATTTCTGTCTACAATAATAATTTTAAGCATTAAGCAAATGCTTTCAGAATAAATGATTTTTAAGATGATAAGAAACATTTTAATCAACTGTTTCCAAATTTTGACTGGTAGTGTATGTGACATGAAAATGTGCTTAGTGACATAATGATGTTTAGTCACGACAAGCACCAATGAGATTTGATGTTTCAATGTGCCACATACATGAACAACAGGAAACTTCTAGGAAACTTCTGTACTATATTTACCACAATATGTACCAGATAATTTGAGCAAGACAGTGGTATTTATTGTTATTAACTACATGTTAATGAAAACAAAAACAAAGAAACCCTGAAATCTGAAAGAAAATGATATGACCACTTTGTTTCAGATGATGGCCTGTATTCTGAACACAAAATAGTGCGTGCTCGGTCGCTTTCTAAAATCAACGCCTCCATGGCTCCTCGCCAACTCTACCTGGACACTTCAGATGAGGAAGATATGTTCCGTTTCCCTGTCTACCAGCTGCCCCCACGACGCCGCAGTCGAGCGTCATCTCAGGAAAACATTCATCAGGGTCCCCCGCCGGTATGACCATAGATGATAGCTTAGTTCACATTGTACCTAATGCCTATTTGTTTTTGACATTCAAATGTTATGACATAGTGGAAAAAATATATCTCATGTCCATCATAATATTTCACAGCATAATCACAGGCATCATTAATAAACTATTTACTCATTCATGCATTTACACATTTATTGCTATGTCCGAATCTTCTCAATCATCTCCTGTTTCACATTTATTATATATTGAATATCACAAGTATTAATTATAGAATTCAAACAAAACTGTGTATGGTCACAGTCACATATGGCATATTGATGTGGATTGGATCCAGCTTAAAAACTGGAATTCATGTCAGTGACCCATTTTGCCTTTTGTTTGAGACAAATATGCAGATCTTTTTGCAGAATGTTTTTTGTGCCACTGTGTATTTCACTTTGCTTTCTGAATTACTGTGTGTCTGTAAAATAGTCTTTTGGACAAAATTCCAATCACAGGGTTTACAGTATCATTTTTTGAAAGGTCTTCTATTTAATATTGTATGATTGTTTCAGATGAACTCACTTACTTAAAACAAATCAAATTGTGGCCAGTTAATTTACATGTCAATCAGCATTAATTTAAGAAAATACAGAGTAACACATTTTTTTCTTTTGTTTTTGTGAGGTAGATCAATGAACTGAACAAAAGAATGTCTGCCATTGAGAGCCTCTTAAATCGACTGGAAGAGAAAATGACTGTTCCTGCTGAACAGGTATAAATAAAGTTTAAAAACATAAACGTGCAAAGTAACAAATTATTTCCAATACTACTACATTTGGCTAAGGGTTTTGTACAGGTATCCATTACGAAAGTTGCTTAAGATTTGATTCTAATATTGACGGCTTTTGTATTTGTGCAGCCTGTCCAGACCACAGCAGGACAGCTGGAGGAGGAGAAGCTCAGAAGAAAATTGGATGAGCTGATGAGTGACAGGGCACTTTCCTCTGATGAGGATGAGCCCAAGAAGACTCCTCAGTCCAAGGGGTCTGCTGGAAAAAGTGGCCCCCAGGGAGACCAGGCACCTACAGCTCCTGCTCCTCATGAACCCCTCAGCTCCTCCAGCGATGAGATTCTTACTGAAGAACAAAAGGTGAACATGCAGACAAAACACATATCCATACAGGTCCAAATTTTTTGGAGATGTCTTTTAATCGAGGTAAGTTTATAATCTCAGAAGGCCCTCTTTAATTAAAATGTCTTCCGGAAATGTTTTATGTACAATACATAATGCAGATTCAAAGATTTTTCAACCTTTGGATTATTAGTGGAATACCAGTTGGTGTCAAAAAGGTCACAACCTACAAGACTCTGTTTTTCAGGAATGGGAAACATTTTATCAGAATGGCAGTGGACAATACTTATAAACATATTAGGCAGAATTTTATCACTGTTTAATTTTATCACATTTGCATTTTTGAAAGAAAAGTATAGCTCCCCTGTTGGATGAATAGCTGTCCCTAATCTAAAGAATCATTAGCAACACTTTGTGCCTCATTTAGCTACAACATTAGTGATGCTAGTACCTTACCACAGGGATTTTTTTAGGGTTTCTACCATCATCTCAGTTAATCACTGTTCCCTTTACATGGCTTTCAGAGATCTACTGCGGCGGCACTATGTGACATCACAACTGAGATTCTAAGAACAATTAATGCCACTGAAAGTGCTATGAACGAGTTGGCCCCCTCAGATCCTAATGACAGACTTCAGTTAGAAGGCACAGATGTTAAGCAGGCTGATGAGGCGTACAGAGAACTTGAGGAAAATGTAAGATTATTATAGATATTATTATTATTTAATTATTTTAATTTCCAGAAGGAGAGAGAGTAGAGATATGTAATGCCAGTGACATCACCAAACGGATTTGTGCCTGTTGTATATTGCATTGCTACAGTTCATGAGGTATTTAATCAGAGTTCTGTATTTTCCTTCTTCTTTTTACTACAGGTTTATATGACTGCAGGAAAGTCCTTCGATATGGTGAGGAAGTTGCGAATGATTGAGCAGAATGCTAAGAATCACTACAGTGGCCCTCTAACTGATTCAGAACTCTCCGAACTAGAGGACCAGGTGACTTTGGCAGCTGCCAAAGTTCAAAGCACAGAGAGTGAGGTGAGTTATGTTTCAAGGAGAGTATATGTGGCCAGAACATCTGTTGGTTCATTCATTCATTCATGTTTTATTTTATTCATTGTGTCAGGTCTCAGACATTGAAAGCAAGATAGCTGCTTTGAGTGCTAAAGGACTATCAATTAATAAAGCCAAGAAAAAGGTAAATGCAAGTAAATCAAAGAAAATAACCTAAATTAACATAACATCATAACTAATTTAATATTTTTGTGGCTTTCAGGCACTGAGTATACAACAAAAAAGGAAGTTTTCCCAAGAGATTCCATCAAACAGAGTGCATTTTTAACCATAAACAGGACATCACATTCACTTTTCTGTTGCTCTGCATTAATCTGCCCTTTGTCCAC
The DNA here is from genome assembly GCA_036877525.1 of Chromobotia macracanthus. Lineage (NCBI taxonomy): Eukaryota > Metazoa > Chordata > Actinopteri > Cypriniformes > Botiidae > Chromobotia > Chromobotia macracanthus. Next base: position 5,510,020 of record JAZGTH010000001.1, on the reverse strand, counting down.
CTATACATTTGCTTTTCTACTCATATATCAATCCAGTCCAGAATACACACTGACCACCCACTTTATTAGTTACACCTTGCAAGTACCAAGTTGGACCCCCTTTACCTTTAGAACTGTGTGCCAAGAAAATATCCCACACAGCATTACAGCAGCAGCCTAAACTGTTCATATAACGCAGGATGGATTCATATATTCATGTCATTTACGTCAAAGTCTAAAACCACTTGAATATTGCAGTAGAAACTGAAACCATTTTCTGTCGAAACTCTCTTTTGTCGTCCAATTTTAGTGAGCCCATGCCAACTGTAGACTCACTTTCCTGTTTCCAGCTAACAGGAAATGTTTTCAGAACGTTGGCTAATGTTCACTTAAAGTTCTCTTAAAATGATCAAAAACATTCTTGCAGTGATGTTAGTAGAACGTTTTAACATGATATATATCAAAAACATTCTTAAGTTGTTAGAACATATTAAAAATGTTAGAAATTTAAAAAGTTTGGATAATGTTCTTATGACCAACCAATAATGTTAATACATCTAAAAACTGGAAGTTTTAAATGTACCTAGAAGTTTCAAAATAAAATTTGTAACTTTTTTGTTACTTAATGGAAATGTCAGAGAAATGTTTTTGCAACCTAAAATTGTTAGCTGGGTTTTTAGCTGAAATGAATGGCACACAGTGTTGTGGTTGCGCATCCATTTTCAGTGTGTTCAGAGATGCTCTTCTGCTTGGCTGTAACAAGTTACTTGGGTTACTGTTCCTTTTCTATCAGCTTTAGCCATTCTGGCAATTTTCCTCTGCCATTAATAAGACTTGACGCAACAAGAACAGATCCTTGTGACCACATCTGCATGGAGTTGCTGTAAAGTGGCCGATTAATTAGATATTTGCATTAACAAGCAAATTAACAGAAATTTAAAGGTGTACCTATAAAATGGTTGATGTATATTTAAGAACAAGAATGCATTCTGACCCTAAAGCAGTCACTTTTAACTCCGGTCCTGTGACCTGACAACAATTTGGATAATTTTACAGATCTAAGAATAGCAAACTGCCAGAATAAACAGATGTAATTTACTGTAAGCAGATCTCTGTCAATACATTTATCACAAATGTCTCTGATCTGGCTTATGTGTATCTGATTGTGTCTGTTACTCTATAATGTGATTCACCTATATATTTAAATATTCAGAATTTTAGACACCCATCTTGCTTTATACACTTTGTGTCTTGTAAAATGATATGACCTAACTGTGACCAAATCCCATCTCTTACTAAAGTAATTTGAAATTGTTTAAAAAACAGATGTATGCCAATCATATGGAAGCATTTGTCATAATAGCAAACAAATATTAATTTCTGTTTATAGCTGACCATTACCTTTCCACCTTTGAGATTTTACGTGAATAAAGGCAGTTATGAGAAATAACAGTTTGGTGTTTTGTGTAGTCTTTTAAAAGGTTTGTGAAGTGTGTCAACATTGTCAGATACAGAATGTTGCTGCCCTCTAGTGGATATAAGGCATTAGACATAAATCATATGTCTAATGATTTATGTTCTGCTAAGACAAAACTGTAGTTTGAGGAATTGTATTGTTTCTGTAATACCATGTGGATATATATATGTTTAGAATACACATTAAAACTTTATTTTAAAAAACCTTCTATATATAGACCTTCGATATATCTACCATATGTTACCCTGACACTAATATCTATCTAATGGACAATTAAATACTTTTTGTTTTAATGTAAACAACATGTTTATTTAAAGATTCATTTAAAACAATGTAATTGAATTTTTTTTTTTTTTTTGCAAAATCTTAATTTTCAATGGTTATTTTTGTAGAGAAAAGGAAGAGAAAAGAAAAAGATTTGTGTATTTTAAAGGTACAAAAAACATGCTATCATTCCACCGTCACAACAAAGCTAAAGGTTCATAGGCTGGAACAATTTAGAAATAAATGGCTGCAGTAGCATAAAAGATTATGCCTTTTTTCCTATATTTTTTTCTGACATACTTCTTATCTTGTCAACCTTTAAATAAACGGACATATATCACATTCACAATACATATTTTTCAAAGAAATGTTAGAGAACACCGTGTTGTAATGTCTTAAAGCCTTCAGCTGGGGGAGCCCATCTATCTCTAACATTAGAAGAAACGTTTAAATGGCATATAGAAATATTGTGTACAATAATGTATATTCTATCTAATACGACTTAGGGATCTTTCACAACTGACAACTGTTCGTGACTGTAATTAAATTAAAAGTGACAGAAAGTTTTTATAGGCAACACGCAGATCCGGCCCCTCTCTGCTGTGAGTCCAGCGCGGTGTTGCCAACTCCGCGGTTATACCGCACAATTGCGCTACTTAAACTGTTGCCGCTCGTTGTTTTATTTTCCGCAGGTTAAAAGTCTGACATACCGCACAAATATCCACCCCATCACCAGCCCTCGGACACTGATCATGAACCCCGGAAAGACCTACGGGCTTCTTTTGGGCTCATTTTTATTGGAAAATCTTCAGTTTTCTTAGGACAATCTGGCAACCGTGGTCCACATTCAGAAATCAGAGCGCGTGCCATTGGACTGCTGTATCCTCATCGCAGGGCCGCTCACCATCCAGATCGTTTTTCTCTAAAAATGAATGTTGTACCGATGATGGTATTGTTCGTTCATTTGTTTGGACGTCACATCGTTATCCAGCAGATTTAGAAAATGTCAGGAAGGAATGCTTGGGAATAATCGGCTATATTCTAAGGAGTGCCTATATGCTGTTCATGGCGTAACAGCAAACTGTCATTTTCCGCCCCAATCGTGATGCTGTGACACATCGAGGTTTCGTTTGAATGAGCAAAATCTCCCGCCATATATTTACGCGTTTTATAGAAACGACGGGGCATCAGAGAGAGGATGTGTCCTAATGATTTACATTCTCTGCTGATGGTTACGACGTAACCATTTGTTAACAGACTACAGTTTATTCATTCATGATCCGAGGGCTGTCACGCTATGACACTACCACACTGTGATCTTTGAGCTGCACAGAACCGGACAGCACTTTAGTTACACGAATTCATTGCAGTAGAAGTGTGTGCCAGAGTACAAGGGAATTTAAAATGGCAACTCAAGTCACCGGGAGGAAAAGAATTCCCAATCGAGGAAAACTATCGGCGGAGGATGATGCGCTAAGTCAAATAGCCCGAGAGGTAAGAAGGGGGTTTCATCAACATTGCATGTGCTGTTAAACCTATAGCATACTGAGCGACATGTCCTTCTGTCGTTCTTTAACCAATGTCTTAATGGCTATCCCTATTGATCCTGCTTCAGTATTTCTTGTCGGTTCGTTCTATCTTCACCCCTCCTTTCCTGCTTTCTAACAACAGGGAAAGAGCGTGAATTTGATGACGCTCTTCCTTAATTATATGAATGGGAAATATTGACCCCCACACACCCTCTATAAAACAACGAATCATTATGAATGAAACGGAATCAAAGGGCACTGTTGCATGCATGAACTATATGATTTACATAACGGGACAATACTTGACTGTAAAAATTAAAATGTGGTTCTAAATTATAATGGGTTCATTATAGTGGTGAAGCATTTCCTTCTGTACGAATAGTGCAGTTCACAGTGCAGTTGAATAGCATTCACATCTGGATGCTTGGATACCTGCACAGCTGTGTGATGTCACGAAGCTGAGATCAAACGACTGCTGACATCAGACACTGCTCTGATGCGGCACATCACACCCTATAAACGGCCTAAATGTATGGCCTAATCTTTCAGCATTGATTTCTTCATGAGAAACAATTATGTGTATGATTCTTCGTAAATACATGGTGCAGTGGTTTATTCGTGCTATAAAAATAGTTCGTAATCATAGATTCTGCTGTTGGTCATTGTTTTTATAGCTTACTGTGTTCTATTATAGATTTCTGTAGAGCGCTCAAGCTCCAGATGTTGTGAGATATTATGCTATGATGTCATGGATCAACTGACCACATCTGGAAAACATTTCCTCACTGCAGATTTCACACATAGACAGTCCTTTTCAAATGTCTTTGCTGCTCAAGGTTTCCCAACACTGTTCTTGCTGTTCTTCTGATTGCACCTTTTTGACCTCATCTCGATGTTTAGAGATTACCTGTTGGGATGTTAAAGAGATGAAAAGTGAAAATCATTTTCATCATTTATTCACCTTCATGTCATTTCAAACTGATATGACTTTTTTCTTCTGTAAAACACAAAAGAAGATATTTTGAGAAATGTCTCTGTGGTTTTGTGTCCATACAGTGGAAGTCTATAGGTGCCAGTGTCATTTGGTTACCAGCATACTTCAACTTCATCTTGTTTTGTGTTCCTCAGATGCAAAAAACGCCATACAGGCTCGGAATGACATGAGGGAAAGTAAATGATGGAAGAATTTTCATTTTTGGGCAAACTATTTCTTTAAAAATATTAAAGTGGTCCTATTATGCCTTTCACAAAGTGTTTATTATGTTTTTGGGGTGCACTACAATAGATGTTCCTGCTTTGTTTTCCAAAAAAAACATTTTTTTCACATATTTTACCTTTATTCTACACAGCAGTTTCCATTTTTGGCTGTAGAGACGGGCTGTAGAGTTCCTGGTTTTACGAAGCCCCTCCTTCAAAATTATGCAGTGGGCTCAGATTGGCTAGCTGGCCCAGTGTGTTGTAATTGGCTAATCACCTAGTGTACGTTGTCCGGAATTGTCACAGAGTTGACACAGAGGGCAGAGTTTATTTAGGTTCTGGGGATCATGTCATTCGGTTCATATGACGGTTTTGGAGCCACGGTTTGGTTCGATTCTGTTTGCTGGGGGCGCTCATGGGCGCTTTTAACTTCATAATAATAATAATAATGATACAGTAACTTTAGTGTACAGGTGGAATTCCCTGCCAGAAGCTCATATGGGGAGATTGTTGAATTTGTGGGGGGGTTATGTTTGGGGTGGACTGTTAGGAGTCGTTGTAGAAAGATGTTAAAAACTATCCCTGCATTTATAGGAGCTGCTTTACTCAATTCAATGTTTCTGTAATGTATTTTTTTTTTTTTTGCAGTACTTATTATTATAAAGAAGTTTAACAAAAAACTGTGCCTTACAAGCCATTCAGTAAACCAGCCATAGGCCTATGTTATCTTATACATTACTATACTATACATACTTGTTAACTATAACTATACATACTCAGCACGGTGTGAAAAAGCATTGGAGATATCAACAGATTATGTCCTGGTAGAGAGAACCTTGTTTCTGAAATAAAAAAGGTACATCATATATACAGTACATTAAAGACAGACAATATGTAAGAAGTTTGAATATATGCATAAATGTAACAAATGTGCTAGAAGGTGGTGATCTGATTTAAATCTGACTTAAATCTTTCTTATGGAAAGCGTTGCTGTATTATGTGCGATCTGTCATCGCTCCAGCGCTGCACACGCCATTGATTTTAAACGCGACTGATCATTTTGTCACAACTTTAAAACTATCAGCAGCAGCTTTACGCAGCGATCTACGTTCAGCAAGAGGTCCGCACAATACGTCCACACTTCTTTACACACATATCCCTGCACACGCACAGAGAGAGAGAATGAGAGAGAGAGCTAATTCGCACTGATTATGAAATTACAGATTGAAAGAAAAAGTATTTAATTTGTTGGTCTGTGTTTTTTAATTCAAAAGTTCATAAATGTTGTGGGAATATCTTGGATTATTAGCACGTAACTTGTGGGAAAGAGTAAAATGTGCACAATACCCATAATCGCGTTGTGAATTTCAGGCCCTGGTGTATAATATTTAAAAAATACAGCTCTTATTAGGTGTTAAAAGTGTACTAGTAATTATTTAATCAAACGTAAAGGAAGAAGACTTTGATTTTGTGACATAAGGTAAAGTGAGGTTAACCTCAACAATGGGCCAGCATTGGGTCGGGGCAACAGGAGGCGGGGGCGTTCGGTACGCCATGAGACTACCGTGGTACATACCGTGGTTCTTCAGTTCGGTTTTGAATCATTACACCCCTATGGTAAACCATACCCAGACTTTAAATCTTAAACCATGAAGATCCTTTAAAAATAAAGTTTTAAAACAGTGCCGAAACTGCACGTTGTTGAGAGCACCTATTATGAATATTTCATTAATAAAAAATAGCTCTAGTGAAGGGATGGAAAATAATGAAGCTTTGCATCACTTGCCCTCTGATCTTTATGTTCTTATAAGACTGTGTACCCTTTAAAACTCTCCACCCTCTATTAAACTCACCACCCCTCTTACCTGTTAACTCAGTCCCTGAAGAGTATATTACGCTTTGCGTGTTCACATTTTCTTTGTTTTTGTTCTGCTTTGTCACAGAAACCCCATAATCAGTTTCAATGCCCAAAGGTTATTTTTAATGGCCAAATGTTTAAAGTTAAAAACTTTGTATTTCACTACAGAGGCACAGTAACAGAATAACAACATTTCTGTACAGCATAGGCATATATTACAGTAGGTGTGCACTTTAAGTCCTGTAGGATGCTAGGCCAGTCATGCAACTGTTGCTGTTCCAGTGATTCATCTTAAATGAATATAATTAACATCTCTGCAGGCTGAGCTGTTTTTATAAACTGAACACCAGGCATTAAGGAACAGCTAAGCCAAGGAAACACACTGAGGAACATCCAAATCCTCAGCCAGGTTTTGTTGAACAGTTCTCCTCCAGTGGAAACACAATCTTTTTTTGTTTGTTTGCAACAACATACACCCTGTACACCCTGTTTCATTGTGACATTGGAACAGAGCTTGTTAGTTCTAACAAAGGATCATATGAAAGTCTGTAAAAAGCCTTTCCCACCCATTTCACAACCACACAGACTTTTTTGATTCTGTTTTTGATTTCTGTTTTTGTGTTTTTATGTAGCTAGGCAATGGTTGTTATTTTGTGTTCATTAATTTTTGTCTTTCTCATTTGTTATGGCCATCACTTCTCATAGTCAAGATCACAATTCTCAAGGAAAATGACAGACCTTCCAATAATAGGCATACTAGTTATTAGTTGTGCCTTTGAACTTATTGCTTAGTTTCTATGAACAGCTTGTTATCTTGTACTGTACAGTGATTGGTCTCCTTATTACATTTGCAGGCAAATGAGATGGTATAGGTTTTTTTTACTTGTTGCTGTTTGGTGTGATGGAAAACTAATTTAGATTATATACTGCATTCATATGGGGCGTTTGTTAGCGATGCATTGGTAAATTAGTTTTGTTTTATTTGGGCATAGTACTACAAACTGTAAATTCTATTCCTTTTTAAATGGCACATTCTCCTAATCTGTAAAAACTTTTATGGGCCCAAACAATGAAATTCTGATGTGGTCTCTTTATAAAGTATATCAAAGATGCAGATGCAGTTTATTGATCTTCAGATACTTTTATATTATATATAAAAAAATATATATTATATAACTCTGTCATTGGTCTCTTTCCATGTGGATTACATTACTGTTTTCATAGCTGCATGGAAACAAAAATCATATAGTCTCATGAATTACATTTAACTTTTACCTCAGTTACAGCAGTGCTGCCTATTGGAACTTTGGATTCCTTTTCATATTAGTCTTATTTTCCCCTTGCTGCCCTTTAATTTTCCAATTCCTGAATCAGGAAGCAGAAGGCCCTTAAGGGTAGAGTTTGTAGAAGAAGAGGTGTGGCTTGGATCCATTAAGGAGGAGGGAATTAAGCTGACCTAGAGGTCTGCTACACAGACTTCCATATGGGGTAGCAGCAAAGCATTTAGCCCCTGCTGCCACAGACTGGTTAGCCCCACCCACTGACCTGCATCCTTTAAGCCTCTCCACAACATCCTGTTTTAATCGTCCCCTTAGGAGCCACACTACTGTGCATAATTTTGGCAGGCCATCCTGCTTTCCGTGAAGCACCACATACATCTGAAATATCCTAGTTGTCCTCCCTTTCAAGGCTACTGATGACAGCTTCACAGAGAAAATCTTCCAGGAATGCATTAGCGTAGATTTATCATTAGTCATGCGGGGTCATATATCAGCATATTCTGCTTTCTGTGATACAGTGGGAGGCAAAACTGATGCTTGTAGGCCTTTGTTTGTCTGTGTGCGAGTGGGCTGCAGTAAGCCTGTGATTAAGTTGCTGGGTAGAGTGAGGTGAGGAGCAGACAGGAAGTGATCCGTTATATGCCTGCACTTTTCTCTCAGAGCAGATTAGCGTTCTGCTCTCTATGACTCTCTAATCTTCTGTGCTCTGTCACCTAGAAAACAACAGCAACTTTATTAGCATGAATTGCAGTTATTCTGAATCACTGTCATAACTGTTTAAGAGAACCATATCACATAATGATTGTTATGATCTGTGCTTTCATAACACATTTCAGTTATAGTATAAGCAGTACGCTTATACACTACATTATCTGTATTTCTGACTCACTCCATTTCCAGCCCTCAAACACAAATCTGTGATCAGGGTGAAGTGTGAGCCAGCATACTTAATATTACAGCTGGACAACTCTTATTTGTTCCCCCCCATCCTTATGTAAAACTCATTATTTGGTCTTGACTCTTAGCCACATATGTTAATACCATATGTGTGTGAGGCGTAATCTTGTTTGCTTTGGAACCTAATCATCTTCATACTATTTGTCATCATTGTTTCCAAAGAAGCACACAGTGTAAAGTTCAAATGTGATGGGTTTCACTGCCTTTAACAGTGGAGTGTATCATTTCTGTGTGGCGTGTTGCCAAGCAGAATTGTAAACATGATTGTATTCAAACAGATTTCAGGAACAGTTCTCCAGTTTTCAATTGGTCAGATAAATAGATAGCTCCGCCTTAAACTCATGCTATTGGATCACACAATATTGCTGTGTCAGACAGAACATGAAGCTAAAACAAAGCAATGTTATGATTAACAATTAACATACTAATTGTTTACTTATAGTTGTCTATCCACATTCAGCTGAGGTAGGAGAAAGTAATTTAACATTAATTTCTGTGGAATGTATATGAAACTTACTAAATATTCTTATGGAAAGAATTCTGAAATACTCTTCAAGAATATATCAAGGGAATGTGGTTTTGTTATTGGATTGTCTAACTGAATAGAGTCTATTCTGAGCTGGACTTGGCAGGAGTGGATGGTGAAGTCAATTTATATGCGACTGCCAAAGTCTGAGTTTGATCTCAGATGTTTAGTAGATCCTAAGCTGTATTTTGAATCACTTATATATATATATATATATATATATATATATATATATATATATATATATATATATATATATCCCTTCCTCTGTGAATATTTCAAATTCTTACAGTGAATCACAAGTTCAAGATTTAGTCATTATTCCTTAATCTAAGAAGATTAAACTCTACTGAATGCTACTTATGAGGTATTTAGGATTATCATTTTGCCTCACACAGCATTCTGTCAATTGTAGATTAGTGTCCTCCAAAAATCATGTATCCCACTAAAAATGTAACATCCATGTATCTTTTTCATAGTTCTTTGTGCTGGAACAGTTGCATTATAGGACTGAACTATCCTTTAGCCCCTAAATGTGATTTTGCAGAGCAGATCTTTTTCCTGCATTGGAAGAATCCAGTTCCTTATGGTTCCACAGGGAGGCCTGTGGGGTCCTGACACAGCTGAGGAGAAGAGAAATATCTGCCAGATCAGCAATGCTGATGCCTGATCTAGGACAAGCACTTTACCTTCTCCTCTCAGAACCTCAAATCCCTCTAATAGCAGGGACTTGTAGTCTGTTTTACAAAGTGATGTTTAAGAAAACCAGAAACTAAATATTACAGCTCAAAATATAGATTCTCCAATGAGGGCAGTCGGCCAAAGAAGAAAACACAAATTGCATATCTTTCTTCTTTTCAGTAGAAATTGTATTTATGAAAAGAGAAGAAAAGACAAGGCCATGGAAATCATTTGTGCATGACAGCAGTGGCCATCAGTGACATTTGGAGCCATATTTAAAGATGAATTTAAATGAAGTGACATTGAATTTCACAGCAGTAGTAATGTTATTTCTAGAGATTGACCAATTGACCGACTAAGGACTGGAATCAGCCGTTTTTCCATATGCTCAGCCCTGACATGTGACCGGCTAGTTAGCCTCTTCTGTTACGGTTCTTTGTTTGCCAGGTAGGTTGCGCTTCCCTGGTGTCTGCCATTGCTCAGTAACCATGAGCCCTGCTCTCCATGGCAATGAGGAATTTTAAAAAGGGGAATAATATTTTCCAGCACCGAAAATCACTGGCAGTAACTCTGCTACTAGATTTATTTATGCTTCAATGTTGTTACAAAAAGGGTGAAGCTGATTGGTTTGTTCTTGTCATGACCTACGGTGCACTTTTCATCTCGCTGCAGTGGAACTTTTGACTTGTGTGTAAAAGATGCAACATGTGAATGACCCCGTAAAAACTTCACCTAGCTGGGCAGCCACCCCATCTGAAGGTTGTCAGACCCTAAAAAATAATTAAAAACCATGCTGTGTATTGTAAATAATATGATGTTGTATAGTTAAAATAATATTGTAATTAGTAAAACAATAGACAATAGTCAGCAGACAGTCCTACATGGAAACGTTAACAAAGTTTACTTTGGTAACCATAGTTTCCTCCAAGATTACTAGGTAACTTGCAGTTAGCTACCACTGTCAAAATAGATAAAAACATGTCACAAAATGACATTTGCTGAAACATTGGTTTCAGCGATATACCAATATCATGGTTCGGTTCATATCATGGTTTTGGAACCACAGTTCAGTTCTGTAATGGCCTATCGAGCATTTATGAGGACAATTTTAAAAAGCAATTGCGTTTACTATTTATTGGTGAAATAGTTGTGACACAATTCAAATGCAAATGCAAATTATTTGCATTTACATTTACACAAATGTATAATGCATGCCAAATTTCAAATTTGTGCAAAAAGTCCATTTGGAATTGCATTTCCCATGTTTTACGCATTGTGACCAGGTAATATTTAAATTGCAACAACAATTACCCATTTGCGATTTCATTTCCTTGTCACCAAAACTGTGAGTGTACCAAAACTCAAAAGCAACTGCAATTCCCTTTGGAAAACAATGCCTGCACACAAACCTGTCAATCATTGTCAGGCAAGGGACTATGCTATGGGGCGTGTTTCACAACTTTTACACCCACAAATAGAAATCGTAGTTGTGTTGTATTGTGAGCACTTATTGTGTCTAGTTGCCTCTTCAGGTTGACTCGCTTGTTGTATTCCGCACTTGTAAGTCGCTTTGGATAAAAGCGTCTGCTAAATGAAGAAATGTAAATGTAAATTGCAAATTGTAGTTGCAAATGCAAAAATGGTCCTCAATAACGCTCCATACTGGCCATGTCAATTCTCACCATAGTTGTGTTAAATATGAACATTTTAAAAGTTAGTGAAATTACATTGATATCAACAGATTAAGTCCTGATAGAGAGAACCTTGTTTAACTAAACCTTTAAGACTAAACTGGATAAGTTAACTACATTTTTAAACATTTTTAAACTTACATCATCCTTGGTATGAGTCAGCTCTGGGACACATTAAAATCAAATGGACAGTTTTTGCATTCAGATGTGCATTTTTAATTTAAGTTATGAAAAGTATTTTTTTGTTGTTAATATCAACAAATATTCAAAATTCTAGTATAATTTTGACAGCCCTAATACCCTATTGTCATCCAAAATAAACATTTAGCAGCAGACATATTAAAGATTAGTAGACAGGCTGTCAGTTTATTAAGTGATAAGCTGTTTCCTTACAAAAGCAGTTTATTCAGCATACTGAATCTCCTCTATTGACATCCATTCAGAAAACCAGCCTCTTGTCTTCTTGTCTGTGTACTGCAGCACTACAATTTTGTAATGTTATATTGGAAGAGGTTGCGATCATTCTATGGTGCGTCAGCTTTCATTAGAATTGTGCTTGAAGCTCACCAGGAAGTTGTATCACTACTTATAAATAGTTTTTCTACATTTTTCTGTCTTCTGATTTCCCTAAGTGTGTCTCTGGTGTGTCTCTTACAGTGGTTTGTGGGAATTGCACTAGTTGCTGTTGACAGGCGAGTGGACGTGCTTGGCAGGATCTAGGACAGAGGCGTGTATAAAGCCTCCTATTTAATGAGCAGTGACTAGTTTAGACAAAAAGAACCAGAGTTTCTGTCTAACAGTCTGTGTTTGTCAGTTGTTAAGTTTAGACCAGTTTGTCAGAAATTTAGCCAGATTATCAGTGTATTATTCACACAAACATCACACAAATGTCAAAACCAAAGGGAACTCTCCACACTATTTTCTCAAAAAGTGTTTTCGAATAGTTTGATTTGTTAAAACTGAATCTGGTAATGTTTTACAAATCAGACATCTTTTTATACAACTTTTTAAGTTGAAACATTTTTTAAGAGACAAGGTTCACATTTGATATATAATCAAAATGTGAAAGTGTATAATAAAAATGTTATAAAAATGTTAAAAGTAATGTTGACCCTAGATTTTACTTATCCAATGTTGTCATTCTAAAAATCCATAGAAAATTCCATAAGCAACCAATGACAAATTAGCCTGAAAGAATTGCCTGCATATTGATGTCACGTGTATTAATGCAATTATGCTTATGGGTAATAACTACATATTTGTAAAATCAAACTTGCTTTAGTAGAGAATTAAATGCTTATGAATGTCTCTGAGTGCAGCTGCTGTAGCAGTCTAACTGCTAAGGTAGGGTTTGTTTAAAATCAAGTCAATCATTCACTGTTTTGTTTAGACCAACACAATAAAAAGACTGCCCTCTGCAGTCTTTCAGTAGTACTGTAGGTCAAATCTATTTAGCTATTGCTCTAAAACATTTGTTTTTGATCATTTTTTTTTACATGATCACAGCAGTGTTTTTGGTAAATCTGAAAACAGCCTTTCAGAGATGGGCAATGTTTTTTGGTCTGGGCAATGTTTTACTTTGGTGTATTAACAAAAACATTAACTGTGGCCTTGTCTTTACAAGTCTGTATGAAAAGTCTGTATGGTCCACGCATGATTTGTGAATGTAAATTTTTAAGTGCAATTTTAGATAAGGAAAAAATAACTAATGAATTAAGATTTTAAATTGTGAATGCATTTAATGGTAGGTAGCAGTGACTGTGTTTCATGTCAGCTGGGTTCTTCAGCATCATACTGCTATAGTTTGAATTTCACGTTATAGTATAGTCTGGTAATTTCTTCATGTGTGTGTATTGCTGGTGTGTGTAGCAGTTTGCAATCTCTTAATGAGACATTTATTTTTAGAATTATATGTTATAATGATATGTTCCCTGAAGATAAATGTTCATTTTTGTTGTTCATAGTTAAAATATTTTCCTGATGGAAAAGTGTCTTTTATCTTATTAGCAGCATTACTTCTGCTAATGGTCCAACAGGCTTCTTACAGCTGGCATTCAACAGCTGAGCTCAATGATGAGATTAAAACATTGCTGGGTTAATCATTGAATTCTTGTAAATAGCTTAATTAGATTAAATTCAAGAGCCTCAATTTGAGCTTTTGCTTTGCATAAATAGAACTTAAACAGAGAAGTGCTCTCTCAGTTTCATACTCTGCTTTGCCCCTCTCACACACACACACTGGTAATGACTTGATTTTCCTGTATATTAAAGATAAATAAATGTAATAAAATACAGTTTAGTTTGTTTGATATGCTGGTCATGTGAATGCTCTCTAAAAACCTACTGTCTAAAAAGGACAGTGAAGTTACAAAATCCAAACACTAAATCTTGCGCTCTCTCTCTTTGTATCTTTTCCAGGCCGAGGCAAGACTGGCAGCTAAACGGGCAGCCCGGGCAGAAGCTCGAGAAATCCGTATGAAGGAACTGGAGAGGCAACAGAAGGAGGTCAGGATGCCATCTATTTAGCAAACTGCTGCCGTTTTGTCTTGAGATATAACTTGCGATGATATCTGCGTTAGGGTCAATAAACTAACACTCATTTGTTCTGTTATTTAGTTTTTTCTAACATATTAATGATTTAATATATTAGAAAATTGTTATTATTTACTTGTTAAATAACAGTGTCGAAAATGTGATAAAAGTTTTAAAAAATAACTGAAAACAGACAAACTATATTTAATTGTATTTAATTATTAAAAGATTAAGATCTTCACACGCGATTTAAACTGTCTTTATGCAATACATAGAAGTAGTTTCACACTGGAATAACATTTTTCTAATACACAGTATTATAGATACAATAAAAGTAGATGGTGTTCCCTAACAATTAAACATTGTTCAGTCCTACAAATCTATGTAAATTCTCTCATATTCTCATAAGCCACTTTAGGATTACAGTACCACACTCAGGGTTGATCTAGGGAAGAGTTATGTACAATTTAAATCTTCTAAACCAGCCAGTAATGGGTTATGACACAGAGAAAGTATAAAAATATTTAGGTGTCTTGTGTTGCTAGACTGCAATAATAAACTAAAAAACGTAGTACATGTAGGTAGAGATGCGGCTTATGAGGTAAGTGCATGCTTTATTTAATAATGGTCTTGTGTCACTTGATGATTATCATAAACTCATTGGTTTTAATTATCATAAACTCTATGAACTTCAGATGATTTGTGAATAATTATTTAGATGTATGCAGTTGTTCATACAAAAAGGATTTTTGTTGTATATGATGTCAATCTCGATATTTTACATATTACAGGGTGTACTCAAACATAAAACATGTACTACAAAGCTGATATATGACAATACCTACAATAACTAATGTGATCATGGGATTTCAGAATAGTCTCTTTGAAAATAGGTTGGCCTAATTTTAATTACAATTAACAATGCTGTTGTGTGTGTTATTAAATGTATTGCAGTGAAACATAGTTTAAAGTTTTTTTGGTTACACTTATAAGATGTCCTTGTTACAGTGTAATTATATGTTTAAGTACTGGGTAATATTTATTATTAATATGTACAGTATATACTGTAGAAATAGGATTAGGATTTAGTTTATGGTTAGTTGAATGTAATTATGTGGACAGATGATATGTGCCCAATGAAAGAGAGAACGGTACATTAAACGCTACATTTAAAAAAAAATGATTTAAATACATTGCCAGTTAAAGCATCAAGACATTTAGGAAATTGGGAAGTTCTCTGATGTAAAGTTAATATTAAAATAGAGGCTGTTGGATTATACTTCTTTTTACCAGTTCATCATATTTACTAATGATATCTGTCCTCGTTTTCATCTTCTGAATGCTTGATGATTTTTCTGGTAATAACCCCTCCCTCTCTCTTTCTTTCTTTTTTCTTCCTTTCTTTCCTGTGTCTCTGCTGGTCAACTAGATATATCAGACACAAAGGGTAAGATCAGTCCCTTCATCCCCTAGATTTCCTTCTATAAACCTCTTTTATAGTCTTCAGAAATACTAGCTGTAGGAATATGCATTAGCAACATAAAAATACCTCTTGGTTTCGTATGCAAGCTTTGTTCCCTGATGGAGCGAATGAGACGTTGTGTTGACACTAGGGGTTTGACCCTGAGAGAACAATTACTCTACTTCTTATAAACAAAGCAATAAAAATTGGCCTAGGAATAGGAATTGGTGAGTGGAGTTGCATGCCAGTCTCTGTCCTGGATGTCTGGGTATAAAAGGGATGGCGTGCATCACTGATTCAGGTTTGTGCTGAGGAGCCGAGACATACCCGGCTGTCAGTGGTCAGTTCAGCATTGTGGCAGGAGGGACACAACGTCTTGTTCCCTCCATCAGGGAACGGAGGTTACATACATAACTGAGATGTTCTCTTTCTGTCACTTACTTGATGTTGTGTCAATGTAGTGACATTAGGAGTTCTTATACAAAGCACCACAACGGCTGAACTGTGCTATGGACTCAGAGGCGCAGCTGCCAGCAAGCATAGCGTGCCTGACCAAGTTCTCACAGAATCCATAATCTTCAACACACTAATATGATGTGAAGCACACCATACGAAGGGACTAAATATGAACTTCTAAAAGGTCATTGCAGAACAAGTCTGCTGGCCAAATGTGTTGGGATACTGAACTTCTCCTTGAAAGGAAAAGACACTGCAGAGACCACAATCTAAGGGGAGGTTAAATGTGGAAATAGATGGACTTCAGAGGAAGTACCACATCAGATTACGCCTACAAGCAGAGGACTACCAGAGGGGGAACCATCCCAGATTATAGGCCTTGACGGACAGTTCTGTCTAGGGGAAGACACAGGTTTACCGACAGAGGTTATCCAGAGGTTATAAACATTGAAAAACTATTTGATGTGGCCCAGGCTGCAGTATCTACAGATGTCTGCTAAAGGGGAGCCATTTGCAAGTGCCCCAAATGAGGCTATGCCCCAGTTGAGAGTTGAGTTATGAGTCCAAGGGACATGGCACACCCAGGGATTGGTAAACCAATAGAATATCATCCATCACAAAGCGAGTTATGGACACAGCAGGAGAAGGCTGCTCCAACTGTGGGAGGGCCTGAAAGTTCACTGCGTGGTCTCTGAGAGGAATGATAGCCACCTGATATGTGCTGCGGTGCCATGACCACCTTGGGAATCAGTTCTGCAACCACTGCTGAAACGGTCTCATATGCATCAACCTGAGGGGCACTATTGCCATCAGGATGCCATATGCACCAGGAGACCCTGAAAATATTTTAGTAAAACCACCATCTTACCTCTGAAATGAGTGAGGCAATTTGGCAACGACTGGTCTTCTCTGTAACGCGTGCTGTCAGAATCGAGTTCCATCTCGAGAATAGAGAAAAGAGCACTTGAGGAGAGCTTGCTCTTTTTCCAGTTGACCCTGTGTGCACACAACGGATCTTGAGAGTGGACCAGAATGAGCCAGTCCTCCAGGTAGTTAAGAATGCATATGCCCATCTCCCTCAAGGAGGAGTGAGCAGCCTTTGTGGCTTTGGTAAAGACATGAGGGGATGGGGGGACTCTGTTCTGTAACACTTAACCTCCAAAAGCAAACCAGAGAAGGTGTCTGTGTTGAGGTAAAATCAAGACATGAAAGTACGCATCCTTAAGGTCTATGGCTATGAACCTCTATGATCTAGATGCACATTTCAAAATGTGTTTCTGCATGAGCATCTTGGGAGTTTGTTTTGAGTCTGATTCAAGACAAGCAGATCTAATATTGGTCGTAACACACCACCTTTCTTTGGCACAATGAAGTAGGGCTGTAAAATCCTGCCTCCATCTTGGCTGCTGGAACAGGCTTGGTTGCAGCCTTCGACAGAAGGACCTCAATCTCTGCACACAGGACTGCTGTGCTCTCTCCTACTTGAACAGGCACCTGGTGAACTGAATCACATAGCCAAGCCGCATTGTCCTGATAAGCTAGAGCGACAGGTCGGGAAGGGCGAGCCACTCGCCCAAACACCATGCCAGAGGCTGCAATAGGATGAACAGTGTGCCCAAGACAGTGGGTGCAACCGGACCTCCTTGGGATCCGTGGTGCCGTCTAAGACGTAGAAGGAGTAGCCTGAGTAGTCGCAGGGACCCAAGTTTGGCGAGGGGCCGACAAAGGGGGCTGCCTCTGGTGTCTGTACACTGGACTACGACTATGTCGAGGATGTTTAATTGCCTCTGTCTGCTTCCTAACCTTTAAGAACTGGCGGAAAAAATTCCTCAACAGTGTCGCAAACAGGCCACTTTGGATTTCACTCTAACCCAATACTTGTGGCGCCCCTGGGAAAGTATGGCTCAGAGATTGCTGAAGTCCACCAGGGTGCCAGAGTCATTTGCATCAGATCAAGCCTGCCCTCTGATGCTGCGATCAATAACGCATCCTGAACCTCAACTGGCCTAGCGTGACTAACATGTTGGGCAATGTGGGGTCTCACCCAGCAGAAAGTCATCCAATGTTACCCCAAATCACCTTAAGGGCTTGCTGATACTTCCTTATGTGCAGCTGCAACAGAAGAAGCAGTGCAGGGAACAACCAAAGTGGGACCAACCCCTCAAAGTGAGTACTGATCAAGTACCAACCGCACCCAGAGAACACACACACAGAAAGGCCAGCCATGGTGAAATGTGCTCTTTAGAGAGAGGAAATTTACTCTTGTAATGACGCTAATGTACGCTAAGGTAATTCTCTGCACTTATCTGTGCAGA
The DNA here is from genome assembly GCA_036877525.1 of Chromobotia macracanthus. NCBI lineage: Eukaryota > Metazoa > Chordata > Actinopteri > Cypriniformes > Botiidae > Chromobotia > Chromobotia macracanthus. The sequence continues at coordinate 5,491,816 of JAZGTH010000001.1, read as the reverse complement.
CAAAAAGAGACTGCACAACACCATAGATCCAGTCAACATAAATAAAGAGAAGAAGCAAAGTAAACGGATCGGGGCAGAAGAACAAATCTGAATGAGTGGTGCACATTATCGTCCTTTTGTACCCGTTTACTCGGGGCGGAGACTGGCATGCAGATTTCACTTACCAATTCCTATCGACCCTTATTTTTAAGGCCAATTTTCATTGCTGTTTTCTTTACTAAGAAGTGATTGGTCTTCCAAGGTCAAACCCCCTAGTGTCACTACATCGACACTACATTGACACATTGAGTGACAGAAAGGGAACTGGGAATTTTATGAACATCTGGGACAAAAATATTAAAATCTTTAGGAAAAACAAGAGTGATCCTACATTCAAACCAGATTCTGTGGCTTCCTGTCTCTTTGACACCTGTTAATATCTTCCTGTACATTCACTTTATTTTCATAATCCCTCCTCTTTTGATCATCTTGCTCTCCTCTCGGCACCAGAAATACTATGGGCTGGACAGCAAATGGGGACATATTGAACAGTGGATGGTATGACATAAAAATCAAACAGCCGCATGCAGTAGACTGCCAAAGCTTGAATTCACCTTTAGAAAAAGCACATAGTCACTGACAGCCTCCGAATGCAGTTAATTAAACCCCCCATTCAGTACTGTACTTGTGTCTTTACAGTATTCTTCAGAAAATGAAAAGTGATTGGTCAGTGTTGCATGTTGCATGTGTCTCTTAGGCAGACTGTCTGATCCTCCTTTCACTAGCTTTACTGGAGCAGTGAGGGAGGGCAGGAGGCCCATCTGACATGTTGGGGCTTAGCAAAGGTTGTCATAACACAGAGTAGGATTATAGAGCCGTATCTATAAGGATATGCCCACCCCAAAATGACATTTTTCCCCCCATGTCATCCAAGAGATTTGTGTTTATCTTTTTTGTTTCAATCAAAAAGATATCTTGAGGAAAGGTTCTTGAGGAAAATCTTCCAGGATTTTTTCCATCTAATGCAATTCAACAGGGTTCATCCTTTTGAAGTTCCAAAAAAGTTTCAATGCAGTTTCAAATGGCTCCTCTTGACCCTAGCTGACAAATAAGGGTCTTTTCTAGTGAAATGATCATTCATTTTCAATAAATAATAAAAATATACTTTATATTTACTTTAAATATACTTTTTATTTTATACTTTATATACTTTAAAACTACAGATGTTTGCCTTGGTCTGGCTCTGGAATGAGCGTCCCCAAATTCATTACATACTCATGTTTGAAAGGGCACGTTGGATGTAGAAAGATTGCTAGGAACATTTAGACATCCAGTATACATGCACAAATGGACAATTTTAAACAATAATCTGACGAATACATATATGTAGCATTCAGCATACACATCAACATTTGAAAGTCCTTCTTTCTCTATGCTTGGTTTTAAGTGGCAGCTGGCAACTAGTGTAATAGGTGCATTACTGCCACCTACAGCTCCAGATTGTGGAACAGAGTTTAAATTCTATTCATTAGCCCTGTCTCCCTAATAAAATCAAATGGAGTGGTTGTTCCGCCTATTTCCAGCATGACCTTTGCAATGTGGGCATGTAATGCGTGAGTTTGGGGACAGGCGTCACAGAGCCAGACTAGGGCGAACATTTGTATTCTTTTTGACTGAAGAAAGACATTAACATCTTGGATGACATTGGGGTGAGTAAATTATCAGGAATCTTTTCTCTTGGGGTGAATATATCCTTTAAAGCACTTAACCCACCCCCACCACTCCAGACACCCTGTCTCAGACTGAGCCCATAATAAGCTCTGATACTGTATGACAGACAGTGTAATCTCTGTGCATGCATACAGTCTTTCTTCTATAATATTGTATGTTTCAGTGTTTGATGATTATGTGGTCCTTCTTGCTTTCTTTCCTCTTTGCCTGCTCTAAATTTTCAGGAAGACAGTGAGCGGTATTCTCGCCACACTCGGAGACACACCTCGGTCTGTATCTATCCCTCTGCTTTTCATCCTTCTGCCTCATTCACTTTACATCATTCTTTTTTCTTCATAAAAGCTCTAGCTTTATTTATATTGATTAACGAAGCTTATGTATTAAGGATAGTTGTGACCCTAAATTCTGATTGGCTGAACAGTGTTCACAGCTGTTAAATGGCTGTACTGTTCTTTTGTAATGTGCCAAGATACTATATTTTTGCAACCGCAAACAGCCTACAGTTTGGACCGTGACATATACTACTTGAAATAATTAGTAATAAATACAACTTTTATCATTTCCATTTATATACAAGCAATAAGCCACTTGAGACTGTGTTACAGTGATTTTCTCATGAGGCCTATTGCTTTATTATATGGTCTATTATCCAATATTATTCTTGCTCTCTTGATTAGTGTTCAATGCACCTTTATAACCTCCTCCTGTTTTTGTGTCTTTCTTAGATATCAGATGATGAGGAGCGGATGTCTGTTGGTAGTCGGGGTAGTTTAAGGGTTAGTACACCTGTGATTTCTCCACTAAAGCTTTGTACAAAATATTGATGAACTGTAATGTTCTTTGCCATTACACTGAATACCATATATAGTGACCATTTACCATTTATTGATGACCGTTTATTCCCAGAATGCTCCACAGACTAAAAGTGTAACTAAACACCTTGTGTTAGCCTACATTGTATGGCACACAGTTTTTCAAGCAATGTTTTAAATGCAGTTTTTTACTCAGCCATGCATATTTTTCTCATATGATCATAATAATTTATTTATTTTATTATTTTTTTTTTTTTTAAGGTTTTTTTTCCCCTTATTTTCTGTGAATAAACAAAAACTTAAGAGACCAGGGTTCTAATCCTGACATTATTTACTGGGCTGCACTGGAAGTGTAGTTCTATACATACACACAAAAAACCATTAGTGTCTGTAACTGAGGGCTGTACGGGAATCATTTTCCCTCAGCTTTTAAGATCAGTTCTTTTAGCACATCAGATGAAAATAGATTTTAAGGACTCATTTGAGAGATATTTCTGACCACATGTAACATATGAAAACAGTCTGGTTTGTCTGTGGACTTCATGTAGCCTCTTTTAAAGCTTTTTTAATATTTGGTGAAGTGGGGTCAATTTTGCATGATGGAGTTTGTATGTGTCTTATCATTTTTGTTAAAAACTGGTGTTGCATTGTAAATTAGTTAACAAATCAATGAATCAATCAATGAACGAATTAATTGATTTCTGGGAAATTGATCAGTAAGTACTATTGATTCATTAATCAGTAATCAGTTCATTAATGTATTATGTATTATGTTTTATGTATTATGTTGTATTATGTTTTATAATGTATTATGTTTTATATTAAAATTTCAAATTAAAATATCAAGATGATAGTTTTCTAAAGTTTGCGTTCGTATGTGTTAAGGGCAACATTTTTGCTGGAGGTAATAGCTGTGATGTGATGAGCGGTGAACGCAGCAAACATTTTACAGTAGGCCTAGTAGAGATGGAAAACCAATTGCTCCCCCATGACATTTTTGTAAACTGTATTTATGACAAAGAACTAAACAGATGCGGATATTATCACAATCCCAATCAGACCAATGGCTCTGAATCACAAATCATGCATGGTTTATGGAGCTAATTGCAACATTTTTAGGTCGGCTGAGCAGAAATTTAAAAACGGCCTAGTGACGCCCCTGTTAATAAGTATAAATATCGAATTGATTACTGATGAGTAAATTCATGAGTGTTAAATGAAGTGATTCATAAATAAGTACTCTGTTTGGCTGTCATTAGCACATACAGCTTTAGCTGTCACTTCTTATCCCCCCTTGTATTCACATCTGTCACTTCAGCTATGTTTTTCTCATTCTTACATTGTCCTTTTGTTCTTTGCTTACTGTAGGGCAACCACACAGATCTCTGCAGCAGCACCAGCAGTCTGCCTTCAGCCAGACTACAAAATGGACGGGTCTGTTCCTCTCAAAAATTGCCTTTGTTTCTTTAATTTATTTTAGAATTTTTTAGAATGTTATCTTCTTCTTTGTTTTACCTCATAACCCTCACCTCCGTTTGCTTGCTCCTCTTTTCTCAGTCGTCTTTCAGAAACCTTTACGTCTAAACAGCTTTTAATAGACCACCAGAACAAATCACATTCAATAAGAAGAATCTTTGTTTATCTGAAGTACACACAGTTGTTTGTAGTTCTAATTGGGAGGCAGTCTGAAAATTTTTGCAGGCTAACATAGGCTAGCTAGACATTACTAATGCTTTTTAAATTAGAAAATTCGTTATGTATAGCAAAATGCAGACTGATTTACAGTGCTTTATGGAATAAGTATGGGATGAGTTAATTATATCATAAAAAACATACACAGATTAGATATTTACAAATTTTGTCAGGAATTGGTGTGGACAGAGAACAGATGCAGACAACCACTTCAATAAAAACGTTAGTTAAACAAAAGAGCCTGTGAGATAGCAAAAACCAGAACAAAACAACCAACCAACCAAACACTTGAGAAAAATGAATACAAAACTTGACTAGAATTAAGCAGACACAAATCGCTACAACAGCATCAAACTGCTAGAGATAATGTAGCAGCACAGAACTGCAACCAGAAGGGCAATACATAGGGAAACCAAACAGGGCAATGATTACAAAAACATGAACTAATAATTGTATAATTATCAAGGAAACAAGAGGACAGTGGAGACTCAAGACAGAAGAGCACATAGGAAACAAACAATGGCCATGTGCTTGCACAAATAAAACACTAGACAGAAGAGCATGACAAATGACAATCAAGAACCATGTGCTCCAACAGAAAACACCACAACAGATCAAAAAATAAACACAGCATGAGTTTCGATCCTGACACCAAGATATAAGAACCAAGACTAAGATTCAGGATCCAAATATCATGATCTGACACAAAAAGCAGGTGTGAAGATTCGGGCACAAAAAAACTTAAAAAGACAAATTTAAATCAATTTAAAGCAAACATTGTAATAATGTCATTTATGTGATTCATCTGGTTGGTTGAAGGCTGAGGACTCCTTGTAAAGAATATTTTGAAATACCTATTATTTGAATTAATAAATTAAAAATAATATTATTTGAAATGCCTGTTTTTTTTAAAACAAAAACATTTGGATTTAAGGCTGCTGCAAAAGTAGGAGGTCACTATTGTGGTCTACATAATTTTTTTATTTTTTACAAAACATGAGTGATGCTTTGTAGATGGTAGAGCCGCACATATCTGAATCATGATTTATACAATCAGAGATTAACTTAAACAAGCAAGAAATTATCGCTTTGAAAAATATGGTTTCAGAATGTGTGTTATGAGTATATGCATATTTCATCCTCTCTGTGTTTGTGTTTCTGTAGCCCTCTGCGCTTTTTAGTGAGAAACCCCACTCAAGAAGTCAAAGGGTTTGTTTCCTTCACTTATAATGTGACCTTTGACCCAGCTAGCATTACATCAGCTAGCATTGCATGCATCCTGACATGCAGAGTGTCCATTGACTCTGGTTTATTGTAGTACACAGATGTCACACGTTATCATAAACTGTTATGTGTTATATGTGTTCGGTGTGAGCAGATGCATGCAGTGTAGCAATCAAATACATTGAATTTCTTGGTTACACATTTTGACAAGACAAAATTAGTAGCCTCATTCTCAGACATCTAATGCAGCACTTAGTGTTTTATTTAGTCACTCCATAAGTGCTCAGACAACATCAGAGTGCATTCAAGTTAATGACTAATGTGCTAATGTCTTTCCATAAACGCACAAAGATGATTTCTGTGAGCTGTCTGTATGTAATGAGCATTTCCTCTCCATAATGTGTTACACTTTGTCTCACCTCTCTGTTAGATCACATTTTATGGTGGTACCAATTTAGATTTATACTTGGCTAATTACAGGTCATTGATGTTTTATTTTCTTTTCAAAATACTTACTGTTTGTCGCCTGGTTGTGTTTAAGGGATATTAGGCACTTTCACACATACAACCTTTTCTGTAAGTTGAATGGTGACTTAATTGGCAAAATTCCTGACAAATCTGTTCCGGTAATTAGCTGGCTTATGAAGCTGTAAAGTTTAATTGCTGGAAAGTTCAGTATTGTGTGAGTAAAAGTTAAGATACTCTGGTGCAAAAAGTCTGAAGTGCTGTCAGAGAGTTTGAACCAGTCACAGTTCTGAAGAAGCTCACGCAATATGTAGTTTAGATGGAAATCATGATGATCCAGAGAAATGTTGTTTTATTAGACAGATGCATAAACAAAACAGTATCTCTCCATCTGAGTGAGTCTCCATAGTCTCCATAGTTTGTACAGAAATGCTGTTCCAGGGTCAACAAACTATGTTCATCCAGGAACATCTCTCACTTAGCAAAAGGATGTGGAGCATACAAGTGAACAGCTCTGTTCTGTCTGCAGGGCTCACTGCACGAAGAGAGCTCTTTTTCTGGCTCTAGGCGTTTTAGTGGCTCCAGCACAAGAGTCGTAAGGCCCCCGTCCTTACCTCTTTCTCTGAAAGGGGCACAGCCTGTTGCCCGATGCCAGTCTGGGCTTGTGAAACTTGTTGCATGGTTCTGTTTTCAAACCATAGGCTTCACTGACTGTTGTCTGTGTTTTTGTTTATGTCATGACATGAAGTCCAAAGAACATTTGGGAATTGTCACCAGTGAGCTTGCACTTCCTGTTTTTCTTACTTGTGTTCAGACACCTTCATGGCTGTAATCAGAGTGGGACTGGTGATGTGTCTGGTTTAATAAAGCATGTGTTTGGTGGTTAACCAGTCATTTGGTGTCTGTTTTTTCTGTCTTTTGTAAGATTGTGTGGTAAAATTTTGGTTGTGTACATGTCAAAGAGTTTTAACTATCCTTCACAAAACCTACACAGGTTGTGTGTGGCAGTGCGTGTGCTTGGACCTACAATATGAGCATGACCTTAGATGTTACTGCTTTATTTTTCTTTATTTTTATGTCCCTTATACCTGCCAATAAAATATTTCCTTCTTATTCTCAATAGTAACCCCATTCTCACTAACATCTTCTTTCTGTCCATCTCATTCTGATTTTGTTTTTTATGTGTCTGCTTTTCTGGTCAGCCTTCAGACTACAATGCCTTTCTGGGCTCCAGTTCGAGGGCCTCATCTAGGGCCAGTTCGGCTCGTGCCAGCCCTGTGGTGAGCTCTTGCATCTCAGCAGCCCAAGCTTTATTCCAGGCTGCAGGTTCAATGTCAAGTCTGTTATATGTGTAACATGTAGAGATCTATGACTAAACTCTGACATATTGTCCTGCTCCTCTGAATTAGCATATTATCTCATACTAGATTAATTGGTATTAGTGGAATAAGTATCATGTTTGTGCGGTGCTCCCTCAAGTGGACAAAATATAGAACATATCTCCATATGGCCCAATTTGCATTCAACATAGTCAATGCAATTTAGCTGCAGCACTTTTTCAGAGTGTTTCTTGCGTAAGATGGAGTAATATAAAAACCTACATGATATCACAGCATCAATAATTTCTTTAAATTTGCAGTAATTTGCAGCCTTTTTTTCACACAGGTGGAGGAAAGGTCAGACTTCCTGGAAAAGGTCAGTAGGATCATCCACATAATGATGTTAAGAATAAATGCTGTTATTCTTACAAACACAACAGAAATGTTTATCCAGTAGAGTGGATGATACCACAAGAAAGTGAACTACCAGACCAAGTAAATATTTAAATGACATTATCAGGGGTCCAGGACCGCCTCCACCCTCTCTGCTGCAACTCTGGCATCCCTGGGTGGAGGGTTGTCACGAAGAGGAAGCTGCGATACCTCCATTTCAGCTGACACTGAGGCCTCCATACGGGAAATGAAGGTAATATTGTTTTTTTTAGATCAGATCAGTGTCTTGTAACCTTACCCATATTCGTGTTTGGTAAATATATCATGATTGGGCAGTTGTGGCCTACTGTTTAGAGAGTCAGGGTTGTAACCAGAAGGTCGCTGGTTTGATTCCCTGTTCCGACAGGAAACAACTGAGGTGCCCTTGAGCAAGGCATCTTACCCCCAATTGCTCCATGGGCACCGCAGTGAATGGCTGTCCACTGCTTCGGGTGTGTGTTCATGGTTTGCAGTGTGTGTGTGTTTACAACTCACTACTCACTATGTGTGTGCACCAACTTGGATGGGTTAAAGGCAGAGGAAAAGTTCTGAGTATGGGTCACCATACTTGGCCTGCATGTCAGTTCTCCAATTTCAGTTTAACTTCAGTTTCAATAATTTGAAGGTTAAATTTTGCAGGTAATGTCAGTTTGGCTTCATTTGACTTAAACATACGTAAAGAAAAGTACGTAATAACCTGCAATTTTATGTTTTAAACAGAAATGTGATAAAGGAGCAAAAACTTCAACAATATAGAGAGTTTAGCATGCATCTAAGACATCTAAGTGTTTCTCAACCAAGGAGCTGTGGCCCAGTAAAGGGCCTTAGCAAATTTCCAGGGGGGCCCCTAGGATGACTTTAGATGACTTGTCTTTTGGATATGTCTTTTGAGGACTCCCTGGTGGAGGTGGAAGAGAAGTACCATAAGGCCATGGTGTCCAATGCCCAACTGGACAATGAGAAGACCAACCTGATGTATCAGGTTGACACACTAAGAGAAACTCTGATGGAGCTAGAGGAACTTCTGTGTGAGACACACAGAGAGTGTGAGGAGAAAACAAGGGTAACACACACACTCCTCAATTCCAGATGAATGTTCTTGATGGACATTTTAATGACCCAAAGTAGATCATGAAATATTAAAAGGCAGAGAGCTGTTTTTTCAATGGATAACTAAATTATGCCTGTTACCTTTAGAGAATCTCAATCAGTAATGATGGCCATTTTTATCCTAAACTTTGTCAGGCGTATGAGCGAGAACATCATGTTCACAGTGTCCTGAAAATCCAGTTTGAAGAGATAAAGGGAACACTAAAGCAGAGTGAAGAGTTGTTGACGGTAAGCATTTTTTGTCACTTGGAAATAATGGAAAACATTACAGAGACCATAGCTCCAAAATGTGCTCTTGTAGCAGTCACAATTCTTTCTTTTTCTTCCTGGCGTGGATGGATTCTGTCTTATTTCTCTTCGGTTTTATCCCCTCACATTTTCTGCTTAATATTCTTTTATCCATCTATATGTTCTTTACTCCACGGGCTCAGCAAGTCCAGCAGTCACATGGGAAGCAAGAGGATTACATTAGAAAGATCTCTGACCTGCAAGAAACATTGGAATGGAAAGATAAAAAGATCCAGGTACAATTTCTCTTTTCTCAGCCTTTTATTTGAATTATATCACATCAGATTAATTCTGTCTCTTGGATTGTAACACTTAAGCTGCACTTAAGTATACTGTAGTTTTTATAATTTATAAAGGCTTACATATAAAGAAATGTACTTTTGGAAATGCCTTTGAAATCCTGTACACTCAGGTGAGATGAAGACTCCAGCAATCTCAGTGGCCACCAAAAAAGTTGTTTTATTCTACATAAGTGGAACAGGTTTCCTTACATTCACTGCATTATCTCTGTAACTCCCTCTTGTGTTTTGATCCTTTCAATCACAAAATAAATTAATGGCTGACTGCAAATGGTGCATTTTCTACAATTGGAATCTGAAACAGATTATTTTTATTATATCACTTTTACGTGATATTCCATCCATACCACTAGGTGTCGGTATATTGCCCAGTGCACTATAAACAAAAATTACAGAATTCCCCACTTCTTTCAACAATAGTCTGTAAACATCTGGGAACTGAGAAGACTAGTTGGTGAACCCAGGACTGTTGAGCAGCTAGAATCCTAGAATCAGACAAGAATGGGACAGCATTTCCCTCCCAAAACAATAGCAACTGGTCTCCTCAGTTCCCAGAGGGTTACAGACTGTTGTTAAAAGAGGGGATGCTACACAGTGGTAAACATGCCCCTGTCCCAACTTTTTGGAGAGGTGTTGCTGCCATCAAATTCAAAATGAGCTAATATTTTGCATGAAATTGTAAAATGTCTCACTTTCAGCATTTGATATGTTGTCTATGTTCTAGTGTGAATAAAATATGGGTATATGAGATTTGCAAATCATTGCATTCTGTTTTTATTTACATTTTACACAGTGTCCCAGTTTTTGAATTGGGGTTGTAAGACCTGAAGTCTTTGCTTTATACCTTTGTTCTTTCCCTTCCTGTTTGTTCTCTTTTGTGGATGGCTGCATTAAGGCCTTAGAGAGGCAGAAGGAGTATTCAGACATAATCAATGATGAACGGGACGCATACAGGGACGAGGTTTTCCGGCTTAAGGATGCCCTGAAGGTAGAGATGTAGAAGAAATGTTGGGAATCACAGCCAGGATATAAGATTTAATATATTTAGCGTAGTTATTTTGACATTAAAGGTCCATTAGGAGGAAACAGAAGATTGACATCTGATTGCATTCATGCACAGAAACATGGCATAGTGCTTGGATCTGAGGTGACAGCCAATGGAGAGGTAGCGGATGGAGCGATTGATGGGCATGCTGATGCAGAACCAGCTTCCCGATTGATTCAAGATGCTCACACACCCACCGTGGGTGGAGACAGCAAGTTAGGTAAGACAAGGCCGCATATTTTTACTGACAGTTCCTTTTAAAGGTGTTGTAAGCAATGTGAGTTATTCTAGAATTTTCTGAAAGTACTGAAGTAGACCAAAATGACTGACAGGCAGAAAGTGCCTCAGGGGATTCTCATAGAGAATACAGCATATAAGATATGTTTTTCAATTTGTATGTTCACAATCAAACCCTTGACCTTAGTGTGACTAGCACCATGTTTTACCAGTTCACTACCAGAACAGAATGGAAAGAATCTGACACATTTGCAATTTTCCACATCTGTCACAGAGACAAGAGTGATATTTTTCAAGTAATAGGGCCATTTCATTAAAAATTGCTTAAAGCACCTTTAATGTAAAAAACAATGCAATTAACTAAATTATAGAAAAAACATGAATTTTTATTGATTGCATTGTGTTGAATTATTTTGCTGTTTTGTTATTTACATTTGCTATGTATTTTGTTCAGTATAGTTTGCATATGAATAGAAGATGTAACAGTAATCAAATTAAATTAATTGTTTCCAATGCTCTTTTAAGCACAGAGCTGGCTGTTCATTTTAAATAAACATTGATTGCTGCTTGAATCTAAAATTTTTTGATGTAATTTTGTCATTTTTATGCTGTGTGTCAACCACAACAAATCATCTTGTATTTCCATGTCTGATGGTATTTCTTCTTTCTTCACTGGTCAGCCCTTAATTCAATCAAGAAATCAGGCAAGAAGAACTTTGCCAGTCCCATGACAAACCAATCAATCTCTGTGTCTTTCTATTTTAATGAAATCTTAATTGTGATTTGCTCCGATCGTTTAAATCCAATCAAACGTTTTTTGTCTCCATTTGGCCTCTCATCTCAATTCCAATAATGTTACAGACACAAATCCAGAACAGCAGAACATCCCCAAAACAGAGATGGAGATCACCAAAAATCTGTGTGGGACCACACAGGTGCTTGAGAAGGTTCCAGAGGATCAACAGATGTTTGTCCAAGATGGTGGAAAAAATCTACCTTGTTGGTATCATGCCTGTGTCCTAAATGAGGAGACCAAGATAAATCAAAATGTCACTGTCTGCACTCCCGAAAAGGGCAAGGTTAATAAAGAGGAGATTGCAAGTTCTAAGATACAGGAACTGGACTGTTCACTAGCCTATGTGGTCAGCTCAGTTGACGGTTCTAATTTAAAGGAACACACAAGGTCAAATAATTTAGATTCTTCTGGACTTCTTCCATTACCCTGTGGAATGAAGGATCAGTCCAGTCAAAAGCAGGTTCTCCAAAAGTCAGGAATCCAAACAAAATTCGCAACCACTAGACAAGCCGAATTCTTGACAAAAGGATCACAAAAGTGTAACTCTACACAAGCTCAATCAGAGGAACAGTTCTTAAAACATAGCCCAGCAAATCAGCGCATTACAATAAGCGCAAACAGGGATTTCAATAACTTAGTCCTTGAGAAGGACAATTCATCAATAGATATTAACATAGATGATCTGGAGTCAAAACCCTCTGTTGGGGTCAATGACAGTTTAAGAAATGTAAAGACAACAGACAACCAGACAAGAAGCAGTGGCCAAGCAAAGAGTTTTTCATCTGAGAATGAAGTCAGGACATTTGGTACAGGAGTTCTAAAAGGAAAGCTTATAAATGAATCAATTCAGACACAGAGGAACCTTCTAAATCCCAACAAAGATAATTTAGTAGAACTGAAGCCAACACGAGGTCAAACATCCCTTGAAAAATCAACAGTTGCACTCAGTGGAAGGTTAGTGAATGTGCAGATGGATTTTAAAGAAAATGACAACTCCAAGTTTACAGATTGTAGATTTAACACCTTACGGGCAAAGCACACTCCTTCAACTGCAGTTATGAACAAAGAAAACATGTCAGAGGATGAAAGATACCCCAAAACCTCACAAAGTATGCCTCTGAAACCATTAAAACCAGATTGGCGGCTAATGTCTGAAATGACAGTTCAGTACAGTACAGAGGCCAGGCAAGCAGAGAATCTGAAACCCATAGGAATCACTGATGCCACAAAATCCTCGCAAGATCTTATGTTTGAACATACATACTTGAATGAAGTAGATATGTTTGATGTCATAGAAAGAAATTATGCACAATCCCAGCAGCAGCAAGAGACAGAGGTTGAGTCAGAGTTAGTATGTGTACAGGAAGACACATTTAGCATGCCAGTAGAGTACACAGGGATTGCTTTTTTTCTTGATAGCTGTCAGGAAGCTGTTACATTGGATGCTGCTCTTTTGGCAATGGATGAAATCAGTTTCCACCACTGTGAGGTTGTTGTCAAAAGACCAACTGTAGAAAATAATGCACAGACATCCTTTCAGACCAAGATGAAAATTAAGAGGCTTTTGGACTGTTTTGTGTCTTGATTTGCAGGAGACTCATTTTGATTTGTTGATGTTTATGACCATGATTTCTTCATCCGTTGATTTCATCAAGAACCTGTATTGATGCAACTTTGATGTCCAGATCTGATCTGATATGGACATTTATGTCTTGTAGCATTTTGAAACAAAAAAATGTGTCAACAGTGACATAAATTTATTGTTATACATTATTTTTAAAATCTACAAATCAATGAATTTAATAATGTACTGTACAATTAGATGCATTGCTCCTTTGATACAAAAAAAATGTTTTTCCATGTTGCAAACATTCAAAATATTATATTTGGGATTTTACTTGTCACCATAAATAAAAAAGCAAATGCCAAAAAAGCTTGTCAGTGTACAACATGACATTCACATCAATGGACATACAATATGGGTTAAGCAGTACCATACGTGCAAGAGTCTTATTGTCATATATCAGCACAGCCACATGGTGCTGACATATGGTTGTAACAGCACCATTGCAAGTGTTTTTACATTTATACAGCAGAATGTAAATAAATATGAAGTGTTTCTTGTCCAGTCAGATTCAAGGATTCAAAGATCTAATACTACCACCATACACATATTCTTTTAGAATAGAAAATGACTTTAAAAATCTATAATTTTACACTAATTTAGTTTTTTTTTATTATTATTCCTTAGTATTTTCTTACAGTAATTTAAATTTTTTTTTGTACTTTGGATATACAAATCTTTCCAGAATTACATTTACAAAAAATGTTTGTTGTATTTTCTTTTTGCTTTTTGTGTAAACCAAAACAGAAATAGAAAACGTATACATATATAAATATGAATAAAACAATTTGAGAGTAATCCAATGTTATATTAGCACAATTATAATATTATATAAAATATATTATAATTATAGCATAAATAGTTGTTTTACACTTGAGCTGACTGATGGTTGTGTACATTTACTAAAAATACTACCTGTTTAGCAGCCTGTTTAAGCACCTACATTGTGTTACATTAAATATTTAGCTCCTACTTGTGTTTGAGGTTAATGGAAGTGCTTTTTCTGTTTCATCCAGAGATCAGATTAAGGAAGCTAGTGGAAGAGAGAGAGAGTTTGCTCGACCAAGTAAGTCCTGTCATTTCACGCTGTTGAAATGATTCATTGTGGCAAGAAAAAGCATGTTTTACTGAGCTGTGTATGTGTGTGCAGGTTCGTAAGTTTAAAGCCATTGCAGACCAGAAACAGAAAAATGGAACAAAAGAAACAGGAAGCACAGATGATGATTTACAGAATGGTCTAGATCATCATATCCTAGATCTGCAGAGTAAGATCCACCTTCATCTGCTACATTTGTAACTGTCTTTGTATTTGCATGTACATCTGTAACCTACATAACCTATAGTTCACATATAATGTGAACTCATAATTGCAAAAGTTGATTTGTAAAAATATTTTGTTTCTACAGGGGATGCAAACAGGCAGATCAGTGATTTAAAATTTAAACTGGTCAAATCTGAACAAGAAGTCACAGCACTTGAGCAAAATGTAAGATAAAAACATAATAAATATGTTTATAATAATAATAATGTATAAGGGCACAAAAGTCAGAATCATGCGATTTTACCATTAGTTGTTTATAACATCTTTGTTTTAGTTTTTCTTTATTCACTTTTAATTTTGCATAACCATGCATAACTATGTTGTTGCTGTAGCTCAACAGGTAGGGCATGCCATTAGCAACCCCAAGGTTGTTGGTTCGAAAAAACGTATAAAGTAATAACAAAATATACCCTAACTGTACTATATGTTGCTTTATATGACGTCTGCCAAATGCATAAATGTAATTACCTGTAAACTTGGTTGCAGATTAATCGTCTGGAGGGTCAGCTGACCCGCTATAAGATATCTGCTGAGGCTGCAGAAAAAGTGGAAGATGAACTAAAAGTGGAGAAGCGCAAACTTCAGAGAGAGGTACAGCCTTCCATGTAATTCTGCATAAATTGTACTCAATATACAATGAAACACTCAATATTTCAGTTTACCAGCAACTAATGTGTTCTAATGTATACTTGGCATGTATATTTTCTAGCTGAGATCTGCACTTGACCGCATTGATGAGCTGGAAGCAAGCAACAGCCACCTTACAAAGAGACTTGAGAAAATGAAAGCCAATCGGAGTGCCCTGTTGGCACAGCAGTGACACCCACCCATGTTGACAGTGATATCCAGGCATGATTTTTATCATCCTCTGGCACCAATCACCTGCCGGCCATATAAAACTAAACCCTTCATTAAAACATACAGTATAATCAAACTAGCCTAATCACAATCATGCTAATTCAGACTTTGTCCTATTTTAAGTTCTAACTTCAAAGAGTAAAAATTGCTGACAAGACGATCTTACATTTAAGTAGCTTCCATTTGTCTGCTTGTGGGATTCTAAGCAGAAGACACATGCTTACTGGGGCTCTTTAAAGTGGCCTTTGGTTTGGATTTGCAGAATTCAGGCCCTCAGTGAGCCTCAAACTTGGTGACTAGACTGGATTGTGGATCTCCACACATCAGAGGCAGGGCACAGCTTTAAGCAGCATGGTGCTTTATAGTAGCATGCTGGTTTAGTAATCCAGTGGTGCGGCACCTTGATTTACCTTATTGGATCATGCACTTTATTCCTGCATCAGTATTATGATTTTCTGTGTGATTTGGAATCTGCTAAATATGTGTACATGGATACCTAGAATCATTGGATAATGCGTATGGTCTCAGGTTGTTCGCAAGACATCTGTTTAGTCCATGTGATTGAACGTATGTTATATCATGCAGAGACCATTTTGCTTTTTACCAGATGGAGAGTTCTGAAAACGTGTGCAGGATAGGTGATATATTACATCACCATTGAGTTTTATAGGAGTCTGTTTCGTGGAATTGCTATCATATTCATTATAAGCCAGACCTGTTTGTGTGTACAGTATGCATATATGAGTGATTTGATATGAGAGATTTTGTTTAACTTTTGTTTACATGCAATAGTTGTGTATGTTGAAGAACACACAAATGTTATACATGGGATACAAAAATACAATGCAATAAGAAAGAGCTTTATATTACAACAATGTTACGGGGTTTATTTGGGTATAAACAAATATTTGAATTATTGTCCTGTACTCAAATGGCTGAATTTACATTTCTTGTTGTTTTATTGGAACACAGCAGACTATAACATTAAAACTGGGGTTTTGTTTTACAGATTACATTTGACATCTGTTCAAGTAAACTGGGCCAAAAGATACATTTGTATTGTCATCATGGTTTGTTATGAGTATGCAGCAGGTTTTAAAGCACTATATTACAGATATAATCTGTAATCTGATTCTTGCTTTTAAAAACATACCATCAACAGATAAATGGCAGCACAGCTGGTTTTTGAAGCTGGCTTTGAAGAATAAAGAAATCAAATGGAATGGTATTGCAATAATGGTTTTCAGTGTAGTTGATAATTTACCCAAATAGTTAATATCCTCCATTATGAAAACAGCTATAAAAATTATCGTCATGATGCTGTATTTGCTGGGTAACCAGTTGATAACAAGACAATTCTGGTTCCTTTTTTGCTGATTGTGTGACCATGGGAGACAAAGCACCACCTTGTTTACACACTCACTGGATGCAAACATGCTGTCTCTTAAGAACTAATGTGGTAAAATGTGAAAACAACAAACATGACAAATTATGTTCTTCCTGTATTACTCGGTATGACATGGCATAGCAAAAAATAAATACATGCAATAACTCTAACTTTTAAGGTTGTTATTTATATATTATTTTATTAGTGTATTGTTAGGGGCAATCAACCAAGAATTACTAAATAATTGAGCCATTGAATAAAACTCCCTTTACAACAAGCAAACTGTAAAAGTGATATACTTTTAAACAGCAGAGGGCAGAACATTGTAGCTGGTAATATTTGTGAGAGTAATCCCATCTGAACTGTTTTGAGGTAAGTTGATCTGATTTTTGATATTTGAAAATGATTAACTTTCTGCTTATTTTACATTAAATATTAAAAGTATGTGTATTTGTTCATTGGAGACTTAAAGCACTGGGGGCATCTTGTCCAAAAATATTTGACTACAATAATTATTTTAGAAAAAGAAAACTTTTAAAAGTAAATGAAAATTTGGAAGTGCTCGCCTCCTCACCCCACTTCAGGATGAAATAGACTGAGGTAAAAAAAAATCAGGTGTGCATGTGTTTTCTATTATCACTGTAATTTTATTTCCTGATAATATCACAAATATTTTGATGGAAGTGGGAAAAGCAGGTAGGAATGTCGTCCTCATTCCTAATGGTTGTTCTGCCTGAGTGGAATACAGTTTAGTAGGCATACATATGAGGAAATGTAGGCAAGAATAAACAAAGTCCAGATGGCTGGTGTAGTCATGCTTGCCATCTGACACAGACAGCTGAGCACTGGTCCCTAGAAATTTCCCTTTTCCACACAACTAGCCCATCTCTGACCCCCGGCTTTGAGAAAAACAGCATTTTAACAAAGCAGGCCATAAAGTGACAACAATCCATTGAAAATACAGAAGCAATAAATGACGTAAATTCATTGGTTAAGCGTGATGGGTATTGTTGAGTGATGGTGTGACACTGAGAAACCCTTACAGAAAACAGTAACTATAGTATTTTAAAATGGGATGAGGCGTGCAGTGTGATATAGGAGTTCAATGATATGAAGACTGTTTTGTGATTACATTAGTACAAACAGGGTGTTGAGACTGGATTGTTCTGTACAGGAATGTTGTTTGTTATGGGCTACAGTGAAATAGCTCAGGACTTCCCGCGTCCACCCCTGAGAACAAAACCAGTTCTTAAGGTGCACTTCACTTCTGACAGTCCTCACAACCAGCACATCCTTGTATGTTTATGGTTTATGGAACAAAGTATTTTTTATGATATTTGATGTAGGCGACAAATATTTGTCCAGATATTTTTGTTTAAATACTGTAGCACACACGTCACAAAAATATATTTACATTTTCTGTTTAAGTACTGGAGGTCACAAAAACATATTTAAATAGGTAATAAAAATGACTATGTTCTCCATTATAAATAAATTTGTTTAAATATATAAACGCGGTTATCAGAGTCATTCATTTGGCGTAGTTCATTTGAACGTGAGGGGACACATTAACACCCTTGCCTCCTGATCCATTTTTATTACTAATAATTTTAAAAAGATACAATATTAGGGGGACAATTCCCTCATAACAGTTAAACACGTACACCCAGCCCCAAGGCTTTGCTTGTCAGGCATAGAAAGACATTTTGATCGACCACTGGAGGGTGCCACATTTTTTTTAGTCATGTCTTCTCAAGCATGTCAAAATATAACCAGCAGATCACTCATCAGAACCATTTTATTGAAGGCTGCTGCACCCACAGTCACTCTGTGTAAGTTATAAAGTGTTTGTCATGGTCTATTTTTATCTGTCATGGTAGAATTTCAACTTAAATAGCCTATGCGATTATACTTGTATGGAAAATAGTATACTAATGCATGAGAAAGTGCTGATGTCTCATTGTCACTTGGCTTCTCTTTCATAGTTTAGGAGATCTGATGCAGATCTCAGTTGTTTTTCATTTAAAGTGGTCATGACATGGAGTTTTGTTGTTCCCTGAGGTGTAGTTTTATGCCCCACTCAAAATTAAGTAATTTATGCCTATTTCCACCCTGTTTTTAAGTGCTGCGATTTAAGTGTTTAAGTGTTGAGTGTTCACATTTAAGAACCTTTGGGTATAACCATGAGCGTGTATGATTGCTCCTACAAAGTATGTGCACTGTCGTAGTGAAATAATTCCAAAACAAAGAACGCCTGTTCTTATGGGCATGATATAAAAATGTTATCTTGCTCAGGGGCAGGTCATATAAAAATAAACCTATCTTGTGACATCATTTCACATGTTTTTTTTAGAGCACAATTACATAGATGCTTTCGTAATTAATAAGGAGGACTTTTAAGATGGAACTATCGATATATTAATGATACCAAGACCTCTTATATGTCAAAAGATCATGGAAATTTTGATTCCTCATGTCATGACCTCTTTAAGTATAAACTTTGTCTCAGATATTTCTCCTAAAATTGCTTAGGAGAAATAAAAAAGAAACAAATGAGACAATTCTTAAATATGTTAAGAGTATGAAGCTGGAAAATTAATGTGAACTGTAGCTAAAATAATCTGAATTTTGGTAAATTAGATGAGAAATGACTTTTGATTGCAGACTTGGTGAATCTGAGCTCAGTTTGTGACATTGTTAAGATTTTTCTGGAACTCTAATGGAGACATTTGAGAGATTTTTGGGTCTTTTTCTGGAGACACAAAAGACTCAAGCAATTTTTTAAAACTTGTTGTCTGTAGAAAAAGTTAAGAGATTAAAGAGATCTGATCTGTGATTTTGCTTTTCTATTGGCTCTCTCAGACACAAATGAAAAAGGTAAACAAGGCCTACATACGAAGTAAAGATATTTCTAACAAGAATTTACACAAACAAGAACCGGACGTGTAAATAATTTGAACAGATCTGTCCTCCAGCAATAGGACAGGCACCACACCTAGACTAAGGTATATAAGCTATGCTATTATGTTTGTCATGACACAAAGAAAAACATCTTTAATATTTTGCCATATAAGGTCCTTGTACTAAAACTATTACAGATTCCAGACCTCTAAAATTTTACTGCAAAACGAGCATTTGTTGAAACCAAGCTGCTAAAATGACCTTCTACTTTTTCCACATTGTGATATTACACTATGGTAGACCAATCTACTCTTACCATCTCAAAAACACATGAACACATACTTTACCTTAACACGTCCTTTAGCTGCCAAACAGAAGAGAGCAGTGAGGTGACGAGGAGAGTAGGATGGTTAAGAGCTGAGAGGTCATGTCAGGCACTTTCACACCTCCGGTCCTGAGGTCATGAGCCACACCATGCCACCACTTTAGACATGCCCCTGCAGGAATGGCGAGCGGTGAGAAGCTTGGGCACATAAACAGGGTCGCAATGTAACGTCAGAATACCCAGGCCCGAACCTGATAACTCGCTTGTGCTGTCTGACTGTCCTACCATTCATGGTGTCATGGCTAGCCAAAATCGTCACCACATACACTTTAAGAGTGCAGGTAGACAGTCGTCTCCCCAACCTCTCTTGCAGGAAGGACAATACAACACTAATACCACATCTCTGTGGATCTTCCCCTAGGGAAGAACACCAGTTCACAAAAAGACAGCACTTGTGTGTGTACAGCTGCCCCATTGAGGGGGACCTTGCCAGAGTGATGGTATCTACCACCAGTGGTGACAGCCCCCTTAAGTCTTCTGTGTCCCATCCAGGACCAATAAGTAGGACCTTGGGTGCCACAGCATGCCCTGCCCCTGAGTGAGAAGGTCCTGGCTCAGGGAAATGCACCAGGGAGGAGCCACCATCAGGAGCATTAGCTCCAAACTAGGTCTGGTTGGGTCAGTATGGAGTCACCATAAGCACCTGGTGCTACTCCTCCCTGACCTTGCACAGAACCTGCACCTTGTCCCTGTGCTCACATAACTGATCCCATGAATGGGCCAATAAAAGCCAGTCACTGAGATTACGCAGTATGCAACTGCCCTTGCCCCCATGAGCAAAACCTCTAGTGCCATCATTGACACAACATCGACATGACAGAATAATATCCAGATAATGACAGAAAGAGAACTATTACCTGCTCTTCTACTCATGTGGTCCAGCTTATTTGGTGTCCACGTGGTCTTCCATATGTTGCTTAAACTTCTAGAGAATTATGTATTTTATTTTACCAAGCATTGTAGTAATATCAGCACCAGAGATGAACGTAGTCCTATAGGGTAATGATGAGTTTGACATTAAGCTTAAAAGATGTGGCTGCATTTCCAGGGAACACATGTACTGACACATACATTTTGTCTTTGCCAGCAGGATTATGTCCAGTGCAGCATCAAAGGCTGTTTTCCTTATTGGACATATATGTGAAGATAATGCAGGGCAGGATGACGCACTTTACAAGAGCCTCCCTGAATGCTACTGTAAATGATATAAATCACAAAATGAAGCTGTTACTCCTAACAGTAAAAAAAGAAAAAGTTAAATTGAGTTGTGCCAATTTGGCCTCACACCAAGACTGGCACTAGTCAGTATGTCATAGTGGGTATCTTGTTCCCCAAAGTGTTGTCATATGACTGTAACCCTGTTTACCTGAGAAGGGAACCAAATGCCGCATCTTTTTTCATAAAATTATATTTTATGATTTTGTGTAGTAATTAATAGAATACTATTCATTTTATAGTTCAATATTCACAAGCCACCTTACATTTATGACACTACAATGCGATTTTGAATTACTGAAGCTGAAGCTGTTTTGATGCAATGTGTGATATATAAAAGGTTATATATCAATATGACTTAAATTCTATTTACATAAATGACTGCAACAAATCTGGCCTCCAGCAACTGATGTACTACAGGAGAGGCACCACACCTAGACGCAGGTATTTAAGTTATTCACAGATGCATTCCTTTGAACTTGCAACGACATACTCAGTGGCATACGAAAGTAGATTCAGGCACAAGGGTTTCTGGGACACTCATTACTTGTATTATTGTATATACTTTCCATTGTACATTAAGGTCTGTTATTAAAGGAATATCACACTCACAGTTGTGCTGTTATGGCTGTAAGATGTATCATTAATGCAATTAATATTTTTGTGAAGTTTGTTAGCTTTAATAAGTTTTCTTTAAAATAAAAACAAATATTTTCATGCTTCACAGTGAGTTTCTTTTCAAGGGAACTCAATGTATCATGATTTGAAGCTATGGGGAATGCACTTCAGGTGTGCCCAGGTCTGAACATGTAAAATTACTCCTATTTATTGACAGTTCACGGACATGTGACATAGTGTTGCACGCCAATGTAGCTTTTAAAATGCACCTACAAAACACGTCATTAGCTTCTTGTCTTCAGGAAGCCCGCCTGTCTGTGTAGTCAGGTTAAGAATGTGGAAAAAAGGAATATATTAGTGCTAGAAAGGGACATAAGTAACTTAATTTCCAATGTTTTTTTGGTCAAAAGCTTTAGTAACATTATAATTACACCTCAGAGAACAAAAGAAGAAAACTATAAGTAAAATTATCGTGAATGAGGGGTTATCATGCAATATTTGTGTTGATTGAATTAAATGACTTCATGAATTAAAGTCACATAATATACTGTAAAAATCAATGTGGCTAACGTAGTGATTTAGCTGTCCGCTATGTGAGAGAAACAAGGAAGAAGCTACTAACTTTCTCTTGATCATTTTACATGAAAATATATGCAAAATCATCATACAGCTGCTGTCTGTAACTTATGCTTGTAGTGATTTTGTCAGATATATAATTCAAAGTTTTAGCAGAGTAGCAGATTTTAAGTGGCTGTTGGTTAACGTAGTTTTATTTATGTTAGTCATGTTCAGTCGTTCCACTGACGACAGAAATAGAAAATATGTGAACAAGAATAGCTGTCTGAGCAACTGGCTATATTAAAATAGAGCATGTAAGCACAGAGAGCAGGAAAGAAGCAAAACAGATGTAAAGTGCCAACAGAATACAATTGCAGAATACATTAGTGTTCCTGTATGCAAATACAGAATACAGTAGTGTTCCTGTAGCTCAATTGGTAGAGTATTGTGTTAGCCACACAAAGGTTGTGAGTTTAATTCCTATGGAATAAATGCACTGATAATATAAGTCACTTTTGATAAAAGCATCTGCCAAATGCATGTAAATGTAAAATGTAAATACAAATGTGATATGATGATGTCATGAATGTACTCATTTGTTTATGTGATGTCATCTGGCTATGTTTAGCTAGCTACTTAACCTTTTACAGTTTTGGCAACACTGGTAAAAATATAATATTGTTCTCATTTTGCTCATTTTGCTATTGTTCTCAGTCTGTCTTCTTACGTAGCACATACAAAGCACTTACAAGCTCTATGATTACTCCAGAGCATTTTATAGATCTATGACAGTTTTCAAGTACTACTTAAGTTACAATGCTTTGGGGAAAGCCTGTAATTAAAAGATGATTTGTATGTTTTTGTGATCTGCTTAGGACTTTGGAAAACACAGCCCAGAGTGGTGAGGACAGTGGAGAATGTTCTGCAAACATCAACATCCAAAAATGCAAGACCAGGGTCAAAACAATCACCAGATACTTTTACCACTCAGGTCTATTTTCAGTCCTCCCATCAGGGAAGTGTTACTGCATCCTGTGGACCAACACAGACTCAGGAGGAGTTTTAACCTTCAGATAATTTGGCTACTGAATGTAAAACCTGACATTTACTTTATCTACAATGGGGTAATATCACAGACATTTTATTAAAAAAGCAAGTAATTAAGACTACACTAACGCACACCCAATGCCCTAACCTAAAAAAACACCACATTGACTTTATAAATATTTTTTCAAAAGTGTCCCCAGAGAGAGACAAGGATGTATTGTAAATCAAGCTCACTTTCAGAAACATTAAGTACACTTTATATAGTACATATAAAAAGTACATTAACACAATAGACACACATGGTTATGCCAAATCCAATCCTTGCCAGGAAAATCTAGTATCCGTCCCTTTAAAGCTGCAATTCATAACTTTGCTAACTAAGCCTCTCTACGTACTTATGTATTTTTATAAGCTTACATTTTGAATCAGGCTAAGATAAAGATTGTTTTGAACACTGATCTGTTATATACTTGCTCAATAACTACTTTTTGATAATTTTTAACCAAAAAAGTTATGGATTGCAGCTTGATAATAAACTTAATGTGTTCCTAGTTATTGGAAACCAGGAGTTTGTATTTTTCCCTGTCTATTGCATTGCAAGATAATCACAGGGACTTTTACAGAAAAATATCAGAGACATATACATCATTGTATATGTATATCACTCATAATTTAAAACTGAGTTGTGTTTATGCTTGTGTAGGGATTGTATAGTACAGGGTGGTCCAGACTCAGTCCTGAACTCCAGCTTACCTCAGCACACCTGCCTGGAAGTTTCTTGTCTGGTCCTGGACAGTGAGAGTGATAAAACTTGCTGGTCAGGGAAATTATTCTGCCCAAGCCTCCAAGCACCCATATGATTGTTGCTTTTGTGCCTATGTCAAACATAGAGTGTTTTCCACCAGGAAAATTGAAACCATAAGGGACGTAATTGTAAATATATGAATGAGCATATGGAATGAGCAATCGACCACCAAGCTGCACTAGGACTGGGGACTAGCCTAAACAGAGGACATGAAGGCGGCCCTCCCTGGTGATTTATAAGAGACCACTTTGGTGTTGTCCGTACAGACTACAACTTGTTGACCATTGAGATGTGGAAGAAAGTGCTTCAGAGCCAGAAACTCTGGCCTCATTTGCTGTATGAGCTGTATGACTCATTTTTGGAGAGGCACTCCCTTATCTCACCCAGACCACGGATTGGGTGGCCATTGAAAACTGAATCCCAACTCATGTTGAAACACTGGCTTTTTGCTGCTGCATATAAGTAGAAGAAGATTTAATAGAAGAGGTTGATGGACCACCTGACAGGTTAGGTTTTTAAGTAGGTCAGCCTGATACAGCGGCAAAACTGCCATTGTGTGCAGGAATGCCCCAGCTTGACCGTGCTAGGGCTAAAATAACACCATACCTTCAAGATTACTAGAACGCTAGAGGTAGGGGAGTTTGATTAGGTTTAGAGCTACACTCTGCAGAACAGTGGATCACAAAGGCCAGAGATGCCCAGCCTTGCTTTAGTGCAATCCTTCTTATAAAGCTCTGTATATTTTTTTTATTTATTTAACAAAATCAGTCAAGTTCAAGGATAAAATCCTTGAAAACTGTCAATAAACACAAATGTATATATGAACCTTCACTTTACATTTAAAAATATCTGGAAAAACATTCCTAATTTTTTCTTTTCCTGTTTCCATAGCTAAATTACATAAATTCACAGCACAATTTCAGCTGCTGTTTTACAATGTTTATCCCGTTTATTAAATTCACATACTAATCATTTGATTTTAGCAACACACCGGTTTGCAAACAGAAGCTTTAGGAGTTCTGATCAGCTCATATTCTTATACTAAGTAAAGATGATGAAATTATTTAATTAAATTAAATAAACTAAAGTTTAAATTATTAAACTAAGTTTTTTTACTTCTAGTGGAACAGGGTTAGTGTAAATATTTACAATAACATGTTTAAATAGGGTCATGTTTAAAGAGTCAAAAAAATATTTTGCCTTGCACACCTACGAATTGTAGGTAAACTTATCAATCATAAATATTACTTATGAAATAGTTTTGCATCACTATTATTACAAATATATTTTTATTTTAATGAAAATGCTATTGTATCATACACCATAGCGCTGATTTATGTTTCTGTCTAAGGGTGCTCTTTCACTTGTGGGACATGTTTTATCTGTGTTAAGCCTGGTTTAACAGCTCCGTTTGAAGCAGTAATTGCATCACATTACATTTTTATTAACTAACAGGTTATAACATTTATCATAGCTATGTTTATTCTGTAAGTTTGCTAAAATGTCATGTTTTAAAAGATTAAGTGCTTTGCACAAGTTATTTAGGGCAGACCCTTTGCCAACATCACAGTTGTCACAGGGTTGCATATCGTTTCGCTTTAGAAGACACGTATTAACCCACTGGAGTTATATGGGTTACTTTAATAATGGATGGATGTGCTTTTTTGGGCTTCAAAGCACTGCAGCCTGATCAATGTGATTATAAAGCTGGGAAGAGCTGGGGTATTATTTAATATAACTCTGTGTTCAGCTGGAGAAAGAAAGTCATAAACATCTGAGATGGCATGAGGATGAGTAAATTATGAAAAAATTTTTTGTGGGGTGGAGTTAATTCTTTAATGTTACAAACAGCAGCTATGGTAATTACTCTCTGTTTGCCTGCAGTTTCTACAATGGGATACCTTGATCTAGAGTAGCTACAGTTCACACCAGCTCCAGTATGGATCGAGCAACTTATAAGACTTCAGATGACCCAACACTGTGTAGAGATGATGTCAACCTCTGCGAGGACTTGCAATGATCATTACTTCTGTTTAAACGCATATGCAATATAAGCCAACTGCATAATCTGTACCTGTAAAATTCTAAAAATCACTTCTAACAGAACACCTGTCTGACAATTTACAACCTTAATTTCCTACAAAGCATGTTTGAATTTGTTCCTCATATTTTAGATGGCCCTATGGAATATTTTACAAACAGCATGTCCATATGGCATCCTACATATTCCCCACAGGGAGAAGTTGTGAGGCTACATGTCACCTGTAGAATCATACAGAGATAAGTCTCTCAGTGACAATGACATCTTTACAAAAACACAAACCCATCATGTTTTGTTTGTCATATTTTAGATTAGTGGCTTTATAAGTGGAGCATTCTCCATATGTTCATATGTCAGTAACAGCCATGAGGACACACATGGCACTTTAGTGAGAGCCATGTTCTTGTTCTTGAGTTACAGACAACTTCAAGTGATGTAGCACACTGTCTTGATGATGGAATGAGCATAAACACAACTACACAATTATTTGAAAAGACCTAAATTTAATTTTTCCTGTCAAGTCTTAATCAAAGTCAAGTCTTAATTTCCTGATAGTCTTAATCAAACAGACCTTTTAAGTCTAAGGGCAGGAATTATGGATGTAAAGTATTACATTTAGTTGTTCATTTTGTATGTCTGAATAATAGGTTACAAATGTAAACAGACTGGTACACAGATAATAAAGTGTTATTTAAAGAAAACAGATGTATGGCGGTTGATCGATACATGGGTGTATTGGTTCGGATTGGTTCAGCCTGCATTACACCTTAGGACCTTTTAAAATCCAAAAAGATTTTAAAGTACTAGGCACCACACATTGCTGAGTTCATAAATGACTACAGAAATAAACGGACACATGACGCACAAAGTGATCACTCATGATCTGACATAACATTTTGTGTTCAGCTTCTTTACCATTTCCATTTCTTCTTCACTTGAACTATGACTTTATGAGCTTTATTTCCATTGGCTGGTCAGCATATGACTTCATTTTTAAATCATGGAGTGTCATACACAATGAGATTTCCTCTGACAGCTAACACAGACTTGCCCCTGCTGCAAATTGGGGCAAAGGTTAGGGCTAAAGGTGTTTAATTCTTACAATTCTAATAATGTTGTGTTCTTTGGAGCATTCATTGTTAGTTTTGTGGGTAACTTTTTTTATTTTTTATATAGAGTTTGTGATGTGTTTCTATTTTGTTCATGTGGGATATATATATGTTTTAACTTTATTTAACAGATCAATTCCTTTGGACCCATTGAAGTAGATGGGGATTCAGTAGTGTCAATTACAAAATGCTGTTGAATAATCACTAGCGGTATTAGATGTTGTCACTCGAGAGTAATGAGCAACAGGTTATCAGCAGTAAAATCAAGAAACCAAATGTAAAGACCACCCACTGGCCCAATGACGGATTCTAGTGGCGTGGGTGAAGGTATTTTGTGCATTCTGTTTTTCCATAGTGATTCTGCAAAAGTTCTTTAATTTAGTTTAATTTTGATTAATTGACTCTGTGGTTAATTTTAATCATACCCATACTCTTAGTTATTTTTTAATTGGGGACCCAAAGTCACACTGAGTCTTGCGCTGGCTGGTATACACGGATCTCATGATCACAAAATGGTCAGTCTGATCTTAGTCAGAGGTTGCCGGGTAAACTAATATTATTAATTAGTTATTAAACCTGGCTGCTCCATGCTTGCTCAGATCTGAAACCAAGATCTCCAGAAAGATCTCCAGAAACCTGGAGTTGACCTTGGTTGATGTGCTCCTAGCTCCTTTCAACTACAAGTCCCCAGTATGATCTTATCCTGACACTTGTGTTTTGCAGTAATCTTGGACTCCTTCTAATCTACAGGTAATATCAATTTCTTAAAAACTATTTTTTTTGCCAAGCAGGTTAAAACATCAATTAAAAGAAATAAAAACACATGAATTCGAATTTAAGAAAACAAAAAATGACCAACAGAATACAAAAATAAGGTACAAAGTCTAAATCATACCTGGCAAATGAGACAGAAATTGTGTGGGAAGTTCTGGTTACAGAAGGTCTCCCTGAGTTTGCATGGCCACCTTATATACACAGATAAGACAAAGGGTCATAAAATCTACAGCCAATTTACAATGTGGTCTGTTAAGCTTTTTTGACCTGAAGGGGCACCCTGCTGGGATAGTTAATACAACATGATTAAGGTCTCCTGGAAAAGACACACCCATGACAGGAGTGTAGATTATTTTCCATGTTTTTAAACCCTTAGAAAGCTACATCCCACAATAATAGAAATTAGACCTTTTTACCCATCACACCATAACATTTAAAATGATACTACACATGAAAATGAAAACGTGATAACTTCACATGTTACATTTAACATGTTCAGTAAATTTTCAGTGATTTGAACCTAGAGTGAAGTAGGAGGGTGTGGGAAAGAGAGTTTAGAAAGGGGTAAAACTGAGGTCAGTCCGGGGTAGATAGGGATGCCACTCTCCTCCAGAGTCCCGCAAGTCCAAATATTGAGCAGAGTATGAGGATTGTATAGTACATGGGAACAGTCAGCAAAAAAATGAAATACATGACAACAATAAATAATAACAAAAAGCTAAAAAAGTGACGGCTCGCAGAAACCTACCCAGATGCTATCTTGCTCTCCAGTATAACAAAATGCATGCTCCATTTTTAATCTATATTCAAGGTAATTTGCAGGTAATTAAACTACTTTAATTTTATTTTATTTTAAAAATTTTCAATGAGTGTATTGCGATCTAGACAGGTATTCTAGCGAAGAAGAACAGGCTGTGATTTATTACAGGATGTGATTGATCATGTGATCGGAATTTGATGTCATGCCTGTTCTTGGCTGCTCTATGTTTGGGCTGCACTCACGTGACTGCCTGTTTATGCTTATAGTACTGCATAAACATGATTGTGATGTATGCATGTAACTTTCATTGACATCTGAATTTGAAGCCAACATGTTCAGAGGAAGTCTCATTCATCTTATGAATCTTCACACCAGATTCTAAAGGGAAACGTTCCCACAAATCCAATCTGCTATTCCAGTCTTTGAGCTGACCATACAAATGTGCATCTGTGGCCTAATTTTATAATTGGCAGAAAATAGTGTGTTGCCAATGTTGTCTTTCTTCAAAGAATTTGCATAATGCTTACACTTAAAATACACCAAGCTGCACAGTGGCGACCTACCGGATTTTATAATTGGTCCAGTGAGATTCGGGGGGCTGTGGGCACCAGCTGTACTGACCTATTTGGATGACAGCTGGCAGAAAGCATATTATGGTAGACCATTGTTAATAGGCTGCACAGCTGTGTGCCAGAAGTGTATTAAAGTTGTCTGCCTAGACAGAGGGTTACCATTTCCAACTTATTTATCTTAAAGCTAATTAATGGACTTGAAGGTGCTGAAAAGTACATTTTGGGTAACACAAACATCACATCACCTTTATAAAGGCTGTTATCAAATAACTTAACAATCTGTATGGTGAGCTGCAAGACTACAATGAACAAATTATTATAATATTAATAGCTAGCAATTCCATTAAAATAATTCAAATGTAATTAGAACGTTAGTACATTTGAGTGGCATGGTAAACATACAATACCATTTGTCCATACAAATCACATTTGTCTATTATTAATCATCAAGGCAGAGAGGTAATGTGACAAACAGAATCAAATTATTTTCTTGAGAATAATCCAGTTCACCGGATTACAGAAGTAAACCCAGGCAAAAGTATGCAGCATTAACACAGTATTCAGTCATCGTGGTTGTGGTTTATTTTAATTTTTTGTTTTATCCTGAGTCTTTAAATTTTTGGCATTTAATACATCATTGAAAGTTACAGCAAAAATAAATGGAAATATTTACTACCAGTTTTTTTACACTGTGTTTTGTTACAGACTACATTAGGGATTCTCCCCTAGACAGAGCCTTAGATGATGCTACACCCCTGGTAGAATTGGCTCTAATGCCCAAAGGTGACACAAGGTCACAGGCCTTATAGGCCAGGGTAATAGCATCTGTGATCCAGTGAGATTGGCACTGTTTTGTAACAGCATTACCTCGGTTGCGGCCACCAAAACAGATTAAGAGCTGAGAGGTCTTACGCCACTGGCCTGAGCGGTGGACATAGATCCTCAAGGCTCTAACGGGACACAACGAATGAACCCTCTCCCAAATCAAATGGCGGAGGACAGAAGGCTTGAAGTACCACCGCGTGACCAGCTGCAGCGGGCACCCTGGGCAATAAAATATGGTCTAGGATGCAAAATGGCTTTAAGAAAGCCAGGGGCAAAATCCAAGCAGGCAGGATCTACAGACAGTGACTGTAGATCTTCTACTCTTTTGAGCGATGTAAGATGTAAAAAGCAGAACCACCTTCTGAGTCAGAAACATATACTAGTCTTCAAGGTGAGAAACCGGGGGTCTGATCCACATAGAAAAGGTACGAAACCTTTACCATCTTTAACCCTTACCATCTTCATATTCAGTAGGCTAATGTGAAAGTATGCATCCTTCAGATCTAATGTGACGAACCAGCCCTCGGGCTGAATTTGACACAATCTGCTTGGGCGTTAACATTCTGAATCTGTATCTCCTCAGAGATTGATTCAAGTGACTCAAATCTAGATTTGGACGCAGCCCCCGTCCTTCTAGCGAATTATAAAACATTAGCTGTAAAGGCCCAGATCCCTCATGTGAGGGGTAATGCATTCTATAGCCCCTTTCTCCAATAGAGTATTAAGCTCTTTGGCCAACACTAGGTGCTGCTCTCCTAATTCTATAGTCTGGAAGACTCTATTGAAGCGAGGAGGAGGGGAGACAAACTAAATTCTGTACCCTCTGTCTGTTGTAGTCAATAGCGAATAAACTGGACAGAAGTTTCCACGCTGCCAAAAAATCCGAGAGAGGTATTATCCTCTCTACCTGTCCAGTCTCCTGATTTAGAGAACTGGCAGGAGGTATCTGTACATGAAAAAGAGAAGATGGGACGGATAGTATAGTACTGCTGGCGTCAGATGTTCATTGCAGCCTTTGAGAAAAGCACAATACTCAGATCGAACTTCCTCTTGGGCTGCAAGGCTTGCGTGTGCTGCCCAACCGCTGGCCTTCTGTTTTAAACTAAAGTATAGATTTATATGTCAATATAGGGAATTGTTCCAATTTCTAATAGTGTTCATATATAGGTATTGTATATATATGCCTACCTACATTACATTTGCACATGGAAAGCGCGAGAAAAAAGGCGGAGCCCGTTTCAAGATGCTCCTCCGCCTCTTTAATCTGAATTAAAGAGAGCGAGCATATTGAGTGGAAGCGATTCACACGGAGGGCAGTCAGCTCTCTCCAGAGCTGATTTCATATGCTCCGCTCCCAAACAAAATACACACATATCGTGTACACCACCCGCCGTGATGTAGCCTGGAACAGGTGGCACACACTAAACTCATATATATTTTCTCTTTTTGCTTTCTTTGTTTTTAGCTGCTTCCTAGCGCTCGTATCTTCTTTCTCCCCTCACACTCAGACCTGACTAACAAGCAGAATAACAAGCTTCCTGAAGACAAGAAGCTGATGACGTATTTTGCAGGCGCCTTTTAAAGGGTTTGTGGCGTGCAATGCTCACATGACCTTGACCTGCCTATAAATAGGCCTGATTTTACATGCGTGCACGCCTGAAGCGCGTTCCACAGTGTCAGACTGAGGGAACTGCTCCTTTAACATTTACATTTACATTAACATAATGCAAAATTTGTAATGTGTTTAATTATCAATACATAAATGAAAAGCCTCAGTGTACACAGTGCAAACTGATGGGAGCATGCATCATTTCAACATCTATCGTTTGTCTTTATCCAGTCTATTCTTTATATTGGTCCTTAATAAGTGCTTGGAGAGTAGTGCACTGGGTTTTGTCTCCACCGAAGATCTCAGGGTCTTGACAACAAGACTTAAACTCTGCTTAGTTAATATAGAACATATACACAGTACCTGGTTACTGTGTCATGTGCCTTTAAAAGGATGACCTCAGTTCAGAAGGTCATTAATTGAGAACCTGGAGCACATGGGAACCACACTTTTGCCTCTGTGCTCAATGTCTTACAGCAATGACTTACTAAATCCTGGATTTGGAGAGCAAATGTCAACCTCTCTCCAGGCTGGGGAGTCCATAACAGTTGCTGTTTATTTAAAGCTGATTTCAGAGTTTGACCAAAAATGTAGCTGACTTAGGTCAGCTACATTACAGCTAAGTCAGCTACAAAAATGTAGCTGACTTAGGTCAGCTACATACATACAAGGTAAAGGAGTTCAGAAATAATGTCTGAAATCAGGCAAGTTTCCACTAGCTTCAAACAACTAACTATATCTTCAGGCAGCAGATTTTCCAAGCTTAACTCCAGGATGATGAATTCCTCTGGATTAATTGACTAAATAATGAAATGACTAAAGACCTCTATAAGTTACCTCAGGATATGCCTGATGCTACACCACAAAACAGAAGCTGTCACTTTATCCTGTACATTTAAACAGTTCCAAGTTAATTGTATTGAAGAGCTTTGGCTCATTATTAAAACACGTCTCCACCTGTGGCTCAAAGCATCTATGGACAGAAATCAAGTATGTATACTTAAAAATATATACTTAGACACATGGAGCCAAGCCCTTCACTTCTTATAGTTATACAGCCTGTTTTGGATAATTATGAATAACCAGCGGCGGCATGGATGTTTGTCTACATAGCTTAAGTGAATTATGTTGCAATGATTCACTTTTGTTAGTCCTTTCTTATTGTCTGATTTTTAATTCACTCACATAAATGGGCTTTTATTTTTCAGTTTGAGTGATTTGTGATGTCCTTAGGCAGATTTCTGTCTGTGTGTTCATTGTCCAGTCTCGACATTGGAGTTTTTGGCATTTGTATTTATAAAACTGGATGTTGTTCTATCTGTCACTAGCAAATTTACTGAATATTTTTCATGCCAAGAAAACTACTACTGAAATTTTTTAAAACCAGCTAGTAAAGTGTCATTTGAAGTCACTTCATGACGTCAGCATCATGAAAGAATGAGGTGGTGCACTGTGCAAATACCCTGAACAATTACAATGTGCATCAAACAAGACGCATGAGATCTGGAAACCTCCTGTATTCTGTCCAGAAGAAATGGCGTGGGAAAATAAAGGCTGATAGGTAAGGAAAAGTGGCACAGCAATCTCTATTTCTTCGTTTCTCTTTTGTTGAGCGCGTTTGTTAAGTCATGTTTTGCGCGTCACTTGAACTCAAGTTGAGCGTGACTTGAACAGTAACATCGTGGTTGCGTTCACAAACTGCCTAAAAGTCAAAGAATAAGATCCAGTCTGGAGACGAAGTGGATCATAGTTTTAATATTTAAAAATACTTTGAAGCAGATACATATCAGATATAAACGCGTGGTGGACGGAATTGGCAAGAGGGTGTAAATGTGGAGGTATGTCAGTATCGGCAACTGGATTGTTTTTAAAATGCATTAAGGTCACAGTTTACAGGTTTCGTTTCAGAATTGATTTGATAAAAAATTGCGGTAACTATTAGGCTACATGCACTCAAAGGGTTTTTGTTATGGAGTTCAGGGTCATTTCGCATTGTTACTGTTTTTACTGTGACGCTTAACTGCTGTAACTCATAAAGATAAACCGTGTCTTGTGTATCTGCATCACTCTGCAGTCATATAAGAAAGAAATGAGGATGACTGGCAAGAATGTTAGTGAAGGCTTTAGTATGTTGTCCTGGTTTGGGTTAGATCATTGGTCCATTTGTTTATGTGAAGTAAAAGAAAACAAATAGAATTGAAGTTACATTTAAATCTGAGCAAGAAAAAAATGGCCATAATGTCAACATGGCAGTATATTCATCTCAAACAATATTTCCCTTTTGCTTCATCTCTTTTTTATTCTTTGGCTTGTATTTATGAGCTTTTGTTTTGTTCCTTTGTGTTTTAGCCATCAAAATGTTGCCCTTATTTTGCCTTCGTCACTGGCTCTGCTAATTTTTCGTTTAGCAACCATCTGTCACACAAACCCTCTGGAGTGAAAAAGCTTTTTTTGGCAGGTTTACTTAAGTGTGTTTGCTGATTTAAAATTCCCCTCCACAGTGGATTGCCTTTGCTGGTGTTTGTTTCTCTCAGTGGTATTGGGCACAAGGCCAAATATGAAGGACTAAGAAAGACAGCAAGTAAAATTATTTATATCCTCTAAATTTGTGATGATGGTAACCGTATGGATAAGGATCTCAGCTCCAAAATACAAAGCTGACAGAGTAAATCCAATGGTATGACAGGAAACTAACATGACATTAGTTCTGTTTTGTCACTTTGTGCCCTTTAACAAGCCACTCAGCACCAGGCTGTTACAAAAGTTATTTCCCTATAGAATTTGAAGGGCGGATCCAATAGAACAATGTCTAGATGATAAGAAATGAATAAGAATTTGCATATTTGCAGTCTCGGTTCCCGCTCAGACTGATAATCAGGACAGCATTAACCTAGGTGTTTCAAAAATACCTTGAAACTTGCATGCTTTCTTTGTCAGGTAGGAACTTATTTGATGATTATACAGTATAAGTGATAATTGTGATCACACTTGTGACCACAGGTAATAAAAGATTGTGAGACTGAATAAAAATCCTTTAACCAAACATGTCACATGTGCAAATAGATGCTATATCCATACATTATACCACACCCCAACTAATACTTTGGAGATAGTTACTCTGTTTACTTTAGTAAATACCGGACAAAATGACAGCAGAAAGAATATAAGTGGCACAGAGCTGATACCAAGCTTATTGTGAAAGACTTACAAACTTTCTCCACAGGTGAGCCCCCATTCTTTAGGTAGTTAGTTGCATGTTGCATTACAATTCATACACCTGGTTTCATGCATAGTACATATGTATGACAAATATGTATGACAGACCTGTTTTGAATTGTAAATAGGATCTCTGCCCCAAAGCAGAGGGCAACAGCTCTATCTGTAAATATCTGAAAGAGTTTATCTTTGTAGTTTCTGACGGTGTTAAAATTCCAATTCTGGGTGTTCAGAATTGGAATTTGGAATTGGAATCAGAATTTGTAAGGGTAAATTATACTACACAGTTAATTAGCAAATAAATAAATTGATGGATATGAAATATAAATTAGATCTTTTTGGCTACATGTGAAGAAAGAGACCACAGAGTGACATAAGAAACATGAAACTCGCACAGCTATTTTAAAGATGCAATACATAACTTTTAATTAAAAATGAACAAAAATCAGTCATTCTGCAAGTACATAACAGATCAGTGTTCAAAATGGTCTCCTTACCTTCCATTACAATGGTAAGTTTATAATAATGATTAATAATTTGAGCAGTTTGACTTGTGGTTATGTCATGTCAGTAAACAGAACAAAGAGGATCTGAACTGTGTGGGTGGGTTCTGGATTGGTGGAGTCTTTGTTGCTTGTACTTACAGCAGTTGTTTAAACTTGTGAGTCACATTAGGAAAATAAGTTTAGGTCTGTTTCTAACAGAGATGTTACCGATTGCAGTTTTAAAGCTACATCCAAATAAAATGCCTCGGGCAATAGTCAGTTACACAGTTATCACAGTTACTGAGTATAATAATAATTGACTGCTGGGTTGATTAATAATGATGTGTTCCATAGAGCTGAGTGTGTAGTTGTGAATAAATGTAACTGTTAGATATACTTTTGTAACTGTCACTTTTCTGTTTGTAAATTTTGTAACAAGAAGTCATATTGTTACCAGTGGAAACCTTTTGCATATTTTATTATTTAATTTCCATTCATTAAGCTACTGAAAGTGTATCAATTTATATATTACAAAAGTGATATGCATTTTTGCTTGGTGATAGACTTGATTCCCCAAGCCATATTTATGATATATAAGACTAATTGTGATTAATTATTTGGTGTATTATAATTAATTCCATTAAAAATTTTAATCAGTTGATAATTCAAATTTTTACACAGTTTGTTTTATTTATCTATGACACCAGAGACATTTATAAATATCATGTCATGTTCACCATTTCCATGTTAGAGTCTTTCAAATTAGAAGCTCTTTTCTCTTAATCCACTGTACCCACCTCTAGTTCAGTGTTCTGTTTAAAATAGTTGTTTTTGCTGTCATATTGTTAAATCCGTACAACCACTATCTTGACACAAATGAATTATATTTGTTTTGTGTCATCTGGTGTGCCTCAATGCATAAAATGACAAAAAGGAAGGTCGCTTTGAAGCTTGTGTATTATATTTGTCAAACCAGTCTTGATGTGCTGGTTTCTTGTTGTTTTGAGCAGGCTGCTGGTTCCTATTGTAAATATTTAACCATGACCTGAGTCTAAGCACTGCCCTGCAGCCATAACCACTTGATTCCTGTCTGTGGTTTTTCTGCATTTTTATTTATGGTGGACACAAACAATCATTTGCTTTAATCACATGCGCGCTCAAGAACGTAAAAAAAAGTGACAAAGCCAGTGCACATTATCTAACAGACTACTAACAAAACTTTGTATACTCTAACAATAATTCAAACTGGTCTGACAAATGCCAGCAAACTCTTTTTAAACTGGTATTCCATGATTTAACCTTTGTTGACTTATTTCTTTTAAAAATTGTAACCTCTTACAAAGTTAAAATGTTTCTTTCTGACGACATTATCAAATGAGATTCATATTTTATTTTGCTTTGCACAGGGCTACACAAAACAGTAAGTGGAAAAGAAGTACATATTAATCACATAAATCCTGTAATGAACTGAGCAAGATTTCTGACTGTGGATTTGGCCAAGGCAAACACACCCCTCAGGCTATTACTTATTGTTCAGCATTACAATCTCTACATTTCCCTAATTAACCCACACTGCAAACAAGAGAACAATCAAATGCCTTCAAGAATCAAATGCCTTTAAAGCACCAGATTTTAATAAGAAAGAATTTTTAAGTATTTCTCAAAATACTGTTGTTATAAAATTAGATTATTTCTTAAAGTACATTTTTAAAACACATTGTGAACAACAGCACAACACCTGGTTCTCTCTTTGTCTACAATATCACTTTTGTATGTCAAATTGTATAACAGGGTTGACTCTGAATAAACCAAGATAAAGCATTTTTTGGTCACGCTACTGTATTTCCTGGTGATCTTTATCCGGCACATGGCACCATGTTAAGGCTGAACATTTTGATCTTGACATCTATAAATTGTACACTCAGTCACTTTCACTACAGATATTTAAATAAATATAAACCTGTCTTTCAATATCTTTCCATTGTTCTACAATGTTATCTCCATGCAACACACAGGAACCTACAAAGGAACCATCAGTTTCATATTAAAAACTACTCTTAATGCTGCGTTTCATAGCGCTAATGAGAGCGTTCTTTGTTTGACAATTAAAGTGCTCCATGCTCAGCTTGTTTTCGTCCAAGGGCAGAGGGTTCCCCTCCCAGAGAGAGAGTCAGGCTATTACAGTCTGTACTTTTTGTTTCCCACAGGGGCTGTGTCCGGTTTTAGATCTTTGTGATCTAAACCATTTTCTCAGCACATAACACTGTTTTCTCAAGTTCAAGATTCTGACAATAAAAATGACTGTGTCTCAGATTCAGTGCAATGATCAGTTTGTCACAATTAATCTCCTTTTTCAGGTTCACTTTTAGGAGCGAAGCTTACCAGTATCGGGTCTAGTATACTTACCAGTATAGCCTTCGTTCTCCAGGTGACCTCACCCCGCCCATACACAAAATGCATGGATGCAGCTCTGGCTCTGTTGTGACTTCAGGGCATCCGCATTCTAAATTACATAGACAACTGGTTGATTCTGGTGTTCTCCCTCCTGCCCAGAGCAAAATGTATTTAGGAGTCATATAGGACTCGGTCGGTATGTGTGGTGTCAAAACACTGTGAAGAATGTTAGGCTAGATCAGGAAATGGGCTACCTCTGGGCAGAACCATATCTAATCCCACTATAGGTGTGTGTTGTCGATGCAAGATGCTAATGACAAGCGCTTCCTGCACGGGCTGGGGTGCGGTCTTAGATGGCTGTCCAGCCCAAGGGATCTGGAGAGGTCATTATCTTGATATTTCAACCACGGCCAGAGCTTTTGAACCTTCATATTTGGCCCCTGAGGGGGTGCAACTAAGGGACGCTGGGCTTCCAGGTGACATTGTGGAAACTATGTGTTAGGGCTCCCTCCACTAGAAGTTATGCCCTGACGTGTTAGAGAGATGGTGGTACTGCAGACCCGGATTTGTAAATTAGTAAATGAACAAATAGCAGGTTATGGCAAGAGAGTATGTATAGAAGTTGTGGAGCAAGTATGTAGAGAATGTATGTATATACATAAAGAACAGCGTAGGAAAATTACATACAGAATATACAAAGAAGTTTGTATAACAGTATGTAGTAAAATGCAGTAAACTTTCACAACAGTATACAAAGTATAATAGATACACAAGTATAAGAAACTATGGCATGCTGTACATTTGCAAGTAAATACAAATTATAGTATTGTTGTGGTGATTTGGAGAGTGAACAGAATGGAATCACATATGTGGCACGCAGTCCAGCTTCACCTCTAGGAGTAAGGGCTCATTCTACTAGGGGATTGGCATCTTCCAGGGCCCTCCAGGGGCAGGCTGGTCCACGCCACACACATTTATCAGGTTTTATAGTTTGGATGTCCATGCTATTCCAGGCTTGCATGTCCTTGAGTCAACATCCCAAGATCATTTCTGAGACTTCTCCCATGTTTGTGCATACACCACATAACCTTGAGGAGTTCCAGTGTGGTGGTGTTGGTATTCCCATTCTTTCGATAGGGAATCAGGTTACTTGACTCAGAGAAA
Organism: Chromobotia macracanthus; assembly: GCA_036877525.1. NCBI lineage: Eukaryota > Metazoa > Chordata > Actinopteri > Cypriniformes > Botiidae > Chromobotia > Chromobotia macracanthus. Next base: position 5,452,719 of record JAZGTH010000001.1, on the reverse strand, counting down.
GCAGGAATGAGATGCCACGCCTCAGTGCTGCACTGTGGGCATGTCTAGATGTCTCTTCAGACATAGATATAACCTGAAGACGCATGTTTTACATTAATTTATAATCTTTAACAAACATGCATCTCAATGACATGAGGATCAGAGGTTATTTAAGCCAAATTCATGTGGCATGCTTATATAACTTTGATTTCATAATGCATGAAATAGAGAGTTAGGCGACGCACCTGAGTATGAAATTGTAACATTTGTTATGTAGTTCCAGCACTTACTCTTTGGTTGGCTGTATTCTGTATAATGATGGTCATAGCCCCTGCAGTGATAAAACATGCAGCACTATCTGGCAGTCAATTTAGCAGAAGATCTAAGAAATGGCAGCAATTACTGTGGAAGAAGTCATATATTGTAAGATGATGGATCAAGTATTTAAGGTCTATTCCATATTGCTTACTGAGACACGTGTATGGGGTGTGTCATTTGTTATTAGCACAAAACGGGGCACTTTTTTCAGTCATGTTGATACACTAAAGATGCTTTTATAAAGATAACCAGTCCACTGGCCATGATGAGGCATTAAAGCTGTTGTTTCTATTTCAGCATTTCTTTTTAGTGTGATTAGACAATAAACGTGAGCAATTTGCCTCTATAAGCAGCACATAAAATTGATTCATTCATGTGGAGTGGATTTCTACCCAAATAAAATAAGTGTGGCTTGAAAGAAAATCTGTGTTAAGTGCTAGGAGAAAATTGCTTTGTAAAATAGTAAAACTCAATATGGTATGGACAGCTATTTTAATGGAAAATGTGAAATTGTGTTTTTTTTATTTTATTTTATTAAATATGCCAGTAAATCACTTTCAGTTTGCTTAGATCAAATATTACCTTCACGTACCAACTGACATTAAAATCTTCAGACATTAAAACCTTTACATCACACAGAGTGAAAAGAAGTGAGTTGACTGTTATTTTAGTCATAAAGACTAAACTGACTGTTTTAATAGGAGGCATGAAGTCACTTTATCAAATGTTTACAGAAACACACATGTAAGAACTTCTGTCAAGAACATCTTGCTTAGCAGTTGCAAAGAGGTTGCCACTACCACTGAAATCTCAAATCTTTCTGTCTTCCCCCAGGGTGGGTAATGTGGAACCAGCTGATGCTAGACCAGGACTATCCTACGACACGTCATGAAGCAGTTGGCTCAACTGGTGCTGCTGCTCCTGCTGGGCTGGATGCTACTTTTCATTGCTGTCTTTACCTATTTCACCAAATCTCAGGTGAACCAGCCCTTCAAGCCAGTTTCCATTTCTGCTTATGAACCTCAACGCTTGAACTCTGTTGCTCAGCGAAGTGCCCGAGCCACAACAAAATCCCACAAAACCCACTTAAGTGTGTTTGCGGAGAGGAAGCGTTCGTTCCAGAGCAGACGAGCGTTACGACTTTCTCATATGCGAGCCGAGTGGCTTCGCTTCAGGAATTCATACGAGCACCGACCATCGTTTAAGAGGGACTGGTTGAAGGCTCGAAAAATTTACGTCAGAGATTCTTCTAAAACCCAGTTGCTGATGCGTGGTCTGTGGAAGGGAGAGGTGTCCTCCAATTTGCTAAATCAGAAACTGCAACGAGCCTTGAAAGAGCACGTCCGCATCAATAAGCACAAAGTTCTCTACAAAGGCCAACGAAATGCGAGCAGGAGTGGGCATGAGCTACTGTGTCAGATAAAACAGAAAGCCCAGATCAAGACTCTGAATAGCTCTGAGCAGCCTTTTGCTCACCTAGGCTTTCAACAGCTGGTTCCGCCCCAACCCCTGCAGAGGGCGTACAGGACATGCGCTGTAGTAACTTCAGCAGGGGCAATCCTTCACTCATCACTTGGGCAAGAAATTGGTGAGTTATGTTGAAGTAACCCAGATAAAACAAATACATAAAGACAGGTGGATTACACATGATTGTTAAATCCCTTAGTCACAGCTCTTAGACCACCTAGTGAAAATATTGTGATTTCATTTTATTTGTGACTTTTTTAAATCTCACCGTCTTGTTCTTACTTGCTCTCTGTCTCTCTCTCTCTCTCTCTCGCTCTCTCTCTCTCTCTCCCTTTCTATCACCCCCTCATTTAGTTTCTCTCAATTTATTTTCCCTCTTGTTAGTTCTTGACTTTCTCTGCTTTTGAATAGAGACATTGATGCACAAGGCCTAATTGTTGAATATGTTGGAACTTGAATGCTGCAGCTGACAGCCAATAACAGATACGTTTAAAGTAGTGTTCCATGCTCTCTATTCAATAATACTGCCTCATTGTTAGGCGGAAAAAGAGCGCTGATGGTGGAAAACATCTAATAGCTATGCCTAAAAATCATATTAGAACATTAGAACATACTGTATATTATGTTCATGTCACAGTAGAGCAAACTTGCTATTGCAGTAAGCTATTTTAAATATTTAAACTATTGACAATGCTTGTGTTGAAAGGTTTCTGTAAAAACTCTGAAATTAAGCAAAAGTTTGAGAAGTGAGCATAGATCATTTGCTTACTATTGCTTAATGTCAGTAAAGCCCTAGATAAGACATACATTGTGTATTATTGTGGACTTTTGTGCCCTCTGGTGGCTGTTAAAAGTCTTGCAAAGGGATTGATTGATTGATCACTCTCACAATCCATTAGTTATATCAAAAGTACTAAACATACTAAACAGCATACAAATCATTGTTCATGTCAGTAAATAAGGAAATACTCTACATAACTAGCAATTATAGGTAAAATCTAATGTTGATTAGGCTTCATTTGAGTTTAATTCTGTAACATTTTATTTTGTTAAACCCTAGAGGGAGCAATAACAATTTGGAATCAATGACACGTCTGGAAGTTTGTTTTCACCCATCTGCTGTACATATGAATGTCCCTTTTGACTGACAGTTATTTTTGGCCAATCTTTAACACTGTAGATTCCCATGATGCAGTACTGCGTTTTAATTCTGCACCTTCCAAAGGGTATGAAAGAGATGTAGGCAACAAGACGACCATTCGCCTCATGAACTCTCAGGTGAGGCAAACACAAATGCGAGTAAAAATATCATAATGCCAGTAAATTCTCAGTTTACATGGTTTATATCATGTAAATGAATTTTTCGGCTGGCACAATATGCAAAGAGCATATAAAAATAAAAACTACTTTAATAAGTGTCATAGATTAGAGACAAATATATATTTTTAGTAAACATAATGCAAAAAACACTTATGGCTGGTTAAAAGTTTTCAGGCCAGTAAATATTCTCAATTTATCTGCAATAGCAAGTGTGTCAAAAAAATTATTTTGTACCCTGGACACAATTATTCCAGATGTGCTCATTCTTTATCATGTGCAGGGACTATATATAGATATCTTAATATACATACATATATATTACATATTAAAATATATATATACTAATATATATATTTTTCTGTATTTCTAACAGATTCTTGCAAACCCCATTTATGCATTCAACAGCAGTTCTCTCTATAAGAACATTACTTTGGTAGTCTGGGATCCTGCGCCTTATAAATTTGACTTGAAAAAGGTAAATACGTCATTGTGTTTTGTACAGTTTGGTCATTTGTTTGTAGCTGCCATCCAGTTTTTTGCTTAAAATGTAAAAGAATATAAGAACTGAATTAACTGTTATGCTTAAAGTGCATATAATTTGCAAGGATGTGTAAATTTTTTTGCATGCCTTTGCAGTAGTTATTTAAAATAAAGAATATCAGTCAGTTTTGGTCTCATCTGGACAATTCACTTGCAGAAATTGTACCCAAAATTCTGTTTTTAAGCATTGTTTACATTTATCTAATTTTTTTATGGATTTTCTTTTGGGGGTGTCCTGTCACAGGTCTGTATGTGCCTCATTTTTGGCATGCCACACTAACAGAAAACAGTCGGTACTGGCTTGTCTTCCCAATCAAAAATCATGCCCTTTTTGTAGCATTACAAAAAGGGCTGTGTTTAGTGTTATCATGCTTGCCATGATATAATGATAAATTACCATGATATATTTTTGGAGAGCCAGGAGCAGATTGACTTTGCAGGTATAGATATGACATCATCAGCATGCTGGCTGGCAGAGGTCATTTACAATTAGATCCAGGTGTTGGCTCAAATTGTAAATCATTATTATTGACTTTTGTGCATCGGGTTAAGATAACTAGACCGTTTTGAACACTGACCTGTTATGTACTTGCTGAATAACTGATTTTTGTTTATTTTTAACCAGAAAAAGTTTTAACAAAGGTGATGGGAATGGAAAGAAGATTCCTAAAAAGACTGAAGCAGACAGACTGAATTTGTAGCAATCTAGTGTAGCAAAATGTAACATATCTGAAGTGACTGCTATACTTGTGTACACATTTACACACCATGTTTTAACTAATGCTGCATTCACACAGCTTTAGAATATGGTTCCTGTTTCACAATGATAAATACAGTTAATGCAAGAATGACAAACTCATTCTATACTTATAAGTAACCCCCTTAAATATTCTCACAGCACAGTCAGTTCCTGAATGTCATATAATGCAGTGATACTTACTGCTGTGGACATACTGGTTGTCTCAGGTAGAATACACGACAGGCATTTTTAACTAAAAACAAAAGCTTTTGTTTTTGCCATTCATTTACATGACAGAACTTTGGGGGTCTGAACATGCTAACTTTTGAAAATGGGTTTCAAAGTGTTTTTGAAAACAATACTGTTATCATTTCTGTTATTAATTTATGAAAATGGTGATGTCACGCACATGCATATTATGTGTTGTTCTGTGTTTATGTTTTAGTCATTTTCATGAATCTGCATAAACAGGGACTGTTTTTACAACATTTTCATGTCTTTATGGACAAATTCAAAGATTTGACAGATGAATTCACACTTGTTTACATTGACTTTCTGGCTTTCTATTTTAGCCACTTTATGTATGGTTACAGCATTACCATGGCTATCAAGCTAATAAAAAGATTGACTTTACTTGTTCAAACAGGCAGTATTTAGTCTGTTCCTGTAAGCTAACATATGAACACATCAATTTGAGTCAAATCTAGTAAATAAAATCCCTTTTGAGGGACACTGTGTGCTGCCAGAGGGCTGAGGCCTTTCTGTCACACACAGGTCCCTTCTTGGGACTATATTTTTAAGGGGCTTATCAAGGACACAATTTGGGCCTCTAGGGTCATCCTTAGATAAGTTTCTTACTCTCAAGGTGACTCTATTATTAGCTCTGACATCACTCTTTCTGTAGAGTCTACCTGTCTAGATTTTGCCCCTGGCTTTGTTAAAGCCATTTTGCACCCTAGACCAGATTAATTTCCCCAGGCCTCCTGTCCACCACCGCATGAGTAATGGCTCCAGGCCTTCTGTCTACCACAGCATGCGTAATGGCTATATGCCTTCTGTCCACCACAGCATGAGTTGCCAGGACAGGAAAGGCTTTACTTGTTGTGTCCAGTTAGAGCTCACAGGATCTATATCCACCACTCAAGTGAGTGGCATAAGATCTCTCAGCTCCTAGTCTGTTTTGGTGGTCACATCTGAGGTAATGCAGTCACTGAACAGCTCACTGGATCACACTGGATCACAGATGTTATTACCCTGGCTTATGAGGACTGTGACTTAGTGTCACCCCTGGGCATTAGAACCCATTCTACTAGAAGTGTAGCATCATCTAAGTCTCTGTCTATGGGAGCACTTCTAAGTGATGTTTGTGCTGCGGCAGGCTGGTCCTTTCCACACACTTTCATTAGATTTTACAGCTTAAACTTGAATTCAACTCCAAGCACTCAGGTCGTTCTGGGCTGATAGTCTGTCTTACTGCTCCTGATGTTCTCTATGCCAGTGTTTCAAACATTTGAGGCAGGCCTTCCCTTACTAAAGCGTAGTGAGCATTAACATTCCCCATAGCATCAAACCATGACACAGTGTTGAGTTCTCTTAAAAGGGAATGTCTCAGGTTACATATGTTACCTGGCTCCCTGAGACAGGGACAGGAGAGCATAAAAAAGTCATAAAGTTTTTTTCTGTTTTCTCTATAGTGGTATCAGCATCCTGATTTTGACTTCTTCATGCCATACATTGCACATAGGAAGAGATTCCCTGAGCAGCCTTTTTATATCCTTCATCCTTCCTTTATCTGGAGTCTCTGGGATTTTGTGCAAAGCAACACAATGGAGAACATCCAGCCCAACCCTCCTTCCTCAGGATTTATAGGTGAGCCTGTTTATCGCTCCACATACGAACACATGGGAACAGTATATCTGTTTAATTTCTCAACCCTGCACTCAGGGAAATTGTTGCACCCGTGTTGTGACTGTAATTTTGGAGAGGTTGCCATGCTGTGTGTGGCTGACTCAAATATTCCACATGGAACTTCAGCAAAATCAAATGTTTCTGTGCCTTCTGGTTCTGCCAACTTAATAATGAGAATTGTGAATGTTTATATAAATGGTTATATTTATATTTAAATTTTTCCCTTTACTATATCACATAATTAAAAGACTAAAGAGTGTTGGTTATGTGTGTGAAGGTTGGATTTTTGTCACTGGGTAATACCACTTTGATTGATTGATAGATTTGATAGTTTGGGTGCAGGAAGGGATTATGTCAGTTAGGTAGACAGCTTATGCAAAAAAACATGTTTCACATGGTACTAGTAGAGGACACATAACTTGCCACAGGCCAGTGGCTGACTGGCTGAATTGGTGCCCGGGGAGCAGAGAGTCTGAGTGTTACTTTTGTATTTTTTAAGGAACAGCTCACCAAAACTGAGAATTCTACCATGATTTACGCACCACATTGCCATTCTAAGTTTATGTGGCTTTTCGATTTTCTGCGAAACACAAAAGATATTTTGAAAAAGTCAACTTACTGTTTGCTATATATGACTTCAACTGTTCCACTCTTGTACACAATGCAGGTTTGTGACAGGGCTATGAACCATAATGCTTTTTTATCTTCAAAAATTATATTTCTTTCGATATCTTTTCTCAGATATTAGGCCTTCTGTTCCATACATACTGTGGGTATCTGAATGCAAAATTAACGGCATGATAAAACAACAGATCTTATCTTTTAGTATACATATCCAACTGGGCTCAGTTGATAAAATATTAATTTTCAAAAAAATGTTGTCCAGATATTGGAAGAAAACACTGGGACTGGACCTCTTGGAACTTTAATTGAATACCCCTGGCATAAAGGTACTATTGTGTAAATGTAATCCATCTCTTCTGAAAAGATCAGCATAGACCAGCATGAATTCCTATGCTGGTCCAAGCTGGTGGACCTGCTGATTAATGCAAGCTGATGAGACTGGTCAATCATGGCTTGTCTGGTGAAGCTGGTTGACCAGCCAGTTGATCATATGCAAAAGGATATTTGTATACGGAATATGCCACTCAAGTAATTTGAATTAATTTTACACTTTGTCCTTTATGGAGTTTAATAGTTTTAACCGCTATTCAATTATTATATTATTATATAATATTAGTTACTCATATAATTACCATATGGAACAAAATAATTTAGATATTTTGCAAATATCTGTTCATACGAAGTCATATGATTTTGGAATGCCATTAGGATGAGAAATTAAATTTTTGGGTTAATGTTCCTTAAAGAAATGAAGAAAGGTAAAAAAAAAGATCTCTCACTTACAGCCACACAGGCAAAATAACAAGTATCAATGACTTTTAACAGTAAATATAAGTTTGAGTTAGTTTATTTGTGCTTTTAATTCACATTTAATCAAGGCCTGTGTGAATCAGTGCTGTTAAAATTGATGGTCCTCAGCATTACTAAACTTAGCATTACAGCAAACATCCATGTTGCTATTAAAACACAATCCAGTGTTGCTTCTAAAACAGGACACTATAACAACTTGCAACAATGTTACAATGTAAAAACATATTTTTCTGGGTGGGACTCAATTGTGGAATGTACGTTTATTGTACCATTACAGCTTTAACTTTATAATAGTGTTCTTCAAACTGTAGTAACCATGTTTGGAGATACTGGACCAGATCACTGGACTACTTTGAAATCAAGACTAATCATGTCTAAGTTTGATCTTCAACAGCCAATGGGAAGGTTAGGAATTTAGGGTTAAGGGTGAAGAAACAAATCTGTTGAGGATAGAGGATTTCACCATTCGAGCACAACCTGTGAAAGTACTTTTCCGGTCCAATTCTGAGTTTTAACATCTTATTCAAAGCTTTCCTTTAATGGTTTGGGAACACACAGACAACACAGGGCTAACACATTTACAAGTACCCGCACATGATCCAGACATGTCTATATTCACAAGTTACCAGTTGCTGTTAGCAATTTGCACTTACAGTGCTTTCAGCAAGTATTCAGACCCCCTTCACTTTTTTCAATTTTGTTATTTTGCACTCTGATACTTCAGTCGTTTAAATTTTTTTTTTTTCATTTATCTACACTTAGTATCCCACTCTAGGACACAGAGTTGTCCCTAATCAACTCCTGTGTTGTCTTGGCTGTGTGCTTATGGTCATTGTCTTATTGGAAGGTGACCCTTCGGTCCAGTCTGAGGTCCTGAGTGCTGTGCAACAGGTTTTCATTAAGGATATCTGTACTTTGCTCCACTCAGCTTTCTCTTAGCCCTGACCAGTCTCCCAGTCCTGTTACTGAAAACCACCCCACAGCATAAAGTTGCCACCACCATGCTTCTCTTTTGGGATAGTATTGGGCAGGTGATAAGCTGTGCCTGGTTTCCTCCAGACATAACATTTAGAACTGAGGCCAAACATTTCAATATTGGCTTCAACAGACCAGAGAATCTTATTTTTCACAGTCTAGACTCACACTTGAGTCCCTCAGGTGCATTTTGGCCAAACTCTAAGCAGACTTTCATGTGTTTTGCACTGAGGAGACTTCGGTCTAGCCACCCTGCCATAAAGCCCAGACTGGTGAAAGGCTGCAGTGATGGTTGTCCATTTGGAACTTTGTCCGATCCCCACATAGGATCTCTGAAGCTCAGTTAGTGTGAACATTGGGTTCTTGATCATCTCTCTTACTTCTCCCCGATTGCTGAGTTTGGCCACGTGACCAACTCTTAAAAGAGTCCTGATTGTACCAAACTTCTTCCATTTGAGAAAAATGGAGGCCACTGTGCTCTTGGGAACCAGCAGAATTTCTTGTAGCTTTCCTCAGATCTGTGCCTTGCAAGAGTCCTGTCTTTGGCTATACAGGCAGTTTGTTTGATCTCATGGCTTGGTTTTGCTCTGATATGCACTGTCAGCTGTGAGGCCTTTAATAGAGTGTGCCTTTCCAAATCATGTCCAATCAATTTAATTTATCACAGGTGGACCCCAGAAATGTACCCCAGGCACCTGAGCTACATTTCTGATGACAGATGTCAATGTGGTATTTCAGTTTTTTTATTAAATTCTAAAATTCGTTTTCACTTCGTCATTATGAAGTACTGAGTGTAGATTAATGAGGAAAAAGCAAATTTTATTGATTCTAGTACCAGACTGCAAACAAAATTGTAAAAACAAATAACAAAATTGAAAAAAGTGAAGGGGTCTGAATACTTTCTGAATGCACTGTGTCAACAAGGTTGCACCAGCCCATTGCAGAATCACACACATACAAATACAGACTAAAGCCTGGTTCACACTTTGTGATTTTGGTCACAATTTGGTTGTCTGAGACAAATTTTGGAAATCCTAAAAGATTTCTATAATCATAGGTTAAAATCTGTTGTCTTTGGTCACTGGTTTGACATGTTAACCAACAGTTAATTAATGGCTCTCCTACGACGACCTTCAAATAGGAGTGCTGAACCTGATGACAACTTCAAACAACCTCAGTGAAAATGCTGAAACAAGTCAGGTGGAGAGTACAACAAGAAGAATAACAAAACTAACGCTACATATTGCTGTTGTTTGCTTGCTAGCATTTTAGTGACAGAACGTGGGTCACGGATTGATGATGTAAAACTCCTGACAAATCTTCTTGTGTACATCCGTTTTTGTCGCGTCTTGACTGTCGTACAGTCTGACATTAAGACAACTGAGGTCATATGGTGTGACATGGGGATTGTGTTCGTATAGTGTGACAAGCAAAAATCACAAGGACTATTTTCAAGGACTATTAAAAATCGCACAGTGTGAGCCCGGCTTAAAACAAGAAATGTGTGTGTCACAAATCAGGCGACAGTTTGTCATCACATGATGCTACAGTACACTGATAAATTTTGTCTTTTCATTTGGGAAATGACTTCATGACATCATGGAGCAGAGTGAACCTGGAACATCAAGGTGTGATTTCAGGTGGGTTGGTTTGGTCCGAGACGGGTGTGCTGCTTTCATTTTGGTTGAGACCAATGGAGGGGGTTTCATTACAAGCCACTGTGTGGCTATAAACCCTACGGTTGAGTTGGATGACAGTAGTTTTTGAGGGCATTGAGGACTGTCCATTTTCGAGAGAGCTGTGTTTGCAGTGAAACAGGATGAGGAAACACCTGTAAAACTGCAAAACAACACAAACATTAGCATTCTCAGAGGCACAGCAAAACCACAGTCATTAATAATTTCTTTACACTTAGGTTTGTAAAAAGTAAGTTTTAGCTGCACAACCTTTGATTGCATTATTCCAGTGTATGCTGTAGGCTGCTTTTAGAATTATATTTGTAATGCCTTTTTAATGGTCAGAGGTTGTTAATGATCATGTTTTGATGTACAAATTTTTCATCCTAAGAAGCTGAATATTTGATAAGCCATAATTGTCATGTTAAGGAGAGATTTGTTAAATTTGTGGCTGTTTATCTATGCATATATTATGTGATTATTTATACATGGCTTCAGTAGTATGTCTGTGGATGCCAATAAAATTCACTGCAGTTCACACAAAAGCCCCTATGGCACAGTGAACAGACACTTTCTGCTGGTCCTCAAATAACAATTCAGTGTTGGTCTTTCACACTTCATCATTTTGTTTACTTGACAACCTGTAGAAGTGGTCAACAACAGGAAATTTGTCTCAAATCAAGGTGACTGGCTCCCGTAAGGACTAATTTCTGACTAGTTATGTGATCAGACACCTGACTGGTTTTCACACGTGTGACTACAGTTCCACCAACTCTTTGATGTTTGTGTCCCCTGCGTGCATGCATGTATGTGGTGAGGCAATTCTCTGTTTGATCTTGGCGGGGTGCTGTCAGGCTCTGTATGTTGACAGCAGATGGCAGATGGCAAAGTCTCGGTCTTCAACAAAAATACAACACTTCACAGAAGTAGCCAACTTTAGACAACAGCACACACAGCTGACCGAGTGTGGCTGTTTATAACGTCACATCAGATTATTAAACTTCACGTCGAATTAGTACTGAATAGATCTGCTTTGATTTTGTGTGTCTGTGTGTTTGACAGGTATAACTGTGATGTTGAACTTATGCGAGGAGGTCAATGTGTACGAGTACATCCCCTCTTTGAGACAAACAGATCTGTGCCATTATCATGAGAAGATCTATGATTTAGCCTGCACCTTCGGGGCGTACCACCCTCTGCTTTATGAGAAATTGCTCATCAAGCGCATGAGCACCGCTTCAGAGGACAATTTCAAGGAAAAAGGAAAGGTCACACTGCCAGGATTCTCCAAGATCACCTGTCCAACGTGATTTTCAGCCTCAAACTTTGCACAGTGCAGAATCCTCAGACTGTGCCCCAGTTCACACTTTTATGCACTATATTACCCCAATTTGTAGTCTACATGCAAGGGTGTTTACATTGAAAAAGTTGAAGGTATATCGTGTACTGTAAGTATACAAATATGCAGGACTTGTTTCATGGTTTACAGGATTATTTTCACAGAAAGTAAATGTGAACATATTATGCAAAGGGGTAAGGGAAGGGGGTAACAACTCGTAACTATGCACGGCTGATGTTATTGCCCCCCCACAATTTATCGTTTCATTGTTTTTCTCACCTTGTAAGTCACTTTGGATAAAAGCTTCTGCTAAATGCCTAAATGTAAATGTAATGTAAATGTGAATAGCTATTTCCCTATTACCATAAGCTATTAACATGTCCAAAAACATAAATTCATTTTTTTATAAAGCAGTTCATTAGTTCCATGAGGGCTGACACTACCTTTCCAAAATGAATTTGTGCATTTGTGTCTTTTAAGGGTGCTTACATTTTGTACAAAAAAGGACAATGTTTTTTTTTTAACTAAATGCTCATGTAAGGCAAGTAACAGATGAAAAAGGATCTATCTTTGCTGTTTTCATAATGAGTATTGATAATGTAATTAGTTTACCCTTATTAATTAGATGACACTTTGAAACTATTTGCAAACTATAGAGCCAGGGTAATGGTACTCTAACTGTATTCTTTACATAAGAATATCTTTTCTTTTGAATGTAAACTTTTTGACAAACCTTTTTCAAAGGTTTAATCTCTCATGGAAAAGTCTGACACAGAAATGTTTACTGCATTCTATTTATATATTCTAGTACCTTTTTCTGACATGTTTCACCCACCTACAGTTCTTTAAGTGCAAAGGCTGACACATGTAATTAAGACTAATATTTTAATATAATATTTTAAGAGAATGTGCTGTTTAAAGCTGTGCCAATACTTATCTGCTGTTATTGTCCAAACAACTTAACCCCATTCAAAATTAGTATTGTTTATTACTTGCAATCAACTTTGTACCTGACATTTTTATTTCTATAGGTGAATTGTTTTTTCACTTTGGATGTAGTTTTTTATGGTATAAATAAAGACAGTGAACTAAAAGTGAATTTGTGTAAACAATGTTACACTTTACGCATCCATGTGGTCATGTATTTCTTGGTGTATGAGTGTGGTAATTCATATAACTACATGTGTCCAACCTGTTTGTTCATGAGGATGTAAATAAGAGGGTTGATGACTGTGCTGCTTTTGGCCAGGAGGGACGGCACAACGCTCGCAATGGGTGTGATGATGCCCGGATGTCCAAACGTAGCCATCATTGCAACCACCCCATAAGGCATCCAACACAACAGGTAGCACACCACTGTGGTAATGACCATAAACAGAATGTGGTACTCTCTCCGCCGTGCTGCAGTCTTCCTGATGCGCCCTACCTGTGGAAAACATTCACACTGAGATTAAATTCTGTCTGCACCAGCAGATGATTTAAAAATGGTCCTCAGTAGACACAAATCTCAAAAGATTTCTTATGCACTGAAGAGAGAACCTGCCATCTGGTTTAGAGGAACCATTGACTCATCAGGTTAAGAAGATAATTTATTCCTGGGCATTCATGCAGGCATTTGTATGAAGTGTCAAGTATGGTCACATTTACCATACTTGCAATCTAAATATAAATTCTAAAATGTCACATCAGAGTGCCGTTTAAAACTTTGACTACACATACCCAGCAAGCCTGTTTGTATATTCATACTATAAGGATATTTTTGATACTGTATTTTGATATTTTTCATCTCTAACATCTCCCATTCCCTTCTCTATGCTACAACAAGAAGAGCTGGTTTATCTTATTTTTAGCATTTTAGAAAATATTTCAGCAAACACCAACTTAGGCATTTTTCACGTTATCTTGCATGTGAGGCACTGACCTAGTTTAACCCACTAACTCTGGGTTTGAGTCAGAGAGACATTTAATTGTTTAATTTCAGAGAGGACTGGAATTGCACTCCGGGCATATGTAGAGAAATCTAAGGACTGGCTTAGCAATTAAGCAAATTTTTAGCCCATTGTTTTTATATTCTACACACAAGATTAAAGTTTAATGGATATCATTACTATGAATTAGGGTTTTGTGGCTTACCTGTTTGACAGCACAGATGAGCCGACTGTAACAGTACACCATGACCAGCACTGGGATTCCCAAACAGAAAATGAACAGACAAATAATATAGGAATGTGATTGTGGGGTGTTGGCCGTCCATGTGACCGAACAGCTGGTGCCTGCGCCTTCAAGTCCATAGCTACTCCATCCCAGCAGAGGAGGAACTGTCCAGAATAGGGAGTAGAGCCAAGAGCCCCCAACAGCCAACAAGGGTTTAGTGTAGTCTGGGGCCCTTTTGTTGTAAACAGTTAAAGTACTATAACGATCGTACGAAAGGATCACCAGAGAGATCAATGATACAATACCTGTTAAGAAATTAGAAAGATATTAGTGTGTATGTACATGTGCATGGTTAAAACTAAGAAGCTACAATTAAAAGAGAACTGGAAGCCAAAGCTACACAGTTGTTTAGTCAAGGAAATGCAGTCTATTTAGTACTATTTTACAATGACTATTTTTATAGTACTATGTTTTTCTAAGACAGAAAAATCATACACAAAGATTAATAGGATCATTTTTCTTGAGCAAAGACATGGACAAAGACAATATTAATTATTTTGATTAATGCCTGTTAATTCATACACATAAATTGCCTCATAGGTAAACTTAGCAATTATTTAGTAGCAACTATTTAGTACTCCTGCTAAAACTAAAAAAAAATAAAATTTAGTGTTCCTCTGATGATCCAAGATTTTGATTAAAGGTCTGTATATCATCTACATTTATAGCAATAGTAATAAAATAAATCTGTGAGATGAAGCAAATGTATTTACCAATTAAATTTAAAAAATAAAACAAATTTGTGATGGCATGTTAAGAGCCAGCAATAAAATTAGTCTATTTGTCTGCATTTTGCATCCCCAAGGAATAATCTAATGTCAAAGCTATTATATAATTTAAGATAAACAAATTGGAAACAACCTCTAAATGCCTGGCTATTTTTGAAAACAGAGCACATATTAAAAAGTAGGAAAAGTACCACAACCCCATTTGTAGCTTTCATTCTCTGATGTGATTCAAAGGGCAAGTGTGAGAATTTTCTGACCGGGACAATTTCAAGATATTTTGTGTAAATAAGGTCATTTTCTACCATGATTCTTCTTCAACGTTAAGTAATTAAAATGCATTGTGGACATCAATTTACCTACACCAGAATATTTATCAGAATATCAAGAGTTCACCATTTTTTCTCATTTTAAAAACAAGCTTTTCTTTTGACTCTCATCACTTTTGACAATATGCTAATCTTGGAGTCTGTTGACAGTTTTGTACTGCGTAACTTGTCGCTGTATATACAAGACATGAAACACACAATGACAAAAACATTTGCATTGCACAAAGATTATGCAGGGAATCAGGACAAATTTCTTACGTTGAATGTATTCTTGAGCAATGTGAGCACAGACGGGAAAACATTTGCATTTACGCATTTGGCAAATGCTTTTTTCCAAAGTGACTTACATTTAATCAGTATGTGTGTTTCCACAACCCACAACCTTTGCACTACTAACACAATGCTTTACCAACTGAGCTACAGGAACACAAGAAAAGCACAAGGCCTGGCAAAACTGCCCAAATATTAAAAATGAGTTCTTCTGGTTTTTAGGAATAAAAAGGTCCATCCTGCCTTCTCTTTATTACCTCACTGTAATGCCAAGATTTTAAACATCCAATAGGCATCAAAGATTAATAAACGTCGGACAGTCATGTGTGACATCACACAAGTTGCAGAATATAATAGAGTGAGTTGTTTCAGTATAGCTTATTTTTAACAAATAGTGTTTATGTCATTAGAGAATGTTCTGAGATCTGAAAGTAACAGTATGTTTTCATCAAGTAACTGGGAAATTTTTAATCATATTGCTGTTGCTGTTTTATGAAACGTGGGAGTTAGTGACTCAGTTGTGGAAGCAATGAGTGGGAAGATCTGAGTTTAAATACTGCTTGAGTCATTTCTTAGCACCTCTCACCCTTTAGTAAGGCACATCTGTTCTGCATGCTATTGGAATAGTCTTATTGGTCTATACTGACATGTTTTTTTAAACACATTTATCTGTTACATTTATAGAGATGTATTTGAGTTTTCTGTCTTTTACCTGGAATATAATTAAAAGTGTGTAAATCAAAAGAGTGTGTAAAATGAATATTACTCCAGGAGGTCAGGGAAATTATTTCAGCTGACTGGAAAGAGGCTTTGAATTCCAGCTTTTTTCTAAAAACCTATTACAGTTAATCTGGTATGATGTGCTCAAAGCACCGTTTTTATTACTAAAGAACTTACGCTTTGATCCCTTCTTCACAAAAACACACATGGCTTCATAATGGAGAAAGAAAATGATATGGGGTTGGAACAACATGAGGGTAAATTAATGATGATAAAATGTTCTTTATGGATTAACTCTTTCTTTAATCTCGTAGGACATAGCTGCTTTAATGTAAATGCAAGAAGCAGGAATATATAAAATAACTCACACTTTAGAATGCATCTGATTTAACAATGAGTAGATAAAACACTAGAGAAAAAATATTTAGGTGCCAGAAAGCAAGTACATATCACATACCCAACTCAACTATGGCTTTCAAGGTGTCACAATATGAATAGAAAATAGCTAAATAGCAGTGAAACCTATTTGTGGGAGAATCTTAAAGGAACGCAAGCCATTTGGATCCTCAATTTTCCTCATACCTACAGAGTTTTAAAATGTGTTCCTGGACAACTCTTTGGGTGAATTTAATCTGTTCACTGAATGTGCCCTTATGTGACACAAGCAGAGAAGCATCATGATTTTCTGGCTGTGGAAAAGATCAGTCAAATAGTGAGAGCCCAGGATATGCACTTTAGTGAGCTAATATGTGATGTGGGCAAATACAGACAAAATTAAAATTTTAATAAGAGAGCAATGTGTATTATTTTTCAATTGTGTGGATAAATATTAATTACACTTGAAACTATAAGTTTGTAAAGCCTTTAAAATTACCTGGTTTTCTGCATTAATTACTCATAAAATGTGGTCTTCATCTGTCATAATTTTCATTGAGGACATTGAGTAATAACTTAAAGAGAAGGCTAGAAAAAGTGACTCTTAATAACAATGATTATCCAAAACAATTGTTATCAGGTGTTTCAATTAAAAAGACAAGATTGGAAGTATGGATTGGACAGGTGCCCATAAATGCACTCAAAGTCTGGTTTGGTAAGTGTGAACTGTGCCACAGTCTTAACAGGATCAAAGAAGATGCATTACAGAAATGCACAAAGCTGAGAAAAGTTACAAAAGCAAAAGACCTGGGTGTTTATCAACAGCAAAACAAATTTAAAATTCAATTTGCTATGATCCTGTATGCATCCTGAAAAAGCACTCCAAAAGCACAAGCAGTCCTCAGTTCTGCCCACTATCAGAAAAGCATTAAAAGAAGAAAAGCATTCTTGGATACCACGAAGGAATCTACCACGTCTTTAAAAACATTGCCACACGTCTCAAGTTTGGTAGGAAAACACCAAAACCTTATCCCACAAGCATGGTGGAGAAAGCGCCATGGTTTGTGGCTGCTTGTTGCCTCATGGCGTAGATGCCCGGAGGAAAAACTAATTCAAAAGTGTATCAAGACATTTTACAGAAGAATGTCATGGCAACAGTCCATGACCTCAAGCTTGAGCAACAAAACAATGCCCCAAAGCATACCAGTAAATCAACTGAACAGTAGCTGAAAAAGATGATTCATGTTTTGGAATCGCCAAGTAAAAATCCTGAACTTTACAGGTTGTTGCATAACCTGAAGAGGGCTGTACAATCAAGGACAGTCCAAAAAATATTGATCAGGACTGTGTTTCTCAAAGCATCGTGAGCCTCAGTGCACTGTACATATCACACTTTTGAGAAATGCATCTCTAACTGATTGTAGAGAGAAATAATAAAACATTCTTCCTCAATGTTGTGCAAGTCTAGAAAGCAGCTAGTAGCAGTAGTTGTAGTAGCAGTAGTTGTTGCTGCTAAAAGAGGATCAGCAAATGATTTAACTCACTTTTTTCAGCCTACTGTGAATGCTTACTCTGCTTTCAATAAAAGATAAAATAGTACCACTGTTTGTGTGCTATTGGATTAATCAGATTGTGCTTGTCTATACTTCTGACTTGGTTGAAGATCTGAGCACAGTCTGTGTCCATTTATTTTCTTACTGAAATTCAGTAGAGGTCAGATTCTAGATTGGAAAAACAGCCTCAGTATGAGTGGCCTACTGTTGTATTTCTCTATATATTTGTAAAATATCTGAGAGTATGTTTGGCTAGCATTCTCTTCCTTGCTGTACATATTGCACATGCATGCATTATTATGACAATTCAGCCAAAGACCAAAGACCCTCAACTGGCAATTTTTTTGTGCCGCTTTAATGATTCCAAACGGCATTATGCCATTCAAGAAAGCGTATAACATGTTATTCCATGAAAGTGAGCACCTGAAACCCTTTATGAAGAACCCTTTCATAAGGCCATTGGTGGAATGTAAGTATGATGGATATTTCAAGTAATTTTGCCATGTACAATAATGTGATCCTAGGTGGCATGTTCTGATGTTACCTGGGATTTAAACCAATTTATGGTACTAAATGTACCATAATGGTACTAAATGTTCCTTACATATAAAATTTGAAATATTGAAGCTACAAAGGGTTTGCAGTGTAAACAAAACAATACTGACCAATCAAACACCATGTTTTAGATAGAGAAGAAAACGTATTTGAGGTTAAATTGCTAAAATTATTATATGGTCCAGAAAATATTGTCTTGGCAGGGGGTGTGGTTTGCCAAATTGCTTTGTGATAGGGACACATTTAAACTTAAAATAAAGAAAATAAAGAAAATAGTTTCACTGTTTCACTGCAAACAGGTTTTCTGGTCCATCATTATGGTTTTTAATTTTTTTTTTTGATTAGCAATGGAACACAGGTGGGTGTTGTGATGAGAAACTGTTCTTGTTTTTCTTGTTTAGAAAATATTCTTGTTTTAGAAATATTCTCAGAGAAACAGTTATCAGACGGTGACCTTATAAATGAGACCCGTCTTTCCTTAAAGTGACTTATTTCACAACAAGCATGCTGTTCCTGAGCTTTCAGCCTTAGGTCTTAAGTTTCAGCCTAAGCTGAGAAGAGGAATGAGTATGTTCTCAACGTATGCAATCAGTTCAAACCTGAGGCCACTTCAAGGCATCATTTCATAACAGGACAGCATGTTCTAATCTTCAAAGCTGGTTAATCATGTTTATCTGTGCTTAAGAGGGCCCTCTCCACAAAAGGATTTAGCCCTCACACGCTTAAGATCAATTTCAGATTAACATTGATATACTGTAAACACCTCTTTTGCTCACACACATACAAATGGATACACTATCACAATGAATTAAGGAGAGCATGACAAACCCCTACAACTCCCTACAGATACCATGATTTCATTAATTCCATGATTTTTGAATGTCAAAATGTGTACATTTCTACTGTGGAATTACATTGATTGTTCCTAAATTTATAAAGAATGCAGATGTATGTGTATGTTAAAATAATCTCGCTGGAAATTGGCATGCTGACTAGGAAAGTTTTTGCCCTGAAATATCAAGTCAGTATATTGAACAAATGGCATTATGCAGCAAAATGAATGTGGACCATGAATGTACTGGCCTCCAAAAGACAAAAAGCTTGTCCTATAAGACCACAAAAGTCTTGCCTAGTCTTATTACCTAAAACTAATGACACAAGGATGTGCTAAGCTAAATGCTACTGTTGTTGCTACTGAATGGCCTTGGATAAAAACAAATTGAATTTCAGAATTGTCAGAAACATGACAGCTATCAACTTATACTTTTATTACAGTTAAGCACAGACTTGCATGCCGCCACATTCACTATATTTACAGAAGCATAGTACCAGAATAAATGTACATTTTTCGCACTACTCACTGCTTGTACGTGAAACGAATGCATAATGCTGTAAAAGAAACTCTGAATCTCTTTATTTTTAGTCACTCTGTGTTTTCAAAAATTCTGAGATTACATTTTATATTTATTATTTATATATATCTATGCCTTACCATTTAAAAACTAAGAAAAAGTATTTATAATATTTACATATAATCAGCATTAAATAATACTACGGGTATGTTGGATATATCACTATAGAGTGTTAAATGTATACACTTGCAAGTAGTTTCTAAACACCATGAGTGTTCAGAATTGACACTCACACAGTGTTTGTATAAGCAACACTTTGACCAGTGTTGACTGAAGACTAGCACAGATGGGCCTGTATGGTCACTCAGAATATGTTCATTTTAACACTCTAATGGTATGACACAATAGTGTGTTTTATAACTACACTGTGGCAGCTGTTTTCCCATGCACCAAAGCTTAACTTAGAGATGAAATTAGACAGTGTACAAGACATTTGACTTTAAATACATTTTAAAGAATATTTAAAACACCCAAGAGATGAACCTAAGATAATTTAAAATGTGTAACTTACTGATGCCACATGATTTAAAAGACCTCATCAATCGTTCTTATTAAGACATGAAAAGTCATTTTCCGCTGAACTGTTATCACTGACAAGTAATTTTTTACTGCAATAACATATTTCAAGTACTGCACAGACCACTTACACATAAATCTTTAGTCTAAAAGTTTGAAGTTGCTTTGTATGTGTGTGAACGGGTTTGGCTACATTTTTAAATGTCCTCACAAATATACTAAAGTATGTCAAAAAGTGACTTTTTTTAGTGGTCTTACCTAATCGCTAATAGGATTGTCTGAGTGCGTGAGACAGAGAGAGAGATAGAGAGAGTTAATAGAAAGCGAGACAGTGTCAGCCCTGGGGTTCCTAGCTTTTCTAGGAGTAGAAGCTAAACTCTTATCTGCAAATCTCAGTTTTGTAAAGAGTTACACTGAAGCCTGTAGATAAAGCCCTTATCACCTCCTAACATGCCTATGGCTTCTTTTGGTTGGTATAAACACATCATGTGAGATCACCATTAGCCCATCTTTTAGTCTAACAAGATTAATACAAAATTTCAATTGAACTAAAGTACTTGACCTCTGGGAATACCCTAAAGGTTTTTGAGCTTTTTGAAGAACACCTAAACATCGATATTTGAAACTGTTTTGCTTTCTCTGTGCTGTACTGCTGTATTTTGCAGCTGCATTTTGTAATTGTCAGACATTTAGGTTTTTTGTTCAGGAACTGGTATTACCAATTACAATGTGGTCGTGTTTGAAAACAGTAGTTGTTTTCATTTTAACTCAATTTTAACACGGATTTTATGTTTCCATAATATCATTTCTATATTAATTTTGACCTAATCTAATTGATAACGGCTACTAACATATACATGGTTGAATTCGTTTTGCACAATGGTAAAAGTAGCCTATGTAGCAGTATACCAAATAACATTTAAGCTGTTTAATTGCATTCTTCTGGGTAAATCAAATTGCAAAATTGTTATTAAAGGGTGATGCTAAAAATCACATAACAAGCACGTTAATTAGTTTCCTAACATTGTCTATATAATACACGGGTGTAAAGTGAGATCAGATTTTAAAGTAAAAGGCATTCGAGTTTCCAATAACTATTCGTACCTACACCATCGCATCCGCGTTAAGTTTTTCCATGGTTTCTTCACTCACCAAAGCAGGAGTTGACGAAGCCGTACCACATGCACCCGTGTCTCCCCACCAGCCACCGGCCGCGGACGCTGGCGGCGAAGCTGAGCGTGGTGCCGAACAGACAGACGAGCATGTCACTTACGCTGATATTTAACAGGAGCATGTTCACGGGAGTGCGAAGAGTTTTGAATTTACAAAAGAGAACCAGGACGACAAAATTGTTCAAGATGCCGAAAATCATTATAGATCCCAAAATAACGGCGACCACATTGTGCCCCGTCCGTGACAGTTTCTCAGCCGGAGTGTCACTCCAACCCTGATCCTGCGCAGCCGGTATATCTGCATCGGTCTCATTGAACGTGAAGCTTGAATTTCCCACTTCAGAAAACATCGTTGTCTGGCATTAGTTCTTATGTCATTATTTTAAAAGCATGAAGAATGGAGATGCGGCAAAGAAAGAGTTAGGAAATTCTTTCTGCGCTAAATTGGTCCTGGCCACAGGTTCGAGTCACTCATGAAGCTCAAGTCTGCATGTTAACATAAATGTATGCTTGGTTGAATGGAGTCAATCGTGTTCAATAATCCACAGCCCTGGATAAAGTTACAGGACTCAGATGTCCAAACAAAAAGGCGCAGGTGTTCCCAGAGTCCATCACAAACAACTGGACGTTCTTTAAAACGCTTTTGCTGGAAATGTCAGAGGATAGCGATGCTATTGTAAAGCACAAATCAAGTGAGGACTTAAAAATCCTGTCCAAATTACGACTCAAACTTGAGCTGGAATGCTGCGGGTAATTCAACAACACAAAAGAACGAGTAAACTACAGCAAACTACCTTAAGCATTATAATGAGCGACATATATTTACACACTTACTACAAGTAATGCTTGCCATGTATCATAATATGTTAAATAAATTGATCTTTATCCGCGTTTTTTGGTGTGCCGCTTCTTCCGTTCACTGGAAAGCGAGCGTGAGTGTAGAAGAAGCCTCGAGAGCGTAACGGTGGTGACGTCACCTCTAGCTGCTCCGTTATTAGATCAGAGATCATAATTATTTGATCAGTACGCTGTCCATGTCACAAATGCATGTTGTCAGACCCATGAAAACAATAACAGTGCAGTTACACTAGGTTTATACCCAACATTTGACTTTATGTGTTGCATTCAGGTGTATGGATATTAACAGTATAGATACTAAAGGCATGTACTCACTGCTGTATGGTCATACATAGATGTATTTATGAGGGTAACATTAGATAAACATGTCAATAGCTCATCAGAAATAACTACAATGCGGTATATATTTAAACACACACTTGCATTACTTGTATGTTCTTTTTTGAGAGTGTAAATATTGTACACTGCAGGTGTAATAGTAACAGGGAGAAATGCAATATGCAAGAAATGCAATCGTATTGCATACTGTATGTACACATGTACCCATATGTAAATCACACAGGTTTTCATAAGGTCTTCTTTAAATTAAGTTTGGAGACACTAATCTGTTTTCCAAGTTTTGTGTCCTTGTCTAGGCATTTCAGTGTACAAATTCTCTTATTCATGAATGTTTTACATGGATTTATGCTCACCCTGACCCTGTCTATAATGTTCTAATGCTCTGACAGTTATGCCCATACTTAAAGCTAAACTCTTTTGTTGAAGGTCTGTAAATTCATAATGCATTGATTAACCTTGTTATGTGTCTTCCTGCCAGCCTACATCCAGACTCAAGATAATACACATCACCGTACAGCCACTCATATCATAAGGTTTAGTTTGACACTTTAAAAAATCAATTCATACATTCTTCAAAATATCTTTCTTTCATCATATGAGTTTGTAGAATTTTTGGGGTGATGCAGAATTATTTTACATGTTAGACATCAAAGACATGAAACCAGGATTCCCCACAGCTATAACTCACAGACCACTAAAAATATAATTTCTTCTTACTGAAGAAGCCTGACATTTGAGATTAAACTGTGATCTATTATTAGGGATTTATGTGGCGCTTATGATCACTGTAGTGTGTAAAGTAACTGACAATATAGGTAAAATGTGCAAAAAAAGGCCAAACAGGTCATAAATCTTAAAACTCCTGGTACAGTCTAAGACTAAATAGCATGGATTAATTCAGCAATTGATGACTGGATTTGATGTTGTCGTAAGACAGTTGAAAGGAGCAATTGGCATACTGTACAGTCCATCTCAAGCAATAAATTCAGACATTAAAGGGGTCATGAACTTGGGAATTAATGTCATCTTTTGATATACAGTTTAAGTGGTCATTGTAGAATTACAACATTCTGTATACCACTTATTGAAACTAAACTGTTTCAGACTTGTTTGCAATTTCTTGCAATTGCCTCTTTGACCCACCCACTGGGACTCATTAGGTTAACAGATGAGGAAAAAAGACCAGAAAAGCCATCACTACACCTCAAAACTACAATTAATACACAAAGGATACACTTGCTATAATTGTTTTCTAAATAACAATAAGATTGCATTGTCTGGGAAGTTTGTCAAACAATTTGCAGTTCTTTATTGTCTAAAAATGAGTGTCTTTACATGTTTTAGCCTTTCAAAGAATCCCAGTGTTTATGGTTATTCGCTATTTGGTCTTATTTCGCTGTTGTCTGCTGAAGAAAAAACAATGTAAATAAATATCATGGCTGATAGGTAGGGTTGTAACACTTAACACTATTTTCAAAAGTCCTTCTGGGCCTACAAAAATTGCACAAAATAGGACAATGTATACAACTGTAGGAGTGGTTAACACAGACCACACACACACACACATACAAACGGCCATGATCGCCAAAAACAGGTCTTGAGAGATCCTAGCCTGCTTTTTAATAAATGTCACAAAATCCTGAAACTTTGGTCTTTGCATTGTCCATTCCATTATATCATAGGCTGATACCCTTCAGTTCTCTCTCACCTTATAGGGAAGCCTTGAAACAATTCACTTTAAAACAGAAGGCAAATCAAGCTCAGAACTGCTGGGCTCTGTGCTGCATTACAGCAGCTTCTCAAAAACATGTGCAGTTATTTCCCATTATCTTGATTTTGATACAGCCTTTAGTGGTCTTGAACTCCAAAAGAGTATTTAAAAAGTTGTTTTGCCTCAACATATCTTCTGTTAGCATTCATTGATAAGCACTGATCACACTGATTCATTTAATAAATTCACTGACTTGCAGATCTCTGACCTACTACAGTCAGAGTGAATGAATCCCAACAGAGCCAGGCAGAGCGCATTTCTATTCTAAAAGCAATTTTATTTGCTTATTTGCCAATTTTGTATGTTTCCTATTTGTTTACCATTTTGAATAAAAATGCTTTGATTGAAATGGGGATGGGGCTGGGGGTATGACATACACACATACTGACACACAGATGTTTTAAACTAATTGTATTACAGGACTTCACAACAATTTCAAGTACCCGAGTATGAGCTTTTACTTCTTTTCACATCATTAATTTATAGCCATATGTTGATTATTCGAACACTGCATAACCTTGTTTTAATTATAGCAAGATTTAATTGCTTGTTGACTGTGAGGTGCCGGAGATTCCATGATGAGCCTCAGTATTATTGTACAGCCATTTATAACCATTTATTCATGCCACAATAAATCCTTCATGAGAAATAAAACTAAAAAACGCAAATGTGCCCTGTACTCACTTTCGGATCTGTGTAACATATTTTGCTCTCAGGAAGAGTCCTTTGGTCATTTCCCCTGTAGTAATTAATGATTAGGTTAAGTTTGTGTAGCAATATAAATATCTTAGCACTGTAACTGATAATAAGTTGATCTGAGGTTCATGGGGATGCGGTATGTAAAAAATGTCCTTCAACGTATGCATTTTTAGTGGAGGCTTTGGAGTTTTAATGTTGATAATACTGTTATTAAAATGTTTTATTGAATCTGTATCTTTTGTGATTTGGTACAGGGCATTAATCTTAAAAACAGAAACACAAAGGGTATTGTCAAAGTGTGTGCTAAAAGTGCTGGCACTACAGTGCTGAACAATTTAAATGATTCATAAAGTCAGTCTCTAGTCAGTTGTGGGTGATTCCAGTCATCCTTTATCTCTCATCCCTGTGATTCTGTAGCAATACAAAACTGAATGTACTCTCATTTCAACTATAGAAGACCAACGGTACTAACACATCATTCATTTTTTTAGAAATACACCCTAGCTGTCTATTTCTGTATGGCAATAAATTAATGTTAGCAACTTGTCATGTTGAGCTTTCCAAACAAGAAAAATGCATTATAACAAGCTGCATGAAAACAAGGTGCTCTATGCTTATGTATTCACTTTCTATTGTGAATTTTTCAGGTACAACCATTACACTTTATAGCAGGCTGATTGTTTTGATTGTTCAGTGGGTAGCAAAATAACCATGAAACAGTTACAATAGTTAGTTTTCAAAGACTATTGGTTAATTTAAGGCTGAGGTGGTGATTATTCTTCAAGAATTTTTTTTAATGGTTATTTCCCTCAGAAGTGACTCTCCAAAGATATTATCCTTAGTTGTTGGATTGTGGACCTGTAAGTCATCCACCAACAAAGCAAATTTCATTCCTGTCTTTGCCAGCCAGTCAAACTTTGGTGTTCTGCCAGAGACAGAAATATGGATCTGCAAGAAAAACTCTGCAACTCCATCAGCCTTCTTAACTAACTTCACGTTCACACTTGCTTGTATCTAACACCTGGAATTTCACTCCACTGCCTACTCTCTGCAATAATATATTCAAATATCATGCAGTTACAGTCACTAATCCAGCAAAAAATCATTTTGTTGTCATTTATTACCCTCCAGGTCAACTAGGCAATTTTATTGAAGAACTTGATATGATACTGTCTTTGTTTCCAGAAGATGTCACCCCAGTGGTCATTCTTGGTGACTTTCACCAACATTCACCAAGGCAAACCTCAAGCAGCTGACTTCTTAGTTTCTCTGTTCTCGTTAGACCTCCAACACTAACACCCCTTCCTCTCAGAAAGGAAGGAAGCAACTTGACCTTATCCTCATTTATAACTGCACCACAGATAATCTTGTTACTCTGCATGTGTGTGACCATTTCTTCTGATACTCCTCCTGCATGCTCACCACCCATTTCTCACCCTCTCACTTTTCATCCATGGTTTTTGCTTCTCTCCCCCATAACCCAGTTCTCATTACTTAGTCCTGAGGTAGCAGCTGATACTCTTTGTACAACTTTAACATCTTGTCTTGACAATGTCTGCCGTCTCACCATTTCAGGCCAGCACGTGCGACACCCTTCAGTCCCTGGCTTTCCGAGACCCTTTGCAGACACCGGACCAAGCTCAGGGTGGCAAGTAAAAAGACCCTGCCGAAATTTGCACTTATTAATCTCTCCTCTCTTCCTTTTCTGATAGTGTCTCCACTGCCAAAGTGTCTTCTGATCCACTGCCAAAGTCTAAACCTCTAACAGCTGCCAGCTATTTTCAACTGTTTAATCTTATTTCAGTCCTCCTCCACCTCCCCTCACTACATCTCTGACTGTTGATAACTTTGTCAATTTTTTTCATGGATTTGGTGGCAACCATCAGCACCCATTTGTCAGCCCCACACATCCCTAAGCCCTCTTTACCTTCATGCCATCCTACACTCTTCTCTTTTTCTCTTCTTATCTCTCTCAGAACAACTTACTTGACAGTCAACAGTCTGGATTAAAAAAAGGATTCCACTGCACTACTGTCTGTTGTTGAAAATCTATGGCAGGCAGGAGCCAGGCAAGAGAGTTCTCTGCTCAGATCTTTGCCTGCCTTTTAGACAACTCAGCCTGGATGAAGGAAAGACATCTTCAGCTCAACCTAAGTAACACAAAACTCCTGGTAACCCCGGCCAACCCATCATTAGTACAGGTCTGTGAAGTTGTATTATAAATGTCTCAATTATGCAGGTGTGTGATCTATAACATCAAGAAAATCAGACTGTCCTGTCTGAGCAAGCAACACAGCTCCTAGTCCAAGCACTTGTAATATCAAGGCTGGACTACTGCAGGGCCCTACTGGCTGGTCTTTCAGCCTAAGCAAATGATCCAGAATGCTGCTGCAGGTCTGGTCTTCAATCATCCGATATAACCCTCCTACCTGTACCTGCCTGCATTAAATTCTATCTATGACCCTGGCCTTCAGGATAGTCACTGGTATTTCACCCTCCTACCTCAACCAACTCCTTCAGATATACGTCCCCTTCTGCCAACTATGTTCAGATGTATAATTTTGACTATGAATTCTGATTGGATAGAACATGTTTAAAGTGTAAAATGATAATAAATGTACACCAGTGACCACATATTTTATAATAATTTGTTCACAATTAGAGACACAAATATTAAAGACACAATTAGAGACACAATTATTAGACACAATATTATATATTTTAATTGGATTTTGTTATTTTTTATTTTAAATATGTTTTTATATTTTAAATTGTTATATTTTAAAGTAAACAGTCTATATAGTCTAACAGTCTAAACTTCTAAACAGTAACACAATGCAACAACAATAGGGATCAGATATGGTTGCTATGGAGTGATACACATAGTAGCCTGGTGAAGAGGTCATAGCTGTGTATCGTCATAAATAAACAATGACTATTGACAAATCAGTATCAAGAACCAGAACTATCTGTTTTATAATTCTCTCACAGTTGAGACACTGGCAGATGTTTTAGAAATGAGTGTTTAAAAATGGATGATAATTTGGCATATTGACTCACTTGTTTCTTTTAACTGAAGGTGGTATTCTCCTGGTATTGACATATTCACTTTTAGTCTGCAGTAATATCCTGCATGTAGTTATTGCTTTTCAGAACATTGTCAGTCTTGACATATTTGAACAGAACTTGCATTACACTTCAGACTGAAAATGTACAAATCCAGTAAAATAAAATAATGAATAGTACTTTTAGAGAAAGTTAAACTTTTATTATTAAACTAAACTACAGTAGTAAGTACAATGTATCATATGATTTTTTCTCTTTTTCTTAAAGCTATTTAATACAAAGTGTGACCTTATATTAATACATGTGAGAGTGATCAAGTCAGACATTTATTAATATCAAATGCCTTCATGAATAATATCAGCATTATAGGTTATGCATAATCTTAATTATATAGAGTCACGGAATCTGTGACCACAGAACATTGTAGACTTCCTCAGAATTAAAACACCCATAATTTATAAAGTTCTATATATTCCTCAGGCGTTTGTTTGGCAGATTTTTCACTCAAAATCAACATAGAAAATCTAAACAATCCACTAATTCAATCTTTGCCTCCTCATAAGTAGTGTCACTAACACAGAGAGTTGACTCATAGCTCACATATGGATAATAAAGTCTTACACAACACACAACTGTTACACAACTGCAGCATTCAATAGAAGACATAATTAATCATAATTATCTACTGATTCAGTGTATCAACATGTAATCTGGATGTCGTTTGCTTAGCTGGCTAAAAAGCCAGTGCAGAAAAAACAACAGTTTGTGATGTTTACAGCCAAATCTTAAGGGGATTTTGTGAGAGATTCAAAAGGTTTAAAAAGGCTCAGGGAGGAAACAGTGTCTGCTAAGAGATGCAGGGTACAACCTGTGCAAAAAGCAAATATTCGCACCACAAGGAAAACAGTGAGTCTCTATGTGTAAAGAAAGGACACATATGACAAACTGTACAGCAACTTTTAAATATAATGTTCCAACTTAATTCACTTTATTTCCAATAATTTAATAATGTATGCATAATAAACATAACAATGTTAATGAAAAGTCATTGTAAGATAACTTGTGTTTGAATGCACACTTTACTTTTAGGTTTTTAAAAAAACACCTAACCTCTAAATGAACTTTTATCAAGTACAAAATATAATGTTGCAATAGATGTAATTGATTATATTGACTATGTTAATGACTAAATCAAATTGACAACATTAGGTAATACAAGCAAAAGTCATTTTTAGGATTAGTGTTAGGATTAGTTTTAGGATTTGTAGGATAGACAGATCAAGGTCATGTTACTTAGTGTCCTGCTAATGTTAAGGAGAGCCAGTCTCGCCTGGCTCTCCTTAATCCTGATAGGAGCCAGGACGAGAGCTGTCGAGAAGCTGAGCCTTGACTGCCCAGATGAACAACAGCAAATATGATTGAAAATATAAATTGTACAATAGATTTTTATCGTCCAACTGAATAGCCTCCCTGCTGAAATCTCCTGTTTTTTCCTGACCTTCACACCAAGGTGTCAAAGTCAGGGAACTTATTTTTAAATTGTGTGTTTACATCAGCCCCAATTATTCATCAATTAACAATTATTCATCTATTGTTGGGCTGCTTGAGAATAGATATGGGGAAATGTCTAAAGTGGTGGATAAAGGTCTCCAAGAGCTAGGACCAAGGTGGGGGGTTAGAACTGGATGTGGTTCAGGAGCTTAGCAGGGCCACAGGTCTTGCACTCTGTGTCAACAAGCAGACACGGCCCATGCCATTGGCCATTCTATGGCTGTTTTGATGGCAACAGAAAGGTATCTGTGGCCTACTTTTTCCAGCATCTGGCAACAGAGAAAGGAATAACACCTTTCCTTGGATGCCCCAATTGCTCCTCATGACCAATAATGGCTGCAAGAAAAGAACATCTGACACCGGCAGTGTTGTACTGAGGTCTAGCCCCATGAGTGGGGGTCTGTGTACACGACAACAATTAATGCCAGAGCCCCCTCGGAGCCCCTAAGCGATGCTTTCGCTTCCCCTGCCACCTCAGGTGTTTCAGGGGTAGAAGCACCCAGCAGTTTATTTGCATCATCATCTCTTATTACTGCCCAACCATCTCCTGCCATTTCTCTGATTCAGGTTACCGAGCAGGTGGAGGGGATGATATCTCTCTTGGAGGGTATGGTAGCTCTCTCAGAGGGAATAGAATTCAATTTTCCTCCATCCTCTGTGTTTCAGCAGCATTCTGCAGACTGTGGTGTTAGGAGAGCAGCAGGATGTGTTGGCCCAAGAGCTCGAGACTCTCTTGGCGAAGGGGGCCATAAAGCATGCTTCCCCTCCCACAAGAGATTCTGGCTTTTACAGCTGTTACTTTATAGTACTCAAGAAGGATGGGGGCCGGTGTCCAATTTTGGATCTGTGTTATTTGAATCAGTCTTGAGAAGATACAGATTCAAAACGTTGATGCTCAAACAGATTGTATGTTGTAACACAAGTATTTTTCTAAATGATTCTACTATAAAACAGGAAGTTTCTCAGGTTAACGTTCGGGGAAAAAGCTTATCAATATTGACTAACCCTAATATTGTCTAAATTAGCCTAGCCCTATTGCCACACATCCCCAAAAGTGTGTGAATGCAGCTCTTGCTCCCTTGACTCCAAGGTCTGCATTCTAATATATCCTAATTATATAGATGACTGGATGGTTATGGCCGTCTCTTTAGAACTAGCAGCACAGCATTGTGTTAATGGCTGAGACTCCACCCCAAGAAGAGTATGCTTTCTAGCTTCTTTTCTAGGGGTGATCTGGGATTCCACTATGATGCTGGCATAGTTGTTTCCTGCATGTGTGGAGTCAGTTCTTGCATTTCATTTCATTGTAGCATCCTTGATACTCATCTCTCTTATAAATTGCCTGGAAATGAAGGCAGTGCTTCTAGCATTGAAGCACTTCCTTCCACAGCTCAAGGGCAAATACATTCAAGACCGCACAGCCAACAACACAGTGTTCTCTTATATAAATTACCTGGGAGAGCTGGAGTCCATATGGCTGAGTCCATTTGGAAGAGGTATGGCTGAGTGGAAGTGGATTTGTTCACCTAAGAAGCTGAAGAGGAAGAGGAATTGACCCACTGGCCCCCCTGGTTCAGCCTCGTTGGGACTGGGTGCCATGGTGCAGACATTCCACCGATAGCTTTGTTCCCAGGAATCCTAGCGAGGGTTTGCAGGACAGAGTTCGCCTCTGCTTCACTTAAGGTTTATGTGGCTGCTGTTTCTGCTAGCCGATGGAGCCTCTATTGAAAGACATCCCTTGATGTCTCATTTTCTGCATTTGCTGACAGCTGAGGCCTTTCTGTCACACACCAACATACTGTTGTCCAACAGAGCTTATCAGGGGCTCTATTAGAGCAACACTGACAGTTTCATGGCAGCAATTGAATGGAACAAAGATATATTTAGAAAATAAACATGAATATAAATTCTTTCAAAGTCCAACAGTGCACAGTAGATAAGCCCACTGTTTATCTATAGCAGAATAGAAGCTTGTACATTCAGATTAACTGTGAATACATTGACAACTCAGTATCTGAAGGTTTCTCAATATCTTGAAGTAATGCATTTACATTTTATCCAGTATATCCAGTATAGTCGTAAATTAGCAGTTTTTTCAGATTTTTTCAGATTTATATTGCCATTTCCATTTAAAGAACCTGAGGCAGTGATCTTGGCACTATTTTGGGATTATAAAGTTGCCAGTGGTCAAAAAAAAAGATGCTAATGTC
This sequence comes from Chromobotia macracanthus, assembly GCA_036877525.1. NCBI lineage: Eukaryota > Metazoa > Chordata > Actinopteri > Cypriniformes > Botiidae > Chromobotia > Chromobotia macracanthus. The sequence goes on along the minus strand of JAZGTH010000001.1, from coordinate 5,420,689 downwards.
TTAAAGTTGTAACAGAAAGTCCTGTAATTGGTAAAGTTACTAAAGAAAACAGTTTGCTTCTTTTATCACTATCCTTGTTCCTTTTCCCATTAAAATAACTGAAGCAATAACTAGGTCCTGGCCCCAGACATTTTCCCAAATCCACCTAGACCACAAACCCTCATTTCCTGTAAATGTAAAAAATGTTAGTCATATTAAAAGATAAATTCAAGCCATAAGCACACACTCGTTCATTTACCATCTGGCCTCCATTGCGAATATAGACTACTTATCTATATATTATGTGTTCTCCAGCTGTTCTCCAGCTGTGATCTGTGTGTGTGTGTGTGCTCCACTATTTACCTGGACCCTATCACCTATCATCCTCAAACCTGTAAAAGAAAGTACTGTTATCTGCCAATTGTTTTCACTCCATTTATTTACCTGTTTTATTAATAAACCCACTGGATTGTTTAACCTCATAACCTGGTTAATACTGACATAGGTCAGACCTAAAGTACCTATCGATACACTGACACATCTTTAATTATTTCTCTGTTGACAAGACAAGTTCTCCAGTGGATGGAAGCACTCTGAAATTAAGATGACCCCATTACTCAATCTTCTGTCCTCCTGTTCCAGTTCTCCTGTAATCCTCTAGCGTTTCCCCTAGTCTCAAGTGCTCTTCTAAAGGAAACGGAATGACCTGTTTTCCAGTTGTGAACTGTCTCAGTGTGTGCTCCACTGTTTCCCTGATTTCTATCACCAAACTCCCCAAACCTGCAAAGGAAGTATTAATTTTACCTCTGCTCATAGTTAGTCCTGACATGTTAAGTGTTTTTTTGAAAATTAAAAACAAATTAGCCTATATACTGTTATGCTAAACAACTGCTGAGATTACGATGAAAAACAATAACCGTGCGTTCTCGGGTTTCATTTCGGGTTTTCTCGAGTAACATTTCATTTACATGATTATGTTTTGATGTTGCTTTAAATATAACATTGCTTTTGGCAAGAAAACATGATAAACTGTTCGAATGAGCTTTTTTGAACTCCTGAAATAATGTCCAAAACACATTTGTTCTGCCAGATTTAGTTCAAAATTACATTTCATCCATTTTTTTAAGTGATTTTGTAGTTTCACTTGAGTGTCCCATGACAAGCGAACCCCTTTGCTGCCCCACTTTTGAATGCACAGACAGCTTGTTGTGTGCTTCAGGTTTCTAGAGAGATTTTCGGATATCACACACTGTCAAGGGTAATATATCAACAGATATGTTAGAATTTTATTAGCCGGAGGATTAACAGAAAGATTCACCGCTTAGAGCAACACAGCTGAGGACGCCAGAACTCACTGAAAATAGCGAATGTGTTTCTTTGAATAAATGACCATATAAAGAATCTTTCTGTTTGCTATTAGGTTGTTTGTCAGTATTACAGATGTTTTTTGTAGTACTAATCAAAAGTTAATTAGATCTTTCAAAATGTATCTGCCTCATTACAAACAAACTGTCATTCTGGCACATATGTGAGCCAGACTACTCAATAAATATCTGTTTTAATTTAACCATATGAAAGATGGAGAATAAGTCAGTTACAATTTAACTAGTCTGATGGATATAAAGCAAGAGATAAAGGCGATGTGAAAGAAACATTCTATGTATAATAATTGTGTGATATTCCTGGAATCGTAAGGTGGCTATTGTTTAGGTGTTTTAATACTGAGATCATGCAACTAAAAATGTTTGTTATCTCTTATATCATGCAAAATGACACAGTTACTTTTAAGATTAAACAGGATTTAACAGAGATTAAATAGGTCACAATCTGTGGATTCAAACCTTGTGAGGACTGCGAGCAGATTCTCAGATGTCTTTGTTTGTGGTCAGTCACTTAACTGCGCATGCTGCTAACAAACAGTGTCAGCTGGCAATCTGGCATTGTGGTATCTGCTGTCCCTTTGTGGTTTTGTTTATATTCAGCTTAGGCATAGCTGTTTTTCTACAATCTTCAATAAGAACGCATCCTGCATCAATGCAAAGACAAGCACAAGCTCTCTTTTCATTTACACATTTTTCTTTAGCTCTCTGGCCAGGGGGATTTTTCCATCACTTGAGCACTATCATTAGTGCAGTTTGATCACTTGACGGATGTTTTCTGGCATGACTGTCCATCACACTGTTAGCAGAGCAGTCAAAGTCTTAATGACACTCAGTGGCTGATCCCTCCAGACATCTCCACAGCCACAGCAGATCCCCAGCCTGACGTTTCCTGTATTTCTCATGAACTACCTACTGCTGACAATTGTATTACATCTAAAATCAAATCTAGTGTCTGAAAGAGTTTACTCACAAAACTGACATCAGATTTCAAATAGGTATTCGGCAGGTGTTTTTTGTCAGACTGACTTGCAGTGCATTCATCGTATTTGATGTTTTATCAGTACTTGTGTTACCGAGGATTTAAACTCATGACTTTGATGTTGCAAGCGTCATGCTCTACCAGTTCAGCTACAGAAACACCTGAACATTAGGTCCAGTGATCGATGATATCAAGGTTGTCATGACAGCTGCAATATAAGATCTTGTCAAGTTGTCATGATTTTTTGTACACACAGTGTGCAGTGATGTATTGAATTGTACACTTTTAATACCTAAGGATCCAGTGGCTGCTTTTTGGGTCATGTACCCAACAAAATTTCTCATCTCAAGCTTAAAAAAAACTCTCTTTCAGAATAAACTGAAAGTGACTGCTAAACTGTTATCTGCTATGCCTAACATTCATTTAGATTCCTATCAGCAAGGACTACTGGGCAAAGTTTACGTTACTTAATTAATATTAATGAGGCAAGCTAATTAATGGTACAGTGGTACCCTCTAGCTGTTTATTCTCCATTTGAACATGTGCACAAACACAGATGGTCACCAAGCTTTACCATGTGGACTTACTAGTGCAAACAATATTAATTATCAGGCTAACAGAACTCATGTAGCTTGACACATTTTTGTATTTTTAAACATATTTTTAAATATTTTTGATATAAGAAATTTACATAGCGTATGAAGGCTATTACATGGATAAAAGAAGGAAGGAAATCCTCTGTTTTGAACTGGAACTCTATCTCCACCCCCCCTTGAAATTCAGTCCCTGGACTTAGTCCCCCCATTTTCAGCCCTGGTATAATCTACGGTATCTTAAGCTCTTTAATCTTTATTTTACCTTTAGAGACTCACAGTGTGGCATCTATTTTGCAAAAACACTTTAAAATATATACGCAGCTTTGAGAAAAACTGTATCAACAGGCCTGCCTTTTAACATAATCAAAAAGAGCAAATGCAGGGCCAGGAGATGTGGGTTTATATTTATCTTCTTATGTAATCTTGATTAAGTTCTAATATGTAACAGGTGCCTTAGGAAAATCACCCATAATGTGTGACACATTTTTCTCTCTTTTATTTTCTATTTTTCACGAATCCAGAGTTTTCAGAACTTTGGTCTGAAAAGGTTTGTGTTTGAAAACTAATATTATCCTCAGGTGATATTGCACATGTGAGTTAGATTTACATTTACGCATTTGGTATATAGTTTAATCCAAAGTGACACACAGTGCATTCAAGCTACACCTTTTCATCTGTACATGTGTACCCTCTAAATCAAACCCACAACCTTTGTACTGCTTGTGCAATTCTCTACCAATCACGCTACAAGGACATCCCATGTGAACACTGTACTGAAATTCATTATCAGTCACAACCCTGAGAGAAATGAAAGAATTTTGCATGTGCACTCCTGTCACTCTGTCCGAGACTTGTCAAAGTCACTCTGTCAAAACAAGAGTGAGAGACCAAATATATGTCCTCCAAGACAAAGATATGGGTGGATTTGAGATGGATCCTGAGATGGCAGTGTTGTCTTCCAGTGTTGCTGAAAAATAAAAGGTTCAAGATGATGGCAAGCTCAATTCAAGCTCATCCTACCCCTGTAGTTGAATTGTTGCAATTGTGGCCATAGCAACAGCATTGTATGCAGAAGCGGGGGACCAGCTGTATAGATCAGCGTGTTATATAAGCTCTCCAACATTCACGCTAGCAGCCACACAATTACTGCCACCTCACAACTCCACCATTTTGTGCCAGTATGTAAAAAACAGCTTCTTGATGTGTATTTAACTATACTTCCATTTTTAACGAACCTCTTCAATGATATTATGGAAAAAACAGTTATAACAAGAAACTACATTTTTTAATGAGATTATGTAAACTGTTAGGGGAAGTTATCATTTACTTTGTTTACATAGAAATCTAATGCTGGAAATTCACTGACAGAGTACAGTGTCTGTTCAAACGTTTCACATATTATCTTGCACCAACAATTCATCATCCTATCTTACACATCACAAAGCAATGTGTTCAGAATAGTTTTGTTGGGAAATCTTGTTCCCATAAGTTGTAGAGGGCAGAGTGCACGGGAGCTTAAAGAACCTTTGGCTTATCTGCTGGTTTGAAACGCCAGAGGAGACCGTAGGCTGCTTCAGTATATCCAAATGAGCGTAGCATTCTGGGGCGGCACCCAGCTGCATCCCCCAGGCAATAGCCAGCCAACCCAGCATGAAAACAAACTTGAGAAAGTAAACCTTCTATAAAAGTTTTCAGACAGCACAACTTTTATTTGTATCCCAAAACTTTGTGCACTGAGCAGTTGGCTATTGTTTAATATTCCACCAGCTATCAACCAATTTTAAAAGCTCTTATAAAGGCACAATATTTGTGAACACTCTATAGTTTGCTTTTGAATATTTGTTTTCAGCAAAAGTACACAGTATTTTGTATTTTCATCATGTAGTAGTCTTGATATCTTTTGTTTTGCTTAGCTCAACATTTGACTATGTCTTGTGCCCATGTAGACAAAAAGAGCAGTCTATCACAATTGGATTTGTTTTTACACACTGTTAAGGATTATGCCAAATATCAATAACATGTGCTTCTGTCACATTCACAATCAGATCAACAGGTAAAATTATTTGACAGTTTAAGGCCTAAAACTTATGCAAGCTGCTTGCACTTTTAAAAGGTACTTTATCTCTCAGAGAACAGGTATGCCATGTCCCAGATATAGACTCGAATATGTGCTGTCCTTAGGCAGGAACAGGTTAAATGTTTTTTTGTACAACATGTGGTTTTGGCCTTTGAAGTTTCTTGGGTTCTTGCACTCATAGCCAGAAGCTCTGTAGCGCTCCTGGATGCCAGAGAAACATTTGTTGCATGTACTGCACTGTAGCTTGAGGGTAAGTCAATTTGCATATAATATGTCTGAAAACCTTAATGAGTTTGTGGTAACATTTTGTCAAAATAGATGATGGTCAAAAACAATCATAAGGGAAATTAAAGGGTGTCTTGATTAAATTTTTTAACTGTTTTTTAATTTTATGCATTACTTTTGTTAAACAAAAACTAAAGCCAATTATTTAGTTGTCCCTTTAAAAAAAATTTTGGGGCAATTATTTTTTTTTTTTTATAAAAAAAAAAAAAAATGTTATTTAGACTTACTGAATTACTGAATTTTGCATTACATAACATCAGGAAAATCAGGCCTTTTCCAACAGAACATGCAACACAACTTCTCGTCCAGGCCCTGGTCATTTCTAGACTTGATTACTGCAATGCTCTTCTGGCTGGACTGCCATCATGCACAGTCAATCCCCTACAAATGATTCAGAACGCTGCAGCACGTCTCATCTTCAACAAGCCCAAAAGAGCACGTCACCCCTCTCCTCATCTCTCTGCACCGCTCGCTGCTCACATCAAGTTCAAGGCCTTGATGCTTGCTTACAGATCTATCACTGGGTCAGCACCCTCCAACTTTCACTCATTCTTACGAGTCTACGCTCCTACCAGAAGCCTGCGATCACAGAAGGAACGAAGGCTTGTGGTACCATCACAGAGAGGCACAAAATCACTCTCCAGATCATTTTCGTTCACTACTCCATGTTGGTGGAATGATCTTCCTGCCTTCATCCGGAATGCAGAATCCCTGGCAATATTCAAAAGACAGCTGAAAACATATCTCTTTCATGAGCACTTAACCTCATCTTAAAAAAAAATCCTATCCCTTCATTTCCTATCCCTCTTTCCTTTAAATCTCTTCCTTGTTGTAGCACATGATACTCTGAGCACTGTCTGAAACTTGTATTGTGAGCACTTATTGTGTCTAGTTGCCTCTTCAGGTTGACTCGCTTGTTGTATTCCGCACTTGTAAGTCGCTTTGGATAAAAGCGTCTGCTAAATTAATAAATGTAAATGTAGCTTTCAGTCAGTTTCATGACTGTCTAGTTTTGTCCAAAAGATAAAAGATTAAATTATTTTATCAGTAACTGTAGTTGTCAGTCACTATTCAAATTTAAGAACAGCAAAAGAAATTTAAAAATATTAAACCAGCATTTTGGTTATATTCCTTTTTCATTATAGTAATGTTAGCATAATGTAGTGTATATACAACAAAGTGCAAGCAATGTTTTAAATTTTAAATTGTGATTGTTAAATTCTGAATAAAAAACATTTAAACATTTCATTGCAATGGCAATGAAAGTTTCTCATGTTCTTTTTGAGATTTTAAAGGGTTTACAGAGTTTTAATACTAAGCCTATTCTTCATACTGCAGGATCCAGTTATTTCAGCTGTAAGGCTTTTTGCTATATTACATATAAAACATCTCTACTTTACTGTACAAATAAACAGTCCACATTATTGGTATCACCATGGCAACACAACTTACCCAATCAAAATTCTGCCTGTGGGTATTAATAATTATTGACATAACAGAGCCGCTTGATCAGGTAATCTGCCTGAATATTTGTCTTTCCAGAAGACTTTATATTTTTATCTGTCTCTGCTTTAGCTTTAATGTTCTGTCTTTAGCTCAAATGCTAGACAACGTTTGACTCCCGGGAAAATTACTACAGCAACATAACAAGAAGCATAAGTCTGCTTACCCATATGGTTATCAATCTGTAAACACAATTCACATCTAACTGTCTTATCTGTCTAAAGAAGAAAATTGCAGGTGATTATCTGAGAATACAGGTTATTTGTTTATGAGATCTTTAAAAAACAGCCCCATTCTCTTATTGTAAATCTGAGTAAAGGGTCACTAAGATATTTGCAATTAATATTACATCAAACATTAATCAAACCTGGCACCTACTCACACAGTTCAATTGAATATTACGTGGCCTGTAATCTGGCAGTTATTGTTCCATCACAATATTTATTATTATGCAGATGAATGTAAATTAAAAGTGGTGTGAATGGTTATGACCGTTAGTGGCCCTGCTTGTTGGCATAAACAAATCTCTCCCACCAAAATCTCTCATCAGCAGAACCATCAATAATCTCTTGAAAAACTCAAGATTTAATTATTCAGTATTGAATTTGATGCACTCAAACACCATTCTCTTTTCCTAAGTAGGTTTTGAATAAGTGTGAATATAATCACAGGATTATGGTTGCGTTTATTTGATTTGACATATAGACCCAAATCAGATTGCCCTTCAAACTGATCACTGATCTGTCCAGCCACAGCCAAAAACGAAAACAAGTTTTGTTTGAACAGAGTGAAAATGAACTTTCATTATTAACTTTCACTGCAGTGTTGCTCTACCCATTAAATCACTTTTACTTTACTGTAAACAAACATACTGCATAAATATATACAAACAATAGAAGAGAGGAAATTCTTAACAAATACTGTCTGAATTGCATGCATGCCATCTGTCTCACATGTGAAGCGCTTTTTTCTAGTGTGCTCTGAAACATCAGCTAAATGCCTCAGATATTAATGTATATTTGCTTTGAAACTATACATCTATTCAGTTTTTGTAGTAGACGATGCGTTTAAAACTTAACACACCAGCGTTACTCAAACGTGTGGAGTATCAGAATAAGACAAGATTTCAATTGCATCCTGTTGTTGTACAACATTTACAACTTGAGGACGTGCAAAGTGTTTGTCACACTCTCACTGACGTTATCAGCGCATGTGAGATGGACTGACAGTCAGGAGGAGTTTTCTGCATGTTCACCTGTGACAAGCTCCCTAAGGGAAGTGCCAGTGTGATTTTATCAGCTGCTTCCTTTCAATGAATCTCTCCAATTTAAGAGCCAGTAACAATGTTGTGCTCACATGTGTAGTGCCAGGGGGGGTTCAAGAACATAGCTTGTGCATTATTGAGGGGGTATGATCACAAGACATGAGAGGCTTGTGTTTCTTGGTTTGACTTCTTCCTTCACCCAATGATGCTTAAAAAGATTGAGGGCTCTGTTTCTGTCACGGAATACTTAGCAATAATCTCAACATAATCTGTGGAGATCTATGGATGAGCAGTCATTACAACACTGCCGCTCTCTTTGTTTTGGATTTTTTAATTTAAAAATGGCAAAAGGATTACCCAAACCAAGGGAACTGTTAATTACACAAGCACAGTGCTTTTTAAAAGCATATGGGGTTGTACAGTATAATGCAGTTGTGTCTAGTCTTTAAAATACATGGGTGTTAACATAAGAACTCACTTTGCTAAATGACAAAAATAGCATTTTTCCACAGTGTAGCACAGTGTCATCTGTAAGGGGTCAGTATGAGGGATTGTAAAGCAATAACAATGAGATGAAAGCTAAACCAGTGCTCTTACCCACTAAGGTCTTGTACTTCACCTCTGCAGTTTACAAATACACACACACAAATACATTTTCATGCACAGATGCTCAAACCCACAAACCTCAAGTGCACACACCTACTCTTGTTTACATACTTACAGCACAAAAACAGTCAAAACACAACGTGAAGAGATGCAGAGATCCCTTCATTAAAAAAAAAACTAATTAATCTTGACTCATTACAGTACACTGCACACTTGTTTCATTATCAGGATGTGATGCGCTGTAATTAATAACAGATATGAAGATGGCATATTTGCAATAAATTAAAAGTGAGCTTATTCTGTATTCCACTTCAAATAAATTTTGTCTGATATTTATCAATTGATTTGCTCTTTAAAGTTTGCTTTGTTAAAACAAAAATACAGATTTGATCTAAAGCATTAATAGATGTAAATTACCAAATCTGCCAAAAGAAAAAATATAATAATACTTGTATATAACTGTAAATAATTGTAAATAAAAAAGCACTTGTTTGTGTGGCTTTTCCTCTGTTGAATTTGTTCTTTTTATGGGTAAGATAAAAACCCAAAGAAACCAGGGGACCCCACATGGATGTCATTTATTTTTGTGCTTCTACACTGACAGTTGCACCAGGGGCTTTGATTTTTCCCCCTGAGTCACATACCAACCAGACCAAAAGCTAATGCAACAAATCTGAACAACAATAACGTTCAAAGCCCCATAAGCCTTTGTCTGGTCTGTGAAACAAAACAATAATTCTTTGGTGTCCATCTTCATTGTAAAATATTTGTGGTCTTTCTATTACATTTTGCTCACATATGAAACCTTTTTCCATGTGGCATGGCATGGCATGTCCTGAACAGTGTGCTGTGGTGCCATTTGAATGCATGTATACATGAAATGCGGGCTGTTTAGAAAAGCCCAGAAACCATGCTGTGACCAACTGAATTCAGAAGAGCGAATGATGGGGGAATATTGGTCCCAACCTGCCTATTGTCCTCTTTTCATTAGTAGTCTGTAAAGGAGATTCATGGTGCATTAACCCTCAGCTGTTGTGGTCTTTGTATGAATAAAGTTGAATAAAATTAAATCTTCAGGCCTGCTAATCCAAGCCTCTTCATTTTGGGGTTATGAATATTAATTTTAATTCTCTGTTCATATTTCTTCTGTTTCACTGAGTATGCTTACGTGTGTGTCAGAATGATAATATTTGATACTTTGTTTTTCTGACTAATTTAGGAGGTAGCCACTCAGAATTTCTGTTGTATTTACACAATACTGTTCTTGGGGTTCAATATAAACATAATACAAATAGGAAAAACGATCACTGTTTCATTCATTGTATTCTTCACATCCTGGGTGGTTTGATCATTTTAATCTAGAAAAATCACAATTTTATTCACGTAATAGAAAAGGAGACAACACAAAGAACCAGAGTCACAGAAAGACACAGAGAGTCACAGAGACACAGGTCATGATGCACCTTGCAATAGAGCAATGAATGAGTCCACCAGTGGGCTTCAGCTCTCACAGTGAATGTAAAGCTCTGGAAGGTGGCATGAGTGGTGTTTAATAGTAATCGTAATTGACATTGGCTCCATGTCTGTATGAACTGGGGTCCTGCTGGCTCATAGGTGCATTCTCATCATCATGATGCTGCCGGCCCTGGTCATGTGATCTGGTGCGGTCCATCCAATAGGAAAGATCGGTCTCAAGTCTCTGGAAATACATAATGGTGGAATTGTTGGATTATTGAATAGATATTGAATAGATATACATCACATAGGGACACATCACAGCCTAGACAAATTATTTTATTCAGGGAACAAAAATAACAGTTTTTGTACAGTTTTTGAACAGATCAGTGTTCAAACATTAGGTCAAATCCATTCAAATATTGCGTATGTAGGTGCTGAGGATGCCTGCTGGTAAGAGAATAACTCCACATGTAACTTGCAATTTTAAAAACATTTGTGATAAAAACAGAGCATTCAGATATACAGCAAATGTTACATATTTGGCATTTATCACAAAATGATTATAAATATTAAAATAATGACAAAACAATTCCACATTACAAATACAGGACACAAAACAGGGTACCACACAGGTGCACATATGTAAACACAAGTAGAGCAGCTGTGTCCAGCGAGGCACAGGTGTCAGTTCCAACAAATCCAGTGTCAGTTGTCAGTTCCTGCTAATCACTCTTGAGTATTCACTGTACTACAATGTTCCAGCTGAGCCGGGACATTGGCTTCCCTCCTTTGCTTATTGTACTTTAACATACAGTAGATCACTCATTTATTCATTACTTGTGATTTATTTTCTTCTGAGTGATGTTTTTGATTTGCTTCTATCTATCTTATATGTTTTATCTATCATGTTTTATGTTTACCATAACATTTCTAGTCCTTCTTTACTACACTCAGAAAATGACATCAGAAGTTGGCAATTACCTATAATGTAAATATAAAACCTATATTCAACGTGTTTATTAGACCTCATACTGACTAAACTATTGATAGAGCTACTACCAGCAACTGAGGAGCTTCTTTTCAATATTGTAAACTCCTCTCTAGGTCTCTGTCCCGAGTCCTTTTAAGTTAGCAGTTATTAAGCCTCTCTTAAAGAAACCTCAACTAGATACAAATGAACTGACAAACTACAGACCCATTTCAAATATCCCGTTCATGTCTAAAATATGTGTACCTGTGTACCTTCTTACACAGTAACAACATCTTTGAAAAGTTACAGTCAGGATTTAGACCACATCACAGCACTGAAACTGCCCTGGCCAAAATTACAAATGATTTACTACTAGCTGCAGACAAGGGTTGCATCTCATTGTTAGTTTTACTTGAGCTTAGTGCGGCATTTGACACAAAAGACCATGTCATCCTGTTAGATCGACTACAAAATTATGTCGGCATTCAAGGTCAAGCTCTTCAGTGGTTCTGCTCCTACTTGTCTCACCATTACCATTTTGTTCATTTAAATGGGGAATCATCAGAATTATTGCCAGTAAAATATGGCCTGCCTCAAGCATCTATTTTAGGCCCTCTGCTATTCACATTATACATGTTGCCCCTCAGTAATATCATCAGAAGTCATGGGATAAATTTCCACTGTTACACTGTTAATGCTCAATCATATATTTCATCAGGACCGGATGATATTCCTACCTTAGCTAAAATATCAGACTGTCTTAAAGAGATAAAACATTGAATGACTCATAATTTTTTTTTTTAATTCAAATAAGACAGAGATATTACTTATTGAACCAAACGTAAGTAAACAGAAGCTCTCTGTTTACAGTTTCCAATTAGAAGGTTGTAATGCCACTTCATCTAATACTGTTAAAGACCTGGCTGTCATATTAGACAGTAATTTGTCTTTTGAAAATCATGTGGCTTATATTATAAAAACTGCCTTCTTCCACCTTAGAAACATTGCTAAGCTGCGTAGCATTTTATCTACTTCCGATACAGAAAAGCTGGCCAATGCTTTTATGACCTCAAGACTGGACTATTGTAATGTACTTCTCGGTGGCTGTCCAGCATCCTTAATAAACAGGCTATAGTTAGTCCAAAACACAGCAGCTAGAGTTCTTACCAGGTCCAAGAAATATGACCATATAACTCAGATTTTGTCAGATCTACACTGATTACCTGTTAAATTTCATATTATTTACAAAATTCTACTGCTTACCTACAAAGCCTTAAAAATGTTAGCCTCTTTGTACTTAATTGATCTTCTCTCACGCTACAAGCCAATGCATGCCTTACACTCTCAAAAATCTGGTCTTCTGGTCATTCCCAGAATTGCAAAGTCCACTAAAGGCGGCAGAGCTTTTCGCACTCAGCGACACCTGGCCCTCCCAAAGCACCGGGAATATGTGATGGACATCTTGTTTTATTTTAGCTTTAGCTAAAGACTGCAGCATTAGCGTGCCAGAGGAGAACTGGCTCTCCCTTCTAATTGAACTTGAACTTGAATATGACATTTTGTATAAAATCACAGTGGTGTGATATGGGAGACAATAAAGTACAACCGGTTACCAGATGAGCATTCTGTGGGCTTTAAAGGCAATGTGGTGGTGCATGGGCAAAGAAACAAAAGGGTGCTTTTTGTTTGTTTCTTTTTGTTTGTTTCTTGGTTTTCATTGATGTCAATGGAAGAGAAGTTTAAGTGCCTTTAAGGAAACAGCATATCACTTAATGAAAGACAGACTGTTTGTTAGTCTTTAACGTGTTTACCATCAAATATTCATGTTGGAATGAGTTTACAAAGAAAAATAGCAGTCACTGACAATTTTGCGACAGGTGGGATTCAGTTTATTACTTTTTAGTGTCTTTTTATTAAAAATTTATGGTATAGTGGCTAACTGTGCCTCACTATGATTAACAACATTTGTCGTCTACGGTCGAGGAAGGAGTTGAAAAAGGACAGTCAGCTCAGACACATGGTGAGCTTTCTATCTCCTCATATAATAAGTAACTTCATTTGTGAGATTACACAAACCTGCAAGTAAACTGCAAGTGTAATTTCAGTGTAGAAACAGGTGTACTCACAGCCTCATCAAAGCCCATATACATGAACTGCTGGATCCACTGCTGGACATCAGGACGGCTGCGGTCCCACACGTTCCTCTTAGACCTTTGAAGAGCTGACAGAAACTCTTTGGCCCTGGATTGAGACACTGCAATCTGTGCTATAGGTCTGGTCTCCTTTACTGCAAAAAGAGAAGCAGGTCCCAGATCAGTTTTAAAAGCAAGTGTTTTAAGCAAAGAATATAACAGACAGAGGGGACCACACCCCTTTCTAATTATCTCTCTCTGACGATGATGAGCAGAGACTCTGACCTGATCTATAGCCCTGAGCTTTTGCACCTCTGTGTTATAAATATCAATAATGTCTTTGGTTTATAAACATCGCTGTAATCTTTCCCTTAGAACATATGAGGCAGCCATCAATTTCTGTCAGTGCTGGAGGTCAGAAGATGATGAGTATTTCTGGACAAGTGTGAAGAAATGGAGGAACAGATGAAGGGCACCAAAATATAATTAGGCTTTATGGCAGGGTGAGGGATTATGTCTGAGGAATGTGGACTGAGAAGAAAGTTCCGCTGCTTGTGGGGTCAATAAGCCAAACCATTAACCAGACTGATCTTTTAACATTAATGTTGATGTTATCTCACCATCTTGATTCATGATGATCCTGTGAAGTCTACTCTCAGATGAACCACCTGAAACCAAGAAACATGCCCATTTTCAACAAATAAATCAGCCATGAAATTATTGACTAGAGTCAGTTCTAATATTCATGCCTGCAAACACTTTGATGTTTGTGTGGTTTATGCTGTAGTGTTGACATGATGTTACTGTGCACTTTTAAAAGCAATACAGTAACATACTTTAAATGTTTATATTATGTAAAATTGTTATATAAAATAACTGTTATTAATTCATATATTTAAATAACATGTGAAAACTACAATAACTGAATAAAGGATATCTCAAGCAAGCAACAAAAATACAATTATTATCAAATTTCACAGTAAGCGCACTTACAAAGTAATTACAGTGTACTTACTCAACAACATACTGGTGATTGTTAAGTACTTAATATGGGTTAGGGTTTGTACTTCAGTATATAGTTATTCAGAACTGACATATTTACACAATGTTTGAATGTGTAGTTTTTTACAGCCTATTTAATAATAGTTATCAACTGGAAACCAGTTGAGTTCTCTTTGATCAAGATATGTATCTAGGGATAAACCATGCCAGTAGGTTAAATGCATTTTAGTCAAACACAATACAAAGTCTTTTACAGTTTCCTTTTTAGTAAGTCACACTTTCCAAACCCCGTTTGGAAGATTTATACTCTAAATTCACCACAGTCAGTAACTAATAAAGCTAATTCTGTCATGTAGTGAATATAATGGCTAAAAGCCCAAAAGTGTTATAGAAAGCCTTAAATGACATACCTGAGGGTGCGTAGACAGACAGGATGCTTATCAGAAGGACAGCTTGCGCACAGAACCTGTGGACTGACATGCTTCTGGCCTTTCAACTGTGGTTCAACTGTGCGGTGGGGAAGGATCTGATTTGGAGTGCGAACGACGAGGCACCATCCTGGACCAACAAGCAGACATTCCTGCGGGAGACCTGTTACCGCTTGTGGAGGAATGTCCACAACAAGGTAACAGAAAGTCTGACCCTTCAAATACCACAGAGTGTGTGATATGCTTAACTGGTGTGTGCTTGTTTTCTCTCCTTGTTTAGTTTGGTTGCTTGTATTGGTCATTTTAGGGTTAGTATAAGTTTTAGGTAAATTCCCATGATCAAAGACTGTTGCACATTAACATTTATTTATTTAGCAGATGCTTTTATCCAAAGCGACTTACAAAACATGAGAGCATTAAACAGTTTGCCTTAAGAACCAACAAGCCAAGTCTACAAAGCTACAGTTACAAGTGGATATTGTATTCTGTTACTAGAGACAAGATGAACAGAAGAGGGGTTTGGTTTTTTTATATGTAGGAAAGAATATCAGAGCATTAGGGATTAGTCAGGTGTCTGCGTTGTGATGGTCTCAGTGGATCGGGTGGAGGCTGAGAGTTCATTCCACCACAAAGGAACAGAATAGGTGAATGTTTTAGAGAGTGATTTGGTACCTCGTTGTGGGGGAACAATCAGACATCGCTCATTAACTGACTGTAGTTGGCGGGAGGGGACATAAGTCTGGTGGAGCAAGTTGAGGTAGGAGGGAGAGCTTCCAGTGACTGTCCTAAAGACAAGTGTCAGATTTAAATTTGATGCAGGCGTCTACAGGTAGCCAGTGGAGTAAGGTCAGGAGGGGTGTGAGATGGGCTCTTTTTGGTTGATTGAAGACAAGACAGGCTACAGCATTCAGGATCATTTGCAGGGTTTGGTTTCACTGGCTTAAAGGCCAGCCAGAAGGGCATTGCAGTAGTCCAGCCTTGATATTATGAGTGCTAGTGATCACTATCAAAGTTGGAAAAGCAGATTTTAAAGCATTTTTTCTTAATAGGTGTTTAAGAGGAAGCAATGATTGAATATCTTTGATTGAAGGTCTTCTTTTCAGACGCTTTTGGACACTTTCATCCAAAGTGACTTTCAGGGCATTTAAGCAATATTTTTGTTTATGAGCACATACAATCTCTAGGAATCAAACTCTTAACCCTACTATTGCCACAACCACACTCTGCCAGTTGAGCTATGTAAATGCTGAATTTTCTGTACTGTCATTGTACTGTACTGCCCAGTTAAAACAGACAGACTGTTTAAAATGTATATATCATACTGTGAGTTTAGTAATCCTATTTTGTGCTTATTTTTAATTTTCCTGTTGTTCAAGAGGGCATATTTCAAAGCAGAAGCTGCAATGCAATTTAAGAGGAAGACAGATGTTTCTCCAAATGCAATAAGCATCTTTATCTTTTTAGCCCATTTTCCTGCCACAGCTTTGAAGTGCCAGTGCATATACATAAACTTCCTGGTTATGTATATGCATCTGGGTTTGTAATGCAGAGCAAAATCTTGATATCAGTATCAGAAGAACCTTCTTATGTTGCTGTGGTATGTCATATTAAAGAGTTAATAAATCAGAATTTTCAGATCTTCAATGTTGGCAAATATAAATATATAAAGTATACATATATAAATAGAACTTACTGCGTTATCCCAACATTAGAAAATAAAAAGCCACAAGGTTTTTACGGTTTAAGGGGTAATCATTTCTCCTCCGGGAGAAACCTACTGCATATTGACCATCAAAGAGTACTGATATGAATTTAGCCTGCAGTCAAACATGGAGAGTCTGTGTTCCAGCACGCATTTGCCCTGAGGGGGTGACCATAGCTCTGAGGTCATCTGTCTGCACCTGGACTGAATTCCCAACTCAGAACACCTGAATGCTGAAGGGATTATCTCTTATGCCTCTGAACAATGGCGATCTGTTCTTCCACTACACCTGTGGGTAGCAGACATACTTTACAAACATGCACTGGAAATTTTATTTTATTTTTGCTTTACTCAGAAAAACCAGCAGAACTGTTCTGGTCTAATAACAATAACTTCAGCAAAACAGCAACAAAGACTTTTTTTACTACCTTCTGTATGTTTCATAATTGGTTTTACACAACCAAAACGATAAAATGAATCTCTCAATTGTTTTATTTTGGCTCCCCTAAAGCCTAGTTGAATAACAGAATTATTTGTCTCTCTTGCTTAGAAAGCCTGGACATGTAATGACATTAAACCTGCTCAAAGTGTTTGTGGGATTAGCTTATCTAAACTCAAATTATATGATGAAGAGTTAAAGGAGCTTTGAGGTTAGCCAGGTCACTATAAATCCCAAACCAAGATTCTCTAGCTACATCTAGCTACAGCTAATCTTCTCAATTTTCTTTATTTCTCTCTCACTTTCCCACTACACTCAGAAACGCAGAAAAGATGATGAGGTCATCAGGCCACTTAACAATACCTGATTCCTTCTAAAAGTATCTGCTGAAAAGCATTTAAAGTCAGAAACCATTACGTTAATTAAAATACATTTACCAAGTGATGTGAAAGCAAACGTGTTCAATGAAGGACACATTTTACTATGAGAGCTATTATAAACTTTCTGCAGCCCTGTTCTAAATATGAACTTTCCCTTTCATGCTTTCTTGTCCTTTACTAAAGAATATTCAAGGGTGATATTTATGACAGGTCACTGGAGCCATGGCATATACAGTGCATAACTACTGTTTGCCCTTGAAGGTTCCTGTATTAATGCCAAGAATATCACAATTCAAAAGATACAATTCACCTGCTATACTTGCCTGTAACAACTTCGGTGTAGCAGCCAGGCAAAGCCGCATGCATGCATGCACGCACGCACGCACGCACGCACATGCACACAAAAGCAGGAAGGAGTTCCAGTTATTTTGATAAAGCCAGAAGATTTTAACAAGAATGCCTCTAACTTCAGCTGTTCTTTCATCTTTTTAACTTTTGATATTCTGGTCTACTCCATTTTTGCCATAAAGAGATCATGAGGAACTTTAATGGAATATAACAGCTTCAACTTCAGTATGGAAAGTATTTTCAAAAAATTCAATTCACACTGTAAAATGTTAGCCACGCATGGTGAACATTCTCATATTTTTAAGTCTGTCTGTCAATAATCAAACTTTTACTTCCTCCATTACCAAAACATTGAGTTTGCTTACCAGTCAGAGCAGTCCAAGCAAAATCACACAAATACACACACACAACATATTTACACATATAACTCATATTTATGTTCTAATACTTTTTCTCAGACCTGAACCTGAAAGAATCCTGTTAAAGCAGAGATCTTACAGTCTCAAGTAAAAAATCCAGAAACAGGGCCTTTATCTTCACCTTTTCTCTGCCTTGTTTTTGAGGTCCAAATACGTCTGCGTCCCTATCACAATTTCAAAGAGAAGATGTCTTTGAAATGTATGAAATATCTCCATGCTGTGTTGTACCACTACTGCAATACCAGAACAAGAATGTTTGTTGTTGTCATATCTGCTGAAATGTAAAGTACATACATAACCAAACATTAAAATCTGAGTCTTCTGTATATTAAAAATTAGTATTCCTCATTTAAAGAAAAGCAGTGGGGTGTTGCAACAGGTACCAAAGCAATAAGTGATATGGGATAAAAGGCATCGCTGTGTCTTATCATAGTATACACTAAAAATCTTTGAATGTTGCCTGTATATTATGTGTTGTCCTGTAGTCCTTGCGATTTTTAATTTCTTTCTCTGAGGCATAAAACAATCACACAATACATCCATTAAGACTTATACAAGCATAAGTCTTTTGAACAGTACTGTGGTGTGATGCTGTTAACACATCAGTATTCAGCACTGGGTTAACAATGTTTGTTTATCAACTAAAGTTATTGTTTATTATCTGATGTTTTCATGGCTTGACTGCGAAATTGACCACCCTTGATCTAATCAGTGGCAGAATACTTCAGCGCCCTCTAGTGACGAGTACACGTAAACACACAGACGTGTGGCGCTGTAGACCAAAGAAAATTCACCAGGTCTCGAAACAAAAATGCCCCAAATATTTAAAATAGGCAAAAACAAACAAAACGGACGGCAGACAATGCTTTGATTTGAAGCTATCTCGTTATCTGAGCTAACTGAATCAATTTAAGTATTTGATAAGCAGCTCATCACTTTTATATAAAGGGACATCAATTCCACTGCAGCAAATATAAATACTAGCCTTTAAAGTAAAAAAAAAGTCAGTTTCTGACACCTGTATATAGCATGTATACCGCTATATTTGTTTTGCATATTTTACAACATATGCCAGAATGTGCACACTGCGAGAACATTGCACCCCACAATGCACAAATTTGTTCTTCCATTTCAAGTGTCACAAATGTACCATAAGTACTAAAAACCATGAATACCTTTACCCAGTTTTCAACCATATTGCCAAAACAAACATACTGTTGCACATGCTACAATAGTAGGCAGTATACAGTACATGTGCAATAAGCAGTACACTAGTTTCTTATGCTAAACAAAGCCAAAGAATCCTAAATATAGCACATTCTTTACTACAAGAATAAAACATTACTCAGAAACAATAAAATGACACGACTTGGCCATAACTCTTGCAAAATGTTTAATTAAACAAAAGTATATTAACTTTTCACATACCTATAATGGCTGTGGAGATCACTACATTTATTTTCTTAAGCTCTTTTATCTCATTTAAATAAACATGGTATTAAATAACAATGCTCAGTAACATTCAGACGTTTCGTACTTTTATAAAAGCATGAAAACTAAATAATGAATGGACACATTTGTAAATGGACAAAACCATTATCTCTGAATGGTGCCCTTTTGAAATTTAAACTGAAACAGTGTCTTCTGTAATATGGAGGTCTAAGCCAACACTTTGTTCATACAGATAGTGAATCTGAAATGAGTTGAATATAGTTTTCTTATATAACAGCTGAGCAGTGCTTTGAATGTGAGGGTGGCACATTTGGTTAAGCATCTACAAAACATTCTTATAGACAACCTCCCGTTGGCATTACTAAGTCCATCCACCAGGGGGCGACTAGTACCTATCTGTCACCAACACTCTTTGGCAAGTGCTAAGTACATACAGTTTCCTGTAACCACTGTGTCTATCCATATTCATGGTACGAACCGGCTCTGTGAGGACTTGAGGATTGTGCTACTGAAAACTGTCTCGACTCGAATTGTCTCAAATTGTCTGTATAAGATAAAGGAGAATGTGTTAACAAGGTAGCAGATGACGATCTCCTTATGGCCAATATTTACAAAGCTTTCTTGCATCTTTCAACACGTTCACCAAGGCAATGAGTGCTTATAATATCACTTGGAAAAGTCAATATTCATTTTCATTAATTGTTATCGAACAATAAAGCACTATGGAGATGCTGAGATGATGGATACCTCAGCACTGGACACCTCAAAAAGGACACACTGCAGCATTACTCTGAATTACATGGAAATGTTAAATTCATTGTGGACCCCCACTGTTTGGGTTGGTAAGTCTCTTCTGAAAATTCTGGTTGCTGGTGAGAAATGACCATAGAGTAGTTGCAGACATCACTTGACCTCAGTGCGAGGTCAGCTCTGGTCCTAAGGCTCATTTGTGTGTGGAAGGTCACTGGAGAGGTTTGATAAGGTAAAGCTTCTCTCCATGTTCGCTAGTGAAGATGGGAGCTTTCTTGTAGTGCTCTAACAGTTCATCCATAGTATTAAAGCGCCGTTGGCCGATACAATAAACTCCATTCGACAGTTGCACCTTGAAGTGTTTGTTCTTCCCAACTG
Organism: Chromobotia macracanthus; assembly: GCA_036877525.1. Taxonomy (NCBI): domain Eukaryota; kingdom Metazoa; phylum Chordata; class Actinopteri; order Cypriniformes; family Botiidae; genus Chromobotia; species Chromobotia macracanthus. Next base: position 5,400,160 of record JAZGTH010000001.1, on the reverse strand, counting down.
CTTTCAGAGACACAGAGAAATCACTCGGCTAGAGAGAAGAAAAAGAGAATAAGAGAAAAACAAAATAATTATTTAGTGAACTGTGGGCTACAGAGGGCGCTATAAGCCCTAAATCACTTGCAAAATCTCTTGCACTATGGTCTATTTAGGGCAGACACAGCAGGTACTGTTTTTGAAGAATGGTACACTGTTTTGACACCCAATTAGACCCAGAAAGATTATTAAACCCAATTACGTGAAATGACACTATAAACATGTCACGCTAAATGTCACTAAAAATTACATAAATAATTGCACAGCACTCAGCTGACTATTCACAGCTACTGAAAGCAGTTATCTGGCTCTGCGATAAGATCCAGATTAACACCTAACTCACAGAGGACTCGCTGTCTCGCACGAGGAAGTCTCCCTCCACCCCCCTCTCGTTCAGCGCACACTCCGCCTGGTGCCGCGTAACGTTGCCATAGTACCAGTCTTTGCCTGCAAACTTTCCTGTCTGTGAGGGCCCCGTGTGACTGTTTCGCTGTGAGAAGGAGCCTGAGGCCATCGATAAGGGCCCATCGTTAAGCACAACCACATAGTTTTTTGGCACCAGTCCCACCTGCCCGCGGCAGTTCTTACATCTCCACCATTCTGGGTCGTTCTCTGGTTTCTCAAGCACCTCCATCATCTCGCCCTTCTCAAAGTTCAGCTCCTCCTCTGTGACAGAGCTAAAGGGGTACAGCGTCTGGACAGTATGAAGGACCCTTGGGCCCTGACCGTTACTGAGGCCCAACTGCGAGGAGAAGACCGCGGGGAAGTCAGCCGAAGTCTCCTCCACCTCATCCTCCTGGACATAGTTAGAGGGGAACCAGCCCACCTGACCGTTATAGCTGCCCTTCCACCAACCGTCACTGCATTTCTCCATTACCATTAGCCGAGCACCCTTCACCAGACTCAGCTCGTCTTCACGCTCTGCGGTGTAGGTGAACTTCACCACCGCTGGAGTGTGCAGGTCATAGATTCGTTCAGCCCCGCCCCCATTAGATGAGTACTCATCTGTGCTGGGCGTGGGAGAGGCTTCCCGCACGCTTGTCTTGCGTTTAGTTTTTCCCAGACCTGCAGAGGAAAGAGATCGTTAGACATGAGACACAACGGTTAGGGTAAACATTTCACAGATTAATTAAAGCAAAGGAATCAAAATTCAGATTTGCTAATTAGAAAAGAAAGGTCAGGGATATCCATCTGCATCGTAAATTCAAAAGTGTTACTGCCAGCACTGCAGTATACTGCAGTATAATTCCACCCGATCAGTTGTAATGAATAGGTGACTGGTCTGCTACAGAAAAGAGTTTGGCTCTAACTCAGTCAGACAGCAGAGAAAATGAGTATATATAAACATTATTCATTTTTATATAAACATTATATAATAATGTTTATATAGAGTAAAACAATTTCAAATGAGTCAAAACTTTAAAGCAGAAGGGCATCTTCACCCATCAGCCATCAGAAAGACAGTCTGACCACCACCGAGGCCTTACGGCATCTCATTACAAAGCATGTAAATTTGTTTCTGACTCAAACATGGGCAGCATAAATACACATTAACATGCATGCATGCGCACGCGCACTCGCACACGAAGCAGTTTCCTTCCTGTATACACATGATCCATGCCTTTATATGCAGTTTTCTGCACCAAGCACAAACACAAGCGCACACACACACACACACAAGCGCACACACACACACACACACACACAAGCGCACACACACACACACACACACAAGCGCACACACACACACACACACACAAGCGCACACACACACACACACACACACACACACACACAAGCGCACACACACACACAAGCGCACACACAAGCACCACTGCCTTCCACACTCAGTAAACAATACACACACACACACAAACAAAAGCCCTCTACCAACCCCATCTCGGTACACACCTGCAGAGCATACTAAATGACGACGACTTCCTCTGTGCATTTTGAAGAAATAGAACAGGGGAAAGAGAGCACCTAAAATAAGTCTTTGTTGCGTGTTTCTGCAAATAATTTCTGCAAGTTATTTTTCCTATATTGATTTTTCCCCCCTAAACAGATTTATTAAGTTGATGCCTGTCATTGGTTTAGTGTTACTACTGTTTCAGTGCAATTAAGCCATTGTGTGGGTTCTGGCTCTGGCATCCATTTGTCCAAACAATGGATGATGGGAAATCTTTTCCCATCTTTTAATCTTTTTGGAAACAGTCAATATTTTGGCAATTCTGTTTGATGCTGCTAGTGGCACATAAACTACAAAAATGCAGCTTCAATCATTCATTAACGGGAAAGGAGAACCCTTTGTTTGGTTTACCCTCTGGTTTAACCCTTTCTAGATGATGTTTTTAAACAATCTCCGGACTTTTTTCTAGAAACAGGAAGAGAAAATCGAGAGGGGGGCGCATACTTCACTTCCCAAGAGACGACGGCACTCTTATCAACATAAACCTCAAATATTTTGTTCCTCAGCCACAGTTAAAACCAGCGATGATGATGTTGTCATGCTTCATTAAAGCAATTACGGTCTTTATATACTGCGGCAGCATGAGAAAGTGCTAGACCAAGAGTGGGAATCCACTAAAGACAGCAGCTCTGAGGATGTAAGGTCAAAGTTTTCCACAGAAACTGTTTCTCAGGACAGCAGGATGCAATTCTCACAGCTGGACTTTTGGTTAGTCACAAACTCAGTGTAAAACATTTTGTGGATTCTATTCTAACTATGAAATCAAAACCATCAAATACACCCTTAATCAAGTTCAGTTTGGAACTTAACACAAGAAATTAAATTTAGTTTCATTTTAGTTTCTCAGTCAGACCAAACGCTGCGTCTTATCAAACAGTCCCCTTAACAAAAGTCAGTCTGTCTGTCTGTCTGTCTGCCCATTTAGGGAAGACTGAGTCATTCTTCTGCTGTTACATGCAAACGATGGGCAAGTTTGTAGTTTGTGCATTGGCTACGTACATTTGAATGCCTGACAGAACAATGCATTTTGCTATTTTTACTCATGTCATCTCCGATCAAGCATATTACTGGGCAAATAATATCAAACCAGTTAGTTATTGGCTATAAATCTTTTTTTTTTTAAATGTATGTATAAACATTCGACACTCATCTAACAATTCACTTCAGAGCTTTGACTGACATGATTGATTGGTTTAATATAATTTCATGGACTTAAATATGCAACAAATTTAGTGCCAAGTCATCAGGGGGTGTATCATGTACATGCATTAGGTCATCAGGGAGTGTGTGTTATGTATCAGAGGTTAAAAGGCGTGTGGAGAGGAAGAGCAGCGAGGTGTCAATCACACATGCCTTAGCAGGACAGCACAGAACAAACTTATCTTTCAACAGAAGAGAAACATGGGTGGAAAAATTACCCTTCACCTCAGGCTGTTTTTGCAACGTTACACAACACATTTTAACTGTGATGTTATTTATGAATGTGAACTGTATTTATGCACTGTGCAGGAAAAACATAGGAGATTATCCAACCGACTAAGAGTTAATTTGTCATTATTTACTCACCCTCATTTTTCCAAACCTTCTGCAGAACACAACAGACAACATTTAGCAGAATGTCTAGCTGTACAGATACCTTTTCATGTTTTTTAGAGCTTGACAGAACATTTTATTTTAATTGTACAGAAGAGCAAACATTATTCAATTTTGTTTTACACTAAAGAAATTCCTACAGGTTTTAAACATGAGGGTGAGTACATGACAGAATGTTTTCTGGGTGAACTGTTCCTTTTCACAAATCTATTATTGAACTCACTCAAGTATCTTCTCAGAGGTAGGGCAATCTTCATCCATACATGTGAAAACAAAAAGCTGAGGAAGACATTGGTAAGGGTAACCAGAATATGGTAGATGGAAAGGAGGGGAGGCAGACAGTGATAAAAGCTGCTAGTGAATGGGTAACCTTGCGACAATAGATGAGCAGAGGTAACCTTGACGACAGCCAATCAAGCACAGAAGGGAGGCAGGAACTGTATGCTTGCTTGAGCAGCACTGACTGAATGCCCTCAGACTCAAGCAATGATGAGATTATGTGGCCAGCAGGTAAAAAAAAAACACATCAATCCACCTCACCAATACACATCTGTGTGAAACAAGTATTGAGGCTGCCTGTATGGTCGTCATGGTCACTGGCAGTGTAAGTGCTCTCAATACAGTACTCATACAGACAGTATTACACCATCTGTTGCTGTACTGTATAGTTAAGAGGTAAATGACCATCAGGTTCTGGTTAATCAACTGTCAGTATTACTTTCCAGCAAGTAATCATTTAGCTTGTTTATGCAACGCTTTTATGAGAAGTAATTTACAGTGCAGTTATTAGAGGTACAATACCCTGGAAAAGAAACCTGGAGTTAGTTATACCTGTGCTCTAGGGCACAATGCTTCACATGTTCTTTCAGTTCCTAGCCCAGACCTTCAATCACTACACAACTCTCTCATAAAATTTGAGGTACCAACCAAAACAGCTATGGGTGGCATCCAGTTAAGCAGAACAACATGTTGCCAAACAGCATGAAACATCTAGAGTCATTATCTGGGGTAAACTTTCACCTCAGACTTCACAAATAGCATTTACTCTGTCTTATAACAGCAGTTTGATATTATTGCTGCAATCAGTAATGTAATGCCTTCAACACCATCTCTGTTCAAACACTCAGATGACTAACATCTGAATCCAGATTGAACCAAAGTCATTGTTTTAAGTTTTCCTCCAAACCAAAAAGTTACGGATTGACCCTCCCCCACCCCCGTATTATTGTAAATTAGTTGTGTTTATTATTATTCCCCCATTTATCACGTTATTCATAAACCTATTACAATAACTCATCCATGTCTTATGCAGAAAACGAAAAAAATTATATAATAATAAATAATACCATGTATTCTATGTTCTATATATATATTTTACAATTTTCTATATGTGTGCTTTTTCATAGGTAAAGCTGCTTTGCAACAATGTAACATTGTGAAACGCGTTATATAAACAAATTGTCCAAAATACTCTAGAGATGAAGCCTGCAGTGTCTCACTGGGTTAAGGACAAAGAGGTCTTCAACTGCCACGCCCCCACTTCCTGTCCTTCTTGAGGATGAGTCCATGTGGAGCCCCATGTGTCAGTAATTAAGCACTGCTTGTGACGTGTTTCATAAGGGAACCGAGGGAGGGGAGAAAGGGATGTTCTGGATAGGTCAAGGCTATAGGGGGCAGAGACCTGGGACCCACTTAGCCTGACAGAGAAAAGATGGTGCGTGTGGACATCTTGTAAATAGCTGTTAGCTGGAAAGCAGAATGAAGTGAAGGATGCTCCTAATTGCTCTGCCTGTCTTAGAAAGTGATGATTTTGCACTCACAAAACAACCCTTTCTGTGTGTGTGTGCTGATGGCTTACGAACCCTTTTACCTCTTAGCATTCTACCTATGTTTTATGCAGAAACCACCACATGCATGACCCTAATGGTATTGCTTTTAATAAATAAGTCAACAATTTATGAGCAATACAGTCAGAAAAAATGTGAACATTTCTCAATGCCCCAAGTATACTAAAAGTTTAATACATTAATTAGCCATGCCCCAGTCTAGCCACAATGATGACATACTTAATTTGGATTTCAAATGAAGTATTATAATATGTTACATTGTGATTTAAGCAACAGAAACTCGATCGGAAGAAGAAAGTGACAGGAAGTAATGGGAGAGAAGAGATGGGAACAGGAATGAGAAAGGACCTCGAGAATCAATCTCGGGTCGCCCAAGGTCCCTCTTCACCATCTCTCAGAGCGCTGCCAACAAGGCTATGGTTCCAATTAGCTTGTAGATTTTAAAGCAGTTATGACAGAGATCATTGCCTTGACCTCCATGTGATAGACATTTTCACCTGTCATTTACATAAAGTTTACTTTTTCTCCCCTTCATTCCATGCTCGCTCCAGTGTCAATCCCACAATCCCTTGCACAAGCCTGTTGATCAGCTCTCACAGAGAATAAATTAAAATGCCCTCTGAGCTCAGCTCAAATTGCAACAGTGAAAATGTACCATTAAACACAAATCAAATTAAGGGACTTTCTATTTTAATTCAATTTATCCATGAAATATGTTTCCTTAAACCAGCATGTACTTGGGATAGGAAGATTAAACAGGACATCGAAGAATAAATGTTCTCGCTATTACCACGGCTCATTTCCTGCCATCTGCATATTATCAACTGTCTTTAGCTTGTATGTCCCAGGTGGTTAAACTGTAAGCATAACACAACTCGAATCTCCACCACAACAACAACCACCACAATACTACAAAAACAAAACCACTGTGCCCAACGTTGCATCACAAGTGAGGTTTGTGAGGTTCGAATGGCGAAACCTAACCAAACTAACAGTCACCTCCTTGGGGTCAATATCAATTTGTAACCAACCACCCATTAAACCCAGAGATCAAACAGGAAGTTAAGACTGTACAACTGACACTGAGAATTCTGGTTCACATTAGCCTAGATTTTACAGCCAGGATAGCTGAGACTGAAATCTCTGAACTTACACACATACATAATTTCTCCAGACACGGTTGATCGATCCGTTCACCTCTAACGCACAGGGAAACTAATTAGGTTTTACAACAAAAGCCTTTTAAATTACCGCCTCCTAACACATTTAACGTGACGTTTTTTCTTTGTGCACCTCTGAAGATTCTGTCCCTTTCTCAGGTAGAAAAAAAATGTTCAACAAATTATTTGTTGTGAATAAGCTGATACTGTAGTATAATACAAAATGACATTTTATATTCGATTAATTGTATCTGATTATATCTGACGCCTATATCTGATTCTCTCCAGTAATGAGCAGTGTCTCACTAAACGCAAGACAGGACAAAAAAAACGAATATGATCAAAAGACTGGATCTGTGCATTAAGCACTACAGTGTTAAAGCGGCCTTAAGGTACATTTAAGCTCCACATTATTTGTTTTGCTTCTGAATCAAATTCATGCCAATGGCGTTGCAAGCATCATGCTCTACCAGTTGCTTAGCTGACCACACCAAAAAGCTGCCTACTAAAACAAAATCAATACAGTCTCTTCATCAACAAAGTCTCTTACCAAGAGTATCTTTGAGGTTTTTCACCAGAGAGCCTTTCTTCAGGCTGTTCTTGCGTTCGACATAGTTGGAGGGAACATAGCCGGTCCTATTGGATGCGTTTCGTACCCGCCACCATGTTTTCGAATCGTCCAGGAGCCACAATCGCTCGTTTTTCCTAATGTCAAGTTCTTGATCCTGCTGTGCTGTGTAGTCCCACTTGGCAATAACAATTGTCTCCTCTGACATCTTTCATGGAGTCTCTGCAATATAAATTAAATAAAGATTAGAATTCCTGCCAAATCAGAAGGCCGAAAAATAGGTGTACACATGCCCTCCAAATCAGCAGCATGTTTTAGGCAGGCTGGCAGCTATCAAACTGAAAGACTTTCATTAGACAAAAACAGAGCTCTGGACTCCTGTAGGCTCATGTAGATTGTCTTACTGTTGCACTAGCTAGCGTGCAGCCTGCAGCACTTCTACAAACAGATGTTGCCTTGCAATCCCCAGACACCGAGCGGCCGCAGGGCTGAGTGACAGGAAGGATCAAGAGCCCAGTCAAGCTTAGAGGTAGGCTTGTTTCTGAACAAACATGCGCGCACACACACACACACACACAAAGCCTGCATTTACACATTCTGCACTAACAGCATCTTTGGCCCACCAACAGCTTTTAAAGCTATTCCCCTTTTCACCTTCCCATCATTAATACGGTGAATTATTTAACAGACACACTGAAGCAGAGAGGAAGGGAGAGAGAGAGACACTAAAAGAAAGGACAAGAGTGAACAAGCATGTGTTGCTGTAAAGAAGCAACAACTAATAAAGAAATAAATCTTTTGAGACATGGGCACAAATAAACATGCCCCATAACTTTACATGCAATTCATCCAACATAAATTATTTCTAATTAATCGAAGGTGATCATTAGAATGCTCTTCACAATGTATTCAAATAGTTACATTTGTGTTTTACTTTTTAATAGAAATTATATTAGCAGAGTTATGGCCTTAGCACTCTATACTTAAACAGAAATATTTAGCATAGCTTTATGTATCTGTTCTTATATTTGCGGTCATAACCATCATATTGTAACAGTCACAGACTGTAAAGAAATTATTTGGAATTTCTAGAATGCTAATGAATGATTTGTTAATTTAAAAAAAAAGCCAAATGTAAAATTAGCCCAAATCCTTGATACATACACTTATTCAGTTCTATAGTCCAGTTTGTGGTAATAATCAGTGAACATATTAAGCAACTTACATAATGAACAGTCTAAACTGAAGTCTGAAGTAAAAATATAAAAATAGAGTTGATAATAGAACAGAAAAACAACTTGCCAAAAAAAAGGAAAATAGGAGGGGAAAAGAAAAACAAGAGAAAGCAAGAGTGGCTTTTAAAAACAAGTGCTCAAATTCACATTCCGTGAAACACTGTGTGTGTGTGTGTGTGTGTGTGTGTGTGTGTGTGTGTGTGTGTGTGTGTTTTTTTTTGTGTGTGTTTTTTTGTGTGTGTTTAGAAAAGCTTTATTGGGCCATGATGGTGCTATGACAGAGCTGCTTCCTGCTGCAGGGACACTCAGCGTGTTGCTGTCCAATCACTTTGACAGCTGACACACAGGCTGGCTGAGCGCCAGTCAGCACTGAACAGTGGATACTTCATGATGCCATACACAAACACTGGCCACTTCATTGCTTAACACCAGTCCACACCCCCGTATCAGTGTCAGCAGGAAGTCTCATCCTTAAAGCCGACACAGAATGACCTGCAACTGTGTTATAGCGGTAGTTTGACCATATCTTTAGAAATCATACTCCAAGGAGCAGCTATAAAATGACAGCTTACAAGAAGTAGATACAAGACGGGTATAAACAGCTACTTCAGGTGCTCAAGAGCAAACAAACAGCAGTCATGGTCCAGGACTCCATTTAGACCTCTATGTTCCACTCTGTCATTTCTCAGTGGAGTGGGGAAACCTGTCGTCTCGCAGATAAAGCTGTCACATCCGTCAACACCAGGCGATACGGTTACAATGACTGCACGTCGACCAGCATTTTAAACTGTGAGAGGAAAAAACTCCTTTATAATAAACAGACACGCTTTCTTCTAGATCATTCCATTCCTTGTGTGGTGTTGAAGGAGAATCCAGCTGTGAATACAGACAGAATAACAGATTTTGTTCTGCTAACACTCATCTGTCAAATTAATGCCAGTCTCTCACTTGTATAATCAAATCCTTCCTAAACACATGGGGTATGCACTAGGGCTGGGTTTTGCAACCAATATGGTGAGTCGATTTTTATGCGGTTTCAATTTTATTAAATTTCAATTAATGTTGATTATTTATAAATATTACATAATTTTAGTTTTGATAATTGAAACTTTTTTACTTAGCTGTATTAGTGAAATATGTACTTAAATTAACAATAGGCCCACACAGGACAACAGGCAAAATAAAGATAATATTCACATCCTTTTAAGTAAAGCACGAATATTATAAACAGATTTCCTGAATCGATATCCTTTTGTTAAATTGGAGATTGATTACAATCAGAGAATCTATATTTTTACCCAGCCCTTGTATGCGCGGCTACCAGAGGTCATTCAGCACTTGTAACACAGCATTATAACAATGTTACTCAACTGCGGTGCTAAGCTCAAACAATCGCATCCTCTAAAATTATAATCCTGTTATGCAACGTGATTATGGATCCAAAGCCACCGTTAAAAAGCATTCCCATTGAGCTGGGGCGGTTGAAAATCAATCTCCATTACCACTAAACACAGAACTAATGACTGCACCATGACATTAAAAAGCACCGGACATCAGATGATTATAAATGAAGCCCTGGAAATTCTGGAAATTCGAATCAATGACCTTGTGGTTTTCACGCTGCAGAAAGTGGTGATTCATGAATACGCACAAAGTTAGAATTATAGTGTTTTTGTAATGCATACAGAAGCAGGATCAAAGCAATGCTGTATGGGAACTCAGATCTTGCTCCTTTTTTCAATAGATGTCCTCTGAACTGATAGCTGGAAGGTGCAACCAGCTAAACAGAACTTGAGTTTCCTCTAACATGGATCTGTTCCAGAATCACAGCTCCAGGAAGCAAAAAAGTTAACTCAAACATAACATCTTTTGGGCTCTCATGAACACCTGCTTAACACACAAATGCACAAAGTGGATAAACAAGATGAAGTTTACACTGGTTAAAGAAAATGCCATGTGGGCTGCAAAGTGTGTGTTGAACAGAGACCTAGTGAAAGAGAGCAGAGAGAAGCACAGACAGGTGACAGTGGTCTATTAAACACAGATAGACAGGTGCTGTCAGACGCGCTGTGCGTCTCCTGCTTCAGGCTTGTTCAGGGATGTACACTTACCTCCTACTTTAGTAGGTATGCATACCAGCCACACGTTTAATTGCTTGTTAACACAAACATCTTATCAGCCAATCATGCAGCAGCAACACAGTCATTTAGGCATGTACACAAGGTCAACAAGATCAAAACAACCATCAAAACTGGAAAGAAAAGTGACTTTAACTGAATGTGGCATCATGGTTGGTGACAAGCAGGCTGGCTTGAGTATTTTCAGAAATTGCTGATATTTTCACAACCATCTCAAGGGTTTCGGAGAATGGTCCAAAAAAAAGAACAAATATGCAGTGGGCAACAGTTTTTGAGTGAAATGCCTTATGGCACAGGTCAGAAGAAAATGGCCAGACTGGTTCAAGCTGATAGACAGGCAACAAAAGCTCAAAGAACCACAACCGATCAGAAGATCATCTCTAAAACACAACAGGTGAGCAGAGTATATTTCTTGCCACAATTTGGGCTCCTTAGTACCAACTGAGCATCATTTACATGCCACATCCTACCTGAGTTCTGCTGATAACCATGTCCATGCCTTCATGACCACAGTGTACTCATTTTCTATTGCTACTTGCAGCAGAAAAACACAATGTCACAAAGATCATCTCAGACTTTTTTGAACTTGAGTTCACCGTTCTCAAATGGCCTCCACAGTCACCAGATCTCAATCCAATAAAGTACTTTTGGGATATGGTGAAACGGGGGAGTCATATCAAGAATGTGCTGCCAACAAATCTGCAGCAAATGCTTGATATCATCATTTCAACATGGACCAAAACCAAAAGAATGTTTTCAGCATCTTGATGAATCTATGCCATGAAGAATTTAAAAGTAGGATAAGCTATTTCAGAGAGGCTAGCAATAGCAAGCTAGCTTTAAAAGCATAAGATCCCTCACTCCTGTCAGAGCGCTCTCTAAAGCCACGCCTCCTCCAAAAGTGCATGGAGGTATTCAAATACCTAGTTTGACAGGCAAGCAGGACATCCTATCATTGCATTCAGGCCGAATGCAATAATTGAACAAACATTTTATGGTCCTGTGCCTTCCACAGAATAAGAAAAAAAATATATATATATATAGCAGATAAAAAAATATAGCAGATAGTTGTCTAAATATATATATATATATATATATTTAGACAACTATCTGCTATCAGGATGTGATGAGACTTTTAACCTTTTAAAATATTTCTTGCAAGTACTTGCAAGGTAAATAAAGCAGCCAGTGAGTTAATATGTAAAATAATTACCAGAAATGTTGCACTGTGGATTGTGCGGAGTTGAGGGAGAGTGACTAGGCAAGCGTGGTAAAAAAAAAAAAAAAGCAAGAGAGAGAAACGGGCGCTGTGCATTTCTGGCAACAGTGTTCAATGTTCATGTGTGTGTTAACAAGTGTATGTGTCTCATTTTTTCAGCGCTGAGTTGGTGAAGCTAAACTACATGACTCTCCACTCTTGTAACCCAGTTGCTGGGAAAGCCTTGACCCTGAGGAGAAGAAGGGAGGAGGGGGGTGAGGCCACATGGGCCAGTTGTGACAAACAGGAAATCAGAGATATGACCTTAAAGGGACAGTTCACAAGAAAATTATCATTACCCTCATGATGTTTCAAAGGCAGTTGCCCATGAGTAACTCCATTCATGGAACAGAAAACAATACATTCATCAAGAATTTTTTTTTTTTTCATACAGTGAAAGTGAATGGGGACTGGGGCTGTCAAGCTCCAAAAATGACTAAAAAGTACCAAAAAACTCCACAGAGATTTGAATGGATTACATTATAGAAGACCTTGACAACAGCACACAGGTCATAGGCACTAGTTTAATAGTACTTTTCCAAAGCTTTTGTGTAGTTGACTATTGACGTCTTATAAAACAGCATGTAAACATCTTTCAAACTATCCCCCTTTGTGTTGCACAAAAGAAAATCATACAGGTTTGGAACAACATGACAGTATGCATGTTGAATGATGACGATTTTCATGTTTGGGTGAACTATCCCTTTAATGACTTAGAAAGTGGGGGTTAGAGAACAGCCAGTGCCTTTGGCTCAGTGCTGAAGTTTCCTTGTTACCAGAGGGGAAAATCTGATTCCAGTTCATGTAGAAGTGGAAAAGGATGATAGCAAGAAGCTTTTCACTGCTCTTAAAATGTTACTGTCAACACTATAATTTCAACTACACAGCACCACCTGTCCACACGCACAGTAGATAAGACTAGTAATGACTGTGACAAGATCCATATCTTTGACAAACACGAGCCGGAATGTTCAGGCTTAGTCCGAGACATTAAGCCGCTCCTTGGGAATGATATTGACCTTCAAGAATGTAACAGCATGTTTTGGGGTGACAGATTTAAATCAGCTATAAACGTTTTACTCTGTGGGAAGTGTGGGAGGTTGTTTCAGCTTCTTGTAATAAGATCAACATGTTAACAAATGTCAAGCTTAATATGACAATATTCGCTCTCAAACCACAAATAAAACTTCTCCAGTCCATTCACTGCCTCTGTTTGGTTTACTGAGAGTCTAGAAGATATGTTCATACTGTGGATGCCCACTGGTAGAGTAACTAGGTAACAGACGTATACAAAATGCTTCTCTCTCCCTGGTGAGCTTCAGGTTTAGCAGCTCACTGACTTTCACACTACATTTAATACTGTCAAATCCACAAATGGCCATTCTGAAAACAAACCCTGCAGCTCTACCAGTGCTCTGTGTGTATGCACATTCAGTTTAACAAATAATAGATGCTAAGCAACAAAGACAGACTAACCCTCCAATACATGCTCTGTTACAAAACCTAGAAAACTGCCTAAGTAGGCAGCATTTTGAGACATTTTAGGTCATGTTTCTCAATGCAAAGCTGTTTCAAACTGTAGGCATCTTAATTTTGATGAAAGATACCTTTAGGTTCAATTATAAGACATCATATATGTATACTTTGTGAAGGCAATCTTAGAATGCACCGCAACAAGTTCAGCAAAAAAGTCTTCCAAGATGGCAGACGAGGCAAGAGACAATGCAATCTGACTATGTAGACAGTAAGAAGTAAGGCAGGTTAGGATTTGCAGAGTCTTTAATATTCAAAGCTTCATTCAAAAGTATTTTTTAATGTAAAATATGATTATCATTTACTTCTATTGCATTTTCTGCTATTTAAACACCTGTCAGCATTTAGATTTCTACATGTCTTGAGAGGCCCCGAACTTTGATTTTACGATATTTAAGACTAACAGATCGCAGAAATCACCGGTCTTCTGCAGTATTTTAGTCCCTCTCACCCTTTCTTTGGCTTTCTCATTTATCTCTGCATCCTCTCCATCTCTGTTCCTCTGTCCAAAATCCCACGATCTTAATGCACGAGGGACATACAAACTGTTCCCCCAGTTTAATACTTCAGTGCGCCCAGATCTGCTGGGTCAAACCGCAGATCTCACAAGGTCCAGCTGTATTGTCTTGGCTCCAACTGAGACCAAATGCCTTTTTTAACATCCTGATTTAAAACACAGGTGCAGATGGCCGAGACAGCTCAGCCCCACAACACTCTCACGCCAACAGGAAACTTAAAGCAGCATTGGGAAGCTGACAAATTTGATTGACATCACAGTACCATGCAGAACACTCAGGCACAAAGCACTCTAAATCTGTCACTTATCAACTGCACCAGAGGGAAAAAAAAAAAGATGTGAAACTTAAATCTGAAGCTGCTCTGTACTTGGCACTGAGGACAAAAACCACTGTCAAAAATGAATTTTCAGTTTATGTTACACCTCCAAAGCTTTGTGTGGGTTTATATTAAACATTTCCATGGTTAGTGTTTAGTTTATTGAACACGTTGACTGTCTGTATGCCCCAATAGTGCATATAGGTGGCATAAGCACACAACAGGGGTAAGTTGTCATAACGGAACCTGCCACATTTATTATACCCCAAATTTAAATACAACAATAATGAAATGCAAACCATTCCACAATACTGTTGAAATGTAAAAGCTAATGATTGCTTTGGTCAACAAACATTGTAATTAATTAAACTGTACAACTTTTAAACCATATGTGCTAATAAAATATTCTAAATGATTCTTGCTCTAAAATAAATAATTCACAATTCTTTATTTGAAAGACAAAAAAGATAATTTCATGAATATATGGTTGGGTGGATTCAATACAATAGAGGTACATTACGACACACTTCAAATGCTTAAAAAAAAAAAAAAAAAAAAAAAAAATCAATACATTCCTAGTAAATATTCTATATAACAAATATTTCTACCACAATGAAAACAAACTGATATATAATTTTACATTATAATGTGCACAAGTGCAATAACACTTTGCATTATTTTGCATTATTATAACATCTCTGATGCTTTCACCAATGCAAATAAGATCTCCAGAACCCAGTGCATTGTTGACGCAAATGAAAAAAATGTTTATAGTATCAAAAAATATAAAAATAAAGCACTATGAAGAACAAAAGTGCTTCTACAGATGGACCACCAGACATGGAAAAAGAAAATTTCCTTGGCAAAAGTTCAATGGAACCAATTTTACTAATAACATCTCAGTACCTCAAAACCACACAGACATACAAAATAGGTTAATTTTTTTAATAATAAATGAGGAAAAAGACCTTCCCCCTTTGATTGTAAGGTCAACAAGAGTCATAATTTAATTACAGGAGAGCCTGTACAACAAAACCCTGCACAGAAAGTTAAGGGAAAACATGTCTTGGCACACTGAAAGCTCCACAAACAATCTTGTTTGTTTTTACGTGAATGATGAGCTGAAAAACTGGTTTGTCAAATACTGTTACAGGATTTAAAAAAAACTACTGTAGTATAAACCCAGCACCCAGCATTCTCCATTTTATTTGATTACTTGATTTGCATCTTTTTTCCAAAAAAGAACAAATGCAATGCTATTTATCACATGCGGGAAGGCACTCTTATTATACTGGCTAATTATGTACTACCTTTTAACAACAAATGTTAACTGCTTTGTAGCAGGAATATAGAAGTTAACTTTGAGTTAATAGTGTATTATGTTAATCACAGGCTGATTTTGATCATGAGATAAAACAGGAGGTAGAAACATTGTTTTCCTTTTTCTTTTGGTATTAAAGACAAAACGAATATAAAACCAACAGTGAAAGACAGACAGACCAGTGCACGAGTGCTTGGCCTTCTCTTCTTTCCAGTTACTTGTTTCCTTATAGAATAATAATCCTGAGGGCCTGACACTGGGCCACTGTAATGTTCGGCTGTCCATTTAGGCTGTTGCCAGCTTTATTCAATACAATCTATATATATACAGTTAAATTTTGGGTTGTACCTCATTTTTATTTATTGATCATGACCCAACCCAGCCAAACAGGCCAACATGATGATGATGTTTGAAACTTCAGATGACTATAACAATGAACATGCTGCATAATCAGGTAGGTAGGGATGATTCCATTCTTGTCAAAAATTATATGTTAAATAATTGCTTTGTACTTTAATGGAGCTGAGAGCTCATACCATTAAACACATCTGATCAAACACTAGTGGTCATGCTAATGTATCATTTTGCATCCATACTGAAAGTTCAAGCCCTAAAGCTTTTAAATCATCCAAACAGCTACTGAACTATTGGCTGCAACCAACAAACAAAGATTGCATCCTTTTTTAGACAAGCAAAATTTATTCTATTAACAACCTGCAAATCAGAGTGTTGATCAATATTGGTGAATGTGTGAACGGTTTTGACGCAAACATTAACCTTGCGTGAAGTGCACACTACAAGACTGAACCCATTGATTGTTTAAGTCTGCGACAAAAAAAAAAAAGAAAAAAGAAAAAAAACTCAGATCATAGTCAACTTGCAACTTGCTTGTTATTCGCCAACTATCTTCTGTTGATCACACTTCTGAGACATGTTGTCGCAGTCTTTCATTTATTCTGCGAATTATGACTTTGCAGTATTTCATTAAATGAATTTCAATAAATGCAAGACTGCAAAGTCACACAGTCTGTGATGGACAGATATATGGTAATTATGAAATCAAAAGGCATCAAAAGTGTTCACTTTGAAAAGGTAATAGATGACACAAAAGGTGACGTGCAAATTCTGCAGGCAAATGTTCAAATGATCTCAAACATGACTTAATGTTTAAAACATGAGCAGTAACTTAACGTTAGCTGCTTTACATGGCAGTTCATGCTAAATAAATGTGCGCTATTACTATGAGCATATCGAAGTGTGGAAATGTGGACATGGTGGCCAAGAAAAGACGCTATGCTAAGCTGGCCAGATCTGCCAAGCACCTGCACTGTATCTCTTCCACATCCACGGCATGGCTTAAATGAATGGAAAATCCTTTGTCGGAGGCAGCCCTAGTTTTATCTATTAACATTAGTTAATGCTCAATGAATTAACATGAGAAAACAAAGAAATGTATTTCTATTAACTAACACTATCCAAGACTTATAATGCTGTAAGAATTTGTTGCTCATCGTTAGTTTGATTTATCCAATGCGTTAACTAAGGTTAATAAATAAAACCTTACAGTAAAGTGTAATCGATAAACTGACACGTCAACAATTCATGTTATGTGCGCAAGTTTTGTTAAGAACTGATTTCAATATAGTGACTTCAGTCGATGAGGAAAATGCTGTGAAGTTGTGCAAAGTGCATCAACGTGACAAACAACAACAAACTGGTTTAAACTAATTCTGGACCAAAGTTTGTCTCTAGCTTTACATAACGTTTGTTGCTTTCCCCAAGCTGATATAAAAATGGATCACAAATTTTGGCCCTGAGGAGGCCAGTCGTAGCTAGAGACTGTATAATCGGATGTACATACATCTTTTAGCAAATGACATTAAACATGAACTGTTGATCGTCAGCTTAAGGTCTCTATGGATCTCACACGCATAATTTTAGTTGCATGCATCTGGTCTACCGAACACACTCTGATGACAAATGTGGTTTGCAGGCTTCCTCCCACTTTTCTGCTTCCTGTGTGATCAGAAGAGAGGTTTCATTAAGATAATAATGGAACAATTGAGAAGTCAAGCCACAACTTGAAGAAACAAGAGAGCATGCAGTTCAGTGCAGGTTTAAGCATGTTTTTCTGCAGCTGAAAATGTTCATTTTACTCACATTGGCACATACATAAAACAAGTGTTTGTGCTCCAAATGGTAGTGAGATACTGGCCAAGAAACCAAGCAGAGAACAAACTGATTTAAAATGGGGGAAAAATAATAAACAAACGAAATTTGGCCTGAAGTGGCTTAAAACGTAGCAAACATGTGTAAACGTTTAGCAAACTGTACAATGTGAGTCATGCAAGTATCAGGAGGATCCAAGAATAAAACTGCACAAATGGATGACATGATGTATAATCTGCGAAAAGATAGATAATTCCGTTCTTATGCATTGTTAATGTGAATTAATGAAGACATTAGCTGCCTAAAATAAGCTATAGAGAGGAACAGCAGGGTGATTCAGTATCGGGTAAGATTCCTCTCTGCTCTAGTCTGGTCTAAGACAAGTGGGTAAAAATAGAGTAAAAGCATGCCTAAGGGGGAAAATGGAGAAAAAAAATAATGAAAATTATTTAGCAGTAGTCTAGAAGCTTCCACAAAGAATTGCTGGAACTATTCCACCCATCAAAACACAACATAACCCATCCATCCATGTTCTTGCCTCCCATTGCCCCTCTTTATTCGTTCTATAGGTAGACAATTAGAGCATTAACGTAAATGGTACAAAATGGTATATGATATATATAATATTAAGATAGGACTATTTAAGATGGGAGAAAGATAGACAAGAAAAATGGGTTGGGATTCAAAAAGGGCTCAAACGCAACAAAAGCACCACCATGCAATATAAAAATAGCAATAAAAAAACTAAATATGCTTGTTATACGTTCCTAATGTTAATATTTTAACAATACATTTTTAAACAATGTGACTAGATTTTAATAAATATTTTTTGAAAAGTATTAGAGTAATATTAAAATACAATAGTAGTACATTGATTAGATCATCTAAAAATGCGACAATTAACCATTTCCAAATATAACAGATATAAATTTTTCACGATTATGAAGATACATCTCCATTGCTTTGAAAGGAGAATCAGTAGTATACATTGAAGCAGGAAAGATAATAAGGGGAACCTGCAGGGAAAAAAAAAAAACATTTTTGAAACAACAATAGGAAGAATATAGCCACAGAGAAAACTTAGTAAAACTCATGAAACGTTACTGAATAAATTGATGCCTGTGCTGTGGCCTTTAACACAGTCAGGAAACACTTCACACATCAATCATAAGCATGCACACACACACACACACACACACACACACACTTCACATCCCCTGCAAATAATTACCGCCACAGTATTACTAGTATTAACACTTGCAGCACTAATACAAACCTCTATCACGGCCACAATGGACACAACAGGCAGCGCATTTCAATTGCAGATTATACTGAAAAGTTTTTAATGAAGAAATGTTAAGAATCATCAAAGATCTAGCATTAGCATGATGACACCATCCTCACAGATCAGACTCTTTAGCATCAAGCCTTTAAATTGTTAAACATCATAAAGAGAGGGAGAATGAGGCCCTGTTGCCCGATTTCACAGAAAGAAGCTAAGGTCATCTGACTTAATTATGTCATTTAAAAAGCCAACAGCCTGCCAACACTTCACACCAGAGAAGGAGCCAGCAAAGAAGACAAGCTGCAATTTTGTTTGACAGGCTGTTTAATGGTCAAACAGCACATCTTTTTCCAACCCTCTCCCCATATCCACCAGAAGGTCCTGCTTCTCCATATAAACAGACTTTATCTGGGCTAAAAACCTGCAGCTAGATACATTAAAAGATAATTATAGCTTTCTGTTAAGCTGGTAACATCTCTGTCCTTACAAAACAAAACTAATTACTATAAAGGTGAAGAAAAATTGGAAAAATTGAACAGGTAAATTGGCAATGCTGGATAATCTATAATGGTTTATCGTGCACTTTTTATTCGCACACTCTGTCCCCAGACCCAAACGAAACACTTACTAGATATTAAACGTTTCTCTAAATTGTAGGAAAAATATACAATTTTCAAATTAAATGTATTAAGAGGTGGATAAGCAGACGACTATGACACAGGTTTGTTTCACTATATTAGTCTGGAACTTTACTAGACTTCCACTGTTTCCAGACTAATTACATTGTCTATCCCTACCCTACCCCAACCCTAAACCTAACAAAACTATTGATATTATTATAATTGTCACAAAGTTGGTTTATGATACATTTCGTTACATATTTTAAATCATTTTTTGTAAGTGAAGCCAAAACTCCAAAGTTCTAAACATATATGCGTCTAAATTCATGTGACTGGATAGTGTATTGTTTCTGTAAAATGATATACCAAACACTTTTTAACTCCACTAAACAAACAATGCAACAACAATACAGACAGCTTCATGTTTCAAGTCTAGTTGAACAACTGCCATTCAGGTAATGTGAATTTTAATTTTAATGTTTTAAATTCTAATGTTTAATGTTTAATTTATAAACTGAAATGTATCTTGTCTCCAAGTAATTTCCAAAGTACATAATGTTGTTTTCAAGCACAGTACAAACTGCTTGAAACGCTAATGCTTCAATACCGCTAATCAAAAGCACACTTTGTATTGTAAAGTTAAGATCTTGTAGTATTATTTGACCAACAGCAACAGAATTTATATTACTGTGAATTACATTTTTTAAACCTCCCTAATGTTCTGTTCAACCTTGTTCAAGTCGTCTTCTGCTGTTCATCCTGTCACTAGCATCAGAACTCTTCCCACTTATAAATGTAGCTTTGTAGACCAAGCTTGTTAGTTATTAGGGCAAAATCTTAAATGTCTTCTCTCTCTTTTTGTAAGTCACTTTGGATGAATGTTACCCGCTGGACAAATTGAAACCTCCATTGAAACAAAAACTGCCATTCACTTGTGAAAATTTTTTATGCAATAGGAGTATACCTAAACCTACACATTACAAAAACATTTTTCACAATTACATAATTCCGGAAGAGTTTAACCTGGAGTCTAACCTGCTTGACCCAGCTTTCTTAGCTTGAGGCACGTCTCCATGATCCACAAGCTTGTCACATGCTCTGAACATGTGAAATTACTACATCCGGAGTTGACTATGAACAGAGAAGATCATTGTGCTACTTGGTCCATGATCTGTGCTCAAACATCAGAGCCTGTGATAGGCGCCCCCATTCAACTGCGATATTATCTCATTTGTCCTTATTTGCCACTTTCTGTCATGCAGAGACTTTAGCTAGCCACAATGGCTAAAGCAAGTATTCGGTAAAATAGACCCAAATGCAACTCTAACTAAGCTTTAAAATGTAACAGGGATCCTTAAATTAGTGAACAAGATTAACAATTCCTCATGCCAAAGACCAATCACATGGAGGTTTGTCTCCAGCACTAAAAATGATTACTACTAAAGCTGCGGTTTATCAATTGATATATTTTCATGGAAAATGGCTGCTTCCAAACACGTGTACCTCTCCGCCCCTTACGTCCTCATTCTGCCCCAGACTAATTGGTTGAACCAATGTTTTGAAAATGCTACAAAGCCAAAACGTTTAAATTAGTAAGAAAGTCACTTTATAGTTCTCTCTTCAAAATAAACACGTCACCTTTACATACCTTTCATGCCTGTGTCATGACATACTCAGCTGTCAGCCACACTGAAATGAGGAAGGCTACCTAAACAGTGCACTGTCAGAATTCTTCTCATGTTCCCAAACATACCTTTACACAAACCAGACATTAGCCATTGTGCAAACTGCCACACCTATATTCATCATCATACATGTGCTATTATATTTCAACAACAATTCATCAGAAAAATCAGATCCATCAACAACATTTTCCTTTTTTGCTTCCTTTATTGTTCCCTTATTGTTGCCTTTCTATTCCAATTACTGTGTTGCCAAAACAGTACCCAGTTTTCCGAAAGGTCCTTTCTGTTATTATTGCTCAGCAGGGGTTTATTCGGAAGAAGCAGTTTTAATTTCCTGTCACCCAGACGAGGAGCCAAAACTTTTGCAATTTGTCCTTCTCAACAGCAACTTTTAACAGAGCCTATTTTTGAAAACGATTCATACTTTATCCTGGCACTCATGACAAACTGTGTGCTGATGAAATATTGAGATGGTACATTTTTATATTAATAAAATATGCATCAGTCATGCTGGGCGGCTAACTGTTCTGTTCCTGGACTGCATGGGGGGAATATGAGTCTGTAAAGACTTTCCTTAATGAGGCTATAACCTAGTGTACAGCTATTCTGTTCACACTGCAAATTGGAATGCAGCGGTTTAATAACAGAGAAGGCAGATGATAGCAGAGCAAACCTTGAGAAATAATGCTATAGGAAAATTGCCAAGGTGAAAACTCTTATTAACATCACATTCATACACTAAAAGTATCATATAAATTGTAAAATTTCTAGTGTCCTGTGCAATCATATCCCGCGTAAAACATTCTGAGTCAGGCAGCCGCATCATAAGTGTTCATTCACTATTCATTAGCATCGTATACGATCAATAGGAAAGGCTGTGAAATGCTATTTAATGATCTGCAACTAAACTCCCAACAGGGAAGAGATTCCTGGGTTCAGATTTGAGAAGAGGATGTTATTTTTGGCAGTGCTGATCCCAACAGAGAGATGAAACAGTAACAAACACATCAGGAGAGAGTGAGAGCATAATTATTTTCACACACCCCCTCCACCAAAGAGCACACTGACAGTAATGTATATCTCTCTTCAAATTGCCAAACACAGTAAGGGTGAGATCCAGTACAGCTGGAGTGGGCCAAAGAGAACTTCCCCTTAAGAGGGATTCAGCCAAGGCTTGTAACTGATTCAACTTAAGAGTCATGAATTGAAAAGTGATGAATTGTACAACATGCTGATTCTCTTATTCATGAGATATGAGAAGCCCATTAAAGCAAAGCGTTTTTGTCTGCAATAAAGCTATGTCTCATCTGTAAAAAGGAGTCTTAGGGAGGGCTGACAATATGCTAAATGGTATTTGTCTCTAATGCTGTGAAGAAGGACAATTCTGAGGCATATCTGACTCTTATTGCATCTATGGACTGTTATATTCACTACTTAATGTAAATCCAGTGGGTCAGACATGGATTATTACCTACAAAGCACAATACAGAGAGCAATGGCACCAGATCACTATGTTTGATTTGCTCCCAGCAAATGAGAGAAATACAGATTCAGAGAAACGGTTCACATCCGATCATGCACATTGCCTGATCGGGGCGCAAAAATGGGGTATGCAGTATATGCAGTGCATGGGGACAAAATCTTTCTTTAAAGGTCTTAAAATCAAAACCTTCTTTGTTTACAAATAATAATAATAAAAGGAAACGCTATTAAATTTTGGTTTAGTATTTTAAACAAGTTAAAAAATTGATTATTATAATGACCATATAACCCGTTTATCCTCCGACAGTCATGTCACAGAATGAAAAATGGCGGTTCATAAGAAAGATGAACCTTAACCTCTTTAGCATTTAATAGTTTAAGCATTTTAAGCATCTTAAGAATATGAATGTTTACTCATGAGTAAAATTAAAGGATGGAGAGAACAGCAAAGATATGATGACAAAGAAAATGACAAAGTAGGTGAAGAGAACTGTCAGGAACAGGCCACACAGGATATTATGACTAAAACTATCAAGAAAAATTGCAGATTTAACATATACATTTTGTGAAATATCTGTTCCATTTACTCACGAAGATGAAGAGCACAGAAAGCAAACAGAGAGCAGGTGAAGAGAACAGGTACAACTGGCCACACAGGACATTATGAATTACATTAAAGATTAGTGTATTGCAGATGTAGGTACTTATTTGTCTTGCAATATATTTTGTTGACTGCATAAAACAATAAAATGTCATCTGATCTTCATTAAAGTCACAAGCATAGACAAAACATGATGTGCTTAAGCTTTAACACACAAACTATCATAATCTTTTATGTCTTCATTAAACACATCCCATTAAAATTCACAGTGCTGTGGATAAAGCTGACTTTGTAAGGGATTACTTGTTGTTCATGAGTCCTTATTTTGTCCTGGGCATTTAAACAGCTCACTATTTTCCAGAAAAATCCTCCAGGTTCTGCACATTCTTTGCTTTTTCAGCATCTTCTTCATTTTTGATTTTGAGATTCATCTTCTCACACTGAAGACAGTTGATGGACAACTATTACAAAAGCCTCAAGAAGGCAACATGATCCATCAAGATCTGAGGGTGTTACCTTTTTCCACAGCACTGTGAACGTTTACTGGAAACTGTTAAATAAAGACATGAACGATTATAATTGCGTGTTGTTATCGTAAGCAAATTGTGTTTGTCTATAGTTGTGTTTACATGATATGTTGACCAAATAATGCATTAAACAAGCTTATTCCAAAGAGTTCACATTATATCAGAGGGTGTGTGTTAGTGAATGGCAATATTGCTGTATTATTATTATTATATTAAAATTGTGTGGAAAAATGATTGAAATAATATGAAATTATATGTTGAAATTATATAATTATATCCTTTGGTTACATTGAGCATATTCAGCTCAAAGCTGTCACCTTTTCTGTTGTGATAGCACCGCTGCTATAGACAGACCGCTTCCACAGCAGGGTCGTGATAGAGTAACAAACTAAAGAAGAAAGCCGGTCAGAGAGGACGATAACGCCAAAATAATGACAATGATACAAATAAACATTACATTTCAGAAAAGCAAAGCAAAGAAGAATTAGATAAATCATTTCATGCTGTATGCTCTCACTCAAAAACACAATATTACAAAAAACAGCATTTTTTAAAAGCCAAATGGTTAGGGTAGAATAACAACAGCTATGCGATTTGATTCGCGAGGAATTACGAGTAAAGATTTGAGGGTTTTATTCATACTGACCTCGCTGCTATTGTACTGGCGTGGTAACACAAAAGCTCCTTTCATTATTTACCAAGCTATAATAACCGAAGCAATGATTACAATATGTGACTTTAAGACTCTTCTGAGGGTTACCCGCGATTTAAATGAACCTCTCGTTATTCGGCTCGACTTTTTCTCTCGAAACCTCCATAGCAGCGAACCACGAAACACCGCGTACACCTCCCGTAAAGCAGCCACACACTCGCTCACGCACCAACTTTATACGCTCGCTTTTAATTACCTTTACAGGTTATGACCGGACAGATCTGGAGAAAGACGAGGTGTGGATGGAAGCAGCCTCTGTCCCGATCAGCTCCGGCGTGGATGCGTACAGAGGAGGGCGACGAAATTTCTCGCTTGTCTTGCTTTTCGCCGTCCTCCCGGTCGCTCGCTCTCGGGCCCTGTGTGAACTCCTCCGCCGCAGCGCGTTCTCTGCTTCTCTCCTGCTCAACCCGGCGGTGACGTCACGGCCGCCACCGCTGGACTGCCCCGGGCGCGCGCTGTTCAGGATTCAAATGCCCGCGACGAGACTAGATTCAATACTTTATTTTATTTGTTATACTTTATTGCCGTGACAACTTGTTTGGAATGCGTTTTATGTGCTTGAAATGATCATAAATAAATAAATAAACAATAATAAACTAAACCATAATAAACGATACATTACAATACCGCAAATAGTGCAAACGGCCGAGTGTATCCCAAGTATAAAGGGTATGCAAATAAATATTGGAGAAATGTTTATGTTATTTTGTTATTATGTTATTATTGCTTACATTCCTGCATTGCTTTATTTATTGCATTGCATTCCTGCACCAAAGAATACAGCTCATTTTTAAAATGTAAATCTGTAAACCTTATAATAAATGTAAACGTGATAATAGTGGTAGCCTGTTAGAATGATATCTTGGAGTTTTAGGACATGTTATGGGCACCCAATGCCTATTTAAAGTTACAGTATTATTACCTGTATTTAGGTCTTTTGGCCTGATAAAGGCCTGAGACAAGATGCAGAATCAGAACAGTTTTCACAATAGGAACCACCATTACAAAATAAAAAGGGCATGTTGCATGTTTCTATACCTTATTTATTTCAATGTGCCTTATTTGTATTTTTTTGCATAGCCAAATTCAGTGATTTTATTAAAGGTAGGGTGGGCTGTTTTGGAGAGGCTAGCTTTGAAAGCATAAGATCTCCCTTCAGGGCGCTCTCTAATGCTACACCTTCCCCAACACATGAACATATACAGTTAGTTCTGTCTCTAATGTAATCCCAGTCTGACACAATGATGGTAAGATCAGATCTTACAGTGTGGGCAATATCTGTTACATACAAAAATCTCACTTGATTGTTACAGTTAACAGTAAAATAATTTTTGGAAATCTGATATTTGATATTTGTCAAATATGACACACTAAAACAAAAGATATAAAGAAACATCTTAACAGTTGTTTTTTGGTGAATTAGCCAGCGTGCCTATACACATGTGTAATACTGTCTATTATGTATAGAGATCAACAAAGATATAAGAATAGCAAATTAAATCAACTGGATCTTCTGCATTCTGTTGGTTCTTATCTACATAATACTGTAAGTCCTCTTTGGTGACACGTTTGGTGATACCTTTGGTGATACCTCCATTTTCTGTTTGTTACATATTTAGTTTCAGAAAAACTAAATATGCCAACACAGGTGTCAAGAGGTCACATGATTAATAGCAATCATCCCTGCTCTTACATAATTATGTGCTTTATGTAATGAACTGTAATTATCCTTGATTTTGATTGTGCTTTTGCAGACTTTCTTTCAGTCATGAAGGGTGTGTGTGTGTGTGACTGGCAGCACCAGATCAGCCTCAGTGAGAAACGGAGTTAAAAGCTATTGTGTGCAGTATTTTTGATGCAGGCGCACGAGGGATGCCACAGTCATCAGAGAAGCCTTTCAATATCATCTGAAGGACAGCAGACCTCTACACCACGGCCGGCTGCTGACAAGCCAAATAACAAAATTTAGATGACAGGAAATCAATGAAAGCCAAATTGTGATTTGTGACTATACCGGATGTAATGCAAAAAAAGATTAATTAATGGCACTGTTCCAGGGATAACCAAGCCATGCCAAAGACACATCTTTTATCTTATAAATCACCTTATAGCATTTCAGTCTTCGAAGACACTTTTGAGAGGTTACATTAAATAATGCTTTCTAAAGAGTAAGCTCTGTTCCAACCTTTTGTACTGTTGACTGCATTAGACAACCATAAAATCCTGTTTTTTAATTGTTTGATTAAATTTATTATTTAATTTTATTTATATTGTTTACATAAAAACATTTACATGTATTAAGTTTGCCTCCAAAGTGACAATCTATTCAAGAGTCTATATAATTGAGCAATTCATACAATGTAGAAATGGTGTGACCATTAAGTCATGGCAACAATTTAAGTATTTTAAATTTTTTAAAATAAGTGATATGAGATTCAATGATATGGGAAATTATACCCACGACCTTGGCAGTGCACCACACTTTACCAGTTGAGCTTTAGGAACAAAAACATTCCACGGTCATGGCAACTTTTGGTACTTCGGTGTATTTATGCAAGAACTTTGCATATTGTTTAGGAGACATATGGACCCATTCCTTCAGGCTAATGTGATCCAGGATGTTCAGATAATGCATCACAAATTTCAAATAGTGCCACAGTTTCATTTAGATGGACATTAACCTGTTGTTGAACAAGTACCGCCCCCTAGTGATCAAAAATAATGTCGCAACACTGTAAAGTTTGCTTCAGAGGTCAGCTTTGGAAATAATAGCCTCAGCGTAAGTTATAAGCCTATGCTGTAGCATTACACCTACAATAACTATTATAAAATGGTGGAGCTGTGCTGTTTACCGATTATTGTACACAGAATCTTAAACCGAGGGTACCCCTGACAATGAAGCAAACAATTCTGCCACATAGACTGAATGACAATCTTTACACAAAGATATATAATAAAAAAATAAACAGGTGCTCCAAATTCACAAAAATTTATTTTAAAATAAGAACAGAAAGCATATTTTTAAAAAGGGCTTTAAAAATAAATAACCAACAGAATGGTATTTCATGTGCAACATTTTGACAGCGAAAGTGTCAAGTTCATGGGGTACAGGCAGTGTTTCTCACAAAGTATTTGCGATCACAGTGAGTAAATCTATGACATGAGAGCTGTGTGCATTGAGTCTTTTATCGGAGACCAGAGTCAGGTAGACATCAGGTCCCACCCATGTCTCAGCTCTGGACCAGCTCCAGTTTCCTTTCTGTCTTTGGTGCTTCTATTACTTCTCCACACATGAACTGATCCTGTAACAAAGAGATTGCATATCATTAGTCCAATTTGGATGATAATTATTTCTAATGAGGATGTCAGTAAAAATAAATCACCATGGCTCCACAGTGATAAAACTCATGCATTTGGATAAACATACATTTATGATAGAGGTGTATGTTTGTAAGCTCACAAAGCAGGAAATGCCCTTCTCATGTGGTCAGTCACATAACTATTCACATGTTCCTTCAGATGCTCAACTTTTACATTTTAAAATTGAATTAAAATGACCTGTTGTAGCCATAATAATGGCTATTTGAAATGTTTTGTGTTTTTGTTCTATTAGTTTTTGTCACACACGGTGTAGTGAAGCGGTGATGAAAATCTGTTCCTGTGAATACTTTGTAGCACTGTTTTTCTGTTATGAACCGGTCCAAAAAATGCACTAAGCACAACACATACTGTATGGTGCCTTTCAATATATAATGGTGGTGGGAGACAAAACTAACATTATCAGTTTAGACGGCAATTAAATTACAGGCGTACCCCTGTAAATAATGAAAATACCTTATGTCCCCATGAGAAACAATTACCGTCCAAATAGGGCTCTGGTCTATATACCATCATGTGTAATCCTGTTTGACTTCCTTTCTTTCAATGAACAAAAAGATGAATTTTTAAAGAATGTCCTGGCCAGTATTTTCATCATGCAAATGTGTTAGTTTACCTCATTAGTGTTTAACTGGTATAACACTGTATTATTATTTGAGAACACAGTTTATCAAATCTTTTTGTTTATATTTTGTAATAACGCTGTGAATGAAGTGGTACATCATATTTTTTTAATATTGTCAAACCTGGTTAGTATTGTAATTTAACACCAGACAGTGGGTGAGCAGCAATGAGCCCTTATATACACAAATGTTTATTTCATCAACAGATTAAGATATAAAAAATATAAAGGTATAACTGACTATACATTAAACAAATGTATTTTATTATAATGAACACAAACACTATTTAAACAAAAACCAAACAAGTAATATCTTAATCTACATAAAAAATAGATCTGTACCATTCAAAATAATGAAATAATAATTAAAACTTCATGAAGATAAAGCTTGTCTTCGTCTGTTTACTAAAGGTGTGACTGTTTACTAAATAAACCTTAATTGTGTAACATAAAGCACAACAAACCAAAAACCAAGCCAATTTAACCATCCACACATATTCAGTTTTACTACACTATACTGCTGTCTTACCTTATCATAGATAACTTTCACTATTAGTGAGCAGCTGGGACAGGTGGCCACTTCTTCTCCATTCTCAAGATCCTCCTATAAAAATATAGTAAACAGGTTTCCTTTTTTTAAACATATATATCACACGACCCAATACAGATGTACCTCTATATGCAATATTATTACTGTCAGTACAACGATGGTTTCAATTGGTCAAAGCAGTAGATGTTCGGGCTTGGATCTATGAATTAATCTATTAACTTCTATCTATTAATCACCGATTCAAATACAAATCTTGAAAGATTCTTTGAATGATCTGGATTTGATTGCTTTGCCAAGTTATGGCTGTCCACCAGCTGAACAAACTTACCTTCGTTACGGCGAATCTATCCCCACAGGGGCAGGGAAAATAATACGTTTCTGTTTCTTCGTCATATTCAAAATCTTCTATTTCAACCTCGTCGTGATAAACCGACATGTGTGAGCTTTTTTATTTGCCCTGCGACTATCGCAACGACCACAAGGTGCTGACTCTGCCTCACATGTGACGTCAGTGTCGCAGATATTTGACGTAACAACCGGCGAGTTATAGCGTTATCCACCGGAGGGAGACATAGTGCGTGTCTCAATCAGCTCCCTAGGTCGTGGATCATCATACGGTGGCTCACTATGCTCATCCGTTCACTTGCTTGGTAACACAAATGGCTAAACAGCCAATCACATGGCAGCAACTCAATGCAACTCAATGCAAAGGCATCTAGATGGGATGAAGACGACATGCTGAAGTTCAAACCGAGCATCAGAATGGGGAAGAAAGGGGATTTAAGTGACTTTGAACGTGGAATGGTTGTGGGTGCCAGACGGGCTGGTCTGAGTATTTCAAAAACTGCTGATCTAATGGGATTTTCACACACAACCATCTCTAGGGTTTACAGAGAATGGTCCCAAAAAGAGAAAATATCCAGTGAGTGGCAGCTGTGTGAACGAAAATGCCTTGTTGATGTCAGAGGTTAGAGGAGAATGGTTAAAGCAGACTGGTTAGAGATGATAGAAAGGCAACAGTAACTCAAATAACCACTCATTACAACCAAGGTATGCAGAATACCATCTCTGAACCCTGAAGCAGATGGGCTACAGCAGCAGAAGACCACACTGGGTGCTGCTCCTGTCAGCTAAGAACAGGAAATGGAGGCTACAATTTGTGCAGGCTCACCAAAATTTGACAACAGAAGATTGGAAAAACGTCTGGTCTGATGAGTCTCGATTTCCGCTGCAACATTTAGATGGTAGGGTTCGAATTTGGCATAAAGAACATAAAAGCATGGATCCATCCTGCCTTGTCTCAACGGTTCAGGCTGGTGGTGGTGTAATGGTGTGGCGGATATTTTCTTGGCATACTTTGGGCCCCTTAGTACCAACTGAGCATCGTTTAAACGCTACAGCCTACCTGAGTATTGTTGCTGACCATGTCCATCCCTTTATAACTACAGTGTACCCATCTTCTGATGGTTACTTCCAGCAGGATAATGCACCATGCCTCAAAGCTCAAATCATCTCAGACTGATTTCTTGAACATGACAATGAGTTCTTTAGGAATGTTTCCGACACCTTGTTGAATCTATGCCATGAAGAATTAAGGCAGTTCTGAAAGCAAAAGGGGGGTCCAACTGGGTACTAGCAAGGTGTACCTAATAAAGTGGCCAGTGCGAGTACATTGAGACACTGATAATGACACATTTGTCCATTGTTAATCGTCACCTGTTATTTATTAACAATGGCATGACAGATAAGTTTCTGTAAACATATTTTTAATGCTGTTTAAAGTACATTATGATAAATGTTTTAATTATTCTGCTACATATTCATGGAAGATTTAGCCAAATGTTTATTTTAAATGTATAGATTAAGTTTCCGATCACAAATCAATACTACATACAGCAGCACTGAACATAAAAATATGCATGACGTCTCCTAAAAAAGGAATGTCATGAACATAAGCGTCTCCTAACTTCATTTACATTGACTACAGGCAGCTGTTTATAATTAACCATGTATGTTACATACACGTAAAACTAAACATGACTAATTTATTTTTTATAATAATAATAATAATATACATTTTTTATCAGAATTATGCATCTACTTGGAAGGTTTGGATACTGCTGCTGGGCGCTCGTGGTCTTTTAAACTGAGTCTCAATAAGGGCTAGTGTAGTGCGTCAAAGACCTTTTGTATGTGCTGTCTCTGATGAGCAGGGATATTGTGTTCCAAAATAAATGATAGTTGCCAAAGATACAAAGCCTTCTGGGATTGCTCCAACAACACATCACACTAAGATTCTGAGCTCATAGACAGGTACAAGGATGTAGGGTAAAAACAGCAGTTACCCTATAATAATAAATGGGTGCCATTCACATGAATAGAGAGGTAATTGGACCGAAATTAGCATATCACATTTACAGTAGATGAGTAAAATGCATGGGGAGGTTTTCTTAGTTGGTGTGCAACAGTTGCAGTGAAACTCTAGTTTTACTGTATTCTGTATAGATACCTCAAGGATCAAGGAAGGAACTTCCCATAGGAGCCATGTGACATTCCAAAGCTTTAGGCATTAAGTTTCAGGGAAGGGCAAAATTTGTTATTACCAAAGTTTAGGAGGAGCATGGTCATGTAATCCAACCAATCATTACACAGGGGTGCCATATATATATATGTTATAGCCGACCCCCACCTCAGTCCCATGACGGTTTTGCAGCATCCCTCTGCCACCCCATCACCTCACTCTTGGCTGGTATCCACCTCAGTCAAGGACACGTACACACAGTGAACTGATACATCTAATCCAGGTACAGTACATCAGTACATTTCATAGATTTGTGTTATAGACCAGATAACACTGAACTATAAAAGTACATCACACAAGATCACTGATGACCTTCAATGCAAGCCATTATCTCCTGTCCAGGAGCTTCAGATGAACCTCTCATACTATAATCTAGACAGTTGCTAGATTTATCCAAGGCCTTATCACTGGGCAGAGAGGCTGGCACCTACAGAGCAGTATGTGTACTGACCAGCCTGGGCTGGGCACATATGGTGGCATCCACAGTTCTGTCTGCACCACCTTGTGTTGAACTGATAGTAAAAATTGTCAACACTATGGAGCCCAGGAAATTAAATGTTTATCTCTGGTCCGCAGCAAGCAAAACAGTTAGTGTCTCTGTTACATCAAGCCCTGGAATGAATATCTCCCTGAGTCGTCATGACATTGAGGCTATATTTGAAGCTCTGCTGATTGGCCAGTGTATCTGAAAGGTTTATATTAACATAGTCTGGAGTTAAAGTTTAAATGGCATTGAAATATAATTTAAAACAATGTCAGCAATTTATAGTTAATTAACTGGATTATATTGTTAATTATATAATTAGCATTCAGAGTAAACTGCATTTATTTATCTGATTTTAAAATGGTGGTTATGTAGAAAACATAGCAACACTAATATTGTGTGTGATAATTAATAATTGCAGTTTCACTGATGCACAAAGAAAAATGTTCTACATAAATCATTAATATGAGTAATGACTTCTAAATGAAGAACTGAAATCTGCTAGAAAATAAGTCACAGGGCTTAGTGATGAGTCCAGTGGGACAGAGCAAAATCTGACTGTAGGAAATCATGTGTTAATTGATGACAGACGTGAGGTATCAGTCTCGTACTGTAGTTGTAAGTCAAATCTAGAACCCACGAGACTGACAGATGAGAAGCAAACAGGTGTGGGCTCACAGTCTCATCATTAACCATTACCCATCTTCCACTGTGTCACTTAGCAAGCTGTATTGTATCTGACATACACTTCTGCTCATACTGTGGGCAAAAGATTGAGGGAGCAGGGATGACAGGCTTTTATAACAATTTATATTTAATTAGCTACACAATTATTAGGTTCACAATTCTAAATTAAAAAAACATTTGTAGGTTACTATGATTAGTGCAAGGCAACTGTTGTTGGTGGAACACATTCAGTATTTTCAGAGCTTATTGTATTTTCTGGTATACTTTATATGCCTATTTAGATGTGACTTTGCAGTGTAAACCCTCTTTGAAATGGGTAATGTTGTATTACACTACTGCTGTAATAAGAGTTGAATATTGCATATTCGATTCTATTTATTGGACACATACAGCTATGTCAAGGCAAATAAAGTTTGTTTGGGGATATACATTTACTGAATTGTTATTTAGAAGCATGTGTGTTTAAGGGCATGTGTGGCTTGTTCGTATCTCTATATTTATAGTTTCTGAAGGGTCCAACCCATGTCAATCACCCCACTGCCCCATCCACAGGGGGAGCAGTCCAATAAAGAGCAACACAGGGGTCGCACAGCCATCTCTCTTTCAGGAACACAGCCCAGACGGTGCAAAGAAGTGCATCACTGCATCACAGGCAAGTGAACATCAAGACTCTTCTCTTCTCATCTGGTTTGGTCTCTTCTATCCCTTTCTCCTCTCTTCTGGTCTCTTCTGTCCACTTCTCTCATCAGAACTGCTGGCTCTTTGAGGCAGCTGTCTCTGTTCTGTTCAGCTGTTTTTGTCATTTTTATGCACAGACATCATCACTTTGTAATAAGCGCCTGCTTTTCATTAGAACTGAATGTTGTATACATGTTATATAATTATATTGTAATAGATTAAATTAATCTGCAATCTACACTAAACATTCCAATATTCAAAAATTATCATTGTCAATTTATATATTTAATTAAATTGTAATTTTGTTTAATTAGTTTAATTAAAGTCTTCCCGTGCATAGAATACATTTTGCAGTAATCCAAAGCCATTTACAATGCACTCAAACTATGTGTTTTATTAGTATATGCATTTCTTTGGATTCAAACCCATGATCTTAATGTTGCTAGTGCCATGCTCTGCAGGTTGAGCTACAGGGAAAGAGAAACTGACAGTTTCTCCCATCATTCTCTCACACTCATTTCAAACCACAGTATTACAAACATATTCCAAATATTATTCCAAACTAGAGTATATAGGATTTTTAGGATGCTTTTTTCCATACTATCCATTTAGAAGAGCCATGGTAATTTGCTCCCTATTGTAATACTTTAAATGCCTGTGCGAGTTCTTTTTAGTTTAATCAATTGAAAAGTGTGTTTAATGTAGTTTGTTTATTAACTTAAACCACATCAGAGCTTGGTTACTGCTTAAGACTAAGAATTTAAGTTGGTTGTGTTTTAACTGTGGAGAATCTGATAAAACCAACAATACTGATGCTATTACTTAAACATCAAAATACTTTTTGGGCATGCTGGTATACTGAAGTGTTTAATAAACTAAATGTGTTCAGATCTTTATGGTTTTATCATGGGTGCCTGGCTTAAAGATTATATATATACATTTACACCTGAAAGTGTGTCCAGTGTCTCAGGGCTGTTATGAAAAGTTTTGTAGTTCAGGATTCTGGATAATAAATGCAGCATGTCTCACACATCCCCACAGCCACCAGTCAGTCCTTTGACTAAAATGTTCCACAGAGGCCTTCTTGTTATCATTAATTAGCTATGTGTTTCATACTATCATGTTTGGTTTAATTGGACATGACTGGATGGAACGACTTTTAGAATGATGGGACCTCATGATTGAACCTACATTAAAATGTGTTTTATTCAATCCCTGGGCATTATGCGTTTAAGACTGAGGGGAATATGTCATTTTACTAATAGTGAAACACACTGGGGACAGCTGGAACCCCTGAGACTTCTCTTTATCTGGTGCCCAGTGATGGTGCCAGCCTGCCAGGCCAAGGACAGATCAAAGAATCTGCTCAGAACAACAGTGCGATTTGACAAATGTTCACAAGTGCAGATTTAGCTGACTCTGTTACCTCTCTGTGAGAAACATACAGTGTCATACATGCAGGAATCTATGAAGTTATCATGAAGGTCATAAACTTACAGTCATCATGCTCTCACTTTGGTAGTGCCATGGTGGCTAAAATACTTTTTACACTGGCATGAATATTCGACCAGAAAACAATTGCTGCTATGAACAATTTGTTTAATTTAATAACTCAGACTGACACATTGGCACAGCATCAATGCGATCAATTTTGATCACTAAGTTTGCTGTTGTGACTATGAAATATGGACTTTATAGAGACTTTTGCCCTGTCTAAACAAGACTTTGAGATGTAAGAGACTATTTATGAAAACAGGTCACACAGACTTGGTGGGATACCGGAGCAGACAAGCATCATGTTCACAAGTGCTAGTCTGGACACAGTTCTGAGGGATAACACAGGAATATTAGCAGAGCTTTACTGAGGGAGACAGAACAGCTGGGACTAATACATTGGCACGCCTTCCTCGCTTGCTTTAGAAAGTGTGCGTCATACAGTTAGCCTTTACCCAGCAGATGTTAAACACCGGTATTATAGGCCTGCTGGTTATGTGCTCATCAATTTCATGCCCAAAATGTCTCCAGACTTAATTTTCAACTTTTTAACAACCCCCTCACCCTGTCTGCACCATTTAAAAAACACTACTTCTATCTTTCAGGCATTATTTAGACTCAAGATGGCGGAGCGTTATGACTGCCACTACTGCAAGGAGTCTCTTTTTGGGAAGAAGTATGTTCTGCGTGATGAAAATCCATACTGTGTGAAGTGCTATGAAAGCCTCTATTCCAACACCTGTGAGGAGTGCAAGAAACCCATCGGCTGCAACAGCAGA
Organism: Chromobotia macracanthus; assembly: GCA_036877525.1. Taxonomy (NCBI): domain Eukaryota; kingdom Metazoa; phylum Chordata; class Actinopteri; order Cypriniformes; family Botiidae; genus Chromobotia; species Chromobotia macracanthus. The sequence continues at coordinate 5,364,337 of JAZGTH010000001.1, read as the reverse complement.
GTATGTTTATCTTCACAGTTTCCACTACAACTTCTATGATAGACCAAGCTGGTTTATGTTACCTCGTGGACTGATATAGCCAAGCTTTTTACCAACAAAAAAGCGCTAGTAACCAGCATGATCTTTCTGGTGAAGTTGGTTGAACAGTCATGCTAAGTTAGTTAATAGGCACATTAGCATTAGAACCAGAAACACTACACATCCTGGTGACCAGCAATTCTAGTCTTTTAACAAAAGTATAAAATGTTTCAAAGATACAGTCCAGAACTGCTGACATATATTGTCCCTGTTTGAATGTCAGTGCATGTCAACCATTACTTTCTCATTGGAATGACCGTTCTAGCAGACTGTACATCATGCACAGAGGTGAGTATTTAGATCAAGATGGTCTTAGCACTGACTATGTGCATAACACAGTTTTTATATAGTAACTGGATCTGGGGCTTTGTGTGACCCTCAGAAATCCAAGAGATCACAGGGAGTGTAGAGAGGAATGGGGGGGTATGAATGCCAGCTCATTCTGGGCTGAGCCCAGCAGGAAATCAGTGCTGGGGTGTGAGCCCAAACCCAAACAAAGAGACCAGATGAGCTTTTGTGGAATTACCAGCACCCTGGTGATGGACACACACACCTTCATTGCCATTTCAAGGACAAAGCGAACCTTGTGTTACTTTTGTAACACAAGCATTTGTATATATGCATGTCATTTTATTATTACAGTTTATTTATTTCCAATTTGCTTTGAGTTAGAGTTATGAAAACTGGACACCCAACACATTATAGCAATCACAGAGCAACACCCTAAAAATCACTCTGGACACTGCAACTGCATAGCAACGCCCTAGCAACCATTAACAACAGCATTGTGACATTCACATTTGCACATACAAGCACTATTTAGTTCTTCTGAAAATACAATAATTAATAATATAGGTTAGTAGTACATTCCCATCTCTTGTATTGGTGTAGACATGTGGTGCTCATCTCTGTACAGGCTTTGGTGAGCTCCTGTTATTAGTGTGTCACATTACATGGTCATTAGTCCTGGTGAAGAGGCTGGAGGAGAAGCCTGGAGTGGGGCCACATCTGTGTGGCATGTCCTTGGCCCAGTTAGCCGCCTCCCCCCGCTAGTAGAAGCCAATCAGCATGACCTCATACCAACTTGGGCCAGCGATTTAACAAGCACACACACTGTCTTTCTTTCCAAATTGGTGGATAATTAAAGCACTGGTGTCATACACTCATCCTGGGGCGATGTGTACACGACAGAATTTAACTAACACACTTCGACTGACAAATCTTGCTATGATTGGTTGCAGACACCAGCACCTGCGGCTCTCTTTGGAGAGCAACCTTCTGTGAAACTGACATTGAGGAACCCCTCTCCCTAGTTAGCTATGTTCAAAGGCTGGAAAAAATGACCCCAAAAGACCACTGAGAGCAACCACATTTCACCCATAAAACCAAAATGAACATGAGACAATATAGTTACAATTCTGTGTTTGGCACCATCCAGGATTTGTCTTACAAGGACCGTCACTGGCATGATGAATGCTTCCACTGCTTTAAATGTCATCGTTCTCTGGTGGACAAGCCATTTTCTACCAAGGACGAGCAGCTACTGTGTACTGAGTGTTACTCTAATGAGTATTCTTCCAAATGCTATCAGTGCAAGAAGACAATCATGCCAGGTAATTGAACAGTTGCTGGTAATGTTCTTGACACTTCTTGATAGAACTTTACTTTGGAAATCTGAATGATGTTATTATTGAATGTTACAGAGGACATATAACAATATTTAGACTGTTGTCTTTGACAGAGAAATTCAGCCATGTATGTAAGTTATGACTTAAGTAACAGATTTTATACTTACTTAAGTTATGACTTAAGTAAGTATAAAACAGATCCTAGATGCTGATTGGTCAATAGTTGTGGCTGAACAATAAAGCAGCTAAGACATACTATGACATCACCAGCACTGATAGTTGATCTTGAATTTTGTTGCATAACAATGTTCTATTATTATGTATATATTATATCTTTTAACAAAAGGATGGCATGTATTATGAAATTTTGATAAAATAATTATGATTATATTAAATATTATTTTAAAAAGAATTTTAATAAACATTTATGTTTTTAAAATGGTAAAATCAAAAAGGCATTAATCACACATAACCTCTCTATATGTCAGGCTCGTAGCTCTCCCTTTCTTTCTCTTTTTCTGATTTTTCTATTTCTCTCAGGCTCCAGAAAGATGGAGCATAAGGGGAACAGCTGGCACGAGACCTGCTTTACCTGCCAGCGCTGCCAGCAACCCATTGGTACCAAGAGCTTCATTCCTAAGGATAACAGTAACTTCTGCGTGCCCTGCTATGAGAAGCAGTTCGCACTGCAGTGTGTTCACTGCAAGAAGGTAAAAACAGCTTTTAAACTGTAATTGAAACTGTAAAGCAATTATGAAACATAAAATGATTTATTAAACAACATAAACGTACAAAAGATAACAGAATACCAAATATTATACATTAATACAAAATATTAAACCATTGCTTTGGCCAAGAATGTAATAAATTTGAAAAATTTCCCCCAATCTCACATTTATGTAAAAATTTTTTCCTAACAATACAGTTTTCGTTAAAATCTATCTTCATAATATAGTTGTCCCTTGCTTGAATGTGTGATCTGATATAACATGATACAGCCAATCACCACTGGGGGTGTGACCTACCATGACCACCCATGGCATAAGGACTGTTTCCTGTGCACTGGCTGTAAGCAGCAGTTGTCTGGCCAGCGTTTCACCTCTCGTGAAGACTTTGCCTACTGCCTCAACTGCTTCTGCAACCTTTATGCCAAGAAGTGTGCTGCCTGCACCACTCCCATCAGCGGTATGAACTGCCGAACCTACATGTTTAAATCTTATTTTTAGGTTTAACTTAGCTAAAGCTTTTGTTAAACAAAACAGTATACAAATCTTATAATATACATATCCATTAAAATCTTAATAGTAATAGTGAAGTGTTTAATTTATGCACAACTTGCATTACTAGATGGAATTGTTTGACTATCCCGACTGGAGAAACATTGGTTTAACCAATGATTTTAGGGTGGGACTATTAGTTTGACTGACCAATAAAAGAAGGATGTGTGGGGGGAAATTTCTTTCCATCAAATCAAAATATACTCTTTATATTTTTATGAAATATTGCAGTATTTATATTAAATCATTTGTTTGTGCATACACTTTATTTTTTTTTATTGATTTATTTATATCTTTAAACAAAATCTGAAAATGTACCTCCCTCTGGAAGGTAAATGTTCTCTGATGATGTCAGTCTGAAGACTTGGGCAAAGCCAGAGCTACTTTTCTATAGCCAGTGAATTCCCATTGGAAGAAAAACTTCTCTGTTTCACTTTGAATTACATTAGAACACTAAGTTTGATTGCAACTTCTGGTTTACGCTGACTTTAAATTTAGCATTTGTTTTGCAATTGTGCCTTTATGATCTCTGCTCTATCCTGAAATTTCTCATTCATGTTTTGGCAAATAAAAAAAACATATTGACCATAGCATTATTGCAATAGTGACCAGGTTCCTGTTTCTATTGCTCTCTTTCTAAAGGTCTAGGAGGTAGCAAATACATCTCCTTTGAAGAGAGACAGTGGCACAATGACTGCTTCAACTGCAAGAAGTGCTCAATGTCCCTGGTGGGCCGTGGATTCCTGACTGAGAGAGATGACATTCTGTGCCCTGAATGTGGCAAAGACATCTGATCAGACATCACAGCATTTTCCAACAATTTATTCTTTTATCAAAGTTGCTAATAAATATCTATGAAGTGTTCTCTAGATAATTAGCTTTGAAAGGGCTTCCTGTGCATGCCACAATTTATTATTATAATATTGTGACGTGATTAACATATTCAGCGTTAAAAATGTTTCTTTAAAATCTTTGCTTATAGATGATTCTGAGAAGGCATAATGAATGTTACGTTTGGAAGATTTGATTACTTTCAAGTTTTTTGTGACTAACATTTGCTAACAAATGGCACTATTTGCCATTTATAAATGTGTGAACAATTTATTTCCTGCTGCTTATAATAAACTCATTGAAAAGTCCAAAGCAGATCACAAGTCATACATGTGCACATAACATTTACCAAGACACAGAACAGCTTCCGGTGCTAGTGCTGTATAAATCTATTAAGTGAATACTAAGTGATTCATATTCGTACTAATAATATATATTCATTTAATACTCCTTGCCAGTGCTGAGGCCTACTCTGGCAGGTGTTTTCTTATAAATAATAATGTAACAAGACAATAATGCTAAAATTGAGATCTCTTCTGAAAAGTGATGAGCATATGTTGTATTTAAAATGCTGGTCTGCAACTCAGGATGCTGGTTTGCATTTGTTCCAGTAAGACTTTCTGAATAGCTTTCCAGCAAAACTTCCTTTCTTGGTTAACCAGCATAACCAGAAGAACAATACTGGTTAGGTTATGCCAGCTACATTGGCTATGCTTGTTTGTCAGTTATTACCAGTACCAAACCAGCACCTACCACCATAAACTAGCATAGACCAACGTGGAAATTGCATGCTGGGTGAGTTGGTCTTTTTATCATGGTTATTGTCCAAGAAAAAATCAGCCCATAATTGGAGATTTGTGACAGTATTTGCACCAACAAGTAAACCAGTTTAATTCAGTAAATCAATTCTGTGATTAACTTAAAAAGGAAAACAAATAAACATGCCATTGTGAAATAAATTTAGAGCAAATCCCTTAGATTTGTACGATATATGAAAAAAAACAAACAGCCTACGCCTCCCTCTTGTGGAAAACTTCAAAATCACAGCATAAGAATAACAAGAATAAAGATTTAAAATGGGTGAAACTGGTTATTTGCCTAAAAAGTGCCTAAATACAGTGCCCAAATACATATACAAAACTGTGATTTTATTTAGTCTGCTGTGAAGTATATAATATTTAACACTGAGCCGCTTATTAAATAAAAAGCGAGGTATAGATAATAGTATTGAGCTGATAAATGACCGTAATAAAAAAGCAAAACCCAAAATGCAAGCCATTTTGGTTTATTCTGTTATTTGTTTCAATGATTTAAATCAAAAAGCTAAAGCCCATCCTCATCACGTGACCGGACGCACTTCGGTGGAGAAACAGGAAGCGCTACAGCAGGGAGAGAGAGAGAGAAAGAGAGAAAGAGAGAGAGAGAGAGAGAGAGAGAGAGAGAGAGAGAGAGAGAGAGTACTGAGGACTGGGGTATTTCAGTAAAACGGGCAGGCCGTGAATACGTTGCCATCGCTTAAATCCGGACCGTACCGACCGCGGCTGGGGTATGATATGCGCTCGGCTCTATCTCACATCGTCCGCCGCCTTACCTGCGCTCCGTGCACGCCGCAGCGCACAGACACGCACTCACTCATTGAGGTTGTGTCCCAAAGCCTGGTGATCTGCCTGCCCAGACAGCATTTCCGTGCATCGTACGCTCAGATCTCGGCTCTAATGCCCAGCCCAAAGCAGGCTGTCAAAGGAGGCAGCTCACTATGTTTTGAAACACGGCCGTAGACCCCATAATCAAAGCACTTGGTCCGAGTCACTCTGATTTCTGTCGTTCATATAAATGCTCGTATTGGCTGTTTGTATGGATGTGAAAGCAAGTGGTGGTGGTTGAAAGGTTTGATCTTCCCCGTGTGTGTGCGTTGATGCATCTGATTGTTATGGTTTGTGCTTGCGTGGCTTTTGGGTGGCGTACAGAAAATGCGATGAAATATCTTTTGTGTTTGTAATGAAAGCTGATGCGATGGGTCTGTTCAACCTACATTAGTAAACTGTTTTGAGTCACCATTTTTTACATTACTTACCGTTTATGTATTATGTTTGATTCCAAACTTGTGCCCCTGGACCCTGAAATCAAAGCCCATGATTTATGTAAATCTATAAATCCAATGTTTACAATCTTGTGCATTGTCAAGGTGAGTTTAAAAATCTGTTTGTCCCTCTCTGTTGTGCCATAGATGTGGGCGACACCATGAGTGTGAAAGCTTTTGAGCTGATTCCCGCCGTGGAGCGGGAACAGGTGATGGGTGAAAAGGTGCGAATTAACATCGAATGCATAGAATGCTGCGGTAAACACCTGTACCTGGGCACCAACGACTGCTTCGTACATCACTTTCTACTAGAGGAGTGCACAACAGCCAAGGGTCGGCTGAAATATAATGCCCAGAAGCTCCTGCATAAATACCTGGGCCTCAAGAAGCCAGTGGTGGAGCTGAAGGCTGCCTCTGCTTTAGAACGCCTCATTGTCCTTTGTGATTCAACCATCACTGTGGTGGACATGGTCACCCTGGAGCCTGTGCCAACTGGGGGCACCAAACTGAAAGGCGTGACTGCGTTATGCATTAACGAGAATCCGGTGACGGGCGACCCATTCTGTGTGGAAATGGCAGTGATCTCGGCACGCAGGAGGGCGGTCCAGATCTGTTTGGTCCATGAGGACCGGGTGCAGATGTTAAAGGAAGTAACCACACCAGAGCAGCCCTGCGCCTTGAGCCTGGATGGGTACTTTATATGTTTGGCACTATCCTCACAGTACATGATTCTGAACTACAGCACAGGAGCGTCCCAGGACCTTTTCCCTTATGACTGTGAGGAGAGGAAACCCATCGTCAAAAGGATCGGCAGGGAAGAGTTTCTCCTGGCTGCTCCAGGAGGGCTTGGTGAGTTAAATTACCCAGAACAGCACTGATCAGTGCACGTGTCTGTTTTTTAATACAGGTGAGCTCCCACATGAGCTTTCATATGCCCTATAAAAGTACTTCAGCCAACACTGACATTCAGAAGTTCTACGCTAAGTTGTAATCCATAGTCTTTGCCTCTCTACAGCCATCTTTGTTTGAAACACAGAATTGCAGGTTACGTTAGCATAATTTATACACGTGTCTTATCTTGGTAAGGTAAGGAAACCGTTTTGTTTCAGTTATGTCCTTGCTCAAAAACTGCTTTTTATTTTTAACTAAAAAAATATGGATTGCAGCTTTTAAAGAACAGTTCACCCTAAAACGAAAACATCTCATATTACCCTCATGCCATCGCAGGTGAATATGACTTTGTTTTATCTGTGTCCTGGCTTTATATCTTCCTAGCTTTGTAAAGCTATTAGATACTGTTCTGAAGAAATGACGCCAGTGGTTTAATAAATGTCTTCTGAAGAGAAAGCTAATGCGTTTATATTTAGCAAATGCTGTTCATATTTCCTTATAAAAACCATTCTGAGAATTGTAAATAATGAGCACTTTAATTCAGGTGAATGTCCTGCAGTCTGACAATTAAACCATGTGGCTTACAGTTAGATGGACTACAGTTTATTACATCTATCATTTGTTTGTCTGTGTTGTGTCATAACTTCAGCCACACCTCACCTGTGATATTCTGTGACTGTTGTCATGGTGATCACTCATGATGAATCATGCTTCTCTCTGCATCTTAATCTCTCAGGGATGTTTGCTAACGCGGAGGGCATATCTCAGCGAGCGCCGGTGAGCTGGTCCGAGAACGTGATCGCAGCGTCTGTGTGTTTCCCATACGTGGTTGCGCTGGATGAAGGGTTTGTGACCGTTCACAGCATGTTGGACCAGCAGCTCAAACAGACACTATCTTTCAGAGATGGACACCTCCTACAAGATTTTGAAGGTTAGAGCCCTCTCTGAATGAAATTTCCATCTTTTATAACTCTTACACTGTTGTCTTATTTTCTTTGGTTAAAAGGCCTTTCTATAAGGTTTATATATTTTAACATGACACGAGCAAACCTGTTCACTCCTGTTTACATGCAATCTTTATTATTCTGATTATTAACTATAAATTGTGGTTATTTTTACCCCAATGCAGCACAAATGATCAACTCTGAAGGTTACTGGCCACTGTTTTAATGGTATCCCATGGTAATTCTGCGCTGTAATGAACATAGATGGCAATGCCGCTGCTGTTGGGGTTGCCTATGCTGCTATCGCATTCTTTGCATCGTCTCTGGATGAATTAGGAGCAGAGACTGATGGCAGTGAGTTGTTGACAGAATTCCTGTGAAAGTATGCTATGCGACTGTATGTAAAAGTCATTTATCAGCCGACAAAACATTGAAATACACCTTTCCTCAAATTTCCAGCACACAGGAAACTGTATGACCTTAATACAGCACATACTTAACAGACTGTACTGTAAAAGAACGTTCAGAACCGAGAACAATAACAATAAATTAAACCATTAAAAGTTAAAAAAATGAGTGGAGACTACACCAATACAACTAAATTGATAACGATACAGAGGAGCAATATCGTTGAGATCACTTTCGGTTAGACTTTTTCTAAAAAGCATTTGACAGTCAAAAATGCCCCATCAGATTGTCCTACCGATACAGAATAGACGGGCAGGATAATTTGACAGTAAATAGTTCTCTTTACTGCTAATAAGTAGTCCAAAAATTGCCTTATCTGAAAGTAAAGTCTCCTTGCAAATAGTAAAAATTATGGGAGTGTTGTTCAGTGTGACACAAATGGCACATTATTGATGTGCGGATGCGAAGTAAGCCCTGATAGGACAACCAGATGGGTAGGATGAAACGTCAGGACATCGGATTATTAAGGAGAGGGGTTTCTTAGGTCTACGATAAACTGTCAAGCCAAGGCCTAACAACCATTTACAGCACCCTAGTAACCAACATGACTTAGCCGTATCTAAGCACCTGAACATCATTGAAATATGGGAGTTGGCTCTAGATTTTAATGTCTTTCTACAAAGACTCCTACAAGCCCAACTCAACCACCCACCCACCAAAAATTTCTCAGTCCACCCCATATGAGCTTCTGATGGGAATTCCCCTGTACTGAAAAGCTTTGTTATTATTATGAATTTAAAAGTGAATCTTGTGTTCTCTAGCATTTCTTGTGCCATACCATAAACCTTACCCCCACAGCACACAGAACCAAATCGAACTGCGGCTCCAAAACCATGATATGAACCGAACCGTGGCATCGGTATATAGCTACACCCCTAATAGAAATGTCACTGATTTAGGCCTCTATATAGAATGATTTCCAGTGTCTCCAGTTGGTATCCCTTTTGGTTGCTGGTGCTGCAATCTTGTGTTTACAAGTATTGATTTTTCTGAAGTGCTGAGGTAAATTTCCCTACAAAGCAGCAAGGAAATTCTGCCTGTCAAGTCTTGCTTGATAGGGCTTGAATCAGGAGGCGGTAAACCAGAGTCATTCATGTGTAATAAAGTAAAGCAGAGGTAGAGAAAGTAATTTACTCTGATGTAATATGTTATGACAAGCTTAGATCAGGTCAGTCGGTGTAAATCTTGTCAAAACCTTATTGTGGCGATCACAAGCTTGATTATTTTTTAAGCCGTTAAATTGTGTGGAAGCAACACATAGTATGAATGTGCTTTACTTTAGAGAATTAGAGTATTACTTTTGGTGAATTTCACACATGATTGACTCAAAAGTTTATGGGTCAACCAAAAACGACTGTTGACTGTTTCATCGTCTCACTTCAGTGTTGTTTCAGACTAGCATGACTGACTTTCTTCTGTGGACCACAAAATAAATTATTGTTATAATTATATATTTTTTTTTTTATCACAGTAACAGTGATTGAATACTGAGGCTTCTCCTTTTGAGTTGAATGGGTCTGGATCGGCTTTTCGATCCAGATAAACAATGACAAAATTTACATTCTTTTAAAAAATCTTTATTAAGAGATCTTGAATGTATCATGCATACTTTAACATTTTGTTTTTTTTAATACTTTGTTTGCTCTCATCTGCTGTTTCTTGGATATGCTTTCCCTATAAATTGTAAATGTCAACCTTTGTATGTCAATTAAAAAAAGCCCAGTTTTGCTCAGGAGAAGGTCACTGGTTGTTATCCAGCCTGAAATAAACCTGGAACATGTTGTCATGGGTTCTCGAGCTAATAAAGACTGAAAAGTTGTGAACCCATGTTCAGCGGACTATTTTGTCTGTCTGCAGTGTATTAAAATCATCAACACAACTTTCAATTCATCACGGTTTTCAATTCATCAACTATGTACAGTTCCCATTTTCTAGCTACCAAGTAACATTTTAAAATTGCCCTTCTATAATGCTGTCTGTGACTTTCAAATAAAGGTCAAAGTGATGCAGTGAAGCAGGTCATGAAGGATTAACATCTTTGTTTATGAGGAAATGTTTCGCACCTGTATCCATCTGAGTGGTTGAGGTGTTTCTTACACAGATATCAGTGATGTAGCCATTACGAAACGCTTACACATACACTTACACTTCTGTGGTTCTGTCATGTTTTTGTTATCTCAGAGACCTAAGTGTCACTGTGTTGTCCCTCATGTTTTCTCTCAGTTAAGATGGTGTCTTGATTCTTTTTATTCATCGATCTGTCTCTTAGGTAAGGTGGTGTTGGCTTCTACAAAGGCGGTGTATATACTGGTGCCTCTTCCTCTGGAGCGTCAGATCCAAGACCTGTTGGCGAGCCATCGAGTTGAGGAGGCCCTGACACTAACAGAGGCAGCGCAGAGAAACATTCCCAAAGAAAAGTATCAGGTACGTTAACCTTTCTGACAGACATCGTGATACAAGAAAACAAAAGATTTTAATTGGAGAAAAGATCTAATTGACATTTTTCCCATGTCTTTTTGTTTTAGATATTGCACAAAAGAATTCTCCAGCAAGCAGGATTCATCCAGTTTAGCCAGCTTCAGTTTTTAGAAGCAAAAGAACATTTTAGGTGATGTGCACATTTTTGTCCTGTAATTAATACTGTTAACTGCCACTCGGGCCCAGATGCTTCAGACGATGACTGAATGGAGTTAATTAACTTCTTTACTAATCGCTGTCTCTCCCTCGGTGCACCTGACCCTAATTGCTGTATGCTAATCCGAGATAGAGAACAGAAACTTGTCTAATAGCTGAATAAATGACTCCCATAAATATCAGTAAATCTACAGTTTTGCATTCAGCATGTGTTTCAAGCTACCACATCTGTCATATGGAAAGAACTATTAATCTGTTTTAAATCACAGATTGGCGATACTACGTTGATATTTGACACATTCCATTTAGGAGTAGCTATAGTGTGGATGAGATATAATTCACTATATAAATACATACTTTTCAGTCAAGAGAGTTGACTACAGAATTAAGCAAACAGAAATATGCTAACATATACTTAAAAGAATAAAAGTAGGCAAAAAAAAAATTTTATAATTAAAAAAAAAATTAATGCACGGTATTTTAAAGCTTCTGAGAAATGTTGGTTTAACGTTATGTAAATGTGGTATGTGGTTCCCTCCTCAGGAAGGGACAGCTGGACGTTCGAGAACTGATCTCCCTTTACCCCCTGCTCCTGCCCGCCTCTTCCTCCTTTACACGTTGCCATCCGCCTCTGCACGAGTTCGCTGACCTGAACCACCTGACACAGGGTGACAAGGAGAAAGTGCAGCGCTTCAAACATTTCCTCATCAGCTACCTGCATGAGGTACGCAGCAGCGATGGCGCTAACGGTTTCCGCGAAGACGTGGATACAGCGCTGCTGAAGCTCTACGCGGAGGCTGGCCACGAGAGCCTTCTGGACTTATTGGCATCTGATAACGCTTGCCTCCTGGCGGACAGTGCCCCCTGGCTGGAGAAGCATCACAAGTGGGTACTCGCTTTTATTTGTTTTGGACTAAAACAAAAAGAATGTACTTTTGAGCTCATAAAGCACTTGCAGAGCACCAGCGTGTACATTAGGATAAATGACACATCGACTCATTGAACATCAAGTGTTTTGGATTGTGTTCTGTTAAATCATAATGGTGAATTAGTCATCCCTGGCCTCTATGCTTTTGTTCACTGCAGATGCAGAATCTGCAGTTGCCATGGCAGCAGATGAATTAAAGCTTTGTAAAATAAATGTCAGTGTTTGAATAACTTTGCTACATTAAGTGATGCCTGTGATTTGACTGTTAAGGGTGTTTTTCTCCGTTCAGGTACTTTGCTCTTGGGTTGCTGTATCACTACAATGGTCAAGATTCTGCTGCTTTACAGGTGGGGTCTGATTTTGAACTTTTTGGCCCAAGCTTAATAAGTCTGGATACATGTGTAGTACGTTTATCTTGCAAATGTTATAGGAACAGTCTGTTTTAAATACAACTTAAGATATGTTGAGACCTTTGGCATTTGGAGCTTCCAAAAATGGTTTATGTTACTTTTGTATGCTATTTGCAAGAATGTGAAGGAGGGACATGAGAGGATGTGTTGTCAAATTAAGTTTATTTGGTCCTCTGGGTTTGGGCCTGAGCTCGTAGTCCTTTCCCTGGACAGCACAGCAAATATGCATTTGTTATCATAACTAGGTGTGTAACGATTGCCACAATCCCATTGCCACAGTTGGTTCTGTTTGCTGTGGGGACAGGGTTTATGTCATGGCAGCAGCAATGCTAAAGAACACTAGATTCACTTTAAAGTTCATAATAAAAGCTTGTGGGGGATTGATAAATTTTGGGGGGGCTTGTAGGAGTCGTTGTAGAAAGACGTTAAAAACTATTCCTGCATTTTTACTTCATTCAATTTAATGTTTTTATACAGTGTTTGCAATATATGTTATTTCAAAGCAGTGTATTAAAGAATAGTGCCATACAAACCCTCCATAAACCAGTGCCTTATAAACCATCCATAGGCTATTTCATACTATACATTATTATACTCTACACACTTGTTTCTCAGCACAGTGTGCTGCAATCATGTGTTGATTTTTTTATTTATAGTTGTTTTTGAAATATACTTATTGCAGAGATATGCAATTCATAACTACTTTTCTGTTAGTTGAACTTGCTTTGTCAATGGCCATGTCAATGCTCACCATAGTTGTTAAATATTGGCCTTTTAAATTTGTGAAATGCATTGAGGTTATCAACGGATTAAGTTCTGATAGAGAGAACCTTGTTTCTAAAATATTCATTTATTTTCTGAGGTACATCATATAAACAGTATATTAAAGGCAGACAATATGTATTAAGTATGAATATATGCATAAATGTGAAAAAGTGCTGTAAGGTGGTGATGGAGTCTGATGTAAGTCTTTCTTATGAAAAGTGTTGCTGTGTTATGAGCGAGCGGTCATTGCTCCAGCGCTGCACGCTTCATTGAAGTGTTTTTTAAACACAGCTGATCGTTTTGTCTCAACTTCGTTCAACTACGTTTGGTATGCCATGAAAGTACTGCGGGGGGTGTATCACACTTTTTTGGGTTTGGAATAGTTACGTCCCTAATCATAACTGATTAGTTAGTGTGAACTTCCAAAATGCTATTGATAGAGTTTAAAGGTATAATTCACCCAAAAATGAAAATGTGCTGCTGATTTGCTCATTCTACTCACTCCAAAGTGTACACCTACTCACCTGAAGGTGAGTAAATAAACAGCAAATTTTCACTTTTCAACTGTCCCTTTAAGTGTATCTAACCTATATGTTCTTTTAAGCAGGATGTCATTATATTGAACAACCTCAAAATTAAGGTAATGCATTACATTGAGCAGCTTTCTTTGGTCTTATGTAGATGTGGATTAAGATTATCAATGGGGATCTCCAGGACTCAACACGACCAGATCTGTTTGAGTATGTTGTGGACTTTCTTAGTTTCTGTTCCAACCTTGACCTTGTGTGGCGTTATGCAGACTGGGCACTACAGAAAGATCAAAAGGTATGTGTTTTAATCCTGATCATAATGAATGAGAGGGATCCATACTGGTTCAAGCTTTATCACTGACATATAGAACTCATATCATTTTATCACTGGTACTGTCACTCACAGATTGGTGTCCAAATCTTCACCAAAAGACCTGTTTCTGAGGAGAAGAGAGGGCAGCTAAACCCAGATGATGTCATTACGTATTTGCAGAAGCACAGTCAAGCCCTTCTGCTCTACCTGGAGCACCTTGTACTCGAGAAGAAGTGGAAGGTAAGAGAACCACTGTGCCAAATACTTTTTTTATTCTTTTTTTTAATACAGTTTTGCCCAATAACTGATGAGAGGTTGTAGGTTCTAGGCTATGTATGGACAGATATAGTCTGTACATATATAGATTATTGAAATATTGCAACTGTGCGTATTGTAATGTGAATATTAAAATGGTTTGTAACAGTAACTAAATGATTTTAATGCTTCCAAAAGTACAAAACTGTACAAAATGTATGTATACTGTCATAGTGTGACTGCAACAGTAAAACATGGCTGTTTTTTAAATGTTTTTTAATATAATTCAAATTGATTTTTACAAACTTTACAAAAAAACATTATCATATCGCATGCTGCATTACTTAGCCAGTTATCACATATCTGAATTTCTTCAATATTGTGCAGCTCTACCTATCTACTGCTAAAACATGTGCTTAAGAGTTCCTCAGCCCATTGTGTGTATCTCTGTTGTTACAGAAAGAGAAGTACCACACACATCTGGCTGTGCTGTATGCAGACAGAGTGCTCTGCCTGATCTCACGACCATCCACCACTGAGGAGCAACTGTCTGCTGCTCGTCAGAAACTACAGCGGTTACTGAAGGAGTCCAGTCTGTACAGAGTCCAGTTTCTGCTAAGTGGGTATCTCGGACAGAAGTGTTTATTTACCACCAGACACAATGACTACAGTATAACTGTTTAATTGTTTTAACCTTTGGAGGGCACCAAATGCACAGATGAGAGCTGAGCAGATGGTTGTATTGTATTTTAAGGCTGCTATCCATAACTTTTAATAATGATTTATAATTTGAGCTGTCGTGTCAGATTTTGTGGGGAAACGTTAGTTTGACTGCTAACGTCATGTCTGTAAACAGAAAGAAGATCTGGCTTCTGAATTGTGGAATGCTTGTAGCTTGTTCTTACAGCCCTTGTTTAAAACTTGACATCCATGTTAAGAATACTGTGCATTCAACTTGCAATTTTCGAACAGAGATGGTGATAGAGAGGTAAAAGTTACAGATTGCAGCTTTAAGATCATATGTAATGAGATTTATTTTATTGATTACTGTATGATACTAAGCTAAGAAACACTTGTGTGCCTGCAGGTAAACTACAGGACTCCGAGCTGCTGCTACTTGAGCGAGCTACACTACACGGGAAGTTAGAAGAACACGACAAGGCCTTGCACATTTTAGTGCACCAGCTGAAAGACTCGCCTGCAGCTGAGGAATACTGCTCCTGGGCCTCTGGATCTCAGGACCAGGCATGCCGTCAGAACCTTTTCCACCAATTACTGAGCATTTATCTGGATCCTGATGTGCCGGGAGGGCCACAAACTGTAGCTGCAGTTGACTTGCTTAACCGGCACGCTGATGTTTTTGATGCAGTGCGGGTGTTGAAGCTCCTCCCAGAGGACTGGTCTCTTCCACTGCTCCGCCCATTCCTGTGCGGGACACTAAGGGCCAGCGTGCATGCGCGCTGCACCTCCCAGATTGCAGTGAGGCTGGCCCACTCTGAAAATGTCCAGCTTCACCATGACAGGGTGAGTTTAAGCTAAGCTTTAGTTCAGGATTTTCTTTTTTAAAGGAGCATCAGCACTAACCACTGTTTTCTGTGTTGTTTTGCACAGCTAAAGTATCGAGGTGGACCAATATTAGTGTCTGAAAAGAAGGGATGCCACCTGTGCCACAATACCTTTAGTGAGCCAGACTGCGCTTGCCTGCCGGGCGGAAAACCTGTCCACATTCACTGTGTTGCCAAGAAAGCCCAGGTCTTACCTGTAGAGAGGCAACAAGAAAATGCCCACCCCAGCAATCACACATGAAGCCAATTGGTACTCTGGTTCAGTCAACTGATGCTGGTTTTGCACCTGTGCTGCGCAATGTGGGGTGAGGGCTGAGAGCATAAGCACGCCTACTCAGAACCAATGCAAGAGCACTCTGTATCACAAGGACCTTGCTGTACAAACCTGTTGCTCTGTGCGTGAGGGGATCAGTTGATGAATAAGTGTGTGAGTGTATGTGAGAAACTATTTATCCCATTGTCTCTCTTTATGAACACAACACTGACAATGAATACGAGTGAATTTTAATGAACATCAAGCGAAGTTTAATATTCAAAACCTGACGTTCACTCCTGGTTAATGCTTTTTATCATTGCCTTATGGTGGCTGGTTCAGTAGCTCTGTTTAAATCTATTTCTGTTAAATGATAATACATGCATTGTAAATGCTGTACTTAAAACCAGTAGACACTTATTGCAGCCTTTGGCAGATGTATCCATGATAACAATGGAACTATGGTTTGTGAGAGGATGTGGGTCAGTGGTTTTCATCAGACACCAAAGTTACATATTCTGTGCTCAGTGACTGACCGGTTATAGCCTTACCTGATTGCTTGCACCCATTGTCACAGTCCATTTAATGTTTTTCCTGCTGATAAAACAGCTAAAACAAGCCTAAGCTGGTTGGCTGTTCTTAGCTGGTTTAAGATGGAAATAGCTGGTTTAAGCTGGGCCTTCCAGCCTTGCAAAGCTGGTTTTAGCTGGTGGGTCAGCTGGTCTTCCAGCCTGACCAGCTTCATCTGATAAAAATTGGCTAAAATTCTTAAACAGTTTAAACAGTTAAGTTTAGCTGGAAGACCAGCTTTAAACAGTTAAGTTTAGCTGGAAGACCAGCTTTAAACAGTTAAGTTTAGCTGGAAGACCAGCTTTAAACAGTTAAGTTTAGCTGGAAGACCAGCTTTAAACAGTTAAGTTTAGCTGGAAGAGCTTTTTTTTTTCAACAGGGCTTTGGGAGAAATTACATTTCATTATGAATATGATTGTTGTCATCATCAAATCCATTTAAAGAGATAAACAAAAAGGGACGATTTTGCTCAGTCTTTTGTGTTTATTCTTAGGCTACAGGCAAATCTGGAAAGACAGCTTTGCTTTTTAACAGATAAGTTATGATAAACCCAAAATGATGCTTGACACAAAGAGAGAAATTTTCTTAAATGATCAAAAAACTGTAGTCATATGAGTTAGGGCCAATCAAACAAATCAATTGACTCGGGCTGTGCTGTTTGTATACATATTATAGCTAAAAGCTAACATTGCTTGCTCCATCTCATATGCATGTGGTGATGTGGGCATGGGTCCTTATGTCTTAAGATTGCTAAAATGTGATTAACGTTTTGAACAAATATTTTTGTGACTTTTTTTTTTTAGATAAGCAAGGCAGCACATTTTGACAGATGGTCTTTCCTAATAATCTGTAACCTCATACTTGAAAAAAGCATTTGAAAACATTTTAGAAGTTAAGGATTATATGAAAGTGGGAACAGTTGAGAGTTTTGAGATGTTGAAAGTTTGGCAGAACTGGTTAATGGTGAATAAGACAGGAAAAGCACAGAATAAACACTGCCTACTTAAACTAAAAATGACCTTGGTCATGACTGAGCAGGAAACCTTTGAAATGGGTCAAGGTTGACTAGAGATATTATTGTAACTATTTAAACTTGTTCACATAGTCAACTGTTGTGATGTAAACTTTTCCGTCAAACTAAATTCTGTTACAGTTAAATACACAAATGAGTACAATACTTTGTGTTGTACAAATTGTGTTGTGGACCCTGCAAAAGCGTGAAGCATGCGCAAGTTAATGTCTGAATCTTGACATGCCTATGATAAAATCTACACACTCTATGGGGATTTTGCATTCATTTGCTAATGCTTTTGTTAGTGTTTCTTCCAGGACAAGTACAATTTGGGTAATCAAATTCCTTCCATTCCCTTAACTGTCCACAGAAAGACTCAACAGTTTTTCAAGCTTGAGAAATTGAAAATTCTCCACATTGCTACATCTCTTTATATCCATGAAAGTATTTTATATAAATACAGATATCAGTGTGTGTACATACTGTATTAATAACTGTTTGTTGCTTTGTAAATCAATGTCAGCGTGAGTGGAATGTACAGAGTGTAAAGACGTCATTTTAATAAACAAAATTATGCCTAGTAAAGGATCAAAATTTATGATGTTGTACTTGATGAAAGGAGAAAAGTACCTCCATTTGAGGTACTTTTACAAGGTAACAACCAGCCAAGACCCAGATGCCTGGCCCTGTTCCATTACTTTGCGAGGAGTCTGTGAATCTGTCCTTGCAGCAACTTCACATGGCGGATTGGGTCTTTAAACAGACATAGATGCTGTGCCCTCTGACAGCTGCATACAGGAAATCTGGGCAATGGCCTGAAGCCTCTGGACATTAACTCTTACCTTTGTCTTTTCTCAAACATAATACAACTGAAATCAGAGAGGCAGACTTTCACCCGAAGGTCACAAATGCAAAATGGAGCAGAGACTTCCTTCAGAAGTTATGGTTTTTTATGCTATCATACTGTTGCAATGGTTACAGACGAAGACAGTTGATCCCACTTTGTTGCTAATAACCGCCCAGTATAACTTGTTTCCTACTCATATAATTAGGTAACCCAATTAATTGCTTTCAACTTTATCAGGTATCAAACATTTTTCATTTACAGTGTGAGTGTAGTTGAATATAGAAAACTACTATTTAAAGTTGGTCTGATTGTATGGGGTTGTGTGTACATCTTGTTTGTTGGGTGTGTGTTCACATTTATGGACATTGACACATACATGCTTTAATTAGGACTTTCAATAATGATTAAACTGTTACAATAAAAAGCAACCATGAAACATATCTGCTATTATTGAAGAGTCCATTCAGACAGAGGCCAATTTTTATATAATGTATATGTGTGTGTGTTTATATATTATATATACAGCATTGAACTAAAAACAACAATTTGTCGCCCTCTTCTGGTCTGAAAACAAAATTAACCTAAAACTGTTAGCCTAGTAACTGGATTAATTTCTCTAAGAAAAATAAACTGGAAATATTCACATATAAAAAAAACGCTGATTGAAAGATGTTGACAATATTTTTAATACAGTATAAATATACACAATACCAACAGAGAAGGACAGTTGTCGGACAGATTTCAGTTTAAAGATGTTTGAAACAAAAAGCACCCATATCTTTATAACCTCATGTTTGGGTGAATTAGGTCTGGTTTATGTCTCTGTTTAGCATGGTATGATTATCACAACCAGTTTGTGATAGTAAAAGAGGAAAAACTTATTTTTGTTATGAGTGTCAAGAAATTTTCCACAATCTAGCTCCTGTCCTCCTACAGGGCTACTGTGTATTACTGATCTGTCCTGTTTAACGCTTTTTCCAGGTAAATTTCCTCCGTGCTCCTTCCTGGCCTGGCTTTTTCCTTTCCTTTATTCTGGGGTCAGCAGTCAGCAGGCCAGCTATTAGAGTGAGTAGATCATTTCAATTTTCATTTTTAAATAACTGTCCCTTTAAAGAAATATTCTTCACTTCATGTCAATATACAGCATCTGTGGCATTACTTAAAAAAAATTTAAAAGCGTATATAAATATATACACATGTATAGTACTGTGTGTAAATGAGCTATTAGCTGTAGTTTGTGTTACGTTTAAGTTTTATGGTTATATGATAATTTATACCTTTATTTGTTTTTTCTGCCTGCTTGCCTACAGACCTACCAAATAAGTGAAAACCTTATAATGGACAGCACACCACAGATGCTGTTGATAGACATAAATGTTTAAATAACCCCAAATATTCCAAATATAACTACTCAGCAGTCTAGAATACCAGTCTGTGGTCTGATATTATTCAAAAAGTGCAGTGAAAATAAAAAAATAACATGAATATGTATTTTTGAATCAATGTAATGCTACAAGCTTCCATCACTCACCTTGCCTAATTTTTTCCACTTCTCCCTCAGACACAAAGCTGAGCAGTGCTCGTGAGATGGCCAACCTCAGAGCTCCGGCCTGTGCAGAGTGACCGCTCCCCTCCACACTGCCCTCAATGTCAAACCTTCCCAGCATGCCCACAAAGTGCAGAGGAAACATCAGCTGCTCCCTGACAGAAAACAAGCAAAGGAGAGTAATTGGGAGAAAGACATGAGTTTAAAAAAATATATAAAGCAGAAGAAAAAAGATGGGAAAAAGGGACTCTTCAAGGAGACTATTTAAGCTTTCAACATCTGGATGAATGACACTCATGCAAATCCCCTTTTGAGGACTGTAGCATCACTTTTAGACCAAGTGATAATCCTGCTGCTTTAAGAACCACTGAGAGGATTCGACGCAAGTGTGTGCATTAGCGTGTCTGTGTGTGTGTGCTCGTGTGGATGGCTCACAATGCTGACAGTCCCCTTTTGCTCCAATTAGGCCTGTGTGAAGCGGACAGAGTGATAAGCGCAGGCAGCCGGCCGCATGCTGACAACGGCAACTCTCTGACTCACTCATCTGTGTAATTAACTTTTCAAACACACTAAAAAAAAAACAACATGCCCCACACACCATATCCGCATGCTGGGTATGAACATTTTTTGTTTTTGGAAGGTGTGGGTCTCATTTATGGCATATGAACTATAGAAAAGACAAGTACGAGTCATGCATAGCTCCTGATATGCAAAAAGGATAAGTTTTGCACAGATATGATCCAAACTGTGAGGTATTCACACACCTGTCTTGTAGTACAGGAAAATACTGGAGGTAGTTCTTGCCGTTAATTGTGATGTTTCCAAAGCCACTGTCTCTGAGGGTAATACTGGCTTTGGAAGACTTTCTTCTGCCTATGGGAAGGAGAGGGTGAGGAAAAAATCAAGTTAGACTGATGTGAGAGTTTAATGAGTGTAAAAACAAACAGTAAGAGGTGCATTTCAGGAGAAAATCAACAGAAAGAAGGTAAAATGCTTTCAACAGTATAGGCTTAGTAATGTGAAAGAATTTTTTACCACTTCAATCATACTTGCAGGAATTACAGGCATATAGGAATTCTGTCAATTTTCTGAGGAACAGATTTAAACGTATTCACTGAAAAGTATTTGGTCTGCTGTGGCTCTCAAATGTAATTTTTATCTTAGCATATATTTCAACTTTTGTGTTATGATCAGATACAAGACATAAAACAATCAAAGGTGTTTGGCATTACTGACCTCAAACCTGACACAACAGTCCATATTTGGATACATACGTTTGCAAATGGGAGTTCAGAGCTACAGCGGAGAGCTTTACAGAGAATACCAGCCTGAATTTAAAAGTTCTATTCCTCACACAAAGCTATATGGAAGAAGTCTTGGTGTTGGATAAACTTATTTTTGGACCTCGACAGTGTCATTATTCCCGCTGATTTTATAGAAAAGAACACCTGGGAAATTTTGCTGAAGTTCTCCTTTTGTGTTTTATGAAAAAAATACATGTTTGGGATGATAAGAGGGTGATTAAATGACTAACTCATCACCCCAATATCTGAAGTACTGTGACATATTTAATCATCAGTCTGTGTGTGTGATATCTGTATTATCTCTAGTACCATCTGCCACGGTGAACGCGACTCCCTTTGTGTCATACTGCAAGGGAGGAATTTCCTGTTTACTGGACTGAACCTCCAGCTGTCTGCGGAACTTCTGTACAAACTCCTCTTCCAGAGAGCAGTAAGGCATGGACAGCAGTCTCTCCAACAGCTGAATGAACCGCATGTACTGCACGAAACAAGAGCACCGAATTGTTAATAGTGCCCTCTTGTGTTAATATTATGAATGACACTAGTTACAGGTTTCCTTTGTGGCCTGTTTAGAGGTGATTGTTTAATGATGTCTTTAGTTCTTACGTCTTGTGCTGAGATGTTTTCTACTAGAAGCTCCTCCATTTCCTCTTTTAACAGCCACCTGCTTCCAGTTAGCGAACTGGGAAGAAACCCAAATGCCCAAACGTGCACAGAAAAAGACAGAAACCATTTAAATCTTAACTAAACTTTGAGCAAAACACGAGATATTTTCTTGCAGGGAGTTTTAAAATGCTCACATTGGTTTGGTATCTGACATAAAGAGACCTTTATTTCTCATCTTGTCCTGATGCCTCTCTATCGCCAGAATCTTCTCATAAACATCCTACAACAGCAGGAAAGGGAAACAAAATAACCATGAGTGTGGTCCCTTTTGACTAATGTTTTTGAATACATAAAATGAAGAGCAAAGTACTCTTCATAGATATTTAAGAATCCCTCAAAAGAAAAGATGCAGTGAAGCAAAAGCAGGGATTTGAAAATCCCCTCGACACACGCTCAAACAGATACACACAAATACACACACACACACACAGGAGTCTCCATTATAAAGCAGATTCCATCTTTCTCCTTTCAGCTCAGACTGAATTTAATTGTGTGTGTGTGTGGAGGGAAAATTGAATTGGGGAGCACTTGGGCCTTAACCCCCCACACTCTCTCACACACACACCTCTAACCCCTGCCTCCTTTCTAAAACCCACACTACTCTGACAGGAGAATCTGCCATGCGGAGCAGGATGCCATCCTCGGGCACACTTGTCTAAATTGGCATCGCGCCCATGAGCCTGGAGTGGCCGTCAGGCGTGGTGGTGCCGGGGCGCAGCGGAGCAGGGGTCTGACGCGGGACCCAGCGCCAGCATGCCGATCACGTCGGCACCTTCCTCACGCCTGTGCGAGAATTCATTTCCCCCTCAATTATCCCACAGCTGTTTGTTTAATTCGGTTCTGATAGAGTGCATATAATCCACCACTACTCGCCAAAAAAGCAAACATCGGGCAAAAACCAATTTTCAGCACAAAAAAGGAGGAGTAATAGAAAAGAAAGGGAGGAGGGAGAAAAAAGCGGGGGACGCGCGTTACATGTTCGTGATCACAGCGGCATAACGAATCCACAGAAATTCAAATGCCTTGAGGAGGGGAGAGAGCTTCCTCCATTTGAGGTTGGAAGAAGAGGTTTTAATGTGAACTTTGAATGTAGCCTTTTGGTTGGCCAGGGCTCCTTGTAGTCAAACAAATCATGGTTAAATTGTGCAGGTTCGCTCCTCCCAAAGCGCACATGGGATTTTTGTAGAAGGTTAAGAATCCATTGAAAATACATTGAATATAATGAATACACAAGTCAGAATCAGACTTAAAGGACCTACAGCTAAGGAAGGAACAGGAAGCACAACCAATGGTGTGCATCTGCGCTTTACTACGTGTTGAGGATGAGCATTTTGGTCATTCTGACTAATCAAGTACTGAACACATTAATCAACTGAGTGTGGCAGTGAAACACCTTTTGTTGCTTTTTTTATAGAATAAGTAGCTTCATATAGAATTTTTTAGAAAGATGCCCTTAGCCATTATATTGCATTTGGCTGGTTTTGTGTGTTCCACATCATGATTAAGTTTTTGGAAATCACAGTGAAATTTCTGGGTTAATTTAACTGCATTCCATCTACGTGCTTTTTTAACAACAAAACTTCTTAGTGTGTCATCCAGTCCTCGTCATACAACGGCAACTCACAGTGTACAGTGTTGATGTGAATTACTAGTTTGTGTATGTTTGTGCCGGTGCTTTTAGGTTTGTGCCTGTACTTGAGTGTGTTTGTTTACAAGTGTGTGTGTGTATTCTGAAAGCTTTGAAACAAGGGGTCTTTAACAGGGGGTCTAAAACCTGCAGGGTGTGCGCAGCTATACTGCAGGGCGTCTGCTAATTATTCCTTGATAAAAAAAATAAAAATATCTATTTAACAAAAATATTAAAACGTTATCTAACTACAATTAAAAGTTAACTTTAACCAAAATTCTAAATGTATACTCTGTATACCAATAATGGTTGTTTTAATAGCTTTGTGTGTGTGTATACATATTAAAATTATGCATTGCATTTTAACATTTTAAACCTGACCTTTAATAACATGAGTATAGTACAATGTTTTTTACATACACACACACATATATATATATATATATAATGTATGTATGTGTGTGTGTATGCATGTATGTTATATAGATTTATAAGCATGTATGTTAAAACATTATTATTATTGCTTTAATAACATGGTGTACAATATGTAACAGGGGCCCCATCTCTCTAAACACCAAATGGGTCCTTGGTCTAAAAAAAGGTTTAGGACCTGCCTTAAAATGTATCCTCATATATTAGATAGAGACCCATACAGACTAGATGTCCACCTGATAAATGTCCATATTTATCTTCTGTATGTCTGTGACAGAGTATATTTGTGTTTTGCTTTCTTTCCCCCACTCTGGAGAAATATTTCTCTCTGCAGGACTGAGTGTTGTACATTATTTTCTGTGCACTGCGGGGTTTCTGAGCGTAGAGCAACTCCATGCGAATCGGGGCTGGATGAGAGAACCGGTGTGCGCCGGCAGATTTGACATACCTATTTAAATTAGCAGCAGGGGTCCCAGCCACTGCAGGGCAAAGGGGAGGACGAGGGCTTGGGCAAACCGAGGACAATGGCACATTAGTCAACTCGCACACAAACACACAAACTCTTTACTGCTACTACTGAGACGTCTTAGCCCAAGGTCAAGTTCGAAGATAAATGGTGGAGGAGGAAGAAAGCTAAAAATAAACAAACTTTGAAAAAGAATTAACAGTGCAGACAACAAGGTGGTTAATGCAGGGGGCTCTCTGGGGGTCTTACCATCACAGTAAAATCCCTCAGACAAATGTGCGTGCACACACACACACACACACAGAACTGAATACGTGTTATTGTGTTATATATGCATTCACTCACCACACATTCACGCAGCTCTCCCGTCACCCCTCAACCCCATCCAGGCCCTTTTCAGGGGATCAGAAACCCGCAGTCTCCCCTCCCACATACCCACTCTTTTCTGTGCCCCTCCCATATTTTTTACGCCCCTCCCACTTGTCTACCCCTCCACATATACATTTGTTTCTGCCACTCCCTTTCCTTCATCCATAGACCACACAAAGAACCAGTTCCTAACCCAGCCATTTCACTTTCAACATAAGCATTACATGAAATCAAAGGGATTTCATGTACAATATGTACATAACAGTATGTACTGTTGGGGGTCCTACTGGAACATGGTTCGCAACCACTGATCTAAAACACTATGAATTTTATATATGCTGCCAAAAGCTATAAAGAAAAGACCAACCCACCAAAACCCTTTCTTTCTGTTTGTGCATGAAAGCATTTATCATACAGATTGTAAAGGTCAGTCAATTGTATTCATCAAAAAACTGGATGAAGAATTGTCATATTTTATATAAAATCAGTTTAATGGACATGGAGCAGGTTGTCTCATGGGGCACATGTTGATATCACAAGATAAATACTACAGTTGTAAGTAAATTTTGTAAACCCTTCAGAATTACTTGGATTTCTGCATCGATTGCTGATTAAAAGAGGTAAGAAATGATGGGTTACAGAACAAGACCTCCAGAAAACTATAGCAATTAAAACAACATTAACCAAAGCAGCCAAAGCAACACTGACCCAAAAACTACTGAGGGCACCCTTAAAAGGAGCATAAACTCACATGCATGAGGGAATAGTAGCACTGTCTCCCTGTGTAGAACAGAAAGTGAAAAGGACGTCCATCTGCATCCCACTGAACAGCTAAAAAGAGAAGATGGCGTCAATAGTTCATCACAAGTTACTGACATGCTTTTAAAGTTAAATAACAAGAACGCAAAGAAAGCAGATACTTTACCTGTCTGTTTGGGAAATATTTGGTCTGGATGCTAAGACGGAGAGAAAAAACAGATGTGAACTGTGCCTTAATTCTTATAAAGAGTGAAGACCAATACAGCTGGACCAGATCGTACCTTCATGATAGGTCTTGCTCGCTTCTCAAACAGCCCAGAGGGGAAGAGATATGCAATGCTCCTCTAAGGAAAAACAAAAACACCACATTACGCATGACATTTCAAGAATTTCATAGTTTTTCAGATGATTTGCATCCTTCTTATCTTTAGGAATTTCAAAGACCCTCATTTCCACATACAATCTAACCTAACCAGGATCGCTCTTTAACAATCATGACTGAAAACAATGTGCTGCAAGAAAAGTTTTTACTTTCAATTTTCCAAGTATTTAGAAAATAGTTTTGACACTTTAATTATAATTAATGGGTATTTTTTATGAGATGCATGAGTCTGAATGCTTGCATAAAGTTTATAAAAAAGTGGTAGTAATAGAGGACAGCTATTCTTATTAAATCATCCATGCCTGTATGACAGCTACTGTAGACAAATTCACTGTCAGCTTGTGCCAATTATGAAAATACACAAAACAGTTTGACAACATATTTTTATTGTGTTCCCAAGTAGTCTCTTCATGCAACCCTAGTATACACTTAATAAAGGTGTTAAAAAAGGGTCTTCATAGTGATGCCATAGAAGAACCATTTTTGGTTCCCCAAAAGAACCTTTATCGCCACTTCTCACCATTTCTTTCTTTCTTTCTTTCTTTCTTTTGATGGTCTATAGAACTTTTTACACAACACAGCAAAGTTTTTTGTGCAACAAAAAAGTTCTGTGAATGTTAAATGTTCTTTATGGAATCTAACACATAAAGAACCTTTCAGGAACCTTTATTTTTAAAAGTGTACATTTTCCTAGAGTTGGAAATGGTTACCTATTTAAACGCAAATACTTTAATAAAGGACAGACGTCACCACAGTATTAAAATGGAGGGAGGTATAAAATTTTCATGTGCATGAAATGACCCAGTCGGAATGGACAACCTTCTTTGCCTTTGGGTCTTTGTCCCTGTTTTTCAGGAAAGAACAGAAAAGATGAAAGACAAAAGTGAGGTGATGGCAGATGCACTCCAAGAGAACAGACATCCATGTATTGGGCCATCAAAACCAGTGGGTGAGATAAAGTAAGATAATGACCAACAAAGAGAAGAGCAGACAGAATGGTGCAAGATGCCTGACAGATGAAGGCAGCACCTGTTCATACCTTGAAAAGCAATATGGCCCAAGTCCCTCAGGGAGGTTTAGCCTCATCACAGTGTTCCAGAAACCTCTGCTGCCTGAGCTTCACACAGCCCCAATCTGGGAAACCAAACTTCCTTACTCGCACTCCCTCAACTTCACTGAATATTTTGAGCCATTTGACCACCCGCTTCATGTGCCCTGATAACTGGAGCATCATAACTATATGTATGACCCTCCTAGGTGACAAGGACATACCTGTTAATAAATACAATCTGCCCGATACGGTTAAAAACTGTACAGGTTGACCAAATCTGACATCCCATCCTTTCTGATTACAGGTGCTTTTGAAGCATTTTATTCTGCTTTCCCTGATGCCGACCTATGCTTGTCAGGGTTTCTTGCACCACAAGGTCAAAATTGAATACACGCTACCCTCTCTCTGACCTGCACAAGCTAATTTTGTACATTAATAGGTGTCAAACTCAGGACACAGTCCTGCAGAGTTCATCTCTAGGCCCAATCAAAATAGCTCAAGATGTTCTTTAGGATTACTTCAGAATTGCAGGCAGGTGTGTAGAAGCAGGGTTGGTCTTAAACTCTGCAGGACAGCGGACCCTCAGGGCTTCAATTTGACACCCATTATTTAAAGGAATAATTAACTCTAAAATAAAGTTCTAAACATGGTGGCCTTATGTTAAAAACAGTTCACCAAAAATGAAAATTCTGTTCTACTCGCATCATTTGTAACTCATAATATTTTCTTTCTTCCATGGAACACAAAAAAAGTTTCCCAGAATGTTCAAGCTGTGACGCAGACGTGCCTCAAGATGCTGAGTTTGAATGTGTGACCCCATGAGGGCAAGTAAAGTGTGTCAAAATCTACGTTTTGACTTTGTAGACCTTTGTAGTGCTTATCTTAATTACAATGATTTTAGAATGAAATATTTTGCATAGTTTCATTATTATATTACATTATTGTAAAACAGAGAAGCGCTTTATGTACATATGCGGTATGTTAAAATTTTTCAATCCTGTGATCCAAAAACTATCCCCTTTAACAGCTTAAACTATGTTGCAATTGTCAAAAACTCAGCAAATTTCTTCCCAATTTCAGTTTGAAATTGGGAAAACCACCTGACGGGTGCAAACACAAGCGCTTGTGAGAGTAGACAAGAGACAGCGGGAGAAGGCAGGTGAGGCTTGCAGTCTTTATTAATTACTTCCTCCTGGCAGCTCTTGCTGTGCAGCTGTTTCGCACCTTCGGCGCATTCACGGGAACGTCATGTCGGCTGAAGCGCTTGGCAGACATGCCAGTGCCAGCTCAGGCACGGAGCAACTACAAGATGGGGCGTCTGTGCCCCGCAGTCGCAGCCATTTTCCACCCCTTACCCACCGATCAGCTGGCAGAGGGACGGTACGTGTCAGCTTCTGTTAGCCACACTTACTCTGAGGACTCAATTCATTAATGATGACAGAGATCGGGGAATAACGATAAGAATCGAGAAATTGGATCAAATGAGTGGAATAAATCAATTATGGACATTTCTCTCCAGTCTGGCAGAGAAAAGACCCTAGACATAGGTACTGATAAATATTGTTTTTATATTAACGTGAAATTCATAAGCAGGTAAATGCATCTTAGAGACTCCTTAGAGAACAGGGTATACGCACCTTGACCAATTAATATCTAAAACTTTTTCTGTTGCTCACATTTTTTGGATAATATTTTAAACAGACTGCAAACATAAGAAACAATTTCTAACTGATTAAATATTTTCCAGCTGAACTGGTAAAATGTATAATCAATATACAGTTTTCCTTAAGGTTTTAAGAATGTATTTATTCCAGGCCTGAAAATCACTTTTTCCTGATATTTTTAGATTTTCCATAACTATGAGAAACGTGCCAGATGTTCTGCTGGGACACTTTCCTTGTAGCTCAAGAGAATCACCAAGTTTCAAATATTGGATTATAACAAACTTTGCCATTTTATTTTTTTAATCTTATACATTTTCTAAATCCAATCAAAATCTTTAACAAAACCAACAAAGAACCACCAAAGAACAGCCAGAGCTTAGACTTATTCACAAATTCATCCACAAAACAACTAACTTACAGCACTTTGAGCAAATATGCTTGAATTTGCAGTTGTTTTAACCAACAGCCTTTAATTACTTTACTTACTAAATTTCTGCATTAGGCCTAAGTATAATAGTCTTAATAATGAAACAGAAATCAGAATCCTCTAATACCCAAACCTTCAAAAGTATTGAATAACCGTATTTACACTATGACTAGCTCACACAGCCAAAAACAGAAAAACACTCAAAAGATTAGCAAAAGCAATCAAAAGCAGGGCCACAGATTTTTACCTTGACTCTAGAAGTTTTTGCAATTTAAAATCTATTTACTGGACGTTTTATTAAGGAACAGAAAGAAAATAAAGTACTAGAAGTAACAGTGGGGTTGACCTGGTTAGTAAGAATGATAGCACATTCCATAAATTGCACAAAGTGGTTAGTAGATTAGGAATATGTGTGAATTAAGAGTAATGTTAATTTTGATTAATTCTGAAATGTCTCATACATATGAGCCAACATTAAGTACCCAAAAATGAAAATCTGCTGTTAAATTACAATAAGGTTGTAAATAATGTTCAGTTTCTTGAACAGACCGACTGTTACGATATAAGCAACCTCAATATATCATCAGGAGCCACAGGGATTAATTTATGTTGCCTGTGTCTGTTTTTACTCCCAAAGACATATTACCTGCAGACTTGCATTTTATGACTCAGCAGCAAGGACTGTGGATTCAAACAAAAATCTTCTTTACTTTTCTTAATTATTTAATAATTTATTTACTGTATTTTATTACAAAAAAGCGACTTCACATTGCATTATAAGATGCTTTTATTCAAATAAACTTACGGACCATTTAACATACACACTGAGTATGAACACTTCCTGAAAATCAAACTCTAAACCTTGGCATTATTAGTACCAGTTTGAGCTACAGAAAATAGGGGTAATAAAGGGGGCATGGGATCGGAAAAAGACCAAGTCAGACTCGAACCTTATTCCACATGAGTCAACATATATCCAGTGCATGTGCACAGGTCTGTCCTGCCTGAGTAACTTAGGACACCTCTCCAGCTCTCTTATATAATTTAAGAGCCAAGACCAATTGTCAACAATTTCACATACGCAGCTCCACATTAAATTAAATTTGACGGACTACATTTAATTCTATAACTTTAGAATGTATATAACCAAGTCAGACTGAGAGGCCTACGTGGTTGTGTCAGGACCTCCAAAAACACAATGAAAAAACAGTGTTACCTTAATCAAATAAACTATTTAAATGAATATTTATTATTTATTTATACATTTACTACTTACTGTCTCATTTTAGCCACTTCACAAGTACAGTACACAGAACACAGCAGAACAGAACAAGGTCACTTACATCAATATCCTCCTGGGTAAATGTCTCCGGGTCCTCCCCCATCATGTTGGCCAGGTGACGTTTGCCGATCTCAAACTCCTCCACTTGCTTCTTGATAAACTCCTCTGTGTATTTCTGTGGGCCTGCGGCTGCCAAGTTCTTTCTCCACAAAGAGGCAGACACACAAATCTGTCTGACTGGCAGCTAGAATGAAGAAGCAGAAGTTGTTGATAGAGTCATATGAAACAACAACAAACAGAAAAGAAACAAACAAGTAATATCAACAATTATTATCATGTTAGGTTTTGCATTTTTTTGGCAGCTTTCTTCGCTGGGGTTTAAAAAACACCCAATAATCCTCCCACCCCAATTAGAATATAATAGAGCTTGGCATAACTAGAAAGATGTATATTCGTTATTAAAATAACCAAACACTAAACATAACTTGATTTTAGTTGTTGTTTTCTTATTTGAATGCTTGTTTTGTCTTATTTTATATAATGTTAAGTCATCTTAAGGCCCCATGGTTGAGAAACACAACTGATAGTTGACTCAAAATTGACAGATGTTGCCATAGCAACAGCATCTTCACTGAAATCAGTTTAATCAATGAACTGATTTCAGCTGAATTACAACACAGTCTTTTGTCTAATGATAAGCTGTGACCAACCAGTGTATAAATCTCCAACATTTATACGTAACTACTGATACTACAAAACAACCAACTGTAACCAAAGCTAGAAACGATGTTATTCTCTTAAATGCACTTATAATAATTAGGTAAGTTTACTGAAAAGATCCTTTTAAGCCATCTGTATTACATAAAGGTGACTTCTGTTTGATGACGCTATGTAGCCTGCTTGACAGTCATGTCATATCATGCTGTACTAATCACAAAACAAAACCTATTCCTACGAATAAATCCTACATATGCTTACAGAAGTACAGTTGACTATATCCTGTCAATCATATTGTTTTATATTGTTTTATAAGAATAATATTGTTCATTGTAATGTTGCTTCACAAGGACAAAGTATTCTGTGCAGCATCACTACCATTCACGACTAACTCGTCGCAAAAATACCTATGCGGTGCAGATGAGCAAAGAAAAGAAAAAGGTTGTTTTTACCTGCGAAACAGTCCTTGATAAGGAGGCACATAAACCTTTCCTGCAGGTCTCATATTTCCATAAAAGCGACCTCACACTTCTGCTACTGGAGGCAGCCATGTTTGCTCTCGCGTCCTCTGCTCTAGCAGGAAGTGATGAATGCGTCATATCCGGCAAGAAAGTACGTGTTGCAGAAATTTGAAATAATGTTTCTGCAGCGATGTTAATAACTAAATGAATTATTTAGAATTATGTTGTGTACATACAAAACAACTTACGCTTTTAATGAATGATTTCTAAACACAAGTCAATCTCCTTCACACTGGTCTGTGCAGGAGCAAATCGGATGGGGCAGAGCCACAGGCTAACATTTATTCTGCAGAATGTATGTGTGCACTGTTCCTAATGGATGCTGGGCCTTCACTTATGATGGAGTTGTAGTGAGAGTTTGGTAACATTAATCAAGGTGAAGGGGCACGCGCTCCTGGTTTGTGCCACTCAAAGCTCTGGCCCGCTAATGTGGCGCAATGATGAACTACGTTTGTGCTCAGGTTTAGCCACAAGCATTTGCAAAGAAAAATAGACTTGACCCCTGGTCTCCAGTTTGCCATGGGGGTTAGTGAGCTTCACATAAATCACATGCTAGCTCTGGCCTAACTCAACTAACTCCGTACTAACATGCCTGCTGAAGGCATGTTGTGTGAGCCAAATTCCCAAATATTATAAATGTCATGAAGATGTACAACATAGGACTGAATAATTCTGTTTAAACCATTTTTATTTTTAAGACACAGCTTCTGTTAGTAGTTTAAGTATGTAGACAGTTTTATGTACTTTTAAATAACATTTGAATTTCATCAATTAAATAAACAGAGATCTTATTATAACAAAGCGTGACTGTTTCTCCTTAAAGAAACACTTCCCAAAATTTCATCACGAAGAATGTTCGTGACTGTCAGCCTCGGTCACCATTTCTCCTCTGGAGTGTCACTGAGGAAAGCAAGTCATTCTGTTTGGATTTGGAATGATGATGTCATTATTTCAGCAGGCTCTTGTGAAAATTGTTTTGCTGTCTATTCAAAAGATTAATCAATGCCCACCTTTCTTCCTGGAATTTTGTGGCAGCAGTCCAGAAAGAAGGTTCCTTGAAAGGCAAAAGAGCAGCGTGGTTTTACAGAACGAGAAAGGAATAGCAAATTCCACAGGCTGAAATGTCGTACTGGTGCCTTTTTGAGAAATATTGATTTACCCTGGAGGGAAAAAAATGATTTAGCAGTGGCAGGGCGTGAGAGGGCAAGAAGAAGAGGGGAAAAGGGGAGAGAGAGACAGAGAGACATGGGCCTGGATTTTTGTAGCTTTAGTGGTAGGATGCTGGCTTATTCCAGTCATAATTTCTATCACGCTTTGCAGTGATTCCTAATATACTTACTGGCTCGTGATGGGATAAGCACATCTCACAGCGCATGTCGTTTTCACCTTAAAGCTTTCACACTGCTTACAGGGTCCATTGTGGCTGACACAATCAGTCATAGGGGCAGTCTGCTTAAAACTGCTTTTCCTCTGGTACTTTGCACACTGTATCTCATTCCATTCATGGGGGATTTATGCGAAAACATCTCAGTGGTTACAAACAGCACATGCTTTCCACTAAGACTTGGTCTAATGATTTTGTTTACTTGGGGCCAGTGCCAAAGCAAATGGCAACTGTCCAGAGATTTTTAAAATAGGCTTTATTTCCCAATAGGAAATAATGCTACAAACACTACAAATGTTCTTTTGGGTTTGCATAATGTGATGCAAAGCAGCATTTCAATATAAATGAATATAAGAAGGCTATTATTTAGGGGTCCAGCATATCAACTCAGGCTGAGAGGTTTATCCCTAAAAGATAGTTGCTGTTGTACAGGTTTGCATAAAAAACCCTTAATTATAAACCACAAGTTAAGAAGGAGCAACACAGGCCGACAATGAATCAAAGAAAACTGTAGATTGTCAATGTAGGGAAAACCATTGATTGATAGTAAGACACAACAGCTGGGGGGAGTGAGGGTGGTGAAAGATTGAAAGGAAAACAACAGATTTCCCTTTTCCATCCTTGAACACACACTTGTTTATTAGTGAAAAAGCTTGAGTATCTGTGTGAGTTTCTTTGTCATGGGTGCCAGTGCTCCTTTCATGCCCCTGGGCCATGGAACCCGCCCCATGCCCCTACCCTGCATGAACTAGCACCTGCACTGATTGGCTGCTTATCTGTGGGGAGAAAGAAGAGGTAGAGAGGCAGTGATTGGAAAAAGCAGCCGGAGGATATGAGTGGGGCCCAAATGGTGTCCTCTCTTTAGAGACACAGGCAGAAACCAGGAGAGCTGTAATCCACACACAACATGCGTGGCCCAGGGACACAAACGGTGTGATGCAGGACACACACATGCAGTATGCACACAAACACACACGCACAGTCAACCGAGCCTAAATAATAAGTATGCAGGAGAAACACACCAGTGACATGTGCCAGCAAGCAAGACACAAACATACAGCTCTGGCTAAAGCCTACTCTTAGGAAATCACTCGTTTATTTGCATTGTTTTCCACTAACATGCTTATTTAGGAAATGGACTTTTAATGAAAACAATTCTTCAGCTAGGCCTTTCCGCAATGCCTTTCTAATGCTAAATCCTGCAGTATTGTTGTAATACAATGCATCCGTGGAGAATGCTTATCCAGATTTCATATCTGCCCTCCGACAGCCACGGAAATCATCCAGCTGATTATCAAAGAGCTGCGCATGGAGTGGCCTTTAATTGATAGCAAAAGCTTCGTAATAAATAGAGACGTTTTGCTGAGAAGCGGAGAGAAGCTGAACTGCCAGTGATTACCTGCTGGAATCAGGCCTCATCAATATCAGCCTAATTACAAAGCACTTCTGGCAGTGCGTGAAACAAATCGACCGTTGCGGCAGATTGGGCCGCGGCCACGGACGTCCACAGATATTAGGGCTTTTAGCGATGGGCCTGTGGGGGGCTACCTGAGTATTTCTCCCCACACACTGCTGATAAGGAAGAATAGAGCGATTTAGATCAGTGAAGTGCTTTGCTTGTGCCAGCTTTTACTAATGCCTTTTGCAGGCTTATGCGGTCACGCAGCTAGCGTCAGATCTTCCTCTGTTTCTCTGTGTGTTTTTTTCTCTGTGTGATCTGATTTTCTGTCTGATCTATCTATCTCATGTCATACACCTCAGTTCATTGACACAATATTTGCTACATGGGCAGAAATGATAGATCGGAATACAGATCTGTCAGGTCTGTGTGATGCTTGTGTGTTTCTTCCTGAGATATGCTTCCTGTGCAGGTCTCCGTCTTTCTTTGGCTCTTACTCTCAGATGGAACCACTTTGTAACCCCCCCAACATGCACACACCAGCGCGGCTGTATTGGGTTTCCACCCTGAGACAAGTTGAAGGATTCCTTCCCTCCTTCCCATGGATGAAAAGACCAGTGTCTCTTTCACTCTCCCTCATCTCGTCTTTTTTCCCCAGGTAAGTGTCTGAGGTGGGGTCCCGGTGGCGATTGCAGGAAGGAAGCCATTACTACGCAGTGTGGAGAGAGGGGTCGTGGGATGCAGCTGCCCGCCACTGGGGAGGAAGAGGTTCAAGACCCCAGACAGGACGGGGGTAATACGACCCTCTGGAGTAGCTGAGACTGACCTTAGAAAAACTTCCTACTGCTTCATCTCATGAACATTTCCTGCTAATGGACTTGTCCTGCCAGGGGCTTCCCCTCCCCATTCTCTTGTACTCTGTTTGGCTTCAAAGTTGTGCACATTCCCAGCATTATACCCCTTTTTTTGACCAACATTGCAAATTTAAGGGCTGATATTACTGTAACAAAGACCAATTTTCCTTCCAATAACCTTTGTTCATAAAATCATAAACAACGCCCTCAGTGTTTTTTTAAATAAACTTTTTAATTGCGAGTCCAGACATTTTATCAGGTGTTTCACACGATTATAAACAGGTATCAGTGAAAAGCAACTGTGAGAAGCGACAGCACCAATCAGACATAAAGAGCGGGTCTTAATAAGAGGGGGATAATAAGGACTGGAGTTTTGAGATGTTCTCTCTCTGATGATGAGAAGACACCCGCTCTCCGGCTACCGCTGGGCTGCCCAACATCTGCACAGGCAATTTAAACTCACTGTAGACTGCAAAGGTTAAACCACTAAAATCTAATATTTGCCTGGAGGGGGTCATGGCACTGCAATTACTAGGTACAATTGGCAGAGCTAATCAGCTCGCCTGGCTTGCAGGGGGCCGGGGTGGGCGAACGGGCCCATGATCAGAGTGTCTGTCCCCTTACTGCTCTGTTTACTTATTAAACTCCATCTTGTGTTCAAGGAGCCGTGCGGCCGCCCCGCACAGGGGGCAAATTTAGCTCCCAACACTCGTGGATGCCGCCACACTTCACAAGAATTCATGTTAATCAGTAGTTTTGTTCTTTGGTCTGTGAGGGGAAGGGATAAATCTGGCAGTTATTAACATATATAATGCTCTCCACATAAGACAATCACTGATGATGTAAACCTGACCCGAAAATGAGTTCAGGATGTTTCTGTTGTAGAATGAAATGCGGCATTGCAAAGTCCTTGCTTACTGTATTCTTTGATAAAGCGATATCGTCTTTGAAAAACTGAATATAGGATTAGAGCATAATTCATTATGATTGTCTAGTCTACACCCCTTTTGAAAGAGGCTTGGGGAACAATTACGGGTAATTAAATATGTGCCAGTACAAAAAAAAGATAATTATGTCCTTTGTGTATTACACCAATTAATTACTATTATTTTGGGGAGTAATGCCTTTAATGACTTGAGAATCTGCACATACAAGGGCTGTGAGTGCACTACAGATGTCTACGTTTTCTGCAGTTCTTACTTTCTTCTCTCTAAAGGATGTGCTTCTGGGAGACCACTTTGATATCTAAGGTTAATCTCTGCGTAGCAAAACTTCTGTGAGTGAGTGTACACTGGCTGTCCGCCCAAGAGTGGGTTGATTAGTTGAGTCTCTGCCGTCTGGGGGTGGTGAATGAGTGACCAGGTGTTAACTCTCCCACACCTGGAGTTGTCCTAATGAGGGCTGCAGTGGCGCACATTTGAGCTTTTGATCTTTCGTTCTCAAAGAGTTCCCGAAGTCATTTAAGAAATGAACACCTTTCTTTCACAACAATGTTTCTGTTTAAATGGTTATGTATTGTTAAGAAATCTGCAAACGTACACAACAGAAGTTTACTTCTCTTACACATTTTATCTCTCTATCAACAAAGGATTTTCCAATGCTGTTACTGATCTTGGTTTAGGCAAAAGAGCTGTGGCATCTATTCACAGTAATCTATTTATTGGCTTTGGGCACTAATACCTAACCTAGGATATGTGGGTCCAATTATTAGTAATCTATTAAACCCTGGAACCTATAAATGGTTATACAGCAACCCTCTGAGCTGAAGACGGCTCAGATGCTCTATGCTCTAAATCCCTACCTGGTTAATGAGACTTTGAACCCAACAGCCCCTTCACCAGAACCTCAGCCCCCCTTCCAATGGCCTCTAAGGATAGTGTAATTCCATCTTCCTTCTCCACAAATACACCTCTTAATCAATAGATGTATGGAAAAGCACATGTCAATTCAAACCAAGGGATGATCTCTGGATGGGAAGGTGCTTGTATGTGTGCGTGCGTTTGTGACGGTGGATGTCATCCAGGCCACTGCTCTTCTTGGGCTAAGCACTATTGACAAATCCATCAGGGAGGTGATGCATCAGCTCCCTACAAGCCCGCTCCAAGCAGCCAAAGCCCTGACATGCTGTCACCTTGGTAACTGCTACTGAAGTGAACGGCCTGCTGGGATAGCTGACCTCTGTTGGCGGACCGCCATGACGCAGAGGCAGGCGTGTGGCTGGAGATGTCACCAGACCCCAGAGGAACAGATACCCCCCCACACACACACACACCCCTGGCCATTGATCCGCCAGCATCTCCACTACCATCCATCGTGATACAGGGTAAATTTATTCTTCTCAAACAAGAGTGCGGCAACTTAACATTTGTGTTCAGATGGGACATGTGGAAGCCATGGATTCGGTTGATTAATGGAGCTCTGATAGCGGTCTTTCAGGGGCCTGCACAACCCTGAGGTCCTCAAAGACGGAGACAGAGACGAAATACAAATTCAATTGTGTAACTGAGGAACATCTTTTCACTGAAAACTGAATGAACCATATTCCCCGTCTGCCTAATATTAGCTAATTACTCTCTGTATAGACAGAACAAATGAATCAGATGATTCAGTATTCTAATAATACATCCTACCTCACTGCTTGTTCTGGTTAAAACTTTTGGTGTGGAAGACAGCTGAAATGTTGTATTGGCCTGTGGTGCAGACCGCAGCTCTTGAATGAATGTTGCTAACAAAACTTCTGAATGAGCAAACAGATTTTTAGATTTTTTACATTATCAATATAAACTCTGCCACATCAAATAATATTCTTCAAAGAATCAATCATACGGTTATACAAAATGATGTATCAAGATGATCATGAAAATGAAGGCCTAAAGGTTGAAATGTTGTTGTAATCAGTAGGAGGTTAATTTAGTCTAGTAGTTCCCTTTATATAGAATGCATTTGCTTCCATTTCTCACTTTAACAACATCAAATAACCTGACGTATAGGCTATGGTCATGTTTTGTATTCAGTTTTGAACTGAAATGATGACTTTTTTGACATCTTTGATACCAGTTGTTCATTTAATTAAACAGTCAAATGTTATTTACTTTAGCTTTTTGTAGGAAAATGTATATAAAGTGCAGCACTGTCTTAAAAATCGTATAATAATATACGTTAGCATTCAGTCTATGTGAAACAACAATCTCTTGTAATCTTTGTAATGAATGAATATAATATAACGCCACCACACAAAACGGCAGATGGCGCTGTTGGGCCATGGATGTGTTGGCCCTGCTCCCTAATAGAGTGCAAGTTATGTGCGTTAAACCTTAAATGATGCAGTGATTTTACAAAGAGAAAAATACTCTTTTTAGTAGTCAAACCACAAAAATAATGTCTCAACATCATGGACATTTGCTTAAAAGAATACTTCATTTAACGGCACTGTGATTTACGTGTCTAATTTTTATTACTCTAGTCAAAGGGAAAAACAAAACCGCCTCGTATATAATTATCAGTTAGCTAATGTGTACTGTAATAACATATTTGTTATATAATAATAATAATAATAATAATAATAATAACGTTTAAGTCTATGATTAGAAACCATCAGTTTATTTATACTATCTTAAATCCGTGTTAGCCTACAAACCAAACTTTGAGCATTATTCACCGAAACAACTGCCAACGAAATAAACTCAAAGAAAATATGAGTTTGTTATCGATTATAAAGTAACAATCTCCTGCTAAGTATGTGAATAAAAAACGCGTGCAAAGCCATAGTAGTGCGCTTAAGGGAAATCCAGCTGTTGAAATTAAAACAGAAAATAAAAAGTTGGAACTAAATAAATAGTTACAATAATACAAAGTAGCGGACTCGTATCATAGGTTATAACGTTCATATACTGTTATATATTAAATACTACTGTATTTGATTGTGTTTTAATGTACATATATGTATGTATATATCTATCAGCCTATTAGAAGACACATAAAAGGTTTATGAAATGGCTTATTTGTTCAATGAAAACACTCTCCTGTCCTTTCCCTCACCTGTGCAGCTTCTCGTCTGTTAAAGCACAATCTGGATCTCCTCATTATATAGAAAGGAAACCCCGCGCGTAACGTCACTCTACATACATATTGCATTAAGTTCTAGTCTCGCGCTGGAGAGCGGCGCAGGGCACGCGACGCGCTGTATGTCGCATGGGCATGTGATCCGGAGCGATCGGTTTCACCACTGATCCCGCATCATTTTTTCCTATTATTTATATCATATCGCTATATCATAACATACAGACTACATTCTTTCCTGAGCGCTCTATGGCACATAAGACTCATTAGACACCACAAGGGACCCGAGTGACAGCAGCTACGTCTGCACAATTCTGTCTAAACAGACTGGGATCTCAATGAGACACCATGATGCAAATGATTACTAACAGAGAGAGAAAAAACACAGCATTACTGTTTCTTAACAATACTGGATTGATTTATTACACAGAAGAAAATACCAAGATACAATAAAATGTTACAATGTAGTCCTTGGATATGTAGTATAATAATACAAATAAATGCTATATGTAAAGTCTAAATATATGTCCAGCCTATGTGTTATATGTATAAAGACACCACAGGAGAGGCCTGGTGTGACTTCTGCATTGAATAAATGTGTCTGGTTATTGTTTCACATGACTTCAGGAGGCTTGTGATGGAAATGTAATCTCTGGTTTGCAGAGGGGGGTAGCACCTGCGCCCGCTGAACATGAACGCCGTTTATGGTGTATCTGCAGAGGGAGAGAGTGACTGGGAGTGGCTGGTCCTCCAGGCAGCTCAACTGGGTACTTCCATGGAGTTCTGAGGCCCTTATGACACGCCGCTGTCACAGAGTCTGTGCAATGCATGCACAGTGGCAGAGTCTGAAACCGTTTTGCATTTTACACGTTTATACATTTAAGCTCGAATAAATCCAGAAATGATGGCGTTATTCATTGGTAATAACGAAACTGGTTATTAGTTATTGTTTTTAGGCCAATATATTATTGCGATTAGTACACATTAGGTTGTTATTTATTTATTTTGATCAAAGCTTTCCTGGCACAAACCTATGAAACAGTTCTGGCGTGTTACTAACTTTTCCTCATCCTAAGCATCGAAGTGGCCAGCAGTTATAGGTTATTAAATACGTATTCACCACTTTATAAATATTCCAGATACGACAATTTAAATAGCCCATACACATATAAGAAGTACATATAAGGTTCTTTTCAATTGCTATATGATAAAACTGCATTTTTAAATGAAACAAAATACATACAGAATAAATATTAAGAATTGTGACAAGAGTACGAAATGTAATTTTGGATTAGAACAATACAGTTTACTTAATGCTTATTACCAACATAATTACAATAGAACATGGATTAACAAAGGGGTCTGGAGGACGTCTCCCCACTGAGAAATGTCCCAGAGCATTATGCATGTACACAGCACGGGGGGTTAAGAAACAAAAAGAAACACGAGTGATCTGGAGCTGTTTTCATAATGTACAAATATATTGCCAACAAACTAGAAAACCTTTGCGTTTACACGAATATTAGCCTACCTCGTTTGACTCTTTAAAAACACGTGCTTTTGTTTTTTTTGTTCAGTTACCGTGCCGTGTCCCTTCTGTATAAAACATCATGATGGTTTTTATCATATTCTGTGCGACTTAACACCAAATTACAAACTGTTTACGTATAGCACATAAATGACTGAATTTCTTTGCCTAGCTTCAACATTTCCGTTCAGAACCATTCAGCGTTAGAATTGCATTGACATAATTTAACGCCTCAGATTATACCTTTATGAATAGCCTATGCATTTACAAATGTAAAGTCTATAAAAGTTAATTTTACGATAGTGGGCTGTAAACCTAGCTAGAGTCCTTTTTGCGACGTCATCACGTTTATTACCATAATCATTATTTGGTTTATTTTTGTGTACGTCATAGTTAGTGCACTTGTTTTATATATGTGGCGACTGGTTGAAAGCAGATATAGGCTACCTAATTTTTTTGGCGTGTGATTTTTAACACATTAAGTAGGCCACTATATGCTGATTTTCATGACATGCCGTGTACATTGAACACTTCCAGCTTCCTCCCAGTGGTGGTAACAAGTGGCCAAAATGTGAAATGTATTTTTTTCACATTAAATACATTGTCAGTACGTGTTACTGGATTAATAGTGTTACTGGAACTTTTAGACTTTAAGTTTAGACTTATACTCTCCCTCTAACCTTGTGTGCTTTACTTTAGCAAAAAAGCAATGAAATCAATTGTAGATGTTTTAAAATGTGTCGGCACAAGCACGATTTAATTATTTGTATAGGAAAAGTCTTGCTGATAATAAAACAATTTTAAAAATAATAAATAAATAATAGCTGATTCTAAAATCCATGTAGTGTTGACAAACGGTAAATCATTTTGATAAAATATCTGCCTTTTTCGATAGGATGGTCTTTTTTAATTGTATAGATTCAGATTGTTCAGATAAAAAAATGTGAAAACGCCCTAATAATTAGTGGGACATATTACAGATTATGTTTATCGCAGTTCTTCCGTAGTATTTTATCAGCAGTGGGTAAGTCTGAGCACGTGGGTCGAAAGTCATGTGACAGTCGACTGTGCAATTTAGACCGCTTGCTGAGCTCCATATTCCCGGCCTCAGTTTCCACTACAAAAACACACTCTAGTTTATAATCTACATTACATTTATCTTATAATAAATTAAAATACTATATTATCTATGTGGGCCATGCTAATACCCACAAGAAAATCCTGCATATATGGACATCCGAATAGCTGTTGAAGACGGCTCCATAGAAGATTTTTATTTAGCCATATTTCTCAAAATCTTCAGCCTGTTAAGCGATTTAAACAGGAGTACAATGTTTAATTTTAACAAGACATTTTCACACAGCAATCCCGAGTGCTTGAATGTTCAACGTTTTTTTTGGAAATGTTATTAATGAATTAGACCTATATTTAGCCCACGTCTCAATGACGGGATTTCTTTGACTCGGGTACAAAATCAGTCTTAATGTCAGACTGCCACCCTTATTAATGGGGACAAAGAGAGGGGATGCATACTTCTATAACATTGATTGAATTTAGTTGCTAAGCAACTAGTGTATGGGAATTCATCCGCGAAATTTAAACCTTAGAGAGAGGGGATTGAGCGTTTTGCTGAATAGTCATCCCAGGAAAAAGTTGAAGAATAAGCGATCACACTATCGTTTTCGCTTTTTAACTTAAAAGGATTTGGTCCGTTTTATGAAGCCCAGTTCAGGATAATGTCGGCCATAATATTTGAGTTGGTTAATATGAGCAATACGATTAATATTAGTAATATAACAAGGTCCAGTTTATGACAGGTTTATTCATATTTTGGTTTATAGCATGAATTATATTTCAGGCCTATGTTATTTGTTCGGCTGTAACCATGTGCAGTCTGTTGTTTTTTTCTGTTTTTTTGAAGTGTTGTTTGTCACACTGAGAACAAAATATATTTAGGTGAGGTTAATATGCTTAGTTTATCACCACAAAGTATAAATCAGGCGCGAAATTCTGATGCTCACAACGGGGAACACGCACTCTGCAAACCCTGAAATTGTAGAGAAAATTATTACGTAAATGTTATAAAATTCAGCTGGTCCTAAACATCACACGATGTAGTCAAATGCTAAGAAAGTATAGCTACATAAATATGCAAAAGACCCGTGAACACGTGTTTCTCTTTACATATGGGCTAAGTTAATCTATGTAGTCAGCCAACATCATATTTCAAACTGTTTATTGCTATCAAACGATGCTAGATAGATAGATAGATAGATAGATAGATAGATAGATAGATAGATAGATAGATAGATAGATAGATAGATAGATAGAGAGCTTAAAGGTTCACAAGATTGTAAATTCGTATTGCTGTATTCAATTTAAATCACCCTCCTCATATTTTTCAGATTATGTTGATTGACAGTTCTGCGTGATGTTTGACAAATTCTGCTGCTGCAAACGACAGACCAATGTAACGCTGAATACAAATATAGTCAATAAAACAATGATCGGATGGTAGGCTATATATGCTGGTTTTACAGTTACAGGCGTTAATACTGCAGATAGACTAAAGCGCATGTCACTGTAAACACTCAGTGATCACAACAGCGACCAACTTTTCCTGTGCTGTCTCTCCTGAGACGTACTGAACGTGTGACACAATCATCTGCTTTCAACTAACAAATAGTTGTACGTTGAACTAATTTACAGCAGTTGTACTTTTTCACGGGATCAACTTATTATGGTTTCTATATGAGGATAACACAGGCTTATAGAGATACTGAAATTTCAACCTCAAGCATCCAAACGAGGCCTAAACGTTTGCTTTAAAAGCTTTAGAAACACAGATCTCTCTCGCTCCCCTCTCTCTTTTTAAAGAAAAATGCTTTGTATTAAATATTTTGTATATGACGCTTCCGTTTTATTAAAATATATCTATGTTATCGTAATTTTGAAAATGTGTTTGTTTTCGAGTGTTATTTCTATTATGCACGCCATTAAATTAGGGCATTTATTTAAAATGTTTTTTCCTTAATATTGCCTCAGAGCTTCTTAAAATTATAAACAGCTATGGTTTAGGCACAACACACAATCTTGTTTCATTCTAACAAATTTATTGTTCTCGATCATTTCTTACGGAATCACTACTGAAATTAAATTACAATCAAATCATCACATCAAAATATACCCTTATTACCTACTGTCAAAGTCAGCTCGTGTAGAGTTGTGCTCTTTTACAAATGAGAATACAAAATTAAACAAAACAAATAAGGTCAACAACGAAAACAGGGAGAAAACATTTTACACAAGTCTGGGGGAAATAAATAACTGTTTGGAATAGTTCATATTTATCCCGAATAAAATATTAAAACAAAGCATT
Organism: Chromobotia macracanthus; assembly: GCA_036877525.1. Classification (NCBI taxonomy): domain Eukaryota; kingdom Metazoa; phylum Chordata; class Actinopteri; order Cypriniformes; family Botiidae; genus Chromobotia; species Chromobotia macracanthus. The sequence goes on along the minus strand of JAZGTH010000001.1, from coordinate 5,320,242 downwards.
TTAATGAAAATATTAAGTAAATAATTCCGATCAGCATCTGATCTAATGAATCTATATTGCCGGCTTTACATAGTCTTGTTTATTAAAACCTACCAAAGAATACTGCTTGGAAAGGGCAGCACATGAAAACATCCACAGCACCAACTCTGGCCCACTTGGCAACGTATGTTCGCACAGAAGATTTTCAAAGAGGTGCAGCTGCGGAGTGTTCAGTCTTTTCAAATGTCGTCTTTGATTTATTTATTTTTCCTCAAAAATCCACGTAAGTTTCAGTTCTTTACATTAAAAAGAACAATTTCAAAAAACGTGATCTTGGAGATCAAAAACTGAGGGCAGTCTTTTGTTGTTTTTGTAAGGGTTGGAAGGCCGGAAAACAATCCATTCCATATTTTTGGATAATATCAAACCATGCAGTCTTCTCTGCCAAGTTGGATAGAAGCTTCGTGAATGCCACTGTTCTTCGCATTGTTTCAGTTGAATTTCATCCCTTTGTTTGAGGTTTAATGTCCCATACACAATTGCCTGCGTCTCATTTGCCTCTCTCAAACAAGACATTAGGGTAACAGGGTAGGGGGCAAAGATTTTGTTGTTCATTTCAAATTTCTTTTATTTTCCAATTGAAGTTAATGCGCCAAAATTACCTGATTGAACGAACTTGTAGTTGTCACCCTCTGGTCGCCCGGTTCGCTCGGCCCAGTTAAACTTGCATCTTTTAAGTAATCTACTAAAAAATGTCCCTGAAAGAAAGAGCAGACACAACCTTTTAGGTTAAGACATTTAAGGGCCTGGAAGAAGATTAGCGGGCGATTTAGGGTTGGGAAGGAAGAGGGCTGATTTTTTTCTTGTGGAAAAAAATATATAACACATCTGCAGTCTCAATCATATTCCCTCACAATCACAGTATCAAAATTGTTTTGCTATCTTGATGATAGTCAGTTTTATCATATAGTCATATATAAAATATTTTAGCGTTGTAAGCTGTTCTATGTCTCACTGAACATTCGTTTGCAGTCCATGGAGGGGGGCGGTGTATCTGCACTCACATTGCCGACCTGAGAATATACATCCTCCGGCGTCTGCGGCACTCCTGGGGGCGTCATCCTTTTCTCTTTCTGTCTCCGATTGCAAAACCAAACTCTCACCACCTCCTTTTCCAGCTGCAAGTTGTCCGCTAGAGAGGTTATCTCTTGGGCCGAAGGCTTGGGACATTTCAAAAAGTGACTCTCCAACGCGCCTTTGACGCTCACTTCGATGGAGGTGCGCTTCTTGCGCTTTCTGCCTTGAGCCGCTATCTTGTCAATACTGGTGGGGCTGCCCGTGGAAGAGTCTGCCTCCTCCAGCCATTTATTAAGCAACGGCTTCAGCTTGCACATGTTCTTAAAGCTGAGTTGGAGAGCTTCAAAACGACAGATTGTGGTTTGTGAGAAGACGTTCCCGTACAGAGTGCCCAACGCCAATCCCACGTCAGCTTGTGTGAAGCCCAGTTTGATTCGGCGTTGTTTGAACTGCTTAGCGAAGTGCTCTAAGTCGTCCGAGGTCGGTGTGTCCTCGTCGGAGTGCGGGTCGTGGTTATTCACTCCATGGTGTGCTTGCTGGTGATGCTGATGCTGGTGATGATGGTGGTGGTGGTGGCTGCTGTGATCAAGCTCCGGGGTGTCACCACGCACCAGACCCGGGTGTACTAGGCTCTGGCTGCCCGGTGGACTGAGCATGCCGTTCACCGTGAAGCCTCCAGGCTGCGAGTAAATAAGGGACTGCTGCTGCTGCTGGCTTCCAGTTATAGACGGGATGTGAGCAGCGGTTGTGCTACCCCAGGCACCCGCATGAGTCTGGTGGGGACCTAAATGAGGGGGCCTGTGATGCAGCGCAGTCCCAGAGTGCAAATCGTCTCTTCCCGAATTGTTTTTCACGTCCTGCTGCTGCGGACTGCCTGTCATACCAACAGGACTAGACGACCAAGGCGATCCAGCTTCAGCTGCGGCCACTGCGGCAGCTGCAGCCGCCGCTGCAGCGTGAGGCAAGGACGTCACCCACTGGTGAGCGTGGCTCAGCATATGTCCCCCGTTGCTCGCTGCCATTGCGCCCTGCATGAAATCACTTTGTACCATTTTAACCGCTGGGTCTCCTCTGTACCCACCGGACACCGAGGTTACCGCAGCACTGCCCTGCTGCATCCCACCTCCGGAGTCCGAGTGCACGATCGAGCCGGACGATAATATACTACTACTGGGTAGATAAGGGTTGGAAGCCGCTGTGGCCATTCCGCTAACCTTATGAATATGTTTGCCGATCACCCCCTCCCTTTTGCAGAAACTTTTTTAATGCAGGCAAATTATATCTCATGAATTATTCAAACTTTAAAAGTCTGAGTTGTGTTTTGGCAAAAAACATCAACAAAACGGCAGGCGATAGCAAGTATAGACGAGAGGAGAAAATTCGTCTCTGTAATAATTTGTGTATTCATAGATTTCAAACATATGACTGATTAAAAAACGATAAATTCCAGTTTTATGTCAGCGCTGAAAAAGCCTTCGGAAGTCCAGCAGTCGTTCAACCTATATCTGCGTCTCAAAAGATCTAAAAAGTGATGAAAATGAAAGATTTAAAAACTTTGTCCCGCAAGAAACTTCTGGCGCTTGAAGAAGTTGTAATTTGTCGTTAAAAATATTAAGTCCAATAGCATGCTCCGTTACCGAGTGAAAAAATATGAAACGTGGTTCTTCTTGAATTCTTTTGTTATTTAGCCGCAGCGATTTCACCTGCGTCGTGCCTTTATTTCTTTTCTTTTGGAGATTCTTTTATGGTGCTGTAATGTCTCTCTCTTTGTTCTGTTTTGATGTGTTTAAACCTGCCAAACCGCTCCAGTTGAAGTACAATCCAGTATTACAGTGCAAAGCAGTGTTGCATGCCTTCTTTCTCATTCGCTTGTTCTCTCTCTCTCTCTCTCTCTCTCTCTCTCTCTCTGACAGTCAGCTCCGTCCCTCCCTCAGAGCTGGAGGACACACGAGTGTTTACCCCGCGCTGCGTGCGTCGTCCACGTCTTTTCCCCAAATGCGAGGAAGTCCGGCGCATGGCTCTCGTTGATTGGATAGTAGTGGCTTGATTGACAGCTCTAGAGAACTCGCTTTAGGCACTTAGACCCCCCTTCCGGCTATTCCAATTGGTTGCTTTTGAATTAAAAAAAAATAAATTAAGACAAACGACTATAAAACTGTAAAAAAATAAAGGAATATATTTATATATTCCGAAATAAGTACTAGTTTCCATATTTTGGTGAATGGTTTTAGTGAATTATTGACAAGCCAGTGTGACTGTTAGTGGGCCCTTTTGCATGTCCATAATAATAAAATAAACCAATGCCTAGTTCTATTACCAAACATGCTGGTGGAGGCAGCTTGAAATGTAGATACGAGTGTGGAACAATGACTTCTAAAAATGCAATTTCTATTATTTCAATTCCGAAACAGGACATAAAAATATTTAAAATCACACTGACGGGAATCACTATTAGCTATTTGTGGCTGACAAAAGAAAAACCAAAATAGTACACTAATGTTCATCCAGCTTCCACTCTGTTACAAATTTTAAACCCAACTAAACATTTTGGCAAGATTGTTATATATATATATATATATATATATATATATATATATATATATATATATATATATATATATATGTGTGTATTTGTAAATATATATCGACGTAGGCCTAATAGCCACTTAAATCGCTTTACATTGGATACATTATATGATTCTTTGAAAACCTCGGCCTCTCAAGAGTTAACGAGACGACTAGGAGATGCTTCGAAGCGGAAACAGAGAGTGCAAGCCAACCATACACAAGCGGGGCATGAGGAGAAAGTGGCTACCAAAACGAATGCAAACTGAGCAGTCCTTTGGGGATTTGCAAGAAAGGTCTGCTAATTTAACTACCAATATAAACCAACCGTAGGTCGAATATCATGTTCCTTTTCATATTTAACGCTGGATTGTTTATACATCACCACTAGACCCCTTCAGCATATGGATTCACCCAGAGGTATAAATTAAAGTGAAAAGAAAATTCGGGTAGACTGATGTACGCTCCTCAACACGTTTCTCCAGCAACAGAGGCGCCACAATAACACAATTTCTCCTCGTTTATATAATATGGTGCACATACTTCTCCTATTACTACGTTCATAAATTAAAGCAAGAAACACAATAAACACCAATAGTCACTCCAAAAGGTACTGTGACAAGAAAGCTTATCTTAGATTGCATTGAGTAAAAGTGTAATGGGTATAATAACACTGAATCAGGTTTTGTAGAAAACCCAAGAGAGGGCTACGCACTCCCCTTCCCAGAAGATTTAATTTGGATCAGTCTCAAAAACCGAGAGAACCTCGTGGATTTGTTTACATTGAATGGCAAAGTAGGGCCACCGCCATGGGGCTGTCTATTCATTAATTTCCAGTGAATTTTGGTCTAAATTACTGCTATGCATTTCATACTGCTCGCTTTCAAAGGGCGTTTCGTGCGGCCATAAGAAACGTGATATCCAGTATGAGGGAAAGGATTCACTTACTTAGAAGAGTCAAACCAATTTCAAACGTTCAAGCCTTCAACTTTTGAAGTTTAATGTTTTTATCTAAAAAGTAGGCTGTTTATTATTTATTTGTTTATGTAACAAGGTCCCCGTGTTCCCCGCTGAGGAGATCATTTGTTTTCTGTGCAAGTAGAGAGGGAAAAATCCCCAAGTATAACAAGAGACGAACAGTTAGTGCTGATTTTCATTTGCATAAATTTTCATATATTTTAGTGAAAATAATAGCGGTGCAGAGGAGAGCTCCGCTCAGTTGAGTCAGAGGGAAGAAAATCTTAGGAAGGACCAAATCGGAGGGAGAGAGTCGGTCACTGATGGACGAACAATGCAGCATTTGAGACATTTTTTCAGTTATCATGGAATCTCACGGTAAGTTAACGTTTAAACAAATCAGTATTTGGCGGGCTTATAAAACTGTAACAGCATGCATATAGTATATGTATAACATGTAATGCACTTGTCTTGCGTATTGCGTATATAACCTAAACTATACATATAGTTTAGTGTGTATATATATATATATATATATATATATATATATATATATATATATATATATATATATATATATATATATATATATATACACACTATATATATGTATGTATGTATGTATGTATGTATGTCTGTGTTTGCGTTTTCCCTCGTGGAAATCAATAACACTGTTTAGCTTTATAAATAGCGAGCAGACGGTTAAGCTGCTGTTTTGTAGTGAATGTCCAGTGGAGAATGTGCAATCGATCAAACTCAAACAGGAGACCCTCGGTGGAATTCTCTAGAGAAGTCGCGTACAAGTGGAATATCAGGTCGTTTACATAAATCAATCTTTTACTTCTGTGCCAAAGTTTGATGAAACTTGGTGTGTTACACTGCCATGTTGACTTCAGTCTTCAGCTGAAGAGCGCGATGTATAAGCGGTGTGTGAATGACGGCGGGGTTTTAGTCATTACCGCACAATTGACTGTAGTGAGAGAACCAGGCACAACTCAGCGTAAACTAATCCAGCTGATCGTAACTACTGCCAATGGAAATGTACAAACGGGATGCGTGCATATCGATATATGACTAACTACAACAACAATACAAGCATAATAAAATGTAAAAATGCGTCTGCCACAATTTATACAACGACAAGTTTAGATTATATTAACATTTAAAATGCAAATCACCTTAGACCAGTCATATATATAGCCTCTGTATATGCACACATATCCTATCTTTCCCCTCACACTTTCCTATGGGTTAACTTTATTTGCCCTCCCGGTCGAAGATGCCATCTCTCTCGCAGCCCCACTAAGAGCGTTTGTTTCATTCACGGGCAAAGCATTTCTAAACCCTTCCTCTTGGTTGCTATGGTGAGTGGAATAAAAGAGAGAACACTGGTCGCATTAAGCTATATGTTTGTGCACTGGAGTCGAGATGAAAGAGCCACAGTCAAGCCAAGACCAACTACCAATGCGCCAAACTCACCAGCAGAATTCGTGTATGTCTATAGTTAAACAATTTCCTAACAGAAGGTATATACGTAAAATAGCTGGACTCAATACAACCATAAACATTAGATCCACTGTTAAACGCTTGACAGTGACGTACAGAGGAATATTTTGTGACCAGCAGGTGTCGCACTTTGTCGCGATGGTAAAAGCGTTAATGGTGAGTAATTGGGGTATTGTCCGTGATTATTGATTTATTCTTATTTTTGAAGAGAAGCATAGAGTACTGATATCAAAAGCTGAAATCATCAAGCTAAAGTCACTATACTACAATTCATTTATCCAAAAGACATGAATGCATTTTTTTTGTTATTTATTAAAATAGCAATGTAGAGCCAGATAATAATGCAAACTGTTTTTATAAATTAGGCTAAGCAATGCAGTTTTACAATTAATTTGAACTTACTAGGCAAGCCTTTGTAAGTCTGACTTGATCAGCGTAGCAGCGTTTTTTATAGGAAAGGTTCCGACTTGAAAAAATCAGAAATAAAGCTGTTTAAAAGTAGTAAGGTTATTAAATTTTGCATAAATATACATTTAGGTGAGTGTTGTTATTTTAAAATGCTGAAATAACAGAATTTAAATACATTCAAAACATTGTTTACAGATTAGCCTATAATCCACCACGGCAAAAATGTATTTAACAAAAACAATAAATCATTATTAAAAAACAAAACAAATTATAAGAAGTGCGAATCACTCAGTCAGATATTAAAATAATTTTACGACTTAAGGTTAAAGTCACACACATACAAAAATAAAACATAATAAGACAATTAATTAAATAAAATCATTATTAGTTATGAAATTCTGAGATCTGAGATTCTTAAAACAAATGTTCCATTGTTTTAATTATAATTCGTTTTGTACAAAGACAGCAGGCTATATGTAGTAACACGAAAATACTGCTGAATTGTCATTAATTTGAGAAACAAACCTTCAAAGCACTAAGCTCATGTCTGACAGCGTGAAATTGTAGGCCAGAGCTTTGGCGTCCCCCCAAAGAGAGGATGCGATGTGCCTTATTTTCTTTTCATACAGGGGGATGAAATATCTTAATGGGATAGTACATGTGTATGTTGCTGTTAATAAAATAAAATGACGTTAAATTATTATTATTACTGTTATTATTATTATTATTACTGTTGTATAATTCTTAAAATTTACCTGTTTTAAAGAAAGCATCACTTTCTTTAAAAGAAACCTAAAGGATGGACTAACAAATATCATTGTCATTCTTCAATATAGACAATCGTGGGCTTTCAGATGTCAAAGTTTGATACGTAGGATTAAATGATCAAATTTCAAAATATGGTTTTAAATCAATAATCTATAGTTACAACGCTGACGTTAATATTTTTTGACTTTTTAAATTCATAATCAAATTACAACTCGCTGTCTCCTAAGTAACATGTTTAGGGGAAATGTAAAATGTTTTGTGATAGCAGGTCAGAGAGGAAGAGTAATCGACTGGACGACGTTATTTCATAATTTGTGACTATGAATGACATTATTTTATATCCCTGCGCTATACATGGAAGCCCATTGAGTGCGTCACGTCGTTCCGCCTTGTTTATTCCACTGCTCCCCTGTGCATCATTTCCCGTAGCACCGGCCCAGGAGGCGCGCAGCTCATGACCGGAATGGCGAGAAATGTTTCATAGCTCTGTGTCTTGCACGAAGATTATCCGAGCTTTATTATTCGTAAACATTCTAGCCAGCCCTTATCGATTGTGCTCTCCCCCGCTGGAAATCAATGCAAATGTCATAATGTGCTCTAAATGACGAATTCATCATATATTGTTTATGAACAAAAATATAAATGGGAAAATATATGATATATACGTATTTATGCAAACACATATGTAAATGAACTCAAATCAGTAAAACACAAAACACATATAGGTATATATATATATATATATATATATATATATATATATATATATAATCACATCAGACATATTTAAAATGTTATGCCTTTAGTCAGATATTTCATTCATATTGGAATGTGGCTTGCAGCTGGTTATGGATTCTAGTCATCTCTCTGTGTGTGTGTGTGTGCCAGACAGACTCTTCTAACTGTCCCATGTGGACTAACAATATTATCACTTGGACATCCTATAACACGCACTGCTCATTGCTACAATAATCTCCTACTGTACCATCATGGGTCAGGGAGCACTTCGATGAAACACTTCATTATATATACGTTATTTATAGATATTCGGATTATCTGATATTCCATCTTAATTATGCACCAACATATTAATCTGATGAAAAGTTGTGTGAGCACTGTGACGCGCCCTTCACCATTTAAAATGTATCCATTGTGTGTAGACCGAAGTGGTGCCCTGCGTGTTTTTGTTTGTCAAACAGCACCGTTCCCTGAGGAGTGCGGTTTGTGGTACCTCCCTGCTCAGGATTACATTAATCAAAGCATTTATTTCCCCAGAGATGCACAGCACAAATCACCCCAAATCCCAATCAAATTGAATAACAGAGGAGCCATGCATTGGAAGTGACCTCACCACTTTTATCCTTGCTCATTTTGTGAGAAAAATAGGTCTCCTGCCATTTCGGCATCACTCAGAAAAACAAAAATATGTGTGTACTGACAGATACAGGAGATGAGAGGAGTTTCAATAGTTGGGTGTGAAAAATATAGCACATGAAGATCTCATGGTGTTGGTCGGACAAAGTGTGGATTTTAGGCACAAAATACAGATGTCTGGTCTCACCACACTTTGTTTATGGTTTACTGGTTAAGGATTTGCTGTTGGTTGCAGAAAGTGCAAACCAGTTGAAACTTGAACAATTGTAATAAAATGCTTGATAACTATCTCACCCTTTAGTATTTTAAAAAAAGATAATATGCGGATTAAATGATTGCTTTTATGCTAAAGTTATACAAAATAAATGCATTCGGCTGAGCGAGTGCAAAACACAATAAATCCACAACAAAGCTGCACGAATAGGCTCAATAAATATTGCCTGCAATATGACGCTTATTACAGGTACTGCAAATAAAATAATACAGCTGTAATTTTCCTTGTATGTTGTTTTAACGTAGCTGTTGTGCAGCGTTTGAGATTCATGGTGAAAATAGGAAAGCAAATGTGGGTTTCTTTATGGCAGTGTGGCATGTTGAAACACAAATTCAGCCCGCCTGCCTTCAGCCCAATTAGGGATAAATTATGGACCCTGACCTGAGTTGCTGGAGAGGTGATGGAAGCAGGAATGTTTTCAGTAAAAACTTCTTGCCTTTCAGTCACATCTGCTTTTGACGCCGCTGGGTACCGATGCAATGTGAAGGTTCATCATAACAAATGCAATGAGATTATTTGCACTGCCTGGCATTGACTGTGGTTCTAAGAGGAACACAGTGTACAGGTTTTAGTTTTAAAAGCCTAGGAGAAGGTATAAAAAGAGCCTTTGTGTTACCTGTCTATCTTGTGCCACAGCCATCTTTCTATACAGCTTAAGTCTTTCGATAAAAGAGGGTGTATGACCGATTTTCTTGCACATGATTCTGTGTAAACAACAAAAGTTAGCAACTGTATGAAATCTTCTGTTTTTGTATGTGTGGGCATGCGTGGTTGTCAGAACATCATCTGCACGAATTACGTTCCTACCCACAGCAGTGCTGTTCTGGGTGCTTATATTTGGAAGTGGGTTTACATACATCTGTACTATTATTTTGCCATCCATCTAAACTTCACCATGTCTCCACCATTTTTCCTCTCTCGGCCTCTACCTCTAATTCTCTTCCTCGGGGCCCACTCACGCACGTAGCCCGCAGGGTCACAAAAGCAACGTTCACCAGCCTGCTAGAAGTGGCCTGACCTTCTGCCAAACTGCTTACCACACATTACTCATTACTTCAGGCCAGGCACATGGACAGCCCCACAGCAAAATGCTACATTTAACTCAGGCAACATGCAATACATCATTCAAAACTCCTCCAGTTCACTCTCGCTCACTTTTATTAAAATGCACATGCTATGGTTATGTTGCAACGCTTAGGAACGCTTGGCTGAATGATGGCCATGCTAAGGAAACATATGCGTCTCATGTGTAAGGCTGAAAGGTCAACAAGTCTAATTTCTGGTATGCATGATAATGGTTATACAGTACGCTTGCAGAGGGTGATAGAGGGTGATAGGCGGCCGTGGCACAAATCAAAAAGCATTAAAACCTCCATGTGTTAACAATTATGATTATTGTTGCTTTTGCATACATGTGAGTCATAAGGTATACATGACTTAATGCTGAATTGATTTTTTCTTCTTTACTTCTCAACTTTAGGACACCATGTAATATGGATTCATCCAAACGCATATCACTTGAAGTATATGTTCCTATAGCACTAGAAGAGCATGATGCTAGCCACACCAAGGTTATGGGTCAATTCTCAGTGAACACATACTGATAAACGTATACCTTGAATGCAGTGCTTTGGATGAAAGTGTCTGCCAAATGCATAAATGTAAATGTGAAAATATGACACTATGGTTTAACAAACATGGTGTTATAAACTGTTTAGAGCCCAGCAATGCATTTTCATTTGTGCCTAAACAGAATAAAACATTTTGCAATATTTCTTAAATTTAAGGATTGATCCACCTCAGTAAAGGAGGTGAAAGGGTGCGTGATCAGACATAAGCATGAACTCTGTTAGCAAACATGGTAAGCATCTGGACACAGGAAGATGCCTGGAGACAAAATGTGCATCTTGTATTGCATGCTGTAAGAGGAATATTTGTTCAAGATGTAGTTCAGGCTGATTCTAACATGACTATCTTTCTTTTGCAGAAGAAGAGTTTCGACTCTTCCACCTTCCCTCCTTCCTCTGGAGAGAGGGGTCTCCACGTCAGCCCTAGATTCATTCTGCTGCATTGAGACGAGGGACAGAGTGGCCACGCTGTGAGCGCAGGCACACACACACGCACACGCGCACACACACACACACACACACACACACACACACACACACACACACACACACACAGCTTCTGTTTTCAGCTTACACTGCTGCTGGAGCTCTTAGCCTGCTGGCTATTTTTCTTTGAGAGACTATAAAAATATGTAAATGCTGTTGTTAAAGAGAAAATTTGATTTTTTTCTTTCTGCTTGTGCTACTTGTAAGTCTGCAGAGCAAAAGGCAGAAGGATTTCTCTCTTTGTCCATCACTTTACTTACAGAAAGACCGTAAAACAATTAAAAGAGTTACAATGACAGTTAGATTGAAATGACCAGATTGAAATGTATTGTGCAGGTAGAATAAATACAATTTCAAAAAGCAAAACATGGCGCTACGGAGACGGAGATTTAATGCTCTCCTCTGTTCCTTCAACCTCTCATCATGGCGGCCAGGCTTTAAACACAGAGCGTCAACTGCTTTAAGAGCACAGGAGAAAGTACAGGGTGAATTTGTAAACCCCTCACGGTGTCGGGAACACTTTTTGAAGTGATTATGAAGACAGTTCAGATCAAAGGCTTTGACAACTCTGAGTGCCCGCCAAAACTGAGCCCCTGTAATCGCACAGAGCCCTCCATACAACACAGCTGAAACCCTTCAAGCACCCGGCAGAACGCAATGCCACACTCGCGCATAAACAGATTATCAGGGGACAGAAAATGGCTAGAAAGTAAATATGGGATTAGAGTTTTCAGACTGAACAGCACTAATATAACCGAAGAGATTAGCAAAACATTTACAGGAAGATATTAATTATCAGCAGCAGAGAGATGATGGTAAAAAATGGGAATTAAAAACTCCTCCACAACAGCTTGTAAGTTCTTATGTTTTAAAGAGCGGATTGCTATATCACCTCTTTATATCTTAAAATTTCCACTGTATTCAATATATTTAAATTATTAAGTTAACTGCTGTAAACCTTCACAAAAGAGGTCAGAAAAGCAAGAAAGAAAGAGAGGTAGAAAAAGAGAGCAAGCAAAAAAGTGCTCTGTTGAAGTCAACAAACTCTTTTATTTTTATATAATTATGCGCTCTGCTGTGCGTAACTGCTAGGCAGCATTGTAGCAAATGTCCATCATTGGCTCCATTAGCCCTGCAGACAGATGGCCATTACATTTAGCTCAGTATTTTGCTAACACTATAAGAAAAACACAATACAAGTAAAACAACAACAATAGAGGCATAAGTCTTTAAGTTATATCAGTAAATATTTTATTTTCATTGCATTTAAAAACACATTGCATGTAAGGCACATAGGTCAGTATTAATATGTTAACTAATGGGCTAGCTGACACCATTTTCTGTACTTCATGTTGTATATTCATTGATTGGTTCCGTTTATAGTTTTTGTTTTAGTCAGATTGTTTACTGTTTTGTGGTACCGTACTGGTGCTGATGTGAAACAATAAAGTGTGTGACAGCAAGTTCCCTCTCTGCCTCTTGTTTATGGTGCCACTCAGCGCCTCTCTCAGACTAACCGCTTGGTACAGTCTTCTCTGGATCACTTCCAGAACCCTCGGGTTCCGAGTGGCCCAGTCTCTGAAGAGCAGCCAACAAACGGGCCTTTCAGTGTGGACAGCAGATGGGGCGGGCCAGCCAGCCAGCCACTCAGAGGAACTTCTTGTGTCGCCAGACACAGAGATTGAATCCGCTTTTATCTGCCAGCCCAGTGGACTACAATGAGCCTTCCTGTGCACTTAACCATAAGACAACACGCACACACAGAGTTAAATGTCTGACAGGTATTGCACTTTGGCATTTCTCTTAACTTCATCTATACAACCATGAAGTTAAAATCTGAAACACATTTAAAAACAAGAAGGCAAACACAGTCTGTTTGTTCAATCATGTAAATTATTCTCTGAATGGAAGACCCACAATCCTGATAGGCTACATGATAAACAAGATAAAAATGAATTTTTGAAGAATGATCAAAATCAAGCATTATGATCAAAGACAGTGCCACAAATTGGAAGCCTGTTTTTAATCAACATTACATGCTAAAATTTCTAAGTTCCTTTCAGGTCTCGCATAGGGGAGTTAAACGTTCAAGCGTATTGGCCTCTCTCTACCGTGTGTTTAATATTTACAGTAAGGTATCTTGTAAACCGTTTATGCTTAATTGTCAGCAAAAGATCTAGACAAGCTTTCCGACGTCTCTTTCAACAGTAGCAGAAACTCCCACTGACTCTAGTCTCTTGTGGATAATCACCTGATACCACTGCGCTCGGCTGCTCAAACTGCAGACTGCTCCATACTGCCTCATACTAAATGTGTGAGTGTTTATTCTTTTGACAGCTTGGTCTCCGACAACTGCAGGCTCTATTGATTGCCTGATCATTAGGAGTGACCAGCTGAGTGGCAACATAGCTGCAGACTTCGTTAACGCTGACGCGATACATCTGACCTCTTTTTAACGAACGGCCATCGAGTGACCAGACCTACTCATTGACCCATAATAGTCACTGCAGGCCAGCAGCGTTACGATAACTACACCCAGCTGTGGGCCATTTCATCAGCTGCCACCGATCCGCCTGGGCTTGTAATGGCCAGGCTTGCCTTCAGAAGGTCTGACGTGGATTTTTATGAGGAAATGCATTTCATATCTGATGGTTTAGCAGATGTCCATATGCAGAACAGTTGGCAGGTGTGTCTGCCAGTACAATCCCACTGATGATACAGTTTACACTAGTCCGACACCCACTGCTGAAAGTCTGCGAGTGACACGGCTCACCTCCTGTTGCGCTATTAGAAAGCACAGCTTCCAGTTCAGAGCCTCACACCACCCTGGTATGTGTGTGTGTGAGAAAGAAGGATAGTGTGAAAGCCAGGCAGAGGGGAGGAGATAGAAAGGCCACTGATCAGTGAGTGAATGAAGCGTTTCTCTGGTCAGTCCTCAGAGAGGGAAACACCCTGCGGAGGACAGCGTGGAAATGAACTCGATGAGGCGGTGAGTGTTTGACCTTGTTCTGTCCTCACGCCACCCTCGCCACTCTCACGGCTAACTAACACAGACTGCATCCTGTCTACAACGAATCACTTCCTGTCTGTCATTACCTCGCCTGAGCAACATTGCTAGTTGCTAGTTTAGTTTGTCAGGCGTTTCTTTATCTGACGCTAGTATTAAGCGCACAGATTATGTTACTGCATCTCCAATTTTTTCAAATTTTATTCAAATTTATTTAATTAAAATCTTTCTTTCTACATGCTAACTGACACCACATGATCTTAGCAGCGTGAGAAATATGCGAAAGCCGAGAGCTTGTGGTTGCTCAGTGGAGAACATGAAGAGTTGAGCTCCAGGGAATGGACCCTTGTGGGGCAGCTAAAGGAACAGGGGAAGAGCGGAAGCAGATTGCAGGAGAAGGCAGTGGCTTTGAAGGTTGTAGGTAGCAGGTTTTTTCCCTGCACCACTGCAAGAGACTCGAGTGCGGGCCCCTACCGGCACAGGTGGTGCTGCTCATTTCAATTTAGCTCAAATCTACACTTGAAATAGTGCGCCTGTCATAAGCAATCTGCGACTCGGGACAGAGCACTGCCTTGGTCGAAGGGTGGTGAGGAGAGGGGGTGACTATGTTGAGTTCTGAAGAAGAGGCTACTGCCATATGCCCTCCCAACAACCTCCTCCCCCTGCTATTGCTGTTCTTTTACTCTACCAAGCACATGTTCACCGCAGGTCCACTCATCCAGAACAGCACAAAGAGAGGTCAAAACAGTCAACAAGTTATTTACTGCAGGGAAGCTGCTGCGCCTCACACACCCCATCTGCTTTCAGAGATGAGTCCGTATCCCCCCATTATGTAACACAAGAACATTTTTTCTTACTTTTACATCAAAGGTCTGACAAACCCCCGCAGCTTTTCTGTGATTCTATTACTTGTATCAGAGATGGAGCTCATGGGTGTCAGGAAAGTGACCGATCAACAACTTCTGTGCTAAAGGTCTCACCAGTTGTAAACATTCACATTAGAACCAAACACAAGGGCTTCCGATAATTCAACCACAGATGCTGAAGATGTAATACACAGAAAATGTAACTTCAGTAAAGCTGATACTATAATTATTCCAAGACATTGAGCAGCTCTTATGGGATCAGTTTTATTCGCTAATTAGATTGCTTTATTTACCATTTTCGGTTCTGTTAATGTTACTAATTTAAAACGATGTTTGGGGCAGATATCAGGGCATCTCACTTGGGGTATTAACTATATGCACAAACCAAATTTCAAAAGTGTTTCTATAAAAGTTAAAGCTTCATAAGCACTGACGCATAGTCAAATTTAAAAATACATTAGCTTTATTTAGGGGCATCACTACAAGGGTTGAAGTGACTGTCTTTTCTGGATAACATTTTCCAAGTAGCCTGTGTTGCCACCCTCTCCAGCTTCTGCTCAATCTCTTAGCAATTGTTGTTTTGATAAAAAAAAAACAATTTTACTTTTTACCTTTTACTTTACCATTAAAGCTGCAATCCGTACGTTTTTCCCATATTGCCATCTTTGTTTGACACATAAAATTGTTATTTTCGAAATGTATTTTGTTAATGTGACTGACAAGTTTAAATTCTAAGCAAGTGCTGTAAAAAAATTAATTGAAAGGAGTCACGACATGAGTTTTTTAAATTTTATTTAGCTAACTGTGTAATTATAATATTACTGAAGTTTTATGCCCTAAAAATCATATGAAATTAAGTTATCTATGCCCTTTTTCAACCCTGTTCAGAGTGTTACCTTTTAAAAAACCTTCAGGTGTTATCATCAACATGTATGACTGCTAACTTCCAGCCAATGAACAGCATGGCCAGGAACAGCACAGCATTTCCTGTGACTGTGATAGCAGTAAGACTGGCATTTTACTGCTATCACAAATGTATAGAGAGTGTATCCAGAGTAATCTTCAGCATGTTGCGCAATGTCTTAGTGGATTAATCCCAAACAAAGGGCATGTTTCTATGATGTTGTTCTGTTAGGCAAGGACTGTTTCATTTCTCTGCGACTGAATGATCGTGGGCGGAGCTAGTGATACGATGATTTTAAAAGTAGGTGTTGTTATCTTGCTCTGAGGCAGGTCATATGAAAATTAATCTATTTAGTGATGTCACATCCAGCCATTTCGCATTAATTTTTTTTTTGGAGAATGATAACAGAAAAGCTTTTGTTATTGATAAGGAGGACGTTTTAAGCAATGAAACTTACAGGATGTATTAAGACCTCTTAAATGTTCTGATTAATACTAATTAACAACATGTTTGGTTTAGGGTTAGTTAGAAATTATGTATATTTAACTGTTATTACCATAGTAAGTACATGTAACGCGTAACAAAGACAGCGTAAAATAAAAGGTTACCGAACAAGCTAAATATACTCCACCATCCTTGGCACCCACACACACAATACTGTAGCCTGGTCTTCTTTCTGTTTACAGACATGACATAACCATACAGACGAATAAAGTCATACTGAATTCCCACAAAATTAGACCCGACAGCTCAAATTATAAACCATTATTATAAACTTCTCACTGTGAATTCAAACATTGATCTGTTGTGTACTTGCTCAATAACTGATTTTCATTTATAACCAAAAAAGTTATGGATTACAAAATTGGACTCCCCAAAATTTGAACTTGTGATACTTGTCATTCATAGTAAGTATACTCCTGTACCAACAAACAGTTTGCCAAATCTTTACAGTTGTTCTTAGGTTTACATAACAATGTGGCACTAACAGACTGAGACTGCCACCCTAGCGTCACCCTGGGTTTCATATGAGCATTGAAAGTTGAACTACTTTTGAACTAGATTTCCTCAGTGTCCACCTCACCCTGCAATCTTCATCTTGGATTGCTGAGGGAGTTTTTTTAAACGTAGCAGACGAGGCAGCATCTATAGACAGCGCTGAGGATGGACAGATCAGAGGAAGTGTTGCGATCCTGGAAGTGTTTCCTCGTCAGAAAGCAGGCGTTTTAAGAAGTGTTGTTCTAGCCTGGGGCTACAGCCCACTGGATCATGTTGAGCTCTTTCAGGGGAGGAAGAGAAAACATGGCAGGCTTCAATGAATGCAAATGCTACTCTTGTATCTCGCAGGCATCCCAATGTGGCTTGGAAACAGAGTCGCCCTCAAGGAGCATGTGTCTGGTGTGGGAACCTCTAAATAATACACAGGTCCAGGTGTGAGGTGTTAGTTGTGCTCGCTGTGTGAACAAAGCTGATAAAATATTTAATTGAAGAGCTTTCAAAATATGTGTATGATTTGGTATTCCCTCATCTTTCAAATTAAAATTTGAATCACGCTAATTTATTCATGCTATGAATTCGTACCTGAACTTTAAACTTTGGTACATACTGATGTTTGCCCATTCAGAAGTTTCAAAAACACCACTGGCATCTCCACAGTCAGCAAATGAGGAGCCAGGCATGGCTCATTATACCATGACTATAGAGGATTACACCAAGTTACCCTCTTTGGACTAAGTGCCTTGCCCAATGAGCTGCCAACCTGGCCAGCTATCTCATAGCATAGCACATCCTCTCAAGGAGGTGGTTTTCTCTCTGGACTATCATGTATTTCTGTGCCTGGTACCCTGCCCACATCTATGCAGGCTGTGCCAGGGCTCATGTTTTTGTGCAACGATAGGGTCTCTATGAGGCTGCAGGAATGCTGGGAGATTGTCTATCTTTCATCCCCGGGCTTCAAATGAAGCTGAAATTGAGTTTTTAGCCGGTTTCTCTCACTTGCTTGCATGAATTTTGAGCAATGGCTCCTTGCCTGCAGCATCAGCAGGGAGTCTTTTCAAAGACTTCAACATTGCAAATGCAAGAACGCATGTATGCAAAAAAGACACGCACACACAAAACTGTTGCTTTCTTGTTTTGCTTTTATATGCACGCAGATACACGGACACACTAGGAGTCTGCAGGCAGAGGACCCTCTACGAATAACTTTCATGCACATTTGGCAAAAAAAAAGTTTATTATCAAGTTTTCTGAGTAATGACCGTGTGTGTGCGCCCTTTATGATTAAAGTCCTCAATAGCTTGTCTCATATCCACAAGTCTTCGATATTATTTACTTATTTATCCTAATGAATAAAGTTGGTCTGCAATCTCTCTTGTTAAATTGTTCATCAAGACCCACATCATCTGTGCATTCATACCTCATGACTGTAAAACTGTAGACAAGACCCGAAAAAGTGTTGAAGAGCCGAACTGACAGGATTAATGGACGAGAAGCTGAGCGCTGCAATTACACCCTTCAGTGAGGGGCATTTTTCATTTTTGGGTCTTCCTCATCTCTGGCTGCCTCTCCTGTGCGAGAGGATGCAGTCTTAGTGGTTTGTTTGTTTTAATTATTTTTCCATATGCAAATGTGGTTTTATTTAATTGCAGCGAAGCAAGCGTCGAGCACAGAGAAGAAAGAGGGGAGGACAAACTCATTATTTATTCCTCAGCCATCTTTCTGGAAGCCATCGCCATTACATGGCGTAATCCATCTTTCCCATGCATTAACTTCAGTGCAGGCAGTAGGAGAAGTGTTAATACCTCCTCACAACATCAATCAGTGAGCGAGAGACAAAGAGAGAGAGAGAAAGATTCTAAAACCTCAGAATGATTTTTTTGAGGGGCTTTTTTGACAGATACCACTCAGTAAAATACGTTTTTATTGCTTGGAAACGAGGACTAAAGGTTGTTGTAATGAGACAGGTTAAAATACACTGTGCAGGTTACCGGCAGCCTTTCGCCAAACCATCCTCATTTATTACATGGGCCTGAAATAATGTTTTCTGCAGGGAGTTTCCAATAATGCCCTCTTGAAAAGATGAGTGTGATTGTGTGTGTGTGTGTTTGAATGCGTGTGTGTTCTTGTGATTGAAGCTCTTCACGGCTCCTTTTAAGTGTACAATACACCTTGCACTAAGATGAGACATAAATATTGCTGAATAAAGAAAAGCACGTTATCAAATCCTGCCTTCACAATAGAGAGTCTAATTGCCCACGGCTCTGTTGTGGGAGAGTGTTTGAGAGAAACTGTCTAGTTTAAAACTCTCAAGTAGAAATACCCAGAACGTTTCTTCACAGCTTTAATTGTTTATTAGTCATGTGCGCATACTGCTGGGACCTCACCGAGGCGGGTGGGGCTAAGGGAATTCCAGAAGATGAGTGACATCTTTTTGGCCCATCGGGCTGCGCTTCGGCCATACAGAGATGGACAGATATCATCTGTCATTCTGAGGCCTCCCTGATGGTTTATCCGAGGTGTTCACGAACGTATGACGTGCTCGTTAATTTTGGGGAGTATTAATGAATGGCCTGAGATAAAAAAGGGGATAAAAGCAAGAGCCAGCAGCGAAAGAACTGTGGAGAACAGGAAGCTCAGTTTCAGTGTTACTGAAAAAACCCTCAAAGCCTTTCCTTTAATCTATCCTGACAAGGCTGAGGCTCAATCTACCTAACTGTCTCTTTCTCTCTATCACTCTCTCTCTTTCTCCCTTCTCTTCTGGATCAGTAGGGTCCTGCAGTGGTGGAGTACCAGCATGGGTTCTTAGATCAGTGTTCTGTGTTCTGAGAGACACATACAGAACAGCTAATTACTATGCCATGGTGAACAGTTAAAACAACCCTAATCCTCTGTGTGCTGGAAGCCTGTCTACCACGGCTGCACAGGGGAGATTGTACATAGTGTGCTCAAAACAGTGTTTGTGTGTGTGTGTTTACATTTGTGTCTGGTTCTCTTAAAGGAATAGTTCACCCCAAAATCTCAATTTTGTTTTGAAGCATTTGGAGGTCCTGGGTCAGTTGTCACACTTTTAAACTAGCAAATACTTGTTTATGTTTAGATATGTTTATATCAAATATATGTATATATATATATATATATATATATATATATATATATATATATATATATATATATATATATATGTTTGGGTTTTATATGTATAACATCAAACCATGTGACAACTTGCCATTATTAAAATTATTATTACTAAAATGATTAAAAAGCCTGTAGTTCCTGAGAAGCATATTACTTATTACAGTTGTTACAGTTTCTCTTAGTTAACATTATTTTGAAAGTTTATAGAACGTTCACATATAGATGTTGTATTAGCATTAGTGTCTGGATATATAAAATTAATTCTTTAATGTTTTTAAAACATTCCACTAACTATTTAAGAATAACGTTTTTGATATATGATATGTAACACTATAAACATGTTCTACTAACATTACTGCAAAAACTTTTCTGATAACTTTGAGAGAACTTTTAGAGAACATTATCCAACGTTCTGAAAACTTCCCGTGTCAGCTGGGATGCTCCATGGAAGAAAGACAAAAGTTAAGACAAAATTTTTATTAGTCTCTTTCATGTATCATGTCTTTACTGATAAATTCTTGGTACTGGTACTGTTAATAGATAATAGAGAGAATTGTAACATTACCAATAAGATACCGGTAAGGTGTGTGAGTGCAGAACAGGATTACTGTGAATATGTGTGAATAGCATGTTACTGGTAAAAAGACGGAACACCATTGCTTGTGTGAATGGCACATTTGTTTATTTACTGGTAAAGTCATTCTTGTAATTTGATGGAATATTACCAGGATAACTGGGTGAAACCATAGATTACATTAATAAATACATTCACACTCTCTTCCAAACTCTTTCAACTAACAAGATCATGTTTCATTTTTTACATTGTAGTGGTACTGCTAACATACTGTAACAGTATACTGTTACATATTGTAACTAACATACTGTAATGATCTTGCAGAGTGTGTGTGTGTATGTTCTTATGTTTGTTCCTGGCCAAGCTATGGGAGAATTACATCAGCCAGAGTACACACTGAGCACTGGGCTGGATGCAGAACGTGATTCCCGGAAAGCCCCGCCTGATTGGATACACTCAGAGGATCTAAATAGCCTGGCAGTGCTTGGGGCATTCGGCATCACCAGGCCTTCCAACCATCAGGGGCACCTGCGAGGGATTCCACCACTGGAGGCTTCATTTAGAGAAAATCTCCCCTGGCTACACCTGGATATCTCACATAGGCCCAATTGTGATGGAGTAGGAGCTGCCAGTCATGCAGATTAAAGGTCTGCCATGACCACATTGAAACTGGCTTTTTATGGTGCATAAACTGTGCACACTGTGCCAGACACAGGGTGATAATTTACTTTAATACCACCCACCATGGCAGCTATTAGCCTTCCACCTCTGCCACTTACCAAGGCGTTCTGGTATGTTCCTGATCAGGTGGATAAAGATGAATTCATTGTTGTGTAGGGCATCTGGCTACCTGCCACTACTAATATGTAACATCCATATCTAAAAGCAGAAGAATGTGCTGTCAGATAAAAAACAATTCTATATAACATTCTAATATCAACTTTTTAAAAAGGGTACTTAGATTGACAGCTGCTCCTCTTTCACACTCACTGTGGGGTTAATGATGTGATCTGTGTGACGACTGACCGACAGTGAGATGGGCTGAGAGACGGAGAGCACCACCGTGCCATGTGGAGGTCGGATCCAGCATATGCCAGCCAGTCAGCCTGTCCTCCCCATTGCCGAGTGATGAGAGCAGGGAGCAGTGAGCCGCCCTGCCCCTGATGAGCTGCCAGCTGGCTGGGGAAGGGAACACAGTGGACTGACACACTTCTGGGGGGTAACCTACCAGGAGAAAGTGGAAGACAGCTGTGTATATGATTGTTGTGTGTGTGTGGGTGGGTGTGGTCAGTAAGTATGCATGCATGTTTGTGTGTGAAGGGATGCAGGCACAGCTCAGGGCGCGGTTGGTCTCCTGCAGGGGTCCAGATGGACGCATGGAGGGGGGTGGGCTTGATTCAAGGGTTTTGGGAGAGACTGACAAGAGTGACAAAATTTCTCTAGAGCTCAAACTGTGCTGCCAGCATGCTTTCTCCTGGCCTGCCTCCTGCCCCCCACTGTCACCTGTTAACCCCCCACCCCTCTGTCATACCCAGGGACTGGCTTTAAGACTGGCGCACACACTTACTGGGACGTGCATGGAGAGATGGTATGGTTTCAATATGTGTCTTTCTCTCAGTGTGAATAGGCTAACAGAAACTGGGCTGTTGCAGTCACTGCTACTGTAAGTACTGCTGTTCTTGAAAAGAATCAAAAGAGATAAATCACAACAAAGTGTGTCATAGCAAAGTAATTTATTTCTTTAAAATCAAGAATAATCTGAAGTGTGTGTCATGAATTAATAAAAGATTTGAAATGGTTTGCTGTAAGACAGTTTTGATTTTTAGTCCACTGCTCACATACCCCTATGTGTTTTTCTCAAATATCCATGGTGTTGAAGTGGGAGATGCAGGTCTGAGTTTAGCCAGCTATGTAACTCAACCATTGTATAAAGCATATTTAATATATGCTGAAAAATGAAACAGCTTGCTCTTTAAAACAAAAAATAACATAATAATGCATCCCATTTGGCTGTATATCACAGTTTAAAAACATATTTAAACGGCACAAAAATTCATTCTGTTAAAAAACAGGTCATGGTAAAGACAAACTGTAAGGCAGTGTGCACAAACAGCAAAAGGGTTTTGTGTTCACAACAATGACTGTCTTATTTCATAAATCTCTTTTATAAACACTCCCTCCCAACACTCTATTCACTCAGTCTTTCGCTTTAATAAGACTCTTTTGTGTCCTTGATCACTGTGACCTGCAGTGATTTCTGTGGGGATATTCTCAGTCGTTTATGAAATTAGTCTGGATTGAGAGAACACCGGGCAGTCTGGTCCGCCCTGCGGGCCGGTAGATCCATTTGACCTGGTCCCATGGCAAGGGTACAGAGAAGATGAGTCGCCTCACACATGATTCTGTCCTTCAAAAGCATCTCCGTGGAGGGATCATTAATCCGGACCTCATAGAAGCATAGAGGAACTGTTTGGTTTATGAGTCTGAAAGTTGGGTTTGCATATCACACTGTAATATATATATATATTATATATATATATATATATATATATATATATATATATATATATATATATATATATATATATATATATATATATATATATATATATATATATATATATGTGCAATGTGTTTAAGCAGAGGTGAGCATTTTTCTTTACTCTTTTCCCATCCTTCATATTTGCCTGTTTCTCTCTCTATGTCTCTGGTTTCACACATATCTCCTCCAAATACTTTCTTGACCCTACAGCCATCTTCATTTCAGTTACAACCATGACACACACACACACGCACACACGCCACATTTACATTTCAAACTGGCACTGTGTCTGCCACACATTCATTATTTACCAGCCCCTGGCCACAGTGGAGAGTGCCTGATCTCTCACTCTCTGTCTGTCTGCATGTGACTCTTACCCCCCTTTCCGTCTTCTTATTTTACTGTTTGTATATTGTGGGTAGTGAAAGTTATAAATACAAGGAAATTAACATACTCAGCTTGCCCAAATCATTCTAATTACTCTCACTGACTTACAGAAACACAAATTGATGTACATGTATGAATGTTCTGTATAGATGTCAGTCAGGCATAAAAATTAAAGGAAAACTACGTGACATTTCCTAAAATGGAAATAACAGAAATTAAATAATAATAATAATAAATGAATTAAACTAAAATACATTTCCAAAAGAAACTAAAGATAATACTCATATTTCAATGATATCAGTTAATGTCAGTTACTGTACTTAATCAGTTACGACTGATGGTCATACATTACTGACAGTTATAAAAAACTAAATGAACTGGTCAGAGCCATAGCTTGTGGGCAGCGAGCTGACAAATGGTGTTGCAGCACCTTGACCTGAGTTCAAGTTCTGGCTTGAGATCCTTTCCCCATCCTTTTCCCCTCTCCAAATAACTCCTGTAGTTCAGTTCCTGTAGCTCAGTTCCTGTAGCTTAGTTCCTCTACCTCAGTTCCTGTAGCTCAGTTGGTAGATTGTGTTAGCAACACAAAGGTTGCGGGTTTGATTCCCAGGGAACACATACACTGACAAAATGCATAACTTAAATGTACTGTAAGTCACTTTGGATAAAAGTCTGCCGAATGTAATTCTGTTGGCTCTCCACTATGTTATTAACTACAAAGATGCAAAATTACTTAAAAAAAAAAAAACATATACTAAAACTGATAAAATCCACAGGGTGAAAACAAAACTTGAAAAATTAAAAGAAATCAAATAGTTTAAACACTACAATAACCCTGATATAAGTATGTATTTTAATCCCTCAATTGCCTCAGAGCTCTGTCTCTTGGTGTGAGCACACAAAGGTGTGAAGTCTGGGTTAAAAAAAGAAAGAGAATCAGAGAGACAGAGGGAAAAGAGACGTGGTACTGGGCAGCTGTCTGTTTATGCTATCATAGGGTTGGTGTTAGATTGTAGGAGTGATAAAAATCCTGATTTTGTTGAGGCCAAGACATTTTGTGTGTATTTGTATATATATATATATATATATATATATATATATATGTGTGTGTGTGTGTGTGTGTGTGTGTATGCAGTGATATTACTTTGTCAGGTTCTGTTTACTGTGTAAAGTGTACTAAAACGTGATGAAGGTGTCAAATGACATCTGTTTTGAACCAAATATAGATAATAATACGCTATAAATATCATGTGGGTTTTGTGTTAAATACATTTATGCTATACTGTATGGCATTGAAATATATATCTTAAGGACTCTTAAATGTATAATTAATATTTCAAAGGTACAAAAACAATTTAATAGTCATTAGCAAGGTACAAAAACTAATTTTCCAGGTTGTCTGTAGTCACGTTTGTATAGTATGCTTATTCCCTCAGGATGAGCTCTTACTTGCTTACTTAGTAGCTATATTATTATGATTATTTACTATAGCTATTTACATGGAGCAGTGCTTACTAAAATTTTAAACTTAAATGACAGTAGCCTATCCGTTTTATTGAACTGTAGCTTTTCCAGTGCAATATATTTTTATTTATTGGTTAGCATTGTAGCTTTGCTGTTTTTGATGTCACATTATGTTGTGACTAGTGTTACCACATAGTCAGTTACAAAATTAGCTAACCAAGCTAACAACTTCCCCAAAGAAATAGTTCCAATACTAGCATTAAAGTTTCAAAATTTCATATAAATAAGAATTATATTTTCTGCAAAGATTAAATAAGTTACTGTACAAAGTAATATTACAGCAGAACATACAATATGTGTGTCCTGTTCTTATGATCATATAGACATTAGATACTTTTTTTAAAACACCCTTTTAACAAGGTTAGACAGGCACACACTGTACAATTTAATTTAGTTGCTTTGTCAGATTGTACAAACATGATTGCAGCTATAAGCCATGTCACAATGTTAAATCTAATTTGTCATTATTGTCAGACAGGACGACGGTCAAGATTCGATGAAAACAGACACGCAAGAAGACTTGTCTGGAGGTTTGCCTGACATCAATGTCTGGCATGTTCATGATGGTGAACTGCATTCACACACAGAATTGAAATGGTGACTAGCAAACAAAAACAGTAATCTAGTGATAATTTTGATCCATGCTCCTATTGATTTTTTATGTGACTTTGTCATGGGGCAATCCAGACTGCAGGACATTGTCTCAAAATTTCTGACACTGCCAGAATTTTATTTTAATTTGATTACAGTGGTTATTAATCGGCTGGTTATTAAACACTACAGATTTTGTCTGAGGATCACAGGAATCTTTTGGGATTCTCAAAATTTATTTCAGACAGCTAAATCAGAGCCACAGTTGACAATTTCTACAGAGTACAATGGTACTACCAAGCCATCTCTGCTATAATAAACAGTTTAAAGCAGTCTAAGATGGTTTTACCTGGCCTCCCAGCCTGCAAGGTGCTTTAGGCTCATCTGTTTAAC
The DNA here is from genome assembly GCA_036877525.1 of Chromobotia macracanthus. Classification (NCBI taxonomy): domain Eukaryota; kingdom Metazoa; phylum Chordata; class Actinopteri; order Cypriniformes; family Botiidae; genus Chromobotia; species Chromobotia macracanthus. The sequence goes on along the minus strand of JAZGTH010000001.1, from coordinate 5,294,298 downwards.
ACTTTTAGAAAGGTCTGCACTTTTTAGCTGGTTGGGCTTGGAGAAACTTGGTTGAATGTGTTGAATATTTTAATACTGTTTGCAAGAATGAGAAACAGCTCAACATTCAGTGTGTGAGTGTGCTGCCCGAATGATTCATAATGATTAGAAAACCAATTCAGGCTGTTTTGCTAACCTGTTTGACTAAAACGAACCAACAACAACTCAAAAGAATGATTCATTCATGAATCAGAAGACACTGCTAGTTCTAAACAGCTGACAGAAAATACAGGGCATATGATTTGATTGCTGACATATTGTCAGGGAAAACTGAAGTGACTGTCAGTGCTACCCTGCTACTAAATCGATAAAACAGCCCGGCTACTGCACTAACTTTATGCTTTAAAAAAACAGTGACACCAACACCTTGATGCTGGGAAATAAACTAATAGCTGTGCTGTTTGTAGTGATGCTCCTGCCACTGATAATGGCAATGTAATGCTGCAGTTTGTGCCTGCATAGGGCTGCTGTTCTGAGTAGCTAAATGAGAGCATAAAATACACAAAGCAAACTGAGACAAGTAAGCATATTGTGAACTTCCCTACAATGTCCTCACTTGAAGCAACAAAATGAACTGTGAATCAGGGTGACTTTGTTTCACTGAACCACTTCAGAAAAATATAAATGCTGATTCTTTTGAATCATTCTTAAATGGTTTCACAATGTATTTTTAATTGTTTGCTTTTGTAGTACAATCAATTAGGTAAATACTGCTATTTATCAATGTGTTTATAAGTTTTGCTATATAAAAAGTGGTTTTTAATGTTATATTTTGAGGCTGTCACTGTTTTCTTAATTCAACTTCAACCGTTTTTGGAAATTGTGTTTTAGAAGACAATTGGCAAGCTAAAGGGGTTGGCACGCTAAACATTCAAAGTACTAGGCTGCAGTCAGTGCCACTAATCCTAGGCCATGACCTTACACAGGAGTTTTCTCAGAAGGCTAGCTGTTAGTCTGCTAGCTTCTAGTCTCCACAGAGCTCAGAATCAAATCAAAGTGTTAATTCTGTAAAACACTGTTTGGAGCTTAATCAGAAACCAGTAAAGTAAAACGTATCTGAATTTCCTGTTCTGGAGGAATGTGCTCACTGAATTGTGGTGTATTGTGGGATTGCTGAATGGGGCTTCTTGGCAGGCACTACTTTTAAATCTGGCTGTTGCCGTGGTAATGAAGCAGTTCAATGCGTGCTCTCTCTCTAAACCAGCTCAGTCTGACAGAAAACCTTGGCATACAATCCTGGCTCCACCACAGCCTGCCGTGAGAACCTGTTTTCTGTCTTTTTTTCTGCAGGCAGGTAGGCAGCCACCTGCTGCAAGAGCTAGCTCCAGTCTCAGAGCCAGGGACCCTGGCCAAGTCTCAGGCACCAGCCTGGCTGCCTTATCCATCCTCTGGGTGTGCTTACCTCTCTCTCCTCCCATTAAACAAGCCCCCATGCAGACGACCCGTGTTGGACACCATTACAGAGGTAAACCCATAAGAACCAACGGATATAAGGAAAGGATTCAGCACAGATAGAGCAGTGGTGTTCGTCACGTATCCTGGAATGCGTTTGCTGTGAGTGAGTGGGACTGAAATCAAACACATTTCTTTTCTTCAGTCCTGGCAGCTTCTGTCAGTCAACAGGAACTTGGCACTCAGTCGCTCTTGCACCAATAACAGGTGTTGTTTTCACATCATATGTTTTTTCCTTTGGTTTAACAATTTGTCTATGAGAGTGCAGTTAAGAGCGTGGAATGTTGCACGTTATCCCCTCCCCATAACAACCAAGGCATGGACAGAAATCTGATCGCTGACACCTGAGGAGGACCAGGTGATAGAGACGATACATATTTACCATATTTACCTCACTGAATGTCATATATAAATGATTCATGTGGGATTCATGTGAGTGTCAATGAAATGGCATGTACAGTACACATGTAAGGTTTTATCCATCAGATTGCTTTCTGTTGGCCTGCGTGCCATGTTTTTCTTTTTCGTGTTTTCAGTCTTTTTCTTGAACAATTTACCAATGAAAAAGAAATCTATTCAGTCACACATGTGCAATTTATTAGGTACACTTAACTCTTTTCCCTGTAGTCAAAGGGCATTTTGGAGAAAAGCTGTTTTGTCCCTGAGTCACGCAGGGCTTCTATTAAATAGCGAATCTGAGTGAACATATGTAGACCATACGCACAGTGCGCTGGATACCTGATCATATCTTGGCAGCGATACAGTTTTGGGTTCACTCGCCACCTGCGTTCACGATTGCGTCCTGCGTATATGTGTGTGTGTTTGCGATAGTGTGAGTATATAGGGCGTAAATGTGCGCGTGCATCCGTGAATGTTTGTTTATGTGAGTATATATGCGGCCGTACACAGCGCACCTGGATGAAACAGACGGTACACACGCAGCTGCAGGTCAGCAGTGAGGCCCGTGTGGGCTCCCCTGACAGTGGAAAGAGGGTTTAAGTGCTCAGCCCACACAAAACCACCCATACCTGCACGCAGGATGTCAGCAGGTCAAACCAATCCCGCCTGCTTGCAGCCTACAGCTATCTGTCTCCATTCTGTTCATTTTCACCTCATGTGATTGAGATGGTGTATGTGTGTGCATGAGTAAGTTAGTGTGTGTATGGCAGAAACGGGGCGGTACGTTAGAGATTGTTTGTACAGCATAAATGGCTCAGAGCAGAGGCGCAGCTGATGCTGTTTTAATGCAGTGAATAGACAAAATAAAATTAAATGTCAGATTCACTGTTTCACATTCACAGCTGGTTTGAAATTATGAGAGTTCAGGATCTTGGAGACAATTTCTCTTGTAGTCTGTTTAAATGTAAATTAGTGCTACAAACATTCCATTTCTTCCTTCCAGGTTCTAATATTTCAAAGGTTTGGAATAGAATTGTGACCATCCGTGTTCCAAGAGTGCATTTCCGTCTCTGACAAATCTTTCTTCCTTGCCGAAGCTTCAGATCCAACCAAAGCGATATACACACACAGATAATCTTATACGGTTTTAAAAAGGCATCACGTGCGACCCCCACTCATCCCCGGCATTACTGAGGGGGAGCGTAGATGTGTTTGATGATTGTCTTCAATAAAAGAGAGAGAGTGAGCGAGAGAGACAGAGAGAGTAACTAGAGATGGGGAGAGAGAGGGACACAGCTGTTTCTTCCCAGCAGAGTGCTGGTTTAGGGCTCAATTGTGCATTTTGCAGATAAAGTGACAAAACTACTGGAGGCGGTGTTGTGTGCAGCTGTTGCCACAGCAACCATGATTTGGAGACCAGGTTCTCCATTACCAGTTCATTTAAGCCTCCTAATTGCATTCCACAGAATCTGTGACCACAACTGCTGCTTAAAGGGAAACATCCTTTTTACTAAGGGTGAAGATAAAAGGGCAGCATGACACTGCAAGGTTTGAGTTAAGATACATTTAATACAAAGAATGCTTAGCATTGTGTGGGAATTTCATGTCAAGATAATGCAGAAGTGTATGTTCATCAGTACATTATGACTCACAGACAGGCATTCATAATAATCATTATTATAGTCATAATAATGTGTAGATCAGTTTTTTTAGGTAGAGACGTTTTTAGGTAGTCACATTTTAAGTACACATTCATGTGTAGATTGTGAAGTTGTGTCAGTGTGATTGTGACGCATGACATTGGAGGTGTGTGTGTGTGTGTGGGAGAGTGAAATAGCTCTAATTGTGCTGGGCCACGGCCTCTGAGCTCTATTATTCCATCCTATGGCAGCAGGTCATGCCTGTGGGGCCACCGGGCCCTTTGAACCTCGGCAGAGCTGAACCCTCAGAGAAAGCCGGCCCACAATGCTTTTCTTCTGCGCCTCTCTTTTAGTGGGGTTTGAAATGATTGGTAACTGTTGAGCTACTGTTCTCTCCCTCGCTCCCCTGCTAGTGACCCTCTCTCCACTGTGTCAGAGCCACTAGATAAGACAGCAGTCCAATTATCTGCACACTCTCTCACTCGCTGTCTCACACACACACATGCACACAGTTTAAGATCAGCGATCAAGGGCTGCTGCTCCCTCAGTCAAATTATTTTCAGTGCTTTAACTGCAACAGTTTGCTGCTGGTTCATAATAAGACATGCTAAATACATTAACCGTATTTATAAATCATTTTTTAAACAGTGATGTCAGCATCCAAGCAACTCCCTCCTCTGTTCACACCTCCACATAAGAGCACTTAGAGATTTTAGTGGTGGATTCAGAGCGAGTGTGAAGGCACCCATCTGGATGACATCTCTGACTTGAGTGAGTTTCATTCTGAAAGAGTGTAGCCCAAGTGCAGCCTTCTATTCAGAATAAGTTGACCCCAAACGCAGAGTCTGACCTGCTCTTTGTCTTCCCTCACCCTTTTCCCTCTGCCTGGACAAACAAAAGACCTCTGGCCCTCCATGCACTGCACCCAGCCGGCCCTTTCATGACTTTTTTGCCATTTTTCCTCCTATTCGATTATTTGATTTTTTTCTCAGGGTGGATTGGGGGAAGGAGGGTGCTCTTCGATTCCTTAAGGCTCCCAGAAGTGGCACAATTTATATCGTTGCCAGGGAATTAGGACCCCCGACCCCTTTGTTGTGGATTGTATGGTGGCTGGCTGAGGGCAGGGCCAGGGTGGATGTCCCTTTATTTCTCTATTAGAAGAGGGCTTGGTTCCCACAGGAGCACCGGGCAGCTATGAGGTAATGTTTACAAAGCCTAGCTCTTATCCTCAGGGAAAGAGAGAGAGAGTTTGAGTGTGTGTGCTTCGCCATATAGATGAACAACGCTCACAAATTGCTGTAAAAAAATTGAGTAACAATTAGACATTTTGCTATGGTGTTACAACAACCGGGAATAAATGAGCTAGTTTTCGGCTGAAATGAAACTTGTGGGTACAGGCAAACAAGCAGACGCAAACAAAGCCGAAGACACCCATGCTGTTATCACGCACACGCACTCTCTTTCTGCACCAACGGATAACTGTAAAACTGAATATATAACATGCACCCACGCACACATTTCAACGCACACAAACAGTAGAGGCAAGGAGAGACTCTTCTCTTGGTAGTGAGGAGAGTAGCACAGAGAGAGAGAGAGAGAGAATGAGAGAAAAGTAGAGCTGTGAGGACAGGAAGGAAGGAGAGCAGAAGAGAGGAAAACTTCCCATTTTACGCTAAAAATATAATAAATTCATTAATATTTTTAAGGTGTTGATGCCTGAAGCTCTGATATGCAATGGTTCATTCTGAGTTTACATACGGTAGTGTGTGTGTATATATGAGACTGAAAAACAGTTAAATATATTCCTGAAATAATGTCCACTTACAGTCCTCACACACACACACATTCACTTATCTATCAATCTAATAGGGAACATTCTATTGTTTTTTACACAGCCAGTAAACAATATAACTTACCCCTAACTCACACTCTAAACCTAACAGAAAATGTTCTGCATTTTTACAGTTCAAAAGAAACTTTATTATATTTTTATAGCGTACAAATGAGGATGCCCCCAAAAGGAGGTTTTGCTCAGATTTGTCAGGTTTTGCTGACTTTTAAGTACAAATTTGTTCCCAATATACGGTTAAATAAACCCCCCTTGCCTTGATTTTTATTAATTATAAATTGACTGTATTGTTAATAGTGGCTGTTCCATACTAGGAAAGCCAAAGGAACCAGAAGGTGTAGCCTTTTCATTATTTGATGAAAATTACGAAACAAACTTTTTCCATAGAATAGCATGTGCACATGTACTAAGAAAGCTCAGTTTTTAATGTCAATGTTTTCCAACCCTTTTTGTTTAATCTAAAAAATGCCAAGCTTACATTTAAGAAAATGAGAACAAACACATATAAATAGATCAACATAAACAAAATAAGAATTAACAAAGAGCCAGTCAAAGTTTAAGTTAGTCTATGAGTTCATCGCTGCCTCTCTGACATGTATGCTTCTTTTCAAGCCCACCCCTCCCACAGGGCCGTAGCTTGAGCTGGAGGCCTCTCTCTCTCTTTCTCTGTCACAGGTCCTAACAATCAATGTTCTAAGCCCCAGGATGCATGATTTATCTGCGTTCCTACAGGCTCCGTCACCTCCACAAACTGTAAAAGATCAATTTACACAACTCTGCCACCAGAGCTCTATTGACATAACATGGGTGACTGGCTCACGTCCTCAATCTGACTCTGATGCTCATCATCTTCCGTCCTACTCATTTCAGAGGTTTAGGTCAGCAGGAGGATTTGAGAGGCAGATGTCAGAGGTCACGAATCTGATCCTTAGCTTCTCTGCCCGGAAAGAGGCCATGCTCTCCATACCAATGAGCTCTCGCCGAACACTGACCCGCAACCACAGAGTCTAGAGACAGCTGGGTAAGGTCCTGCAATGGATAATAACCTACTGCAGGCCCGGGGCAGGGACTGTGCTCCATCTATAAAAGAGAACTCAGGAATTCTTTCATTTGAGGTATTACACATGCTCGGTGGAGCAATATTGATTTTTTCCTACTGCTTCCTCAGAGCCACACTGCAAGCATAAATGTTTTGCCAATTTATCAAAGTTTTATCTAAGGGAGCGAACGAGAAAGAGAGAGATGGCAAGGAGGGACAAAGGAGAAGCGAGATCTAGGAAAGGTAGAGAGAAAGAGAGATCTAGACAGAGACAGACAAACTGAGAGATGTAGAGATACCGCATACATCCTTCCCTGGCCATGTGCCACTGCGTCTCTGCTTCTCTCTCTCTTTCCCAGCAGGGGATTGTGGGAGGAGAGGCTGGCATTTATAAATAAAACCATATGGCGAAAAAACAATAACGTGTGGACGTGTAATTGCTAATTGCATAACAGTGCTCTGAGTCTTCTTTCTTGTTTCACTGGAGGTGCTTAAACAGGTTCAACAGAGCTGTTTACGAACTAGCACCAACTACCCACGATGCCAAAGGGTCGGCCCAGCTAACAGGGAATGTTTTCAGAATGTTTGCTAATGTTCTCTAAAAGTTTCCTCAAAGTTATCAAAAATGTTCTTTCAGTAATGCTAGTAGACTGTTTATGTATTGCTAACATTTTAACGCTATGTATCATATATTTCACTTACAAGTTTGAGTAACATTCTTATAACCAAGCAATAACAATTATACAACGTCTAAAAACTGGACGCTTTGAACATTCTTAGAACATTCAAAATAACAGTATTTACATTTTTGTTACTTAATGGAAACGTTAGGGAAATGGTGTTTTTTATACCACCTCAAATTTTTGTTTGGGGGTGCATTAACAGGCAAAATGCAGGTCTGGTAATCAACACAGAAAAGCACTATACAAGAACTAAGCTTGTGGCTGGAGCATCTTTAACACATGAGAACCTCGGAGGAGCAGCAAGCCTTCAAAACACAGCTGAGCCACACTGCTCCATAATGTAACATATTGTGGAATTTTTTGGAGTCCAACGGAATTCCACCTGCTGGTGAAAACGATCGCTGTTGATAACCACCTCTGTCGGTCTGTTACAATAGATAAAAGCTCAATTAGATTATGTCTCATTAGTGCGGATCGTATTCCACTGGACAGTTACAGCTGGACAATGAGAGCGCTTTTACTTTCTTAATCATTTTGGTTTTGATAAGGATATAGGAGTAGAGGTGAGGTTACAGGGGATGCGTGGTAATAAAGCCTCCGTTTAATAATGTAATCTTAAATTACAGTTTAATTACAGCTGCTTAGTTACAGGGGATGCCCTGTAATTCAATCACTGGCCTCCAACTACTGTATCACACAAAGCCTTATCGGTCTTTTTAGCCTTGATATGAATAGCCTGTTTCGGGCTTGTGTAATTGGTCTGAAGTCTCAGGCTGCATTGCTCAGGACTTCACCATTGGACCACTTATTCTTCATCCATTGCCTTTGTGTTCTGTAGATCATGGAAAAAGAGAGATGGTGAAGAGAGAGAGAGAGAGAGAGAGAGAGAGAGAAGAAAGAGAGACCACCAAGCTTTGTACAATTGTATCAAACACTCCCCAAAGATTGTGAGCAATAGAAAGCAGGAAGGCTAGAAGGCATGGAATGGAGTTTTTCATTCTCCCGTTCCCAGGTCAGAGTCCACGCACAAAACCCAATTTGTCTTTTGTTTCCTTGGTCTGATTCCTTTAGAGACCCCATCTCATAGATTTTATGCAGCGAGGAAATGTAATGCTTTTCATAAATTTCTGGGGGGGAAATTAGGTTGTGGAGAGGCAACTTCATTTTGGCTGGGGCTGTCTGCTCGCTCAGGCAGTCAGGGAGGCTGGCGGGTGGGTGGGATGGGCTGGTATCGGCCTGAGGAGGGGAGGCGCTGACGTGTTTTTGCAGAGTAGGAAGACAAAATGAAAATCCTAACGCAGGAGCTGAGTCAGCGTGATTCACCCTGCCTGTTATTGCTCTCACACAGAAACAGCACACTTCGTAAGTGCCTCAAATGTCTTTGGCTCTAACACGCTTCTAAATAGAAGCAGGGAGCTTTCTCTCTGTCTTTCTCTCCATGCCTGTCTCTCTCTTTATTTTCCAATCTGAGCTTCAGCTCTTCTCCCAGACATGTCAGGAAGTGTTGCCGTGGGAAGAGGTAAACAGATTTCTGTCAAATCTGGTGAGCATGACAAAATAAGAAGTGCACTGTACTATGTGACCTCTGAATCCTTTGTCGTCTGGTTGGCTGTGTGGTTCGGCGAGTTAGGGGCAGGACATACACGAGAGGCACGAGGGGCATGCTGGGAAGGCACCCCATTCTAGGAGCGTTTACACAAAAGATGACTGACTGACCCCCTCCCCTGCACCTCTACAATGCAGAACAAATTCATTTTCATGTCACGCTGTCACCACATTGGCCAGAACACACATCTGTGCCTGGACGTTCCCAACAGCACATTGCAATGGGGTTCTCACCAAGCGTTCTGTGAATGATAAATCTAACATGAGAACACTCATCTTTACATGTGACATAAATACCTTTATTTATGTCCATGAGAGGAAATTAAATGGAGGAACACAACAGGTGTTGACACCCAAAGTGCATTGTAGTGTTTAAGGTGGATGTTGAGATGGGCTTTGGTCTTTCTTTCTTTTCAGGTTGTCTCCACAGCACGGAAGAGTGATTTCATCTAAGGCTCATCATGATAATCTACTCCTGTGAGTTCCACAGACCCCTGGAAAGGCTTTGAGTGACAGCTGACACCTGCTTGCATGTGAACCCCCTCAGACCCCCAGACCAATTGACTTTCTGGCAACTGATATACACTACCGTGTTACCCAACATTTCTGTGTCTTTATAATACCAGCTGCTCATAATGCTGTATCAACAAATATAGATTCTCTCCTACAGCCCATGTTTGCACAGCATAGCTCATACTATGTGGTAGTATTTGTGTATGTGGGAGTATACTGTAGATTAAGGTTGAGGCACAGTGGTGTGAGATATCACAGCTTGTGGATAGCTGTCAATGTGCAGGTATACTCTGAAAAACTGCTGTGTTCTTTGTTGTCAGACAACCCAATACAGTGTGAAGAAAATCCCAATCTTTTCTTACTTTCTCTCTCTCTGTCTCTTATTCACACAAACACATGCATGGATGATCTCGGTCACTCTTGCTGAACTGTGCCAGGTCTGGGCCTCGTAAAGCATCAAAATCAATTTGTTTTAAAAACACGTTTTTCAGAAACTTATTAGGCGCTTTAGAGATATATCATACACCTTCGACCCGCAAAGGATGAAAAATGGCAGGTGCAGCAGCAGCCCATTTCTCCAGCTGAGCGCAGAGCCGCCGCAGCCCTGCCGCTGGGGAGCCGTAAAACAGGCACGTAGCCCCGGCAGGGCCCGGCAGCGGATGGCACGCTCGCTCTGCTACCGGCCCTGCGCCCGCATAAATCAAGATAATTCTCTGCAAGCCTTGAACTCTAACCTTACCACAATTCATGGGGACGTCAGCCGCAGCCGTGGCAGAGGGGAGGAAAAAAGAGAATGGGAAGAAAAAGAACGGAGAGAGACAGAAGAGAGGGAGAGAGAGAAGTCCATTGGGGGGGGCAATGCATAAACGGGTTTGGAGAAAAAAGAAGGGGGGTCTGAGATTAGTCACCATCCAGATTGGGCCCCACTGCATTTAAATGGTCCGTCTTTACGAGCCATTTATCTTCCACTCTGGCCATTTTCATTACACCAGAAAGCAAGTCACAGCTACCAGCTGGATTCTACTGCACACTGAAAATTAATAACCTCCCCCCTTCAACATCCTCACAGCCTTTACTGTCTTACCCTCTAGCTCGCAAACATCCCCCATCCCCCCTTTACTCCTGAAGGTCCCTGCATATGTGCAAGGTGGAAATGCTCTCCCAGGTTTTGTGGCTATTTGCATCCTTGCATCTCCAGCAGTCTTTCAATTTTCTCTACTCTCTTAGCCTTTTGCCCCTCTCTTAGCCTTTTGCTCCTCCACCCCCTCCCTTGCTCTCCTCCAACACAAACAAATTATCCTGGGCTTTTAAAATTTTCCCATCTTCCCCTAGTCTCGCATAGCCAGACTTTTGATTGCAAGAACCGCCCACTTAGACAGGAAGAGCAGTTTGACTGACATGTGAAGAGAAATCAATCACTTTGATTTATTTTTACATTTAGAGGAAGGGTTATATAAGATATTCAATTGCACAATAAAGGGGCATGAAAAAATATATATATTGCACAGCACACTTGGTGAATCATTGAAATCATTTTATAACAGTGAAAAATAAAGTCAGCTAAACAGATTAGAGTTTACTAGACTGAAGTCTTTTCCAGTTTTTGTGCAATATGTATGGACAGTGGGCAATCTAAGCGACCCTCTAGCTTTCTGGAAGAGTGATGTGAGCTGTGGCATTGTACTGCCAGTTTCAGTAAAACAGTCATGCTTGGCGTACTGGAGCCCCAAAATGTACTGGGTTGCAAATGGACTTCACAGAATTCACCCAAAACTAGAGCCAATTACATCAAGCTGTGCTTAGCCAGTTCTGATTCAAAATGACAAGTGAAGCCCATCTGCAGATAGGAACACAGCCTGAACTCTTCTTTAGGCCAAAGAAGGCAGGCCAAGTAAATTTTATTCTTGTTTTTGAACAAATTTTGTGAAATGTATTGTTAATTGAGAACTTTTTGAGATCTCAGCTCAAAACGTAGTGAGTTGCTCACTACGTTTGTGAGTTGCTCTGCGATAGTGAGTTGCTCTGCTGCTCTACGTTAGTGAGTTGCTCTGCTGCCACCCATATTTTTTTCATTGAGGTTGATTCTGGGATTGCATTCCAAATCTTAGGATGTTAGGAGGCAGCTATATTAAGTTAGTCCATTTTTGTGACAGCCCTTATGTTGGGAATACATGTCCATTAAGTTACTAAACTTAAATAACTTATCTGACCCCATGTATGCTAAGGTGAGTCCTGACCTCCACCCATGACAGCCAATTCCTTACTTGCTTGCACTGTCTCCCCACAGTTTTAAAAGCTCACCCAGTCTAGTGGATACTCTCAGGTTCCCTGACAGTGTGACCTTCAACTGCTTTATATCTGAGCTTCATCTGCATGACATCACGCCTGCTTGCCGTAATCTCCACACTGCGGTGCAGGCAGATGGAAATCAATTGAAGGGCCTGCGGGCACGGAGCTGTCTGAAAGCTTCTGCTGACCCGACCGGGCGCAGGTCCCATGGCCACATTGCGTGATTGGTCGAGTGCTGCCCCATTGAGAGCAGCTCAGAGCAGTTAGGTGACCCAGATTGTTTTTATCCATGTCCAGGGAGGAATAAGGGGGCAAGGCCTGAGTCTTTTCACTCCTTGCAAACCCTTCCATATTTCTGCTTTTCTATCTCTTCGTCTCTCTTTCTCCTTGCCCCCACCCCACCATCTATATTTTCTTCCGCTCATCCTCCAGGCTATCAGCACTGCAATTCTGCATCAGCAATTCAAAGAGACAAAGGAATGAAAACAATCTTTGGAACTCCTTGAGAAGAGCCAAGGAGGAAAAAAAGATGAAGGTAAATAAAAGCCAAAGCTCGATGACATGTGGAACAAAGATGGGCCTCTGCATGTGTTACAGACGGGACAGTGTTTGTGTTGAGGGGTGGCCGCGTGTGGCGGTGGCTTTTGTCCCCTCCTACTTTTCTACCCCCTCCCTGAGGGGAGCTCCAGGGATCCAAGCGATCAATACCGCAGCCATTCCTCCTGCTCACCGGGGGAGCCGGCCACACCGACAACATACCACTTCCCTTTCATGCGACTTGCCACAGAAGAAGAGAGGTGGAGAAAAGATGAGTGAGAGAGATACCTTTGGTGGAGGGGGGGTGGGATTGTAGTCCTGAGACACAAAGGCTGAAGAATGAGGGGCTAAGGGTCCAAGCCCCCAGCGGCTCCAAGAGGAAACAGTACAAAGTGCACCTGTGTTCAGGCATTTTATCTATGCAGGCTCGATTTAACAGCGCTAAGAAACTTTCCAAGCCCCTCAGTCACGTTTCATGCAGAAACATTTCAGATTCTTCTTTTTACATTTTACTTTCTCTCACTCCCTTGTGTTCTGAAAATAAACATTATGTTCCTGTGGAATAGGCCTAACATTGCCTGAGTATTGCGAAGTAAAATTCTAATTAGCTAATGACTAGTGTTATTAACTTGTGTCATACTGACCACATGTATTTGTGTTCAAGGTTTTTAAGTGGTTGTGAGAGCACTATAAATGGGTATTTGTGTGCATACTTTTTTCTCTTGTTCCATTCCCAGCTCTACAACTCTTTGTCAACAGTCTCTGCTAAACACAGAGACCTCTTTCAGATGGGCTGTAATGCTTTCTGCTGCCAGGGTCTTTGAGGAAACCCCTGTACGCACATATTCACACACATCCATCCAAGCAGCAAATGACTCAGCAGCCCAGTCCAGTGCTACACACCAGATTATATTTCATGGCTTGCTTAGGGAAAGATTAGTTGCCCTCTGTGTTTGGCAGCTGGAATGTAGAGCACCACTGCCCGACATACTGAGGATACTGTAGCACAAATAAAGAGCCATCTATAAAAGCTCTACTATGCTATGTGTCTTCTGTAATATAGGTATTCAATAACCGAGTATATAAGGCCATAATTACAATAATAAGTCTTTACAAAGCTGATGATTTGCAACCAACAGTAATGAGCAATGAAGTGGAAGCGGAACATATGATTAACTGCCTCATAAAAAATCAGTCGTACTTTACATGTCTGCTTCTAGAGTTTACGTTGCCAGCTCGTTTTAGTTATCTAGTTATTTTTGCGCTCAGGTATTAAATTCACCATGAACATTTTTTGGTTTACCGCATTAAACTCCTTGTTTTGGAATATATTTATTCAATTTACTTGTTCACCTGTTAGTGTATCTCACTGATTTACTGGCTTACTTTACCACTGTAGAAAGTTGTCTCTCTGATTCGAGGTTAGAAGTTTGCTGCTTTACTTGTTTGACATTTCCCCTCAATTACAACTTGGTGAGATGCTTTTGTTGAACTTTTTTTGTTTGTGTTTTGCAGCTGAACAATTATAGCGGATATTATAATATCAATAACGCCTCAACTTGAGGTAACACTCAGATGATTTACATAATGAATCACGATGGAGTCCATTGAGTTCTCAATTTAGTAAACAAAGCCAAAGTGTTATGAAATGGTTACACTTCATTTTATGGCGACTTTGTTACAGTATAAAAACATACTTACAATAGGGTTATGGTTAGGATTGGGGTTCGGTTTAGAGTTAATTACATGTTATTATGCAAAATTTCCTTATATTAATGTAGTAAGTACATGTAACAAAGACACTGTAAAATAAAGCGTTACCAATGGTAATTTTTCCGTACTGTCACTGTATTTAATGTTAATTTATTTTAAATAATTTTTTGTTATATGTTCATTAAGTCTTGTTGAATGTTTGAACACAAATATGGCTGCATGCACGCCACAAATCCTCACAGCGTGAGACGTATACAGAATGACGTACACAAACACACACACAGCAGGGGGCTTCTGTTCTCTTTATATTTAAATTAATCTGAAGAACGACTGTATCAATGCCTTGTTTACTTAGCCACTGGATGGATTTATTTACTTTTGCCGATGTGTTAGAAAAATGTAAATTTCAGCAAGAGGAAATTCCTTTAGGATTACTGCACGGGGACAATTATTGAAGATTTAAAGAGAGAGGAAAAGAGAGAGAGAGAGAGAGAGAGAGAGAGAGAGAGAGATCGTTGATCTGGGACACTGTATCTATGGCAGTGACTGAGCTGAACAGCTGTGGTGTTCTGTATCACAAAACTCATCTAGAAAAGGCAGTGATATCATATTTGTATGTCTTTGTTGTGGAAATTGATTTTTCTTGTTGTTTTTCTTTTATATGTTTTACCTAATATCAACTGCCTTCTCTTTGTGTTTGCTGTACTGCTGTACAGAATGTGGCACTTTGTACAGTGCAGGTATTATATGTCATATATATGTCTGTCAGTACATTACATTGTATTATTTGCATGTACCTGCAAGTAAAAGTTCTCATCACATCTGCTTTCTGACAATATTGTTTGTGAATGTGTAAATGCATGTCAGTTCACGGCTTAAACATACTAAATGATGTGACAATGGTTTGTGTGAAAGTTATGTGTATGAAAAGAATTTTTAAACGGTTTAGTACTAAAACCAAAAAGTCAATGGAAATTTCATGTAATGCAAGAAATACATGTGTGTGTGTCCTTTCTGTACACTGTTCTGATTATTTTCTGTGAGTGTTAGCCACGGTGGGTTAGCCCTCTATAGTTTCCTCTGATCATCTTCACTGCACACACACAAACACACACCTCTCGTCTGGTCGACCTCTCTTCACCGGTGAGTCACAGAGCCAGCAGGAGACTGTTTTCTCCCAGAACCCCCTGCTGACTGTTTTTGACAACAGCGGAGAGCAACAGAGTGATCAGACACAGAGACAGAAAAGAGAGAGAGAGGGAAGACAGTGAGAAAATAGCACAGGGGACAGAAGTGTCTGTCAGAGTTGATGAGAAGAAGTAACCAGAACAATAGGTTATGCTACAGTGTCGAATACTGAAGTATGAGACACGTTAGTGCAGATAAACACAGACACGCTGTCATGATCACATGGAATTTGCACAGATCGCATTGTTCGCATTCCATTAGGATTCTTTTAAGTCTTTGATTGTAGCTAATGGAAATTGATCAGCGATTAAAATCTTAAGCAGTTAATCCAATTAATCAATCAAACAATCAATCAGTACTAAGTGAAATGTCAGACAAGACCTTCACATAACGCTTTATCCTGACAATTTTAACTAACATTAGGCTATTATATCAGCTACATTGTACATAGATTTATCCATGTGCTCAGTGAGGGCTTTTGTTCAGGCCTTGGTTTCACCACAGTGCTGGACAACATTTACTTTATAGGCCAGTTGAGGGTTTTTTGTAGAAGATACAAAGATCCTTTCAGTGCCTTTTTATTGCGGATATACCCAGTCATTATAAAACTCACTCTCCCTCAGTCTCCCTCTCTCACACAAAACATACATATCTTCAGACATAACTTCTAAACAGATTGCTGGCAGAAACAAGAGAAAGAGAGAAAACCCCAAAAAGTAAAATTAAGTTTTAGAAGGAATGCAGTTTTCAGAAAAAAGAACGTTAGTTAGTTTTTTTTTACATTGATCCTGTAAAAATGTTCTTGATGTCATGGATAGCTGCTAAAATCAAGCACGTTGTGTCCCTTCATGTTGTTAATTTCCACTGAATAGGTGGCAGCATATTTGGTGTAGGTGTCAAATAGGGGCAACTGTAACACTTTTTACATTTTTCTACATTTCCATACATGTGTACTGACAGTAATAGCTCCATTAAAATATGTACAGTAAATTGGAAAATACTTTAATCATAATCAAATTTAATATGAAATGTCAGTTCAATAATCACACTTTAGTACAGAGACATTCATACTGAGCATGTACTGAATACGTGATTACTTCAGCTTGTTTGTGAGTGAAAAAATTAGTATTATAATTGATCGCTGTCTCCCTTACTAGAATACGTCTTCTTCTTTGGTTTTGTATTTTGGACGCATAAACTGCTGTTGTGTACTTAAAAATGATTTATACTGTAGGAAATACTGACTTTCAGTTTAATTTCCAAGATTTTTGCTTTAAAATTGTGTCTGTAACTTTTTATGAGTAGGATGTCAAAACACTGCTGTTTTGTGAAGCAGTGTTTTTTGAAAATGCGATGATGTCAACATTTGAAAAACAATTTTTCAAAAATTATGACAAGAAATCTTGTCAGTGATATAGAACACCATCAAATTATTTAGGCTTCTATATATACTTCTGTACACTTCCAACTCTGCAGTCTGTCAGGAACCAGAGCTCTGCTGAAGTTATAGGTGCTTAGGAGGTTATCGACCTGAAGATATCTGCACCAACACCTACCTAAAACACCCTGCCAAGTGCCAAACACACACACACAATGTAATGAACTGGCATTGTTCTTACTCCATAAACTTGTCAAGCCCTGCTCATTTCATTCTCTCATCTCCACACCCACAAGCAAAACAAATTTTTCCCTCTTTTTTCTGTCTTTTTGCAGGGAGCTGTTAATAAATACATCAAGATAAAAAGTGCTGTGCTATTAAAATGGAGAGAGATGAAATATGGATGAAGAGATGGAGCTTCAGGTGTGTCAGATGTGATTTAATATAGTTGTGGCGGCAGCGCCCCGGGGAGAGAGAGATTACTGTGGGGATGGCGGACGGACGACGCGACCTCTGACCCCATGTGGCGGGCGTATGGCGTATAGTGCTGAGCAGAGCTGTATGGATCTGCAGCGAGGGAGGAATGGATTTACTGATCAACACCTTCATCAATCTGGCTAAGTGTGCGTGTGTGTGTGCAAGCCAGACAGACGTGGTGTGTGTCTGCATGTACATAGGTGTGAAATGTGTTTGTCGTTTAACAGAGGCTGATTTTAATTATTGCCTGATTTTTGCCTGTCTGTGTGAAATGATGTCTTTATAGTGCTTTCTAGACAACTTGAAAAAAATGAAAATTCTGTAATCATTTACTCACCCTCAAGTTGTTCCAAACCTGTATTCAATTTTTTCTTGCTAAGCACAAATGAAGATATTCTGAAGAATGTTTGTAAAGTTTTTGGGCACCACTATGGAAGTCAATAGTGCCCCAAAACATTCTTCAAAATGTATATATGTTTGGAACAACTTGAGGGTGAATAACATTCAGAGAACTATCTACTAACTCAGGGAACTAACTGCTTAGGCTAAATACATGTCTACATGTAGAAGAAGTGGTACCTACATTATTATTTATATTATTGCTTGTAATCGAGCTAAATAGACTTTATAAGATATAACATTATGTTACGTTTACATTCAAACGTGACTTTAAATTGACTGGAACACTTTAGGTTTAGAAAAAGGAAATTTCAACTTTGTAATGGATCAATTCTTTAGGATCCCGTTTACAGCTGGCATTAACGTAAATATTATCACCTAATAATATTACTTCTAATTGCGTGGTCTTCTTGGCAACCAAACTATTACATTTGCAAAGAAGTAAAGACTTTTTTTACAATTTACATTGGCAATATTAAAGAACATAGTTCTTGTTTTTTGATAGTTTACAGTTAGATTGTAAACAGAGAATATTAATGTGATTACAAATGAAATGTTTTGTTAATATAATAGGGTGAGATGTTAAAAACTGGGACAGCTTAGACAAAAAGCTGAGACAGAAATTGAAACACGATCAAGCTGGATCTTCTATACCTCCTCCTTTCTATATTGTATTTGATGGATTTTCTCAGGACTTCTCAACAGCGTTCACTTACTTCCCCCATCTCTTTCCCTCTGGCGCTAAAGGTCTGTCTCTACACTAGCATTTTTATAAACACTATTCAAGAATGATGAATATCTAGGCTTGTCAAGGTGTGTGTGTGTGTATGTGTGTGGCTACGGCCCGGGCCTAGCAGGCTAAGGAGGATTAAAGGAGTGTCCCTTGGAAGTGCTGAGTCGCCATTATACAGCACCTCTTGGCTGTCACGCTTTTAACCCCATCATTTAAGCAGTCTGTAATATATGCACAGAGTAGGTCAGAGTGGCAGTGTTAAAGCAGTCACTAAATGCTTGCTCTCCTTCTGCTGTGTCCTGTAGTTTTTCTTCCGACACAAACCTGAATGTCTTTTCAAAGCACTTTGCCATGTTTTCACCCTGACAACCTGCTTAACAGATCTGGTTAGAAGGGCTTACAGGTTATTCACAAACCAAAATGAGCACATAAAGGTCTATAAGTCAGAAGGTTTCAAAGATTCAGCTTATGAGGTAGATCTGTTTGCACCTTGTTTGATGAAAATAAACAACTTAAAACGATTATTTTAATATTATTATTAATAATTAATAATCATATTAATAATATTAATAATAATTATTAATATTGATATTATTATTATTTAAAAAAACATTGCACAAAAACATAATCAATGGAATAGTCCAATGCCAATTTTCTGTCATTTTCTGAATTAATTTTTTAGCTTAAAAAATTCTGTTAAAAATGACAGCTCATCACTGTATGATATTTTGACAAGGTGTGGAGCAGTTTATAAAGTTTCATTTATGTTGATCAAACGTGGTATGAATAAACATTTCTCTTCGCACAAACCAGAGTGTTTAAAAAATTCACGTCATAGTTAAGTATTGTTATTTAACATGTCATTAGCGTGTTATAACATGTCATTACTATGTATTAAGCATCTTCATGTCACACACAAAAACTGAACTGTAAAATGTTAAAGTTAAAGATGTCTGTGTAAATGTCTCATCAGCTTTATTTACAGGCACACTCACTAACTCACAGGAAACAGACTGTAGCTCTATTTCCTGGACTTTAATGCTGGATTTTAATGGCTGATCCTGACCCTCATGGTTGACCTCATCTCCCTCTTTATCCTAAATCTCGTCTCAGTGCAACAGGCCACAAAGATGGGCTTCAATGACCAACTACAAAGACACACACACACTAGCACACAATATATTTATTTACAGCTGTTATGACAAATACTTAGGACATGAATGAATGAATGGACATGGTATCTTGCAGGGTGAAAACTAGTTCAATAATAAGCACCATGCCAGAATTAAGTGATGGAGAACATAAACACTGAGATCGCCAGCCCAATTCAACATCTTTTATTGCCCTGCCTTGGGCTATAACCAACGACCATGCTGGATAATTTTCCCTTAGTTGGACTACAAGGTACGCGCCCGGCGCAGTGGCCCTGACGCATTCCTCAGGTTGCTGTTGTCAAGGACACAAGGATATGTTTTAATTCAGCCTGCTCCCCATATCTCATTGCATTGGCTATTCATTAATAATGTGTTTTAATTAGCTATTAGTTAACATGTTCCTAGTGTCAGAGATATGACGAGGGAGTCCCAGTGGGGGGCATTCGGGTGTGGGGATGTCTTTCTCTCCCTCTCTCTCACTTGTCTCTCCGCTTCTCTCTGCAGAACAATTACTGCAGAGTGCTATTACACATATCGCTGGCTTATTAATGGCTGTTCACTTGTGAGGCCAATCATTGTAGACAATGGATGGAGAAGACCTCCAACATGACACACACACACATACAGAGTCCCTTCCCCCTGTGGAGTCCTATTGTATCCTATCACCCTTTTACACACAAACACACACTCACACACAGAGAATAGGGGTAGGAATTACACATCACACTGGGAAAGAGAGAAGGAGAGAATCAGTGAGAGAGAGAGAGACAGAGATTAGAGCTAATTAGCATGAACAATAACAACAAACAAACAGTAAGAGAGTGTGGGTCAGAGGGAGTCGTACAATGACGCTCTTAATTAGGATTGTTTACCAAGTGACACGGTTCATTTTCAATACACAGGGGCCCAACTACCGTACACCAGCACACCCCCACACCCCCACTACAGCATAAACACACACTGTACCTACAGAAACATATACCCACACAGTTACACACCTAAATGGATATTACAATACACAGGATATAAAAAATACATACATGAATGGATAAACCAACCATCTCAGTGTCTGGAATGAAAAATACATGCATTATATACCATTTTTCATAAATATTCCCTATGTGCATAAAAATGACAGACATGCAGTGTCAGAGCTTCAATCTCCGGCTCAAACCCCAAAGGTCCGATGCTTTGCAGAGGTCACTCAAAACAGGGGCAAAAATCAAAGTGATTAAGGGCCTGAGGATCAATAAAGGCTTTATATTAGATTTACCCGGCCTTGCTGAATAACACATGGTCAGCAGAAAGAGGGTGGACCGGTTTAAAATGAAGTGATATGCAGCAGGCATGTGGAGATTGGACTTTATAAATCTTTAAAAAGCCATCAGAGCTGAGGGCTAGGAGGAGGAAGAGGAAGAAAGCAGTTGGTTGGACATAGAACGGTACACATGACTCAGTTAGGTTAGACTATGTTATGTTAAAAATAAAATGATAATTTTTGGGAAAAATAATTGGAATTTATTGATCTACAACACCCTGGTCTCCCAACAACACTTGTGTTTGAAGCACTGTTTTTTAGCTACATAATATATTTATAAAAACACATAACAGTTCAAACTCCTTCGAATTGTGCACAACCTTTTTTTTACTGTGGGTCATTCAGCAGGTTTTCTATGACATCAAGGTTTAACTAGACAAATCCAACACTTTGATCTTTAGTTTTTTAACGCTGTTCTTTGGCTGACTTGAATGTGTGCTTTGGGGTCATTATCATGTTGGAAAGGTGAAAATCCTGTTTATCTTAAGCGTTCTCGCAGAGATTGGTAGGTTTCGTGCCAAAACGCCTTGATATTTAGAGCTATTTATTAACCTTCTTTCCTGACTAGAGTCTGAGCTGATGAGAAACAGCCCTAAAACATGATGCTGCCATCAATATGCTATACAGAAGGTATGATGTGTCTCACTTGATGTGTTAAACATATATTTAAGAATGAATTTTCTCTCATTGTGTGTTATGTACTTATTTGATTATTTCTCATATTATTTGAAATTAAACATGGAAGATTGTCTGACATGAATAATTTGAACCCAGACTTTGCAAAAACATACAAACTGTTTTCTATACTTAACAATTATGTATACAAGAACACACACACATTCAATGTCCTTGAGCAGGTATCCACACATTTTCACACAATACCAAAAAATGTATTATTTGGTTAAATATTTAACACAGTTAACTAGTTATGAACAGTATGACCTAATCCTATCAGAAAACGTAGCATTTTTACAATAAAAAACAACACATTTTATTTGTTATATTTATTTAATAAGTAGGTACACACACACATTTTGTCCTCAGTTCTTTAATTTGTGGATTATATGTTATATACGCATATATATTTAATGAGGCTTGAAACCTTGACCAGCCTGAGAGTTTGAAGCAGTGTGAACAGACAGATTAAAGAACATAGAGGCAGAGCAGGGGTCATCTGAAAGGTGTGTGCCCGATACAAACTTTGGCCTCTCCTGTTGCATTGTTTTACAGTGTATGGTGAATGTGAACCGGTAATGGCTGGTTGTTTGATGCGATCTAATCTACAGGCATAAAGGAGGCTGTGCTCTGTTTACGCCTGTGATGGGAATTATACAATCAATTACTGCCCCCCGCAGCAGCCAAAATGAGCAGGCCCAAAAGACATGGGGAATTGGATAAATGTTATTGTTGAGGAGACCATTATCCAACAATCGGAGTGGTTAATTCTGGAAAATGACATTCATTAAAAGACGAGACCTGGATCAGGAGGAGGCACCGATGGGGATGACCCCTCATTTATGACGCGCCTTTGTGTTTGTCTCTCTTTCTTTCTGTCTCACACATTCACACACAAAAAATACATTTTACCTCTTCTTTGCATCCCCATCAGGTTGAGATCAAGGAAACAAGGACAGGGGCATTTGTTTGATTCCTCAACTAGATTAATAATCTGTATAATATGAATAATATGTTCCTAATAAAAACAGGATCACCAGCATAAGTGACTTTTTGAATGCTGGTGTGTTGGTTTCTAAATCAGGCTGGTATCTCAAACTAGCCTAAACAAGCTTCTTATAGCTTCTTGGTCCACCAACTTCACTAGAAAGACCATGCTTTTTTTACTAGCTAGACCACTGCAACTAACCAGCAAAAAGGCCAGTATTGAAAATCATGCTGCTCTGAGCTGGTCTTTCCATCAGGAAATTATGTGATGGTTTCCATGCCACAGGTCAATCACAAACAAACATGGTTTGTTATACTGTGTGTGTGTGTGTGTGTGTGTGTACACCCCAGCCCAGAAGTTGCTCTCAGCTGCATCTGGTTGTCTAGATCAGTGCTTCTCAACCATTTTTTAATCATATGTTCACCCAAAGCCTCGCTGGTACACCTTTATTGACACACAATCAGAAATGTGGTACTGCTAACTTGTATTATACTGCATATAATTTGGCATTGCCACTACTTTAATTAAGGAGGCCATTATTACATAAGATTCACTTTTAGTCCTAAGACCTAATGGTAGATTTCAAAAATGAAATCCAGCTGTTTGTGTGACTCTCATTCACACAAATCAACATTGCTCACAAACATTATTTTGTTTTTTTTAAAAATACCTGGACAAAATCTTAAATCTAATCTTGATTAGATTAATCTAGATAATTCAGCCTACTGACAACCTGGAAACGTCAGTAATAATTTAAGTTTTTCTACAGTAGGTTTAGTGAAGCAATATTTAAATTTTTCCTAGCTCCCCCTGGAAGGTACTGCAGTATAAGCTTGGTTAGAAATCACTGATTTGTATAATAAACAGCACCACAATTACATCAGTAAAGTGTTTTTGCAGATACATTGTAGATTTACCAAAAAATCAGTGTTGTGATTGGAATATGATTTCAGCTCTTGGGGTGCTGTTGCTTTGAATCTCTAGTTTTTTTACGTGAATTGACAGAAACAATATTTTTGCATTTATTGTATGCCAGTTTGGTAAGAAACAGTCTGCCGAGATCATAAATGAAATGTGAATTAAGCTTGTGTGATTGTGAGAACCCTTCTGTTCTTGGGTGTAGACAGAGACGGCAGTTCACTGAGATCTGTCGAAATGTTTAGAGTTAGGGCTGCATCTCATTGAAAACATACGAAAACAACAATCACTTCGGCTTTTCTACAAAGCCTTCCTCTCTCAGAGAATATACGGTGCAATATGATATTTGCATAAATAAACATCACCTGCACAGAAGAACACATGACATGTAAATATGCTAATGCAGCATAAAGCGAAGAATCTGACATCACTGCATCTTTCTGATGAGTTCCTATCCAATAGGTGTTCAGATTAGCAGACAATTTGGTTTTCATCCATGTTGCTGACACAGCCAGGCTGCTTTTTGTCATTTACAGAAGTTCTGAGTTTTATAAGACATGAGCCGAGCTGATAGAATTCATGTCATGTCCAGACAACTTCCGACCAACATGCTAGCAAATGTTATGTGATGGAACACACACACAGTTTAAGTGAGTGTGTGTAGATTTATGTGTGTGTGTGTGCAGATGTGGTTCGGCTGCTGTATTAGACTACTGATTGAGATAGAGTGAACCTGCAGAAGCATAGGGCTGCTGCTATCTCCTCTGGTACATGAGTTGCTGGGTGGGAGGAACCTTCTTTCATCCTTCTCTTTGCTGCTTCTGAGCAGATTGGACCTTTCTGTGCTTCTCTCTGTGCACTCAGAGTGGGCAGTTTGTTGGTGATTTCATCTTCTGGCTCACACAGGGTCCAAAATTAACACCCGCCAAACACCAAGTATGAGTAAACCGGGCTTTGGCGAGTAAATAAAAAGTCTGCTGTTTGGAAACAGAAACATGATTTTATATTAAATTGTATGAATGATAATTTGACCCGCACTGATAATGCAAACAATTTAAATCCAAGACGCAGAATTCAGCTACTACAAAACCTGTTGTTTAATCTGTTGTGACTTGCGTGACTTCTAACAACTTTTACCTCAGCAAAGAAACGTTTGTACCTCATTTCTCATACTACCCCACCAAAACAAATACATTAGTTACACAGTGGCTAACGGTAAAATGTGATTAATGATTAAGAAAAACATTGGTATTTATTTTTTTTATTTTTGAGACTTTTTTCCATGTTTATTCCACTCTGTCTGTACCAGTCTCTTGCCAGGTAAAAGAGAAGATACATTTCATAGAGGAAGGGAAAGATAAAGAGGAAATCAGTGTAAAGGAAAACAAAGGGGAAATGAAAGGAGGACATTACAGAAATAAATGCAGAAACTAGAAATATGTTTGAACTTTAGCATCTTGTCTTTGAACGCACATCTCTGCAGATGTTTGGGGTCTCTCTCAGCCCTTTACCATACATGTTATTAAAGAAAAATTATTCTGTACCAGACATATACAGAAGGACCTTCTCTTCTCACGTCCTTCCTTCCTTTCTTCTTTTCATCCTTCCTTTTTTCTTCCTTATCTTCTCTTCTCCAGTAAAAACATGTGACTCTTAGTAAATCTGCATGTCCTTGGAGCTGTGGGAGGTGCTATTTATAGCCCCTGCCGTGGTGAGCGAGGACCTGATTGGGACGATGGGGGGCTGAGAGGAGGAGGCGGGGGAGGAGAGCAAGGCCGTGTGGGGCGCGACAGTCAACAGTCTCATCCTCATCCCCCCATAGGGAGCTCAAGTATCATCATCCAGAGTGCCGCGCATCTCTGCAAGTCATTTATAGCTTCAGCTAATTCACGTTCAAAACATATGGTTAAGCCACCAAATTCCCACGCTAATCTATCTATCTCTCTCTCTGTCTTTCTCTCTCTCTGTCTCTCTCTGTATGTATGTATGTATGTACACTTGCCTGTCTCATTAGCATTGGTCTCAGTGGGGACTATCTCACTTAAAAAGACATGGTCAGCAAAACCATCCAAACAGAAACACTCATTTTGTTAATTAATTGAATAAGACCCAATATCCTGGCATTTTTTAACAGTTTCTGGGGATTTATGAAGTTATATTATTGGGGTTAAAGTAAAGTCATCAGTTTATATTATGTACATTTTTCATTGGGCAAGTTGTGAAAGTGACTGTTTAGAACTATTTAGACTTCTTAGAAAAGCTTCTTACGGCGATTTTCTTTCACTGAGGTAAAAGTTGTAAGAATACACCTAGATTAAGCATTTGTCTTTGATTTCAAAATCTTTGATTTGAAGTGCTCAAGTCATTTACATCCGCGAGAGATTCACCCAGTGGTTTTGTTTTCACTGTCAGTCATCTTCTAAAGAATCATGATTGTCTCATTACTCTGTCAATAAAATGATTTGGATGTTTACTATTTTACATTTTTAATAGTTTTCAGAATTTTACTGACTTATCAAATCGTTATCATATGCTTTATATAGCAGTCTATAGCAATTGCAGACACAATGCAGACAGCAATGTAGAGCTATAAATGTTATAGAGACCACCAAGCAAAGGCTTTATTAAAACTACATAATATAACGGGCCTTTAATATGCACATCAGCTTGAATAGGTCAAACCAGTGGAAATCAACAGACTGACATGTAAACAACTCCAATATCATCAGTTTTAATTTTTAAAACAACTTGAAATGATGATCTGTGAGTGAGGCAGTTTTTAGTTCAGCTAAAAAGCTGTTAGAGTAAATTTAAGGCACATCTCCATGTGTACAACCTTTACATCTCCGTGTGTACATCTGTTGTGTTTACTCAGGTTGTTGACTAATGGTCTGACAACAAACTTACTATTAACTGTTTAATGGCCCTTTGGATCAGGCACATTCATTAACATTATTCATACACAATATATAGGAATCGTGCAGCCATTCTTATACTTGTGTGAACATAATATAGTGAGAATGTAGTGGTTTGATTTTATTAATAATAATATAATAATAATAAAAGTTACTAGCAATAAAATAACATGTATGAAATGAAATTGTTACTATGTAGTTGTCATTATTTTTGAAGGTTAATAAGACAGGTGTCAGTTGGTATGTGTTAATACGCACATACCAAATACGTTACAATATTACTTGTTAACTTGTTGCTTGTTACTTAAAAAAAATGGTGGTTCATATGTTTTTAATCTAGAAACCATGTAAATGTCAATGAATAGTGTTCCTGTTCCTTCATTATATATTATATTATATTATATTATATTATATTATATTATATTATATTATATTATATTATATTATATTATATTATATTATATTATATTATATTATATTAATCTTTACGTTGGATGAATTTAACTGTTGTCACAAGTCCAAAACTCAAAAATAAACAGCAAAAAATGAGAAACTTGCTCAGACATTTTCATCGACATATTTGTTTGCAGGTAAGACAGGTTGCAGGGACAGATGACAAGATATTGAGAGAGAGAGAGCGAGAGAGACAGAGGCCTGGCAGTGAAGACATCATCAAAAGAAGGCTATAAACAGTGCCGGCAATGGCAGAAATGACAGGGCGATTTGCTGTGATAGTTACAGCAGTCACAGGAGTAATCATTTACCTCACAACTGGGCAGAAAAGACTGATGGGCAAAAACAGACTCACAAATACTTGGAGAGCTTGTGTGTGTGTGTGTGTGCGGTGGGGAGAGAGGTGGGGTGAACATGAAAGTGAAAAAGAGACACCAGAATACAGCAAATGAAAGGTAAGTGAAATGTTGGGTGAAAAAAGTGGCACTCAGTGCTTAAGGCATGAAATTATGTCATTATTGATGATTTTAAAGGGATGTAGCAAAGGAAAACGGACTGATCAGGTAATTGAGTTATTACACATTACACTATTTAGGAACAAATGAAGGACTGAGAGAGGAAACACAGAAACAGCTGAGGGCCAGGAAGGTGTGTGCGTGTTGCTGTAAACTGTATGTGTGTGGGCAGAAGAGTGGTCTGAATGACCATGATTCAGATGTCAGACAATGCAGCATTGTTTCTGCTTTGACTGAGAATGTTTCCACATCTCCGGGAAATGGTCTAACCTTGAGAGAAGATCACAATGTCCTTTCATACCGTGTGCATTAATCAGACACCTGCTGAGGTTATGATATAGCTTTCGCTGTATCTCCACTGGCTGCCATTCTGATACCCTTTTACAGGGGCCACTTTTGCCCAACAATCAGAAGAATGATCGTTATCACAAGAGACCATTTCTTGAGAGATTCTGGGTGGCCATATTTGCTTCTCATTTGCATAATAGTGTCTCATCACCATGATCTTTAGTTTTTCTACAACAAAAAGTTGTCCACATATACGTCTTTATCACAGTTTATGGAGATTCTGTACACCTTACTGTTCAATTAGCGTGGACAATTGGCATGTAAATTCGGAAGAGAGAGAACAGTAATTGAAACACAATTACAATAACCACAAGAATCAGATGTAGAAAGAAATTCATCAGAAATTTCTAAATGTAGGTTCATAGGTCACTTTTAAGCTTAATTCTCTGCAAATCAATATGATTGAAGGATACAGCTATGTTAGGTGGCATAAATATTTGAGCAATTGATATGCTGGTATAGTAATCTGTTGATATGATATAGTAATCTGAGTACAGAAGGAGCATCCAAGTCAACTGTGTCTAGAGCAGAGAGAACAAGGTGTGATTACACCCAGTAGGACATGTTCCTGGATCCACATCATTGTTGGACAAAATTAACCTACCATTTTCATCTGATTTTATGGAAAGTCTTTTGTTTGGAATTAGGAATAGGAAAAAGGTTTAGGATTATGTTCCTTTGACAGGAATGTTATTCCAGAATCAAGAAAATAAGTCTTTTTACTTGTAGCTGGTCCTGATTTCACGTCTCTTTGCGTTTTTATTGTATGACATCATCAAGCTCAGCAGCGCCCCCACTGTTTTTAGCCCTTAACAGAAACTCATTATGAAAACATAAAAATGATCAACACGGAAAGGCAAGGGCACATGAATGATCTCACCATGCCACTGCTTCCCCGCGCTTACTGTGCCAGACCATCCGACACGCGTACATTCGTGCTCGTACTTACACGCCAGAGCTGGGGCACATGGCCGCTAACGACTGCTCAATTAGGTGAAATTAAGGAGTCGCTGTGAGGTCCATGCTGAACTCATTAAGCCGCGTGAGGGAAGGCTGAACAGTGTCGTGTAGGATTAATCCCTCCAGAACAAGATGGGGATTCATGCAGGTCAGCCTCCAACCGGGAGACTGGGCTCTGCTCTAATGAGACTGCAGAGCACCGCGTAATAAACTCTCAGTACTGTAACATGACTAGCCGCAACACCATGTAGCTTATCTCCAGCAAAAACGATACACACCGTGCCCTGTGGTTCTACTTTTAACTGGAAAATAAGATTCTCACATTCTAAAATGTAACAATAATTGTCTTTAGCTGAAATGGTGATGCTAAATGCTAGCAAATATCTAGAACTATGTAACAGTACGTTTACACAAAAAACACCTCCAGACAATCTACAGACAATTTCAGCCACTCTGTGTTTCAATCATTCTGCATTTGGTTTATTATTTGCGCATTAATTACTAATGCAATCTATACTGTTCTATTAATAACGTTACAAAGTACACCCCAGTCATGCATAAATCACACATCCCTAATTAGAGTAAAATTTAAATGCATGTTGTAAAGACACATTGAGTAGCTCGCACAATACTGAGTTGCCAAGCCATCATTGTACTAATTAGT
Organism: Chromobotia macracanthus; assembly: GCA_036877525.1. Lineage (NCBI taxonomy): Eukaryota > Metazoa > Chordata > Actinopteri > Cypriniformes > Botiidae > Chromobotia > Chromobotia macracanthus. Next base: position 5,265,457 of record JAZGTH010000001.1, on the reverse strand, counting down.
TTGCAATTATGTTTAATAACTTCTCTAGAAGCCAGTCTGCACTCAGAGAAGTAACTGGCGTTCACTGAATGAATCTACAATCACACTGCAATGTTCAGAAATGCTTAGAAAGAGAAAGTAAGAGGATAGAGAGAACACATCTGACAGGTTATTAACACGCTCGTTTGTGTTATGTTGCACTGAGGAGTATTTTTATTCATCTTTATCTAAACAAATGTTTAGCACATATGCATTTCAAATGACTTTTCATTTACAATTTCAGATCACACATCCTGGAAGATTACAGCAACTTTGATAAGTTTGATAAGATTTGTTTCCAGTGATATGAGTCTAGATGTTGACACAACACACAGTTTTATTGGATGTCTCTATCCAGTTATAGCGTGCAATAAACAATGTGTTTCTTTAAAACAGATCCTCTCTTGCTTTTCTCAGTGCTCTTAAATATGGCTGTATTATCTAGGGAGGGATACATAACATACCACATGCAGGAACCAAAGAGAAAATACATTAATTGGTTAAACAACTGACAACTGTTAGAACAATCACCCCCAGAGCCTGTGGCAGTGAGATGGCAGGTTAGTGGGGTTCCGTCTGGTGGTTGGCTCCATCCCCGCTCCGCTTGCGGGCCGGTGTGGGTGAGTGGAGTGAAGCGGCCTGCTCGGTAGGGTTTGGAACACGTCCCACATCTTCAGCTTTAATAAGAGTAATCAGCGCCCCCATGCCAGGTACCAGCCTCTCCTCACAGCAGAGATATGGCACCGATCTACTGCCAGCCTGGCAATGTTTACAGACAACACACACATATACACAAACACAAACATACGTGCGTGCGTGCACTCAAATACACACCCTAAATAACCATATAAATAATCTTGCCTAGCTATGTTTATTTTTGTGCTCTAATAGACCCTTGTTCTATTAGGCATATACACACACACACATACCCTGAAAAGCATAACAATGAAACATGGTCAATACTATAAAATTGATTACCCCTGTACTACACCAGAGAGTTATTGATCAAACTGCCTGTTGAAACTAACCCTTTAAACATACCTGAGCTACGCCTTAATGAGCTTATAAACAATCTGACAGTACAATTAGCAAGACCAGCTAATCATTCACAGATCTGATGGAATTCAGTTATCATGCTCCATCAATATTTCAAAGCAAAGATCAGTTATAAGAAACCTTTGTTATAGTACACCGCAGGTATTATTAGCACGAATTATGGTTGTGAATCAGCAAATTAGCATTGACATGTCTGACTACAAAATTGGACTTTGCTTATTTCTGCCTGATCTAAATCTGTTTTATTGACCTGTGCCGAAGACTGAGATTACTATATATTTCTATTAGATGTAATAATTTTGTTGGATTTTGCAGGGTTGTGCACCATTCAGAATTGAATTGAGAATGCCTTTTAAATTAAAAATTTAGTTACTGATCTGTGAATTGAATTTAAATTGAGAATAATTAGAATTCAAAAACAAAAACAACTTTACATGATGGCTCAATGAGCGATTTCCACTTTCTGTCAATTCCAATTCAATTCAAATTCACACTCATGAAATGAAAGAGAGTTTGTTCTTAAATTTTGCCCAACCCTGCTACATGAACAACACTCACATATATAAACACACACATGACCCTGTATGACGTCTGGACCAGACCGCTACTTCCTGAGGCCCACATAAAAATATATCCCCTAACCTGACACTGCCGGTCAGCGTGGAAACAGGAGAGCTGGAGTGAGGCAGAGAGGCAGTCTAAGGACACACTGTATTTTATACAGTAAGTGCAGTGTGTGGAGAGCCACGGATTGTGTGACAGACTCTTCTAAGTATGCACAGGGTGACCAGGCATCATGATAAAATGGGGACAGTTCCAATTTTACGAGGCATGACCCACGTCATAAAAGTTACAGTTGGGATTCCTGATAATTAGTCTTAGCTTTAGTTTAATTTCATATAACTTAAAATGTTTTAATATGAGTTGAACTTGATAAACTTGATTTTCTTTGTCACAATATAGATACATAGATTGTTTGAGTGAGTTGCATAGTTTAAGTTTTAAAAAAATAGTTACATATATAACATATACATAATGTCCACATACCATAACATTATAACATAGATGGTCATATATATCAGAGAAATTTGCATTTTAATGTCAACATGAGACTTTTTTGAAATTTGAGGTGTTGTAGGGTGTACAAAGATCAGATATCAAAAGTATATACCTAAACCCTTGTGGTCTGCACCATCACAGATAAGGTATGTCTGCGATTGTGTTTTATTGTGATAACTAATTAACTTATTTACTTGTTTACAGGCTTGTTTATAGTTATTACAGTGGACAATGAAAACAAATACCCAGAAGACCCCCATCTCCCATTTCTCCGGGACAGCAATCACAGCCGGCCGTGGGGGCAGATCAATCAGATATGTCTGATTAGGTGAACGGAGGAGATCTGCTGTTGTTTGCTGTCGATCCCTCCTCCCTTTAACCACACAGCAGACAAGAAAGCAATCCTGCTGAATGCAGATTGAGTGTCAGTCAAGGGACTGTCCACACGTGGGCCGTCCGCAAGAATATACGGGTCCGCACACACACAAATGCATTAACAAGCAGCTCCGACGCCCATAATCACAGCTGCCGTACACGGGTGTGACGTGGTAAAATGCCCAGCTTGACAGTAAAGGAAATAAACGAAGATTCCTGGATGCTGCAAGGTGGTGATTTGCAGAGGTGAAACAGTTATGGCATGCAGAAAGAGGGCCAATTTCCACCCCATCAAATTGCGTTTAATTTTCTTTCCTATCCAGCCGTTCTGCCAGTGGGATGAGCGGAACGTTCAGAACGTTCGGAAGCCTGTTATTAAGGTTAACATGCCGACTGATTGAGAACGTACAATAATAGTACCTGCTCTTTACAGGTGTGAGTGCATTTATTTTACGTCCTATACTGGTGAAGCCGATGCTTGTGTTTGTGGAAACACAGGAAAGAAAAAGAAAATTGCATCCGTGGTTGCCAGACTTCAGTTGGTACAGCTGTAACTGGTTGTTAACCGCACACTAGCACAACACAGGAAAAACTTGCAGTGGAACGATACTTACTCGCATCATTAAGGCGATAAATTCGACGTTGGGTTAGCTCGCGCAGGCGCCGTGTCCAGATCTTGACGCTGACCGTGTGTAGTTTGGGCGGAGAACAGAGGTACCAGGCCTGCCAGAACTGTGAAGGAAAGGAGCCATGTTTGGATGTTCTCTCCACGGCTCAGTAACCAGTGACCTGGCACCAGGGCTACACGGAAACCCTGCCAAAACACCGCCACTGGCTTGCACTTCTGCACTGAGGGCTAGACTCCGATCGCTGGACAATAGAGAGTAATGTAGCGAGACCACACACATATGTGCACGCAGGATAGGAAAATACAAAATCAGTTTAAGTGTGCAGAAGCCATTTTAAATAACAGCATCTCTATTTATGTGTCTAATATGGGATTTGAGTATCAGACAGGGAAAATAAGGCAAAAGCCCATGAGCTTACTGTCAGCCTCTTGAGATGAGCATCCATGCAGACAGATAGCTTATGTGCTTCCCTTATTTCATTAAAACATCAACAAGCAATTATGACAGTAAATATGATCCTGTTTTACAGGAAGAAGACAATAGCATTAAAACAGCCTCTGATTTGGGAGCAGGTCCCATACACACACACACTTTTTCTTTTTCTCTCACATAAAATCAGAATACCAATAGCCTCCCACCCCTCCCCCTGCACACACACACACAGACGCATACACATCCTCTGGATCAGCAGGAGTCCAAATCAAGCTGATTTTCCTCTTTGATTCAGACGTGAAGCACAGCTCAGATTGGATTTCAGAGAGGAGGAGAGGACACTAGGAGAAAGAGAGGGGGAGAGAGAGAGAGAGTGGTGGAGGGGAATGTTTTGCATAATATAACGTGAAAATAAGAAACAGAGAAGTCAGTGCAATAGATCTCTGTCTTACCATGCCAGTCAATTTCGCTTTCTCCAGACACTCACACACAAAAGTATCCCTACAACACAGAAATCCTCCCCAAATTTTAAACTTGTGTATATGTGTATGTGTGCATATGTGCATATGTGTACGTGACATGGGATTTGCATTTATGGACATATAGACCAAAACCTGAATATGATACAAATGAATTTGATACAAATGCAGCAAGGCACGTCTGAAATTATAGATAGGAGTGTAGATGCATCCCCAAAATTTGTCTGTGTTATGTCTAAAACTGGTTTTTGGTGTAGTTTAACTACAAATTTTATGTTTAAAATATGGCTTTTGTAGTGAGACAATGGAAAGTAAAGGAAATGGAAAGAAGTAAATTAATTAAAGCTGCAATTCGTTTTTGCTTTTGGTAAAAAATGAACAAAAATCCATTTGTGAAGTACATAACAGATCAGTGTTCAAAACGTTCTCCTTACCATACCCTGAGTCACAGCAGTAAGTTTATAATAATGATGTATAATTTGAGCTATCTGTTCCAATTTTGCAGGAAATATCAGTTTGACTTGTAGTTACATCACGTCTGTAATAAGAAAAGAAGATCCAGCTACTAAATCACATATGTGGGTGCTGGAATGGTGGTGCATTTGTAGCTTGTTATTACAGCATCTACGTAAAGAAAATACCTCCAGATGTAACTTGCAATTTTTATGCTTCGAACTGAGATGCAGACAGAGAGACAAAATACTTTAATGAATATACATTTTATCAGCTCATCATTAAATTTCTACTGACATATAAGCACTTTCCTTGAGAGGTACCTTTATACACAATCACTGTCTGTTAAGTCATTGACTGACTGGGCAGCTGTTTTGGACACAATCATAGAATCTGTTGCATGTCCAGCTATCATTTAGGTCACAAATGCATAAACATATCATCAGTAGACACAAAACAAGTGTGTTAAGTTAGGACACTGTGTTAACAGTCAGGAGGGGGCAGTGTTGGTGATAAAGTGTGTGTTCATTTACTCAGCCAGTGAAGTTAGACTAATGCAACACACCTGCTGTCCCTGCACCATCATTAGCCTCTGAGGCCCAGCGGAAAGGTCAAGGCTAAATTGCGATTCGCAGCCATTCAGGAGATGCGTAAACATGCAGTCGTCGCCCTGATCGCAAATAATGCACACGCTGATGAGTAGGTGGGAGCTACCACTGTTGAGAGATGCATGGTGGGAAAATAATTTAACCACGGAAATCTCAAGGAGGTGAGACTGGTGAACTTCACGTGCAGTCACAACATAATCAACCAAATGATCTATCGCATTCCAGCCCACCTGCGTGGAACAGAAATTTCTACGGCAGCCGCGGAGTCAATTGTGAACCGCTACGGTTGTGTGTATGCATGCGCATTTGTTTGTCGAAGAATATTTTGCCAGATTATACAGCAAGACACATGCTCGCATATAAACATACACACCCACACACACACTGCCTCCGCGTACCTGCCCGATGGTAATTAATCGCTGTGGTATTTAGGCCTGTTGGAGTAGACAAATATGACAGAAACAGGGACAATTAGGATTCTTGTTCAAGCTACATTAACTCTCCGTGCTATTACAGCGCGGGCTGCTTCTCCTTGGCTTGTAAAAAGCAGTGAGGAGATTGTTCTCATAGGCCGTGGAGATATTAATGAAAGAAAAGGAAGATTGTGTTTATTGTAGTCACATAATTGCAAATAAATTTCAATTAGCCGCCGTGTCACCCCTGTAAGTGTGAGCTCGCGGGCTAACGTCAACTAGCCCTGGATGAATGGAAGAGAGGTTAAGGAAAACAAGAAAACAAACCAGGCAGATTTGACTTTCTGAGCAATTTTTTGCCTTTGTGGAGTTGGATTGGGGGTGGGAAGGTGATTTGAAGGTCACTCTCATGAGTTTTGCTGTGATTTTTTTTAGTTTTTTGTGCAATTAAATTGATTCAAAATACCTTTGAAGTAGAATGCTTCTATGCCAGTGTGTATGTGTGTGTGGAGAGAGAGAGAGAGAGAGAGAGAGAGAGAGAGAGAGAGAGAGAGAGAGAGAGAGAGAGAGAGAGAGAGGATGTGGACGGAATGATGGGGAAAGAAACAAGAAAGTGAGAGCAAGACAAGCAGGAGAGGTGTTTAGTATTCTTCTCTGATCAGCAGTCAGTGTGTGTTTCTTCTCTCTCTTTTCCTCCAGCTGAAGAGGCAGAATACTTAAGCAATGTCGTCCGACAGGTCAACCACAAACACTGGACAGAGTGACCTTTGACCTGTGCCAGAGAATCACTGTCTGCCAGGTCAGAACATCACCAGGAAGGCAAAAGATCCTCTTCCACATGTTAATTTGGACTTTTTTATGCATCACCTTTGTGATGTTCTTTTATATTGTGTTTTAAGTATGACTCATTTAAAATAAAATGTCTTCCATTTAAGTTAATTTTATTGGGACTGAAAATACTTATCACTGGTTTATTATCTGCATTAAAGGAATAGTTTACCAATAAAACAAGCGATTCTGTAGTTATTTACTCACCCTCAAACCAGCATGCCATTATATTTTCTGTTAACAAGCTATGGACTGCTTTTATAGAGCTTCTTTGGAGATTTACAGACTGTGGTCACTATGAATTGTCATTGCCTGGAAAAGAACAGCATTCAGTTTCTCCTTCAGTATTCCACAGAAATAACAGCATATAGGCTTGGAACACAAAAAGAAAATTTTAATTTTCTTATATTCTCCATTCTACTTCTTTAAATAAACAATAAAATCATATTGCTTTTGTATTTCGCAAATACAATAGCAATAAAATAAATAAATAAAACATTACCGCAACTAATGAAAGTGCTTCAAATTAAACTTCAAAGTTAAGTTCTCATACTGGAAAGCTTTTTAAACAGTAATGAAGTCATTTTCATCTACGCTGGACTCATATTGGCTGCTTTTAATTTATTAAGTAATCCATTTAAAAAAATAAAAATGTAGTTTTCTAATGAAAGAAATGAATATGTTGACACAATTATACTTTTGTCTACAAAAGTAATTTCAAACACTTAAACATGCCTTCAAATTAAAAGATTTTTAAGATCATATATATTATGGAGATAAACATTTTTGTCAAGTGATACTAAACTTTTGACCTGTAATGTATTTATGTGTCATGTTCCACAACTGAACTACAGAAGCTAATTGCACTTATGACTACAAACTGCAGATATGAAAAACTTTGCTTATGCAGGGCTGTGAAACCTCTTGTGGCAATGAAAAATAAAGGGCTGCTGAATGAAGAGACACAACAACAGAGGACACACAGAGAGAGACATTCCACAACATAAAATGCAGGTGAACATGACACATCTGCTTTTCTCAAGGGACATCTTTTACAATGTATTGTTTTACTTTAAAAATCTGTGTGAACATAAACATTCAGAATTGTTTTTAAAGTGTATTAAATGTGACATGTTTAAGTTATTATATAGAGAACAAATGATGAATGTACATTGATTACATTCAATAATTTAAACTATGTGATATCATATTCAACTCATACATTTGACTGAACCCTGATAGGCAGATTATAGAGAGGCCAGGCAGCCAAAAAGTTATCTGCCCAGAAAAATAACAACATTGTGCCAGACAGAATCACACTCAGACATCATGCGGTGTGCCTCCTGCCATGAATCCACAATGACATTCAGAAAGTTGTGATTGAAAATAATCTGTCAAGATGGGCATGTTCTTTGTGATAATTATTATCATTATTGTTATTACTATTATTGTTATTGCATTTCTCCTTTCCTCTGGCAAAAATGATAACCTGTGTAGGCTTGCTGAATTCAAATGATCCAACTTGATAGTCTGTCGCAAAGTAGTAAACAAAAATGTTTCCTTATTTATTTATTTGCCATCATAGCCAGTACCTTAAGTGATCAGTTAACACTCCGCCTTAGATTACAATCAGTTAATAATGGTGATTCTGCCTAGCAGAAGGGCATTGTGGGAAACAGTGTAGGGCGGGATGACGGCCCCTCACATAGAAGCAGGGGTCTCAGGGATCCTACTAACAAAAACCCCAGCGGATAAACCACTGCGGCAGCTTTTGAAAGAAAGGAGCGAGGCAGAGTAAAAAAAGGGTAAAAAAAGAGGAGAGGGAGCGCAGGCGTTTCTAAGCAGGCTTTAAGATGGCAGATAAGGGTGTAAGAGAGAGACTGATCTTCTGGCAGGTCAGGAGGGATCCTCTGCTGAAGCATCATATCAGCCTAAACCCAGACCCCTCGCCCCCCGCTCCGCTCGAGGGCCAGCTGGTTGCCGTGGTGAGGAGCTGCGGGGGCTTGCCGGGGGCGATAAGCCAGCGTGAGCTGAGGGAGTCAGGGCAGAGAAAGAGAGCGACAGATTTCACAAAGGAAAAGAAGAGGAGCGTGGAGAGAGAGGAGCTGAGGGAGATGACGAGGGGAGGGTAAGAGAGGAGACGCTTGAGTGAATAGGCGTGCATTGTAAATCTTTGCCGTGGCAACCTGCAGCTGTGGAGATGGGTGTGATGTGTGGGTGACAGGAAGAAGAGAGGCCGGCTGAAAAACAGCAGAGGATTTCTCCTCCAGCACGCCGCTTATGACAGCTAACGCAGAAAGAGGAAGCAAACGGTTAGGAAGAATTACAAGAGCTATGCAGCCTGCCATCTTACAAATGGATCCCGTTTAGCCTCGGCATGTAAATAAATAGGGTTCACTTGGAGGGGGAAAGGAAGAGGGAGAGAGAGAGGCAGAGAGACACCAAGAAAAAGAAGGTGACAGAGGCAGGAAAGTGGCAGCAGCAGTAATCAGCTGCAGGAATGTTTATTTGCCTGCTAGCATGTGTGTGTGTGTGTGGGGGGGTTGTGTGCATGTGTGGCTGCCAAAATTATGCAAGCAAGTAACAATGAGCAAATTGAACCCCCACAAAAAGCGGCACAAGGTCAGGCAGAAAGACGAGGCATTGGGGTTGAGAGTGGTGGGCGTGAGAGGATAACAGATCATGATAAATTGGCTCACATTTTACAAACCGCTGGCCCTAATGCCCTGCTTCCAGCCAAGACCGCCAGGCTGAAACTTTTTGTACTGTAATACCTCCACTCAGCCATTTGTGATATATGAAAACCAAGCTGTGGCACTAATTGCACAATTACAAAGCGGAAGCCAGTCTGTGGTGAGGAAGGGTGTGGGGAGGGTGGGGGGGGGGTGGGGGGGTTGGAGGGTGCAGGGTGTACGGTGATACACACAGGCCCTCCCACTCTTTTTTTTAAATTCTGTGGAAAAGCAGTGTTTCTATCCCTCACACACTTTCATTAGGTAATTAGGCTCTTTAGTGAAGTAGATGTAGAGGTGCTGTTTAATATGGCACTAGCTTATTTCGGTTAGCGTAGGCTTTCCATGTGAGTTCCCCAGTGGACACAGATTCCAATTCAGTCACACGCACATTTCTTCCAGAAACACTGCTGGACTGTGTACTGTTCCTCACCTGCCTTGCGGCCCAAAAACCCAGACCAGGTTATCCTCCCGAGGGGAGGAAAAAACGTCAATGTGTAAGTGTGTGTGTGAGAGAGAAAGAGAAAAAATTTATCTTCTACATCGATGAAAGGACAATTTATTACCGTCTGCTGTGGGAGACAGAATATTTTGCCCCAGTGCTTTGCTGGCCCTGTTGACTGTCTGAATGAGGAATGGGAGCGTATTAGCAATCGGGCCGCTTTTGCACAACTGCGCCTGGCACAGAACCACTGCAGCCCCCAATACCGCCCAGGGTCAGAGGTCAAGAGCGGAGCAGCGACTGAGGCTTGCAGCATGCCGCATGACGTTCCATCTCCCGCTGTCTCAGATTGATACATTATTATTAGTGCCTGCTCTTCCACGACTCGTACCAGCACAAGAGCTGTCCTCAAGAAATTATGAGTGCATTTACAAAGCGCTTCTGACAAGGTATAAAACAGAGATAGTAGAATCTATTGAATGCATTTGTCTTGAGAGCTTTCTGCCATTTCACAACAAAAATGGCTTTTTGGAATTTTCAGAACATCATTTTATCAGCTAAGTGTAATCATAAGCATAAATTATCCCCTCTCCACTCTGATCTACAGCAGGCATGGAGCCCTTCTATCAGGCACAGAGCCATTCTCTCTAAATTACTTGCAAACCCACTGGTGCTGTTGGGCTGTCCAGTGCCATTTGGTCCAATAGAACTGAGGAAGTGTTCTGGAAAGCACAAGATGAAAGAGAAAGAGAGATGTGGGCTCAAAGGTTAAGGCTATAATTGTTCTGCCTCTTAGCAGAATTAAGATAATTTTCCTGCAAAACAGATGGTCACGGAAAAAGCCAGCTAGTCTTTTCCAGCAGTTTCTTCAGCGGAAGATGATCCCTAGAGTAACGCTTAATGTCTCCACGTATCTCAGGTGTAATCGGTGAAATGACGTTGCTATTTATCTCACGTCTAGTTCAGCAATAGTTACCGACGACTGCTGGTGTGACCTCGGGTGTGAGCACATTAATTTTACCTCAGTGTTTTCTATAGCGTCAATTAATAAAAAGTGACGAGGTTTGGAGTAAATGAACAGCCCTTGATAAATGAGGGTCCAGACTTAATTGCTCAGTAAATTAAGAGCTCACAATTGTGACGATGCGGACCAGTTTTAATATTTAAAAAGTCATTAGATGTGGAAATGTCTGGCTTAGTTAAATATGTAGTCATCCACAAGGACATTAAAGATTAGGACACCAAGAAAACTTTAAAACACCAGCTTGGGTACACACATACAAAAGACATACATCACAAAACTACACACAAGTGTGTAGGGACAATAACAACGTCAACAAACATGGACACATACTGTACATATACACACATATATGCCTGCAAATCCAACACATAAAGGTTAGAGAGAACAGTGGTAAATATATTTGTCCATACAGTGTGCATCTAAACGTATTTAATAATTCTATGGATTTGTTGTCACTTCATTTGCATGACAACAGTCCTCTAGTAAACCAGCAATTGCCACTGTGATACAATCTTCGTTATAATAGAGTTGTGATGGAGCTTCATGGTGAAGAGAAATTGAGCAAGTTAAGCCAGTTGAAGCCATGGACGCTAAGCATTGAGGATGATGGATCACTTTCGGTAATTCCGCTTTATTATGATTGGGCAAGATCAATATTTTAACAGTTCGGTTACAGGCTTTAGTACAGTACTTAATATGTATTATTCATAACCTTTGTCAGCACGGGAGGGCAGCGTGTCTCAGACTGTGGGGAGAGGAAGAGAGACAGAGAAGGAGAGAGAGTGAGTTGGATGCTTATCATTCTTCCAATGCACAGAATGTTGTGTTGAATATCTCTAGATGGAAAATCTAACACTTTACGCTGTTGAATATAGCAGGTTTGTCTATAAATATGAATAAACACAAAAAAGCTACTTTTGCTAAGGGAACATCCAAGGTAATACCACAGTATTACTATATGATTAATAATTTAATATACTGGGAAATACTTTGTTGTACAGTACCAAAGAAAACAATGGTATTAGCAGTACGGTATAATTGGTATTATAGTGGTGGTATCCACCAAGCAAAAGTCTGGTGAACATTGCAATACCTTGGTACTGTTTTGGCCTCATGACACTGAAACAGGTAAAGTCACAAAGTTAAGTGTTAAAATATGATACACAACACCTCCAAACGCCCTTGTGAAACATGGGGGCTTTGCTAACTCCATCTGTTTTCAAACATGCAACCTGGTCATTATCTTCTATACATAGTTCTGAATGCCTGCAGTTCTCAACTGCTGATTTATTTTAATATGTAGGCGCTTATCTAATACCATATAGTGTCTCAGGTGGTAATAATGGATGGAGAATTTTTCACAGGGTTGTGCCCCATCATTTTTTCATTTATTTATATCTGTCTTTGGTACATTTGTAGCCCAGTTGGCATCATACCGATGTCTGAGCTGAGTGTGTGACACACTTTCACAGAGCTCCGAGTAAAACCGTTGGGATTAAACACAACGGCACGTTCATATCTGGTCACACGCTCAGCCGCGGCGCGCTAAGGTCTGTCACTATCAAAGCTGCCTGGAATCTTCTCCCAGCAAAAGCCAGGGAAGAGGATTTCTTAGCAAGCTCCTAACCATCTTTTTTGAAAAGCAAATCCGTTGTACCCCTCCCAAAACTCCTGGCCTGGGCTCACCTCCCCCGTATTTAAAGTCCCTGTGTGGAACGAATGGGAGCGAGCCCGGAAAGTTTGTCGCGGGGAGCGGGTCGCTCTGGCTCTGATTAGATGTGGAGTGGTAATAGGCTCCTGTATGCGCTGCGCTAACCCTGCTGCTCCCCCGGCAGCCGCTACGACTGGAATTAATCAGTCCTTCTGGGAACTTCCCTCAGCCGTTCTCTGCAGGCAAGCCACTCCGGAATCATTTACCAGCCAATCCTACTGTCAGGCTTCTGTCATTTAGGCCTTTTCATTATGCCTTTGCACCTCCTTCCCCCAAATCTTACTCCACCTCCCTCTAATAAAGATAGTGAGAGAGTGAGAGAGAGACAGACAAACGGACAGACAGAAAACAAAAATTTTAATGAGTGACAGTAGTGTAATGTCAGGTCCTTTTAATAAATGGATAATATTATCATCCTCCTCAATACTAGAGTGAGATTAAGGGACAGAAAGACCTGAGTAAAGTGTGATCCACACACGCACACATACTTACAGTGACCACTATTTTATATATTTATATAAGCGGTAATTAGGGTAGTGTGGATCTAATGAATCCTCTGCTCTCTGCACCTGGAGCAGTGTTGTCCTAAATGTGACAATAGGTGGGCCAGCTTTGTTCCTCATTTATGGAACCCTGGAGTCATAACTACCAATTACTGTGGCTCTCCCTCCCCTGGGCATCAGACTGCTGGATCTACCCGCTCTGCCATGCTAAGCCCGCTTAAGTGACCTATTTTAGGCTCGCGAGCAGACTGGAGAACACCTCAAAGGTTAGATTATCCTATGATGAAATACAGAGCCATCTTACTGCAAATTACCCAAGGAAAGAGAGAAGGTATTTCTCCTTCCTCGAACCGCAGAGCACGGCCAGCGGCCAAACCACCCTGCAGACACCAAGGAATGAGCCGCAAAAATATTCATGAGTAAACAAAAGAAGTGATTTGAAAAATGGCCAGAGGAAAGAACAGATTAATAAAAAGGAAAAACATGAGTAGTGTATTATAAAACTATTCTGGAGCTCTATCCCGACGAGGTCGGGGAGAGGGATACCAACAGGGCTTCATTAGGAGCCTGGCTCTCTGCCTCTGTGCCACATTTTGCCCCACACCCATGAGAGCCAAGGGCTGCTAAAAAGGAAGTGGCACCAACTATAAGGACAGCAGGAAAAAAAAAGAACATTAGGGCAAAATGCGTAGAAGATTATTCACACCGATGTGAGTATTGACATTTTTGCTACTTAGATGTTTGAATATATCTTTATTTTTTTTTAATCTTTATATATATTTTATATTGACCAAGATGTCCTACCAAATGACACAGATTGACAGGTTTGGCAGGGCCTTCCTGATATTGCCAAGTGAGAGATCACTGTTGACCCTGGCATAACATTCCAATCAACCAATCAGATTTGAGGGATAATTTGAGAGATAATAATAAAAAAGGGAAAGTGTTGTTTTACAGAAATGTTGTTCAAGAAACTATACTGACCCCGGAACATCTCTTACTTGGCAAAATCAGGTTGAGCAGTTTGGCAGACAGTAACTTCTGAGTGTCGCATGTTATTTAACAACATGCTTGTGTGTAGTGCAATACTCAAAACTTCATCCATACTTGCAAAATTCAAGCCAGACCAGTGTCTTTATTTATGCCTCTGGAGTCTATTCTGGGTGCTAGACTCCGATTGTCATGGAGTTTGGAATTTCTTCCTAAACTCCCATGATTGATGCAGGATCCGTTTAATGGTAAAATAAATGGACCTCAGTGCTAATTTCCTCCTTACAGCATGTGATGAAATATGCCTTGCTCGTTTTGAGTGTCTGACATGAAATATTGGTGTGTGGTGGCCAGGGCAGACATGAAGCAGAGCTCTCGGTCACTGTACCTCACCACACAGACAATCCGCAGAGACGGAGCCAATTAAGATAAGCCTCTACTCACAGGAAGAGGTTGTTTGACATGCTGTCATGCTAATAGAGACAACCGTCATTATGCTAAGGTATGACACGCACTGAGGTACCTGCAGAATGTAGCCGTAATTGGTCAAGTGTTCCAATGCAAGTCCTCTACTCTCCTAAAGCCTTTCAGTGTTTGGTCTGGTTACTCTTTCAGACATGCCTGTTATAAGCTGCATTAGTCTGCCAGAGGTAATTTCTACTGCTTTTGGTGTTGGGTGGATACACTCCAGATTTGACGGGAACTGCTGGGCCTCACAAAATATCAAACAATGGCTTCCCCAGAATAGTCAGTCTTGGCTCATCTAAATCAGACTGGCTTTGGATATTAAAAGATTTTTGACTTTTCTAAGCGCTCAAGAGAGAGATCTTCTGAGTTTGCCTAAAAGTAGCGATCTGGTGACCATCTTCAGAGGATAACATTCAAACAGCCTGCAGGGTTTTCTGACTGACCACAGACATCATTTGTAGTAACAGAGACAAAACACAGTCCGACACAGACCAGACATACATTAGTGGAAGCATTTAAAATGTAATACAGAAGCATAAATAGAAGTAAAACAGTGTAGAGCAATTTCGTCTTGTGTAGTTTGGCCAAACTTGTTATGCTATTAATAATGCACACAACAGCTGCAGGAATACTTTTTATATTTACATCACTAAACTTAACACAACTGTTATGACCATTTATGACCAAATTGGGTAATGTATAAAAACAAAAGTGGTAAAAAAATCCATTCATTTTTCTCTGTCACACATAAGAATTATTTCTCCAAATGGTCCCAGTTTCCACAGTTGGCTTCCACACAAAGCCAACGTAACAACCAGCTAGTGAAGTTTTTATCTAAACAGCATAGCTAGCATGAAGAGGCTTTAAACCATTGGTAAAGTAAACATGTCTCATATTGTTCTGTGAAAAGCAATTTTAACAGGAATAAACAAAAAAGTAGTTGCCTTCCGATAAGAAAAATCTACATTCTCAGGTCTCTAATAAAGTCATGTTACCAATTACTATATGGTTATTAATGTGTTTGAAAATACAACAGATACAATAAATATAATTTTCCAGCTCTGAACACCAGCTACACTCTTTAGCTGTAAGCTATGACCAACAAATTATTTTAAAACTCTTTATGCGAACAGGTTTTATCTAAATTTACCTGTACACATTTGGCACACATTTGACTCTTTTATCCAAAGTGACTTTTGGGGTACATGTTTGCATCAGTCCATGTGTTCCCTGGGAGCTAAACCCATAACCAGAGGCATAGGAACAATCTGCAAAGTGGAGCTGGGCACATTATAAAGCTTATCAGCTTGAGTCATGATTATTAAATAAGCGATGTTACAATCACCCAGCAGTTGTTGCCAAAAGGCAGGTAAATAAGTGCTAGTCATAGATTACCATTTACCTCTCACGCATTTGTTTAGTTCTCTTCTGGAACGACCGGTTGGCAGAAGCTTCTGTATGGTGTTACAGTAACCACCATTTCCTTTCCACTGCAGTCAAAAGTCAAAAAATTAAAAATTAAAAAATTAAATTAGTTTTTTTTTTTTTACCTTACCCTGATTCGCAACAGCAAGTTTATAATAATAATTTATAATTTGAGCTGTCGGGTTGGATTTCCCAGAAAATGTCAGTTTGACTTGTGATTACGTCACGTCTGTAAACAGGAAGAAGACCTGGCTACTAAATCGTGCATATGGGTGCTGGAATGTTGGAGTCTTTGTAGCTTGTTTTTACAGCAGTTGTTTAGAATTGAAACTTGTCATTCATTTAACTATGCAAGTAACTTTTTAAGTAACTCTGCAATTTTATGTTTCAAACAGAGATGTAGACAAAAGTTACATATTGAAGCTTTAAAGTGGGGTCATGTGCCCCTCAGTCAAAATGGCTCATGATGCCCAAGGCTTTGTTAGCGCAATTTTATACCAGCAGACCTAACACAGCCATTGAACTGCAGCTACAACCAGACCCAGATCATGTGGTTTGCGAATGTGCCTGGATTCTGTACATTTAATACTATGGGGAAACTTACATGTATTTATTGCTAATCAGCCTTGTTTTATTATACTTTCTCTCAAAGTCCAACCATCACACTAAATAGCCTACAGTACGTTATGGATGGTAGAACATAATGTTTTGAAAATGCCATGTGAAGTTTTGTTTTACCAGCCACCCCTTGTTTTGGTCTATCAATATTTGTCCTCATATATCTTTTCAGCAAGTGAGGTTATCCAGCTATTTGAAGACCAACAGTTAGTTTGAACTAGACTGTTAGCTCATTGTGCTATCGTACTGTAATTCCTATCCACAGGAGTTTCTTTTGGCTGGGCCCCGGCTGCCACCACAGTCATGGACGTTGACTGTAACCCTGGAAACCTCAAAGAGCCCATCTAGCATGTCACGACATAGCCAGGCTGCCGGTACACTGTGCAGGTGAGAGTTGCCCGCTGGACAGCAGCCAAAGCTACAGGACGTGTTTGTTTGGACTCAGCCCGGATTTGGAGCCTGCCAGGAAATGTGCTGTTTCTGGCAGATTTCAGAGAAGGAGAGACAGAGAGAGAGAGGGTGAGATAGAGAGAGCATGTTTTTAGGAGCTCAGAGAGCCTAAATATGACTGTCAGTGAGCGCACACAACTGAAACATCACAGAACACAGGCCAGACTGCAACATACACCAGCACCATATCTGTGGTCCCTCTGGAGATTAGGTCAATAGGTGGTACCTTATCACCCCATCCTGACGCTCTCTAGCTATCTGCTTTAAGGATTTCCTGTTCATTTTTTGTTGTTGTTAAAATTATTAAAATCCACATTGTATGTATCATGCACACAGGACGATTACACATTTGAGTTTTCAGTAAACATGTGCAAAGACACAACGCTTCAAAATGCAGGTCACTCATAACTTAAATTATATTCCAGCAATGTATTCTCTGCCGGCTTTGCGATAACCGCAACATTCTTTAACCTCCACACCCCCAATTAGGGGAGCAGGGGAGGAAAGGATGTGAAGCGTATTGCTTTGACCCACATGGCTTACTTAGAGGTGCACTCCAGAGACAGAGATGGTGCAGGAGGATATCGCGAAGGGAAAACACTCCTCATAACAGCCTGAGGCACTCCCACTTCTCTCTATCAATGCAAAACAGACCACTACCTGAGGCTAACAGGACATTCACTTTTTTGTGCACCCTCCCACCACCCAACCCTCCCCCCAAAATATTTTTTTCTTAATAGACGTACCTTTATTTTGAAAGCATTTGTTGGGAGGGGGGTTTGGGGAATAGAACAAGAAAAAATGAGAAAGATGAAACACATCTTAGGCATGCCGGAAACATCTGGTTTCATATTCGAAGACTGAGAGGAAATTGCACGAAGACAAAACTCCTATGTTTTGATTTATTTTATTATTTGAGGGCTGTGCCATGCCAGTCATGCAGTTCAAATCTGAGGCCATAAATATGGCAAGCAGAGAGACATGACAGAGGCATTAGCCTGTTCTCCATACGCTCCCCACCCTGATGGATAACACCGCTAATAACATCTACAACTGCTGCGTTCTGCCCTGAATTACACCACGCTGAGGGGCTTCTGTTAATGGTGTGAATGAATTCACAAAGTGAGAGAAACACAGGAAGACAAAGAAAGACACAGATAGTAATAAAAAGCAAATATTCTTCTATCTCCATGACACAATCCCCTGTTTCCCTGTGCTACTTGTATTCATCTTCCTTGGTCTCTTGAGATGAGCCAGGAACTCTGAGGGAACTTTGGTGTTGCTTTTCCACCACAGGGTTCCACAGGATGCCAGTTCCACATTTCCACTGCAGAAATAAAACTGAAAGAGAAAAGAAAATTGGCTTTGCACTGGCCTTTTAAATCTACTGGTTTCGAACCAGAATCAACTATTGCTAGAGGCAGGGCTAAACTAATGACTGAACAAAAGTAGATCACGCACAAGTAGATCACTTGCATTACAATTAGCGTGTGTTGAATTGACAGATGTAGGTAATACATTCCTGTATGTAATAAACTTTTTAAAATTATATAAGATTTTTCCTTTCAAATATGTGCGTAACTTGTTTGTTTCTCAAGTCTGTTACATTAAAAACAACCTGTGTTGTTGCTGAATTAAATTACTTCAGAGGATAGAACATGACAAGGGTTGTACAACATTCATAAGTGTTGTAAACAAAGACCATAATATGACATGTTTATTTGTGGCATGTTATGTATAGTAGCAACAGTCATTGTTTGGCTCTCAAGTCAGTTGAAATGCAGGCCAGAATGAGGACTGTGCATGCAAGGTCCCTGTGTGAGTGGACAGTAAATAGAGGGCACACTATCATGCCAACGGCCAAACTCCCTCTGCCCTGCAAAGCTGCTCACCTGGCATGACCAGTTTGGTGCTGCCAATGACTCCAGACACTCTCAATCACTTCACTGGCAAGGACTGAAATACCAAAGTTATTCCATGCTCCTAATTTACAGTGTTATGCTCTTGATTTACAGAGAGCTCAGATTTCAGTATTTCACACAGCATTCTATTGAAACCTATGAATATCTCTCACTGATATCATCTATGGTGTGAATGTGTCAGAAGATTGATAAATTGGAGCCACAAAAGTCACTGTAGCGTCTGGGAGCCTCTGGTAGTGTTGGGAGAAGGGGACATGCAGAAACACTAAATCCTGTCTGGTGAGAGCAAGCAGACTGTTCCTAACAGATGGAGGGAGGTTAGCCACTGTTTCCTTCTACAGCAGGCTTGATGGACGACTGTCAGGATTTACAGGCGAAGCAGCGCAATGGAGCTGACAAACAGCTGTGTGTGTGTGTGTATCAGTGACAGTGGTTCATTTAAGAGACTTACAGGGTTTAAGAACAGCTGATGGACAGTTGTATTCCCCTGGCTGACCACAGTGTGAAGACATAGTGAAGCAGAAAATAAGCCTTCACTTCACTCTACACACACAGTTCCTCTAATACACATGACTCATCCATTTCAAACCACTAAAACATGAGGATCAGCTTCTTTTCCTCTAAGTCGCCATTACCACCATATTCGGTGGTATGCATGTTAGTTTGGTTGATTTATGTGGTTATTTCAACATGTCCTCAACCCACAAGACAGTATAGGTTGTTTATCATTTGAAATACAACCCATCAGAGTCCCTACCAACAGCAAGAAATTCTACAGAAATTTCATACATTTGGAAATTGCTTGATGGGAACAACATTGTATTAGCAGCGCAACGATCATGGGTTCGATCTCATGGAATCAAACATACTGCTAAAATGCCTACCTTAAATGTGCTGTACTAAAATGTAAATTTAATGAATTAGGTAAGGGATCATCCAAAAAGTCCATACGTCGCATTGAAAAAATGCATTTTGATTGGTAACAGCATTCACACGTCATTTCATGACAACACGTAACACGACACTGTCTGTGTTTTTACGTCAGCTAGAGGGCAATTTAAAAAATAATAAGCTGCATTTTAGGAGCAGGATAGTTGTGGTTATTTGGTTAATAGATCCATAATCTAGAAAATAGTTACTTTAAATTCATACATTATTGCATATGTTTTAATTCAAAACAACTTATAGTGCATTTAAGCTACACAATGCATTCCCTGGTAATTGAACCCCTTACATTTATGTTGCTAGTGCAATGCTTTAAAAGTTGGGCTACAAAAAAGCTCTTACAGTAATATATATAAAACACATATCGTAAACCTGTTTTGAGGTTACCATCTTTCCAAATCGAGCAGGTTGCAGCACATTAGCTGCAATTTGATTGACAGTAGGGGAAAACCTCTATTCCATTTACACTGTTCACATGAATGTAATAAAAAAGAAATGGAGAGAAAGACAGAGAGATAAAGTGCAGCGGTGCCCAGACCCCCTCCAGCAAGCTAGGGTAGTGGGGCTCTCCCCAGGGCTCTGAGCCCAGGACCCCCTTCAGAAGGCTGGGTGTAGATGAAGCAAAGCCTGTGCTCTCCCTGGGGCTCCAGGCTTAGGCCACAGTTCTGTTTGATCTGGAGTGAAGATGAGGGTTCACTCAGCCATTATAAATAACCTGAGAAAGATTTATGACCGGACTGCCAGTCCACCACAACACTACAGACACATACAGCAAATAAACAGAGTTTAATGCCAACAAAAAAAAAACGCTCATAATAATGCTTTATGGTAAGTGGATGTCCTGTTTTCAAAAATATAGTTGTTAGTTTACGTTACTTATGAGGAATGACAATGACCTCAGGCACAAATAATGTCCACAGAGATTTCCAACACAAGCTAAGAAGTGCAAAAGGTTGTCAAAGACTCAACTGCATCATCTCTTAAGGTTTGTGTTTTTTATATTTGTTATCATATTGTATTGTTCTCTTATTGTTTCCGAAAATTGCCTACCCTACCTATAAGAGGGATTTATGAAGAAATATAGAAGTTATTAAACATCTTAAACATTTTAAACAATAAAACCAAAAATCTATATAGTACTTTTGTATGCAAAAGTCTTGATTACATTAGATGTAAAACCTTCACCTTTTGCTTTAGTGTCAGTAAGGAGTCCTACAACAGATAGTATGGTCCACACAGGAACCTGATCTCAATATCATTGTCTGTGATTGCATGAAAAAACTAAAAAACTGAGAAATCCGTTAGCACTGCGGCAACATCTCCAAAAAGCTTGAAAGATACTGCAGATAAGCAGTTCAAAGGTACTGGTTAAAACATTTCCCTTTCCCCCCCAAACATGTGGATTGTCATTAACAGAAAATAAAGTTATTTCAGAGGAAGAAAGTTATAAGTGATTATGAAGGCAAACAATTTCATTCATATATGATCAAAGAAGAAACTACATAGGGTAAATTTTCAAGTTGACCTTAAAAGGAACATACAGCAGGAAAGAATGTTACATTTCTTTTCTCCTGTGTTGACTTACTGCCGTCCTTCCATTTACATATTTACTCAAGGCTTGAGATGGGACCCATTCCGATTAGCCCCCTTTTCTCAACCTCAGCTTTCCTCAGCCCAACCACCAGCACAAACTCCTATGGAGACGAGGTGCATTGTCCTTGGAGAAGACAAGAGCTCGATTTTCTGTTTGCTGCCATTTGTCATCGGCCGCTAAGAGAGATCAACAGTCGTCTGCACACAGATCGATATTCTCTTAACCCAGACCTAATCTACAGAGAGTTTCCTGCAATTTCACCTTTCCCCTCCCCCATCCTGGATCTTCTCACTCACTTTCTCTCTACTTTTAGTCTCCCTCTCCTCTCGTTTTCTGCAATAATTCTTAATGTCTTTGAGACGGCCATTTTTCAGTGAGAGGGGATTGATGCCGTGTGTCGCCGGCAATGATGGAACACAGAGAGTCGTGAAGGCTGTGGTCTTCCTGAGCCCTGTGTGGAGAGATAGACTAGCTGCCTAATCATCCACATGACACCTTCAGAAAACCCATGCCTGATCACACAAACAGACATTTTTTCCCCATGCATGTCCCTCCATAACCTTTACCATTCCTTCATTAGACTGTTGGATTTAAAAGACCACCTTTATTTATAATGGAAGATTTCTTCTTAAACACTGAACCATTAACAGGAAAGACAGAAGAGTATCAACAGACTCAATGAAATTTAACCAAGAATTATGTGCTCCAATTAGCCATAATGGTTAGGAGTTTGTGGGGGTGTAGCGATGAATAAAACTGGGGGACATGCCCCCTCCAACTTACAAAGATTTCAGAATTTGAAAGAAACAATTGTAAATATGCTGCATAAAACTATTTATATATTTTCAGGGTAAGTTAGGGACATGATGTCACGCTTGGGATGAGGAACGGAACGAGGAGCGGGATGAAAGGCGATGGAGACGGAGATAATCCAACAGAAATGTCTTTAATAGTAATCCACACAGAACAGAGGAAACAACACAGAGAAAACCAAACGTGACTTAAACATAGCAAGTTAATAAACTGTTGTAATAACTGACAAATGATAGGACAGAAAGGAGAATTTAAGTAGGAGAAAACAGGTGATTGGAATTAACTAATGATAACATAACAAGGGCAAACAGGTGTGAGGAGTTAACTAATGATAACACAAGGAACTGAACTAAACAAGGGCAAACAGGCACAGAAAGACAAAGGGCAAAAACACAAAACTAAAGTTCTTAAGGCTGACACATGAAGGGCTTTGATCAGCTGTGTGTGTTCTGTTCCTGTAGCTTAATTGATAGAGCATTGTGTTAGCAGTGAAACAGTTGTGGGTTTGATGCCCTCAGAGAACACACATACAGATAACAAATGCATACCTTGAATGCACTATAAGTGCCTCTGGATAAATCATATTGTGGATATTAACAGCATTGGACTGAAAATTTAAACCTACCCTTAGCCAACCTTATTCTGAGCATGCTAACTGGTTGGTGTGGTGAAACAGACAGGCTCTTCATTAGGGCTGGTTGAGTAAGATGGGACCTTCCAGTCACTCATGTCAACAACAGCAGCAGGTTGGCAGTATGACGTGTCTCATTTCAGTCTGGGAGAGGAACTGAGGAGGTTCATTTTCATTCATTTGCTTTTACAGATACATGTAAAAACATATAGTACACATATAAACACAAGCAACAGATACAAAAGCAGCTTTGTTAAAGAGTCTTGAAAAATGAAGCAAGCCAGGCCAACTCCTGTTGTACTTTACCCATGAACTCCTGATGAGAGTCCTCTGTGAGAAAATGCACATTATATTGGACAAATGGGTAATTTGGACCAGTCCACACTACACAGCCGACTAACGTTAAACAGGTTCCAGGTCTTCACACACCATTAGCAAAGTGAGAGTGATTAAAGCAGTGGATCTGACCAATATTGTTTTAGCAAATTGTCCTGCATTCCTCTTGATCATTTTGATAGATTGGTAAATTAAGAGTGATTCTTTTCCATGAATCAGGGAGCTTTTCCAGAGAAGGTCCCATGAAATATGGATGTAAACCATAACAGAGAGAGAGAGCATCTGCTTGGCATTTGAATGATGCTTAGGGGCAGGGTAGGTACAGGAGCCTTGGGGTTGATTGGCTGAGAAAGCCAGAGTCTTACTGAGATACATTTATCCAGACTGCTTGAATGGCTGTTTACACGCAACACAAGCTGCCCGGTCCAGTGTGTGTGGTTGTGTGTGGTTGTGTGTGTGTCTGTTTGAGTGTGTGTGTTGATCAGTTGGTGCCTGTTGCTTCTGAAACACATCCAGCTCTGTCATCTAGGAGACTAGAGGGATTAAAACATGCACACACACACACACACACACACACACACACACACACACACACACACAGACTAAGAATTATAAGCATGATGAGTCTTTGCTTGCCAAAATAAACAAGATTAATATTAGACAATGACACTGTTGGCACCTTTTCTTTCTTCTCTTTTTCTGTCTTTCTCTCTTCCAGCCATCAGTGCTTATCTCTGTGGATTTCTCATCCACTCTGTCATTGCCTCTCTCTCTTGTGGTGTTTGGATCTGTGACTCGCAGGTGGTAATGAAGGGATGGTATGCAGGGCCATAAACTGAGAGACATGTTGTCAGTATGCATAAAGGATGAGAATGGAGGATGGTGCAGAGGTCAGAATAGAGTGTAGAGAAAGAGAGAGAAAGCTCATAGACATGTGATCGGTCCTGTGGATGCTTGAGAGGATAGCTTACTTGTCCCTTCATTGTGGCTGTTGGAAATGGAAATGCGTGCACAGCTCCCCCTATAGATTCAGCAACGACAAAGCCATGAAGCCTTCTGAGACAGCACATTAGTGAGATCATTAATTACAGTCACGGGGGGAACCAGCCAGACAATCACAAACAAGCCTCCATTGGAACAGTGTAACTGTAAGCTCCCAAATACTGTACAAATGTTCTTATTGCATTCCTATAGCTCGACCAGACACTTGCAACACCAGGGCTGGAAGTTCAATCTCGGAGAACACATACTGAATAAATGTATACCTATAATATGCAGTAACTCCTTTTGGACTGCCAAATGCATAAATGTAAATCTCTACAGTCGAGATGTCATTTGCGGAGTCAGCTGAAGTCTATAACCATATTTTACTACCGACAGATTGTTCGTCTGTAACATAGCTAGTAGTCATTGTAGAAAAGAGGCTTTCCCCTCCCCCACCAGCACCCCCTTAAACTGAGAAGCATGCTTGATGTGATTAGCTGTCATGTTATACGGCTGCTAAGGCGGTAGAAGGAGAGTGATACCCTTTTTGCTGCCTGGGTATACCAGTCTAGAGGCAGTTTTGTGTTACAGAGTGTGTGTTGAGCGTGTGTGTTGGGGTGTCGAGGCGCACTGCGAGAGTGTTAGTGGATTACACACGGTTCAGAGTGTGTATGGGAAAGCGTGGCGCTAACACGGCTTTCTAATGGGATTTCGCAATTCTTTTGCCCGCTCTCTTTCTTGCTCTCACTCTATCGCTCTCTCTCTCTTCCACATGCTGGCTAGCACACACTCGCACACTAGCATAAGCACAGGTAACATGCAATATATTGCTCTGTAGCCATGTTCTCGCTGAGCTGTAAGCAAACTGTATCCGTTCAGTTCCACGCGGCAAGATCTGCTAAACGTCTTGTGCTCTTTGTACTTTAAACTGCCCACTTAGACAGTAAAGGCCATCTGACTGACATGAAAAGCAGTCAACCATAGTTTGTTTTTATGGACCACTTAGACCCGCAAAGTATAACGCTGCACTCTGTGCAAATGATTGTACAGAAAATACACAGCAAATATTTAGAAAAACAAGTGCAGTACATTAAAAAAATGTGGGCGCCTTTATTTATGACGTGCAAAGTCAGGCCATCCGATTAATACTAATTGTTACAACTGGAAAGGAGGTTCAATTGTAGATGAAAAGCACTCATAGGATCCAGAAGGTCTTTTCCAGTTTTGTGCAGTTTTATTTCCAGCGCAATATGCAACATTATGTTAAGAAACAGACCATAGGTGGTCCATAGGTTTGTCTTGACTAGTATCAACTGAACTTCTTGTAGTTCAGTTAGTAGAGCATTGCATTAGCGATAAAACAATGATAATCGTGGGTTCGATTCTCATGTACTTACAAAATTCAACAACTTAAATGTACTGTAAGTCGCTTTGGATAAAAGCATCTACCAAATGCATAAATGTAAATGTAACTTACAAACACAGGCCAAGCCCCTATTCTGTCATGGTGAAGCAAAGTGTCTGCACACCAATCCAGAGAAACAATACAACAAGGGCAAATGAGTAAACTTGATTCGGTTTACAGAGATGAACAGCTCAGCTGAAAGCATGAAGAGAAGGCTGCCTCAGTCTGAACGAACTCTTGTGTTTTCCTATTTGGACAGCAGAACAGCAGAGATGTCAGTTATCCCCTGGCTTACATGACAGACTATGACAAGGAATGGATCTTTTCCCCCAGAGCTGTAGTGGTAGCATGCTGAAGTTTAGTTTGACAGTAAGATTAAATGTGTTTGTGTGGGGAGTTGAGCTCTGACACAGGCCTCTTATCTTGCTGGAAATCACTCCACAGTTTGGGTGCATTCTGGGTCATTCCCAAAAGATTGTGTGTGTTTTACATCCAAGGAACCTTTTTTTTAACTAAAGGAACTCTTTGTTAAATGAAAGGAATTGCTGTGATTGGGCAAGATGATTTGTTTTCATTTTGTTCAAGTTAGTAGATAAAATTGAGTTCAATACTCAGATACAATCCGTAGTGGAATCTTATTATAAAAAACAACAGAGAAACTTTGTCAAGGAAAGACCTTATTAAAAGACCAATTTTGTGTAGAAATGAAATCTAGATTGGACTGATAAAAGTAAATTTATAGTTCAACAAGAATGAAGCATTAGGGTCTAACATTAAAGCACATTTCATTCATTTACTGATCAGTGTGTGTTGTTACATTGTTGCAGTTAACTCTATTATAAATACAGTATAATGAAGTATGAACTTCAAAGAAATTGTAAGGTACATTTATAAAGCTATTCATAAAAAGGTCTTACAGTAGATGCTGTCTACTGTACATAGTATTGTCAATTCAAACATGCAAAACTACACATGTACTAGAACCAGGCTTTATATAATAATATCTACGGACAATAATGAGATCAGGTTTGATTGGGTTTATCACTTATCTGTTCTAGGTGGGGTACATGAACTAACAGACACATCCTATACATTTTTGCATTCATTCATGATATACGAAGTTGCTGAAACTCTCCGTTAATTAGAGATTTGTATAGCTTGCACTCTGAATTTTATGTGAGGTTAAATTTATCAAGCCACTCATTGGCTAGAAGGAGAAAGTCTCTTGGAAAAAACAAATTACTGATTACCATGTTTCTGTTGGTCTTTCTGGTGGCATTAGAAAGAGAGGTGAGAGTTTACTGTACCATGGAAATCCTTAAGAAAATACAAACATCAAGCTTTTCCTACTGCTCTCTTTCTCAGCATTTCTGCTTGTAAGTCCATAACTCTTTCCTTGCTCTCTCTTTTATTTTTCTCTTTCTCTCCCTGTAAAAAGTAGAGGAAAAGTAAGCAAGAAAACATGGGCCGCCGAGCAGTTGAGAGGACAACTGTCCTCCTGTCTTGGGTTCCAGCATTGGCCAAGTAAAACAGCATCGTTCCACTAGGAAATGGCAAGCCAAACAGAGCCGGCCATGGATCTCAGCTGCATGAATGTGAGGGTTTCTCTTTGCATTCCCCAAAGGCGCAGCTGATTATAGAAGACTTCTGTAGTTAAGGACATTTCCCACATGGTTTTAGCAGTGCTTGGAATTAAATATTTAGTTAAAAGCAATCAGTGCAGTGTGTAGTATGTTATTAATGCATTATTGCTGATCTGTTACAAGCTTTATTAGACTTGCTTTCTGCAATTTGTTGTGAATGCTAAATGTGCAAAGACATGCCACGGTGTTTCAATAAAACTAGTAATTTCTCTGAGGTCCTTGTGTAAAGTATCCGAAGATTAGCCAACAGATAAATATGTAATTTAGACGAATGCTCAACCAGATTCATCCTCTAACAACTTGAGATTTGTGTAAAGCGTAACAGAAGAGCTAGCATGTTAGCCACACATCTGTTCATGTGTGTGCGTGCATGTGTGTGTTGGCAGGGAGATAAAAGGCCGTGACCAGAGCAGAGTTAGTTTAGCGGGGGCGAGCGGAGAGAAGCTTGTGCATTAGTTAGTGGAATTATCTGGATAACTCCTCCACCAGAGAAAGGTACAAACTCACAGTGGCAGGATTGGATAATGCTATTATCAGCATGATTGTAGCATTAGAGAGAGGCATTAATGTGGATCATTCAGACCATTCAGCACTAGGAATTGCCATAAAATTACAGCATTATCTGCAGAGATGGGGCCTGGATATCAGCGAGGGGGAAAAGCCCAGGAAAGCAAAGCTTTGAACTAGCAGTTGTTTCAGCTGCCAATTTGTAAACATGACTGTTATATGGCTAATTCTGCACCTACCGCAACCTTTTAACCGTTGCTACAAATTGCTTGATTTAATTGTCCATAAACAGTGAGTACAGCTACTGTATGTCCTTTTATTTACAGTTGCACAAATGGAAGTCTAGCTGATATAGACGTTAGCCTAGACATTATTTCTAGGCCAACATGCTTCCAGTCTTCAGTTTGACTGGTGGAAGCCCCTTGAGTGCAGAGCATTACAGAAATTCACTTCGTTGCACACGCTTAGATTTCTGACTTGGGGTTTGCTACCTCATATTCAAGGCCTCGTCTGTTTGTAGATACACTGTAATTTCTTCCATATTTCTTTATTTGCTGCTCGCTCACTGTTCAGCATTACCCAGACCCTTTTCCATTGTGGTCTCTGAACAACTATATTTTCCTTCGCTCTGCTATTTCTTTTACTTGCTTTTGCCTTTGAATGAGATAAATATACATTGTGCCATTGAAGCCCTAGTGTGGGAGGTCTGAAGCTCAGCGGCACAGGGAGGCGCAGACACCCGAGACGCGTTTGCACCGCATCCCAGGAACTCTGCAAACAAAAATAGCTCAGAGATTTCCACGTTTCAGATTTGTCTGAGGGGATATTTGAATGCAAATGAATATGGAGGAATAGCAGAGGGTGTTTTTGTTGTGTGGAATTAGTGTTGTGAGGATGCTGTCTTTGCCATTCTTCTCCATCTTTCTCTTTCTTGTCCAAATGACTGCCATTAAGGCAGGACAGAGTCGAGCCAAACAGAGGGCTACACTTAATGTGATTTCCTCTAGAAGAGAAAGAAACAAAGGAAGGAGTGATTCATCAGGGAGAGAGGGAGACAAACCCTTCATTCTGAGGCTGTCCACCTCCAAATGATGTTTAGAACAAACACGCTGCCCGTTCACAAGAGTGTTTATTTCTGCATTTGTGCACACACACAAACACACACACAGTCAGGATGAACATCAAAGAGTTCTGGAATGAGGAAATATTGAAAACAAAGATCCATTCTCCATTAGAACAGGATTATATTGCATAAGAATTTTTACTTTAGTTCAATAACCCATATGAAACGAGACATGTTTCTGGATATGATCTTACATATACTATATGAAATTATGTGCACTGCGTTAATACAAAAGAGGCCTAGTAATCTGACAAGGTTTAAGCTAGTATGAGAACACATGGAGGGCAAGAATATGTGTTTTCTCTGTGCAGGAGAGAGAGACAGTTAATGGGTGAGTGAGAGGAACTGGGTTCTCTGGCAGAAATGTTTGCAGTACCAGCTTTCAGCAGCCATATCGACACAATTGAGTTTGACAGACTTGTTGAGTGGCGGTGATTGGCCCCGCTCCAGGGACACGCTACAGCAAAAGACTGCGTATAACACCAAAGGCAGGAGAGCAGAAGGGGAGGATGCTGTGGCCGCACAGATTGGCCTTCCCAACAGCAGCGGTGAGAACATGAGATAAGACGGAAAGCGAAAGAAAAAGAGAGAGAAGAAATGGCCAAAACAGAGGTGTGAGGCCGGGCTGCCATCTGAGGAGGTGATGAAAACGCGGGCTGAGGGTGTTACTGTTAGCATGTGCATGCACACACACTCACAAGCCAGTCTGTATATATAAGCAACATGTGCAGAAAAGCATCAGCAATAACACATTTCTTATGCTTTGGCTTCCAGACATACACCAGAACATGTAATTTAATTTTTTTCATGGTTTGTTTAATTAAAGACATGTCTGAGCTAAGGCATGAATTACTGACAAATATATATTATAGCTGTCATTTGTTTATCAAGTTGGAGCCAATGGTGGCTTGTCAGAAAGGCCCAGAGAAATCCCTATTGTATCTGTTAGTTTCCTTCTTCCACTCTTGCATCTATGTCAGCCCATAGAACCATACAAAGGAGAATTATGAAAGTTGACCCACAGATAGAGGACAGTCTGAAACCCCCAAACCCTCTAGCGCCACAAACAGTTCACAGTTTTACTCATGTTTATGCTCAACTTTTGACTCAAGAGTCCTAGAAAGGAATTTTTTCCTTGGATTCCTTGGCTGATGCCGGCCCGAATGCATTGACATACCGAATGAATCGTCATGTCCATATGTCATTATTTTATACTATTAAAAATTGTCCTGCCATTTTGAATTTTCCAAAAAACTGTGGGAAAAAAACTACTTTTTCCACCTCTTCCTACAGCGTTTGTCCAATTTTAAGAAAATTTGGTATGCAGCAAGTAGAGACACTCATGACAAAAAGGTAATCAAAGCTTTTAGACGCAACCGTTGTGGTATACCACATCAAGGAATCTGATGACAAGCATGCCAAAATACATATGAAGATGTATCTTTACAAAACTTTTGTGTATTGAAACTTGATACATTATTGCAGGCATGGCATGAGGGTGCATGCACAGGTTCATCACAGTGAAATCTACAGGTCTAAAGATATGAAAAATAGCTGGTTATGTTTATAACCTTGGAAACTTTGGCCTAAAATCATGAGAGTTTAGTGTAAAATCATGAATCAAGTTGTCTCTTTAGAGTTTTTGAGGTATGCTAAGTCTAACAATATTAAATGTTCTGTGATCGGCCATTGTGGGCATCCACAACATAACACAACATAATTTCTTAAACTGCTTATGCCTTTTGATTAATTTGCCTTATTGTCTTTAGACTTATTGTTTCAGACTCCCTGAGTGCTACAATACCAAATTTGTCACAGTCAGCTGTACTTCCTGTCGGCCGTTTTGAGTTATTTTGATACATACTTTTAAAAAACAAACTCCTCCTAGGTCGCACTAATTTTGTGCGACCTCCTCCTAGGTATGTTCTAGGAACATTCCTGACAAAAGGTTTTCAAATCTATTTGATAGATCAAATGGCTATGGAGTTGTGTCCAAATGGTACTGGAGTTGTGTCCGAGATGGCAGAAGACTGTGGCATGACATCCATGATGGCTGGAGGCTCTGGAGTGACAGCCATGTTGTAGAGAGCTCCTGCCATGAAAGTCACTGTAAATACTAGGCTTGTAATCCTCAGTGTAGGGCAAGCTGGAAAAGGTTGGCCAAGCTCTGTGACCATTGGAGCTTGTTGACCAACCCCCCTCCCTCAAAAAATGTTTAGGGGTAGTGTCCTCCTCAAATTTCCCAACCATTAAAGGGGACCCACTCAAATACAAAGCATGGTTTATATATTGCTCTAGAGACAGATCATTAACTCCCTTGGGCATCCATGACTTTATTGGCTCCAATAAACCATGACAGTACAAGTCCTTAAAAACTGCATCTTTCCAACTCAAAGAGTAGGCAAGAGCACAGAACTGTTATATGTAGGTTTCAATTGGCTTATTACCTTGGCGTAATAAAATAATTTTCTCTGCTGGATCCAATGGCGCAGTCTTCTGTAACATACTGCTCTAGGAAACAACTTTGAGGATCCAAATGCAGAACTGAACACAATCCAAGGTCATAATCCATAAAACAGGCACAAAGTCGAAACACAGGTAATCAGTCCAAGCATAAAACAACATCCAAGGGCAAAACAGAGTAATCTAAAAACACAGGCAATGGTCAAAAACTCAGGGAAACAGGGACGCAGAGAGAATGCTCAGAATTGCACTTACACTAAACAAGACTTTGCACTAAATGAATGAGCAAACAGGGTATAAATGGACAGAGACAAAGAGACACAGGTGAACATGATTAAGATAATGACACAATGGGTTTTGGGAAATGGAGTAAATAACAAAACAGGCGGCAGGAGTGCCCTCTGGTGAAGCATGAGGGCACTGGCAGCATGCCAGTGTAACAGAAATAAAAGTTTGAATACGGGATACATCCCCCCATGGTATTTGTCAACAAAATGTGTCAAAAGCCCCATTGTTGTTGTCAGTTTAACAACACAAATGTGCTGCAAGTGTAACGTATTAACAACTACTTTCAAAGGTTTAAAGACCATCAGTTAAAAGCTGCCAATCTCTCCTGTGTGTTATTTCTATTGTCTATTGGGGGTGAAGATGGTCTTCTTTTAGATCAGTGTTTAATGTACCTAGTGGTTGCCTGGGATGGCCAGAGACGAATGACGGTGTTTAGGGCCAAATCCCAGTGCTGCTCAGCTCAGCGTGGCTGTGGCCGTCTGAATGCACAGTTTGGGTACTTAGCACATACGGGCCAGAGGTTCTCAGAGTCCATGGCTCCAACCCTGCAGCCTGCCACTCTAATGACTCCCCAGACTCCAGCTGCTGACCCCTCCAGCCCTGACCATTCATTAGAGCAGCGAGAGAGAGAGACAAAATGAGTAAGTGTGACAAAGAAAGAATAGAGCAGCTTACGGCAGTCTCTCGCATGACCGTTTTCTGCCGCATTTACGTTCTCCATCCTCTGCTATCGCTGCGAGGATGCTCACCCCCTGGGGCTGCCTACGGAGCCTGTAAAGTCCACACACACTCCATTATCTTTACAGTGCGTGTTTGTGTCCCTGAGCATTCTGCAGGATGCTAGAACCATTTATACACACACACACCTGCTGGTCGACAGCAAAAACCAGACATGCTTTTATCTCTGGTGTATCGTACACAGAGGGACACAGATTAGCAGAGAGTAAGTGTGTATCCTGAATAAATACACATATGTGTGGCCCGGCCCGGCCTGAACACAAATTTCTATTAAATAAACATCTATATCAGAAAGTGAATTGGTTTTGATAGTTAGTATTTACACTCTTATTCAGACCCAGATTAGCAGACTTATAACAGGCTGCTAAAGGACCAGTAAACTGGTGCTGCCTAGACTGGCACACTATCCTTTAGAACCCAGCCTTAATGATTTCTAATGCGGCTAAATGCTCTGGCGCCACGAAAACCCGCTTTGCACTGGGGACAAGCAACTCTCCCCTCGCCTGTTTCTCTTTGTTGATTTTAGCGAGACAACAACAGAGCTGGCTTATCTCAGCACCAGGCCTTCACCAAGGGGAGCCTCCCAAAAGCCCAAAGCCCCAGTTTCTTATTAGAGACGCTTATAATGTTTGTCTGTCCTTCCTTTTAGCCCCTTACACACACACACAGTTACGCATCCTCAGCGCACTCAGCTCAAAGCTCTAAGCCTCTGTCCCACAGACTCTGTGTAAAGGCAAGAACATCAGGGGCTCATGTCCATCTAATCAAAGAGTCTGTTGTTATCTAGAAGACCAGTTTTTGGACAATCCAAAAATATTGGCCATATCACTGCAATGTTTTATAGACGTATTAACAATGCTTGGTTTTAAAAACGTTTTTCAAAAATTGTTTAAATTTTGTAATGTTTTTAAAATGTTACACTAACTACTTAAAAATAACATTTTTGATATATGATATAGAAAGTTCTACTAAGATTCCTGGCAAGAGTGTTTTTTCCATAACTTTAAGAAAACTTTAGAGAAAAAAAATTCATCAAAATAAGTTGTGCAACTTAACAACACTGCAGTATTTGTGCAGTATTGTGCAGTCTTCTGAAGCAACATAATAGCACTGTGTGAGGAACAAAATTGTAGGTCGTTATTCAATGATAATTTTTTACCATGAGTGAGTTTAACTCAAAAAAAAGTTTTTTTTAGAATGAACCAACAAACAAATCATTCTTTGGAACTGTATTTTTGTTCAATATACTACTCGATTCAGTTCCCAAATTAGACTGATGCAAATTTTGAGTGACTCACTCAAGTGGTTATCAAGGCCAACTTAAAGTACACCAGTGAATAACAACTTAGATTCCAGTTTGCATCTCACTTAATGCTCTTGCATGGTTTTAAACTTGAAAGATCTCTGTTTGAATTCCATGGAAAATAATTACAGCATTCAGCTTTGGAATGACATGAGGCAAGTAAATCATGACATAATAAAAAATTTTGGGTTAACTATTACTGTTGAAAACAACATTATCAATCCTTATCCCTGCACACCATTCCTTAAACCATACCAACATAACCACCACAATGTTAAGACAGAGATGCATTATCAGAGTGACTTTGGGTCTGTCTGTGTTGTGGAAAAGTTCTGCAGGCATGTTTTCCGAGTCTGAGCTCTTCCTCCAATGCATGGCCTGATTCTCCTGTTCTCCCTCATTCCACCACGGACCTGCGATAAGATCAGCTCTTTCTTTTCCGTTTCTCCTTCGTGTCTCACAGCAGAGCCCTCCAGCCCTTAGCTAGCCCTGTATTTATCAAAGCCTCTGTTTGTTTGTTTTCCTTTTGGTTCTGGGATTATTTATTACCACATGTCTGGCAAAAAAAATACTGGATTTACCAAACCTGGCATGTTGTGCTTCCATCTTGGTTATTGTCAGATTATTATGTTATGAGTTTTTATTTTATTGCAGAATTGAAAAAGGGGTCCCATGGTTCGGTCAGCACAAGGTTTTACAGATGGAATTAAAACTGTTTTACTTCCTGTTTGAGTTTACTTTGTGTATCTAAACATTTATGCTCATGCTTACCTTTATCTGTGCAGTATTTGACAGTAGTTTTCTAACTAGATGCAAATGGTACTCTGTCTTAGCACAAGCTACTGTTCTTTGCAAAACCCTGTCAGCCTGTTTCCACACACACACACACACACACACACACACACACACACACACACACGCACACATACACACAGCAAGCTCTGTGACCTTGTTTAAAGTGAGAGTCAGGCTTGGGTGTAAATGTATGGGTTGTTTGCATGACGCAGCAATGAGCAGAAAGTGTATGCTGGTCTCATCAGTGAGAACAGCCAATCAAGTGCTATCGTTGAATCCGAATGCGGCTCTCTGTCGGGGGCCACTCCTCACCTCATTTTTCACTCCGCTGGCAAAGGGCCGTGGAAGTTTCTCTCAAAGTGTTAATGAGTTCAGAGAAAATGCAGAGAAAGTTGCGATCACCATCTTTGATATATGCTAAGTATTTTTTAAGGTCGTTCTTAGACCTTGGGTTTTTGATTAAGGCAACCAGGAGGAAAAAATACACGACAAACCATTCCCTGTTTGGCTCAGATTGAGGTAACAACATGCAGCATAATATATGATTAATGACCACAAACTGCAACCAAACGTATTCTGCAAAAAGTAATGAGTTTTTAAGTTTCTGACTGCATTGCTACAGAGCTACAACCAAAAAATGATAAGCACTACTGAGCTTCCAGTATAAAAACAGAATAAAATAACTGGGATTAACAATAATATCTAATAGTACAATAATTCAATAGCACAATAATATTAATGACTATGAATTCTGCATCTATCTAGTATATCAATAGGACAGTCACACTTCTTACTATAGAAAATGTTTTAGGGTTGATTATTTATTTCTATAAAATTAATTTCTACGTAGGCACATAACTTTTTCTACAAAACAGTAACATTTCTGAAAACGAACAGCAGGGCATGTTGTAACACTATATGAGGTAAATCATCACAATGGAGCCTGCCAATAAACAGCCAGCCAATAAAATAATACAAATAATTAAACAGCAAAAATATAAAAGGTCACATTGCAAACATTGTTTTGTCCAGTTATCCATATGATAATTATAATTATATATTAACTCTTACAAATAAAGTATGTGACACTGAAATTTCCTAGAGACCTATTGACCACTTTTGTTGCTGCATAATCGCCAGAGGTGATCTAAGCAATAACCAAAGATGCATGACATGCTGGAGTGTTGAAAAATCCTTAAATCAAGGAAAATGGAAGCTATTTAGGGCTTAGATTTTTTTAACGTACATTACTTATAATAATGAAATGGCTTTTGAGGAGGAAACAGCCATGCCGGTCTTGCTGTGTTTGACTCTATAAGTTTAGGATTAGGTATTCGGCTCTGTTTCCTTGGTAATGACATGCCTGCCCGCACTGTTCTCTCCTCAGCTTTATTTCAATAAGAAATCATCCATTATTTAGCTCTGAGCCCCTCTGCCCGTGCCCTTCCCCTTCCCCCCACACATCAGGGCACCCTGCTGATCTACTCTTCAAGGACGAACGTAGAGAAAAGAAACCAACCCAGCCACCAAGAGTTCTCAGAAGCAAAAGCGTATAACAGACGAAAAAAATTCTTCTGGAAGAGACGCAGAGTAATGTGTGACCCAAATATACATCGCTTTGTACTCCAGTTCAAAGTACCCTGTCCTTTAGTGTGAAAAAGTCCTGTGAAAAACAACAATGAATAAATCATACTTCAACAAGAGCTTCCTCTTTCTCTTCTCTTTAAACTCCTTTCCTAGCTTTCTTTTCAACTGCACTTTCTGTTTGTCTTGAGCTTTTGATTGAGTCCATTCTTAAGAATGATCTGATCTGAACTGACAAGTGCACCAGATTTGACTGAAGCAAATTCCGAAAGGATTTGGTATTACTGTGTGTTCTGCAGATGACATAACACACAATATAATCGCAAGTGTTCACACCAAATAAAATCAGGTGGAGATGAACACATGGTTTGCTTCATATGAGCTACACATTGAGCTCCAAGGAAGTAATGTGATGTAATAAAAAATAAACAAAAACTTTTTAAAAAATTACTTAACAAAAAAATGCATAGATGATCATATTATTGAATGAAATTATAGGTTATGAATACAAATCTCTTTCCTCTAGAATTTATGAAATACATGTCTTGAATACAATAGATCACATTTACACGTTCATATGCTTACTAAAAAATGTAAAAAAAGTGTTATTAAAAATGTTTTGATTTTGTTTGTAATCAAGAATTACATATTGATCTTATTAAAGCTCCAATCCATCCAATCTAGCTCCAAACCAACTTTTGTCTACTTCTGCAGATTAATTGTAGGTCACACGTAAATAAAAGTACATAATCTTGACCTTTCCTGGAAAATGTTATCAAACATATCAAATTATAAATCATTATTATAAACTTACTGTGGGATACAGTAAGGAGACCATTTTGAACACTGATCTGTTATGTATTTGCTCAATAACTGATTTGTATTCATTTTTAACCAAAAATGGATTGCAGTTTTAAACAAATGTACAAGTATTCTTTGAATTTGGTCCAATAAAATTCTCATCCAACAAAACTACAAAATCAATTCTCCTCAACACCACTGCTTTTGACTAGCAATAGCAAGCAGCAAATATGGTGTATAGGTTTTAATGCAATATAAAGTATATTGGTCTTTTGAAATGTTCCACCCCAACTTTTCTATTGTTTAACACACAACACATCAAGGCAG
This sequence comes from Chromobotia macracanthus, assembly GCA_036877525.1. Taxonomy (NCBI): domain Eukaryota; kingdom Metazoa; phylum Chordata; class Actinopteri; order Cypriniformes; family Botiidae; genus Chromobotia; species Chromobotia macracanthus. The sequence goes on along the minus strand of JAZGTH010000001.1, from coordinate 5,228,542 downwards.
GACAGAAAAATACACTTGTTGAATGATTTGATGAAGTCTTTAAGCCAAACATTATTCAACATATACATCATTAAACTGACATTCAGTCCAGAGTCTGACTGTCTTTGTTGCCTGGTCTTGCTCTGGTCTCAATCAGTCAGAGACAGTCTATATGCAGACAGCCTGATTCTGCTGTTTTGCATTGAACAGTTATTAAAACAGCAAAGCTTGTACCTGCCGCAGCTCCCCTACCAGACTCGGGTCCTAGCAGCAAAATTAACTAAAATAATGACATTCCAAACTCCCAGCAAATAAAAAACATATTCACATTATTTAACATATCACATCATAATCACATCATACCTTCATCACACTACAATTTCTTAAGCTTAGAAATCAGTTTCACAGGAAGTTCTGCACTGCTGTTAATGAACTGTTGGAAAAAGCTCCTGGGCTTTTTCAGGTATTAAAAGACAATGTCTTATAAAGATTCCCATTGGAATTTTTACGGAATATAGTAGAACTAGTAATCAGGAATATCTTAAGGCACAATGGAATGCCACCAATAATGCATTAGAGTCACAGTTAGAAATGCTGGACCCATGACAGTTGATTCCCTTAGGCCCCTTTATAAATGTTTTAAATGAAAGTGCAGCCAGGGTGATGATCTAGCAAAAAATGCATGTATTCAGACATTGGCTTGCAGCGGCACATACGGACAAATAACCAAAGTTCAATTCCAGTCTAACCAAACTGATATTAAGTTTGTTTATCTCTGAAATTTAGATGCATGTGTTGTATTCCACAATTTCTATTCTTCAGTGTTACTATTATTATTTTGATATTTCATGTCTGTTGTTTTATATTTGATCTCATTTGTTATGTTTAACTCTAATTTGGCAGAATAAAATAAAACAGATATATTACACACAAAAATTGCCCATAATAAATCAACTGTAAGGTTCAGCTGTGCTTTAATAATACATTCTGACATGCTGTATTTTAACTTTGATACATTTGTGGTTAAGTTTCTGACACAACAAAGTGTATTATTTTGCTCTTTTGTCCATTAAAACAAACTTTTGGTATGCATTGTGCTTCTGGCATCTCTCACCTTCCTTTTTATAATTTTTTCCAAACAAGACAAATGTTTCACCTGGTATGTTTACTTTCAAAACACACAATAGAAAGGAGAATCAGAAATCATTTTTTATGACTTGTATCAAACTGAATGATTTGTCAATTAAATATTTTTAATGATGCTTTTTAATGATGCAAAATGCATTGAATTTATTACTCTGGATCTGACATCAATCCTACTAAAATTGTTCTTGGTCCATGAATCTTTGGGCCCCTGGAATTGTTCCTACATTTTATCCCATTAACAACAGTGGAAAGCAGCAAGGATGAAACAATAAAATGGGCAGTCACATTCAAAAAATACACCCGAGTTACCAAAATAAATAAGGCTGTATTTACATTGCAAGCATAAAATTAAACAAAGCTGCACTGACTGACTAAATTCATAAAATACAAAAAGTGAACAGTTATTTGACAACATTTAAAAAAGCAATACATTTTCGGACAGCAGTCATCTGTTCTGTGCTGTCATTTCCACTGTAACCAATCAGTATGATCTCCTGACTGTGCATCAATATTTACACGATATATAATGATGCAACTAACAGTCTGTTTGTGTAAGTGATCCGAGTATGAACAACTCTAGTGCTTCTAACAATATATGATGTATCTATTATAGGCATTAATATTATATCTAAAACAATAAACATTAAATGAAAACAAGGCAAAAACTTCACAAAAGTAGAAATGCTGTTCTTAACTGACAAACATTGTGGATTTTGGCTTTGCATTTCAAAACTTTTTCTGCTTTAGTCAGATCTGTATTTAGTCTTCTGTAATGTACAGAGACTCCAGCAAGTGCTTGTTTTCTGACATTCAAGTGCTTTGAGTTTTGTTCACATGCTTCAAGGCAATATCAAACAGTGCTGAATGTGTCCTCATTTCCCCTGAACCCAAAACTGTTTTGTTACCTTCTTACATAACGTACATTGTTATTTTGTTACATAGGATTAACTAAACTTTCTGAACTAAAATTGACTAAAGCATTTCTTTTACATTTACATTTAATAATTGTTGGATGAATAACTTGTGCCATGATTAATGAAAAATATAATCTCTAAAACAGCATTTAAAAAAAAAATTTGACATTAGTCACTTCCCTGAAAAGAATGACTGGACTGGGGGTGGTTGGTGAAAAGATAAAAATGCAGGGTTTTGCGCTGTATTTGTTAAGTGAGTGTTTTATATCCATTATTATTATTATTTGTCCAGAACTGTGAACCAAACCTCCTTTTGAAGCAAACAGTACTTTTGATTGCAATATGGTTGCCTTTCAACACCCTAATTAGTCTCTGACAATTGCCTCGTAATTGGTGGTGTGCAAAGAGGAGTGAAGGTGATATTGTGGAGCAGGTCAGTCCAGGCTTGAGAGAGGTAAATATTAAGCAGAGATGATGAGGTGGAGAGGTTGTGCTGCCTATGCTGTGGTTTGGTAAAGTGAATGGAAAAGAGAGCTAGTTGTAGAGGGCCTCTTCACGAGTCAAACACCTCATCTCTCTCTCTCTCTCTCTCGCTCTCATTGTGTGTACCTGCATTAGAGTAGTTTTGAACATGGCAGTGATCGTCTCCCCTTAACTGCCTTTGAAAGCACTCAGAAACTTGTTCCCATTCAGAGGTCCTTTCCAGTGCTGTTAGGCAGAGATCTGCTCATGCACAGACTCTCTCTATAAAGCCGTGACCTGGACTTTTAACCGCCCGCTCTGGGAGTTATTAGCCCCCCATCCCCTCCCTTAAACGCTCTGTCACCAGTGCATGGATCCTCAGCAGGTGGACCCACAGCTGGAGAAGAGGAGGGGAGATCATGCTACCATTTGACCCCTGCACCACACGTGGATTTCCAGTAGACACAATTGCATGTAAATTTCATACAGAAGCACACTGCTTGGATTTAAGGAGCTGCACTTTTAAGTCAGAGGGATGTTTGAGAAGAAGCTCTGATCTGACAGCATGACTGAAGGTGGAGTGCTTTATTTTTTAAGGCTAAATGTTTCATGCTTGCGAGTGTTGGGGCACAGCCTCCTTGCTTTCACAAAGACCAAGAACCACCAAATGAAGTTTGAAGTTTATTTTCTTTCGAAGTACACTATACCAGATTTCTTTTTGGAGGTCTTCTGGTTCAAACAGGTGGGTTTGAGGGATGTTAACTTCCTTTTTACCCTCATACATTCTTAGAATGCCATCTTGTTTTATGTCCTAAAGTTGCAGTCTGTTCACCCTGAAGCTATGTTTACTAATTTGCATGGAGAGTTTGGCAAATGAACAGATGAAAGATTAGTGAGGGAAGAGATAATGAAAGACAATGCCGATAAATGACAACAAACAGGACGAAGGGCCGCTGGGATGGTCCGTTTGCGGCCGTGTGTGGTGAGGGTGTCATCTGTTCTCTGTTTGTTAATAAAAACCTAATTAATCACACTTTCAAAGGGGACAGGACTCTCCTTTATTAATTTAGCCAGTCTGCAGACGAAGCATCTAGCACAGTCCTCTGATTTGAATAACAATGAAAATCAACAACTGTGTGTGTAGTTTTGTAGTGTTCCACAGTCAGTTTTAAGGATGTCTACTTAGATAGACAGGTACCATGTTAAAGGATGTATGTGTGTGTGTGTGTTTGGCTGGTTTTAAGAAATGACAGCCAGACCATCCTGTCTCTTCCTGTATCACTGGGCTCTAATCCACGCCCTGCGCCTCCCTCTAATTAACACCAAATTACATGCAAATTTCACCAAATAAATGAGTTTTAAGTACTTGACAACCTGTCAGCCTTAGAATATTGAGCCATCCTGACGGCTAGATAAACAATCAACAATTATCACTCTATGCAAATTTGATATTTCCTACACAATTATCAAAAGAAAAAAAAAACTAAAAATATCCAGACACAAAGGCAGCTGGCATTTGTTCAGGTTCCGCACAGATACGAATGCAAATGAAAAATTCTTTAGGATGTAATTGATTCAAACGACACTCACCTCTCTGCTTTTTTATTGTTCTTTTTTCTCTCTCATGTTTTCTCTTTCACACACTCCCTCTCTCTTTATCTCTGCAGCTTCAATACGCTGGGATAATGGCCAGTGTAGATGAGTGAATAAACGAGAAAAGAAAAAAATAGGCAGACAAGAAGGATGAGAGACCCTTTAGTGGTTCTCTCGTTTCATCTTTCACGCGGTCAGTGATTGCAGGAGCAATAATATGTGCTTATTAACTGCTTTTGAAATGAATATGGAACAACGTAGGCAGAGTGAGTGTGTTCCCGGCCCACACCGTAACGCTGAAGATCACAGCCAAATCCTTTTTCCCTCCGGTTAGGACTGATAAGAAAAAATCTGGTTGTTTAAGTACAAAAAAATGCAGGGCTTCCCTCAGAGCTCAGGACTGTGGATTACTCTCTAGTTCTCTGTGGCGTGCTGATGAAGGAGGGTGTTATCAGAGGGAGAGAGAGAGATGTAAGCTGGGGGGGAGGGGTCATCTCGACCTCTGTGCCCAGATCATAACATCCATTAGTGTGTGTTAAACACTGGACCTCTGCTGCTGGTGTTTCTCTTTATTTATCAATGACACCCTATTCCCAGTGCATCAACACAGTGTCAGATCTATCTCTCTTTCTGTTACTCTCCCAGTACCCATTACCTGTTTAAGGCCTCAGCACACTCTGTGGGCCAATTTTGTAACACTTACACTGAAACATAACATGAAATGGCATTCACAACACATTTAGCTTTTGTAATTTTGTTACAGAAACCAAACATTCAGTGGGAAATAATACAGGGCAGGACTTGATTTAATGTATCCGAATTTGATTGGAAGGCTATAAAATGTACACTACCAATCAAAAGTTTAGGATCACTTGACAAAAATGTTTGTTATGATCTTAAAAATTATTTAGTCTGAAGGTGTATGTTTTAATATCTAAAATTACTATTGTAAACAAAAATATAATTTTTATAATTTTTTATTTTTGAAATGGATTACTTGGACCAAATAATGATTAAAAATCAGTCACGAATAGCCAGCATAGATGGAAATTCCTTCAATACTGTTTAAAAAGCTTCCCAGGTTGAGTTCTTAAAGAGCTGGATGATAAAATGCCAAGTTTATGATTTTGCAAATTCCAGGAAAAGGGTGACTGCATTGCAGATGCTAAAACATGAGATAGAGTTCATTTACTTTGGATGCTTTAAGTCACAACATACTTTCCATAGTTACACTTGTGTTATTCCAAGGTTTTGATGGGTTTACTATTATTCTAAAACGTGGAAGAAATATTCATGAAGAATGATTAAGTGATCCTAAACTTTTGATCTGTATTGTAGGTGCCATACATCCATCCATTCTCTAAATCTGCTTGTCCTCTTCAGGGTCATGGGGAGATGTAGGTGCACTCTATTTTTGTTTATATTGCATCAGCCAATATGGCAGTCATCTTGGAGTTGCTGATGTAATTGTAGAGATGCACTATTCACAGTCAGTCATTATTCATTTATTCTGTGAGTGGAAGTGTCCAATAACAGGTGGGTTATCAAGATAAAGCAGGTGGTATTCGACTGATCTTGTGATCTCATCATGTCAGTCCCCATGAGGTGACCCACTTAAATGTAAAATAAAACTTTTATTTGGCTACGTTCATCTCGTGAATGTATATGAATCTAAACTTTTTCTAGTTTGTATTATTTTTTTAAAGAATAAAAAAGACTGCATGCCCCAATATTTTTTATCTGCCCACGAGACTCGGTTAGGTCAACAGAAATTTAAAGAATTAAAAAGCACTGGAAGTCATTTTGATTAGCTTTTAATTTAAAAAACATTTATTTAAAAAAGGATTAGAGAAAAATTAAGCACAATAAGACCATAGACATTTATGGATGTAGATATTGAAAGAATGTAAAGCCTTTTATTCCATGTATTCTTTAAGAATCCTACAAATTGTTAGTATGTGATCTTAAAGTTGTACGTTTTACAGATCTAAGCTTAGCCTAATGTGGTCTGTCAGTCTCTCTCACTCTCTGCTCTTATTTACACATTTCATCCCCATCAACACCTCTTACTTGCACCTAAAAACTCTTCATCACTGTCTGCTCTCCTCCTCCTCACACCTGCACCTCTCTCTCTCTCTCTCTCTCTCTCTCTCTCTCTTTCCTGATTTTTATTCTTTCCTCACACCTAGCAGAGATCTCTCCATCGCTGTACACTCCACTCCACTGGGTTCAAATGACTTTTAAAGGCAGGGGATGCGGGGACCATCGCCGTGGCGATTTAGCATCCCTAAAGGCCCATACATAAACATGCCAGAGTACTACTCTTAAACGAACGAGCATTCAAAACAGGACACACATGAGATGAGAGGGCATGTGGGGGGTGGGGGGGGGGAGAGAGAAGTCTAGGCATGGCAGATGAGTGGTATTATCAATCATGGGCTGCTCTATTAATTCCATCAAGGCCTTGGCGCCTGGTGACATTATGACACGCCATGGGCCAGGCAGCGTCCCTGAGGTGGCTACATCATGCACAGCTTTTGAAATGCTAATGGCAGCGTAACCTTAAACAGCGTGGCGAATTATCTCTCTGCCTTTAAGTCGAGCACCTTTTACCTTCTCTACTACTCCTCTTCCACTCCCCCCCACAATCCACCCCCCACCCACACCCCCGGCTGCCTGACCCTACTGGCAGACAGAGACCGCTTGAGGAAGAATGTGATAAAGGACAGGGAATATAGAGGAAAGATGACAGAGAAAAGAGAGAGGTCGCCTCTTCCTGCAGAGCTGGAGATACTGACAATGCTGATAGTGGGCAGTGTGTGTGAGTGTGTGTTTGTCTATACTTGTGAGTGTGATGACGCCCTTAATGAAGGACGTGTCCACACACTGAAGGTGGGCTGCCATTCCCTCTGGTCACTAGCCTGTCTGTAATTATTTCTGACTTGTGAAGGTGACTGTGACACAGGAAGTTCCAACACACACACATGCATGTGCCATTTATTGTCAGGTTCACAAGACCCAAGTGGAAAGTAACTGAACTTAAGTGTACCCAGCATAAATATAAAATGTGTGTGGAGTTTGCCTAAAAAGCGATAGAATTTATTTGCTTGAACTACGAAAGCACAATGCTCTTAAACTCATCAAACACTTGCAGTAGGTTTCACACCTGATCTAGTGTGAATTTGTTGGTGTCGGTTTAGGAGCGAGCACTATTAATTAAATGAAGTAATGTAAAATGTAATGCACACATTAAGTGGACTCCAAAAGTCTGAGATCACATTTAAAGTATGGGATTTTTGCTGCGTGAACATGAAAATAATCAAAAAGATGATTATGCTATTACCAATCTAAATGTAAGCGAATTTGTGACATTGCGCATATTACCTCAGATTTCCTTTCTTCACTGAAGCACACAAGATGCTCTTTGGAACATTCTCAGATCATGCTGGGATAACATGGATCATTAGGTTTTGCACAAACTTGTGGAATCCATGCCAGCTAGAGTGCATGCTGTTATTAAAGCAAAAGTAGACCTACTAAACTCAAAGAAATTCTGAGATTCCTTCTGAAATTTTACTTAAACCGTTAGGCTCATAATACAGTATGTAATTAAACATTTAAAATTATATTAGAACATTCAGCTACATTGCAGGGTGTCTGAACATAACCTCTCTGATCTCTTAGGGCATGGCAGGACGTTTGACTATCTTAAAATATTAAGGTCAATACATATTAAGGAAAACTAGTAAGAAACTAACAAGGAAAACATTTATTTTTTTGCTGTTTTTGGCTTAACACTCAAGATAAGACTGATATGAGCAAAACAGTTTATATGCATTTAATGGATAGGAATGCACAAGATCTGTTTTAAAGGAAAGATCTAGGTCAGTTTAAAATCAAGTGGGAATACATCAAATTGGATTTTTATAAACACATAGATCCGCCTCTGTAAAACTTGGTTAACAGATGCCCATGTCAGAGAGTGAGACAGCAAAAGTTAAAGTTTTCTGCACTTTTAATCCCTTTTTTCCTCACATCTTTACAAAGCACCATTCCTATTGAAATTAATGGGTTTGCAGAATTCTCTACTGAGGTAAAGTCTGTGTAGTTGCCCTTAAATTGTTAACATTTGTTTGCTGGCTAATGTGCTGAGTTTTTTCTGTGACAATCAACTATGTGAGTGCGGCATTTAACTGTGAGAAAACAGTTCAACTCATAAGTGGCCGCTGTTATGATCGCAGACAGATGGAACTGATTGCAAAATCCAAAAAGCAATACTGCTTCCAATAAGTCACAACTCAGACCCCCTGTTTTTGATTGCAAACCAATCACAAGGCCTCTAATTTCACTCTGCTGTAGAAATCCCATCACCAGGATCCCTCTCTCGGTATCCAAATCTAAAATCATTGTCTGTTGAGAAAACAATCCCAAAACAAGCCACCTCAGAGCTGAAAACCCATCCCAGGAGAACATTCATCTTCAACTGTGTCTCGAGCTCAAATCTCTGTTTTGATTGCAGAATGTGACAATACATACTCTCCTTAAGAGATTTCCATCTCTCTCTTTTTCCCTCTCTGTCTTTACTCTCCGTGTTTACAGCCACTTGGAGGAATGGTTGTGATTATCATCATCAGTGGAGATGCAAAGCCGTGTAGTGACAAGCAATCTGTCTCCTGAGCAGCCCCTCATATGAATCCTGCAGCCGTGTTGACGGAACGTGCCGTGCCACCAGTGCAGGCGAGCCCACTAGAGGCGTAATAGCGTTTCAAGTGTTTCTGCCACTCAAGCTGAATCCGCCCACTGAAAAACATTAACGTCAACAGCAAACAGCTGCATGCATGCCAGACGAGCATTTAAATGCGGGAGAGAAACGTTGCAATAGTCTTAGCACATGACTAACTAATCTTCGAATTAGAGCGTGCTGGAAGCTACTTGTGTGTTGTAGTTAAAGCTTCGCTTGAGGCTATGCAGACTTTTGTTGGGTCTGTCATATAAAGAGTACCACTGTGACTTTTAATCTATTGATATTTAAGTCAATAAGGCTGTTTAGTTCATTTGATTCATGGATGTAATAAAGGACTTGCATTAAGCATTATGTAAATGATTAGCGCATGTACATTTGAGTATAAACAGTAGGGTACTGTGTCCCACCAAAATTAACAGACTATTTAATAATCCCTATCAATTTTTCTAGTGTATTTGCGACTTAATGTAATGTAATTATTGAGTGTAATGTAAATGTGACGTTTTCATTTGTGAAATAAAGAGTTTTATATACCAATGAAATTAACAGTTTCTAGGAATGACTGTGTGCAAGTTAAGCTGTTTATAGCTAACACATTTGCTCTCGGGTGTTTTCTGTGCAGTTCTGCGCTGAACTATTTCCCAAAATGGGAGGTGACAATGAAAAAAGAAATATTAGATGAACTGTCGAGAAAACAACAGTAAGAAGTGTTTTGTTAATGTATTTCCATCGTGTTTCATTTTTGGTGCACTTTGGTTTACTTTATAAATTTTATTGGGTTGTGCACCTCTGGGCCACTGCACAATAGATTTATTTTTACACCCTATAAATAACCATGAGCTGTACAAGAACGTGTACAAGAAATTATCAAACTCTGTTGCATTGTTGAGACCTTTACTCATATAGGCCTAAATAAGTATTTCCTAAAAGAAGATGGTATGGTTATTCTATATTCTATATTTCAAAGAGAAGATAAAAGTGTAAAAATGTTTTGCATTTCAGTCCATGTATGTTAACTTGTACATCCATATATTTTGACTTTTAAAATGTTAAAAGCAAACCTACATTCTTGAAATTAATATGACAGGACTAGTGTTGTCAAGTTAATATATATATATATATATATATATATATATACATATTATATATATATTACATGATTACATGGAGGGATACAGGAGATTTGTCAAAGGAGCAGCTGTGTGCATTGTTCTGAACTTGGTAAAATACAGACTTCGGGTGGGGGGGTATTCCTGGCCAGCATAATTAGCTCTCGAAGCCTCTGAATGTCATGGAAACCAGCTGCTTTTGATCCGTGTGTCTTCTGCAGTATCTCTGCTCTGTGGCCACGCTCTCAGCATCCCTTGTTAGGATATAGAACCGCTAATCCAGCGCTACAATCCTCTGCCATCCCAATCCTGACGCCTGGATGAAAAATTTACACATTTTCACCTTGTTCTCTGAGCCTTTCCTCTCTCTCCCGCTCTTTGTCTCTCACCTTCCTTGTGATGATTATTTTAAAAGTGTGCAGAGATGGTTTTTGTGTTTGCTTCGCCTGCTTAACCAGAACAAAGCGCCTGGAGAACTAGGAGAGAAGATCAGAGTTCTTCTTCAAAGTTCCCCTCACCTGGGTGAGAACCTGCAGAGGCACATTCACAGCTCTCACAGCTTTGAATCTGACTACTGTTATAACTACAGCTAGCATCAAGACCCCATTGCTATGGCATAATTATTGCAGTTACGTTGATGCTGACATTAAATCAGACAACTGCTTTGGTTAAATTGACTGTATGCATCATACCACACAGCTGCTACCTTTAAAATGTCTGTTTGTCTGTTTATCTGCGTAGGTACAAAATAAGATTATATAAACTTACAACAATTTATTTGTAACATAACTGTAAAATCTTTCTTAAAACTTCTTACAGTCTCACAAACGTAAATGACCTTATTGGAATAAAAAGATTTTTAAACACACGTTTTTAAAGCATGATTAATACTGTTTGGAACAAGGGCAAAACTATAAAAATCAATAAATAAACGGCAAAAAATAAATTATATTAAGTTATAAGTTATATTGTGACTTTCATACAACAAAAAGAAAAATGAAATCTGTCTGGAGCCGAACCTACATCTCCTGAACAAGCACCAGGGCTCCTGCATCACATGTAAACTGCTAAGCCACAGTTCTGACAGCAGGACCATATTTTGATACCATCATAGCACAGAAGTTCCACGGCTACATAATTGCTAACATCAATCCACTTTTCTACAACATAGCTTTCAGTCTGCTTTAAATTATCTCTAATGGAGGCCCACATTCCATTAGCCCATCATGCAAGTACTGCTGTTACACAATTTCTCTGCTCTTCCATCCTAAATCTCTACAGTTTGCGATCTTATTGCACCTGATGAGCCAGTGGTCACAACACTGCAATTTGCTGCTATGTAGAATCTTAGCTCGACTGCATTGTGGTGTACTGCTAATTTCTCATTCACAGGCTTATGTTCTCACCCCAAGCACTGTCTTTGATGTGTGCAGCTGACACTAGGCTAGCTTTGCAAGCTTTGTGTGTGTGTACAAAAAACGTAGCTATATTAAAATGACAGCCGTCCCCCATATCACGTATTAAAAATCTCACACTAAACGGACAATGATTTGTACAAACAAGGAAAGTGAATTCCTAGATTTTCAATGTGTTATTTCTCTGTAAGTGTGACTGAATAAATCTGCCTAAAAAAATAAGAACACATTTATTGCAGTTCAAAGTTTTTAGGCAAGACAAAATGCCTTTGCTAATTTAGAAATACCACCTGAGTCCCTGCTAATTTGTGTAATTAACACGCAATTAAAACCACCACAGATGACTTAAACAGTAAGGCAAACATTCATTGTTTTCAATCCGAGTTAATGACCAGTAGTAAAAGCTATCACGCAACACAACAACACAAAAGTAGGCTACACTTGGAATGTGGGGACGCAGCTATCTCACATCCTCCCTGCTTCTGTGTACTCAAGCAGGCTGCATCAAATTAAAAGCAGAGAAGCATCTGATGAGAAGAGCTGCGTGTGTGCGCTCGCATAGCCAAACGTTGTGCGGCAACTGATGTCGCAGATCTCTTGAAGAAACCATTTCGACTCGTCACATCAATAGGACGCTCTACAGAGTGGAGCGTAAAAGCAATGCCTGATAAATCATTTCTGTACAGAGGCAATCGCCTTGCACTCAAATGTCTGTGTGACCCTCGTTCCTGACTGCCTATATCACAAGCTGAGGAAATCTGAAAGTGTATTAGCTTTAGAGCATTGTTAATACATTTGTGTGAGGGCAATATACTAATGAGCCATGCAGAAAGACAGTGGCTACCCCTCAGAGGATTCTCTATGTTTCTGGAGGGGGTTTGATAGTCAGTTAATGATATATGAATGTAAATATATCAGCGTGATGTTGTGCCTCTTCTCATATCGGAGACATTTCGAGGGCATGCGTATAGCTACACAGATTCTTGGATCAGAACATAGGGGAGCATTTCCACCGCCTACATCTAAATCAAAGTGCCTTTATTTTCCTTAAAATCGGAATTGTCAAAAAACATACATTTTACAGCTAAGGCCTTTCAAAGCCAGTAAGAAATCCAGTGACTGTCAAAAATAGCATTCAAGTCCAGACTGCTGTTCACAGGGATGGGACACAGTGTCCATTACAACCTCCGTGGCATGACATGCCTCACCATTAAAGAAATAGCTCATAATAAAAACCAGTACTATCCCAATTAGAGCTCATTGTATGTAAACAGAGGTGGTCTCAGCTAACCAGTGCACTCCAAGGGGAAGCCCATACCGGGTCATTACTCACTGCCCTTCAACTCCATGGGAAGTTGAATTTCCTCGTCTCCAGTTTCCACTAATCATTGTCCTCCAGGGCCGAGAAACCTCTCAGCGTCATCAGCTGCCCTGTCCAAATGCAATCAGCAGTGAACACACAATCTTTCTCCCATTAAACAATCATCCTCACAGACAGGAGATAGGGCTGATTCCATGTCTTACTCCATCACAGGCCTCTGAGGACCATCGCCCTATCGGCCTGCAGTAACGTTAGGAGGCTCCCGCTTGCTGAGAGCCTCAAAGGGAAAAACAATGTCGACTCTGTTCTGACAGCATGCTCTCAGCAGGGAAAATGTTTAAAGGCTACTTAATTAGGGAGAAAGTGAGAGGTAAGGCTATCCACAGATGTGAATACAGCACAAACAGAAGGAATAAAGGGAGCTCGACTGATCGTTACCTGTTTAAATGCACTCCTAAACGCCTCTCTTTTTCTCAGGGCTTAATATATATCCTTCCACACACAGACACACACACACACACACAATCTCCTGACTGACTCGTCAGAGGGTTCTGCAAGACTGTCGCATACTTATCACATTCCTTTTTTGCTGAATTGGTTTGGTGCATGTACAATTTGTTATATACAGTGACTCCAAATAGTATGGGGACATTTACTGCATTTACAAATGCTCTATTTTATAAAAAGATAGCATACTTGTCACAACTAAATATTTTAGATTTGTTACGTTTAAAAGGGCAAAAGTGTTGGAACAATGTTGAAATTAAAAACAAAATGTTTTTGGCCAAACTTTTGGTGCGGAACGTCCACTGTTAATGTGATAAAATATTGGACCCCTTTGTGGACCCCAACTTCATACATACACAATAAAATCCCCTTGACACCTGTCGATTTGCACTAAAATTACAATTCAGTCATCATTTAGCCGCCTCATGTTGATTCAAACCTGCACAACCTTTTTTTCATCAAACACGAAAGGCGATGCTGGACAAAATTTCAGCCTCAGTCACAAAAAGTGACAGCCTCAGAGAAAATCATTTTACACATTACATTTCCTTTTGTAATTTTGTTGTCCAATGCTATGACCTTCAGACATTTATGCATGACTTACAGTGAGTGTCATAAAGTTTCCAAATATTTTTTGGGGCTACTGTATTTAAATGAACACAGAATCACTGGATGGCATTGCTTTATCATTTATATCTAATCTTGAAGATACATTTTTCCTGGTAATCTTTTTTACACCCTGACATATACACACATACACAAACACACACAGCCTGTCCAAGACTAGGAGGAGGAGACACAAGGTTATGGCTTTTTATTCTCTGAAGGCTCATACATAAACACACCCTTAAGCTATGGATAACAACACACCAGTCTCCTCTATCTCTCTCTCTCGCTCACTCTCTCTTTCTCTCAGCTCGGAAGAAAGTGCCGTTTAGCCCAAACCTTAGTGAAAGGTATAAATTCCCCTTGTGACAAACTGCCCCCCTCCCATCTTCAACAGTGCTCAATTATTAATAGATAAACACAGAGCAAGTCGTTTCTTATGGGTTGTCGGTAGACATATTGCAGGCGGGGATCTCTCAGGCCCTGAGAACACAGACTGGAGTTGACAGTGTAAAGGCAGAGGAACGGTTTGAGGTCAAACGCACTCACAGCTCCTGAGATGGAGGGGGGAGATGGGGGCGGGGAGTGTGTGGAGGGGGGCAGCGGAGAAAATGTCAGGAGAGGATGAGAGGGAAAAGCGAGACAGCAAGATGCTGTGTATTACTCATCATTTGCCTGAGCAGAAGGTGTGTATGTGTGTAAGTTTGGGTTTGGGGAAGACTATATGTATTACCATTGGAAGTTTGTTATGGATCCTGCTGTGAAATACTGTAGGGATAACAAATGCAATATGCCTAGAGGTACATTAAAAATGTTTACTGTATTTGACAAGTCAAGGTGAAAAAACAGAAAGAAAACGGTGCAAAAAAATGCAAAGTTTCTTTTTATCCCCCTGAAGTCCATTTATAATGTTAGTCAAGATTTCTTGGACCAAAAAAGTCATATTTTAGTTTTACATAGCCATTTTCTATGCTCTGTCTGCCCCTTATAATTTAAACAGGCTGTTTTGACTATAAATGACTTCTGTTATTACTGGCTAACCTCTTTGTACATGTAAAATGAATTACAACACTTACTTACATCATAGCACATAGGGTTGAGGGTTTGCCGATGGATCCAATATAGTTGGCAATATGTCAGCCTTCAATAACAGCCTCTTTGTAAAAACCTGCATTACAGCTTCACAAAAAAACAATTCATGCAGACATGTGCTATATAAACTGTTAAGGTCAGATTGACATGATTGATCGGGGACTGATCCGGGGGCCGAGCTGAGATCCTTTGGACAGCTATATATATACCACAGCCAGTAAAAACAAAAATCCTGTCCTGAAAAATCTAGATGGCCACTGCAATATGAATATTTTTCTCTTCTGGTGTTTAGCATTAATTATATCTATTGTTACCACTGTTATTGGACATGTTGCTCATGGTTTTGACATCACAGCCTTTGAAATGTGTTAAGATCGAATTAAAATTAAATTGAGAAAAGATGTAGTGTATCATCAACAACATGGGATGGACATGAAAAGAAAGGCAAGGGTGAGAAGTTCAGAATAATAAGTTCAGAGAAATGAAGAGCTGCACACCATCTTCATTTCATCTAAAAAAAGGCCTGCGTCTGAAATTGCATACTGTACGTACTGTATGTACTGAATTGGATTATGTACCTACTTATTGACTGTTAAAACAGTACATTCTATGTAGTATGTGTGGGTATGCATACCTACCGGACATATTATATCCACCATGTTTTCATTTTTTCATAGACCTGTGACGTAGTAACAATAGTAACACTACCCTTGACAATAATTCAGTTAGGTGTTGTTAAACAAGTATATTTTAACCACTGGGAATGCATTTCTTGGTACCTCATATCACTTACATTGAGAAGAGCCACCCAGTGCAGAATTTTCCAGTATTTTTTATTTATGAACCTTTTCAATTTGGCAGGTCATCAGCTACCGTGGCCTCATGGGATATAATATTGTTCAGGTGACGCATTCTTAAAGATCTCGCTGGACGCAGTAGACCATTCAGGTATTTCTTGCCTACTGTTTTTGGCATACTGAGGTTTCGGACATACTATTCCTTGCGCCTACAAGTAGGCGATTTTGAACGCAGGGCTCCCAATCTTCCATATAAACTGTTCCATGTTGCATGTATGTTCATGTACGGATTTCAGAGATGTGATAATGTGATAAAAAATAATATAAATAAATATGTGACCTACTTGTACATACCAGGGCCCAGGGTGACCTTTGCGGAAGCAGGACCCCCTCACTGCAGGTGACAATCGGCCAAAAAGGTGATATTCTGTGCATTTGCCTTATTTTCATCTTTTCATTGTAAAACATTTATTGACTCCGCAGCAAACAGAAAATTTTTACTTTACTGTCCCAATATTTTACGCACTGTACATGCAACATATATTTTAAAATACTACAAAACCGGTGACACATTTTGTATATCACAAACATGTCTACAAATATTAGATAGTCTTTGCTCCTGTCCCGGTAATCACATCACCAGAATTTGGTGAAAACTTTAAGACACTCTTAGCCTTAGCCGTACATTTTACCAAGAGCTCGGGCATGTTCTTTGAGAAAGAGAAATCAGCAGAAAATAATTAGCTTCCAGGTACCATACAGATGGACTTCATTAATGTCTTTGTTATTGTGTCTGATCTTGTTTCTAGCTGTACAGGCTGTGGTCAAAGCTGTACGACGCTGCCCTACATGGAGCTTCAGCAACCATCAGAGGCAGAGCATGACGTAACCCAAGCGTTAAAATGTTCGCATGCAAATCACACAGACTAGCCATGAGGTCATGTCTGAACTCTGTCTCTCTCTTTCCCTCTTGAATGTATCCTTTCAAGAAAAACGCAGTGAGGAAAACATACTATGGTGAATAAATAGATCAGCCCACAGGCGTGCTAGCGTGAGCAGCGAGCGTGAGGCAGTGAAGAATGCCAATTCGCTGCTTCACTCAAAACCAGCCTCTGCTCATCTCTGGCTGTTCAGCTGGTATCTGTCAACTGCTCCAGGAGTGACTGTGTGACTCTTCCGCTAATTGCATCTGCACTAAATTTAGCACATGCGATGAAGAATCTGTTTGATTGGGGGGGGAAATCTTAAAAACATACTCTGCCTGCCAAGAAACTCTACCAGCACCTCTATCTTTTTCTCATTATTTCTTTCTCTCTCTCTTTCTGTTTCTCTCCTTCTCCATCACCTGGGAATAAATGAACTATTTGATATGTCAGAGTTGTCAATCAAGAGCAGCTGTGGGACGTCATTTGGTGACGGTGGAGACCGCTCTCTCTATAAGCAGTAATCTCTCTCTTTATATGGTTGTTTATTAGCCTATCAGCATGGTTGGTAACCCTCCTCTTGCCATTCAAAGACTACATGCCAGCACAAATCAATCAATTCTAAAGCTCCTCATGTCTTTTCAGGAGCCTCTGCAAAAACTGTTTCTGTTTATACAGAACTTTACAGGACTTTTGTTTAGTATGAATGTAACCTGTTAACAGAATATCTGGGATATTTAGTCATTAGGTGGACCTTTTAGCAGCCTGGTATCTTCTAAACCACATTTTGTTACCTGATGGACCTTTGCAACCCTGACTCCATAAAGTTGCCTAGCAACCAACCAATCAGAACTGAACTTTAAGACTTTGCCATTTTGTGTGCAGTTTGCATCAAGGAGGCAGTGAATGGAAAAATTTGAAATCCTCTTGTCTCAACTCCCTAAAATGTAAAATATGAGTAAAGATGACAATATATTTAGTAAGTTTTTATATTTAAGTGTTAATAAGGTTGCAGTTTTGATAAAGATGTAGACAGTGGCTCAAAAACAACAACAAATGCTCACTCTAGATATGGCTGAGCATTATAATGTAACACTAAGGGAGCTGAACTATGGCCAAACAGCTTATGTTCTTTACACTGTAGACTATAGGCCGTGGTAATCACTTCAAAACTCACTTTGTTGAGTTGCTTGACATAGAAATCAGTGTTATGAGTTATGAGGTGTCCAGTCTGAGAAAACGTGTGTTAAACTTTAAGAGCAATCATCATATGACATTAAAATATCACAAGTAAGATTTGAAAGCATATTGGCTGTACTTTGATGTCATTCACCAATAAGTCTGCACAGCGCTGCTTTCTTCAAATCTTGTGTTTCAATAAAAGTTGATGAAAAATACAATTCACATTCATAGCTTAAATGTCTCAGTGACGTTGCTTCAACTTGAGTTTTTAAACCAGCTCAGAATGACTCAGGAAGTGAACATTTAACTATGTTAATTATAAAAGTAATGATGATTGTTGATATTAAAAGTAATAGAAATTATGCCTTTCAAAATTGGTTTTATGGCTTTAGAGGGCCTTTAAGATAAATAAAAACAATAACAGTCCACATATTAACATATTTTAATCCTTAATAACCTATATTGGCTTAAGAATTTAGGAAGCCCATATCTGTTTGACCACACATTTGAATATTGGTGCTGTATGTGTTCTTTGTTGCAACTTTCCAAGAAAATTTCCAAGGCCCGGATATAGAAGTTAACACACAAGAACATCATTAAAATTTTGTTTCACAAATTAACCTTTATAAATTACAAATGTGCGCAAAGGTGTCAATTCTGTAAAAATGGTCATAATGCAGTCAGTCAGCATGGTACCCAATGCCTTGTAGATCCATCAGAGTGGACCTCATGATGTCAGGTGTATGGGTGCAGAACAGGCCATAGAATAATGAGAAGCCAAACGTACAATCACTCCATAAATCTGGTGGACCCTTGTGGACCCCCCCCAACACACTTAAACATAATTTCACTATGCGCTCACTCACAAATCATCTTATTTGATATGTTTAAGTGACACTGTATTGTGGCCTGGCTTTCATGGTAATTAATACATTTTTCATAATCTGTGTGAATGGCTAAATAAGGAATTCGAAAGGAGATTGATCATGTTTAGGGAAACATCTATAAAAGATACAAATCACACTAAAAGCATTGTCTAAATCGTCTAAACAATGGACAGCCAGGGCCAGAGTGAGCAGACCCGCTTTCACAATGTCCCATTTGTCATTATTTTTACTGCGTGTGATTTAATGTTTATGTGCTAGAAAATACGAGCTGCTATTTAGTACCAACACATGTTTGTTGAAAGCTGGTCAGAGGTTCTGAGTCCTTTAAATGAAATCCTTGGAGCGGTTTCATGAAGAATAATCAAGAATAAACAAATAATCCATTATCAATCAATAATCAAAGAATCAAAGGGCTTGGATGACATTCCAATTTTAAGCTTGTGGTGTTAGTAATATTTCTTTGTTGCTGGTGGTGGAGAATTGTTAGGTATACCTAAAAGATTTGGGGGTTTTGAATATTTTTTTCAAGTGTTCTTCTCACATGCCAAACATATCAATTTGATGTCACATAAGCAGTGATCATTTCCAGAGTGAGAAATCGGCTTCTAAACACACCATCCTCCCCAATGTCGCTCTTTCACACCCTGTCCAATTCATTCATTAAAAAATAAGTGTGAAAGGGGGAAAACATGAAAAAAAGGAAAACATCAAACCCATGTGTGTCAACCTCAGTGCAGACCTCTGGGGGATCACCTCTTCACTGCCTTCAGAGCGACTCTAAGGACATCAAACACTCCAATCACCAACCAGATGAAAAAGAGCTCCGCTAATCACAAAACTTGTCATTTCTCACAAGTGTCAAAATCAGGGCCTCACTTGAAACAGCCTGGAAATAACACTGCACTGATTTCCTGAGCGCAAAGAGGAGTGGAATTCTGTGACACTCAGAGATGTGTCATATCAAGTCTGATGCTACAATGTAAATAATGTTGAGCTCAGAGACTATATGGATTAATTCTGGAATGAAATGATGAGGGTTAAGATTCAGTTCTTGCTGATATGTAGCTGGTTTCAAAAGATGCTTATAGTGTTGAATTCTAGAAAAAGGCAACGGGGCACTTTTGATTATTTTAGGGCACGTTCCAATGCTTAAGATGTGCCCTGACTTGGCTTTACGAGGGTAATGCAGACTTCTGATGAAAACAAATCATCAAACACAACTTGAAAATTTGAGGGTTTCTTTGTATTGCCTATCATGTGAATGGCAGATGAGATAGAGGGAGACAAAAGGAAAAAGGAGAGAGAGAGCACTGCAGTAACCTTGCTGTTGGCTACAGACCACCCTACCCTGACACTACTTCACCTAACACACTGCCCTGCTTGACTCCCTCTGTGTGTGTGTGTGTGTGTGTGTGTGTGTGTGTGCTACACAGCTACACTTAACCTTTATTCCTAATACGATCTGCAAAACAGATCACCCACAATACACTTCAAAGCACCCCCCAGGTTTCTTCTTTCTCTTGCACACAGATGCACACACAGATGCACACACACACACACACAGACATACACACACACACGCTCCGGGACCCCTCACTGGCACCCTACACAAGCGAATTACAATAATCCATCAGTTGAAGCCAGTGAAGTATGAAATATGAAGATTGAGGCCCAGCCTCCCCAAAATACACAAACATGTGTCTGATTATCCTCTGTGGTTGGCTACACAGACGCACCATGCTATGCACATGACATCACCGCCTCATCAGAAACTCAGTGGAGGCAAGAGACTGTAAACAAAAGAAGCTGTATGTTGTGTCCATACACAAGCCAGGAAGCTTTCTAAACACTGTTTGAAACAACTGCTGGGTTTTAAAAGTATGAGGGAAGTACAATTTGTGCCCCTCAAAAGAGTAGGAAAAAAATTAGTTTGGTATCCTGGTGTAACATTTTGCCAGAACAGTTTGAAAAAGCTTTGTGTTGTGCAATATCGTTAGCAGCATCTGAGGACACAGGTGATGTCATCTGATAACTAAAGCTTTGATATGATCACATTAAAATCAGTTTATTCTGTCATATCAAAGAGAAGTCTACCATTTATTACGTTTGATTCTTTCTTTTGTAATTGGATTGGCACGTGTGGTCCTGTGAGGCACGACATTTCGTTCCACTGTATGTCCCCACATATAGCGGAATGACAATAAAGCTCAACTTGACTTGACTTGACTTAAGTTTAGTTTGGATTCTTTGGATTCAGTCTACATTAAGTCTACTTTTCCCACGCCATTCCAAACTTGGAATACAAGAGGATACATTTAAACATTTTTCATTGTACATTTTTCATACAATGAAAGTGAATGGGGACTAAAACTATCATTCTGCCATTCTAACATATCTCTTTGCACTCCACAGAAGAGTGCTGTAATAAATGTAATAAGTTGCATGCACCATATCCATCTTCTGATCCATTCTTCAATTGATGACCTACAGCTTGTTTACAATGTGGGCAAACATCTGTGTTCTTCAATGTTTTGTAGCGCCTAAGGTTTTGCAAACTACGTTATTTTTCAAGAGTCATTTTGAATCATTATAAAGATTTATTATGTTGGCAATATTGTTCTTTAAAGTTTAATAAAATTCAACATACAAAAAATATATTACTGTAAGCCTATGTTAAATGTAATGGAAAATGAACATGATTTTTGTCTTTCAGTTAACAAAGTTCAGTAATCGAGTTAAGATGATTCAGCACTTTGAAATGAACATGTTTGGAACAATTTAAAGCCATCCAAACTATCAACCAGATGTTGGCTGTCAATTTACAAATGTAAAATTAAATAAATAAATGGTAATAATATAAAGTTCTTCTGATTACGCCTTTCATTTATGTATTTTATCACCACCATCAGACAGTTTTCTTGCAGGCGAATCAGCCACATTCATCCCCTGGATTGTGATGGATTGCTGCTTGTCATCTCCCAAGCTTCTGTTTTTCAGTCAGAGAGGAAGTCCTTGGTACAGCCTAGCTGAGCACTTTGGATCATATTCTCCCTCTCATTCATCAGAGTGCCATAGCCATGTGACACCGAGTCAAAGAAACTGGGATTTTCCTCTTTCTGTCACACAGAGGTATAATTTGGTAATTTGTGTCTTTATTGAGGAAATTAAAGGTCTTTCAGAGAGTGACATTAGAGATGTGAACTCCATTACAAATGATGCTCTTTCTGCTTCACTGTACATCACTCCACAATGCTCTCTCTGCGACTTTTTTTCGGGTGACAGCTTGCTTTTGCTGTCTCTCTCTCCTCTTCCTGTTTTACACACACATTTGTACACATGTACTTAAAGAGGTCAGCAGTAGAACTGTGTGTGTGTGGGAAGGGGTTTGATGCTTGTGTATGCTGAATTCATTTACTGTATACCGCATTCCTCATGTCTGTAATGTAACTGTCTCCTTTTCATAGCATTGGGCATTAGAAAAGATACCATTGGGGTGGAAAATTATAGAGTTATAGAATTACATTTTCTTTAGAAAACATACAAATGTAGAGATTCATACCATAACATTTTAAATAAAAACAAGTACATAAAAGTAAATAATATATGGCTATATATAGTATAACAATTTACCTTTAGAGTCATTCGAAGCCTCGTCACAAAGATGTCAGCTTCACAGACAAGAGGTCTTATGGTTGGACAGGTCCATCCAGAGGCCGCCCGCAAATGTGTGATGGGTTTTCTGCTTTTTTTGGGGAGTTATCCCATTCCACCACCTCATTACTAGGATCCTGCAAGAACAAAACTGAACAAGACTTCTCTGTTTAACCATGTATGTCCTGGCTCACAGACCACACATCTCTCTTTACCTTTCTGTACCTCTTCCTGCATAGTTTCCCATTTTCCCCTACAACACACACATACACTTAATGCTATTATTCTTAACAAGATTATTGATTAGAACTGAGGCTAAACTTTTGTTTTCAGAGAATGTATCTTGAAGGTTGTGATTTTTTTCTCTTATTTCAGGCATAAAAAGTAAAAAGTATGACATGAATAAATCTTCAGACTTAAATTCATAACAGAATTAAAGCCTAAATTTAGTGGGTAATAACTGTAATTTATGTCTTTTATGGATGGACTGAAATAATTAGGGGAAATATGTCATGTTTTAAAGGCACAGAATAACAGTACAGTTAGGAGGTGATGTTAACAGAATCCTGCTATTTTTACTCTCCCTTTAGGATATCACTACACCACTAATATGGTCCTCCTTAATGAAATAACACCTTCTGTCACACCTCACACAGTCACTCAAACCAGGACTCAGAATGGTTATTTTAGAATATGTGTATACATATTTTTTAGGTCTGGTGTGAAATAATGTTCATTAAACGTGACAAATACCTGATTTCTAAAGAGCTGCTTTTAGGCAGCTGGTTAGGGTACAGAAGGGAGGGGAATGGGGTGGGCAGATCGCTCTGCCTCAGTACCTGAGCACAGCACTTTGTTTTGACACCACAGATGAGAAGAGAGAAATATCAAACACACACACATTGGCCTAATGCTTAGTTTATTGCTACTGTCCTAGACTTCAGATATAATCCCATTTTAGAGTTCATGATACAGTCTGCTGGTGGAAACACACACTCTATGTCTGTGTGGCTGTGTTTTTATCTACACAGTAAAGAGGACTGAATGCTTTTATTTGGAGGTCAATAGCTGTTTGAAGCAATGAATTCAATTTGTAATAAACCTTGTTTCAAAAAAGCTACAACGTTAGCAATGTTAGTAAAATGTAAGTAGTAGTTTTAGTAGTATTTTCAACTCTACAGTTGTGGTAGCAATACTGAGATCATGGGCTGAATTCCCAGGAAACACATAAATTGACCAAATGCATTCCTTGAGTGTGTTGCTTTGAATAACAAACAGTATTACATTACCTGATAACTATTTACTTTTGAGTATTGTGGTTGTCCGATTGTCTTATAGATGTTTCACCATATCCTCTCTAGCTATAAACAAGTCTAGCTTTATCAAATAGACTGATCCAAATATTCTACAATGACTTGCGCTGCTAAAACCCTTCAAATGTGAAATTTCAGTATTGTGTTTCAGTATTCAGTATTGATTATAGATCAACACAGCACTGGAAAGGTTAATATAGAATGCATGGGTCTCAGTTCATCAGACAGGAATAGTGAGGTGTTTTCCAGTATACAATTCTCTTAGTGGTTTAATTTTCCATGTCATATCAAAGTGCTTCAAGTATAAAACAACCTGGTATCAAGTTTAATTTTTTTTACTTTAGGGAGCCTGTTTATATGACAATGTTTTCAACCAGAAACTGAAAACTTTACATTTACATTTAAACGCTTTAATCCAAAGCAACTTACTGTGTACAGTTTTTAGCTTGTTTTATCAGTATCAGAACTTTTTATGCATTTTGGCTGTTCGTTTACACGACAACAATGTTTGTAGACAAAGATACAGCTACAAAACCAAAACATTATACAAAAATCAAATCTACAAAATCAAAACCATCCATTGCCAAAAAACCTCATTGCCACAGTAACTGCCACATTTACTTTAGAAACCTACTTTTTCATTCTGTACAAAGAGACCACTTGCCATCAGAGTTGCCAAGTCCACATATAATATGCAACTTTTGGGCCTCCTTTTTGTTAAGTCATGTTAAAAATCACGGGTTGTGGGTTTTTGTGTTTAATTGAAAAAATATGGATGCTGGTTTTAAAATTCTGACAAGCAACTTCATTTCTTTACATTTCTAATGACTGTTTTCTCTGATGCATTGATTGACACTGTCTGCTAACAGCTAATAGCCAATCAATGCATTAATATGAGGAGAGGCGGGGGCATATTATAATTATGTATATACAGCTCCCCCTTAGTTCTCTTTTCTTCTGTTCTATCTCTCCAAACCTGTTCTGCTCACAGGTGATCGGAGATACTGTGTGCCCTCTGCTTTGTTGCACTATTGATGATAATAAAAATATAACAACATTGGGCTTGTTTTTGAAGCTGCTGTTGCTTATTTGTCTTGAGAGAATTGGCAGCACTGCCCACCATTAATTGAAGCAACAGCATATCTCAAACAGAAGAGAAGAGAAGGCATAATTCCAAAAAGGAACTAACCAGGAAGCTTAGGACAAAACAGAATAAATTGGACATTTGACAGAGCACAGACAAAATTGATGGAAAGCATTGAAAAAGTGTCTTGGCAATGAAAAGGACAACCGTAACACAAAACACTCAATAAACGCCAGAATTTAAATTCCTGTTAAATTCTTGATTTGAAATTTGAATTGAACTGGCCAAAGCCCAACACAATGTTGAATTTTGTAAACAGAGTAAACTAGATCACCCCTGTAAATGAAATGTTCCTTCAGCATGGTTCATAGAAAAGTTATGATATATATGGTACATTTTTCTTAAATATATACAAATGCAGGTATATTTAAGTGGCATTTTAAAGATTTAAAAGATTGTGATGATAAAGATTCATCTATATTATGCAATGTTTCTAGAAATACCCTGTATGTATGAAAACATGTTTATGGGTAAATTATATCAATCAATCAATCAATCAATCAATCAATAAAAGACATTCTGTGTGCTACCACAGTTCAAATTGAAAAGGCATTCTCAATTCTTTTCCAAATGGTGCACAACCCTGATAAACACAGAATACCAGACACATCACATTAAACACAACCAACAAAATACCCCACAGCAAGCTAATTACAGCATTTCTACAACCACCGAAGCAGCACACTAAACACAGATAAATTGCACACTATCAATTGCACACCACATACAACATGCCAACTACATTAACAGACAGTGCATCAAACATGTCTTAACGACACCAATATACAAGATGCTAAAATGTCAATGTGATAACTGCCCAAGAATGTCCTGGGGAGCCTGACACACTTTCCCCACAACAAACATTTTTGACCAGATTCATTTCTGAAATCGCGTTCAAAAGCAACATAAACTGCTCAGTGTCAAAATACCTGGACATGGTCTTTGTTTTGAGGCATTCACTGCAATGGGCAATAGAAAGGATTCGTTGTGTTTAATTCAGACCTTAGTCTGCTGTGTAGGTCCAGCTGTCTGAACATCATTAAGATTTAAAATAGATCTCTGCGTGCCGCCCGTCAATATTAATGACAAACCGAACTCTTAAATACCTGTCCTCTTTTAATTATCACTGCACACGTCTGTTAAAGATCAGATTCCTGCCTCTAAACTCTGGCCTGCCTTCCTGGCAAGCTCATCTGTCGCTGCAAAATGTCATCACTCTTTTCCTCCCCGGCTGACCGTGACAGGCCCCACTTTCAGTCTTTATCGCTCTCTCCATCCTTTCTTCCACCACAAAGATCCCTTCTTTTTTCCATTGCTCACTGCTGTATCTGCTTTCTACACGTGGCAAATGATTGCCAGGGTAAAGGTATTTTCTGTTTCAATCTTGCATTTTCCCAAGGGGGAACAAAAGGGACAAGCTTGGTGCAGCTGGTTTCACTGAGAAAATGGCCCAGAATTGCCTCATTCCTTGGCAGATTAGCGATTGCATACAATCCTGTGCTAAGTGCTATTGTGTGCCTCAATTTGGCCATTATACTTTGTCTTTTTCCATTTAGAGCACCCCTAACCAATTAAAGTAATACAGCCTCCAATACCTGCTCCCAATTAAATCTGGGCGGTATTACCTGCCTTGATGCTGCTGACCATAGATTCTTACCACTTAGCCGGATTCATTAGGCCTATTCATAGTGAAGGGGTTGATGACAAGGATTCAAGGCTTACCCGGCCCCCCACCCTCTCTCTCTCTTACACACACACACTCGCTCTCTCATGCTGTCATTCACTCATAGTACTCAGAGAGTTGGCTGTGGAAAAAACATGGAGAGCGTCAGATGGTGACATGCATTTTTTTGTCCTTTTCTTTCTCTCGCTCTCGCTCTCTCGGGTGGATATTTTCCCGCCCGTTCCTGGTTTTGTTTCACAGGTAGCCAGGTTTTTTCCAGCTTATTGTGTTCGTTCTTAAAGCCTTCGCCTGTGCAGCTTGCTTGGCAGCGTCCAAAAGCCGCTGTACACAATGAGAAGGCCTCTTCAGGCCACTGAGTCGATTGACAAATCCACAGTGTTAAAAGTCGACAAAAGCCAGGCGGGGAACTCTGTCAGCCGCACTTGGGGAAACTGTCAGTCTGATGGCCCTGTCATATCAACCCAAACATGCTAGTCAGGTTTACAAAAGCCATTATTCATATACTTTTTGAAAAATTATAGTTCTTACCTAAAGAAATAGACTAGTTACACTGGCAGTATCTTTGATAGCAGAAAATGGAGAAGAAAGTTGTATTTTGGGTTTTTCTTAGATTACAGTGTAGTAGAATAAATGTCTGTTTACAGCTGACATTTATACATGTTAGTGTGTGTAGAGCAGGGGTCCTCGATCTTTACAGACTTTGGACCCTTTTACCCAGGCCCTCAGCCAACTCAAAGACCCCCAGTATAAAAAAGCTAGAATTCAGTTTACAATAACTTATAAATAACATTACTAACAGTAAGAATGACAACTAACTTTGTTACATTATATAGTGCTTAACAGAACATTAATTTATGTTCGTTCTAATGTATCAAAGTAAAAGTTTTTTTCATATAATTCAGTATCTCTATGGACCCTCAGGGGTCCACGGGCCCCTGATTGAAAAACCCTGGATGTAGTGAATGGTTGATTTAATTAAAAGGCAAACTGCCTCTGCACTGGGCGTACAAACAAACGGCAGGATCACTTGTCTTTTATCTGAAAATCATATCTGCGATGACGATTCTTTCTCTGTTGTGGTTGCTGCTGTAGCCTGTTTCCTCTATTCATAAAGCAGAGCCAGTTGACCATGACTTACTTCCATACTTATGTTCAGAGAAACTGTCCTGATGGGAAATAACAGGGAATAAGAACATTTCCTGCATGAGAAATGATGCTCACGCTCCTCCAATCCCTCAAACCCCCCCACCAGCTCCCCCTTCCTTCCCACAACCCCTCTAACCACTCCACAGTTCAGATGAGAGATACAATAGAGTCTCTTTTATGGGAGAGAGGAAGGAGAGAGGGGAGATAAAGATAAGAGAGAGAAAGTAAACGCAGACCACATGTCTTCATTAGGAGAAATGCAGCTCTGAAATCTGAAAGCTGACTTTGAGCTTTATAGATTTACAGACTACGAGAGATGACCATGGGCTGTGGGTAAAATGGAAGTTTGTTTATGTTGCCGTTTTCAAATTAATGCACATCCGAACAGTTCAAATCAGGAAATAGGTGGCTGGAGGGTTCAACAGTTCTTAGCAAACGGCAGAGCTTTTAACCCATCACTGCCAGAAGCTGTCAAATCAAAACATTTAGCTTTGAATTTGCTTGTTTACTCACTCTATAATCTGTCACTCTATTCAGGGTCAAACAACTTGGAAAGCGTGTCATTTTGGAGACGTTTTCTATATTTAAAATGTGTGTCAATGCAACGTTTGTAGCATTATTTTTAAACGTTCACATTACAAAATGTTAACCTTTTAAGTTTAATTTTTTATTAGCAATTTTACAATGCAGGTCACCACGCGGCTAATCATCGGTTGGTGTTAGCATTAGCACAACCGGTGACATGAGCCAGATTTTAATTAATTTCACACATGCAGTGCAGGGCTGACCCTGCGACAATGGGACATGAGGTATCCCCTAATCATCATATGCCCTGTGACATCATCGACGGACCTGGCAACCCATAGAAAAAGCGAGAAATGGAGGTAGTTTAGCGTGGATACAAAGCGCCAATTTATCACCATAAGCAAATCCTAACCTGGGAGCATAGCCCCCAGCAGAATTAATTGGCTCACTCGCTGTCTGTGAAGTGTTTGGCCTTGTTTTAATAGGCAGACTGCCCCAGAGACGCTCTCGGACCCTGCTTCTAAAATACCTGATTGGCTGCTGGATCGCCATTAAAACTGTGATTCATGAACCAGGAAGTTCTTCAGGTTTTTTTTACTTCAGGCAAAGACAAGAGCTTCTGTTGGCCATCTGTACACCGTAGTTAGTATGAGGTAAACAGAAAATATTTCAGACAAACAATAATTTGTTGTTCAATTAACAATCACTGTTTGGGGGGAACATGTTAAAGTAATGTGTCAGATTACTTAATCTGATTTTTTAAAAACAAATAAAACTTTGCTGCCTTAAACTTTTAAGTTTAATCAACTTGGCTATACAAGTAATTTCAACTTAATATTTTAAATCCTGACTGGTGTAACTTAAGCAATTTCCCAACTATTTCTTGTTACCTCAATTTAACACCAGTCAAGATTACAACCAAACTGACTTGTGGAACCAAATTGATTAACTTAAAAATTTAAGGCAGCAAAGTTTTTTTTACAGTGGGCTAAATATACAAAGTAATATTCTGTTACTTTGTTACAATTTAAATAAATTGGTCACACTTTTTTGTTGTCTTCAAATAATGTGTACAGTAAAACAAAGATACAAGCATGTGATATATTGTATTTACTATGTTGTTTTGGGCGAGTTAGGGTCAAGAGAGTAACTACATGAATACAATGTATGTAACAGTTTCACTGTGTTTAGATTAAGATAAAGTGGGACCAATAATTGTCTGAGTTGTATATATGTGATATATGTGATTCCTGTGTTAATACAGGTCCCAATAAAAACTGGAAACACTTTATGTTGTTCAGCCTACATATGACTGCATACAAACTACATAATTGGATGAGCATTTGTGCACAGCAAAACTGAAGTATGTCCAATATAAAAATACTTGCCAGTATACAATCTTAGCTGACAGTGACAAAATGCGCTTTTTAGTAACACAACATTGTAACATATTACCTTTTTCTCCCCAATAATTGAGGCCAAAAGGATCATTATATTCATTATTTTTACAGGCTGATTAACAGAGAGAGGAGATGTGACTGTGCGCATGCATGCTTGCAGGTGTGTGGGTGTTTGTGTGTGAAGTGAGACTAAATGTTGAAGAAATGGTGAGTTTGTGTGTGTGCGTAGCTGTGCTTGGCTGCCCAGTCATGGTAATCAAAGTGAGCTGTGTCGTTTTTAATGGAGTTCCTGGTCACAGTGCTAGCTGCTTCCTGCCAGCTCGCTCATCTGAGTGCCATGCTTGTCAGTCCATGGCCCAGCGAAACACTGTGTGCTCACGTGTGTTGCCACTGCCAGGAAGAGTGAGGAGCGATTAACATCGCTCCAGATCCCCAATCCCCCCAAACTCACTCTAGTGTGACTAAGAAAGTGTGAGGACTCCGTCGGAGGAACTTTCTAGAGCATTAGCCATAGCAGAGCCCTGAACTGGGTAACGAGAGAGTATTAGAAACAGAGTAAGTGTAAAACAGGAGGGAGGCCTGGTCTTTACTTGGGCAGTGTGTTATTGAGGTGAGCCTATCTGTCCGTCCATCCGTAGTGTCAACTTTCGGTCAGTATGGAGGGAGAGAATGGTAAATGTGAGAGGGCGTAAGAGATACCCAGCAGTGGTATGAGAGCTACACTCCCAGGCTTTGTGTGCGCAGTTCCACGGTGAAATAGATCCGTCTGCACTTAGCGAACGCAGCCTTTTATTTAGGAGGTAGTGGGGAGGAGGAAGCAATGTTCAGCGTGGAGAAACATCCAACACACACATAATGTACTTAAACATACACACACAGAGTAGTGGGCAACAAGCCAGATTCACAAATCCTTGGGCGATCTTGCTGATTCTGCTCGTATGTGTGATTTGTGGAATTTCCATCACTTTCTTTCTTTCAGTTCTGTATCTTTATTTATCTCTCTTTTTTGCCCTCTGTCACTCCTAAAGTAACACACACACAGAAGGCCCAGCAGCTGAACGAGTGGGTTAGAGCTGTCACTTTTCTCACTGCCTACCTGAACAACCTGATGAGTCATATTGTATTCCGAACAAGCGGCATTATGAAAACTCACCTACTTACACGCATAAACATATATAGAGGATGAGCGAGAAAGAAAAAAGAGAAAGAGTGAGAGAAGTGGGGGGTGGAGTTAACAAAATAGCATAGCGAATCCCAAGGGGCAGGCAACAGGTGCAGGTGCCATGGAGTGGCAGGTCGAATAAGTAAAACGGTAACACGCTACCCATAATTTCAATATTCATGTGTTTGGTGGTAAATATGCAGTGTAGGTTCACAGATTACACAGTACCGTACATAAAGCGTTCAGACACACACAAACAAACAGCCCATCTTATCACACTTCAGCTAGCACAGTCATTCACTGTGTCGCTCGTTGCCTGCGCAAACTGTACAACATCCTACCCTAACCGACAATGTGGATTCGTAAGATTTTCAAACAAGTATGTCTTGGACGTATCTGGGTTATGAGACAGATGTGTGTGAGTGTGTATGGGCTCACTCTCTCTCTCTCTCTCTCTCTCTCTCTCTCTTTCTGTGTCTCTGTGTTGTGCACTTTTCTTTAGACTTGCCTCCCCCTACTGGCTACACTTATTCTCTCTTTCTCATCGATCTTTCCTCTGTTTTCTACCCTCAGCAAGTCTGCTATTGTTTCCTGTTTTCTGTCTTGCATAGTTCTCTTATTCTTTCCTACCAAGTTCTCAGACTCTCTGCTTCTAGATTTTTTCACCACTGACCTTTCTCGGTTCAGCAGCAGGCGCTACACAACCTGCTGGCCCTTTTGCACAAACATATTGACATTCTATCTTTTCCGCTCTGATTATTTTATTACGAAAATATCAATTTGTACTTAAAAAACATCACTTTTGTTTCTGAATGTATTGGTTTTTGGCTGTGCACAATCGTATTGATGAAAAAAAAAACAAAATCTTAACAAATATTTAAAGAAAATAAAGTCTCATAAACCTCATTAGGATGGTAAGCACTCTGCGCTGATATAACTGTGAGTAATTCTGTTAGAAAACTTGTTGCGTTTTTCTCCTTTAAAGGCCTGAAAGGAATATGCATCTAATTTTCTCAATCGCTCTTCTATATAATTTGAATAAATTACGCCTTGGATCGGAAATAAATGCTCCCTGACTTCCCCTCAAATCCTCTGATAGTTGTATCTTTAATTATTATTTAATTTAGCAGTTATGAGTGGTTTTCAGTTAAAGAGGATACTGCTGACAAATTCAATTAAATGAAAATAGAGAACTTAATGGTCCATGTTAATGATTCATTTCATACATAATATTATGTTTTTTTCTTCTGTAAATTTCTAATCAGGGCTCACTTTAATATTGGTTACAGAGGTCTAGACACAACCAAGGTGCACGCACATTCACAAACACACACGCGCAGAGGACGACATTTACAAACACGCGAACACAACATCCATTAACCCTCTGTTTCCCAAGACCTGCTTTACAAACACTTTGACTTTAATCATAGTCCATTTCTTGCTTGTTTTAAAGGGAGCAGGGATTAAATGTCTAAAGTATAAAATAGTGTTTTTTACACTTTGAGGTACAGGAAGGGCCCAGGGCGTGGTGTCAGTGGGCGGGTCAGAAAGGCAGAGGGTGTTGGGTGTGGGCTGCGGGATTCTGTGGTGCATTAGTGTTAAGAACACATGTGCGAGGAGGCCATGAAGGGTTAGACACAGTGGGCATAGGGAGAGCGGAGGGGGTCAGTGACAAGTGGCCCATGTTTGGTGTGTGTGTGCGTGTGTGTGCGTGTGAAGTGGGGTAGAACAAGTGCAACAGAGAGGTGTGGGGCGGTGTTTTTCCCATGGTCCACTGCCCCTGCCCCCCAACATACACACAAATACACACACAGGACTGTCAGACAGGGTCCAGCTCAGTTACAGACCCCAGGGCCAATGTGCTCTCAATAAACTGATACAGATGGAGAATTTCAGCACAATGGATGGATTACCGCTGCCAGAATAGAGCTTCTCACTCTCTCACACATGTACACTCCCTCACACACAAACACACACACATTTGGGCATCCAGACATGCGCATATACATATAGATTAATATATTACACAGAGAATCTGACAATGTCTCAGTCTTAATTTATAGCAGTTTGTAATTAAATAGATGCTCTAACCTTTGCTTTTATCCTTGAATAAATTGTGCTTGTCATATATCACACATCTTTTCAAAATCACACTCCCATGTCTTTATGTTCGCAATGTGTGCCGGATGTCCTTAGCTGTCCGGCGTGTAGAGGCTGTGGTGCATCGTTAATGGAGGATAGGCCTTATAAAGGTCTGTTTAGACATTCACCAGCTTGGCCCATGCTCTCTCTCCAATGAAGGACGGTAGATTAATGGCAGAGAGCCTATTTAGCACCAGCCGCTGTAAAACATGACACAGTCTCTCCCCACACGATGCTCCAGCCTGGCCCGTCAGCCAGCCAGAGAGCGGTCCCACCCCACCCAGGACAAATAGCTCAACACAAACTGCCCAGCCAATGTCAAAGAGGCAAAATCCACAGTGACGAATGACGGGAGTTCTGGCAGTAATAATGGGCAAGAATGTGATTAACTGTTGGGAAAAATATGTGCTGAAGAAAACACAGATACACACACTGCTTATAAGGTGTTCATCCTGATGTCAGTGAAACTACTGCTAGGGGTCCATAGACTGAAATGAAAATCAACTTTTTTTCTGTTTCAACATGTTTTTTTAAATGTGATTAATTTGTTTAACAGCTTTTAATTATTATTTATA
Source organism: Chromobotia macracanthus (assembly GCA_036877525.1). NCBI lineage: Eukaryota > Metazoa > Chordata > Actinopteri > Cypriniformes > Botiidae > Chromobotia > Chromobotia macracanthus. Next base: position 5,195,123 of record JAZGTH010000001.1, on the reverse strand, counting down.
GTTGAAAGAAACAAACATTTATCAAGTTTGGCTGATTTATTGCTTTCTACAGAGGGAAAAAATATCAACAAATATAAATCTCTCTCAACATACAATGTTATGAGGAACCCAGGATATGGTGAAAAGATGGTAATTTAACTTAGGCCAAAACTAGTTTAGCATACAGCAGTAATGTTTATTAGTTTTAAACATTTGTTACCAAGGAAACAGTACCTGATTTTGCTATTAGAAAAATTGTTGTCCAGCCATGCAAAATGACCTCACTGGAAACCTACAACCATCAACTCCTAAAATATAAGGCGACTTTGAGAGTAATGACATTATATATGTCATTATATACAATTATATATAGCATATATTATATGTAAAAAACACAGAGGTTGTGTAATTTGTGAAGATTTAGAAGAGCATTTTTAGAACAAGGCATCAAATAGCAGGAAATATGACTGTCCATTTACCAAATGGAGGCATTTTAATATTACATCTGCAATGTGGGGTACAAGCATGCAGTTAAAGTGACACACCTCTTATACTGTGTTGTCAACAATACAGAAAAACAGTGTTTTTTTATGCCACTTTTATGCTGCTTTTAAAAGTTTATATTTGACATTTAAAAATACGAAGCGTGTGAGCTATTTGTGTGAATAAAACAGAACGATTCTGTAAACGCATACATCTTTTAAAAAGAGACCATCATTTGTTTGTGTACAGCCCAAAGCATACAGTATGCTGGTCTATATGTATAGTTAAAGAATTGGTCTGGCAAACTGTCTCATGTCATTTGTTACAAATTAGAAACGAGAGCAGAAGGCTTGAACAAAGACAGATCATTTTTTTGTTTTTTAAATTCCAACTCTGCTCAAATGTTGAACTAAAAACGATTAAATACCTGCGAAGATTCTGCGTGTTCCTGTACTTATGACACCTGTTCCTCAGGTGGAGCTGAAATCATTGACACCTGATGAACGAAGGAAGTTAACACAATCTCAGGTAAGACAGGTAAATATGAAAACGCCCTGGAGCTCTGTGTCATTCTGTGCTGCCTCTGCATACATTATCATATCAGGATATTACAGTCACGAAATAACTGCAAAAAGTTGCACATTGGCAAAGGTTATAAACACTTTAAGTTTGTTCTCTGTCAGCAACCAGTAAAATAAATGAATGGCAAAGTTCAAATGATTGTAAATGGAGCAAATGTAAACGTTTAGGCGGTAATTGTATAGATTTTAAAAGGGGCCCCTTTGTGAACATTACAGTAGCCTAATAAATTCATATGTAATAAATTCATATGTCTTCGCTTTGACGATCAGACTGTGTAAAATCGACAGGCTGCATGCATACGGCGCAAACTATAAACGACGTCGTAATCCGGATTGAATCTACATTAAATTCCCACATGATTTCAAAGAGAAGCGTTCCCAAAGAAAGCGCGTAACTTCACGTCGGCCCCGCAGTAAAGACCACAGAGGGGAACACCGCAGCTGCGGGAAAAGTGTTTACTTGTTGAATGTTTTATCAGTTTTTCCTGGTTTTATCTGGGCTGGCTTTCCCTGCTCGTAGGCGCTTATCTATGCAGCCGAAGCCGAGCTCGTGGTTAGCCTGCGTCCGCCTGATTACAGCGGTGATAGATGGAGTCAGGGATGACCTTACCTCCTCACTAAACACAAGGTTGGACATTTGTCTCCCTGCAGTATTTGCGTGTTTTTCGCCTGTTTGAAGCTATTTGTCATGTTATTCACTTCGCCATTGGACATCGGACGTGAAAGGCGCCTTTGTGTGCGGAACCCTGCTTGAGCCTCGCTATTAAAATGAGCCTTGATAATACAAAGTTCTCATTAATGCTCAGTATTACAGTTTCAGTGCAGAGAAGCATCTCCCTGAGGAATATGCCATTATCGTGTTTCTTTAGTTGGTCCTTTGGTTATTAGTGTACTCATTATCCTCCTTTTAATTTGCATTTTAAATAATTTAATTTTTGTTGTTAGCTCTCTTCTTGTACTATGTCTAAAGCTGCAGTGTTATGGTGTGATAACAGGTGTGAAAGGGAAATATTAATTTCTCTTCTTTCCACTTTTCCTTTCTTATGCACGCTCAACTTTCTATCAGGTGATACACATATTTGGTGTTTATGAGAGCATCTAAAAATGAAGTATCTCACCACTGATTCCTTAATATCTGAATTTATGTGTCTGAGATTTAGTCTGTATCTAAACATAATCCTAAACCTGTGCTTAAACCTAATCCTGAGTCTCAGACTGAGCCTGTTCTTAAACTTAATCCTGAGTCTGGGCCTAAACCGGCACCTAAACTTAATCCTGGGCTTGAGAGGCTAAACCTGTCCCTAAATCTAATCCTGCGAGCTACTCTGAGAGCCTGAGAGATGGCTTCTTGGGAATAGCATAGAGTTGCTTCCGTGAGGTGGCTCAGCACTCCACACAGTTTTATCCAGGCATCACTGCAGAGCCATACTGTGTCTTTCCATTCACTTCATTCAGCTCTAATTAGCCCCTACTCATGAGACAGTTCAGCTGTAATCAACTAGCAGCAAGATCCGTCATCTCCTCCTAATCATTTTATTACCTCTGCAGAGAGGACTGGAAATCTCCCTACTATTTTGTGGGATGTCACCTGGACACAGTGATTTGGTTGGCCAGTCTGGAGGTTTGGTGTACTTGATCTCACGGGAAATCAGCATGTTGGTTTTGAATTTGAATGCACTTAAAAACAGCCCCTGCCATGTCAAATTACTGACAAGCACCATGAAGTATTTTGACGAAACATCGCCTTGACATCACATCTTTTGATCTTGGGCTAGTGAGAAACTATAAAAGAATGCAGTTTTGGTCTCAACAGTGTTAGGGTTTGGAGTGTTTCATTTGTATAATGTTTGTGTATATTCTGTGCTAACACAGGCCATTGTAAAAAAGTGTACATGCGTTTAACAGTAGTTCCAGCTTTGGCCACAGGGGGGCAATTTTAAAAAATTCGGAAAGCAGAGACCGGTTTTAGCAAATTTCAACTTTTTGTCACAGATTTTCCACAAGACCAGTCTGTACATTCAGCCTCAAGAATTACAAAGAAAGAAAGAAAGAATGAAAGGATTTTTTTGTACATGCGAGAATGGTTGCGAGGGGTACAGAAAAGAGTAAAAAGGGACAGAAACACACCAGACACTTCCAGGTCTCTAACGAGGTCGCTAATTAACTCTCACACTCCTGCTCGCTCACTCTCATCAGTGGTGCACGATGCTTTTTTGACAGGAGAAAATTGCAGGCCAATTAAATCATCTAAAGACGAACACTTCAGACGCTGGAATTAACAGCTAAATGTTACATTTATCTCTCAAAATGTGATGGAGGAATAAAATGGTGGGCCATAGAATGTTGGCTGATTTTCCAATTCTGTGGCATGAAATTATTTGTTATTGAATAATTACTGTGCTTCAGAATGTCCTCTTTCTTATTCCTGCCGTCGTTCTATCGAATTTTCAAAAATTTATCACGAACCCACAATCCCAACAGAGACAGTAACTTGTTTTTTGTGTCTGTTTTCCATGTTGTGCTTCTGATTTTTCCTCTTTTGTGCCGAGCATTATTCGACAGGATGCCCATTTTTCCTCTTCTTTGAGCAGAATCCGACTGATTCTTGCGCTTTATTTTCATAACCCTTTCCTCAATTAACCTCTCATACTGCTCCCCACTGGCAGCTGGCTATGGGGGGACATGTGTGACTGAAACACAGGCTCAATCACGCCATTATTTGTCATCTGTCCTCAAAGAAAGAAAGCGAGAAAAGAGTGAGAGAGAGGAGAATTCGTCTAATTTTTGGGTCTATTCTTAAAGCCCCCACCCTCCCAACCGCTACGGTCCTGACTGCTGGGGGGCAGAGCGTTAGCGGGGGTATGGAAGAGAGCTGACAGGCGTTTTTTTTTGCAGGCCGGGGTGGGTCCGAGGGGGGTGTGCGGGACTTTTTTGTGTGGCCGTCAGGAGCAGCAGTGATGGCGTGAGTCTGGGGCCGCGGGGAGCCTTTGTGCTCACTCCATTCTCACTCCTCACATCGCTAACCTTCAATGCCTGGATTAGAGAATACTTTAGAGTTTTAATCTCTAATTCACGTCTCACATTTTCTCTCTCGCTTCCCCTCTCTTTCACTCACACACACACAAACATGGACACATGCACACACACACGCAAAATCACACCCACTGAGTCATAGACAAAGTGTGAAAGAAAGGCGATGAATGGTGGCCTACGAGTGTAGTGAGGTTAGATGTAAATGCGGGGTTCATATCCATGGTTAAACGTTGGAATAGTATCTGTAAGACTCATTAGAGTCGGTGAGTGTGAGGTAACGCACTTCTCCGGGCCCCTGAACGACGAGGCCTCTTTCTTTCCACAAAACCCTCCATCCTTTCCTCACAATAATGAGAGAAAAGGTCACGTTTTCACAAGAGGGGAAATGAAGGCAGCGTTCTCCGTTGCTTTACAGTCCTAGTTCACCAACTCCAATAAATGAGCATGTACAACAAGCCAAAGGGCCTTTTATTGCAAATTTAATTCATTTCTCTAGACAACTGTGAAATTTGCCATTGACATTAGTTATTACCCTGAGGCCAACGAAGAGATGATCTCAGTTAATAAATGATCCCTAACAAGAGACGCTCCTCATTTTCTCTCTCTCTGCTTTTCCTTCTCTGCATACTATGGAAGCTTGCTGCACATGGAAACTACTGTCATTTCTTCCAGACTGTTCTGCACCCTTCCACAAACATATTCTATATGCTCCACCTCACTCCACCCAATCTCCCCCCAACACACACAAACACACACACATACACACTAATCATTTGGAGAAAAGCTTGATCCGACAGCTGCTCCCTGTTACCCTGTTATCTCTGTTACTCAACAATAAGGGCTGTGGTTACAGGTCAAACACACTGAGAAGATCTTTCTTAGAGTTCTTCTCTTGCGCACACATGTATACTTAGCTTTCTATCTAGACACTCAACTTCTATAAGTTTTATATACACTTTATAATTTTATACACTATTTATAATTACTATAGACTCACCCTTTTTAGAACTTTTAAACATTATTTACTCAAGGGATTATTTACATTTAATTATTTATATACTTTTTACAACTTTGTACAAATGAGGACATATCAAATGTCCCCAAAGAACAATTTTGTTAGATTTATCTCACTTTAGCGGACAAATTTGTCCCCGAAGGATAGCTAGATAGACACGGATACACAATACACACACACTTGACAAAATGAGGATGTACTTTACAATAGACTTCTTTTGTAGTTATACAAAGCTATACACAGCTAATTGTAATTACTATAAACTCAATATAAACTAAACTATAATTTAAAGCCATGCTCTAATCCTAATAACAAAACTGGTAGAATATGAGCAAAAACACTGTTTATCATATCTTATTTATATGAGGTAATTCTACAAATGATGACGTCCTAACAGTCCCCAAAAGACAATTTAGACAAATTTCTACTTGTGGGGGAACATTTGTGGGGGAACATTTGTCCACAGATAGGTATACATCTTTACACACACACCCTTATATGAGAACTTCTCATAGACACATTCATATTGACTGTACCCTAACCCTAAATTCCCTCACTGAAACCTGTTGATATTATTAGATTTTAGGCAAAACATTTGGCTGATTTGTCTTTCAAGTACTAAGGAACACTTCAGATGCCTGCAGTTTTTGACATGTTACATTATATTTATGAAGACATTTTCACAAGTATAGTCTAACCTGTACACACACACACACACAAACACACACATGTACTTTGCAGTCACACACCACTTTCACATTTTAAAAGTGTTGCCGCACAGTTAATGATTCCATTAAGCGTTCATTGCTCGTGACAGTAATTCATAGTTTTATTCATAATATCTCATGTTGACTTTTTTCCCACAGCACCAATACATTCCATATCAACCAATCCAAATGTTTGGTTCGAAAGTACAAAAAAGTTCCCTAATCTAAAATTATTATTTCTTGACAAATGTAATCCATTATCAACTGATTCATGAATATTTGTCCAGTCTAGCAGTGACAAGCCACACTTTCTCATCTAAAGGAAATAGAATTGTTCAAATTGTGTTTGAGAGAAGGCTTGCACACTGGAGGCGGCCTATAATGCAATACGCCAATTTTTCCCTATTTTTTGCAGTTCCAATTTATTGAAGTAACAGAGCAGAAAATGCAGTGACAGCTGTAGCACTTTATTGCGAATTAGTACATACGTTCGGCAGAGAGAGACAGAAAAATAAAGAGAGAGAGAGACTCATTGTATTTCTGTAATTGCCACGGGCTCAGAAAATGGGCTAGCAATAGTATTGGAGCAATTACATATTGAAGACAGAAGATGACAGGATATACTTTGAACATCAGATCACATTTACACCGGGATTTGACCCCCCTCCCCAAAACAGAACTGAGAGTGTGCCAATGACAGCCATACATGCGCACGACTCTGGATGATTATAATTATTGCGTCTGACGTTTGACCTGGTATTGATGGTGTGACTGCTGGATGTTTCAGCCGCACATGTGTTTAACAGGCTGACACGGTTTCTCACACAAGGTCAGCGCGGGCGTACAGAGAAATGAACACTTGCCAAATGCTGTCAGACTTCCACAAATGCTCTGAATTGTCAGCATAACGGCTTTGTTAGGACAGATTGGTATGGGAGTCTGTTGGTGTGGGTTATCTACACAGGGAAGGTTGGTGTTATAGCTGTGTTTCTAGCAGTGGTCCCTCGCTGGACTACGTGCATTGAGCAAACCTCTCCATGACCTGTGACAGGTCACTCCTTTGGCAATTATGACAATTTATGGGTTTTACTCATTTGCTCATTTATGTTAGCAGTGTATCCGTGTCACACTGTCTAAACTTAATAAAGTTTAAGCACAATTATACTTAAAGTAAAAGAAAGTTGATGTTACATGCATACATAATATATATGTATATATTACAGCATACTTGTACTGTGCTGCTTGCCTACTGTCTGTTCCTTGCTGTCTGTGTGGTTTGGCGAGGTTGTGTATAGTCTGCTGACTACAAAAACTTGTATGACAGTTATAGAACATCATCTCATATTTTATTATTTCATATATATATATATATATATATATATATATATATATATATATATATATATATATATGTAATATATTTATATATATATATATATATATTAACATATATTTAACTTGAATTTAGCTATTGTACATAAAACATATAATCCTAGTGACTTAAAGAAAATATTTTTGTTTAGCTCACCCAACACTTTCAAAAATAACTGTTTAAAAATAACTTTTAAAATAAATTAAATATATAATATAAGTACAGTTGGCAACAGAGGTTAGACTGTCACTCATTACCATTGTTCATGCTCATAAGAAGAAACACATCATAATAACAGTTGTTGTTCACACCCTCAATCCCATTCGCTAGAGACTATGGATATAGATTGTGCATTTCGATTTGCTGCACTGCCTTCCAAAATGCGTGTTCATTTGCTGTTGTTATTAGTTTGTCATGTTGCATGAATTGATAACATGACGCAGCTTGTCCACCGTCACTCGTCTCCTGCATTGTGATCGGAAGTTAATGCCATGAACGACAAGCCAATACAGAAGAGATGTCATACAGCCATTACAGTCAATTTTCTCTTTCTGTAAAAGAACGACTGCATTCAAATAGAAAAACACACTTTTGCAGTTTCTTTCAATACACACCTCAATTTCTCACATATTCATATGTTTTCCTTTCTGCTAGGTTATGGCACGCAAATCATTATGGAGAAAAATAAAGTGTGATTGTGTAGAGTGTTTGTTAACACATGAATAAATTATTGCTTTATAACAGCACTGAGAGAAGTCCGGTAGGTTTACCTCAGGTTAATTATAGCACACATGCACTGAAACACTATAAGGAGTTGTAAGGCAGTTCTGTACACTGTAAGGTTTTGATGTATCCAGCATGATGGTGGCTTTTCTCCCTGACTAAGTGTGTTTTACTACAACATAAAAAGGGTCTAAGCAGAACACTTATCACATTTTACCGAGCAGACAGAGTCTGCTGTCAATAATCCTAAAACACAAGCTCCGTCTGGAACTGCCCTTATGGCACGTACATTGAAGAGTAACAAAGCCCCTGTCGGGACATAACATTTGTGTCCGACAGATCATCTCTTTTTGATAGACAGGGGAATGCTGATGTACTTGTGTATGGGTGTAAGATAGGGAGAGCTAGAGGGAAATAAAAGGGAGAGCTTGGTTCATTTCCATCTCTCATTTAGCTGGTGCACTTAATCATGGATTTTCTGCTGTGTCTCTTTTCTCAAAAGCCTCAGCTCCAGTAGGTCGAGGAATCCTCTTAGCCAGAGCCCACATTCTCTACACTCTTACAGTGATAGTTGCATTTCAGAGAAAACTGAACCAATGTAAATGCGATGAACAACAAAATATCAAAACCACGTAGCACTGAATTTGAAGGTTTACACTTTTTAGGACAACATTTCTAAAAAAAATGTTTCTTTTTTTAAAATAATAAAACAATGCATATTTTGTTTAAAAAGAAAACAAACAGATACTTTCTAGTTTTCATATGTATAGTGGAACATGTCCATAATTCATGAGATGAACTACAGGGAGAGTAATGTTAGTTCTGTAAACAAGGTCTAGCATTTGTTTGCAGATGCCACTTAGTTTAAACCACTTTATTTTTATAGCTGCCACTTCAGGTATATTTTGCATGTAATGCAATAAAATTGTGGCTCAAGTGTACAAATACTTTTACAAGCCACTATACATGTAAATGTACTATAGCGGTAGTTTAAGAACAAAACCTCTCTTAAAATGCTCTCATTTGGAAAAAAATATTTTTAAGAAATGGGGTAGTTTACAGCAATTACAACAGTAGAAGTCTATGGTAGTTTCTGTTTAGATATCTATGTAAACATACATACATGTGTGTGTGTGTGTGTTAACAACCGCCTCTCCATGGGGACTGACCTTCCCCGCTACACGGCAGCCTCCATTAATACAGGTTTAATTAAACTGAGCCCGTTCGGGCGTCTCCCTCTGCTTGCATTGGCCCCGCAGGGGAGCACACAAAGTCAGCTCTAGATTACACACTTGCAGGGCCAGACACATACACCCACACATGCTTAATTTGTGTCTTACACACAAACCTTTTTGCCGATCAAACTTAGAAATGTGAGTCATTTCCTAAATGTTTACATTGCAAAGGTGCCCCTTTCCCAAATCACCTCCTGGACAAGTCATTTCTGTGGTCAGACGAAGGTTTAAATGTGTGCTAGAAAAGTGGTTAAACCACGCCACGTCTGGAATGGATCTTTCATTCAGTGGCCTTCTAATCAGCCATATCTAATCAACAAATCGCAGTGATGTATGTGGTCTGCAAATCCTGTGGCTAATAAAGTACAGTGTATTTAACATGTGTAAAGTGTTCCCCATGCGCCCCCTCTGTCTCCTTGATTAATGTAAATGTAATTAAGCATCATGCTAATTAAGCCATAAATAATGACAAGGTGCGCATTTATGCAAAGATAATGGCACACCTAGGCGAGGTGATGCACTGACAAAGCATCATGACATCTCCCACAACAATGGAATCTTTGTCACAACCTTGTGATTTGGTTATGATCTGCACACAAAAGGACAACCAGCAAAATGGCTGTGAACGGATGCTCTAGTGACTTCCAGAATCATTGTCATCACATGCTGATTTCATACCCGTGACTCTCTCTGAATCATCTGCGTCATTTTCCTAAAAATTAAAGTGCTAAACGATGCAGACATAAACATTTGTCAGAGTGCATTGTGGGAAATTCACAAAATGACACCACGTAAGAATAAAACCGATAAATGCCATGACAACATGGTAACTTAAACAGCATTTAAAAATAGTAACCTTACATGACTGTACAGTAACAGAGATGAGAGGTGTTAAGTAAATTTCTGTGTTCATGTTTCAACATTAAAGCTTCACATTTATAACTTAATACCTATTGGCTACAACATCTTGTACATGCTTGATTGAACAACCTCATATACCGGTGTGAATTTAAGGAACCATTAATTTCACATTGTAGTTTTGTCTCAATCAGCTTCCTAGCTCCCTAGGTCGTAGATTTATGCTAATGTTGATAAAATATGTAATAAAAGTTTGTTTTTAAAATTTCTGTCATGTTTACATAATGTTTATTGAGTTGATTCATGCGATTTCGAGCTGAGAGCCATCAAAGAATGTGACGTGATTTCCGGTAAGGGAGCATAGTGAGGATCGATTCTCCCTGCATTTTGCATTGCATTGTGGGAATTTTTAGGGAACCGTTTTGTGATTGAGACAGCCTTTCAAATGGCCAACTCTTTGATTAGTGCCTTGACTACTGAACTAGTGAGCTGGTTGTGACACACCCCTATTTTCTAGCTGTAGTCCTTTCTTTGTTGCCTCACCCTAATTGTTCTCACGTGTCTTGTTTGCCATGATTAGGCTGTGTAAATAGCCAGTCATGATATAATCATGATAACACTTATCTTTGTTACTTGATTATATTGTGTATTTACATTTACAGTATAGACTGGCCCTGTTCACCTCCATTGTAAGTTGCTGTACTATAATATGTCTTACCCTTGCTTGCGGAGTTACTTTATAACTGTGGATGACACCTTTAAATTCTAAACAACTGATTTAAGGAAAAGCTACAAACTGCGAGTTATTAGTCAAATCTTCTTTGACCACAGGTCAGACTGACATTTTCTGTGAGATTGGACCTGGCATCCCAAATTATAAATCATTATCAAAAACCTACTGTTGTTACCATTTTGAACACTGTTCTATTATGTACTTCACTCAATAACTGATTTTTGTTCATTTTTAACCAAAAAAGTTATGGATTGCTTAAACTAATGGTCTATAAACTACAATCTACATTGCAGTTGTGTCCAGTATGAACATTGTGTTTTTAATTGCTGAGCAACATCACAATTTGATGATCTGTTGATTCTAGTTATATTTGTCTTATGTGTAACCACATTACAGATGCATATATTGGCTATTTCACTTTAAAGATGGTTTGTTCAATCATTTTTATAACATGTTTTGAGTCATTGATACATAATATGCAAACATTTGGTACTGATGACAGACTTATTTGTTATGAAGGATCTTAAATTTTGGTTGTGCACATCACCAACAACAACAAAGAATAGAATAATATTGGTTTGAATAATTCAGTTAACGTTTCAATCTCACAGCTTGACATTTATAATGTTGCATGTCAGCTCCAACATCTCCTGTGTTCAAAGCAGAGCATCATTCACAATAAATGGATTCCAGCTTGTTGGATCACTCAGTTTAAACAACCGGCGACCATACTTGTCAGCTGTTCCCTGCCTCTCTCACCACCTCCTGATATGTGAATAACACGTATGTTTCTTTGATTAATGACACCTGGACTGTAGCTGACGGTGCACGTGTGGCAGTGACAAATGCAGGTATCCATTGCTATGGTGATGGTGTAAATAGCCTTCAGCTACAACTGCAGCCACAATACAGTACGTTTATCAACATCATGAGAGCGGCAGAGAAAATCTGTGGCTATAGAGTTCCATTCAGCAGTATAGGTGCCTCCAAAGACATACAGAAATTAGAATAGGGTCTAATGAAGCAGGAATGAAATCTTGCTTGACCATACAGAGGGCGCATAATGTTGAAAAATTGTAAAATTTTGGTGGAATTTGGTCATTCCGGTGTGGCACACTTAAACTGAGCAATGACTCTTGTCATTGTGCCAACCACAACTCTGATATTATGTTGGTACATGCCTTGAGATGACTGAAATATGTCAACCGGTAGACAGTCTCTTTTTTGCATTATAGAGCCATTTAGGTTGTAGTCTTTAAACTTAAAGAGAATTATCATTTTTAAATTATGGCTTCTCTTTTTAATTGGTTTTAAAATTGCGATTTTGAAGTAGACCAAGGTCTGTGTTTTAACATTAATTTCCCTACAAAGACCACTGGCAAAACATTTAAAAATAAATGTACTTATAGAAATGCATTTTAATAAGCACAAATCAGCTGCAAACACAACATGTGATATAGGAAATACAACAACAAATTCAGTTAAAGGAATTCACTAACAAACATTCTTTATCAGAAATGAATGATTTATTCTGCTAAGAAGACTATATTCTGCCAGGACCCTCTTAGATCCTTTTAGGTACATCATACATTAAGACCCAAAATTGTTTTGTATCTCACTAAACTGAGAGTTCTGGAGCCTCATTTATAAAATAATGAAACCATCCTACCGTTGATCTAAGATCAGTTCTAAAATGTGCCTACAGTACATGTGAGTCAGAGAAATGCCTCTCTTCCTCTTTTCCTTCTCATTGCCCAGACAGACCTTCTCCTTCTTAATGTTATTACTGCAGTAGTACGACTCTGCCACAGAGTGTGTAGGCCTGCTTCGAACCTGATGTGGGGCTAATCACTATTTTTATAAATCTGAATGTTGGCATGGATTCTAGCATACGCACACTCTAAGATCAATTCTGTGTACGTTTTTTAAATAAGGTCCCCAGGTTCCTGCATGATCTCAGCTTGTCCCTGGTTAAAAGCCAAGCCTGATCACATTTGGAACCATATGTTTAAACACGCATTTCTGTAAAAATCTTAAGAGGTCTTCCTAGATTCTGTTTCATAAAGGCTGCTTCAATATATCAAAATCTGTTTGTCAATTAAAAATGTACTACTGTATTTCAATTAAGTAATAATAATGGATTCAAAGAGGCACTAAAATGCCAAATTTACACTATTCTTGACATTTTCAAATTAATAATGCTCTTTATTTATGTTTCTATTTGCCACACTACATATTTATTTGGTTTAAGGTGCAGAGTGCCAACCTGGTTGCGACCAACACCAATCAATTGCCTTTGCTTAGCGTTGACAGAGCAGATATTGCAACAATTCCATGAAAACTCGAAATAAGTCATTTTAAATAGAAACGAGCAACATCTTGAAGTGGGAGCAGGGAGCAATGATTATCTTTAATCACTTCTCTTGCTCTTGTTTTCTAACATGTTAGCCAGCACTTTCATTCTTTATAAAAATATCTATCTGGCTGAATGTTGAAGTGATGGAAAGACTGCAGCAAGTATGACTGGACAGGAATGCCAATAGCCTCATTACTTGGCACAGCACATTGTAACTGGAAATTGCTTCTTTCGGGTTTTGTTTGCTCTGGCAATTACAATAAACCTTCTGCTTGACACGTTGTTTGCACAGATGTAGAGCATTAATAAACATGAGCGCTAATCTGAATTATTGAACTGCTCCCCATAATTCCGACAATGGATTTCCCGACTCCGATGGACGTAGGGATGAGCGAGGGGAGATGGCCTGGCTCCCCGGGACCAAGTGGAGGTACAGAACCTTATCACACGTGAAATCCTTTCATTGAATGTGCAGACGTGGAGCGTGGGCCCCTCAAGTGTCCCCTATGTTTCAGAGCTTTTACAGCAAGCCCCCCTTTCTCTACCAGACACATATTTCATGAAATACACACAAACACACACACTCTGTACCACTTGCAGACTCACTCAAAAGAGTGACATTTGTTCTCCACTTTCCTGCCAAAAGAGGAGAGCTCTGCCTCAAAGGTAACAAGGTAAAGGTTATAGAGCAGGTGGATTTTGGAGAGAGATTGGATAGATTTCACTTCCTGGGAACCTCATGAGTTTATAAACTACACTCAACATTCCTGTATTTCATTCCAGCAGTGACAGTTCTGGAATCTCATGACTGATTGACTGATACTGTGACCCCCAGTGAGAATCACTGATCATAACTGAAGCCTAACATAACACACATTGCACACCTTCTCCTACCATTAGTTTGTTCATCTGGTAAAAGGGTGCAAGCACGTAGAATGTAAATTATGTTTAGAGAACTTTATGGCTTGCAAATACTCTTTTATTGCACACCCAGCATCTGTAAATAAGATGAATGACAAAATCACACACACACACACGTTTACTTATCTTTTTAAATGGGGACATTCCAATAGACTTCTATTGTGTTTATACACAGCAAATAATAAACACTATAACTTAACCCTAACTCGCACTGTTATTTTTATTTTATTATTTTTAGCATTTTTACAAGAAAGTACATGTCCCAAAGGAGATTTTCCTCTGATTTTTCAGGTTTTGCAGACTTTTATGCACCCCAATATATGATTATACACACAATATACACACAGACACACATACACACAGAGAGAAAGAGCTTGAGTTACAATGCACATCTGCTTGATTGTAAATTACTACAGGAATGATGCAGGTAATTCAACATGGTTCCTTTAAGCCACAATTGGGTGCAGGCCTGTGACATCATTATTGTTTCAGACTGTAAGCTTGTTCAACTAACCTTTCCTTTTCAACATTTAGATGATTTGCTCCCTTGTTAAAATTACTCTTTTATCTATTAAAAGGTCAGTTTACATGTTTTCACTGTTCCTTTTATAAAAAGATATTTCACAATGTATAAAAATCTGGAATTTTACTATGAATAATCAAATTATATAATATCATTAGATTTTTATTAATTAAATGTATTGATTACTTTATCAATGTCTTTTATTATTTCATTATACAATTTCCCTGTGAAAAATAGCATATAATACGCATATAATATAACTGGCATGTTATCATGAATCTAGTTTAATTGCTTGGTTACAATATTCCCTTACATAATTTACAATAAAAATATGACCAAATAAATATTTAAATTATTCTTAAAACTTTTAGGAATGTTTTGTTTAAAATTCATGGCAAATTGTAAATATAGTTGCCGCTTTGCTTTGCCTCATAATGTTCTTCAATTCTGACTACATGTATATTTACAATTTAGCACAATCTCTCATATACTGTAATGTAAAATATTGCTGTAGTATAGCTGTGGGTTACTTCCCAACTGCATGAAAGTAACTGATATCTAAGGGTATGAAAAATCGCACCCTCAACATTTGGATTTTATTTGAACCTCTATTCCAGGATTTTCTCTTCTTTCTCATAGAAATGTTCTGTGTAACTGTCATGTGACTCAGATAGTGGCTCTAATCTGGAAGGCCCTAAATAATATCCTCTCTAACTAGCAAGAATAGCCACAATATTTTGTGTCTAATGACGTTCGTTCCGTCTGACTCTCTCACTTTTCTCTCTGTCGTTTATTCCGCTCTCTCTCCTACTCTTGTGTTGTAGTAATTGTAAGAGCCTGTTCAGGAGTCACAATGACTAACAGTAATCAAAGTACTGACAAAAGACTTCTTTCATTCTCTGCCTGGTTTTGTGTATATTATTATATGTTTCCATTTCACCAGCATGTCTTAAAGTCGAGAAGCGGCGTGCCGTAATTTCGCATTGAATAAGATACCACTGATCAAAGTCACCAGGAGTCTGTTTGATACCTTAGAATAGCCAGCCCTCCCTCTGTTATGCCTTTTGAACATCTTAGGACTCTTAAGAAGGAGAGAGAGAGAGAGAGAGAGAGAGAGAGAGAGAGAGACAGAGACTATTCTCTATTTCTTTTCTAGATACTTATAGTATGCTGAACCCTTATGTTCAATTTCCAGTTAAGGAATAATATATACATACATACATATATGTATGTATGTATATATATATATATATATATATATATATATATATATATATATATATATATATATATATATATATATATATATATATTTTAGGCAACTATAGTTGTAAATACTTTATTGTGCTAGCTGGTGTAAATGGGCCTCTATTAGCTTTGCAGTAGGCTACTATCTACTTCAAAACTAATTAGCTGTTTGCTATAACCATGAACTAATCTATTTAACCCAATACTGGATGGAGGTGAGGAAACCCTAAAATCTGGTAGTAATTCAACGTATGACATCATCCCTTCACCTATTGCACAAAAAAGTTTTTTAAAGAAAACAAGCAAACAAAAATCAGAGTAAAATCAAAAATGGAATACACATATATCTGTATATTGACAATGGGTCAACTCAAGGTATTTTTTGCAAGCAGCTTATCATGACCTATAGTTGTGTTTTAAAGTGAAGCGCCCTCTAGCTGGTGAATTCCAATTTGCAAAATTTTATTTACATTTATGCATATGGCAGATGCTTTTGAACATAATTTAGAGTGTATTCAAGGTACACAATTATCAGGTCATGTGTTCTCTGGGATTAATTCATGATAGTTTCAATTGCGCTACACGCATCCACCCATCATGAAAGTAATCCATACAACTCCAGGAGGTTAATATTTATGTCTTTGGAAGCAAAACAATACATTTGTGAAAGAAAACAATTAATATTCTGAGCTTACTAAGCAACCGACACATCACATATAAAAAAAAACAGACCAGAGCTCTAAATTCAAACATAGCGGCACGGCTCTAACTTGTTGTCTTGTGACAAAGCATACATATGTAAAGTTATCGACATGCCTCCATATTTAAATATTAAGTATATAGGTTTATTTGTTTAGCAATTTAAAGATATAAGTATATTATTTAAAAATACATTCATAACTTAAGTTAATAAAAATATTTTTACAGTAATGAAATAAAGTTGCTGCCCATTGGCATAGACTAACCTTACTGTTAATAAAACAGATTAATCTCAGAAGCTTTCATTTCAGAAGTTACTGACAGAAATTAAAGACAACACTCATGTGTCAGTGGTATAAAATAATATATTTACACCTCACAAATAAGATCACATCTGAAGTTCTTTTTGTTGTGATTTAATTGCCTAATTCTAAGGAAAATCTGGCAACTCAGCCTGGTGTGCATAAAAGTCACATGATCATTCTTTAAAGACAGCGTGGTATGTTTGGAACGACTTATCGCAAAAAGGGAAAAATTACATTTTAGTTGCATAACATCAGGGAATGGAAATGCTGTCATTAAAATAGTTTTATATTGACAGTTAGATAATATCTCAAAGTTTTGTGCGAATCTGTAATGAAAACCAGGTTACTGAGGAATCTAGATCATTCCAGAGGCAGAGAGTCATAAAGACTAATCCAGATCAGACACTTTACATTACAAAAAAAATAATTCACTTCTTCTGTAGTCTGTTTAAATTCGAAAACTGCCACAGATCCAGACCTCAAAACATAATCTTTTGTCTAAACATCAGTTCCTTCAGTGATCATCATTAAAGAGATGCTAGTTTATACATGATGGTGTCTTTACTGATATCACAAATGGCATCCCACAAATGAATTTACAGGTGCACCACATTGTACCATGTGTCTGCTTGAGTATCTGCTAATAGTAAGCGTTATTGTGAAGCACCGTGAGTCTAGATTAGCCTCAACAGTCCTCTTTGACCCTTTTTCGGATTGAAGGTTTATGTGATCAGAGATCCAGAGCAACGTTGTGGCTCTCCTTATTGAATCAGACACTGGATTCGGTTTGTCAACAGCCCCAGTGTTTACACTAGTGCAGGCAGCATTGGCTCATTACTCGCATATGGATTTTCTCCTTTTTGTTTACTGTGTAACTTAATACTTACATTAGAAGTTATTTGTTTGCACCTGGCTCAGTCATCTCTTCACCATGTGACTGAAAGATTCTCATTACTGTAATGAGAGAGTTTCTGCTGATGCGCAAAACATGTCACAACAGGCAAACAGAAGAGTAAACAACTTGAGCAAGAGTAAACAGGATGTCCATATTTAAAAGGCAGATAATGGTTTCACCTGTTTTTAGAACAATTATGTTGCAATTACTCAGTAATTGACGCAGATGCAGTTCATAGTTGTTTTTTCTGTAACAGTAAAATATTTTCATTTGTAATTCAGCTGGATTTAGTGATAGGTTATATTTTGTGAACAGAGTTCTGTTTCAAAACCCAGGGAGCTACATCGCTGCCTGCTGCCTATACAGACAGCTAACTAAGGCAACATCTTAACCACGATAGCACACAAGTGTACAATTTTCAGTGCACTATGTACCGTAAGAAATATACGCACAAAGCCTAGCTCCAGTTTCAGTGGAGTGTGACGTTAGCATGTTGCTAAGATAATGGTACGAAATTATAATAAGTATGAAAAGAAATTGCACCCACAGGTTTTGGTTAAAGTAATTTATTTTTAATTACAGTGACCTGTTTACCAGAAGTATTTTGTTATCAATTTTTATCTTGCCCCAACCATCTTGGATTTATTTTTAGACTGGGCTTGTTGCAGTGCATTGTGGGACTTTTTCTCTGAAAAGAATACATGCTAGGCTACCTTAGATTTTGGTTAAAATTAGGTATCTTTGTTATAATACTTTTGAAACAAGTTTTGCTTGTGAAGCATATGTACAAATAGTATTGTCTCTGTAGGCAGCTTATTGTGTTTTGAAATGGAGCACGTTACTCTGCATGGACAGATCGTTCCATCTCATTTGAATGTTTCCTTGACCATCTTTACTCTGTTAAACCGGCAGATGATATACAGCACATTTGAAAATTCCTGCAATTAACTGCAGGTTAAAAAAAATCACAGCTGAACCACTCCCAAAAAAGAAAAGAGGAGATTTCCCCAATGAGCTGCGCAGAGTCTGAAGACATATAAGTCATCAGAGAGAAGGTAATTTATTTTCCCTGCGTTTAATATGTCACAGCCCAATGCCTGTGTGTCTGTGGAGTGCGAGCTGCTCGGCGCAGGCCGCTGTCGTAGCCGGCTGCCTCCTTCACTGATACCTGTGGTGTTCTTCATGGTTCAGGAGCTTCTAATTTAAATAGGAAGTTGCACATATTTCACAGAAACACTGGGAGCTGAGGAGCAGGGTGGGGTAAGGGGTGCTTCAACACAGGATGGGGCAGATGATGTACTACTCGCACGCCTGCACAACGTTCGGATGATCCTTTTCCAACGTGCCGGAGAGGGTCACGGATCAGAGCAGGCAGAGGTGTAGCGCGGCTACAAATGGTAGGACGTGCTGGTAGCTGGCAGGAGCGTGCTGATGGGCCATAGCCTGCCCAAAGTGCTTATCCAGGGATGAGGAAATGTGGCGGTAATTCACTCACCATGCCCGTAAACGAGTTCTTCCTGTAGTCATACCGGATTCTGAACCTTTTATGGGATGGAACTGTGACCATCCCATAATATTCATGATTTAAACATGATGGCTAATTTCAAAGGCATAAAAGTTGAAAAATAGTTTCAAAAAGGTTTAAAAGAATATTATTATTATTATTATTAATGGCTGTATGGTTTAATGCTCTGATTTTAATTTTGTTGCTGTAGATTCAAGTTTAATACAAAATGCAAAATACAATACATAATAGCATCTTTTCCAGCTTTTTAATTTAATGAACACTGACAAAGAGAATTCTAATTGTTTGTTTTTAGATACACCAATATAAAACAGGCTATATAATTTCAAACAGCAGTATTTACATATGCTTGTCCTTAAATATTTTTTCTGAAATTATTTTAATGCATAAACAATTCTTTCTTGGTCATTTTGGTCGGTGATGCCAAATAACTGCTGAATTTTAATTTTAAATTGACAGCCCTACAAACGGCCGATTCTCTTGCCATTCCACTGGCTACTGAACCAGGGAGTTGATTAAGACACACCTAGTCTAATGATGAGGCCATTAGAAACCTAATGACCAAATAAAAGCACTTATTAAAACCGTTGCGATATTCAGTGCCGTTTAATTTTATATATACAGCAAAATCATTGCAAATATTTTGTAAATATTTGATAAGTTGCCTGTCCCTATAGTGTTATAGCAATAGTGGTTTCACGACCACTGGTGAAACCACGACCACTGGTCGTGAAACCATTTTTACCCATGGTTGGGTAAAAAATGGATGGAACACACTGTTGAGTTATAAATTAACCTATGCACGGTTGTTATTACCCAACCATGGGCTGTTGTACAAATCTCCAGACAGGATCAAAACCTTCACTTTATACAGATATCAGACAGAAGCCTCAAACTAAACTGTAATTTCATTATCGGTCCCATCTGCTGTGAGGTAATATTGTGCTTTCAAGTTTAGATGTTTCATTTGAGGGAACTGCACCAGAAATCAGTTAAAGGTCCTTTACACTGGGCAAAAATAGCGCAGTAACCCAATCAATAGATTGCACCCTACCTCATGTGGCACAGTTAATCTATTCAGAGCTGTATCTCTCTGGGCTTTTTGTTCAACCCAATATTTATCTGAGTTCAGAATCAGCATCAGCTTATTTATTGAACACACACTCTCACAAACACACTAGTATACCACCTAGGCCTTACCAAACTATCAGCGACCTATGACGCTTGACCTCTGACATTGTGACCTGTTGTCTGATGGCCTATTGATTATGTCTGGGCTTTCCTGGGTAATTGCTGGATTGTAATTACATTACATTTTATTGAGACTCAACAATGGGTACAGAGTACTTCTAAAGATGTTTTGATACCACTTTTGTTGTTGTTGTTGTTTATGGCTTTGCCTTTTATTGTCTAACTCAATTGTTTTGTTTTTATGATACGAGTTCTGATACGAAAGCAGTAATACTAAATCTGACGAGAAAGTAATCAGGCATATCCCAGCCTTTCCCTCAAGAACCCCTTTGGTGGGACTGAGAATTTGCCATTAGGCACAGAGGGCTTGGTTTCTTTTGCTATGTTTCCGGGCTCATTGACTGCGTAACCATGGGGAAATGAAAGACAAAGCCTTGTGTTCTGGCGGGAGCTGTCATGGAAAACTACGAGTTCAAGTCAATGATTAGGAGATCTGAAATAAAATTCTCAAAACTGAAACACCAGAATC
Organism: Chromobotia macracanthus; assembly: GCA_036877525.1. Classification (NCBI taxonomy): domain Eukaryota; kingdom Metazoa; phylum Chordata; class Actinopteri; order Cypriniformes; family Botiidae; genus Chromobotia; species Chromobotia macracanthus. Next base: position 5,174,212 of record JAZGTH010000001.1, on the reverse strand, counting down.
CAGAATGTAAGGAGGAATTCATTCTAGATGCAGTAAAAATATTTTTTTTATTAAAATGTATTTTTTTAATACTGGGTGTTTATATGGTGTCTTTATCTGTATATTGCACTGCATTGCATCACTGTGCAAACAAAAATAATAAAATCAGAATAACTTTCAATTGTAATAGTATTTTTTAGAATGGAATTGAAGATAAAATAACATACATGACTATGTCATATTCCTAAATAACCACTATGAAACATTCTCATACTACTGGTAATAAATACAAAAACAGATCTTCCAAAAGGAAGAATTAGAAAATATAATGTACTGTTGAATCTTTCAACTTGACAAGATGATACAAAACCTTTTTGCTGTGGTATTAAAACTGAAACAGCAGGTCTTTGATGTTGGCCACTGATACTGCTGTGAAAGACTTCAAAACCTTAGCACAAATTGAGTTTGTTGTGTATACAAGCACCTGCCAGATTTAATATTGAACGGATGATCCAAAATGGATTTTTGATCCCAGTAAAATGAGGAAAGATGTCTGAAACAACAGAAAAGGGAGGGGGAGATCTATAGCCCTCCAAAGCTGAGATTTCTGCTCCCAGGTGAAGAATATATCTCCTTCTGTCTTTCCTTTTGATGGGTGGTTTTCATGTAAAGAAGAGTCTATAGGTCTGACCTTCTCACTACTTTGCCTGCAGCTATTCACAGATTGCATGTTTTCAGTGGCTCGTCCTTAGGGGGTTATCCAAATCAAACCAGCATAAATATTTCAGCTAGCTTTTTCTGTTTCTCTGGACCTTTAGTTAATACACTTGCTGTGTTTTCCACGTAAAATTCATTCTGTTTACATTACCTGTTAAACTGCAACATTCTATTGTAGTTAATGAAGAACACCAAAAACTGTATTGAATAAAATCTTATCTATTTTAGAATTATCGTCTTTTCTAAATCCAGATTTTTCTTCACAAATATCTGCACAGGTTCTGCATATTTTGTCACTTATTTTTGTCACAGGGTAGTTTGTGTGTGTGTAAATACAGTTCTTAGTTTAAAGTGGGGTAAATTTTCATTTAAATTAGTATTAAATTAAAATGAAAGAAGCAGAACATCTTTGAAGATGTCTTTAAACATCTGGTAGCCAACAAGCCAAGCATACTCAAAAATTAAAATGAGTTCATTATGGATCTGTAATCAGAGTGCACGTAAGTCAAATTTGACCCATTTCTGAATGAAGCTGTTTGGATTCAGAGAAAGTGCAAGGTCAAAGGTCTCTTACCAAAAACAAAGGAATGACCGTAAGTTGTAAATCCTGACACTCAAAACAATAAAACACAAAAGGTTAAACATGTTTACCCTGTAGCTCCCGATCTGACATTCTGTGAAAAATCCCAAAAGTTTGAACCAATTCAAGTGTTTATTTATTTAAACGACACCATTGGCCATTAATTAGAGAGCCACTCAGCCACTCAGAGATGAAACAGTACTTAAAAACTCTTATTAGTGTGTCAAAATGGACCATCCATTAGACAAACAGTATGAAATGACTGTTTTTTTACCAACTCTGAGCCATGTGTGTTGCTGAGAGGCCCGATGATGAGCTGTATTGTCATTGTCAGGAACTTGACAAACACATTACAGGAAAAAAATCTTGGATTGGATCCATTTTGTTAATTCTGCTGTTGAAAGTTCAAACAAACATAAGCTCAGAGGAAAGGTAGGTCATGCAGGTGTCAGTTTAACCAGCTACCAGATCTCTGGAAACTCAACAATCTGCTTCAAAATCTCTCATTGTGAACAATTGGATTCGATTATGGGTTATATTTGGAACAGGATTATAACGTACACTACATGCTCAATATACAGTATGTAGTGTTTTAGGAGTCTTCGTCTCACATATACCACCAAACTGTTGCTCTGTTAACATAACCTCACATGGAGGACTCCATGAATTAAATAAATTATAATAGTTCCATTCACAACACAACTGAATATAACAAAAACAAACAGAATACACCATGAAGAAGTGAGTTCTGAAGACATACAATAGAGTAGTTCTCTAACATACAGTAGGTGATTCTTACAGGTCAATAATTGATAGAAACATACTGTAATATTTAGAACATCTCATGAATGATGCAGCCACATCGTTGAAAAACCACAACAGTGAAGATTCCCCGAGATCACCAACATTTCATAGAGTTTCACAAAAGAAGGTCAAAGGACAAGCAAAGCTTCAAGGAAAACCTCTGAAATGAAGTTAAAACATTAAAAGATGTTTTGGTGGTACGTAAGTTACTGTTGATAGAATGACGTTACATTGTTACATTTCTGATCTTACGTTGATTGTTGCTAGACTCAATATTGCATAAAAGATCTTAACACCTCTAAGAAAATACTGACAGGGTGTAAATTAAATTAGACTTTTTTCTAACATAAATAATACTTATAGAATCAAGTCTTCACTACTTCAGTTTTTCAATCTGTACTGGTCCAGTGATTGAAACACTAACACCTAACAGAACAAATTGTCCATTTACGACAATGTCTCATACTTTAAGTACAGTGATTGAAATTGCCAACTTGTCTGAGATATTGACAGGAAAACAGGCTGCTGGGAATGGATGGACCTCAGAGTTGTTTTTCAGCAATTGTAAACACAGTTACCATCGGCAGCTTGTAAAGTAAAGTGGATGCAAACAGTCTGCTTAGAACAGGCTGAACAAAGATTGAAATCTCCTTTAATGAGCTGCTGTAGCAGGAATTGTCAGCTACAGCTGGACTGAAGGGGGAAGAGATACAAATAAAGAGGCTAAATAGAAGTGAGTCTGTCATTGTGACTGCTTTCACAGACAACTGTAGCCGCAATTCTGGCACGGATTTACATAATTATCAAGCTTAGTCAAGGTATAATAAAGCAATAAGCCACGGGAGACCTTGCGTTACAGTGATTTTACTACGAGTAAGGGGTCCCTTAAAGTACTGTGGTTGTACTGTGGTACATAAATAGCACCAGATTGTAATACCAAAGTACTGAAATTAACTATGGTACTGTCATGAAAACATGATAGAACCATGGTACTTTTTGGTAAGTGGTGTACCAAGTAGTGTTTCATGACACAAAGTTGTCTTATAAAGCACAATAATATGACAAAATACATTATACATGTTTTTCATTATATTTCACATTTACATTACATTACAAATACATTATTGTACAGTTACATTTATTATTAATAATTATCTTAATAAACAAATTTTACCAAGTGATATAGTTCAACAGCTTGTTTGTGGTTGCCAAGCAACTTTACATATTGATACATTAATAAATAATGTGCAGTCACAGGTGTGCATTTATAGACAAACTGAACATAACTCATCCAATCAGAATTTATAGTTGGACACAATATACATAGATATACATTTAAGAGTACCAGATAGCAAAGGATATCCTTTCTGAGGGCCAAAACTCGATTGTCACACCCAAACCACACAATTTTGTCAGACACATCGACACCTTTCAACACAGTGTAATTTTTCACAAGCTAGAAACAATAGTTTGTTTCCTGATGACCTACAGCTGCAATCAGTCCAATCAACCACTTTGCCTTTATTAGGAGTCCAAAGATGTCCTGAACACAACCCTGAATGATGTGTTTAGAGGGCAATTAATGGCACCTGACTGTTTCAGTGAGGGACAAGCAATTCTTGCTGCAATCCATCTCAAGTAATTATGCCACAGGGCTGAAAGAGCTATTTCTTCTCTCCCCACCCCTTATGCAGACAGAGGGGACTGCCATGATGGAGCAGTGTAGGACAAAGCCAAGCGTCCTCTCCAAATGATCCACTACCGTGTTTAACTGCTGCTTTTCTACTTTGTAATATTAATGAAGTTCTCCTCTTGGCATCTTCCACCTGCGCTCCAAACATCCCGAAGAGGATTAGAGGGAAAGAAACATGGCATGTGGGGAAAAATATCACATTGTGATCCATTTTTCTTTCCAAAATATTTTGTGTCACGAGAAGCCAGTAAATTATGGATGTACGAGTGAAGATCGAAAGCAATTACCATTAGGGCAGTGCTGGTGTGCACGAGCTTCGTGTGCCCTGTGTCTGAATCTCAATGCTCTTTAGAGTGTGTGTGTGTGCACTTTAAGTGTGTGATCAATATGGCCAAGTGGTTAGCACCCAACAACTCCCTTCAAGTGCTTTCGTAGTGCTCTGAACCCTTCCTCTGCAAAAAAATGTCAATTCATTTCAGTGTCAACTATTCTGGAGAAAAAATTGTTCGTTTGAAACATTATTGACATGCTTTAACCTACATTTCCAGCATCCAAGGGAAGGAAAGTCAATTCTCATTTGGGGAGAAGGGAGCTATTGGTGATGTGTTTCCCCCATGGACTGTTCGCATGGAAGGAGGACAGAGGTCAGGTGTCAGGGGTTATAGGGTCAGAGGTCACAAGGCTACTGCTGGCCCAAGGTCAAGGTGACAGTGAGATATCAGACTGACCCTCGTCTGCTTTGTAGCCTTGTATCTGATCAATACCAATAAAATCTGATCTATCGGCTCCACTCACATTACTCTTGCTTCACCCTCCCTCTAGGTTTCTCTATGTTTACTTGAAATCATTCCTTTTTTCCGCTCATTCATAGCTGTTGTTCTTCTGAGGGGTTACAGGTCCCATCGAGTCTGAGTGCAGACGGACAGCCATGGAGATATCCGTCCTGTATTGTTTGAACAATGTTTTATTAAGCTTCCTGTCTCTTTAATATTTACATTGGTGCATTTGAGGGTCTGAGGCTGCATGAAGCAATTACACACATGACCAAGCCGATAGCCACTGAAATAGTGAAAGCCTTTATCATTGCAGCAAAAAGAATATTAGCAAATACAGATGTAGTTTGCATTTCAATTAAACAGGAGGAAATACTGGTCTTTTCTTCAAAGTCCATGTCAATCGCTACAGAAGCATAAAGCAGGGAGGGCAAGTTGGGTCGCAGCGCATTGTGATGATGCTCGTAATTAAACAAGCAAAGAATTCAGACACTGTAAATCTACAACAGCGTCCTTCCTTTTCGTGGCAACTTCTGTTGTGTGCTGCCTGTTAAAAACAAATTCATCAGGCTTCATCTGTGCTGTGCTGTCACTTTACACTGCTAATGTCCTTACAGTCATGTGACACTCTATAATCAATTACATTCAGGGATGTCAATGAATTAAAATGTTAAAACTAATTAATTACATTATATGCCAATTACTAATTCTAACTAATCATGTATATTAGTATTTTCTGGGAAAAGCTTCAAAGTGTAGATAATTCAGACATTACAATATTGTGGCGGAAGAGTAAAAGACTATAGAAAGTGGCTTTGGAATTCAGTTTATGAATTCTTATATTGTTGAGCATAAACCTATTGCTGACCTACAATCCATTTTGAAGTAGACATTGTTTTTTCAGACATCTTTGTTAAGTAGATTTTCTTAAGATAACAAAGAGTCCTTATTACAGAATTTTAGTATTCAGGAGATGTGATTATTCTGTTAATTCTTGTAAGACTTATTATTGTGTTACCTCTGTTGAATCGTGGCACTTTTAAAACATTGATCTGCCTGTTTGACTATCCCAACATAGCAACAATGACTTAACCAATGGCATAAGTTAGGGGTGGGACAATCTGTTTGTCCTGACAAATAGCAGACAGGGAGTGTTTGGAAAAAAGTCTGTTTGAGAACGCTTGTAAAGAAGTTAGACTTTCAACAAGCTTTAAATAGAAATATTTTTGAACTCTCAACAGTTCAGAAGGTTTTTTGCTTAAATAAGTGCAAAGTGACCTGAATTGATACTGCAGCTTCAAAAAGAATTATGTGTGTCCACAACACATGACAGATTTCCCAACAGACAGTTAAATATTTATCTCCCTCTTCTTCAGGACTTCAGGGAGTGTTGAAGGTTGTGTGTGTGTTGCTTTGATAATCAAATTGCCATGCTCTTCCAAAACACATTAGGGAAAGTAATTGCATGAGTTAGAGGTAGAGGGAGAAGTTAGTTTCTCTTGTGTGCTGACAGTGCTTCGAGCACATGCTGGAATCAGCCTGTGACGACAGATACAAAGTTGCTTGGATAGGGTTAATGGGTGTATGTGGTGTGTGTTGGGGTGCGATGGTATGTGTTTGTGTTGATGGTTTGTTTGACAGGGAGTTTTAGACAGCACAACATGCCTCTGAGGGATGTGACACCCTTTGTGACCCATCATTTATCAGACAATAAACACCAGATCATGTGACCAAAGCCCTTGTGTTCCTATTGGTCTTTTGAGCTGATTAGTATGCAGGTGACATTGTGTGGCCTCAGCCCCCCATGTTCACTCCATGGAGCCTCAATCACAATGAATTATCAGCCTTAGCAGTGATCAATTCGCACAGGCCACTTCCTCAGCACCGGATGGGGGGCAAGTGGCACAAAGAGTGAGATTTTAGTGCGTAAAAGCATCACAGACATGGATGGATACAGGGAACCGGAGAGAAAGCCAGACAGGATGGGTGAGAGGGTGGGGAGGGACACCAGATGTGCTCCATTTCAGAGCGACTCATTGGATGGCAACAGCCAAGCGTGGCGTGTAGCCTGAGGTGCTAACAGTAAATATTACAATATCACAACATTCTGCCTGCAAACACCATTTTGTGGTCTCTGAGTCAATTCTCTTTCCCCCCTGGTGTTGCGCGTTGATGGAACTAACTCCTGCGAGAGAGAAAATATATACGCCATCCACATTTCAAATCTAAAATGCAATGAGAGCTTTTTCACTGCACATTAGAATCAACTTAAGTCACGACAGAACTGAAAGCGATTCAACAAGCTACCATAAGGACAAAGATAGTACTTTTAAGGCTTTCTGAAAAATAATGACAATGCCTGGATTCATGGGATTGCATTTGGCTTCCTGTGGCGTCAGAGCTTTTTTTGTCATTTGGCAAAGAGCAGTGATGTCCTCCCACCATGGGTGCCCGGCAGATGGGCTTCTGTGTAGAGAAATGAGCCGGGAGCAAGCTCTCTCTCTGCCTATTTTTTCTCTTTCTGTCTATCTCACTCTCCCCCAGAGCACCCTCCCTTCGTCATGTCCTGGGGCTGCTGCATCTCGTCTGAGCTGTGACAGTGGGAGCTCTGTGGGAGGTGAGTTGGTTGAGCCAGCCCCAGATGCAGGAGCCCATCTCAGGCTTGTGCTACCGGAAAATCTGCCTCTTCACGCTCTGCCGAGTACACACGCTTGCTCTGATGGAAAAAGTGCTACGGCTGAATCTGCTGGTGGAAAACATATACCTTGTGGTGCTGCCCAGAACTTGCCAGAGGTCCTTTCACAGCAGTGTGTGGGTTCAGTCAACAGCCTAGCCATAGGTGAGCTGCACACCCCTTGACGACTCTCAGTTAAGCTTATCGTTCACAATTTTCTCCCAAATATCCAGCACGAGTCTCATGTCATGCATGCACAGACAGCCTCGGTCACATATAGCAGCTTGTACCTGATTTCCACAAGGATGCTGTAACCAGAAAATCCATACAATACATTTATATTGTTGTTATTTGGACAACCCCAACACTATAATGTGTGGATTAAAGAGCACAGTTGCTAGGGCTTTTTGATATAGATGATACATGATATGATATAGATATAATATAGTATAAAAACTCACAACCATAATGTCCAAGTACTATCCCTAACCGTCACACTTTACCATACCTTTAATAATCACCAGTACTAATCACAAGCTTTATAAATGTATTTTTTATGGCATCACAAATGGTTTCATTTAACTGGACCGAAAGTAATCCTGCTTACACCTTGTATGTATGCCATTACGCTTACAATACAGAAAACATATTGTTCCAATGATTTGTCCTGTTGTGTGGCTCCCTATACACATACCCTATGAAAATTTGTTTATAAAATGTTAAATGGAAAAATTGTGATTTTTTAATATTTCTCAGAATTTGCTTGCACAAAAGAAAACAAGCATACACTGTTTTTAATAAACGTTAGATGTAGTTTTGAAGTGTATCTGTTCTGTTATATAGTCTGTAAAACCAACACACTCTATAACAGCACTATATGTCACTATGACAGCACAGCTACCTCAGCAGCTCAAAGGTTTAAAACTGAACCTTTCCACACTCTTTCTCGTATAAACATTCATTTAAGTCTTTAAGTCTTGCTTGATGCATTTTCCTTTTTAAAGCCTTACCCACGCCTTTACCTTTCCTTTAATATGTATTTTTGTTGCAGCTAAACAAAAGAGTTTAGAGGTACAATCTGTGCCAAAGCCAGACCTTCTATTGAATTCTGGTCCCAAATTTTTTGCTCTCTGTCCCTTCTTAATTGATGATTCATGATGTTTTAATGCGATCAGTGTCGAAAGCAATCGTGGAGATAAGTGGTTGGGGAAGGAGGGTATTTGGAGACAAGACGGCCAGGGTCCTGAGGTCAACCTGTTAAAGTTTCATTTCAGGAAATAAAACCAGAGTCAGCAGTCTCACTTCAGCAGTGTCAGGCAACTATTGCAGCTTATCAAATTCCCACGCCTTCTCCTTTAAATTACAAATCACTCTCACTGCAGAACTCTTCTTTATTACTTCACAAAGTGCTTATGCTTCAATACAAATAATGGTTTGATTACTGGTTTGGTTGAAAAGTAATTTATTGAATCAAATTTAAGCAAAATTCCACTTGACTATTCTGCAGAGATGAAAATGTATGTAAGCCATGTTTAGTGGCCATACTTACATATGTAAACTCTATTCTCTGTTATGCTTACATTTATGAATGAATCTGTCTTTGACAGAATGCAATATTTAGCACTCAGTGTATGTGTTTGTATGCACAAATATGCTTACGTGATTGCCTGACTTGATGAAAACAAAGAGTTGGGTTTGACAAATACAAGGACAAAACATGCATTGCTATGCAGATCCTGACTTCCTATCCATGACATGGGACTCATTATTCAACATGCAAGCATTTTCTGTCTCCAGTATCTAATCTAGTGTCTTACACATATTCATGAGAGGTAACATGACACTGTAAGCATTTACGCTAACATATGGTCATTTAAGCATCATTACATCTTGATTACATTACAAAAGTGAAAGTAGCCAGTAAGCAATCAGGTATGTCTTAAATTAAAGTACAGTAGCACTAACAATGTTTACTTGTATTTGTTATTCAACGATTGATATTACCACACCTGGGTTCATTGCATATATGTGTTGGATGTATGTAACTTAACAGGCACCATGTCACTCACAGGGAAAGAACTCTTTAATAATCCCTCTGTATATGTGCACACACTCTCTCTTTCTCTGTTTTGCAGTCTCTTCTCTCTAAAAATGCCCTGGGAGATCCTATCAGGCCCACAATGGTGCGACAGCATTGAGGTGTGAAAAAGTAGCCAAAGCAGAACAATTGTGCTGCGATTAAGCCTCGGTTACAGTTCATTCCCGCCTCTCTGCCTCTATCTGGAAAATTCAATAGCGTAACCTTAAGAATTTAATTGATGCTGCCAACAGGATTACAAAGCCGGGGCTCGATGGAGGCCAGGGACAGCTGATTAGCAACAGGGTAATTGTTAATTGATTGATGTATCCCCTTACCTCTCTCCATGGGCCTTTTATAAAGTGTTTTGTTTGCAGCCGGGCAGCTCAGTACAGCTGGACAGCGCATTACCATACATCTTCCTTTCCCTGTTTCTCCAGACTCTGGGAGAGGAGAGCAGGACAAAAGACGGCAGAGAGACAGGAGTGGAGGTCGGTCATGAAGGCTGTCCAGTGCCCTATGACTCAACAAACAAAGGCAACTGACACTACAATGCAACATAGTTACTAGCACCTTCCTTTTCTGATTAAGTCCTCCTTTCCCTGGTAGCAACTTTTTTATATTTAGTCAGTGCTTCTTCATGTAAAAGGGCCAATTTACCTTCAGATTTGCTGAGAAATTCTGATTGTGTGCATCAAACAGATATGCAAACTGATGTATAATTTTTACTGGTGGCTTTGGAGAGCTTTCCAGTGGAAGCCAACCAACTTGGTTCTCATTTCTTCTCCAGATTTTACTCTTATTCACTTTTTTACTCGCATCCAAGTTTTTTCTCAGTAGCATGGTCATCACAGCATTACATGCTAACTTGGCAACCTACACAAAACAATATAGTGGAAAATCTTTTTTATGACCTTTCATGGCTTTGTTATTGGAATTTCAGTGCCTATTTATTTTACTTTCATAATGCATTAACACTGGCTTCTGATAGGACAGACAAAGTAAAGCCCATGTTGTGTCTGCAACATCTGAGACATGAAGGAACAAAATACTATGGGATTGTTATACCGCTCTGTGTGTTTGCTTTCTCATTTCAATGGGATACAGCCTAGCTTAGGCAAGTCCTCCAAAGTCCAGCCTAGCTCAACATATTCCAGCCTAGTCTAGCCTTGCTCCATCAGGTCTAACCCACCCCAACTGGCAAATATTTATTCCTGCGAGCTCTCCAAAACACCCTCTGTACTGGACGTGCCTCCAGGGAATCAACGGATGCTTAATAATGAAGAATTTATTCTGGCTTCCCGCTGGAGTTATTGTATTCAGGCTTGATTAAAGGAGATGTTGCCAGAGAAGCAGTTTTCCAAATGAAAACTTTATAACCTTGTTGAGAAAGATTTTCCTCAAACCCGCTGCTGCTGCTTGTTTGTTAGTGTGGCTTTATCCTTCGCAATGAAAGTGATTAGTAAAACTAAATAAACAGTGCTACAATCTCTTTTTATTTATTAACTTTTTTACCTGTTTAAAGTGAAACACAAATTTCATATTTGGACTAAAGAGTGTCTGCTGTATAGCCAAAGCATGAGGTAAAATGCTAATTTCAAAGTTATATAAATAAAACAGCTTGTACTGTACGGTCATGGGGGCATGTTTTTAGTGGTGGTCTAATTGAAACAGTGGCCACAGACAGCTTGTTTCTGCACTTGCTTTCAATGAACCATATCTGATTTGTCATTAAGTAATTATAAATGCTAATGCAAATAAAGCACCTTTCAAATGGAGCACCCCTTATGAGAAAATTAATCACAAGAAGACCAGGGCCGACAGGGCCGAGACTGAGCCATGCATTTCACAAGCCGCCTCTTCACCATTCACATGCTGATATGAAACACAAGGCAGATCTTAATGATTTCTGGAGGATTCTGTCACAGAGGGATTTTTTAAAAAATAAGGGTCTCTCTCTTTCTTCTTCTAACTTGATGAATTGCAAAGAAGTCTCTCTTCTAAAGAACAAGCAAAGGCATTTTGTTTTAATTACAATACGATGAAAATTTAGATATTAGAAGCTGATGGGCTATTAACGAGTAATTGAACCCCCACCCACAACCTTCCACCACTCTTCCTTCTTAGCTCAGTTGTTACAAAAACCTGAACAAACTGAGAAGAAATGATCCGCAATTGTGACAATGGCATGATTTGAAGACATGAAGACAGACACAGTACATGTCTTACAGTATATACTGGTGGCACAGTTGTATGACTGAAGCAAATCCTATCCTATTGGTTCATATTTTCACAAAAGGTGAACGTGTAGGTGAACATTTTTTCTGATCAAGGCTATAAATGTTCAGCTGCTGTTTTTTATAGTCAAAGGTAGCTTGCCCTGACAAATATTCACTGGAGTGAGTCTCCCCCATTTGTCACACCCGTAGAACATGTTTTAAGTGGACTGCTTCTAATCAATATCTGTTTGTAGCAGTGAGTGAATAGGTTTGAACATGAATATGTTCAAAGTGTGTGTACATGTGTAATTAAGGTGACACAAACAAACATGTACACACAAACACTCTCACATAAACACTACAGGATGCATCAATCACACTGCATAATGCCTCGTCTTATCAAGCCTTGAGCTATAAGCCACCTCTCTCTCTCTCTCTCTCTCTCTCCTTATCTCTCTCTCTCTGTCACACCTAGCATTGTCAAAATAGCTCTACAATCAAACAGAAGAATTAAGTACTCTTCTCCTTGTGATCCGAGAGTAACACAACTACAACTCTATTGGACTCCCTCAGCACTAATATCTCCTCTCCTGTCCTCTCCTCAGCTGGAGGAGAGGTTAGGTTAAATCTCTGCAGATCAATTGCCTAGGGGACCTGCCCTTCAGAGTAACACACTGCAGTCAAAGCATGGCATAGAGAAATGGAAGGACAAAACAGTGTTGTGTGTGTTGGCCATAACATTAATGAAATACAAACTCAAAGACCTACAGACACAGTTGCATTTTGATATGCTCATTGTCACTGTCTAAATTGTCTACCTTAGAGTGAACCTGCTAGTAGGATGTGTCAGTCAGATGGTGGCATAAACCAGTTGAGTAGCCTTCAACATCTAATTTTTAGTCCTATCCTGCTAGCCACTGGACTGTACAGGGCACATACACTTATGCAACACATTTGCATATATTAGATATCTAAAGACACATTTTTAAACCTAAAAAAGTTAAACATCTAAAATAAATTAAAATCGTATCTATATTAATACAATCAGATTTAAAACAAATTATAATAAAACTAAAACATTAAGGCACAAAATTCTATGGACATAATTTGCTACCTTACTGTAATTTACCTCCAATGGGAGCATTGCATATTTAGAGTGAAGTGTGTAATATCTACTGTAATATACACTATTTAATATCCATATACTCTAATATTACTCTAACAGTATTCATATATTTCCTCAGTGACAATATGTTTATTGTCTAATGTGTGTGGTTTAGATATGAATTTTATTGTGTCACACTGTCAGGTGAGGAGTGGAGAGGTGTGTTTGTTCTGAATGACTGTTAATAAAAAAAATCCCTTACACTGTTTCTTTACTTACACATAAACTGATACTTATAATTAAGATACAGCATAATATATAGCTCTCATGGTTCCAAAAAATGAAACTCATCAGAGAATGTTTATTTAGTATTGCGCAGGGGTTATTCATTAGTTGGACTATCGTATGAAAGGGAGATGGATTTGGCAGTGAAGAACAAACCCCTGCTGCTCCGGAAACATCATTTGCTGGACACATCAATTTGTTCCTCTGCTACAGAGAGCTGGGAGCAGTTGGCAATGTTCCAGCTCTGTCTCTCTTTCTCTCACTCTCTCTCTCTCATCTACATATCTTTGTTATCAGGTTGGTTTTTGTGCACGTCTTCGGCAGGGTTATCGTACCATCTGGACTGAGGCTTCTCGCCGCCTCTCACAAATTAAAACCCAACCTGTAAAATCAGCAAAAGAAACAATAAGCACCTTTAATCTCGCACTCCCTTCACCTGCTTTTCAAAAGGAAAAGAAAAGCCCTTTATTAATTAGACTGGCATCAAGCGGCCGTACATAAAACAATGTCCCTCTCTTTTTATTCTCCTCTCCCATATAATGACTTCAGGACTGATGGAAAGGCCTCTTTGAAGATGACATTCAAATCCTGACATTTGAATTATTTTGTGTGTATCAGAGAGTCGGGCCTTTGTCAAGCCTGTCGTGGCGCGTGTGTTGGCAATGGCAGGCTACCTCTTTGTAAAGCACTGCTGACTGTGGATTGTTTATACACCTGGGGGAGTTGAGATTGTTTTGGGTTTTTTGTAGTTTTCAGATCTTGAGAATTTTATGACATTGTAACTTTATCATGTGATTTACAAAAACAACAACACAGAAAACAACAACAAAAAAATGGCAACAGAAAGTTTTATCTCCTAAAAGTTGTCCTGAAATTGCCCCCTCCAGTGGACAAAACTGAAACTTTAGTTTGGAAGATTTAATGAAGCCTTAGGACATAAGAACCATACAAAACAGAAATAGCTTCATACTAAAATATGCTAGATATAGGGGAATATAGGTTAATTTTTTTTAGAAAATAAAGACTTTACTCAACTATTACTTCGTTCCCCACACAAAACTATTGTACAACCTAAATTGTGTGTGTTTAGGAGATGTGGTGCTAACACCCAGCTAACAATTTTAGGTTGCAAGAATGTCTCCGTAACATTTTCATTAAGTAGCAAAAACATGAGAACGTTATTTTGAAAGATGAGGAACATTCAAAACATCCACTTTTTTAGATATTAGTTTTTAGTTTTAGAGATTAGATATTTAGTTTTTAGTTATTAGTTTAGTTTTTAAATGTTCCACTACTTAAGAATAACATTTTTGATATATGTGATATATAACATGATTATTTTTGATAACTTTATGAGAACTTTGGAAGAACAGTAGCCAACGTTCTGAGAACATTCTTTGTTAGCTGGGTTTAATATTTATTGGAGGCTAATAGTAAAAATCTGAATATCCAGACTGTTATTGAACATAAAACTGTTACCACATTAAATTCAGCCTCAAAACTGGTTAACCTTCAAGAGTCAAAACACGCTTATTCTCTTTAAAATATGCATCAGGAAGATTTATTGTCTATCAGCAAGTGTCTTGCAATGCTCAACACAAGCAACCTTTGTAGGATTCCCCTTTTTTGCCTGTCAAAGTTATGATCTAAAATCAAAATGATCCATCATGTTGTCATGTAAAGAATTATGAAATGCTCTTAGGGAGCACATATTCTTCACACGGAGGTAAACCAACGTTTAACAAAGACATTTTAAAGTCACGATTAACTAGACTGCAAAGTCTGCAAAAAAGAAAAAAGGCAGGAAAAATATCAGAGGTGAATAAAAACATATGGTTTTCAAGTATTTTTTCCTTTAGTTTATTGGCTGTATATGCCCCTGGAAAAATCTCATGGATTAAAAAGCAAATGTTACTACATTTTTTGAACATTTAGCAATTTTTTGGGCAAAAAAACAGTGTGAAAAAATAATGAGAATACACTATTTTATCATCAAAAAAGTGTTGAATATCTGTGCTTGTCTTTACTTATTATTAGCAAATCATGAAAGGGGATGTCAAGAAACAGTAAGACATTGTTAAGTTGCCTATAAATACACAATGATTTATAAAAATAATCAATGATGCTGATGTGTTTGTTGAAGAAGAGAAGAGAGGATAGAAGCAGATAGGGAGGAGGAGGGAAGAGGAGAGAGAAGTAGAGGAGAAGGTTAGCTGTAAGTAGTACTAGGAGTGTAATGGAGAGGAACAGAAAAGTAGACCACTGTAAAAAGGGGGCTTGTGTTCACAAGTGAGGGTTCACATCCCCTGACCTCACAGAGAAGTGGAGTCAGCATGTGCTAAGTGCTGCGTCTTGTAGGCTTCATCCAGGCTTTCAGCAGGAGCCTGGGCCCATACTGTGCTGAGGGAACTCTTGTGTATCCGCCTGAATGTGAGCTCTGTGGAGAGGAAAGGAGCGGGAACCCTGCTAAGCTCTACAAGCAGAAGAGGGTTTCTGAACATGCTCAGTGGCTGTACCACAAACTTCAATGATTTCGTTAACCTTTTTGACCCTATTCAATAACTGCTCTAGTTACTAAAGTAAATTATTATTTAAAAGACGAAGCAATGCTTATAAAAACAATATAATATTTTGAGAGTTAGTGAGACATGCTCTACAATACCATCAGAAACTGTATTTTTGATGAAACATCCTAAGGTATTAATATGCTTCAAAAGTTCTTGGGAAAAAGCACAAGAGAGATGTGCAGTCCTAACAAAGGTCAGGTCCTTGGCCGTTCACTTCTCTGAGGACACTGTCATGGTGATGTAAGCTGTCTTCATGTTAGTCCTTTGTCATAGCAACAACTGAATGCAATTGAACTGAAGTTTCATTAACAGAGTAAAGCTGGCAAGAAGCCAAAACTTTGAAAGCCAGCTGACCTGAACCACCACTCTGGTCAACACCTTCAACAATTCATGTGGAAAATAACACTGGCAGACAGTGAGCTGTTTGTTTGGTTTTATTTTGTTTGTTCACTCTGGACTAATGTCCTCTAAAGGAACGGTCATATGCTGTCATTTCGGTGTCACAGAAGACATATGGCATCCATCTACACAGATATCACAAACTGGAAGAAAACCTTCAACACAGATGTCCTTAAGTGTTGTAATGAGTATAAATACAATTATATACCTAAACATATAGTGTGATGATCACCTTCACGCACTGTGACTGTGATTAAAACAATATATTGAGTTTTAATAACAAGCAATGGCGTGATGGGGAACAGCTGGGTCATTCTCAAAATGTGGTGACGTTCTGATTTACAAAACATTTTGAATTTGTCATTGTTTTACAAAAGAAACAGGCATTTCTTCCTCTGAACTCTTACCTAAGAGAAAAATTTCACACACTTGTCAAAATGTGTGTTAATGGGAAACAAAATAAGTAACTGTAAATGTTGGAAGTGGCACAATATTTGCAACAATTTAGAATCAAAGCATCATACATTGTGTTTTTTGAATATGTATATCTTTTCATGACTGAAAAGTCGAAGTTTGTCACCATATTAAAAGAATCATCCATCTACATGCAGTTTATCCTGCTTGATTCTGTATCTTTTGATTTTGCTATGAACAGTGAAGACAGCAGAAGAACAGCTTGTTAACTCACATGATGGTTTCCAGCATGTTCCTGCTTGCTCTCACACACAAGCTGACGCTCACACACTAATGCTTCAAGACTTTTCCCGGACCCCCCATGTGTGAGACAAATTTAACAGGTTAGATTGAATTTTCATGTTTTTAACCATCCAGACATGCCTGCATTTACACAGACGAGCCAGATGTACACTCACTACTAACAGCTGTGTTGAAATTGTGTCCAGTCCTTTAACAAAATCAGCGAATCTGCACACAACCAACTCTAAGCTCGCCTGAATCCAACATGAGTACACAACCTGTCCTTTTAAAAGCTGAGCTGTTATATTACATTTTACAGCATATTCAGCCTGTCATTAAGAACTATTATGGCATATAAGGCTCTTGTGTAATTTTACAATGTATACCTTTATGAATGACTGGATGGTCTCATACAGAGCTGACCACTGGGATCATTACAGGCTTAGAGTTTCAGCACTTAAATCTCACTTTTCATCCCTGTTGTGCTGCTAACAGGATAATTTGCTGCAACTGTTGAAACATAAGTGTTGGTGGTATGATTTTAAGAGGCAGGTTAATCAGATAAAGATTTAAGCCCGAGCTCGGTTGATCAGAAACAGTGTTAAGCTTGACACATTCACTTCACAACACAATGCAGGAATTAAAAGATAAGTCAAAGGGTAAGTTTAAAAATTAGCGTAGATTGATGGGATAGCAATGACCTGCACAGGTGCTCCCTGCTTCCTTTTTGCATTTCACTTCCTGTTTCAAATCTGACGTTTCCCTCTAGTCTATGTCAGGGTCATGTGGACCCCTCAGAGGACCCCTAAACACAAGCAGACAATCTCGCGGGAAATCTGCGACAGGGGTTACTTTTTTGGCTGAAATCAGTCTCTGCTTTCCAAATTTCAGAACTGGAACTACTGTTGAACTAATATGCACTTTTGTGTGACTTGCGCAAACAGATGACGTGATTAAACATTATCTGAATTAAATATTTAAACAGTACATTTTATAAATATACTCCTAACACTGTTGAGACCAAAACTGCATTTGTTTACTTCTTTGCAAGTGTAGTAGCTTGGCAGCTGGAGGTTAAAATGGATGTGATGTCAAAGGCACAATTTTTGGGCATTAATATTTGCCGCATGGTGGCGCTTGTCAGTAGGGGATCAAATTTCAGGGCGTAAAAATTCTGAACCACTAGCCATTTTCCTACGTCACCCTCAATAAAACACACACAAACTCACATGTATTGACACATATTCACTGTGAAATAACTTTTGCCAAACCACTGAATCAACAGTGGTCTGTTTTTAAAGTAGCTACACTGTAACATCTGATAAGGGTGAAAGCTTTCAGCAAATAGTTCCAGTAAAAAGATTTCTCTCTCTCTTTTTCCCATGTTTGGGGTGATAGCATAAGTGGAGGTCTAAGGAGAACTGGGTGTTGTTTTGTAGGCCGCTACTTCGTGCCCCCCCGCTGTGCCTGTCACATGTAATTAAACATTTGGCCTCCACAATTACTCAGCAGAGTACACATGCCAGCGTTCAGCAGCCCTGAATATGCATTTCAAAGCATCAGAGTTCCCCTAAAGTGCTGAACTGACAGGAGCAGAGAGGAGATGCCTGAAGGGAGGGACAGAAGTGGAGAGAGAGAGAGAGAAAGAGAGAGAGAGACTCCGCAGGAAAGGAGAACAGAGGGCATATGCTGGCAGGTTTGTAAGGAATGATTAAAAGAGGGCTGGGATCGGGAGGGCTTGATTTTTGTGATGTCAGCAGGGTCTTAGAGCGAAGCCACATGGTAAAGGGGAGAGCAGAATCACAACATCAAAACAATCTTTAAACTGTCACCAGACCTTATGCACACACCCACAGATGCATACATCAAAATTCCTCTACGCACTCAGTCGTACCTACCCACTTAACTTAGCCTAACTACCCATACCCCATGCATATAGATACGCACACACACAACTCTTGCTCTAATGAGATCTGCAGACATGCTGTCTTGGCTGGTAGTTGTGCAGGAAGAGTGTCAGTGTCTTGAAACAAGGAAACACAGTGAAACCTGTGCAGATGTTATGTGTCCAACAGTCAAATTTATTTATTCATTTAGTTATTTACTACCAACTTTTACAGACATTTGACTCCCTCCAGCCGATAACACTCACGGTCTCGCTGTCAACATGCTCCTGCCAGCTGGGCCCATTTCTCTGCAGCTTTGCTCTGCGCTTTCCCTTTTGCTTTACAAATGCAAAACCGTCACCTCTATTCAATGCATAAGATCCAACAAGAGAAGTATTTTTGCCACTTCCTGGCAGACACACACACACAGACCTGATTGCCCTGGATGGGAGGAGAAAAACATTTGTTAGAGAAAGGAAGGCGTGTTTGGGACAAAAAATGGAGAGGTTTAGAAAAAGAGGAAATGTGGACACTTCTGAAGCTGCTGAACAATGCAGGTTTAAAGAAGAATCTTCATTTGCTGGCTATGCTGCATTCCTGTAGCACCTGTCGTTTCACTGCACCGGGCCTCTTCTGTGCCACTGAGGCCCCTGGTACTTTAGTGAGCTCCTGCTCTGGAGGAGGTATTGTGCTATGTGTCATGGCATTGCCAGTGTATTGCCAGCTGGCGTACAGAAAGAACCAACAATGCCATGCTCTGTGCGCAACGGTCCACTCAGGACAAGGATGTTGTTAGACATCCATGCCAAGTTGGCAATGCTGGAGGTTCATAGATGCACACACACAAACAACCAGCACTGGCGTACAGGACACATTATTTTTGTTTATTTTTAGTTTTGCACATCTAAAATTATATGTGCAAATTAAAGATGGCATAGGGAATGCATATAAGTTGTATCTCCTGTAACCAGGAGGCTGGGGCCCACTATAGGGGGTCTCAACAAACTTCTAAGGGGGGCTCAAGATTACATAAATATTTAAAAAAAGTAAACCAATTAAAGCAGATTAGCTAAAACAACTATAAATCAAGATATTTCTTGTTTGTTTATTTTATAACAAATATACATATTTCTAGTTATGGCTTGATGTAGAATATTTTATTGGTAGAAATTGGGAGTGGGGGGGCCTTGAAGTAAAAAAGATTGTCATTTACTGTTCTAGAATCTTGGCTGCAAAATCTAATTTTATGTATATTATCGTTACTTACTAATTCCCTCCATCCATCAATACATTCTCTCTGCCACTTATCCTACAGTATGTTGGGTCGTAGGAAGTGCTGGAGCCTATCCCAGCATGTCTTGGGTCAAAGGCAGGGAGACAACCTGGACAGGTGGCCAGTTCCTCAGAGATCTACTAATTGGTTCAGAATTTTATTTTCCAGTGCCAACGTTGATTTATTGTAGCTCATCAATCGTACTTTATGATATTACATACCCATACAAACTCATGCGTGGCCACTTCCTGTGCATAGGACCCCATCTCATGGACTTGTGGTACACCACCAACAATCAGGTTCAATATATCACACACTGGTATCATATTTGTTCACTGAAAGACACGTGTATGCGTTTTGACTTCATTATGTTTTTTTTGACACTTTTTGTAGCTGAAGATGTATTTTTATGAATGATTAAAATTACTTCAAGCTTTATGAATGTGTGACAAGCCTTGCCATTTATTCTTTCAATAATGAGTCCTGTCGACCTACAGGAGGGGAAAGGTCTATGTGCCAAGACAGGAAGTGATATCAAATTTATTTTCTCAGTGTCTCACTCTCGCTTGTGTTTTCAAGACAGTTAACAACACACACACACAAGATCACAAAAAACCTTAACAAAGAACTACATTGCCTCATTTCACCTCACATTTCACCTTCATTTTTGGGTAAGTTGATTTGTAGAAATTTTGTAAGTTGTAGAAATACTATGTTTGGAGTTATTGTGTTCATGAGTTAGAATATATTACCAATGTCCTGTTATGTGGTTAGTGAGTGTTTATAGTCATTACATCTAAGGTGCTTGGTCGCTCACTGTTTCTCATCACTCTCTCATCACTACTCATCTTCCTCAATGTCTTCCTCCCTCAGATTCATTTTTTTGCAGGCTCAGCATCTGTCCATCGCTTTGAAGTTCCACAACACTGCAACAAAATGAATTATTCCTACAATCAAATCTGGGTTAATTAGATAACAGAAGAGTGCCTACTCAGATGCAACAAGAATCAGCAAGAGAGAAGGTGTGTGTGTTTACATAGCTGTAGTTTTAGGACAAGACTGTCGTCATAAGGCTATTTGAGGACATTAAAAGACAATACTGTCTTTTAGGTTTTTTGTCGTCATTTTTGTGTATGTACATACTGTTGGTTGGGTGGGGTTGGGTTAGTCTTTATTTAAATAGTTAGGTATGTATGTGTCTCAGTGAGTAAAAGAGAGAAAGAGAGAGAAAGAGAGAAACAATTTCAGATTCACATAAACCTTGTTGATGCTGGAAATGCTTCAACATTTACTTCAACATGAATGTAAGTCTTAAATGCTGTTAAGTGGAATGAATAAATAAATAATTGTATTCTTACATTGGTGATTTTTGTTTCCATATCATGAAAAGAAATATAACAGAAACATCTGCAGTATAAACATTAATGAGACAATAATTCAATAACGTGTGTATGAATCTTCCAGTGTGTGGAGAACTTCTGCTAATTAATGAGACCAAATAATTAATGTAATCTGATGGTGTGATTTTAACAGAGGGGGAAACCTGCCAAAATGAGAGGCCAGTTCCTGATCCTCAGCAGAGGCGGCAGTTTGATAAATTACACACACTGGCAGAATTAGCATGCAAGTAATCAGGCCGTCCAAACAGGAGAGGAATATTAACTTTTTAAATTGTTTGTTTGTCTTGCCATCATGGCTGCCCATCTGAAGTGGGAAGTTTGTTAATGGTTCATAAGACCCTCCCATGGGACCATATTACCCAGAAGGAAGCTCTCTGTATGCAGAGTGCCAGCATTCATTTCTCCTGCAAAGCAATCTACACTGTTCAAATAAATAGATGTTCGGCAGAGCATTTCACTGTGAGGAATCCAGGATTTTGCAGGCGCTGTTAAAGGATCTTATTTTATTGGCTGGAAAAACAGTGAGTTGGGTGAGTTTGTAAGAAACGGGATAATGAAACCACACTAACTGCAGCTTTTGACCACACAGTGGACAGGAAAAGGAAATCACTCTTAATCAGGTGTTGCCATTAATCTTGTTTGCTTTAGACTTTCACCCTTCATTTAACTTGACCCGGCGCACAGGGAGAAAATGAACGCTCCAACCTGACGGGTGACACCAGCTTGATGAATGATAGAAAAACACTGGCTGCCATGTGCAGCGTGGCTAACAGCGCTACCTATCAGAAGAGCGGTCAGGCAAACATGCTGTTGGTCCTGGCAGACATCTGGCCACTTTTAGGGGTGAACGGCACTGACGGTTTGCTCTTTCAGGGTCAGCGCTCAGGGCCTGTGAATGCCCCTGTGTGTGTCCCTATAGCTGAATATTTAGCTTTCTCTTTTCCTGTATGGAGAATTTTGGGGTGCTTGGGGCAGAGGCCTTCACACCTGTCAGTGTTTTGTGACTGTTTATTAGCAGTGAACTACTGGGCAGCACGATTAGAATCCGCCACCTTTAGCCTTGACCTCCTACACAAAATATCACACTAAGGTCAGTGCTCTTCGGAAGTCTAACTCTGAAGTAATTTGGTGATGTTTATTTAAGCTATTTGGAATAACATCAGTGGACTGAGGTGTATCAGTGCTTTCTTTAAAATTCTATATAAATGAAACCTCAAAAAACTCCCCTGAAATAAACAATACAAACCATTACAGAAATGCTAATGGTTTCCACTAGGAAACCTTTTGGCATTATTCCACTAGGATTTAATGGTGTTCTGTTGGTCTCTATCAACCAAATAACATCCCACCAATAGAATCCAGCACGATACCAGTAGAACCCAAAGAGATCATCATTTTCATTTCCATGAAAACTATTACAAATTTTTTTTTATGTAGTTTGTTTTGGGCATTATACCATTATCTGTGATGGTTTCTGTGGTTTTCTGTGATAGTTTTTTCTGTGATTGTTTTTATTTTTTCAGCAGGGTTCATTGCCAAAAATGTAGTAGTTCACTTTCATGATTATCTAACTATTCCTATGAAAAAACAGCCTTCGAAAACACTTCATTATTTAAATATTTGCCTTTAACAGCAGTGAGTGCTTTCTCTTTAGTCTTCAGTATCAAAGAAGTTATCTTTTGTTAATGGCATCACGTTTCCAGATGTAAGCAATGTCATGAGCAGCATGATTTTACTTTGAAGTTGCTTAAATATACTATTTTGATGAAAAAACAACATGATATGTACTGAGTGCAGCATATTAAGTACTATTCTTTATTATGCATTTAAATAAGTTATAATGCACGACCATTGAATTGAATATAACTCAATGTTCAATAAATTAAATCTAAAGATAAAAACTCATATAGGCTTTGAACAAAATGAGGGTTATTCATAATTACTCTAGTGGATTGATTAACAATCCTTGCTACAACTATTAACAGAATACCGTTGTCCAGCTTTTGAGAAACACATCTAGTTGGGTTGAACATCTCTACTAGACGCATTTAAGTCCGGATGTTCATTCCGAAGAAAGACGGTGTCTCTCCCTTCAGGAATTCTCCCACAGATCAGTGTCCATATCAATGAACTAGCCACACAAATAAAGTACTTGTGAATTAACTATCTGCTAACCGTCTTCCAGTCACAATCACACTGTCTGAATGAAAATCTTTAATCTCTTTGCTTCAGTTCTCCTCCCTGCATCTCTTCATCATAACCCCTCCCCTTCCCTCTCTGCGCCTTTCCAACTGACAGTCTCATTGAGAAAAAACCCTTTTTCTCTGAGCAAAGAGGTTTGCATGAAACGAGAGGGCCGCGCTGGAGAAACGCATCCACTGACGGCCACCCAGGACAGCAGCTCTTAGTTCCTCTTGGTTCCTCTCACACTCTCTTCAGCTTCTGTTTCTAGAGCTTAAGATTTTTTTGGCAGGTAGAAGATTAGTAAAGAGCTCTTGGCAACAAAGAATTCAATCACTTCCAAGTAGCTTGGTATCAAATGTGCCCTCCGCCCTCCTCACAAGAGCAGGTCTTTCTTCTCCTCTACGCAACTCTTTTTTCCACCCTCTTTTCCTGGTTGAGCTGAACGGCCTTTGAAAGGAGCCTCCTCTGTTCCTGCATCTCTTGTCAATCGGAGAGAGGCAGGAAATGAGCCTGCTTTGTAGGATTAATTAATAACAGAGGTTGGTCAACGCATGAGAGGGGATGTAATTGCGACTCTGTGGAAAGGGAGGAAGGGAAAAGTTTGGGTTGCAGTTTTTTGAGGAAGGGGCTTCTGAGCATGCGAAGGAGCTTTGAACTGAAGGGCCTGTGTGCTGCTGGATTAAAGCGAGATGCAAGTGGGGGGGCCTTTGAAGTCTGAAGAGAGGTCTAGGAGAAGAAATAAAGTTGGGAGGTATAAATTCTGGCTGGCAACATCAAACACTGTTATCACCCACTCTCACCTGTTGACACCCAGGGGTGAAGACTCTAGATACTGCACTACAGCTGCAGGAAGCTGCACGTGGGCTACTTACATACAGCTCTCGCATTCACCCTCTCCATCTGTATCTGCCTGTTCACTTGCACTCTCTCTCTATTTCTCTTTCCCTCTCTATATGTCTATGCTCCCCCCATTTTTATTTCCAAGACAGGTCTAGAAAATTCCATAAAAATTCTATAATACTTTCCTAAAAACTATATTAAAAAAAATAATTGTAGGTTATATACTGTACAGTTATTGCATGCATCTATAAGACAGGTATTTCTGTTTCAAACTGCAGAAATCCGACCCATAAATCCTTTTAATTTAGGGCAATGTGTATTCTATTACTCTTGTGCAACTATGATAATAGGAGAAAATTTTATTTCATCTGTAAAATATTCTGGGTCGGGCCCGCTGAAAGAAACTCATGTAACATTAATTAATATCCTTTCTTTTTAAATACTCTGCTCATTTATACAGCTGTATGTTGCTTTACTTTGCCATCAAGGTTACAACATGCTGTTGTAGCTTGTAATTATAATATGTTAAGGTTAAAACAAAAATTGAAGGAAAGAATTTGCATTACTAAATACAGGCAAATTATAGTTTATCGTTGGTCTGTATACAGAGGTCAGATAATTTGTAATACGCTGATGATTTATTTCTAATTGGTTTCTAGTAAAACCTCATAATTGGATAGCAAGATTATTTTTTCAGTAGAGAACTATTGCAGCAGGATGAAGGTTCATGGGTAAGCCCACACGCACACAAAAAAAATGCATGATTGCATTTTAAATAGAATGTTTTGTCAATATCATATCCACTTTTAAATTTGCTTTTTTCTCTTTAATATTTCTTAAAGCATTCCTTTGAAAAAAGAATATATTTAATAATCACTGAATATCTCATTAGCTGCATGGATTTATTATTTTATTTGTTTGTTTGCTTGTCTTAATTTGTCTCAGGAAGAGTTTTACAAAGATCCTTTCACTTAAAAAACGCAATTTCATCAACATATAAACCAGTGTCTAAATTATTTCCCTCACTGACATAATCAAGTGAATGTTCAGTTTATTATGCTCTTTGGCATTTTGCTAAATTTACTCATATTACTGTATAGCCCATAATGTCCTTCTTCATCATGTAATATTCCTAATAAGGACAAGCTTCTCTTCCTGGAATTTACACCACATCAGTTTTCATCAAATTTGGAACTTTGGAATTTTGTGTCTGTTCCCAGTTTCATGTTCCATGTTTGCCCATCATTGAAGAAACCTAGGTTCTGTTGTTTTAATGAAGTCTTGTGTATGATGCCAAAGACCATAAGCCACATCCTGGGTTTAGGCGCAAATAATGTATTTCACAATATTTTTTATGACTAAACAAAATCTCCTAAATCTTCAGCAGGTACATCATGTCGCTTTCTCATCACAAACTTACAGCTCATAGCTGTGGGACAAAAGGGTCTCAGCTCTGTTATTTGTAAATGTCAGTGAGTTTCGGTGTTCCTCAAAGCCGTCATTATCCCCCAGAGCTCTGTGTGCTTTTTACCCACGTTCACGATTTCTCAGCTTCTCTGCCTCTCTTCTGCAGGATTTACTGTACACGGTGTCATGCTGCTCTCAATAGTGATATGTGGAATGATGTAAACTAAAATTTATTACATTTATCATTTATGGACATACTCCGCAGATGACACTACATAGTGCTGTCATTTCCGGGTGCGGATGCATTTGTGCCTCTGACATGTTTACAGTGGACGAAAAGTCATTGTGCCGCTGTTACTGTATATCTTTGTAGCAAACATCAACCAAAGGTTGTTAGCAGCTTTAGAGGGAAAGTTTGTTTCCTCTGTTTGTTTGAAAGCATGAATGCCCTCCGATTTCCTAGATGATGGTCCCCTCCTGGGACAGCCAGGCAAATAAACTCTGCCAAAAGCAGCAAGCGAGAAAATCAAATGAACACCACAGATAAAAACCTGGGACCAAATTAGTGCCGCAAACATACGCAGGCTAATGAATTGTAAGCGAATGAGATAAAAAAATAAATCAAAGATGGAGAGCAGAGGCAGCTTCCTGCATATCTATTCAAGCAAGTCGCTTGCTCATGGAGATCAGCCAGACGTCTTTTACAACACATCTCCTGATCGCAAAAAACCTTGATTTTATGCAACGGCAGATAAAATTCAACAATCCTTGAAGCACTCTTGTGCAACACTTTGCCCATGTCTGGAGGCCCGTAATTGTGCACACACATCAATTATGGATCGGCCTTAGCTTTCAGCTGCTCTGCCCTCCAATCAGACGCCCACCCTGCCGGTCTCCCTGGGCGTTTTTTGAGCAGTTTGATTACAGGTGTTGTACAGGCGGCCTTGTTAGGCCTCTTTTTCGCTGGTTGAGGGAATCCTCTCTCCTGTCCGGACGAGGGGCGCAGAGGGAGGGGGACGTGGAGGGGGACGTCTGGTGCTGGCAGAGTCGGCCATCACATCTAGCTAACAATTTCTGTCAGGTCCCGAGAGGCCGGCTAATGAGGCCCGTCGACACGGCCGGAGGCAAGAGCCCCGCACCGAGCCACTGGAGTGAGAAGCCAAATCGGCACCTAGCAGCCTTGCAATAATTAATCGGACCCTTCGCTCTCCTTTTTACCCTCGCTCTCTTTTTTCTCCCCCCTTTTCTTTCTCTCGTTCTTTCTTTCCATCTCTTGTCTATTCATCGGCACTCAAATGGCTCCCTCTTTTCTATAACCTTTGTCAGCAGCACCTTCCTTTCAAGCCCAGGGCCTGTCTCATCCCTTGATCGGCCATACAGATGTGCTAATGAAGGCGGGAGAGTGGAGGTATGTCTGAATTCCAGCTATTCACTGAGTTTTTTAAAGAGCAGAGGAGCAACGGCCGTGACAATGGCCGCATGCTCTCCAGCTCACCTATCACAGCCTGTTAGAGAGAAAGATGGAAAACACGCAAACGGTCCGACCCCGCCGGCTTATGGTGGCTCATAAAGAAAGTCTCCTGAGCCCTTTAGCACGGAACTGTTGAAGATGTATCTCTTTTCCTCCGTTCCTTTCTCTCTTCCTCTCTGTGTAAGTGTTTCCCAGATGCTAAGTCCGCCCCAGGCAGAGTATGACCTATGCACTGCAAAGGTGAGACAGTGTTTTTTCATTGGTTTAAGACAAATATGTCCAGAAGCAATATTTTTCCCTCCTTACATCTCCTTCCCACTATGTTTTTGTTGTTATTGTTCTCTCTCTCTCGCACTCTCCATGTGTCATTCTGGTTTGTTTATTTTTCTATACGGGCTCCTCTGTCTGTGCAGACATCAGCTGAGTTCCATTGCTCCGGCATAGCCAGAGCAAGAGTCTAGATCCTCTGGAGTCATGAGGTCAGAGTTTAAGGGTCAAGTGTGTAACCAACATAGACACAGCAGATGGACCTTGACCTCAGGAAATTTATTTTCTGTGAGGTCTGTGTTTACACCATATTCATATATCATGTTCTGACATGATTCTATAGTATAACAGTAGAAAGCAAAGCTAGGGAAAAGAAACGGACAAGATGACAACAAGTTTAATAGATATGTCACATTATAACTGCATGATGTGATCTACCATCACATCCCTCTAGGGGCAACGTTCCCACTTCAGCACCATTTCAGCAATCCCATGCATTTCTGCTTTTGCTTATCTCATTTTTGTTTGTGTTGTTTCGATGCTTTGCTATGAATTAAATAACAAGAATTCTAAAATATATATTTGCATAACTTGCATAACTAGTGAAACTGGCAGCCCCCTCAAATAACTGCTATAAGAAATCTTATTTATTTTCTTAAGAATCTTGTTGCTCATTAATTTTAATTTCATTTTTGCTTTGTAAAACAGCTACAAAAGTGTGGAAATAGAAATTACAGTATTTTTAAAAATAACAAATGATAATTTCAAAACATCTCGCTGTATACAGAAAAATACTTTCAGTATTTTTTTAAGGTAAATAAAGTTTTACTGTAAAAACGTTTTGACAGAAATCTGTGTAATTTATTTTTATTTATTTGTTTGTTTGTTTATTTTGCCCATCGTCGTTAATTTGCTTTTATAGATGCTTATTTAGAGCTACATAATTAAGACAGATTGGAACTAATCAAGATCAAATAAAAACTACTTCATTCTCTTCAGTGTTACTAAAATAGTTGATTATTAGTCAGTGAATATTAATAATAGTAATAATGTTTTTGTTTATTTAATAACAACAATAATAATAATGTCCTGGACTGCATTGTTACCTAAACGTGATAATTAACAACAGTTTTCTAACATAATTTGTAACCTGTTTATGATGACAGGCTAATTAAAAAGGCAAAAAAAAATAAATATGAATGTGACTTAAACCGCACGTTATGCAGCATAATAATTTCATCAGCGTGATAACATCAATACTGTTAAATCTGAAATCAAATATTAACGTTGGAATTCTTTTGCAACAGAGTGACAGCTCTATAATTGTGTTTGTTTACCATGGCATCATAGTAATAATGAGGATAGCTGCTTTTCAAACATTTAAACAGAGATAATTGAATGTTGTGTGTTTGGAGTGATACCTTCTCAGGCAGGAATAGCTTTTCGTTTTTATTCCTGTCTGCGGGAGGGACATTTAATTCACCTCTCAGAATGAGAACAAAGCAATACAGCCAATACTTCTCCACAGACTCAACAAAGTGAGAAAAATGGCTTTTCTCAGAAATAAAAAGGTTTATTGGTAGCTGTTTAATCAAAATGAACCTTTTCTTTAAAATTAGGTTTTCTTCTGATGTGAGTAGTTCAAAGACGTTAGATTAATGAAAATAAATATTTGCATGTATCTTTTAAAACGATCTAATTAAAAATGATTTTGCTTATTTCTGTGTTCTGTTTTTCCCAGTATTTGTAGGATTACCCATATATGCAGTATATTGTAGCTTTTTTGTAGCGTATGGTGTAGATGGGGAATTTTCATGGGTATCCATAAAGTAAATATGTGAGTCTATGGTGTGTGTGTGTGTGTTAGTGACCCAGGGTAGTAGCACTGTACTTAAAAAAATGGTTGTGTGTGTGTTTATGTGTGTATGCGCTTGTGAGCGCACACCGAGCGGGTGACATTGGCGGGGGAGGGGTGGTCCCGCTGCTCGGCCATACGCTCCTCTGTCTTTGCGTTTCAGCCTGAATGGACAGGGCTCATTTGCATGTGGCAGTGATTTGGCTGGAGGCCTGTGTCCCCTGCCGGGGCTGAGCATGAGGGACACTGGAGGGGGGTGCGAGGGTAGGTGATTTTCCAGAGAGGGTGAGTCATATTCACAAAATGCCACTAATCAGCCCCGTTTGCCACATACAGCAGCCATTTTGGGCCACAAATTAGGATTCTCTGAATTTACAGTTAACTAAACTGTGATGCGCACATGTAAGCACGTGTGTCTTCCCTGTCCATCTATGTTAATAAATATTTCACAATTCTGTGAAGTACTACTGACCCCTATAGGCAACACTTACATGGAGTGGCTTTCTTATACTCTCAAGACTCTGTTTTTATTTCAGGTGCAAGTGTTCTACAATTAATTAAACAAGGAACCAGAGGGGACCTGCCAAATGGGGGAAATGCTCCAGTTGATGCATTTGCTACAGTGTTAACTTCAGTCATAACTACCAGCCCGAGACACAACAGCAGTAGACACAGTTTGCAGCCCAGAGTCAGGCAGCTGTGCTACAGAGAAGTGACATCAGCTGCTTTCAAAAGGACAGTGACAGCCATAGGATAGAGAGACGAGCAACGAGTGAGAGAATCAGACAGACTCACTGTCAGTTCCCCATACTCTACTTCACCCTTTACTCTCTGAGCAGTGTTTTAGCACATTCTCAGGAAGGGTGAAAAGGGAAAGAGAGACAGAAAGTGACAGCAATAGCGTCTTTGCGACAGAGCCAGGCTCCCTACTTCATCCGCACAGAGGTCCCCGAAGGAGCTTCAACCTGGCAACATAATCCATTTTACTGTCCACAAACAAAAGAGAGAGAGGGAGAGCGCAGGACAGATTCTGTAACTCTCGTTGACTGCAGAAATCCCAGAGGGTTTGAATGACAGGCACTGTTGTCTGGTCTGTGCTGACAGCTGGTGAGGTCTTTCTGTGAAAAAGAGTGGCCTGCACTCTTGTCCTCTGCTCTGGGCGCCACAGTGAGGGGCACCGTGCCAACTGGGCCCCACCAGTCCAAACAGGCCCAAACAGGTAGCACCGCAAGGATGTGTACGATCATCCGCTTGTGTTCAGATGAACATAAACACGGTAGCAAAGTCTTTAAACCTGACAATCATCTTTTTTCATTTTTATATGTTCTTAAGGAATATTATTGCAAACATCAAGTGAAACATCAAGTGAGTCTGTGTGTGTGTGTGTGTGTGTGTGTGTGTGTGTGTGTGTGTGTGTGTGTGTGTGTGTGTGTGTGTGTGTGTGTGTGTGCCCCGTCTGGTCCTCCCAGTGCCTGGTGCCCATGACAGGATGTTTCCTTTTTCAGACTGGTTAACGAGGGCCAGCTCCCTGTCCCATATGTGCCCCTCATTACCACCCAATACATACACACACACACACACACACGGACGTCATGATACTGTCAGTGCAAACCCTTTCAAGTCTTGATCTCTTCTCTCCTTCTCCCATCCTCCAGTTCTTGGAACGAAACAGACGGGCCCCGGCATTATTAATGGCCCCTGGTGGCGGTGCCGCTCTGTTAGCCGGTCAGCTGCATGTGCAGCAGTGCCAGTAACATGCTGCTGTGTCAACAGTGGGAAATTTGTGAAGATGGGGCGAGATATATTATGAGAAGAAAACACATTTTAAGAATGAACGTTCAGTCACTTTAGGTCAAATGGTGTTGGAGGAGGAGGCCAAGGTTAGAAAGTAAGGACTCTCTGTCACCTGTGTCTGTTCACCTGTCCACCTCAATAAAACCTAAATAAGCACAGACCATAAAACTTATATTATCGCTTTTATTAAAGCAAATTATATGTATTACAGACTACCTCTACCCAAAAAAGAAAAGCTTTGCCTCATTAGATTGTCAGTAATTATTTTTCAGTGTATAGCTTCTGCTCCCAAAGTAATCCCTCCCTCTTACAGACACTTTATATTTGATAAAATAAAATATAAGTCTAATATATACATATGCCAAGGCGAAAATAATTTTTCCCCTGTGATTTTCACTGCATTTGTTTCCTCTGTAAAGCAATACAACCAAATGACATGGGGGTTCGTTTGTTGTGTTTAACCTTATAAAGCTCTTGATACATTTAATGTGGCAGGGCACAATGTGTATATGCTCCTCAATAAGCATGTTCATCCTGAAACAACATCTTCCTGTGTTCTATCACAGATCACATATTGACATTAAAATACAGGAAACATCAAGTGAATGTGAAAACCCATCATAAACATATTTTCATGGACATTTTTCATCTGCAGAAATTGATCCTCGATCTGCTATCACATGGGGCATTACTGAAGTCACACTGGCCAAACCACCTTCAACAACTGATTCTGGATCTGTGTATTTAATGAACGCAAGGGCACTTCTCTCCCTCAGCCAACAACTTTAAACCCCAAATCC
This sequence comes from Chromobotia macracanthus, assembly GCA_036877525.1. Lineage (NCBI taxonomy): Eukaryota > Metazoa > Chordata > Actinopteri > Cypriniformes > Botiidae > Chromobotia > Chromobotia macracanthus. Next base: position 5,142,467 of record JAZGTH010000001.1, on the reverse strand, counting down.
CACAAAAACTCATTTGCTACCAATTCGTGATCCTGTATTGCCAGTCAGAAACGACCACCTTACCGAAAGCATTATTTAAAAATCATTCATTTGTAATTCTTAATCTTCAGTTCTCTCGTCTGCTTGCTCAACCTTGAAAAACCGACACTGGTTTGAGCTGCACCCTTGGCAAAAGAGCCAAGCGTTTTGCATTTTTCAAACAGCTGAAAACAGGCTCTTGAATAATGAGATTTGCCAAATGATTTTAATAAAAGAATATTGCGAGAACACTTGCTGGAGTGTTGTTTAGCATGCAAATAAAAGTATGCCATTTTAATGCACTTTTGAATGAATTTCCGGTCTTAATTTTAATGTCCTAAATCAATCTTCACCAAAACTTTTACAAAAGCTTATAAATTAATACCTCACCTCAAAACGAGAGCGAGAGGGTGTGTATAATTAAAGAACATAGTTTGATCGGCATACCCGCAGCAATAAACAGCCTCGGATGCTGTGTATGGTACTAGGTGAACGTTTGCAGTGCAAACAAATAGCTGGTTCTGGTTTGCCATGTATAAGGTTCAGATTGATCCTGACAGCTCTTCAGGTTTCTGGGCTTTAATTAGGGAGCCTGGGGCAGTGGTAAAAGAGAGAGGGAGAGGCCGCCACTACTCTGCACCACACGTTTCTTCTCTGGTGTAGTAATTGCTAGCAGGTGCGTCGGCACATATATAATGGAGAGTGCTGCGTCTCACTCGTTTTGTGATCAGCATGTGGAAATACATACTGTTGCTATTACTGACAGATTCCAAACACCTTTCTGACTGGACTGACACTCACACAGACCTGAGTTTCCAGTAACAATTCCCTCTCTGTGGCAGTATTTGTGGTACAGCAAACAGCTATTTGTAACAGTGGATACACTGTTTACTCTGGTCTGGTCCACTCACACAAAGACACACATTTACCTAGCTATATAAATGAGGACATACCACATGCATCTAATGGCTTTATATAACATTAACTATAAATTCTACCTACTAACTCTTTCTGTATTTTAATTATGAATACGTTCTTAAACATTTTTTCCCAGTTAAGGATGTCCCTATGTCTACCAACTACAGCTAAGACTAGCCCAAACCTACAACTTCACCCCAATTTGAAAAAATATAATTTTTACTGTATTTATATATCATTTTATTTTACAAATGAGGATATCCTAAATGCCATCCAACAAAATTTTGTCAGCTAACTCCTGGGGACAAATTTGTCCCCAAAGGATTAAGTACATTGATGTAAATCAAACACACATACACATACAGTACATTGTAGTAAGCAGAGCTGGAATTATTTTTAGATAAATTAATACAGGAAGGGACTGCAGATCACAGTAAGAGATGATCCAAATCTTTCTTTCTGACATATAGACCCCATAAACGGTGTGTGCACAAAGCAGAAAAGCCCTGACTGGTCTCCAGGATTATTTCTCCCTGATTTAAACTGAATAGAGTGTCTCTACCATTTAAATTAGCATTATATTCTCAGTTTAATATTAGTGTCTAAGAGAGAAGTCTCTGATTCTGAGTTTACAGGGACAGAGTACAGGGAAATCACACCGTCTGTCAGTGAGAGAAAGACAGAGAGCGATGAGAGAGAGAGCGTGAGAGAGAGAGCATGAGAGAGACAGAGAGAGATGAACATGGCTGTAATTACAGTCAACAATAGCAGTCAGGCACATGTCTATAGATTCATTACCTTTAACAACCTTTCCCTCTGTTTCTCTGCCTCTGTCCATCACATTCCTCTGCTTCTGTACACATTTAAGACCCTCCACACAACTCGCCTCCAAGACTGCTGGCCACACCAATATGACCACACACACCAATACAGAGAGAGAGAGGTGGGTGAAGGTAATTAGTGTTGAACTTTTATATGAAGTGTTTTTGATACGCTTCTGCAGCCGGTTGCACCAGCTGTACACACATTACAAAGCAGTCAAATCAGTTTCAGATCAAGGTGTTACAAGGTGTAAGGTCTATTAAAAGTAAGAATAAAATGGAGGATTTAAAACGAGCTATTTGTACCTAACAGACTTGAATTCTTAAGATATAAATAATGACAATGTGGACATTTACACTTTGTGTTTTGAAACTAGGTGATGCAAAAACAGTTTTGGCAATTGTAACAACTGTAACAAACCTGAAATGAACAATTTACTGAGCACTACTCTAATTCCTGTAACAATTGTAATGGCTAAAACATAAACTGTGGAGAGCTGATGAAGATTTACTTGACACTGCAAATCTAGCAAATAAATACAACCAAAATAAGCACAGGTTACAGAAAAATGTTAAATGCCAAAAAAAGTTAAAAATAAGTTAAGGATTTTCGTGAAGTGCCCTCAAAAATAAGTTGCTTTCAAGGGCGTTTTAGAGATATTACATTTTAATAAATATTATGAGGACAAACTTGTTTTTCTTCTGAATAATACTGACAATACACACTACATAATACCACAATAAATCCAAGGATGACAGATAAACAGTCACTTTTAATTCCATGCTGATTTTTTGTTTTAGCTAGTATCTCAGAGTCCTGAAAGATCTTATAAGTTCCGCCTTAGATCTTATAAGTTGCTGTGGATGGCAAGTATCTACCAAGATCATGAATGTAAATGTGTAAAGATTGTTTGATGACCTACACATTCTGTCTGACCCATTGAACATTATAAAATCAGCATTCTCTCTCATTCTGTCAACCAAACATGTTAAGAGAGAAACAGAAGATTTCTCTGAAGTCATTTATCTGAAGTCTGAAGTCTGAGAAGATTTTAAATCATATGAAGGTCACCGATGTGGGATGAGTTCATTTCTGTGATCACTGAATGGCCCAATGAGAATATGATTATTATAAGTGTCCCTGACAACTTTTGCAACCTTGCAAACAGTCACCTTGTCTCACTAACTTTGCTTAGTTGTTTTGTTTCCATCCCTCTGGAGTTAAAGGTTTAACACTGACACACTGCTCTAGCTGTGAAGCCACATGCTGATCCACTAACGCTATGCTAATGTATCGATCACCACCCACTGCTGTCCTCTCTAGGTCTCTTACCCTGCTCATCTTCACCAGCTCTGGATCTGAGCTGACACAGCTCTGCTTCATTGGGCACAAGCTTCCAGACTCACATTAGCAGTTGTGACACTCTGTGTTCAACTCTGTATGTTAATCTTAATAAAGATTTATAGTTTTAAAGCATTTATAGCTTGTTCTAAGTTGCATGTGCATGCTTGCTGGAACATGAGAAGATGCCTACACAAATAAGACCCTTGTCCCATGTGATTCACTGAAGGAGGCCCATCATAATTTCTATCAGCCAATCAGATTTTAGGGTCAGAGCTGTCCCGTGTAGGGCAAACCAATCACAGTTTGGTTTGTTTTTTTATGTGCCATTTAGGTGTGTCTAAATTTGATATTAATAACACCACAATAATATACCAGCAAGCAAAAAGCGCATTCAAATAATGACACCACAGTATTGACTTTGTAATCAGAATTGCTGACCATTCACATCGAACAAGTACTAATTATTTAACAGACCCAGAAACTTAAAAATAAAAAAATCAGAATATACATTTCTGCTCTTTCTGCCTATACAAAGTGTCTGAAACATGTTCAACTGCCATGAACAAAACTTCTGAAACAAAGTGTTCGCAAAGATTTGATGCCACTAGCCCTAACTTTTGTACATTTAATAATACTGGTAAAACAAACACTGGTATCTGACTCCAGAGTTATGCATAAAGATCAGCTAGAGTCATCAGAGCCATTTTGTTTGCAACATATGTGAGGCATCAATATCTGTTGGCAGTCTGTGGGCCTGTCATCTGAAGCAGAGACAAGGGTTAGGTTTAGGCTGAGGTTTTTTCCCCCAGATTTTAATGGGTAGGTTAAGCTTAGTGTAAAGGTTTCTATAGTTCCTAAACATGCATTCTCTGTCTATTACACTCACGCACACACGCACTCCACATCTCAGACTTGTCAGTCGTTCCTATGTCTTTATCTTCACACACACCTCTCGTTCCTCTTCCTCCACCCATCTTTCCATCTGTCAGTCTGTCACTCTTCGGGTTTTATATTGTGTTCTTGCCACTCCGCAGCGTGAGTAGATCACTGTTACCCTGATTGTTTCCAGTGCCATATCACCTGACGCTCTGAGGTAATTTAGTCACATCTGGTGTGACATGCTCAGTATTCCACCAACGCCTTCTCATGCTACAGAACACATATAAACATGCCGCACATCCACAAACACACTCTGACACCGCATGCATCCAACCTAGCTGTCAAATAGCTGTAATTTGGACTCTATGCCATGAAATAATTAATTACCCACACCAAGCTCATTTGAAAGCTTTCGAAACAGAGGTCATTCTGAGCACACAGGCGTGAGGATCAGGATACACACAGCGGAGGGAAGAACGTTTGCGCAGGAGTGGGAATATATGCCCATTGATTTTGTGTCACCGCTTGGCTCTCGCGTATGTCTGTGTGGGAGCACTACTGAAATGCGGCACGTAAAGAAATTACATTAGACACCTCCTAACACGGCGTTATGCACATAATGAGCGTGTAATCAGCCTCGGTGGCAGAGGGGCCCGAGTGCTGAGTCATGATTATCGCATATGATGTCACGTCTGGAGGAGGAAGGGACTGCAGAGGTTTGAAAGGTGAAAAAATAGTGTTAAATGTATGCACAGTTATTGTCAAAACAGGCTAACTGCACATTTTACTTAAAGATGTATAATAAAAATGTGGAATATAAAAACACAAATGTAATTGTGCATGTGTGCTTGTATACTGTAAGTAAGCCATTACTGTTTTACTGTAAAAATGAAAAAATGGAAATGATTTGACAAAACACGTCTTTATAAAGGGACAGTTTTGTGTTCCACAGAAGATAAAAGTTATATAGATTTAGAGTGACATGAGGGTGTGTAAATGATGACATTTTTTTCATCTGAACCCTTTATTATTCCTTCAAGTCTCAAACCAAAAATCAAATCAGTTCATTGATTTATTTACATTTCTGTACAGTCCCTGCGGCATTTACATCTTCTTAAATATCTGGTTAATGCTGTTGTTTATAGTTATTTTTAACTATATTTTAAAAGCTTATAGTGTGCAGCAACTAACTGAAGTACTTCAGTTACTTCAGTTAAGGGTATAATGATCATAATTTATCTACTTGTAGCTTGGCTACAGTGTCAAAGCAGCTTCTCCAGCGCTGTTCATATTTTTGGCACTTTAGGATGCTTTCAAGGCACAATTGCTGAAACTTCGCAAACAAGTCCGATGCAACTACTCCAAAAGTGGTGCTTTTTCATTCTCCAAACCATTAAAAAATGACTTGATGTAAACAGGCCTTTAACCTTGAATATGTTCTTCAATGGCTTCACCCTCCACAGTGAGTGTTACAGCGGGCGCAGAAATAACGGTCATTTGGAACACTTTAACACTTTCTTTTTAAATGACCTTACAACATCACTCGCCATGATTGTTCACTGAGAAGGCTTTTCTATGTATGAGATTAGTTCATACTATCTGTGCTTTAGTCTGTCTTTGACTCAAGTCTAAAAGCAAAGTGAAGGATGCCCTCAGTGTTCTCTAAAGTAAATCAGTCAGCAAATCCTCCTCTTGAAGCCTCAAGACTGAATAAAGTGCACACGTTTGTGTGGATCTAGAGGTGCCTGAGATGAGCTGACCTGCTCCCCAGGGTGGGCTAAACTGAACTGGCCGGTGGGGGTCTCAGCTGATGCCAGGTGTGATGGGATGGCCCCCTACAGAGTGACATGGGTCAGTGATCCACGGTATGGGGCGAAAGCTAAGGAGCCAAAAGAGGACGAAAGACAGAAAAATGTGTGTGTGTGTTGTTGATGGCATGAATTATGTGCAACCAGAGTCACTAGTGTGGGACATTAGAGGAGAGGTCAGGGCCAGTGAACCCTTAAACACAAGCCCTTAAATAAAGGCTTTCAACTTCTGCTTCACCAAACACAAACACTGCATTCAGGGACCAGAAAAATGACAAGATCTTGCAGCTGTTAATGCGAGCACTCTGGTCGTCTGCACTAAGAGGTCATACTTCATAACAAAAGTATACAAAAGAAAGAAAGACTTAAAAGAAAAAAGATTTTTTAATAAAATGTCTCAATAACAAGTATGCACAAGATTGTTTGAACTAAAAGGCCCCCACTGAACATAGATATCTGTGACGCTGTATCTCAAACTCCTTAAATCTAAGACAACTAAAGAAATTCAGTGCTGTGAAGTCATAGCCTGTACATAAGACTTGCCAGAGGGGCGTAGAAATGTCAGAAATCACACGATCTCTATATTCTCTTTCAGTTGATTTATCCAAAAGCTTCATAATAATTAGCAATGTGTCAGTTGAAAGAAGACTGGTTTCTGATGCACTGGCTTCTGCCAGCATCCAGCTGTCACTGCTGGTGTAGTCTCACATAGCTTTTGACTTGCAGCATAAAGTCTGGCTCTCACTGCAGCTTATTCTGATGGTATGACTGGCAGTTAAAGTGACCAATCACTGTTTGTTTTGTACATACAGGCCATTTAGGGGGAGAGTCTTAATAGACTACATCACAATAATAGACTGAATTCAGATAATCACATATTTGACAGCAAAAAATAAAGTTCACATAAACATAAACTCAAGAATCAACAAGGAACAAAGATGTTCTACTTTAAAAAATGAAGTAATAACTAGATATTAAGGGTCAAAAACAAAACATTAAGTGTCTTTTAAAGACTTGATGCCTCTAACCTTGGTATCCTTGGCAAATCCAGGAACTACTTCTTAAAGCTGCAATCCGTAACTTTTGCCTCTCTATCGCCATCACTGTTTGAAACTTAGTTATACTAGCTTACTTAGTTATAATTTTCTCAATGTGGATGAGTTTAAATTAAAACTATAGAAACAAACTACATATGCTCCACCATTCCAGCACCCACATATGCGATACAGAAGCTGGGTCATATTTCTGTTTACGGACATGACAGTTAAAGCATTCATTGTATCAACCTTAAACTCTGTATGACAAGGTTAAACCCTGTAAACCTTGTGTTTCTCTTGAAAGCCCTGTAAAGGCAGCCAATCAGATTGGAACTGGTCATATCAATAAGTTCTTGCCATTATTCTGTGTAATATGCATCAGGAGGTCAGTGGCTGTGGGTGTGCCATCTGGGGCTCAGACTGACACCACCATTAGGAGCCACTGTGAATCTTACTCATCTGCTTCTACTAATTAATCACTGGCTGAGGTACAGAGTAAACAAGAGAGGAAAGAGAGGAAAGGGGACTTTACCTTTTCCGAATATGCAACCAATTTTACAGGGAAATTCTTGTTCCACTGGCATATTGTGGTGACAGAATATTGCAATCTGTAGGTTCAACATGCAATTGTGATTTCTGCATTCGTTTGATGGTTGTCATGATTTGTCCTTTGGGCAATCACACATTTTTCCTCTCTCTCTTCCACACACACTTACTAGGTGGAATTAATCAAAATCGCATCCTACCTGTTTGCCTTGATGAGAGGTGACAACGTAAAGATTTGGCAGCTTTAATCAAGGCTGTAATAATGCACACTCTCTGATTAAAAGGACAGTCTCTTCGCCTTTTAATCACAAAGACAAACAACCGTGTCTCCATCGCTCAGATCTAAATGCTGCTGGTGGAAAAAAAGTGGGAATTAATGCTTACAAAACTGGTTAGTGACAAATTTACTGTACACATTAGTAGATTACACAAGCCTGTGACCGTGATCATAGAGGTCAATTCACAAACGCGGGAGGACAAATGAGGTGCCAAAATGTTCCTCAAATTTCTTTCTGTAACCACTAGCCATGCTGTGTCCTCTGCTTTTTTAAAACTGCCTTTATTAAAATCCATAAGGTTTTAATCCAGATTAAAATCCAAATGTCTATTTAGAGGTACACTCAGTATTTTTGTACACTGCCTGGTTGATATGGCAGCTGCCTTTATACTGATTTATACTGACAGTTAGTGGCATGGATGCACAAACTTGCATATAAGCCTGAGCTCTCTATAAAGACTCAATATTGAGATTATTAATATTAAAAAGTAATGTAAACCTACCTAATAGAAAAATTGGCCTGATATTGCTTCTCAATACAGCAGGCCATATGATTCAAGCACATTTGTACAGGACCTATTATTATTTGCTATAGTTTGCTTGTGCTTATAACTATACAAGACCAAGGTCTACCTTGTGAATTAATTAGTTAAATAATTAGATGGTCTAGAAAAATGATCTCACTTCAGGTAATTTTTTGCTAATTGATACCCATGACATCACAACATGCTTGCCACGCCCACATCCTACCCTAATGGCTGAAAGAGGTTTTAATGGGCTGTCTATACCGTGCCTAATTATAAATATAAAATCATTCTATGATGTGTGTCATATAAACTACATATACACTATTTATATAATGGTATGATGGAATATAACATTTTTACTGGCAGGTTACATTTTCCATGCTAACCTCTCAGCGTACTAGCTTAGCATACCGCTAATTGATTAGCCTGCTTGTGTATACCCCACACACGCATATTACAAACAGATCCCCCTGGGGTCCCAGGCAGACCCAGTGCAATTGCAGGACCAATTGTTCATGACACCAGCACCACTGCAACCAGACAAGACTACTTCGTGTGTCTGATAATTGGGGTTAACTGAGATAAAGTGAGTATTCATGTGATATTAATACAGTATGTAAGGTGACCTGGCCCCTGTAAAATAAAACAAAAGCTTTAATTAGACTGGAGTCTTTATTTCATGAGAATAGGGCTATATTTTCATCATTATTTGAAACATTTTTCAAAAGTACTATTTACATTTTTAATGAAGGGAAAATTACTGAGTACACCTTAAATGTGAAAGTTCAAAACTGGATATTCAAAGCAAGAATATCATACTGAATCTCTGATTACGGAATTTATTATTATTTTCTTTTTCCTCATCCGTATGTTCTTGCATTCACCATTGGTTTCATTACTTTTTTTATTCTTTCGTCTATATCAAACCTGAGCCGGCTGTTACACATGGGCAGGACTGGATCAGGTGAATCATGGCCGTATAGTAGCACAACTTGTCTGGGAGTCTGTCAATCAACAGCAGGCTGGCAGAGAAGCAATCGTCCCAAGACAGCAGCGGGGTCAGACATGAGCATGTTCATTCCCCCATCATCCATCACCATCTTTCCTTGGATTAATTTGCTACAGAACAGACTCACTCTGCCTAGACAACGGTCACACTGATTAGAGAAATATTATTTAGTGGACAAAGAAAAGAGAGTCTCTTTTGTGCATTGAAATGCTCCTTTTGCAAGGAATAAATGCAGAGGAAAGCAGATCCGTTGATACTAAGGGACTTTAAGTGGTTCTTTAGATTTTAAGATCAGAGCCAAATATGATTTTAAAAAGCGACTGTTCTATATGATTCTGGAATCAGTTTTATGAGAATTCTGCTGTTAAGTCTTTCTCAGTGGTTAGGGCAGTACTGGAGTTAGCTCTCTCTCTCTCTATCTCTCTCTCTCCTGCTTTCTCTGAACTGTCTCTCCTTGTTATGTATTCTCTTTGAGATGCAGTAGCTGACAGTAGGCTCCTATTTGATATGTGGTGCACGCATTAATTTAGTCGTTGGGTTCCTGCAGATGTCAGCACAGTGGTTCATTAACAGTGTTTGTTTTATCAGAAAACTTCCACACACACAAACATAGCGTGCAAACACACATGCAAATAGAAAATACCAATGAAATTCAGTGCAGAGAGGAACCAGTCAGTAGCGCCCAAGGGTGAAAGAAAATGACCACATGGGCTGAAGCAGGCAAATATTTTTCTGTTTCCGAGGGTGAATATGCAGAAAATAGTGAGAATGAAGCAGCAGGATTGTGGATGGAAGGAGTGGAACAAGTGACTGTCATAAGAGATGGCAGAACCAGTGAGAGATGGGAAAAAATGTCTGAGGAGCAGGACGAGAAACCGACCCACGAGAGAAGGTGATGAAAGTGGGTGAGAGAAAAGGAATGAAGCAGAGAGAGGAGACGGTCTCATTCCAGAAGATATCATGCTGTCAGGCCAGGCTGAGTCTGCTGCTGGTGCTGCCGCCCCCTCTGTACCCTGTGCGCCATGTGTGCCAACCTTGTGCCAACCTCTTGCCAACAGCCAGTCCGGCTCTTCCCTTTACCCAGCAGATGCCACTCAATCTAGTCTAACAGACAGCCTTCATCGTGCCAGCACACACCCGGTGTGTGAAGATGGGGTTGCGGGGCCAGAAATGAGGGGCAGAAGCACACACAGAGATGCCAAATATAGAGACAATTTTCACTACCCCTGTGTAACTTACCCCCCCCCCAACTCTCAGAGAAACAGACACACTTTCCTCTCCTGCACTAACACCCCCGCAGGCTTCTGAAATATTCTAATTCTGCTTCCTGACTCCCATTATCCTGTGAGTGTGTGACATGTGAATTGTAATTAGTATCTGTGGGGTGAGCAAAGAGCGAGCCCTCCGCACTCTGGGGGGCTGCGTGCAAACTCCAAGAGGCTTCAGTCCCTCTCCAAATACACCATCCGATCCAGTGTGCCCCACCCTGTGGTGCTCCAGACCCTCTGTTATAAACACACTGTTCCTCAGCTTGATCAGGCCAAAACTGGGCCAGGGCAGAACTAGGCCAAAGAGAGTCCGGGCTATGGTGCCCGCGTACACACACCTGCACAAAAGGGATTCAGTTACAGCATGTGCATACTTGTGCACTTGTGTGCTGTTGTGCATTTGTGAACTTCCAAGCGAGCAGCCTGTATCGATAACCCTGCAGTGAGATATGTGCGCTCTGTAGTGTACGGGATAATGGGATGGCACTGGTACTTAAATCTCAGTGAACCACGACAGCACAAGTAATTAGCACCGCAGATCCATACTGGAGGTGCTAATCAGAGCTAATGTAAGGGTGCTCGTAGCCACAGCCAACCCTTAGACCAGGGAATCCGTTCACTATACTTCCCTCAGTGTAGCTCGGGCAACGACAAAGCTGCTAGGACACGCTCATCTCCCTGCTGCCCTCCAGAAACAGAAAGAGAGGGAGGCAAAAGAAGAAAGAAAGGAATTCTAATTTAGCAGTGGTGTCGAAGGACAAAGATGGGGCTGTGTCCTGTCATTGAAGGTTCATTAAAGGAACAATGGTGTCCTAGCGATTTCATTAGGAGAGGTTAATAAGCAGGAGCGGGGCAATTCATTACCCAGAATACACTCTGTTGTGGGGAGAAAGGGCCAAGAGGTCTGAGGATCAGTGGCTCTTCATTTTACCTCCTGCTGAACGGGAAAGATCAGCACCAGACAGTAAGAAATAGCTGGAAAGCTTACATTATATGTAACTCTTTATCTTAGTAAGGTGTTATAATGAATTCATGTGTTTGTTTGTTAGTACTTTTACGTTCAGAAAAGAAAGGTTGATGCAGAGATTTGCAGAGTTTGTTTGTTCATGTCTGGCATCGGTCAGGAACAACACATTTTAAAAGGCCAGCACAGATATGCAAGGGGTAGAGATGAAGATAGAAACTGGATGTATGCTGTCTTTTACGTGGATTTGATAATGACTGTTAAAACCATCCGCTTGTTTTATAGCCACAGATTGCTCAACATGACTATAATCTGTACAAGCAGGCTATAATCTCACCATCATTTCCAGACTGACTACACACACAATTCCTGCTAATTCAGAGGGTCACAGAGATATTTTGCTAAACCATTCCAGAATGCAGTAATGGGCCAAAATAGTTCTCTTTCTGGCAGACACCAATTGACGAAGCAGCATTAGCCGCCTGTGTTGCGTTCACGGTATACGCTAACAGTAGCCTTTATACGCAAAACCCACTGCATTAGCACACCTAAAACAGGTTTGGCTACAGTCACAGGGGGAGCATATTTTAACGTAACTACCTGCAAAAAGCCTGTTTCATGGATCCAGGCTCACCTAAAGCAGAGATAATGATTGACTGATTCAGCACCTCAGCACCATGGAAAATCAAATAGCAGAAAGGTGCAGAAGTACACGCTTGACAGCCCTGTTGTAGGAAAGAGAAATTATTAATGCTTTCAAAAAATAACAGGATAAAAAGAAAGATTGCAGATTACACCCATTTGGGTTAAGCCTGTAAAACATAGATGACAAGCATCAGTCTCGTCCTAATACGCACTCAGCACGTTGTAGTAATGGAATTTATCGCATACGTTACGAAAGCCGAGCGATCAAAACATTTACGCGATTTACGGGTAAAACAGAGACAAGGCCTTTTTAAATGCGCTTGCATTAATGCAGAAACAATGAGAATTTTCATCCGTCAGAACTGTCGGCGAGAGTGGCGACAAAAAAAAGTAAATATTCTTAACATGTGTATCTCAACAGGAAAATAAGCAGCACTTTAATAAAAGGAGTAGAGTCATTTCCTTGTGTCACAGATGCACGTTGAAAGCTCATTGTTATACCTCGGTTGTGTTTTCTACTTTCTCTCCTGAAATGTGTGTGTATAATGGACTGTCATTACTGCCTCTCTTGCCGTGTGCTTCTGGCCCCTGCATTCATACTTTGAAGAGAGCGTTTGTGTGAGCGTGTTATGTGATTTTCACAGTAGCCTCTGATGGCTGAGGTAATTTAGTTGTTTTAAAACTACAGAGCGGCAGGACATTAGTATTCTCCTGATCTGTGTGTGCAAAGGTTACTACTTTCCTCGCTGAATATCAGTGATGGACACATACACACACATACGGAAATAGGTAGAGCGCTGATGTTCTTGTTTAATAAAGAAAATGGCAGTTGAAGCTTTGACAGGCCTTTATGCTAGTGAGCAATACATGACCCTTACATTATCAAAGCTAACAAAATGGAAAAACAAGCAACTCTCTGAGCACCGCCAAATGTGAATCAAACCCGCTTTTTTCTTAAAGTTACAGTGTACCTACGGCGAAAGTAGACAATTTTCCCATGAAAAATAGAAAAACTCAACACAACATCACTTTTGATTTAGTGTTTACGATCAAACAGAGGAACAAAAAACAATTTAGCGTTCTTGAACGTTCTAAGACAGGTTCAGCTGCCCCTAAAACACAAAAAGGAAGAACGTAACCGACACCACTGAGATGATGCTAATCAAACAAGCTCCCCTCTTCTCCTAACCAAACATGCTGAGGTAACTTCCCAGTCACGTCAAAGTGACAGCGCAGCAAAACACAGATGGATTTCACCTCTATTTTCATTCTGCTGGCATTGGCACGCTACTTTGTTGTGCATCAACATCAGAAGTTGGGAGGAAATGATGGTGTTTTGTCTGTCTTAGCGGGCTTTAGTTTGATATGCTGTGCATTCCTTTCAACCTATTTGTTAGAGTCAATTTCCCCCCAGTCTCTCCTCTCCGTGCATTTTATGCTCCGATCTTGCAAACAGAGAATGGAGCATCAGAACATTAGAAAGCGATGAGAGGAGCCAGAGAAATAAGAAAAAAGGAGAGGAAAGAAGAAGAAAGGGTGAGAGAGGATGAGTTGAATACATAAGTGAACTGGAGAGCCCTTGAAAATAGAAATGTTACTGTTTGTTTATTAGAGCTTAAAGAAATAGTTCACTCAGAAATGAAAATTCTGTCATCATTTATTTATTCTTATGTCTTTCAAAATATGTATGATCTTTTTTTCCCCAAGGAGCTTGAAAAAACACAAAGGGGTTATGTATAACAGAATGTCCAGAATGCTTTATATCCTGAAATGAAATGGAAGAGTGACTCAGTACATTTCAGTCTGTTATGCATGCAAAACTCATATGGCTTTAGAAGACACTTTGGAGCTTGACAATCCCAGTCCCCGTCCACTTCTAGCTTATGGAAAAACGCAACATCTTTCAAAATTTATTTCTGGTGTTTTTTGGAAGAAAAGCCAGGGTGAGTAACTGATGACAGCATTTTCTTTTGGGGGGAAGTATCCCTTTAAACTCTTTGTGTTTTTGAGTGCGACCGTTCTAGCAGTCCAGCTCAAGTCGTCTCCCTCAGATCCCTCAGAGCTCCTTTGCCTCTTCAGTTTGGACGGTTTTAGGAGAGGTGAAAGGCAGAGAAAGAGACAGTTAAAAAGAGAGGGTGAAAGAGAGCAGGGGCTTTGTGTCAGGTGCTGCTGAAGTGGGCAGCTGCACTGTACACTCCTCCTCTGTACTCATTCATTCTGACATTGGGATGATTACTGTAATCAAGACTCACTTCTTCCAGTGAGGGCTGTCAGACGCACATCTCTGAAACGCTGGACTGGACACAGCGTGTGTTGAAGAGAAACTCGAAGCCCAAACAAAAGACTTAACAATTAAACAGGGAATTTACGCTAATGCGGATATTGACATGAAGTGCTCAGAACTCGTAAGAGAGGTCTATAAATTGATTTGATTGGTGTGTGTTGCTTAATAGTATATGTAAATAGTGGCAAATCAAAAGCACATGTCTTGTTTTGTCTCAGAGGCCTGTAGTGTGTCTCTTCACCTAGTGCCAAAGAGAACATGTTCCAGTCTCCAGCCCTCCAAAAACAATGGCCAGCACAAACCTACACCGCCATCTAGTGGATTTGTGTGCTATTTTTTCTGGCCTTACGCCCCAGAACTCAGACACTGTTAATATGAGCAAAGATAGATATGAACCAAATTATAATTGCAACTCCTGAAAAAAAAATACATTATCTTATCACTTTAAACTTTGTTAAATGCAAAATGATGTGAACATATTTAGGAAGTCTACACAATAAAGTGTGTGAAGTGCCTGTTGACTTTTAAAGTTAACTGATACTTAATATGTGTGTGTATCTTTTATATATGTGCATGTTAGTTAGTCTCTGTGTGTGTGTGGATGTGTGTATATGTACATTTCCATGTGTCCATGGGTGAAGTGCTGCATATTTGAGTTGTGTAACTGTCTGTTCATGTTTGTGGGTTATACATGTCTGTGTGACCCTTTCCACATGGCATCTTAGGCTTACAGCATTTATGTTTGTGTGTGTGTCTCACCTCTTAGTAATGAAATCATATGGGTCATTGGGAGCAGGCAAGCACCAGGTCACCCAGCGGCTCGGAACTAAGCTGGTTTGACCCGGCCTGGTACTGCCTGCCAAACACACGCACAGATACACATACACACACAAGCACGGGAGCCAGCTCACTAAATACAACAGCGGTCTAATTGTACAGAAGAGCACAGGCAGCATTGGACATGGTCAGTAAGGTCACATCTAACACTGAGTGAATTACATATAGAATTCATTCATTTATTATTATCATTATTTAATTAAAGTGATCAATAAATTATATAGCATGAGTTTTATAGCTATAGCTTTGTAATGTAAACGTATTTAAAAATATATCCACATACTAAAATCAAAATTATTTTCTCACAAATAATGGCAAACTTTTAAGAAATGACAATTGTAGTAATATTACAATTAAAGTTAATGAATTAATAATGATTAATTTTTTTATTTTAATAATAATAACTGTTGTTATTGTCGTATTAATAGTATTAGAAACAGTAAAACATTTAACACAATTTTCATTGTAATGGTTTGATGGAGCTTATGTACATTTCTACAAAACATGTTGTAGAGTGTTTCATTAGAAATTCTTTAAATACATCATAATCATCACTTATAAACTTACTAATTATTATGGGCACATCAGTATCAATTCAGTCTGTCGGGTGACAGTGAAAGACAAGCACCAGAGCTCAAGTCATTAATAAATGCTGAAGCTGGTCTGATGGGTGTCTCCGGAGTGTAAACACACTCCATTTCCCCTCTGTAAGACTGTGAGTGGGACTCAGGAGCAAGACATAGATTACGCATACAAATATTACAAATGCAATTGTCTCCAGAACACGGGCAGGCAGCGGTTTGGAAATTGACTTTTTGATTATTCAGTTAGTACGATAATTAAATATTCCATGCCCAGGGTTCTGAAAGCCATTGAACCATGCCAACAGTATTTAACAGGGCTTGACAGATGTTTTAAATAATGTTTATTTATCAATACAAATATAAAATGCCTCAAACTGAAACTCCACACCCTCCGTTCATCCCCATGATATTTATTCTTCCTATTGTTGCAAAGAGAAGTTCAAAAGTATACATTCAGCTCTTAAAGGGCAATAAAACACACAACAGAGGTTTATTTATGTATAAAATTTGCAAAAGCAAATGTGTGTGTGTCATTTATGCATCTGGGAGACCAAATAAAGTAATAGTATAACAATAGCAAAAAATATTTAATATACTAGTTATGTTTAATATATCAGACTTTCAATAAATATGTTTCTAAATTAGCATATGCACAAAACATCAATTCAGATTTTTTAATTAATAGAGGGTTATATTATATATTTGTTAACTGTTACCATGACAACCTAAAATGATCCAATATTCTGTTATTCTAATTACAGAAATTTGGATGTTGCCCACCATCAAAATATGCAATTTCTTTATCGCCATCTGAAAATGCCATTCAAATGTCATTCGTGAGCAACACTATTTGCAAGTCCAACAAAATCGCAGTGAATATAAGAGCAAAAGCAGTGTTGTGGGTCTTTTTAAAGTTTCAGCCACGAAAAGACTCTCTGGAAATACATAGCTGAATTCCCTTACAAACATCTGAAGATCAGAGGAAAACATCTCACTGGAACTGTACAGCACTAAAGATGTTCTGAAATGCGTGAGGCACAACAAGAAACTTGATGACTTGATGTGTCTGTTGTCTGGATGGGGAAAGTAAGACCACTGTGTATAAGTACCCCTGAACAATGATCCTCTCAGCTCCCTGAAAAACCTTTCCAACAAAGCATCAAAGATTCTTTACTATACCCCAACAACTGCTTAAAGATCTAACCGGCTGAAGTGATTTAATTATTGCAAGATTTGTTAAAAAATATTAATAAAATAGATCTATTCTGAACATGCAGTTGTAACTATGGGACTGTCGTAAATATGGGACAATTTGTTGCTCTGACTCAGTGTTTGTGATCAACATATGAAGTTATTTAGTGTAAGCCTGATCAAAACACTTATACATGGCTTCATTTTGGCAGTGAAAAATGCTAACTGTTGTTTTTATTTATTTATTTATTTTTTCTGATAACCTGATATATATACCAAACTTGTATATATCAGTGTGGTATATGCTCATATAATTGAACATATTGGCTACTGTCTATTTAATAACTGTTTTCATTTCTTTTTTAAATAATTCCTCCTTTTTAGATGTTTCAAAAGAATCTGTATATTTTCAATTTTGCACAAACCTTACAATCATACTTTGCCAAGTAAGAGATTTAATCATGGAAACACCTTGTTTGGATATGCCCCATTTAAATATTGAGTTCACACAAGAACATCTTTTGTACCAAGTGGTTCAATACCACTTGCGTTTGTGAACAAGTGTTTGTGCTGTTGTCCATGTCAAACGCAGGACGGGTGGAGCCACCCCTTTGTAAAACAAACAGATCAGAAACTATTAAGAATGAGCTCATAAAATATTCATAACTACTCCGTTAGCCTTGTATGACAAGCCATCACGGAACCCACGGTGCATTCCTCTTTCTACTGCCTATGTCCCCAACACATGAATTCTTGGCTGCCACATAAATCAAATTAGTAATTAGCAAATTGAATCAACAATTAGAGCAAAAGAGCTACATGGAATTAATGTCAGCATGGTCATTTTTGTCAGCCTGTCACTTAAAGTCCAAAAAGCTTTTCCTGTGGCTTGGTGTTTCCTTTTTGTACTGCTCAGAGCCACACTTTAGTTCGCCACCAAAGTCGAGAAAGCCTGTTTTCTGTGAGACAAACTTGTGTGTGTGTGTGTGTGTGTGTGTTCAAACTCAGTGTGCCCTCCACACACACACAGTGCCCGCTGCTCTCCTTCACTCTATTCTCTCTTTATCCCTATCGACGTTTTTCACTTTGCTCCAGCGCGGCTTCAAGTTGGAGATGTCAAAAATATTGCTAGCAGAAATGGAAGTCTCTTCATTATGCAGATTGGGGCTCCACTGATGGGCATATTCTGTTTTAGGAATTACATTCCCTTGTCACAAGTCAGATTGCATTTGAGTAACTTTAGAGAAATTGTCACCGAGATTTGAAAGTGGGTGTCCTTTATGCCATTCCCAATTTTGTCAAAAAGTAAAAATAGACATATGTTTATTTTTCCCAAAAAGAAAACCTTGATTGTGTTGTAATCGTATTTAAATGAGGTGAGCTGCCGTTGGTTGTTGTCATGTTTACATATGAATAATAAAACAAAGAAATGTTGTAATCTGAATACATGCATTTCAATTTAACCCTTTGTAATAAAATATGGTAAAGAGCTCGATTTACAGTATATTTTACATTCATTTTCCACCACCTCATATGTTCAAAGCAGAGAAACATGACAGACTCTCCTGCAGGGGAACATTAATAATCATGTTCCATTAAAAGTCACTAAGTAAGACAGAACCTAATACAGTGTCAAAATTAAAGGGAGAAATTCATAGTCGAGATTTTCCTCCTCTCCAGTTCCTTTTTCAAGTCCCTTCTTATATTCCAGATTATCGCATGTTAAGGTAACCTTGACACACAGGCACAGACTTTTCTGCCTGTTAAATCATTGTAGTATGACTTTGGCCCAAGAAGTCAAAACTATTTAAAAATTAAATCCTCTTGGATTATTCTGTAGCACACCGGCTGATACTTCAGAGCGAGAAGATGTGCACCTGCAGGCATTTATAGATATTTGTCAAACCAAAGAACAGGTTCAGAGCTCTGGAAAGCATCTAACTTTTCTTTATTACTCAATAGGAATTTCTTGTTACATGTATTGATAGATGTATTGTCAGAAAACCTTTCTTCTTTTATGGCATTTGCAGAATATAAGTGCTGCCAGAATTCCAGAATTTGTTCAGGCTTGTTTCAATATTCATTACATTTTCTATGATGTTCAGTTCAGCAGTTTTGATTAAGCATTAATTAGCAGCCAGAGGGGAAACCAAACAAAATAAGCAGCTGAATTACTAATGAACATTATCTGGATGTGGGACCGACCCCACATCTAAAGTTCAGAAGTTCTGCAGTCACCCTCTTTTTATCTCTAAATTTGCTGTTCTCCATCTCTATAACAACTTGGATTTAGAGTCCACAGATCAGCTTACTGTTTAGACAACAATACATATTTCACATTTACATTTTTAATATCTACCTCTATTCTGGAATTGGAAAGTTGATTTTTTTTCCTCTATGGTAATTTTTGCTGTTAAATACCACCTTCACTTCACTACATACTGTAGTAAGTAAATTAAATTAGACTGTAAATTAAACAGTCTCTGGAAAGCTCAGGTCACTCACGCCACTCACTATAATCTAAGGAAACATGCTAAGATTTTACACCAATATTTATTATTATTATTATTACTATTATTGGAGCAAGCATGTCTGTAATCTTTCTTAAATACTAGATTTGCTTTTAAGTTTTGATTACAATGTAACACAATAAATATGGAATATTATTCATTAGCTATACTCAATGTATGTTAAAAACCTAAAATGTAACAAAAATACGTTTACGTATCTCAAAAAGCATTTACATTTTTGTAGCATTTAAATATAATTTATACCTAAATACATACATATTAGCATTATTCATTAGTACCCCAGTCATGAAGAAAATGAATAGAAAAACTTTATAGATTTATGAAAAGATTTATAAAAAAGATTTATAAAAATACATTTTCTCAAAAAATATATTTTCTACAAAGAAAATAAACTTTTGTTGTGTTTTTATATTAATCCTATTATTATTTAAAAGGGCTGTTCAAAAAATAAATAGGATATATTTAAATAATGAAATCCACTTCTGATAAAATACAAGTTAAAAGATAAAATGTAGGTGAAAAATACACCTACAACCAAAAAGATATGAAAAATTATATATTTGTGTTGTCTCAGCTGTAAAACTAAGAAACAATAGAATGGCATTATTTGATCTTTTTCTGTTTGGTGAAGGGTTTAGGGGCTCACAGCCCAGTAAGACACGGATAAAGACTACAGGCAAAAAATAAATGATACTGTTACCGTGGCATTAGCCTTAAGCCAGGCTACGATATTTGAATTGTATTGGTGAATTGTAATCAGGTATTTTAGCTTAGTCAAGCTCAACCTAGGCATCAGCCATCTGGTTTGGGTAGACGGCTTGACAGAGTGTATGACTGTGTGTGTGTGTTTGTATATGCATGTGGAGAGGGGTGAGGGGGGATGTCTCTATTCTCCTGCTCCGAGCCACACAACTTCTTTTAAAATCTCCAAATCTGCGTATTGTGATGTGAATCCACGAAGCCAAAATCCACAGTAAACACCAAATGCCAGACTGACCGCTGAGCAGACACCCCAACTACCTGTGTCTGTGCTGAGGACTTGTTTATTTTGTGTGTTAAGAAAACACAGCATCTATGAAAATCTACGACTTTTCATTTTAATTTTATTTTTCTTATATATTCTAGAGCAAGGACTGACACCATAACAAGTATTACAAAGTCTTCTGCCCGGCAGTCTCAAATCTCCTCCTAAACAATCCAAGCGATAAGGTATAGAGCTGTGTTTTCGTGTGTGTCTGTGTGTGTGTGAGTGTGAGTTTGTCTGTGTTTGTGTTGACCCTGGTGACCTTCAGCATATGCTCTTGCCCCGTGTGCATTATAAGTGCTTCCTGCACCCCCATAACACAATTCCAGAGGAGATTCTGTTTTACACATGAAGAAACATATTTTCCCATCTTAGAAGCACACACATCTCACCAGTTCCCCTGGATTGTCAGATTAATCTCCAGCTTTGAAACTATTTTAACTTCTAAGTTTTAAAAAACACAATCTGCTCCATACTTCAGTCGCCCTTCGATTTTACCTTGAACCACCATCTCCCTTTAGGTCAAAGATCATGCTACAAACTTCTTCATAAACTACAGTTTATCTCAAACGCAAGCCTATTTCTCGCACTCTCGCTCCTTTCTCTCTCCCTACCTATCCCCTTACACCCTATCACAATTCATTACCGCAAATTAGGGTTCAATAAAATTGCTATTCAGAGATAATTAGTGGCTGGTTTTGTGTAGCGAGGTCGGGAGGTGGGTGTTTGGCGCTCTGCAGCTGGGGGGAAGTGAGGTGTGACACAGTCAACCATGGAAGCCCGTCCTCGGCCCTGCGGTCCAGCCGGGCCCCGGAGCTCTCGTACAGACCCATCTCACCTGCTGAGCCACTAAGCAGCTCTAAATTAAACAAATTATTTCAATCTCTCGTCTCCTCTTGTCTTCTGTTTTTTCTTTTCATCTAAACCCCAAGCAGCAGCAAACTGCCACACAATGAACTCAGTAGCACTGCTGATTAACGAGGAGAAGATGGGGGAAAATCTGCACTTAATTAGGGAAAGCTCGTCTTTCATTAATTATCACTTTTAGCAAACACAAGTCTTTCTTCATGTTTGCTAAGAATATTTTCCTGGGTGACATGGTTTTTGCTTTGTGAAGTCGTGCGTATAATTTTAGACAATTCTTTATTTGTTTAATGACCATCTGAAGTTCCCAGACAATCAATTCGGTACGACAATTTTTTGACTGAAAAGTATAATTAAAAATGAAAGCTTTTAATGTTTGTTTAAACATAATGAGTTACATGTGCATTACGTATTTTTTACATTATCAAATTAAAAATATGTTCATTGTTGTTGTTGTGCTTGTCATTGTGTCATTAAATTAATGTCATATGATTATCATATTATCACATTATTATCATATTCATTATTGGCATTGGTGCATCACATCTGAATAGCTAATTGTTCAGTAGATTTGAAGTTTATGACAGACAGAGCATCATCATTTTTATGGCCTTGTGATCTTTTTTCTTTTGGTAAAAAAATAAAATTGCAGAAGAGCTAAACAATAACTTCTGCAACCAGTTATAAAAGGCTGGTAAAAACAAAGCATGATGTTACTTTTTTGAAAGAAACAATTAATGTTTCTGCATGAAAGACATACTGATTTTGACTTTTAAGCTCTACAGCCCATATTGCCAAAAATGCATTTTTAATATCACATAAATGTACGACAGCTATAAGCTAAGACGAAGGTAAATGTTAAAACAATATCATCTGTTATCTAGAAAACCATTGCGTCCAAGCATCTATTAAAACACTTAGAGGAACCATGTACATGAAGACTATTGCAGATTTCCGTAACCAAAGTAATTTATAGTTCTGAGCCTGGAGGCCCTGGACACAGCGGTCAGTATGCATCAGCAATCAAGAGGAATGTTTACCCCGGTCGCAGGCAGTCAGATAGAAGGTGAAGGTGGTCCATCTAAAAAGGGCAGAGTGCCACCTTTACCCCGTACCCAGCAGACACAAACATAAAGGCCTGTGGGTTGCCCATCCTGGAGGTCAGAGACAATGATGTCATACCATGCTAGAGACAGAGTTATCTGCAGCAGCCAACAAAAACCAGGTTATAATAACTAGTCAACCCAAACCAAACACAAGTAAACCCAGAGCAAAATGGGCATCTGAGCACAGTATGAGTGTGACTTTTAATCCTTCTTCTCTCACACGGCAAACACAGCATCGTAAGTGCCCCGATTAGCAATTATGCACTTATGAGATGCCGCACGCCACAGAAAGGATCGAATTCTCCTAAGAGCCAAAAAAGTCCAGGAACGCTTCACCATTTCTATATGAACTGGAACAGAGTCAAGCCATTTATGCACATTAGTCATACATTAAATACAATTCAAACAATTACATGCCATGTAGAAGCATTAAAGCTTGCCATCCGACTAAAGTTATAGGTCACTGGTACCCGAAAAATTCAGCTTTTAGGGCTGTACTTTCTGTTTAAAATGTGCAAGTTTCTCCTGTCTTCACCTGAGTGAGGGTCAACCAATTCCTCCTACTTATTTTGGCACACTGTGTTGATTATTCTGCCAAATTAAAGCACATTAGATTTTAGCTAATTATGAGACCACTCCACAGTTCAAAATATGCAAATTGCTATTCATCTCTTTTAGTGATGTGCTAATTTACTGCTTTTTAAAAATGTATATTAATGTGGGCAAAAACTTTGTAAATGGCTCTGTGGATTGAGAACAGGTCAAAAAACATTCCAAAAATCAAGATTTGTGCATACATGCCACATCAAGCTTCAAAATAATTCATTAGCATAGGGTTAGTAATGTGTAATCAGAAGACCTGTCTAGAACATTTCTTTTCATAAACCCTGAGAACCAAGATAAACAAGAATTCATTTGATAGGCAACAGTTATTCGGTTGAATTATTTCTTGAATAGTGAGGTTCGATTGCATAGACAACTTCAGGATACGGCCAAACCTCTACAACTGCTTACTTCTAGAAATATACAATGTGATTTGATTGGATAAAGTTAAATCAAATAGAAGGAAAAACAGTATTACAACTAGAATCATATATGAGTTATCAGAGTTATCAGGGATACATTACTAATGTTGTGAAATTGTCTTAGACAATGCCTTTATTTTTAACCACTCTATGTCTCCTTTTGAGAAGTGACCCAAGGGATCCTTATCCTAAACTTTAGTAATTGGCACACAATATATAGCCTCCGCTGGGTCATGTTCACTTCAATGAGACTACAAATCTCTGTCCCTTTCTGAGAGCCTCTTTCTGGGTGCATATTGGTAGTTAATGCATAACACATTCACATTCAGGCCTGAATTTTGCAGGAACATCAACAGAAGCTGTTTATGTTTAATGCAGTGTATATTTTAACACCATTTCTTTTTTTTATCATTTTGCCTTTATTGATTCATTTTAAATAGTCTTGTGGTGTAAAAGAAGATCTTTTTCAAAAGTACAAATATTCCATTTAATTTAAATTCATAAAAATTGCATGCATAATAATTCTGAAAACATTAGCAACATGCAATTTAAAACGCAATATAGCAATTACTGCAATTTAAAAAGCAGGTACCCATATATAAAATGTCCTTTGATTCTTTCCCCACTTTGAGAAAGTGTTATTCCTAATTTAAGAAAAATAGAGAATCTGGCTTGTGTTTGAAAGTGCAGGTTTGACTGCATTTGTGTTTCCTGCACAAAGCCAATAAAACAAATCAAATTTACAATATATAAAAATGCAAATTAGTATATTATACTATTATAATGTATTGTACTATTGTAATGTCTGCACTAGCGTACTGTCCACATATTAGAATGGTGGCAATATACATGACAAAATAATGTGCAACACAACACTGTTAGCCCCCAGTTATTTTAAATTATCGTAAAATTAAAACTGTATAAACATTACAAACACAGTAATGAGGTCAATCGCTTTGTAAAATATACGGCTGTTACCCATTCATAAATACAATAATCTAACCAGATGTACTTTTACTTGTGCAATGCGGTGAGCTGGAAGGCACTGTGTATTTGGTGTGTATTGTGTATTTGGCACGGTTAAAAAAAAACACAATTTGTCCCTTCCTTTTAAACAGGTAACTGCATATGAACTGCATTCATATTATATTGTTCTAAGTCCCCAACACTGCAGGTGGAAAATGGGCACTTTGACCTCTCCACACAAACTCACCAGAACATGTTTAGTCACCCAGGGCACCTTTAGTCGGCCTGTGTGGAGGGTACGAGGAGACGGGGAGACGAGTGACAGCAGACAATCGCCGCACACTGCAGCAGACTGTAGTGTCAGAAACACCTGTCAAAAAATCACTCAACTGCCATTATCAAACAAACACCTCGCCCAGTCGTATCACTAGCAAAGTGACAAAGATGCCCAGAGTGCTGTTGCACAGGGTTTGTCTCTGTCTCAAAGCTTTTCCTGACAGTCTCCGCACAAGGGCCTGCTCGTATTTACATAGCAAAAGGTCGCAAACAGCCTCGGGGCCCTCCGTTAATTAGACACTAGTTTAAAAAAGAATGAATGACAAAAATGAGGGAAAAATAAAAGCAGTTATATAAGACTCTTCATCTGCAGCTGATGAAGAAGCATGGGCTTCTTTGGAGGGAGAACGTGTCATGTTCATATGAGGGGGTGGTAGGCGTCGAACAGAATGGCAGGGTTTGGGCGAGCGTGTGACGTTAACACAAGGCCAAGTCAGGCTGTGAAACATCCCCAGATTTTACAGATTTTTTTGGTTTGTTTTTTTTTTGGTGGGGGGGTTAATTTCACAGCGTCTGTTCGACGAGCCTTCTGCAAAGCCAGAGCATCTCTGAGGAGTCTTTTGACGCGCTTCTTTAGTCCCTCTAAAGACGTTGACCACGCGACGATATTCAGATGACCGGACTCATATGATCTCACTTAGCCATTTAAGCGAATCAACCTTTATAATTCAATGTGACAAGCTGACAAGAAAAATGAGTGTAAAATTTTATACTTATATGAATTTTTGTGTCACGTCGCCGTCTGTGCACTTGTTTTTCTCTGAGTCCATAGCCGAGGGCTTCTTTGTGCCCGGGTTCCAGCACACTTTGTTTCCAGGCCTTCAAACAGATCGCCCTTCGCACTAGTGAATTTGTTGATTAATTTCGGATGCTCCCCTTAATTAGCACCCCAAAGGAAGAGCACGTTTCCTCGCCTGTGTTCTGTGCAAAAAAGTCTGAGGAAGAATGACCCTGAGGAGACAGACATGCTGATGTCCGAAATGACATTACCAGAGCCACCTCTCGCCTTCGCTCTTTTCTGAGGATGTCTAGACCTGGATCTAGGCAATGCCTGAGGAACTCCTAGGCCTTTTAATCAGTGGCTGGAAACAAGCCTCCTATTAGTCTAATTTCATTCTTGTCCCTGCTGACAAAGACCAAGCCACACAAGATGCCACCCGACGCCTGAAACATGCTGCGCTTGTGCCAGAGCTAGTGCCGCTGGGCAGTAATTGGTGGCACTTTAACTTCCAGTGAAATTGGCAGATGACGGATGGGGAGAAATAAAAATGTGATTCGTTTTTAAAATCAGAGAGAATTTTGCTAATTGGGTTTGTAAAGCCACCATCACTTCCTCTGACAGCCAACTGAACTGCACGCTGGGCTCCAGGCGAGGTTTTCGGCCTCACGCCAACTTTGAAAACAGTGACACGGTAAAAGAAAAGATACCAACAGAACAAAAAGAGACAAAAGACCTGACTGACCGTTCGCCGTGCCTACGTTCATTTGTATATTGGACTGACACCAACACAGTCCATAATGCTTAGATGCCACACTCACATTGACTTCAGAGAAACACTGTTGATCTTTAAGTGAAGTTCATGAATGACGCTCAAGAACTACTATTGTTCTTCATGTTAACATTTTGTGCTCTTTTTGAGTCAAGGTCACTGCTCTTTTATTTAAAGTACATAACTGTGCAGTTATTTCATGTGCAAAAGGTGTGTGAATATATGCATAAATGTAACAAATGCACTACAGGGTGGTGATCATGTCTTTCTTAAGTCTTTCTTATGAAAGGTGTTGCTGTATTATGAGCAAGCAGTCATCACTCCAGCACTGCACGCTTCATTGATTTTAAATGCGACTGATCATTTTGTCTCAACTCCCTTAATGTGCAGAAAACATTAAAACTGTCAGTAGCTTTCTACATATCAGTAGCGATCTACTTTCAGAAATAAGCCAATATGTGCGCCTTTACGTGCGTACTGAGGGAGAGAGACAAAGAGAGAGCGCTCTTTCTCTGGTGATGAAATTACAGACTGAAAGAAAAAATATTTATTTGATTTGTTGATCTGTGTGGTTTAATTCACAAGCTCATAAATGTTCATAGAGATTTCTTTGATTATTAGTGCAAAACTTGCGCTTAATTTCAGGCCCTGGTGTACAATATTTAGAAAAAAATTCAGCTCTTAGAAAGTGTTAAAAGTATACTAATTAGTAATCAAATTTTAAGGAAGAAAATGTGGTTTTGTGATAAAGTAAGGTCAACCTGGGGAAAGAGCCCAGGCTGGGTCCGGGCAGCAGGGGGTGGGGTGCATTCGGCATGCCATGAGAGTACCACGGTACATACCATGGGTGGCGTATCAGGGTTCAGTTCGGAATATTGTTACATCCCTATCATTTACACAATGCAAGCAGATAATGATCTTGCTGCATTTCCTGCCACAGTCATAGGTGTAAGCTGTCTCCTTACACCAAGGAAAGGGGTGTAAGGAGACAGCTGTAAAAACGAGTTTACATAACTGCAACAGGCCTCTACTGGGGGCCACTGAAAGCTTTCTGCAATTATACATACATGTGATCCGGTAGCTTCCTGTAAAACAGACATACCTTTTTGGGCCGCTGCTTAAAGTACAATCAGCCTCTTTGTGTTACAGAGAGGAAAGTAAGAGAAATTTGTTACAAAAGGACATGAAGTGCTGGTGTAATTGGGATATTTGGGGGCTTCCTGTTTCAGGGCAACGGTAAGCGTTCTTGAAATGAAACCGGTAAGAGTAGAGGGGTGGCTTGCCTGGGTTACCTGCCCTGGTCTTTCACCCCCCGCAGCTCCGCCAAAGCAACCCATCACCTTGTCGTCACGGTGACATGGCAGGACCATGCGTGACAGGGCCGCAGTGATAGCGGCCTGATCGGGAGGTATAAGTAACAAATGAGATCAATTAAAGACGCAGAGAGGGGCACCTGCCAGGAGCTCCGGTTGCACTAAAACGATCCCACCATCTTTGTTCCTCCAGCAGGATTCCATTTGCAATCTCATCACTTTCACAGCTAACAATGCAGGTGATTGTTCTCTAATGGAGAGGGAGCTCCAGAAGGATAGCCTCTTCCCCAGACCTCAGGGTATCACTAGCATCGGGGCCCCTAGCCAGGGATGAGGGGCAAGCTCAGCTACACTCATCCAAACTACTTCAACCCCTTATGTGGCCCCGCTCAACTTTTCAGGATCTCAACAAGCTTAATTTGTAACAAATTTGTAACTGCAACTCTCCTTAATTGAGTGAAAGAGGCCCAAACAAGGGAATGATTGAGATGGATAATGGCACCTCTGGGGATAAAAGAGTAACTGACCTGTTCCTCTCTGGTCTAAAACACCCAGACGTCCTTTATGAAACAGACACATGGTCCAATAAGAGGATTTAAATATGTCTCCTAACCATGTGATCTTTGTTATAATGCAACACTTATTCTATTTCTTTCATCCCGTTCAAAAATAGTTCACAAATGTTATGACCAGATCAGCTGATTTTGATGAATATGTGTTATGTTAACTGTGGATTTCTTAAAATACCAAGAAGTTTGAGAAGATACCAAAATGGACCAAAATGTGATCAAAAATCACATGTGCAAAATTATATTTTTCACAATGGCACTTGTTCAGTGGTCCCGGTTTGTTGTGCAACATTCGATCCCACACAGGGTCAAGGGAGACAGCATTGATGTTTTACTCTACAATTACACTGCTCACAATGTCAGACAGAGAAACACAATGTGCAGGGCCCCCACAAAATCACTGAAGTTGAATACACAATTATAAGGGATCGCTGCAACAGCGACGACCTCGCCGCACTGAGTGTGTCTGTCTGAACCGTCGGGTGATTGTGATGGCCTGTCTGTTCCTCTCCTCAATTCATCCTCCACTGTCTGACTACTCTGTTTACCATAACCTTGCAATCAGCCCACCTGACAGTGTACCATTACCCATGGTAACAAGCCTGGCGTAATTTCAGGCCCGGAGCAGGCCGTGGCGGAGACCGGGCTGATGGTGTATTGATGGTGCGCGGCTCTGTTATCTTTCCCCTTAATTTGTTTTCAAGAACTGTGATTTACATTTCAGTTGGATTAAACCTTTTAATGTATCGCCAGCGCGAAGAGGGCCTCTCTGAACATTGCCTCTCCCCCTCCATCTTCCGTCCAGATTTCCATCGGCACATTTTCAGCCCTCAAGTGGAGAGGATTACAATTACAATTAAAAATCAAAAGCCCGAGTGTCCACCTAACGACTGCCCATCACCCTTTGTGCTGCTCTACACAGCGTGCGGCAGGACAGGAGAGGCAGGCAGATGTACCTCTGCACTAGAGCATCAGTAGGTATTTCTGACACAGTTCATCTTGTTATTACGCAATGAGTGTTATTTTAGATGAAAGTAGGGGCGGCAAATGACATGCAAATGTAAGTCATTTGGCAGCAGGTAAAAGAACATTCAGACAGGCCTTTTAAAACAATGGCGTGCAGTTTAATATAGAGTTCAATTATCTGCCTTGATGTTGTTATGTGCTCTGTAGGCTGAGATCCAGCCTGTCAACAACATCTGGTGATAAATTCATCAGCACATTTAACTTGTGCCTTTAACTCTCCTTTCATTAGGATTTTTTTTATTTTACCAAAAATGTATTTAATGTCATTGGGAATTCAAAATGATTATAGCTAACTGTCAATTATATTTGTTAACATTCAATGTCACTTATTTTTGACTTCCTATCTTGCAGGCCTTTTGAAACTGTGAAAGAAAGAAAGAAAGAAAGAAAGAAAGAAAGAAAGAAAGAAAGAAAGAAAGAAAGAAAGAAAGAAAGAAAGAAAGAAAGAAAGAAAGAAAGAAAGAAAGAAAGAAAGAAAGAAAGAAAGAAAGAAAGAAAGAAAGAAAGAAAGAAAGAAAATTAAAATAATACAAAACAAAAATAATTTTACACTGAGTTCATCAAAATCCACCCTCCTTTAGGGTAACATCACACAAACGAGCCATACACTGTGATAACCCATAATGTAAATTATGATATTTAGGCATATCTTATCTGTTGGTTATTCATTATCATTTTGCATTTTTACTAATTTGTTTGAAATACAAAATGTCAATGGAAGAGAACCGGGTAGCATCATTTGTGAATAATATTATTCAAATAAATTCAGTTTCTCTAGGGCAATGATATCAATGAATTTTGCCTCTGTGCCACTTATTGTTAATTTCTGCAATCATTTATACTCTATGTTGATACTTATTTCTGTATTATTAAACATATTCTCTTTCTTTAGAAAGATGATTGTGAAAGTTTATAACGATTCCATGATTACAAAGTGAGGCTTTTTTATCTGATTACAATATTATCTGCTTATCATAAGTCAACAAAATGTCTACTTAATAATTCCAGGAGTCCTTTCAGAATACATGTATTCACAGATGTTTTGGCCCTGAACTTCTGTAATCTTTATTTTGTATTTTAAGAGCGTAACAGTAAATGCACAACCAAACTTCAATACTTTCATAGTGGCCTTTTTAATGCATGCTATAGAGTGCATTCATTTAAGTATGCTTAAACTTCAATCTTAAAATGTTTCACTATATATATATATATATGAAACAGCAGCTTTATTACCATATAACTGTTTACTAAAAGGCTACATTTTGTGGTTTGTTAGCTGTAGTTGCAGGTGATTGATATCCTTCCCAGAAAACACTGAGGTGGGATTGCAGGGTTTTCAGTTCACCAGGGGGCGCCGTATTTAATTTACAGCAAGACCCCGTCGTGCTTACAGTAATATTTTCCTTATCCCCTTTTTTAAATAACTTCGCTTTTCCCTTCTAGCCTGAAAGCATTACGTTTCTGTCTAATCTGGTCAAATCAGTTGTATAAATATTTCTATAATTTAATAGGTATCCGTTTGATGAGTGATGAGAGATTTTGGAGACATCAGATCATTCAGAGTAGACGTACAGTAAGCGCAGAAGAGAAACAGAAACGTTTTCAAATACTTTAGCGACATCTAGTGGACATAAACGTCACTGCACATTTGAACGAAGACTAAATTGGTAATCGGATGTTGTCTGCATTTGTAAAGGGCATTTATACTATTTCACCGTTTTATTTCGGTCTTTCTTCGAATGATAAAAACTTAAATACGTGAAGAGACGTTTCATTTGTTATTAGTGATACAAAAATAACTGCGAATGATTTTGCCACACAAAGCGCGGCTGGGTAAAGGGTGTGGGGTAGCGCTGCGTGGTTTGGTGTTTATTCATTGAGCTTTTGTCTTTTCATACTAGATGAGGTTCAAAGACAAGTATTGTAACAACATTGTTGCATTAGTAGGAGCAGCGCTTTTGATGTGCACCACTTGTGCGACACCTGTAGCTTTGATAGTTAAACTGTGGACCACACTGAAGAGACCAAGCACATCCTTTGTAGGGGAGCTCAAATTCTTGGATCTTCATCCAGGCGTGGAGAGCCTCTCCAGTTACTGACCCGCAACATAGAGAGGACAAGAAAACAATGAAGTTGTATTTTTGTTAATTAAATTGACCAATTGCTTGTAGATGCTGAGTTTGCGTCCAGGTGATGGGATGATGTTTCTTTGATATAGGCAAGAGTTTTAAATGACAGAGTAGGGGGTAAACAGAATTTTGCAAAGGATTCTTCACAGAGATGTCATAATGATGTTTGGTTAATTAAAGAAACCTTTAAGAGGTGCTTAAAAAAGCCATTTCTTACTTTTTATGATCTGTCGTACCTTTTGTGTAGCAAAAATAATCTATGGGTGTTATAGGTTCTTTATAGAGCCATACAGCATGGAAAAGAACCATGGAAAAAGGAACATTTAGTTTTAAGAGTGCCATCTGTTCTTAACTACGGTACAAATAAATATAAACACCTAACACAGAAACTTAATGGTCATCTTTCAACTTTTTAGATCAAGGTTCAGGCTTTGAACAAGGTGTAATTTAAAGATCCATTGGACATCACATTGAAATACAAAAGATTTGCTGATGTCTTCATTAAAGTAACAGACAACGACCATCTAAAAGAGATAAGAGCAGACCAAGATATACACGGGATACTCATTCTTTGGTGCTGTGACCTAGTATTAGCATATATTATCGGCAACGCAAAATCAAAGCAGAGTTCTGCCATTGTTCCTAATGTCACGTCTCTCTAATTCACACTGTCTTTTCTGTTTCTTAGCTTTTGTTGGGAGAACTCAAACAGAGACTCTGTAGAGGGAGAGAATGATCTGGAATAAAGTGCAAATCAATGACTTGTCAGGACATTCAGAAAATGATGGAAACACCTGGCAGTGGTGCAGAACCTCAACAGCAAACCTCTAGAAAAGTTAAATGTAAGCTGAAGGCCTGCCTGCAGTTAAGTACAGGTTATGGATGGTGAATTAGGGATAATGAAAAAATATAAGGCCCCTTAGTGATTAAAAAGTTGGCTTTTTGCAAGAGAAAGCTAAAAAGAAGGTTAGAAGTACAGAAGCATCTTCTATGTGATGCTGAATATACTCACAGATATATTTTGAGTGTTCCTAAGTAGTGAGCGATTCCAAATGCCTGACTCTCTCCATGTGCCTGTACACAGCATGTGCATGCGAGTTGTGTGCTATGCTATGCGATCTTGCAGGAGAGAAGGTGTTTGGCATAATTAGGGCAATATCAGCAATGTTGCCTTGCTCCCTCCTCTCTGCGATGATGAGCTGTACTGCCGGGTCTGTTGTTGCCTAATTCCAGCTAACAGCAGCCGGTGTAATCACACACCCCAATTAGCCACCCCTGCACCCCACTTCCCCCAACCACTTCCTCTGCACGCCTCTCCTCACCACGCTGCGTAATGAGCTTTCATCTGCCGCCGTAGTCCTCAGAACAGAAAAGAGCACCTCACAGTACAATCAGTCATTCGCCAGATCAGAGTCTTATATTTGCTCTGCTTGATTTTTGTCATTTAATCCTACATTGTTTTTGGGCTGAATTATAATATCTTAAAAGCCTAGATTCTTAGGCTTGTTCTCACAGACACATTACATTACTACTGAATGTACAGTAACAATGCATCCATATTGAAGTGTAACCTAAGGGAGTTGCACTCTCAAAGAGGGATACACCCAAAGAAGGATCAATATCAACATTCTCATCTGTATTCTAGCACCTCCTCCCTTTTCACTGTCTGTTTGTCCTCTTATCTCTGAACGTCCTCAGAAAATCAATGAGGCGGTCGTTAGTACTGGCTGCTCTACAAAGCCTGTCTGTTCAGTATAGTGAAATGTCCCGTATCAGAAGAGGCCTGATGCATCTTCTTGATTGTATACTACAGATGGATAGATCACAAGGAGGAATTTATTCAGAATCTCCTCACTGACTTTCCTCTTTAGATATTTACTAAACTACAGTTTTTCATCAACTGATTTTAATACAGAATTCTATTTTAAAAACAGCCCTGTTGTGTATGTTTGTAGTCATTTTCACTTATGCCTGGAACACACAATGGTCGGCCATCGGGCAGTTTTTGATGGTCAGCTGAGTTTTTCCACTGTGTTTCTGGCGGCTTTTTCGGTCAATTCAGCATGTTAAATTAGCAGCAGAGCTTGTCAGTGAGTCAGAGCATTCTGACTGGCTGTTTGGCTTGAACCAGTGCATCAGAATCAAAACGAATGTGACAAAAGGAAGCAAACAACAAGTCATTTGTTGTTGGGACTATACAGTATGCTCTTCTCATTTTTTTTTACATTTTTCTTTGTAATACATGACTATTTTAGAAAGAATAAGTCTGTGGTGAGCTAGATTTATGTGAAACTTGTAAGCAAGCGCTGCTTTTTTTATTTTGTATCCCCGCAGTCACCAGCGCCGAAGGTTTCTCATTTTAAATAACAAATACCGAATACTGCCACCTGCTGGTACGGATAATTATTTCCTCCCACACAGGTGCAGAAAGGACAAGCAACTTGGCCATTGGAGGTCGACTGTTGGCTTGGTGTGTAGAGGCAACTTTAAAACCCAGATGCAGCTGATGTGAGCCGTTCCCACTATCTGCTTTTGTTGGTGCTAGTTTGTTGGTGTCAGTTTGGTGTGTTCCAGGCTTTACTGTGCTTTGAAACAGATTGTTTGATGTAATGGTGACTGTTGTACCTTATAAAACCTCTGGCACTGACAGGTTCTGAGACTCCACAGGTACAAAAAATAACAGGCTCTTTGAAACAGGGTTTAACTGAACTTCATCTGATACAAGCAAAGATGGATTAAGGCCCCGGGCAGCAGCCTGTTGAAGCAGCCCAAAAAAATGGACTAAACACATACACACATCTTGGAGGAGATGGATATTTACTAAGGTGTTAAAACAGAGGAAGGGATTTTTCAGTTCTTTACAAAAGCTCAATTAATAAGACTCCTTTCCTGTATGTAAGTTCAAAAATAAGGAGCTCAATTACACACCCTCAAGTTTTTGTGTTTGTAGTGAGTTCACTAAATCCATCATCCGTCATTTATCTCTATTGGGTTTGAGGGGAGTGCTGGAGCCTAGCCTACCCAGATATATTGGGCAGAGGCAACATTTTCCTTTAGCTCAATTGGTAAAGCACTGTTTTAGCAGCACAAAGGTCTTGGGTTCAATCCCCAGGGTGCTCACAAAATGATAATGTATAGATTAAATGCACTGTAAGTCGCTTTGGATAAAACTGCCTGCCAAATGCATAAATGTAATCTTGCTTTTCAGCCAACAAAAATGTAGAAATCTTGTTAATGCATTTTTCAACTTCCTTTATACACAGCATTTTAAAAATCATCACAATTCACAAAAATGCTAATTTTCAGTAAAATCATTATGGTGCCTTTTACAGCCACTTTATGGGGTTATGACTGTATAATTAAAATATACAATTTCGTTTAAAGAAAGTACTTATTTGGGTTTTAAACACAGGTCACCTTGCAACTATTAATACCCCTTTATTGAGTAAAAGCAATTTAATTTTGCCATTGGTATTAATAGCATATTTCTATATATTGTTGTATTGTTTTATGTATATCCATTTGCGGTACTTCGTTTACGGGTATAAGACTATCTCTGTGGCTTTCAGCCGGGCTTTTCTCTAAGACACTGGCCCCATTGGCCTGGGCCATAATCCATCTTTGAATGCAAGCCTGCCAAGCTCTGCTATAGCAGACTTGTGACTGAAGTCTTCAAACATCTGAAAGTCTAAAGGCGCAACAAATGTTGATATTAAAATGATATGCAAATATTAGATGCTGAGGGCTGGGTTTTGTCATTTGTGCAAAGATTGGGTGAAATGATGCAGGAATCATTTTTCATTTTTCTTACCATGAATATGTATTTTCTGAAAATATTAATAATGACTCCTTGTTTACATATTCACAGTCGTTTAAATGTAGTTTCACTAATAATGTGTGAGAAAAGTTTCTCTGATAAGTTTGAGTGTTGTGTTTGAGTGCTATGTTGTCTGTCA
Source organism: Chromobotia macracanthus (assembly GCA_036877525.1). NCBI lineage: Eukaryota > Metazoa > Chordata > Actinopteri > Cypriniformes > Botiidae > Chromobotia > Chromobotia macracanthus. The sequence continues at coordinate 5,107,174 of JAZGTH010000001.1, read as the reverse complement.
AGGGTAATGACGGTTAGCGGATATGGATGAAGCAAAAAGGCAACAGAATTAATCTTGGAGAACATTTGTGGCTATTTCCACAGAGATTTAAGTGTTCAATGACTTGTTTGAACTAGACACAAATGTAAACTTCTAACTGTTCACCAAAAACGAGAGTATAACTCACTTATCACCAGCCATTTGCCTAAAAGATTTCTAATCTGTTAGAAGTAAAACTTTGAGTGGGTTTTCATAGTGAGCAACCTTCTACGAAGCTCTTCATTTGTGCTCGTTTTTCTTCTTTGTTTTTCTTTGTTTGTTTTTTTCTCACAGGACATTAGACCACACAGGATCATTATAGGTGTGAAGCCAGACTTTTACATTGTATAGTTGACCTCTGAAAGCTAAAATTCCTTTGTTGTAATGATAACCCTAGGATAAAGAGAATACTGTACTCTGTTTGGAGTTTTCTTTTTGCATTATTTTAAACTGTGTAGTCTTCTGATACTTTCTCAATATAGTTATTGTGAGACGTCTTTGAGACCTCAAAGATGAAGTGTCATTTCTATGCCACTAGCATCACCAAACAAAATCACAAAAATAATGACTGTCAAACACTCTCTACATCTGCCATTTAATTTACAGTTCAGCTGCATCCATTATAACAGCATACAATTCCACAACATTTAGTGTTATAGATTATGTGCTCTCAGGTTATAGATTCTATTCTCCATTGCACATCATTATCAAATAAACTGCCTTCAGTAGACTTCAATAGTTCAGAATTGTTCTAAGATTTTAAGTCACATTTTTGAGATCAAATTGTTAGATCATGAATGAAGAGACGAGGAGTCCAGGGTGGAGATGAGGAGGTTTTTATTAAAGACCCTTACTGTTCAAGTGTCATCTTAGAAAGAGACTGAGTACACAGAAATCACAACTACATATATCTCTCTGCCTGCTCAAGCATTTGGCATACTTCCCAGTTCCCGGGTGCACCATATCTTGTTTATCATTTCTTGACAGAAACATAGGAGGTAGTTCAGCCTTGCATAAAACTTTGATTATGTTACACAGCATAAAAAGCAAAGAATGGAAATTTATAATACTACTTATGTCCCCACAAAATGTAGACTCAGTCTGGCTCTTAGCATCAATTCATGCTTAATTCATAGAATAATGTGGATACAATTTGTCTACCATGTCATTCCTGTATGTTCTCTCTGTTAGAACCAAAGTTAAACATTTTTAATGTATACCATTTTTACAATGGTAAATATTTTTGGTTGCTCGTTTTTGCATGTTACACCAAAGTCAATCCAGCGACCAAGACACAAAACAGAATCACAAGTCATCCACCGTACAGCTCACCATACACGCCACCTAAACCATGCACACACATAATCACATACACACACACACAACACACTCACCTCCCAGCCCTCTGCTGAGCTGTTTGTTTAGGAATCTTGGCCTGAAAATTGTATTCCATCGACCATGCTCGCTATCAACACACAATTATCTGGGTTAATCATGTGGAACAGTGGCAAATTCACCTGGGGCTTAGGAACTAATGACATTCGCGTCTGGCCTGCTTTAGTGAAATAGCCCCACACCTGCAGCGGGAGAAACGAGATTGCCAAAGAAAATTTGGTCTCATTTTGTGCCCCTCCCATCTAGCACTGCACCCTCATCCCTTTTTCTCTCTCTTTCTTTTCTCTGCTTTCTTCTTTTTAAATCTCCCTCTTTTGCTTCCTGACCATTTACTTTTCTTCTGTTTCTCACCCCTTTCCATTTATACTGTGTTTTTCAAATTTTTCCTTATATGCTTTTCTGTTTTTTTCTCCTGTCGCCATATCATCTTTTGTTATTTCCCTCTTATTCTTTCTATCTTCCTCTTTTTTTCAGGTGTCACCTTTGTTTCCATTTTAAATAAGGGGTCTGCTAGAATACATCAGCAAAAGACATTGACGTGTCACCGTCAATCGCGCAAAGAATACCATTCTGATCTGTGTATCGAGATTCATCAGACACCAGCATCTCCCTACAAGAACCGAGATGCTCACATGCGCGCTGGACGCCGAGATGTGCTCACGCTGCATAATCACTATGCGATTGTGAGCAGGCAGAACTATGCTGTCACGACATCACCTCACCCACAATTCCCCAGCTTTATGAAGTCATTTCTGCCAACTTCCAATACAGGAAGAGAGTCTCATCGCTCATAATTATTTATCGATACTGTGACATACTTTTCTCATCACAGGCCGCATCCATGTGTGAAATAGCAGCGTGCAACTGGAAGATTATTACCTGTGTGATTGTGATAGGCTCCCTGTGTGCTTGGGATAATCAGCAAGGCACTGCCGCAGACAAGACTGCCAATCAATGCACCACTGAATCAACTGAATGCGTTCCCCCAATCACATGGGTGTTGAATGTAGACCTGGGTAAGTTGGCATATATCTTCATACATGTAAACTGCTTTGCCAGCACCCATCACATCCGCAAAATAGCTGTCCCTTTATGTTAATGTTACATGCCAATTAAATACCATATATACTAGACAGCTTGGTTTTATTGTACACTTTTGTATTCTTTACCCAGTACGACTATTCAGTCCTAGAATGCCGTGTGTAATACAGCAATTCAAACAGATCTGCCATTACTGAGCACCACTTTACATACTCTGTATGCACATAAATATCTCCCATAAAAACCTTTGACTCCTCCACATAGGGCCAAGACGCTGCGAGTTAATTGAAAACTAAAATAAATAATCAAATTTTAGGCTTAAAGGTGCATTTTTTAGCACATGCGAAGGAAGCGAGCATATACGACGGTTGTGGCATTATCCTCCAAAGTCCATGACATGGTTTAACAGTCTCATAGAATTTATAAAACGCCCCTGAAGGCCCACATAATCTCTCCTTTTTTCCAGCTTAATGGGAGATAATACAGGAGCATACCCTGATGAATCAACACGCAACAGCAGCTTTAGTTTGATAATTAATACCGACGTTGGAAATAGATTTGTGATTTGGCAGCACAGGTCTTGCAGTCTGATACGGCACAAACGTCTCTGCGAAAGCCAAGCCCTCCGTTCCAGCCGGATCTGCATCCATTCAGCTAATCTCATTTTTTCAATAGTGTTAATTCTTTGACTAAAGCCTGTTATCTCATTAAGAGCCCTGCCATGGGATCCGATGGCACCCTGACATCTGTATTCATTTGCCTCAAAATTAGTCCTGACACAAATTTAATGAAAAAAATTTCTCCAAACACAGGAGATTAGAAGACGGGCCAGGAATATCAGAAAATGTCTTTCTATAGAAAGAAGGTTGTTTTCTTTTTTCCTTCAGAGGTCGTTTAATAACATTTCCATGCTGCCTCTGTATTCGGTTGTTTCATTAAAACCTTGCGTGTATTGAGGTCAAACGTAAATCCCTCCTTCTAAGATTCTTAAATCTTAAAGCTGAAATGATCTTTTCTGCTGCGAGTTCAAGGTTGTTTACGTCAGTCTCTGATTCAGTGATCAATGACGTATTTGATTAGATTGTCATATCACCTTCTTTATTAATCTACTGACCAAAACAATTCCAAACAAATAAGTGGATGGTGAGTAAAATCCTTCTTCATCAAGCACCTTATTTCCTTATTCTTCACACCTCCTCCTTCTATCAGCACTGGCTGCACAAGCACCATCGCTGATAATTCTCTGCTTGATAAAAGACATGAAAGCACTCATGGATGAAAGAAACTTGGATTTAATCTTTCTCTCCCCCTCGCACACACTTCCAGTACACTGTGTCGATCATTTTTTCTCAGGAAGAGTGTGGAGTGGAAGGGACGAGAAGGGGGAGGACAGAACAAAAGTGAGAATAGGAACAAATTCATTCTGATCATTGGCAAGAGCCAAAAAGTTAGTTTCTCTTCCCAAACCTGCACACGGTCCTACATCCTGACAATCATTAGCACTGATACATCCTTCTTTATTGAAATGTCTTATTGTAGCTCAATGGGTAGACCATTAACACCAAGGTCATGGGTTCAATTCCCAGGGAATGCACTTACTGTACAGATAAAGTGTATATTTTGAATGCACTTCGGATAAAGGCACCAAAGCGACACAAATAAATGATAAGCAATCTCTTAAATAAATTAACAGTAATCTCTTTAGATTACAGAAATAAAAGCTGGGACATAAGTAATCTTATATAAGCAAAGTTATTAAAGGACTAACAAGTAGAAACACAGCATGATTAACCAAAAGGAGAGGAATAAACAAAGACAACACAATGTGATGCATTACGTATGCCAATGATATATCTCTCCTAATACTGAAGAGCAGCGAGCAGCCCTGGCAGGGTTGAAAGAGAAAAGGCCTGCCAGGCTCAGTGCCAAAGATGGACAGGGGTTTGTTCAACACCTCAGCGTGTGTGACATGTCTAACAGCGGCACGCTGATCTCTCCGATCCTCATTAACCTGCTGCAGAGCAGAGAGGGGATGCACAGGGCACAGGGGCGCACAGCAATCACCAAACTCATTATGGACCCTAAAAGAGTTGGCCAGAGCGAGTGAGCAAGAGAGAGAGAGAGAGAGAGAGAAAAAGAATGGCCAAAGGAATGAGAGTGTTGGCTGGCATCACTGGAAATTAAAGAACAGCCTTTTGCTGGAGAGTTATAAATGAGATATGTGACAATCTCACAATGCAGAAGACAGTCGCAGTACCACTGCAGTTTGGTACCGATTGTGGCTGCTGAATTTGATTCAAATCAACTGTCTGTTTTCTTCCCTGATAATATAAAAGCAGCCATCCAATGACCTCTCCAGGGACAACATGCCAGGCCCCGGGCCCTTTGAGCAAAAGCCCAGACAAAGCATCATCTCAATATGACCTCCGGAGGGCCCACTCATAAACAGAGACAGCGCACAAAAGAAAGAGGGAACATAATTGTGGAGGGGACAGTGGTCCAACACCAGGTCCCCTGGTTGAGAGGTCTTGAATCCAGAAACAGTAATTTTCTCTTCTTGGCTAGCAAGTGTCTGAGGTAATTGTGCCCCCTGGGTGTGTCCTCTAGATGAACAGTATGATCCAAAAAAATGAAGGCCATGTATACAAGCAGTCTGTGAACTTGGGCCTGCATTGCCTACGAACGTATGGAGCGCACCCACCATCTACTTTTAACGTTTTCAGTGAGCGCAGACATTTTTATTTACACACACACTAACAGCAGCCTGTAAAAGTATTGCACAGCTACTTTTAGAGACTCTGGTTTAAGCCCTGCTAAATCGTTGCTGTGATTCCTGATTGTGTTAAGTTGTATTGCGGTTGATATTATAAATAGTTTTATATTATTTGCTGCTGCCTTCCTGGCCAGGTCAGTCTTGTAAAAGATCTCAAAGAGTTTTTAATTTGGTTATAGACAAAAAATGAAATGAGAGGGAAGTCAGTCTTAGGTACGCACTTCTCCGTGAACTCGGGTTTAGTACTTTATTCATTTCTGTATGTGTGTCGGATATTTGTGTCTCGTTGCCTCGTTTAATCGCATCTCCCTGAGGAACTGTGAGGAGATTAAAATGCGTCCGTGGGTGCCGTTAAAGCTCCCGGGGTAATTGTTCTGGACAGTTTCATCTCTCCGGGACAAAGACCCGGTGATGAGGAGGACGAACAACTGCGCTAGCCGCACGGGTGACAGCCGAGCGGCGGGGGGGAATCACGGTGGGTTTTGTGGGCAAGCACCAGTAATGAATCTGCCAACAGCGGAAGAAAGAAAAATGAAATTGAGGCGATGTGACCGAATTTGACTCCCGCTTATTCATTAAAACCTACCTTAAAACACCCGCTCATCCCGGTGTTTGACGAGGGGCGGCACTGACAGAGATGTTCAAGCCTGTCGCGGCGGCGGAAGCGGATGTGACAGATTCACGTGAAATTATACCCGCCAAACCCGCGACGCGGCGTCAGAAATTAAAGGCAGATCTTCTCTTCATCTGAGTCCAACTCCAACATCTCGCCCAACATCTCGCCCAACATCTCAGGGGTCTGTTTGCCTTTTCCAATTATAAAGGTGTGACAATAGACTGAACGCATTGTAATTCGTTCATGCAAGAATGACTTTAAAGTAAGCATTGAGGCTTGGATCAAATTGGATCCATGTTTATTTCAAACGTACAGTGAGCTCCCGCGTCTTATTCATAAAACAGTGATTTATTTTTCAATCTCAGCACTGTTGTTTCGGCTATGGGATGAGCTTCTTGAAACAGTCCCACAGTTCCCCAGAGGAGCGCTTACCGCAGCGCATGAGTTATTAAGACTTGAGGCAACACTGCCCTCTGGTGGTTTCTTTGTATACAACAGAGGCCTTTTCGCAGGTCTCATTGATGATGTAGATATGGTTCCCTTTTGGCCATAACCCACTGATATGTTTGCCAAATCTGTATATTAATCTTAACGAATGTTTTCCAGATAATATCAAAGCCATATTATATTATTTATTATTATTATATTATTAAAGTTACTTGGCAATTCTTACCCTGGGTCTCCAGTAATAAGTATGTATTTTACGTGGATTGGTTGTAAAATATACCTTTATGGTAATTTGTAAAAGGTCTGATTACTTTGTAAAATTCTAGCAATTTGTTTAAATTCATAGTTGCACGTTCTTTGACGCACAATCCACCTTTGGTGAATAACACCTATTTTCTTCTAATGGAACAAATAAGGAAAAGCAAATTTTAATATAAAACAATGATATTTAAGCTTTGTATCACACTGTGATATTGTTGTCATTTAAAGTGTCCATATTATGCTAATTAGCAAGTTCTTTATTTATTCTAAATTACTTTTATTTTAGTGTCTGAGAAAAGTCATTTACGTCTTGAATGGGCTGAGGATAAGAAAATTAACAGTTAAGTTTCATTTTTTTTGTAAAATATCCCTTAAAAGTAAAAATATTTTTTTCATACTGTACACGCAGTACCCTTATCACCCTCTGCCTAAAATGCTGTTTTAATGCCTTTATACAAATGTGTAACATAGCTGCATAGCTTTGTCACAGAAATACTGACAGAACCACAAAAGAGGCCTAACAGATTCAATACAGATTTGTCGTGTCTTGCACGAAAGTTTGTGAAACAGTTGAATTATGACTTATGAATTTATGAATTAAGAATGAATATTTCTAGATGCCGTCTTTTAAATGAGAGGATGAATGTTATTCAAACGCTGGGCCCACTGGCAATGCATGGAGGCACCTTAGTGTACTGAAGGAGTGCACAAACAAATCTCTTTTTGTTCGTGAGGCAGATTGTTTTACTCAGTTTTGTCTGTTTATTTATTTTGTATAGCTCATTAATAAGCTACAGTGCAAACATTAACAAGAAAGAATGAAAAAATCTGAGAATACAAAAAACATTCAGGGTGGTAGCCCAACAATTAAAATTAAGTCATGATTCTAGAGAGATACATGTCACATTTAGGTTAAGTTTTTACTGTGTTGTCGGTTTCCTTTGTTCCCCCTTGTTAATTTAGTCATCTTGTTAATTAGTTCATCATTAGCTCCTCCTCCTATGCCTTACTTACCTATTGTTTTCACCTGTGTCTTATTTAGGCTCTCTTGTGTATATATACTTTCTGTTGTTGGTTTTTTCAGTTTGTGGTCAGTTCTTGTTTGTTTATGGCATTGTTTTTATGATGTTTTGTGGTCTCCTGAGTTTTGTTTATTGAAAGTATGTTTTGAGAGTATCTCCCTGTTTCCTTGGATTTCTTCCACAAACCCTGTAACAACATATCTGGATATTCTTTTAAAATGTTTACTGAAAACAAAAGAAAATATGGTAGCTTTGACATATGGAATTTCTATACAAATTGAATGACACAAATAGAAACCAAGAAAATAACAGAAATGTCCTGTTTTTGCTGTCAAAGCTGGTTAGGACAGAAGGTCAGTGTTTAGTGCTTAGATCAGCATAATTAATACCTGGGTCAGTTATCATTTCAGTGTTAACTGCAACATAATGCGAGGAAAAGACTCACATCCCATATTTACACAACAGTGCTACACACGTTCCTCTTGCCCTGAGAATGGCTATTTCTCTGTGTTCCTGGTTGATGCTCTGCTGACCGATGAAATAAGCAGGAGGAATGGGCCATTGAGCAGGCAGAAGGCAGCAGCAATGGAAGCCAGCATAAAGGATGAGCTATAGCGCACACTCAGCTGCAGACTTTTTGAAATAACTATAAAAAATCTATACAGGGACATTGACATGAGTGAAGTAACAGGGATAGTATTCAATGTCTTTTTACAACGAGTCCTATAAGTCCCCCCCCCACCACCAATATTCATCATTCCCCCTATTTGAGCTTCTGGCAGGAAATTCCCCTGTAGACTGAAGTTACTGTCTTTAAGTATTATTTCTTTGATGTTAAAAGTGAATCTAGTGTTCTTTAGCATTGCTGGTGCCATGCCATAAACCCTGTGCATATATATTCAAATAAAATTCAAATAAAAAATTCAAATTAAAAGAGTGGCTGATCTACTCAAAAGAAAGAAACTTACTCATCCAAAAACCAACATGCTTTCCTGTTCTTTTTTTGAATCCTTCTGGTAAGAACATCTCCCTCGTAAAGGGTGTTCTCAACCAGGTAACTACCGTCCGGTTGTGTTTGTGAAACATCTTATTAAAACATTAATGAATGAGTAATGATTGAGGTTGTTTAGAGTATCTTAGCAGTTTCCTGCTTGTTATTTCAGTGTTTACAACTTTAAAATTTTAAAAATTTAAATTTACACATTACCAAAAACATTTCAATAAGTACTACACAATCAATCTTAATAATTCAGATTTAACAAAGATAAAAGTTCTGTATAATTTTCTTAGTACAAACATTTGTACAAATTTGAATTAAGCACACATTTAGAAGTTTGAACTTTAAAATAAATGGTTAATATGTCGAACCCTCATCTCTCGACACTCCATAGTCTGAACATCACTGCATCACCCTGGTCACAAGATTCAGATACCAAAAGCCAGTAATCAGACCCAAGAGACCCCAATAGAAACATTGGACTTAGAGCTCCAAAGAACCCAGCCAACTTGGCTGCTGGATCGGCTACCTCTTAGAAGCCTCTCTGTCATTTTTTTAATTCTCACATTACTTGTTAGTCTGTTACCAAAACTGTCCAGCTGGTTTAATTAGTTTCTGTAGCTGCGCACATTGATTCTTGCCCTTCTATCAAAATCTTTAGTTCTGTCTTTCACTGGTGTGGTCACTGTGCAATGATAAAGAAGACCAAACCTCACTATTCTTAGAGCCCAGCTGTAGGGACTTAATTTAAAACAGAAGTCTAATCTAGTGTAACAAAAATAAATATTAAAGTCATATTTATACATTATTCAAGAGACCTACAAAATGTGGTTGACAATCATTTCTTGATTGCAGCACATCTGATATCATGTTACACTGTGCAATCAGAGCACGCTGGATTTTAATGAACTGTAATTGTTACGTACTGGTGAGACAATGATAAAGAAAATTGAATCTGCCATCATGTGTTGCTGGTGTCAGTGTTTAGTTACCCTGTTTAAAAAAAAATACCTGTCCCTCTGTAAAAAGTTTATTTAACTATGAAATAGATCTTACTACATTGCCCTGTATTTTGTGTGATATTGAAAATACCTAACATAGATTAGCTGCATATATGATTTCTCTGTGGAGTGATTTCTGGCATTAACTCACTATCATATTGTTACAGAGGAGGTCTCCGCTCCACCTCCTCCGTGCCACCTGAGGGAACCCTCACCGCAATACTAACCAGTGTTCATTTCAATTAGACTACATTTCCCACAATGCTTCTTACCTGGGATTGAACTCTCCTCCCTCACACCTGAACTCAATTGGCCTCCCTATATAAGCCCCTTGCAAACATTCAATCAAAGCATGTCTTGTTTTGCCCTGGCTATGGTTCTGAGTGTTTATACATTGTGTCTGTGTTTGACTTTGTTTATACCTTCTTGCCTGTTTGCTGCCTGCCATGTTTGTTGGATTTGTATTTTGCGTTTTGTGACTGTCTGCTGCTTGCCTCAACCCTTGCCTGTTTACTGTTCTGTCTCTGCCTTGCCCTTGTTAACCCTTGTATGCTGATAATCGACCCTGCCTGTCTGATTACAATTAATAAATGCTGCAAATGGATCCTCGTGTGACTAGCTAATCATAACATGTGATGCATTTGTTAAACATGAAATCTGTCTGCTTAAGCAGCTTGTTCTTGATTTAGACCTTATAGTGTAACAACTTTTAGAAATCTTAATCATTACATATTTCAGAAATGTTTTAATGAAAAGCATTGTTTAAATAGGTGAATCAAACATTCAAAAACAAGTTTTTTGCTCTTTAAGTCTATAAGCTTTAATTAAAATTATCACAATTTTCAGAATCAGTTTGAGGAAATGAACAGGAAGGTTTTCTACTAGTGTAGCATATGTAAAATCAGCAAAAGTGGCCCTGACCCATACTAACATACCTTCACACCCTGCTGCACATCTACACCCTATCCAAAAGCCTGTGGTCAACAAATGAGCGACCCCTTGTCGTACCTTCTGTAAAGGGCACAAGATTACTCTCCTGCTTATTCAGTTTTAAAATTCCTTGCTGGTGGAATGATATTCCAAACTCTGTTCAGTCAGCCGTATCCTGTACAATATTCAACAGCTAAAAACATGTATCTTCTGTGAATACTTGACAGGAATTAGTTCTCCCTATTGAATAAATGAAAATATAAAAATGTACATTTCTAACCTTTAACCTTAACTTTTTTCTCTCTCCCTCATCAGGTATCATCTTTGGCAATTGTTCTATCTTTGTAACTCTGTAACTTTGTACAGCACTTCTCATGCTATTGCCTCCCTATGACAAATTGCTTTATTGTTTTCATCACCTTGTATGTTGCTTTGGATAAAAGTGTCTGCTAAATGCCTAAAGGTAATGAACAAATAAGTTTTATGGTCAATTTCCTTTTCAATATCAAAAGACAATCAAATTTAACAGTCTTTAACAATTGTCATATAGGTCTTTGGCATTTATTTTCCTGATCTTATAGATCTCATAGCAGATCAGTAATCAAGCTTCCGCGTCTAACACATGGCACATGCAAATGAGAACACCACTTTTTTACAGCCTCCTTTTTTTGTCCAAACCATCTATACAAAACATTTATTGTGCTTTTAATATGATGATTGACAGATCAAGATTTACCTGCTAGATATTGATCAACCTGGTTAAGAATGGTACACCAACTTGCACCAATAACAAACCAGCCATAGTTGTCATTGTTATTGGTATACCATGTACCAGAAACCACCTTGATTACATTAATTTATAGCAGGTAATCTGACAAAACTTGTATTACTTTATTTAAAAGTAATTGCTCTTTTTTGAAAAAAAAAATATTTTGCAAGTTTTGTTGATGATATTGTCCCACTTCATCGACAAAAGTTAAAACACACCAGTTAGTATATAGCAATCAGAGCAAGACGTTTAATCTGACATTCAATCAAATTCTTTCATTCAGTGCTGCATTCTGGCCACATTATGCCATGAGAAAACAGTAAATGACTAAATGGTGCATTTACTCAAGCAATAACATGGACTCAAGCATTTTAGAATGTCTAACAGATCAACACATGAACTGATAAAATAAATGCGTCCAGTGTGTTGAAAGTGGCTTTGGATAAAAGCATCTGCTAAATGCATAAATGTAAATGTGATATTTTGTATTACATTACAATTCTCTATTACATCAAAGTGTTCCATTGCCTGTGAAAGTGACCACAGATTTTGTAGTATTTGCATGTGGGGGAAATGTAAACCAGAGTAAAATAAAGTGTGCATAACCTGGAACAGATCTCAGAGCTGGTTTGGTCTTTATGGGCTTTTATATGAATATGAGAAGATAATAAATTAAAGAATTATTGAATGCCAGGACACTATCAGTCTACTTAGATCTTCCAAACAAACCCTAATTTTATTAGATTCAATTCAGTGTTATGTTCATTGTGCAGAGTACAAGTACAGAGCCAATGAAAAACAATGAAACACCTGAGTTGAGACTCACATCTACAATCACTGGCTTAAGAGGTCAGTGCCTTTTGTTGGCCAGGATACTATATTTAAACAGCAAGTAGGATGTAATCCTAAAATAAAATCATCAGAATCAACAGTGAATGGAATTATTTAGAAAGTACTGCATATTTTGAAACTTAAAGGTTTAAAATATATTTACAAACCTTTCAGAGCCTGTTTTATAACAAGTAGACTTAGGTCAACATGAAAGACATTCACAACCCATTTTACCTCCATAATATAGTACGAGTATTTCTGGGTGAAACAAAATATTCTAAAAGAATGAAATGATTTGATATTTTAATTGTTTGCCCCAGTTTTACTTTTGATCTCTAGTACCCTGAAAACACCCAGAAAGAAGATTAAGATTAAACAGTTTATAATAATTTAATGCCTTAAAAAATGTTTCACATCCAACACAAACACTGTGTGTAAAGGATACATTGTATGAAAAGTATTATCTTTTCACCCAAAGCTGTTATAGCTATAAACTGTAATATTTTTACCCTGATCCTAAGAAAGACGGTTATGTTTTATTGCTTTCATGTAAAATTCTTTAGTCTTATACTCTCCTATCTTTGCACATAGTCTATTCGTATATTGCCTTGCACTATAAGGTTACTTTGTACAATTATCTTTATGTTTATATTTTCATTTATATACTTTATAAATATATTGCATAGTCTCCTGAGAAGATCTGGTTTACATTTCACTGCTGGTTGTATTCTGTATACAACTGTGTATGTAACAAATACAAATCGTGACATTTGATGTTCACCTCTATCAGGTAAAACTGTTCTCTCATTTCATAACATAGATGTGTTGTTGAGTTGGCACGTGCTTTAATTAGTAGGCATATTTTATTCTACAGTAAATCTGTTATGAAGCTCATTATAGATGTGTTACTTTTTAATGTGAGGTTATTAATCAACCAACCTTCCTGGTCCTCTTTCAGCCCCTGAATAATGCTTTAGATATTAGATTTGTATTCATGCTAAATGAATTCTATTAGATTTAGATTCATGCAAAATGATGAGGATAATAAACAAATCTCTAACATTCTCTGTCATATTTCAATACTAAAATTAGTGTATGTTCCTAAACAATGTGTTCATATTGTACATTCATTCATGTATATTTATATTATCTTGTAGTTGTCTAATTATACATTATGGGAGGCTGGGACTACCTGTCACAAATTGTATACCAGTAAACCTAGGGTACACATTTAAACATTTAGGGTACATTTAGTTGCATGTCAATATATATTTTCAATAATTTTTCAGTTTTAAATAACATTCTCTGACCTGTAGTAATGAAAAACTTGTAACAAGTCAAACTTGTGCATGAGGCAGTAAAGTGGAGAGAGTGAAATAAATATTTAATTAAGATGTATATATGTTAACTAAGTTGTTAACTATTATTAACTAAGATGTTTGTGTGTATGTATGTTTAGAATCGTCCACATGGTGGCAGTATAGAGCGCAGAACCGATAATATCATATTTTTGGGTGGCATGTATGAACTGTGTTGGCAGTGGAGGGTGTGGTGCGGTGAATTTCAACAGGGGACGTAATTCTAGTTCATAACGTTGAAGATTTCCATATTTTATCCATATTTTATAACTACAGTCCCCTAAGTGAATTTACACCACTGCTTATGAATACAAAAACAAACTCTAACACGAAAACAACAAAACAGGCATTGCAGACTTCATCTCAACAAAACATCTCAAATAACTGCCTCCAATAAATATCGTGCAATATTTGTTCATGAATGTTATTGTTATCGGCTGCAATGTAATTAACGTACAAAAAACAAAATTATAATACAGCGGACAGCTCTATTAAATATATTATGTGTATGATTTAAAAGAATGAATGTTAAACCAGCATGTTAAAGTTGCATTTAAATGTAATAGATATTTTGATTGACACGTCAGATTTTTTGCTTATGGCGCTTGCACGTGTAGTTGCGGACAGAGCGCGTGGAAAAGGCGGGGCCGGACGTGGGTACGTCACGCGTAAGGGCGGGGCCTCGCTATGCAGCAGCGCAAAGACGCGCAAGAGGCAGAGCTCCGGAATTCAGCCACAGTGACCAGAAAGCATCACCAACTCTTCCGATGGTGATATGGATTGACATACGCCCCACTGGCATGTGAGTACGTTTGCTTTGTCAAACACTAGGAAGGGTCCGATTTGTGGCAAGATCTGCTTCTGTGTTACGTGCTGCGCACGGCGGCCGAACTGGAAATAAGTTCAATTTGTAGCGTGTGGAATCACTTGGTCGCGATTGATCGTTTCGTCGCATTTTACGGTATGTGGCGGGTTTTATGGGAGAAGATCCGGTCTCGTAAAGCCCGAAGAAAACTGAAATGTCTTTCATCGGCGGCGGAAGGTGAAAGTATGTGTGCCGTATGACTTGAAGGGCCAGCGTTTGCTCGAGTTCATCTCTGTAGTGTGAAAGCGAAACGGGGCCATCCAGTTCAATCTCGGCTGTTCAGTCTGTACATCTGTAATTACCTTGTGAACTTCTCCAGAAATCCTTCTCCATACAAAGTATTTTACTGTTTAAGGTGTTGGGTTGTGCAAGCCAACAGTAATGGAGATCTGGTCAGTTTACTTAGGCTGTTACTTAGACGTTCAGTCCACAAAGTAAAACCTCGTTGGGTCTGTCTGGTTTACCATACTGGATTTTGATTTCTCATGAGGCTGGCGCTGTTGCATAAGTTTCATAAAAGCTGTTTTGGTCATGCTTGTTTTGGTGATTTGTGATAGTCAGCTGAGAGGAAAACAAGGGCACATGGCAAGCAAAACACTGCCTTAAAGCTCTGCATTAAAGGAAATTCTGTTATCATTTACTCATCCTCATTTTATTCCAGCATGCATTTATGTATGCCTTTATTTTTGTGTTCAAAATTACATATTTTGAAAAATATGTTTTTCTTTGGAGCTCATTGACTGTCTTTAAATAGACAAAAAACATACTTTATAATATCTTATTATGTGTTCTCCAGAAAAAAGGTCACATGTTGTTTCTGTTTTCGGGCTTTTTAAATGCAAGATTGTAGATCAATGCAATTGCACTGTCTTTTGACTCAACAGTATGTGCAGTAATATACAGCGTTCACTATCAGGAAGTTACACAAAGAAAGTCATGTTACTCTGGGTCTGTTCTGTTGTGCTTCAGTCAGTCGATAAAACCACTCCCTTCACCCTCACAATCAGCATTGACTGGCTCTCGGCATCGCCTCAGCCCAGGTCACATTTATCTCTGCTGATATCAGTGTTTTATTCTTATGTCACAGTCATTTAAAGTCAGTCATGCCTATAAGTCATATATGCACCTACCAGAACAGGTCTCCGATCAGTTTAACACATTCCTCTGACTGTGTGAACAGTTTGATTATTACTCTTTGCTACCTAAAGAGCCTTTACGAGATTTATTTAAGAATTGCAATCACCAAGATGTGTTTTTCTCTTGGAAAAATAAAGCTTGTAGCCCCTGTGCCAGTTTTCCAAAGTGTCTGTTTTTTCCTAAGACTTTAGACATAGGCTGAGGGCAGGAAGCACTTTAGCCATTGAGTTTGTGTAAACTGTGGATAATATGATAAAGAAAGTATTAAAAAGATTAATCACTTTAGTTTCCTCGCTGTTAAACGGTGAGGTACTCATGATGAGCATGATGGGATATGCATTTTGTGGTTCCATTGGAATCTGTTGCAGTCATTTGTCAATAATGACTCAGCCTCTTGATCTGTGCTTGGATGCTGGGAGGAGATCTGAACCAATTCATGGACCAATTGTTGTTTGACTTCTCATACTGGGATGTCCCGAAAGCCTAGTAGACACAGGTCTGTTTTATTGATATATCCTTGTACATAAGATATCTCTTGACCTGTCCATGTGGAGCTAAAACAAGAGCCTGTTTATGTTTCTGCTATGGAAAAGCACTCTAGGAATGGTTGTAAACGTGACCATGTGGAATGGCCCTGAACCATGTCATTCTGAGGGGAGGGTGTTATATAATTGCGGTCTTGATGCAGACCATTCCATGAACCATTCCTTCTTTAGCCATGCAGATGATGGAGTCCTGGAAGCAATGCTGGATGAATAATAAATGTAGAACTGTTAAAAGCGGTTCCTGTTTAAAAAGTCTAGTATACTATTCTAGAAGACCAGCGGATTGGTACTGAGACATAAAGATGATATTGTTGGCCTGACTTCAGAGGTTGTAACACAAAGGTTGTTTACCTTGAATTTTTTGGCTTTGTAAAAACATTATGATCTGAAAATCACATTTTATATTTCTGTTGTATAGAGAGAACTACAGAAAAATCACTGAACGATAATCCCGCTTCACAGTCGCCTGTTGTTTGCATCTCAGAGAATTAGCAAAAAAGCAAAAAGCATCTAGTCTTTTGAGGAAGGAAAAGTAAATTAAATTAGGGGTTTTGTGCTTGCCTACATTTCTCTAGAGAGTTTTTGTCACAGTTTTTATTCTGTAAAGCTTTATTTGATTTTGTGCACTACAAATGGTACAGATTTTGTCATCACCACTGAGAAACCCTGAGACAGAAGCAGGCTATGTAAATGGGCAACATAAAGTTTGTTTGCCATAATCCATTTGATGCCAGAATAAAAAATTGGCACCCATCCATTTCTTTCTACTTTCTCTACTTTTCAGCTCAGTACCTGCGTGTGTGCTTTAGTGGAGAGCTATGTCATTTCCTGCTGACCTTCAAAGTTGTCCTTCTTGTTTGGGTATATGCTTACTCAGGAAGAGAGAAACATGCAGAATATGTGTTTTACATTGGTAACTGTGCTCAAGTCTTGCATATATCCTTATCTGTCATTCGAGAGTAGACCATTTTTCAGGGTCTAGTTAAAGATTTGTCATCCCATGAGCTCTTTTTGCTCTTCATTGTAGAAAGTAGTTTTTGCATCATTGCACAGAATGGAGAATGGAGAATGTCATCAGCCTACTTCAGTACATTGATTCATATTCATCTACTTCCTCAAATTGATGCTTCAGCTACAAGTGGAAATACTTGCATCAAACCACTTCCCTTAAGACCTCTTAGCCACTGCAAAAAACAACCATCTTTAACTTGCATAAGCACACATTCATTTTTACATTCATGTCTTGTTTGTCTGTATCTTGGTATCTTGGAGTAACACTTCTTACTCTGAGTTATCGTCTGTTCTGAATGATTCTTCTGAGCATGTTGTATATAGTTTGTACATAATGTTTTTCTTCAGCTGAAACTGTTGATTATGCACTGTTAGTTTTAAGCAAAATTGTAAGATCTGTGAAGCTGAAAGCGTCATTCAGAGTGATGGAGATAAGAAAGGTTAACGTTTATGGCCAAAGCTTCTTCAACTGATTCATTAGAGAAGTTAATCTATTTTGGTTACACAACTATTCCATCATCTTGCTTGCTTGCTGCTCAACCTAAGTTCATGAGCCAAGGTTGAGTGGGGATGTATTTTTTTCCTTTTGTTAAACAATGTTTTTTAATGTTAAGGGGAAAGCCTGTAAGCAGTACATTAGTACAGACACATTTGGAAGCATCTGATTCCATAATTTATGTTTAAATGTGGCTACACACAATAATATACTCAAGTAAATAACCAAATGTATTCCTATAGCTCAGTTGGTAGAGCAGTGTGTTAGTAACGGAAAGGTTGCGGGTTTGATTCCCATGGGAGCACAGACTGACAAATGTATAACTTGAATGTATTGTAAGTCGCTTTGGATAAAAGCATCTGCCAAATGCATACATGTAAATACAATATATATAATACTATATTAAATACAATATTAAGTAAATTACTAGTAAATATATAATACAAAACAGCACATATCCACATATTGTATATGTACAAATTATGATTTGTTTATTATTTATAAATTCTAATTATTATAAGATATATTAAAAACAGAATACTGTTGTGTTTATGAGCCCGTGCTGGGTGAGAAATGGCTGATGCTCATTTTCATCTCAAAGGGGAACATCTGTGGTTGTCCTCTAAAGAAATTATGCAAGCTCCAGTTGGATGAACAGGCCCTGTAAATAGAGGGGTAGATGTTTTTTTTTGTTCTTGCACACAAAAACACACACCCTCACACAAAGGGGTCTCTCACTCTCTCTCAATCTCTCTTGCTCACTTAGTCTTTCTGTTTGTGACACACACGTATTAGACACAATTCCTAGTGCAGTGTTAGCATCTCCAGCTCATAGATCAGTGTCTCCCTAATGCTGGTGAGGCCATCTGGAGATCTTACATAGTGGAAGGTTTGTACATAAAAGTATTAGGTGACAGCAATGTTCCTTTTAAACTGTACAAGTTGTGTGTGCAACAGACCTAAACAATTATGGGGGAAAAGCTAGAGATTTCTTGAGCTGCATGTGCAACATGTGAACTCTTGAATTAAAAACATTAAAAATTATTAGACATGTTATATGCACCGGCAATTAGTGTCCTAGAACAGAACTGAGATTTCAGTTCACAGTGACGCATAGCAAGGTCCATAGAAGACCGCATCATTACTGTTCTGTTATGTTTTTGTAATCGCAACCAAACAAATTATTTTGTCCTAACAAATTCATTTTTCTCTCTTTTTCAAGAAAACAAGACTGAAAATGGATAGTGATTTTAATGTGAACAAATTTAATGTTTAATAAAGTGTTTATTTATTGTTCAGAGAATGCGTCACTACACGCGACTACAGCGACTACAGCATTTTTCGCTGTCCATTTTCTGTGTATTCATGGGGGTGGGGTTTATCTAATTTGCAGGTTATGTCCCTATAAAACGCAATTTTTGTTAAAGAGAATATCCCCCTTTGAAGTGAACTTTGAGAGTTATAACTTTGCAGATTTGTTCATGCTCAGACAGCACTATAACACTAGCAAAATTTTACATACTAAGGATGAAAAAGTGAAAATACATAATGGGACCCCTTTAAGGAAACTTTGGTGCTGGCACTTAATTTTTGTACTGGATTGTGCTCTGTGTTGTATCCTTTTACACAGTTATTATAAAATTTGCATAAAAAAATTTGTCATTTTTAGTTTGACAAATATTATAGGATTGATACAGAATACTTGCGGTAGAGCGGCCAATTTTTCGTACATGTTAAATCAAAATGATTGTTTGGCATTATAAATGGCACTTGAAAGAGAGTGAAAATGACGGAGAAAAGTTTTACCTGACTGTACGTGTGGGAGGAAGTGATGCAGCTGTAAATGAGAGGGCTGTGTGGGCCGCGGGAAGCAGAAACTGATGTGTTACAGAGATGATCAGCTCTGATGATCACATTGAACTTGGTTCGTTAGCTGTTTGTGTGGGAAGTTGCAACCAGAGCTACAGAAGAGCATTTGAGGGGGTTTCAGGCCACTCACCTCCTTAACTCTTTTCTGTTACCATGTCATTTGTGTGCGTGTGTGCATTTTGGAGGGAGAGAGAGGGAGAGAAAAAAAGCTTGTCAGAGAAGGTGGACAAGACATTTGAGACTTGAGGCGTTTCAAAAAGTGAAATCCGGGAAATTAGGGTTGTCTTTTTATGGCCTCTGCTCTTTGCCTCATTAAGCAACAAACACCCCCACTTTATCTCTTATGCATATTTGAAAAGAGTGGCTTTGTTCAGCTGTGCTTAACTAAGCAACAGGCTATAAGTTCAAGGTGCCTTGAACTTACAGTCTGAATTTGTAAGAATTCAACTTAGAATTCAACTTCAAATAAGCTACTATTGGTGCAAGTTTATTGGTTAAACCAATATATTGATCAACCTCTATCAAGGAGAGCAGACTTTCTATGTTGCTCTTATCATTATGTTGCTTATCTTTCTTATTCTGTACACCCTGTGATCTCATTCGCTCATGTGAAACCTCGAAGACATGGGGAAATTATTTGTCACTTGGGGCATTTTACTAATTAAAGCCTGTTATCATCAGAGCAGGGCTGCTGTCACCTCAGGTGTATCGAACAAAGATAAAAATATCTCTGGCCATTTAGGGCACCTAACTGCATTCCAAGTTCCTCTTTGTTGTGTCTGAGAAATGCAGTAACCAGCAGAAGAGAAGAAGTGAAAAATGCTTTCACTTCAGCTCTTGCTGCCCCCCGCACAGAACTAAGACACTCAGAAGAGACAATTGCTCAAACCGCTGCTCGTCAAAGTATTTCTTGCTGTTTGAAATGAATTTCACTCTCACTTGGAGTCCAGTAGAATTTGTGTGCTGTTTCCAGCAGGGCACATGAAGAAAAAGTGTGTCAGGTAGTCTGTAGGGATTATCTAAAAAAAATCTCCCTGTCTTCCTGTTCCAGTTCATCAGACTCATAAATCTGATGGGGTCTCCAGGAGCTATATATGGCAGTCAATATGGGTGCTAATCTTTCTGATCCACTGAGATTAAAAAAGTTTCAGTTCAGATCTGGCCAAAGTAGTCAAGCTCATCTGTTTATAACTAGCATGACATATCACTGGAGAGAGAACATAAATCATAACCTTTTAATGTCTTGGGTCAAGCTCAGACTTTAAAAAGTAGGTTAAACAATGCTGTATTGGTTTATGAAAGCACATTAGCACAAAAAACATTAGTGGTTTAAAAAAATCTAGTGTTTAAAAAAAGTTAGCATGTTACAGTAGGGGTCTAAAAATGTTAGCAGGCCCCTGCTAACAGGTTAAAAGGTTCAGGTTCAGTTAGCTAAATAGTTTTAACCACAAAATATAATTGTATGTTCTAAAGCATTTAATAAAGAAGTCAAAAATTTTGTACTAAATTTTTTTATATTTATTTTGTGCCTTTGTGATACAAATGTTGGTACATTTGTTTTAATATCCATTTTGCTGTCATTTAAATGAAACCTAAGGAATAAACACAAGGCCTATTGCTGATATGCAATGATAGGTTATGTATTTCACTAGCTTCCAAAGGGTTTCGCTTTCCACCACATTATTGGACAACATGTTCTCCACACTTGTTTTGCATATGTTCTGTGTGATTTCCCCACACCACCCACCTGTTAAAGCATGGACAAACTGCTGGAAAGTTTGGCATGTGAATGTCTGTTGTTGATATGGTGCTGCGTTGCTACTGCTGAACTGTAATATTGTGTTGCACAGTTTTTATCATGCTGTGTCGATGTATGAATGGTCTAGACAGTGTGTTTTTTTTCCACATTGAGTTTAGTTTATTGTTTAGCTTTATTTTATAATATTATTGATTTACAATAATATTATAGGTCAAACAAATTGGAAATTGTTGGTTAATTATTCATCTGTTTACTTTTTACATCTGTCTGTTTATCAGGTACTTTTTTCTTCATACTTTGCCGTTATATAAGTCAATGGAAAGGGAAGTGTGTACCCACTACATTTATGCATTTGGCAGACCCTTTTATCTATGCTATATGCCAATGCCAATTGCTATACAATTGGTCAGTATATGTGTTCCCTGGGAATCGAACCCACAACCTTTTGTGCTATTAACACAATGCTCTACCAGTTGAGCTACAGGAACACAGTATTTACTTGCCTTATATTTGCATTTCAGCAATGATGAAAGAACAATCCCACAGAGAGCCGTGGAGACGGCCAGCTGTACAGAACTATGAGAATTGTAAATGTCGTACTTTTGTAAAGTGTTATCTAAGTGAAATTCTTGACATGTAGCAAATAACAGTTTAAAAAAACATTTGTGAAGTGAAATTCTTCTCACCTCACAATTTTGTAATGGTGTCATTAACATTATTGTAAGTAATAAATAAAGGCAGTAAGATGGTGAGTTGAAGAGGGGACTGAGGGACTCTCTCTCTCTCTCTCTCTCTCTCTCTCTCTCTCTCTCTCTCTCTCTCTCTCTCTCTCTCTCTCTCTCTCTCTCTCCCTCTCTTTCCTTCCAATGTGTAAACAGCACAGAAACGTGTTTGATGCTCAACATGCAGTTAACAAGCTGCCACAACATACTGCCTCTCACTCTCTCACTCACTCTCTCACTCTCTCACTCACTCACTCACTCACTCACTCTCACTCACTCACTCACTCACTCACTTACTTACTTACACACACACACACACACACACACACAAACACACTATTTACATAATATACCATCATTACTGCTGTTTATTTTACAGACTGTAGCTGAGACACGGCATTTGTGTTTGATGGCAAGGTTTAAAACCATTTAAATGTAAAAACACACATTTAAACATGCAAAAACACATGCATTTTAATTCGGGTTTGTTTCTCTCATTGCCTGACTCATGGAGGCTGATGTGGGCAGGCTAGGTTCTGTTTATCATCCATGTCTATTAACATGAAGAGGCAAAGTTATCTTTATGCCTCGAGGCACAAATGGTTCTGGAAAGTCCTTTCAAATGCTTGAACAATCTAGATAGGTAAACAAATGTACACTATACTGACTCTCTTGTAGAAGGACATAGCTGCTGTCTCATGCAGTATAGTGGTTACAGTCACTTCCATTAGAGCTGTTCTTTTTCTAATCTGATAGATATAAAGGTTCATATCCAAATTGAAAGGAGGAGAGGAGGTCTTTTGGAAGGGGTTCTCCAGAGCAGAGCCATCTGGTCCACTGATTTTATCCTTTCAGCAAGTCTAAGGATTTGTCTTGTGTAATAAACCCAGGAACAGAGCTAAAGACACGCTTCAAAAAACTGCTAGGATATTTTCTCAAGGTTTTACACGCCATATTTGGAAGTTTTGTTGCAGTGGAATGAGTTTTTGAGTGTCTGGGCTAAGGATGGTCGGATTATGATGTTGCTTAATAACTGAGCTCATGAGTATTAATTAGCTGGCTTGTGATTGGATGAGCTGTGTTCAAAATCATTGTAAAATCCTAATATAGGCACACTTGTGACTGTGTTCTGTTGAGTAATTCATTCTCCTGAAATCGGACTTTTATTCTTCTGTGGGAATTTTTGGATGAACTATCCCTTTATGTCATTGGTGCGTCCGTTGGAATATACAACCTCAAATGTAAAGTTTTGAGTTTGGTTTTTGTATGTTAGATGCAGAGAAACTTTGCTGAAGCTTTTTAAGTCTGTGTTACACTGGTGTTCCTCTCTGGACAAGTTCCGACTTTCGGCAGTCAAAACCTGTCTCTGTGGGAATATAGTAGCTCTGTAATGGATCTTTTGACAAGATACTTGTCGTAGTGCAGCGTCAAAAAAACTTATCTTCTTGAAATAAAATCAGGAGCTAAAAGCTATAGTGAATTACAGCTTATATCAGAATCACATTATATCAGAAATGTGGTTTTATTGCGTGCCAAGAGAGGTAGACTACGTATTTCATATTTTAATATCTGCCGACAGGGATGTGGGCTAAAACTGAGCCTGGGCCCGGTTGTGATGGATGAGTTGTTTTTCAATTTTGACCTTTTGTTCTATTCTCAGGGTTTAAGAAGGAAGTTCTGTATGTAAATCTTCTTATTTTTACCTCTTTCTCTCTCTCTCAGATCAGTGAGAAGGAAACAGCCACACACAGGAGTGTGTGCTAGGCTGTGTGTGGGACTCCACCACTCCTGCTATTGTTACTACAACACACTCACGTAACCACAATGTCACGGAGGGAACGGCCCTGGTCGGTGTACCGAGCGAACACACTGGAGCTTTCCTCAGAGATGCTTGAATTGGCATTGACAGGTAAACAGTAGCACCCTAAACAAGGTTCTCTTGTGGTGTTCTCTTTTATAGCTTTGCTTTAATATAACTTTTATTTTATATGATTTTTATTTGAGGGATTTCAAGGTTTCTTTCATTCTACTTTGTGTAGGAAACAGTCAAGATGCTGATGAGCCAGTACTGGAGTTCAGTCTTGGTCAGTTTTTGTTGTTTTTTCCACCAATTTCTAATAGTCACACACACAGGATTTTCTTAAAGAAACAGTCCGCCCAAAAATGATGTTCACCCTGATGTGATTCCAGATCTGTGCTGTTATTTTTATGGAATACAAAAAGTAAAAAGAATTGTGTAGGTAATAAAAGTGCAGACAAACTGTTCAAAGTGACCAGGGGTTATCAAGTTTTAAAAAGACCAAAAAACATGGTCTTTTATGGTTTGTGCGGTGAACAGACCGAAATTGAAGTCATTCTAATCTTGGCCTTAGAAGACTCAAAATGTAGGGCAGTATTTGCTTTCACAGTGAAGTTGATTGTTCCTGGTCAATTTGAACTGGTGTAAACAGGTTTTGAAGAACATTGTAGAATTTTCAATTCATTTTTGGGTAAACTATTCCTTTAAACATCTGAAATTTATCTGTCAGCGAGCAGGACTGCTAGGCATATAGGAGCTCAGCTAGCTATCAGGTCAGATCTTGAAACTGTATATAAACTTGAACAGGAGTATAAATATTTTTGTGTCCTACTGCACTGCTTATGTGAACGCAGCTGCGTTTGGATTAAGTGCTTGCCTCGATCACTCATCAGTTGTAAATAAAGTGGTTTAACTGCGGTGGTCTGATTATATGTTTGAGAAACAGCGGTTCTTAGCACATAACGCCTGCTGAACACTGTAGCTCCTTCATATAAACAATGTTTCTTTGTGGAAAATCTTCACACCATTGTGACCTTCAGTGTGAACATGTTTGTGTAGTCTGCAGTGAGCTGACCACACCATCTCTGGACCGAAAACCCAACAGTTTTGTTGCTGTAAGCTGTACCACACCTCCTCAGGCCTTCTGGACCAAACATGCACAGACAGAGATCATTGAGGTAACATGGACACACAACTGTGTAATCGCCGTAGGTTAGTGTGTCTTAATAGCTTAACAGATAGAAAATGGAGCTAGCAATGCCAAGATTATGGGTTCAGATCACCCAAAGAATGTGCATTCATTTAATCAATTTGTAAGTCACTAAGATAAATGCATCTGCCAAGTGAATAATTGTAATGTTCCTAATCAAAACCCAATCAACTGAGGGACAAAGACAGAATAAATGGAAACAAAAGACAAGACAAAGAAATGTAATTTTCCATGAAAGGTGCAGAACCATAAAATGTTTGTCACAACATTTGGTCCAAATACAGTGTAAGGATGTCCTACTTGGTTGCCAAACTACATATTTGCATACCTCCATGCATCCTGCTCACAAAGACAGAAAGTCTTCTGTCATGTATGTGTTTTGAGGAGAAGGCATGATTTTGCTAGCCTCTCTGAAATTGCCTACCCTACCTTTAAGCATGTTAATTTTAGATTCACTTAACATTTGAAGCATACAGGGGGCTCTTTAGAACCTCTAATTATACTGGGATAACATGGATCATCAGCTTTTATGCAAGCTTGTGCAGGTTTCCATAATGTTAAGAATTATGTGGACTTAATTGGATTTCTAAATGGTTTGACCTTTGTTTTGCAGGGTACAAATAATCCCATGTTCCTCAGCAGCGTGGCTTTCTTCCAAGACTCCAACATTAACCAACACACACAGGTTAAACTCTCCGTGTACGACGTAAAAGATCGCTCACAAGGAACGGTGAGACACACACATACAAGAAATAAGAAGTGTTCTGATGTAAAAAAAAAACAGTAAAAACTCAATTTTTTTCTATTTTTTTGCATTCTTTCAACCTTCTAGATGTACCTCCTTGGCTCAGCAATGTTCCAGGTGAAGGAGCTTCTGCAGGAGAAAAACCACAGACTAAACTTACCTCTCAGGTGATCAAAACAAGCTGTGATGTGATGAGCTTCCAAATCTTCTAGATGGGTGTTCCATTGTTGAAAAGGAACGCAGGCATATGCACCACAAAAGTATCGACATTTGTTGTTTGTTTTGCTCAGGTCAGCAGAAAACGAGGATGTGGGTAGTATTACAGTCATCGCCTGGCAGCTCGACGAGAAGAGAGATCAGCAGACACCAATCAAACAGCTACAAGACACCATCAACGGCAGGGTGAGACCCACTACACCCCTATTCTATCCAACAGTATGTTCGCTAGTTCTTGTGATAAGAGGGTTTTTTGCTCTTATGTCCTGTTTCTGCAGACTGTTCTTTCCGTGGATGAGAGTCTGACAGAATCAGTGGGAGTTCGAGCAAAATACGCTTCACTATGGAAAGATTCCTTTCTACGATCTGGTATGTTTACATTTATGGATTTGGCAGACACTTTTTTTTCCAAATTTATTTACAATGCGTGGATGCTAGAAATTTTTTCAATACTCTTATTTCCTGGGATGAACTCGATTGTGATCAGTAATATGAAACACAGAAAACATTTCCATCCTTACAGTAGAGCTCCCTCCCGCTGGTTATTATATTTGCCAGACATGGCATCACTGCAATATGCAGTACTTAGATTTATTATGCCAATAAACATGAAAAATGTTTACTGTGGGATTGTGCTTGTTTTTGCTGGACAGCATTATTACGATTATACAATTATAGAGGTAATAATGATCTGACTGGTCTAGTATATACAGTCAGAACTTAAACCAGGTCTTCAAAACTTTGTACTACCTGTGCCAACATTTCATGCAGCGTTTGATGCATGGTGTTTAATGGTTCTATGGGAAATATTGACAGAGGTTATATGTCCCTTTTAGTCACAGTTTCTGGCACTAAGAAAAACAATAATTGTGTTTTATAGTGGCTTACCCAAGCTGAAGGGCACTTAGCTCCATTTATATTGAAAGAAGTGAATTCCAGGGCCTGGCCATGATACCATAAATACCCACAAATTAAGTTTCAGTGCAACAGGTTTTGGATACAACATAACAGCCTGGTACAATTGATTTTCTTTCACAGTTTTATTTTGTTTCTCTCTGTCTCAGTGTTTGGGGGCACCATGTCTCGAATGTACCGTTTTCCAACCACCGATGGGAATCATTTACGAATCCTGGAACAGATGGCTGAAAGCGTCTTATCACTCAACATCCCACGACAGTTCGTCAAACTCTTACTGGAAGAAGATTCTGCCAGGTGTCTGTCATAATCTGACATGAAGAGCCGTGCATACATACTATGAGCATTTGGACTGGAGTATAATATTCCTTTTTATATGTGTCCTTTGGTAATTTTAGAGTATCTGAGCTGGAGGAGCTAGGAGAGTTGTCTCCGTGTTGGGAGAATCTTCGGCGACAGATTGTGACGCAGTACCAGAGCGTTCTGCTGACCTATAAGGATACGCTCACAGACCTGCAGGACTACAAAGGTCAGTTTGATTCATATGGTCCAAATCAGCATCATTTTACTGTGTTCCACACTTGTCAGATAATATAAAGTAATAATTCACCCAAAAATTTTGTGCCATATGACTATTTTTCTGCTGACACAAATAGAGAGATTTTGAAGAATTTCCTAGTCTCTTTTTCAGTGCAGTTAAAACCATGGACTGCAGCTTTCAGGCTTCTAAAAGAGTACAAAAGGATCATAAATATATCATAAACATGTTTCATATCATGAACACTCATGTGTTGTATTTAAAATCTTCTGAAGTCACGCAAATTATCTGTTACACAGTGTCCTAACCAAACACGACGCAACACTGTGACACGCGATAAAATGTATCTTTTCCATGTTAATCAGAGATCCTAACTAACTAACAGCAATATGCAACAAGCGAAAGTGGATTCTTTTTTAGAAACAGTGTCTATTTCTGATTTGATTAATGAAAGCAACAATGTATAATTTACCTCAGGTGTTGAAAATAATTTAAATTTTATTTATTTATTATTTTATTTTGTTTTATAACAATTTGACTATGCACTCATGCCATTTGTTGTAAATGGTAGACAGCAGTGCCCTTTAAGAGAGAGAATGCTGGTTTGTGATAGATTTTGTTGCGTCAGTTCTGGTATTGACAGACAAATTGCTTGAATCCTGTCGTTTTTGGTTATGACCAAATAGGTGTTTGGACCAGAAATTCAAGTCAATATTTACTGTTAGCTTCTCTATTTTTGGCTATGTATAAGAATAGTAGTGATTTTCAAATAATTAGTTAATCTTGTTTGTAAACACCCTGAAAACCAATGATGGTAAAACAATGTTCTTTGCAATGATGTCATAGAGAAACCACAACTGTTCCAAAGGTTTTTAAAAGAACTGTTTCACTTGGATGTGTGTTGAAACATCTGACCCAGAATTCTATATACATCCCCCAGTGGGTATCACTGAAAAAAATAAAGGGTCTCTCTCTCTCTCTCTCTCTCTCTCTCTCTCTCTCTCTGTCTCTGTCTCTGTCTCTTTCTCTATGATGTTTCAGGTCCATCATTTAAAGCCAGTAATCTAAAAGCAGAGAGGAAGTTGGAGTTTATGCCCACCAACCTCCATGTACAGAGGATGAGAGTTCAGGATGATTCTGGCTGTGGTTAGACCTTGGTTACTTTCTTTCATTCTGAACTTATTTAACTTGTCATCCTTTATGCGCTCTTCCCCACACTCCATGTACTCCCCCATTATATATTTTTCTCAGTTCATATTTGAAACATTTATTTCACTGCTGTCTATTGGTCCTGGCCTCCTTGGCAGCCTATCTGCTCTTTATAGTGTGAATCCCAGCAGACAGTAGGTGTAATTCAGGCCACTTAGCACACATAGTTTTCATGCAAAAATTCACATACACATAACACACACTTAAGGTCACAGTGAAGATGTTCTTTGTCCTTTGATCATGGGTAGAAAGAAGTTTGAAACAGCTAAAGCAACATTATACTGTTTGTAAACATATGGATGATGCTCATGCCGCTGTGGGCGATTTTAAAGTAGCCTTTGAATGTTTGACTGAGTGAAGAAACGTTTGCGAAATGTTTGCGTCAAAGTAGATGGAGCCCCAGACCACAGGTCACACGCATATTATGAAGGTGTTTTAACAGCAATTTGTATTCCTTAAAAGTTTTAACAAGCCGTTTCAAACCGTTTCAGAAACTGAAGTGCATTGTAGCTTTACATGTGCCTAAATCACTGAATAAATAATAGTTATTAATTAGTTTTAACATTGGAAGCATGTGAGAAAGGTAATGCATTTAAAAGTTGATGTGGGTAATACGTGCATCACATCACCCATGTTGCACATATTACATATTATATTGTAATAGCAATAACAGATGCATGTTAGGGTAACACAAACATTTATGGTAAACGTGACATGATGTGCATCTGTGTATCTAGATCACACTTATGATGTGGTGACGATCGGGGCCCCTGCAGCTCACTGCCAAGGCTTTAAACATGGAGGCTTGCGGAAACTCCTTCAAAAGTTCGAGGAGGCGAAAAAACTGTAAGTCTGGTTTAAAAGGTGCAGGCCAGACTGTGAGTGTGTGTGCATGCTTACATTAATTTGTTTGTATGTAAATAAGGATCTGCTGGGTTTGTGTGTAAATGAGTTTGTGGTGACGACCTCAGACACAGGTGGCTGTTTAGATTTATTTTTTTATTGATCTGGTGGTTTTAGCTACAGTGCATACAGAAAGTTTTTTTCTTTTTTAGTATTTTAAATAAATTTGCAGACATTCCTAAAAAAAATCTTTTCACTTTGTCATTATAAGGTGCTAAGTGTAGATTAATGAGAAAAAATGTACTTGATTGTTGTATCAGGTTGCAACATAACAAAACTGAAAAAAGTGAAGGGGCCTGAATACTTTCTGAATGCACTGTATGAAGGTTTGATCTGCTTTCTGTGTATACTGTAATGTACTGAAAACATGAGTTCAGTCATTATGAATGAAAATATTTGACAATATCTCAGTGAGGAAGCATTTAGCAGCATTTGAATTTAAAAACTTACTGCTTGGCCAAAACCTCATCATTTCATAGTGTATATGCAGTTAGAGTTACAACTGAATTTTTTTTGCATGTTGATAATTTAAAAATGTATATGATTTTTTTTTTTTTTCAAAATTATTGCCTTAATTTAAGCTTAGTTTATCTTTCTGGGCTGCTTTTATGTGCTGGCTTGCTGGTGTTAGAATATGCTAAGTTCCTTTGATTTCTTTTTCATAAGTTTTAATTGCGTGTTTGCTTTCTAATCAGCATTTATGAGGAGGAATGGTGAGTTTGTTTGGACTTACTTTTGTTTGTTTGTTTGTTTTGTTTGCGTTTTCTGCATGACTTACCCTGTAATGTTCATCAGTCCTTGACTCCATCATCCCTTCACTGTGGTTTCTAAAAAGAGTGATATAAGTGTGTGTGTTTCAATAATTTGTCATTTAATTGTCTTTCTTAAGCACGCACACATGTATATATGTGCTTCCAGTTGTCATTTTTCTGTGTCATATGAAATCTCTGGCCAGATGTTATTATAATTGACTGAGCTGGTGAATCTCACCAGAGACTTTACAGCAGAGACAAAACACATATACTGTACTGTGTAAACATCTTTAGGTGACCATTAGTGTTCAGCAGTGGTGTTTAAGCAATGGTATAATGACCATGTATAATTATTTCTCAGTCTCTTTATTAGAATACAGCCTGAAAATACAGGAAATAGTAAAAAAGTATTTAGTGTGACCTCCCCTTAAGACATTTTAACACTGAGCGTGATGTCATAAAGTAAAGTGATTACACTGTAATAGAGAGAAGACTTATTGTGCTTTCATAACCTGGTGTTCTTAAATGTAAATAGAATGAAACCCTGATTTCTAATTCTAATCTAATGACTTCAGACTGTCTCCTCAAAAGAGGGAAGTGAAACTAAATACTGACTTGTGAATACTGACTAAATACTGACTTTTTTATATATTTCCTGTATTTTCAGCAAGTTTCCTAATAAAGAGCAGATGAAAAATAAAAATGGTTAGTTAATAAAACTTGCTCATACAGTACTGGGACAGTAAAGTAAAAATGGCTCTGTTTGCTGTAGAGTCAACAAATCTTTATGATTAAAAGATATGAGGCAAAAGTACAGAGTGTCAAGTTATTTGGCTGTTTCAACATAAATGTTTTACCAGTTTAGAAGAACAGCAGGTTTCATTCATCTGTCAATGTATTGGGACAGTTGGCTCACAATTGTGTTTCTAAACAATCAGCTGTGTCCTGTTTCGTTACTTGTTTGCACAGAAACAGACATTGTGTAGTATCAGTTCTGTCTATTGTTTCTTTGAATGTCACATTCAAAAATGTGACATTCTGTACATTTGCTCTTTCAGTCGTAATAGATTTCTTGAATCCACAGCAAACAGAGCAATTTTACCTTTGCTCTCACAATACTTATGGAGGGAACTGTATATATAAATGAATGTGAGAAATCTGCTACCCATGGTGACTGTAGTCCTCACAGCTAATACAGTCGACTGCCTGTGTTTTTATTCTAGTGAACA
The DNA here is from genome assembly GCA_036877525.1 of Chromobotia macracanthus. Lineage (NCBI taxonomy): Eukaryota > Metazoa > Chordata > Actinopteri > Cypriniformes > Botiidae > Chromobotia > Chromobotia macracanthus. The sequence goes on along the minus strand of JAZGTH010000001.1, from coordinate 5,075,796 downwards.
TGTCTGATATACACTGTCCTTTGCGTGATTTGAAGAAACACTATTTTACTTTTGTTTAGATTTTATTTCTGATTTATACGTTATTGGAACAGAATTTATTAAAAATAAGATTTCTGCCTTTTACTCGTTTTACTTGAAGTAAAACAATAGCTGTATTGGCATGACTGGAAATAGCTGCTCTGGTATGTTTCAAATATGACCTTAAAAAGACATTGATCTCACAGAAAAATGTCTGGATCATATTTTCCTCCAGAAGCAAAAAAACAAAACAAATTAAAATAACTTTTTGCATAACAATATTAAGACTAAATTAAGACTTGATATTTTCAGACTTTGCATTGTTTACGTTTTCATACCGAAGTTACTCTATATTACAGAATTTTATTATATATATAGTTACTCATATATATATATATATATATATATATATATATATATATATGTACGTGTGTGTACATAAGAGTAAATATATGTAGTGTGTGTATATGTGTGCATTACAGTACTGAGAATTATGTAACACAATGTAAAAAACAATTCACCAAACTGCACCAATATTAATGCTCTTAAAAATAAAATGCATTGTTTAATTTTGTACTTTGAAGTTTTAGGTGATATGACCCAGGCATGATCTTTACAGGGTTTGTAAGATTCATCCAACCACCCGTGGTACTGGAAATGGTGCTGTGTGTTTCAACAAAGATGGCCGAACTGTCTTCACTGTCTGCCATTTAGAGATTTGATAGCACCATTCTCATGCACACACAACAGACACTGTTGTTTGTTTACCCCTGAGCACCTCTCCTTGTCTGAACTTAGAAACAGCAACACTGAGGATCTGGAGTGTGTGGTGCTAATCAAAATCTGTGAAGCATCACTGTCTGAATGAAGTGCACTGCCATTATCTGTCTCCTGCTGTCTGTGTTTGTGAAGCTGTGCATGGTGTGTGTGTGTCTGTTTGTAAGTAATCAAGATCTCTCTGGCTCTGCAGCAGTGCTCTGTCCAGCTCCCAGTCCATCGTCTACATCCCTCAGGATATTGTCCGTGCCAAAGAGATCATCTCCCACATCAACACGCTCAAGACTCAGGTCAGCTACTATGCTGAGCGCCTGTCGCGGGCCGCTAAGGAGCGTTCTGCTAATGGCATGGAGAGAACCCTCGCCATCTTGGCAGACAAGGTGGGCATCAGGGCATATGTAATGTAGCTTCTGCCCACTCAGTTGCACCATGCAAAGGTCAATTTTAATGTTTAAAATGGTCTTATTTAATTTTCTTGGTTTCAAAATATTTCTGTATTGTGGTTTTGAAACACAACAACCTGTCTGTCTTCAATAAAAGACAAAGCAGTGGGTTAAGCATAACCAAAAGCCTGTAATGTGCAGGTTAAAAACATCACTTTGTGGCCTATTCTGTTGTCCAGTTAGAAAATTTGTCCATAATGATCAGTCAGTTCACTTTATACATGTTGAATAGGGATGGGTAAAACTGATACCACAATAATGGACATGCTTACTATAAAGTGCTACCCTGTTTTGTTTTTATGGCGATAGCTTGTTCAAGTAATTGCACCGAAGAGGTTTCCACAAATGGTTGTACAGACAATACCAAAGAAATTAGTAGATAATGTGTGTACACTTCTGTGTCATCATTTTCATCTTCCCAAAAGCAAAATGTACTGGTAATTTTACATAAAATAACTGTACATAAAATAAAGCTGCTACACTGTTGTGCTCAAGGTCTAATTCACGTGAAACAAAACTAAATATGTTTCAAAATGTCGATGCCAGGAACCTCTCGATATTTAACAAATGCAGCAACTCCTTTTTCATATGAAGTGCTTATCAAAGCAGTCTAGAAGTTTATAAACAAATTTGTTTCCAAGATAACTGGTAAATGTTAGTCCTGGTTCCAAGAAATGGTTAAAGCCACCCGGTCAGATTGAAGCTTGGAAACATTTTTGAACAGTTTGTGAGCGGCTGCATTTTTCATCTTTTTAACTTGCTTTTTTTTTAAACCATCTTTTTAATCTTCTTTCTGTCTTGCTCTCAGACACGGCAGCTGGTGACGGTATGTGACTGTAAGCTTCTGGCATCTGCAGTACAGGCCCTGAACGCAGCTAGACCAGAGTACATCGCCTCTAAAAGCTCACCCTCAGCTGACTCGGAGCAGGTGATGCTGAGGAACGATCAGGACACACTGCTGGCCAAGTGGAGTGGCAGGAACAGTCGCTCTTCCCTGCATGTTGACTGGCATGAGGAGGAATGGGTGAGAGAGCTGCTTTTCAAGTCAAAGCATTAAACTGTCTTTTTTTGCACAGGTCAGTTCTCATTTTTTGTTTGTGTTTGTTTGTTTGTTATAGGAGAAGGTGTGGGGGAATGTTGACAAAAGTCTAGAGTGTATAATCCAGCGAGTGGACAAACTGCTGCAGAGGGACCGACTGCACAGCAGCAGCAGTGAGGACATGTTCCAGGTGGACCAGCAGGGCGGCACCAGTAAGAAAGGTAACGGGAGAAAAAAAGCCTTCTGGATCAACCCTGTCTGCATGGAGGAGTCTTCCTCAGCTAATGAACCAGAGCAGCAGTCATCCTCACCACCATCATCCTCACCCCCATTGTCTCCACCACCTTCATCTTCACCACTTGACCTGAACCCTGCATGCCCTGCTAATGCAGAAACACATGCCTGTAGGTGCCTGTCTGTCTCCCTCCCTCTCTCTTTCTCTCTCTTTCTCTCTCTCTCTTTCTCTCTCTCTCTCTCTCTCTCTCTCTTCTCTTGTCTCTTGTTTGTTTGTTTGAAGAGCAGCATGAGGCCACTGCAGTAGTTGGAGTCTTATCAGATGTGATGTGTTTGTGCCTTTGGTTCACTTGCTTGTCCATTTTCTGTGTGTATCCATAATGGCACACACACATGAACATTCTCATCTGTTCTTTCTTTCTCGTGCCATCACCATTTCCGGTTCTTTCACAAACACACATACACCCTGTCACCTGTTCATGTTTAAGCAGGTTGCATGCTGCTATAGCAAGTTAGCAACCAGATGTCATATTTGACATGACTTGCTGTGGCTTCAATTTCTTCCCCCACTTCTTCTAATGTGTCTCATCACCTGTTATATTTCTTTTTATCTAGGTGTCTGCTGTATGTCATTCTGTATGTTGTCTGATATTAAAGAGTCTGTATTTGTTTATCTGCCTGGATTTGTCCGTGCTCGAGCAGAGCGATATGAATGTATGGAAAAATTCAGATTCAAGTGGTTTTAATGCCATAGTTTATGTTAATAAGTGTATGATGACTCTGTGTGGGTCTCTGTTAATGTGCCATGGCTGTGTGTGTCTGGAACATTCTGTTGTTTAACCCAGCATATTTGCCTACTGTGAGCATGTGACCAGGTTCTCTCATTTGATTGGCTGGCTGGTTAACATGCTCACAGGCTGTCTGGTGCTGGCTGTCTGTGCCAATTCGTCACTTGGCAGTGCCAGCATGCTGCGATATACACTGGTCTATATCATTATAAATAAATATGAAATTATTATTTTGCCAGCCAGATGTAAATTTCCCTCTTTGACATCATTAAAGTTGTTTCTGGGCAATGCAATGTTTAACTTTGCACTGGAGTTGAAAAATAGCGTTTTGCTTGTTGTATGTCGCATTGAATGCAATACGTCAAAATTGTCCAAAGTCAGTGTGAGCTCTGTGTGCTGTGCTGGATGCACTTGCTAAGTTAACCACTGCATGTTGCACCTCCGTCCCTTTAGATGGCAGCAGCAGTAGTGGAGAGGAGAGTTACCCAGGTAAGAGCCCCTCCCCTTAAGCTTTGGCGCTTATGCTAAATAGGCGTTGAATTTATGTTACATGTTGTCTTTCATCCTGTATTGATGTTACTTTATGTAAACTGTCTATCGTTGCTAATCTTTACCAAAACTTTTGCGCTCATGTTTACTTTTAGTGAAAAAGTGAAAAGTGAAAAGTTCTGTGGAAAACATTTATGAATATATATACATTTATAGATAAAGACATGGGAGATTTCTATATATTTGTGTGTGTGTGTGTGTGTGTGTGTGTGTGTGTGTGTGTGTGTGTGTGTGTGTGTGTGTGTGTGTGTGTGTGTGTGTGTGTGTGTGTGTGTGTGTGTGTGTGTGTGTGTGTGTGTCAGGTGAGTGGAGTGAGGCCCTGTATCCGCTGTTGACGACTTTAACGGAGTGTGTGGCCATGATGAGCGACAAAGCCAAGAAGTCAATGGTTTTCCTACTTATGCAAGACACTGCACCCACCATCGCAATGGACCTCAGTTTGCAGAACCGCCGAGATGTGGTCTTCTGCCAGACAGTTAGTTCTCTTTCTGACACAACCAATCGCAAACATTGTGTGCAGTTATTACATTATGCTTTGTTGTTACAAAGTTTCTGCATGACCTTCAATTTATTTAAGATAGTTTGAGATGTTTTTTTTAAAACAGATATTCCTGATGAGTAGTTTCAACAATGCCAAGAAAAAAAATAGTTTACCATAAAAATTGACATTGTGTCATTATTTACTCCCCCTTTATTTTGTTTCAACCAAATGGAGCACAAAACTAGTCTTTATGACTTAAGCGCAGTATTCCATGTCTTTTGAAGCCATACAATAACTTTGTGCAATCAAAATAAATTGTAAGTTGTTGTTCATTGGTTATCTTTAACTCTGCCAAAGCTTGTATCTGTAGTCTAAAGACAGATGTTCCAAAAACAACACATTAACAGCATTGGTTTATGCATGTGTAGTAATTGAATGTTATGCATTTTTTTGTACTTTTTTGATAGTGTCATGCTAGACACAAGTTTGAGAAAGGGCAAGATTATCAGTAAATAGTAATTTATTCAAAAATGTATAGTTGCATATAGATTCAAAAAAACATTTTGTTTGTGTTCCATTAATAAAATAGCAGAATCTGAGCTTGGAACAACAAAGATACTTTGGATGCAGTTCACCCACGTGTCTTTCTGTGCTCTGTCTTTCTGTCTTACTCACTGCCTTAAGATCACAGCGCTAATTTGTGGCTTTATTATCAAACTGAGAAACTGTCTCCGTGACGACGGCTTTCTGAGACAACTCTACACCATTGGTCTGCTCGCTCAGTTCGAGTGTCTTTTAAGTACTTACGGTAAACACGCTTTCTCACACATGCATACACCTGCACATATACTCGATGTTCCTGTAACACAACTGGTAGAACATGGCACCAGCAATGCCGGGGTCATGGGTTAGAATCCCAAACAACACAAAAAAGAACAAAATTTATACATTGAATGCACTATAATATTGTTCGAATGACATCTTTCATATTTTTGCCCTGCTGTGTATGTGTCACAGGAGAGGAGTTAGCTATGCTGGAGGACATGAGCGTAGGAATAATGGACCTTCGGAATGTGACATTCAAGGTGACGCAGGCCATCTCTACCTCTTCTCCTGACATGCTTCCGGTAATTACCGGAAATCGAGATGGGTTCAACGTCCGCATCCCTCTCCCAGGAAGCATGTTTGATGCGTTGCCAAGGGAGATTCAGAATGGCATGCTGCTGCGGGTACAGCCGGTGCTGTTCAACGTGGGCATCAACGAGCAGCAAACGCTAGCTGAGAAGTGAGTTTTGATTACATAAAACAGCCCTCAGAGTGGTTACGTAACAAACCAAATAGTTTTATATCATAAAGGTTGTTTCTGATATATTAAACAGATAAATAGATAAACAAATATCTTTAATAGTTTTGTATACATTCAAACAAACTTGGCACGCTAAGGGTTTCCTAAAAATTTTTTAGACTGTTGATTGGTTTGGTATCCTTTATGAGGTAATCCAGAAAGCAGGTTTAGCAACTACATTGGAGAAGTTAACTAAAATACTAAGTCAAATAAGTTGTTAACCTTAACTTTCGGTTCCAAAAAACAGAATAACTTACAGGGTGTGTTAGTAACAATAACAACTTTTTTAACAAGGTTCATGGCATGGCACCAACAGAAAAACATTAGATTCACTTTTAACTTCATAATAATAATACTAAAATAATACTAAAAATGTACTAATTACTGTTCTTTGACATTTTGTTAAAGACAACTTAGTTTTGTGACAAGATAAAGTGAGGTTAATCTCAACAATGGGGCAGGACTGGGTCAGGGCAGGAGGGGGCGGACGGCATTAGGTATGCCATGGGATTATTGTGGTACATTCTGTAAGTGATGTATCACAGAATTTGGGTTCAGTTTTGAAAGTTTTTACACCTAATAACCTAGAGTGAGCAATATTACACTTGGACAAGTACAACCTGCTTTCAAGAACACCCAACAGGTTGTGTAAGTAGTGAAAATATAGTCTAAAGTGAATTGTTTTGTGTTGAAGGTTTGGTGACACGTCGCTTCAGGAGATCATCAATGTGGAGAGTCTGGCGCGACTGAGCTCCTACTACCAGCAATTCAAGGAAGTTTTGCCCGATGACTGTAAATCAACACTCTCCTTCTCTACATAACAAATCTGAAATAGCAGCACGTCACCCTGGTTCACCATTATTTGTCTTTCTCTCAGGTCTTCCTCACTCTCGTAGTCAAACATGTCTCCCAGAACTGCTGCGGTTCCTTGGCCAGAATGTTCATGCTAGGAAAAATAAAAATGTAGACATCTTGTGGCAGGCAGCTGAGGTAACAGTTCTCCTTTCTGCAGTGACCCAGTGGCCCCAACAAAGTATTTGAATTATGTTGTAAGATCACCATGTTATATAAAGTGTAATAACTACTCAACTACTGTAAATAGTAAAGATTTACTTCAAAACAGAACCGTCATCTGATAACCTTTAATTTGTGGCTTTACAGTAGTTCATTTTTTAAAACCACTTTGTTTAGGCATGCAGCAGAGTAGGTATGCAGTTTCTTACTATCAACTAGTGTTGGCACTTCAGGGTCACGTGCTTTATAACCATGACATTGTCTGACAAAATCACCAAAACAGTTAAAGAGCAGCTATATGTGGAGAGTTTGGCTGTATTACTTCCTTTTTTTTGTCTTATGCAGCTAGTTGTATATCTTATACAATTATGTGCATATTTACTAGATGAACATGTTCATGATCATATGTCCAAACAGTCAATAACAGTGATGTGCTTGGAAACGCTGTTTTGTACTCATCCATTTACCAATCATTCGCCCACTGCATAAAGTAAACGCAGAGACCTCATGACGCTGAGCTGTACTAGCGATATTTTTCTACTGAATGAAAGCTCAGGTTTATCCAAAAACCTAGATTTGTCGCTATGCACTTTTCGTGCATGCCTGTGCATGTGGGAGCCGAATCGAGGCTGGTGGCAGGAGAGGGTGATGTCTGACTGACTGTGAGTGACAGATGCGTTGCCAAAACAACGCCACAAAAGTCAATGTTAGAGATCTTTGTTATTACGAGAAGTGTACAAATATTCTCGGTTCTTTTTAAAAACATAGTGGGACAAATTAGTTTGTAATTAAAGGGAAACACTGAAATCTATTTGTGTCAGTCAATGTTGATATTGTGGCGTGCTACCACAAATAAACGAATGTATGAGAAACACTAATGTATGATTGCCTGTTGTAACTCACAATATACGCACCACATAAACATTCTGTCCATTCTCAGATTTGTCGGCGACTGAACGGAGTTCGTTTCACCAGCTGTAAAAGTGCAAAGGACCGCACTGCAATGTCGGTGACCCTGGAGCAGTGCCTGATCCTGCAGCACGAGCACGGCATGGCACCACAGGTCTTCACCCAGGCCCTCGACTGCATGCGCAGGTAAGACACATGAACCACTGCCTGAACTGCAATGGGAGGCACTGCATGCTTTGGGGATGCCTCTCTTTTTCTCTCATCCCCTTTCTCTCTTTCCTAAGTTAGCTTGTGGGCTGCTTTGATGTCGGCAGTAATATTTTGTATGTTTGTACGTTTTTTTATTGATCTGTAATTTCAGTGGCCTAATGTGTTTGTTTTGTATATTGTTCACTTGTGTTTGGAGACAAAAGCGTTTGTTTCTTCTCACCTTTACCATCTCATCCTTCCATCTTAATACCCTTTCTCACACTCTAAAAGAGAACCATGCACAAGTGAGTCACTTCTGTAGAGTGTGACAGGAACTTAAATGGCTAAGACCTGAATATGCTGGTTTGTTTGGCTTTCGCTTGCCAGATGTTCTGTGCTTAAAAATAGTATGAAATGTTTTTGTCATAACTTCCTCCAGCTCTGTCTTGTCTCCTTTCTGATCAGGGGACAGTCTTGAATATACTTGTGTAGCTAAATTTGCAGAAGTTGTTTTTCTGTAAAGAGTAGAAGCTGAGGAATAAGGCAAGATAAGCATATTTGCTGCAATATTAAAATGCGCTTATTGCGCTGTGCATGATCTGCTGCTGCTGCTGTGCTGCCCCCCTCTGATTGCAGGAGCTGCCACAAAAACTTCATTTTGTTTTGCATTTCGGTGAGTTAATATGAGCAATATTCCACTTTTGTGTTGCAACATGGAGTTCTGTGGGGGGAAAACCTGGATACACTCTAATTATTCATTTTTAACTGAGGTTATCAGTTATAGTCATGACAGATTTTTTTCCACTGTTGTATGTCGATTTGAAAAAACGTATTTTGCTTACATGAACAACAGTCAGAATCTTATTGTTATTTATTTTCAATTTAAAACATATTACAATTTAGCTGAAGTTACTGCACGATTGGACAAAAATTAACCTCTTTTAGCACTTAAACTCAAAAACTGAGCATGGAAAGGTGGGAGGCTGGAGGGTGGAAAAACAGTAGGGCATCAAGTGCAATCCACTCACTTCCAGACACACTAAAGACATAAACATGCTTGGGGACATAGCATACCGCACATAGATGTTTAAGCTATTATATTTTGTAAAATAATATATGTATTTCCCATCAATATTATTGAAAGGTTTCGGGTTAAGGAACTATGGGCAGAATAAGCTCATACTCGCATGCTCGCTCAGGTTCAGATATGAACTGCAGTCTGTTCTGCTTTGACAAGTGATTTGGAGCTTACCAATGGCCCTGTGCCAAATGACACACTTCATGTGGACTTGCGGTCTCATGGGCATAAATTGCGCAAGCTCACCATATCTTCGAGTCTGCGGGGTGTCCCATTTGTCATTTAAGCACTTTGAAATGTGCTCAGAAGCGCCCCCTTTTGTGCCCTTGATGCAGTTTTCGGTGAAGACCGCACTGCTGCAGCCTCCACACTGGTTGTCTACCCGAAATCTTTGTGGAAGACCAATCAGATAACAGATGGGTGGAGTTTTGTGGTTGTTGAACATGTCGACATTATAGTTTTATGTGAAGTTATGTTTCTTGGCTCTGCCATTAAACTGAGTGATACAGCTTCTGTATTACAGAAAAGTGCATAAATTAGAACATATATGCATAGTACGTCAATCAAACAACATAGTACAACATAGTAAGGCATCAAACAACAACCAACAACTTTTATCCAATATAACAACAACCTGACAACTTCTTCCTCTTTTGGCATGACATCAAGTTTGTCCCACAATTGGACTACACTACATGGTGTCACCAAGTGTGGACTGGGAAGAAGTCCACATTTGGGACAGGGCCTACATCTTTCCAGCTTTCTGAAGAATGCAAAAATCAAAATGGCTCAAAGATAAAAATGACCATTTCCCTCTTAACAATAATCAAAATCATAAATATAATGAGTGATGTAATTTATTTCAATAATGTACAACGTGTATATATGTTAACATTTCAAAAATGTTTTTTGGTGTTTCATGACCCTGTGTACCGCATAATGTCTTAATGTAAATAAGATTAACAAAAACAATAGAAGTCACCAATCTATCTGAACCTGATAAGGTTCCTATATAAACTTATATATGCAGCACAGAACAGTTATTGTCTCACTTCATCCACAAGCTGAGGGTAAAACAGATGGATCTACACCCGGCTGCCTTCCTCTTTCAAACTCTGAAGTGGAGACACTGTTTATTGTGTACTTTGTTCAGATATGGCTCTGTTGGCCTGTTGCATGCTGGAAAAACGCAGCTTGTATTGCATGGCCCAATGCTGGCAGCCTCAGCAGCCCTCTGCGCCCCCTTCTGTCCAACATGGAATTTGCATCTCTGTAACCTGCTTTTCTTTAGAAGCCTAAGATGCAGTACATCTCTCTTAATCTTCTCTTTCTTTATTCTTTCTCTCTCTTTCTCTTCTCTGTGGCTTTATTTTTGTTCCTACATCACATTGTGTTTTTTATGTCTTGCTTTTACTTTCTTTGTCTCTTAAACATCTTTGATCTTGTAAACATGTTGTTTTGGATCTATTTCTGGTCGTCACCAAATTCCTTTTGTTGCATCTTGTCAATTCACATTTTTTTATTATTTGATCAATTCATTAACCTCATTAATGTTGGAACCACCTCAACGGTCACATCATCCCACATCCTGTGCATGTCACCCCATTATGTGTGTGTCCTCTTGGGCCCCTGCTCTGCTCTCCGGCCCCCGTCCCTTTGTCCCTGCCCCTTTCTGCAGCATTGGGACCAGGGAGGGGGTAACTCAGAAGAACCTGAGCGGCTTATTGCCCGTACGTGACTTCAGGCTGGACCCCAGTCTGCTGTACTCTCTGCCCCTACTGGCCCTGAGCCCAAACCTGCTCATCGTCTGGGTGTTCCTCAGCATAGCCTACCTGCTGGCCAAACTCCGCTGCAGCTGAACCCGAGATCCTTCTTTTCCATTCACTGTCTCGCTCTCTCCCTTGCTCCAGCAATTTCAGCACTTCTTCTGTTTCCTCCACTCACTTCTCCTCTGTGTTGAGGAGCTGTGTGCAGACAATGCTGATTTCTCATTGGTTGATAGCGGGCTGCTTTTTTCAGCTCTTCTTGCTAACAGCCAACCTAAAGGTCTTGGTGTTTCCCTCTGCCTTACCTATATATCTCTCTCTACTGAAAGTGATTATGGATGACATTAAAAGAAACATGAAGGATTTGTATATTTAATTGTGACATCACAGATATAGTGAATTATTTTAAAAGGTGTATTGGAAATAGGTATTCATATACAGTACATATTTAAGAAGGTGATTTATTGATTCAGTGCTAAATATTCTTCTAAAATTGATTTGTTAAATATTTATTTTTAACACACATATAATATTCTGGTGGTTAGATATGAGATAGTAGATATGAGATATTGTTTCTGAACAGTATCATAGGATTTCAGTGATTTTTGTGATATTTTGTTTTTTTTATTGATTTATGTCTTCCATGTGTTTCTATTTAAATGCAAAGCTAAGGCCCAGCCAAAGCTAATCTAAAGCATCATCGCACTTGCTTTAAAATGTGCTGCACTTTAGGTACGTGTGCCCATGTCTTCCCTCGTTTAGCAGGAAATTCACTTTATGCTCTCTGAACGTGACTGGTTTGCACTATGCTGTTCGCAGCCTTTCCAGTGAAACAAATTTGGCCATATAAGATTGTATATTTAATCAGGGAAATTGACATATGCAGTTAAGTTATAACGGTTGCTTTACATCTTGTTTTTGTTTTCTGTTCAGATATGTTTACTCTCAGATAACAGGAGATGAATTGAAGTATGTTTAATTGGTTTGAATTGGCAGATTTCTGTGTGTTTTAAGGGCATGTTCTGGGTTTAAATGAGTTCAGTTGTACTAGCTGTACAGAGCACATCTGAGGCATGCTTTTGATTACTACAGGCAATTTTTAATTGTCCCTCAAGAACAGCCACTTATAATTTACAGTGAAACTCTATAATGCAAGGTACTTGACAGAATAAATGTTAAATTCATACTTTTAAAAGTAAAGTGTTAATATGAAAATAAGCATGTACAGCTGATGAACATGGTAATTTTTTTATGATTTGGGCAAGAAAACCAGGAAGGGGTAATAGAGGGGTAACATAACCATCTGCAGTGCAGTTTATGAACATATAACACCTGTTATTCTGTAATTTCGTTGCTAGAAAAAAACACTTTTTGTGCAGAAGAGAATTTAATTAAAATTATTTTATTATAAACAGCTTTACATTGTTTAACAGCTTATTTAAAAGTTTCACATTTCTGCTTTTTAACTCTGGAATTCCTTGCCCCATACTTCTATTGTAATATTAGGGTTATTACTAGTTTCAAAATGTCACTGCTTTGATTTATTTTATTTTGTATCTTTTCCTAATGGTCATTTAGTTACTATTGTTGTTATTAGAAAACTACTGTTTTAAGATTTGTTTAAGTATAGATATAGTTTTCATCATTGCACCACAAATCATTTTATCAGAAACTGCACCATACTCAAAATTATACCATCAAATTTTAAGTTATATTTGCCAGTTTCATAGCAACATGCTGCAGTACTTACAGTGGTCAGCACTATAATACAAATTAAACTGTTTCTGGAACTGTAATACAGCGGAAACTGTGGTTGGCTGTGTAACAGTTGGCCCCTTCCTGTCTAACTGGGTGAGGTTCTTTTATTACTAATATTTATACAGGTGTGGATAACCATCTAAAAGTGATTGTAAATACAGTCATTTCATCTGAAATTCTCTTTTGTAGTCTATTGTATTGTAGTTCAAATTTATAGTTCAAATTTTCAGTCCAAATTATTGTCTGTGGTAATTGACATTATGCCTCATAATTTCTATAATTTAATCTATATTTCTCTTAAAATATACACTAGATCTACACTATCTGTTTAGATGGCTGTTTATGTGCTTTGCAGGAATGATTAATAGAATGTATCTGCTTTTGCCAAATATATAACTAATAATTTAAATTTTCTTATCATGATGTTCAGGATTCAAAGCTTCAGACAAATTACGAACTTTTGCAGGACTCATGGTTTAATCCTGCTTTCCTCTGTGCCAAATCAAAAATGGCTTTGTGTTTTATAAAATTTGTCTGGCCACATTCCCCAGCCAGTACATCAGCTGTTTACACATTAGCACCACTTTTAGTTAGCATGCTCTAAAGAGCTGCCTTTTAAAAGAATTTTATATAAAAAATAATCTTCAGCAGTGTACAGAAATGTTTACATTTCATCTGACCCACTAAAGAATTGAATGTCCCAAAATATCTTCATTTTCATCATTTTTAGTTTTTCACTTAAGAGGTTTTGTAATGCTTTATGAGCTATATCATGGCTCATCAGTTCCCTAAATAGCGTAATTTGTTTTCATCTCTGATGTTTAGATGTTTGATCAAATCTATTAGAATTGGAGATTGTGGAGGCTTTGGTGACTGATTTGAGTCAGAGACATTATAGTTTGAACAGTAACAGTTTAAGGTACTGCCTCAGGATGTCTCTAGTAAATTAAACCATTATGTCTTGCTTTTGTCAAAGGTCTAAGCTGCTCTTTCTCTATACAACAAAAACAAATGGTCACTAAAACAGCAGCTTGAGCAACATTTAAGATTTTCAGTGAGTAATGATTTAAATTCGCGTCTGTTTCTCACACAGAACTATCACATGGCTTCAGAAGACCATATATCCAGAACATGGATATATGGACTCCTGCTATGATACTTTTTGGGTGGTTATTTTGTCATTTTGACAGTCCTGGTCTCCATCCACTTTCATTGTATGCTTGAACAGCTTGATCATTTTTCAGAACTTCTCCTTTTGTTTTCCACAGAAGGAGGAAAGTCATATGAATTTAGAACAAGGTAGTTAAGTAAATGATTACATAATCTTTAGTTTTGTTTCCACCTGGGGTTGAATTTCCACTTGGTAAGTTTGGTAGACAAAAACTGCTTTTACATTTGAAGTAAATTAGACAATGGACTTGAAGGAGTAGACACCATATTTAATTTGATGCGAATGAAAATGAGGCTGTGACGCAAGTCAAATTTAATTCAGAATGTCATACCTTAATTGCTGTGTATCTAGTTGATGATCGGTCAGCTGACAATTTTATAAAATTAGTAGGTAAGTAAACTTCATTTATTTAGCACCTTTTACAACAGTGTTTACAAATTGCTTTAGGGAAAAGTGTACATACAAGTAGTAATAAAATATATAAAGAGTATGTACAAAGCTTTAAGTTACTCTTTGAAGGTAGCCAGCTACTCATTGGCTAGTAGGAGAGTGTTCAACAGCTTGGAATCGAAGTGACTCAGGGCTGATTCCATAGTAACATGGCTGGTTTTAGCTATGTTGTAGGTACAACCAGCTTGTTGCATTTGGATGATCTGATTAATTTAACTGTAGTACATTTAGTAATGTCTCTATAAAGACATTTAAAAATTAATACATAGGAAAAACTTATGGGGTAAATCAGACAAAATTACCCACACCACAGTGTGACATTAAACAGACCTACATCATTATCTCTTCATTCAGCTGCTTCATTCACATCAAATGAAATATGTGACTACTACACTGATTAGCCATTGGGAATTCATGACAGTGAATTTGGTTCCCTGCTCATTGATTTCCACATTGTAAGCCATGTTTTGCAGTCATGAATCATTAAATAGATTTCTATGAGCTAATTTATTGTTATGTGAATACTGAAATATTTGTGAGTAAGAACATTTTATTAACAATTTATATGTATTAAAACAGAGTAAAAATATTTTTTTGGGATGTGAATAAAACAGGGACATGTGCAGTAGTTGGCATGATTAAATGTGATTGTTATTGATACAGCCAATGTAGCCTGCAGATCATCGAGATTTAATTTCTGTCACATTCTCTCGCTGACTGTCTGTATGGTAGCTAAAGATTTGTGAAGTCCTAAAAGTTAAGGGGTAATTGGTATGTGTTATTGGTATGGGCTTGTGTTAACTGTGTTTGAGACATGCTTCTCTATTTATTTTTGCTATAAGATATGACTAGCTTTTCCACCCTGTTTCTCTCTGTTTACCCATAATGCATCTGCTTAACACTGCTTACACGTGTGCTGCCATCTTTTGTGTTGTTTATTTTATGTACTGTTTTTACACACCTTAACCCCCCACCGCATTTTTCCCCTGCCAGTGAGGGCTGTCGACGTGAGAATACCGTGAAGAACGTTGGATGTCGCAAATACGCCTTTAACAGCCTGCAGCTCAAGGCCTTTCCTAAACATTACAGACCTCCTGATGGCACTTTTGGGAAAGTGGAGACCTGATGACATTACACCCATGTTTAGATGTAATGGAGTAAGACCATCAATCACGGTGTAACTGAGAAAGTCCTACACTGTAGAAATTTAAGACCTCTAGTTGACAATGAAAAGCGATTATTGCATACCACCTCACTTTGTCCCCAAGCTAAGCTACAGTAAAACAGCGAAGTTTGCTTGACACAAATACCTTTTTAATGTGTTCTGATATTTGTAACATCTTTACATTTTCAGACATGTGCTTGAAGTGGAAATGTTGACTAATTTGTACTAGTAGGTACAGACAAAACTGATAATGAAGTAGTTGAATAATCCAACACCGTAAATAGCTGATTATTTCTCTTTGATAAGGTTGATATCACTAAACACCACATACATACTACAGTACTTGCGGTAATGCTGTATTTTATCTTCTGGGCCCTCTGTTGTGCATAATGGAGGGTTTAGTCATTTAAACTGTATTTCATAATCTTGGCCATCTGTAGCACACAGTGGTGTGTTTAGTGCGCTTTGCCTACTGCCGCATTACAATAATCTCTTTCATGGCCTCAAGTTCTCACATGTCCCGCCTGCATGTCCCTTTTGTGTCATGGTCATATTTTGGTCAGTGTTTCTCAACACACATGGCATGACTGACAGGACACTTCCTGTTCCTCTTGTACACCATTGGAGGAACTTGATGGATGTCTTTGTTAGTTTGAGGGTGTGTGTTTTGATCATTTTTTTAATTTGTCCAATACTGATCTTTCATAAATAAAAAGGGTCCTGCTGCCTCTCCTGAAGACTACAACGGACCAACAGGGAAGATAATTAGAGCAAAGTTAGGTCAGTATATCACTATTCAGCTGGCAGCAACAATTATTAACAAAAACTTCATATCATCATAGAGGATCTAGGTGCAGCCTTATGAATGCATTGCCTCTAATATTATCATTTTGTGCTTGTTTTAAGAAGGTAAATATTTCCATATACAATGTATTGATTACGTATACCAAGCACCTGTTTGCTGTATCGACTTTACCTGGCACTCCTCAGATTGACTGTGAAATGCAAATCTGTTAAACTTTGCAAAACTTTTTAGTCATTTAAGATTTTTTTGTTTTGGTTATGTGCATATTGCTGTCATTTCTCCTGTTTGACATCAATGTCATTTTAATTATTGGATGTTTATACAATTTTATTTAAGAGAAATATGTTCACAGATATTTGGATTGATCTTGATTTGTATTTATTTGTTTTTATGGTACTGACCTTGTATCTTTTATGATGCCCTCTTAGATAATATGTCTGTTTAGAACAGAGTTCTGCTGTATTAAAATACTGTCATCAATATCTGATGCCATTAAAGAGTGAATAAGACCGTTGACACCTATTGTGTTGATTTTATCCTGAACACTATCAGACCCTTTTCTGTCTGTTGTGCATGTCTGTTTTCCTGATTTAGACAGGTGTGAAACAATAACAGTGGTGATGTTTGGAGGTCAAACGTAGTTAAGGTAAGATTATCATATGTGTGCCCTGCATAATTACATTAGTTTATCTGTTGGAAGTTTTAGCATATTATTCTTGAGGTAAAGAGATTTCATGAGGAAGAAATATTGAATCTCTTAAACTTTATTTGAAAAAAGGCTTTATAGTTTTTTTTGTATTCAGGTGCTAAGGGCATGCCATATATTCCTGAAAAAAGCCACAGATCGGTTACTATAAAAAAACCACCAACCAATAAACACAGCATTGCATTGAGGAAAATCACGGCATATTAACATTTATATTTTTGGCAGACAAAAGCGACTTTACTATTCAAAACAATCTGAATTAAAATTTTATCTGTGTAAATATTGTTGCCCCACTGGGTGAGCTTCTTAGGTGGCACCTTAAATGAATAGTGTAGAAAATGGGAACAGAAGCTTTTCAGCATATGGTCAGTGAAAGGGGATGTTTCACTTTTAGAAAATGTTTAATCCGAACCTCAGGAAGTCTTTATGGAGTTCTCAATTTTTAACACTATTAGGAAAATTTGGGACATTTTAAAGCTTGATTTGTGAGACTTTCTAGCAATGCCCATCAAAATTAAAATCTTTACAATGATAAAACGTTGATAAACTTACCATTGTGAAAAGCTTTCATTTCCCATACATACAATGTTTACAATAGCTTGTTTAAATGTTTGCATTTGTTAAGAACAACCATTATTTAACACAAAATATATGCAAAAAAGATGGTGGAATGGGATTATTGTCTTTGTCTCATGCTGTCCAGATGATGTTACTTATGTTTTAACAAAATGTAGCTAGGAGAAATCATGCAATAATAATAAGATTGTATGCAAAATGTGGACCCTCAGCTAGACATAGCACACACAAAAACTTGTATTAAAGTGTGTTAGGGTAACAGAGTCATAAAGGTTGCTGTGAAGAGCATAACTACCACACCAAAATCATGATCAGCTCTTTATTCCAGTACTTTATTCCAGATACATTTATAACAGACAAAAGTGTTTAAAGAATTGTTTTCAAGTTCATCTGACAAATACATTTATATCAAGTTAACCTATATGGAGATTACTTTTCTTATTAAATATGATTAATTATTCATTTTCTTATTGCAACCATCAGAACATCTCTAAAGCGCTTCCAGAATGTAAAACAAGGGGTACAAGACAAAATGTGACTTTTGCTTTCTGAATCACATTACTGTACAAAATAAGATTTATTAGCAATACCGCCGCTTTGTGGAGAAAGGTGCGACGGCACAATATCCTGTGGTTCGTATAAGCAGATAAGATATTTTCATTTATGATTTTACAGAGTAAAACTCAGCGTAATTCATGTCCTGCACGTTTTCATATTTTCAATATTTTTGTAAGTCATTCAAATTTTAAGCACATTTTAATTTTAATTAAAAGAGTCTTCCTTTAATAAAAGAAAACTTGACTGACGCTCAGTGTGCGCTCACGAACGCGCAGCGCTGTCGTGCGCGCGCCTGACACCTGTCACACGGACGAGTTTGTGGCGCGTGTGATGCGCCTGAGCGGGAAAACGCGCGCTCACGTCACCGAAGCTGGATCAAGCAGTCCGGCACCCTCCAGACTTTCACTGGGCCGGACCAGGAGGCCAGCAACCCCCGATCTGGACCGATGTGCTGGCCGAGATGTCCCGACACATTTATATCAGGAATAAGATCGGCGAGGGCATCCAAGCGCCTATATTTCAGGTGACCACTATTAAGACTAAATTAATTTGTAAGATAACTATATACTTATGTTTGTTGTTTGTAATTATATTTACGAATATTTACCGAAAGTAGTGTGTGGTTTTAAATATTCTCAGTTAAACTGGCTGCATTACACTTTTTTTTTTATTATTATTATTATTATGGTTGCCCTGATTTTCGGTGGTTTCTGTAATTGTTTGTCTGTATGTGTCTCTCTTTTTAAAATGACTCAAACCACGACTATATCTAATCTCAAATCACGTCAAACATTTGTAGAAAGAAGTGTCGAGTTTATTAGCATTGGGTTTTTTTGGAGTGTGAAAATGTGGAGAATCCTCCTTTTGTTTTCAGCTGAAATCAAGGAAACTCACCTGCAGCACCGGACTAAACAGAGAACATCCCTAATAGTGTGAAATGAGCACACTGACCCGCTTTTAGGTGGGTCAAACTTTGAAAGGAATAAGCTCTCTGTCTACAGTCAGACAGCACTACAGAGCTCTAGAGACCACAGAAATAGAAACAAATCAGACCTGGCTAATGAATGTGTCCCTAAAGGATTGTTTTCTCTCTTTTTTATCCATCTCTCCCTCTTCCATCTGTCTTATGCTCTTGCATTTTGTGTCTGCCTTTCTCTGTATTCCTTTTTCAAACTTGTAATATACGTTTTATACATACTGTGCTTTTTTTAAGGAAGCTATGTACAAGAAATGCTTAATATCTCTTTTATAACCTCAGTCCTCAGACCAATGGTCTCTTGTGCTCTTACTCCCACTTCCACTGTTAAATCTCTCCATGTATAATATTTCTGCAGAAAGCACGAAGGTCATGGGTTTAATTGGTCAGGAAACATTAAAATAAAACTGAGGCCTTGAACGCTTTGTAAGTTGTGAAAAAATGCTGATAATATTTCTGCTTTGTCTATTTGCATGTGTGTGTTTTCTGTTTTTGTTCTGTTTTTCTGTTTCTTTTGTTTCATATATAATGCTATGATGTTGACAATTTCTACACAAAATTTGTTTTGTCATCTTAATCTTAATTTACTGTGCATATTCTTAATTAATCTCCAATAACATAATCACAGGAGTCCCTTTCAAATGTTTGGCAGAAGTGCTTTTAAAACAGTTGACTTTTAAAATTCATTCATGATTTCATCATTGCGCCCTCTACAGGTGAACAGGGGAACATATTCACGGCGTAGTCGACTGAAGAGGTCTGATGGAAGCACCACCTCCACCAGTTTTATCCTCAGACAGGTAAACACATTGTAATTGGAATAGGAAAAAAAATAAGGTTTTGGTTTTGGTTTGGCTAAGCAAATGTGTCTATTATGTTAAGCTAAACGTGTGATTTCCCACATAATTTGGGCTGTAGTAAAACCACCTCTGTTGACCTAACCAGGCTTAATTTTTTAATCAAACACATTTGAAGGTCAACATAGGAAGCGTGCTTACTGACCTCATTCTTTGCTTTTGAGACTACATGGGTCTGGTTCTTATGGCCTCATCACTGCTGCTGATCCAACAATCACTTTGTATATTGATTATGTAAATTTATTTAATCAAATAATTTTATGAAGTGTTTTACTATGTAGATACTATATTTATACGCTGTGGTGTAAAGAATACCATGTGTTTGTATGTGTATGGTTTTCGTTGGATGAATTTAAACACTTTCATCAATGGAAACATTGCCTAGAAAATTCCTTTAGAAAATTAAATTAAGAAACAAAGATCATTTACAAATAAAGGGGAGGATCCTCTAGGAAAAAATGACTGTACACTCTAATGAAATAACAGAGAAAGAGAGAATGAAAGGAAAAACAGAGAGAGCCTCTCTCTCTCTCTCTCTCTCTCTCTCGCGCTCTCCCTTTCATCAGCGCTCACAGTCAAGGAGAACCCACGTCAGCAGCAGCTCTGACTGGAAGGCTGCTCAGCCAATCAGCATACAGCTGGCCAACTGTGTCATAAGGCTGAGATTATGGAAGGGTTCTCTCTCCCTCCCTCATTCTCTCTCTCTCTTCCTCTCTCTCTCTGATGCGGGGAGCCGTGCCGTGTCGTGTATGTGTGTGTGCTGAGAGATGATGAAATGTCCGCGTCAGTGAGCCGTTGGGAAGCTTCTCCCTGCCTAAGGATGTGAGAGAATTGGAGGCTGAACGAGGGATCCACTCCATCCTGCAGGCCAAGCCGTCTACACAGGCCTGCTTTCCCTCTCTCTTTCTTTCGCTCTCCACCCTCTCTTTCTCGTGAGGCTTCTCTCACCCTTTTATTCCATCCTTGTTCTTCCTCTGTGGAGCAAGGGGATCGTCATCCCCCATCGATTTTTTTTTTTTTTTGTGGTGGTGTTGGCTGCCTCCTCCCCCTTTACATCTTCACCACTTTCTCCTCTTTTTCTTTTCTTCTATTCTTCAAGAAGACCTTTTTGGAATAGCAAACCTCCATGTATGACAATTTGTACCTGCATGGATTCGAAGACTCGGAGGCGGTGAGTTATTTTTCCCTCGATTGGAATTGACTACGGCTATATATAGTGTTTTCCCACTGGCTATATGTGTGTGTGCGTGAGTGCGCTCGTGTGCGTGCGCCGAACACTGGCTCAGCTGTGCTGCACATCCACGGCCTGCGAGACTCAGTGTACCATGATTTTCTAAGATGCAGCCCACTGATCTCTGTGTGTGTACTATAGGGAAATGTTCATCAGAGGTTTGTAAATGTATTTCTCTGTGAAAAGAAATCGCACATTACCCATAATTATTCACTACTATTCTATATGGCACATTTTAGAAACGCTACTGCAAAAAAATAAAGAAGGAAACATCTTTCATTCATTCCTCAGTTGAAGTTTGTTTAGGATTATGTTGGAGAACAAAAGCATTCTGTTTGGGGCCTAGCAGCTTTCTCTTTAAGGCTGAAGTTGTATAATGTATTATCATATAGACTGTGTAATTGTTAAAGGGGCAGAGTCATTTCTTGCTGATGTGTAGAATATAATAAGTCACATGGCTTACATGCCTTAGAGTGAAATCAAGCCAAGAGTCTGGAAAAGCCATCAGGGATTGTGTGTCAGTGTTATAGACTCATGTAATCTGCTCTAATTTTCATCAGATGTGTTTATATTTCATTGTTCTGTACGTATGGAGTCCATCAATTTACAGACAGAATAATCTGTCTGAAATTCCATGATTATATCCATGTGTTTTTGAGTTCTCTGGTGAATGAATTGAATGTGTGAGTATGGTATAATGTGCTGTGTGTACCAGAGAACATAACGTAATTTAAAATATGATTCGCCAAAAATAATATTGAATCTCATTGCTCCTTTCTGCTTTACTTTTGAATAACTTAAAGTTTATATGACTGGTTGTTGTGAGCTTGTTTCTTGTGATAAATAGTGATAGAATTTGTAGGAGACACATTTGATTCTTATTAGGAATACATCCAGAAGTCCAAAAGTTACATTATTTTGTTCCATATACTCGCAAGAGAGAAAAAGAATTTGATCCTTGACATCAGTGTTTATCAGATTTGCAAACCCAATGGAAATGTGTATGTAAAGAATCGTAATTTATTTGTTAAAATAACACCTTCCCCTTCAGATTAACGCATTTTGGCCCATTGTCTAATTTATTATGTTATAATCCTTACCGGCGCCCTGAAGTCACACTTCAGCAAAATGAATGTTATCGCGTCAAAATCAAGGATGTAAGCCATTCATTTGAATTTTCGTTTTTTGCTCCGAATCATCACTTCTGCGACGAAAGATAAGCAAACTTGTGCATTTTTTGTTTCCCGAATCAGGCGTTTTGTGATTGGACTCAATTGGGTCCCTGCTGAAGTAAGCTTGTGTGAAGCGGCTGCCTTCAGGGAACAAGCGTTTCACCATAGGCAGCGTGCTGAGATTTTTTAGCCGACTGCAAGCCTTTTTTTGCTCTGTCTCTGCCTTTCTCTCTAATGCGATATTGACCCGATCATTCTTTTCACTGACTTGAGCTAATGTTGTTTCCAAATTGGATTAACAGAATACAGCTTCCTAGCTTCACTTCACTTCACTTTGGCCAGTATCTCTCATTAATTAGAGGACTGTGTAACTTGCAGGTGGGACCTTCCTTGCTGTCTTGAAGGGAATAAGTGTAAATAGCAGCCATTGTGCATGTTTTTATTATCCGTTAAGAGCTGATAGGGATCAAGTGATTCTCTTATGGAACCATCTGAAGACTTTTTCCAGATTTCAGGTGAAAATGTTCAGATTATGTATTGTGAAGTATTTCACGGTCCTGAGAAGGAAGCAGTAAAGGTATGTACACTTGGCGGGAAAAATCCAGATGTATGCAGAGTATATACAATATATATGAGTATATATTGTACAGGAATGATGAGAGAATAGACTTCTGAAGTCTACTGAGCTTTCCATAGCATTTTTGGGGGCAGAATTTGTGCCCCAGTTTAAGATTATATAGTAAGTTAGAATGAAATAGTGTGTTAAAAGCATTTGCTGATAGATGATGAAAACTAATGAGAAGACGAGCAGAAATAAATGTACAGCAGAAAAAGGTGCTGAAAGCTTATAATTAGACGCATATATTTATAGTTTCAAACATAACAGCTTTCTTTTAAGGATATAAAGTTCTGTAGTCTGTTACTCCGTTTTAGAAGTCAGTCTGTTTTTATTTGTCTCAAATGGTGCCAGATGCCTCAAGGTGAGAATCAGATCATATTTATGCGTACTGTGTTGGTTATGCTGTTTTGACCTGTTAATGTTCCAAACAAAATGTTTTATATATGACTGTTTGTTATGATGGACACAAGCTTACATTTATGCATCCATGATGCACATAAATAAGTACTACAGCAATATAAACAACAAAGTGTAATTGCAGGTTCACAGTATTACATATTCTTTTTATTAGTTAGTGTTTCACAGTAGATTGTGTAGAAAGCTGAAGATCGTGGACAAAAGGGGCTTACCTGAAGTCACCTTCAGCTCACAGGTGTTGTTTTTTGTTTGCCTTAGGAGCACGGAGCTCTATGGGTTGACAGCTCTGGCTAGCAGTAGACACAGGTACAGGTGGGGCTTTTGCTGACCTGTGTTTGCAGAAGTCTGAATTTACAAACATAAGAATCACAGGCGTAATGAAAATCCAGCAGACCAGACCTGCATCTATAAAGACAGAGATGCTACACTCGGAAGTGTGGTCATCTGGTTCATCAAATGCTTATCTTGAAAGCTGTAGTAAGTGGATGTGTTCCTGTAGTTCAATTGCTAATGCATGGCACCAGCAACGCCAAGGTCGTAGGTTCGAATTGCAGGAAACATGCGAGCTGATAAAATGTATGCCTTGAACCACCGTACGTTGTATTTGATGAACGTATCTGACAAATGTACAAATGGTAAAGACAGTTTCTTTTCTCAGATTGACAAACGGTTCCTTATTTTACACTTTCGTGGCATTAATTTGTTTTCTTGGAGGTCTACTAAAATGTTAGACAAGGTTTCCAATGTCCAAGGTTTGTTCCAAAGGTAATTAAAAGGTGCTTAACAGCCGGTACAAAGTTTTCTTAACAGTTTGCGTTGATGCGCTGTTTCGAAGCACTGAAATTAACACAAAGACATCATTGTAACATCCAAACCTTTTGTTCTTTGATTTTGCGCTGTGTAATGGTCCAATGACCAAATGGCCTGAGAAATTTGAGAAAGGGCTTTTGTGTTGTGACCAGACTGCATGTACTGCATGTATATAATGTGGCATTTGCTGTCTGTTGGCAGGGCTCAGCTGATTCCTACACTAGCAGGCCGTCTGACTCAGATGTGTCATTGGAGGAGGAGAGACCGGAGGGAGGCAGTCAGGGCCGGCAGGAGCGAGAACAGCAGGCTGCACTGCAGCTGGAGAGGGCAAAGGTCACACTTACTACAAATTAATATTAATGAAGTATAATGGAATGTTATGTCTCACATTCAACACAGTTTTGTGTGGCAATATCACACTCAGCTATGCAATTACAAGCAGCTACGTTTAATTTCGAAGTAATCAGTATAAAGGTTATTCATAAATTGCAAAATGCATTTGTAAGACGTGTTTGACACACGTTTACATGACTTTATTCGAAATTGTAAGAGTGGTTTCACTGCAGTGGTTCAAGCTGTAGGAATGCCGTAATGACTAGAAAAATGTTAACAGCAAAATGGTATAAAACTGTGTGTTTTCTGTCAATTTCCAGCCTTCTGCTACTTATACCAACGACAGGAATAAGCGCAGTTAGGATAGCTAAACGTGGGAGAGCATTGCTATAATGACTATATTGTATTGCAGTATGTGGCTTTTAATTATTAATAATGAATCAAAATTAGTTGGTACAGAATGGTTAAAGGATTTATTAACATTACTGACTGAACAAATGGAATGGTTACAATGAAGATGCATATAATAGTAAATAACATATACAGTTAACTTTAAACAGTGTATGTGAAGAACATTACCTTATAGATAAAGAAAAGAAGATAGAGAAAGATGAGAAAAGAGAGGGCTGAAAGTTGGGCCTAGAGCTCAGGTGAAGAAGAAGAGCAGAAAGTAAGGGCAGAATCCAAGAGAAGAGCTCAAGGAAAAGCACCCAGAGAACAGAAGAGCACAAAGAAGAAGAGTGCAAGGAAAAAAGAGAGAGCATATCTTACATTCCCTTTTAATCCTTTCCTTAACCATGTGACTGACACCAACCCATGACAATCAAAGTGACCAATCAGAAGACCATGTTTAACCCCCACTGTACTTGACAAAAGGCAGACCCCCTGCATGCAACACAAACATTTCAGCCAATAGCTTTGTTCTCTATCAGCTCATCTGTGGGCTCAGGAATGCATAATCAACCCTACAAAATGGCATAACAGCAGCCATACAACTGACCAATTTGTTACAATAATAGCATTGTTACCTCATGTTGCAATGTTTGTCACAAAAAGATATAATAACATAAAATAGATAGACTAAAACATTTGCTTAGTATTTATTTAAGTTTCTAATTATGTAATTCTATTCTTAAAACATTCCAGGCCAAAGCGGTGGCTTTTGCAGTGAAGACAAATGTCAGTTACTGTGGTGCCCTGGATGAAGATGTGCCTGTGCCAGGAACTGCCATCTCATTTGATGCAAAGGACTTCCTGCACATCAAAGAGGTACTGGGGCCTGGGAGCCCATTAGTGACAGGGTCACTACTGGGAAAAGATTCTCTGATCACATAGAATATAGCAAACCAACCCATTACTAAATCTGCTTTCACAAACACTTGCCACATTATACAGCTAAGATGCCTAAAGTTTTCTCTTTTGTCCCTTCTTTGCTCCGTATGCAGAAGTTTAATAATGACTGGTGGATTGGTAGGCTGGTGAAAGAAGGCTGTGAGATTGGTTTTATCCCCAGCCCACTGAAACTGGAACACATCAGAGCACAGCTGGAGCAGAAGAAAAGCCGCGTACAAGGGTAAGCTGACAGAAAACCTTCCTAGCTGGATGATGGAGCATTTGATTTTCCACGAGCTGATGGTCCAGAATATTCGTAACAACAAAAAGCCTGATTCATTGTATAAAAGCTGCAATCTGTAACTTTTTTGGTTAAAAATGAACAAAGTACATATCGATGAGCAAGAACTTAACAGATCATTGTTCAAAAACATTTCCTTAGCTTGCCCTGGTTCACTGAAAGCTGAAAGAAAAGGCCCAGCTACTACATTGCTTGTGTGAATTTGAGGATAGTGGAGCATTTGTAGCTTGTTCCTACACTAGTTAATAGTAACTTGTAGTTACTTGTCATAAAGAAAATAACACTGCAAGTAACTAGCAATTTTATTTTTCAAACAGAGATGGCGATAGGGAGGCAAAAGTTAAAGATTGCAGCCTGAAAGTGACGTTACAACGAAATCTTTGCAAGAATTTCCCCAAAACGTGCACTACAGCATATTTCTAGCCATATTTCTAAAATGAATTAAATCATTTTATTGTGTTATACAATCTATATACACACTATTTTAGGGGCCGATTCCAATCTGCAGAAAATGAAATGCTCCAGAGTTTACTTGCTATAGATAGTAGATACAATAGCGTTTTGTTGTGGGGACGTGCTACATCATGTTCCTGCAGTGTTCTTGTAGCTCAACTGGTTGCCAAGGTCATGTGTTTGATTACCACATAATGCATGTATTGATAAAATATAGAGTTGCATGCACTGTAAGTTGCTTTGGAAAGAAGTGTCTGCCAATTTAGGCAATTTTAAATATTGAATTAAGTTGCTGTGTGTTTAATTTTCTATATGTCTCAAAACAAAAGTTAAGTAGTCTAGAAAACATTCTAATAATGTCCATAAATGCGACTATTGGCTTTTAAGGAAAATTGTTGTCTGCTTCAGTAAATGTGGGATTTTGGCATTGCTCATCATATTATGAAATTAAATGAGCACTCAGAATAAGCCCAGAGGCTGAGGTGGATATATGTTTAATTTCACATCAGATCTGAATGTTTCCCTCTGTTAGTTTTTCCTCTGATTACCTGTTACTTTATATGTATCAGGACACTTTGTATAAGAGCATTTCTATCTTTGACAAACACTATAATTTATAACTATAATTTGACTCCAGATTAAACATTTGTCACAGTACACTGTTCTTTCATTATTGCTCGTAATCATCATGTTTAGCTACAGTAACGTAGTTTCTGATGAGTGACTTTTTATTATTGACAAGCACGTAAAATGTGATGTGATGTTTCATGTGATGTTTAGGACCTAGAAAATATAATCTAATGATGATACCACAGTAATACAGCAGTGTGTAACAAAATGGTTGCACATTTATATATAGGTACAACAGTGTTTACAAACATAGTTTAAGAAAGATATTAGTTGAAAATGTGTGACTTTTGGTAAGAACTTTTGTCAATTTAAACGTACTGCCATTTGTAATATAATGTAATTTTGAATTTACACTTATGGAAGATAGCACAACACACTCTATAGGTTTCCTATGTCTTTTTGTTACTTACTGTCAGTCAAAGGTCCAATACACTCTGGTATTATGGCTACAATTTATCTGTTATACAGTAGAGGCTAGCCAAATAGTCAAAAACCCATAAACAAAACAAAGGTTAAAAAAATTTGGTTCAGTTGCAACAGGGATAAACATACGATGCTTTTCCACCATCAGGCCAAACAGTTCTTGCTGTTTAACTGTTCCAATCCGGCCCAGTCAGTACGGATATGGTTTCATTTTTCACTGTAGGGATGCTAATGGAGCTCCTTGGAATGCGTCAGTCGTTGCCTTGGTAACACAATCGCTAACAGAAGGTATGAGATGTAAATAGTGAGTTCTGTTTTTACGACTACTTTTTTATCTGGTCTTTACTTTGCTAAATAGCAGAAAGGGCACAACTTGTGTTTACTTCGCTTAAATAGCGCACATGTCCAGCTACGTAAGAAACTGGTTGCCAGTCAACATACAGTGACCAATCCTGAGTGGCAACGTCACCACACGCATTCTATCAGCACGATTCAGCATGGTTAGTGAACCATGCCGAGAATTCCAGTTTCTTCCGGTTTCTTCCCATTCCTTCCCATTCTTAAAATCGCTCAGCCTGACGTTGGAAAAGCGACTATAGTTTGTGTTTAATGTTTAATAGAACATTGTATTCATAAATTGCTATGTTTTGTTTTGAGAATTTTTTTATTTTATTGTGCATGATAAACAATTTTGGTATTGTGTTAGGTTAACTTGATGCCCAATGTAAAATCTGGGCTTTTAGGCAAACCCTGTTGAGATCCACTGCATTATGTGGTCTGTTAGTGGGACTACCAGATAAGAGACTGGTCCAGCATCTGATTATCATGTTGCTTTGGCTCTCTAGCAGCCACTTCAGATTTGAAATGATCCTAAAACTGTGGGATTTTCTAGTGTTGAGATTGCTTGACATTTGAGAACTGGGTATGAGACTCTGGTTAGATGACACCCGCTTGCAGTTTGAAATCGGATGACTGACCCTCAAACCCAGGTGACTATCAATGCCTACATGAAATCTCAATTCTAGGCACATGAATATTGATATAGATGCAATGGGGTCTGACCAGGTTTTGTGCATTAGCAATGATATATTAGCATTCATAGCATGTAGTAATGTAGAGTTTTAACGAGTAGTCTACTCATGCGTTTGGACGTACAAACTAATACTGTTCTTTTTCTGTTTCTGTTTGTCTGCTCATTTCAATAGTAAGTCCAGTGGAAGCTCCTCCTCCAGTTTGGGGGATGTGATTTCAGCAGGTGAGCCAATGATCTGTTGGGGGTGGGGCTTTAAGAGATTGGGGGTGGGGTTACAGGAATCTTCCCGAAAAAAATGGAATCGTAGGCAATTCATCAGTGGATGATTTTACTTCAACACTGTCCTGCGTAAGGCTAAAGATCAAACGAGCAGCTTCTTGTGAGCATGGGACAGTGAATCATGCTTGGCTTAAATTGCTTTTACACATTTGCAAAACTTAACAACACTTTATTCTGACTTTTCATTTTTCCTTCTCTTCGTACAGGCAAGCAGAAACAGAAAGTGGTAAGTGTGTTCACAGGATGAAAGAACCTTCACCAAATCTTCTTGTCCAGTCACTGAGGAGACATTTCCATCAGTTCTCCTCAACACAGATTGCTCTCAAGCTGACAATTATTCCTGCTTAAAATCTCATTGTGCTAAACAACTTCATGGCTAATTGACATTGGTCTTTGATTGACAAATATAAGCTTTGCCAGTTACACAGTTTATTGATCTATGATCTCCTGTGCAGACTGAACATGTGGCTCCCTATGATGTTGTGCCTTCTATGAGGCCTGTGGTGTTGGTTGGTCCTTCTCTTAAAGGATATGAGGTGGGTGTTGAGAGAATGAATCTAACCAATTACCTGTGATTTTATCACTGTCATAATGCGAAAATCTTGCCATACAGTGGTGTGTCATGCCAAACCTCAGGTCTCTGTTATTAAAGGAAAACATGCCTTTGTCAAAGGGTGAATCAGCGACTTCATCATAAAATAATGATGAAGAGAAAATTCTTGCGTCAAGGCCACAGAGCTGACTTTCTGTTTATGACTGGCTGCATATCTCTGTGTGCGCATTTTGGGTTATTGATACCAGAAAAATATAATATCTATTCCAGTCTCTCCATCTCTTCACACAGAGAAAACAAAAACATACTCCTCCTCTCTGCCGCTCTGTTGCCACGGCAACAACTTTCTGGGGTCCAGGAGACGTCAGTGCTAGAAAGTAGAGCACAGTTTGAAATTAGAAAGAGACAAAAAGGGAGAACAGAAACAGTGATGGAGAAAGGAAATCGGAGTGAGACAGAAAGGAGGTGTGTGAGACAGAGCGAGATAGAAAGGAGACATACGCCACAGTGTGACAAACAGTGAATGAGGAAAATAAGCCCATTTCATTACCCATTTATAACGCATAACAGGATGCAGATTTGCTTAGTTGTGAGGATTCATTCACAGCTGTCTGCTGTTCAAATTGGTGTGAGGTTTGTTGTATTAAGGTTGAGTAAGTTTATGACTTCATAAGCCAGTAGTTTAGTCCTTAAAACTGAATCAATATGTCCTGCATTATATAAATTTAAATACACTGTTAACCGCAGCTTTCAGTCAATTTAAACAGCTAAATCAAATATCTTTTTGCAGGTAACCGATATGATGCAGAAAGCCCTTTTTGACTTCTTAAAACACCGGTTTGATGGCAGGTAAGTTACATAAGGGTTTTTTAGATTATCATGCTGTTGTTTCAATGAGCAATGGCCCTGCACATCTCTTAAAACTCTAGAAGATCTCTTAAGGTTAGAAGACTGTTGCTAATGTTACAAGCAGAGATTTACTGCAGCTAACTACAGACAAATGTTTTATTGCCGTAGGATAACTATCACACGTGTGACGGCGGACATCTCGCTGGCAAAGAGATCAGTGCTTAACAATCCCAGCAAGAGAGCCATTATTGAGCGCTCAAATACCAGATCGAGCCTTGGTAAGACACAGAGAGAGCCAAAACACACCTGACAGTGTTATTAAAGGAACAGTCTGAGTTTAATTCAATTGCATCTCTATCAACAGCAGTCAGGTTCAATATTTGAGCTGTGAAGTTCTGGTTATACGTTATCTGATTATTCCTGTGAGTTTGCACCATGTAAACTGTGTTACCGATTAATTTAATTGGGGGCAGTCGTGGTCTAATAGTTAGAGAATCAAACTTGTAACCCAGAGGTCATGGGCTTGATTCCCACTGCTGGCAGCAAACAACTGAGGTGTCTTTGAGCAAGGTACCTTTCCGCCAGCTGCTCCCCGGGCGCTGCAGTGCTGCCCACTGCTCCGGGAGTGTGTGTGTGTTCACTCCTCACCGGTATGAGTTAAATGCAGAGGACACATTACAAGTATGGGTTACCATACCTGACAATTACGTCACTTTCACAACCCTTCCTTTTTTATTTTTGCCTGGAGACAAATGAATGTGTTTACATGGTCATGCTGTGAGCTGAAAGATACTGAAAAATACTGAAAGCAATTCTGTCACACCAAGAGTAATAATTGTAGTGTGACAGTTGCATATACATATATGCATGTCCCATAAGCTTCTATTGTAAGTGCATCACTGTACACATGTATTTTCCTGTGTTTTTACAAACTAAATGATAAGTTTAAGGAAGACCATAAATGCTCCTAGAATATTTCTTTAAACTGGCATGCTGCAATCAAAAGCAATATAACAGACAGGTGGTCAGTAGCATAACTGTGCACTGATATATGTGACTGCATGTGGTATATGTTTGCAGCTGAGGTACAGAGCGAGATTGAGCGCATATTTGAACTAGCTCGCTCGCTCCAGCTGGTTGTGCTGGACGCAGACACCATCAATCATCCTGCTCAGCTGATGAAGACTTCACTAGCACCCATCATCGTCCATGTCAAAGTGTCCTCTCCAAAGGTACCAGCATTCAAATTCACTCCTGTCTCATTATTTCAGTCTTTTATTAGAAATAGACCAAAGCTAGGGAGTTTAAAGGAATATTTCTCTCAAATAAAACCAATCTGCCATCATGTACTCACCCTCGTGTTATTCAAAACCCATATGATATTCATGTATCACATATTCAGATGATATTCATCAGAATGCCTAAGCTGTTTTAATTTCTGTTCAATAAAAGTGGATGGGGACCGGGAACAATTGTGGTCACCATTTACTTTCATTGTATGGAAAAGAGCACAACTGGCATTACATTTGTGTTCCACGCAAGGAATGTCACATGGGAGAGTAAATGATGACAGAATCATTTTTAGGTGGCCTACCCCTTTAACTCCAAACCTAGATGGAAAATAAGCTAATTATTTCTCAAGATGTGTAACTAGCTCCTCTGTTTTTTAGGTCCTCCAAAGGCTCATCAAGTCCAGAGGAAAGTCTCAGAGTAAACACCTCAATGTACAACTCGTAGCAGCAGATAAACTAGCACAGTGTCCTCCGGTGCGTCATGTCTTACATACAAACATCCCCCCACATACGCAAAGAAAAATCCTAAAGAAACAGTCATATGAAAATTCTGTCACTGTTTACTCATCCTTGTGTTGTTTAAACCTGTATGACTTTCTTTCCTTGTAAGACAAAAGAACATTTTTCTTTGTCGTTATATTGAAAAAACAGCCTATCGCCTATTCTATCGCTTCAAAACAGATGTAATCTAGTTTCACACAGTAATTAACACTCTAAAATATTTCTGAATGTGTTTCATACCTGTGCACTATGTTTCTTTGTACCAGGAGATGTTTGACATCATCTTGGATGAGAATCAGTTGGAAGATGCATGTGAGCACCTGGCTGAGTATCTTGAGGCCTACTGGAAGGCCACCCACACCTCCAGCAGCACCCCACTCAACCCTCTGCTGGGCAGAAACCTCGGCCCTGCTGCCCTGGCTCCATACACTACATCTGCCATCTCCGGTTTACAGGTAAACAAACACAGAGGTCCCAATGTTTATTATTCCTTTTTTTTTTAATTGAGATATTTATGCTTACAATTAATGCTTAATAGAAAAGTTCACCCAAAAATAAAAACTTCTCTTTATTCAGTCTCAGGTCATCCCATATGTGTGTGACTTATATTAATCTGAACACAAACATATGTCCTTATATGGGGCCCAACATGCTGACAATCCAAAAGACATACATCCATTATAAATGGAATCCAAATGACTCCAGTGCGTTAAAGAAATGTCTTATGAAATGATGTGTAAAAAAGATATTTTCCACTTCTTTTGCGAACTCAACACCAAAACAAACACATATTACTGCTCAGATTAAAAATGTAATACAAATAACTTCAGATTAATAACTTTAAATCTCACTTTTCAAGTTATTTATGTGCCACCATATTTTATTTGAGTGGTAAAAAGTTCATTTTGGTTTTGATTTCACTAAATAATTTCTCATTTTCTCTCACATAAAAATATCTTTTCACTTACATTATAACCCACTGGAATCAAATGAATTACATTTATGATGGATGTTTGTGCTTATTGGATCCCTTCGTCTGTCACTATAAAAACATAAAGAGATGGCATATTAAAAATCTTTGTTTGGGTTCAGTTAAAAAAAGAAAGTCATATACACCTGGGATTGCTATTCCTATAATATTATTCCTTTACTATATAAGAGTACTTTACTTCCTTTACTATAGAACTATTCCTTTAATATTAGTGCTTCCTTTAATATTAGACTCTTTCCATGTTGTACTTGTACATAAGAATCAGCAGGGTCAAAAAACACGGCACGCCAACCACACCGCAGACCACTCAACCCCCAACGAACGGCGCAACCTGATGACCTCAGACGAGAACTACCACAATGAAAGAGCGCACAAGGGACGAAACAGGGGCTCCTCGGGCTCTCAGCATGGCAGCGGCGGTCGAGACCACCAATACATGGAAGAGCAGCAGGGCTACCAGGACCCCTACCAGGACACCTACAAGCCCCACCGCAACCGCAGTTCCCCAGGCAGCTACAGCCAGGACTCTCGCCACCGGCTCTGAGCCACCTTGCCCTGTTTTGTCCTCCAAGCCTGAGCCACAGAGCCACCAAGCCAAGATGGCTTCTGCCCAGAATTGTATACATCTTCCATTTATTTTCTTCTTCTTCGTTAAGATCTCTTGAGCTACAGAGCAGAAACTGTTAACCCCTTCTAAACCTTCGTCATCTGACCAAAGCCTGCATTTCCATCTGCTTATACATGGCTTAAAGCATTCGCCTGGTGAAAAGAGACCTTTCAACATGCAATGGAGCAGAGACAGGACTGTTGTTATGCATTCAAATAATAATATGCTTGTTGATTTTTTTGGTTTGTCTGTTCTGTTGCAAAAAGGCAGGTTTTACTTTAGCTGAACCAAGCATCCATTTACCTTCTAATGTAAAAGAATGACTGGTTTGTACTCAAAAGCAAAAATTCTGTGAAGCTAGCAATGGCAGAGAATCTTCCCTTAGAAGTTATACAAGAGATATACAGGTCAGTTAGTCTTTGTTATATCATTATTGCCAGCATGTTACCTGACCGCATGTTTTCACAGTCATTAGTGCATAACTTGAGCAGACTGATTTTTGGTTCACGGGTTTGGGATCTTTGCCCATAAGTGGCTGACAAACTGGAACATTTTAATAATGTAACACAAAACCTACTGCCAGCTGTCTTTTGTTACAAAGATGAAATCCTAAATCCCATGGTCTCAGAATTTCCGACGCCTCTAGATGCTGGGTAAGGAATTTCCACATAACGTCTGCTGTAAAAATCAGGTTTTCTAGATTCAGCTACAATACAAAAAGTCTAAGACACTCATCTGTGCAGTTCAGCATGATTCTAACATTCTTAAGAGCACTGAATCCTTGTCCATTGACTCATTTGCTACCAGGCATTATTTTCTAGTTAGGAAGACAGCTTAAAGAGATGCATAACATATGAATGCTGAACAAAAGTGTTGCTGTGATCTAGTCCTTAGTAGAGTTAGCAAGCATTAACTTAAAAATTAATTTTCCTAATTTTACAGCTAAAATGGTGGCACTTTGGTACATTGTAATTAAAATAGATCCATCTTTTCTCAAGGGTGCTTGGTGTCTATATAAAAAAATACTAACACTAACTGTAACTTCAGTGTGAATGGGTCACATTAGCTGTGAGTCTGTAGAAGTGGCTGGCACCCTGTGCGCCACCCTGCCAACTGGAGCAGCTGCTGTCCAATCAGCTTCAGCAGATATGCAGTGACCTCAAGTAAGGGCCGTTCACCACATCTCAAATGCTTCAGAATATACCTGTAAAGCAGCATTCTTCTGCTTTTGTTTTCATTGTGAAAGAGACTGGCAGAGGACATATATCCTCAACATATGGTAGCAGTTCAGGCACTGAGCCCTGGCAAACAATGGATTTCTTCGCCTGCATATCTTCGCTTTATTGATTTATGCTAGTTTGCGCATTTAAAAAAAGATTTTGAGGAAAAAAATAAACTCAGAAAATCTATGGATCGCAAGAAGTTCAAACGAGTACGTTCTGTATGCATCTGTCTATGAGCATGCTTCTCTGTTAATGTAATAATAAGGATGAATGAACATGAGGAATTTGGCAGTTGATGCCCATTAGACAGAAGATTCATGTCTGAATTTCCTGTCTGAGACAATCAGATGGAACTTCTCTGTAAAACCGGAACGTTCATTCCTTCCCATCATGCCGCGCTCTCCAGTTTCACAGCAGCTTCATCTGAGCTCCAGATAAAAAAAATACAATGTGTCTATATTTCCTTTTTTTGTGAAAGTTGAAAAATAAAGACGGAAATGCAAACTTGCATGCATATCATTTTAATTTATAACAAATTTGAAAGAAAAAAATGTTTTATGGAATATAATTGTGTTAAAAGGAAAATCTAGCAGTATTTAAGTTCTTTTACAAAAAAAGAAAAGAAGAAAAAATAAATAATCATTTTGAAACTGTGTTGTTGTTTATGTTTGTTTGTTTGTTTGTTTATGATCTGTTTAATGGTAGGCCACAACAAGGTGGCTGTGAAACTAAATCCTTTCTGAATCTATGAATCTTTCTGTTAGGTTTTATACATTTAAATGAACAATAACAGCCAATAACAGAACTGTGCTCATAATTAAGACACTATAGTGTTCAATAGAATAATTTCTCTTTACTTTTCAATAATTACTTGTTTACTACATAAAAAAACAGATTAGGCAGCTTGCCCCCTAATGACATAAAATGATATAAAATGACACAAAATAGAAAGAGGCGCTTTTTTATTTGAAAGCACAGAAATTAAGAAATGCATTATAACTGTGCAAAGTTCTCAAATGTGGCTGTAAATCTGTTCTACATTTAATAGAGCTTGTTGTCTTTTTAATTTGCACCTCTAGATGGCATAATGATGTTTAGGTAGTTACAATAAACACTGACTGGTCTAACAGTCTGGTTTCCACCTACAATATAAGAAAATATTAAGGTTTAGATTTGTTTATCTTTTAGGTCACTGCATAATTGCATCCATTTATGTGGATGCAAATGGTTTCATGTATTAGTTTTGATGACATTTTTCTGAAATGTGGAAAGTAATAATAAACAACGAGATGGTTTGTTTCACCATTTGATTGGTAAAATTTTGCTGTGGTGTTGGATAACGCCCATCACTCATACTTTGAAAACTTTAAAGTGAGGCTTTATTGACAGTAGGGGGCAGCATTGTCTTGAATCCCACTGATTATGCCCCTCTCTCATCCCAGTTTCTCCACCCCCTCAGCGGTCTCACTCCTCCTCTTAAATCCAGATTAAAGGCACTTTGTAGTGTAGGATGCTTGAAAGATGCTGTTGTACAAAATGTTCCCTTTCCTGTACGTAGGAAGTGTGGTGATTGGGACCTAGACGTAATACCTCTAACGTTTCTAAAACAGTATATGACAAAAATATTACTTCTGTTTATCCAGCACGTTGTTTATTAGAAATCATTCCAAAAGTTATGAATACCCTGGTAAAGGTTCTTCACATGATCCATGATCTCCTAATATTTCTTATAAAGGTTTCATAGGTGAGCTAAAAGAGCAATATTTTCTGTTTCTGGTTTCAGTAGGCCTGCCTGTTTTGTCAGTATGTCTGTCTGTGGTTTCTAAACGGACACAATTTCTGCACCCACCATTGTCAAATTAATGATAAAACAACTACAATAGTTTGTTCAATAGCCCTACCACAAGGCTAATCTGCTGTTTCATGCACAGCGCTTTTGAAATAAGTGCTTTTGGCTTTGCTGATTACATCAACACCTACTTTTTAAAGTAAAGTGCAGTGAATGGGTTCTTTGTGGTTGCCAAGCAACATTCAATTTTCTCTCTTCATGATGGTAAGTGCTCATATTAGGAATTGCTCCAAAGGATACAGCTGAACCAGAAACTAAATAATAAAATAAAAATAACTGGACCATCATGACACATTATAGTATGATGTTATAATGTGTAAAATTGGGAAATGTGTGTTTTTAAAAATCAAAACCAAGCATGCATAAATATAATTTCAGCTTTGAGTCAACAAAAGAAACGTGATGTTTAAAAAAGTATAGAAATGATAAATTATCATATGTATAATTTGAGCTGCCTGGTCCGATTTCACAGAAATGTTAGTTTGACTGTCACATCCGTAAACAGTCAGAAGACACAGCCATATCACGTGTGTGGATTCTGAGGATGGTGAAGCGTTTGTAGCTTGTTCTTACAGCAGTTGCTCTGTAGGTAACTTGCAATTTTATGTTTCAAACAGAGATGGCGATAGAGGGGCAAGCGTTTCAATGCCATGTGGAAAACATGAAGGAGCAGTACATAAAACCAATAGCTCTTCTCTACCAGCAAAAGCTGATGTGCTGGAACGCTCATCCATTATCAAAAAACATATCAGGCCATATTGGGCTGCAGATTGGAACAGACTCTGTATGAATCCATCCAAATGTAATATTTATAGCACAGATGTTTCTAAAATTAAATCAAATACAAGAGATCAATGGGTGAAATTGAGTTCTAAATTATTGTTATTATACAGTATATGTCCTGTTATGAATGGAAACTGTACCGGCACTAATAGAGAGATGGCAGTATAGAGGCAAAAGCACAGATGGTCACACATTTGGGTTTCATGATGAGTCCAGTCACCTCATCGTGAGTGTGAAAATATGAAGCCTGTTACCACACGTTCAGTCTCTTTCTCCTCATCACCCTCTGTA
Organism: Chromobotia macracanthus; assembly: GCA_036877525.1. Taxonomy (NCBI): domain Eukaryota; kingdom Metazoa; phylum Chordata; class Actinopteri; order Cypriniformes; family Botiidae; genus Chromobotia; species Chromobotia macracanthus. The sequence continues at coordinate 5,038,172 of JAZGTH010000001.1, read as the reverse complement.
TCAATCAGCCTATTTGACTTAAAACAAACTTAAGCTTTCTAAGTCTTGTAAAAACATGTTACCTTGGGGTGGTGAAATATGACTTACACTGAGTTTAATGAAACAATGTTTAAAGACCCTGGGGATGTTTTAAAGAGCTAAAACCTAATCCAAGACCAGTTACAGTAGTCACGGTCATCACATTTAAAACCTGATATGATCTGCAAAACGTAACAAAAATGACGTTTAAAGTTTACCAAACATGTTAAAAATTGCTGTGTTAACATGTTTCATGTCTGTGTCAGTGACAAGACTTTGTGTGGTAAAGCAGGCACGTATTCTTTTAACAGATAAGATTCCAGGCATATTACAGTTTTTGAAGCACATAAAATAGACACACGTACTGTGTGAATGATTCACACACGCTCAGCTGCTGAATACCGGCATAGGCTGGGACAGGCTGCAGTTCTGCTTGTATTTGAGTACGCTGTCAGCCAGTCATTTTCTTGCTCTCTTTCTTGTGGCAGCAGGTGATAGCATTGCGGTGCAAGCCATCACAGTGATTAAATATTCAATGATAAATTTGCTGAGCTCACAAAGTGAAGTGAAAATGTTGACAAGCAGGATTAATGTAATGTGTGTGTGTGTGTGTGTGTGTGTGTGTTTTTGCTAAGGCCATGGTCTAAAGGTCAGTGGAAATTTGACAGAATGTTAATGTCTGTCTGTTTTTTAGAACAGGATGTCTACTGTTTTATTATACTCTTTTATTGTCATGTTTGCTCATTTTATTTATGTTTAAATGGTTGTACTAGCTGTACCAGCATTCTCTAAAAAATGTATAGTCAAATTTACAGTTAGCTTTTAAACTTAAGCTAAACAATAATTGTTAAAACACAAAGCACTGATTCAAACTCAGTGGTAATGTGTTCTTTTGTGAGTAGAATAGTAGAATGTGTTTTAAAGACATGGAACACAATTTTACCCTTATTGTTCAATCACTGTTGTCCTTTATCTGAGGCGACAATAACTTTACCTCACCACAACTTCTCGCTTCTATTCAAAAGGTCACTAAAGTGTAGACACTATTCTTTTGTGTCACTATTCTTTAGACACACTTTCTTCTTCTTCATCCACATCCCTGTTTTTTAGCTTCCATCATTGTGCAGAAGGTAATGTAAGGCTGACATTTCCAACGGCTTGCTCTGTTTTTCCACCATATTGTAAAAAAGATCAAATAGCAACATCAAAACAACTTTGCGTCACTGGAGGACTGGCAGGTTACTGTGAAATGCCATCCGTCATCAGGGTGTGCTGGTGAAGTGTGGCGAGGAGCTTGTAAAAAATGCCCTGTGCCAGGTGATGAGCCCTAACAGAAGCATTTATAAAGACATTAAGGCTTTCTAAATAGACAATTAGATGTATTTTATTTTCATTTATTTCTTCAACAGACTCCTTTCTGTTATGCAGCTAACAAAGTGGGTATATAGCAGTTTGGAACAAGTCCTTTTTGGAAAACATTGATGTTTTGGAAGCATATGCATAAAAGTTCACATAATGAATGTCAGAGAACTGTGAGACATGGCTTTCAGTCAAAGCAGAGTAGGCGACAGGAGACAATCCCAGCCAAGGCAAGGCACTCTGTGTGTTTACTATAAAGACAGTATGTGTTAATTAAAAGAAGAAACTGGTTTAATTGCAGTGTATTTCAGTGGCCACTGTAAACACTCTTTATCTTCAGCAGACTGAAAGACTTACATGCAGTCTGACATCACGTTAAACTCTCTTTGGCTTAATGATTGTCCTGCTGGTAGCTCTCTGTAGCTTAGTTCTTGGGTTTGTTACATAGGACACAGAATCTATTCAACCCTGTTACCAAAGATATAGCAAAAATGAGCAAACAATTTTGTCTTCTGTTTATGGAAAATACAAATGTATCAACTCCAAACTGACATTCAAATTCCAACACCAACATTTAACTCCAAACCAACATTCAACCTCAACTGTTTACAGGTTTTGTTGAGCCCAAATGTGTGTTTGTAGGTTTGTTACCCAAAATACAATAACATTATTGAGAATTTATTAACATTTTTTATGTTTATGTAATGTTCATTGCTACAAAATAATTAAATCCGATTAATTGCTTTTTTGAACTGCATTCCTGAAATTTGGTAATAAGGTTGCAAAATTCACTGTTGTATTGACCTCCTGAGGTGGACAAACAACATTATCTAAAGGTTCCTTTCACTAACACCATGCATGAATTTGTGTGTGTGTCTTTTTCAACTGTGTGCATATGTCACCATCTCCATTACGCCCCAGTTACCCTAAAACTTGTTTAAAGCAAGCGGGCACACCAGCCAATCATCAGCACGGCATCTGGCCTGTTTTGATTTAGTCTGTTAACCAGTCTGAATCATTACACACTCAGTCAGCTTTTAGCTGCAAAGATTTGGGAGAAGGGGTTGATGTTTCTAACAGAGGCTTTAACTCTTTGAGGTAGCTGTTGGCCCTACTGAGCTTCTGATCTCACTCTAAACACTGCTGGAGCCCTGAGGGCTTAATGTGTTTACTTGCATTTCCTACACCAACCTTATACTCCTCCCCCAGGCCGCCAACAGTCTCCCGCCCCAGCCAACATGCAGCCACCCCCCGCTTCATCAACATGCGTGAAAACCAGCAGCTCTGAACACAAGACCATTGGTGAGGGTGTAAATGGATTCCAATAGAGGAATAACAATGGGGGGGGGGTGTGTGAAAAGACCGCCTCTCAGTCACCAGACGAGGAGAGAAACAGAGATGGAGTGATAGACAGAGAAATACATATCAGAAAGGTTGCGCCAGTACTGTGAAAAAAACACAATTCAAAAAGAATTAATCAAATATGTATTCATGTCCATCTGGCTGTTTTCTATTATTCAGCAATAACCGCCTCTCTGAACAACAGTATTGTACTTTTATATTCGCTGTTATTTTGAGCTGCATGTTTCTTTTTTTATTTAGATGGTGACACATCTAGGGCATGTCTCACAGAGTTTATTTTAGTAGCCACAACCACAGGAGAACTTCAGCAGAAAGTGAGAGCCCACACAGACTCCTGAATCAGTCACATGCATGAACTACTAAAACAAAAAATGCTTCTTTACACTGCTTCAGTTAACCACAAGTCTCTATGATATTCTGTGTGATCTCTCTTGATATCTGGATATGACGTGTAGTCGATGGGGTTTCTTTACCTGTGGTAGGGTCTGACAGGTAAAAATCTGATCACTGAGAACTAATATGTCTCCACATATCATGATTTGTGGTAGTATTCATATATACAGCACAAATGGTACAGGATAAGCTATACACCAGTTTGATTGTAAAGGCTGGGGTTTGTTCAAAACAAATCAAAAGTAGTGTGACATTTTAGTCACACACAATACAGTCTATTCTTTATTAAAAAAAATCTACTAGTCTACTCGACATAAAGCAGCAATTGTGGCTGACTTCCATATTGTGATGTATTTCTGTGAAACTGTGAAACAGTGAAACTGCTTAATGAACATGAAAAAATGTAGGCCAGAACCTGGTTTAATCCATTGTTTGGTGAAAAGTGTAGTTGCTGTGTGCCAGAATTAAATTCTGTGACTTGGAAGTCGATTGTCTCAACCACAGAGAGGTGTCAGACACATCACAGGAAGAACAAGTTATTACATTCTGAAAAAAGATAACAAGGTCAAAATTGTAATCTATGCATGGATGAATCATTCACAACAAAACCAGCTACATGCAAAAACAAAATATATTCTTAACATTTTGAATTCATGCTGACGTTAAAAGGTGTCTTGTGAGTTTATAAAAAGATTGTTATTTCTGTTTTCTTTATGAATCTATTTTTTATTTGTTGGTCACTCTGCCTTGTGAAAATCTAGTAATTCCATTAGTCAGCTCTTGTTCTCTCTCTCCTGCTCTCTCTCTGTTGCTCTCTCTCATGTCCAAGGTATCTCCATGGCTACAGGATCCTCTGAGGTTCAGGTTGCAGGGGTGGGTGTGTGGGTAGGTGTAAGCTGTAGCTGTGGTAAATGAGTCTGAACAGTAGCATTGAAAGTGAAAAGAAACGCAGTAATGTGAAGGTAAATTGGCTTTTGTTTCAAACTCTGTTAGCAACTCCACCTAACCCTGCTGCTGTTTTAATGCATGTGAGAGTAATGTTCAGCCCTCAGGGAAAGAAAAACTAAAGTGTCTGGGATAAACTGAATAGACAGATACTTCATGAGGAGCTCAGAATGACGTACAAACAAGTTTGGAAAAATTGCTTGCTGTGAAAACTTCTCTTAATGTGAGCTAGCAAAAACTTCAGGTGTTCTGTTATGACATAAATGAAACAATAAGATTTTTTATAAGCCACTAATTCAACATCAATGATATTTCAAAGTAGAATCTGTTTCACAGAATCTGAATATTAGGATTACATGGTTATTACCTGCTTATTTGGATTACAACAACAAGAAGTGCAAGAAACTGGCATTTAAATGTCATAATTTGTACTGCCAGAGTTTTGCGATGATATTTCATATTCATTCCATGAACTGCTCTCGTATCAGCATTTCTTTTTCTTTACACACATTTGCTTAACTACACTCATCCATCATCTATCAAACTGAGATTGAGAAAATTACAGGCTTGACTGAAAGAGAATCATTTCCGTCAATTACAGAGAGCACCAGGCAATCACAGGTTTATGTTCTGATGTATCCTGTATAGTATGGCACACCAGAGACGGCGCAATGAATTTAGTTTCTCCCAAAGAAGAAAACACGCTGTGACTCACATCCAGTACAGCAGATAGTGGCTCTGCAACATATTAACAATCAATTAATAACATGCCGCTGTTTTGATCTCCGACATTAAGCTGAAACTTTGCATGAGTCAGAGATGAACATGCACAAATGACTCAGAAAGCTACATCTTCTCTGGCCGGAGTATGCAGAAGATGTGTTCAGTACTGGAGCATGGTGCCATTTCACTCGAATTTAGAGCGTACCGTTATATAACAGTGCAGTGGGAAGCTATATTTAGAGTGGCCCCCAGTTAAAGGAAGTCGCGGGGTTGCTGATAAAAGCTATGGCAACCTGTTCAATTCCAGGTTATGAGGGTATCTATAGCTCAATCTAGTAGAAGTTGAAGCTTTGATAAGAGAAGCCAAGGTGAAATCTGGTCTTTTTTCTTATAAGATAATAATGCATAAGGAATCTGAAATGTTACCTCTTTTGACACTCACTAAATGAATAAATGTGTGTTTATTTCCATACCCTCTTACTGTTTAAAAGTTTGGCTTCTTTTCTTTTTCAGGGCTTAAGAGCTCTGCTTTTGTGTGAATGTGTGGGTATGTGTGCGTGTTGGTTTGACCTACATTATAGGGACAAAAATAGTCACACAATGCAGGAAAACATTGTGACATTTGCTACATTGTGAAGTTTCTAAGTTTTTTTGTAGTTCAAAAGGCTTCCTAAAAATGCTAAAAATATTTTAATAAAAATGTAAAAATGCAAATGGTAAGGGTCGCGTTTAGGAGATATAAAATATCATTAAAATGATTAAGTAAATGAAAAGTCCTCATAATGATAGGAGTGCCGGCATATGTGTGTTCATGTTTGAGAGAGGGATGACTGAAAGATGACTCACCTTATTTACAGTGGTGTATTATGTTATATTCATGTCTTTTGTGTTGCCATCAACACAGCAGGACCACACCAGCTCTATAATTCTCACCCATAGCCTATTTTATCTCATATTAGTGATCACGTTAATGATAATTTTGTGTACTGAGTGCAGGGGCTCTTTTCATTTAACTTACTAAGTAGATAGCATAAACACTTTATGAAATGTTTCATGAGATCACCTGTTATCATTCTTTCCCCGAAAATAATAGTTAACCAATTTGGCTAGCTGTCTTTGTAGGAGGGGCTTGATCCCGAGGCTCTGCTTTTGGACTGAACTAGTAGTAGAATAGAGCACAGTACTCTACATGTTGGCTTTGAGATTTTAACGGTTGTAACCTCTGGCCAGAGTAAAACAGAGATCAGACGTCACTGTCTGATGTGCAGATCTCTCTGAGAGACATGAATAAGTGGAGTTATTACGCTATTACACTGTTACACTGTTGTTACACAGTGAAGTTTCTCAGCAGACAGCAACACTGATTTTATACACTCTATTTATACACGTTTTATAAACTCTGCTGTTGGTTTATACAGTTAAGGTGCTAGAATCTTTTAGGGTGGTGCAATCATTTAATGTGAGTGTTTTAAAACCTTGTGTGAATGTTAGTGAACTGTGAGTTACTTTACAGGTATGTACTTAACAAAGAGAGAGAGCAGAGGAGAGAGAGATCAAAAACGGAGAGGTTGTGTGTAAAGCTTTTCTTGTGAGAATGAGATTATCACAGTAATGGTTCCAGTCATTGTTCCAAATGACACGTCCACTCTTCTGTCTCCCAAACTAGAGGTCAGTGGTTTCAAAGCTCAGTCAATATATATATTCACACCAAGTTACTAAGGTCCATAGATAGATTAGATATCACTGTAATCTAGCTTTATCCCCTGGTCAGTAAAATTATATTCAATTATCACTTTTATTATGGAACAAAAATCTGAGCAGTCTGCTGTTTTAATGTCTAGTTCGGCTCCTCAGCTGCTTCTGGCCCTTTAAAATCGGTCTTCGCGGCGGAGAAACATCTGGTTGTTGAATGAAACCCAGCCATTCATAAAAACAGGAGAGGGCTCCGTTCTGATTGGCTGACAGCAGTCTAACGATTACGTAGGTAATGCAGCAACAGCCATTGGTCAAACTCCTGAAGGGCGTGAGAAACTAGCCAATAGACGCGCGCTCCAGCGTTAAGCCGACGCACTTGCAAAAGCAGGCGATCCCATTGAGAAAATTTCAGTCGCGTCCAGCTTAAGGAGAGTGCGATACTCACTAGAGCTCACAAACGCATCGGTTTTCTCTTTTCTCTCGGATTTACCGAACCGTTTTCAATAAAAAAGCGAAGCATTTAATCTCCGTTGGGTGAGTATATTTTGCACGCTGCACTAGTTTTGTATTCTTTCATGGCCGATTTTAAGTTTTCCCTGCTGACTTCGTTTTATAAAGTTCAATTTTCTTGCAACGCCACGCTTAGTTTCGCTGACCCGAACGCCATTTTCTTTGTGCGTGTATTTGGCATCCATTTCCCGGGTCGGTTGTTTTCTCAGCACTTTGTGAACATTATTTTAAACTCCGCGGTTATGGCAGGCGGAGCACCGCGCAATTCATTTGCTGATTGATGAAGCGCTGCTCGCGGGTTTCGTGTTTTTATGAATGGCACGACGGAGATTTCGGAGGATCAGATTTCACTTCATTGAGAAAAACAAGCGGCTGAGGGGAGGAGGGATCATAATGGGCTCTGGGGGAAGGGACTGAACTTCTGCAACTCGCTCTGGTAACTCTGTTGTAATGCTGTAATCTCAATTTACTTATTCGACAACTTAACATCCCCTGCCTTTATTATCCGCAATAAAAATCTTTTTTATAGAAACACAAGCTGTGCTTTTTCAGCACGAGATGCGCAGACGTACATTTCCTCTGTTTTATAAAGGGCTGATAAGTTTCAGGAAGCAATAATGTTAAGCGATGGTTGTTTAATTAGTTTTTGGCCCAGAGAGCTTTGCTGGTTTCTTGGCCTCACGGCTGTAATACGATTTTATAGCCTGAACACTTACGTCAGGGAAAATAAACACACGTGTGTGACGAAGCATCAAGACTTGTTTGGGCTTCGTGTTTTAACTCCAATATTTATAAAAGGAAGGAGGCATTGTTTACGAAATGGTGTGAAGTTGCCCATAATGTTAAGCAATTGCCTTTAATTAAGGATCTTTTTGACTCTTTAGTATGGAGTCTTGGATACTCCCTTGGGCAACAGATGGCACTGTATGGTTATGTAAGGGCCCCCATCTGTACCGTCAGCCTTTAATGGTTTGTGTGAGAGAGAGTGCTCGTGCACTAATGTAGCACACTTCATCCGAGCGGGAGCTGAGAGTGAGTTTTACACAAACAAACTGACTAGCTAAAGTTTTCACAGATCAAAGGGACAGCTGGCCCCGGGACAATCATTGACAGCTGCATCAGATTCTGACACAGCACCCGTCTTTCTCTAAGTGCCACTTTTCTCGGCTCTTCTTTCGACAGGCGAGGATATCATCGTAGTGCGTTTGGTGGACCCACCCCCTTCATCCCTTTATATTTCCAGATTTCTCTCCTGCTGCAGCCTCTTCGGCCGCAGTGAGAAGCAAGTGACATGGACGGATTTTATGACCAGCAGGTCCCATTTATGTTGCCCCCCAATGTAAGTCTCATCTTTGAAATTGATACATACTTCCCTTTCATGACTATTATTTATTTCAGAACCGTAGTTATGAATTCTGGACCCCTTTTATTTTTAAAAAATAATTGTTGTGGTACTCTAGAATTGTTGTTGGTTGGTCTCTGGGTGGATAGTAGGAGATCCCTTGTTAAAACGTTGTTGGAAAAATGATTATTTTTCACTAATGATTATTATTACTTATTTTGCAGAAGTCTCGCACGCAGGAACTGCCATACAAACCTTTCAATGACAGAAAGAGGAAGTTAGTCGACACAGAGCTGGCACAGGATACAGAGGGTAAACAAATGAACATGCAATCAATCTATCCAAATCTGGCTATTAAGCCAAGACCCAAACAAACCAGCCCTGCTTAAACACAAATTAATCTTTTCCCTTTACAGAGCTCTTTCAAGATCTGAGCCAGCTACAAGAGATCTGGATAGCAGAAGGTAAACTAACAGTCTGACGCATGTTCCTAACTGAGGTTGCACTTAAATCGTCATGGTTATGGAATACATTTTATAAGTACTGTTAAAATGCAACTATGGGTTAATGATCATTGACTGTATGAGGTTAATGCTTCATCTCATTTGTTGACTTCTGGGACTAAAAAGTGTGTGTATATACATTTATAATCACTGTGAATATTGCAGTTTTTCATGCCTCTGTAAATCTGTGTAATTTGTTTTGCAGCCCAGGTACCTGATGACGAACAGTTTGTTCCAGATTTCCAGTCAGAAAACTGTAAGTACCTTTTTCTTGAACATTCAGTGTCAAGGAAGTGAAACTGGTTGCAGAATAGCTCATAGTACTTGTCCTCTTTCATGAATTATAGAGGCTCTGTGTTGTCTCCTTTTAAGCAGTAGGCCTGGCATGTGAAAAGCATTTTTTTTTATTTAAACACTGGATAATTTGTTATTCTCTGACATTTTGTGCTGGGTTTTAGCATTTTCTCTTTCTCCTTTTTTGTCCCTTTATAAAAGAACTTTTCTCCTTGACAGAAAGAAAACCGGCTGAATAGTTCTTAAACTTTTCAGTTTAAGGGTTTCTGTGCCGAACACGATTCGGAAGTGTAGATTTAAAAGTTTGCACGGTGTGAAAGAGGGAGGCCCAGGTTGCTGCTGCAGTGCTGTAACTTATGGCAGCCTCAAGCCTAGTGACATTTTAATGGGGCTGGATCCTCTGCGCGCACACACTCTGGTTATTATGTGCTGGTTGAATAGTGCCGTGGCTGTTTCCCTTGTAAGTTTTTCTTCCCATTTATCAGTCTGAATAAGTCTGATTGTAAGCATTTTCTGTGGTGTCAATGGCGGTTATTGTAGAATGCAATCGCGCATGGACGTGTTTGCATAGAAATTGTGTGTCAGAGGGTATGTGTGTGTTTTTCTGGCACAGTCCCTCTTATCTGGCGCTGTGCCGGTTGCTCACACAGGCCCCTCTTTCACCACAGCTGGGCAAAGGGGCCCTTTTTCCATAAGTGTCACGTGGTCGTCTGCAAGTTCTGACTCGTTGCTTCCTTTTCTAGAGGGAAAGATGTTTGTTTTCTTCCTTTTTAATTTTAGTGCTGAATATTCAACAGCTGGTGGACAACAGAACTTAGTAGCTTAGGTTCCAAGTTTGGTATCACAGTTGTGGTACAAAACAATTCACTGTGAATACACAATGTTTTTGGTGAATTAATAACATTTTTTTGTTTCTGTAGTGATGTTTCATGGACCCCCTCAAACAAAAGTAAAGCGGGAACTGAGCCCAAGCAGAGAGTTTTCCCCGTGTGGACAAGAGCAGAGACTCTCTCCATATGGAGAAAAGTGCCTATATAACTACAGGTACATATTTGCCCTACTTTTTTCCTGTTTCCTATTGCCTTGTGTTTTCCTGCATGTGTTTTGCTATGGTTCTCATTCTGTCATCTCCATTATAGTGCCTTTGACAGGAAGCCATTTCCTTTCAACAAGCACATGACACCCCCCTCCACGCCGGCATCGCCCTTTGGCTCCTCCACCAGCACAGCAACGCACTCTCTGCACAAAAGAGCACTGCCTCCAGCCCAATCTCATTCACAAGCACTGCCTCTATTGCCTGGTTCCACCCATGGCCCCACCCAAAACTCGACTCCACCCCATCAGAGAGCACAGACTCCACTCCACAGTCAAAGCCCACCTTTTGCTGTGCCCTGCCCACCAGGCAAGCACCCAGAGATCTCATACAACACAGAGCATAGGTATGAATATGTGAAAGTTGTTGTAATGGCTCACTGAAAATATTTTCTAACCTTGTTTCTGCCTTTGTCATCTGCTTGATCTGCTTGTTCATGTTGAAAGTGCTGTAATCCGCTCAGGCTGTGGCCTTTACTGGGTTTTATCTTGTTAAAGATGCCACACTTACCTGGAAACTAGTGCTATGTTTATACCATTCAAGTCTTTAGGGTTAACTGGTGGAAAGTAGGGGGTTTTAAAACTAGTTTCCCTTGATGTTCAGGATGACATTCTCACATCATCTCTCCTTTTGGCTTTCTCTTTGGCTTTCTTAGGTTCCATCGGCAGCTTTCTGAGCCCTGTCTGCCCTTTCCGCAACCCAATGGCTGTTGTCAGACACCTTTCCCCCCACAGACCCCTGGCCATTTTCCCCGAAATACCCGACCCCCTTACCACCGACAGATGTCTGAGCCCCTAGTGCCCTTGCCTCCCCAGGGCTTCAAGAAGGAGATGGTGGATCCCCGCTATGAGCAGGGTGAACAGAACATGGGACCTCCCCAGGCCCCACTGTTCCACCAGTTGTCAATCAAACAGGAGCCCAGAGACTTTGGCTTTGACTCAGGTGAGTGTAAATTAGACAGAAGTCATTTGACCTATCTGATGAGGGGCCTGTATATTCATTTGGAACAAATCAAACCTCTGAAGTGAAATCTTCAAGGCTTTTGATCACTTAAAGTAAATTCAGAAGAAGTGAAAAATGTTTGTGACAAGATCACATTTGTACTGAAATATTTGGAAGTGTATACATGCAGGAGAGCTAACAGAACTTTATGGAGTATCAGTAACAGTGCAGTAACATCAGTTAAGTGATGTTTTCAGTCACAAAATCACTGGTCTTCTGTGTGTTCTCAAATCAATGTTTTCTCTCTAATGTGACTATATATTCCTCTTAATTGTCTGTCTTACAGAAGTTCAGAACTGCCAGTCATCCTTTGGCAAAGCAGCAAACTTCTACAGAGCCAACAGCGAAGGTGAGACTACTACTACCCTGCACGCAAGCAACCAAATACTGTAATGTTGCAATCGCCGTCCATATTTAATCTGTGTTGTTCCCTGGCTGTGTTGGCAGGTTTTGCGTATGACGGGGAGTCCCACCTGTATTACGATGATGCTTGCGTGGTTCCAGACAGGCTGGAAGGAAAGCTGAAGCAAGAAGGTGGGATGTTTAGGGAGGGTCCTCCATATCAACGAAGGGGATCTCTGCAGCTCTGGCAGTTCTTGGTCACCCTGTTAGATGACCCATCCAATGGCCACTTTATTGCTTGGACTGGCCGTGGACTCGAGTTCAAACTCATTGAACCAGAGGAGGTAAGTGTGTAATGAAAACAAAAGGATTCATTGGCCATTTTGTTCCTAGCCATCAATCGAAAACAAACTTTCTATGTGCATGTTTGGTACAGGTTGCTAGGCGCTGGGGTATCCAGAAGAACAGGCCTGCAATGAACTATGACAAGCTGAGCCGCTCCCTGCGTTACTATTATGAGAAGGGCATCATGCAGAAGGTAAAGGCACGTTCCCGTTCCAATGCCTTTTTTTCCTTTCCATCACCTAGCCTTCATAAAGAATGTCCGATTCTGCTCCTGGGGTTGGAGCTAAATTCTGCACAACAGAGGCTCTCCAGGCACAGAACTGGACACATGTATTAGTATTAGTTTTTTGTTTATAGTTATGTTAGTCTCATCATGTCATTTCCGATTTTCCCATTTCCCAGGATTTTTTAAAACACAAATGTTGCTTTCTCTCTTGCTCATGCAGGTCGCTGGAGAGCGATACGTGTACAAGTTTGTGTGTGATCCAGATGCCCTCTTCTCCATGGCGTTCCCTGACAACCAGAGGCCCTGCCTGAAGGCCGATCCTGAAGGGCTGCCAGTTCCAGAAGACGACACTGTTCCACTCTCTCACTTTGATGAGGCCAATGGTGTCACTTATCCAGGAAATGGCAGGGACCAGTGCTTAGTGGGGCCTTCCTTTCCTGAAAATTATGCTTTTTGAACTTTCACAACCCTCCCCAAAACTACCGCTGAGCGGACCAGAAGAACTCTAAAATGCATTGCACTCCAAAAGCAGATCTATTCAAATTGTAACCCTGAGAAATCTGTAACGCCTGACGATGAGTCTTTAGACTTGCTTGCCACGTCTGTTTTTGTTTATCTGTTGTTTTATCATATAGCCTCCGTGTTGAAAACACATGGTGGCTGTTTTTACTAAACTGAAAGGGACACAGTATTTTTCGATATAACCTCTGATTTTATATGTATAAATACATGTATATTTTCAAATATGGCTTTTGTGCACTGCTTTCTTTGTGTATTTGGCCTGGTATCTTTCAATGTTCTGCTTCAAGTGAGTTTTGTAGAAGACTTCTAATAATGCAAAATGATGTATCTTGGACAGTGTTGCCATTATCAAGGAATATAGCTTTGACTATGATCTGAAAATGCAAATTTTTTTTTCAGCTGGCCAAGTAAAAATACTTTATAACGTTCAGAATAGTTTCAACATATGCTTTTGTAATGTGATATTTGTGGGAGGATGCTATGGGTTAAAAAAATAAGTCTGGGTTATTGAAAAGTGAAATCTATGTATATTATGAGTATATTTTTGCAAAGGCTACATTGAATTGCATTGCATAAGCTGTACAGCAAACTTAATGTCCAAATCTGTTCTTTTTGTACAGTGCTGTGTGAAATTGCAAACAGGCTGAAAAGCCGATTACTGATTTGGGACCAGCCATGCTTGCGCAAGTTCAATTGTTTACCAAAGGGTTATGGCAAGGCTGTCTGATCTCTGTTCAGTAGTAGTAAACTTATAGCATGGAAAGCAACCTCCCTAGCTCTTTTCACCTTCACTGTCAAACTGATTTGTCTGTTCTGGGTACAACAGACCCCTAGTTCTGTTTCACTGTGGATAAAACTGTTGTCATATTGTCTTTTGAAGACAATTTCTTTCGTTATAAATTTTCATGTACAGTTTTGGTGTACAAACAGATCTGTATTTTCTAAACTGATATGGTACAGGATAAATAAAAATTCCATAAACTGTTTATCTGGAAAATGTTTTGGTTGCATTTGTTGGCTAGAAAACAACCTTTCTAATGATACATTCTTTCCTCTCCCCTCACACTTGTTTCCCCCTGTTAGCAGTTAGTCTTGATCCCGCTGGTGACCTTGTTCCACGATGCTAGAAAACAGAAGGGTTGAGAGAAACTCTGATCATCATAAACCAGTTGTTTAACATAACCAACCTTAGACATGATGAATCCACGTGTAACATTTTGGAGGAAATGTTAGGCAGGGTTACAAATATCTAAAGTGTAGAAAGCCTTCACTAAGTGGTCAACTAAAAGTCAATTGACAGACAGTACAATGCAAAGTTGCATACAAATGTAAATTAGCATTTTGCTAAACATGAAAATAAAAAGTGTAAATTAAATGCACATTTTTATTGCATAGAGATAACACCAAATCTATGTGTTTAAATACAAAGACAAACAGATTTACGCATAAAAGAAAAGCATAGTATTAAGTTTAAATCAAACTCTCCTTCAGAAACAACAAAATCTGATTTTGTTATTATTTGGATGCAGTAAGAGAGTTAAAGTCAAGAATAAACCAAGAACCAAAGAGTGGTTAACCTAAATCAGCCCAGAACTTATGGGTTATATTACAGTCGAAACATAAATAGAAAAGTGTTTTAAAAAGACCACAAAATGAGCATATCTCATCAGTTTCACAATATTTAGAAGCTGGTCTCATGTTTATGTTTTTTTATTGTTATGACGTCAATCTACAGTATATACGCCCCAGACATCCTGTTTAGTGAATGTAAGGAAGTGCCGACACTGCCCAAAACTTTCCTCAAGATGGAATGATTGGACTGGGCTGGAAAATGGAGCCGAGAGTCATTTTAATGACTTCACACGATACTTTTGAGGCAATAGCGCCCACCGGTGGTTTTCTATATACATTTACACGTTACATAAACAAAAACCACTAAACAAGTACCTTAAACAATTCATCCCTAATGTCGATTATAACTTCAGAACCGTACGTTAATTCGCATTAAAAAACGGATAGCTCCCGTGTTTGATTATGACTGGTTTATGATTATGATAAATGTAACCTCGTCACATCAGCATTACTGTCCGCTGCTATATAAAGAACTATCGATATCATACATACATTTCTGTTGCTGTGTGTTTTTAAGAAACATTGCCGGGTATATGAAATTTATATTTAATACACATCTCAGTCGTTCTGAACTATCCGTACACCACGCCCTTCGAGGTTATTGCTTTATTAAATACTTTCATTAACATTAAATGGATGCCACAGCTATGATATCCCATTGCGTTTAATAGCACAGGATAAAAAAAAAACGCACAATATCATTGGCCACCAAGGTCATCAGCCAGCCGCCCGTACGACTTCCGCGTTATTGTCAATGAGTAACAAGGGTGCCATTTGGAGCTGATCCAAAATCAGATTTAGCCTGCAATTGTATGACGTAAAGTTGAACTTAAACTGATCAGCGATCGAACGTCGTCTGTCGACCTATCGCTGTCAGTCACACGTCTTCCCCTTTGTGACGTCATCCAATGACTTCCCGTCACAGTGAAAGTACGGAAGTGTTGTGCGTTGCCCGTAAACTTCTGTTGTAAGATCAGTTTTTAAGACGGTTTGTATTTCTTGCACCTACTATCAGACCGGATGGCTTACCCGGGGTACAACAGTGTGAGTATCGCTTCTGTTTCAACGTTGAACTGTTTTAAAAATAATAATAAATCATAATTAGCTCGAGAGAAGCCAGAGATTTCTGAATGGGGTTTTCGAGCAGGTCGTTACGCCCTAAATACATTACATTCAGTTACATTGAATGCGTTTTTCTCCGCGCTATAAAAAACTATAAAAGTGTTACTTTAGTTTATAAATATGAATACACATAAAATCCTGTTTGAGTTAGTACGTAAAGTGCATAGGTTTAATTGAAAATCAAAGTATGTGAACACTGCTACAGAGTCTTCACTACACAAACTACATGTAAACGTCAGGCCTTTACTGTAAACAGGTTGTAGGCTGGAGTTTTATATTCAGGCCAAATAGTTGATAGGTCTGTACCCAAAAAAGCCAATGGGATTTGTATCAGTGACACATGTTATCGGTTTAACTGGATAAGTATGTGTGTTTTGAAACACATCCAAGTGGAGTAATAGACGTTGTTTATTTTGTTCAGTATTTGGTTGTTCATTTCATTACCCAGTGTGATTAGATGGTCATAAGTTAACAACTTAACAGCTGTGTCCTTTGAACTGAATTACACTTTTCACACTAGCCTTTAAAAGGTTTGTCGCTCCTACTTGCAGTATGGCGGTCCAATGCCAGGAGTCCCTGCTCAGGGTATGCCAATGCCAGGGGCCCAAGCGGGAATGCCTCCTGCAGGTGGATACCCAGCACAGCCATATGGAGGGTACCCGGGGTCTTTTCCTGCTCCCCCAGCTCAAGACCCAATGTGGGGATATTTCACAGCCATAGCTGGTCAGGTGAGTGTAGATTGTGTGGGTATAATGTTTATTTACCCTTATGTGGATACAATAATGGTCACACGTGAATATATATTTTAGGATGGTGAAGTTGATGCTGAAGAACTTCAAAGGTGCCTCACCCAGACTGGAATCAGTGGTACCTACACTCGTAAGTACCCACACAAAAACAGTCCTGTGTGTTTGCAGGGCTGTAGCTAATGGAGAATGAATGCTACAGCCTCAATGTCTGGTTAGTAGGTTTGAATTTACATTACATTTACATTTGGGGAAATGTTTTTTTTTACTAGTGATAGTCTCAAACGTACATACTGTTTAAGTAGGCTGTCTGTTACAGCCTACTTAATACATACCTCTCATAGACCACTGAGAGAGGTATGAGCCTTCGCATGGAATGGCAGGTATTTCTAATGCACGTCCATTTATTAAAATGGTCCAAAGTGTTTGTAGTTATCATTGATTCTGTCAACTGTATATTCATAAACCAACTACAATCTTAGTATCCTTAATTAGTTTTATTAATTTACATCTTATAATGAACAGTAAAAATTGTGTTATACATTTCTGTGTTTTATTTTCATTATATTTGCTGCTTTGAAACAAAACAACATTGTAAAAAGTGCTTCATAAATAAACCTGAATTAAATTTGTAATAAATCAATAATGGAGAGTGACATACAGAGTGGGTCATCTTATTATATAGTTTGTTCTTTGCAGCTTTCAGTTTGGAAACATGCAGGATTATGATCGGCATGCTGGATGTATCCTTCACAAAAACATAAAGCACATAGTTCTTATGCTGTAGCTTTCACATCTTTACATTTTTACCTTAAGCTAAAAGACTAAGCTGTTTCCTCTATGTTAAAGGTCACAGAGCCCTGTTTAGGTTATAAAAAGGTTTCTGATTGTTGTGGGTTAGTTTCATTAACCGCATATTTGCAGAGAGATTACACCGGAAAGATGGGCTTCAATGAGTTTAAAGAACTGTTTACAGTGCTCAATGGCTGGAAGCAGAACTTCATGATGGTGGATAGGGATGGCAGTGGAACCGTGGAACCTCATGAGCTGTCCCAGTGTATTACTAACATGGGTGAGTGTACAAATTTCCTAGATGTATAAAGCAAGTCAGTTTCTGTTGACCGTGCTTAAAAGTACCTAGTGCTCAGGGCAAAATGTATCTTAAAAAAAATAAATAGTAAGTTACTAATTTGGAGTCAAGTTAACTGTAAGATAACATCCAAATAAAGGCTAGAGACAAAAGTGTATGTTCTGGTAAGAAAAAGGTACATCTACAATTGCACTGAGACAGATGGCTAAACAGATGATGATGTAACTGAAATTTTGGTGTGTCATGACTGCACAGGGTACAGAGTTAGCCCACAGGCACTGAACTGCATCATCAAACGTTATAGCCGCTCAGGAAAGATCTACTTTGATGACTATGTGGCGTGTTGTGTGAAGCTGAGGTCACTTACTGGTGAGTAATAAATGTAATGATGTAATAAAGTACCTGCCTACCTAACTCATTTATCTGTGTAAGTAATTTATCTAACCGCCTAACTAATCTGTCTATCTATCTAATATTAAAACACTAAAAATGACATTCCACACCATGCCATAATTTTATGGAATGTAATTATACTGACTATTATACCAAATGTGTTAAATATAAACAATGTTGCAAACAATATGAGGTATATTTCTTGTTCTGTAGACATCTTCAGGAGGAGAGACACAATGCAGCAGGGCATGGTGAACTTCCAGTATGATGATGTAAGTCGCAATGAAAAATTCTTTGGATTTCCCTAGTTTGTTTTGATCTGTCCCACTTGCTCTTTTAGAGCCATTAGAGATTTTTCGCTGATGGTTTAGGGAAGCAGTTTATTGCATTAAGTTAGTTTTAGGAAGTAAGAGATTTCTTCATTGTAACTACATAGGAAGCAGCTGTAACAAGTTATAACATCTTCTCCAATTTCCTCTTGCAGTTCATCTTGTGTACCATGTCTGTCTAAGGGAGTTTAACTACAGGCATGCACTCCAAGAAGAGAATGACTGAGCCCAGCTCGATATATATACATATTTATACACAGGTGTATGGGCATTCAAAACATTTGCAAATGCGAATTAATTTGCCAGTAAGAGTTATATGTGAACATAGGAGCAAACCATATACTGCTCAAAGTACATATTAATATTTGCCAAACCAGTTTATTTTAAATAATCATTTCATACTTGTTTTTGTGATGTTTTAACTCTTGTATACTAGGTTAAAACTAAATAACCACATTCCACATGTATTTTGTCAGTACATTACAAAATGCAATATACATTTCATGTCTTAAAAATTCTTAAAAATGTGTTCTGGCTTTATTTAACATTTAGCAATTGTTCACCTAAATTTAACATTTCTCATAATTTACTCGGTCTGTTGCCATCCTCTATTAAATAATATCCTGACTCTTCCCAGCATTGTAATGACACTGAATAGTGCCCGAGATTTTGAAGCTCCAGGTGTCTCATCCACCCATCATAAAAGCAATCCGTACGACTCCAGGAGGTTAATAAACGTCTTTGGAAGCGAAACAAATACGTTTGTGAAATATAATGAGTAATATTTTAATATTTTTTTGGCTATGGCTTCTTTTGGCTGTCAAGGGTAATTTTGTTTTTACCTTTAAACCAAGTCCGTCATTAGTCTGCGAAAACCATATCGCACTCACAGCGGTGATCTCTGAAAGATCTCTGATTTATTATTTTTTAATATGCCACATTTGTCATTCAGTTATGTAATAATATTAAGACGTCATTAACACGACGGGTGGATTTCTTCTAAAAATGCGGACGCAATGGCAAACTGACTAGAAGTTTCGTTTGGAAAGTTTTATTATTTATATTATTTATTTATTATTAGTTTTTTATTATTGGTGACAAAGAAAATGTCACTAATTTAAACAGGAACGTAATGACCACGTGTCTTAACAAAAAAAAGTTTTGTCATATTGCTTCTGTGTCCTCAATTGACATTTTATTTCAGCTTCTGTGCGCTTTGTAAAAGCAAACATGAAAATACATATTTAATCTTGTCTGATTTAATCTTGTCTGTAAAGGGCAACATCTTTAATCCAGTGAGAATAAATGATGAAAAATAATTTATAATAGAACTTTAAACAAAGACACATACACAGTGACAATGCTGCATCACTTCACAAGCTTTATTAAACATCACAAGATACAAAATAGATTTTTTAATATTTCAATAACATTTTTTATTTTTTTTATTGATTTGCAAGAGGAGCACAGTTAAGTTGACCACAATAATCAAAGTACAGAAAGAGAGATTTAAACCAGGAAAAGAGGGAATTCAAACTTATCTGCCTTCAGCATACCTCCCACAACCAGCATTTTCTCAAATCTGATGTGAAATCATTCTATATATCTAATATTAATTCTTGCATTTGACTTTGAGGTAACAGTTTACAATAAGGTTCCATTTGTTAACATTAGTTAACTAAAATGTATTAATCTTAGTTAATTTAAACGTTTCCTAATATAGTTTTAAAAGTGAATGCACAACAAACTAACATAAAAAATTAATGCATGTATTTGCATTAACTAACATTAACAGAGATTAATGTTGTAAATATATATTTATGTATATATTATTTTTAGTTCACAAACCTTATAGTAAAGTGTTACCAACCTGAATAAATTATGAAAGTTGGTGCTATGGATTCAATAAAGAGATGTGGAGAAAAGAAAAACTAAATATCTTTATCCTGCACTAACTGTGGAAAAACATTGATGAAAAGGGAGTGCTGAGAATACTACACTAATGACAGATGAATACATAATCATTTAGCTACAATGTATATAAAAAACCGTGTGGGAAGATGTGTAGAAATTTGGAACTGATGCCTATAGAATTCTGTGGGAATCTGTCAAGCCTTCAGCACAATTCTGCAGGTGCACATTCCATTCAGGTCTATACATGACCGTGTTGATACTTGACTGTCGGAAAGCTCATCTTCTGACATTCTGTTTTCCCTCTCTTCTGCTACCACCACACCAAACAAGAGTATTGTGAAGGAAACACACATAACACTGATTAAATGCACATAACAAGGATGTCAAATTGAGGGCAGCATCCGGGAGAGCACGGAGAAACAGATTTTCCTTTAGCTACTTCCATGTTTTGGTTAGAAGCCAAGGAAGAATCATATCCTGAAGAGTTACATATAGGTCCAAGTGGAATGTTTTTGTTTAATTTTAAAGGAGACTCGGTATTACATGCTGTAGGAAGGCAAGATTAGGCAGCACTGGTTGGGGTGAGTGGTTTTGAAGGTTCAGAAAGGCAGCAATACTAACTAGGAATGGGCATTTTGAGTAATTTTGTAGTCGAGTACTCCAACACTTAAACAAGTAATTGGTTACTTAAAAATTGAAATGCAAGTTAAAATGTGATTTTGACGTGAAATATTGTTTTGTTAACAACTGATAAGCTACATCACACTTATAATGGAACGTCAACAACCTGTTCCTTGAATAAACCAAACAACATGCATTAATAAAACATTGAGATGAAAGTAAAAACACAGAATCCAATTTGAAAAGCTGGTTAAACTACATATAGAAACTTTGTAAGTGTATGAAGGGTGTAACATTTTTATTATTTCACGTTTTAAATCAGAAAAACAAGAGCTGGATTCTTAACAACAGGGCCTGGTGTGAAGCAAAAGGGTCTTGCAACTGCACAGAGGTTGCAAGGACACCTCATAACGTTACAAAACTATTTCCACCATCAAAGGTTCTTCATCTGGTAGGATGCATAACTTTAACAAGAGCCAAATATTCCATTAAACTTTGTCAAATTTGGAAGTGATCATCGCCTCATATTATCCAAACCAATACAATCAGTTGTAAGGAGGATGTTCAGGTAAGTGATTCAGTGGAAAACACATTTCATTGTGCCAACAACATACAAAGGTGCAAAAGAGAAAACAAATGTAGAGTATTAGTCCCAGCAGTGTTATAGTAGTTAGCTAGTTATTTGTGGAACAAGTACTCGACTAGTCGATTACTCATGCACATCCCTAATATTTACCTCAGTGGCTGGCCACATAAGGCATGTACGCACACATGCAGGTATTTGCTAGGTAATCTGTGAATGTGTTTGTATGTTTGTGATTCTGATAGTTAGGCAGTAATGGGCATTCGTCTCACTGGGGTAGAGCTTTGAGAATAGCGTTAACCTCTTCAGCCACAGCAGTCAGTGCGAACTCAAACTGATCCTGAGGAACCAGACAAAACACAGGTCAGCGTTTCTGTTTTACAATCCACCACTTCATCTGTGCAGCTCTCATTTAATAATACCATCAGCACCAATGAAACTGATTTACAGCAGTTACTGTATCTGAAGGGAATAAGAGAGACTGCTGATACAATGGTGTTTTATGAGTACAATAGCACTTTCATTTCTGATATGGGGCTCTGTGGTGTTACTGAGTATAGCTATGCTGTTTTGTTCTTCATTACCTTGGTGCGCACCATTCCTGGTCTCTGGTCTCGGATGTGTTCCAGGGTTGCAGCGATATCGATTTCCTTAACCCCTGGGACAAAAACAAACCAACAAACTTTATTAAACATCTTCAGTAGATGCTGTTTTTCAAGAAATGTGATTTCTTTTACGTGAACTTTGTCATGCAAGTTGTGAACTTTGTTTTAACTTTTACATGTTTATTCGTAAACTTTACATGTAAAGTTTGTAATGTACCGACCTTTAGCCATGCGGTTCAGAACCATATCAATCAGGATGTATGTTCCAGTGCGGCCTGTACCATCACTGCAAAAATCAGTTTTTGTAAAATCATTATTGTAGGTTCACTGTGTTCATAGGAACTTAGTACATATGTACTCGCTCAATAATAGTTTTTAAATTTATTTCTAATGAAAAATTAAATGAGAAACCAACAATGTTTTTGCATGATTTACCTGCAGTGCACAATAATGGGGCAGGAGCGTCCACGGTAGCATTTGTTGACTTTCCTGAGGAGCAGAAAGAGGGATATCGGAGATAACTAGATTTGCACTTCCTGAACAAAATACCAGTGCTTGCAAGGCAGCAAAAACATTCGGTGGAGCATACATGACATATGACATGCACATGAATAATCACAGACACATTTTTTAGCAATTAGAATCTAACTGATGATGTCACCGTAATATCTGCATATTTGATTTTTTACATTTCTTATTAGAAATAGGGTTTACAAAACAACTAAAACAGCTGAAAAAGGTTAAAAAGTATAATAAATACAGGCAAAAAAGAATAATAAATTAAAAAATGTAAACAATAGTCAATGCTCTGCCTTGCAAGCACTGTAATATTTAGGATACTGCAGAGTAAAGCCCCACAGAGATGAGAAAACATCAGAACCACTGCACAGTACAGAATCAGAAAGATCAAATACAGAGAGAGCACTGGTAAGAAACAAGACACAAGTAACAAGACAAGTAACATCAATTCACCAACCAAACATTTCATTACATCTGTGATTAAGGAGAAAGACATGTAAAAGGCCATGAAAAGAGAACAGATAAAGAGATGGACAGAGAATCATGCAGAGAGAACGTGAAAAGAGAGAGAGAGAGATGGAGCAGCGGGAGCATTTCATCAGCGTTGCTGCAGTCACACCTGTCTGTGCTCATTTTTGTGACTATGCAACTGGAACCAGACTACTAGCTGCAAACCACAAAAATGACACAGACAGCTGTGCAATACCTCGCTTGTGTGCTCCATCACTCACAAAGAGAGAGTGACAGGTAAAGAGAGACAGAAAATAACAGCTCTAGAAAATAAGAGTGAAGCCATGATAGAACAATATCATGTAATGGAAGCTGATAGGAGAGCAAAAGAGAGAACAAATGGAGGACATGACGTAAACGTATAAAGACACGTGTGTGTGTGTGTGTGTGTGTGTGTGTGTGTGTGTGTGTGTATATATATATATATATATATATATATATATATATATGCGAGCACATGCAGTACCTGCGGAAATCCAGCAGAGGGCGTGTGGAGGTTGGTATTCCTTGTGCGGGCCAGCTCAGGAAGTGAAACTGAGTGAGGGTACGAGTTTCCTGGGTTTGGACGTTCTTCAGGTAGAAACTACGTACCAGGAAGTCATTACACCAGATATGTTCAGACACCAGGTTTACCTGAGTGTGATAACTGAGGGTTGTCATCACATTCTATGTACATGAGCAGACAACTCAACCTAGTGTCACAAACCAGAAATCAGGGCATCTTCTGAGGTCCACACATTTTCACACAACATTTTCACACAAACCTCATAGATGTGATAGAGAGAAGAGCCCTCATCGGGCCAGTAGCGATCACACTGCTTTTCTCCATCCTCAACCAGAGCCGTCATCATCACTATAACAGTGCAGCCACTTTCCCAAACCATCTACCCAACACACACAGTCTGTATGAGACCACAAGATTTTACCATCGCTGTGCTGAGGTTTTTTATATTTTATAATGAATAAATTCATTCATTAAACTCGACTGACCTGCCAGAAATCAGAAATGGTGTGTGAGAGAGGTCCTTGGGTGGCGATATACGCTGGCATCCGGGGGTCATGCTCAATCTAAAGGGTCAACAGAAGACAAAAGGTCAGGGGTTAGTGCTTCAGCCCTCCTTACCCCAGGACTGCCCATCACCATGACAACAGGCCATTAATGTGATCGGAGGGCATGAAGGCTTAATTGATGATCCCCTTCTCTTGACTGCAACAGAGCAGCAGGGGATTCCAGACCTTCACATCCTGAATGAGATCAATACAATGTAACTATGGCAACACTAAGAGGGGGATTCCGGAACCAGTGGTAGCCTTGCACATCTATGAGGAATAAATGGATTATCACCTTGGTAACGGAGAGGGATGCAAGCAAAGAAGGGATTTCTAGCTTAGATTTCAGCTTCAGAGAGAGGGAAATGGACCATAATGTAAGACCTTCAAGCTGTTTCATGCAAAAAAATTGAATCGGGTTCAGAAAGATGATGAAGTCCAGAGCAAGTTGGATGCTAATAATGACAGAAAGAACAGAATCAAGTTAAGTCTTACAATGGTGCTGGCGTTGATGTAGTCTGTCCTGGAGGGGTTAATCTCAGCTTTCAGCTTCACTCGGGAATGGTCATCTGCATAACACAATTAGCAGTTTACACATCAGTTCTAATCCATTAAAAAGAGAAGAGGTTAATCTGTTACTAGTTTGGAACATAGATTGAGTGTTTAAAAGATAAACAGAAAGATTGCTGTGAAACTCACAGGGCACGGCATCAGGACAGCGATTCTTTTTGACATTACTTTCACTGTGGGCTTCTGAGATGGTGCTTGGTTCTGCCTGGTAGGAGCACAGAGCCTCCCACTCTTTCAGCAAACGGTCTTTATTCTTGAGGTGATCCTCCATATAAGCCTATCAGGCAACAAAGACGTGTTGTGATGTATCATGATCCTGTTGTGATTTCTCAGAAATGTTTTTCTTTTACATGATAGTTATAAAAAGGAGTGACATGTTTAGAGAGCCCTAATAAATTATTGAAAGCACGAAAAACTAAACAAAATGTTCTTTAATAACATTAACATAACATAAATATGTGGGGACATATGGTTGGAGGGCATTTATTATTTAAACCAGAGGGAAATGAATGACATATTTTGTGTCTGTAAATAGGGGTGTGTGTCTACCAGTATCATGTGTCCAGTAGAGATATCCATGTTAGACTGCGCTGGCTCCTCACACCAGGAGGGGGTGCTGCTGTGTGAACTAGGGCTTGGTTGCGGACCATCACTGAACTGTGACGAAACGCTGCTGACCCGTGACGTATCCGTTCCTCCACCACCCCCTCCTGCCAGACCAGTACCACCTGCACCCCCGACCCCACAGTCCTGCCTGCCCAGAGAGGACTTAGCAGCCATGTGCTGCCGACAGAGATCCTGAGGAAATTTAAAAAAATCAAAGAGTAAGAGAAGGAAAGAAGAGAAAGAACCAGAATGAGCTAGTCGGCCTGTAGTATTAAAACCGGTCACTTATAGGACACAAAATGTGTTGTTCACTAATAACTGGCTCTGGTCTGATTAATACAACCTGCAAGACATTTTGCATATGCAATTTACAGTAACTTCAGTGTGCCCAGTGGCACAGCCAATCCAAAGCTCTAGTTTACTTGTGCTTTAAAACAAATATATCTAATACAATGTGTCTGATAGTAACATGCAATCATGGACAACAGGGAGATTAAATAGTTCAAAAGGCAGGTCTTTAAACTTTTGCTCTGCAAAAATGTGATGCAGTACATATTCTGATCACTTCCTCCTACCTGGTACTCATAATGCGTCACGTTTCCAGCTTCAGGTCCCAGTCCCAGTTTCCCTGAGGCCAGCTGGCGGGCATGTGTGCGCAGGCAGGCGATGGTCAGCGCCCCCACCAGGAGTCCACCCACACAAGCCACACCCACAAACATGAGGAACACCCACTGGGTGTTGTCATGTACACGTGTTGCCATTGGCAACGCATGGCCATCATTTTTCTGCAATGACGGATAGTAGATAATTGCAAACAAACATAAAAATTGTAAAATAACATTGCACCTGCGGGAATATTTTTTTATTTCAAATACGATTGAGATTGACTAAGCAGATTTGTTAGTGAGAAACCCCTCCCCCCCCCAGAATGGTCACCGGTTGCCATGTCAACCACATGACACGTAATATAAACACCGTGGATATTTAAATGACAAAGAACAGATGTAAATGATGCAATGATGACACCGACGAGATATAATAAAGAGAGGGAAGAAAAACATATTTATGTTATTATGTATATTTATATTAGACCTCAGCCCACGAAGAAGAATCCCCAGTGCTAATCCTCCGCTGGAATGACGCAAACCGCACAGGAGTGAGGACATGACGTCATCACTACCGTGCACACCGCACTGACCTTGTCGCCACGGCAACCGTCTTTACCTGACATCACCGTCTGTGCGGAGATTCTGAGTGCGGATCATTCTGATTGGTCATTTTTCATTACGTGTGTTTGATTTCGACAAATCACCGAGCAGTTCAAAGAAAACGCTTTAACTACTAGAGCAGGCTCTCAGATTTAAATAAATGCAGTCTGCTCCGTCTCTGACAGGCCGGACCAATAATCTCATTTATTACAATTCTCATCGTTTAGCTGGATAGCCCGATTAAGAGCTGAGATTTAACAGCAGTGTATAGTTAAAGTTAATTATTTCATAATTAACATCTTTTTATTTTATTTTCCCGCCATTTGTATAAGACTTCAGCAATCAGATAACATTGTCAGAAGAGGGAATTCAATTCGAGGGAATTCAATTCAATATTTGCTGTCTTTACTGCTCCACACTCACCTACTTATTTAAAAGAAAATGTAATTGTTTAATTAACGGGCGTAGTACAATATTGCACTCCATTAGCGCAATATTTAAGAAAAATAAAGAAGTTGAACTCACCCGAATAATACAGATTCAGATACACTGAATTTTGTAGGAACTGGTCCCGCCCGGTGGTCCGACAAACAGGAGCAGAAATTTGTACGTGCAATAATCGTAGAGCTCGTCCACCGGTTTGAAATCTGAATTCCGCGAAGCTGCTGTTACGGTCGGTGACTTTGTGTTCCCGGGAAACGAGCAGCGAGCGGAGAAACTCCAGCGACGGAACCGACATCGGGATCTTTTGTGGGAATGCTGCGTTTTGAGTGTGGAAGCGTTTGGGATGACAATCGGCAGCGAGCTCAGAGTCGTGAACGCGCCTGACAGTTTGACACGTATGATGTCGTTGTCATAGCAACAAAGCAAATGAGACGGGGGTGGGTGTCAGGGGGTCTTGTGAGATATTCCCTCCTCAAGCATGGACAGAGACAGAAATGAACTGGGAAAGGGATAAACCGTGGACACGAAAGTCAAGATACATCCTTACCTCCCCGACACCTGCCTGAAGAACCTTTAGACCAGTCTCTGATTCCAGAGAGTTCTTCTGAGCCACTGCATAACATAAAATAAGACACATTATAGACAGATTATTACACTGATGCTGTCATGGCATCATTTGTTTATGCTTTCTAACAATATGGGGTCACAAAGTAGCTCATCCAAACAGATCAAATGTCCTTTTTAATAAGTAACACAATATTTTACCTGCCATTTTTTTGCCATTTACCGAATATGATGTTAAGGCCATCCTTATGGATCTCCAAAACACTGCTCGGTGAAAGACTTAATAACTTAACGTTCCTGTTTAGAAACATTCCTATTTATTAGACCTACTCACCGGCTTTTTCCGACACCTTGTTGGCTGTAAAATTCTGGCTGTTTGGGAGGACACGGAAAGTGACTGCAGGTCCAACCACACTGTGAAGTAAAGGTTTGATTTTTAATTACACACAAGCATCCCCCATACACGGATGTGTGTTAGATATAGGGACCCGAGCTATGAGGGTAGGTTTTAATGAATGAGTAATGGAGTTACGTTTTTGAGGTCTGCATATTTCATTCACTTCTCTCTTAACCAACCCCCTCTGTCCTTAAGAGACAATGGATTAAGGTTCCATCTCACCACAGTTTGATTTGGTCAAAGGGTTAGTGAGACTGGTTTGCTGGCTAACCAAATCAACAATGGCAATGATATTGGTTTACATAATATTAAATGAGCAGATTACTGTTTAACTTAAGTCAAACAGTATTTTCATGGTTTTCAAATCTTTTGGATATTAATTAAAGCTTTGGGTTAGTGTACTTTAAAGATGTAAATGAGGCCCACCACCAAAGCAAAATCTGGTACTCATCTCTGGAGTTACTGGAGGCTCCCTGCAATAGACGTGGGCCTACCTGATATTGATGAAAGAGCCAATGGTGAGATGGATCCTCTCCGCAAGAGTCTTCAGTAGACGAACACCATCGGACAAACTGAGGGGACTGTAGAGAGACATACACATTCATACGCACAAACACAAATTCCACAAGCACAAACGAACACAGACAACACAGAACTCACAAAAAGAACTCACACACATGGACAGACTCTCCACTGAATAGCGAGTTTAATGTGTGCCCCCAGGTCCTTTGTTAGTGTAGTGTTTTGAAAACAAATACCATATGACCACTGTACTTTTGAACAAAAGAAACACCCACACAGACTAACACTCTTATCTGTTGGTTGTACCTCTGATTAGTGACAATGTATCCAAACTCCTCCTTTGACTTAGTTCCATTCTTTCCTGGTTTTACACTCAGGGTTCCCTTTCCAAGCTTTCCTTCCTCATGTTTGAGAGCTGCAGGGCTTAGTACCCTGTTGCCCACTGGGACGGATTTATCACGGGGGCCCCCTGGGGAGCTGGGGCTCTCAGGGGAGGCTTGGGGATCAGGGATGTTTGAAGAAGGTAAGGAGGAATTTGTAGCTGGGACAGAAGCCTTTTCCACTACATGGGTCATCTCCCCCTCTGTAATCTTCATCTAATATGGAGACAAGTACACAAGAACTGCCATGTCAGGTAAACTAGCTAAATATGATCTGTTCCACATATCATATGTGTTATCTTTTTACGCTCCCACACTCATGTTTGTTCACACTTGTTATTGAGCAGTCGCTGTTTATTATCTAGCCAGTCATGTTTGTTGATGCAACAGGAAGGCTGTGGTATCGAGTTGCAGCTGTCCTAAAGCGCCTAATATACTGTGTACAGAATTGCACTAATGCTAGGTAAGAGGACTGAAAGATAAAAGACCTAAACCACAAATAACACAAAATCATTGTTCACCTGTCCCAAATGTTATTTTCTTTGTATTATGAGTTGCAGAATAAAATTCTGAACACATGCTGCCCTCTGCAGGTAATATATTGCATAACTACTGACACAATCCCAACCTCGCAAAATTAAAGCAGTTAATGAAAACAGCAGAAACGTTTATAATACTCACCACTTTCTGAGGCAGAGAGGAATCCATTGTTTCAGCTGAAAGAAGAAAAATAAGCAGTTATGACTGGAAATTATCCGCTACTTTGTAAGAAGGCCAGAAGCAGCAGTAATTAGTACTCCTCATATATGCCAGATATATTACAAATAGATTCAGCATCAGTTGCTTATGCTCTGGAATTGGTTATTCATATTCTGCAAAAGCTCAGTGAAAGTGGAAGCTCACGTTTCTTCTGAGTGTTTGTGGGTTTGTTTTGTAGGAGCTGAAGGACAGTAAATAGACGTTCCATCTCCTCAGGGTTCAGATGGTTCAGATCAAACCCATGCTGCAGAAGCAGCTCATTCAGGCTCTGCTGAGTGGGCCCTAGGGTCAGAGATCAGAGTTCACTGACAGAATGTTTTTAAGTGGCAGCATGTATGAGTATTTTATAGCATTTAGTGCTTCAGTGGTTTATACACATTTTTAAAACAGATGAAATACTAACCACTGTGCCCAACAAATTCTCCATACTTCTGGGACCCCTCCTTTTGCTGCTGCTGGTTGTTAATTTCTTCAGCCTGGGATAAAAAGTCCTTGTTGTAGCCTTTGTAGTCAAGAGGAAAATCCAAATCCTGGAAAAAGGAAGAGGCGTGGTGAGGTGCTGCCACCCGATGGCGTAATGAGGGCTGTGCAGGTGAGGAAAGAAGAAGAGTCATCAGATCCTGCAGAAGCTGATCATCTTTATCCAGAGACGCAGAAAGTGGTGAATTGCCCCTGATGCGAGAAGAGGGCGGTGGGGACCTTCCCCCTTCCACCAGGTTCAGAGACCGCTCCTCTTCATCTTGGTAGTTATACTGTAGAATGCACAAAAATCTGTAATTAATGAAACAGAAAAGTATCTGTGGACCATATCATCCACAAGCTCAGATGATTGTGTGGGTTATCTCACTCTGTGGTAAGGATAAGGGTCCAGGCTTTGCATATGAAGAGATGATCCATGAGGTGGGTCAACAATCATGTAGTCCACATAGGGCTTCACTGATTTGGGTTTGACCTGGTTTGTAGGGCCACTCTGAGACCTTTCATAATGGAAAGATATGGAGAAACATTAGTGCAGTGGAAGAACAAATAAAGGCAAACCTGACCTGACGAAAATGTAAATTTTACTCTGAGGATGGGCCATTCTTCATTCCAGATGATACTGGGATCTTTGGAACTTTGCTAAGTTCTTTCTTAATCACTGATTGGGTTACATCATCCTGCCAGGTTAAGCCTGAAAAAGAATAGACTTAAAAGTATTCGCACAGGCCAAAGCAAACATATTTTTAGGAAGTGACATTCATTTATGTACATACACAAAATCAGTTACTTGACCTTGGTTACTGTGGTAACATGAGCCATTTTCAGGCACATACTGGTGTATGAGTTGTCACTATTGTGTTTATATTGTGTTGCTATGGCAACCAATCATTTTTACAAGAAGTTAAAAGCGCTAAGAAATTAGCAGTCAGTCTGTACTGAAGGACAGTACTTCATTTTAGAAGATGCATATGAAACTCACCTTCCTTCATTAGCATTTGCAATAATGACTGCAGTCTGTCTAGCAGGACTGCCGTCACCCTGTAACGAAACCTTTCCTCCCGCTGTGTAAGACACTGACCAAACAGCTCATCTGAAACACATACATATAAATCACCTCATGCTATGTCTCTGGTAGACATATAGACTGTGGACAAGGCCTCCAGAGATCAAGCATTCTATTTAATGTAATATTTGTGTGACAGTCACAAACAGAAAACACACCATCATGTTATAACTTTGAGGATCCCTCTTTTATGATGCACTTTCTCACCCGTCTTTCTGCTTCTTTTCCACATAAACAAAGACTGCATGAGAGGGAAATTGTGTGATGTCACAGTTACCATGGAAACGGTTGAAGAACACTGACCGGGTAAGACCAGGTGATGGTGCAAGAGTGTTTACTGTGCAGTCAATGATTTCTTTATTACACACACTTCTTTTATCTTACACACACACACACACACACACACACACACACACACACACACCATACCAATCAACTTCATATTTTTTTAAATGACTACACAAAATGGCTTCTACACAAAAAGAAGACAGAGATCCAACCTCCACGATTGTTAAAATAACCTGGATGCAGTGTTTATGTTTTGAAACAAAGTCAGAACAAGTACAAGTCTGAAAGCTTGACATGGAAGGCAATTGCACCCATAAAAACAAACATAAGGCCAAGACTGGTTCATGGAAGTCAAGCCAAATTAAATAAAAAGATATGGACTCATATGCAGGAGAAAGGATGAGGCTGGTGCTTTTATGAAGTACCCTAGTTACACAACTGTTCCAGGGATACAACATTGTACAAAGGTCAAAAACTGCAAAGGGTAAAGTATGGCAGTACTTACCATCCCAGCAAACGTGGTCAGTGGAGCATAGGCCTTCATCGAATAGACAACCTTACCAAAGAGAAGATAAGCAAAGAGAACGGAGCATGATCAGAGCAGATCTATAGTCCATATCTTTTCTCACACATGACTTTATGTAAGCAGGTAGCCCACAACAGCACAAACACCCAAGAGATACAGATATGATTTTAGTAAAGACAGATTCAGTGGATTGGCATTTACAACAATTTCAGCAGCAGTATATTTAATTGCTTATCAGACACTTTCAATCAGTTAACACCATAGCAACAGACAAGAAATGGTTTGGAATCGTGACTAGCCACCATTATGGGCATTAATTAACATTTGCCAGAGAGAACGCCGAGAAACATAACAAGCAACAGTAGATCCTGTGTGTGTCCAGCTGTGTTCAACTACACATCACAGTACAAACTATCCTTAACACAATAAGAATTAAGAATAAACAAAACAAAGTAACATTCATGCAATACCAGGATATGGGACAGGCCAATTGTTCATGTTTGTTTAAAAATATGAAAATACCGTACTCTGCCAACCATCTCATTTCCACCAGATTTGCTTTCTCAAATACATGCACACACTGGAGAGCAAGGCAGACAAACTAGTTATATATAATTCAATTATGGGTTGATAAAGTTGGTAACATTAGTGGGAGTTCCTGCTCGAGTATGCTCTAAGCATCTTCTCTCAAAATAAATGTAAAGGCCTCCTGAGGCCCTGGGTGAGGCAAAGACAGAGACGGAGGCTGATGAAGAAAAGAAAAAGTTACATTAAAGTATGACTCATGGTGTCTGAAATCCAACACACTCCTTCACAGGGAGAAATTAAAGGAAGGAGTCATCTGGGACCAGTCAGACACAGAGACAACACATGACAACAGGCGCAAACATCTTACACTTGTGCTTGTGAAAACACTGCGCATAAATTACTAAACCGTCTGCTGTGCACTTGCTTCCCTTCCTTCTCTTTTTTAATTTGCAACCTGCATGCACCCACATCTCCCGTTTCTTCTGCAACATTCACATTATAATAGTTTTGCATTCTTCTGAGTGACGTGTGCCCCCACAGTGACGGCTCTGAGAAGAATGACGTGGGATGGGTCGTCAGCGGTGAGTCAGCCTGCAGAAGAACAGCGAATACAGATGCAGAAGCGATCACACAATGTCTGTAGGAAGCATTTGTCGCTTCAGAGAAACTGTGCCAAACGCGCCACAATGCGCGCAATTAAAGGTGGATTGCTCTCGCTGTCCATGGTTCTGAATTACTGTATACCCAAATAAACAGTGGCACCTAACGCAAAAGTCTAAATAGGCAACTAAAGCTGTAAGATCGCTGAATAAACAGAAAACTGAACAAACATCTAGATGAAATGGTGTTAACTGTGCCCAACACAGCAGCACACATCGGCTCGGTGGAGGTACCCGGGTAGCGGCCGGCAGGATGGTGTTATTGCGGGCTCTATGAATCATGACATTATCTGATGTTGCCAAGTCGCGGAGCTCTGCCATTCATTACAGCCAAAACAAGCATCGACGCCAACGTTACGAGCAAGCACGCAAGTCTTTTCTTTGACACGAATAAACGCGTGCAATAACAAATATGCACTTTCAAGCATGCTTCACACTTCCTTTAGTTCTTACATTGGGGGCAGAATTCAGGTGGTGACAAGCATCATGTTTTCATGCGGTTTAAAGATGATGTCACACACTGCAAAAAGTCATTTAGTTGTATTGAGTAATTCTTCGCGTAATGTAGGCGAGGATGTAGAAAAAAACATGCAACAAATAAAACGCAACACTGACTTTATGTGCAGCCGAGTCGTGCATCATATTCAGTCATGTGAAGTTAACCTGAGGCTCATTCATGTTCCCTGACATACCGTATCTATCAGCGGTGCCAAGCTGACCATACGCAGTCGCCAAACAGATCAGCATCCACAGACGCGCGGATTTCATCTTCCCTCTGCTTCTCGCTCCTCTAGCTCCGTTTACATCAACATATTTAGATGACACAGCGATCAGTGTGAGGTTGTGCGTGTGCCAAACTCCAGAAACAAGAGACTTGGTAAGAGTGCGATGAAGAAGAAGAAGCGTCTGCCAGAAGAAGCGCCAGCGCGCTCCGGCAGGGAGGGGATGAGAGGACCGGACAGACAGAAAACCCGGAAAGTGGGCATGACAATCCGACACAGTAATGCAGTTATTTTGTAGAAACCACTAATCACTCCTAATAGGCAGTACGTCTGTCATTTTAACTTTATAATGCTGAGCATGCTTAGAAAAGGCAAGCCATGTGACATCTTTAGAAAACAATGTAATGCAAGACACAAAAACAGCGCAGATGAAAATCAAAGGTTTATTGATTTTTGTCAAGGTGATACAGCGCAATATATGGCCATACTGAAGTGTTACAGATCACATGTGAGACAACTCCCCTTCCACTGTGTGCTACAAACAGTGATAAATGGACAGATGATAATGATTGACAATGCTGAGGAAATGAATGAGAGGAAAGAGTGATATCGATTTCCCTATTAACGATGTCCATTAATTCCGTCTGTGTGGTTCCTGATGAGTCCATCTCATAGTCTAGTCCACAGCTAGCGTGCTTCGTACAAAGGGGAAGTGCTCAAAGAAGCCCTGCATATTATAACAGTAACAACCCAAAACAGACAAACTGTTAAACATCTATTAGACAAATGTTATGATTATTAATTACTATAACCAGCCTGTTATTCACATTTACATGTTTGATTTGACTTTCTGAAATTGCTGACTTTCAAATTCGTTATTAACATGGTTCTATTAATACGTCACCAAACTCATTTATATGGAACAACACTGACTCTTAACTAAGCTACCTGGAAGTTCAGCTGCAGTTTACCTTAAACAGTGTGGTGGTCTGGAGAACTCCAGATGTGCAGCACATCTCTCGAATGGAATGCATGGAAAGCTGTGGTGCTCCGAGATCCAATACTGCCATTCCTAAGCGCGCCGCCAAAATCGGCCCGATTGTTGTTCCACAAGGGCTGTCATTCCTAACCATCACATCCTGGGAAAAACATAACAGTTCTGTTACAATAACCTCTCCACATCTCCTGCAGTCTAACATCACTGATCGTTCCACCTACAAAGGAGTATTCATGAGTATTCATTTTAATTGTGTATACCAGGGATGGGAACCTTGTTTCTGGAGAGCCACTGGCAACCCTAACCAAACACACCCAGATCAGCTAATCAGGATTACTAGAAGGCTACAAGTGTGTGAGTTTTATCAGGGTTGGAGTTAAACTCTGCAGGACACTGGACCTCCAGGAACAAGGTCCTCATCCCTGGTGTATACAACTTTTATGGTGTCCTGGTGATCAAGGCAACATTTGTCAATCTATGCTTATCATTCCTTTTCCTCAGCTGCACTCTTGTTTATAAATCTCTCATGCTCTTGTGAGCAGCCTGTTGTTAGGGACACTGTGCATTTGGATGGTATGTAACAAGACATCACACTTAATTTACACAAATCTCAACAAATGCATACAGTACATTAACCCTCTACATATGAGATTGGCACCGAGATGTGCAGAAGTTATCTGTGTTTATCATTATCTGTTACTGACATAAAACTTCTGCCATTGGTGATTATTATTATTATTTTTATTAATCACGTTTGATTTACTTTCCCAATTATTATATAATTACATGATTACTTTGCATTTCCCACATATACATACATTTGCATGGGGGGGGGCTACATACCACATGACTGACATGCTAAGTGGTAAGGTCTCTATTTGTCTAAATAATACAAGGCATTTGGAATTTTTCAATGCTTTTAATGTTCGGAACATTTTTGGTTACCGCAGCTTGCCTTCCTGTGCATAGAACCCATATAAACCTAAAATAAACCTTGTTGTATTAGTATAACACAGCAATAACTCTAACAATAATAATAAAGATATCTCGATAATATGAAAATAATATGCAAATAAAAACACCAGCCAGCTGTTGTATTTTTAACAGCACTTGGCAGAGGTAGCTGGAGTGGCGAGTGAAAGACATTTGCTCAGAAGTGGCTGATTAAGAGTAATTCAGACGATGGATAAAATGCAACAGGAGAACACAAACAGTGTTGTACTCACCTGAAGAGGCACTTCCACTTTTCCAGCGATCTCTCGTAATATGGAGGCGGTCACGGCAGTGGTGGCGTAACGCTGGTTACTGTTAAACTTTATGACTGGACCCTGATGCAGGACACAGAGTGTGAGATTCAGCTGAATGGACTTTACTGGACCTCTATGAACATGTTTGTGATTAGTACCTTATGAAAAGCAGGTCTGTGATTCTCCTCGTGTTTTTCTCTGTAAGAGTAGGAAAATCTCATTCATCACAGACTTAAACACACACTAAAGTAGAAGACTAAGAGCAAGTAGAAGTAAAAAGTTCTGCAATTGATTCATATTTTTTGTTTTTGTAATTAAGTTAGACTGAGCAAAAACAATAGTAAATTCTAGAGGCAAACAGAGAGATTTTATTACATTATATTTAATAAAACTACATGCGTTTATTTTGCAGTCACTTTTATTACATTTTCATTAAAGGAAGTCGAGCGTCAATATTTTTGACACCCTGTCTAATCAAAGCCATAATTATATATTTCATTGAATTCAGGAATGTTAACCTGACACTGTGAATTTCAATTCAATATTTTCAAGCTAAGGGTACAAATTCAAACTGCCATACACTGCCAATATACGCTGGTCTCTAACTCTCTCTGCTCTTGTTTGGAGTTTGTGCATGCTCAAAATGTGTCCTGTGCACTGTTAAATCTCGCCTGCTTTTCCTCTCGGATTTAACCTTGCCACATTATCATTCAATCAATCAGAATGAACTTCATGACTGATCTAGTCAGGTCCCTACTGATTCCCACCCCTTTTACAGTGCTAAATCAGATATCCCAAGTTATATTTATGAAGAACCTGACAGTCAAGACTACCTGAAAAACCTTTCAATTCTGCAGCCATAAATAATTATTATTTTTTTTTTTAAACAGATCCAAAATTTTGGGTTAATTTTAGGTAAGATGGTAACGGAAATGGAAACATGGATAATTTAAGTGTTACCACAGAAACAAACAAGTTGCTATAGAGACAGACTGACTGGTAGTTAGGGTGTGCAGCATGGGCCATGTCCGCACTGATCATGTAGGACAGCGCCACGGCCTCCTGAAAGGCCGTCAGGTTGTCAGGTGTGGAAGCCAAGCGGCGCAGAATCAGCTCTGTGAGGTTAGACATGGCTCCCTGAGCGCTCTCTGAGCCCACCTACAGATCGATACAGAGATCAAATTATTGAAGTGAGGAGAATAAACAACAGATTCTGAATCTGAATTTGACCACAATGTCTATCACACCTCTTCGTTGTCATAGAGAGCAACCATACGGATGTTTGGGTCTTTAGCCAGAGAATCAGGTGTGCTGGAATCCATTAGGGCCTGGCAGTGAAAACACAATTATGCATTAATTATTCATCATCACTCACTCAGATAATATTTGAGTGGGTGGCAGTATGAATGGTGGAATATTTAATAAGATGTTGCTCTCAGAGTTCACTCGTACCGTAAGGGCGCAGAAACAACTGTGCAGGTTGTCCAGACGAGGGGAGAAGATAAATTCCTCGAAGACACCTCCTAGTGCCTGCACAACACAGTGACATATCAAAACTGACAACCTCATGAATATTAGGTAGAAGTCACCAGTACAAACCCATTTGACAGATATTTTATGTGCAAATTATATGGAAATGAGGGCCATAAGAGCTCTCAGCTTTGTTCCTTTGAGATTTTCTAAAGCAATGTTTTATTCTACCAACGGCTTCTCAGTTATTCCTATAGTCTCTCTCTTTTTTTAATCGATGGCCTATTCTTCAGTTGAGTAAAAATAACAAAGCAACCCTCTTTGCTGAGCACAACTGCATACTAATCCTCTTTATATCAGCATGATTTGATGCAAAACTGAAAACAACACTAGAAAGCAAAACAAGGTTTTTTGGGTATTTGTCTAACAGACAAGAGGACTTACACCAGGCTGTGTGTCTGCCAGACAGAGCTCAAAGTCCAGCAGAGCGTCTGGTTCGATTCCAAGCTGTCCACACAGCAACTTAATCAGAGGAGACTGATGCTTCTCAGCCTGAACACATGCAAAAAACAAATATAAAACACTGTTTGCATATTTAGGTTATGAGCTACAAAACAGAAGGTAAAGTGTGTAATTTCTGCACCTTTAAATGTAATTGTAACATTTTCTTTTAAAACTGGTTTCCCTAAATGGTCTCTTCTGTGATTGGTCGGACAAACTGGTAGCAACACCCCAAACTCACAAACATTTGTGGCATTACACATTTAGATAGGACATGTTATAATTTGAACTGTTTATTAGTTTCAAATGCAGTAATTAACAGTAATTAAGGAAATTCTGCTACACTGCTGTATAGTTAAAAGATTGAAAGTAAAACAAAACCTATTTAAAAAGCTCACCAGAGATCAAATGCTAATGATAACCCACAGTGCTGGTGTTAGAACTAAATATCTTTCTTGTTGTTGAACACATTTCTGGGGTGTTTAATTGAAAACTGACAGTGTTTACTAGATGAGTCAGCTATAATGATCTTTAACAGTAAATGAAAGAACTGTTCTTTCAAAAACTGCTTCTGCAATTTTACAGTGTGATGCACGTTGCTGGAGCACATAGAATTTGCTTATGCACGTTTGAACTAGCCAAACGTGAACTCAGTCCTTTTGGTGTTCACAATATAGTGGACTCAAAAGAGAACCTAGTACTTTTCTTTTCAGCATTGAAATTAGCTCAGACACTTCTTGTTGTCACATCTTGTTTACACCACAACTTGATAAGAACTCAGTCCTCAACTTTTTGTCCAGCAGTGGATTTGGGTTTTCAAGATTGCCTCTTCACATGCTGCATTCACATGGCTGTGGCATATTATGAAGCAAATGACAAGCAGAGAAAGAGTAAAATTTATTTTTAGCAGTGACAACACAGCTGCAGGTATGGCAAAATGAAATGCAAAAAAAAATAAAAAATCAAAAAAAAAATTAAACATATTATAAAATAAATTTGCTTTTTGGGGGTCTGAGATCACCTGGTTTGTTCACATATACAAGCTGAACTGCTCCTTGGAGGGCTCAAACTAGGTGTGAAAACACTCATATATACTAATAAATGCATCACTAGTTCGTTTGGTGCCTCTAGTTACAATGAACACACTTCATTTTTAATTACAGTCTGTGTGCGTGTCATCTTACTGTGCATGTTGCATTGCATGCATCTCCTGAGGCGGCACATCCCGTTTCCAGCTCCTCCTGTACGGCAGTAGCCAGGAGAGGTGCTCTGCATCAAACACACAATTGTAGACACACAGTCAGCATTCCAGTGTTCCTGACCAGCTTCCTCTGCTCTAGCACTACCCATCCTGCTTCCTGGAAAGGTTTTCCACTATTT
Organism: Chromobotia macracanthus; assembly: GCA_036877525.1. NCBI lineage: Eukaryota > Metazoa > Chordata > Actinopteri > Cypriniformes > Botiidae > Chromobotia > Chromobotia macracanthus. Next base: position 4,999,073 of record JAZGTH010000001.1, on the reverse strand, counting down.
CACGTCAGATAGAAACAAAGCAGGGACTCCCCATTGCACATTGTGTTAAATATTAAGCCTGTCATATAAGAACATGCATACATTATAATATTAATGTATATAGATGCTTACATAAAAACATAACAATAATTTATTTTAAGTTACTTAATGGGATACTTTATCCACAAATGAAAATTCAGTTGTAATGTACTCATCCTCACATTTTTCCAAAACAGTATATTGTTTTCTTCATGAAACACAAAAGGAGACTGTTAGTCGGAATGTTAATAGCGGAACGCTCCTTTAAACTGAATGGGAAAAAGAAAGAGCAGTGCTCACATTCTTTGTTCAGGTTTGGAATAACATGAGGATGAGTGAACAAATCAATGACCAAAAGTTCATTTTTGGGTAAACTATCCCTTTAACACATTTTAATAATGCAGGGACAATTAAAACTTTAGTTGAACTTGTTTGAGGTTGTATTCTACCAATATTTTTATTCCTTCCCAAAAATTCGCTTGAGATCATATAATAACTTGTAGACACTCAGGAGGTCATGGACCTCACACTGAGAACCCCTGATTTAAGAGATTCCTCTCTCAATGCTTACAGGTGGTTTTCCTTGTTAGGTCCAAATGAGTCATTAATGTCTCTTTGCAGGTGAATGGCCAGGTGCGGGATCCTGAGGATGGGACGAGGAACATGAACCAGACGCTGGACCAGCTTGCCGTCACTCTGCAGAAATGCACAAAAACATCAGTGAAACTACAGATCATCAATAACAGGTGAGTGAAATCAATCAGTTAATCAATCAATAATTTAGACCTCACAGTAATGTACATGACAGAAGTTTACTTTAATTATGACACGTCCTGCAATGGTCAGGTCACGATCAAACCATGTGTTCCAGATGCCGCCTCCATAACACTCCACTCCGACCTGCAGGAACCCTAACTTTGTTTTCTTTGAGCGTGGCTTCACCTAAACACATACAGAGTAAACTGCTATTACAGCCCTAATTATGTATTTATAATTTCTATTAACTATTACCAGCAACACTTTCAAATACAACAGTCTGAATAGCATACTATGTAACTACCATGTATAACAAAAATATAGTGTGAGAAATGCTGATCCTTTGTCTGTCAAAGCTCTTTTTTCAAAACGTATGTTCCTCTCACCCTCAAACATGGACTATCTGTATGAGCCCCAATCATAGAAAAACCATTTCCAGGTTTGTAGAGGCCACCCACAGCAAAGGCAATAATGGTGGAGTAGTTCCTGGTCACAAAGTACTGTGTGAGATATAAAAAAGATTAGAGTGAATATAAAGAATATGACAAAATGTATTTATTTCATCTTTAACGCCATATCAGCATCAGTGGCTATTTTTATGGCAAACTCAGATTCTGAGTATTACAAAACCTTTTGTGCTGAAATAACAGAATAAGCCTCTCATCATATTCTAGAAAACGCTGCAGTATATTCCAGGCTTAATTATGCATATTGTTCATATTATAAAGTATGGACTTGCGTTAAAGTATTTAATACAACAGTGACACACAGCAAATATTTTCTAACCTTATAAAAATAATGTCAAGTTGATAATTATTGCCCCTCATTCAAAATGTTAACTGGCTATTCATAACTTTTATGAATAGCCAGTTATAAAAAAGTTATTCGTAACTTTTTTATTTGCAAACCATTTAATAATTTATGAATGGTTTAAAGGAAACACTCAATGTGGTAACCTAGATATTACTTTATTGAATAATGTTGTTCATGTCTCAGCTATGTTATTGCATCAGAAACGCCGTCAGTCATATAAAACAGGCCTTAAACACACACGCACGCACACGCACCTTGTTTGCAGGTTTAATATCCCAGTGATCAGCCTCCTTCAGCTCCTTAAAACCAGCCTTCAACAGACGAGATTTACATTCATCCACCACTGCAGAGACAACAGACGAGCAAGAAAAACAAGAGACACGAGATTTAATTTAACAGCATTTAAACGGTGACAAAGAACCTGTTTTCCAGGACAAAAGAGCATGGTTTCCTAATCTACAGGTCTTTATCAACACCTTCCAACCATATCTGGATACATGTCAGCTAGTAAGGTACAATGTCCAAGACCTACATCTCAATAAGTTTGCTCATTTTATGCACAATGTATAACCATATAATAAAATCACATAAGCACAACTAGTTACATTAATCACAGTAAGAGTTTTGTGTCTCACACTCTACAATCACTAGATTACAATCATGCATTGCTTTATTCATTTGAAAGCCATCCTCTGTCAGCGAGTTAGTTTTAGTTAGTATATTGTCAAACAGATTTTGCAAACAGACGTATTCTTACCATGATATGGTGAAAGTCCTTTATTAACAAAATTAAGAAACTCTCTGGCTGCGGCCTGCACGGCTTCTTTGGAGCTTTTCATTATTAAAGACTGTGGGAACCAAACAAAGAACAGTAAATATCAACACATAAAGAGATATATCATTTATATCCTTTATATACTTGACTGGCTATTAGCGCAGACATTTATGTAATCGTACTTTAGATATGGACTTCTGAAGCGCATAACATCAATGCATGAAGAATGAAAAATGTCACAATATTGCTGCAGGCAAACATAAAGCAATCACACAGCAGCTACATATACAACACAACGACACAGGACAAAACTAACCTACAGCACAAACCAACACAGAAGTCTGTCGAAGGTGTCGCAAACTCTTTAAACAGCACCTCAGCCTTTATTACCTGCATATATAACGACCTGAACTTTCACTTTTGCAGCATAAACGGCGGAAGCTTTTTCGCATGAACGTCGCTCTGGTTGCACAAGAACGTTTGCACCCTCTAGTGGTTGGAGGTCCATTTGTTTTTCTTTTATAATCCTATAAAGCGGGTTTTAAAGTTATGGATTTAATTTGTTGATTTACTTTTTATTAAACAACTTCTTTAACATGCCACAATGATAATATTTATCACAATCAAATTATAATAACGATGATAATCGCAATATTAACGTAAATCTGGATGAACAGGTAAGCATACAGCACTTTACATTAGAATTAAATATCAATAGAGAATAAACCGTTTGTCCAGATGAATTATTTTCTTATGTAAGTCTGTATCAAATACAGGAAGTAAGCAAGACACGCATGGGAAGCAGGAGGAAACTGTTCCCAAAACTTGCGGCGTAATTGTTAGAGTGAAAAGTTTTCACAGGGACAAAAAAGCACTCAGGCTGTTTGATTTCTACCTCTTAAAACCAGCATGAAAATCATTTAATACCCTGAGATGGCGTTTAAAGCATGCTGACATGCTTACACAGTAGGATGTATATGTTCTTGTTGTGTGGTTGCAATAAAATGTTTAAAATGAGCTTTACTTTGCTCCTCTCCTCAACACAAGAATACACACACACACCTTGAGTATAAATGATATTTGAAAACTGTGTTTATGTTTGTTTGCTTGTTTGTTTGTGTAGTTAACCATGTTAAGTTCTAAATGAGAGTCAATGACATTTTATACTTGTTTGTGAAATTGCTTGATTTTAGGTATGAGTGATATTTGGCAACAATACGCTGTGTGTTCTTGAGTTTTTTAAGGGTGTGCCGTGTTTTCATTCAGTCATGAAACACAATTGAAAAGTCATGAAAGTGAAACGCTCTCTAATTAAAGCCGTTTTCTAGAAGAACAGGAACGTCTGGTTCCATGGATGTGAAACACATCAGTCATGAGTGACTGGACATCGTCTGTTCATGTTTATCAAAATGTAAAGATAAAGGGTACTGAAAGTAAATGTATATTTACATGATGATGTAAATAAACACACAAATGTGTCACTAAGGACTAAGGTAAACAGGTTAAATTAAAAAAAGATAATACTAAATTCTTTTCAAACTTTGTACAACAATAATATTAATACAAAACCAATAATACAAACCACTGCTATCCCATTCTCAAACATTCTACATTTCTGGTGATGTCTTGCAGAGCTCTAGGACTTGTACACCTTTTTAAGAACTGAGAGAGAGAGAGAGAGAGAGGAGGTCAGCAGACAGATGACTAAACAGTTAGTGGGAGAACAGAAGAGAAGTGTTTATATCTTCTGTCACCTGTGGTCTCCCACCAGTTAAAGACTTCCAGAGAAGGAAATTCCCTGGACACTCTATAATGTCAATGATTATACATTCTACCCGTCTACCCCCTCTCTATATTTCTATGAACAAGAACCTTATTGTGTGTGTTTGTACAATCACTTAACATGAAGTCATGTTAAGCATGCGGCATTGTGTTCCTATACACGCTCAGAACTGGCTGAAATGATAACCCACAGCTGGACTACTTCAACAGTGATCTATTTGTGACATGGCAAATGACATTACCAACCCTGACACCATGTGTTTTCCAATGCAAGAGCAGAGAATGATCTCTCCTGCTGATTCTAGAAATGATACACGATCATACATCACCTTCTCTCATATTCATGCCTTTCCTTTATAAGGCAGTTTAGACAAACCATCTCTTCAGTCTCTGCTGGTTTGTTCATTAGCCGTAAGTGCTGCGTCTAACATTTTCTCCAGCTATTGTCAGTGCATTTACAAATTGCGGAGCAATGCAATGACATCATTGTGGCAATTTATGGAATCGTGGCGTGAATGCTCTTACAATTTGTCAATGAACTTTAAGGATTTAGGGTTTTCCAAGTGAACCTTGGCTTTATGAACTTAAAAAAATATTTTACCAAAAAATTCTGTGATAATGTCATGTTCTGTCATGTTTTTTATAAAAAGTGATTTTCTTTTTTCAGGCAACATGAATGTTAGACAGAATGTTAGTGACTGACAGACTCTGTTACCATGTGTATGAATTTGTATGTATTTGTGCAATTGTATCCTCTTGGAAGAGAAATTCTTTCTCTGTGGAACAAAAAGTTAATTTTAGGGTGGACTGTCCTTTCAATGTCAAATTTAAAAAACAAAAACCTGATGAAAGTGATTAAAATTACACACACATGCTTGTTATTGCCCAGGCTTGCAGGTAAGGACCAGAGCATAAGGAGGGTTTCTATAAAGGGTCCACACCTGTAATGACTGTCCCTCAATTTCATAAAGTCTGTCAGCTCTGTATTCTTGTGCCAAGATTTGAGACAGCTGGACTATGAGTTAAAGAGATAGATTAGGATAGAGGATAGAGATAGGGATAGGAGAGGTAGGATGGGAGAGATGATTAAGGATGGGGGTGGAATGGAGAAGATGTTATGAGTGGGGCTGAGGTAGCCTGGGGTAGTTTGGGAGGGAAGGGGAATAAATCTACAGATAGCCACACATGACCATGCCCTGCGCTTCCTTCTGTCTCTGTCTTCTCCGCAGGGTGTGTGTGTTTGTCTGCTGTGTTGTCCACCATGAGCCACTCTTACACCTCATCCTCCTCATACCACCGAATATTCGGCAGTCTGCTTTACCAAACAACCCCTATGTCCCGTGCCGTGTTCAGCCGAGCTTCTACAGGGGGGTCCAGTAGTTCTCGAGTCAGTTCCAGAGTCTATGAAGTCAGCAAATCTTCCACTTTCTCTCCAGGATTCTCCAGTTATCATGCCTCTTCCCGAGAATGGGCGAGACCCTAGACTTCAGCCTGGCCGATGCACTTAACCAGGAGTACATTTCTCCAAACTTGCACCAATGAGAAAGCTGAGCTGCAGCACCTGAATGATCGCTTTGCCAACTATATCGAGAAGGTTCGCATGCTGGAGCAGCAGAAGCAGGCTCTGGTGGTCGAGGTGGAGCGGATGAGAGGGCGGGAGCCCACGCGCATCACCGACCTGTACGAGGACGAAATGAGGGAGTTGAGGAGGGAGATTGAAGTAGTGACCAATCAGAGATCACGTTTTGAGGTTGAACTGGACAACCTCCTTGATGATCTACAGAAACTAAAAAACAGGTAAAATAGGGCAAAAGAATATTGTTAAATGAATACTTAATATAAATGAGATGTGTGAAAATGTGGTTGAAAATATTCATATACATATCCAAATACATAGTGACACACATGAATGTGTTCATTTAAAAGTATGTACAAATGCGTATGCTTGTGTTCTTAGCATTATTGAAGCTCACAACCCACTCTTGATTTTCATAAGTGGTACAAACAAACACTTTACATAACCATTCTGAGTCATCCAGAGGCAGCAGGGAATGAACGTGATCTCTCTGTGTCGCAAACATCTCAGAAACACTCTGTTCAGAACAACGAAGATAACACAATCTGATAAAAATGCAAACATCCAGTTTAACCATAACACAGTGTGTAGTGCATGCTACACAGCACATAAATCAGTCTTTTTACTGTTTTCCAGTGACACATTTAATGAGAAGTTTGTTGAATAACATTTTTATTTTAGTCTCATTTGCACAGTTTTTAAAGTATACATTTCTCAATGTTTTGTTAAACTATTTCATAAACGAAATAGGTAAATTACTTATTCAAGATTTATTCTCTGAAAACAAGTTGCAATGTGTTATATCTTTTGTAATGTATCTTTTACATATTTTTAATGGAAAACAAGGCAAATTATTAAGAAAATGATTCTGTGAACATAACACAACACAACACATGTAATCATGTTGCCCAGTGTTAAATTACAATCTTCTAAAAATATAAGAAAAAATAAACTGCTTTGAAAAACAAGAATATTAATGTGACTGATAGACAGAGAGACTGCTGGGTATGGTGTTACAGGTCACTGAAGAGCTTTAATGAAAATATGAATATAAGTTTCAGATTCCCTCTTTCTGCAGTCACCAATTTAAGGTAGGACTTAGACATGACTCAGTCCTCTCAGACGTCTAATTTTCTCTATTTTGTGCTAACAAAGCTAAATCAGAGTTGGATTGGTTTTTAACAGGCTTCAGGCAAAAGTTTTTATCTTTTAAAAGGATGCATTTGTCCTCACAAATCCACTGTTTACAATAGATTAGCTTTGTTTCCTATTGAGTAGTTGCTCTGGCCCCACTCCACCATCCAGCAAGAAGAGTATGTGTAAGTGTGTGAGGTTGTTGTACACCTCCTGTTTATAAAAGGAAGGGAAAGAGGTTGGTTGTAATAATAATATATCTGTCTGTTCTCTCTCTGTTTCACTTTCTCCAGGCTTCAGGACGAGACTGTACTGAGGGAGGAGGCTAAGAATAATCTGGCCGCTTTCAGAGCAGTAAGTCCCTTGAAACAGTATTCAGCAGTTATGTTATAAACCTTACATTCATCAGTGAAGCTTAAGTCCTCTTAATTAGCATTATAGTAGATATTAAACTTTTATTATACTACATACAATCTAACGTAAATAGTATTAATAATGAAGTCACTATTATTACAATAATTTTAAACTTTATAACAGTTCTGGCTGTTCAGATACAGAAACCAGTGAATTTAGTTACGTTACATGAAAACCAAATGGGACATTTGTCATTTGTATTTGTAGTATGGTGCAATTTAAGTGTCATAGAGGCTCAACAATTATTAAGAAGTACCACCCACAAGTGAATACACCTCTGATTGGAAACAACTGCAGTAAAATTTACAGGCCTTTGCACATTATAAAATGTCAGTTTTATTTTTTTATTTACTCTCAGGACGTGGATGCTGCCACTCTGGCCCACCTGGATCTGGAAATACGTATAGAGACCCTCCAGGAGCAGATTGCTTTCCTCAAGAAGATCCATGAGGAGGTCAGCACATGTAGACATAACTTTTTATTCGTGATGTATGTGTTGTTTCATTGTCTTGCTAGTGGTTGCACACACAAGCCATACAGATGCTGTGATCAGCTTGAGTCTTGCATTCACTGTGCTGAGATCTCAGAGTGCGTCTGTTCCTGAATATTACAGCTACTGTAAAATACATCTCAAAAAGGTTTTGCTACAGGGCCAGCTGTGTGTGGATTAGCTCTACACGTTGTCCAATTATTATCAGCAATGCTGAGATGCATTGTTATAAAAATCTTTTTTTGTCTACGAGCAGGAAATCCATAAGTTGCATATAATACATAAGTCCAGATCCAGATGGACATGTCTAAACCAGATCTGACCGCTGCCCTAAAGGGGACATTCGCGCTCAGTATGAGGGCATTGCTGCAAAGAATATTGCAGAAGCTGAGGACAAGTCAAAGGTGAGAAAGATGAATGAGAGAGTAAGAGAGACAGAGTGATGCCTGTAGCATAGGGTCAAAGCTTGACAGGTAAGCATGAGTTCCTGCTAATATACTTTCTTTTAACGCTTTTGAGGTTGAATCTTTCAATAGTCATAAGTAAAGGGCATGGGACAGATCATATGGTGCCATTAGCCAGTCAGAATTGTAAAGAGTGATTGAGTCACATGGCATTTATATCTCAAGTGATTGGCTCAAAAATGTCTGAGCAGAGATGCCAGGTTTGGAATGCTAATGAATAGCTTTATCATGGTTTTGTAGACCTCCTTGGCCTGCACCTCAAATAAGTGGGCCCTGCTGATTTTTGTCCTCTGTACTTTAATCACCAGGTGTCGGACCTGAACCAGGCAGTGAGTAAGAATAACGAGGCTCTGAAGCAGGCCAAGCCTGAAACTATGGAGTTCAGACACCAGATCCAGTCCTACACCTGTGAGATCGACTCCCTCAAGGGCACTGTGTGTTCATCTGTTGGGTCTATCATCCATATATATCTGTTTATCTTTCTCTGTTTGCCTATTATGTCTTTCCATCCTGCTCTGTAGAACGAGTCTCTCATGAGGCAGATGAGAGATATGGAGGATCATCACGGCTGAGAGGCAGGTGCCCTCCAGGATACTGTTGTCAGGCTGGAGACGGGGATCGCTAACATGAAGGACGAGATGGCACGTCACCTGCGAGAATACCAAGACCTGCTCAATGTTAAGATGGCCTTGGATGTGGAGATTGCCACCAATAGGAAGCTGTTGGAAGGAGAGGAGAGCACGTACAGAGCAACGTTCAATAGAATATTGGCATATAAATAAGGACTGACAAACAGATATTTAACAGATGTGTTCTAATCATTTTGTTCCTAAACTCCTACTATTTTGTATTATATTTGTATATTTCTTTCTCCTTTTTCCTTTCTCATTGTAAAGGATTGTGATGCCTATGCAGGCCTATTCTGCTATAAGCTTTAGAGGTTATAAGAATAAACCCAGCTTGTGTCAGTGTCTTAAAATGTTACTGAAACAAACATTAGTTTATACATGAATACTAAAAGTGGCCACAAGGAGGCGTTTGGCCAGATTAGCTGCAGTTATCTGTGATTATTTTGTGACGACTTACATATTCTTTTTGATTTTATTATGAATTATTTATTATAAATAATTTTTATTTTAGCAGAAAATGAGTTTTAATTGGGTGAGGGTTTTCATCAAATATAAATTAAACACCAACTGTGTGACTTGGTTATTACAGGATGCGTTTGGCGTGTGATTAATGCAGTTCAATGTAAGTGTAAAAAATGTATGAGATTTTTTTACTTCTTTCCAAAAGAAACGAATCCAGAACATCAGAGAGCCTCTGAAATGCATTTAAAGAAAACAGTCCTTATTAAGCCCATCGAGACACGTGACGTAGAGGTGTGACGTGCCCATAGATTTTTAATTGCTGTTTTTAACCCCTTAAATTATTTTTTATAATTTATTTAAAATAATACATTTTCTATCTCCTTTTCGCTAAACCTAATGCTCACACAAACAGGTTTACATTATTTAAGCAAAGCATTATTTTGCATTTAAAAATTACTAATGATGACTGCCCAAAAGCTCATTTTAACACGTCTTACTATAGTTTCTTTAGACATGCTTCCACAGAAATAAACTCAACATTCTCTGCAAAATCAAGTTTTTTTGGTGCAATAGTGTCAATATTGTTTTAAATCCATCTACTGCCCTCTACAGGTGGTGGGCGAATCTACACAGCACCAGAAGGACATCATGTAAACGCCTTACCATGAGCTGCAAACCCAGGAATCAAACCAAGACAAAAATAAAAGCTTTAGAAAAGTCAATCATACTCTGTACTTTTCTTACTTTTAGCACATTTTAGTAATGATCACATTTGCTTATGTGGTATAAGAGGTCACTTTCTTTTCAAATCTGTATTTTTAATAAGCCCATATCAAGTCTGAATGATGATTGAGACTGACTGATTTTCTTTCAATTTCAGAAAAACCTGAAGCAGAAACGACACAAGGAAAAAGCATGCAAGGTAAAGATGGGGGGAGGCGAGAAAAAGAGAGAAGAGGCAGAAAACTGATACCAAAATAAAATTATGAGGATGCTTATAAGCATAATAAACTAGATGCCTTAAACAGAGACAATAATTAATGTCTGTTCTTTTTGTGTTTGCGTGTGCTGGTGCTTACCTATACACTGTTATGACAATACAATAAACAGAGAGATTATTCATAGATCACACGAGACACAGTGAATTCACCATAAGTTTACCATAATAACCAGGCCCATACAAACACATGCTGTTGTACAGTGTCAAAAGAAAAACAAAAACTGTTTATGTCAGATTGTCAAAGTTTTCATTGCATGAGGACAACTTTTGTTTTTATGACCACACTCAGTTATCAGACAGGAAGTATTAAAGAAAACATGACTGGGTATGTAAAACAAACTAATAAATACAACCATCCATTAACATGTCAGGGCTTAGAATCCCTTGATCAAAAAACAGTAAGTAATAAACAAATATCTAATAAATATGGAAAGCCATGTTGAAATGGATATACTAAATGTGCATTTTATGTACATAACAAAAGTTTCTGCTTTGCAGAATAAGAGAAAAGAAAGAGACAGAATGGTAGAAACGTATGATTTCAATTGTCTGAAGACAGGTGTGAAAATGCATTGTGATAAACAAAATAGGGGCCATTATATCATGCAGTTTGCCCCAAAGAATTATGGGGGTCTTTTTAAAAAGAAGTTTGCTCCTTTGAGGGGCTGCCTCAACTGCCATGTCCTCCAGGACACTACAAAAGTTCACTTGGATGACAAACAAGTTTTATACACAGCGAGAACCGAACAGTCATGGTGAAATCCCTGTATACACACCTGCCACAAACAGAGGGGAAAAAAATCTCCAGTTATGTCAGTATCCTTGTAGGTTTTTAGTTCTTTCTCTCAAAGCAGCTAAGTTTCTTTTGTTGACTCTCCATAACATCCATATTGTCCCTGAGTAGCTTCACTCTTATTCCCCATCTTGTGTTTTCCTTATTTGTTTCATCACCAGATGTCCAGCACCGCTTCCCAGAGTGGTCCAGGTGGCTCTGATCAGCAGTAATATGGCTCTTTGCCCTACAGCCTTTGTGAAACAAGGCGAAGGAGTTAATTCTTTTTTTACTGGAGTTTCAAAGCAAGGCACCCCTGCGCAGTGGTATTTGGTACAGTCCTGGGCTGGAATGTTGGATCTAGCAGACACTTGACTGGTGAAATCCACAGACTTTACTAAGTGGTGGGGCATGGGGGGGCTGTCAGCCTTATAATACAAAAATGAGATTCAGCACCGACAGATGAATTACAAAAGAAAAGCAATTTAGCAAAATGATGAGGAACAGGCAACACACTATTTAACCATACTTTACATACTCAACAGAAAATAATTTGACAGAATGGAGCCCAGCTTAAGTCACCACTGACCTCATAATTGTATCGATATTACATGAACACAATACCACAGATCAGGCACAATCAGCGAATGTGCTAGAATGTCTGTTGTTTGTGTGTGTTGGAAAACATCTCTTTAATACAACTATGGCCCATATTTGAAGCTGTTCTCTTTGAAGTGCTATAGTTGTGTTGTTCTTTTTAGTGGTTTCTGGATCTTTCCAGAGAAATCCAAATGGCAAAGAGCTGCTGGAAGTGTGAGAGCCAAACCTCTGTGTGTGTGTGTGTGTGTATGCGAGACAGTGAGAGAGTGAGTCAGGATCAGGTCAGCACCAAAGTAGCAAGATGTGTGTGTGTGTGTGTGTGTGTTTGTTTATCAGTGTATGTTTGTTTTTAAGTGTGTGAGTGTGGTCAGACATGGACATGTGGTCCAACTGCTGCAGTGAGGGGGACGGTAGACCCACAGTCATAGTCTATATCAACACTTGTGTGACCTGCAGCCATTAGCCCGCCCACTGGATAACCTCGCCCTTCCACCTGTCTGTCTCTCAAACTCTGGATATAACTCTGGAAAAGAGAGAGAGATTAATGCAATACTTTTTATCACATTTTAAAAAATGACAGTTTTTTTTAAAGTAAGATTGATTTGTTACCTATGAGTGCAAAAGCGTATTTATATTATTTATATAATATAATAAAACAATATCAATATATTATTTATAAAAATATATATATTTATATTTTATATTTATATAAAAATATAAATACATTTTTACATATACAAATATTTATATTTATAAGATTCATACATAAGACTAGTTATATAAGATTCATACATAAGTTGGAGCTCAAGTCAAAAAAGCTCTCAAGTATACATGCGCAAGTTTGTGCGAGTGTGCATATGTGGACTCACAGGAGAAAGCACATCTCCATCAAAGCGTCGTATAGGGTTGGGCTTCCTGCGGTAGGCGGGCTCTGGGTTCAAGGCTTTGGAAGCATGTGTGTGGTGCGAGTTCTGCGGCTGCTTCCGCTTTTTCTTCCGGCTGCTCTCTCTCCTCTCCTTCTGCCGTATGCGCATGAGCTGCACTCGTCGCTGTTGTCGACTGATCATCACTGAGAAGGAGAGACAGAGTTACATACTGTTTGTTTCTTTGTCCACAAATGATCATAAGGGTTACTGCTTAACCAAAAATTAAAGCTGCAATTCGTAACTACTGCCTCTCTATCGCCATCTCTGTTTGAAACATAAAATTGCAAGTAGCTTGCAGAGCTTTCTTGTCAGGTGGATGACAAATTTAAATTCTAAACTGCTGTAGAAACAAGCTACATCTGATGTTATGTACTTGCTCAATAGCCGCTTTGTTCATTTTAACCCAAAGAAGTTAGGGACTGAAGCTTAGACAAAATATATCAAGTTAAAGCTGCAACCTGTAATTTTTGCCTCTCTATCACCATCCCTGTTTGACATAAACATAAATTTGCAGGTTACTTTATGTACTTTTATTTACATATTAAAGTCAAAATGACATTTCCCACAAAATCCAACCCGACAATTCAAATTCTAAATCATTATTATAAACTTACCTAAATCAGAGTAAGGTAAGGAGACAGTTTTGAACACTGATCTGTTATGAACTTGCTCAGCAAGAGCCAATTTTTAGCAAGTTATTTTTTAATAACTGATTTTTGTTTATTTTAAACCAAAACATTTACAGATTACAGCTTTAAAAAAAACAAACAAAAAAAAAAACATTCAGTAGCGACTAGGAAGTTAGGGACCAAAATTTATACATTTGGCAGACGCTTTTATCCAAAGCGACTTACAGTGCATTCAAGGTAAACATTTTTTTAATCAGCACCTGTGTTCCCCGGGAATCGAACCCACAACCTTTGCACTGCTAACACAGTGCTTTAGCAATTAAGCTACAGGAACACAATGCTATTGTATTTGCTAAGATATTTGATGTTTAGGACCAGCTACTTTTCCTGCTGGGTTAATACTTTCTTTCATATTAAAGATTTGTGCCTGCATGCATCTTATGTTATGGCTGAAGACTAACACAGAGATAGAGAGAAACTCGATCTGCCCTACGACCTGACGTTCTGCACTGCAAGATTGTCTCTGTGATCATTAGTCACAGCCTGAGAGCACACTGACAGACAGGAACCATCTGCCGTGCTGCACACAAATACATTCAACACTCACTCCTCAGGAACTCTGCGTCACATATTCCACCCAACATGCTCTCTGTCCCTGACTCACCCTTCGTGTGGGAGTATCCCTCCGCCGTCACTCTCCACTGCACCAGTACACCCAGCAGGGCTAGAGCAGGCCAGGCTCCCAGGACCACCCACGTTATCCAGCATACGGGCTCCCGGGGGCCCGTTTTCACCCTCTCGTAAATGTATCTGACCAGCGCAAAGAGCTCCACGAAATAATCTGTGGCTACGACTATCACGGCAGCCCCAAACACAGCCGTTGAGAGCGTGGTGAAGCATCTTTGCCACTGAAGGGTGAGGACGGCAAACAGCATGCCCAGCCCCAGCAGCACGCCCAGGGGTACCCACACTGAGCGCGGGGGGTTGGATGACAGCTCCTCCATGCCTATCAGGGTCCCAATGCCCACCAGCAGGCCCAGGAGCAGCCCCACCATGAACAGCCCCACGCTGCGTACCAGCATGGTCACCAGACCACACAGGGTGCCGATACCCAGGCCGATGCCCACGCTGGCCTCAACGCTCAGCTGTGTGTCTAACACACGCTCCTTGTAGCAGAGCAAGAAGATGATCACAGAGCCAAACATCAGACCCGTGAGGAAGAGTACAGCCTTAAAACAGCGATAACCTGTGAATGAGAAAGGTTCAGATGAGAACAAATATGAGCAAAGGATAGAGAAAAACGTGATAAGAACAGCTTAATAAAGAAGAGAGGCTGCGTTCACAGGTCAAGAATAGTGCAGTAGTGCGAAGCCACAATTCTGTTTTCTAGCAGCTAATTAACACTTTCCCTCACTGTCAGGGAAAAAAAAAAAATCTAAAAATGACTTTGCCATGCAAGTTGTATCACTCAGTATTATAATTATGTATGTAATACTTTGACTCCATGGTAAGGCTTTCTTTAATACAGTTGGTGATAGGCAAACTTTGCAAAGGATTGGTCACGTGACCAAAATGTCTTCTTTTTTCCAGTAAAGTTCTGCTTTTATTTCACATTAGATGACCTCTGATGATAGTGTGCCGACTTTCTTTTTTGTGTTTTACCATCTTGGTAAGTGTTTTACCATCTTGGTAATATACAAATACACACTGTATCCTAGTAATGTTTAAGTATACAAATATGGAGGCCAGACTCACCAAAGAAGCAATAGATGATTCCGAAAAGACAGCACATGGAGCAGACCACAGAGGGCACCACCTCATAACGTCGCCCCGCCCCATCGTTACAGGGGTCCAATTGCTCCGATCCTGCTTCTTTTGAAGAAGAGGCTAGCTTAAAGGCTATGGTCTGCAAGGTGGACGTCATGGTGATGTAAGTGTGCTGGATGGCGCAAACAAGTTCTTGGGAGGGGTAAGGCTGTGGAAAGTGGGAGGTGCTGGGACACACCCACAATTAGGGCACACCCCCCATCCACATGAATCTACCTGTAAAAAAATTACATTATTGGAAAGATTAAACATTGTTTACAAAAAATTCATATGTGCATCAGAACAACACAGGGCTATAAAGGTTAAAACAACATAGGATCGGTCAGAAAAACTAACACCACAGAAGAAT
This sequence comes from Chromobotia macracanthus, assembly GCA_036877525.1. NCBI lineage: Eukaryota > Metazoa > Chordata > Actinopteri > Cypriniformes > Botiidae > Chromobotia > Chromobotia macracanthus. The sequence continues at coordinate 4,983,657 of JAZGTH010000001.1, read as the reverse complement.
CTGTATCTAAAAATCCTTGCCTTCTACTTATTTACCTTGTTCATGATTTAAGTTCTAATGGTGAGATATGGCTTATTCATTTTATTATATGGTTGCTAGACAGTTAACAGACTAAAACCAATAGACTGATGTGTGTGTGTGAATCAAAAGAGCCAACTCCCATGTCTCTATGATGGTCTGGTGCTGAGATGTAGCTAGTTCATGCTGGTTGCTAGGGTGCCCTAAATAATTGCTAGGGCATGGCTGGATAGTTTCAATGGTAATAATTAAAGACTACTTGCCGGTCTGACTCAAAAGAGGTCACCTACTTCTGATCCCTCTCACCTTTTTAAATGTAAATCAAAGGGGTGGTTGCTAGGGTACTGTAACTGGTTTCTAGGGTGTGGCTATGAAGTTGAAACGTCATCATTTGTTGCCGAGAAATCTTACTAAGCCGAGAAATATGACCCACCCCCAAGTCTCTACGACATTTTCAAAGTCACAAAAATCAGCCCAATGTTAAGTCTGTGAAATTTTTCACCCACTTTTTCGATTCGACACCCCATTCATGCGTCTACCTTGCGGGACACCCCATTCATGCGTCTACTCTTGTATTCAGGAGAGTAATAGTGATGCTTTGCTTCGCAAGCACCACTAATGAGGCTCCACCCACAATACAATACAGTGCAGAGGAGACCACAATCTCTCTTTTATGCCATATTCCCCCCACCCACTTCCTCCCTCCACTGCTTGTTCAGTCATGCCCCTCTGCTCTGTTTTCTCTTACACATTTGTGGTTCATTCAGTGCAAAAGGATAGTTAAAACCTTGTTCTATGGTCAGATCTTCTTTCAATTAAATCAAGGGCCACTTCTGCTGTAACAGATGTGTGAAGGAACCACACAGCAGATCATTAAAAAGTTCTGACAGGGTTATTACAGACGTATGCAGTTCCTCTTTCTTTACCAGCCCTCTAATTAATGCGAATGCACTTTGACCCTGCAGACCACTTTGACCTCAGACCCTGATCCGGTCTGAGCTGAACTTGTAGAACATCTTTTACTTGCTTACAATACCAAGAATAAAAGGACACCACATTCATGCACCTCAGAAATATAGGACAGACCTTACAGACACTAAAATATCATCTTTTATTGTTTCACATTATCTATTATATTTAACTAACTAACATTGAAACTATGTATACACTGTATAACCAACGAAGAATTGCCCCCATGACTGAGCCTAGATTCTCCCAAGGGTTTTTTCCCACCACTAACACCTTCAGGAGTTTTATTTTGTCACTGTCTCCGTACTGAATGACTGTCTACAGACATATATACTAAGACTTTTTTTATTGTCGCTTCAGACTGAATTCCTCAATGAGGACATTGTGGAATTAAAGACTATGTGCAAAGCGCCACACAAACGAAACTGACTCGCCTTGCTTTCTCTCTGTGATACAAAACATATCCCTTGTGAAAGTAATTATCTTTAAATTAGCCCTGCTCACGGCAGCCCTCTTTGAAACATGACAGAGAATGTTTCAAATACTTCTCGTTTCCAAACTCCGGTAAGACACAGAGAGAAACACAAAGGCACAACCCTGTGCCCTTTATCAGACATCAGCAGCTCACATAATCTGACTGCTATCCAACATTAATGACCTTCTGCTTCCTGTCTGTGAACATAATGAAAAGATGCAACCCTTATCAGCTATGGGCCATATTGTACTGACCAATAGGATCCCAGCCTCCCGTTCCATAGCAACAGGCCAGGAGCCAATCAGAACTGCATTAGCTAGTGGGGCTTTATTAAGCATCGCTGTAGAATCACCACCCCACCTCAACCTGAAGAACTAAAACAAACTACAGACCTATACTTAGGAAATAATACGTTTATGTGCACAAAATGCAGCTAGTCTGATTAAGCATGACCATATAGCCTATGGTCACACAGACTGACATGCCAGGACACTTGATGGCCAAGATGTGTGTGCATAACAGAAATGTGTTTGGGATGGAGGTTAGCTGACCTGACTGTTTTTTTAATCAGCTGACTTACATTGAGAGGTTGAAGGAAAGAAGCTGGATGAAAGCAAAGTGGGTCCATGGGAAATGTAGTATGTAAAGAGAAATTCTGAGCAGTATTTTCTGCAGGCTACGCTGGCTGCGGTCCAAGCAGGTTTTTGAACTCCATGTTCGGTGCTGCTCAAGTGACAATATCACTGAACAACATTTATTCCATTCCAAGAACTGTACAACTCACTCTTCAAGATGGCCGCTGCAGGAAGTATAGCCCCTACTTCCAGGGATAGTCAGGATTTAAAAGGGACCTATTATACCCATTTTATACAAGATGTAGTAATAGTCTCTAGTGTCCCCAGAACTGTCTGTGACGTTTTAGCTCAAAATACCCCACAGATCATTTATTATACCATAAACTAATATCCCCTTTTTGGGTGAAAGCAGAAACATGTTTTTGTGTATCTTTAAATGCTAATGACTCTGCTGTACACAGCCTTTGACTTTGCAGCTTGTGCTTCAACTTACACAGCAACAACGCTTACTGTTACAGGCAACAAATTCATAGTGTTTATGTAGCCGAGACATTTTTATGTTATCAGATAATAACATGGTGGACAGTTTGAAGATCACTCAGAGGAGGATCTATGCTAATACCGCAGCATCTGTCAGAGGTCGTGGGCGGGGCCTAAGCAATGTGACATCAGTTGACTCAGAGAATGCCAAGCCTGTTTAATGGGACTGCTGTTCAGGTTTAATGGGGATTATACAAAAAAGGAGTAAGTAGATTTTTATCATTACAGGGTGGTTCTGTACACACACAGCAAATACACATAACAGACAACATAAAAGTGAATTTTGCACAATTGATCCCCTTAAAAACTATCCCATGATTCCTTTTACAGACTACATGCTAGATAAAAACATTGTTTAAACTATAATAAAAATGGAATCGAATAATAATGATCAGGATAATAGAATGTGGTTTCAATTATTATACGGGATGTCATGCCTGTCTATTACGTCTAGTAAAAACAATAAGATTAAACATTGACTTTTAAAATAAACAAATGACATCGCCTGCAGTGTTCTATTGAACGCTGGTGTCAGTGGAATGAGTGATCCACTCTGGAATTGTCACTTAACAGAGGTCACCTGACACGGAGATGACCACATTCAAATAGGCCACACCCTCTTGCAACATGCCTCACCCGTTCTCTGCCGGTGGGGCGGCGCTCGTAACCACAGTAACCTAATCTGACACAGCTGTTTGGGCTGTCTGGCTTCAATTTATCCCATTGTTTCTGTTTGCCTTCCCCTTTCTCTGGGATCCCACTATATTTTGATCTTTCCTCCTTCCTGCTCTTCCATAAATCGCTTTCTCTCTTTGGCTTCTTAATTACCTCCATCTGGGCAGCCTCTTGCTTAGCACTTCTTTCCATTTACACAGAGAAGCTTAACTTTCCCTGTCTTCAATCCCTCGAGGCGTTTAAGTGGATTTGCCCTCTCAACCCACAACCTGCGCTGTCGTTTCACACGTATATTCACCGCGAGTTGCCACCTTGTCGTTCTTGGTCATGTTTACGGCCACCAGAGTTACAATGTTATCAGATTACTGACAAACAGTATGTGATTCATCGCCTAGTTGTCCAACATCAACCCTCTGTTCTCATCCGTACAGAGAGAAGAAACAAATGTGAACATGCACAAGGTCACATGTTGTACAAAGAGCCATTTCATTTTAACTTCCACCCCCATCTCAGCATTTACACACGTGCACATGCACGCACGCATGCACACACGCACATGCGTGCACACAGAGGTAAAAGCTCAGCTCTCAATGAGATTAAATGGTTTCACCTCAGATTTTGCTTTGTTTTTAACTCTTTTAACAATCCCCACCCCTCAGAACACATGTGTTTCTGTTTTTCTGTGGACTGTTTAAGCATCATCTCATCTCTCTCTCTGTTGGCTTTATTGACATAGTATCACGGTAACATTACCGCTAATGAATTTTATTCATCACTACAATGCACACACAAAATAGCTCTTATGAATTAATAACTAGTGGAAAGGGAACAAAACTTCACATACAGTTTAGAAAGGCTGTACTACCCCTACATTACCAATATTTTCTCTGACAGTCTAAACTAAAGTGCTGAGTAATGTTGTAAGATAATCCCCTTTGTTTTTCTTGCTCTTTGTAGACATTCTCATGTTCATTTTTACAATGCTCCATCCCTAGTCCACTAAGTCCACCATTTTTTGTTTTGTTTGTAACATACTGTAACACTGTATGTAACACCATCTATGGCTATTTTCATGGCAAGAACTAGGTTCAAATGTAATCAAGGTATAGTTTTATAAACTGTACTATGTAAATCTTTATAGTGTAAAACTGAATCTGGTGTGACTTTGTTAAAAACAATTTTAAATTGTCAGCCTCATAGAATTAAAACCAGCACAGACCAATAAGTCATTCAAAAACCATGATATTGACAATAAAACCTTGACACATGACTGCCCACAATTACACATCATCAGCAACTGTTTTCATGAATGACTGTGAACTACTCAGCCCAGGTACTATACACTGGAGACCAGGCAATCATAACAGACTCCTGAAAGGTACTGTAACAAAACATCCACCAAGAGTCAAAGAGATGAAATGACCTTGCAAACCTAAGTTACAATTGCCATTGTTTCAAGAATCATTGACTGACATTTTAAGTGTACTAACAAAGGTATGTTAAGTGTACAGTATGGGCATTTTAAAGACCAAAAGAGCAAATGATTTCAGATTTTGATGTATGAATAACTACGGACACAGTCATTTGTTTGTATGGTACGTGTTTGATGATGTATCAAATGAGTGGCACTACGTGTGGTATTTGACCGCAGAAACAGATCCGGCACCACCTGCTACACCCCCTACAAGCTGTCCTGTTCTACCCAACAGCAGGACCTTGTCTGTGGGCTACCTTCTCTCACGACTCCCTTAGTCACCCACACCCAGCACCAATCATGTATGAGGTAACCCACCTACAACACCGTCAGTGTGAGCTGGCTCAGGATTACACTGCGTGCGTGTGTGCATTTCAGGCTGTGTCGTGATTAGAAAACAGTCAGTTCCCGACAAATTTTGGCTGATGAGATTAACAGCATGTACGTTTGTTGGAGCAAAAGGTTCCTGTCCGATGCGTCACACCCTCAACAAGTTCAGGATGTATCGTAACGTTCCCTTCACTGGTCCAAATTTCAGGCTTGGTCTCACTGTATTCTGATTTATCTTATCCAACCTGTCTTCTCTTCTCTTCTCTTCTCTTCTCTTCTCTTCTCTTCTCTTCTGCAAACTCTTTTTCCAGTTCTGCTTGTGAAATGTGTATTGTTCCTATGCTTTTTTTTTGTTCAGATATCAGAAAACATGTTCAGCTGTAAACTCACATATCCTCACAAAGATGCTAAAATCTACACCACACTGTTTAATCTCTCCCTTAAACAAGCAAACACACATTCTCTCCATCTTAATCTATTCAAAACACACATACAAACTCTAGATGGAACTCTTGATTGACATTTTCTATATACTGCTCATCCAAACATCCTATTGATAAATTCTTCACTAGCAGATTTTCCTATTTTCATGAATCAGAAGATGCTCTACGACAGGCTGCTTCAAAAATAGCAATCTGTCTCGTTTTCTCCTCGTCCTGTTGCGGTTCAGACACTGCCAAACACCCAGCGTGGAGTTACAGAATTCCACTCCGGAAAAGATCAGTGTGAGTATGTGTGCGTGGGTGAACTTGGAATACTGCCAGCAGAGAAACACTGGTAGAAAAGCAAAGAGCAAAATATGAGTGTGTGTGTGTGAGAGAGAGAAAGAGAGAGAGAGAGAGGGACAAAGATGGAACCTTTCCTTGCATAACTGCTTTATAATGAATCAGTCAAACGCTGCTCTTCATGCGTCCCCTGCAGTATCTGCTGACGTATGGTGAAAAGATCCCGCAGGCTGGTTGCACAGAGAACTAGAAAATGGACAGTTTAAACATTTAACAACTCTTCAGACCGAGTTAACACTTCAGATCTGACTTAAATGTAAAATCTGGATGAGAAATTTCCCAATGACACATAAAAGACTCTTTTGTGCTACAGAATGCCAAACTCTGGGCCTCACGGGGAGACAAGAGAGAAGGCAACAGTGAGGTCATTCATTTGACATCACATGGTGCGGTCTACAGGAAACACATTGTTTAAAGCAACAAAAAACCTTCAAAGCAAAAAAACAGCTGAACAGTTGAAATGGTTGCTAGAATCTGTTGTTTTTCAAGCATACAAGCCATTAGACAGGGCCACTGTCAATGCAAAATAACAAATCAGCATATTTTCTGAATGAAATGTTAAAATGTCTTACAAGTGTGCAATTTATAACCTGTGGATAATTTCTCCAGATGGTTGACAAGACATATGCTGGCCTTGTTTTTTTTTTAAGAGACCCATCACTCCATTTATTATCTACGACTGGTAATGTTCAAGTCTTGGTTACTATAGAAACTTCAGGATTCAGGTTCCTATGGTATCAACTCTGTTATACCACCCACAGATAGTTCAGGTCAACATGAAACAACAGATACTCCCTGAGAAGCATAACTAGGACCTGAAACCCTCATCCCTGCCCATTTTAAGAAGATATTTTGAGAAATGTCTCAAAGTGGTTTTGTGCCCATACAATGGACGCCAATGGGTGCCACTTCTATCTGGTTACCAACATACTTCAAAATATTTTCTTTTGTGTTCCTCAGAAAACTATTAATTCATTCAGGATTAGAATGACATGAGGGTGAGTAAATGCTAAAATATTAATTTCTGGATGAACCATCCTTTTAAATTACAGAAAAACATAACACTGTCATCTGAATTGTTGTATTGTGTCATAATTAGTTGACACAAGCGGCACAGCCCTCTTGGTTATTCAACAATAAAGCTCTGTGTGATAAACTTAAGTAACAAATTTAAGTAACTATTCAATAACTAAATCTTCCCTTTGCTCTGCTCATTCAAATTACGATTACACGATTACCACTCAGGACCAAGTAAGGACAAAAGGGATGGGTAGGAACTGTGCATAAACCTCATTGGGCCTTCACCGTGCCAAAATTTTAATATTCAAAATGGAAAGGTTCAACAGTCTAAGGCTGCCCCACTATGACTGCCCGCCACCAAATACATTGTGTTAATATGGCCCTCAAAATGAATGTCCACAGACAAGGCTAAGAATCTGTTTTGTTCCTGGCAGTATGGGTGAGGTTACAGATGGGATGCACATAAAATCTACCTGACCAAAAGAGAAACAATAAACAAAGAGGCTTTCCTCAGATTACCGCACAGGATTTCACTACAATGCTTGGCTCTGTCCAATAGCTAAACCCAAGCTTTGATAGTTGTACTACTACAGGAAAGACAAACAAGTTATGGCACTGCTCACACCACTGAGTATCACAGCCAGCTAGGAAATTTTTTTTATAGTAAACAGACTCAATGTGGGATGACATGCCTTAGATGGGAAAGCTGCTCGCGTAATAAACATCCCTGATGCATGAAACATATTTAGGGTTTCATCATATTCTGAAATAGATTTCAGACAGATGATTATTTGCTTATTGAATGCCAAAATAAACTGCCATTACAGACAATTTTCTTTCTGTCTAAAAATTACAATGAACCTAACACCACAAATAATCTGACAATTATTTTTACGTTTTTTTCCTAAACTTTCTTGTGGACAAGACATATTTTTACCTTTTGTCACTGAGGGATCTACACAAAGGTGTACAACAACATACTGAATGTTTTTATTTCAAAGCCTTGTTATAGAGTTCCTGTAGCTCAGCTGGTAGACTTCATATCTGCAACGCCAAGGTCACAGGTTCAATTTTCCAGGGAACACACACACTGATAAAATGTAGTCCTTGTGTAGAGATTTCCAGAGATGTCCGATAACATTTAATGTTTAAAATGTCAGAAATACCGACAATGCAAATGTGATTAGTAGTGCAACAAGTGTGTGTTTGTGCATGCTGGTATTTAATGAGATTTTGCCGTACATGTGGCTCGAGTCGAGAGAGGATTAATAGTATTATGACCTCACCCCCTCCGCCCTCTCTGTACGCCTTTGTCTTTTCTCTTGCGCCAATTCTGTAACACTAAACACCCTCAACAACCATTGCACAATCACGCTTAATTATTCCCACATAATCTCTGACAATCAATACAACTGTTGCATAACATGAGAAGGAAAAACATATAACAGCCTGTTCGTGACTTTTCAGAACAAAGACGTTTCCTGAGTCTAAACGTTTTCATGTGTGAACAGGTCCACAGCCTATAGAAAAGATATGGGTTAGTGTACAGAGACCTGACTCGTATTTAGTTTGAATTGTGGTGTTTCCCTTCATAAGAAGTTCAGTGAGTCTTATGTCAGAGTTGGAACAAAAGATTTCGTATAATACACACGAGAGGAGAGATCTGACTAACTGGCCAGTGGGACAATGGATTTGTCTGTTTATCATAAAATGCATCTGGGGAAAACTAATTGCTAAGCAAGTTTAAATATAGCTCACCACATTTAACTCACCACATCTAACACACATCCAGAACTGCAGTCAAGGCCAACAACATGCATCAAATTATGAAGGTACTAAGCACTGGTATATTTACAAATGTGTTTTGTCAAATGAACTAATAGTTTATATATAAACGGCTATAAAGGTTGGTTTTTTAAAGTGAAACTCCTCTGTACTGGTTGCAATGGCACATGTATCTATGCTGCCTCATTCTGGTGTGACCCCTTATTCGGAGTTCAAATTGACATGTTACATCAACAAGAATAAATCACTTATCAACAATACTGATGTTAACATCTAACAACTGACCTCAGTATAATCAATAATACCAGTGATCTGGAATGACCCTAATTCAGGCAAAGAAATCATTCAGTCATAAATCCCAGATCAACATTTTTTTTGTTGGCCCTGGAACAACATTCCTGTCAAAGAAACATAGCCCTAACCTAAAGCCAACCAATTACCCAAATCCCATAACAAAATAAATAAATCAGAGGGAAATAATAGGTTCTTAAGAACAGTATACAAGCCCCTAAACCTAGTCCAAAGCCTAAACCTAACACTCGCCCTAAACCTAATCATACAATCTGGTTGATAGAAAAGTTGTTCCAGGACCAGCCATGAAGTTAATGCAGGTAAATGTTCTACTTGGTGAAATCACATTCACCGTGCTGACATGCATTACTGGATCATGCGGGCTGCCCTGGGGCCATGATTTGTGCTGTGCCACTGCAATCGATGGGTGACATGTGCCAGTACCAAGTGCTCCTGAGGACTGTTCACACGAGCTAAAGGCCAAAGAACCATCACATGAATAAAACTGGCAGAGCACGTGCTGGCGGTCACAGACTGGCCAGACATCAGTCTCGGCACACACGAGGACATGCAATGCAAAGAATACAGAGACTATAAGCTGTAGACTGCCATTATCACCACATGAAGTGAGAAAGACAGATGCCAGCATGCGGTTGTGATATATCAGGTAATCTTGATATAGATCTGTTGTATGAGGATACATAATCTGCCAATCCTATCAATGCACAATGTAACTTCTCTGTAACAAGAAAAATATAAATGGTAGACTTGTTGTGGTCGTATACTAAAATAACCACATGAATTGTGCCTTATAATAACCGCAAGACTGCAAGCCAACACATAACAACACGAATCAGAAACCTGTGAGGTTGTTGGCCTCAACTTTGTTTGTTTGGAAGTGTGTGTCGGTGTGCGTAAATGTGGCAAGTCGTGTCTCGTCTGGCACATCATGTAAACATAAGTCACGATCACTCTTCCATGCAGGTATGACCACACATGCAGATCACACATGCGTGAGATTGAAACTATGAACATAATATCCAATGCGCAGACTGAGTTACAGTGAAACATACAGCGCCGTGGCACATGATCTCGCATGTTACATTGTAAATGCAGCGCAAAATCTCGTTTTAAGCCGGGTGCAGACGAGACATGGTGAGGGAAGTAGGCCACGATATGATATTCATGGTGTGATCGCATTCCCAACACACGCAAATCCCGCTTATGCCACCGATCTGCAAGAGGACATCACATTCACGTTTGTCGTTTGCACGCAACAGTGACATATAGTTCAAACCAACCCTGTTGATCAATCCGTTTTGTTCAAATGAACAAAGAGTGAGGACGTGGCTGTATGATCTCACCCTGATCGCGGTTCAGCATCCTGATTCTCCCAGATCCCGGAGCTGCGCTTCGGCTTCGCTCGTCCGACAGTCTAATCTAAAGAGCCTCATTACAGTCCTAACCCAGACCACTTATGAATAAAACACTTGTTCGTCCTGACAAAGATCTTGCCGAGGTTCCCACGACTCCCGATCGGCTTTTCGTTGGTCGTGGGTGCTGCCAATTAGTCCACGCATCGATTACTGCATTGCATTCGTTAGCAAGTGCTCTGAGACTGAGACATCGTTAAAGCACGAACCATATAACAATGTTTTACAGTGACTACGGTGGGATGTCAGTCACTGATCGAAAGGATCCTGTAAAGCACATAAATACGGTTGTCATCTACTCCCCGGGACTGGGGCGGACCGTATTGCCCCGAGCAGGCGGGGTCAGAAAGATGTAGGACACGCTGCTGGTGGAGTAATAAAAACTAAGAGACACAAATCTGCCGGATTTATTCCGATTAATAAGAGTCTCTACATCTATTGACATGATCAGCCAATCTGATTAAAAAATGTCCATTTTATATTGTGATCATCTGGGCCTGTAAGCAACAAACCGTTTTGATTGTTAATTTAACAAACTGAAGCGAGATCTTCCTGTATTAGACTACATTGATTCTAGATACATTTGTTTCGTGCTTTAGTAGTTTATGTATTTTATTTGTAAACTTTTTTTGTTGAGGTTTAGCATATATTACCTACTGACACAATGCAAATTGTATCCATAGAAGTAGGCTGCTTATATTGATTTATCATCATTTAAGTAAACAAGCAATATCTTTACATCTGAGACCAAACGTTCAGCTCAATATTCCTGCAGACGAAGGAAAATTGTGACGTGAACAACCTATAATAAAGTTTTACGAAGCTGTACAATACAACCGGTGCCACCTAGTGGATAAAAGTTTTATGGCATGCAATAGGCTCGTAAGATGGGGGCGGCAGAAAATTAATTTTATTATATTTAAAATATTTGCACGAACGCAATTTGGTTTTGCTGGAACACTAAAGTTAAAAATGAAACACATTTCAGTTGTTTAGCAGTGAAAAAAAAACTATGAATAACTATGACTAACTAAGCAATTGTTTGTTTTTATCCAAACTACTGTTGGAAGTGTTGCTGCGGTAGTGCTTCTCTTAAGCACTGATGTTTGATAATTGTATTATCCTTTACTTGGGTTTGTTACCTTTGTTTTTGCAGCTTAAAACATACACCGTATTATAGCCTCATCCACTGGTGTACAGGGAAGCATCTTCAGTTTCTGTGGCAGTTTCCTTCATATGTGTGCATAAGTTCTTGTTTTTGCCCCACATTTGTGTATTAGAGCTCTGCTGACGTTTATTTTGTGAGGTTTAACAATATATGCATATATATTCAACACATGGCCATACAAAGCTCTTATTTATTATATTTTAAAGGGCCTTTAAAGGGCCAGGACGAGCATTACATCCACGTCTATTCAATAATAATCCACATGATGGCGCCACAGTCCTGGTACAACACTAAACAGAAAACATGATTCAGGACAGAAAATACACTTTAGGTGGTAAATATCACATATCTTATTTACAATATACTTACACATGTTACCTGAGGAAAACTGCATTTGCATTTCTGTGAAATCTGTAATGAATTGTAACTCAGATACTGGTGTATACATGCAAAATTGATTTTTTTGACAAAACAAGCAAATCTATTTGTTTCTGTAGATATTTGCAAAAAACGAGGTTATAGCTGATACCACGTAGGTGACTTTTATTTTAGGCGCCTGACCTGAATCAGGAAAGAAGAGATATTTGCAAGTGTCATGTAAATTTGATGCAAATCAAACCCGCCCTGCGTGAAACAGAGAACCCTTTCTCGTTGTCGTATTTGTAATGTCTAGTTTTGGCACTTACGATTTTTAAAAATATCCGCATAACAGATTTGACATCCAAAATTTGCATCTACAGCCTTGGAGGCCCAAACACTTTAAGCAGGACAAACCTTAAGACCCGCCCCTCGGTCAACATTAGACCTGCAGTAAAGTGCGACAGGTGCGAGGAGAGAGATCAGCACCTTTACATCTGCAGGAAAAGGAGAGGGGGCATGATTTTTTGTCGACTATAAAAACCCGACACCGGCCGGGTTTATTCACTGGACCTGCAGGTACTGAAAGGAGCATTTCTGCAGTGGCCCCACAGGAACCACCTGGATGTTGAAGCCACGGTAGGAGAGAAAGTCTTGTGCGCTTTACAATGTCCAAAGATTTGTGCTATTCTTGCAAATGCTAAATTAGATAACACTAGAATTGTAACATCTGTGTTTTAAACATGACTTGCTTGCTCGCAGGTTTACTGGTGAAGGGCCTCAACGCGTATGAAAAACAATGAAAGGTTATCGGATCGAAATAGTATTTTTGGAGCTTACCATACAGAAGTTTGACGGATAAGCTGCACTTGCTCCACGTTGAGCCACACGCACAATACATGTGGATTCAGTTTTGTTCGTTCGGCTCGCGTTAAGCAGGTGCAGAACTTCTGCATCCTCTCCGGATTGAATGGAAGAACCTGATCCCACTTCTGTCACCTGGAGCATGTAGTTATTCATTGTTTTTGAAAGAAATTAACAACAGCTTTTTAATCGTTTGGGTAGACGTTGAGTGCTGCTCATTTTAGTTGTTACATGAGTGTCGGATCCACCTGAAGCTCATTATTGTGAAATATTGTGAAAAATATATGAAAGTCTATCTGTGAGCAGCTATCAGTCTTTTAAATGGTCGTTGTGATTATGATTTACAACTTCACCTGTTGTTCCACACAGTTTTTATCAGGAAAATATGGTTATGTACTTCCTCTATTCTGAACTGGTTTAAAGGCACGATTACCACAGACATACAGTCATACGCTGCAATAAATTACAGTGTTGATGTAACTGAATTTAATAAAGCCAAATAAAATACTCTCAGTGTTTGTACGTTATCACACTAGCCCAGTAGCTGCAGAGGCATATGGTTACTATGGGAACCTAGCAGTCAATAGATGTGCAGAGGGGGTAATGGGTAATCTGTACTAATAGGTAACAGGTAAAACATTAACTATATGAGCCTGGAGTCTCTCTTCCCTCTCCATCAACCTGACCATCTGCTCCTGCCTGCTTCACTAAGTCACCCTGGACTTCATGTCTCTCGAGTCAAATTCATTCAAATACATTGCCATTCGCCACCCACTTTCTGAATAACACACAGATAAAGCCGTTCAACATCAGTGGCTGTTCTCAGGTCAACAACACACATTAGTGTTTGCCCATATCTGTTTTTGTAGTGAACTCGACAGTAGTTTTTTACCATACAGTAACTGTATATGAAGTAACACAATTAACACACACCTGACTGACAGCAATGATGGCACAAACAATCATACTAATAAAACAAAAGCAGTTTAACTGAAAAGAAGACATGATTGTTTGTAGCAGATGTTAAATCAGAGGGCTGTTATTAGATCAGAATTGTATGTTCTGCTCTGATGATGTTAAAAGTTACTGCAGCTAGGGGCTCCAGGGGCCATGTGTTTTAACCAAAGATCCTTACAATACCACTAATGAAATATGCAAGTGCCTGTAGGCTGTCTCACAGCCTGATTGGTCAGAATTATTCTTAATATCACCTATTACTGTGAGCAATACTGAGGTCAACATTCAATACGCCCAAAGCAATTTAGAAGCACATTTTTGTTTGGGCTATTAATTGATTCTGCGTGACAAACAAACATTAACACATCTACACAAAACACATGAACATGCATTCTAGCCGCTGTATTTATACCTTTCTAATAAAGAAATATGTATTTAACGTATACATATATATATATATATATATATATATATATATATATATATATATATATATATATATATATATATATATATATATATACTTTCATGTATACATACATACACCTACTGTCATACACCATACAACATAGACCAACTGGTACACAAACATTCATATGAAAGAAATGCACGCACAGTGCATAGTAAAACAAACACACAAATGCAAACAAACACTAAAAAACACAAACCACACAAAGAGTCAGCAGAGAGAGAGAGAGAGAGAGAGAGTCACAGCAAATTTGATAGTGATGCAGATGTCTGAGTTTGAGCTGTCAGGACCCGTTTTTCACACAAAGTGTAGGATTAGTTTCCATGGTGCCAATGAACATGTGGCAGGTGGTTTTTGACCGTCAGCTTTTGTACTACCAGCAGAAATAAGCACCAGAGTAGCTATAATAATTACATAAGCACATACTACTCATAAAAAACAATTACAAACTGTCTTATTTATCTTGATAAACACATTTCAATGCACACATCTACACTGCAACTTCCCTGTCTGGTGCATTTACATAAAAGATAGAATCTTTAAAATTAATGCAAATTAGAAATTTGGCAGTGAAATGGATGTAACTGTTGTGATGTGTGCCTGTACAGTGAATATTATGTGTAGACTTCACCTTTGGACACAGATTAATATAGAATCAAGGCCAGGTGACTGGTTAACAGCCCTGGATATGTGCGTCATCCACGCGGCTCTTGTTTTCCAGAGCTTACCTGACAACATGGGGATGTTAATGCCAGTTCACAGAGACACAGAAAGAGCAAAGCATAGAGAGTGTTACCATGGAACAGATGGATTTATAAAAGACACACACACACACACACACACACACTCAACACTTGCATACTAAACCAACACACATGGAGTGAAACACACTAATAAACATTCATCACACACACCCACACACACACACACCCACACACACACACACACACACACACACACACAGGTATAGGGTGTAGCACACAGACAGCAGGAGTGGGGGCAGATGAGTAAACAGTACCTGTTTGTTCTATGTGATGGCTGAATGGCTAAAGAAGTGAGAAGCAGGTGATGGTGCTTGTCAGAACACTGAGCTCCAGATAGTGAGGCTGTGTTAGCTTTTCAGGGTAATACGAGTGTTTGTGTACATGCTATACTTTTATGTAGTAATCTTGAAATAAAAAGTTACCACTGATTTTACCAGAGTAGTCTCCTGTATTTAACTGCTTCACGGGGCTCTGGCTGACTCACTGAACTACTTTGAATTGTTATCTGTGTGTCAGAAAAAGTAGGCTGGCCTGTGATGTAAATAGACTAATTTCACTGTGAAATGAAGGTCGTAGTGATGCAGGGTATGATGTGATCAGCCCGCGGCCTTCACTGAGCTCACCAACTCCTGTTTCACAGCTTTTAAAGAGACTGACACCCATAAAGCTTTGAAGAACCTCTTGTTTATTTTATTTTTATAAATATGTACTATATTTCTTAAACAAATACAAATATGACTACATTTTTACAATATATTACACTCAAGTTCTTTGTTTCACCAAATTCCAGTAATTATTAAGTAAATTTCCCCTTGTTTACCTAACAAATCCATTAATTTATATACAAATAAATGCAACTATGTTAAAAAGTAACAGATATTGTAATGTGAATGTGAAAATGTTTGTGAAAAAGAGCCTACCAAGCTAATTTATTAAGTTTATATACATAATGTTTGAAGACAATGTTTTGAAGACAATGAATTGTTTCTTAAAATACATTGTGTAGAATTTCTTGCTTAATTTTCATTGTAAACAAACAGGAATAGCATTATCAGGCAATACATAAAATCTGTGTTCTAAACAACATTCTTGCCCTTGCCCTAGTTTGATGAGGCTTAAAATTTCAATCTTCCATTATTCCACCTTTGCTTGTCATGTCTGATTAACAAAGAAAAAGGTCCTGAGACTGATTTGCTATGGTAATTACTTGCTTAGACTACATATTTTTGAATATGTCTTCCTTTAAAACAACTGTGAGAATACCTCAAATCATCAGATTCTGCACAAAAATACAGGGCAGAACCAAAACAGATGCATAACACAAAACATTTCTGATAATTATTGTAATTCAGATAAATATTCTGTAGTGTATCTTTAAGGGAAATATGTGAATATCTGTAGCCATAAAGTGATTGTACTTCAACAAAAGATGGCAGCCATAAAACAATTTCTTTTGTTTAGACTCAATACTCAATGATCATGTTCCTGAAGCTCTGAGAGGATACTGCATCATGGATATTGATTTAGGATGTTTTAATGCAACAAACAACAGAATTAAAACAGAATAATAGAGTTGATTGGATACATTTTATACAGACAGTTGCTGTAAATACCTTTAAGCTAAGATTGATTGCTTGGTAAATATCATTACCTGTGGGGTAGTTTTTCTCTCTTAGACACACACATCTGATAAAGTGGGAACAATAATCAGCAAGCAGCTGTTCACGCTGGAAAATCAGTGATTGAGAATTCTCTAAAAATTGATCACAAATCGTTTCACTGTTTCTGGAAAGGTCTGTGTGAATCTGCTCCCGGGAGACATTATGAGGACATTCACATTGTATATAAATGTGTGTGTGTTGGAAGGTATGGATGGGCATTGTTTTTGATGAGTCAGAAAATTGAAGCCCCTTTACACAATAGCGGGACTTTACCTCTCTTTTGACACATGCTGCTGAGCTGGCAGCCCCTATGCACATTCTGCAGTAACTGCAGCAACAGCAGCTATATAAACACCCGCTGTGGACCGACCCCCAGTGTTGATTACGCCAAATCTCTCCCACCTCAGCATGTGAGTATGGGACACCATAATGCTACCAATCTCAACATATGAAACATCATGAAAGTCAAAAGGGGATTACCTGTGTGAATGGATCAATCTGATGATCAGTTGCATTGACTGGACATTAAGAAAAAGCTAGAGAATTGCATTATGGGAAATAGAGGCCTTGTGATCCTTTGCATGAACTGGAATGTCACCCGTTTCTGGCAGAGTACCATGGACAGTGAGGTTGCTAAATGCTAAATTCATTGGGGGAATGGAACGGAGTGCTTTCAGCCATCTCTGGATTCATGGGGCCCCTATTATCCAAGATCCACGATATTATCCTGCAAACTTAAATTATTGATATCCCATCATTGCAATGCTGAGTGGCCTCAGTGTGTAAATGCTAAATCAGACAGTTCCTCTTAACCTGATGCAGCTTGAGGGACCTAAAACAACAAAATATATGTATTTTAAAGTGACTTTAGAAACACAAGAACATACGTTAATAGATCTCACTAACAGCGATGGTCTGAGGTCATAGGTTAGGTCAGGAATGTTGCTGATGGAGGAGCTTGACACCTGTCAGGTGAGGGCAGGTGCTGTTGTATTGTTAACCGTGTCTCTTCATGTTGTCTGGTAGCTGGAGAGGGAAGACAGGCTACCATCATGAATCAGCGAGAGCAGATGGATCAGAGAGGGCAATGGAGGATCACAGTTTGGGAAGAAGAGAACTTCCAAGGCAAGCGCTGTGAATTCATGCTGGAGTGCCCGAACATTCTGGACAGGGATTTCCAAAAGATCCGCTCTATCAAGGTGGACAACGGCCCGTAAGTGATTGTGTATGTGTGTGAGAGGGTATATGTTGTAGTTTGAAGCTGAAGTTTGAACAAAAAATAAATATGTATTTCAGTGAGATCTGCTGAGTGCATGCCTGGATTTTGTGAATATTATTTCTTGGAAAATATTTCTTGTAGGAGATAAAATCACCACTTATTCAAACTTGTCTCTGCAGCTGGGTGGGTTATGAGTACCCAGAGTATCAGGGTCAACAGTTCATCCTGGAGAAGGGGGACTACCCCTGTTACCAGGCCTGGAGTGGAAACAGCAGCTACCGCACTGAGCACCTGCTTTCCTTCAGACCCATCAAATGTGCTGTGAGTAAAATGCACACGAGTGCCTCATTTAATTGAGTTTAATTTACCAAAAGTGGTTGTGTGCAATTGTTACCTTAAGGATCAATTTGTAGTTGATCTAATATATTTGCCCCTGGACATGATTTTCAGGGGCATTTTTTACCTTTATGAGGGCACGTGTTATCCATATGCATATAACTCATATACTTTAATTCATATATATTTGTTGTAATATGTAAAAATAAGCCTAGAAGTCAATTTCAAGAATATCAGATACTATAAATAAATATTTAAAAAAAATGATTTTATGAGCTGCCTCCAAGTTTTGATTTTTTAGGCTATTTTTACCACCTTTATTTTCTGCACACATTTTTAGATTACCTGACAAAGCATTTTTTACAGTGCAAATATTGCTCACAATGTATCCAGTGACAATGAGTAATTAAAAAGCAATTAAGCCCTACAGCTAACCTGCTTCTTCTTTATAACATGCAAATAAAATGAACACGCCACCTTAAATCTGAAATGTCTACCACTCTATCTATCCCTCTAAAGAGTAAATTATTTCTTCCTTAACACAGAGTTCTGTTTACAGTATACGTGGCCAATGTTAAGTAAACAACATTGTCATTTTTGCCCCTGTGTTCACCATCAGAACCACAGTGACAGTAAAATTACCCTGTACGAGTGTCAGGACATGATAGGACGCAAGTTTGAGGTGTGCGATGACTACCCCTCTCTTCAAGCCATGGGCTGGTGCAGTAAGGAAGTCCCTTCCATCAAAGTCAACTCTGGAGCGTAAGTCTTCCTCAATAGTCTTCAGTATAAGTTATTCATGTCTGTATGACTGCCACCTGCACAGCTTTATCTCAATAATAATAATGGCTTCTTCATCTCACCTTTGCACCCCTGGCAGCTGGGTGGGCTACCAGTTTCCAGGTTACCGTGGATACCAGTATATCTTTGAGAGAGACAGACGTCAGGGAGAATACAGGAACTATAATGAGTTTGGCACCCAAGCCCACAGCAATCAGATCCAATCAATCCGACGAATCCAACACTAAGCCCGCCCCCACCCTTCTCCTATTGGCTACTGTGTATCAAGAGACAGAATGATATGTAGGCAATAAACGCTTTAATAATAAAACTCCCGAAAAGAGTGTTTTTGTCGCCATTCCTCTGATTTCCCAAAGTTTCTCCCAATAAATTGAACGTACATATACCTTAACTGGAGTTTTATTATTTTATAACAACTAAAGATTGAGCCGACGTACTACTTATAAAGATTTTATTTATTGTTAACAGATTTCTGAGAGTAGACATCATTAGATCAGTTATTAGCTTTATTTCTTATGTCAGGCATAGAATGTATATTGTTCTTGTCGGATTGTATTTTATTTTCAATAAACAAAAGCACGACATGATGGTTGTTGGTGTTTCTATCGTTTGCTTTTGTAAATCCAGTTTTGTTTCGGTGGGTAAAATGTTAATCATGATGATACAGCATGTTTGGCATAAACGAAGAGTTTGCCACATGATCAGACAGAGAATTCACTTTTAGTTTTATATTCATGTATTGAGCTTTGATGTTGAGTAGACTACTAGTAATTTAACAGGGAGCTGTCAGTGGACCTTTTTTAAAACACTTTTGAAACGGGAAAGTCGTGAAAACCTGATTGTAATACGTTGGCATCACTGTAGTACTAAAATGAGCATTTATGCTGTTCATCCATTTGTAAACTTAACAAAAATGCCCAATAAATTGTTATACATGAAAATTAAGAACAAATGGATATATGAATATATGGAAATAAACCTATACTTTTGGCTAAAGCTGCACTGGCTTCGACACACAAACACAATCAGTTAGATGTTAACCAGCACGAAAGGTCTAACTATACAGTATAGAGCGCCCTCTGCTGGTTGATTTGAAAGAAACTACCCTGTGACAATTCTATATAACGTTTGTATTAATATATATATATATAATTATATATTTGTGTAAAACATATTACAATTTTATGCCAACTTTTATTTGTTTTTACACTCCTTTAAAACTAGGACAAATTAAAATAGAACTAGAACGAAAAACAGAAATATTTCCTATCTGGGTTAAAATAATTAAATAACCAATACTAATAGCATTTGATTATACATCTGCATGCAAGTTTTTTAAAACTAAGATTTAAACGTTTAATTAAAGGCTTGCGTGTGGCGAACGATGGCCACGCGATGGCGCCTTGGTTCTGCACCTGGATCTTCAGGAGTTCTGCATAATGGGGTTCAAGTCTGTCAAGTTCTTTTTTTGCCAGACTTACTAGATCATTTCTTGACCCATGTGGTGCACTGTCAGTTTGGAACAGAGTGACCCTGCCCAAATTGTTGCAACAAAGATGGAAGAACAAAATTCTTTAAAACGTCATGGCATGTCCCATAGCATTAAGATTTGTTTTCACAGGTATTAACCAAACACAATCATAAGAAGGGTTCGTACAGACACTTGTGGCCGTATAGTCTAGCTTAAAGAGGTTTTTGTACTTTACAGAACTGACACTGCACCTGTTGTAATACTAAACATATACCAGTGATTACACAAGCCCCTTCATTAAGAGAGTTTGATCAAGTGTAAACAACACACATCACTCACCACCTACCCTGTCATGCCTACCACCCACCACCCCAGGCACTAACACACACTAAAACACACACACACAGATAAATGTTTTCTCTCTGTTATGCAGCCATCATTAAACTGTCCCCATTCATGTTCTCAGTTCAGATTGTCCCATGTTCTTCAGTTCTTCACTTGTTCTCGTGTTTTGAACAATACCAGACGTTCCCCCTTCTTCCTGTTCCTTCCCTGCTGTCAATCTCTCCCTTTTTCTCACTCTGCTGTTACTTCCACTGCTGGCTGCCATGGCAACACTCAGGCAATGGTGTTCTAGGAGGCAGAGGCATTGATGACCCCGCATCATTACCTGTTGAGATTGTGTAAGTTTGCCATTTAAGCTTTTGGTGTTTTTACTGAAGGATTGTAATGTATCCATTCACTTATTTTAGTATTATTTAACACCTGCTTTACATTTCTTCTAAAAATGCTTAGTGTTTCAAATTGCTTTTTGCAGGTCTCCAAATTTCTTAGTGCCGCTTCTACTCAAAAAAACTTGTTTTGTTTTGTAACCTTACCAAACCTTATGTGATAAGATCTTCCCCAATGAAAACATACGCAACACATTGCCCTGCCCTGCCCTGACTTGCCCTTTACATGCAAGCTGAATCCTGAAGATGCTGAGTGAGCTTGTATTCCGGGCTTATATAATCATATCTCTCAGCTCTGAGACTTTATTCATAATGGTGCCAGGTGGGTGGAACAGTCTCTAATCCCCATCGAGTCTCTTCACAGCGAGGATTCAGGAATGTTCTGCTTGGTTCTGGAAGGCCATAAGGGGGAGTGAAAAGACGTGGATATAGTCACTTTTTTCCATTAGGCAAAATGGACAAATTCCCATGTATGTGGTGCAAGGTTAATCAATGAACAGTTGTCAGGGTCACCTGTACCAGGTGATATACAGTGGATCAGATTATTTCTATCTTCACTAATATGATCAATATCACTACACCTCCGCTGATCTTTAATGATATCTCTTGATAATCTGTTTTTCCTTATTTGTATGAAATCATCAAAGCTGCATTGATGACGCCCCCTCTGTCAAATTATCTAACCATTGTGTGGGTGTGTTGTTTTTGTTGTAAGTCTTTGGCAAAGTTTCATAAATGATATGTGAAGAGAAAATTACAGTTGCAAAGAAAAATATCATCATTAACTAAATGTTTATTTTGCATGGACACTTGTGCTGTAACAATAGCTTATTTATAAGGGCTTAAGAGATAAATAAATCTCAGTCCTACAGAAGAGGGCAACAGATCTCTGATTAGCTGAACTCTTCTTCATTTGACTTGGCTCGGCAAAGTTCAGATCTATTCATACTGTATATTCCATACATTTTTAATGTGTTTTAATGTGTTTAAAGTTTAAGCAAAATAATCAGAATAATTCTATTATTCACTACCATCTGACTGTGGTATATTCAGTTCCATTCATTTTTAAAAAAAATGTGTATGTATTGGTCCATATGTTATTTTCACACATAGCCTTGGACAATGTCCTCTGCACTTAGTTGAGTGTTTCAGAGGGGCTAGCTGCATGCGCAGAGAGCATGAAATAATCTTGTAACCAAGATTAGCTCACATCGTTATAGCTTGCAGTACAGAAAATAGACATAAGCCCCCTTGCCTGAAAACCTCAGTCAGATATTAGACAACACAATTACTCAAACAGTGAATAAGAAGCTTGTTGCCATGGAAAACATATGCAGAATAATGTTCATGTTAATTTAACTCTAAAAGTGTTTTTAAAATAAAAATGAATGCTGTTTTGTTCAAATCTCTATGGAGTAAAAGCATCACTGTTGAATTTATTATTTAAATTATTTAATGTGATTTTAGTTAAAGATTTATAAATGCTGATGTTGATTTTTTCCCTCTTAGCTTGATAAATTGTCTAATGGTTTTCTGCCAAAAACAGCACTGCACACTTATAATACAGCCTAATAATACACTTACAGATTTGTTGCTTTTATATGGTTAACATATATTTGTGCAAATAAATAAATGATTGAAGCAAGAAACAAGGAGTTCTCCTGAGAATGACTGATCCTACCTAACACTGGACAGTCATCTCTGGTAAAAATAGATGAAACAGCGTAAATTATTAATTTTCGGCTTCGTCCTTTATGTATCTATGGTCCTTGGTCTCGCTTTTTGCCGCTGGCGTTTCCACGGCAACCGCATTTCTACGGCCGCATCCGCCTGCGGTTGCTCCAGCTCCAGCAGACAACAGCATACACTTACATAAACGGGTTACTTAACAACACTGAGCATCAAATGAAATGTTCATTCACAAATAGTGGTTCCTAATTGATGATTTGTGATGCATTCTGAATAAAGGCGAAACGACCGTATTCCATTAACAAGCACGTCATGCAACTTCTGCATCACGGTCAAAAACATTGATTGTTTACATTGGTTTATGCAGAAATGAACAGGGCACTTTAGTTACGAAATGTAATGATATACATTTACACACACGAATGTATATTTCAACTCTGGGCGTCCTAATTACTATTAGGGACAGCGGTCACACACATCCCCGCATCTGCCTATAAGCTCGATTTAGATCTTACCCATTTACTAATATGGCGTTGCCATAGAGACGGAGCGGCATGCGCCTGCAGAATTCCTATGGCCCGGCTGCGGGTTCTGCAGCCTTCCGTCACAATGACTCTTCTATCAGACTGCACCAAAATCCAGCCAATCAAATGTTCGAACTGCCGACCCACGTGTTTTATTCACAAATTCTGGGGCTTCTCTCGTTTTCGAGCAGCTGCTTCTTACTCTCTCAATGATTCACGTCCCCCCGAGGACATTTTCACACTGCCAAAACGTGCCTCTGGAGGACCACCTGTACCGATCGGAGCAAGAGTACAGTGACATTGTCCCATGAGCAATGTCAGTCCGGTGATGTCTCCGATCAAGCGCCTATCATTACAAGAATATGCTAGTGTTTATTGGTTTTGACGGACCGTCTTATCAGCCTTACTGGCGATATTAAAATATCTCTTTATATTTATTCTGTTCCGAATCATAAAAGCGAATTATTTGTGGATCAAACACATATATAAGTTAGGTGCTCCGTATGCGACAGCCTTATTTTGAAGCAGAAGACTGTATTGATTTTTAATTCATGGTAAGCTTTGAAACGTGGTGTGTGTGAGACATGTGCCGTGATTTGTCAGTCAAAAGACAAGGTTCAAGGCTCTTCATTTACTTCACAGAGATGGACTTACTTGATAGTTTCCATAGGTACATACGTTTGGAAAATAATGCAGAAACTGGAGGTTCAGCACCACGGCTAGCGACCAAATCACGAACAAATCAGGCCGGAGGCGTTACTTGTCTTTGTATAAATAGGCCTGCATATTCTGAACCCAGTCACGCCTTTGATTATTACGAAAGTATCTACTTATTTTGGGGCACATAGGACAGATTATGTTAACATCAATCCGTGTACTGGATCCGTGTTTCAGCGCTGCTTCTCCGCCTGGTTTTCTTGATCAGAACAATGGCAATGGCAAAACCTTTATGAAATAAATCAATCTCTTCGGACACGACCCGATTATAACACTAAACCAATGAAGAAGTGGCAAAGAGTCTGAGTATTTGTATTATTCATATATTTTCAAATATACAATATAAAACATTACGTTTTATACTATGACAATTGGCACATATGACGGTAGAGATTGGTTGTAAAACAGTACATTCAACGTTCAGATAGCATCGGGTGCCACAGGAGACGAGAGGAAAGTGTCTGTTGCAGGCCAGCACCCTGGACAGCGCAGCGTCGGTGACAACATCGTTTCTGAAGCTGATAGAAAAATAAGGACCCGAACACTAACGCACAAGCTAAAAGTTTACATCTCTCACTGTAGCCGGGCACCACGTTATTTTTTTTCTTCCAAAACCACAACGATGATACGAGTAGAATAATTTAAGCATGCATTAAGTAAACTATGAAGAAACCCCAGATCGCGTTCGTGACATTCACTGCGTCATGAAGGTTGTACTATACACATGTAATATCGTTAACCCCCTCTCATGGAGGTGAGGCGAAACCCCCCTGTCCGTTTCCATAAACCAGCAAAAGAGTGCAACACTCTGTACACCATCACCCGTCGGGCCTTACATTCATTTCGCCCTTTGGGGAAGGGCATGGAGAGATATCAGAGAGCTTCTCTCTCTCCCTTTGAAAATAAACCCAGTTTAGCGGTCCAGATTATTATTCCATCTTCCGTTCGTGTCATTCGAGCCGCCCTCGTTTTTGAGGTCTTGGAAAACCTCGGTGAAGAAATGCGGGTCGGAGTTGATCTGCAGCATTTTGGCACTCATTTTGTCAATAATACGCAGGGAGCGCTCCCAGAACACCTCCTTGTTGGTCTCCACCAGGAAGGGCTTGAGAGGATATGAGATCTCGTTGCCCATGTAAGAATAAGCCAAGTACAGGCAGGTGAGAAAGGTGGCCTGCAGCTCATACTCGCTGGAAATATCCTCGGTCACCGCTTCCCTGCAGAGCAGGTACACGAACACCAAGTTGGCAGGAGTGATAAAACCCTGGTCTTGCCAGCCCTGGATGAGCAGTGACCGGTCAACGTTTCGAAACCACAGGATGATCTCATTCGGGCTCAGCTCTTTAAGTTTGTAGCACCTCCTGCACATAAACTCACTGAGGCAGCGAAGAAGCTCTCCGGTTGAGGCTTGGACGATGACCCGTCTAGGGGATATGACAGAACGATTGCTAGGTTGCTTTTGCACCGAGAGGAGCTGCTTTCCGTTCTGGGGCGCGTTTTGGGTTTGATTGGGGCGAAGGCTTTTATCCGGTACGGTAGGGACCGGTACGGCGAGTGGTCCATGCTTTGTCTTGCGCTCGGAGCCCGACTGAGACTTCTTGAGATTTTCGGTGTTCAGCTGGTCCACGGGGTTACTGATCTGAGACGCGGGCGGGTTCGGGTTCACTTTCTTGGCACTCTTTTTCTTGGCCGAGGCAGCGACTAACCGCTTCCACGTCAGAGCCGATATAAGCACCGAATGGCGCTTTAGGGTCTTCTCCGTCTTGCCGCTAGCCCCATGCCCCCCATCCGTCTTCTCATCCAGAATCCCACCTTTTCTGGATGTGGGGGAAATAGAGAGCACCGTGCCCATCTTTTCCGCTGACGACCAACACCCACCGGCCCTTCGGAATGCGCTGTCTCGCCTTTCGTCCCGTTAACTGCCTCGGGGAGGTGCGACTTAAGAGTCACAGGTCCACGTCCATTTATCTTTGGCTTGACCACTGGGTATACAGTGGGGGAAAACAGCTGTTGAATTGAACAGGTTACCGTGCCTATTTAATAAGCCAAGCTTGCTTCAGTCACACCGCCACTCCTTCTGCATGCGCAGCCTCAGACAGCGGGAGCAATGGGCAGGACTTGTAATGTGTAGCCGGGCAAAAAAACCTAAAGGTACAGACCTGTAAACCGGGATAAGCCTCCGCCATCTGCCAATCCTGATGCGATGTGCAAGAACTGATGGCTGGTTTCACCAACCAGATGAGCTTATAAAACATTTGTCCACATATTGTATGAGTGTGTATGTGGGTTAGACAGTCTCTTTCAGATTCCTATTTTTATCAAGAAGTTCAGAGTGTATTTTTGGAATTTGCTCAATAGAAAAGAATGTATCTCATGATTATAAAATATTGACACAACCTGACAATGAAAACAGATTAAAGCAAAGACCCATAACACTGTTTCTCCATTTTACGCCCACATATAGGGTTTAAAAGGGAAAAAAGACACAGACAGAGAATTATGCAATAGAACAAAAAAAATGAATTGTATTTTCACACTGACTTTTCACACAACAATTATTTTAAAGCTTTACATAACCCATCCTGCTTTAAATAGGTAGAGATACCGCATCACAATTAGACAGTCATTTAAACCCTAGGTAGTACAGGTCCATCACACATTTGCAGCACTGAAGAGCCATGCTTATGCTCCACCTCGTGGACATTCATTTGTAGACAAGCATTAGGTAAAGCACACACTGTATAACATCAACATTGTGAGCAAAGCCACTGTTATATAGTTTAGCATGTTTGCTTCTTATATACTATTTGCAAAATATAGGTTGAGGTTTAGAACAGGAATGGGGAATTTTGTTCCTGGAGGCCCAGTGCCCTGCAGAGTTTAACTCCAACCTTGACTCACCTGCCTATAGCCTTCTACCAATGATTAGCTGGTTCGATTGTGTTTGATTAGGGTTGGAGCTAAATGCTACAGGACACTGGCACTTCAGGAATGAGGTTCCCCATCCCTGACTTGAAATATGTGCAGGTTTTTACAAGCACAACAGGAGAATTGCTTGACATAGCATGTGTCAACAAATGGTGGAATTTAGTTATGCTGTATCCTTGATCCTTGTTTTGAGAAGCAACAATCCATCAGCAATTCAGCACCTTGGACAGTACTGTTGGCGTTTACCTTCCTATGAAAACGGCCATGTAGTTCTAAATTTGAAGATGATTTTGTCTTCAGTTTCATTCTAATTCCAAAGTTGGTTTTAAAAACAAATTGGGAGGGAAAATCAAATCCCACTTTAGGCTCTTTCTATTTCTACTAACAGTGGAAATACACCAGCAGGTGACAGTATGACAAACTCTGTCAGACAAGTGCCAACACCCAAGTGACTTACCGGCCATGCTCAGCACTGCTTGCAGTAACTAATGGACCATCAAAATATCATATGAGCAAGAGGATAGTAAACACCTGTTTCATGTCACTCCTTCAGTATGCACAGACACAGAGGAAGCTCATATGTGCATGTCCCACCAGTTCAGGTCCACTGTGGCACAGTCCTTTTGTTTTAACTTTTAAGGTCGGAGTGTCCAGTCTTGCTTCTGACTGCCCTGCAAGTTTCAACCATAATAAATCACTCTTCTCTGTAGTTTTCCAAGCAGTCATGAAGATTGTGTTTAACTAGTCCAGGTGTGTTTGATTAGGGTTGGAACTAAACTCAGAAGCAGATCAGAAGCAGGACTGGACACCCTGCTTCAGGTGGGCCTCACAGGCAGATGCTGACGTCCTTTCTCACAGAACATCTCTGGCACTGAACCACACAGCACCAGTGAAACTGACACAGGCAGTTTTCTTCATATTCCAAAGTGTAGTCTGCAAATCCTCTACCACAGCACAGGTTATCACAGCCTCCTGCCCCCATCTCTGTGCTATTGCACACACGACCCTTTGTGCCCTCTGTACCGGTCCTCTGATTGGCCTGGCAGAAGTCAGGTGACACGGCTGAATAGATGAGGACATTAGCATCTAAGGGTAGAGTGCCCAGATTGACAGAAACAAGCGATTTACCATCGTTCCCTCCCATCACACGGATGGCTGTATGGAAACTCTGCATGAGGTGGTCGCCAACCTGACGGAAAAGAGGCATCTTCCTCCAGCAGCTGCGAAGAGTGCAGGAACCAGAAAGGCCATGACATTTACACTCTGTGTGCATTTGTGTCTGTACGGCCTGTATACACACATAGGAGAGAAAAAACATAAATTATTGTTTCACAAGAATCTGCCATTTCTAAGAGCTTTGTAATTATCTGTTCATCTCTCGTGCAGTCCATCCTTTTAATTTGAGAGCAGAGGGGCTGAGGTTTGCTCAGACATCAATAATGAACTTGTTACAGCTAAGTAGACATTTCCACAAACTTCTTTTAAATGACTTGGTGTTCTGATAATATCAAGGTTTGAGTGTGTAGTTTTGAAATGAGTGAAAACAAGGCTTAGGTATTTCATGTTTCAGGAGGAGTGGTATGGATTGAAAATATGAAATTAGTGAGATGTACTCATCAAAGTCATCAAAGTCTGAATATTTAATGTTGCGCTTACTTCTTAGAATCATCACAGACTGTCTGACCAGCAACAATTTTTCTGGATGGTAATATATACAATATACTGTATTATAGCAATACATATTATAATATGCATGTATACTATATAATGAATTTATGAAAAGTGTAAATAAACATTTCTACTCATACCTGCCTTCCTGCCTCATTGTTGTGCAGGTCAATAAGAGTCCTGATGTCACTTTTGCCTTTTCGCTTCATGGCGTCCATGAAAAGATGAGACTTCGCGTAGCCAAAGTCCACATCATCTCCACAGCCTCCCCATTCCCAGCGCCCAGCAGTTGAAGTCTGGTTGGACATCTCCACTGCTGTGGAGTCATGATGAGTTTCAGAGAAACCCTGAAGGGTCACACAGCCGCACTGTGGCAGCGCTCCCTGGCTGCAGGCTTGTGTTACTGCATGCATTACCCCAGCAGCTGTGATGGCATACACAAACGAAGTTTCCCGGATATCTAGGGCACAATTCATAGGTCCTTATTTTAAAATAACCTACAGTCTGGGTACAATCAAAAAATTATAAAATACTTTGTCTGGAGACCAGCTCATGTGTGGTTATAATCTCTGCTTCTGGACTCTTCTTTCAGTTTATATCCTTCCCCCCAATTCTAAAACCACTTAACTATCTAAGGAATTGACACATTAACAACAACTCATTTTACAGATTCACATTCCTTAAACATCTCTGTTGTCCAGACCTGCTTATATACACCTTGAACTGCCAAAGGAGCATTTTTTCCCTATTAGTGTAAAGGAATTCCTCCAAGACACACACATTCTTGGCATCAAATTTACATGTGCACAATCCCAACTGACAAATTACTGAGCTTTAGCTTGTCACCTTTGGGTAAAAAAATATGTAATCATGACAGATGAAATTTCTTTCAGAGATCAGAAGCCTCATATCAGGTGTCATTCAGACACATGCACTACAAATTATAAACCTACTAATAAAAGAACACGTCTTCTACATCTTAAATTTCAACTGTTTCAGGTAAATAGGCCCCGGGTCAAATTGACCTCTATTGCCCTCTAATGGCCACGAGAGGAACTACATATTGTTAAAGAACAATGCCAGAATAAACATAACATGACTTTAACAAACAAACGTGGTGGAAAAAAATGTGACTAAGTAATGACTAAACTCAATTCCCAGCATCGTTTGACATGTCATAAAGACCCAACCTTTCTGGGAAGAAGGAAGGAAGGAAGGATTTTAGTCTGCCTGTTGGTTATAACTGTGTCTTCTGTCCATTGAAGGCTTTGCAGTGATGTTCTGGCGAATAGTGACTCATACAGAGATTTCAGAAATATAAGACTTCTTATAATGTAAATGGCATGAAATACAGGCTACTCAAGAATCAATTTTGGAACATGTTTTGCTAAACAAGGCCACAATTTGCTAAAAAAGCTGAAGGGGGAGGAAAATGAAGGATGTCACTTCATCCACATTAAATAATAACAGAGTTTCCGTTGTGTAAATGGATTTTGTGATTTTGTTATAATGAAACTCACCTTGTTGCAGGATTTTGGCCAGGTTTCTGCCCTGACTGGTGCAGTTCCAGCGACGATTGTAGAACTGATGTTGGCATTCTCGCATGCCCAGTCTGGCACCTTTTGCTACTTCCTGAATGATCTCAGGTTGAGACTGGCACAGGTCAGCATGTCTGCCTAAAAGAGCTCTAGTTTTACGGCAGATACTGTTGGGGTCCATCACTAAAGGGTTGCCATTCACACTGTTGTGCAAGAGAAACAGATCACAGATTACAAGACGAAACACAACGAAAACAAAGTAAAAGATTGGTACTAATGATCAATAATGATTGATATTATAAGCAGCTAGTATATATAAAATTGACCTCTATATTCCCTTAGTTTCTAGAACTATAATCCACAAGATCAACTATAATGTGTTTTTGATTCGACAAAAGCTAAGCGAAGCATTGTTCAGCTCCAAATCATAAATATGCCACGATGAGATTTGGTTTTTGATAACGGATAGCCTCAAGCCCAATATGTGAATTCCTGAACATTAGTTTTCTCCCTCCCGTTTGCCTCTTTCTCTCCTTCTTTGATCCTTGAGAAAAACCTTTTCACACATGAGCCGTGCCCGCCTTCTTAAAAATGCGCCTTTCACAAACCAGTTCTTTCACGTCTTTCTTTCTTTGTTATTACATTAAAATGCCTGTTGAACCTGCTACAAAGTCATAAATTCTTACGTTTGTTGTAGCAAGATGTAATCACCTTTATAGTCTGCCTGGCTACTAAAATGTGAGTTTCGGTGGAAACTGGCCTCCTCTCGTTTATAACTTGCTGCATTAGTATTTAGAAACTTACTTTTACAGGAGAATCAGACTAGAAAGGCAGGAACATAAACAGCTTACCTGCGCAGTAGTAACGGTGCAAGGGCCGCGTATAGGATAACAAGGACCAAGCGAGTGTGTTTTTGCGTTGAGTGCATCATCCAGGGATTTATATCCACAGACGATAGGTCAAATCTACCTGAAACTGTCCCACCGAGCCGTCCGTGGGTTGTCCGCGAACCTTTGAATCGGCGTCATATCCAGCGATGACGGAAAACAGCAATAAAGCGCGTTTACGCTTTTGCGATTAAAAGTACTGCAACACAACAAGTCTACGATGTGCAAAACAGCACGGATGCGGGAACAAATTTTGCAGCCTTTTTAACGTGGTTAATCCAATTAGGATCATGCCAGTTATTAAGTGGGACAAAACAATTGACACGAAAATCGCATAAGCATGCCGCCAGCGCGCGCGTCAGTCACTTCTGCGTCTCTCGTATCTTATTATCATCCGCTGGCACGCGCGCGGTCCACCTCTGTTGACGTAATGCCAGAGACATCCCTGTCAAATCACAAAGTTCAGGAGTTGTAAACAAACAGTACAGAAACCCTGCCTGACACTCATTTAGTTTAATGTCGAACCCCGAAGCTCTTATTTGCTTTGGAAACCGAAATTATTCCCATGGATTTATGTCAACCAGAAAACTCGTTTCGTTGTGTTTTCGTTTTATTTCTCGGTTTCATCAGGCCTTACATTTAAATTAGTGTTATGATGTCCAGCTGTCGTTTTTGATATGTTTCTCATAAAGTGTTCTCTTGCTTGTGTTGACCTTGGCAATCATCGTGGCCCTACAGCTATATCAGTATCCTGCGCTATCAGCCAGCATTTGTCTCTAAGAACCTTTACAAGCCAAACAGAATGAAATTCAGTCCCATGCCAAATCTCAATAACTCTCAACAATCTTTAGCAGCAGAGAATAACTCGAATAGACTCTGCTGTGTCATCTTAATGTTTAAAATCTTGTTTATAATAAATGTGAAAAATGACAGCCCCTCTTGGTTTACGATGATATGCATCTGCAATTCTTTTCTTCTGTAAAACATAAAAATGTTTGGAACTGAGATATGTTACAGCAAAGCTTGAGTTTATAAATTAGCAGACTGTTAGCTTCTACACCACACACATAAAGAGATTCAGCAATTCTACATTGTAAATCAAATTGCTGCCTTAAATTTGTAAGTTTAATCAATTTGGTTGCACAAGTCATTTTAACTTACTCTTTGTAATCTTGACTGGTGTGGAGTTGAGGTAACTTATAAGAAATAGCTGAAAAATTGCTTAATCTATTTTTTAAAGTTATATCAGTCAGGATTTTAAATATTAAGTCGAAATTACTTGTATAGCCAAGTTTATTAAACTTAAAAAAAAAGTTTTACAGTGCAAAGTTTTTTACAGGGTAATTTCAAAAGCTCAGATACACCTCTAATAAAGCTGTGTACTGTCACAACAATAACACTAAAATATAAAGATATAAAAACAGAAGAATGTTATGAAATTTGTGAAAATAAACATCAGATAACAACGCCTATGCATTAATTCGACTTATCTAAATTAAGTAAAAGAAAACTTCTTGTCTCTGGAAATGTAATTTAGGTTTAGGTACAAAGTATTTATTTTTGATCTGAATGTAATCAATAACTTTTGCCCATGTGACTGGTTGTAATGAAGTCAATAGTAATAAAATTTGCTAGTAATTTTTTTTTAACATTGCATCACTGCAATTTGCCATATCAAAATCTCAGGAAGGAAGTCCACAATAAAATTATCTGTTGTTACATCTTTTCAGAGTCCTGGAAATAACAGTGGGTGTGTTGAAGAGGCAGAGGCCTGTACGGTCATGTGATCTGGGCTTTCCACAGGAGGCGGTGACATAGTGACATTATTTGGTAAACTCTGACATGCATTCCTTGCGTTTATCCCAGAGACAGTAAACAGCCTCAGTGTTCGGATGAAACTGTGTGCTGTGAATGGACAATGCTTGGCTCCAGGCCGCTACACTGTGATGGTTTACTGTGAATACAGCATCTGTGGGGCTGGACAATCATCTCTGTAAAGTCTCTGACCTTCAGATCTTGCCCTGTTGTTTCTCTCATTATTAAGCAGATTTATTTTAACTTTGGTGAAAACTGAGTGAAACAGTATCATTGATAATCAGTGTCTTCAATTTTTAAGTTGGTCCACTACTTCCTCAAAACAATTCTACCTCCAGGTAGGATATAGAGCTTTTATATAAAGTCACATTTAATCTAAAAATGTGGTCAAGTTCAGACAAGTGTTACTTAAATATTTCTAACTTATCTTTCATTATGTGCTTTTGTTTACAGTTTGAAACGTACAATGTTTGGCACTTTTACAAATGGCACTTAAAAACCTTTAACCTTCTGTTATGTAGTATCAACTGAAATCAATCTGGGCGCTGTTTAAGGGCCCTCTATGCAATAAGGTGCTGATCATCACTACCACCTAGTGGAAAAATAAGAGTATTGCATGGCTCAAAAATAGTTCTCAGCTCTTGCATTTGTCCATTTAGAACTGAAGTAATATTGCTTGATGAAGTTCAACCTATGTTAAATTATGAAATCCTACAGTGATGCTTGACCAACGCTAGTAGACTAATGTCAGAAGTCACACTGCCTACAGGCGCACACTTTACACTCTGCTTCACCTTTAACAAATTAAACAACAACCCTGTTGTCACTACATTTATGGTGTTATAATAACCTCCTGTTAAACAAAAATGTCTGCTCTTTAATAACCATGGGAAAACACCACATCATAGCTCCGAGGTCACTTACAATGACTGCACGCAGGCAGTGCAGGACCAGATGTGACGCTCCAGGGCAGGACAGAATGACAGAGAGAGACAGAAGTGAGCTGTGATTTTGGGCATATAGCACCGTGTGTAGTAGTTATTTTCTTTACAGCCTTTCGTCTGCTAAATGATTACATTTACACATTGCACAAGTATTTACCAGCGTGCGGCCCCTCCCGGATCCATTGGACCTCATCAAGCTTTACTTTTACAAATGCAGCGTTTGCAACAAAACGACCGCCCCCTAGTGTGACAAAAGATAACAAACATCTCCCATCCAACGCGGTTTCCTCGCAATATCCTAAGGCAAACGACCAAATTCACTTTTACTCCTAAATTATAGCTGGCGCTAATGATAGGTTAGGATCGCCCTAGTTGCGGTTTTGCAGATGGCTCCTCCTCCGTGCATTCATCCATCCAATCGCAGTCGTCTGCGCTTCGGGTTTTACATTGACTGACGTGTGGTTCGTAAAGGGGCGGGGTCTGAAGCGCTGACACGTCAGAAGGCGATAGAAAGGGTCACGTCTGCCTTCATAGAGAGAGAGCGGCATTATTATTGAGTTTCGTCAGCCTGAAGCATCTTTCATTGTGCGCAGACGAGAAGTGGACAATACACTTTATAGTGGCGCCGACTGAAAACATGAGAATTTCAATGCTGATGGCTCTCATCAGGCCGACCGGGCCGATCATCGTGGGCATCTCTCTGGGCTTCACCCTGAGCCTCCTGAGCGTCACCTGGGTGGACGAGTCCTGCGACTCGGACTGGATAGGTGCCACCGATGAGATGCTCGTAGCGCAGCCTGGGAGCTTGAAGGGGGCTCGTAAACCCAGTTCGATATCCACCGGCACCACTGACAACGGAGATATTGGAGGGGAGTTTGAGCCCAGAATAGTGCCGTACAACAAGCCTGCTCAGCAAGTTCCTCCAAAAAAAGTTTTCAGGTAGGTGTGAGATAGCTGGTTTATGCATTGCCCAGCCTACTCTTAGTGGAGTCAGTTAAATTTAATCTGATGTAAGCATGCATTAAAAAGTGTAAGTGCATTGCAAACTGGAGGACCTAAGCATTCAGACTTAGCAGAAACAGTGTTACCATGGTTACATACTTTATGTATTAATTATTGAAGGAGGCCTGCTGTTTTATTATTAAAAGTAACGGGATTTGTATTACTCCCTGCACATTTGTAAAGAGTGACACAGGAGTCTTGTTTTATTAGGGTAGTTTTATTAGGGTAGTACATATATTTAAAAGCTAGTGATCTCGATTCTTGTCCTCTGGATCTGATGCGCTCTAGTGATGTCATCAGCGTGCCCTAGTGATCAGGAATCAGCTTATCAGTAATCTGAATTACAGTGAGTAGTGACTGTCTCAACATGTCAGCAACAACCACAGCACACCTACAAACAAAACATCTGAGGCCCTTATTGAACACATTGTAGAAGAAAACAAGTGATCTGTCCTTTTATTGTTAGCCTACACTTAGTTGAGAACCCGTAAGTATTATTCTGTATTGTTTTCACAGTAGAGGCTAGGCCACAGTTTTTATAGAACTGACAATAATACGGTAACCAAACAATAACATACATTTTCATTTTAAATAGAATCTGTCACACTGATGTTTGTGAGAGTATAGAACAGTTCTAATCATCAAAATTTACTCTCATGTCATATTACCCCATATGCTGTTATTTTTTTCCCCATAAAGAGCATAAAGAAAACTTTGGACAATCTCTTTAAAATTCATAGTGACTACCACTTTCAAACTCCAAAATGGACAAAAAGCAGCATTAAGAAGACTTTAGAAAAGTAGACTCCTTTTAATGGTTAATAGGGTTCTTTGTTCTTTTTATTTGGGCTTTATCCTTGCTATTTCTCAACAGTTATTTTATAGAAAGAGTTATGTGAATATTCTTAAAAACAATTCTTTAAAAATGAATGACAGCATGAAAACCACATGAAGTTAATAATAATGACAGATTTCTTTTAAATGAAAATGGAGGAATATAAATGACAAAAGAACTTTGATCTTTTCTGATATTAACATGCAGCACAAGCTTCTGTTATTTCACCAGATATGCTTGCAGATGTGTGAGGAAGCTCATGTTAAGCCAACCGCCGGGTTGGTTTAATACTTAATGCAAACCCAACTGTGCTTGTGACTTCTTTGCTATGATTTACGTTTCATGTATCTTTTTTTCTCAGAGCCAAGTATGCAAGCACAGAGCTTGGAATTCGTGAGCCCCTCTTTGTTTCAGTATTTACCTCCAAAACCACCCTAAGCACGTTAGCTGTGGCCATCAACCGTACCCTCAACCACCACCTGGATGGTCGCCTCGTTTTCTTTACAGGCACCCGCAACCGTAAACTCCCTCATGGAATGCTTGTGGTTGCCCATGGTGACGAGCGTCCAGTTCCAAACATGTTCCAATCTATCCGATATCTTCTAGAACACCACGTTGCTGAGTATGACTGGTTCTACCTTGCTCAGGATGACACCTATACCCAGCCTGAAAGGCTGAAGACTCTAGTGAGCCACCTCAGCATGGACCTTCAGCTTTATATGGGCTACCCAGGAGAATTCATTGGAGGTGAGACACCGGGGCGGTACTGCCACGGTGGACCAGGATTTCTCCTGTCCCGTCCACTACTTTTGAAGCTCCAGCCTTTCCTGGACCATTGTAGGACTGATATCATAAGTATCAGACCTGATGAGTGGCTCGGTCGCTGTATCATTGATTATACTGGCACCAGCTGTGTGGAGGAATATGAGGTAGGGGTAATGATTAGTTTGGTTAATGACTTTTAGTTAATACTGATGTGAGCATTTAGAATGAACTATGAACTATTTTACATGTGCTAAACCCAATAATTTAAATGGCAGTTTTTTTTAGTTTTTTTTCCATCGCATATACATTTTAACAACCATTTGTTTTCACACATTACCAAGCTGTCATATCAGTCCTTATACTGTAGGTTTGTCAAGGTCTGTAGGTTTGTAGGTCAACTGATAGAATGGCCCTTGCAACACCAAGGTCAAGGGTTCAATGTCTCAGGGAACATACAAACTGATAGGAAAACGTATGCTTTAAATGTACCAAGAGTTGCTTTGGATAAAAGCATTGCCAAATGCA
Organism: Chromobotia macracanthus; assembly: GCA_036877525.1. Taxonomy (NCBI): domain Eukaryota; kingdom Metazoa; phylum Chordata; class Actinopteri; order Cypriniformes; family Botiidae; genus Chromobotia; species Chromobotia macracanthus. The sequence continues at coordinate 4,946,655 of JAZGTH010000001.1, read as the reverse complement.
TAAATGTAAATTTTACTGCGACAGAAGGCAACTATAATGATGTTAGCAGATCAACTGTATTGTTCAGCCCCTTTGCTACAGGGTCATTTCTGCATGTGCTGTTTCACTGGATGTGGCCTTAAATCAGTAATGCTATTACACTTCTCACATCATGAGATCCTAATTGACCACGGGTTAAAATAGGATCTATCCCAGGGCAAATGTGGCTTAGAAAGCCATGTGCTTAAATGAGCTGTGGGGGGGACTGGGGGGCTTCAGGGCCTCAGCTATGTACAGATCATCCTGGCAAGCTCTAAAAACAGGCTTGTGTTGATAAAGTAAACTTTTCACATAGCTGGTTTCCCTAAGTTGCCGATGTTTATGCTGGTCACAAATGACTATATTTTTCGGCCAGGGTCTCTAGTTTCGACAGGAAACCACATTACCCTAGAGTCCGTGCTTTATTGAGAGGGTGCGCTGTTTCATATTGAGGGACAGGGGGCTCAGATGATCAATAGTTTACAGTATTTTTCAAGCTCAGGGGCCGGAATGCTTACACACTCCAACAAGCTCACAGTCATGTTAAAATGTTCTGAATATGTTCAAAACACATTTTTCACATAATCTGCCCCATTGGTGACATAGAACAGTATGTGCTTGTTAATATGTCATAATATGAGTGTGATAAGCAATGACATTCAAGCAGAACATTTGTGAGTGTTTAAAAGGATTGGACATGAGTGGTAGCTGCTGTATTATTAAGAGATTGTTGCAGGTTTCAGATATTTTAAAATACATAATCTTAAAAACGTAAATCTACTGAACTTAAGACTTAGTAGTTATTTCAGAATTTATCATTACAACTGCAATCTTTTTTTGGTTAAAATGAACAAAAATCAGTTACTGAGCAAGTACAATAGATTGGTCTTACCTTACCCTGATTCACAAAGGTTACTAGATCCGGCTACTAAATCATTTATACAGCAGTTGCTTGGAATTAAAATGTCATCTACATTATGAAAATAACTTGCAATGTCAGGTAACTTACAATTTTATGTTTTAAACAGAGATGGCGATAAAGAGGCAAAAGCTCCTTATTGCAGCTTTAATATAATATGTTTACTGGAAGGGCAGCACAGATATAAGAATGTTTTTGCTTTAAAGGTCCAGTAGCCAGAAAGTAACCAGAATCACTGATTCTCATTAAGTGAGCTTTGAGTCTCATGCTGGAGCAACATATCATTAGAATGGTTTGCAGATGCTTTGGACAGTGATGTAAAATGCAGTGACCTGAACATAAAACATCAGTACTTCATGCAGACCTTTACAGGCCATTTGGAACCAACATGAAGCAGGTGACCGTCCAAACAGCACGGTAACTGCTACCACTGCTGAGCCACAAAGTAAATGACTTCCTGCTCTCGGCAGGCCAGCTGCAGACCTGCTGAGATCTGTGAAGTTAATTAGCATGATTACAACAGGACATTAAACAGCATTATCGCAAAAATTGCAGGAGTCTGCCGACCAGAGTTAACCCAGATGTGCTGTCAGTGAAACAATGAGGGTCACATTGTTTTTATTAGAGCCAAATGTTAATGATCCATGTTCAAAACACAAAAGTGTAAATATATAATAATATAGTTATACAAATATTTTAAATAATATTATATTAAATATAAAATCTTAAAAATAATATTTTAAACTAACTGATTTAATCTTGGTTTACTTCAGGGGCTGAATTATAAATATTTTTCAATGGAAAATAATATGGACCTTCACACAGTGGGGGATGATGGATTTCAGAATGCTCTTACAGTCCATCCTGTAACCAGTGCAGAGCTTATGTATCGTCTTCACAAGCGTTTCTCAGAAATAGAACTGCAGAGGACCTATGAGGAGATTGAGAAACTGCAGGTTGGAACATACTACATTCCTCACCTATGCATGCAATGCATATTTACATATAGTATACCACTATTGTAGTATTGTTATGTAGCACTTAATATTTAGCATGCATGACATTATTATATTATTGTTACAAATATGGTTAAAATGATAATCACAATTATTTAGTAAAAATTAAATAGACACATAGACACAACATTATGTAAATGATTAAAAGTTTGCAGTTTGCCTGGCTAACAATTTTAGCTTGCTAGCTCACAAATGGCACGGACAAATACTTAAGCAGAGAAAAACATGATCACGATGCTCCAATATATAATGGTATTTATTTATAGTGTCATAGGTTTTTATTATTATTATTATTATTATTATTATTGTTTTAATCACTGCTATCTTTTTTTACCTTTTGCTCCATAGTCAGAGATTAAAAACATCAGTGAAGTGGCAGTGGATGGAAACAGAAGCGCTTTGTGGCCTATCGGCATCTCACCTCCCTTTCAGCCCAAGAGCCGCTTTGAGGTGCTGCGTTGGGACTATTTTACAGAAAAGCACCTTTTCTCCTGTGTGGATGGTGCCCCCAAGTGTCAACTCAGAGGTGCTGATCGTGACGATGTGTCTGACATCATTGAGGTTGCCATCGCAGAGCTCAATAAGAAATACAACCCTGTTGTACAGCTAAGCGCTCCACAGCTGTTGAATGGTTACCGACGCTTTGACCACATGCGAGGGATGGAGTACACCCTGGACCTGCAGTTCCAGGCCACAACTGAGTCTGGCCACCAGAAATCTATAGTGCGCCGTGTGCACCTTGTGCGACCCCTCAGCCAAGTAGAGATTATTCCCATGCCTTATGTCACAGAAGCAACGCGAGTGCACATTCTCCTTCCCCTGACCAGTTATGAGTCACACGTAGCATTGCGCTTCTTGGATCATTGTTCCTCCAACCTGTTTGAGACTGGTGAAAATGCAGTTCTTAACTTCCTCTTCACCTACGAACCTGCTGAAGCTCAAAAGGTGAGCACAAATGATGTTTTCGCAGAAGTCAAAGCTAAAGTCGCTGCTGTTGAGCACAGATATCCTAGCATAAAGGTGTCCTGGATAAGCATTAAAACGGAGAGTACTGGTACCTTGCACATCCTGGACATTGTTTCTAGGAAGCACCCGGTGGACACACTCTTCCTCCTCGTAACAGCTGACACAGTACTTAACTCTGAGTTCCTGAATCGCTGCCGAATGAATGCCATCAGTGGCTGGCAGGCTTTCTTTCCCATCCACTTCCAAGATTTCGACCCCCATGTTGCTTATCCAGACCAGACGCCGCCTGCTTCGCCAGACTTGGTCAGGGAGGCAGGTCACTTTGACCGCTACACCTTTGAGGAGGCATGCTTTTACAACTCCGACTACATGTCCTCACGTACACGGATGGCTGGGGATTTGCAGGAGAATGAGGAGCTGCTGGAGAACCTTGACCTATATGACATGTTTTTGCAGTACTCGGGATTGCACGTATTCCGTGCTGTAGAGCCTGCTTTGAGTCAGGTGTACCGCAACCGGACCTGTGACCCGCGGCTAAATGAGGATGTTTTCCACCGATGTCTCCAGAGCACCATGGAGGGCCGGGGGTCACGTTCCCAGCTGGCCATGTTAATATTTGAACAAGAGCAAAGCAACAGCACCTGAGATGCTACCAAAAATGTAACAGTGGAGACTTCTTTTCAACATCTATTACTCAGTTCTCTAGTAAAAGACTTCTGATTAGCCCTTGGCTACTAGCTGTGTTTAATTATGAAGATCTGAGATCTTGTTGTTTCGGAATTCAGTATCTTACTAAATGCAAAGAGAGATGCTACAAAGAGGAATCTTCTAAGACATGCACCTTTAAGAAATGTTTAGACACACCTCTTCTGTTAGCACTTGAATTACAACTGTTAATGCACTTAAAACATTCTCAAACTGTTCTTTCACTGTATCTGATTTTAATATCTCCTTTAACCTGTTCTTTTTAAGAAACTTTGAAAATTTGCATTGTGGCAATGTTTCTTGTATTTGGCCTCGCCAATGTATTCGAATGCTTCTAATACATACAAGAAGGAGGACCAAGTGCTTGTGGAGAAAAGAGGTTGAAGGTAGTGTAGCATAGTTCTTCTAGGCCTTGTTGATGTTCAACCCTTAACCCAACAACAAACACATTTGTTTGTTAATCCAGTAACAAATGTATCACAAACTACACAATACTGTTAGGACCTCCCCCGTGGAGAGCCCATGACAGAGTGACCTAATACTGATGGTGACCTAAGGAGAACCTCTGATCACACTTTGCTCTAATTTCTGGGGCCAACTGGGTCACACTCACACCTTTGTAAACATATAGGCAGTTGATAGCTTCTGAGGTACAGTCAGAATGTAACACGACTGCAGCCAATGATCTTTCACTGATACACAATCTTTCAGGCACTTCTTGTGCAACTGCCTTGCTTGGGATGAATTACTTTTGGAGCTGGTGGTAGAGCGGAGAGTATGAATGTGAATATAATTGTTCAGAAATTATGGTGAAAGGACGTGCTTCGCATCTTTTAATGTGGCAGCAGTGAGGGGAAACAGCAGATAAAATATGCTTACAGCAACACCGGACAGTTCAGAAAAGGCGATTGTTTCAAACTATTTTCACAAATGATTTTGCATTATTTCAGTTTTCTGAATCCACCCATGTTAAAAATGCATTCCAGACTTCCACCCACACTTCCTTTTGCCTGCTAGCTGTGGCAGTCTGGAGGAGTATAACTATACTGTCCCTGTACAAATCTGTGCCTTTAAATCTGCTCCTTCACAGTAAAATGCATCTCAACTATGCAACCAACCTATAAAATGAACAAAAAAATATTTTTTCTGTTTTGCACATGAATCCAAGTACAAGTATTTATAACGTTATATGCTTTCCCATGTTTTCAGTTTGCGGGTTGTTTGTTTTTCTTTATTTTGTTTAGCAGAAAGATATCTGTGAACAGAGTTCCTGTGTTGAGCTCTCACATGTTGTAATGAGATTATAGACTTAGTGCTCTGCACTGCAGATGTGTACAGTAGACACCATGCTGCTGCTAACAGAATCGGTAACTTAAGAGAAAAATTTAAGAGGCTCTTATTTGATTTTTGTGATTGATTACATTTTTGACAGTATTTTTTCCTAAATTGCATGAATACAATAACTCTGTCCTTGTCTGTCCTCTATTGTAAAACCACCAGACTGGAGTTGGTGTTTAAGTATAAACAGACTGAGGTCGTATTATGTCCACTAGATGGCAATAAAACCTTTTTTCCTTTTAACGCTGTTTGCATGTTTTCACCATTTTCAGTAAAAAAAGGACCTGGTTTATGACTAGTCAATACATTATTAAAGAAATATATATATATATATATATAGATAGATAGATAGATAGATAGATAGATAGATAGATAGATAGATAGATAGATAGATATTATATACACATATTCTTAAATGTTTTACTTTGGCAGTTTTCTTTCATATGCAGTGAGTTTTACTGTGTTCAAGTTCCAGACAGAATTTTTTCAGTCAGATTTGTGACAAGATTAATATGAAAATAAAGGACATTCAGCAAATATTATATGATTACATTTTCATGTATCTAGTTGTACTTAAATGTGTTTGTATTTGAATACAAAATAAAAGCTCTCACCTTTAAAGCTCACTTTCATACAAAAGGGATTATTTAACAAAGTTTTTTATTTTCTTTTTACCAAGAGAGGTTTTCAGTGAACATTGTTGCTCTAATGTGGTGTTTCAAACCCAGAGACAGACAGGTCCATTATAAGAACTACAGCACAATGCAAAAGTTACATAAGACTAAACAGAACATAACACCTACTCACAAAGAGACGAGTGGCATATTTTAGTTGTTCTCCTCTGGAGAAGTCTCATTACGTTCATAAGAAATGAAAGAGGTGAAATGGTGCAAGCACTGTACAGTACATTACCACAGAAGAATCACACAGAAACCACCTTTAGCTGCACTTAACATTTGCGCATTCGCACCGACTCTCTGTTTGACCTTCTGACTTTCATTCAGTTCCTGTTGAAGGGGAAAGTTGGAATTAGATTTGGAAATGAGGTCATTTATGTGCAAACTCGGAATTTTGACAGCGGTCTCAAAATCCATGCTAGGTCTGCACAGATGAAAAATAACTTGACCTAAATGGACATGATGCAAAAAACAGAAAAGAAAATCTCATACAACAAAAGCGCATGTTAAATACATTGTGTGGTATGTTCATCTGGTATTGACGTGGAACTATAAGAACAGTTTAATCTGATATATTGTGTTTTACATGAGTTCCTGGATCAGACTTTGGCTGTAGCTTTTATTAGAGAAAAAGAAACTATATAACATATAACATAACATATTTCGGGTGTAGAATGTCCAGGAGTCCAATTTCAAGTTCAATGATATGAAAAAATAAAGACTGGGAGGAACAGACATCCCTTAGCAGGCGAAATCCTGCTGTATCGCTGGCTGTGCATTGTGATGGTTTGGTAATATTGAAGTTGGATGTGCACTATGTGGTTGAGCCATGGAGACATCATTAGCTGCCTGCAGATAAACAAAGCACACGGGATATCAGTTTTTATTTACAGTGTATGTAACCCAATATGTTTAGTATTGTGTCATTGTTTTATTTTTCTCTGACTTACCTTGACTTTGACTTCTTCAAATCTGACTGTGGCTACAGTTCCTGTAGTCAGTTGGGCTCTCAGATTTTGTTCTCGAAGGTTCTTGGTTCTTTGGATCTGTTCTTGGATCAGGTTTAGTTGGTTCTGCTGTTTCTGACTCGTGTTTGGTTTCAAGGGTCTCTTGATTTTATTTTTGACTACCTATAGATGTGAAGATGTCAAGTTTAAAAGTCGGTATGTCTTATGTCTTCATAATAAAATGAAATAAGTGTTACCGAAATACCTCATAGATATAGTCAAGAATTTCCAGTATAGTTAGAACACTGGCCCCAATAAAGAGCCCCATCTGTCCACCAATATCTCCTAGAAATGGAACCCAAACAAAGATCTCATAAAACAGAGAGAAAAATCTGTTTCACAGACAATAAAATAATTCACAGATGCTAAATATTGTTTGTATCATATTCATAAATCACCACAATAAGTTTTGGAGATGGCAAATTTGTTCTGCCTCTGGGAATTGTATGAATAGTTAATATAAATGGTTAATTTCAAAGAGGTGATTACAAACTTACCCAACAACCCAGCGATGTCGTACGCTTTCTTCTGTTCTATTGTCTCATAGTTAAGGGCCTCAAAGAAAATATCCAAGATGAGAAAGTTGTCTCTGTAAATTCAGTAATAGAAGATGTTACAATGAAAGGGTTTAATTCCCTGCAGGCCAGCAATATGGAAATGAGCCCATTATTATTTGTATTATGGAAAAAAGATTAGCACCAAATATGGTAAAGAAAATAATTAGTGGAACTTGCCGAATGTAATTTTTGAGCAGTCTATTAAAATCTTTTTTTCTTGAGCCAATGAATGGAGGACCACAATTACATTTCTCGTCCCATTATATAACTGACAGAACAAAGCTTGGAATTTGTATAATAGGAAACCTGTTACAGTTATTAGAAAAGGCAGGCAGAATTCGTAAGGCAAGAATGCTTTGCAGGTATCCTTACAGAAGTGTCCCTGTTGTTTTTTATGAAAAAAAAGGGCGGGGTTTGTTTTCTATCTGGTCTTTCTGAAGGTATAGACAATAATTTTCAGATACATTTAACAGTAGATTAAAAGAAAATCTGCTCTTGATGCTGTGCATTTGTGCACCCGTTTAGGCACAAAACAAACCTGATGTATTCCTCGGTTTTCTGGTATTTGCGAGAAAGGTAGCGGGCAGATCCCCTGCTGGGGATTTTGACCATGGAGAGCTCTTTTCCATACCGAGTCATGTTGCATGGAGTCTCACAGGGACATGAGTCACCTGTGCTCTTCTGGAGCGAAGCTGTAGAATGAGGACAGGAAATATTCAGTAAATGATTTACACTCAGTAAGTAACAACGGCTGAAATGAACAGTGCTATCGTTTATCAATCAGCGCTCCAGCTCTCAATGTTGTTCAATCGTTTTAAATACAGTAGATTGCTTTTAAAATCTCAATTACTTCAAATCAATAGAGCCATCAATGATCCTTATATAAGAACATGGCATGTTAATTAAGCACAGTTGGTAAATCAGCACCAATATGTAGGGTGATTGAGGTTATGTGCTCAAAAGAGGTTTCTCATGATCTTACCTAAAGCTTTGTCAACACACTTGATTTTACTGGGTGTGCAGATATCAGCGTCGCCTGTAGAGACAGATTGGACGTGACAAAAATCGAACCAACACATCAGCATGAGGGCTTGTAGGTTATTTATAGAAGTCAAGTTCGAAACGGGTGAGACTGCTCATTTCTAAGAAATCCACTTTTTGAACAGTAAAGCAAAGCATGATGGGATATATCTAACACCTGACAATCTGTATGCAGAATTAAAAGCAGGTTTACAGATAAGCCTATAGTGGTGTGACAAGTACAAACGTTGCATATTTGTTCTTAATGATCCGGGCAGGTTTTATGACAGCACGCACCTGGCATATGCACCATCCTGCAGTTACACTCTCTCTGCACCTGTGTGCTCTCACAGTGCAGTCTGCACGCGCTGATGCTGTAGGTGTCGTATCCTGGGATCACAGGCTCAGACGAAGCCCGACAGTTCCCCCACGGCTGTGGCAGGTATGTTAGCTAGAAAGATGCCAGACGTTTAGAGAGAAAGTCTGTTCGCTTCGTTGACTGCTTGAGTGTACCCTACAGCTCTCATACTAATGTTATGAGCACCGACTTAGTTTCCTAAAATGAAATGCACTAATGCATTCAGTCTAAAAAATAAATGATTGGCTGAATTAGCTTCTAATTCAAAACTTCTAAAATTTCGGGGTTTGAAACAACTGTGGTGCTGAAGGATTTAGAATTGGATTTAGAACTGTAACAGCTTTTTGGCTAGCAAGTGGGAAAAGATTGTGATTTTCATCACAGGTAAACCTACCCTCTGTTCCTGACAGGAAACAAATGTTTGGAATCCCGGAGAGACCCCGAAGCCCAGCTGGTGGATGTAGGGGGGTTCATCCTGACTGTGGATCTGAACCCGAATACCTGCTTCAAGAGTCGTCTCATCTGAGAACGGATGATCATATGGGTAAAAATGACATCTGACGGATCTGCCTGTACTGTTACTAGTTTTACATGAAGGAATGTGCATAACTCACTGGTTTCTCTCCAGATGGGCAGGTACTCATCCTGCTCAATGTCCAGCATCAGCTCCAGGCCATTTCCTGTGCCGCCCTGCCTCACCCGTTTGGGCGATGTCTTGTTTCCATTAAACGTGTAACACTTTCCATACCGTGTATAAACCTGTAGACCCAAAACACAAACTTGTTTAAGTACACAATGTTTCCTTTCTCAGGAGTCCAACTGAGACCTGAAATCGTTTTCATTTCTTCCAAAATGCCGAGCAGATGCCCATCACTCAGACAACGAGCAGTGATATGACATCTCCCACTGTGAAACACATATATTTCATGTAAAGTAAAAGCCCAACACACAAGTCACCATGATAACAGACATGGAAGTGTGCAAGTTAAAGCCTGATAGGAAGAGAGAATGTTTACAAAACAGATGTGACATACAGAAGAGACAACATTATGTAAATTTACACACACTCACACACTATGTAGAAAAACTGAAATACTAGCCAGATGAATATGTGCAAACATACTTTTCCATCAGCTGAATCCCTTAAGTGATTTGGTTCTATGTTTTGGTTTGTTTGTTTGTTTAAAAGTTACTTCTCTTTCACTATAGGCAAGCAGGTTGAGATAGACATTTCACATTTCATTTACTGTTCCTGACTGAAGGACATTTAAAATCTACTAGATATATTAGAAAGAGCTCAAAGGTGAAGGATCTGGCTGTGCTTTAATGTTTGTGTTACTCATTATTATACCAAGTCTAACTAGACATGGAAAGTTTAAGACAAACTTTCAATGTTAAAAAGCTTTCTTGGAAATGTATAAAAGTTTGAAGGTTAGTTTTTGATCATATGTAGTTTGAATGTTTAGGAGAGATTTGAAGTTTAAAGGTATACACCTTGCTATGAAGGTGGTTGCTCAGATATTTTGGGAGGTTGCTAATCAGTTGCCAGGGTGTTCTGGGTGGTTACTAGGGTGTTGTTAGGCAGTTGTTCGTGTATTCTGATTGGTTGCTATGGCATTACAATGCAGTTTCTAAGGAGCTCTGGGAGGTTGCTAAGGTGTTCCTTAATGGTTTATATAGTATGTTTTGGACAGTTAATAGATAAACACAGTAAACATCCAACATTAGAACTACAGCATAGTAGTAAAGTAACATGAAATGTGTGATCATAGAAAAATGTGTTATTAGTTAAACCTCTATTCTATATATATTCTAAGAGTCTCTAGTGTGTAAGTTGTCCTTGCATGTGACATATGTTTCTACAATGACCTGTATATGCGTGTGACTTTCTTTCTGAGCAGATAATAATATATACCTACAGTAATCTATAGCGAGACTGGGATTGAAGCTCATCTTAGACTCCAAGACAAAACAGCAGACTGGCTACATTATTCTTCAAGCCTTTCTTAAGACAGAAGGAAATTTATCAAGCCCCTTCTGTGGTCAAATCCAGAGCTGAATATGAGATATATTGCTATATGAGATATATCTCCTTTTTCTCAGTGATGACGGGTATAGATGATTTTCTTTATATTATTCAGGGGTTATTTAAAGGACTGGAAAAAGACGCTTATCCTAAGGTTTGATATAAAGGCAACTTCATACAAATACTAACACATGGTGTTATTTGGTGTAAAGAAATAAGTATAGAATAGTATTGATAATGTTCACATTCACTTTAGACGTGATATACAGAGATTGGTTAAACTTGCATAGCCACAAACATGTAGCTATAAAACAATGCCTGTTGTTTCATGTGAGATGCATAATTCATGAGTAATCTGCTTACCGTATAAAGGTTATGTGAGACTATATTCCAGCGAGATCAAGGGAAGAATGACAGAAGGATGGAGACAGAGTGTGTAGGAATCAGAAAGAGAGAGTGTCAGTGTGTCTTCTTACATTCATTTACTCTGACAGCAGACGTATGTGCAGTCTTTAATTGTGCCTGCGGCAACGCTTGTTACTGAGCTGAGCAATTTTCATTTCGATTGGCTGTTGGTGAGGGTGTTGCAGACAATAGATACATATCACAACACAAACATCACACTCCACATCATTCCTTAGCATCTGAGCCCAGTCTGCTTCATGTTTTGAACTTCCACAGAATTGTGATGCCATTTTCCTGTTCTCTCTCATGTGTAAACCATGATCTTGCCGTGTTACAGTTGCTTAGGATACAAACAAAAATTAAATCAAAAACTATTTACACTTGCGCATTTGCTTTGGTTTCAAAAAATTATAATACTAAACTATTTTACTACAAAACCCCTTCCTTTTCCTTCATAATTCAAAATGTTTGTTTTTCAAATTACGGTTCTGAAATTCAAAACTGTAAATCGAAATGTCTATTTTACATATATGCACTACGTACCTTGACTGTCATGTGTAAATATTCAAAATCATAATATTATATACAAATACACAATATACTAGTATATTAATACAATACATTAATGTATTTATTAATATACAAAAAACACAAAAATATTACCACAAAATACAATCATATATTTACAATACAAACTTATATAACTTTACAATACTATTTATGACTCTAACAAGAATTTTAACACAACCTAAAAACACAATAAACAGTGTGTTCCTGTAGTTCATTTGGTAGAGCATCGATAATAGATATTTAATGAAACTGGATTTCTGAAACTGGGTGGAAGTGGTGCTTGCAGGAGACATATTATAGGATAGGATTTTGTGTGCCAGAGCGTGTGTTACTCACAGGGTGTTACAAATGCACCCATGTGTCACCCTGATGAACTCTTGTGTTGTGTCCTGGTTCAGTTTGTTCCAGTCTTCTGTTTTGGTTCAGTTCCTGTTTTTCCTTATTTGATCATGTTCCTGTTCTCGTTTAGTCATCATTAGTTAATAGCCCTCACCTGTTTGTCCCTAGTCAGCCTATTTAAGTTCTCCTTTCTGGTCTGTTGGTTACTAAGTTTACTGTGTTGATGCTAAGTTTATGTCTATGCACTGCTGTTCTATGTGGATTATAATTAAAGACTTTTTAGCTGAATTATTTTCGTTCTCTCCTTGTTCCCTACATGACAGTGTGGGCTAGCCATAGGTGTTTAATTTATCATTTATTTGATTACTTTATTTTTAACATCCTGTTTCTAATCACTCATTTTGTTTCAATTTAGTGCAGTTTATAACCGCTACACTGGATGTCAATAATATTATGAATTATGCAGGGGAAGTGCACTATATATATATATATATATATATATATATTTAAAGCAAAGCTTAAACTGTCAATTTCATGTGACGCTGCTCCACACATACAGATAAGCAATCACACACAGGGAGGTTCACATACAGTCAGTATACAGACAGTCTTGCCCAAGGATTTCTGCTCCAGTGGTTTGAACAACTCTAATGGAATAGCAGTTCAGTTAGATGTTCTCTAAAACCCTCCACAGATACTGATATGCTGGCCAGCTGCATGACTGCCCACAAGTTTGTGGAGTGACGTTTTTAAGCCCTGTGAAGTTAAGATTTACATTTACACATTTCAGACGCTTTTATCCAATGCAACATACAGGCTATAGGTCCTTGCTATCACTGGAAACTGAACCCACAACCTTGGTGTTGCTAACACAATTACCAGTTGCGTTTCATGAACTTGCCAGAAGATGCCAAAAAAGACCAAAACAAGCACACAACTCCACACAGATGCAATTAGTTATTATTTACCTTGGAAAATGTGGATGGCAATTAAAGTGTAGATTTGCGAGTCCTCTCACATGGCCATGCAGTGGGTTAGTAATTTTAAGAGTGTGTATGTTCACTTGATTTGAGTCCCACTGAGAATCAAGCAGAACTCTGCAGACCTAACTAGACCTATCTGATTAATTAAAGACTGTTTTAATTAATGAACACCATTAAGCTAAAAGATTAAACGTCTCTCTGATAGAAACGTTGAAGGAGGCAATGCGACTTTTGGTAGGTGAATAACCTTGACATTCTGTGTCAGGTAAACATATTATATATACACATATTCGCCCACCTATGTGCTTACACTCTGCTGTGTAAACACACAACATGACCAATCTCCCACACACAAACTCCCATCATTCCACCACAGCAGATGCGCTCATACACACTTCATTGATTCTTTTCTGTGTATCTTATACATTTTGTCTAGACAGTGTATACAACACTGAGGTAAAACCAAGAAAGTCAGTTAGTCAGGAGGCTGGATCCAAGCAAACCTTCTCATCATCCAAACATGCACAAAACAAGAACACAGAGAAAACTAGGAACATGAGAAGTAAAACAAACACAAAGAAAATGCTACAACTACACTTTAATAGGAAGAGGAAATAGAAGATACAAAATAAAAGACAAGGCAGATAAACATGTAACAACTGATCAGTATTTTTATATTAGGTTGATTAGCACCAACAGTCCTCACCAGTCTTCCCACACAGACAGGCTGGAAGTGGCCGCATTGACCAATTATAGACAAGTATTTAAGAAAGACATAATATATATGTCATAATAATGACTAATTTCAGTATGTACGAAGTGATACAAATTAGCCATCAGATTGGTGAAATTAAGGTTAGTTACGAAAATAAGATACAAATTGCCATGAGATTTAATTACTAGCTTCAATCACACTCATTTTTTGAGCACATTGAATATAAAAGCCTCTTTATTTACAGATTTTGAAATATTTACAAATCAATTTAGTAATATTATTTTTTGTGGATGGAAGCATGACAAATCCAGATGTTTTGTTTTTCAGCACCTTTATAGTGACGAACAGGAATACACTCTGTACAATGCTTCAGATTATTTTTATTTTCTTTCTAAAGCTAACTAAAGAAAACATGCAAACACAACAAAAAAATCATTTGCAGTACACAACTGCAGCACAGATCTTCTAACCCCATTCTGCCTGAGTGAATCAGTTATCAATCATGTCTGTCCATCACACACAGAGTATGTGTGTGTGTGTGTGTGTGTGTGTGTGTGAGAGAGAGTATCTGTAGGAGTGTGTGCGTGCATACATCCAGTTAGCTGACACTGGCCTGCTCCAGTGTGTACTGTATGTTTAGAGCTGAAGGTTATATAGAATCTGCTCTATCACTCTCCGAACCTCACGCTGAGGTTAATCAATGCACAACATCACACTTAATGATCGTTTGATTGATCCCCTGCTGGGGTTAGAACCTCTCTGTCTCTCTGCCATCCTGACTCACACATCACGCTGAGTTTAGCACTGCGTCTGCTTGCCTTACATATCTTATTTATACAGTGTAACGCTGTCTCAGAAATGTTCATTTAAGCTGAAGCCTGTCATGATAGCCTATGAAATCAAGGTTATTCACACAGCTCATCTTCACATTGACAGATTTGTTCGTTTCCAAACCTCACCATACTTATCCTACTGTAATTATGGAAGATTAGCAATGTTGTTTGTAAGCTATATTTACTTATATTTACATACTTATATCTGACAATACTGTCAAAGTCAACACAATAAGGTGTTTGTGTGTGTATGTGTGCACCATCTAGTGCATAACAAGTCTGAAGAGGCCTGCTGTGTTTGTGTCCATATGCAGAATGTTTTGAAAGTGTACTCTCATTTTGCCTTGGGCAGTGTGAGACATTCTGAAACTCATATGCAGATGTTGGATCGGAGCTGCAGGGCTTGTCTTCAGCTCATTTTTACCTCTCTGAAACAGTCAGAAACACGCAGGTGCTGACAGAAATTCTGTCACTCAAATCTTTTAGTCTACATGAGATAAAATCAGGTTGCAGACACTGTTTGACCTGTTTTATTTTTGGCATGCTGTGTTTGTATGTGCAGTCTGAACCATGCTCAAAGGTTTGTTAATCTGCAGCCAGAGAGAGACAAGGTGCAAGACGTACAAAATACACCTCAGTGTTCCATTTTTAAACCATCTGGAACAGATTTTCTTTTTGTTCATGCTCTCTCTCTCTGTCCTGATTATGACCTTTCACAGGGACAGCTTGCCATTACACATCCATCTCTGTATGTTGTTTATTTGCAGTTTTTGAATAATATTTTCATGGGCACAAAGATCAGCTTTCATCTCATCTGTCAGTCTCTGCACTCTTAGCAATTTTAGCAAAGCTTTCATTAAAAAGATAATCTCCCATCGATTGACTCAAAGGTTAGACAAAACATTCAGTCAGTTACATCTCAGTGTTTACCATATACACAAGACAGGTATTTTGTTGGTGATGCCGTGATGATAATCGGCATGCTGGTTCCAAATGCTCCAGTGGTCCAAAATGCTGTGCAGAAGTGCCACAAAGTGTATAGAATATACAGACACACACACACACACACACACACACACACATATATATATATATATATATATATATATATATACACACACACACAAAATGTAATTTCTGCATTTCAGTACTTTCTTGTGTACTAATTTTGATCTATTTTACTGTAATTGTACTGTATTTTATAATATATACACAATTACAATTACAAAACATATACAATTTACATTTAAAGTCACCCTGTAGCATCGGCCATCAACAACAGTTTGAGATTTGGCCACTGGGGGTAATTCTGAAAGCAGAGGCCAATTTTTGCAGACAAAAACATTTGACGTCCTGTCACCGAATTGATGCAATCAGGCTGGCTGCTGATAAAATAAAATTCTCTCTTTCGAGACCAGCCATTCGGGACACCACACAAAATGTCAGCACTTCTGTCCTGTTTTTGAAAGGAGAGAGAGAATGAAAAATAGACTGAATGTTTGAATCACAACAGGGACATTGAAGTGACACTGGGCTTTTAAGTATAGGTGTATAATAAATCCACATATACAAAAAGGCTAACATAAATTCTCAGTCGGGTCCCCAGTGGATCACTTACACATGTCCGATGTTTTCTGTTTTGAGAAGTCTAAACATTAAAACTGCCTAAATTTGTTTTGCTCTAAAAATGATTTCTTCCATCAATTTAAAACCTGTCTGAACAAGAGCATTTTCCACCATATCAGGAAACAGATCAAAGCACCCGGTGACAGTAAAGAATCTTCTGTGTTTGTGTCGTGCATAATGCATCTGCTCGGTGACAGGTCATTTCTGTGTAATTATGACAGCTGCGGTTGGTTACGGCCATTTGGGTGACGGAGGATGTCAGTGTAGCACGGAACCCGAACTGTCATATCTGTGATATAATGGGTTATTTACACTGCTATCTTAGAGGGAAAAAAGAGGAAGACAGAACAAAGAAAACAGAAGCATTAAAAAGAGAAAGTGATAGCTTGGAAAAAGAGAGAAAGTAATTAATCGACTGTGCGATGTCAGGCTTGTTTCAATATTGTTATTCTCTGGAAAATATTTTCTCCTTTTTTAACTCTGAGTCACAAACATACCGGTCCTGACAGGCTTATCACACTAAACAAATATGGAGACAGTGAAGATAAAAGGTTTAAATAAAAAAGTAAAAAAGTGAGTTTTCTTGCAGAATCTTGCAGATTTACTCATAGGATTATGAGATGGGACCCATCTTGTGTTGTGACAAAGAAATGTATTATTACATGTAAGGCAAATTAATTCTATGTACAACCTTGATAGAACAAGAAGCTTTGAAGAACAAACAGTGTAATTGTGTGATATTTCTCTAACAAGTCTGCGATATTTTCACTGCAGTACATTTTCCAGCGCTTGAGTGTGCCTCATCAAACAAGCAATCAGAATTTAGAAAATTTGTTCTTTCAGC
Source organism: Chromobotia macracanthus (assembly GCA_036877525.1). NCBI lineage: Eukaryota > Metazoa > Chordata > Actinopteri > Cypriniformes > Botiidae > Chromobotia > Chromobotia macracanthus. The sequence continues at coordinate 4,929,733 of JAZGTH010000001.1, read as the reverse complement.
CAGTTAGTTGTGCATTCAGTTTGTTTACACAGAGAATGTCAATACACGACACTATGGATGACACACAGAAAATAACAACTTTTAATTCTTCAGTGAGTCTTAGATTAATACAATATCACATGTTGATTTGTGTCAATATTCCAGCAAAAATGAACATAATGAAACATGATGAGCCCTTAATGAGATGCCTTTTTTAAGTGGTTGTATTAAGAGAAGTGAAGTGATTTTCTTTAATCTCAATCTGCCTTTGATAACGATGTGATTTAAAAGCACTAGCAATTCATAAACTCCATCTCTCGCACTCCTTCTTACTATCTATCCATCCATCTCTTTTTCTTCCTCCTCTCTTATCCTCTTGATGCCCCACGATTTGCATGTTGCTGAGTAATCTGAAACGTTGCATTCATACTAAAGCAACTTCAAACACACAATTGATTTCAGTGCAAGCCCGGGATGTAATCCTTAAATCCTGTTGCTATACTGAGCTTGGCTTTGAAGAAGTCAGGAATGGAGAACACCATGCAGCGGACATCATCATAATTCTAAATCCAAGACAGAAGGGTAGATGGGATTGGGGATTCACTGTTTCCCTGATCCATTCTATTGGAAGCACAGAGGCACTTATACAGGGATAAAAACACATACACACACATTTTGTGAAGTTAGCTGCAGAGCTAAAATGATTTGATGTTGTAGTTCTAGTTGTATTGTCATATATTTCTGTAACCACACTCATTATATGAGAATGACCATTATATGATGTAAATTATGTTTCTATTAAAGTTATATAGCAGGCATTTTGCAAAACTAACTGGTGCTTAACCTTGCATGAATTTATACTTTATTGCTTCATCTGCCTGGAATTACACTGACCGTCTCTCTCAAATTTAAATCTCTTTTTATAAACAGAAAGAGAGAGTGAGAGGATGTGTTGTTTTATAACTAAATAAAATCTTCCTGTAAGAAGGTTGACTTACCATACTCTATGGCTATCTCTAGTGTGTATATGTTTTAATGTACATATCTAATCATCTATGATATTGTGGATATTTACTATACACTGAAATCAGTAATTTACGATTGCACAGAATAGGGATCTGTAAAATGTGTCACATTGTCCAGGTGAGTAGGAAAGAGGTCTAAAACCAGGTGAGATCGGTGTCCCCCACACAGGTGTAATGCTGAAATAACTCTGTAATTCTATAAGCCAGTTTTAGATTCAGATCCCACTGAACCAATCAGAGACACAATGAGTCAAAGCACCAATCATCTTCCACATTAATGTTTTCCTTCGGCTTTGTTGGATGCTGGCTATGAGAATCAATAGGAATATGGAGCGCTCAGTGTGCATAAACAATGTATAGATTACCCACCATGCAGAGAGCAAATCATCAATAATAAATGAAAAATAAGCACCTGAATGATTGTTATGTTAGCTCTGTTTCTGCCTTTAATTATCCACACATGCCTTTGGGATTACTCACACATATTCACACGTTTAGCCATAAAATATCTATTTAAATGTAAGGTAAGCAATTTCGGAGAGGCTAGCAAAAGCAAGCTTGCGTTGAAAGTAAAAGATCTCATTCTTACTTCGGACAACATTTATTTAGACAACATTGTTTAGCCATTGCTATCAGGGTGTGAAGAGACTTTCAGCCAGCAAAACAAAAAATGTTTCTGGAAAAATTGCCACCATATGTCACCACAAATCACCTGGTGCACCTTTAATGTACTGAAAGTTAAAACATGGAGTTACACTGAAGCTTTATGATTCATGAGTTAAAACTATACTACTTAAGTATGTTTACTAAAAGAAGCAGAGTGGTGTGAAAAAACAAAGAAAGATAAAAACAAGGAGAAAAATGCTTGTCAAATTAAAGAGGCATCACATCAATGAAATGTGGAGAGAAGAGAATGTGCAGTCACAGAAGTTTGAATTGTGGCATTTAACTTCAGTTCCTCCATCAAACAGCAAACAAAACTCCTATTAGCAGTCTGAAAATAATGAGAAACTCACAGGCGTGTAAACACATTTACACTTCAGAACTGGAGCTGCAAAGCAAACAAGAATTTGAAGTTTTAAGGAATAAAAGTTGGGAACTTGTGCTGTGTCACCATGGGAACAATATACCCAAACCACCAAACTTCCAAGTATCTGTCTGTGTGAATTATAAAAAGCACACTGACGAGTACAACCCAGGTCCAAGAATGTGACAAATGTGAGTGGAGAGGACCAGCTTTCCACAATACAAATGTCCTGCACCGAGACCCCTGACCATAAGGTCTTAGAGGCCACCATACTTCTTGTCAAGTGCACCCTGATGGCTAAAGGAGAAGGCTGTCCAGAGGTCTTGTAAGCAAGTGAAATAGCCCTGACTATTGAGCCCAGAGCCTGGGACAGAAAGTCCTTTCTGACTGGAATTTACTCATGGACAGCAAGAAAGGAGGGACACGGTCCCTCCGCAAGAAGGTCCACACTCTGGTCAGCCAGAACAGGTCTACCAGCAACAGACTCACCCCGTCTCACCATAATCTCTCCAGGACCCCCGGGGAGCACAGCAGTCAGGGAAAAGGCATACAAATGTACCCATGGCCACATCTATACCATAGCATCCAACTCCAAAGGAGCTGAATTCCTGAGGGAGAACAAACGCAGACAGTGAGATGTCTCTCAAGGTACAAACAAGTCCATCTCCACTTGGCCAAACCTCATCCAGATTTGCTCCACCACCTCGGTTGGAGTCTCCAGTCCCTGGGCTCTAGTCCCTGCCCCGACAGGATGTTTGCTACCTGACTCTGGGGCCCTGTGATATAGACTGCTCCTGTAAATCCCTCCCAAGACAATGTGAGTTCCATGAAGTCTCAACATCAACAGTCTGGCTCAGAGGCCTTAACTCATCATCTTGTACTTGAGTCATGAGCTTGCTGAAGCACCACTGGTGGCAGGGTAAACAGGATGGCTTCCTGAGGGCAACAAGAAGAAGTAGACATGGTATAATGAGGTGTAAACTACTTCTCCCTGGAAGGGCCTGCCCTTAGACGTCTGATGCCCCTGGGGCTAGGACCTCTTTTTTGCTGAAGACTTAGCTTTGGCTGAGCATGTTGACCCAATCCCCAGTCTTTATGTGGAACAGGAAGTGACACTTTGCTTCTGCTGCGCCCTATACGAGAAGCTTGAAGATAGCTGGGGCTCCTGAGACAGTTTGCTCTTCGAATGAACACTCTGTTTCTCGGCTGGCCAGTCAATCTTGAGCTGAGCTACAGCATGAGTTAAAACCTCCACGGGCTCCTAGTACACAAAGGGTAAGGGTGGTGAATCTTCAATCTCACCTGCATCGATGCTCAGCACATCCACTTCCACGGAGCAAGAAGTCGCAGAGCGGTCTTCTGATGCCAGAGGGAGAGAGCACCAGGCGTCACAGGTGAAGGCAGAGAAAAGGCCAAGCCTGTCTCTAACCCCTCTGTGATATCCATCTGCGAAGTACGGGGAGCATGAGCCTGATCACCTTTCTCAAAGAGAGCTGACTGTGCATGCTCCGCTCTCAAACAGACAACACAACTTGTGTGTTGAACCCACCTATGATGTAGTGAGGGCAGGGAGGAAGACATGGTTTAAAAACCTTTTTTATAAGCAATTCGGGCAGCTGAGACAAAAACAATGAACAATTCACACAGGGTGCTTGCTGAGGCACGGAAACTTAACGCAGACCGTTCCAGATGTGCTTTTATGCTTCCTGGTCCTGATGTCACCCCGCCTGTGACGTGTCATCATCCCATTGGACTGATTTCACACACCCAAAGCGTCACTATGACACAGACTGAGCTCCATGATAGGGAATTATGTTTTACTTTAAATCTAATAATGTAGAGTGAGGGTTCGGTTCAGATGATAGAAAATATCTGGTGGAAGTCTACTTGATATCCATACTAATATATTGAAACCTCTGTTCATGCAACGTGTTAGGGCTCCATATTAAAATCTGATTTATACACACAAACACCAATACACAGACCTATCTTAATTTTTAAACTAATAATATTTTTCTCATTGTGAGAAAAATTCATTGTGAACTTTCCGTATTACATTCATAATAAGATTTTTTAATATTAAGTTTTGCTAAGAACAATTTTTTGCATCATTATTGCACACTTTTAAATGTATTTGTTCAAAGAAAAATATTTAAATTGATATGTTATATTTACATGAGCAATTTTTTCCTTAATGGCTGCAGTAGTCAATTCCAAACATAACACATATTATATGCATTAATGTTGTATGAATATAATAGCCTGGTTTAATTTTTGGATTTTCCTAAACGGAGAGTAAAAACTATTACACTGCATGTGGCTTCACATATCTAATTCTAATGAAATCTGCTATAAAAATGGTGGCGTTATGTCCACCAGAACATTCTCATAAACCTCCATAGTGAAAAAGATAAAAGCAAGTCATCTCACTTTTGTGACGTCAATTGGAAGAATGATTCACATTCACTGGAAGTAAACCAGAAGCCCTCCACTATGTACGTAAAGAATGTATTAATGTATGATACTTCGGTAAAATCTGGAGGTGGTAAATAAAACACATGAATTTAAGTAAAGTCTGTTTTGTTTAAGAGAAATTAAACAAAACAAAACATTTCTCTCAGTTTGGTGTTTCTAATTTATGAATGTTTGAACTAGCTCAATTATCTGTAAGGCTCTATAAAAGCCAGACTGTTTTTTCTAACATCACCCACTGTGTACACATTAGTCATCCACAGTATGAGACTACAGCTGACATATCACTGCTGAGGGGATTTCATTTCCTTTTCGTTCCTTTTTTAAGAACTACATTAGATATAAAATCACATATGTAAGGACAGACGGAGATAAAGGAGAAAAGAGAAGAAAACAAATGTGTGTTTTGAAAGAAGTGTGTGTGTAACATCGTTTTTTGTGTGCATGCACTAATTTTCAAAAGACATGACATATTTTGTGCATATATTTACATTTTCTGTTAAAAATCAGATGTCAAGTAAATATGTACATCTTGTCTTGGAGTGTGTTACAGCATGTCGGTTTATAATGAACAGATGTGTTTGCAGTGTATGTGCGAGTGATTAGCCAAATCCCCTGAGTGACAGAATGAACCTATCCTCTGCCATCTCAGTGGAAGAGAGCTCTGATTAATGTCCCCCATGAGTTTTGCTAATCTATTCCACTTTATTTTGAAAATCAAGCACACTAAACCATCAGTTAGCTAAAGCTAAAGGATGGAGGGAAAGATGAGCTGATCCATTGACCTCCACTTGCTTGTTTATTCTAGTTCCCCAAAGGTCATTGTGTGGTCATTATTTACAGAAATGATTACTGCTGTCTTCCTTGTATGCCAAAAATAGTAATCGCATTTATCTCTGACAAACAAGAAGTTGCAACCTTCGCACCTGAACTGCTGGCCGCTTAAAAACTTTCAACCACTGTGATTTGAAATTAAATGGAAATATAAACTGTAGCTGAGTGATACTGTTTAGGCAAACTGGTTTACAAATCATTCATTTTGACTCTTAAATTAATATCATATTATAAATCATCTAGTTATTGTTGAGACCATGAAAATGTATCTCTAGTGGGAGAAATGACCTCATTAGCCATATAAAATGTGTAATTACAGGGATGGACAGATCTAGACAGGGACACACGACAGTGCAGTGTTTGTGTTACTTATAGTACAGTAGCAGTACAGAGTATTTGAGACTGAAAAAAAAATTTTTTGGAAAAAAAAAAATTTTTAAAGTATTTTTTTTTTTTTAAAAAAAAAAAAAAAAAAAAAAAAAAAAAAAAAAATTTTTTTCCCCCCCCCAAAAAAAAAAAAAAAAAAAAATAAAAAAAAAAAGTATTGAAAAAAATGCAAAATGTGCAAACTTTGTGCCTAACGTAATATACTGTTGAGCTTAAGGATACTGTTTACTTAGAACCAAATGATTTTAGTGAGATCATTTCTGCTCAGTTGAACTCCTCTCTTCTCTTCCAGCATAGAGAATAATTACAGCAAGGCGTGTTGATTCATATGTCCCTCTCAAGTTACTAGCTTGCTTCCAGTTTTAAGCTCTAATTTACAGACACTAAAATTCATTTTGACAGAGAATGCATTTCTGCACTAAGAATATTTTAATAACAGATAACAGCTCTACCTCATATGTGCGGCACCAAAAGTCTACAAATCCATTATTACATCAATCAACCATAGAATCAACTTAAACAAAATTATAATTTACATTACATTAATGCATTTGGCAGGCACTTTTATCTAAAGCCCCTTACAGTGGATTTAAGCTATACATTTTATCAGTTGTGTGTTCTCTAAGAATTAAACCAGTAATCTTGCCATTGCTGGTGCCACTTTCTACCAGTAACAGTTTTCAACAGCATTCTCGCTGAAAACTTCAGAACATGACAAGAAACCTGCAGGTTTATAGACTATGAGTCACAGCAGTGAATAACATTTGCCAGCTTTACAGTTGCTATAATAAATGCAGTGCTGCTACATGACCTGTTGGCATAACAGGAAATCATAACCGAGCCATAACCAAATTAAATAAAGATGGTAAAAACATTTAAATACATCATGAACATCACATTTAACATCATGAAGTTACTGTTGATTTCTTAGATCAGAGAGCCAGCTGAACTGAATTCATCGAATGCCAAAACAGAACAAACGTACCACAAAATTACAGTAGAGACAAACTTACAGTTAAAACAAAATACAAAATAAGAAATAGTTTCACAATGGATATTCTCTGCACCTGAGAGCAAATTGCCTTTGCTAAATAAGTTAAACACAGCACAATTGGCTTGTAAGAACTGCAACATAAACTAAGTTTAAATCCCAATATATAAACAAAAGCCTGATCACAGGGCTTCTTCCTGCCATCTACTGTATATGGGTGATCAAATCAGAGTTTAAAATTGTCTGCAAATGGTCTAAAACAGTTACAACAGTACTAGAGTCTCACACCATCAGACATTTTTTGACCTCATAATTTTTTCTAAATCCAGGCCTGGAGAGCATGTTACATGTTCTGAACTATACGTGTAGCTCTCCTAAATGCACATGGAAAAATACAAGTCAGATTACCTATCAATTACTGGCAAACAGACTGTCATCAATAAACTTACACAAAACTGCAGCAACCACACAAACACCATTTAAAAAGCCTTGAAATGCGTAGTATTCACAATACAAACAACCTTTTAAACAAAATAACAAAGTAAATCACCCAGCTAGACTGTCACTTCTTAATCCTCATTGTCCATCTCCCAGAGCATCTGTTTCATCTAACCCTCTAAGACTGACAGATGGAACAATGAGAGGAAACTGACTGAAATTACACCAGCAACCGCAAATCTGTGGAATATTACACCATCATGACAAGTTAAAAATGTTAAAAGTTAAGAGGGGAACTTTCTTTGGAGACTTCATCCTGTGTGTCTGCTCAAGGATGATTGAGCTAATGCAGGAATCGTGTCGCTTGTCCAGCCCCTGAATTTTTCATCTATTCTCTGGCCAAAATAAGCATCAGATTGGACAGACTGTGATATAGCAGAACGAGAAACGGATGGAGAGAAAATTGTGGCAGGTCTGAAAGAACAGCTGAAATTGAGATGGTAAAAAACTGCATTGTTCTGTAGTCTGTTGTTTCTTGTGTGGAGTTAGACACAGATAAATGGGGCTTAATTTCCTTTCCCACACAAACCTTTTAGCTGTCTCTCGTACAATAGGGGTCATCAGACACTGAAAGCCGTCCAAAAAGAAATGGTGTCAAGCCAATTAAGGACTTAAACACATGACCTTATTATGACTTCACAATTACTGGCCACAGGTAGCCAATGAAAGTTGACCAACAGCCTTGACGGCCAACCACAACCTGAGCTACTCACCACACTAAAGTCTTCAGATGAGCAGTTCTGCCCGCTGAAGTTGCAGCTCTTCAGCATGTCTTCCAGCTGGTGGCCGGTCCGCTGGAAAATGTCTAGCATGTCAGGGGGTGGGTACTGGAGCTCACTTGGCCTGTGTCCTTTGCGACTTTTGGGCGGCAGGCCAGTGAGATTAGCCAAGTGATAGATGTCCGCGTCGGTGAGGGCAGAGAACCGGAATCGGTTGACATTACAGAGTGTGACGGCGGGAAAGGTGAGCTCTCGGCGGGTCTCTTCCCTCAGCGCCGCCAGATGGGGGCGCTCTAGATAGGCTGCCGCGCTCCATGTTGCTTGGTACAAGAACAGGCTGAGAGACACCAACAGGGCCAGTGCCCAGAGGGTCTGTCTCAAGCCCAAGCGTCCAGAACCTGAGCTCGCCAATACCCGCGCCAGACCGTGTAATGAGGTGGAGCTAGCGAAGGATGCTAGATCAGCCATGCCTCCTTTTTGTCGGCGAAGGCCTTCATCTAGTGTCCCGATCCTGCCTCCCTCCGTCGGGGCCCCTTTGGCTTCTTCGCCCGCAGCAAACTTGATTTTACAGACAAATTCGATGGGCATGTGGGTGGCCAGGGCTGTGTGTGGAAAGCCCTTCAGAAATGACTCTTGATCTCTCCTGCTGATCTCTTCCTGAGGGTTTGCTCTTTTCTTTGCACCAACACCTCTGTCTCGCTGGAGCTGTTAGAACATCTTGATGGAGCACTTAATATCCTTTTCTCCAAACCTTCTTTCTCTGTGATTAATATCGTTCCTCAGCCCAAACTGTGATTTATTTATATAGTATGGCTGAGTTTCACCTCTGATCTCTAATCTTTTTCAACCTGCTTATTTCAGTCTTTCAACACTGCATCTTTACAGACTTTTTATCTTCTTCTCCTATTACTCTCTCACTGCCCATCTACTCTTCCTCAGTTCTTTCCCAGCAGTTTCTCCTACCTCCAGACTGTACTTTCTCCTCAGAAGTTCTTTTGCATCTCGCTCTTCTTCTGCTCCTCCATGATTTGCATCCACTGTCTCCTTTTCTCCTTGGTTTGTGCTGTGGTCTGCTGCTGTTTCAGGAGCAGAGTGCAGATGGTGAGTGGAGAGGGAGGAGGTGCTTCGTTCAGCGTGTTAGTGCCCCGGGATGTGCCACACAGCCGTAGAGTCCAGAGAGAGTAGAGGCATGAGCTGGAGAGAGAAAGATGAGTGAGAGAGACAACACATGTGAATTCCACAGATCTGCTCACTGTCGGCTGACGTAGCAACTGCCCAAACTCTTCTCGCACACTCAGGGGGAGAGAGAGAGGGAGAGAGAGGGAGAGAGAGAGACAGAGCTAAAACGAAAGACGTGAGGGAGTCAGGATGCTGCCCTGTGTATGTGCCCTACAGGAAAGTGAAGGGGAGGAGAGAGGAGTGGTAGGAGACATATTTAATATTACATGAGAGGAGAAGGCAGGGGTTATTTCCCCTTCAGTGGAGAAGAGCCGCCCCAACACACACCAGAGCTTTCATTTCTCTCAGCAGCAGGTTGTTACATCCACTTACAGCGGCCACTCAATGTCTCCACCACTGCCACACACACACATACACTCTCCTTCACTTACTCTTTTCCTTATTCCCTGCTCTGCAGATAAAAAAAACTGCAAAAAATGCTGGTAACTATATGTACAGTGGGGTCCAAAAGTCTAAGACCACATTGAAAATCTATATTAAAAATGTATTTACTGTAAACCCAGGGAAAGAAACTGAATTTGGAATAGGTAAAGATCTGGCAATTCAAGGATTGTGAAAATAAAACAATGATATAAAAATGAAGACTCAAAGTCACCAATCAAATGTAAGTACATTTGTGACATCATCATGTTAAAAATGGTTAGATTCCTAGCCTCCAATGAAAAACATAGCTGCTCTTAGGAATATTTTGAAATCACATAGGGATAACAAGAATCGTCATGTTTGGCACAAACTTGACAAGTCCATGCCAGCTAGAGTGCTTAAAGTTATTAAAGCAGAAGGAGAGCTTAACAAATATTAGGATATTTTGGGGTACGGAATAATTTTGCAAAGAATGATAATAACAAAAGAATTAAAAAATAACTGCAAAAAAAGCAGTTTTCACCAGTTTTATCTGTATTTTATCTGTCATCTGTTTGTCTGTATGAATTCTCGGAAACTATACATGCAGCTGAGTATGTATAAACCTGTTTTCCTCTGGTTTTTGTATACACCTGTATTTGTTTATATATGTGCATACGTGACCTTCCCCATCTTTCCCAAAAATTCTCACTGCAGTTTGTTCCAATCTCTCCCTATGAGAGACATGTGTAAGTCTGTTTATGTTGTTTTGTGCGAGAGTAACAATGTGAGACTAATGACAGTGTTAATTAAGACAGAGAGCATTGTAACAAGTGTGGGGCACTTCCTGAAGATCAATCACACACACAGACGGACCATTGATTAGATAGATGAGTGAACAAGTGATTAAGGAATGATGGGAACACACAAACAAACATGTACATAATGATGTTACATACACCCATTCCCCTTGGAAATAGTCTTTTATCATGAGCATTGTTAATACATGTTCCCTACAGCTCTATGAACTGAAGCACATTAGATAACATGCATAATACAAGGTTAAATGCAATATTCATCAATACAGCAACCTTAATCTCAAGACTGTCTGACAGAAACAGAGAACGTGAGAAAGAGAGAGAGAGAGAGAGAAAAGAAAAAACAGGGTCAACACCATGGTGTTTATCTATCGTCTTTAAGAAAATACTTCAGATAATCCTTCAGTGTTATATGTATTTCTGTACTGTACTACTACAAATCCACCTGCCTTTTTCATTAAATAAACTCGTTCATCTCACAAAAAGTGAGAGGAAAACAGAATACAAGTTCTCATTGCTTTTTAAAATCACGTTTGGGTTTTTGGAGCAAGAACAAGATTCTGTGAATCATACGATTTTTTAGCATAGTTACATTGAGGAAAAACAATGAGGTGGGTCTTATAGGTGAACATTTGAAGACAAGAGGATTTGAAGTCCTCTTCAATTTCTTTGACTTTTTCTGAACATTAAATCAACTCAGTCAACTAAAGCTTGTCAACTTTGTCTTTGGAAGAAAAAAGCCTCAGCTGTCCCTCATCTCCTCCAGCCACTAAATCACTTGAGACGATCCAAAGCTTCAGTCATGACAGACCCAAAGACAGAATGTCCATCTCATATTTATGAAGACATCTAAAAGCACAGAAGAAGTACTCCGTCATTTGTCCTCACGGCATGTGTGGACTGCTACACAGCGGACTACGGCATCGAAAAATGCAATGACATGTAACAAAGTCTTGACATGCCGAGAGCATCTTTGATTCTCACGAACCATCTCATGAATTATTCATTTCCCCTCAGGTAGCAACACTGACAGTGATCCATCCAACATCCCCCCACCACCCCAACAAACACACGTTCATACACATACGCAACTTGAAATAGATTAAAGGTGAAAGTAAGTGCTGCTTGACTTCTCCTCCGAGCTGTTCTGATAATGCCCCACTTCTGACTTTCTTCCACACATCAACCACTTTAAGCCACTGCGAACGACAGAGGAGAAGTTTAAATGCCTCTCACACATGATTTACTCCACGATGGCTATCCCTGAATGGCTTTTCTCAGACATATTGGCTAAATTCACAGTGAGAACTTGCTTTGGTGTATGTTCTGCTCTTCCTTCTCATTAGAGTGAAAGAAATCATTTTCTGAGTAAGGTTTGAATAAAAGATGTTTACATGCTCCACCACTGTTGGAATGTTCTTATACGTGTCATTAAATCAGATTTTATTTTCCTGCTATTCCTATGATGTAAACAATGGAAAATGTATCAATATTTTTCCAGTGTTATTATTTGTGAAAGCTTGGCGTGGACAATTTCACCAGCACAATCCAATCCAGTTTCAGGACTGACTGCATTTTCATAATAAAGGTATGACGTGCCATTAATGTACATGTTGTGATTGTATGTTTCTATCTTGTAACACTTTAAAATGTCCTTGGAGTAAATATAAACTGTGTGATAACAGCGTTTTAAAAATGGTGGGTGCCTGTGTTTTGTATGTTCACATGAAAAGTAGACTGAAAGTATACGTTCTTATTTTTGGTTTAAAAAAGTATATCAATAGCACACAAGAATAAGTTTTTTTGTTAGGGATGTGCTTGAATCTATCTATTACGAGCATAACATTTACCTTCACATGAAACTCGTTTAACCATCAACATATTCACTATGAGATCCCTAATCAGAATATGACATGGATGACATGTGATCTCTCTCTTTGCACTCGTTTTGCGTTTTGCCTTTTTTGTCATACAGAACAGCAGGATGAGTCAGAAGGAAGAAGCAACAGGAAAGAGATGAGTGGGAGAGAAACTAAAAGAGTGGCTTATGAAAGCAATGAATGAGTGTTGAGAGGAGAAGAACGATGTTTACTGTGTTTGAGTGGATTGTGGCCCATCTATTAAAATGCCATTTATAAAACCCATACCCAGAGCGCAGAGGTCCTCGGAAGCGTTCTTGACTTCCTCATTGCATCATCAGGGGTATTTTGGGTGGGGTTGTTATCACTTTGATCAACTGTCACAGCTCATGCAGCAAATGCATTAATCTTTGGCCTGGTCTTTGATCAATGAATGTGCAATTCTAGGGTAAGAAGCTTCACGCGTCTCCTGGGAAAGAATTTCAGTTGCTATCAATCACAAGACGTACAGCGAAGCAGCTATACGGAACGCCTCTTCTGAAAGTCTTTATACTTGCACCTGTTATCTGTAACCACTCTCTGTCTATAGATCACCTCAGATGCTTTGAGTGAATGATGCATGTTGGTCTGGTAGGCAGCCACACTACAGAGTGCACTCCGTGTGCACTTAGCAGACATATTTCTCACCAAGAAGAGCTTATTAATCTTGATGTGTGTAAAAGTGGGTGTTTGTTTTAACATCTAGCCGCCTCCATTTATTTACTAACAAAACCACTAATATTCTGCACCTAGAATGCTTTTGATGCGTTTACATTTTCCAGTCTAGCCAGAAGTTTGGAACGCATCTTCAAGATTAAATAAATGATAAAGACCCAAAGCTGCGAGAAAAATCTATATATTACACACACTTAAGAAACATTGTTTGTGACAGTCTCTGTCAGAGTGATGGAGAACAACCTGTCGGTCTAATTTTGGAATCAATCTCCTCCTTCCCTCACACAGAAGAAAAAGGGTTCATTAGATCACCCCATGCCACTCCAAAATAGAGGTGTTTCATATTTATGCAAATGTCTTCTGTTTATCGGACTGCCTCAGGCACCATGTCTAAATGAGGAGATGAATGCCATTATTGATGCTCGCAATGCAGGCAAAATAAAGAGGTTCGGAAAAAACACATGAATATATTAACTGGGAAATTATTTGTGGACAATTTAGCTCTAAACACACACCTTGCCTTTTCCTGTCAGGGTGAGAGCTCATTGGTGCTTTCTGGCTTGGAATAAAAGACATAATAATGAGGTGTATTACTTCTCGATTTAGACATTTTTCTACACAGAAATATTAAAGAACAGAATGACAATAAAATCAAAGTCTGTTTTTTTAAACAGTAGTAATTATCAACGGCCATCACAAAACACAAGACAATTATATTGTATTGTTAACTTTTCATACTTTTTTGTCTCTCAAAATGTATCTTCGTCTTTTTTCACTCTCTTATTGAGATATGATTAAATTGCTTTCATTCAGTAATAACAGACTCTGATCCAGAGAAATTCACAAAGACAGTTGACTGAACATGCCATGTGTGGATATATTGTGAAATATTTGTTCACACTCATCAAAATAGGTCTTTTTATTCTGCAGCTCCCCAGGCAACTGTATCTATGCCTGTGGAACCCCTTACATCTGTCAGCACTATCACATCTTTTGTTACAGAAGCAGAGGAGAAAGATGAGTTGGCCACACAAAGGAAGTTTAGATTGCTGCAAGCCTGTGCAGGGCTGACCTGGAGGCTTTTTTCTAAGGTGTAGTGTCAGGTAAAATATCTGTCTGTCTATCTGTCTGTCTGTCTGTCTGTCTCTGTCTGCTCTGATCAATCAAAGATCACAGTAATCAGAGGCAATCACATTCTATGACTAGATCAGCACTTATTAAATCTGGCCGATCCCACAAACGGATTGCAAGTTCACATGAGGACGTATGTGATGGTGTCATCTTTAGTGCTGCAGTTATGTCATCACACTTACATTCAGTTTTACATGGTTTTTCATTATGCATCCCAGTATGCAGACAGTGTTTTGCCTAAGTCCTGTTAAAGCCCTTTTAAAGGCCTATTTAAAGGCATATGCTCATTGTAGTATTAAATTGCTCATTGAAATGAATACGTTATTTATTTAATTATTTAATTAAATTTAATTATTTAATTATCTAATTATTTATCTCTACTAAAACAGTAAAATCCATGACTACTGCAAATAATGTATCCAAAAGCAACATCTGTTGTATTACCTTATCTAAAAAAGGTTAACATTGACAGTCATCAGAGAGGTTACATATCATTTATATAGAGCTTGAAGGATCAGGATTGATAGTGGCCAGACATAATCACAGAAAATCTGCAGTCGTAATCAGGTGCAAAAATCCTGATCGGATCCTGTTTATTTTGTGTGAACATACATTTACATTTACATTTATTCATTTAGCAGACGCTTTTATCCAAAGCGACTTACAAGTGCGGAATACAACAAGCGAGTCAACCTGAAGAGGCAACTAGACACAATAAGTGCTCACAATACAAGTTTCAGACATTGCTCAGAGTATCATATGCTACAACAAGGGAGAGATTTAAAGGAAAGAGGGATAGGAAATGAAGGGAAAGGAAATGAAGGGAAAGGATTTTTTTTTTAAGATGAGGTTAAGTGCTCACGAAAGAGATATGTTTTCAGCTGTCTTTTGAATATTGCCAGGGATTCTGCATTACGGATGAAAGCAGGAAGATCATTCCACCAGCATGGAGTAGTGAACGAACATAGCAGATAGAGAAAAGATACTTGACTTTGGACAAAATTGATCAGGAGACTGTTTCTGGCCTTGGGCATAACCTAACACAAGTAAATCTGTTTAACTTAATCACTTTAATGTTGAGAAACTGCAACCTGCTCTCATCATTGGAAATGACTGATAGCAGTTTGTATACTCTTGACTCCAAACCAGTTAATATTATTCAGTTAACCTGATCAGTGACCTTTAAATTAATGTCCACTAACAGTCTTTTTATAAGGCTTCAAAATCTCAGAGAAGCTCTTATGAGCAGAAAAATGGCAGATTTTGTCATAATATGCTATTGTTTACGTACAGTATGGCATTGGAATAAATACCTTTTCAGACCTTCGACTGTGGGAAAAGGTCTGGTGCATTTTGCCACTTAAACTGGCTAAGAAATGCTCACTTACACAGGAAGAGCCACATGACTGACATGTACAGCAATCAATCGCAATTCATTTGGTTTTTATGTGCCATTTAGGGGCGGAGTTATCAGAGGAATATTATATTACCACAAGAGAACTTGATGAAACACACCATGGGAGATTAAAAGGTGCTTAGAAGGTAGAGAAAGATTGCACAATGTGTGCAATGTGCATCAGACACTTAGCGTACTGTGGGTGGTCCATGGATGTGTTACATGAGGCTGAGATGAGGATTCTTGTGATCCAAGACAAGCAACAGAGGGCACTGAAGAATGTATTGTAATGACACGTACATGTACGCTAACGGTCCCCGAGTACTAACTTCTTACACCTTCTTGACATCCATCTTCATCTCTCTAACTACTGTACTGCAAGAACCTTGTGCTGTAAATTATACATTTTTAAGTGAGTCATCTTTCTGCTCCATCTCACTGACTTGAAATCAGTTTGTGGTCATGGTGAGGGAAGCATAAGTCCAGAGAGACTGATTCTAGATCTGTGACCTCTGTAAAACCTCTGTGGGTGTGATTCTTACTGCAAGCCCCCGGGTACTCCCAGAGTCCTCTCTGGTAATGACTTTGACACTGGGTCAGAGACACAAAGCGGACCTTACATAACACAAGCTCCAGCACTTAATCCCTGTCATACACCTATAGAGCTGAACCAGGCACAGCAGTTGTGGAGAGTGCATGGTATAAACAGTAAAGTGCTGGTCCACAATACTATAATGGTTGCCAAAGCTAAAAAGTCAAACAATGCTACATCAAACACACAAAAGGGGTTGAAGCACCTGTAAAGCTGAGTGTTTTGGAACAATGACAGAACAATATATGCTGTGTGCCTTTTAAACATCTTATCAAACATGTCCATGTTATACCCTAACATCATTTTTCAGACAGAGACAGCTATTGTCTTGAACTGTTATTACGATAAACAAGGAAAAGTGTGAAAGATGTCATTAGGCTGTTGTGTTATATTGACAAGAATAAACTATACTCCATCATTTTTGTACTTAAAGCACTCTGTGCTACATTTCATTGTGTCACAGTGTCAGGCTGTAGTTGATGTATGTGAAAGGCTCTCACTATAGCCTACATTGAAAAAATGTATGGGGACATCAAACTAAACAGATCTATCTATCTATTTGTTATCTCTGTTTATTTATCTGTTTATCTATCTCATTTTTATTGTGCTTCCTGTGCTTGATTTTCACTGGCTGGTCAGCTTATGATTTCAGATTTGGGTTGTAGAATATCACATGCTACAAAATTTCCTCCAGCTACCAAAAACAACACTGAGTCTGACTCCAGTCTTTTGGGGCAAAAGTCATGTAGCGTAATACAGTCTTTATACATACATTGTATACACTGTACGTACTGCACTGGTAGCTGTAGAACAGGCACTTGTCGCTGTGTCGATGAAGAAGGTGAACTGCCTGTAATTTGGTTGTTCATTGGCGTCACCGTCTTCTCAAAGTGTTTACACGACAAAACACTGTATCAATACACTTGAGAGTGTGTTGAAAAAAGACAAGAGTGTCACTTTGTGTCATAAAACAACAACTTGTCATTTTTGGTCCCCTAATCGACAGTGTTTACTGCTTAGATCTACTGAGTCACAATGATTTGTGACCTAGAAAATGGTTCACAAACCAAAAAAGTTTGTAAACTCCTGATCTAATGGCTTTGACCTCTTCTTTCACTCTTTGTGTTTCTGTACAAATCTGTGCTTCAGTTCTGTGTCATTGACTAAAACATACACCCAGTTTTCACAGTATGCTGCTATGACTATTAAACAGTCACTGTGGGGAGAACACTATTGATTTTCTGTCAAAGAAGCACACAAACAGCATCATCTCAATGCCCCGATGACTGATGGACCCTCTTAGGTGCCCAAAGGCTGCAGTGTAGAATCATACACCTGTGAACACACACAGGGGTACACAGAAATGCATGTGTGTTACTGTTTAGTCATCTAGCTGCCCCCACTATTATGATTTTTGATTTACCATTTTCTCCTGTTACTGCAAACTGTGTCTAGAGAAAGATTTCTTTGTCCACTGAAAAACTCTGCATCACCAAACATATGATAATTTGACATTTCATGCAAACTGATCTATATTGACATTTGCCATCAAATGGTACGCAAATATGGGCACAGCCAGGACAACACATTCTCACTCCCCACTCATCACATATTGACCCTTGGTCAGGACCCTTCAGCATCACTATTTAATGCGCAGGGTACCCCTTTGGCGTCATTTTTCGACACACGGGGTGCTCCATCACTTTCAGCTGGTTGCCTTCTGCGTCACATCAAGACAGCTTTTGAATTTTTACGGAGGATGAAAATAGTGATCGCTTTTGGATCTGTTCCTAACACAAATCAATCACCTGGCCTTGGAACGCTTGGAATATTTGTATTTTTTTTTTTGTGACTTTTGTGACTAAATTGTGACTGTAGTTGCATCTGCCTGTTATATCCTGTGTTTTATATTACATAATAAACAAATAGGTAGGTTTAGGGGCAGGGGTTGGGTTACGTGCTCAAAAATGTCAAAAAAACATTGAAATGAAATAAAGTTATGCTAAACAGGTACCCTGCGTGTTCTGACTAAGCATCAATATGTGACAAGTTGGGAAGGAGAATGTGTTGGCCAGGACATCCATATCAATTGAAGATTGAGTAGATTCAGTTAATTAATTTCCTCATGAATAAGACCATATCTTTGAGAAAATCTTAGAGAAAATATCTTAGAGAAAATAACATGTAGCTTTTGTCCCTTGAAGCATTAGATATCTAAAATGTTCAATAGCTTACCATAATAGCTTGGGAGAAAAATGCATCATCCCATGACATATTTGATTCTGTTATTCTGAAGACACATTCTGAGTGTTTCTTCTGTTATTAAAATGAAGTTATTTGAATAAAGACTCATGCTGCGTCTAAAATCACCTACTTCCATAGTATATAGTGGGTGAAAATCAGTAATGTGTAAGAAATAGTATGTCTGACAACTCAGTATGCTAAAACCAATATGTGAGAATTGTCCAGATGGTCTACAGCTTCCGGCAAAGATTTTTAAGTGTGCGTCGGCTGGACACTATTCTATCCCATAAGGCCATGGAAGCTGAGGAGCTATTAAATTTTAAAAGTTAATTCATTAAAAATACCGGAAAAATAACTGTGCACTGGACAGCTCTTATCAATGTATATGATATAAGTTACAAAGAAATGTATTCCTGGTTAAACTGTACTTCTTTAACAACACCTAAGTATTGGACCCAATGAGGTCAATGAGTTTAATTCCAGCCCTAAACCAGCTAATCAAGGTCTTTGGGACTGCAAAGCTGTACCTTTGGTAAATAATATTTGAGTCACTTTAGTCCAGTCACACAAGTGATTTTATATGTTAGTTTCAAACAGGTCAAAGGTCTCAAAAATTAGAACCATCATCATAACTGTTGGATAAAAAATTATATATAATAAAGACAGATTTTAACTGAAAACTTTTAAACATTTCATAAAGGTTTTTTTCACAAACATTTTTGGTGTCCCATTTTATATCATGTGTTTCAAAAGTTACAAATGTGAAAAAAATTTTGTATTTAATAAATGAAGGCTAAAACAATCTTTAAATAATTTTCTACATTTCAATTTTCTATTTTGCTCTTTGATAAATTGTTTTGTTCCATAATAACTACATTTTAAATTTCTTTGAAAAGCCCCCAATAGTCTGTTTTATGGCAGGTTTAATGGTGATTAGATCCATTTCTAACTCGATCACTTATGTATAGTGTGACAATAAGAAACACGTTTTTCCTGGGCTATGACATCAGTAGCTTTCTTGAGAGACCAGAAGGTATGTGCCTAAACAGAGTTTCCCCAAAAAAACACCTTCAAACATATTCTTTGGAGTAAAAAGCATGCCAGCTAATAAACCAGCCCTAGTCTGAGCGCCAATAAGCAACCCTGGAGATCTTCAATTCTCTTATAAATAATCTAATCAGGCAAAACTGCTTTTTATGTCATTTTTGTTTTTGATGTCATGTATTATTTATGTAAACAGAAGGACTTTCAAATGGCCCTCAGATATTTGAGGTGACTTCCCAAGAGTTGGGGAAATAAAGTTTTCACATTAGTGTTGTTGCTTACCAGAAAATCTCTTTGTTGTTCCCCCTGCCTGGCTGGGGATCACATGTTGTAATCTTCATTTATGGCAAATATTCAGTAAATAAAAAAGTACTCTATATGTCATATAGCGTGAGAACAAGTAAAATTCAACAAGAAAACAAGATAAAGTAATTCACTATACACAAACTAAACATACAGTAGAAGGCCTGTTCCAACTACATCAAAATGACCTTGGTTCAATGCAACCAAAATAAATGTAAGACGTAACAAAACTAAAATCAAAAAGAACATAATCATGTCACAATAAGCAGCAAATTGCACAATGAACATAGGCGTTTAATTAGTGATTATGATTGCAGGGGGATGAAGGCCAAACACCAGCAGTTAATTAAAGAGAGAATCAAGAGTCCTGCAGCACCGCTCAACAGGAGAGCTGCACAACACATGGAGATAATAAGAAAAACCACAATATGCAGATCAGAAGGAGATTACATTAATTAAAGGAGTTACGTTTTTGATTAATAATGTGTTGATTAAATACAGGATAAAAGCTGGTATGAGTTTGTTGTGCAGGAGAACTGACCAATAAATGAACTAGTTTATTGAAGTTCAGTTTCAGTATTTCTCTGTTAGAAAAAGACATTTTCTGTTAAAGCTTGTGCCTGTGAGATCCTGCACGTTTGGGAATGTTATTGACTGGTTTAGGTCGGTTCGCTTGTCAGCATTATTTTTAGCCAACACAGCATTCACAAATGGCAATGGATAGCATCTCCCTCTGATTAAATAGTGGTTCATTATGCATCATTAAAAATATGCTTTGCATGCGTAGCACTGCACTCTCACAAGTGTTTCATTTTCTGGTCACCTCACACTACAGGTCAAAGTTCATTACTGCTTAGATCATTCCAGTTTTAAAAAAACTTCTTCAAACTCCTCTGCAATATTATGTGTTTGCTGCTGTATGTTTACAAGGTATCAGTTTTACAGTACATAATACAGTTTAACAACATAACAGTTGTTCAAGTTTAGAAAACATTTTTTTACTGGAAAACAAACCGAAACAGCTTAAGAACGCATAAGTAAATAATGACATTGCTGTGTAAAAATAAGCCTTTTTTAACCAAAAAACATACTGTAAAAATCTTTCTTTGTAAAAAATAAATACTAAGCTTTTCAGCATCAACCATTATTCATACTTACTGCATCCCTCCAACAAACAATAACAGATTTTCACTTGTCAGAACTGCCAATGATGGAAATGTTCCGAATCAATCAACAAACAACACTGATAGTTCTCAGAAAACTGTGATCAGTTTGAAACAGTACAGCAAAGTAGTCTTGAATGGGCAAAGTAAGCAATATCAATCAATTAGTTTCGGTCTCATGAGGTATACAGAGACAACAGAGGTTGCAAGCATTTACATGAGGCCTTGCAAATTATACCTAAAGTCAGAAAGATTGCATTGTAGATGTTGTCCAGTCAGGCTAAGGTTAAACCACAGCAGGTCTCGTAAATAAGCTAATGAAACAGTCCTGGGGGCCCCAGAGCAGAAACGAGACAATTAGTGTAAGTTACTAGTACACATTATTAAGGTTATTATGGAGGAAACAAAGATGGCAACACAGGATGTTCATCCTGCCTGTCCAACATATGACAGCTAGGACAACTAAGAAACACTATGATGAGAAATAAAAATGAATCATGCACCTTGACCTGTATGTTCTCACAGGCAACACGCCTTGCAAGGCCATGCTTCTACAGAGAGAATCTCACACAGAACACATTCTTTAATTCAAAACCAGCTAGACGGAGAGCTTTAAAATGGATCAGAATGCAGGGATTTTGCAGTTGACCTCCTTTTGTCTAGTCATGCCATTTTGAAAGGACTGCTTTCATAGAACAGCACCATCAAAAACACAGCAAGACATGGTGCAGCGGCCCCAAGCTTATCAAAGCTGACAAATTCGATAGCAAAAAACCACTGATATTCTTATTTTCAATAAATAAATATATTGGTATTTTTGTAATGTCTTAAATAATCTTTGATGAAGGCTTTGCAGGTCCAAAGCTTGAACCTCATTGTTACATTCTCCATATCTGAGTGACAATCATTAAGCATGGTTATTTTTTGCTTTAGAAATGATTACAAGTTGCTTCTCTTTTGTTCTTCTTGCCCCTTCATTCCTCTTTCTTCTCTTGTTTCCTGATGTCTTTGGCTTGTCGTCTCTGCAACCCTTATATAATTAAATCGTGTAAGTTAATTTTTTGTGGTTGAAAGGTGCACACCTGAGAGTGTACCTTTTCAATCGGATCTGTTACATCTGATACAACACTATGCATATAAATGCGAATTTCACTCACACACAGTAAGTTTACATATTTATAGGCACATTGTGTATAAATTTGTGTTACAGACACCCAAATGAACACATAAAGTACTAAACATTTATGCAGCTTATCAGCTGCAAAGTGACACAGCGTCTTCAGTGTCTCTATTGGGTGTTTGTCCTATTGGAACTCAGATTCATGTTGTTCAGGACATGTTGTTTAATTTGTTGGCTTGACAAGGACCATGTCTAATAGAAGCTGTGCAGGAGGTCCAGATGCTGCTGTAGACCCTCTTTTGTGGGTGACACCAGCACCATATTGTCTGCAAACAGAAGGTATTTAACTTCAGTGTCCAGTAGGGTAAGACCAGGTGCAGAGGACTGTTCTTGCTAGTTCATTGATGTATATATTGAATAGCATACAGCTTAAGCTACAGCCCTTTCTCTCTCCATGACTCTGAGGGAGAAAATCTGTGTGTTTGTTGACAATTTAACTGCAAATTTGTTATTAGTGTACGTTGATTTGATGATGTCTTTTGTTTTTCCTCTGATGCCACATTTGATTAACTGAACTAAAAGCCCCTCTGAGCCAGACTGAGTCAAAAGCTTTTCTGAAGATTTTTTTTGTTTCTTTGTCAATTAGGGTATGTAGAGTGTATATATGGTCTGATGTGCGGTATTTTGGTTGGAAGCTGATTTGACATTTGCTCAGGACTTTTCTGTCAGTATGGTAATGAAGGAGTCATCTGTTTAGGGTGTTGCAGAAGAGTTTACCTAGGCTGCTGTTTATGTATATTCTCTGGTAGTTATACAAGTCAAATTTGTGTCCGCTTTTTATTAATTGGGGTGATGAGGTCTTGGTTCCAGGTGTTGGGAAATACATCTGCAGTAAGGATGATGTTAAACAGTTTAAGAATTTCCAGTTTGAATTTCTGGTCTGTGCATTTAATTTTTTCATTTAGAATGCCGTTACTACTGCATGCGTTTTGGGATTTAAGGGTTTGTATCTTTTCGCATAGTTCAGCTAATGCAACAGGAGAATCTAAAGTGTCTTAAACTACCTGTAATGACTCACAACATCTATTGGACAATTTATTGTGTGTTTCCAAATCAGGACAGTTTTTTTAACCCTCCAATCAAAAAAAATTAATGTGAAAAGGTAATCGCCCAGTCAATTTTTGCATGTCAGGTAAAAACACAAAAAATGTCTACCCCAGTTTGAAAATGCCCAATAATTGAGCAGCACCTATTTATTGTTCTTATTTTTTCCAGTTCTAGTCCTTTAAATATTTTTATAATTTGACCACTGATACTAACACATGGTATTACTGAAAATTATCTTTCCCCAAAAGACATATGGGAAACAATACTATTATTAACAATACTACAATTATGATAGGTTTATGAATAACATGGTAAATAAAAGATGCAATGTATTTGTACATACAACATATTTCAGATAACAACACACAGTAAATATTTCATTTAGGTTAAAATGATTTATTTGTGAAATAAAATTTCAAATGTTTCACTTTATAATATAAGGAGCTGCTGATAAAAACATCAATGGGCCACTTCTGTGATACAATCATCTCATTTGGAAAGCTGTACTGTTCTATTTTCACATCCTTTTGGTTGGATCATTTAGTAGAAGCAGCCACTCATAGCACAATTTGTCAGCCAACTGGTCTTTCTCTCTGTTAAAATCGCTCAGTTTGTTTAAAAGCTCTGAGAGTACAAAGACAGGTGAAGCATGAAAAACAACAGATTGTATGAATCTCAAACTAAGAGGATTAATTAAACCAGATCTGCTTTCTGAGATTGTACAAGGAGACATTTGTTTTCATTCTGCTAACTTCCCTCTTCATGCTGTTCTCATTTATGAACACTTGATAGTGTGCAAAGGTTTTAGGTGCTTCACAAAAAATTTTAATTATTTATTTCTGTTGCCTTAGTGTCTCAGTAGAAAATATCAATATAGATCCAAACATTCTTTGTCATTAACTGTAATAATCAAGTAAGAGTTCTACAACATCCCATCTTCCACCTTTCACAGAAGAAAATCTAATGTCAGCTACAGGCCTCTCCTGAAACTAGCTGCAGCTGCACAGGAAACACACAGAAAAGGTTCTCTTGCTTACAAGGTTTTCTGATTGAGATTACATGATTAGAACAGCTGTAGATGTTTTTAGAATGTAGAATTAGAATTATTCCCTGTAGAATTATTCCTCTGCTTCTCAATAATGCTTTAGAGGATTTTATTGTATAGTGGAACAGAACTTTAAGATTATTTTGAGGATGCCAGTCTGTAAAGCACTGTTTTATAGTAAGTTGTGGAGCAGAGTGCCAGATTCTCTGGGCTTTCCATTTAACACAGATTCAGTTTGACTAGCCAAAAAAATAAGTCCAGAGCAGTGGACCTTAAGCTTTTTGACTTCAAGACCCCCTCTCCATTGTCCACAGCAATATTTGAAGGTCCACTGGCTCACAATGTCTACCTAATAAAATATTCAAATACAAAGATGTATATTTGTTATACAACCAACAAAACACTTAAAAATATTCTGGTTTTAGGCATTTAAGCTTATTTTAATAAAATAAGTTTGTAATATTTTTTTGGGAATTTTAAGTCATCTTAGGGCTGCCTTGTAAGTTGCTTGAGGCCCCCTAGTGGTACCAAAAGTACCCCTGTTAAGAAGCACAGGTCTAGAGGCATCTGATAGGCATGCACACAAAGCAATGCCTTCAAATGGCAATAGCTCAGTGTTTACTATCGATACAGTTTATATTTAATGCTAATGAAATTCATTATTGATTGGCTATGTTTGTAAATTTGAAGACATTATTAAATATTTGCCACAAACCAAATGGAACGTGGAAAGAATTTCACAAATATGGGGACCTCTGTGTTACACAAACTATTTAGAAGAGCCAGCTGAACCTACAGAGACCTGATCTCATAGAGACAAACAGACAATGCTCTGTAAGTTAAGCCCCTCCACATCACTACACATTCACTCTTCATGTCTCTCTCTTTAAGTGCTGTCGCCACTTTAAAAACACATTATTTTCTCGTCAGCACAGAAATGGACACAATTTATATTTCGCCATCTACCTCCAGCTGACCCATTAGGAAGGGCATCGAGTGGGCGAGGCAAAAGCTACCGTTAATGCTCCATTTTAAATCTTTAAAAGCTTTGTGTTATGAAACAGTCAAGTCAGGCCCTTCTCCTGCCTCCTGTTACTTTCCTAAAAGTTACTGGTGAAATCTTTATGTGCTATGGGTTAATACCTCTAATGAAGAGTAAAACTCAAAAGTGAT
The DNA here is from genome assembly GCA_036877525.1 of Chromobotia macracanthus. Lineage (NCBI taxonomy): Eukaryota > Metazoa > Chordata > Actinopteri > Cypriniformes > Botiidae > Chromobotia > Chromobotia macracanthus. The sequence goes on along the minus strand of JAZGTH010000001.1, from coordinate 4,904,511 downwards.
GGCTGAAACAAGCCTCTATTAAATTCTTGGGTGTGAACATGTAATGTTCAATTAGACTGTCATATTCATTGACCCAAAACGATTAGTACACATGCAGGCGTGTCAGTGTGTGTCAGTGTGTGTGTGTGTGTATTTAAGGAAAAAAGAAAAGAAATCCATAAATTCGATGCTCAGGGGAATTAGGCAAAGTGGTACCAAAAGTACCAAAGTACCACTGCACGACTCATTAGATTCAATTACAGCTTCATTTGAGCTAATTAAAATGCACTGACTCATCACAATAGCATAAAACAGTTGCAGGTTAACTATCAAAGTAAGTGACTTATAAAGCAAATGATGTCCTGAATTAAAATGGAAGCCTGACACTATCACACTGTTGCTTCTGCTATCAAAGAATGTGACACTGAATTCGGGAGTAAAACTGATGGACAAACAAACTGCCAGTGGACAAGTTTCATTAATGTGTTCACTGTTTCAAAATATCCTGAGATAAAACAATTAACATAAAGCTAATTAACTGGCTAATTAATATAAAGCTCCAATTAATGAGGAAAACATATTGATGGATCACGAATCACAAAGTTCTTGTCAATCATATGAAAAAATTATGTTTTCTGTTTTATTTAAAACTTCATGCAGGGGTCTCCAATACATGTTCCTGAAAGTCCAAAGACCTGTAGAGTTTAGCTCCAACCTTCTAAAGTGGACCTGCGTAGATGTTCCTAGCTGTTCTAAAGACCATGATTAGCTGGTTCAGGTGGGTTTAATTAGGGTTGGAGCTGAAGTCTGCAGATCTGTGAACCTTGCTGGCAACCTCTGGCATAGTGTGGTTAGTATGACATCATTTTTGTGTTTTTAGGATATAATGCTTACATATAAAGGCTTACAATATGTCTTAAAATATTTTATATTAACATATTAAAATTAATTAATATGTTAACTATTTTAATTCCATGTTGCATTGTGTGAAATCTATTTGTGACTATGCCACAAATGTTCAGCGTTACAGGATTATGACTGCCAAAAGTGATCTTGAATTAGTGAATTTTAGATTTAGATCCAGTTCACTAGTTTTCACATTAAGTCTCACTAGATATCTAGTATGTTTCTCAAAGATAGCCAAGTCTGCTGTGAGTTACACTTTATACTAAACCATGAAGCAGATACAGAGTTGAAGGGGAAGTACAGCAGGCAGTTGGAAGAAGCGATGGTGGAATAAAATGAGCAGAGTCTGAATAACTATAAGATTACTGAATAATCTTAACTGTGTTCACAGTGCGTAGTCTGAACCCGCCTGACCAGCACAAATTCAATAAGTGCTATTTTACTAAGCAGAGACCGTGGAAATTTACTGTTTCACAACACTGTTCTGTGATGCTATTGAAAACCTGGAGATTGAGCCATTCCCTTATCACTACCTATGAGATTCAACATAAAAATAATTATGTTTAACATAATTCATGTTAACTGTTAATAATAATTAAGGTTAATTAAGACAATAATAATTACAACAGCAATAGAAATACTGGAAAATGTGAGCAATAATGAACAATGGGAAACAATAATAATATAAAAATAATGAGCTAAAATAAATACATACAAATTTGTAAAGATTAGTAAATACAACAACATAGTCTGTACTCTCGAGTCAAAGTTTTAGTCATCTCTTAGATAATACACATACAAAAAAGGTTTCCTTTTAAAGGGATAGTACTTTTTTCTTCTGTGGAACACAAAAGAAGATATTTTGAGAAATGGCTGTGGTTTTGTGTCCATACAACAGAAGTCAGTGGGTGCCACTGTTGTTTTGCTACCAGCATACTTCAAAATATCTTTCTGTGCTCCTCAGAAGTCATACAGGTTTGGAATGACATGAGGGTGAGTAAATGATGATAAAAGGATTTTTTCATCTTTGGGTGAACTATTCCTTTAAGAAACTCATATGGAGTGAACTAATGCATTTAGATAAACCTTTAAATAGTTTTTGTTCAGACTTACACGATAAAGCATTTCAATTCAGCCAAATAAAAATATTACACTACAGAGTGAACTATATACTATACAGAGGATAATACAAATTCATACTGAGCAAAGTATCTTACAACTCCAACAGGGGCAAGTGCAAGTTAAGCACTTAAAGCTAAAGTTATTTCCACCATAAAGAAGATAATCACGCCTGACGCCCTCTGATCTCTAATCAAAGAGATAGAGATTGTAAATATTCTGATAGAGGGAGATTCCCCTCCCAAATTCACACACCCTGAAGCTGTCAGCTCAAGTAAGTACATGGGGAGAAATGTGCTTAAAAGATGAGCAGAAAAAGCTATCTCATCTAAACACGGGACATGAAGCACAAATGAGGCTGCACTAAGATAAATGCTAATACATTCACTGGCTTAGGAAGCTAGTTTGTGAACTTAGTTCCTACCAAGGATTAAACATGATGAATAGTGCTGATACCTCAAAACTGAACTGAGTTTGATCATATCTGGCTGGCTTCCAAAAGGAAAGGAAAGAATTCTAATGGCTATCAAACAGTACATCTAAGCATATATATGCAATGCATACAGTATCAAACACCCAAGAGTTATACAGTATTTTAAAGGTTAATCTTTGCAGATGTTTTGTGGGCCATGAGTTTAATGCCATTAAGAGAAGTTGGAGCTTAACAATGACATTTATTAGTTACTCTCATCGTTCATGTTAGTTACTCTCATCGCTCATATTAGTCTAAACATTTATTTAACATTAGCCTGGCGTGGCGTATGATAATTTATAACACTGTTATAAATTTAGTCCTCTTTTGCATGAACTAACATTCAAACATAGTAAGTACATTGAAACATTGAAAGATTCCTGTGAGTATTCTAAACTTCATAAATACCTTGTCTCTTTGTCAAAGATGTGGTGAGCTTGATGTTTGAAATTTAACCAGTGTGTTTACATTTATAACATTTTTATTCACTGTAGACACACAGCCTATATCCTTAAAAACTCATCAAACACATCAGAACAATGACAAATTCAGCAGAAAAGGATCTGTTCTTAGAGTCTGTACAAGTTCTTAGCTGAAATATAACCAATTCAACCTTTACGTTGTTGAATCCTACTTTTGCACTTCATATTCTTAAAAATCTGTAGAATCTGTGTTTAGCTGAAGAAAGTCATAAACACTCAGGATGACATAAGGGTAAATTATGAAGAATTTTTATTCTGTGGTGGAGTTTTCTTCTAATTTCTAGGAAACACAAACTGATGTGTACCTTGAAATGCACTACAAGTAACCAAAAGTCTGTAAAATATGTGTATTTTTCAGTTGTTGGCTTTCAAGATATTGTTTCTATTTTCCTCATTATTCTTCACGATTCTTGTCTGAAACTAACATGACTCTAGTACTTTAGAATCAGAAATTATTGATTATTAACATAATTTATTGATTTTATTTTTTTGCACGTTTTTCAGTGCCCCTCGTTGGATGCCTTCAGAGCAAGTCTCTTTCTCTCTCTGTCTTTTACAGAGATACATAGAGGCTCCCAGTCTTTCTCTCAGGCAAACATATAAACATAAGCACAAATCTTAAGCTATTCCTTTTTTTTTGCTAAATCAGACATAAAAAGCCTCTGAACAAGAACAAAGAACTCTATTTCCAAACTGGAATTATGTGCCGTGTCTGACAAGAGTGAATGTAAAGATTGCAAGAATCCTCACACAACAAAAGCGCCATTAAACCTCCTCTGACCTGATCCACTCTGAATAATCAACATGTTTACAGAGGAAGTAGGAGGTTGTCACCTTCTCTGAATTACATATTATCTGTACAGCAAAGATGCATTATTTTTGATTTAGACGCGACTCTGTAGTTTACTCTAAAGTAAGAAAATTTCAGAATATAGTGATCTGGTAGATTTAATGCAAGTCAGAGTGTTTAAGTATAAGGAATTTGTCTTCTTTTGTATTTACATGTATCCTGACTGTGAGGGCAAGTTAAACAGAGTTCTGGTGCATAAATCCTAAAAATCAGCTTGGATCCCAGATATAGTCCTAATGGAGGTTGCACAAAGTTGGCATGCTCCATCCAAAGGACTATGTCATGTCTAGTCTCAGCATCAAATCAATGTTGTATATATAGTATAATACCCGGGGATGGCTTTGTTAACAGCAAACATCACAATTGCAGTGGCTTGGTTGACACATGGCCCTGAAGGTACGCAATTTACATCCCACCACCTTTGATCATAGGCATTTAGTTCCGCCTACATTTTTATCTGAGCCTATCACCTAAGCCATAAATACCATGTGACTAATCACCCTGGAAATTACATCATGACAACCTGATCGGCTATCGGCTAAGTATGCCCACATACTTTCATGCTTTAAGAGATGTAATGATTTGTAATTTGTATGTTTTTTAGTTATTTCATATAAATGAAATAGTTACTAGCAGAGACTAGCCTGGTCATGCTAATAAGCAAACACCTTTTGCATCAAATGGCACAGCCACAGATCATTTGATAAGTTATAAGAGCTGTCAATGCATTTTCCGCAGGGTGGCTCCAGTGGGCAATAATAAAGTCAAAGGGTCTGAGTTACTTGTTCCCTGTGCCGAACTTTTATAAAGCAATCTAGTAATCCAGAATCAGTAATCAGAAAAGCAAACAGGAATCAGGAGCCTGATAAATAGTCTAGTATAATCCAAAAACATGAAAGCAACAGAGCTAAGAGCTAAGGCAGGATATTCTATAGCAGATCTTAAATGAACAATTTTAAATTTGTTATAGCATCCCTTGCAAATGTTATCATAACGTTGTAATAATGTGATAAATACATTAATATTCATGAGGCAAAAAGTTATAATTATGTTGCAATAATAATGTGTTAATATGGTAATTTTGTACAGAAATGTTGTTAGTAATGCAGAATTGCTATAATGTTTTTATATTGTCATGGAAGTTATCTTTTAGTTTTTCTACAATACCTTTTGAGTTTCTTCAATGGCCTCATTCACAAAGTAATCTAAGAAGGTTAATGTGTGATAAGAAAATAGACCTTTCACAAAGCATTCTGCTACAGGCATTTTCCATGATTTCTTGTTAAAACAGTTTTTCAAAATGTCAGTGCTGACAATCTCAACTTCACAGCAGTTCTAATTTGGTTATAAAAAATGGCAAATATGTCTTCTATTAAACCTAAATTATTCTGCATTTTGCACTTGGCTGAAGTGCAACAAAGGATCTTATGAAAACTCTAGTATAGCAAATAAAACTTTTAACCACATCTCATCCTCATTCTCCTATAAATCTTGTTTTTAATAAGCCTTAATATACAGTTAAAGTTATTGTATAGTTCTGCAGGAGGCATACAGCATTTACAGCAAGTTAATAAAGACTATTAAGTAACAAATTGTTACTTACCCTAAACTTTAGTATGCTATTACCTACTGATTAGTTAATCACTTTTCTTTATTAGTTATCAGTAGTGACTACAGTAATAATGCAGAATTAACCATTTATTCTGCATTAGTTCCTGCATAACTACCTATTAAGTAAGAAACAGTATTCTAAAGTGTTGCCATTTAAACTTCAGTCACAAGTGTATTAAGACAGTGTTGAGTGTTAAGACAATTGTATTAATTTCACAGGATCCCATACACCTCTTTTATTATTATTTTTCTTTTTACTAAAAATACAATAACATCAAACCTATTAATTATTATACCAGTAAATAAATTATACCAGTCAGGATTTAAAATATTAAGTTGAAATGACTTGTATAGCCAAGCTGATTAAACTTAAAATTTAAGGCAGCAAAGATTTATTTACAGTGCTGGTATATATGATTTGCATTTGATTTTTTCCTCCAGAGAAAATGTTCTCCTCCAGTGCTGCCCGCTGTGTGTGTGTTCATGACCTGCAGTGTGTGTTCACTCCTCACCAGTGATGGGTTAAATGTGGTCACATTTCGGGTATGGGTTACCAAACCTGACAACATATGTCACTTTCATTTCACTTATAGACCTTTGAGGACTATAAACTATGTGCCATTAAATCAGTCCGTTTTTAAAAACACAATTGCTCTCTCTGTATTTTACTGTACACACTAAAACGTTACACCAAATTAATTTTATGGGTTAGATCAGGTAAAATGATCTATTTAGTGTAATAATTGTAGGTTACCACTTGACAGTGCAGATAAGATACCACTGCACTATGACAGTGTAGATAATTATAAAAATAAAAGTTTTATTAACATTTACACCTCTAATACTCCATACTATTGCTGACAGCACTCTGAACTCTCTAACAGACTAAATGTACAAAAATGTACAAATAAGAAAACCACACAGATCTGGAGTTATGTTAATGTATGTGGATAAGGCCACTGCTTAAGCATAGAATAAGTATAAAATGCTGAATCATAAGTATACTCATTTTGTCTGAACTGTCAACACCAAATACACAACTTACACATTTTAAATAAAGGAAAACATTAAACAGTATTTTGTGCAGTAGATTACATAACTGCTATGTGACACAGTGTACAGTATTTACTGAGGAAGACTAGAGTAAAGTTTTATAGCAGAGCTCCTCAACTGGCAAATTCAGCCAGTAAATTGTTTTTATTTTGCCCCTCTGATTGATTTTGATCAAATCATTGGCACTTGACATATTAGATCTCTCCATGCAATACCCAGCACCAAATGTAATAGTTTGTTGAAAGTAAATGAACTCAAAGTTAAAAGTGTTTAGTTTTGATTATCCTGTTAACATGTTGCTTACAATGACAGAGCTTAGCATGATGCTAATGTGTTTTAGCATGATGTTAGCACATTTTAGCATGACACTAGCATGTTTTAACACAATGCTAGCACGTTGATACAATGATAGAGCTAAGATTTAATAATTTCTGTGTCTCACAGTAAGTTTTCTTCAGCACAAACTGGTCCCTGCAAACAACAATTGAAGAGTTCTGTTCTACAGAATGATCTGGTTCTACAGAATGATCTGGTCCTATAGAATGATCTGGTTCTACAGAATGATCTGGTCCTATAGAATGATCTGGTTCTACAGAATGATCTGGTTCTTGAAGCTCCTGTTGAGATCTTTGTGAGGCAGAACGATAGAGTTTCTAATAATGACCTCTGATGGAATATTCACATTGCAGCCTAGAAGGCAAAGACAGAAACGTTGGATAAATTTCCTAATGTGGAGAAAATGTTGCTGAATAAATACTGTAGCAGGATGCTACTAAAAATGTTTGCTTATGATTATATCTTAAAGTAACAGCTCCACCTGCTGGACTGTATCTTCTATCACACCTTATTCATTTGTCTAAACGCTATAAATTACAATCTGTAATGGCTGAAACTACTTGAACCTGGAAGTATGCTTTTATTTTTCTAAAGAGTCTAATCATGATTTCATGAAGTAAATTAATACTCTTACTGTTTGCCATTTGTTGTTGCAATACAACTAGCATCCTGCCAGTTACAATTTCTTAACACGTAATTAAAAGCCTCCTGACACAAATATGTTATGACATGTCTATATAACATAATTTCTATATAACACTTTCTCAATGAAATTAAACAGACGGTATCTCCACTATTAAAAACTTTGCTGCCTTACATTTTTAAGGTTTTATCAACTTGGCTTTACAAGTCATTTTAACTGTTTAACTGTTTTAAATCATGGTGTAACTGACTGGTGTAACTTAAAAAAATAAGTAATTTTCCAACTTTTTTTATAAGTTACAGCAACTTAACACGAGTCAAGTTAACAAAAAGGTTCAGTTGTGCAGTCAAGTTGATCAAACTTAAAAATTTAAGGCAGCAAAGTTTTTATTTTTTCAGTGTGTCTATGTTGCTTCTATTTTATAACAGCCTTCATACCAAGGATGGTGATGGATGGAGTAAGACCTCCGTCTCTGAACAGTGTCTCGCTGTCAATCTTGGCATAAGGGTCATTAGGGTTGGGGTCACTTGGGGTTCCCTCCACTCTTGCCCATTTCCCCACTGTACTGTCCCACCCAACGATACTATTTAACACACAGCAGTGGTCCTGAAACAGAGACCCAGATATTTAATATTTCAGACCATTTGATCAAGTCTGATTATTGAATACTACATCAGATTTACTTCCTCACCTGCAATACAGCTCCATGTAAAATGATGGACTCCCTCACTCTTACACCACCCCCGATCGTCACCCCTTTCCCAATGGAAACATTAGGACCTAGCTGAAGATGGGGAGAAAATAAGTACATACAGAAGTACAAACACAAATCCTTGCATTTGTGGTTGCAGGTGTGCTTACCACAGCAGAAGGGTTGATGTTAGCTGTAGGGTGGATATAAACATCTCCTAAAGGTGGAAAACAGATAAAGTTCAGTGACTTTCTAAGCTTCACTTTAGGTTCAGACTTTTCAGGCCAGGCATCCCTTGGTGGATAGATATGGAGTGGCAAGACTTGTACTATATAATGGTACACTGGTATTACATTTTCAATTTATTTAAAGGGACTGTTTACCCAAAAATGAAAATTCGGTCAAAATGTGCTTCATGTTGTTCCAAACCCATAAGACTTTCTTTCATCAATGGAACACAAAATAAGATGTTACTTATAATTTGAGTAACTGACAGTTTCTGTCCCCATTGCCTTTCACTGTAGAGAATAAAGACTACAAATTATTAAAAATGTCCCATTTTGTGATCAAAAAAACAAAGGTCATAGGGGTTTGGAATAACATGACTCTCATAGAATTTCATATTTTAAGTAAGCAATTCCTTTTTTAATATATTTTAATGAGGCAGATATAATGAAGAATTTTGCAAAATGTGAGCTTTTTCTGCTTTAATTAAGTTAACTTAACATTGCACTTTGTTCAGCAGTAGTGTCACATCTTCACAAAAATTAGTTTATTATCAAACTATAACTAGCAAACCCCTACTGTAACGTACTGGACACAATGGACACCCCAATGGACACAATAGTGTTACCCCCAATAAGGGTGGGGGTAACACTAAAGACTACAAAGACCAGGGACATGGACTACAAAACAAGACTTCAAAATAAAAGACATGACACTATAACAAAACAGACATGACACTGGCAGTGCTATCACGTTAAACCACCTATTTAAGACCCCTGCTTTACTTAAATGTGCATTATGCAGAATTTTAAGTTACTGTTTGTAAACACAACATTCAAACTTGGCCCCTCCTCTCAGGCGGAGCACCAGAAGCACACGCCTCCTGTCCTTCACCTGCACCATGCTACCATGACCATGCACCATGACTGATTGCTACACACCCACTGGCCAACAGCTGCCTCCCAGAAACATCCTGAGCACCCCAAAACAACACATAGATAAAAAAACACAAATAAAAAACCACAGGCAGAAGACAGTGGTTCTTTAGACACAAACACAACCACACACTTCTAACAGATTATAAGTAAGATTGAGAGGGATTATTTATGTATGGGTCTGTGCTTTTTTTGGAAAATCCAGCAGAGGGCAACTTTAATTAGGGTTAAATAATACAATAACTGTATTCTGTGTTATACTGAATAATCGTAAATTGCATCCAGTGAATAAATCACAGCTTAATAGAGGTGTCCTTAGAAGAATACTTCCTGCAACATACCTATTGTTTTTGGTGTTCCTTCTTGGTTTGTGGCCAGTCTTTCAGGATGTATCTGATGATACTGGTTGAGATACAAACGACTAGCGTATATGGCTGACCTGTCAGTTACAATATATAATGTTAAAATAGTTCAGCTAACTACTTCCTGAAAGAAACATAGAAAGAATAATATATTCCTTATTTACCCTGCAGACTTGATCTGACTCCAGAAATGCTGTGTTTTGTAGACGTAGAGTGTTTTCTGTCCTGCTAGGCTTGTAAAGATGTCCTGTTCCAGACGGATCACCTCTGGCATCTGCCTGCCATACGTGAGCTCTTCTCTAGAGAAACAAAATATTCATTTTAGCACCAACAGATCCAGCTGAACCAAGAATGAATTATGATCTGGGTCGAAAGGTTGCCAGTGCCTCAGGGCCTTTGATTGTCAAGGGCCCCCAGCAGTATTCTCTACTAGACACATTCATCTGAATGTCATGCACCATGCAGGTGAGTGTCACATTTGTAATTGCAACACTTGTATAATAATTTTAATAATTATAGGAGGACTCCAAAGAGGCCCTGTGCCCTTACACAATCATAATTCATTCTTATACTGACCTCCTATTATGTAGGTGAAGGACATATAGCAATATTGTTAATGGGCTGAATTATGTCAATGACACTCACTGGATTCTCTCTTGTTGGTTCCTTTGGAAAACCTTCCCAATATGACCAAAAATATCTGGTGTGAACAAATAGATACCACAGTTGATAACATCACTTACAAATGTACTGGGTTTCTCCACAAAATGGAGCACCTAAAAGAAAATAAACAATAATTAACACTGTGAATCAGCTTGAAATTGTCTGACGTTAATCCCCATGTATTAATATACATAGAAGAAAATGTGTTTTCATAGTACCTCATTTGTTTGCTGGTTTTCCACAATGCAGCCATAGTTCAGAGACTGTGCTCGATTGGCCTGCAAAAAGTAAGATTGGATTACTGTAAATTCCCAAGATCATATTCTCAGCTCTCTCATTCACCAAACCTAAACTTACTGTGGTTCCCAGTATGACTCCACAATGACTGTCCTTATGTTGGCGGTGAAACCGGAGCATTTCCTGCAAGGGGAACTCGGAGCAAACATCAGCATTCATGAGGAAAAACGCGTCTGTCCCTCCAGACAAGATCTGATCACGAAAGTGATAGATCCCCCCACCTGTACCCAGAGCAGCAAACTCCTGCAGGTACCTTCATAGCCCAACAGAAGGACAGTTCACGTCTACAGTAAAAGTACGATGCTGTAGATCTATTCTACTTTACTGCACTGCACTGTTTTTGTATTTACCTGATGGAAATTTTGAACTCTTGTTGAGCTGAAGATATGAAACGGTTCAGCTCTTCATTGGGCTGATAAAAACCTATTAGTATAATCTCTTTAACATCTGGAACCTGTAAGAGAGAATGAAAAGTGGCTTGCAAAACAGCACTGATATTGTTTACTGTGCTCGACGTGTAATTTAATAGACTTTTCCGGTGGCTTACGTTTGCACAGGCTTCTATATGATGCTGTAACATGGGAACTCCTGCCACAGGGAACAGAGGCTTGGGCACTTCAAATGACAGGGGCCGGAATCTGGTACCTGGTTGGGAGGAGAAACCAAAAAGACAATCATTTATATGATTGTTACCTGATCACTTTTTCATCTTCATATCATTTGCCTGGTCATCGGTATATTAATATAAATAACAACTGTATTGTTGTTGAACTGATTTTAGTTTATGCTTTGACAAGAAGTATCTTACCTCTTTGCGCCACGTCATCATGATTATGTTGTTACACTAGTTTCATTTTTCATTCATAACATATTTGTAATAATATAAAGTGTCTTACCTTTTTGAGGACCGCCAATTAAGATTATCGCTTTTAACATCTTCAATTATTAGGAAATTCACTCTCCAAGATGATCAGAAATGAATGTAATACCGCTGATTATATGACGCTCAATTTCTATGTGACCACAGTAGCCGGATCGTGTAAAACAGTTTTAAATAAATGTTTATAAAGTGTTTTACGTATTGAGTACTTGTGTCAAGTCAAGCTTTATGACAACACAAAACTAAGTCCTGCACTTGATCAACATAACTGACATGTAATCAAATCTATTGACTACAGAATATGCGGAAATGAAAGCACCGTATGCCCGCCCACAGCCCCGCCCACTGTGACGTTTATGAATTATGTACTGTAAGTGATACAGATTGCTTTATATTTCAGTCAAACAAGCACAAAACAACCTAAATAAAGTCAACAATTCTGTCTTCCTGATTCTTATTCATATCGACAAACAACAGAAAACATTCTGATTTTTTGTTTGTTTGTTTTATCTTACAATTTTATAAGATGATTAAGACAACAAACGGGTTAAATTATACCCTAGGATGGCAGATCTGGTCTTTTTGTTTTAGATATTAACATTTAAATCTACATTTACATCTAGTATCGTTTGCATAGATTTATACTAGTAACAGATTTATATTCATATAAATAATAATAATATTTAATAACTAATAATAATTATTATAACTATTTATACTATAATAAAGGCAATAATACATAGGTAATGGCAATCTTTAAAGTGCTTTAAAAATACGTATGGTGACTAACTTAAGCTTTGACAGGAAATAATATTACTAAAATGTGCTTCACTGACTAGGCTACTGTATCTTTCAAGGTGAAGTAGCTTGAGCAAACTGAAAACTGTATCTTACAACTCTTATAAGAACCACCGTTGTACAGTAGGCAGTCCTGATTTATGACTGGTGTGAAAGGTGCTGATTGATCTGGAGGTCCGAGTCTCCATGGACATATAAGGTTCTGGCTTCAAAAGAAGAAAGACCACAGACCACACAGGCCGTTCTGTAAACAGTATCCCTTGCTTTTTTCAAGCCTCCATTCTCAGACACAAAGTGTTGTGCATTTCTTTCACACTGTTCTGTAGACACAAGCACTCAGGGATGTTCCCACTCTGTTGTTTCACTGTTTCGTAGTGCATTAGAAGGGCATAGCCATCATTCAAATAATTAAACAGGAAGAGTCATGGAAAGGACAATTTGTTTGTTTCATGGGACTCCCCCCTGGGTAACCCTTGAAAGAAGGTGCATTTATATTTTGGTGAGAAAATTATGATTAATTTATCTTTAACTGGAATTATAGAGGCTTTGACACAGATTCTGACTTTCTAACTTTCACAGTTAAAATACATTAATGCAGGGAAGAAAACTGTTTAAAGTGTATGTTGAGACCATCAGACACCTGACTAATCCCTAATTCTTCAATGTTCAACCTGGTTTCACGTATGTAAGAAAAGTTTTCTGTTGATTACATCCTGTCACTAGCATCAAAACTATTCCCAATTGTAAATGTAGCTTTGTAGACTAGGCTTGTTGGTTCTTAGGGCTCTTTGTAAGTCACTTTGGATTAAAGTGTCTGTTAAATAAATAAATGTACACTTACAAATGTAAATGTAAACCCAGGCATGTTCCTGAGTCAGTATGTTTTGTTTGTCCTGGAACAGCAAACTTGTCAAAAGGTTCTAACACAATCCCTTCCCCTAAACCATACAGTGAAATGTTTGATATTAAAGGTGTACAAGCCACTACCCAGGCTTAAGCCTAATCCTACAATCTGATTGGCTGTTATGAATGTTGTTCCAGGACCAAAAGGATGTTGACCCTGGTACATGTGAAACTCAGGTAAATCAGGTTGTTCAGTTAACCCTATAGACAGCAATGACATTGTTCTGAATTGCACAGATCTTGAGACAGGTGAACTTCTCTGACAAACTTCTGTTAACAAATCCTAAATGTTTATCACCAAACTCGTATCAGTTTCTTGCTCTAGAACATTCCTGCCATGCTCTTCATAGTCAGTGAGCATTCCTATTTTGCAATGTCAGATAAAAAAAAATGGAATTAAACTGCGGTTTGGGAAAATTATTGTGCAATAATCTTTACACACCATCTTTTGTCTCGTAAACTCTTATTAGACAGATAAACTATTTGAATGAAGACATCTGTATGTTCTCTTTAGTGGAATGAACTCATGCTTGTTTTTCATCAAAGAAGTATTTCTGATCTGAACTTTTTACAACTGTTTGCAAAACTGATTATAATAAGCTTATAAAAGTTGTAATTTAACAGTTTGTGGCCTGTGCAAGGAAATACAGGCTTTCATCTTTGCGTGTATACATTTGATATGCTTTTATTTATTAAGGTCTTTCAGTGTTTTTAATAGTTGTTTATATGTTGCACACAGCATGTGCAAAATGTTTAATACAAAGTACATACTGTATTTGTCTTATCCCTAGTATACACATCAGTAAAACAAAATGACAAGTGATCTTAGCTTTCAAGCCGTAAGAGAAGTTTACAACAGAATATAAACCTGTAGATAATCTGAGGGTAGTCTATTAATGAGCGGTAGTTAAAAATGAGATGCTCAGCCTCTCTGTCTGCTCCTAAAAAGTCTGGTTAATGTTCCTGCAGTGAAAGCCAAAGATATTCTCCCAGAAAGGAATAAAAGCTGATGGTCTTTTCATGACGTACTGTTTAACCATTCAGAATCAAGATTTTGCTGACTATACACATACACACAGTGGCATTGTTGTGTTTATCTTTGTGTCTAAACAGAATGAGACTGTGTTTATGAGGGAACCTTCTTCAATAACAAAGTACTTATTTGAAAACACTGGTATGTACATTTGAGAGATGTTTCTCCAGATGGACATCTGATGGAGGACAGGAGCAAGACTGTCCATTACCACTCATGGCCTCACATTTGGTAAGTGTGTAGTGTACTATATACTTGACCTTACATGAAAATCTCATTGTTTTAGATTATAGGTCTCTAGGGTTGCCTTCGAATTCCAGAGAATGTAAAGCAGATTGATACACTCAAAAGTTCTCACAGTTATAGCAATTTAAGGACTTTTGCCAAGCCAACAGCTTTGGAAAGTTTGCTGAAAGCAAAAACAGCCCAAGATGAAAGCTGTTTTATCTGGGAGACGTTTCTATGTTGTGTCTTTCACACACTCTCAGAGACACACAAAGAGAAGAAGAGTAACACAGAGGTTCATGGCCATATAAGGCTGCCCATGTAACATTTTAATATAAACTGTGGGAGACATGCAACTGTGATTGGTGAAATGCCTCTTCAGAATGTCCCAATGAGGGGTCCTGGTTTACAGAGAGGTGAAAAGGTTAGACACATCCAAACAAACACCCACGTAATGAACCCTTTCTGACTGCTTTTTGTCCAAGTACAAAAGGAACAGTGCCAAAAATGTGAAAGAGTCAATTCTTCGCAGTTTTTATTGTGAAAAACGTTTTCACAGTTTTTTCATCAAACTCTCAAATTTAAACTTTCTACCTTCCAAAAAGTGTAATTGCAAATCAGGTACTGATAGAAGCCACAAGATTTTTATCCCCGTTTGTGCCCCTAACATAGTGATAATGAATCAGAATCGGGTGCTATCTTGCCATCTGTTTACCTCCTAGCTCTGTTCTGTTAGCTTGATGCACACGCACTGGAAGTGTTTCCCTAATATGGCAATAGTGATCCACCCTCTGATGCCACACAAACATCAAACATGTCCCTGTCTCCAATTAACCTATTATAGAATAGAGTCTAAGCCTTTAAACAATGCTTTTTCTCTCCCTACCCTCACATAGCTTTTCCATCCCCTATGCATGACCCTTCCATTCTGCATTCAGTCACTCTCTCTCCTCCCTCTGTCATTTTGATCCAAAGGGGTTGTGCCAGGAATGGTTTGAGTGTGAAGAACAGACAGTTTCACTGTGACTGGAAGCCACAGGCAGAGCAGGACCTCCACAGTGTGACCGGATCAGTAGGTTTCTCAAGGAACATTTACATAAGTGACAAAGAAGGTATCCATATCCATCTAAAGGCTTGCTGAAACAGGATAAACCCTGAAAAGAAGTGAGGAATCCATCTCGCCTATATTAATTTCCATTTTCCAAACAATTAGTAAAGGAAGACAGATGACAGATTTTAGGGCAGCTCTAAAGCCCCGCTCGGGGCCCAAACCGGGGTCTGAGATCAAGACGAGCACCCCAGCAAAGGTTGATTTTAGATCGTTGCTCAACAAGAAAGATGGTTCTCCCAAAGTGGCTGCTGTCACGCCGCCCCCTAGCAGCGCACCTTCAGATTTCAGGTCCGTCTTGAACAAGAAGCAGGCACCAGAAGCAGAGAAAAAGGAGACAAATGCACAGAACCTGCCAAAACCAGGACCCAAGATTCCGCAAAAGGACAAACAGAGTGGTATTAATGGTGTGAATGGTGGCGTGATCGATAAAAAGGCCAGCGTACCAGACAAAGCAACAACAGAAAAGAAAACAAACAACACTGATGTAGGACCCACCGACAAAAAGGAGAAAACTCCGGAGAAGGCCAACACAGAGAAGACAAATGACAGAGAGATAGCAGAGAATAACAACAAAAGGACTGTGAATGGAGAAAAGAAGACTGCAGGAAAACCAGCTGTGTTCTCACAGTCTCTCTGTGATGTCACTGTGGTGGATGGAGAGAGGCTGAGGTTAGAGTGTCAGGTGACCTCTGATCCCCCGGCTGTCATTACCTGGATACTTGATGGGAAAGTGGTGAAGCCATCCAAGTTCATTATTTTATCACAGGAAGGTATGAGAGCGATACACATCCTTCAATGCATGTCATAGCTAAACATCAGCATAAATGCTAATTATATGCTAAACTCACATTGTTATTGTAATCAATGGAATAAATTTTAGATAAATTTGACCCTTTAGTTATTAAAAATAGTTCTGCTAAAAACACTTTCTTTTATCTTAACATGAGTATGGTGTTTTAACCTTGGGTTCTGCAGAGTTATTTTAACATTGTTGACAGGTTTAAACCCTGATTTCCCTCTTTTAATGCTCTCAGCTCGGATGTGTTGTAAATCACAGACTGAGAGGTATGCTCATAATGCTGAGTTTGTTTCATGGTCAACTGGAGTGTCATCTCTGCTATTTCACGTTGGGTTATTTGATCTCCATAGGGTTTAAGATCTCACTAAACCCCTTCCATTGAGATGAGATGGAACGATGAGCTCTGGCACAATTAGAAAGTTCTGAAATAGCAACCGAGGATTCCCTCTAGTCTAAATCATGCAGGGACGAGGGATGTCCCCCAAAGCTTGAACCAGTGTTGATCCAGCAGTGACAACACTCTGTTGTTTTGGTTGGATTTCATATGTTCATATACTGAACACTCATTTTCCTCATAAATTTGTGATGTTCATATAAATAATTTGTTCAAGCAGAATCATTTGCTCTTAAAGTAAAATGTAATATTATGAAGATCAGCTAGCATTATTTATAGAAAATGAGGTACTCTTCTATGGTCATTCTGAATTTAACCTTGGAAGTATGCACTTTCTTAAAGTCAGAAATTGTAATGTTTATAAAAGCAAAGTGTAATGCCAAAAGCACTAAATAGCTTGTCATAATAATTAAAATCAATACTTTTATGTGGTGTGATAGCTTAGGAGTTTTAGTCTAATGCATAGGTGGAGCCCAGGACTGAGTTTCGACTCTTGTGAAACACAAAAGGCAGGACTGAGTCACAATTTCATGTTTTTCTCTGCATGTTTTTACATACACACGTTAGGTTTCTATGCTTTGTGGGAACTTTCCATAGAGATAATGACTTTTATACTGTAACAACTGTATATTCTATTATCAAACCCTCACACTTCCCCCAGACCAACAACACACACAAAAGAAAGAAAAGAATAGGTCTGGAGTGTGTAAATAATTTTAATAATTTGTGGATTAACTGCATTTACAAGGAAGATTAGCACTTGTCATTCTTAATTCTCACTCAATGTTAACTTTTGTTTGATATCAGGTGACAAATGTTCACTTACAGTGGACAAGGCTCTACCAGAGGATGAAGGGCGCTACACATGCAGAGCAGAGAATGCAGACGGTAAAGCAGAGACTTCCTGTATGGTTACTGTAGATGGTAAGGAGCCTGTCTTCTAAGCGTCTCCTTTCTCCATAAATTACAGTGGATGCAACAATAGCATATTCCTCTGAGACTGTATCATTGGAATTTACACAAAAACTACTAAATACTGTTATATTAATATACATTTGCATGGCCTTTCTTTAGATCCTTCAGACCCATCAGCAGACAAGAAAAACAGGAAGAGCTCCTCTGCTACTCCCACTACAGAAAGTGAGTAAGGACTGTTATGGCCTGTTTACAGCTTTAGCTGTTAATGCCCTCAGTTTGTTCTAAGTCACTTAATCTTAAATTTACTGAAGTCTAACTTAAGTCTAACTGCTCTCATTCTTTCAAAAAAATGTTTTTAATAATTCTGTAATACCACCCCCATTTTCTTCATCTGTTGCCCTTCCCTATTGAAAAGATCATATATTCGGACTATATGCATATGTTCTGGATGCTGGTACCCTGGTATCCCTAACTAGCTAAACCAGCAGGTTTCCATTTGTCAACTAGCTTAATCAGTTAGATCATGCTGGTTGACCAGTATTAATTTGATTTTTTTTGGTGAACAGCATGTTGGTCCGTCAGCTAGATCTGCAAAAAAACAGCAGAAACCAGTTGTTTTGTTTATTTCAGCAGGGTTAACTCTGGATAAACTACAACCTCTTGATCCTCTGGAATGAGAATCCAGTCCCAAATTCTGGTACACTTTTATTGAGAACATGGACATTTAGCCCATATTCTCCTTTGAAAAATATTTGCCATTTGAGAAGCCCCCAGAGATACAGTAGGACAATGGCCATCACATGCCCTCTATATAGACTGCCAGGAGGATTTCCGTCAATGTGATGGCAGATGTATTGTATCTATAGTGCTGCATGTTTGTCGTTGTTCCAGATTTTAACACAACGCAAGGGTCACACTAGATCCTGATGTTTAATCCGTGTGATCCTGGTGGAGTAGAAAATAAACTCAGCCAACAGTGTTTTGAAACATTAGACCACCAGTTGAATGCCTGCATTTGTGCCTCTAGGATTTCATAAGCATAGCAGGGTCTAAGACTGCTAAGATTCTCTGTTCACACTACAGTTATGAAGTAACAAACAATGTCAAAGTGAATTACAGTTCAGAATTTGGTGCACATTACTGGCATATACCGAGATAGGCAGATGAAAGAGCATCACATTCCCACAATGCTCATGGAAAAATCTCAGGTGTATCCAAGTCTAAAAGGGTAATGAAACATAGCAAGCAGGAGACAAGGCCTAAAATGGTAGATTTCTGTGCACTGAAACACATCTGTCTCTGCTCTCTGCTTTAGTCGGTTCTCTCACTCACTCTGTTTGGACTGCACTGGAGCATTAGTGCAGTTTACATGTTGCATTGTTTCTTGACGGCGATCAGACCTTAAATAAATAGTGCAGGGTGAGAGAGAGAGAGAGAGAGAGAGAGAGAGAGAGACACACACACACAGCTTCCTGGGTCTTGGAGACCCTATATTTAGCATGCCCATATAAGGGGAATTCCAGCGAGTGTTGTCTGCACAGCAACCCTTTTCCCGGGATACTGATCAGAAGCAGCAGTCTCCCTACAGCTGTCAGTTCTACTTTATGTTAACATATGTATATTGATATATATCTTTTCACTTTACATGATATAAAATGACAGATTACAGATCATCAGAGATTAGTGGATTGACAATCATATTAAAATGTTCAAACTAACATATTAGGCTGATAAAAAGTGAAAAAGACCCAGCATAAAATGTCAGTCTTTTATGTATCATTGTGGTCACTGGTTGGTAATTGCAAGACCCTTTCAAAAGGCTAATTATTTTCAAAAGTCAAAAGGCTATTTATCAAAATAATTAAAATACTTTCTACATGCTTTTATTTAGATACAGCATCACATAAAATGCATGTGAAAAAATCCTAATGACAATTAGAAGAAATACTGTTTACAAAAGTGAAATCTAAAATTAGTGGGTAGTAATTATTATGAAACATTAGATGTTATATTTACCATATGCACGAAATAGAAAAAATGGCTTTTAAAAGATTCAATGTAACTGAAGGCTGGTGACAGTTTTATCAGTTATGTTGGTTATTACTTACATTTTAATTTAAGTGTTCATATTCAATTTTTAATGATTAGTTTTCATGTTTTCTTGAAAGTTAAAATTGAAAAAGCTGCAAAAGTTTATAAAGTCAAAATTGTTTAATCCTTCCATATTTGTCATCAGTTATGCTTGAACTGCCATTCAAGACTGATATTAAGATAGGTCTCATGTAGGTGATGTTTTACTGCCTCAATACCTCAGTAAATACTCTATGTTCTGCAGATGAAGCCCGAATAAAGAAGAAACCGGCTCCTCCCAAACAGGGTAAGAATTCCTCTCCACTGTTCCTTACATAATCATACTGGACTTAAGGAAAATTTTAAAGACCATGTATAGAGAGTCCTTATGTAATAAGATGTCTTGCAGAATTTTGAAAGAGACAATATTTATATATACAGAATAATTAAATGCCATGCTATCTGACCCTAAAACGACTGTACACGATGGCAGACTATCCGTACATAGTGACAGAAAAAACAGGAATCACCTTGACAAGGTCCAGATACAGCAGACACAAGCTCGCCTTACAAACCAAGCGGACACAGAAATACCAAGACCGAAAACATCCATAATGCAATCAAAACACAATTGATACAAAGCTGCACTTTCTAACAGCATGCACAAGATATCCAAAAACATTTTATAAAATAAAACACATTTTTTGAGATACTGCCAAACAATGCTGAACTCCTCACTTTAATAGAGGAATGTACAGACCACTGTTCTCTAGCAGCACAATACATGTCCTCCTGTCACAACATGAAGGACGGTGAGTAATCAGACACCATCACAATCCTGTTCTTGCTCCTCCTCATTATTCTATAACTATTGTTTATATTTACACTTGGTAATTATCAGTAACCATTTTTCATTCTTTAATATCATCTCCTTTATCTTTGTATTTTCTGATTTTTGCTATTATTTACTAATTTAACCCTGTTATTTTAGTTTTGTTTTTGCTTTGCCTTGCTTTATTTGTATATTTTTGGATTATTAAAGCTTTGGAGGTATGAATGTAAGATATCTGTGATGCCAATACACCTCACTTGAGATGATAATTAAATTGAATATGAAATCTGTTCCATGCATCAATTCAGGTTCTGCACCTCAGTTCCTACAGTTCCCTGGAGATCAGAAGATCAGGGCTGGAGAGAAGGTGGAGCTGTTGTGCAACTTTGGAGGGACGGCACCTATAACCTGCACCTGGCTCAAGTTTAAAAAGCCGGTAGGAAGAGAAAAAAAATACATTCAATGTTCTGAAGTCCTACACAAGCACATCATGCGTATTCAGGATTTTTAGTTAATCCTGTAAATTATTTGTCAATTGAGCAGTCAAAAGATCTATAGTATGTACTTAAATACATGTTTATTTAAGTATTGATTACTGTCATATTTATCCAGTATATCTTCTGACCTTCATTCCCACTACAATGTTTATCCTGTTCAGATCCAGGCAGAAAGTGGGTGCATTTCCATAGAGACCTCAGAGAACAGCAGTAAGCTGACAATCACAGCTAGTGACCAGGATCACTGCGGTTGCTACACACTGGAACTGCAGAATAAATTTGGCACCAAGCAGGCCTCTCTCAACCTCACCATTGTAGGTATGGAAGTGATCAAAGACAGGATGTGACACACTGAGAATAGGAAATGAAGCTATATAGCTTGTATCTGTCTGAAGCAATAGTCATCAAGAAAGCAAAGAAAAAATGACAATTTTTCATGGATTATTAAAACGTTATTAAAATGATTATTATTAAATAATTATTACAGTTATTAAAAGGAAAGATTTAGGAAGGTTCACCTCTCAGAAAACGCACAAATAAAGATGATTTTAGATGTTTAACTGCTATTTGGAGCATTGAGATTGCTAGCCGTGGGCTTAATGAACTCATTTTTGTGAAAACCTCAAATTAGACTTTAATAGGCTTCATACATAGGTTTATGTACAATATATAAAGATCTAGATCACTGGCATCATAACTACAACAGTGTTGAGTTGACCTCTCCAATGTAATCTTGTGTCCCAGATAAACCAGATCCCCCAGCCGGCATCCCTGCAGCCTCTGACATCCGCAAGTCTTCACTCACACTCTCCTGGTACGGCCCCACTTACGATGGGGGCAGCATTGTCCAGTCTTACAACTTGGAGATCTGGAACTCGACAGAAAACACATGGACTGATCTCACCTCCTGTAACAGCACCTCCTACCATGTTCAGAACCTTCTTGCCGACCGCCAGTATAAATTTCGGGTTCGAGCTGTTAATATGTATGGAGTTGGAGAACCCAGTGCAGAATCTGAGCCTATTACAGTTGGCGTGGAGGAAGTAACAGGTGAGGATACACATCTGCTTGAGAATGAGACATTCTGTTTGAAATCAGAGTATTTAAAACGCTCATATTCATATAATATAATATAATATACACATATATTTCTCTTCTCCAGAGAAAAAGGAAGAGGAAGTTGAAGCTACTGTGTC
This sequence comes from Chromobotia macracanthus, assembly GCA_036877525.1. Classification (NCBI taxonomy): domain Eukaryota; kingdom Metazoa; phylum Chordata; class Actinopteri; order Cypriniformes; family Botiidae; genus Chromobotia; species Chromobotia macracanthus. The sequence continues at coordinate 4,882,231 of JAZGTH010000001.1, read as the reverse complement.
TGATGATGGTATGTAGCCCTTATTCCACCCATCCATCCCTCCTTCAGTAATGTACTTACTGATCTCCTGTTCATTTCACAGATGAGGAGAAGGAACCAGACTACAGAGATGTAGTAATTAAGAAAGACTGTAGCGTCAAGGACTTTTATGATATTGAGGACCGCTTAGGAACGTAAGAGATGCGTTCATTTTGTCCTTTACCAATATAAAATTTTAATACAAAAAGTCTGACTGACTATCTTCTTTCCTGTGTCATTGTCTAACTCTTTTTCTCAAAGGGGTAAATTTGGTCAGGTCTTCAAACTTCTGGAAAAGTCCACCAAGAAGGTGTGGGCCGGGAAGTTCATTAAAGCATTCTCCCAAAAGGAAAAGGAGAACGTGAGGCAGGAGATCGGTATCATGAACAGCCTCCACCACCCCAAACTGGTGCAGTGTGTGGATGCCTTTGAGGGAAAGTCTGACATTGTCATGGTCATGGAGATGTGAGTCCCAAACTCTCATGTACCTTCTTTTATAGAACTTGCATAGAAACAAGCATACAGATGACTTGGTCCCATGTTAAGGTTATGGGACATGCTCTAGGGTAAAAAGTGTGTTTACTTTTGACACTTTGGTAAAACGAGTTCCCTGGAGGTTTAAACACGGTGTCTTTGAACAGCAAGGGATGTTTGATAGTTGTTTTCTCTATATGCTTAAATCATTTCCCCAGTTTTGCTTTTTATAGCAAGGATGGAATGCAAAATCCAGCACCCTGCGATTGGAGAAGTGTGTGTCACATGTCCTTATATAGTGAGAGGGAGAGAGAGGATTGCAGGAGAAGAGAGCATGGATGTTCTCTACCTTAGTTTGGCAGCCATGATGGAAAATAGCCCAGATTTAAATCTCTGACTGAAAGAAAATTGTTTAGCACTCAAAGCACAGACGCAGTTGATTGTTAAATGGAAAGTGCACATACCGTTCTAACACATTAACAGCACTGGGCTGTGTGTCGCATTACTAATGATGTTACTGTGGTCCTCATTGGCTGCAGGATTTCAGGCGGTGAGTTGTTTGAGCGAATCGTTGATGAGGATTTCGAGCTGACTGAAAGAGAGGTCATTAAGTACATGCTGCAGATCATAGATGGTGTCCAGTTCATCCACAAGCAGGGCATCGTCCACCTGGACCTCAAACCTGAGAACATCATGTGTATCAACAAGACAGGAAGCAAGATCAAGCTCATCGACTTCGGTCTCGCTCGACGGCTTGGTAAACAAATGTTCCCAACAACACAAAATAAACACTCTCCCAGGGTCGAGTTATTGTGAACAATAACTATTTTGTTTATGTTCGCAGAGGATTCCGGTTCGCTGAAGGTTCTGTTTGGAACCCCTGAGTTTGTTGCTCCTGAGGTGATCAACTATGAGGCTATCAGCTACCCAACAGACATGTGGAGCATTGGGGTCATCTGTTACATTTTGTGAGTGACAAATCAGTGTCTCCATTAGAATCTAATCTGCTTCTCACAACTTACAAGTTCAATACAGATAATAAAAACGGCTGGGGACTGGAAACACGACTTTTAAGGTGGTTGGTTTTTGAACAAGTCACTTTCCAAGCATTCTTTTTCCATTTTTCATGTCAACAAAATCTGGAGTCCTTGGAAGTTGCACATAAATATTTAAACTGACTTGTGTCTCATTTTTATATTTGTATGTTTTGGTTGATAACACATGTTCAGAATCACAATACCCTTCCTCTTGTTTATCCTCAGGGTCAGTGGTCTTTCTCCATTCATGGGAGAGAATGACAATGAAACTCTTGCTAACGTGACCTCAGCCACCTGGGATTTTGAGGACGAAGCATTTGATGAAATTTCCGATCAAGCCAAAGACTTTATTAGTAGTCTGCTAAAGAAGGACATGAGGTAGGCTGAATATGTGAACAAAAGGAATTAAGTTTTGAATCAGATCTGTTATCACTTCTGAGTTTGGAATTAGACTTTGTCTACAAATGGAAAAACCAAGAATATTCTGAGTGAATCAGATATCCTTGTAGAGCATTATGTTAATGCACAGTAAACACATTTCCTGATCAGCATATCTTGAATTTTTTGTCATGTCTTTAACAACTAACAGAGACGAGGGGAAACAGTGTCAAAAGTTTGGTATCAAGCACTTTAAAACAATACTAAACCTGATAGGCCTCTGAAAGAATATAATAAAATACAATAACTGTTAGATAACAAATTTATAAAAGAACTTCAGGAACATTTTGACCTGGGCTTTTTTATCCCTTTTTTACCCTGAAGAAACCACATTATTGTATAGTAAATGAGGGAGTTTAATGGGCACAGTAAATTGTTGCTCAAATGTATTAGTATATGCTGAAAAGTGGGGAGAAATTTGAGCTTCTGATCTGGATTTTGTGACCCTATAAATGTCACGCTGCAGGGCCAGACTGACCTGTGCACAGTGTTTAGAGCACTCCTGGCTCAAACAGGACACCAAAAACATGGAAGCCAAACAGCTGTCCAAAGAGAGAATGAAGAAGTACATCCTGAGACGCCGCTGGCAGGTGAGAGATTACTAGACAGATGTATAAATGTTTATTATACATTACAGTTTAATAAATAATAAATAATTGTTATGATATATAATATATATAGGTAAATATTGTATATTCATTTCTGTTTTCCCTACAGTCCACAGTGATGCATTTTGCAATTTTTTTAAAGATATAAAAAGAGAGGGGCCATTTGCCTCTATTTATTCATTTATTTATTTATTGTTTTTGGTCTGTGTATAGTTATGTAACCATTGCATTGTTTGTTAATCTATTTATATTCTGTTCTATTGCATCATGCATGCATCTGTGCTACTTGCTGTGCTAATTGATTTATTTGCTAAACAAAGGGAAGTGTTTAGACATCTTGTTTGTGATCTGAGCAGCTGTGTGATTCATTTGTGCAGAAAACCGGGAATGCAGTTCGAGCCATCTCTAGGTTCAGCTCTATGGGAATGTTAGGAGGGATTGGCCCAAAGAAAGCTTCTCCAACTGATGGTAATGATCTCTAATTGATGGTAATGATCTCTGATTGATGCAGATTTCACACCAGTACTGCATATTGTACATGACTTGGAAAACACAATAAATGCCATGATCTGTATCAAATATTTATTAAACCTAATAAAATATTTAACTCATAATAAATATAAAAATTTGTGTGTTTAGAAGAGCTTCCGGCACCATTATTTGAATGCATAGAAGATGAGAACCACACCCCTGCAGCCCCCACCTTCTCCTCTGTCATACAGGATGTGGAAGTGGTGGAAGGCAGTGCCGCCCGCTTTGACTGCAAGATTGAGGGTAATGACCTCTGACCACTAAAAGCTCTTAAGTTATAATTCTTCTGCCCTAAAAGTACACTTACTAATTTCCAGTAATTACTGAGTGTGCTTTTACAGATATTTTAAAACATTTTTAAGCTTTTAGGGTTATAAATTGGGACCACAGTGAACTAATGATGTTTTGTGTTTCAGTTACATGATCATTGTATTGTTATGATTTTAAACATCCACTGATTCACTGTGTTGTCTGACCATGAAGGTTACCCAGACCCTGAGGTTGTGTGGTACAAGGACGACCAACCCATAAAAGAGACACGTCACTTCCAGATTGACTATGAGGAGGACGGCCACTGCAGCCTGGTGATCTCAGAGGTTTGTCCCGACGACGATGCCAAATACACCTGCAAAGCCGTCAACAGCCTGGGAGAAGCCACCTGCACCGCTGAACTGATGGTGGAGTTTATGCAGGAGGAGGAGGGGGAGGGTGAAGGTGAGGAGGAGGAACAAGAGTGAATTTTGGAAGACTGAGCTGGAACGAAAGGATGGTTTGAGAGGGAAGGGGCGGATGACGGAATACCACAGGAATTATGAGTTTCTTAAATATTTACACACTTTTGATGCTTCTCTACTTACGAACACCGACTGTCATCTCTGTTTCTTCTTGCTTGTTTGGAAAGAGCAAAAACTGTTTCGGAGTGAAAACTGTTTGCTACAACTGTTTGCTATCAAAGACATTCCAGCTTATATTTTTCTGTCCATTACCCAAAACTGATTTCCCCATATGGATCACAAAACTACATTTGACAATCACATGCCTTTATTACAACCCCTTGATGTTGGAGCATTTGCAATCAGATAACATTTCATCACGTTTCATCACACTGATCAAATTAAATTGATATTATTCAGTAAATATTTATGTGCACGTTTCACATTTTAAGTCTGTGCTGCAGTGCAATCTAGTGGTAAAACATATATAATGCTTTGTACCTTGTAGTCTAGCATGGTCATTTTATTATTAATATGAAGCCATGAAAACGATTGAAATACTGTTGGAGACCTTACTGTATGACTAACTGTTTTTGCATTTTTGAAAGCTGATAATTATATTTGTATTTGAGAATTAATGTTTCTCCTATATAATTGAATGTTTAATGACATATTGTAGTTAGAGGTGAAAGTGACCGGAAATAGTACCTTTGATTTTCTCCACATAAGCACCAGGGTGAATTGTCTGAATTATCTGTCTGTTTAAGCATTTGATGGACAGACTGCATCTGTGCTGTTTCTGCTTTGAGTCAGTTTGCCCTTTCTGAGTTAACCCGCATGCATGACAGAGCAAAGAAGTGCAGCAATTTTGTGCATCAACCAGCGATACAACCCTCATGCCATATTTATAACCCTGTACAGGCCTGAGATGCATTCAAGTGTCTTTACTGTTCTCCAAAAATGAATTAGTCATACTTACATTTCCTTCACATTGCAAGATATTGCAGAAGTAGCGTATTAAAGATTTTGGCCCTAAAAACATGGATATAGAAAAAATGTGTACATTAATTTGAACATCTAACAGAGCTTACTGCTCAATTAGGTTTATATTAATTAATTGGCTCAGGTAATTAACTGGCAACAATTACCTGAATAATGGTGATATAAATAAAGTGTTTCTCCCTCTGTGCTCCAGTGATGTGAATACTGTTTCTTCTCTGGATCCCAATCAGGGATGGATATTTTGATTCTATTGGTGATTATAATGGTGGGCTTAGACAGACAGACAGATGACATAAGAGAAACACCTTACAGAAAATACATTTTAGTACAAAAACAGTACAGACAAATGTAAAACCAGTACTGAAATAAACTACAGACGATACATAGGAAAGGTTTAAAAATGTTATTCTGAGTCCATAATGTGGCAACTGAACATAAACGTACGATTTACAATCAAAGGCACAGACGCTACCCAAACTACAAATCCCAGCATGCAACAGAACAAAACATTGCCTCCCCCCTCGTCTACTCGGCATGGCTTTTTGGCACTCCCCAGCGGGGGATTGGTGCTGAAAGGCTTCATTGTGTCGGGGATTGAATGGGGGAGTTTGCGTTTTGTCGAAGTCCGTCTGTTATCATCTCCACAGCGCGGATTAACTGGCCTGCTCGAGCCATGCGCGTTATCATGCCGCAAACCTCCAGCGGTGCGTTAGTCGTGAACGATACCGATAAATGCGCCGCGCTTCTGACCCGCCGCCGCTGACTGAACGATGCTCAACATCTCCGAAAAATGAACGGAGGGCCCGGCAGACACAGACTAACGATGTAGGGGTGCTATTGTCGAAGTGTAGCATCTGATACAGAGCACTGCGGGCTTGCGTCGATGGAGAGGGTGTCCGGTTCTCTGTGAAAATCTTGCGTGATTTGTGTCTCTTGATAATATTTCGGAGTTGATTACGTTTTTCGAAAGTGTTTGCCGTCACTGGGCATCACCATCACGGGCGGACAAAAACATGGGCAACGCGGAAAGTATGGATGCTCAGCTCACGGATTTCAGGGCGAGGGGCAGCAAACCCCCAAAACTGCCCATGCCGGACCCGGCCGAACTGGAGGAAAGATTTGCAATCGCACTGGTAATTCTGGCTTATTCTATCAGGCGTTGCATTTCCCAGAAAAAGGCGTATCGGTGTAATTGAATCATGTGCACAACGCGTATGGAAGCGGGCAGCGCACGCGCCTCTATTGTGCGGGTTTGGCAGCGTGCGGAGCGGTGATGATGCGCGTGCATGATGGCTACTAATTGCAGGCGCGCGCTCCCTTTATTATTGAATAATTTGGGTTTTTATTTCTATCGGCGTCACAAAATGTAGGTTAGCTCAGATGCATCCTTTCTGAAGGTGGCCATTACGCTCTCGCCTGTCTTTAAAGCCATCGCACATGCTCTGTAGGCCACTGCATGACCACCGTGGTTACTGCATTTGCTTGTAAATCGGATTGTTTTATATATATATTGAATAAAGCGCGTCCGCGGGCATAAGTTGTCTCTGTATTTAGATGCGTTAGATGGTGCTACGGTGGCATTGTGGTCTTGTAAGTTTAAATTTCATGCATTGGCACAACCTGTCTGATTGTTGTCTGTGGTGCGGTCTTAAATGTATCGTTTTAACCCTCGTTTTGTCTGGAAGGTTTTTGACATCTTTCTTGATGCAGGCATTATGTTTTGTGATTTATTCTGCGCCGTCATTTGTCTCTCATCAGAATCCATAAAGCAGTCTGTTAAAATGCAGTTGCTGTATGAGATGGTATAAATTTCCCCCTAGAGACATTAACATTGCACCTCTGAGATCAGTAAAGTCTGTCTCTGTTATTGTTTGTGTTGTATATGGGACTTTGATCTAACCTATTAGTATTTGCTGATCGTGTACATTGTCTGTAGCTACAGTGATTAATCTGACAGACTCAAACCCGTATTGCCTTGATAAGCTTTGTGTGTAAAGTTTTCACGAGCCTTTAATCAATGCACTTTGAATAGGTCATCAGTTGCGTACCTCTCTGACTTGATTTACAGACAGACACATCAGTTGCTTACATTGGAGACCTGCCCTCACAACAGTAAAAATCACATCACGTGCTTGCTTAGAGAATCCAAAAGTTAAAAGTGTGCAAATCTGTATTGACTGTGTGTGTGTCTGTATCTGTGCACGCGAGAGAGCGAGGGAACAGAATGCAAATGGGTTAATGCTGCCTTGTTTTCACAGATTTGCATCACAAATTCGGTCCCAATAGCTTTGGCTTTTGCAGGCCAAGTCTCCCCACACTGTTTCACATGTTGGGTTCTGCTTCTGTGGCTTTATTTAAAGCGCAGGCTGTTTGATTTCCACTGAAATCAGAGCTTTTGTCTCATTAATCATTTAATTCAGTGTGAGTCTGGCTTATTATCCCCAGACAGAAAAACAAAAATAAAGAAAAACCCTCGTTTTTCAACAAAAAGCATGTTTCAGTCAGTCAGTTTGCTAGGCTATGAAATAAACTGCCCACAATGATACTGTCAATCCATCACTCCATGAGTGTAACACTCTACACTCTTTTTTTATACACAATAATCTTATGAATACAGTGGTAAATAACAATAACAGCAAAACACACTTCTGACAAACTTTCATGGTTAAAGGATTTTGTTTCGTATTTTGTATGATGGAGTCTCTAGTTTGCTAGCCTTGTTCAATTCATTATACTGTTTATAAATGTGGATGATGTTCTGTATAAAGCATTTATTTAAGGACAAGATGGACAAGTTTTTCCACTGAGGATGTTTAATGTTGTTTAAATGTTCATTCAAAGGTGGAATAAACCAAATATATGGTTTATTTGTGGGAGAGAAAAATATCTCGGGAATTTCGAATAGGCCTACTGCTTAGATATATCTTAGTTAAAGTGTGACTTGATGCATGAGATGGATGAATTTATAATTCTCTGTCTCTCTCTCTCTTTTTGTCTCCCTCCCACCCTCAGAACTCTATGAACCTTCCTCCAGATAAAGTGAGGCTCCTTAGACAGTATGACAATGAAAAGAAGTGGGAGCTGATCTGTGATCAGGTGAGAGTCCATTTTAACATTCTACAGTAAACGGGTGCATTACAAGCTGTCCATCACGTTTCTTATAACACACTACCATCTTGTTGCAGCTGTTGTGCCAGACAGAGTTTCTTAAAGGCACAGGATAATGTTTTAGTAATCAGAGCTGTTACATAAGCATGTCTTCACACATGCAGTGATTTTATCGCTGGAGGTCGCTGTACTGTTGGTCACCAGTAGGCGTTCCTGCTGCTGGTAACTGTTGTTAGTGGTGTTTTCTAAATTTGATCACAAAAAAAGAAGTATTCCTGGTTTAAATGAAGAGGACATTCTATGTTAACAATAAATCACTTTTGTTGCTGCTAGAATTGAACATTCTGCAAGGGAATATAAACCACTGTAATTTATGTACAGACATAACACATCATATCACCAACGAGATCATTAGTCAAACTCTCTCAAAATGCAGGACATTTTTGACATGGTTTTTCACTGACAATTCTTTAAAGATATTCCTGTATGTGGGTAGAGGCAAATCATTTTAAACAGTAAAACTGCTCATAGTAACATCTCTGTCTCACACTCAACTGCAGTATCTCACTGGAGACAGATCACATGCTTCAGTGTCTTCACTCTCATTGGTGGATATCTCGTTTTGTTGCTACTCATTTGCATAAAGTTAAATTTAACATCTTTGAGTGGTTGGACAGTGCCCCATCATGCCGTAAACGATCGCTGTCTCGCATGCCAAGCTCTTGTCAAAAATGAAGAGTTTAAATGAGGCAATATTTAAAGTTTTTGTTGTACTACTTGTTGTTTATCTGTCATCCTGTGAAACTTTAAAGACATCCAATTTCACAATAATCCCAGAACAGGGGTCATAAAATGCACAGACACAAAGGAAAGTTCCTTCATCATAACAGCCACCACCAAGTAAACAGATTTTATATTAATACATTCTCTCTACATCCACCCAATAATGTCGCCATGGCTACAGTGACGTAAGAGAAGGCGAGCATGGCTGACAGTGAAAGTGTTTGTTGAGGTGAAAGAGTGTGAAATGTCTTCTGTCTAAATAATATATGATCATATCTCAGTGATTGCCAACATGCTTTTAAGACTGAAATGTGATTTGGAAGTGCTTGGGTGAAAGTGAGACTTTGCGAGGAGCTGAATGATTGGGAATTAGATCAGAGGAGATCAGACTGAACAATAAAAAGGTCTGCTCAGTAAATGTTTCATGAAATTGGGGAGGGGTTGAACTTGCTTGAAAAGGAGCTAAGCACGTGGGGTTAATTGTAAATAATACAAGAATAACATTGTTTGTGCGTTTTACAGGAACGGTTTCAAGTGAAAAATCCTCCACATACTTACATCCAGAAGCTCAGAAGCTTTCTGGACCCTGCTGTCACCAGAAAGGTGAGTTCCTCTAATATGCAGACTGTATATATGGCCTTTCTTCTGCCGAATTAAAATAATTAAGAATTAAAATCTGGGCTGGTAACCCAGAGCTTGCCATTTCCTACAACAGATGATCACCATTGTGTCCTTGAGCAAGCCATGTTGATATGAAACCGTCTCTGTAATCATGTACTGTATGGCAGTATTGCAGCAGAAGGCTTTCTGACTGCATAACAAAATAGCTGAATAACAGAACATTACTAAATTGAGTATTTTCTTTATGGTCATAAATGATAAATGAAATCACTAGCATTGTGTGATAGGCAAATCTTTATTTTAATCAGTGGAGGAGTTGTTTGCTTAGCATCACTGATTTTATTTAGTGACAATAAAGGCTTATTTGTGAATAAACAGGCTTACAGTGCGTTTTCTGCTGAATGTTCATTTACAGCAGACAGAAAAAATTAACTAGCAGCTAAAAGTCAGCAGATCTACAATTTGTTAATGTCCACTGAAATAGATACGTGACACTTAGACATGCAGTGTGAAACATGCCCAAGTCATTTTCAAAGCAGCAGGTAATTGTGGTATTCATTTCAGTTTTGTGTGAAATTTTAGTTTTAATCATTTTTGAGCTAACTTGCCTTTACCAGCTAGCATGTGGTAGTGAGTAAAGGAACCTTAAATTAAGCTGGAGTTTGTGTATTGAAATAAATAAATTTTGAGGGAGAGAGCAGAGCAGAGAACTCAGCATGCAGAAAGTCAATAGCAACAGAAGCGACTGAGAAATGTTTCCTGCATAATTCAATGAATTTACTATATGGATGTAATGAAAGAGGCACCAGACTCTTTAACTGAATATCCCATCCAGCACTCCACTAAAGAATTTAAGCACTTATCTGTGGCTCATATTTAATCAGAAATGAACATCTCGCTTTCTTTTCTCAGAAATTTAGGAGGCGGGTTCAGGAGTCAACTCAGGTGCTAAGAGAGCTGGAGATATCTCTTAGGACCAATCACATTGGGTGAGTCAATTCAGGCTGAATAACTCTTGAAGTAGGTTCATTTGACCTGTGAAAGGTTTTCTTTCAGGCACTCAAATCAGGAAAGTGCTTTTAATGGTAATCAAAAGTTTAAAATGTTCTTTGTTTAGGTGGGTGAGAGAGTTTCTCAACGAGGAGAATAAGGGGCTTGATGTTCTGGTGGAGTATCTGTCATTTGCCCAGTATGCCGTCACGTAAGAAATTGTTTCCTTTGTTGGCATTTATTTCTGAAATCTGCTTTGTTTTCCTGTACCAGTTGGCCCGGTTTCACAGACAATCTGCTTTTGTTTCAATTTGATCAGCGCTAATTTAAGCCTAGTCCCAGACTATGATGCATGTTTAAGTTGTTTAAACTAAAAGAAAAATGCACTGGAATATCTTAAAATATATCAGTGCCGTTGTTTTGTCTTGAGATGCACAGCAGTATTGTTTCTCTAGGCACATTTATAAAAATGACTTAAATGTCCTCATTTTAAGTCCTGTCTGTAAAACAAGACTATTATGTTTGTTTGGTAAGGCAGATGCCCACTGAAGCCCAGCACACACTACACAACTGTTGGTCTCAGTTGTCCCCACACAACTGATAGCACACTTCGTGCTTCTCCCCAGCTGAAACTACAATCCCAAAGCTTGTTGCCACAAAATCTTGTGTTCATAATAGCTGTGATATTTGACAATTTTAACAACAATTCTAAGAAAGGTTTGATGATGGGGGAATGAAAGCCAAAAAAATGGACATTGTGCATTCTGATGACAAGACATCTAGACATCAGATCTTTTTGAAATCTGCTATTAGTCACAACATGTCTCAGAAGTGCACACACTTCAAGAAGCAACGAGCACACATTGTGATCCAAGACTGCTTGTGGCAGACTCAAAACATCAAAGATGATGTGCTAGAGATATGTAGTATTTGCTTTACCATCTCCAGACATGTTGATAATAGGGAGATGTCACCTTTTTTTGGCATGGAAAGGGGGTGATCAGGTAAATGGTGTGTTAGACATTTCTCACTGATTCCCTGTTATGTGTTGTGACACCTCATTTTGGCAACCCATCAACGTGAAACTTGAAATGTGAATTAAATCAGAGCCGTTGCACCGTATTTTAAAGTCTGCGTAAACTGGACTTTGAAATATGGTAAACCGGAAGTTGCAACCAACTGTACTTCAGTGTTCTTATGAAACAGAATGAATTTTCCCACTGGGAATTGATTGGCTCTAGAAAAGTAGGTGTTTCTAAGCAAGCTGCAGACTACCATTGAAGGGGAGTGGTTAACTGCACTGGCTCTGCCCAAGCTGTCTGTCAGACTGATGTCATCAGAAAAGATCTGCCGTTCCAGAGGGGAAGCACACTTTCAGGTTTTGATTAAAGATTACGAGAGCACATGAATAAAAAAATATATATTTTGTTTTCATGATGACTTTGAATAAAGAAATATTTGTGTATATATATATATATATATATGTATATATGTGTTCATACCAACATATTTTGATGCAATCTCTGTTTTAAGTTTTTTTTAGTTGTGAAAAATGTTTTCCTCACATTCTGTTTTTTCAGCTCTGGTATTGTTTTTCCATGAAAAGCATTTAATTTTGGCTCACCTCTGAGACTGCCAATACAGAACTAATCTGACAGCTGCAGGTCACTACACTGTCAGAAACACTAAACCCATTACTACAAATACCTTTTATAAATATTATGAAATCCATCAAATGTTAGATAACAGGTAAAATGACTAGAAAGGCATACGGAGCTTATCCCTTTCTGGCTGGCAGATTTTTATGCAAATGTATTACAACATAGATACGCACTGTATCTGATAATTGACCAGAGGCAATCCAGCCACTGTATTTATGATAATATTGATTAATTAATATGGTAGTGCAACTAAATATAATGATGCTGGAATGATATATATCCTTATAAGGAAGTTCTGATGGTGTATGACAGACTTTTTGACTTACTTTGGATATGACTCCACAGTGCAGATAGGGTCCAAGTGTTGATTAATGGTGGGCTGGGATTAGATTTGGGCGTGACATGGGCTAGTGAACTTTGGCTAGAGTGGCCCAAGGTAAAAGTGGATAAATAGAATGAAAATAATGTTAGTGGTTCTAAAAAATGAACTGGTGGAAAAAGAAGTGCGTGCAGCGGACAGAATAAGTGCAGGAGGATTAGAAGCAGACTAAGGGTTTTAACTAAATGCCTGGCTAAACAGATGAGTCTTAGACTCACATAAAGTATGTCTAAGACAGTGCTGGAAAGACAAATCTCAAAGATTAGCAGCCATGTAAAGTATATAAATCTTCCTCTGACAGATGTCGATACGTACTTACCTTGGTAGGTGCAATGTCTGTACTGTGAAGGGGCCTAAAACCTGATTAAAACTTCCTAAACACCATTTCTCAAGAAAAGTATTTTCTAGAGTTTCTGTTCAGAGGACTGATTTAGATCTCTGTAGATGAGACCTAAATTAGGCTGACACCTGAAAACCAATGAACCTTCACTACCTTCAGAGGATTATTTAGAAATGTGTATTGTTTATGTTTTAAGATCTTATTCTCTCTCTCAGGTTTGATGGAGATGTAACTGAGAGCACCACAGGGGAGGTTTCTGTGGAGACCCCCTGGAGCAGGTCCATAGAAGATCTCCATGGCGACAGTAATCTGCCCTCACCGGTCAGTGGCAGCAGCATACCACGATCCACACGACATTCCTTAAGGTAGACACATGCATACAAACACAAGTACATACGAGTTCACACTGAAAAACTAAAGTATTTCTACAAGACAGCCCTTAATATTGTAATGCTTTCTTAGGTCGAATACTTTGCCCAGTCGCAGAACTCTGAAGAATTCCCGTTTGGTGTGTAAGAAGGATGATGTTCACGTTTGCATCATGTGTCTCAGAGCCATTATGAACTATCAGGTGAACAGACTGTACATTTACATTTACGCATTTGGCAGACTTTTATCCAAAGTGACTTATGGTGCATGTACAGTATACAGTATTTTGTATGTTCTCTTGGAATCAAATTAACAACACAATGCTCTACCAACTGAGCTACAGGAATACTGTAAAATTATTTATTGCATCAAAAAGCCTCAGCGCTTAATTTCTCCAACATGTCCATGTTTTATTAATTTAGTGACTTTTCAAAGTTTTTTGAATACTGTTTCTTCTGTTCTTTATCTCACATTTTTTTGTCTGAAGTATGGCTTCAACATGGTCATGTCCCATCCCCACGCTGTCAATGAAATTGCTCTGAGCCTTAACAACAAAAACCCCAGGTAAGTGTGCATGTACACATCACAGGCTGTCTCTCCCTGAACCAATATCTGTGTGAGGAATTCAGCGTTGTTCTCAAATGTTCTTTCATGATGTGAAGTCTCATATCTGTCAAGGCTTTTAATAATACCCTGAGCTATTAAATTTGATCAAAGTGCTGACTGGTAACTTTGGTAACTTTAGCTTTAAATAGATGAATTGTGGGACAGCTCTGTAAAGTGGAGATAACTGGACATATCTGTTCGTAACTGAGATTGTCCCAAGAGACTTCAATACAGAACCTTTGAAAGCCACCAAACAAAACCGTTATGAATAGCTTTTTTTATTAGAGGCATAATTCCTTCTGTAATTTGTTAGATATAAACCAATAGGACCACCTGACATGCCTCTCAGAGACTTCTATTTGGTTAAGAATTGTACCTGGAATACTTAGTTGTTCATCACTCTGTTGTATCAGGACTAATAACATTAAAGGTTTTGTCTTCATTGTAAAGGACCAAAGCCCTGGTTCTGGAGCTTCTGGCTGCTGTGTGTCTGGTCAGAGGAGGACATGAGATCATTCTTGCTGCTTTTGACCATTTCAAAGAGGTTAAAAAGTCAAATAATATTTTTAATAATTTTTGCATCAGTGTATTTCAATCCCTGTGATATTTGACAGTTTTTTGTGCTTTATTGTGCTTGTTGCTTCACCCTTAAAATAACGAACATGCTATGCAAAACAGGAAAGAACTACCAGCTGGTGCCTGATTGGCTATTAGATTGTTGTGGTGTTGTGTTGATTGGTCCGATCCACTTTGTTTATTCTCTGATTTAGACAGTCAGGACTTTCTGAAACACTATTTTTTAACAAACACACAGAACAGACATCTAGAAAATGCTAATTTGTTCTTTGAGTGTTGATTACAATATTTAAAAGCGTTTCTCAAAAATAGCTTACTGCACCTTTAAATCAATATCTTTTTCAAAACTGAAAAGGTAAATGGCAAAATAACAAACAGTGTTGTTAAAACTGACTTGCGTGTGTTCAGGTCTGCTCAGAATCCCAAAGGTTTGAGAAGCTGATGGAACATTTCAAAAATGAAGACAACAATATTGATTTTATGGTGGGTCTATATTACAGAGTTCTGCTCCTCTTCTCTGGAGTGCGTTTTACATTGACATGCTTCTGGTCGCATCTCATCATCTCTCCACTGTTTGTGACTCAGGTGGCGTGTATGCAGTTTATTAATATTGTGGTGCACTCAGTGGAAGACATGAACTTCAGAGTCCATCTTCAGTATGACTTCACCAAGCTGTCTTTGGATGACTATCTAGAGGTATGAAATACTGAAATGTTCTTGCTGTTCTGAAGTGCTCAGAGTGTCTTTGCTTTTAATGCTCAATCAGAAACTCAGAATTAGAAACTGTTGTGTGAATGTGTGTTGCACAGAGGCTAAAACACACTGAGAGTGATAAACTGAAAGTGCAGATCCAGGCTTACTTAGATAACCTGTTCGATGTTGGGACACTTCTGGAGGATGCGGAGACCAAAAACGCTGCCCTGGAACGTGTGGAAGAACTGGAGGAAAGTCTCTCACATGTAAGAGCACACACACAGACCTTCTCGCATTCTAGAAAGATTCCTCATCCACAAAATTTCATTTCATGATTGAAAACTTCATGTAACTTATCTTTAAACGATTTATTTAATTATTTTACATTCAGTTCAACTCGAGACTTGATATATGAATGCTGGAGAACTTGGTTTCTATTTTTCTTGTTCATTTTTCTTATTGTTCTGTCTATTTCTCATGTGTTGACAGATGAACGATAAACTTTTGGAAACGGAGAATGAGGCCATGTCTAAAATTGTGGAGCTTGAGAAGCAGTTGATGCAAAAGAACAAAGAGTTGGATGCCGTACGGGTCAGTGTCACACCGCACCACCCGGAACCCTGATCTATAGCTTTGGTCTATTATTTATTAAACCTGGCCTACCATGGCACTGTGTTTAATAGAATTTTGTAAAGATGCAATCCATAATAATGTTTTGGTTAAAAATGAAGAAAAATCAGTTAATAAGCAAGAACATCAGTGATCAAAACTGTCTCGTTATCTTACCCTGATTTACAACAGTAAGTCTATAATAATGAGCATTTAAGCTGTTAAGTTTGATTTCATGGGAAATGTCAGTTTGACATCATTTGTTTGCATGGTTATGTCGTATGTAAACAGAAACAAGATCCCCGTCAACTATATCTTGTATGTGTGTGTGCTCAGGATGGTGGAGTGTTTGTAGCTTGTTCTTACAGCAATTGATTAAATGTCCTACTTGCCTGTCAAACTATGTATGCATTCATGTGTTGGAGGAGGTGTGGCTTTAGAGAGCACTTTGAATTGGGGGTGGGGGGGTCTTATGCTTTCAAAGCTATGTTGCTATCGCTAGCCTCTCTGAAATTGCCAACCCTACCTTTAACTTAAACTTAAATTAGCTTGCATTTCAGATTTCCTTTTAGATTTCCTTTTCGTTATAAAATTTAAAAAACTTACTAAATGTCAATGAATTGTAATAAAGTAATCAATTACCTATGTTAATTTAATCACTTACTTTACATATGTGACATTATAAAATTAAACAACATATATGTTATGTAAATTACTCTCTGTGCACAGTCTGTGTATCGGGATGCCAGCTCCCAGGTTCACACCCTCCGGCGGATGGTTCGTGAAAAAGATGAGGCAATTCAGAAACAGTCTAAGTTGGAGAAGAAGATCCACGAGCTAGAGCGCAGAGGCAGCCTCCAGATCCAGGTGAGGGGTGAGGGAGATGGGGAAGGAGACGTGTCTCCACTGCCGTCACCTCCTCAGCCCATGGCTCTCTCTCCCTGCCCTGATGCCCTGGCCGGAGCCTGTGCCAGTGCAGCATACAGCTCTGGTAGCACTTCTCAGACCAGCACCCTTCGAGCGATGACCACACTCCCTCCTCCTCCCCCTCCACCACCACCACCAATGCCAGTGTCCTCTGGTGAGTATCAGTTTCAACAACTTTGTGAGAACATGAAGAAAATGATTCATTAAGTGACCGTTATTGCACAAAAGCTGCATAAAGCTATTGTTACAGTGGTCATTGTGACTTCCTGAAGTACAGTAGTGAAGTCTGGTTCATAAATTCTTCAGTTTTGTGAAACAGATCAGCTGATTCATTGAAAGGATTTGACTCCGTCAAAATGATTCATTGACAAGTCAGGCTGAATGGGTTCTCAAGTTCAACTCCACTCAACTCAATAATATGGTCACAACAGTAAACCAAAGAGGATAATTACCAGAGAATAATGTCCTAAATTTTGCAATCTTTTTATTATGTAAAGTTTAGTGGCAACTCTTTAGGATAAGCCTTTTTGCAAAACAGATATACTAGCTTGTTTGTTTTTACTAGTGGTGTATTAATATATACAGTGCCACAGTTCGGTTTATATCACAGTTTTGGAGACAGGCTTCATTTCAGTTCCATTTACTGTTGGGTCAGGGTTCATGGCATGACACCAGCAATGCTAAAGAACACTAGATTCACTATTAACTTCATAATAATAATACTTAAGGGCAATAACTTTAGTGTATGGTGGAATTCCCCGGTCAGAAGCTCATATGAGGGGGACTGATGAATTTTGGGGGTGGGGCTTGTTCTTGTAGGAGTAGAAACATTAAAAATTGTCCCTGCATTTTGAAGAGGATCTACTTCACTTTAATGTTTTATGTAGTATTTTTTTGCAATATATATTATTTCAAAGCAGTTTAACAAGAACAGTGCCTTAAACCCTCTAGTAAACCAGCTATTGGCCATCGTATTATCTTATTATACATTATTATACTATAAACACTTGTTAATCTTATTAAATGAACACAGATGTGCTCAGGCTTGATTGATTTAATTTAATTTACAGTGATCTTTGTGGTCAACACCCCTCTCTCTCTCTCTCTTATTCCTGTAGTACCTAATGGACCTTCGACAGGTCTTGCAACTTCAGCCCCGCCTCCTCCCCCACCTCCTCCACCACCACCACCTCCCCCTCCCGGTCATTCACTTGAAATCTCTGCTCCCTTACCTCCACCTCCACCTCCGTGTGCTCCTCCCCTCCCAGGCAGCGGGACGCCCACTGTCATATTTAACTCTGGCTTGTCAGGTACGTGTGGGTGTCACGAGTGCTTCAATGTGGTTGTGTCATTTTATGACTTCCTTTTTCACAAAACAATTATTTATGATGATCTTTGAATTTTTGTCACAAGCTTGTTAGCATTTAGAAACATTTTATTCTTTCTCTTTGTAGATGTTTATGCGTTTGTATCTCTCTAAACGTTTGTTTTTATCTACTCTTTTTTTTCCTGCCCTCAAAGATGGACCAATCAAACTCTTCTGTAGGTTTCCTGACTTTTGTCATGATCATCATTTACATACTATGACAATTTAGTCATATTTTGTGTTGTATGTGTCCGTGCTTATAGTGTGTGTAATCAATTACACATTCATTATATTCATTTTAAACCTCTTTAATTAGTTATGGAGGTGTTTTGTACTCACAAGTCTTTTCTCCCTTTGCAGCCGTAAAAATTAAAAAGCCAATCAAAACCAAGTTCCGAATGCCAGTTTTCAATTGGGTGGCTCTGAAACCAAATCAGATCAATGGAACTGTCTTCAATGAAATTGATGATGAGAGGATCCTGGAGGTATTTGTCCATGGCACTCTACATAGTGTGAAATATGTGAATTATACCATGGCTTTCTCAATACATTATACTTCTGTCATTGACATTTCCGAGAAAATATTTATATTTTAGGACACAAATTGTAGGGTAAGCATTAATTTTTCTTTTGAGAAATGATTTGATTGTAAAAACTTTCGTGCCAGTATGGATCAGTAGAAAAAAAGACATTTTAGAGCTAGAGCAAACTGGCACATTTTGAGAAACAAAATGTAAAGAGAAACATTAGTTGACATGACATAACATGTCAATGAATCATACACAATAAAACTGAAAATGTGCATTAAGAAAATAAATGGGGTAATTTATTTCATGTTGATTTGACCCCATCTGAAATTTTAATAGAAGACTTTGGCTTGTAGGATCTGAATGTGGACGAGTTTGAGGAAATGTTTAAGACCAAAGCCCAGGGTCCTGCTGTTGACATGACGCTGCAGAAACAGAAGGCCCCTCAGAAGGGCCCTAGTAAAGTGTCACTACTGGAGGCCAACAGAGCCAAAAACCTTGCCATCACCCTCCGCAAGGCAGGGAAAAGCCCAGAGGAGATCTGCAAAGCAATCCAGACGTAAGCTACTTTAGTTAGCCACAGCGTGTTCTCAGAGAGATGATGTTGTAGCTGTAGGATTGTTGTTCTCCTCAAAGTAAATATTTTGTGGTTCTGATTTTTTCAAAGTTCTATAGGAGATACAATACTGTTGCATCTTCTACCGATCTGTTTTTGTTGATAAATCTTTCCATTCTTCTCAGGTTTGACCTGCGTACAGTGCCGGTGGATTTTGTGGAGTGTTTGATGAGGTTCATGCCCACCGAGGGTGAAGTGAAGGTGCTCCGGCAGTATGAGAGGGAGCGACGGCCCATGGATGGACTCACTGATGAAGACCGCTTCATGATGCTTTTCAGCAAGATCGAGAGGCTGCCACAGCGCATGACCATTATGGCCTTCATGGGCAACTACAGTGACAGCTTGCAGATGCTGACGCCGGTAAGATGGAGAGTTGAATGGATAGTTGGATGGATGGATGGAAGATGGGTGCAGGAAATATACGAGTAGAGGAACTAAAAGATGGAGAACAAATTAGTTCTGTTCCAAAATGTAGTGAGTTGTATTACTCATGAACCCTTAATAGTGGCCTATTTGGAACACCCTATATAGACCGCAGCGCCATGTGCCACACAAATAGCGTTCTACATGGACACTCCAGCATACTCCAGCATAAAAATACATAGCACACAAAAAACAAAATGACATTATACTGAACCATTTTTACTTCAGCATTTTTCTGTATTTATGTTGCTTTGACTTATATATTGGATGCATTTCTTTCATTGAACTTGTCACAGTGCATTATGGGATTGACATCTTTGCAAAGGATTCATGTGATGCTGATTTAGAATTTAGCCAGAATTAGGTGTCCATAGGAGGCAACATAATTAAGATGGCTAAGTTTTGGGACAGCCTTCATAATCATGAGCATAAAATACTGACTGTAAGATCAGAAAAGAACAATTGAGTCATGTGATCAAACATAACAAAGATCACATTATTTACACATATCTTACAGCAACTTCATGCGATCATAGCGGCATCTGTATCCATCAAATCATCTCAGAAGTTGAAGAAAATCCTTGAGGTAAGACACCCACCAAGACTCCCTTTCTGTTATTTTGTAGTACTAGTAACTAACTAGTGCCTTTGTGACATTTTTACCTCAGATTATTTTGGCACTGGGAAACTACATGAACAGCAGTAAGAGAGGAGCTGTTTATGGCTTTAAGCTTCAGAGCTTGGATCTGGTAAATATTCACTTCTCATAACGCTTTGCTGGGCTGAAAAACCATGTCTTCTGTACTTGTTTCTCGTTCAATTCGTTTATCAGTGTAATTATATTACGTTAATGTTTCACACTTCCAGCTGTTGGAGACAAAGTCCACAGACAGGAAGCAGACGCTTTTGCACTACATAGCCAATGTGGTCAAGGAAAAATATCCAGCTGTGAGCATTTTCTACAACGAGCTCCACTACATTGAGAAAGCTGCTGCAGGCAAGTCTCCGTTGACCTTTGAAACATGCTTTTGTATATTACAAGTTTACTGTCCTCCTGCAGATGTTACAGTATCTACATGAGGCCTTATGAATCTGTCATTACAGTCTCTCTGGAGAACGTTCTCCTGGATGTGAAGGAGCTACAGAGAGGATTGGATCTCACCAGAAGAGAGTACAGCATGCACGGTCACAACTCTCTGCTCAAAGACTTCATCCATCACAACGAGGCCAGGCTGAAGAAACTACTGGATGATGCCCGGATTGCACAGGTAGACAAAAAACAAGTACACAAAAGGAATTTTTAAAAAAAATGAAATCTCCAAGCTTGGAACAAGAACAGTGACACTTTTTAAGGCGTGTTCATATAATGGATGATAACGATAACTATAAAGATAAAATCATTCTAAATGTAAGAAAATGTCACAGTCCACATCACAACTGTAACAATAAAGACACAAGGAACAATATCGTTTGGATCAATTTTTTCCAACATCCAATAAAATCCATTCAAATGTAAAGGGCTGCAGCATGTGAGCTTAGAATAAATAGTGTCTGTTGGCGTGGACGCTAATATAAATGATCCTTATAGTTATCGTTCTTGGTGTGAATGGGCACGTTCTTGGTGTGAACAAAAATGCTGTAAAATGAGGATGCTTTCAAAATTTATTCTATAAATACATTTACATTTAGTCATTTAGCAGACGCTTTTATCCAAAGCGACTTACAAAGGACGAGAGCATTGAACATTTTGTCTTGTACGCCAACGTGCCAAGTCTACAAAGCTACATTTACAAGTGGACATTGTATTCTGTTACTAGAGAGAAAGATGGACTAGAAATTTGATTTGATTGAAAACATTTTTAATGTAGCTTTGCAGATAGGTTGTTCGAAATGAACAGCATTGTTATGTACAATGTACAGCATCTTGTATTATAGCGTATTTAATGTAACAGATTTATGAAATCACATTGTTTCAAAATGTGGTCATGTGACGTGCATGTAATTGCAGGATGCCTTTGACGACGTTGTCAAGTTCTTCGGGGAGAGCCCCAAGACCATGCCACCCTCAGTATTCTTCCCAGTATTTGTGCGTTTCATCAAGGCTTATAGGGTAAGTCTCTTAGGCACCAGAAAGCCCCCTTCTGCTTCACACATTGCCCAGATCTAATTTGTCCACTGTTATTCCCAGCAAGCAAATGAAGAGAACGAGCAGAGAAAGAGGCAGGAGCAGCTGATGATGGAGAAACTTCTAGAACAGGAGGCCATGATGGAGGAGCAAGAAAGTCAGCAGGTATCGTGTTGAGGAAGTCAGAACCTCAGTAGAATGAACTAAAGGAATATTGCTTACCCCAGTGCATTGTGGGTTAGAAGTGATGTCTGTGAGAAAATTGTAATAATATTAGCATGAAAGCTCTTGTCAGGTTTAGAATTCAAACAATTAACAGTTTCATAACTAAAAATATTTTCTCAAATTCTTTATTTTTCCTTATACAAAAACCAGTCACCATCTCACAAGGGCAAGCGACAGCAACAGGAGCTGATTTCAGAGTTACGTAAGAGGCAGGGCAAAGATACCCGCCATGTCTACGAAGGCAAAGATGGAGCCCTTGAAGACATCATCACGGGTAAGAACGTAGCTGGACACTAAAGATGTTTTTCATGTTTCGAATTGTGTATTGGTGCTGTTTCTTTCAATAGTAACAGTAGACGACTTGCACTTTAGTCTTACTAGAGCTTAGAGGCTTTAGGTTTGTCTGATTCTATGCTTTTAGAGCTTCTAGCTTTGGTGTTTCTGTGTTGTGATTGGCTATTATTTTGCTGCAGTGCTGAAGACCGTCCCCTTTACCGCACGATCAGCCAAACGTGGCTCGCGGTTCTTCTGTGACCCCGCCCTCTCTGAGGACTTCCATTATTAAACTAAATTCTCCCCCCTCAAAAAGGTGCCTTTTATGACTGCCTCCTCACTCGCCTCCTGTTCATTCCATCCTTCTCTTTATCTACCTCTTCATTTATTCACTATTTACAGCACAAAAAAATGCAGTAAATTCAGAAATGCAGTACTGAGAAGCATGCCTTCCTTCAACACTTCCTCCATTTTGCATGACAATTAAGTGAAATGTAATTTGCTTATGAACTACTTTAAATTGTAAAGTCTTTCAGCTTTACAGGCTGGTTTCCTGCACACAATTTGGTATGTAGGAAACTTGGTCCCAAACATGATCCCAAATAAATCATGCACAGTCTTCATGGTCATTGTGTGGTCTTGGTGCATTCCAAACTTGTATTTATTCTTTGACAAGCACATTAATCATTTAAAAAAATATGTAAACTCTAAAACTAACCAAGAATCCAGACACCAGTCTGTTTTGAACCCATCTTTGGCGCTCCCATCCATATCCACAGACCACAGACTAGATGTGTGTTGAGTGTTTAACTGTTCACCTGTTCACCTTCAGATCTGCGCAGTCAACCCTTCCGAAGGGCTGATGCTTTGAGGAGAAGTGGGAGAAGGAACTTTGAAGGACAGCACCTTCAGCTGCTCAACGTGGAGATCACCACCTGCTAAAAAAAGCTTCATCAGCCTTTGAGGACAAAGGCTGGGCCAGTTTCATCATCACAAGAAAGATATAGCACACAACATTTTCATTACATCTCTGTTAGGACTGTGGAATGATTGATAAAGGTTTTGCTAAGAGACATTCAACATTTCTGCTTGAAATATTGCACATGGGAGCCAGATACAATGGACTGAATGGTTTTAGAGAACAATAAGTACCGTCAAGTGTTCAAATGTTGTGGATTCTACATATGACCATCGCAAGGGAAGATGTTGTGATAGGGTCTTATGTGTTACACCATTTAGCTTTTATAAATCACAAATTAAATAAAAGGATCCGATACACAAAACAGAGCAGGAATGGCAAATGAACTCCTTGGATTGGCCTGGCCTGGCCCACTGATGGTATCCACCAATAACTGCATCATACCTCTGGTTTTAATTTGATACCACAGCCTTTGCTGTTGTGCGGTGTCTCCAGGCTGAGCAGCTTTTTCTGAAGACTTGGGTTCAAAAGATGCACTTTTCTTTTTTTTTTAACATTGAACACTGACCATTTTAAACCTGAACTTTGACTTTTAACGTGGATGGGAAGCAAAAGGAAGGTTTGAACATAAGCTGGACTTGATACCGTTATGTGGTTGAGGACATCTCTTCGTAGACTGAAACAACCCCTGAAATGTTTAGATCACATGTTTACTAATAGGTATTCACAACCAGTGTGACATTGTATGTATAAAACATCTCATTTTAAACTCAGATTTTTCTCTCCTACTGGTTTTATCTCATGTGACATTTGTGAGCTGTGAAAAAAAAAGAGTTTGTCATTTTTTTTAAAACAGACATTTCATTGGACGAAAAAAGTCTTTTTTTAAATGTACAGATATTTTGCTACAAAATTGAGCCTCTTATTTTTTACATTGTTCATCCATTGTGGTGCTGTACATATTGTTGAAACAAACCGGCATCTCCTGCAATATCACTGAAATGTTCTTAACTTTTATGTTGTTTAGTATCAGTATTATTTAATTCGATGGTGAAGACAGTGAACCAACTGAATCTGTGACCTGAATTGCTCTCATCACTATTGTTGCATATGGTAAATGTCTGTGGTTGCACGTAACACTTGAACGCTTGAACAGACACTAGTGGCACATATAACTTTTTTGTACTTTGATCTCTTAAACTGGAATCAGTGGTTGTGTGCAAATAAACAATGACACCAGCACCGTTAAAAGCTTTATTTCTTGTGTGGTTGGTTTAAATTCATAGGAGCAGTGAGTTTCTGCAATTGTTTTTTCTTTCTGAACTGAAAATGATAAAGATCCAACATTGACATTATGAGAAAGGTATGAGTGGTGCTAACCTAATACTGCCACAAGGTGGTAGCAACCCCTAGAGTGTGCCAGCATTGTTTTTTTTGGGTAGGGGGGGGGCATTTATAGAATTGGACATGGCTGTTTTAAGCACAGTTAGTTAATTTAGTAATTGCATAATATAGTTAATATTTAGGGATCTTTAACCAGCTCATTTAATACATATGATATTCTAATTACAATTGAATACAACACAATAACTACAATTGGAAGTAGGGCCTCAGTTTCACCAATATAGATAAGTTTGAAGAAACTGAGAAATTCTTTGTATTATCATTGTATAATGCACCACACCACCCCAAAATGATCACCAGTCCCTTCAGATGTGGTTTGTTCATTTAGTTACTCTAAATGCTTTTGGTAAGACGCTAGTGAACAGCTTTAAGCAATGAATGGCAAAACTTTATTTTATGTATTTATTATTTTAGATGTAATCGAGCACAGGCATACTTAACTACTACCTAGTGTGAGTTTTCAAAGCTTCTGCTTCATTTGGATTGGACAATATTGTCACAGGGGGGCGGGGCTTCGCAAAACGGAAGTACAAACCGCGATGTTTTGAAACTTCAAATAATTTGAAACGTACAGAAAATACGCTTTGAGTTTATAGTTTTATAGTTTTCAGTGTTTATAAGTACACGCTATATAAAGATATGTCACATACGTTTGACAAACATAATGGAAACAACAAATAACGTTACGAAAAGTTTATATGCCAGCGCGCTAACTAACTAGCCAGTTTCCAATGTTGTCTGGGAAACGGAAACTGTCGTAAAACGCAGGATGTGACTCACCGGCCAGCGATCTGAAGTTTTAGAAACTTTTGTCCAAGCCAGCATGTCACAGCCCGACAGAGAAACAGACCCTCCGTCTGTAGACATTTATTCTGACGATGAAGATCATGTAATAACAGAAAGAAGAAGCGCGTCTGGGGAAGCAAACGCGGGTTTAGATGAGAGCGGCGCGCACCGCAGGGCAACAGCTGGGCGGCAACCCGCGCGCTGGAGAGACGCGCACCTGTGGCCTGGTCGCGTATTCTCGATGCTGTGCAGCATTGTCGTTGTCTCATTTATCGCCGTGCTTATCTCCCTCTTGTATATCGTATTAAAAGGTGAGTACTTCCGTTTTACTTCTCTGTACGCTGGCATACGCATACGTTGTTTTGTAATGCTTTGATCTGTAGATATAAGAACGGAAAGGATTACCGCTGAAGATGGATCAGAAGTCAGACTCTTGGGTTGGTCCTAATTTACTCCTTGTGGATTTTTTTATTGTTGCAATTGATGTTTGCTGCATGTTGTACAACGTGACTTTCCCTGCAGGGTTTTGGAGTATTTTGGTCCTGTCTTCTGTGGCTGGAGTTCTGTGTTGCAGTTTCTCCTGGACCCTGACCTACTTTGACTCATTTGAGCCAGGAATGTTTCCTCCAACCCCTCTTTCATCGGCCAGATTCAAGTGAGCCCATTTATATTATATTGTGCAACTAAAAACACTACACCATATTCTCTCAAGCGTTAGTAGGTACAGTGTGCAAAAGCTCCTTTGTAAATTCTTCTGTACCAACTACAGGAGATAGGTGGTCAGATATGTCTTGGATAGTTTTTTCCCCAAACCCTGATCAAGATGATTTAAAATGGGGGGAAGGGAATATTTTTGGGGCTATAACTAACCGGTCACCAGGCTTAGTAATTTATAATTTTCAATTTATATGTTGTCATAAAAACCCACATTATATCCATGCAGTTATACTATATTAGAGAAATTGTTTGGATAGTTTTAGATAAAACAGCCTGTTACACCAGAAGAAACTGCACAGTTACTGTTCGGTAATCTCGTTTTGTTAGCCAGTGCTGTTTACCTGAACAGACTGCATGAAACACTCTTGGAAGCTTAAAAATGTCTTTTTAGGCCGTATACAGAGATAGAAAGACAATAAGGTGCATCTGATGCTAATGTTTATGTTACTTCCTGTCTAATGTATTGTTGTCTAATGTAATCTAATGTGTTGGGCCTGTACCATAAAGCTGGTTTAGGTTAAGTTTAGGTTATGCCAACCCTTGGTTTTAGGTACCATGAAGGTAGCTTGGCTTTAATCAGTGTTTATCGCCATGGTTACTTCTACAGTAAATTTGCTGTTACTATAGTTACTTTGGTATGCTACAAATAAAACAAAAAACATTGTTACTTTAGTTATATTTCAATTTACACAACCATACAACATACACATGCATTATATTACATTACTGTTCTATTTGTACAGGACCATTACAAATGGTCCAACTTCTTTTCTATTCTGCACAGAAATAAGTATTGCAGTAATTTAAATATTTGCTTTGCTGTCTCTGATCATTAAACATGCCTTGGAAGTTGGTCTGAAATTGTTTCTTTAGTAGGCACCATCATACAGAAATGCTGTCTTTTAAGTCAGCGACTGTCTAGCAGCTGCCCTGCTTTCAAACACAGCCAGAGAAGACAACATGATTTAATTGCCCCCTGAATCACACAGTTTCCCCTATCCGGGTAAATCCAAAACCGATCATTTGCAAAAAATTCGGTTCAGATGCAACCAAAATAATTGTTAGCAGAAACTGATTTTTCCCATATCTGAGAAAAATTTTAGCTATTTAATGGAAGTTTACAAGCTCTTGCAGTTGGTCCATGCAGCTCGAACAGCTTTAAAGTACGTGTGATCATGCAGTCATTCGAGGCTAATGATCCACACTCATCTGTTATCATGCTAGTCAGTTAATTTTCTTCTGAAACACCTGCAACAATTTTCTACTACTGATCTTGTAAATGCTGTTAATTTATTTCAGTGCTTGATGACATTGATCTGTGGCTGCTTCTACATGAAGCTTAGTTTTCCACAGTCAGTTCTGCTCAACAGTGTAATACCCTGAGGGAGTGGAGGAGTTATACGAACATGTTATCAAGGCTGTTCCTCTATTCTGAGGTTATTCACCCATTTTTCCTATTTTGTTTTTAGCTGTCAGTGCTTGAGCAGCTTGTCAGCTGGTAAAATAGAAAATTGTTCCTATCTCTTTGCGCTGGTCGGACTCGGCCAGGCGAGAGCACAAGCTCGGAGGAGAACAGAAAAGCAATTTTCCTGTAATTGGTTTTCATCTTCAGACCTGAATACTAGCACCAAGCGGAACATTCAAAATCTGCCCAGTATTGGTCCACAGGGATTTTGTGTGGCTCCAAGCCCCATCAAATATGTCTAAATGTCCTTTACCCCAGCTGCTAATGTTCTGACAGAGGAAAACTTTTTTTTGTACTGTTCTTTTTAAAGTCACCTGCTGTCAGGTAGCTGAATCCAAATTGGTATTTTGTGGAATAATGCAGATTCCTTAAATAGATAATGCTGCATATACCTGATCTGTGCAGGAAGTGTTAGCCACAGAAGAAAATGAACCAATGCAATCAGACTTCTGGAACTTCCCGGCCTAGGCATGAAAGATCTAAGTCCTCCTTTATCCATCTTAGTTTCACTTCTAAATGGCAACATATTTTTAGATGATCGTACTGAGTGTTAAAAAAAACAGACATGTATTTTCTGGTTTATTTCTGTTATTTTCACACCATCGAACCCTCATTTGGCACAAGCTTGTTGCTGTGCTACACAAGTTCCCAAGGCTGCCAGTTCTTTTATTTTTATAATAGTTTGTACTCATAGATTGTTCTGCACCCACACATTTTTAAAACCTGGCGTAGAGATAACAGATCCCTCGTTTAACCACCACATAAATTGTAGTGTGTCTCTATGGTAACTAAGTAAACTAAATGACACTGTGGTAAAATAATGAGTGTTGATGCAGGAAAACGTTGCCATGACAACACTCCCTTAGCGGTTTCGGTGACAACCCACTGCATAACTGAAGGAAGTGTTATGAAGGTGTAAGCTGCCCCAATAGCCCCTCAGACTGTGAAGTCTGTTCTCCTGAGCTTTGTGTACCCAAGGTAGGAGGCTCATGCGGAACTACTGCTATGGGCTGTTACCATTCACATATTTAAAATAGCCAAAGTTTTTTTCAAGTGATTTAATGATTCTGTCAAGAACAGGGTTATTTTAAATTGAATTTTGGAAGCCTTCTGAGGAAGCTTGGATGATAACAGCTTCTAATGAATTTTGAATGGTGACCTAAAATGGCATTAAAGATGATACAGTGAATCGTGGTGGAATAAAGTAACTGCTTGTGGAGCTACTTGTAGCAGTAGCTGATATTTAACTGTAAGTAATTTGTGTTAGATGGCACTCCTGAGAAACATTTACATTTGAGAGGGTGAAAAGGAGAGAATATAAGGCCCCAGTGCTAATATAAGAATATAAGACATCTGGTATTAAGATTTGTCTCAGCTGAACCAGTTGCATGTGGTCAGGTGACATAGATTGCCATTTTCACCTAGTAATAACATGCATCTTAAATGCGTCTCCTAAGGTTTCTCATGTTTTTAAAAAGAAAAAAGTCATCTAACTAAAAACAGCATTTCTGACTGGTAAGAAACCATTTGATTTCATTTAATTTGATTTCAGCACGTATGCATTTTTGTATGTTATTGGCTACATCTGACTGTGTTTTAATACTTGTAATCCATTCACCTGAAACAGATCTTACATACTGAGACAGGCTGCTCCTTTTGACGCCAACTGAAACAGCTCTCCTCTTGAGTTTGAAAATGAGTTTAAGCTGGGCTTCACTTTATGAATCCATAACCTGGCTTCTGATTGGCTGTTGGGGAGGAACGTTATTGATTGTGTCTGGGGGCTCTGCGATAAAACCCAGGGTCACTCCATCACCGTGTGAGTTGGTTATCTAATCTCACAGCGGTGCTCTGACGATGCCTGTTCTGAACCCAACTTACACAGCCAGCTCAGATCACAAACAGGCTATCGACCAGCTAGCAGCCGGATGGGGTGGTATTGACTGACCCCTGCCATAGCTTCACAGAACTGTGACTGGGTCTGCTTGTTCCTTCACGCTTGCATAGCTCCATTTCACCACAACAAAACAGCAGTGGTAGACACACATCCTGTTCTACGTGTGCTCTCATAATGCCAGTTTGTCACAGCTCTGCTGGAACAATTAGACTTTTGCAGTTTTATCCATGCATGACTTCTACTAATAGAAGCTATTCGATCTTTTTGTTGTTGTTACTCAGACCCGATATGCGCGCACACATTATTATAATGCACCCATCATTTTGTTTCCATAGAAACCCAGCGTTTCAGTCAGTGGGTACATATGGTCACAGTCAGTTGTTTGTGGCTGTCTTCAGTAGATAAGCTTTACATTATCTGCTTCCGTTGTAGGTGAGGTTCAGGGAGTTCAGGCTGCTAAAATTGATTCGCTGAATTAACTGGTTAATAGTAATTAGTTTAGTCTCTTTTGGTGCTTTGGGTTTTTATTTGCACTCTTCCCTGATTAGATCTCATGCCAGTAAATTATCTGAACTGATGGCCTTAATTATAATCTGTTCCCAGATCCTTTTTCTCAGTTACATCGGGAAACGCCTGACTTCCTAATGTTCTGTGTCAAGGCTACTGCCTGTCTGAAGTGTCATTAATGTGTGTGTTCTGTCTTTAAGATAAATGTGTTTCCTTGCTTTGGAAAAAAAGGTTTTGACAGACACAAACTGATACAGCCTGTCTGAGCATGTGATGTTCTGGTTAGGACATATCTGCCACAATAACAATGTTGCAGTGGATGCTTAATATCAGGTCATGGTCGTTTGGTCCAGCTGATGTGATATTGCAGTTCTGAATGCATTTCCCTATATGGTGTTAAAACATATATTGATGTTAAACAATTAATCCTATCCTAGTTTAACGAGAAGAGACAATAGCATTATTATAATAGCATATAACTAAGGCATTGTTTGATTTACTGTAAATAAAAGCAACTACAACCGATGAATGTGCTGTTTGTTTAAGCATTCTGACCTGCTGAAACAACAACATTGGTTCAACCTGTTTGTCTGACCAATAGCAGATGGGAAAGTAATAATTTTTGCTGTTGGCTGTTGGCACATTGTCACTTTTGGCGCAGACATTACACAATTCATCTTTGTTGCAGATTAGGCTGATAGACAGCTGCTAAACCTGAACATAATATAGTACTCTAAATTAGCTATTAGAAGTGACTACATGTAACATTAGACATGTGGATGACCCATAATGGGAATTTTATGGGCATCTACACTTCAGTACCATGGAGTAATGACCAGCTGATAAGATCAATACACTTGTCCATGTTCCATGTCCTCAGTTTTGTTTGTTGTGCTTTTAAACCTGCGTTGGGGTCACAACTCCAGAGAGTAAAACACTAATTGAAGGAAAGTGGTAGTACATCACGCAGCTGTGGCTGTGAGTATTGTCTAGAGTAATACCGTATGGATGTGTGTTTTTTTTGTAGGCGGATGACCGGACACTCGTTTCATATGGGCTACAGCATGGCTATACTCAACGGCATAGTGGCTGCCCTGACTCTTATGTGGTATCTCACCTGACACCCACGTACCTCAGCTGACTTCCTCTTTCATCAACTGGCCGACCTAGAAAGGCTCATAAGGAAATAAATGGATATATGAATCAAAATATATACACACAGACAAAATTAAAACATGATGTAATAGCTTAAAGTATTAGTTTTCTCAAAACATTTGTTCGAAACCCATAAGACTGACTTCTGTGGAATCCAAAGAGATTGTTTAATAGATATCTATGCTGCCATGATTTTCTGGTTGTTTTCACCAAAAACAATCTGAGTTTGTGAAAAATGTGCCTCATTTCTTTTTTTTTTGCTAACACTTGTGGAGACTTTAAGTCTTGTTAAGTGTTCTTAAAATGAATCATAATGTACTGCCATTGTATTGAAGCTGCCTAGCCAGACATTCATTAAGCGATCTTCTTCAATGTTCCAAAAAAGAAAGTAAGTCATACAGGTTTCAAACAACATGAGCATCAGTAAATTACAGAGTTTCCATTTTTGGGTAACCTAAACCTTTAAAATATGCATGTTTTTGTTTATGTACAAATTTCATAGTAGAGAACAGTACTTCATTGACGATTTACATCTGTTTTAACTTGACTAATTCTTACCAAACGCACAATGATTGTTAATGGACTACATTTCAGTGAAATTACATTGGCAAAGTCAGGGACTCTTTGTTACCCAGTTATTATGTCTTTTAAAAGGCTTTGGATTATAGTTGCTGTAACATTTTACCATTACAATAGCAATGCATTAGTCTGCCTTCTGTTCTTTTGATGTCACTCATTAGTGAAACATCACATGATGGTGTTCAACTGTTTCTAAATAAATTGGATGTGCATTTTAGGACCTCTGCTTAGCAAAAGCCACAGTCCCTTTGGAATTATGCTCTATTAAAGCTGCATGTTGCTGCTCTATTGAGCGTTTTAATGGGGGAAATCATTAATACAATAGCTGTTTAGGGGTTGATGGAGAACGGCTGTGTTAAAGCTTTGTGGAGAGCCTGGGAGAAGGTCAGAAGTGTATAAGTGCGGATGTAATTTATGACTTTAATTATTTGATGCGGTCTCTGCCAGGCCATGATTACGTTTTTCTTTTCCATTAGATTAGCAGGCCCTGTAGCAACTCATTTTAGCTAGCGCTAATGCACTGGTCTGTCTCGTATATGGAGTATTAATGTACTGTCGGTGTGTGTTCATTTTACATGTTTGGCAGAAAGCTGTTTTTTCTTAAGACATATCCATCTTTATTTTAGTACATTTAAGTAAACATTCATTGTTTTATGTTGATATTATTTTTGTTTATTTCAGATTATTCACCTGAAAACCTGTTGCTAATAGATTGGGTTTTTTGTTAGTTGTCACTCTGTATTATGCATATTGTACTGTCTTAAGACTTTCTCCCAAAGTGTCTTTCTTACTGCTGTAGGAGTGAAGGTCTGTCAGATATGCTGTCCCCTTAGCCTTCAGAAACGCACTAATGCAGTGAGGCTGCCACATACAATATCCCATCCTGAAGCCATCTGATCTGCAGGTTGAATGGTTTGTTTTTATGTTTACATGTCATTTTAATAATTGGGATGAAAGAAAGAACACTGGAATATTCATTGCTCAACCAAAAGGTGGGACATTGTGTAACACTGTCAGGGTGAAGATTGTTGGAATGTATTTATGCAAAAGCAATAAATTTGCCATACAAATAAATGGTTCTTCTGCTTTGAAGCCTTATTTTTCATTTCTTTCTGTAGCATGTGTGTTTGCCCGTATCATTTCCATTAAGATGGAAAAATGCCTCCAAATAAAATCATAATGTGCTGCAATTCACACAGACATAAAGGCTAATAGAAACGTCTGTTTCACAGTTTGCGGCTGAGTGCTTGTACAGATCTCTGTGGAGGCCTAAGGGTGCAGTGCTGCAGAATACAGAGTTCAGACATCATTGTGGCTGGCAGTCAATATGAAAGCATTTGCTATGGAGCCTTTTTGCGTGTCACCCCAAGGCTAGTTTTTCCGAAAGGGCAGCGAGACATGTAATCATTTTGCAGAATAAAAAATTATGCCCACGGCTTGCTGCGTGTCTGACAAAATGGACTCCAAATCCATCTGATCTGTCATAGATATGGGGACAAAAAAACAACTGCAAATACAACATATTCTGCAAACTAATACCAGAGCTGATTTGTTCATTATTTGAGCTTGAACAAAGGTTTAATGATGTTGTATTCCAAAACTGGACTGGCAGCACAAGAATGCCATCACAGCCTGTCCGTCATTGGAACTATATAGTGTTATATATAACACGTCTTTTTTAACTACACAGAAACAGTCACTGGTTTCCAAATTAAGGAAATGTGTATTTGAATACAAGTCATGTGCTGCCATTAATGTGCTGTCCCGCCCCTCTGCTAAGGGGGAAAAGGTGTGACGTTCGACGCTTAAATTTTCCGGTCAGAAAAGTGCATTTTCCAAGTACTCATAGTGTACTACATCTCTTTACATATTTAGGTCTGAACACACTTCCAACTAATTATACTACATAATAGGGTGGTGCAGAATATAACTTGGGATGCGCTTTCTGTTTTTATAGATTAACGTTTGTTTGCCTTCAAAGAAATATACAAAAATACACTTTTTGTTTTATATAGTAAGGAGAATAAAGTAACAAGTAAAAAAATAAACATTTTGGCTGAGAAAGAGGTTTTTAAATTTATAACATCCTTTCAATTTGGCTAGTTTTGTATATGGTGACAGGAACAAAAAGCTGATGCTTGATCTGGCAAGTTTTAGTAAGCAAATCCATCACGGCAGTTAATGGGCCAGCACAATGTTTGACCTTTTCCCCCTCGCTTAGTGCTTTCCATCTGTCTTTCTTTGCCCACCGATCTGGCGACGGTATTGGAGCTGACTTCTCCATCGCAATCATCTCGGTCATCTCCCGCTCTGCGTCATGAAGTCCACCGTCACAAAACTAAACCAAACAGATCCGCATTTTTTAAAAAAAACAGTAGCCTCGAATCTGCCTCTTTTTGGCTGTGTCGGATATGGAGTTGGACAAGCTGAATGAAAACAGAGATAATGTGTGTTGCTTAGATACTGGCTGGAATTAGATAAAAATATCTGATGTCGGCCTTGGTCTGACTCCACATGAGAAGCTCAGAGAAACCAAATATTAGGATCAGACTAGAGAAAGTTTCTTGGTCTTGATGTTCACCATTAATTCTTGTTTATTAACTAGCTGTATAACTATATTTTCTATATAATTGCAATTTCTTATTTTAATATATATTTATATTAAATGCATTTTAAGTATGTAATATATTTTCCTGCTTCAGAGCCTTTAATAAAGTCCAATCGAAACTTAATTATTTATGACTGACCACTCACTCCTAGTAGCTGAGTGTTAAAAATGCAGAATGCATTTTTCAACTTTTCTCTCAGTACTTTCTGCAGTACTGAAGTGCTGACACTCCTGAAGCTAAAGTGCACATATTGAGAAAAACTTATGAGTTCTGTACTATTTTTAATACTTTACATTCCAGTGTTTATCATTTGCACAGCTGTTCACCGTACTGCCGTGTGTAGTAGAGGAAAAATATGCAGAAGGTATACAAACACCGCTCTGGACATACGGACGTGAGGTAACAGGATGGTCTATACTGCTTAGTGGATGTGCGTCACATTGTTAATCTGAATGTCATCTTAGTTTACATTTTTAGGTAAATTATTGAGTTGTTCTGTTGTTACGAGACAGTTTAGATGGATTCCTGAGGTAAGTTATTTTCTTGTGTAAGATGTTTAAAAGCACACCAGGGTTTTGTTAGTGTGTATATCACCCAGAAGTTTACAGAGGTAAGGTCTGCATCTGTTACATTATACAGATGACCCCAGATAAACCATGTGTTTACCTGATTCTGTTTTATGCAATCATTCACCAAAGATTCACAAATAACTATATAAGGCCATATTCCCCCTTCCATGGATTCAGTACCATATTATCACCAAACACATCTGCTTTTGCACAAAAAGGCAGCAAAAATAATATCATTGTGGCGGTTTTATGTAATTATGATTAGTGCTTTGAAAAAAGCAGAGCTGGAAGTTTTGGGGTCACATTGACATATTGATATCAGCTTTACATTTATCAGTGACCAATTTGTGTCACTGTAATCATTCAACGTGATACAGAATTCACCCGTAACATAAATCTCTAAAACAGTATGTTACAAAAAATACAAATTATACAGTTTGCTGGATAAAATATATACTTTTAGGAATTTTATTTTTGTTCATCTAATAAAGTAAATGATTGTTCCCCAAATTTAGGCAGAAAACAAAAAAAATATCACGTGACAATGTTTTACACAAAACATACAAATATGCATCTGGCTAAAGAAGTTATTGTGTTGCACCTACAGTGCAACAAAATAAAAAATAGTTTCCTTTATTTAAACTTGAAATGGTGGCATTTTTGCTTTGCCCAGAATGCATGCAATTTAAATCTCAGCAGTCATAAAAACACCATTTTGTTCCACACACATTAATCACATGAATATTCATTAATTACTCATGGCTAATGAAGTGGGGTGATTAGTCCCATCCTTTTGTCATGGAAATAATGTCCACTTACAAGATTTTCAGTTCCATTCAACAGATTTCCCATCATAAATGGTTTTCTTTTGTCATAAACTACCCTCTCTTTTTCATCAGGAAACCCACTAAAAACAAAATTTCCAAATCTTAAAACTATACCTCGTCCTGGGGTTGTGTGTGGATTAGTGACACATGTATCTGGGATGGTAATTCGAAGGTTATGGATTTGAACCCCAATAATTTGCTCAACTGAGTCATTGAGCAAGGTATTTAAGCCCAGATTGTTCCAGGGAGATTGTCTCTGTGGTATGAAGAACTGTAATTAATAAATATAATGTCCTAGTTTTTCTGAAGTCTGGTAGGAGAAAGTGGGTAGCTCTTTAAAGCTCTCTTTGTTTCTGAAGAACAAATTTCCCTTTAAAGGGGCAAGTAAACTACAATGATCATCATCAACAACAAATCGGATAGTTGCCTCACAGTGTCGCATTTCCAGCGCTTGAGTCTCACCTGTCTCGCAACTAGCCGGGGCACTTTGACCGTAAAACTTTTACGCACTAGTACGGTCCCACGATAACGGCTTCAACGTCCTTTGACGGTCTTCTGTCCGTGACCAGAAAATTGATCATGCCTTCGGACTTAATGAGTAAGTTACAGCCTAAGAAGAATATGCCGAAAACCACGGTGAGCGCCAGCACGCACATCACCGCGATCTGCACCGTGCGCGTGATGAACGCGCTCCGCTCGTCCAGCGCCGCAGACTCGAACCCGCTGTCCGTCACCACAGAGGACAAATTACAGCACGAAAGAAAGCTCTCGTTGCTTCTGTTGGAAAACAGAGCACTGTCAGTGTTGTTGAAAACTGTTGCGTTCATTTTTTATTTCTGTCCGGCGTCCTTTGGAGCAGATGCGTGAAAAAAACAATGCCCGAAGTTTTCTTCAGTTCTTTAAAGTCACAAGAGCAGATGAGATCTCGAAAGACTTTATGGGCGGACATGCAGTGGAGAGATCGGCTCTTGTCGGACGTGTTGTGGAGGTTATTAGGGGTTCAGGTTGGTAGAGGACAGGGTCTGACTCCTGAGAAGTCATACAGTCAAGGGTTCAGTGTTTAGTGCTGACTGTCGTTTTTGTTCCTATTGCGCCCCCTTTGACACGCACCAAAAATGATGGAGCGGCCCTGCGCGTACGCGTGATAACGCGCGCTTCACCTCTCGTTTAATGAATGGTTTACGTTTGCAAAATCATTTGTTAAATTAAAAACAGGGCTGTTTTTGTTTTGTCTGTCGTCGTAATGGCTATATGCGTTATCCTGTCAATTTTTAAGTATTTAATATCCCATGATAATTAAGTGTTCATATGTTTTTTAAAAATCAAATGCATGCTGTGTATGACATCTGGAGGTCTTATTAACTTTACTAAATCGTAAAAACCTATTAACGTTTTCTACCAAGTCTGCCAAATCTGAGCTACATATAAGCTACTGAACATTTCTACCGT
The DNA here is from genome assembly GCA_036877525.1 of Chromobotia macracanthus. Taxonomy (NCBI): domain Eukaryota; kingdom Metazoa; phylum Chordata; class Actinopteri; order Cypriniformes; family Botiidae; genus Chromobotia; species Chromobotia macracanthus. The sequence continues at coordinate 4,845,311 of JAZGTH010000001.1, read as the reverse complement.
TATTGCGTAGTAAAAAAAAGGCACACATTGACCAACAGAGGGGCATGTTGTCACAAAGGAGCCTGCCATTAAACCTGACCATTTTCAAATGTCAAAAAAATATATTGAAACATATCCATCCAACATATCCACAAAAACATTTCAAAATTTCAGTCCAAATCTATCTTTATGTAGCTTGAAATTTAATGGGATACATTTGTTTATATGCCCAAATGTAATTGAATATAGTATTCAAACTATTTGAACAAACGCAAAAATCAAAATCACTGATCAGATAATCTACAAACCAGTTGGAAAAACAAACATTTTAAAGATACTGTAATACTTTTGACACTCATTCTTGATGGTTTACGGTCATACAGCAGAGGGCAGAGTTGCTCTTTCCAAAATGTGTCTCAGTGACTGGAGAAGTGTGGCAGTGACGTGAGTATCTAATGCAGCCAATTGTGTAATGTTTTAATTACAGCCATGTTGATTACACACAATCCAGTTCATGCTTTTGACTAAAAAGCTTAACAACTCGAAATAGTTTTAAGTTAAACAGCATATTAAGTCAAAGAGCTATGACGTACAGTTGGGTTTGACTAGAAGATGAAAATTCATAATTAATGAAGCCCATGAAATCAGCTTTGTGTTTCTAAACATATGGATATTGCACAGCAGAGTTACCATGGAAATATGTGGGAGCAATTTTCCCATTAGAAACCACCAGGGGGTTGGGCATCATGGTAGTTATAGATAATCTTTTTAATACACTTTTGTTGCCACCCTCCAAGGTGAAGAACCATGTTCCCTCAGAGATGTCTTTAGCTATTGCCTTTACTTACATGATGGATCATCCTTCTCCACCCATAAGTACCAGTAGTAGTACACTTAATATTGCTTCGAAATCACCAGAGCTTAATTTTTCAGGGATGAATGTGTCTTGAACGAGCACTTAACAGTATCAAAGCTCTTAGATATCAGGCGTATAATACCTTCTAAAAGCCCCTTTTGTGAAGCAGGCAACAGTGGGAGGAGGAATCGATCATAGAGGGTGCTCAGATCCTCTCAAACCTGGCCTTTTAATCAACAACCCGGTAAACAGAATCTGTGCAATGTAAACACATCCCACAATGCATCTCATGGAGTGAGACCATCAACAAGGGCCTTTTGATCAGCGCTGGGGTCCACTCTCACAAAACCTATTTTACATGCCCTCTCTGTCCCAAATCACCTTCTCTATGTGTATATGAATCATCAGACCCATCCAGGAGAGAGAGAGGTGTGCTCTCAGGACATAGTGCTATTCCTGTCTGGGTGTTTCTAAGCACAGTGAGATGTGCTCTCTTCAAACACTTTCACCGAAAGCTTGCTTCTATCCCTCAGTGGCGGAGGGGGTGGAGGCAATGAGGGAAAAAGAGAGAGAGAGAGGAGGAAGTGTGGGTGGCTATGGGTAGAACAAGCTACAGATGGAAGAGTAGAGAAATTTGTCATATGGAGAGATTCAGAAGGAGAGGGGTTGAGATAACGAGCCAAACGAGGTGAAGCGAACCTATCAGAGGCATTTAAAAAAGACGAAGGGTGAGAAATGAAGCAAACAAATGCACAGCATTCTTATTGCTGTATTTTTTAAAGGCATAGTTCACCCCAAAATGAAAATTCTGCCAATAAGAACACCCATAAAAACAGGGTGTTTGTATGTTTGCTTTCTATCTTCTATTTCTATGTCTGTAAAATAAGGTTAACATTTTGATGACAGTGTTAATAGAATGTTCATTTTTAAAACATATAATGCCACATTATCAAACATTGCACATGACTCTCCTAACAATACAGTTATTTATATGGACATTTTCTACTGTCATAAAATTAACTCAAACAAACAGTGACTTTTTTGAAAGAAATTGGTGTGGGATCTTTTTGTCACATCTTTAAGTTATGTAAAAGAACGTATTTTAAATAGCAGAGAGCAGTTTGGCTAAGACGTGAACTAATACCCCCAAATCTGCAGTATATGCTTCCGATTTATTCATTGGACTAGGCTGCAGTATAAAGTAAAGGACAGCTGATATTTATCTGCTGGTGCAGCCTTCACATAGCTTCTCTTTCTAAGCACTAGGGACAAGAATGTTTAATGTCAGGGCTTTTAAAGGCCCATCACTTTAAAGAACTCTGCCATCTAGTGATTATCACATGAGAGGAATAGCTGTTACTGATTGGACCTTCCCAACCTGTCATTAGCTTCCCACTGTGCTGATGAATCTATTTAGTAAACAAATAGGCATTTTCTTGTCAAGAGTCAAAGAGGGCAAGAGGGCGTTTTAGTTACTCTGCCAGTGGTGTTAAAAGTCCTCTCACATTATTAAAACCGTAATGTGTCGTTCTCACCAGTGACATCATTAGAAGCTGTCTGGGCATGTTTTATCACATTTCATTATGCCCCATCAGTTCTATTCCAGTGCTATAATTATTTCTGTGGGTCATTTAGATGTTCCAGAGAAGAGTATTTTCAGGAAAACGTCTCCTGCAATGAAGCTATTGCATTGCGTTTTCAGTCGCAACATTAACAATGTGCCGTGGTGCTTTCAGAAAGCTGCTAAAGTGTGTGATTCGTCCAAAGCTTTCTGTGCAGTTGATGTTTTTATTTGTGCTGGAATGTCCTTGATGCAGACACCCTTAAGCTTGTTCACAACAAACAGAACATCCTAATAGTGTATTTGAACTTAATCATTTATATGTATGTATGTGTGTGTGTATATATATATATATAGTCTAAACATGTAGGTGCAGCAACAGGACTTAAATAACCAAGGACTTTATTTTCATCAACATTTAGCTTCTTCTGTATTCGTCTTTGCTTCTAAAGTAGCACACACACACACACACACACACAAATGCCCACTGTGTATGTGTGAATGTGAAACCTATAAAAGTCTATGTGGATATAAAGATGAGAAGTGATGTGGGGGAGAAAGAGGGATATATTTCCAATGGCGCTCCGCCACAGCTTTTCATGGTGGATAGTACTGACACTTACAGAGCAACAGAGTCAGTCCATTACAGGCAGAGAGAGATTTACATGATTCTAAAATAACACACTAATAGAGCCCTTATCTTCCAGCACTCTGCCTGGCTTGAAATAGGAACAGATGGAGAACCTCAAAAAGGACACAGGGATGCCAAAAAGGTTTGAGAGGGAGGCAGTGAGTGCTTTAAGATAGTGTAAAAAACATGACGTTTAATACTGGGTCATAAATTAGCTTCGATCATAACAGACTGCTGCTGGAGGTTTATTAAATGAAGAACGCATTTAAGTCCAAAAGAGAGCCGGTTCCCATTGCTCGATCTGACACTGATGTGACAGTATATTAATCACCCGAATCGTCTTCATCCGTCATTTTGGCACATAAAGGACCTATTATATTGAAAACTGGATTTTATGATAAATTGCACATTGGTGGTAAACACGTATCGTTATGGATTACGTTATGTGTGCCACTGTTCAGAGAGACATATTACAAGCGCAGCAAAAAAAGAAAAAAGGTGTCCAACACAAGAACACGTGTTATTCCCCCCACCTCCTCCACCTCCCAGCTCCTCCACCCTCTCCGAGAAGTTTCTCTTGTTTGTCGGGGCTGGAGAAGGAGTTTGAGAGCGGGAGGCGCGCAGTGCGCACAGACCGAGAACAGAGAAGACGAACCGGATCAGATTAAAGATTTCTGAGGACATCAGAGGCGGTGAGTTAAAACTTGGACAGGATCCTCAGGGCGTCAACCGAGTAGCATCTTATTAAACTGGTGCGATACACCTGGAGAAAGAGGAGCGGACGAAGGTGGAGGGTGCCAGCGCACAAGCACCATACTGCGCCAAGCCGCTCTTAACATTACAAATGACTCCGATCTCTATTTTTCTAATATTTTATAGTCTTGGCCGACTGAGTGTGCTTTAGTTATGCGGATGTGGAGAGCAGGAGGACATCTGCATCGCTCTGTCCCAGAAGAGGCGCGCTGTTATTAAGAGGCGCACAGAGAAACTCCTGCGGTAAGACCTCGCGTTCAGATTGTGACTTTCTGAAACAGTGTGAAATGCGGGAGACAAGCGTGCTCAAATTGTAAAGGAAGCCGAGAACATTTTGTCAGGAACACACCAACATATTCTCGTGTATTCGGGATAACTTTAGTGCGGAAGGATGTCGGCGTTGCGCAAGAAATTTGGGGATGATTATCAGGTGGTGACCACCTCGTCCAGCGGCGGCGGGTTCAACCAAGCGGCCCCCGAGAAGAAAAAGAAACGTCAGCGCTTTGTGGACAAAAACGGCCGCTGCAACGTCCAGCACGGGAACCTGGGAGGAGAAACAAGCCGGTACCTGTCGGATCTGTTCACCACGCTTGTGGACCTCAAATGGCGCTGGAATCTATTCATCTTCATCCTTACCTACACGGTGGCCTGGCTCTTCATGGCCTCTATGTGGTGGGTCATTGCATTTATACGTGGAGACCTTAACCAGGCCCACGATGATAAGTACACACCGTGCGTGGCCAACGTGTACAACTTTCCCTCCGCTTTTCTATTCTTCATCGAAACCGAGGCCACTATCGGCTACGGTTACCGGTACATTACAGATAAATGCCCCGAGGGCATCATCCTGTTCCTCTTCCAGTCCATCCTGGGCTCTATAGTGGACGCTTTTCTGATCGGTTGCATGTTCATCAAGATGTCCCAGCCGAAGAAACGGGCAGAGACGCTGATGTTCAGCGAGCATGCCGTCATCTCCATGCGTGACGGAAAACTGACCCTCATGTTCCGTGTGGGTAACCTGCGGAACAGCCACATGGTCTCCGCGCAAATACGCTGCAAACTGCTGAAAGTGAGTATGCAACCGTACCCCAGTAAACAGAGGGAGAAAAAGTCACCCAGCAGTCTTTATGTGGAGACTACATAACTAGATTCCATAATTAATTCACCTAATTAGATCTCAATCTAGTTAATATGGATGAACTTATGAATATGAAACGAATGGAAATAATTGAATAGTCTTTCTAAAGGGGTTCCATCAAGGCCTGGTAAAGAACCATGCTTGCTGCATGTTAACTTAAGAGGGGAAGGTTTACCCCAAGCGGATTACCATGGCAAACGAGAAAGAGCTTTAATTTGATTTTGGCCACTTATAATGGACAAATTATTGATCTGCTCCAATGTGACCTGTGGATGTAACCTTACCCTTTGTATCAGATCCAGAAACCCAATTCTCTCTCTATTTCTCCATCTTTCTCCCAAATTACCATTCAGTTTCAATATAAATGTGCTTTACTGACATGGAAAATATTTCACAAAAAATGCAAAAAGGAAGAAAAGAAATTGCAAAAAGAAGATAAAGTTAAAAAAAATGTTATTGATATAATGATGATGTATAGAATTGTATCTGATCACTCACTCTTAATCTCTCTCACTTAACTATTGTAACTACTTCTTTGTGTACTTTTGCTTTTCTCAAGTCTCGTCAAACTCCTGAAGGCGAGTTTTTGCCTTTGGATCAGCTTGAGCTGGACGTTGGTTTCAGTACTGGAGCTGACCAGCTTTTCCTAGTTTCTCCTCTGACAATCTGCCATGTGATCGACTCCAAGAGCCCGTTTTATGACCTCTCGCTCAGGTCCATGCAAACAGAGCAGTTTGAGATTGTGGTTATCTTAGAAGGAATCGTGGAGACCACCGGTAAGTTACATGATAACACATATAAAGTATGAAATATATTCCCCAGCTCAGTGATGTAACAAATATGCTCAGATGCTGAAAATTTAGGAGATGTGCTAAATCTGTGTTTGACAGCTAGAAAGATGTAGAATGTAGATACATAGTGATTTTCAATTTTATTCACTGCTGTACAGTATGCATCATTATATATTCCCAATGAAATATGTATAGAAAAATGCAGCATAGTTGTTTCAAGAGCTGCAGTGCACTGACGTTTTTACTTTTGCTTGTGTAATTGTTTTGATTGAGCACTTAATTTATAGCTTAATTACTTAAAGTAATTAGCAATAATTACCAGTATATATAATAATTGATATATACTATATATATATATATATATATATATATATATATATATATATATATATATATATATATATATATAATTAAGTCATGCATATTCATGCTATGAATAGAATAGAATGTTGAGTTTAGTTTCCAAGTATATATATTTTAACACACACACACACACACACACACACACACACACACATATATATATATATATATATATATATATATAAATCTACATAACATCTTTCATCTGTTTGTTTTTCTGCACATTTTTTTAGCCGGCAGCCAAGAGTAGAATATTTAAACAAGGTGTCAGGGTGGTGTGTGTGGCTCAGTGTGTACAGTATGTGTGAGTCATTTGGAAGACGCAAGTTTGCTGGTGTAAGTCAGCTTTTTATGATTTAAAAGAATGAATATTGGTGCGTCTGCTGCAGAAAGAGAGAGAGGGAGATGTTATGTAAGACATGATACACAAAGTTAGTCTTTCGCTTTGCACACTGGCTCATGGTTCTGTAGTCTGGCATGCTTGGAGATTAAGCCACCTGTCTATCAAATCACAACTCACCTTTCTCACCCTGCAGCATTAAACACTACGATCATCACTAACGCAAGCATGTAGAAGTCAGCACACAACATACTAATGGCACAGACAACATATATGTGCGATTTACCTATCACGTGCTTCCATGGTGTGAATTAATTGAAACCGAATGGGGGAAAAAATCATACATTCCGAAACAGAATAAAACCATATACTTCTCCTCGTGGATAACACAGCTGAATATTCCGCCCACAGAAAGTAAAGGGATTTGTGGGTAAAAAAGGAAAAGAAACAGAAAAAAACAGAATTATGTACAGTTAGTCAGCACTCTGTTCTCCCCATTGTGAATCAGTTTCCATAGCAACTAAATCGGCCCCTTCTTAAGCGTTCTCTATACAGTAAAGTCTTACCGGCTGTTGGAAGTATGGAGACAGAACTTGTGTTTATCAGCCATATAAATCAAATACTAATTACTACTTATCAAATAAGTTGTTAGACATTTTTAATTGTGTCCTGTAATTATGTCTAGGCTTATGATATTTGAATGCGCAATACAGCACAAACTTGTAATGTGTGTGTGTGTGTGTGTGTGCATGCGCGTTGTCTTGTGTCCTCCGGTTCTAATCTTTACAATTAAAGACTGTAGTTCGAGACATTTTTTTCTCTTCAGTCCATAAGCTCATATTTCACATATATGAATCTCACAGTGTGGCATCTATACAATAACTTCCTTTAGGCACAGAGACAGTGACTTCAGGGCCAAGGACTCACTGGGGACAAACCCAGAGCCATCCACTGCTAAGAGAAATAAACATGACAGCTGTGCCCATGTTCACATCTGTCAAATTATTTACAGCTTGTTACGTTACACTGTAAAAAATGACCTTTAAAACAAGCAAAACACATTTGACTATTGCATATTTTTTTTAAATCAGGTAGAACAATTCAAGCTTGCAAATAATACATTTTTGAATATTGAATGCAATGCATTAAATATTAAGCATTTTCAGTGATAACAATAAAACTTGTGTGTTTCATTGCGTTGCAACCTGTTTTGAGAGTTAGCATCTTATAAAAAATAATACAGGATGAGACATAATAATGATTGATAAGACATGACACAGGACGTTGTCAGAATTGGATTCTCACTTGTGAAGTCCTGGAATGATTTTCTTGTACTAAAGACCAATTACCTTACATTCATTGATGTGACTTCAAGTGCATTTAAGGTAAACATTAATCAGTATATGTGTATCCAGAGAATTGAACTATTGGCTTGCGCTTTGTTAGCCCAGCTGAGCTTCAGGAATGCTTGCAATGACACTGTGAATTAACTGCTTGAAATAAGATGACAGATATATTTTGGTTTCTTTGAAAATCTCTAATTCTGCACTAAAAAGGGATAGTTAATTCGGAAGGAAATTCTGTTATTATTTATACACCTTCATGTTGTTTCACTAACATTTATAAATTTAAAAGCATAACTATGCTTTTATCCAGAGTGGTTTACATTAGAGGTTTACTATTATAATAAGCATGTTTTTTGCTGAGAATCGAACCCACAACCTTTGAGCTGCCAACAGGAACATCTGTATAAAAACACATATGACTTTCATCTGAAATATTAATATTTTTCAGGATTATTAGTGACTGTCTTAGTCATCATTCACATTTATTTTATGTAATAAAGTGAAGAACCAACATTCTTCAAAATTTCTCCTTTTGTGTTCCCCAAATAAGGGCTTGGAACAACATAAGGCTGAGTAAACTGCCTATAAAATTTCAGCGTTCCTATTCATACAATCCTAGCGCATGATAAGGTCAATGGATTTAGTGTGTTGTCTATTATGGGGTGGCTTAAGCACAAGATCCCTCTGGACTATCTGATGTGATTTTATGAGTCAGTGAAGCACTGATACAAGATTGTTTATCTTGTGGTTCATCAAACCAGAACTGCCGCTCACATCAATAACAGAAAAAGAGAAAAATACTGAGGGATATAATGAGATACGTGTTTTTGACAGGAGACTTGCTCAAAAGAGCATGACATGCATTGCGCGAGAGATGTTGGTGTCAAAGCGTTTAGATCCACACGCATTTACATTGTGTCATTTGACAAACACTTCTATCCAGAGCAAGTCACAGTGCATTGAAGTTATACACCTATACATATAATTGGTTTGATGCCATCCATGTATAATATATGCAATCTCGGTTTGCACTGTAAAAATACACTGAAACCCAGTATGTTGAGCACAATCTTCATCTGAAATGCATGCCTGTTGATGAATAAGCTGGTGATTTATTGTGATAATTATGGTCTGTATGCCAGCAGTTATGCTAATAACTCACACTGTGCAGGTCGAAACTGTGACATAGAGGTTTGTCCAGCCTGACACCAGCTTGCCTTGCAAGTGAATAATGGCTAGATTAAATTAATGCATTTTAGTACAAATTGAGTAGCATCTATGTTCCAACCATCTATGCTTGGAATACGAACGATGAATTGGCTTTATTTATTGACTTGTTTGTTTTTCATTCCCCGCTCGTGATTACAGAATTTCAGTGTTTTAATTTTTAAGCTTTCAGCAGTGAGCGCAAACACAGAAGCTCTGTGCTAACATCCCGCGGGGCCTCTGGAAATGGAAAGGGGGGCATAGCCTCATCCCCCCCAGGACCACACACTGTGTGTCAGAGAGATACAAGAGAGAATTGGGCCCAGCTGCATGGTCAATTACCGTTCAGAGCAGCCAGATAGTAGAGTCTACTGTTATCTCACACCACAGAGAGAGAGACAAAGAGAGAAAACAAGAGAGTGAGAGGAGGAGAGTCATGATGATAATGATGGTGGGCGGAATAGGTGTGTTAGGAAGGAACAGTAAATAGACAGGAGGGGAATGTGGGGGAATCAGGAGAGAGTGAGGAAAAATTAAGGAGAGAGAGAAACATGTTATACAACTAAGTTCTTCCTGTAGCTTAACTGGTAGGGTGTTGTGCTAATGATGCCATGGTTGAGGGTTTGAGTCCCTCGGTGCGTGTTGTGCTGATAAAACGTGTGCCCTGAATGCAGTGCAGTTTTTTGACAAAAGCGTCTGCCAAATGCATAAATATAAACGTAAAAAAAGAAAAGCAAGTGAGAAAGAGAAAGAAAGACAGAAATGGAGAGAAAGCGAGATGACAGAAACAGGTCAAGCAGAGCACCTCTGTGGCAACAGAAGCAAGCACTTGATGACGGTCACCATAGTAACAGATTATCCCTCTTGGAAATATAAATTGTCAGACATTAAAGTAGTGTAGTGTGGCAGAGACTAATGTGCAAAAATGTTTCTCCCAAATGTAGAAATGAAATTTGTTGTAATGGAGGAATATGGAAGAGTTACATAAGCCGTTCTTGGGGAGCCAGACCGGATTTCAGCTTGCAGAGCCCTTACCTTTCCCTCTTCCAGCAAACAGCAGAAAGCCTGTTAAATATTTCATAAGATGAATAATATTATGTTATACTGCTAAGCCCTGGATCTGTCAGTTTGGAAAGCAGGGATTCTTACTGTAGTAAGGAAGGATAACTTTGCTTATGTTTGTGTGTGCGATAGCGTGTGGGTGTTTCGATGGTCATAGGTGGCGTAGAGAGAAAAAAAAAGAACAATCATGATTTTGAAAAATGTATAATGTATGTTTTGTCTCCCTGGAAAAACTCGGAGTGTTCAGAAAACGCAATAGCCTGACTCTTTTTTTAGACACCGCCTGGTTCTTTCTGTCAGGAGACTGGCACTGTAGTCTCACTGCTTTATGAACACCTTTAAGCTTCACCCAGCTGCGCAGAACCTGGTTTTCAAATCCCTGTATAGAACAATGTTCTTACAGTCTCCCTTTTGCAGACTTCTCAAATCTCCTTTCCTCTGCCCCTCACTGCACAAAAACAGGCAAAGAACCGCACTTGGACTGAGAATACCCTCAAGAGATCGTCTTATACCAAATATAAATGAATAAACGTCACACCCTTCTTGTGTGATTAAGTGTACTCTACATTGAGCACGGTGTTGCTTTTCAGTCGACAGTGATTTTATCGTAGATTTTTTGCTGATGACTGATGTGAACTGTTGTGTTGTGAATCTGTTCTCTTGTTGGGGGGCTCATAAAAACGAGCTCTTTATAGTGAGGCTTTTGCACGCTTTAATTAAGGAGGGATGTTCGTTGGTGTTGCTGATACACAGATCTAATCAATTTCCTACAGATGAAGCTCTTGTTTTCATGCAACCAAATGGACCGTGAACAGACATTCCCGTGGGTGTTGCTCAACAGTAAATGTTGTCCTTGTGTGTGTGTGTGTGTGCACGCATACTGTCAGTAATGCAACTACTAGTTTCAGTCATCCAGTTGTTGTTGCACGGTATACTCATCTGAAACGTATTTGTGGTAAAACGTTAATTTTCCTTATTAATATTCTGTTCTGTTGCTGTTTGATCTTGTTTGCGCATTTAATTAATTTGTTTTCTTTATCTTCCCAGGTATGACATGCCAGGCTCGTACCTCGTACACAGAGGATGAGGTTCTGTGGGGTCATCGTTTTTTCCCAGTAATTTCTCTGGAGGAGGGGTTCTTCAAGGTGGACTATTCACAGTTCCACGGCACTTTTGAGGTTCCCACACCTCCACACAGTGTTAAAGAACAGGAGGAGAGCTTGCTTCTGTCCTCCCCTCTGACAGCCCCTTCCCTGTGCCACAGCGCAGGGGGGGTTACCGAAGGCAGTGGCACACTGGAGGGTCTTGAACTTCAGAGCGATGCAGAAACTGGCTCCATCAATATAGCAACCCCCATGCCCACCACTAAACTGCCTGCCAAGCTTCAGAAGCTAACAGGACGTGAAGCCCCCATCCGGGATGGAATGCCTCGCAAGCTTCTACGCATGAGCTCGGAAATTACCTACAACCTAGGGGACCTGCCCGTCAAACTCCAGCGAATCAGCTCGGCTCCAGGTGTGGCAGAGGAGAGGCTTCAGCCAATCAGTGCTGTACTTAGCCCCATGGAGGACAGGTTGGTTCCCAAGCTGGGCTTGGTGGGCGGAGCTGAACCCATCAGCCAATCAGTAACAGATCTTCCGCCAAAGCTACAAAGGTTGGCTGGAGGCGTTGGGGTAGGTGGAGTCGGAATTGGAGGAAGAATGGATGGTCATCTGCCTCCAAAACTTAGAAAAATGAATTCTGAGAGGTTCACAGGGTTAAGTTTAAAATGAACTGACTTTTATATGTATATACATATGTTTTTTCCATTTACCTCCTTTAAAATTGCAGTTCAGTAAAATGGACAAATCTATACTAATAGCAATTTCTATATATGAATAAAATATTAGATTAATGCTAATCCTCTGCACAATCTGGCATGTTTTTACCAAGAACAGCATGAAAGAAGAATTCCTTTTAAACAATTAATAACAGGTAATAGATATTATAACATAATAAAATTCAATACTTTATATTAACCTATTAGCCAAACATGTTTTGAGGGCTTACTTATATTATGTATATCCTAAAAGACAATATCAGTATAATTATCAGAGATCACTACTGTTGTTCGCTGATAATCCACATTAACTAATGTTTAAAAAAGGCCAGTGGCTATAGGCCTAAGTTAGCCATGAACTGTTTTGTTTTTGTTTGTTTATTTTGTTTTGTTTTTCAGTAGTTGATTGTTGTTTCACAATAGCACATTGAAAGATTAAAAGATTAGTTGCAGTGGTCTTTAGACCAGAAATGAGCGCAGAAATGTGTTGGGTTTTTGAAAGATCTGACTCAGGTTTTGTTTTGTTATTAATCTCTTGCATGATCTGTCATTTCAAAATCAAGCCAGATTGAAAATTAAGCCTTAATTATAAGGTGCCAATTGTAAAATTCTGTTTTTCAAAAACTTGACAGCCCAATTGTACTGTAGACATTTAGTTCAAAAAGCATTTGGAAAAGGAGTTTAAAAACGTAAAGTTCTCAAATGTCACTTCTTTGAGCTATCTGTCAAAGGATAAGAAGATGCTCGAATGATGCAGTATTTTACATTTGGCTCCTGATACTTTACTGAGTTTGTATATGATGTTTTGTCAATGATTGTTTTCTTGCTGTTCTCCGTTTTGCAGTTTAAACTTATTTTTCTGACCTGAATGACTTGAGTATTGTGCACAGCAAGTGGGTGAAAGTGAGGAGAAACCATCAACGACCACGCAAAGAGCACAACGGATGTGTACATTTGTTTTCAGATATTTATTGATAAGAACTTGTCAGCATTGTTATGACTTTGTTTAACTCTTGTGTTTGAAAACTGAAGCAATAACAGCATTAATTGCAGTGAACTTTCTGGAAAAATGACATACCTATGTTAACGTTAAATGGTTTTCCAGTTTTCCAGTTGTGTTTATCTCAATACATTCTATTCTACTTCGGACGAAAAATGATTATGGCAGTTGGAGTGGTTTCTAATACTGTAATAAATGTGTTGTGATGTGTAATATGTCTATTATGATAGGAAATTCGAGGTGAGGATAAACCTCCTCCTGAAGCCATCGCCACAAAAAAATGCAAGTTCTAGGTGGACTTGCCAATGTTTGAAGCATAAATCCTCATTAGTATTGGCAGAGGTCTTTCCCACAAATAAAGCGGTTTGATCTTCTTTGACCCAGCTGTGTGGATGACTGACAGCTCGCTGCCCGGTGCGGCCCTTTGGAGGAGCCACATAGATTGCTTGAATAGCCCTGAGAATTCCAAACTGTCATTCTAACTGACTTCTGATCTGATGTTTCATGTTGAAAGCAGTTATCTGTAGAGATCAATTAATTTTACAAAACATTTTAATCAGCATTCTAGTACATCAGCAGATGTATGTATGAATATGCACTCCTCATTTGCATGCACTGTAAAAAAAAGAGATAACATGCTATTTTTACTTAAGAATCAATTTCTGATTGATCTAAACCTTAACAATTATTTTCGTTAATGTAACCGAAGGTGTTCGGATCATATTTAACCCATGTTTAATTTGTATAATTAATAACATTTGACAATAAGGTTCCATTCGTTAAAATTAGATGCAGTAGCTAATGTGAGCTAACAATATGAGCTAACATAAAGCATTTAATAATCTTTGTTAATATTAGTCAATGCAAATACAGTTGTTCATTGTTTGTTCACATTAGCTTGTTGTGAATTAACTAATACATGTATTAGTATATTTTTAATTAACATAAGTTAAATTAAAATAAATAAATGCTGTATAAGTACTGTTAATTGTTAGTTCATGTTATCAAAGGTAGTTAAGTAATGTTAACAAATGGAACATTATTGTAAAATGTTACTGTATAATTTAAATGTTACCACATGAAGGACATTGTATATATATTACGCGACAAAACATTTTTTACAGTTAAAATGAAACTGAGAAATGCCACAAAACCTACAGACAGTTGCCTGCTGAAAGGTCACCTGCTAAATCAGTTTACCAAGACAAGTCTGAAAAATCACAGGCGTCCTTGTTTATCATTGTTTATCATTAAATATAAAAATGAATAAAGCTCTTTCAGTGACAAATGAGTAGGTTTGTCTCTTCTGGGTATCAGCAGCTCTGGAAAAAGAGTGTTCTTGAACAGTTTCAGAAGTATAAAGTTGAACCAGGAGTCTAAAGTCAGCTTACATCTGACAGACTATTCCTTACTTAGCCTGTCTCAGCAGAGACTACATGTGAAGTTGACTTTAGATATAAAAGCTGCAGGGGTTCCTCGCGGTTCCCTGTTAAATGAATCCCTCGATGTGACTTTCCCAAGAAACATTAACACATTAGCTCTCCACAGGGGACCAATATCCTGAATCTCTATCAGCAGGAAGCTAATTATAAAAGTGTGTGCAATCTGTGTGTGTTGCAGAGTTAGAAAAAGAAGCTGGGGAAATACAGAGAGAATATTATCTTGTCACTAAATGTCAGATCCAGATGAAAAGAAGGGCTTCTTGAAGGTCAGCCTGCTCTGCTTAAAGACCATTATTGCTCTGACCTGCTGATCTCCTCAAAAAGCTCCACCATCGCTTTCAATTTATTTTCTCCTGAAGCCCCACGTCAAACGCTCCTATTTCATTTCATCAAATTCATACTTGGTCATTTAATCCCATTCTATATACGATTAACTCAGTCAATGTATTTTCAAAGAACCATTAATGAGTTCTTAAATTGTTTTTGCTTTCAGATGGTGAAAATTAAATCTCTGTTCTAAAGTGAACTGCTCTGTTAAAGTAGATGGAGGACGACGTGTTCTCATTAATTATAGATAAACAAAATGTTAAGCTTTATTACCAAATGCACAGTTAAATTGTTGTTATTTTAGAACCGCCAGACATCTGTGTCGGCTGCATATTTTGATCAGAGCAGAGCAGAAATGTTATCATGCAGTGTTCAATAGCAATTTTACAGTTTAATTGGAGAGAGACAGTCACAAGGGACAATAAGATCCACTTTTCTCATATAGCTCTCTATAGGGTTGGCAAAGGATGTGTTTGCCATTGGAAGTGAATTGCTGGAGGGCGGGATGGCAGTGCGGGCAGCATCCAATCAGACAGAGGAACAGAATGCACTATGTGTGTGGCTATTCCCTGCAGGGACAAAATGCTCTCTGTTCTGAGGTGTGTGCTCAGCAGACGTGTGCCATTTACCAGCCTGTTGTGCTCTCTGTTCTGAGATGTGTGCTCAGCAGACGTGTGCCATTTACCAGCCTGTTGTGTCTGGGTAATGGATTTCAGATAGTTTGTGTTGGATTATCAACCCAATTTAACACTTGATTGTTTCATAGAAGGATTACATAGTGAGTAGTTGTAGAGGTATAATATGGATTGGTGTACCTCTGAATTTTGATGGGGTGTCAAGTCGTAAAATGATTTTAACGCACACATTGCTTTAGAATGGATCTAGTATTTTTTGTTTTTTAGTACTCGTATTGTTTTAAGAAGAGATGAGGGGGTAAGCACTGATAGCAAAGGTACATTCTACAGCTGATGCTTGGCTAACAGAGCAGAAGACCTCCAAATGATGTAGTTCACACATCACAATAACCGTGATTCAACACAGTTATATATTTTAACAGCATTGCCTCTCTCATTGGTTTTGAATAGTCTCTTAAAATGATTATCAAGTGAGTCTACAGATGCCCTCTGCTTTTGAAAAGAGGTCTTATGAAAATATAAGCAACAGACAAGCCATGAAACACACAACAACAAAGAGGGTGATGAGTGGCTTTAAAAAAACATTGCGTTACTGGAGTGAAAGAACCGTGTGGGTGTTAAGAATGATCCTTTTCCTGAGACACTGTGCTGTGTGCCCGTTCACCGGTTTACCTTGGTGCCCGGCGGTCAGGAGGGCTTGATGCTATCAGATATGTGTGATGCAGCATTGTGCACCAGACCGCTTTGGTGAATGCGTTTGTAGAAGCTGTTCATGTGGAATCGTGGGGGCGTTTAACCTTGTTATGGCTTAACAGTGGCCCTGACATATCTAGAGGCATAATGATAAGATCTCATCATTGTCACAGTTTATGTAACTTATGCCATTTTCGTCTGACACTCTTTCCCCTTTGGCTGCTCTCCTTCCCAAGAAGCACGAGAAACTGTTACCACATTTTCTCAGCACCCGCTTTAACAATTGTTTTGTGGGAAATGCATCCGCGTGCGAGGTCACAGTTGTCATGTCACTGGCTATAATAACATCCATTACATCAGACTGAATCAGACAGCAGCCTATGATTAACTGGTCTGTCAGCCATCATTTGACGCACCATTTGTCAGTATCACTGGGTGCAGTTGGGTTGGGGTAGTGTTTCAGACTGAAGCATTACTGCACAAGCTAAGAGGACTGCGCTATGAATGTTTTAGCAGACGGCGACTGCAACGCTACAACAGAAATAGAAACAGCACCAGAGTTGAAGGCAGCCAGGCACTTGGAGTACAGTATGGGAGCCGTTGCTAGGTAACGCCAGAGCCCGGAGGCTGGCGCGGTGCATCCTTGCACCCCTCTCAGCGGTGCAATGAAGGAAAATAGACTGAGATCTGTACAGTCATTACGGGCAGATCTTTAACTATAAAGACTTGTTTCACCGTAAATGTACAGTAACACAAATGCAAAGATACAGAGAGACAATATTTTCATTTTGCTTTGGCGAAATGATATCAGTCAGAATCGTTTTTGTAACCAATTCGGTTCATTTCCAGCTTCTCTGGTCCACGGTGCGGGACTGAACCTCATTACCGTGCCTTTGTCGCCCTCTACCGTTTAGTTAAGTCCAGCAGCGTTTTGGACCATTTTAAAGGAATCTGCTTTCAACGTGGTGGAAGTTAAACTATAAAAGCATTTAAAACAATTATTTAATTTTACTCATTTTCTTAATTATATTTTCTGCATAATTTAAACATTTCATATTTCGTATTAGGCGCAGTATGAATTTTGTCATTTGAGAATTTTTCTCAATACTGCAACATTGTCAGTGCCACAAATCTTAATACAATGATTAATAATATAGTGCATAATCTTGCATATTTTTTTACTTTTACATCATAACTTTAAAAATTCAGTTTTAAATCGTTCTAAGTACTACATCGTTTGGTTTTTAAGGAGTAAAATGTGCATTTGTTTACAGGTTTTAATAAGTGTAAATGCTTTATGATTTGGAATACACTGATTATAAAGATGTAACATATCTTTAATGGCAGGCACTTACACTTCGAGCCAAGGCCCATAGTTAAACGGCTACTAAAAGCACATTAACACTACCTGCCAAAACAATGACCTTTCTAATTATCACATTGAACAAACAGTGATACAACCATAAAATCTTTTCCTTTCCTTTGTTTGCCACTAACAAACTTGACCAGTTATCTTCGAATAATAAGCACATTTTCACAAGTTACCAAACAATTTGCACTCATCAATAAAATTATCTGCGCAGACTGCTACTCTATAAATATATTAAATATGCATTTTAAGATACTAAATTATGTGATATTAACAGCTAAAATCCATGTATTTATCTGTTTGCTTTATAAAAAAGCAACTATTTTAAGCTGATGAGAAAATTTATTGCTTAACGTGCTTTTTTTTAATTTCCAGGTTTAATTTAAATTCCAGACTTTCATTGGACATCCATCAATGACTTTATCAAGATCTTTGTGTTTTCACACCGTCTTGTGTTTCACAACATAAATCTTAACGGAACATGAAAATAATGAGCAAACACAAAGTCATGGTCATAGCAGTTTTAATCCACACATTTCAAATTAAACAAATATAATTTCTCTTACACATTGTCTACACACACACCCACATCCAAGCACATAAGTAACAAAAGCAAACATGTCAATACATAAAAATACCTTGAACAAATAGGACCATAACATTTTAATAGGCTATAATAAACTTTTCTGTTGACTCGATACATTCAGTGAATACAAGTATAAAAGAATAAGATGACCCCTGCTGTGCAAGGATGTCGTCTGTCAGTATGCCTGTTGCTAAAAGCAGCATTATCTGGTACAACAGCAAATCTACCCAAAACCTTAATTCTATATGATTATTACACGTTCATTGTTCTCTTGAAAAGCTACACTGCCCAAACATGATTTCATTACACTGGTTCAGTTAGATAATTTTTCGGACAAAAAGAGGCTTTCTTGTTAGTCACTTTGGTAAGAAAGCACCTGCAAAGACGTGGAAATGAAACGTAGACTCGTGAGGGCGAAGGCATCAAAACTACTTTCTTTAAAAGTCATAACAAGAGTAACCGGCTATAGCTTTACACTGTTTCTTTGCCATAACTGCTAGCACTTCAGCTAAAGGCCTTACAGGAGCACATCAAACACTCAGAAATGAAGTTTAACACCCTTATGTAACTTTAAGGTAATGTGAATTACTTGAGTGAGAAGCCAAAAAGAGGGGTGAGGTAAATGCTACTTTAAGTTTTTAAGGAGTAAAATGTGCATTTGTTTACAGGTTTTAATAAGTGTAAATGCTTTATGATTTGGAATACACTGATTATAAAGATGTAACATATCTTTAATGGCAGGCACTTACACTTCGAGCCAAGGCCCATAGTTAAACGGCTACTAAAAGCACATTAACACTACCTGCCAAAACAATGACCTTTCTAATTATCACATTGAACAAACAGTGATACAACCATTAAATCTTTTCCTTTCCTTTGTTTGCCACTAACAAACTTGACCAGTTATCTTCGAATAATAAGCACATTTTCACAAGTTACCAAACAATTTGCACTCATCAATAAAATTATCTGCGCAGACTGCTACTCTATAAATATATTAAATATGCATTTTAAGATACTAAATTATGTGATATTAACAGCTAAAATCCATGTATTTATCTGTTTGCTTTATAAAAAAGCAACTATTTTAAGCTGATGAGAAAATTTATTGCTTAACGTGCTTTCTGTGAGGGGAAAAAGTTTGGGGGACTCACAAAGACTCAAAAAGATAAAGAAAAATCACCTGTAACATGTTCCCTGAATACTGTGACTACAGGAAAGCATTGAAAAATTGGTTCTGCCTGCAATTCAGGCCTGGTCCATAGGGGGTGCCGGTGTACTGTGGTGTGGCTGTAAGTCTGTTGGGATCCCACAGTGGTTGAACAGTGGGGGGAGAAGGTGCTTGGTTTGGGTGGGGCAGAGGAACTCTGATGTCGGTGAGGAGGGGCTGGATGCAGGGGTGGAGCGAGACACAGGTACAGTCTGGCTGCTCTGAGGCAAAGCAGAGAGGGCCAAGCCGGGCTGGCAGGGGGCCGAGGGTACAGGGGTCAAGGGTGTTGAGAGTGCTGTGGACATCTGCAGTCCATCTGAAGCAATAAGGCTGTGAAACTGGGAGGAGTCACTGAGGGGAAGTGTGAGAACACCCCAGGAACCATGAGAGATGTCCTCATCCTTGTCAAGGGGCAGATTACTTAGATCTGCTTTGGAGTTATCCATCTTAGAAAGAAGTTGATGTTGCCTCTGTGAGTATGTGCTGTCTGGGAGATGACCTACAGAGGACGGGGGAGTGAGAGGGGGTTGTGGTGATGGAGGTGATGGGGGAAAGGCGTCTTCTGAGGTGGGGAGCAGACTGGCGTCCAGCTCCAGGTTGGAAAGTGTCTCGGCAGACAGCCGTGCACTCAGTAGATCCACAACACCCCCTGACATGCTTCGACAATCCACCCCTTCTACAGGACCAAGCTCAACCATACCACCAAGACATGCAAGGGATTCTGGGTACGAGCCCATGGCCTGGAGAACACGAACCAGTTCCTCAGCTTCCTCAGAAGTAGGCAACAGCTCACTACTCTTACCTATACAACAAACAAACATGCATTATGCAATACAATATGACTGTGAGGCAGATTTTATGTTTTAAATTGTATAATATGTTTTACATTTTAAATCCAACAGTCACTTTTAGAGTTTTTGAATTCAGTGTTTGTTGAGGCAGTGTGAATCAGCCTTAGGTGGACAACCGCAAGAAAAAAGATTTGCAGAGAAAGAGAAACTCTTACCTTCAAAGAGATCAAAGTCCTGAAGGTCATCTGGGAGTCGAGGTAAAACATCAGAGAAATCCTCCTGATTTAGCTCCAGGTCATGTGGAATGTCACTGATGTCATTGGTGATGTCATCAGGAAATTCGTCTGCACTTAGATCAGGAGTTAAAGGGCTCCTGCATGCAACAAAGATGATGAGCTTGCGCACACATGTAGATACACTCGTGCACAAACAGATTCGACTCTCACCTTATGCCAGGCGGCTGAGTGGGCAGGCACAAGACGGAAGGCATGCCTAAGTTGCCCTGGGGCAGCGCAGGGGGAATGGGTTTCTGAGGGCGGCGTGGTGCTCCTCCTCGCTTGCCTTTCTTTTTATGTTTCTTACTGAGAGGTGGAGGCTTGGCTTTCTTCAGTGGCCTGTGCCTTTGAATCTGCTGGTGGTGGTGGTACATTCTACGACTGAGGTCACCTCGAAGAAAATTATCCTGCACAAAACATCCATCAGTGCACAAATGGTTAATCACTGTTGAGCTGAAGGTGCAGCAAGCTTCTGAAAAACACTGTTAATTTAAAGCTGCAATCTGTAACTTTTTCTGGTTAAAAAACCTTTATTGAGCATAATCAGGAACATAAAACAGTCTCTTTACCTTACCTAGACCTGCAACAGTAAGCTTATAATAATGATTTATAACTTGAGCTTTTAGGTCCAGTTTCATAGGCAATGTCATTCTGGCTTCATTTTACTCATTCATTTTCCAACGTACCCAAATAAAATAAGTAACCTGCACTTTAATGTTTCAAACAGAGATGATGATAGAGGCAAAAGTGCTAGACAGCAGCTTTAAATCCACACCTAAACTAAAAACTTGGTGAATATTAGCTAAATGTGTGTTCTCTGTGTGTGTGTTGGCACGTGTGGTTTATGAGGACTCTTCAGAGACATAATGGTTTTTATACTGCATTAACTGTATTAACTGTATAAAAATTTTATACTGCATTAACTGTATAAAAATCACCATTTAGTATGTTTTTAAGCGACTGAGTTTATGAGGACACAGGAAGTGTCCCCATTATTAAATAATGTTTATGTTGTTATACATATTATACACGTCATTATACACATTTTTGAACCACATCTTCAAAACTGTGTGTGTATGTTGAAAAAATGGTGTTTGGTGTATGCACCTGTTATTAGCTGACTAACAGTTATTTTATATGTTTGTTATTTTGAGGGTGAAGCAATGAATGAGTGTGTTTGGGTGCTGATTTAAAAAACATCAACAGTGTTTCTTAGAAATTGCTTACAGCACCTTTAACTACCAAAGTGTTTTCGTGCAATGAAATTATTTCTCACCATTTTCTTGGCGTGCTCATCACAAAGTGGCGTCTGGTGTGTGATGTCAAAGACAGGGATGGAACACTGAGCTCCATCTGCGAAACGAGCGGTACAGCTTGAGAACAGCTGCTGAGATCGATTCTGAAGGATATCTACAGAGTTCAGTTAAGGACGAAACACAGGGGAATACAGACAGTCGTAAAACTTAAACAGTCAATCACCAAAACAGATGATATACTGTAGGTCACAGGAGACAGGAGTGTTTTGAAATGCAGCTTGTGTTGTGCATAATGTTTTTCAAATAATTCCAAACATAAATTTAAGAGGATACGTTGAAAGCAGTGTCTGGAGAACGGTAAGGCTGAATTTCCGCACTTTTCACCTTTTATGACAGCCAAACACAAACCTGAGTCTGCCACTCCAGCCAATGGTACTGCAGTGCTGTGAAATCAAATCACATATATTAACCTGCAGAGGAAACACTTGTAGCAACTAAACTTACTCTAGGGAATCCTGATACTGAGTATTCAATGCAACGTCATGCTATGTGAAGTCTGCTTGTGTGTATTTTTACCTGGAGGGTTTGGAGGTCTCTTTATGGTGTTCCTGAATAAGCTGCGCAGTGTGGTGAGGTTCCTCCCTTGCTGCCCGCAGAAGAGCTTTACGAAGGGCATGTTGGGATTTCCTCTCCCTCCTGAAGCATCTCCGCTCCCTGCAAAGGTGCCTGTGTTTTTGTGTCAGGTATGAGCAGAAGCCTGTCAGACGCTCAGCACGGGAGCTGCTGGCACTGAGAGACAGAGGAAAGACCATTTACGAGTCTTAACCTCCAAATATTACTTTCAAAGATCATTAAAGCAGGGACCGTACTGCATACAATTGTAGCAATAATTTTAATTCCACGTATAATGTTAGTAAAGGTTGCTTTCACTAAAACACTTGATTTTTAGATTTATGTGACCCTTTTCCTCCTGTACTATATTTCAATTACCTTTTTTTATTATTCCTTGTTTTGGTTTGGCATTATTTTGCAAAAATAACTGGTTGACTAGACATTATCCCACTTGGCGCAGTAAATATTGATTTGAAATACAGAATTGTATTATTTTAACAATTTGAAAAGAAATACACTTTAGAGTGGTAAAAGAGACATGAAATGTCAGTGGCACAGCTACAAAATGAGTTGTTTGGGACAATAATACAGTTTAGAGGTGCTTATTGGAAAAATATTCAACCACAGAAGGACACTACTGACCAATTAAAATCAAGAAATCCAGTGATGTGGCTTATGCCATTGGCATTAAAATAGTGTCAGACGGATAATTGCACCTTTTCTCAAAGTGTTTATCTTGTAGTCTCTGGCACTGATATGATACTAGTTTTCCCAAGCCTCCATCTTCCTCTTCACTGTCTTCTGACCAGTCAAGCCCTAGAACACAAAGTATGCATTTGTGGTAGAAACTAAAGCTAAACTTATCCTTAAACATTAATCACGGGTCACAATTACCAACCTAAATGGGAGTTCAGGTCTCCGTTTTCCCTCTTGTGCTGGTCCATCAGTCTATGGAACTCCCGCAGACATGAAGGTTCTTGTTTCATGGCAACTGAATTTATTGTTGTTAAATGTCTGTGTTTGTCATCACGGTGTGGTGACATCCCAGAAGCTCTGGGGCCAACCTTCTTGTCAAAGGCATGATTATGGTTCAGATTAATTTTGTTATCAACTGGAGCTGTTTCTTTGGAGCCCTGAACAGGTGATGACGTTCTGAATAATGAACCTGCCTGGAGTGTGGGGGTTTGTAGGGTTGGTGTGCGAGGAGAGGAGGGTATAGAAGATGTTTGGGTGGTTCTTCCAGTCTGTGGAGGAATTAGGCAAGGACGTGCATGACCAGAGGACAATCTCGGATGTTTCTGGAATGCTGGATCCACACTGGGATCATGCTGTTTCTGCTTATGACTCACAGCATGGCTTTCTTTGGGCTTCTTCAAGAATGCACCACTTACTTTTAACATTTTTTCTTGCTTGTAAAGGGCAAATGGATCTGAGGGGAGTAGACAAGCCAGAGAAGGTGGTGGGGATAATTGCTCAAGCCTGTTGTGAGTCTTCAGAGCCAGTGATGGAACAGTGATGTTGAGGGCCAAAGATTCTATGGCATCTTGTTTTTTCTTTCTTTCCTTCTTGGGAAGGACACCCATAACCTGAAGGTGACTGTTACAATACCTAATAACACACAGGTACAATATGGTGGGTTTCCACACACAAGTAACTGAAGTATTCTTTAAATGCTTCTTTAAACAAAGAAACCAACAAATTCATGCAGACTTACGTGCGGTCATGAGCCTTGGGAATCGGGTTGGTGCAGCGCTGGCTATTGTACTTGGCTACATATTCACACTGCCTAAAGGGTGCACTCCTGTCCTCGAGCACGTGACGGATACAGAAAGCGTAACCATTGAGCCTGCGTTGCTTGCAGAGCTTTGGACTATATGAACACAGAGGCTTGCGGTCCACCTCCGAGTAGTGGATGTGTTTGCCTTCATACATCCCAGGGCTGGAACTCTCTGGAACATCAGCTGATAAATAAAAATGCTAAATTAACATGACATGTATTATCCAAAAGTATATGGTCATAATTTCAGTCTCTTTTAGAGTGTGGTGAAAAGGCATATGTTATAAAAAACTTAAGCATTTTATAAGAATAAACATACGCTTTTTCTCCTACTGTCAAAGAAAAACTAAAAATACAAGTTCTATGTTTATATACAAAAATCTCATACAAAATCTGTTTTTTGGGGGGTTCTGCTTATTTAACCAGCAATGTGCACTGTGGTTTAATATTCATTTTAATATTTCCAATTATAAACAAGTCCAGTCTACCCTGCAGCTCTTCTATCTGGCCTGTACAGTGTTTAGAAAGACATTATGATAATTGACATTTAAAGGGCCACAAAATCAATGCGTTTCACTCCTGCATCATCACTGGGCTTTTCCTTTCGAGTCTCACACTCACCAGGCTCTATATTTACATATAATGCACATAATAAAAGCACACATTTTATAATGACGTGCTTGTTCATCCTCGAGTCGAGTGAAACGTCATTTAAAGACGCTTTTAATATTTGTTGAAGCCACTTCCAACATGCAACCATCTGAACTCTCGGTTTCAGAGCACTTAGTAAAAGCATGAACGGTGCATAACATAAACAGCGCAGACTATTAAATATTAAAGTGACAGGCAGGGAGAAAAGTCGCCTCGGGTTTTAGGCAATCAATGACACTGGAGAAAAAACTGCTGTTGTATGCAGAGCTTTTAACAGGTGAGGCACTAGATCGTAAAATGATGGCTCGTAAGTGCTTGGGCTGAGTACAATACGTTTGACATGCAAAGCAACTTTGAAAACGCAAGGGGACGGTGGACAACCCGCCTACTACTCGATCATGTACTTGGGCAGAACTATCAGTTACTTTTAAGGGAAGGATTGAGCAAGTTGGCTGCAGCGTCTGCAGTAACAATTTCATACTTTTGAAGCGAAAAACGCGACTTAAAAAGCGGCCAACAAAGGACAAACCCCTTCGCTGCGTTGCAAATATTGCGGACGCATTTAGTTACTTTAGAAAAACAACAACAATATTTCTTTCAAGCGCGAGACCCTCGGGATTTATTATTAGGCACAAATACACGCCACACGAAATCGCGCGCTGTCGACGACCGAAGTCGTTTGAAATGGTTTCATTTATGCTGCAACGACACCGTTTCGTGCGTTTACACGGAAAAAACAATACAAGAAGAAAAGAACAGCAGGTGCATCTCTAACGTGAAGTATCGCTTTATTTCTGCGCAATTCGTGTTTACCGTTGGCCTGTGAAACTTCCTGAATCCCCCCGAGTCGGGTAACGTGACGCCCGTCTGGCCGTGCGCGATAAGCGGGCTTCCGCCGTGCGTGAGTCCGGTGCTTCCCGGCAGCAGCAGCTGGCGGTCGTCGCGGCCTATGCTAAACAAGCTACGCTGATCTTTTCATACAGTCGACGGCTATCGCTCTTAACGGGGATATTCCGCCTCCGGATTTCCACTTCACGCTGGCGGATTTTGTGTTTTAACGCACGCGTGTAATTTTACACGAACCCTAATGGCACAATCTTTGTCTGTTATTAAAATAAAACTAGCCGTGCACAAGGAGAAGGGGGTGTTGGTTTTGTCGTCGGATGCGAGGCTTCTTACAGCACAACTACAGGCACTGGGGGGACATGACAGCCGGCAGCGCAACAACAACCTCTGCAACCATTTTGGAAATCAACTTTGTAGGTTCATTGTCGGCTTTCAGAGGGATGACAGAGCTCGCAAACACAATGTTTAGGGAGAAACATTAAGTGTCAGACGCGATCAGGCTCATGTGAAGACGTATTTAATCGGCGATGATTGATTTGAAGTTGGAGAGGAACTACCCCCAGGTCTTCCCGACAGCCTCTGCTCAAGCGTCTCATCCATGCCTGGAATGACATCAACTTCCAATTCACCGCAGTTAAAAGCACACGTGTGAAATAAAATGCCGGCCAGTCTTATTTTCCCTTCACTGCTCTCATTTAATGGTGTGAAGACAACAATGCGTTTAATATCATGATATTAGAAATATGATCATTTCACAGCTGCATATATATACAGAATTTTAAAATGTATCGTCCTTTATAAGCAGTACACATATCGAGTGGAGACAAATTAAATGTTAACCTTTCAAACCAAATGACATCGAGTTTATCATCAATCAATCAAGGATGGTTTAAACCAATTTTTTTTTGTTTGTGATATATCGTTCCCCTACACTGCCATTCTAATTTATAAGCACCAAAACAAAACACTGGGGTCATTGTTTCAAATCATGTGAACCACAGATGTGAACAGTGACGAAGGTGTATTGATACAATACAGTTTTTATTCATCAAAATAAGAGCTTTCCAAACAAAGCAGACCTCCTTCAGGCTAAACATGAGAATGCAATCTTTACAACACCCTCTAAAGCACATTTAAATAGATTCATTTCACTGCTCTGGTGAAGTCTGTAGACATGCAGTAAAATATGCTGAATCCAGGTCTATGGTTGTGTGTGTATGTGGACGTGACTAATGCATGTGTGTGCGTTACTATGGACAGACTGGTGTGCTGGACGAGAGTTTTAACAAATGGAGGG
Source organism: Chromobotia macracanthus (assembly GCA_036877525.1). Classification (NCBI taxonomy): domain Eukaryota; kingdom Metazoa; phylum Chordata; class Actinopteri; order Cypriniformes; family Botiidae; genus Chromobotia; species Chromobotia macracanthus. The sequence continues at coordinate 4,818,699 of JAZGTH010000001.1, read as the reverse complement.
CTCATCGACGGCTGCTGCTCCCTCTGTCACGGCCTTCACACACTTGGCCATCGTCTGAGAAGCTCTGCTGATAGGGTCTATAGTGGCAGACAGAAGACAATAGTAAATGGCAGGTCCAATGGACCACATAGACATGGTTACAGTGTTTTATTCACAAGTGCACTACTAGCTGAGAAAGATACACTGTACCTGTCATGTAAAAATCTTTCACTGTAAGCTGAGGAGGGACAAGAGGGGCTGCAAGCAATGACTGATTCACGACCTAAGGAGAACAGAAGAACATTACTTTAATGTTTAAGTAGTGAAGCATGAATAATACTAAGGGCATATACAGACATACAGAGCACTAACCTTAGAAAGCTCATGGGCCTGTTTGAAATAATTGGCTTCCTCTATGTCATCATATCTCACTAGGTTGGGAGAGACCTCTTCCAGCCTTCTCCTGACCTCCTCGAGTGTGTCATAGGGCAGAGTGACTCCCGCCAGCTAAACACACAACAGTAACAATCTGTATTGAGCTGCCTGCTTGCTTTATAAAAGAGCTAAGCAAAAGTGTACAATACAATATGTAACTTACATACGCAATATACAACTGTGATATGGGTGAAAATACAGGTTTCAGTACCGTACCTCAGAGATGGCACGCAGAATCTTCCAATCCTCGCGTGCCATGCCTGGAGCAGTGACTGCAACCCTGGTCTGCTGGGCACGGCCCTCTGTGTTGACGTACGTGCCGTACTTCTCTGTGTATGCTGCGCCGGGCAAGACGACATCAGCCATGGGTGCGCCTACATCTCCGTGGTGACCTGGATCGGTCCCCAAAAATATTATACTTGGAAACTGTCCATTTACATTTACTTTGTGATACAGAAGACAAAATATGCAGGTCTGTTTACTGACCCTGGTAGATGATAAAGCTGTGTTTGGGAAGGTCTGCTCTGGTGATGCAACCAGCATCGGCTCCCAGGAGAAACAGGACTTTTGGCGGGTTCTTCCGGATGGCATCAACACCAGGCTTATAACCCAAGTCCAAGGCTGCCACCTGACTGGCCACTCTGAGGTCATGAACATATATGACAAGGTCAATATTTTGTCCTAAGCAAGGTGCCAACACTCACAACCTTTTTAATCAGACAGGACAGAAATTACACTGTTAATTAATGGACATATGCACACAACGTTTTCTTTTTTACTTTTTTGCATGTACAGTATACACATTTCATCAGCAGCAGAGTATGTGCACACTGTATGTGCACAGCCCAATGTTTTGTTTGAGAATACAAAGACCCTGCAAAATATACAGCTGCCTGCAATTGTTAGCATCCATGTGTTGCCCACGTGTCCACAGTCACAATCAAACAGAGTGGATTTTGAAATACTATGCATTTGCATAAAAACTGCAGTATCCTTGGGGTTTATTGTTGTAGGTGACTTCACGCAGAGAAGCTAACCTGTGTAGCACATTGAGAACTTTCCATCCCTGCTCCACACCACTGCTGACCCGAGCATTCTGAGAAATAGTGGACACAGCTTTAAATATGGCTGCCCCATCCGCCCTCTGTAGAGCAGAACTGCCCACTACCACAACAGGCTTCTTGGCCTGGACCAGGACCTGTAACATAAAAACAAAACATGCTATCATTTCATTCAAATTCAAGAGCATTTGCCAAATTCTGACATATTTGTTTTTGAGGAGACCTTCTGAAATCAATCAAAGCTGAAGAACTCTAATCCTATGCACTGTTACCTTGCAGAAAGGATGCGTTCCTGCAGCAATCTCCTGCAACACTTGTGTGGATTCACCCAGATGGTTGTAAGAGTAACTCAGGTCCACATTATGACCCACCAAGGCCACCTGCAGCTCATTATGCAACCAACTGATAAAATGGAGTTGAAAAGAAAGCAGTGGTATGAAGAAAAAAATTTGGTCACCACCTTTGCCAATGTAGTAATTAATTAATAATTAATAATTAAATAATTCTACCTCTTGCGGACACGTGAATTGAAGAGAGGCGCCTCGTAACGTGGGTTTGTTCCAACCAAAAGCAGAAGGTCGCACTCCTCAATGCCAGTAATACGGCTGTTTAGGAGGTAATTGGAGCGCAGGTCGGTTCTATGGAGCCAGAGGAACATAATTAGTTTAAACTCCTAATAGTATTAGGGCAGTTGTCACAATTCTAGGGTATTGTGGGTTGTTGTCAGGGCACTGCTAAGTTTTGAGTGGTTCTGAGCTGATACAGTGTGTTTGGCGGTACCTAGGTTGTTACTTACAAGCCAATTTCAACAAAGCCCACGCCTAAGTCTGTGCAGTAAGCTATTTCTGAGAAACACTAACACCCAAATAAACAGTTTTGTGAATATTTGCTAGTTCTGTGTTTGTTAAAAACTTTGTAAAAAAAAATAAATAAATACAGTCCTGGCTGTGTAAACAGGAGAGAAAACCAAAATGGATTGGACCGATAACCACAACACCATATTATATTCTGTGACAGACAGCATAAATGAGAAGATGTATTATGCCTGATCAGAACAGAAATTGTTTCATTCTCAATTCAGTCTTCTAAGACCCACCCAGAGCCAGCCATTGGGAAAATCTCCTCAGTGCAGAGAGACTCGCTGTCCAGTCTGTTTAGCAGGTCCTTCAAAGCCACCAATGCCTCAGCATCTACCATCCCACCTGCAATGGCTCCTACCTCTGAACCCTGAACTCCCTGGAGCTGCAAACACAAGTCTCACATATTGAAATCTAGTTTGTCATTGCAAATGACAAACCAGCAGACATGTTCATAATAAACATACACATTCTAGTTTACTAATAATATTATAATATGGAGGTACTTACTGCTCCAGCCACACGTGTGAGAGCATCCTCCCAGCTGGTGTGTACCAGCTGCCCACTGGCATCCTTCACCATGGGCTGGGTCAGACGCTGCCTCTTCAACCCATCATACGCAAACCTTAGAGAGAGAGAGAGAGAGAGAGTAAAGTATCAGGACATTTACATGCACACTTATAGTTAAGCTAAAGCCTGTCCAAGTATACATGACACAAAGCATAATCATACTGAAAAGAAGGACATCAGCTGAGGAAGTGATGTAGATATTGACTTTTGTGTCATATTAGTGAAAAAAATCAAACAAAGTCAGCCAGCTGTCTGGCTTTTCAACAGCAAGACTCCTAACCGACTACACAATCGGTGCAACGTGAAAACTTTTCTTACTTCTTACCATATATACTGATACAAATGATCAGAAATTCTACAGATAGACTAAGGAGCTTATATGACATTTTTACAATACGTTTTATTGTTATCATTCAACTAAATTGTTAGTGTATGTAAATGTCCCATAAATGTATTAATAGAGAGAGTAAATGCCGTTTTCATAAGTGAAAACTTTCTTGGTATTCTGACCTGGTTTTGTCTGATATCCATTCCTCATTAACATCCTCATTGAGACGAGGTAGAATTCTCATGACCTCACCACCCCTGGTGCTCACCACAATATTGGAGCCTACGGCATCCAGTACATCAATGGACTCTGTCTTCCTGCGAACACACAAGCACAGCATGTTCATTAACAGAATAACAACCAATAAAAGGCAGAAGGTAAAGGTGCACAACTGTCAGTACTAAATCTTTCAGTACAGTACCTGGTTTCCCAGGGTCGTGCAGTGAAGGCGTAGGGTTTGGACGTCAGTGCTCCAACAGGGCACAAGTCAATCACATTACCAGACAACTCAGACATGAACATTTTCTCCACGTAGGTTCCGATCTGCATGTCATTACCACGTCCCGTAGTTCCCAGATCCTCCACGCCAGCAACCTCGCTAGCAAAACTGTAAAGGTTTGTACAAAGAGATTTTCATAAACACATTGGCTGAACCTATAGTTAAATCAAAGGGTCACAAATAAGATGCTTTTAAATTACAGGTTTTCATCCAAAGTGATGAGAACAACACAACAATAATACATGTGTATTATACAGCCTGAAGAACAAGAGATCCACTCACCGCACACAGCGTGTGCACTGAATGCAGCGGGTCATGATTGTTTTGATGAGCGGGCCGATGTTCTTGTCTTCCACTGCTCTCTTCCCTTCTGTGAAACGACTTCTGTCTGAGCCAAACATCATCGACTGGTCCTACAAACCCACATGATAAAAATGATTGACAGGTAACTGCACAAGACCCCATTTTCAAACTGGTTAGAGGTGGTTAGGAGCAGCTGTAACTTTAGTTAATAGGTGTAATATTTCATTTTAATTTAACAAGTAATCCATTTTCTTGATGCTAAAATTCTATGATTTGGGGGTTAACTGGTTGTATGTAAGTTGATGTGACGCATAATACATCAAATGAATAAGACAAACGATTACGAATGCTTAAATCCAACTCAGAATGCTGATCATTTCTGACATGGTTTTCCATACACCATTTGGCTGCTCATTTCGGTAAAGTTACTTTTTGTCAAATCCCTGGACACAGCCACAGCATCCCCAAGTGGTGCTGGACTTTGCCAACTCTCATTAAAAATTAACAATTCCAGTCACTGTCCATTTCCTGTCTTGAGTAGATACTTTGGAGAACAGTCCAGCCCCTAAAATATCTGTTATTGATTCTTACCTGAAGGTCACATTCTCCACCTTGATCACAGATTGGACAGTCAAGGGGGTGGTTGGCAAGGAGAAACTCCATGACTCCCTCTCTATCAAAGACAGAAAGTGTGGAGCATGTAATATTTACATAAGCCTTGTAAACAGTGTGATGGAAACTGTTATTAAAAAGTATTTGTGAAAAAAAAAGCTACCTGGCTTTCCGTGTTTTCTCCGAGTTGGTTAAAATATTCCACCCTTTCATGACAGGCATTGCGCATGCTGCTACAGGCTGTCGATGAAGAACAGAAGGAATTTAAATTGTATGTTTAGGTTAATGCTGCACTGATGACAAAACTGCTTCAGAAATAAATGCCTTATTTACACCAAACTGGTTTCTATTAACACCGAACTCTACCTTTGGCGCTCTCTCAATTTCCACCAGACACATACGGCAGTTACCAGCCACTGACAAACGATCGTGATAGCAGAAGCGCGGAATCTGCACACCAACTTTCTCACAAGCCTTAACACAAATGGCATTGTCAACATACTGTATGGAAACAAGATTTACAACCCTTATGTGATATTACTTGAAAAAACAGTAAGAATCACCTGTAGTACAGTTGTCCCTGGTTCCACCATGACAGGCTTTCCATCGACAAACACTTCAACCAAGTTGCTTGAGGCCCGGACCGATGTCTGTACTGTTGTAAAAACAAAACAGTGTATGAAAATATTCTGGACAACTGATTGACAGGACTGCAGTAAAGTTGCTAAGCATTTTGTGATTTGTAAATGAATCTGAAATACTACTAGTTGGCCTGGAAAGCACAGGCTTTGTCTTAGTGCATAACACTCACTTGAATTTGAAATATAAAATAAGCATGCATGGAGTAATTACCATTGTTAGAGATGGCAATGGAGCCCTTGGAATGGGCTGCCCCGGCCAATGCCCGACTTACTGCTGGCAAACGCAACATGTCGCTGTTGAAGGAAATGCAAGGTGATTAGATGCACACATAACATGTTAATCAGCTCTGTGCATGCTAAGTAAACTATGGATAAATATGCCACAGTATTTTAAAACACAAAGACTCTGCAAAAAAAACTTTGTCACAAAGTCTTAATGATCAGACACCTAGATATGCAGACAGCTTAAATTTTAAAACATGTATGTATATGTTCAATTCACTGCAGGACAGATATAAGTATAAGAATAAGTAATACGGCAAGGGTTACAAAACCCACAATTTAGTAACAAGTTACAAGTGTCCTCAGTAAAGCATGAAGCACAACATTTATAAAAGAGACATTGTAAGTGAGAATGCATATACGTGCACCTTTGCAAAGACAAACCTGAATGCAAATCCTAATATGATATAATCTGATTCTAATAATATAATCTGATGCTGTTGACATTTCCAGTTATGCACACACTGGTTAGCGGGCTAGCACTCAACAGCACAGTATGGTCAAGGGCAGGGAGAACGTCACTGTAATTGACCCATTTTTTCCTATACAATTATAATACCAAAGATTATCCGCAATGTAGCAATGCAGATAAAACCCTTTATCACCCTTGAATCTAGATTAAAGTCAGTGGTTTTCTCTTACCTTTCCGCTATCCGGCCTTCTAGACCAGAACAGCGTTACTGACGTTGGTTCAGACACAAATGCGTCCTCGACTGATTTCGGAGGGGATTAAGGAAACGGACGATTTACATTAACCTGTTAAAAGGTGTGGGACCAGATTACTCTCAAATAAAAATATATTCATTACATTTATTTTCAAAACTGTGACAACATATTTTAAAATGCATTACTAAATGTAACGTTTTGTGTTGACCTTTTGCGTTTGCTCATTCGTCATTTCCGCTCATAAATCGAATCACTTCCGGTTCTTTTTCATCTTAAAAGTCAAATCAGTGTAAACGTTCGGTTACGCGTTACAATGTGTGAAAAACAGATTATGATCTTGTGATCTGTTTTAACCGGAAGAGTTTAACGTGCAAAAAAATAAATGTCAATAATTTGTGTTTTTTGTAAAGTGAATAAGAGTGGGAGGAGTCTAGCGTCAGCGGTATAAAGACCATCTCACGATCTTCTCTCGTTCCTTCCCTCTTCCTCCAAGCTCAGGCGTCCACGTCTTAACACGAGGTCTCACCCCTAACTTGTAACAATGGGTTTTGGTGATCTGAAAACACCCGCTGGCCTCAAAGTGCTGAATGAATTTCTGGCAGACAAAAGTTATATCGAGGGGTGAGTTATTTTATGTGTTCTTAGATAGCCAATATGTTCAATATGTTGTGATTCATAACATTATACAGTACAGTTTCTGACTCCGCTACTTCGAAGGCCATAGTGAATGCTCTTAGAAATAACATAAATATGTGTTCATTTTTTATTTTTAATAGTGTGACCTGTATTTGTAGCAGTGTCCCCTCCCCCAAATATTTGTCAGTTTCACATCTCCAGTGTGGCACTGGCGAAGCATATGCGTAAACATAGACAGTTATGCTAATAAGTCAAATGTAATGAATATAATATCAGTGTACTCATTTGATGGAAATGCATTGTCTTTCCAGGTATGTACCCTCCCAGGCAGATATTGCGGTGTTTGATGCCCTGTCTGGTGCCCCCCCAGCTGACCTCTGCCATGCTTTGCGGTGGTACAATCACATCAAGTCTTACCAGAAGGAGAAGGGCAGGTAACATCCAGCTTGACTGTAACGCTTATGTTTTATAGGTATTTCCCCAATCTATGATGATTCTTCTATCACCATCTTTCGCCTGAGAGACTGATGCACAATTACTTTAATCCTGATTTAGCTGGGGAATTAAAGACAATGACAAGTGTATATACATGCAGTGGTACAAGGATTCACTTATTTTTCTTACTTTCAGCCTTCCAGGTGTGAAGAAACCTCTTGGTCAGTACGGCCCTGCTGGCGTGCAGGACACAACTGCAGCAGCTCCTGCAGTGGCTGATGAAGATGATGATGACATTGATCTATTTGGTTCTGATGAGGAAGAGGTAAAATTTAGTCCGTGTTTTAAAGGAGTTTCTTTAACTGGTCACGTGATGATTTTTCTCACCATCTTTCGACTGATGTTGTGATGGACCCTTTTTATAACTGAAAACCAGTTTGTTGGAAAATATCCAGTCAGTCACTGTTTATGCACACCTGATACTAGATGTTTTTCCTTACAGGATGAGGAAGCCACAAGGCTCAAGGAGGAGAGGCTTGCAGCTTACAATGCAAAGAAAGCCAAGAGTATGTTTTGTTATCCTTTTCAAATTTACACAGCCATGTTGGGGCTAGTTTAATGATGATATCTTATCACCATCTTTCGGCTGAGTCATTTGATTGACACTTCTTTAAACCTGACATTTACTAGTCATTTAATTGCGGCAATTGGATTTTGTGTGTGATCGATGGCATCACTTTTGTGTTTTAATGTCTGAGCAGAGCCTGCGCTCATCGCCAAGTCTTCCATCTTGTTGGACGTCAAGCCCTGGGATGATGAAACTGATATGAGTAAGCTGGAGGAGAGTGTCCGCAGTATTCAGTTGGATGGTCTCGTGTGGGGACAGTGTAAGTCCACATTACAAGCAATTGCTTCTGACTACTGCTGAAATATTGTGCGCTGCTTTTAAACCTCCCCATGCTGTGTCTTAGATGTAATGCTGTATCAGTTCTATGTTTGTCTGAATTGTTGCTTTTTCAGTTTGGTAATTGAGTTTTGACTTTTTGTACAGCTAAACTGTTGCCTGTTGGCTATGGCATCAAGAAGCTTCAGATTGCGTGTGTGGTGGAAGATGACAAAGTTGGAACAGATCAGCTTGAAGAACTGATCACAGCCTTTGAAGACTATGTGCAGTCCATGGATGTGGCAGCCTTCAACAAGATCTAAAACCCCACAACATCAAGCATTAATCCAATAAAGGCACTTCAATGCACTTTTGTTTCTGGTTATGTTTTCATTATGAAAGCTTTGCTTTACTTTGCATAACTGTGTGTAAACTGAGTTTTGATTTAAATTGGTTAAATGTGTGTATGGGAAAACATTATCCTTAACTTGTTTGTTATAACAAGGACATTAACTTTAAACCAGTCATTTTTGCTGAATGTTACTATTACTACAAGCGTTTCTGTTCAATAAATGCAGCACAAAACGTGTTCCTTATAAAAGAAGGGCCAGATTTGAGGTTTCTTTTTGCATTACATTGCCAGGGCTGTAAATCAACTTGTTTCAATGTCAGGAACGTTATTTAAACGTTTTCCGGACGTTATCTAGCCGCTGTATGTTCGCAGTGTAGTTCATTACAACCCGCCTCGAGACTTTATTACTAGTGGGCGGATTCCCGCGCTTTACTCTTACGTCACTCCGCGAACAGACCCTTTGCAAAATACGGATACTGATGGGATCTAAGCGGAAAAACATCTTCAATCAGGTGAAAGCGTGACGAAGTCTGCAACATAACCATGTTGATTTATTTTGCTAACTGTTTTCAGTTTAACATAAACCATGTCACCGTCCTGTTGTCACCCTGTCCACGTTGTCATGCTAAGCATCACTAGCTTGCTAAGTGAATTAGCATAGCCTGCTAGCTAAACACTGAACATGTTGTGTGATTTTAAACTGTGTATAAGATTGCAAACAGTGGTTAAACCTGTAGAGGATTTTACATTACGTTTAAGTGGGTTTGTCTGGATGTGTTTGGACGCGCTGTTTTATTTACCCGGTTTGTGTATGCAGGCCGGTGATTAATCGGAGTAGTTAAAACTGTCCAACAAAGTACATTGCAAATTATTCACAAGTGCATTAACAGTGATTAATTGATATAAGATCAAATCCGTGCCTACGTTGTCAACATAGTTATTTTTTAGATCAAGGCTATAGCAGTGCCCGAGTTATATTGATGTCTTTTTTATTAAATTATTTTCTGCTATCGTAAAATACAAGCAGGATAGTAATGGCGTTTAGAAATACAGAAAATAACGTTTTCTAATTCATATTATATTCATGTGTTTTATATCTTTAGATCCGACTTATAAGTTACTGCACGTGGCTTTACACGTAAAGTGCGGTAATGTGACTCGCAAACATTTAAAAACATTCTGTCCTCCATGTAGGTGAGTACATTTACTAAATATTATATTTAGTTTGGTCATTTTTGGAAATATAAATTTGTGTGTGTAATAGCGTACAAAGTATGAATGTATACAATGTATGAACGGTGCCCTGTGCAATGCAACATGCTGTCACTCATTGTTTTTATGGGCTTTTGTGTGATTGTTGTCAGACGTTATCATGCCCGTGGAGGATGGACCTCAGTCCTCTGCTAAAGGTAAAACTCTAATCAAACCCAATCGAATCTCATAATATTTGTCTACTTGCGAAGGCTTTGTTTTTGACATTGTGTCGTGACATTAGACCACACTTGTTCATGTTTAATGTCCTGTAGATGCAGAGAGGCGTCCGGCGGACATGTCTGGCAGGTGAGTTGTCATGCTAAACGTAACTGACCCATTCAAACTGAAAATAAATCCGGCATGTGCAGGAATCTCATACAAAGATCTGCTGATGCTGTGCCAATGATTTGTTACAATAAAGGTGCAGTAAGTGATTTCTGAGAAATGCTGTTAAACATTCACCACCCAAGCAAGCAATTTTATGAATATTTGCTAGACATTGCTAGATAAAAATATTTTGTGTTTGCACATAGTTTTGCTTGACAGAGAATTTGGAGACGTCAAATTTCTTATATAGGCGTATTTCATAAGGTGTAGGGTACAACCCAAAAGTAGGAAAAATGACTCTTTATTTGAAATGTTTTTGTTTGGTCAGTGCACTAGCTTTGTTAACTTAAAAGACAATTGTGGAAATTAAAATATTGTGTTTGGCATGTAGGGTGCCTGTTATGTTTTAGTTCAAAGAACATCAATATTTATTGCATCTTGTCCATACATAAATCGTTGACGCTGGCATTTATGGATATGCCAGTTACTTTTCACTATATGATAATTTACACTCCCAAAGACAAACATTTTTATGACTACTGTCATTTATGAACATAATTAATATAGCTCAATATAACAGTCAGATTAAAATCCTACACACAATTATTCATACAGATAGTACTGATAATGTACATGGAAGATTTGCAAGTATTTCCTCCTGTTTTTGTGGTTTCTTTTTACTTATTGCTATATAAGTATTATAATTATTATTATGTCTTGTATTGTTTAAATGTGCTGGAAATGATATAATGTACTGATATACACACTTTGAAATAATTTGCTGAAAGTTTTATATTGAAACAAATAAGATCAGTGTTATTCACTTTTTAAAATAACATTAAAATAACACGTAACCTAGCACTACTGGCTTAAGTAAAGCCAGTGAATCATCTGCCAGTGATCCTGGAATAAAAACATTTAAGATCATCAGATCATATATTTTAGTGGACAATTTTGAATTCTAAAATTATATGAAGTAAAAATAAAATATCTATATTTCTTCAATTGTGCAAACTTCTGGAAAACCTGTGGCTGTGATCACAAATAAATACACCCAGATGTGAATGAATACGTCTTGGTATTCAAGATTTCATTTGTAACATACATAGTTCTGAATATACAACTAGCAGTGAAATGTAAATCTGAACCAGTTCATTTTAATGTACTGTTTAAACAACTGACAAGTTGAACCAGTCTGAATCAAGACGGTCACAGTGAATAAGTCCCTGAGCATAAGACTGGTATAGTAAGACTTAGCCTAAGCAATCCAGATTATTGATTGGTTGTTTTAATTACTTACAAAATCAAAAATGTGTTTGGGTTTTGATTTGAAATATCAACAGCATTTCTCAAATCTCTTACTGCAACTTTAAGTATCTAATTTAATCATTTGAATCTGTTTTTCTGTCCTCTCTTTAGGACAAGTAGAAGGGAAGAGCCTATTGCTGGTCCTTCCGGTTCCCTAAGACAGGGTTACTGCAGCTGCTGTCAAGTTCTGTACAACAGTGTTGAACAGGTACATGAGTCTGGCCTTCATGTTTCTTCCTATTTTAATTACTGTTCATGTGAGCTATCTCATAAACCTATCTTTAATATATTGTTCATATGATCCTCAGAAGATAAATGACGTTGTGCATTACAACTCAGGTTCTCTCTATCAGGACTTAATCTTTAATACATTTTGACAACTTTAAAATGCCCACATGTGGTGAGCACTGACATGGCCATTGACTGAGTTTAACTAACTACAAAGTAGTTATGAATGGCATATTTCTGCAAATATATTCCAAAAACAACTCTAAATATAAATCAACACATGATTGCAGCACACTGTTCTGGTAAACAAATGTGTATAGGATAATAATGTATAGTATGACATAGGCTTTTGGTTGGTTTACTGGAGGGCTTGTAAGGCACTGTTCTTTGTTAAACTGCTTTGCAATAATACATATTGCAAAAAAACAGATAAAAATGAAATGGGTACTTTTTATTGTCTTTCTACAATGAGTTCTACAAACAGTTTCTACAAAACTCCTACAAGGCCCCCCAAACCATCATTACCATCCTACTTGCCTGTCAAATTATTTAAACATTCATGTATTGGAGGAGGTGTGGCTTGGGAAAGCTCTCTGAAGGGAGAGTGGGATCTTATGCTTTCCAAGCTAGGTTGCTAAAGCCGTAATTGCCAACCTTACCTTTAAGTCAGACTAACTTATAACTAAACTGACTTAACATTAATTAAATGTATAGTTTGGTTATTCAGAAAAAAGCTCATTTAAAATGTAGAGTGTTCGGTCCATTGTGTCCAGATTTTTCAACCTTGTTTTGGCCAAGAATTTTCCCTTTCAGTGCATCACTAGCGATCACATTAAAAGCATTTTTATGACTATTCAATAAGGCAAGTCTGAAAGTTACTGAATTTAATTGTTTAACTGAATTGCTGCTAAATTGCTGCATTAGAATTTGAAATCAAATCAGTTTCAATGTGAATCAAATCGAGTCCCAAAACGTTTTTGAATCAAATCAAAAACATATTAATCATGAATTGAATCAAAAAGATTCACTCACCTACTAAATGTCAAATACACATGTTAGGATGTTTTAGTGGCTTTCAGATTTTAATAATTGTTCATAATTATGATAACAGAAAGCTGTTTAATTTTTTTACTATTATTTTTTACTATTAATATGACATATTGAGGTTATTATAACTGAGTAAGCATTTGTTTCTGTAGCACATCTTGAGTGCTCAACACAGAGAAGTGGTGCGAGCTGCTCGGGTTAATGTGTCTTCTGGGAGTTTGTTGGAAAGATTTCTCCAGGATGTGCTCCAGCATCACCCCCATCACTACAGTGATACACGGTATGCCTGCATGTGCCCCCTACAATGTATATCAGATTTCTCTTTGTTGACTAACACATTCTAATAAAATATCGGCAGGTATTTTCTTCTGTGCGATCTTACGTACATAGTAAAGCACATGTACGACGTTCATTTATTTCATAAATACAATGTGTATGGACAAACTTTATATGGCAAAGCCTTGAAGGGACAAATACACATCACACACATTCACAGAGAAAGGTCACTAAATGAATCGCCTCCTAGTTAAATATGTTGCAACTGGTTTATGTTTGCATGGTACACCTGTTCTTATTTTGGCAAGCTTTTTGATTGAAAATCAGAGATTTTTTAGAGTTGTTTAGCCTGTTACATCTCTTTAATTCTTAATTGGTGAGAAATGACAGACAAATGAATGACAGACTTCTGTTGTTACAAATGAAAAACAATTTGGGTAGGTAAGACTCCAAAATTGAGTTATGTAGTGTTGCTGTTGAGATTCTCTTAAGCATCTAGCATCTTAAGCATGCTTTTTGAATTCAGATGACAGAATTGTCTAATTTCTAAGTGTTATGTGTTGAAAGCAAAATGTAATATAGCTAGTTAACAATTTATAGATCTAGTTTACATGTCCTGTAAATAACATTTAGAATTACTTACTGATTCTGATTACTGAGTTTTCTACAGTTAGTTTTCTTTAAGCTCTTAATGATTTATCATCTGTTTGACGGTTAGCAAGGTCAGTATTCTTCCCAGATTTATAGAACCAAAGCCAAAGTTATGTTAAAATTAGAATTAGGTAAACGTTCCTTCCCCTTATTGATTAGACTAACATAAAATCATGATAAATTGTTGTAAGGCTTTCTATTTTATGTTAGTGATAATTGGTCCTTGCTGAGTTTTTAACACATATATGAAAGCTATGTATGAAAGACTCGAATATAAAATAAACCTTAAATATAAAAAGTCACGTTGGTATGGTAAAAGTCACTTGGAAAAATGTTTAAATGGAGGAAGTGTTAGAGACTGTATATGTATATGTTATGAGAATCAGTTCATTTTATTTAAAATGTATTTAATTTCTATTAAAAAAATCACTTTACCCTTCTCTGTAGGCCTACCCATGCTGATCTACCTTCTCTTACTACCCCGCTTGTCCCAAAAGAGGAGCTCTCAGAGATGTACTGTGGATCAGATGATGATGGCGTCTCCGTTGGTACGCGTGAAGAGATGCCAACCTCTGATGAAGAGTCCTGCCAAATGCTGCAAACTGCAGCCCTTCCTCCAGCAGTAACCACTGACCCTAGTGCAGCCACACAAACCATTTTGGAAATGAGGAAAATGGTGTCAGAACCTCCTCCCCCTGAAAAGTATTCTCCCACACAAGGTTTTTTGCACAGGACTAGTGGCAGCTCTGCCAATGACAAACCACAAACATCACAACTGACACTACCTGTTCAGAAAGAAAGCTCGCAAACACAACCCTCTGGACAGTCCTGTGCTTTAGAAGCTCCACCAGTTGCCAAGGCAGGAGGGGGTGAACACAGGAAAGCACACCGGAAAACCAATAGGAATAAAGAGGGAAGTGACTCCATTATGGCATCCCAAGCCCCACAAGCTGCAAAGTGCATTACCTCAAGGGACCAGCCTGCAACCTTCAAATCAGTGGCTGAGGAATCCACAGTGTGGATTTCAGCATTGCCACCTTGGAAAGGCCCCCATAGGAAACAGACATTTAGTCATCTATCTGACCAGATTCGAGATGTGATAGAGGAGGTTATTGAAAGGCACTGTTATGACCGCAGTCTCAAAGCTGACCTGCCAGAGGATGATGGCAGCTTCTTTTTAAGTCCTCAGTCAATTAGTGAATCCAAAGACAGTGAAGAATGGGACAATGCGATACAGATGGCTTTGGAAAAAGCTAAGGGAGAGGCGAAAAATTTAGCAGAATTACTGGAAGTACATATAAACCTTGAAGACCAAGGGTACCAAACTCACTTGGAGACAGCCCTAAACACTGTTGGAATGAGTATGAAAACAGTACCCCAGGGAACCACAGAGAGTGCTGCTGAAGAGGTATTTCCTAATCTTCCTCACATACCGCAGTCTTTTATTGGAAAAACATGGACGCAGGTGATGTTTGAAGATGACATGAAAATAGACTCCATAGTGAAAGAGTTCCAACAAGGTCAGTTCCGTTGTTATTTTGACAGTGAATCCTTGGCTAGGTTTGGGAAGCACCATAAGAAGAGAAGAAAAAACAGGAACCAGGACAAAAAAGATGAAGCAAATGATGTAGGACAGGAGCCTACAGACATCATGCCTCTAATAGAGCACAATGATGATGACCCAAAACATTCAGTTGTTTTATTTAAGACAACAAGACAAAAAATATACAGACAAGCATCACGTTGCCAAGTGGTAAAGGTAAGCCATGGTACACAAACTATCCCCCTTAGCTGTCCTGTGGTGCGTCCAAAATCAGCACAAGAAACAGTCCCCTCACTGCACACCCAAGAGCAATGCCCTAGCCCTGAAAGGACCCCTGACATGAAAACCAGACTTTGTGCATTAAAGCTTCCTGCTTCCTACTGCAAGATAATGAGTCCCCTACAGCCCAAAACTGTTGTCTATGTCCTTTCTTCCCCAGATGGGGGGCACGGAATATCCAAGCCCACCCCTGTTAAGAAAGTAGGGAGGAAGCGTAAATCATGTGATAGCGACTTTGGCCTGAAGTACAAGTACAAAAAAACACCTCTAAAGTTTTATGACCCTTTGACCAATAGAATCTTGAAGAGCACACCAAAAGGAATGCCTTCGCTCCCAAATTCTCAATCCCTTTCACATGTCCGACAGTTATTCCGTAGCCTTAGCCCAGATATTAACAAGGAGAGACAAGGCCTTGAACAGGGCCAGTCATCAGGGGCCTCTCAGAAGGGTCGTGGTAGAAGCGGCATGGCTGATCTATGTACCTCTACCTCAGGCTCATGTCTAGAAAGTGGAGCCCCATCAGAGCCTGGTTCTTCTTTGTCTAGCAGTCACAGAGCCTTGTTCCCCCGCTCCTCTATCTCAAGTAGCAGTTGTTTCCTCCTGGGACACCTCACACCATCTGCCTCCCATATTGATGACTCTTCCAAAGCACTTCCTCACTCTTGCAAAGGCAGTTCCTATGAAGTTGGAGGATCGGAACAAAAGGAGCATCGCAAACAAAGACCGGTTGACCAAACGCCAATCAGACGTAGTTCACGGAGGGTTGGTTCTTTGACTCCTGCCAGAAGACCATCAGTACCTCCTTATAGGACCAAGAGGAAATCCACCAAACCACAGGCCAAAGCAAAATCACAGGCCACTCTCCAGCACAAAGTTAGTTCCCGCTTATCTACAGAATGTAGGACATCTCCCAGAAACAAGAGCTCTGCTAGGGCCACCCTTAGATCATCAGCTTCCTCTAAACTGGCGATTCAGCCAGTCATTACACCCTCTTCAAAACAAATACATACGATGCTCAGTACCAGTCAGCAGAAAAGAACAAGGGGGAGGACAGCCACTGTACATATAGCAGACTGAACGTTATCAGACAGTGAGAATACATTGTCTTTTGTTTATTAAATGCTGTATAGTTTTGCACAGTCGAATTTCAGCTGACTGTTTCTAGTTGAAGTTCATTTTTGTCTGTTATACGTTTGTCATCATGCGTTTTATAACATGTAATGAGTATATTTTTTAAGTTTATAATGGGTATTTTTCTCAAAGGTTGATATTGATTGTTGTAAATTAAATTTATAATGAATATTTATTGAGTTGTTCGGTATGCAATCTTCACATGATTTCTCTCATTGGATTGTGACCCTGTTGTATTTAAAAGATTAATGGTAGCAAATTGAAAACCTGTGCTCAAGTCAGCAATACGCATACACCATGACTGACAGAGGGGTAGTGTGCAAAAACTGATGGGAAGAGATGAAGGTTCACATGACGAATTAGTCCTTATTTCTCATGAACACAATACAGCAGTCTCAAAAGTTACCCCAGTTACACTTTGCTCCTTAACAGTGTGAAGTTTAGAGGTGGATTCATGTTTGCTATCACGGCTATTACCGCAATGACACTTTTTCTAATGGTTGTTAACCAAGAGCCTCCAATATACGTGTGCGCACATGCATGCATCGTTTCATATATACAGCATTAGTGTTCAGGGTTTGGGTAAGTCAGGGGAGGTTTTGCTTTGCCTGATCTTGTAATCATTTCAATCCACGATTTGTTAGCGGGGTAAATGTGAGTGTGTGCGCAAAGTGAGGATGGCTGACGCGTCAGCGCAGCAGAAGTGGATGTGCGCAGTCGCAGTGGCTCCATACGACGTGAGATGCTCGGCCACCGCCTTCCATCCACCCGTGCTGCCGCCCCTTCGCCTTCCTCCCACCCCTCAGCATCCCAGCCGTGCTACCCACCGCTCAGTGTCCGATGCTGCATGCAGGATTCCCCTCTTCCCGCGGGATACGCGAACATATTCAACCTACATCGCCCTCGCCACGATGGACTGCGTCGCTGGTTGTGAATTAATGCGCTGATGACATTTTATTTAGCCTTCAAATATGAATCATGCGTCTGATAGTCCATCTGTGTCTGCTCGCTGCCATATTTATTTGCGTGCTGTCTTCTATTGCCCCATCCTCAACGGGTACGTATCACTTGCACCAACTTTAATATTTCTGACATCTTAATTGTCCGTGTCCATAATAAGTCTGAGTTATTAGACTGACAATATGTTATTGCGTTATTATTTCAAGGTGTTTCTCGAATGCCTCTTGATGCGGTAGGAAATCCCTGCAACTCGTATGGTAAATACGGATTATTTTCACAGGAAAGGTGTTAGATAGGCTTTGATTAAACAGCCTCCATCACTTTACTGGGTTTACGGGTATGTGTCAGTCTATGCAGAGAGAGGTAAAAGCTTTCGACAGGCCTCTCTGTGGCTTGACAGCCCCATTAGTACGATGTTGGGATGATGGTATGAGGTGGTCACCCAGCATCCGGACTCACTGTATCTTAATTCGATTACCATGGAAACAGATTATCATCATGAGCTCGCATGATGCGCCTCTAATGCGTTTACAATCCAGACCTCGTCCCGCTGACGGAGTTAAAAATGGCTACGGTTATATTTGGTCAATACGTGTCTCTTATGTCTCGGTTTCCATTACGTCCTAATCTTTCATCTTGCTCTCTGAATGTGAGCTCGGATGTCAGTGTTTTTATTTGGTTATGTACATGCCAGTCATCCGCACAAGACCTGTGCGCAGTTCCCGTGCGCGCTCGCTGCTCTGCAGCATCACGGGGCTGCAACTGCTGGCACACGTTCATGTATAATTGACGGGATCCCTCTCTGAGATGGAAACCGTAACGCGGTAAATCATTTCCTGGTGCTGTTCCTCCTCTCCTGTAGTTTCAAGCCCCTTCAAGCAGTATGAAGAACTCAGGGATCAGCACGCCCCGGAGACCCCGCGGGCCACAGCAGCAGCGTCGGGCAATTCCACGGGCAGGAGAACCGGAGAGCTCGAGGTCACGATCACATACCCATCGCGGCTCATATACTACCTAAATGAGGACTCGGAGAGCGCGTATCATGATCTGGACACCCGCGCCCGGAATCAGGCCGGTGATGGACAGGTGAGACGCGTGACGTCAGTCAGGTGCGCTTGTGCGGCGGTGCAGTGGAGGCTCCTAGTGCGCTTGTGACACTTTCAAGTCATGGAAGACTTGGGCAAGAAGCTGATGAATTGAAGCATATGTACTGGATGAGCTAGACATCCAAAAGTGCAGTGTTGCAGTGGCAGCCCATAGAAACACTGTCCTAGAGTAAGGGGGGCTGCTTTATATCTTACCCTTTACTACTGCAGAGTGGTGCATTATGCCCAATGCTCAGAGCTGATCTAGGTTCACAGGCTCTCTCTCACAAATCTATCCTTTTCGCAGAAGAAGCAGTTTTGCTCCCCCCAACAGGGTCTCTCTATACTAAACAGACAGGAGATTGTGGAATTGGTTTTTGCACACACACATTCCCTTTACTTCTGCCAATGCAGTATTTTTTCAGTACAACAGCACAGCTGTGTGATTTCTGTTTGTTTGTTGTTGCTTTATAACAATTGTTTTATCTGTAGATGCACTTTGCTTGTTGTGAGTATGAACAGAATTGATTTTTCATATAAAGATGTTTTGAATACAAGACGTGGCATTTGATGGCAGGATTTGTGAAGTGTAAATGAGCTTCTCTTCATCACCCTGACTGTAGGATGTCCACCTGGCACATGCAAGTTTCCAGCTGGAAGCCTTTGGCTCCACATTTACACTGGACCTTACTTTGAACAAGTAAGTGTCTAAATGTTTATAATATTCATAACCAGAATCACTGATGCAACTTCTACTAACAGCCTTGTCCTGAAGGTCCCACAGCACAGTTGATACAGAAGACTGTGTTCTCCCAATACACATTTACTAAGCACAGAGGTGCAGGGGATTTGGAGCAGTAGCTTTATTGTTGTATTTTGTAAATATAGTGCTTGATTTGTTGGTTAATTCTTGCGACATTTCTTCTTTCATGTGATCTAATGATCTTTGTTTAGCGATCTGTTGTCATCAGACTATATGGAGATCCATTATGAGAAAGACAAGCCAGTTGTCTCCAGGGTAAGACACAAAGATCAACACACTAACTGAAAATTGTTATTAAAAAACAAAATTGTTATTTTTCTGAAAACAGACAAAATAACAATTTGATGTTTTACTATATACACTGGCTTCAAAAAGTATTAATTAAATGTATGAATTTCATATATCAAATTAAGAGTTAAATAGATGGCAATAGATGTGAGATATTTTGTTGCGTAAGTTTGTCCTGATACTTATTGGGGCCATTTTAGCCCTAAAGAATGTGTGTTTGTTTAGGGCGGTGAGCACTGCTACTACCATGGCCAGGTGAGAGGACAGGAGGACTCCCGTGCAGCTCTATCCACCTGCAACGGCCTACAGTAAGACCCGTTACCCTTTCGTGTGTAAGATAAAAAGAGAAATTCTGACCTGGAGACCCACTGTGAGACCAGATGGCAGTCGGTACACATGAATAGATCTGAATGTCAGCATGTTGGTGTGTGACTGAGTTTTACAGAGAGCAGCCAAAGGAGAAGCAGACGTGTTTGCTAGGCAATAAAAACACAACTGATTTTTTTCCATCACATGTGATTGTACTTTTATTTCTTTTCTGATTGACATCTTTTGTTTTTCCTCTCCCTTTTCCTCTCTCTTGCATCTTGTGGTTTGTTTTTCAGTGGGATGTTTGACGATGGTAATTTTGTCTATCTCATCGAGCCTTTGAAACAGATTCACACCGTGGTAAGATTACATCCATCACAACATTGTAGTTTATTATTCCCATTTAATTTGTCACTCAGCTTGCCTGTCAACATCACCCAATCCTTTGTACTTTTTAGGAAACAGAAGCTCGACCCCACACTTTGCGACGAACATCGTCACTGCGTATGGCCTCTGTTCCTGCTGATTGGGGTAGGTGTGTCATGGTCTTACAACAGTCCTAAAGATACTGCTATATTTTATAACCACACCCACATCTCTATGGTAATCTTCATGTCTGTGGCCTCAGCTGCTGATGACCCAGATGAAGAAAAAGAAGAGGAGAAACGTTTTTTTGCTAGCATGCCATGGTTGAGGAGAAGGAGGAAAAGAGCTGTAAGAAAATGACCCTTCAACTTTTCCATGGCTCCACTGTTTCCATGGAAACATCTGTATATGATACCTCAGACATTACATTATTCTTTCTGTTAAGCTGAATTTTGCTTGTTTCTGATGTTTGTTAAATTATGTTTTTGTTGTTTGTTTTGGTGCTTAGATGCCACGAAACATTTTTGAAGAAATGAAATACCTGGAAATAATGATTGTCACTGACCACAATACGGTGGGTTTGTATTAGCAAGGTGGAGATAATTAAAATTAAAAATAATAATTTCTTCTGAAGCACTAAAAGGAACTTGCAAACTGTAATATGGACTAGCCATCATTAGCTTTTAAAAAGAATTATTATAGAAATAATCCACCAGGGAGCACTAAAAATAAATACCATACTGCTCACATAATATTGGAGCCAAAAGTAATGTTTACAGTGTGCCTTGACACTGACTCACTATTTTGACCTTGATTTTACAGTTTAAAAGGCATAAAAGTAAGAAGCATACCCGGAACTCTGCTAAATCAGTGGTCAACCTGGTAGACGCTGTATGTTTGCAAATTTACTGATTCAAAATGTTGAACATTTTCAAACTATTTACTTTTTCCATCTTGTTTTCACCTTTTCATCTAAATTTAGAATCATATTCCCTTTAGATATTTAAGGAGCAGCTGAATACGCGTGTGGTATTGGTTGCCGTGGAGATCTGGACAGACAGGGACCGGATTCCATTAAGCGTGAAGCCGCTGGAAATGTTACGAGATTTTTCAAAGTACCGTCAACAAAACATTAACATCAACACTGACGCAGTGCATCTGTTTACGTGAGTTCTGGACGTTTCTTGAGTAGCGGTAGGTGATTGAGGATGTGGGCCGATTACACAGTAGTTGCAAGTTGCTGTAAATAAAATAGGTAAATAACAAAGACAAGTTGTAGTGAAGGTGATGTTGAATCATCTGGTTTGTCTTGGAATGGGGCAATTTAAAGAAAAAGTTGATGTTGATGAAGGTTTGTCTTTTGCAGGAATGAGACATTTCATTACGGTCGGAGCAGTGTTGCGTACATTGGTGGTGTGTGTTCCAAAGGAAGAGGAGTTGGGGTCAATGAGGTGAGGCGTTGTGCAAAGAATTATGGGTAGACAGAATGGCTATATGGGTTTATGGTAGAACCTTACAGACAGCAGTTTTCTTTTTAATTAAGGTGTCATGCTTTGCTTTGTACACTTTTCAGTTTGGCAGCACATGGACGATGGCTGCCTCACTCTCTCAGAGCCTCGCTCACAATCTGGGTATTCAGTGGGATCCTGTGATCAGGAGGAGTATGTCTGTTTGCTTACTGGTGTCATAGTACAAGTTCTTTAGATTCTTGCTTATTGTAAGAGTTCAGGATTCCAATTTCAGTGAATTTCCTAACTGTCCTGTGTTCTTTCAGAGGAATGTGGCTGCATGGATTCTTGGGTGGGATGTATAATGGAGGACACCGGGTATCGTTTAACACACATTTTTCACACACTATTCTACAGCTTCTAACTACGTGGCAGGCTTTTTTAGTTCTTAGTTTTCTCTCAGATTTCTTGGTTTGCATCGTTTTATCTCTCACTGTTCTTCCCTGTAGAGTGCAACACCCACGCAGGTTTTCCAAATGCAGCATCACTGACTACAGAAACTTCCTTCTAAGAGGGGGTGCATCATGTCTGTTTAACAAACCCAACAAGGTAGGCTTAAACAATGGTTTGGTCCATAGATACATGTAAAAACCCTTGGAAAATGAAAATCATTTGCTCTCTGTCATGTGATCCCAAACCGTTGATTTTGTAAAATGTGTAAGCTGCTTGTGAGAGTGTTGAGGTTCAATAACCAGAAGTACCATAAATTAGTCCATTCCAAGTCTTCCGAAGCTTTAGAATAAATTTGTTTAAAGGTTTTATTGCTGAATGTTTGCCTTTGCACTTACCCACATACAAACCACCTCTGGCACTTCTGCTCTCATTTCACCTATTCTGATTTCAATTACATCAAATGTCACTGATATGATGTCATTGATGACATCGAATGTCATTGGTTGTTGTGTATTTCCTGACCATTCCACAACTCCATGTGATTTGTACTTTGTGTCGGCAGCTCTTTGAGGCCACAGAATGTGGGAATGGTTATGTAGAAGTGGGAGAGGAGTGTGACTGCGGGGCCCGAATGGTGAGCCCCTTTTTTTAAACCTTAATTTATACAAATTATTTTTTACTTTAAAAACACATGCATACCATTTCACTCTGCCCAATATAAAGAAAACTAAGAATGCAAGCCGTGTTTGATGATGCTGCTAACTTTTGTGTGTGTGTGCACATGTTAATGTAGTTCTGCGTGTGTGGTTATACAGGAGTGTTATAAAGACTGCTGTAAGAAGTGTTCTTTATCTAACGGTGCTCACTGCAGCGACGGCCCCTGCTGCAACGGCACCTGCCTGGTGAGACGTCAAACTTATCCTCACTCCATAGATCATAATATTCTCCAGCCTTTACTCAAATTACTGCTTTTCAAGGTTATCATTAAAATGGACTGATCCATTGTTCCTCTCTTGTCTCTTGTATGTTTTTCCACATCTCTCAGTTTTACCCGAGGGGATACAGCTGCCGATATGCAGTGAACGATTGTGACATATCAGAGACTTGTTCAGGAGACTCAGGACAGGTCTTGTGTTTGTTTGGGCATCCATTTCAAATATGAACAGATTTTCTCAGAAATCACTCACTGCACTTTTAATTACGTAAATATCAGCGCCGCTAGTGGGGAGTAACAGAATTGCATCCTAACAGAGCATCATAACTGGGCTACATATAAAAAAGTATCATCTGTTGACCTTGTGATGCGCTGTATATCGCAATGTTAGCAACAATGGCTGTTATTTTTTAACAAGGTTCCTGATTATTTCACTCCAACTTTATTAGCCTATCATGTTTTAGTGCAATTAGAAATGCTTATTTTGAGAACCTGTCAAAGAGAATTTATTTTTTCATCATTTCCAGAACCTCCCGTACAACTCAGCAGTGAATCATCAGAGCAGATCTTTACTTTAGTGTAAAGAATGTAACAGTTGCAGAATGACAATAACAGCATCACAGGACATGATGCTTCACACAGTACGCCCCCAAACTCACTATCAGCCAGTCATAACTGCCTTAACAGAAGGCACGTTATTCATTAAATGACAGTCCGCCTGCAGTTTTAACACATTCATATGCAATTATGCAGGACTAAAGGAATTACTTTGTTGTTCAGCTTACATAGACTCAATTTTACAAATCAATTATATTATTTAATCAACTGTATATTGATCTAAACCTTCTTTCTTTGGCACTAAAAAACCCAAGTTTAACATACCGTAATGATGTTCACTATTATTTTTATTATTAATATTATTATTAAAGACATTATTATTAATCTATTAACACTGCTTAGACTATCTTAATTTGTTTTAAAAAATAATATATGTGGAATTTGTACTTTTAAATGTTCTTTATATTTTACTGCCTTATGATTAAAATTTCATACAGTTTCAATTTATACACAATGAGCCTTATCACAATTAGTAATGTACTACTCAGAGTTAAATATACTAAATAATAAAAAGCTTATTTAGCCCACCTTCTTAATCACTGTCAAAATATTTTTTTGTGTTTATAGTGCCCCCCTAATCTACATAAACAAGATGGCTACTCTTGTCAGCTCAATCAGGTCAGATACTCTCTTAGCTAAATAAATAACTAGCATCAACAATATTTAGAGGATTATTAACAATATTTATCACTCCCTACTCTGCTGTTATTTCAGGGTCGCTGTTACAGTGGTGAATGTAAGACCCGGGACAGTCAGTGCAAATACATCTGGGGTCCAAGTGAGTAACATTGACTCTTACAAAAAATTGGATTCCTGCTCGTGTTTAAGAGAAGGACTTTACGTGCCGCTCTGTCTGTATCTTTCTCTTCTCTCAGAGGCTGGAGGGTCGGAGAAGCACTGCTATGAGAAGTTAAATACAGAGGGGACCGAAAAAGGAAATTGTGGGAAAGATGGAGACAAGTGGGTCCCCTGCAGCAAACAGTGAGTTCAGTTCTTGCAGTTACACCCCATCAATATGAAAACTTGGGGAGAATTCACTAAGGAGGCATAAATTCTCATTCATTTGTTTGTGTGGCATTATTCATGCCTGATTCATGGAGTTATGCAAATATGGTAATGCTGCAGCCACGCCCAAGAAAATAGCACTGAATGCAGCATACACAGAATACAAAGCGCAACTCACTGCGGTCAACACCCCTGAATCAGCTCTTTAAAATGCTGAAAGGGCACTAGACTGTACATAGCATCTGCATATATTGCCATTTACAGTATATTATTGCGCTATTTGATATGTGACTGCTGCATCTATCAATAGCAAATGTACACAAACAATTTGTTTAAATAATGTTTCATTTGGCTTCTAATTTCTATTAATTTCATTTAACAGTGCAAAATGCTGCTCAAAATAACCTTAATGATGATTAAGAACCATCTCTGATGTTTGTTCGAAATGTGTGACTTCACAGTGATGTGTTCTGTGGGTACCTGCTGTGCACTAACATTGGGAGAAGCCCAAGGATCGGAACCCTGAAAGGTGACATCACTCCAACCACCTTCAACCATCAGGGAAGACTGGTGGACTGCAGGTACGTTCCTTGATTTTTATCTCCTAATAAACTTGATGAGTGGATTGGAAATACGTCTCACTTTGACTGTATTCTTTCCCTTCTTTCTCAGTGGGGGACATGTGCTGTTAGATGATGACACTGATCTAGGGTATGTGGAAGACGGGACGCCATGTGGCCCCTCTATGATGTGCCTTGAGCGGAAATGTCTACCTATCTCCTCCCTGAACCTCACAGCCTGTCCATCTGGCCCAGGCGGCCGAGTCTGCTCTTCTCACGGCGTGAGTGATTGCCATCTGACACTCACTGCTTGATTCCACCAGAGATCAGAGCTGAAAATAGTTGGTTTGAATTCCAAGACACCAAAGACAAAAATCCATTTAAATCCACTTAAAGATTTTAATCCAGGATTCTCATGCCAGGTATTGAATTCCCTAAATACAGTTTGCAGCCAGATTAATGACATTCTATTCCACTACAACTAAAACATATTACATTGTTTGAATGTTCTTTACCTAGCAATGAAAAAATGGTGAATTTAATTTCTTAGACTATTCTTTTGTTTATACTAAGGCATTTGAAATCTAAGCCAAGAGTTACGATGCCAAGGACTCCCAAATGCGATGAACCATTTGAGAGAGATATATAACCATCTATATATTTTTATACATTTTTTAAATAAATAAAAATATATGTTTTAAAAAACATTTAAACTGCTTTGGATAAATAGTAAGCGTGATGTTATAAGACAACATATTGTTTTCAAAATTAAATAATTGGCTACAGTTTATGGATATATAAACCTGAAGAGAAACATTTTTAATTCAGATCTATTTGTGCTGAAGCAACTTGTAAATCTTGTTTCATAGCAGCTTTACAAAGAACACTGCCTTACACCCCAAGTGAGCGAAATAAAGAAAACTGTAGTGAGAAAAACAAAACAGTAATGTTCAGTAGCTTTTTACATTTTTTGCTTTGTGTTTTTTGTTTAAAATATTCTGGGGACCCCTTAGAACCTTCTAGGGGCCCCAGTTTGAAACCCCCTGCTCTAAGCCATTTCTTAGTGCCTCCTTACTACCTAGCAACCACTCAAAACACTCTTGTAACTACTTAGCAATGCCCTAGCAACTACGCAGAACACTGAGCAATTGCTTTAAAAACCTCTTAGAACACTTAACCTCTGTTTAACCACGCCCTGACAACCACCCACAATGGTTTAGGTGACTTTAGGAAGGGCAAGCATCACATTTTCTATTTTTAATAAAGATTCACAAAGACACATCACATATCAGTGACACTGTTTTCTTTTGCTTGGCCCTCGTCAGGTGTGCAATAATGAAGCAACTTGCACCTGTGATGCTACCTGGGCAGGAACCGACTGCAGCATGCATGACCCTCCAAAAGAGCCACCTGTCATCGAAGACCCGGGCCCCAAGGGTTTGTGATCTTTTTAATCTCTTTTAATATACAAAACACAGTCAACAAATCCATAGACATACACATAACTTACAGTCTCATATACACCTTAACGCCAGTCTTAATCAGCCACTGCAAAGCCACTTCCAAATATCACAGTTTTTTTGTAGTGCCCCATTTTTACACCGGGACCTTCCCTGTCCACTTTTACAACTTCTACAAACACTAGTATGTGTACATTTTTTAAATGGGGCCCTAAGTGACATTTTCTCTGTTGAATCACCCCTATTTCCTCTGCACAGTGAGCGTGGCCACAAACAGGCTGATAGGGGCAGTGGCAGGGACCATTCTGGCCCTGGGGGTGATTTTTGGAGGCACAGGGTGGGGAATAGAGTAAGCACCTCTTAACCCTTTAATGCCATTCCCCCAGCAAGAGGGAGATCTTGCGATCCCCTGTGTGTGCGCGTGTACGTGCGAGCTGTGTGTAAGTGTTCTCCCAGTGGCTTTGTCCGTTGTGTTGAATGTGATGGTGCCCTGTAATTTTTCTATGTTGTGTAATTGATGGACTGATTGATCAGTATTTATATATATTTACATATCTTATTTTCTCCTCTCCCCTGGCTGCTATTATCGTGGATCTTTTTATTATCACCCTGTGTTAATTGAGTGTGGCAGCGTTTCCCTCTCTGGTCCATGTGGGGCATTTACATAAACAGAGCCAAAGTTACAAAGAAGGAAATGAGGATCAATAAGAATGAAGAAAAACAAGAGATGACTTGAGATGACTTGTGTACCAACACCACTTTCATACAGAGATGCTGTAACATCCTAAACTGACATCAAATCCCCCTAGAATTGACCCACTTTCTGTGCTCAGCTAATTATTATTCTCTAACGAGGTCTGCTGTGTGTGTGAGTGGGCGAAAGTTCACGATGAGTGTGTTTGTAGGTTACTGTTTCTTTGTGAGTCTGTGCGTGCGTGTCTGTGCAGCTGTTTTCGTCAGTCCCGTGTTGATGCAGGGTAACTCAAAACAGCACGGTGCTTTAAGATCTTACATGTGCCACTCCCCTGTGATAAAGCCAGTACATCTGCCCTCCCTAAATTCTGCCCACCCATGTCCAAAAACACCCCACACATACACTATGATATCAGAGTTACTCCATAGGTAAGTTCAGCAAAATCTACCCCGATGGATTCCTGAACAAACAGCTTTTCCTATGTCACACCCATCGTAAAGACTCACATGACTTAAACAGTGTGTAACGTAATTAAACTCCAACATTTGATGTGTCAACCCTGCATGCTGTGCAGGTGCCCCTGCGGCTTACATCATGTTTCTTTCCCATCATGCCCTTCTGCAGGTCCTAGTGCCACCAACCTTATCATAGGCTCCATCGCAGGGGCCATCCTGATGGCAGCCATAGTGCTGGGGGGTACGGGATGGGGATTTAAGTAAGAGCTACACCGCATGCTTCCTATTGCCTGCCAGCCTGGACCAGGCTAACTCACACAAACACACACTTTTGAATAAATACACAAAACACTACACACACACAACACTACACACACACATACACACACATTCAAGGGCCTGGGCTTCTGCTACAGACAACAGATACTTAAATAATAGTGAACTGATTGTTTAGGATTGTACGTGTTAAGTAAGTTTAGTTAGTCTGTTTTGTTGCATTTTAACATTTTAACCTAATATTTAGGCACAGTGTATGACGTTTTGTAGATGTAGTTGATAACCTGTAACTTACGTAGCATGAATGTACAGTTTCAAACTAAATACTGATGCTTACATGTACGTATTTTGAACACAATGGCCCATGACTGGCTGATGTTCATAACCAAGTGACCAGTTAAGTATGAGGTTCTTAAAACTGATTTGGCCCGAATCTCTAAACATCTGAGTCTAGCTTTAGTACATACACGTGCTGAAAAAGTAGAAAAAGTAGCAGTTGGTTCGACACTGTTGACTATAGCAGAACCTCTTTCAAATTGGGCCAAAGCTTGACATGCATGCGAGCAAAATGGTAACATAGATACTGAGCAAGATGTATAATGACAGTTATGAACTACTATATTAAAAAGAAGGTTGCTGTGTAGCCTTTTATGCTAACTAATTTCACATGCTAACATGCACAATATCAGTATGCTATGATCAGTTAATGTAGCAAAATGGGAATTGTTAAAGAATGTTACCTTGTATACTTCCTTAAAAGATCCAAGTAAGCGCAGCTCAGGTTTTGCAAAATGTCATGTGTGTGAAAAGGGACATCAAAAGTAGATTGTGAGTGTAATTGTACAAGTGTCTTTGGTCTCAAAATATCTTGAATGTAGATTAGCAACTTTGAAACTATTTTTGTAAGATAAATGAAAGTGGACATGTAACGCCATTTATTGTTCACAATGGCATGTTTGTGGCCAGCATAGACCCATGTTCACCCACTTAAGCTACTAGGAGGGAGTTCTGGAGAGGTAGCCTTGAGACCTGGTGACCATTCATACTCTTAGAAGACTTAGCTCACCACAGCATGCTTGTTTGCACATAGCATCTTGACTGAGCCCATTTAGAGTTTGCATGTGGACTGGCACAAAGCCAGAGCTAAACCGGAGTGCTATCAGAGCATCGCACAAAGGCTGGGCTCACCTCATGTGAAGGGAGGGGTGTTTATTTATTTCCTTGGTTTGAGAAGGGGGTTTTGTTGGGGCGGGTTGTTGGGTTAGGGAGGGATGACGACTTTTTTTACCCGCTCTCCTCGCCGTGATCTCTCTCTCAATCCCCCCTCCGTTGTCTAAAAGGGTGAGAGTTTGAGCAGAGAGGGGTGGAGGTTGTGTCGTAGGCAGCCTTTGTGCCATGGCTGGCTGCCACGCCCTCTTATCTCCCGGAAGGCCCTGGGCCCCCCTGAAAACCTAGAACAGAGCAAGAGCCCTCACCCCCCACCCGGACTCGCCCGGCACCGCTGCCTTTACTGCCTGCTTCACAGAGACCTGGTACAGATACACGCGCTGCACTGCACCTGCATGCTACCCCAAACACCCCCCTACACAGCGATAGTGGCGTCTCCCACCTAACCTCTCTATGGACAGGTGCATGTTAAACTGCTGGGATGCCCCACATCAAGCCACACTACGGGGAGGTTGTGTCAAACCCCTGTCGTTGTTGGTGTTGTTGCAGTTCTTGTTGCCTTTATTGTTGTTCCTGGTGATATCACGTCGTTCATGTTGTGGGTGTGACGTCCTCTTTGACCCTCGATGTTGTATACTCTTTCTTGCTGTTTTCTGTTTGTGTCAGTGTTTTCTCTCAGGAGGTAATGTTCTTTTCACATCCCTTGTTGTCTTTCTAACACATACTCACCCAGTCAGTGGTGGGACACTCTGTGTCTCCTCTTGTCGCTGTGAAGGCCACCCGCTTTTACCCACCGCAACCCGACAGTCTTACAATGGTTTGTAAGATGTAAAGCAAACTGTTATGGATAGCTTTTGAGAAATTGTTTGAAATAATTCAGAACTGAATGAAACAGCTGTATTATTGAGTATGTTTCAGCGGGGTTGCTGGGGGTCAAGGTGGTTTATAGCCTGAATGGACAGAAAAGTTGCATGTTGGCGTTTTTGGCATTGCACGCACTAACCCCCCTCTCTTCTGTTCTCTCCTATTTGTCCTTATCGCCAAGAAATGTCAAGAAAAGACGATATGACCCTAATGCCAGTGCCATCTAAAGACTTAGAGAACTGCACCCTTGCCTTGTGTGCTCCTTGGTTCTGTCAGAACCTGCTGGACTGTACCTTCTCCTGCTGCTAACTCCACTGCTGATGGAGTTAGCCTTACTTGAATAAAATAAGGAAAGAAAGCAAGAGAAGACGAACGAACGATCACACATTTTTTTATCCAAAGTCACGTAGAACTGCTTTCTCTAGAGCTGTCCTTGTTCTTTTGCCCTCTGACCCTGAGCATCCACACTGAGCCATTAGCAACCCAGACGAATGACTAAGTGGATGGTACACACTCATCAAGGGCATGACTTCCTGTTTACACGCCACGACTTACGGTTCTGATCTCGGCACGTGCAGCTTCAGCTGTGGACCTCGCATGGCAGAGGAGGGACACCACTGCAAGAATGTTGTTAAATAATACACTGAAAAAAAGAAGGTTAAAAAGACAAATGGTTTCAGATATATAGTCACATATGTCACAGTTCCAGTAGATGGGTAAGCACATCCATGCGTGTTTTGGGGGGCTGAATGGGCTTGACCACATATAAGAGGGACCCATACCTTCCTCAAGCAAACATTTCAAGGCATAAATTTACATTTAGTTTTTGTTCGTTTTGTTATTTCAGCATGTTATATTGCAGCATTTTTTGTAGTATTAATGAAGCTGAGATAAAACTGAAAAAGGATCCATTTGGCCAATTTGGCAGCCTTTAAAGCTGCATGTTGAAATTACCTTTAATCTTTAAAACACACAATCTTATATATGCCTGATGACGTCAATTCCCCTTAAAAAACTATTATTGTACCGGCTGGGCCCTGTAGGACTGCCCTGACCTGAATGCCGTTACTGGCCAATCAGAAAGCTGCATGATGTAATTGCACTGGGGGTGGAGCCCACACAGCCTGCTGCGCTTTTTAAGGTACCTGCATGTCAAAGGATAAACAATTAACATTTAATTACTATGCAAAGGGGAAACATTGCACAAACCTTACGGTTTGGTAAAGAATTCTCTACTGAGACTAACAATTAAATTAATCTCAAGCTAACAGATTATTATTAAGGCAGTCTTTTATATGCTCGGCCATCTATGTTTGACATTATAATACGCTTCTGATTACTTCAAATGAATGTTTCTATGAAAATCTTCTAAAATCTAAAATGTCATTTGTCATCTCTGTGGGACAGCGTAATTCAGGCACTTGTGATATTAACTGATACTATTAATAGAAAGGGACTATTAAAATAGAAGGAGCTCTAATTTTGGGCTAAAATAAGAGCAGAGAAAGAGTGTTTTTCTATACCATTATTGACTGACACTATCAGGTTTTTAAACTCATCTTCTTAACCCTGTCCCCTTTTAAAACCATCTCATGTTCCCATGGAAACATTGCCAAAACGACAACAAAAAAAATGATAATAAAGAACTTGACAAAAACTTTACACATTTTGATATCTTTTTTCTTATATGTAAAATATGTACAAAATATGTTTTGGAAAATCCCTGAGAAAAGTTGACACCAATACAGGCGGTCGGTTCAGAAGGTCTTAAACTGATAGTTCACCCACAAATGAAAATTCTGTCATCATTTACTCACAGTCATGTTCTTCCAAATGTCCGACTTCTGGGAAATGCAGTAAATCTTTGACAAAATATTAGTGAATGACATTTTCGGTCACCATTTACTTTCATTGTATAGGAAAAAGCAATGTCAACATACTTTTTCTACATTTCCTCCTGTATTTCATGGAAGACAAATCTTGCTGCTTTGAATGGCATGAGGGTAAGTAAATGGTAGAATTTTCATGAATAGGCAAACTTTAATAATTTCATGTTTTCTTTATTTCTTACTTTGTAATCACGCTTAAAGTAAAAAAAACACACTAATGCTCTGTATGAATATATATTACAAAACCCATGAAAAGCTATAAAACAAAAAAAATACAAGATAAAAAAAATACAAGACATAACAATGTTTATGATTGTACAACAGACTTTTGAAAGTAACCATTTCATGAGGATGCTGTTGAGGATTGTAAAGTATCATGTTAAAAATTAAATCTAAATAACTACAATATACAGTAAATTCACCACAAAATTAAACACTAACCAATGTCACATTAGATTATATTTACATTAATATAAACCTTTAAAATAATCTAAATATCAAATGCGGCAATTCAAAATATGCCACAGGCAAATGTTTGATAAAACAAAATTGCAGCCAAATTGTATTATAGATTTTATCAAAATGTTCATTAAAGATTAATGAGGAAATATTACATATGACACAAGTCCACTGTGAGCATTTACCTTTATGATGAACTTAAAATGACATCAGTATTGCAAAAGAAAAGATTTATTTGCAATGTGATTGGTTGTCATCATGCAAACTAGCAGACATGGAGTTGACTAGATGAGAAATAGAGTCTCTGATTCCTTCTGCTGCTGTCATTAGCATTCCCCTTTGCACACAGCCAGACCCTGATGAAACGTAAAAAAGTCTTAATATGACAATATTGTATTTTATATAAATGTATTTTTATATATGCGGCTACATACAAAATCTACAAAACTGAATTACGAAAGAATGAAACTGATGCCACATCCACCTAATTCTGGCAATCTTTAACATTTTCAAATATTTTATGAGATCAAAATAGGTCATCTATGATATTCGTCTATTGGGGACGGAGTTGTTGGACAGGTTGATCGACTTTAAACAGTAATCTTACAAGGGTAAATAAAGAACTAGTTATTTCAATAAGAACAGTGTCTTTAAAGGGTAATATTTTACTTTTAATATTATTTTTAACATGAGATTTTGGCTGAATGTATTAAATCTTGAATGGAATGATGGAGGACCCCCGCATCCCTGAACTATGAATTCATATAAATCATCTGTTAAACAGACCTGTGGGTGTACATAGAGAGAGCTCTTTTCTTAGTCGCTGTACAAGCTCACAAAGTTCCTCTTCCACCTCTGAGTCAGAATGTTCCTCCTGTTCAAAACCATAGAAGCACGGCTGATGTACTGAACGATCCTGCTGTTCATGCTGTAGCTCCTCCTCTTCCTCCTTTAGCCCCTCTCCATCAGCCCCCTCAGTAACTTGCTGCCCCGAAGCCGTATGCACTTCCTGTGTCAAAACACCATCTGTGTCATCCAGATTTGTGTATATGTCTTCAGATGCCCCATTAGCAGCCTCCTGCTCCGCTTCTGTGAGTTCCAGCTCTGTTATCTGTTCCTGATGACCTGTTCTCTCAGCCTCTTCCTCTTCACTGAAGCTGTCATAAGGTTTTAAACACTCTGGTGGTGTCCAGTCATTCTCACTAATGCAATCATCATTTTGTGGAGGAAGGTTTAAATGAGAATGCTCATCTCTGTTCCTCAAACTTAACACCTGTGGTGGCAACAACATTTCAGGAATTTGTTATGTGTTTGGCATCCATAGCTCAAACTTAATTATCATTTACATTTAATTAGATGCTTCTATCCAAAGCAAATGAGGAACATCACAGGCATTTGTCCTAAGTGTTAACTATTATACAGTGCCAAATTTAAAATATAAACACAATTAGTAGAATATTAACTGATGTGAAATTCTAAAAATTGAGCTTTATTAAGCTTTTTTTACCACAGTATAGTAAATTAGATTGAGAGCATTGCATAATGGGAAACAGTATTATTTGCAGCTATTCCATGCATATAGAAAACTTGTGTACTCTATATTATAGTGCATACTATTTTCTTCCAAAAGCAGCAGGTATTAGTATGCCATTGTAAATAATCCCTTCTTACATGTCTTACTCTTTCTAGTTCTTCCTCCAGGTGCTGGTTATGTTGGTTCAGCGCTTCCATCATGGTCTTCAGCTCGGCGCATTTGTCCTCTAGTGAATCGTGCTCTGACTGAGCCGCAACTCTCCATACCTGAAACTCTTTCTCCAGCAGCCTGATCATCACATGAAGCCAACAAATGAAATTAAATTATTGCAGAATGTACTCGTCAATATTTTTTGCATGAAAGTGAATAGTGACTGGAGCTGTCTAGCTTCAAAAAAGAGCTTTGTGTGATAAAGACACAGACTGCTCTTCAGCTTCCACATTTATTCAAGTGTGGCATCTTTTACCATGTAAAATAATTGACAATTGAGTCACATGATCTGTTGTGAGATTTTAATACAGAAGTCTTTTATAAGATACAAGAGTTTTAGCGATATGGAATGTAAAATAACAGGATAATGTATTACATTTAGGTCTGTTTATCACGTTATCATAGGGCATAAGAAAACAACACAAATTTTAAAAATAACACTGTCATTAAAGAGATCAGGATCCCAGTTCTGGATTTGATTTCATTATCTGGAAACAACATTGGGTAAATAATGACAGTTTTTTATGTTGCTTTTCATACTATACCTGTCAAAAGTACAATGGAAATAGGAATATAAATGCTAATGTACACATCTGAAAATGTGCTATATGCTGATGCATGTGTGAATAAGGGTTAAAAAAAACTTCAAATTTTTCTAAAGTCACTGTATGGATGGCTCACCACTTATCTCTCTGCAGATCCCTCATGGCTTTCTGGGTAACACTGAGGTCTTTTTGAAGAATAGCTGTTTCTCTCTATAACATCATAAAAATAAAATATTATTTATCATCATAATTTATTGTGAAACTTGAAAGGAAATTGATGTGATGTGCTACTGACAAGATGGAGGTAAGTTACCTGAGCTGTCTCTGTGTCTTCGGTCTGCAGACCTTTGGACTGTGTAACCACAACAGGGGCAGCAGATACAGCTGTGTCAGACCCTGAGAATCCCTGTGTGGAAGGAGCTTCTGCTGGCCTTTGCACTGGAGAAACTGCGCTGAATGTGCACATACACACAGACAAATGCGATGAAATATTACGAACTGCTCTGCTTCAGTCATAGGTTTGTGTGCGAGTGTGGGAACAGTTCCCCTTTAAGCTTGTGTGTGTGTGTGTGTGTGTGTGTGGGGGGGGGTTACGAGGACACAAATGTGTATAATAATGTGTATAACAATGTAAACATGGTTTATGGGACACTTCCTGTGTAGTCATAAACTAAACCACTTAAAAACATACTAAATTGTGAATTTAGAATAATTGTTAATTAAAAATGCCAAAAATAATCTGTGAGGGTTAGGTTTGAGGTAACATTGGGGGATAGAGTATATCATTTTTTTACAGTATAACAACCATAACATCTATGGAGAGTCCTCATCAACCACATATGCCAGTGTGTGTGTGTGTGTGTGAAGATCCTAACACACTAATATATTGAAAGGGATCATTAGGGATTAGGAATAGGGCTCAAAGTAAAAAGAAACAGAAAAGAGGGAACAGTGGGAAAACACCAGGGCTGATACATGCATAAACCAATCAGGGATAAACATTTGTCCAAAAGAGCAAAATATAGAGGTGTAAGAAGTCTAGGGGAGATTTCTCTCTGCTGTATTCTATTGGTTATGAAATTTGGAGAAGTTCCAGAGTACTGCTCCAGTGACTCTTGGGATAAGAGTCTCAAGAAAAGAAAAAAGAAAAATGCTTTGGGAAAATGGCTGATGCCAATGACAGGAAAGAAATGTCCCACAGCTGTCATATTGGTATGTTTGCTAACTTGTTGTTTAACAGTTACATTTGTTCACTGTTATTATTTTCTGCACACAGAAAACCATGCAGACAGCATGTAGAGTCTTTACGAGTGTTGCAGCTCTGTGCTGGAGTCGGCTCTCAGAGCTCTCCGTGTCCTCTCTGCATCTGTGCGGGTGTGATGTCGAGGAAGCAAAGCGTGTCGAGCACTGGAGGCCAGTGACGCAACTGATTCTTTCCAGGTCGGCTGAACAAACCACAACACACATTCTATACTGTCATTAAAAGAACATATTAATATAATTTAAGGGATAGTTCAACCAAAAATAATAATTCTGTCATCATTTACTCTTTTTGAAATCCTTGCACAACTTTCTGTAGAAAACAAAGAAAAAGATATTCTTATGTATATTGTTTTGTCTGTACAATGAAAGTCAATGATCAATCCACAACAACATTGACTTTTATTGTATGAACAAACAAAAATTAGCAGATTTAGCAGATGAAACACCTACATTTTTTAAACTACAGAGTGAGTAAACAATGACAGAATTTTTGGGTGAACTGTTCCTTTAAGAGAATATGTGTGTTACATTTTTTATTCATGTATGTTATATGTGATTCTCAGAAAGCATTGGAGTTAAACCTGAGTGCAGTACTCCAGTACGGGATGGGAGGGTTTGTGCTTCCTGCTGCGTCTCTCGGTCAGAAAGCAGCTTTGGCAGAGGTGTGTGTTCAGACACTTCAGGCAGCGATACCTGTGGGGAGGTCTAACCAGGTCAGACTTCTTCATTCAAAATCAAACTGAGACTGAATTTGAATTTATTCTGAACTGAAGTAACAAACAGGTGACAGAAATTCTAATCTGATTCCAAGGAAATATGATTAATGAAGGAATAAAATGAACACAACTTTAATTTTAATTGAATAATACATTTTATTGAAACCAGCCCCCAACAGCCAACATGTTTCCAATAACATAAACATTAATAAACAAGTCTGAAAGGCCAGACCCCCTCACTGTACTCCAATAAATTACTTAATATATAGTTTTATCAAACTTTTATCAATATCTATTTTTATATGACAATAATGTGGTGGGCAATTTGTGATCCTGAATGTTAAAATTAATATCTCTCACACATACCTGAGGCCAGTGATGGGAAACGCTTTA
This sequence comes from Chromobotia macracanthus, assembly GCA_036877525.1. Lineage (NCBI taxonomy): Eukaryota > Metazoa > Chordata > Actinopteri > Cypriniformes > Botiidae > Chromobotia > Chromobotia macracanthus. Next base: position 4,781,402 of record JAZGTH010000001.1, on the reverse strand, counting down.
CAAACGTGACAGCGGACTCTGTGCTGTACAGTCTCACTCACTGAGAGTCTATAAAGAATGGAGAGCCATAACAACAGACGAGGTTCTGATTGTAGCCAGCTGAGAAAATGTTCTTCAGTCACATTTGCACTGATTACCTGAAAAAAACCTTAAAGTGAGTTTTGTGAGTATTTACATGGGTGCAGACAAGGATGAGTAAAGGGTGGCCTAGTTGTTTCTAAAGACCTGGGCTGGTAACTGAAAGGTTTTAGGTTCAAACCCTAAGGGGCAATTTATGTCTCAATAATTAGTGTACTGTAAGTTGATCACAGTATCTGCAAAATTACTTGTTTATTTGTGAAAAATGTACTATACCCCATTAAAACAGGACGCCACTGCAGTTTCAACATGACCAAAAACATGATTTTCCTGAACCACCGCTGGAACCTTAACAAGCAACAAATGAATTGTAGTTAGAAATTTGCTAGTATTTGTTAGAGGTTCTAGTTCTTGGCTCTAGTTTTTTTTTTGTCAGGTCTCTGTGTTTTTCTAACCTGACTGAGGTCTTCCAGTAAGATTCTGAGTGCACTTCGACTGATAGTGCCCCTGTCATTATCCTGATTCCCAAGATAACTCTCAGTCAGTTGGAACAAAGCTGGGAAGACACAACCCTTGATTAAATGACACCATTAAAGACACCTTTAAATCGCTTGACAAACTCATTTTTCCTGTTTACATCCTATTAAAACAGGAAGTTTAAGCTGTGTAGAATTGTTTGAGAAATAAACATGATATTTCATACAAGCAATGTTATGTTTTAATTTCACTGGTGAACACATCAGAATTATTTTAAGCATGCTCATAAGAACGTAAATAAATGTACAAATTGTGCTTTGTATGTAGAAATTTTGAGAACTGGTTACGAACCAACATTTTGAAAGATTTTTACATTTTTAAAGATAAATGTAAGCATGAGCATGAGCATGAGCGAGTAGCTCTTGTAGACCTGTTCAACATTTCTTGGAAGCTTGTGATTCTTGGGCTTGCAGAAACAGGCATGCCTGCAGGGGCCCAACAGGCAGGGACATGTCAGATACCAGGTTCATTTTAGCATATAGACAGATTATTGATATTTGCAAATAAATAACTTCAAAGTTAAATTGATTGACTAAGAGTCATTGACTTTGTGTCTTAAAGTGTCTTTAATACGACCCAATAAACAGCTGTGGATAGCATGTCACAACAATGAGATAAGTCCCAAAACTCCACCATTTATGTGCGTATTAAAGGGTTAAATTCAAGTGGACTCGGTACAGACCCCTGTGTTTAGCTGAAAGAGTGTCTCCTGAAAGAGCGATCAATGCAGCCTCCGCTGACCTGAGCAGGATAACACCGGTCTGCTCTCTGACAGAAAGCAGAGAACTTCATTTACACACACCTAAATGCAAAGATACAGTATATATGTTGAATCAGTTGAATCATCACCTCTCACCTGTCAAACAGCTTAAAGAGGAGTCTGGTAGTTTGTTCTGTGGCTTCAGACACCGCCTGACCAGAAAGTTCCTTTGAAATGTTCTGAAATAGTTGTTCCAGACTCTGTCGTACATGCTGCTGAGAAAGTCGAATCATCGGGTCCCCAGAACTGTTAAGAGTGTTTAAAACAGGACGCAGATCTTGCCGTGTCACCATGTGCACTAGAATACATTAGGTTTATGTATTACATGTGGGTACACTAATATAATGTTATAATGCCGTAATAATGAACAACTATGAATATAAAAAATGAAAAAATAGAGAATTAATTATTTTTGACTAGAAACAATGGAATACAACAGCTACAGAATATAGAAACAATACGATATTAAAGCAATAGCTTTGCTTATTGCTGCAGTGATGTATCAGAGATGAACCAAACCACTAGGTCAGCTGCCCAAAGTTGCATTTAGCAGAAACATGAACACAGACTCACTTTGACACAGTTTTTGTAGCGAGCGAAGCTTTAGTGCAGCACGATAAACTGCAAGCTGAATCTCATTTAGACCTTTAATGAGAGACAAACATTGATATATAATAAACATGCTACAAAAGAGAAAACTAAATGTAACTACATTAACTACAAACCACTCAAGTGTGAGTGTAAGTCTTAAAATATTAGAGCACTGACATGCATTAGACATTAATACACAAAGATCAGGAATCTCTTCACACACACACACACACTTTCCAGCACCAGTCTCTTAACTGATCACTCCTCAGTTATTTCCACACACACTTACCAGTGTTATTCAGCTCCATATTGGTGTAACATGAATGAGTTTCTCCGGCAGCCCTCTGTTAACAGCACCTATTGAACAGGACTTTACTGTCTGTTTTAAGCTTGCATACACAAGCTGACACGCTAACCTGGTTTGTATTACGTATTGTAAATAATGTATGAACACAGAGGTTTTATTTCACAGTCCGCCTTAACACTGTGGGTTAATGTTAGGTTGTGGACTCTTTGTATAGGCTTTATATTCACAAATAAATGCAATAGAACATATTTCTGTTCCCTGCTGGAAATACAGCTTAAATCACATTGAAACTGGTTATTAATAGCGTTTATTAATGTTTATGGCATAGTGTGTGGGGCTGACGGGTCATTCAGTAAAGTTAACATCATTTGAAAGTGACTGACGTACTTTAGTGTGACATTGTTTTGAAGAGTATACCAGTCATACCGGTTTTCTTTTCTGGAGTTCTTGCTGGGGGAAGGGAGGAGGACCAACTTCTTATCTTACTTGCCAGTAAAGTTAGTAAAGGTTAGTAAGGTTAGTATCTGGTTGACATGCATTTTGTGGACATGTTTACATTTTATGGACATGCTTTTAAAACAGTGTGCATCTTAGCATGTATGGACAGGAGATATTCACTTGCAATTAAACTATTGCACTATTCCACTAAATAAGGGACAAAACCAAATAATTGTTCTGTGGTAAACAACACGCAGTTCTCAGATTCTGTATTATTGTTCAATATGTTTTATGCTGATATAAATACTGACTGTGCTATAATACTTTCTGTCTAAAGGAGTACCTTTAAAGGACTCTCAAGGGACATCAGGACCTTTGGCATATGATAAATAATCAGAAATCAATCCGGAAGTGATCCCACATATAATTACAAACTTTACACCAACATTATTTTCATCGATATTCAACCCATTTCAGTTTATCAGTGGAAATATTATATTGGAGATCAGGTGGATCAAAACTGTCCCTCACTAATAAATAAATAAAATCTCACAGCTGTGACTTTAATCTCTATGATCTCTGCGTCCATGTTTCTGAGTTTCGGTAAATGGAAAGGAAGTTATGCAAGTTTTTACAGCGGCGATTATATGTTTCTTGTTAAGTAGAAACCATTTAAGACTCAGATGATAACATTTAAAACATTTGTATGATTTAAATGTTAATACACATGTACAGTAACGCTGAGCATCTGGCAACCCTGTCTCACTAGGATACGAGAAATTTCGCAACGCGTTACCAACTTGTGAGATTTATCGAAACTGCATGAAAAACACTTGATAGATCAAGACTCATAGACAAACAGCATGTTTCAGGTAAGTTACTTCGTATAAGTTCTTTGTCTTTCTTGATCTTTGTCTTCAATACATCGACTTGACGTTCAGTCGACAGACCTATAGCACCAAATCCAAATGATAACCCATGTTCACTTAGATCTCATACATTATGAGATTAAAGTATTACTGAAGATCTGAAAATGAGTTCTCATCATCTGAGAAACATTTGAGACGAAGTTGTTTAAATACGTAAATAAAACACAGCACATGAAATCTGTAGGAAGACTATAATGTCTGTATTGTCTTCTTTAGTGGTGACTTTGAGCCATGGACACAGAACAGGATCAATTCAGTGAAAGAATCCGTCAGAATAAGATGTTTCTCATCAGTGTCTTACGAGAAGAGGCTGACTACATCTTACAGCTTGTGCAGCAGGACAACCTTCTCACTGACCGTGAATACAACAACTTGAAAGATGGTCCTCGAGAGAACACTGTCATCAACTTACTCGACAAGCTCAGGAACAAGGGCGATGAAACCTGCAAGAAGTTCATACAGCTTTTAAGACAGGACTTCATACTAGAGACGTTTCCAAAGTTGAAGAATCATCCTATTCTTGCTATAGGTACATCCACCCAGCAAACCTTTGAACCTTATGACTTGATTGTTTCTTTACTTGGTTCTCTGTTGGAATGATTTATTTATTTAAACATCTGCTTTTGTTTTTCAGACAACCCAGTCCAAGATACCTCAAAGGTGGCATTTATGTTTTAAACACACTTGGCTTCTGTATTCAACAAGAAGATATATTTTATATATGCATAGTAGCCTGTTTGTCGTTTTATTTAGTTTTAGAGAGTTTTAAATGTATTTTTTCTCTTTTCTGCCTTAACTGTAAGCAGTTTAATTGACCTGCCTATATACAAACATACGGATGTAATGACATGTTTGTCTTCCACAAAAGATACATTTTTCCTATCTATGGACACATATTATACTTAAAGTAATATAGTTATCAAAAGATCCTTTTGTTGATTGAACTGTTGTTTTTTGTTGTTTAATTCGTGCAGCTCAGCATTGATCTTCAACGGAGGCTTCACAGGATTTATAGGGAGCTGACTAGCATTAATGTGGCTCAGCTTAAGTTTCTTTGTATGGACCTGGTTTGCATAAATCATTTGGAGACAGTGAGTGATGCAAAAGGCCTGTTCTTGCAACTGGAGAAGAAGGAACTGCTTGATGATGGGCTACTTCTCCCTGAGCTGCTATACAAAATAGGACGTCTTGACTTGCTTGTCATTCTTGGCACATCCAGAGAGGAGGTGGAGAGGCACCTGCAGGCATGCAGAGACACTACTATAGGTGTTTCAGCTTACAGGTATGAAGAGGAGTCCCTGTGAACTGTGAACTGAACTGTGAACTGTGGGTTGTGATTTTTCAAGTTTAACACTCAGATTTAAACTACAGTTAAAATCTTCCATTTAGTTACATTAGAGACCTATACATTGGTCTAAAATAATGACATTTAAACAAATTATAACCAAACTTCACATTTCACAAGGTGTCACAATTAATGTAAGAATCATAATCAAATTGTTGACAGATTGAGACTCCTGATAATAAATTTACAAAAACAGATGGTTACTCTTAACAGAAACTCTGTTATATAGTTTTCTTAAAAACGTTTTTTGACTTTCTTTCTGGCACAGATACATGCTGTATGGATTATCTGTGGGCATTACAGATGAAAGCCTTCATCAAATGAAATTTCTGTGGTCAAAATGCGCGATGACACAACTAGGACCATCTGCTGTAAGTAATAGGCTTTATTAGCTAATACTACTACAGTATTAGTGTAAACAGCACAGTTGTAATGCATTCCTTTATTGAATAAAAATACAAAATTTTTCAGCACTATTTAAAGCAATATTTGTGTGTAATACTACTAAGTAGTAAAATATACACTACTACACATCTTTAAGGGAAAGAGAACAGAAATGAGCAGGAAGGCAGAGCTCCGTGGTCACTTCTGTGATCTGTCTGATTTCATGATAGGTGAATGATAGGTGTAATGTCATTAGTGTTTTGGTGGTCAGTCACATCAGAGACATTTCTTTAGTGCAATATGTAGAGAAATAGTTCACCCAAAAATTAGCCCATAAATTTCTTACCCTCAGGAACCAACGAGATTCTTCAATATCGATGGAACCAGTGTTCCACATATACATATATTGGTTCTGTGTTCCTGTAGCTCAACTGGGAAAGCATTGTGTTAGCAGCACGAAGGTTGTGGGTTTAATTCCCAGGGGAACACACGTGCTGATACTGTAAATGCACCGTAAGTTGTTTGGATAAAAGCGTCTGCCAAATGCGTAAATGTAAATAATATACACCTATGGTGCATTGAGGGTACGTAATTTAAGGGGCTATTTTTTATTTTTGGGTGAACTATTCCTTTAATGAATATAAAATGTGTTTTTATAGTATGTTATTTGTGGGTCTGACTCTCTTTGTATTATACAGTCATTTCTAGACATTATAATTGAGATGGAAAAGCTACAGAGGCTGGGAGAAGACAACCTGGATAAACTGCATGAAATTCTGAATCAGTGTGACAGACAGCTGGCCAACAAAATAGAGGAATTTAAGAACAGGTCCAGAAACCAGGAGACCAGAGACGAAGGTTACAAATAAAAATCAAATCAATAAAAATCAATTAGTCGTTCCTTCCTTGTCATATTCTGTGGTACTAATTTATTAAAAAGCATTAAACGGCTTTTTATGTACAATATGTTTTCAACAGAATTCAGATATCCTGTACAGGAAGTGACAAATCATGAGCTCCTTACAGTCACACCTCCTGAGGTATGTAGTGATACGCATGTAAATTATTTGGATACTCATGTGTGATGTGTAATTTTATACTTTACTCTAGGTGCATTTCACATCTGTAACTATAGTAGACTGTTGGTTCAGCACAGGTATGTGGTATAATAAATAAAACTCCTTACTGGTGGCCAGAAACAATGGATGCTCCCATAATTTTTCATTCTTTCTGACAAACAGCCATTAAAAGAAATTTAAATTACAGACTGTAAGAATAACATAATTTGCAGCATACAATTTTATAAGAGGAAATAGTATTTACAACTCCATATTCAGAGTATCAGAGTATGATTTTCATACTTTTTACCCCTGGTGCTGCATCAGAAAATATTTGAATGATTGCTGTAATACTGTAGTGTAATGGAACAACATTTATATTGCAGGAGGAATATTATACCATGACCCAGCGGCCTGCAGGATACTGTCTAATCATCAACAACAACAAATTTGGCGAAATGTTAAGCAACCGGACAGGCACAGATAAAGATAGAGGTTTTCCATGTCACTTATCTATAACTTAACTGTATCTCCTTTATTCTGAGCCTTCTAAACTCTCTCTCTCTCTCTCTCTCTTTTTTAGATGATCTCACCAAAGTGTTTCACAAAATGCATTTTCTGGTTGATGTGCGGAATGATTTGAAAGCCAAAGATATGGTCAATGTGTTACATGAGTTTGCACAGAAGGATCATTCCAAAATGGATGCTTTTGTCTGCTGCATCCTCACCCATGGAGCAAACGGTGCTGTGCTGGGCACAGACGGCAAAAGGATTCTAATCTGGGATCTGACAGTTCCTTTCACTGATTGCCACACACTTATAAACAAGCCCAAGCTTTTCTTCATTCAGGCCTGCCAGCGTGGATCCCGGGACAATACATCAGAAGTATCATATATAAATTATGCTCATAATGTACCAAACTACACTGTTCCTACAGATTTCCTGATTGGAATGGCCACTGTAGAGTACTGCATCACTTTCCGCCACATAAGGGAAGGGTCCATCTACATCCAGGAGCTCTGTAGACAGCTGGAGAAATGCTGCCCTAGGTGAGTTTGAAAGAGGATGTCAAATAAAGTTTATTTAAATATTATGAACATTGTTTTCTTCCTTCAGTAGTTCAGAGGGTAACTTGTCTGCATGTTTTCTTAAACAGAAAAGAGGATATCTTGTCCATTATGACGAAGGTGAACCGTGAAGTGAGCCAAAAAATATTGAAAGGCTATAAGCAAATACCCGAACCTCGGTATACCTTAACCAAGAAACTAGTTCTGCCTTGGACTGAAGCCGAGACCTGATAACCTGCTACAGGGTACTACATTGTTTGAATAGATCTATGTTAAACAAGTTTCTGCTGTTCACATTTTCTGATGGAGCTTCAGGGAGAGTGAACACTTTGATGCTATGGATGAATTTTGTTCTTAATGTTTCTGTGAATTTTGTTTCTAATGATTATGCAGTATATGATTGTATGTGAATATGGTGATATTTTTGTCCAGTCAATTGCCAAAATGGATTGTTGCAATATGTAGAAAGAAAATCAGAATAAACACTGTCAGATGCAGACATTTATTTTATTCTTAACTAAGGAGTGCAGCTGTCTCACATTGGACTCATTCTTCTGAGAAATATCTCAGTTCTCGTACAGAGTTTTGATTATTGATTACATTGAAATCTTACAGTGCCAAGGCTACACATTGTTCCTAAAAACAAACAACATGATTTCCTAATAATATAAAGAACAATACAGTACTGCTAAAAAATAAAAACATTTAAATAAAAATTCACAATAAGATTAAAAGATATCTATTTATGTACGGAAATTTTATTTTTCACGTTGTCCTAGATCTTATTCAAAATATAATAAATGTCCAACTATATTTCCATTGAAAACTGTGTACAAAATTATTGTGTTATACTGTATGTTTGAGTATACTGTGGTCAGGTCTTATTTATTTTTTGGTGATTGTTCAGTTTTAAATTTGAAAGTTTAATTTTTTTATTTACTTCCAGTCATTAGTTCAATGTAGACATTGCAGAAACGTATTGTTAGATGCACATGCTAGTTTCATGCTGGAAATCTGAGCGATTTAGATTTAAATGCTGTTATTGTCACAGTTTTTTATTTAATACCAGGACTCTTATTTTGACACGCGTTTGAGTCGTTCCACTTCCTGTGAAATTTCACTTACCTGTTTCTAGTCTTTTCCCATTTTTGTTTCATAGTTCATAGCTGTTACTGAGCAGTTTTGATCTTGAATTCCTGTTCAGGTTATTCCTGTGCCTTCATCTTCATCATTAAACCTGCACTTAGATCCTAACCTCAGTTCTCCTTCATTTTATCACTACACTGAATATCTGGCAACCATCTGGGCGCGTCACTGCAGGACGTTCAAGAGTCTGCGAGGGAAACTGAAGAAGGTGCGTGTTAAACTATAAATATATTCATAAAATTATGCCTCTACGTTGTAACATAACAGATGCCATTTATTGTGCATAAATATGCAAACGCATGTTCAGCATAATTTTTATTGTACTTAATAAACAACACGAAAGTGAAAGTGTAACAGTTACAGTAATACTATCTCTGGTAGACAAAATAAAGCGTGACTTGATCTGAAAATGATCATTATTATCATATTAATCATATTATTAAGTTATTATAGCTATAACTATCATAGCTGTAGTGTGTTCTCGCTATTACACTTATATTACACACACACATACATATTTTCTATAAGGGATGGTTATTTGGTGATTGGATTTAATGGACTTATATGGTTTCGATTCAATATCGATTAGTTATCAACATTTCATTACAAATATTAATTTTGCAGACATGGAATGTAATTGCTGGAAACTGAAACCCTCCTACTTAGTTATATTACCGAAATACGCATTTATATTAACAATAAGACGACAGCCAAAGCACGGATAATATCCACATTCTCTTAAGTAAAGCAACTTAACTCTGTAAATTAATAAAAAATAATAAACTTAAATTTTACATTAAGTATTCAGACCTTTTGCAGCAACACGTGAAATTTAGCTGGGGTGCCTCCCATTTCTCTTGATCGATGTTGAGATGTTTCTACACCTTGTCTGGAGTCCACCTGTGGGTTTGGAAAGACATGCACCTCTATGAAAGCCCTCACAGCTGACAATGCATATCAGAGCAAAAACTGAACTGCCTTCAAAGGAACAGGATTGTTGCAAGGCACAGATCTGAGGAAGGCTACAAAAGTGGCCTCCATAATTCTCAAATGGAAGAACCAGGACTCCTCCAAGAGCTGGTGACCTGGCCAAGCTAAGCAATCGGGGGAGATGGGACTCAGTAAGAGAGGTGACTATGAACCCGATGGCCACTTGACCAAGCTCCAGAGATGCTGTGTGGAGATGGGACAAAGTTCTAGAAGGACAACCATCACTGCAGCCCTCCACCGATCTGGCCTTTATGTCATTGTGGCTAGACAGAAGCTTCTCCTCAGTGCAAAACTCAGTGCATAATGGCCCACTTAGAGTTCCCTTTCGAGAGCGGTTCACTCAACATTCACTTATTGATTACGAATTGCCTGCTGTGACCAACACTGACCGACGATCTTGACCAAGATTCCTCGCCGCGTTCCAGCTATGGCATCGTCTTGTTTTCTCTGCGCGGGACCAGTCGACCCGCTGGACTCACACGAGTACTGCACCGCCTGCCTGGGCCTCGCTCACGCTGAAGCGGCGCTATCCGGGTCCAATTGCCCGCACTGCGAGGACCTTCCAGTGCGCGTATTGCGCGCCCGGAGAAACGTGGCTCGTGGTGAGTTGGGGCAGCGACCCACTGCCGCCAGTGCGCCGCTGGTGGGTCAGCTTCCCCCGCGTGGGGACGGTGACAACCCGGTTTTGAGCCGGTGTTCTCTGCCGTCTCCCCGCTCTCCAGTCCTCTTTGTGGAAGAGGGCCTCCACCCCCCTGAGTCGGCGGCGGGGGCCATTTCCTTCGGAGTGGACGACGAGGATTCTATGTCTCTGGCTGCCTCTGAGAAAGACCTGCTTTCTCAAGCCAACGGCTCGATATGGCATCCCAGCCCAGAGCTTTGGGACCTGCACGTGTGGCGGGTTCAGGGGGGTCATTGAATGTTCTGTCGCGCAATGTGCTTGACACACTCACAGAGGCTCATGCTCCTTCTACCAGGCGTCTGTACGCTCTGAAATGGGCAGTTTTCGTCAGATGGTGTGAGGAATGTAACACGGACCCGGAGCGCTGTCCCGTGTCTGATATATTATCATTTCTGCAGCATAGAATGGAAGCAGGTAGCTCGCCTTCCACTTTGAAGGTTTATGTGGCCGCTATAGCCTCTTTTCATTCCCCTATTAATGGGCAATCAGTAGGCAAACACGATCTGGTGGTCAGGTTTTTGAAAGGCGTACCACCTCCGTACCACCATGGGACTTGGCCTTGGTACTAAGAGCTATTACGACTCCACCATTTGAGCCGCTAGATTCAGCACCTTTAAGAGAGCTGTCTCTAAAAACAGCTCTGCTTCTTGCCCAGGCTACGGCGAAACGTATGGGCGATTTGCAAGCGCTTTCAGTCAGCGCTGACTGTATGCAGTTTGGACCTAATGACTGTAGCGTTACACTGAGACCAAAAGCGGGCTATGTACCTAAATCACTGTCTACGCCGTTTCGGGCTCAGGTCATTAGTATTCCGGCTTTTTCTACAGAGCCGCTCCCAGCAGAAGAAGCGAACTCCCGCCAGGTATTGTGCCCTGTTAGAGCCGTGTGCATTTACATTAATCGAGCCACTTCATTTCGGCAGTCTGACCAGCTGTTCGTGTGCTACGGTGGATGCTCTAGAGGTCAGCCCATCTCTAAGCAGAGACTGTCGCGCTGGATAGCGGAGGCTATCGCTTTGGCATATAAAAGCCAAGGGGTTGAATGTCCTCTTAATATCAAAGCTCATTCTATGAGGGCCCTGGCGTCTTCATGGGCTTGGTCTAAGGGGGCTTCTATTCAGGATATTTGTATGGCAGCTGGCTGGTCTTCTCAGAATACTTTCGCCAGATTCTACCATTTAGATGTTTCATCTTTTGCCTCCCAAGTGCTTTCGGTGAGTGAGAATCTCCCGTCTAACTCTAATGCTTGAACGTTTAGGGTTATGTGTTTCACTTAGTCGTTAGACTTGTGTTCACTGTCTCCCCATTGCTGCCCCGTTGCTTTACCCTCTGGGGCACAATTGGTCTTCGCACTCATGCTGTTATGCTGTGCTTGGGCATATGTGGAATAATTATCGTGTTTATTGCCGCTCTTGCTGCTTATATACTATTATTAGGACCCGGCGAGACCGTGTTCTCTATGTTTTTCATTATATGTTATATTCCTGCTTACGGCCCCGTTGGCGCAAAGTCGAGGATTTTGCAGCTGCTTTCTAGGTATGCAGATTATTCATATCCTGTGAGTCGCTGCTGTTGGCCCGCTTCCTCATTAGGAGGTTGGCGGCCTCTTATTGGGTGTTGTATTCGTTTGATCATTTTGTAGCTCCGCCTTGTCGCACTGATCCGTTCACGCTCACGGCGTGATTGTGTTCGTAATTGCTGCTAAAGGTGCTTCAGCTAAGTACTGAGTAAAAGGTCTGAATACTTTGTAAAGGTGATATTTCAGTTTTGTCTTTTTAATACATTTACAGACATTTCTCATTCTGTTTTCACTTTGTCATTATGGGGTACTGAGTGCAGATTAATGAGGAAATGAATTTAAATGATTGTAGTGTGAAGGGGGTTGAATATAATATGAGATATATATATATATATATATATATATATATATATATATATATGTGTGTGTGTGTGTGTGTGTACTATAGATTATACTATCATTGTAAAGTGAACATTATTGAGATACTGCCCTTAAAAGGCTAGAAAACAATAAAAGAAAACAATATTAACATGTAGGAAATCTCTCCAGCTCTTTTGTGTTGATTCTGAACTATGGCCACCAAAACGGAATTCTATGAACGGATACGTCAGTATAAGGTCTTCCTCATGGATACTCTATGTGAAGAAGCTGATGTCATCCTGCAGCATGTGCAGCAGAATAACCTTATTACTCAGCGTGAGTACAGGAACCTTACAGATGTCAGAAAGAGAGAGAAGATGATCATCGAGCTGCTTGACAAACTCATGGGCAAGGGAGAGGAAACCTGCTGCAAATTCATAGAGCTTTTAAGACAGGACAGTATGTTAGAGACTTTTCCATTGTTGGTGGATCATGCCATTATTACACCTGCAGCCAGAGTACAGGGTAAATCCATGCAGATTCCATCCATTTTGATGCTACCGCGTTGGCTTGTGGTGGTGTTGATTTGAACATGTGCTTTTGTTTTATAGAAACCCATCCAGTACCTGAAACCTCAGAGGTGACTGTCATATATTAAAGATTCAAGAGTCTATTATAAAAAGTATGTGATGTTACTGTACCCTAATGCATCTATATGTGTGTATTTCAGATCAAGCAATACAGCATAACTCAAAATCCACGTGGTACCTGTGTAATCATCAACAATGTACATTTTGCGACATCGAAAGAAAGGATGGGATCAGATGTGGACCAAAGTTTGTTTTATTTAAAAAAAATAATTGACATTTAGGTAGTAGTTAGTATAAAATGTTTACATTTAAATTATTATATACATTAAACATCATTTTTACAAATTGTGAAATGAGATTTGAACGTCAATGACAGTGGGCATGAAATGCATTTATAATAATAATCAAATAATAGTCATTCTTACTTTACATTCTTGCTTTTTTAAATATATACTCATTCTTTTTTTAGAGTCACTTGATGATGTTTTCAGCTGGCTGGGGTTTGAGGTGGTGGTACACAGAGATAAAACTGCAGCACAGATTAAAGATATCCTGAAGGCCCTTGGAAAAACAGTGGCTGGCGACTGTTTCATATGCTGCATTCTCAGCCATGGCGGCAGTGAAGGAGTCTATGGAACCGACGAAGGCACTGTTTCCGTTGATGAAATACGTGAACCTTTCAATGGCATTAACTGTAAGAGTCTAGCTGGCAAGCCCAAACTGTTTTTCATACAAGCTTGTCGTGGGAAAAGGAACCAGAACAGAATGGCAGTCCAAGCAGATGGTCCAGCAGGAGCAGAGTCAGAGCTGGAGGTGGATGCTAAAAGTTTTGAAGTCTTAATCCCGGCCGACTCGGACTTCCTCGTTGCCAGATCAACCATTGACGGTCACTACTCCTATAGAAGCCCAGAGACAGGCTCCTGGTTTATTCAGTCACTTTGCAAGCAGCTACGGAAACATTGTCCACAGTAAGTTTGAAGCACTGTTCCCTAAATTTCATCCAGCATAAAACTAAAGCAAACAACACTAGAGTTTAAAGTTGCATTCGAGATGCAGACACGTGGCAAAAGAATGTGTACTACAATGAACTGTATGTAATATTAAACAATTGTTTTGTCACTATTTTTTCAGGGGTATTGACGTCCAGACAGTACTGCTATCTGTGAATAATGAAGTGAGCCTTCAGGGTATTTGTAGTAAACAGATGCCTCTCCAGGAAGTTGCCATGAGGAGGAAACTGATTCTTCCTGTACCCAGTGCACAGTGAAACACACAAAACCCCAATATGTTCAATATGTTTCTTATGTCATTTAGTTAATCTTTCATCCCTTCTGACTGATGCTGACATTAGTTAAGGTATAAGTGAATCTTAAAACCTTAATTCTCCAATTTCCTTTATTCTTAAACTCGTCTCTTAAAAGAGACGTATTTTTCCAAACTATATGAAACAAGAAAATTCCTTTTTATTATTACTTTTTTAATATAAACTTTTTTATGGGGGATTTTTTTTAAATGTCTTCTTAAACTGTAAAAATGACATGCTTGTTTTCTATACTTTTTTGTATCTATCTAATAAAAAAATGTCATCCAATTGTTGACTCAACATTCAGTCAGCATAAACATGAAGCCATGGAGCCAGGCTTCAGGAAGTACAACGTCTCCACAGATTCCAAGAACTAACTAGGCATTTAGAAACACTGTAATATCACATGACATAATGGGTTTAGTCAGTATCATTTAATATCACATTAAATTACAAAAGGTTACCACAAAACCTTTAGTTTGATTACATTCAAGTATCAGCGATAAAGTATTTCTAATGTTTGTAGACATAACACAATTTACCGAAGTTCTAAACATCCATTCAGAACTTTCCTCAGACACCAATTCCTCTGATAATCAAACACATTATTATTATAAATACTTTTCTAAATGAGTTTTCATTATTAGTTAGCAATGTATCCTAGATGAGGTCAATCAGTAACTACTGATTATACACTGACCCTGCTATCTAGGGACACAACAATACAAAAGATCAGATTACTGCTGTTTTAACCCACTGAAACATTCAGCTAACATGCATGAAAACTTCAAACAAATCAAAATGATAAACATCAAAAATAAAGCCAGGAGGTAAAGGTAATAATTAAAAAAACATACCAAAAATGAAATATTTGGGTCCATGTATTATATTAAAGTCAAATTAATTCTGCTGAGATGAATACCATCACTGTGATGAACGATACAAAGAATAAAACATTTAAAGTAAACCAATAGATAAATACAAATTTACAAAATGTGTCATGGTAAGGACCTCAAAACTGAGAGCACAGCCACTTTCCTGCTGCCTACAGAGTTGGCTCTGAAAATGATGAACATGCGTGTCATGAAGATTTGTAGTACTCCACCACTGCCATTTCAGTTAGGAAATCAACTTCTATACAGATACTTGGTTGGTGGTAGGATGAGCATCATCCTCATGTTCTTTCTTTGCACTATCCTCCTTTCCACCTGCTATCCACACACCTTCTGGTAGGCCTAAATGAAAACAGGCCTGGAAGCTGCCCACTGCTCCGGGTGTGTGTATGTTCACTCCTCACCAGTGAGGACCTCAGCAGTATGCATAAGATGTCCTCAAGGTTCAAAGAATGTGTGACACTGGAAGGCTGCTTCTAAAGCGATGATAATATGCTTTTTGCATTACCCAAACTTACCCAAAGCAAGTTACAGAAACTTAATTCCCCTTCTGTATAGCTCAAGGACATCCTCAAACAACTTCTATACGTCATCATTAATCATACTTGATTTGAACTTGCTGTCACAGTGATGCAGAATGAAGACAGGTTGAGTGGAGAAATGTTTAATGAAAGGGTTCGGATGTTTCTTTCATCCTTTTGGAGATAGGAGTCGACCGAGAATGAGGATGGATTTTCCATGGAGGAAGTTGAGGACACCCTATCAGCCACCAAATAGGCAATCAGAGCACACACCACTTTATGCTTTGGTTGAGGGTTCCAACTATCCAGCTTTCTGTAAACAGTAGAGACAACCAGACTAGACCATAACTAGAGAGGAGTCCTCCTACAACTGGATGCCCCATCCACCCATAAAGCTTTAGTTGTGAAGTTCCTCGAGTATGGTTAAAGAGGAGGCATCTGGCTCTTGAAGGTGTGATGCCCATAACATTTGGGAACTGGGTGTTTTGATGGATAATTCACCTCCTTTTGGATCTTGATTGCCTTGGTCTCCTTTCACAGCCCCAAATCAGGACTTCAAATAGCAGGATGTGCCTAAGTGGAGGGGTTTGATTACTGTGTATTTGTGCCTGCTAAAAACATTGTAGTTTCTTAGTACTTTATTGCTAATGTGCAAGTGCAGAGGAGTCTTATATGTTAATTATAACAAAGAACAACAGATAATAACAGAGAACAATGTAACATTGTAAAAAGCTTAATATAAATAAATTGAACGACATCAAACTGTAACAATACAGGACACACTGAGCCAGGTGATAGAAGATATGACCATCTCTGTTTATTCTGTGTACTGTGTATGTTTGTATTTTGATGGTGATAAGTGTAATTATATGAAACTTTGAGTTTTACACCAGACAGTTCCAAGCCATTTGTAGGTTAATTTCTATGAAATTTGTAAACAGAATGGCAATAACCAGACACTCTAATATAATCTAAAAATAACAGGTAAACATGCAACCCATAATTAATTAACTAGCAGTCCAATATGGTATTGCAAAAACTACTATCTTTAACAAAAATATTCCTATGCACATACAAAACATTTGCATATTTAGACACAGTTAAAACAGCTTCACCCCATCTAACAGGCAGCACTTGCTTGTGAGGCTCAATACATTTACATTATATATTTCCTGTATTAAAAAGAAGACCAATATTCAAACTAAACTCCAAGATTTTCACAACAAACTTGTATTTCAGAATTGCGTTTCAGCTTTCAGAAACCAAAATTAACATATGACTGCTCACATTAACATTTTGACGGCTATTCGGGCCACCAAGTCATACGGAAGTAATTATAAGTAGGATAGCTGTTTTCTTAAACCAGAGGAACTGATAAAGATTAAAATGTCTGCCAAACCTTGTGCAGTGTTAGGTAAGAGTGGCTGAAGTTAATTTTTAACAAGATCACTGATTATTTCAATCTCACTTCAACAGATTGTGTGACACATTCCAGAGCTAGTTTTACAAACGTGCACAATGTCACACAGGCTTAGCAGAGACTCCTGAAGAATGGAGACATGACAGCACTGCAGGCTTTGTTAATTAACTGTAGAAGACTACTTCATGAGGCCAGAGAGTGTAGAGAAAGATTGTCAAAATATTAAATGATTGCTTTTGGTGCTACAAAACTAATATTATGAGTTGACATTAAGAGGAAAAATTTAAAAATTATTGCTATAAAGTGCATGATGACAACTTTAAGGGTGTTTAATTGATAATTTACTATATTGATGCCAGAAATAAGCATTTATAACATTCAGCCATTCAGTTTGTATCAGCATTTACTCCTTAACATTAGTTTTATAAACTATGACCAGTATCAAATATAAATGTTTTATTGTTTTAAATTCTTGTTCAAACAGAATCTTTTACAGGCAAACTCTTTACCTTAAACAATAAACTTCAGTTCATAGTCCAGTCATATGTAATAATAAAGATCAAAATCAAAATGAATCCACCTCACCAATGTGCGCTGACCCTCCCCCCCCCCCCCACCTAAGTATCTGAATAACAGAACCTTACTTAACACTAAAAAACAGTCGTACACCGCAACATTCAATCAGAAGCTTCAGTCCATTGGAAGGATGAGTTTTTTCCTGAGGGTATATCGGGGTTCGGGCATCTGCTTGAAGCCTTTCAAAATCTGGATGCTTACTTCACTGTTCACCTTCGTCAGAATGGACAAGATATCCTCTTGTCTGTCAGAAAAGCAGACAATAATCAATATACAACCAGTGCTTTCTAAAGGAAGGAGGGGAGCAAAATACACGTAAATGGGTCTAGAAGGTTATTAATTAAAAGTAAAAAACATGCCCAACATTTAACCTCATTTAATAATCAGACAGATAATAAATCAAAGAAGTTGATAAAAATTACAATTATATATCATAACTTTGTTTATTGTATCATAAATGTGTTTATTATTGATTATTCCAGGTGTTAAACTGGAAACCGTGTATACAATAAATGAAACCGGACTACTACATTTATAAAAATATATATATAAGAACACAAAGAAGGACTGGGGGACCTTATCTCCACATTGCCGAAGTTCACCACACGCCACTGGGATTCAAACCACTCTCATTCAAGACATTCCTTTCACACTCACCTGGGGCAGAGATTCTCCAGCTGTCTACAGAGCTCCTGGATGTAGATGGACCCTTCTGTGGTGTGCCGGAAGGACTGGTAATGCTCTACTGTGGCCATTCCAATGAGGAAATCAGCTTCTATAGGTATACTCTGCTGCTCAACTTTACGAGCGTCCTCTTCATATCTTCCTTCCTCTGTACTCTCTTCCTGTCCATCACGCATCCACACACCTTCCTGGGCCTCTTTACCTTGACAGGCCTGAATGAAGAAAAGCTTGGGCTTGCTAGCCAGTGTGCTGCATTTAGCAAAGGGCAGCGTGAGGTCACGGATTTCAACCGGTTGGCCATCTATGCCCATTACTGTGCCTTTCTCCCCATGGGAAAGGACACAGCAGGTGAAAATGTCCATTTGAGAGTGATCCCACCCCGCAAACTCCTTCGCCACTTTGAGCATGTCTGAGGCTGTCAAATCATCTCGCACCTCAACATTAAAATGCAATTTCTTGAACACTCTCCTAAGTGTATCTAAAACAATAATTTGAAGTTTCATTATATAAGAAATACATTCATCATCGGTACAGTACATTCATACATCAGTTTCAGAACTACGGAAAATACCTTTGTCCTTATCAGTGCCCCTCCGGTTGCCTAAACGTTTGCTCATTTCAAAGTTGAAATTGTTGATGATTAGACAGTATCCTACAGGCCGATGGTTAATGGTATAATAATCCTTCTGCTACATTAATGAGAAACAAAGTACAGTTCAAAATTCAAAGGAAAATGTAATACAGAAGCATGTATATATAACACATTTATGTTACTGAATATGTATTTTAAACAAATAAATACTGAATATGTATTTACCTCTTTGTCATCTTCATTTTCCTCATTTTCTTTCTGTGCGTCAGAAGCAATAACAGAACGGTCTCCCTAGGTTGTGGAGGGGTGAAGAATGACAGGTATTGTAAATTCAGAATCACTTTATTTTTGGTGTGATAAATTGTACTATGTCTACAATCTGTGTATTTTCTGTTTATTCCTATGCGGTTTTCAAATAAAAAACAGATTTTTTCTTTTTCATTTCCTTATTTAAAAAAGTTAATTGTTACTTTTTTCTATACGTTTTTCATATTTTGTTTCCATTATTACTTTATATAGACTAAACTGTGAAAAGGAAATTTCTATTTCTATTTTTAACGAAGCTACCATCAACATTTATAAAGGTCACCAGCAGGTGGAGCAAAGACGTTGCAGGGCACCGGACATGCAGATATGAGCATTAGAAATGGTTACAGGCAGAAACTGACAAAGAAAATTTTCACAAATCTGAATAGTCTGAAGATTTAGATTAGATCACTACTACAGTAAATACCAATGACGTCATTTGAACCACTCGCACCAGAGCAGCAGTCTGCCTTGTATAAAGGTAAACAGCATACTTGGGTCACCCACAAACAGCAGCAGCTCCGCTTCAAAGTGAGCATGCTTCAGCTGCTCACTTTATTATTAAAAAATAAAGCACATCTGTGGTATAACGGTACATGTTATTTTTCTAATAATTTGCCAGCCCGTCGTCAATTACTATTGCTCTAATAGCATGGACCTGTATCCACTGATACCCGCATGTTGTTATTACACAATTCCACTGGAAAACTGATCAAAGTAATGGCCCCTTCAGTAATTCTGTCATCATTTCAGTTTCAGCTTTTTTAATGTTTTAATTAATCAGTAATCACAATAATAATCGATTCATGCATGCAATCATGTTAACAGTAGAATACTGCAGATTTACAGCCTAAAATAAGTGTTATTGTCAAACCGCAAACTGTCTTTACTGCGCTCATAGATGCGCAGAATTATGTTCGTAAGTCATAAGATCACGAACCATGTTAATGATCATAATCTGCATGTCCTGCTTAAGATGCTCTGACGATCTGTCTAAATTCTCCTGCATCAATGTAATTGCTTTGTACTGTCTTTGTGTATGATACAAACAATCATACATTGTAACGGTTACATTTATGATACTTACATCATCAGGACATGGGAAGATGAATCGCTCATTATTAGACACCTCCTGTAGAGGAGGTCTGCCCACTACTGCACAAAAACATAAAGCAGTTATGTTTTGAGAAACGTAATATTATGATTTATATATGAATGTAAAACAAGAGATTTTATTTGTAACCTTGGTCTCTGGTCTCCTGGTTTCTGGGCCTGTTCTTAAATTCCTCTATTTTGTTGGCCAGCTGTTTGTCACATTGATTAAGAATATTTTGCAGTTCATCCAGGTTGTCTTCTCCCAGCCTCTGTAGCTTTTCCATCTCAATTATAATGTCTAGAAATGACTGTATGATACAAGTCGCAAGTAAAAGTGACATTTTTAACCAATGGTCACAATTCTGGGTTTACAAAAAATATTCCTATGCACTATGTTCACACTGATCATTTACAAAACTCTCTACATTTAAAGTGACATTTTAACTGCTTTTACTCCAATTTATCACCTGCACAAATACAATAAAGTTATACCTCCAAATAGTGGAATCCAAATTTAAGTCTGAGCCCACTGGTAAAATGCTTCTTTATTCATTTTTCTCAGTCTCTTCCTTTAATTACTAATTACATCATCTGCAACATTATAGTAAACCTCTGGAATTACCAATGTACGCAACTTACTGAATATGTTTCTAATTTCGCTTTTGGAAGATCGGAAAGGAACTTCACTCTATGAAGGTTTTCTTCAGTCATGTCCTCAAACAAACCAAAAAGCATTTTTCTATAAAGAGAAGAGAGCCAAATATTAACAATCATAAGATCAAATATTAACTATTACATAAAGTAGCCTCTCCTAAAAGAACGATTTAAGAGATAATAAGCATCAGCAATCTGCTTCTGTATGTGCAGCGGAAACATGCAGATGTAGTTTAAAAAGCTCTGATAGGCTATATATTAAAACATCTAAGTTCATCAATATGATCCTGGTGCCTTAAATATTTAAACATCTAAGAAATCTTCACATCACATAGTGAAGAATCTTTCTTCTACCTGTATGGTGAGATACGTGGTGGCAGATCTCCCTCCACCTCCTCTTTGGACTTCTCCAGGATGACAAGCAGGTCAATGCGTCCAATGATGACCAGAAGTTCAGCAATGAGCAGCTCATCATCAAGCAGCCCCTGCTCCTCTAGTCGTTTAAAGAGATCTTTGGCGTCCCGCACTGACTCCAGACGTTTCTTCTGAATAAGATCCGAGCAGAGAAACTTGAGATGAGCCACTTCAGTGCTCGTCAGGTCCTCATCAATGGCGAAAAGTTTCAGAAGACTCATGCTGAGCTGAACAACAGAAAGAAAATGTCAATGAAAGAAAGCAGAAAGGTTTAAAAGAACCTCGTGATTGTGAAACATCAGAAATGTGACTCTTAATGTATATCTTAATGTATCGATAAATGCAAACCAGACAGCTGCCAAAAACTGATGTTACAAAACAAGAAGCAGCTTGTCTACATATACAAACACGTACAGGCATGTCACATGCCCATGAACTTTTACGACATCAAGATATGACGACAAGGCTAACTTATTTGTCAGTCATTAAAAGGGCACAATTAAAAACATTTATACATTAAAATAGTTTAAGTATAGCAAGTCTCACTACTGTACAATGACGTAACTGCTCGAAATCTCTAATCAGCGATCCAAACATCGAGCGTGATGACGTCCAGCTCATACTTAAAGTCAACCAACTTGAAGTTGAAGTAAAATGCTCAAAATCCTCTTACCTCGGTGCCCGATCAACACTCAGAAGAAATCAACGATTAAACATATGAAAGCCACCGTGAAAACCCGTAAATAAATCAAGCGAGTCCGCTCCACTTTCCGTCTCGGCGTCTTAAGCTCCGCCTTCACTTTCAGTTTCGACAGCAGTTTGAATCAGGAAATAACACGAGAATTGTGATTGGTCAACAAGTTGTGTCGTCATTGTGGGAAAGCCCTTTGAGTCCCAGAATTATGTGGAAACATCTTTTGAATTATTAATACTTTTAGATTAAAAACAATTGTACTTAAACCTGGAAATAAATAAATAGAAAGAACTGACTTCTTACGCTAAAATGCCTACGAAAGTTATAGTTGTTGGGGTTAGTGAAAATGACCTAAAATCCCTTTCTGTCTTTAAAACAATTAAAGGCATGACTCTAATACTGATTTGTTTAATACACATTATAAAGCTTTATTGTTTTAGGGTATTTTTATATTAGAAGAATACTCTACTCAATCATTTTAATATGCTGTCGATAACATAAAGATATGGTTATAAACTTATCCAGATACTTTAATTGTAAATACAACAACAGAGCACAAAGTCACTACTGCAAAGAAAACATGGGAAGAAAACTTTTTAAAATCTCTGGTACACAAAACAATTGAGGTTAAGTTAGGATTTGTTATCCAGCGTCTCTCATATTTTTAGGTCTTGCGAGTCTTCATGGGGATTTCCTAGAGGACTTTGATAAGCAAAGTAGTCACGAGTGAATGAGAAGACATCTGACGGTTTTCTCAACAGCAGGAACTGCAGGAAATCAGCCATTAACGCTTTTAGCTCCGGGTGCTGTTTGACGTAAGAGGAGTAATCTGTTTTGAGCTCCTCCTGTGACATGAATGAAACCCAAAACAAACATATATTGTAATCTGTACACGCACATACAATTTGATATTGATAAACATATGATATTTGATCTGATAATTTGGTATGTTTTTTTGTGGAATTTTAAATTTGAGTTTAATGTCAGCAATGAATAGACAAGGACACCTTTCTGTCAAGAAACTTTGAATAAAGCTCCATGTCTTCTTCCCAAATGAGTGGCTTCTTCTCAAATACAGGAATCTGGTCTTTGTCCACTGAAAAAGCAAATCCCATTTATTTGCATTATACTGAGTGCAGATCAGAAAGTAGTAATCACAAAGGAGCATACTGCAAAGTCTTCAAACCTCCATCAAGCAAAAGTGGCAAATGCAGTAACTTCATCACTGCAGGTGAACCCAGCTGTGCTCTGCTTGCCAGATGCCTAGGTTTAAAACATTTTAGGAAAAGTTAATGTCCAAACCTCTGAATATGGTTAAAACCCTTACTGTGAGTGCTTGTAATCTGGCAACAAAACATTATAAAGTGGAAAAAAGCTTTGTAAACATATATAAATATATTAGCATTTGTTTTATTTCAAAGGTATCATACAAAAATTACCACATATGGCTAGACGGTTTGTATGTCTTTTCAAGAAAGGCTGTTACAATGGTACTCAGATAAATCAGAAATATTTCTTGTGGATATAAATATTATGCCACAAATTCTGTTGGGTATTGAACCCAGAGTATTACATTAAGAGAAGCGTATTCTACCCATCAGACAGGAAGTAGCACTGCCAGGTTAATGGCATTTCCTTTGCAGAAGAGACTGTCCTTTCGATCCCAAAGATATTGACCAGTTCTTCCCCAATCTTCTGTTTCTGCCACCCAAGTGCTCTCTGAACCAAACAAAGTATCACTGTTATAAAAACACTGAAGTTATGCAAAAGAACCCAAATAACACATATAAACACAGAAATGAAATAAGGGCTTTCCTAAAATAGAAGCAATAATTTCCCTGTCTAAGTACTTACATAGGTTGACTTTGACATCACAGTATCAGCATCAAATGACAGAAATGTCATGTTTTCTGGAACAATCTTCTGCTGAGTCAGTATGCGCATTATCAGGAAGTTGGAGGCCTCAGATATAAAACCTTTTAAAGCGCTCAACGGAAATGTTTGGGTTTGTGTCTTCACTCCCTATAGAATATGTTAAAAGAAAAGACTCTGTATTATTTGCACAAACATGAAAACAAGAAGCAAGTTATACTGACAAAGCATTCACATCTCTTAGATAAGTTATGTTTTTGTAGATATAATTCATTAATTTAAACCATGCCTTCATTTCAGTTTCACTGCACTTTACTATGATATAAGTATTTATACAGTCTGCATCCCTGTAAATTTTTATCTTTATATTCTCTGAAAATATTTTACACTGTCTTTAAACCAGTCTTACATTTCACTGCTGGCTGTATCCTGCCTATAATTATGTATGTGACAAATAAAATCTTGAATCTTATTCTGCATTAGTGACTTGAAATTAATGTAGTAAACATCAGCTCTAACAGGTGTGGCAATTTAGATCACATCAAATTTCATAAAATAAAATAAAACAGATTCTAGCTTTTTCTCTTTTTTCAAATTACGTTGATCTGTTGAAAATGTCGCACAACACTCACTTCTTTCTCTGAGATGAATCTGTTTATCACCATCTGTTCATCTTGTCTGACCATGTGTAGCTTCCGGTCTAGCATCTGGTTTTCCAGCTAAAACATTCACAGACTGTGATACTACATTGTTTCTTACATTACTTTAAAATGTACTCTGAATCTCTTTAAAATTATCAGAGAAAAATGATAAATGACTTAATGACGAGAAAAGATACCTTTACAAATTCATGTTGATTCTCTTCCAATATCTCAAGTCTTTCTGATATGTAAGCTGATAATAATAAAAGGTAACAAACATAGGCTTTAACAAGCTTAAGAGAATATAACAGGAGTCAAACATCATGTGTCTTAAAATAATAAATGCATAATAAAAAGGAAGAAAGAGATGAAGACACTGAAGAAAGCTCACCCACAATCGATGTGCCACATGGTACTTCATCAATAGTTCCATGACTGTTGGCATGGAGCAGGAAGCAGAGCTCATCGTTGTAACTCGCCCTCGTGACACTCACAGAGAAATCACCCAGTTCTCTGCCTGAATCTGACACGGTTACAAGCAAGTCTGCAAACACACACTGATCCACATCTCCAGGTGCTGAAAGTAAGAGCAGCCAAGTTAACTCCAATCATATATATTGGGGATTCCCTGTATAATTTCACAGCTTAAGTAGCTTCCACTATTCATCTTCTGTCTAGTTGCACCAGTATTTTACTCCACTTCCCTTTATATTTGTGTCTGCTCTTTCTGAAAATGTATTTTCTGCAAAGCCCATTTTATCTTAAGTCTCTAATGTTCTTGTCCTAAAATGATGTTTCTGTAAATCTTATTTTGTATTGTTTTATCCAAACATGTATTGTCCTGTAAAACATCATAATGATGCCCTAACACAACAGACACTGGACGATGTTCAAGTCACACGTTTCCATATTTACTTGGCGTAAAAACAATGTAACTTTCAATGGCAGGCACTCTGAATCTTTTACACCTTTTATGACATTACCAGATGCTCCCTGAGCCCAAAATAGCATCTGAACTCGTTAACTTTACAATCTGAACTCGTTAACTTTTGCCAAATGGCAGTCAAGTTTAATTACTTACCGATGCTGTTAATAAACTGTAGTGCATTAGCTGAAGCTTTCAGGTCTTCAGTTTCAGTCCGAGTTACTGCGCTGTCCTCCATGTGTCTTAGAAAACCCAGATTAAACCGAATGGAAACAAAGCAACAGGCTATACGTTTATATAATATCACCCTCTGAGATAGTAGAAATTAGTTTCTAAACTGCGCTAAGCTAAATCCTTCAGCTGAGATAAATAACATTAGCAAAGCTTCTGTTTAAAAGCAAAAACAACGGAATCAACAAATGTTTCCAAACAAAATAACAGCACAATGGTTTTAACACGACAGAAAATACAATTATGTACTAACAGCAGATTCATTACCATTTCATTTAGATACTAACACGCATCTTTCGTTCAGGACCCAAACTTATTAGCATCTTTGGTTTCCATGGTAACAGTGTCGTTAACACAACACGTACCGTAAACCTTCTTATAAACGCATCGCTGCACATTGAAGACAGGCACCTGTTAATGATTTATGGCTTTATTATTATAAAATGTTCATAAATATCAGTGCTTGCGGTACCATACGTATTTGAGATTCACTGCACATGCCTTACAAAAATCAACCATCGTTTTATTACAGTAAAAGTGTAGCAACCCTTTTTGTATTGCGCATTTATTCCCAATTATATAACCACAATTTTACTACAAATACCATGGTCAGGCTATGGTTTCTGTAGCACAGGCATAGTTGATATGAGGTTACCATGGGTTAACTATAGTAACCATGTTTTTTGGGGTAAATTGTAGTAAAATTATGGTTAATTTTCTTAGGGGTTTCCTACACCCGTGATCAAAGGTGAGGATGGTAGATTGACTAAAGAAATGTAAAATCACTATTACTGTATATTATTGTTATTATGTATAAAACAACTATTATACCATTTAAATTCACATTCGTGTTTTTAGTTCAAAGTGATCCAATGCACTCATATGTAGGGAGCACCAAATATTTGGCTTGGAATGGTCTCAGTGGTTACTTTCTCTAAATCTCAGCAGATCAACATTTTATCGGCTATCATAAATGTCCTTTTGTCTGCACAGCTCCTTTAAAACACGGGCGGGTTAGGAAGTCCAGTCCTCGTCTTGCTTCTGCTGCAGTCCCAGAGCCCGGTGGAGATCCTGGGTGTGGCTTCAAAGGAAGGGATTGTACTGCTTCTCCTCTGCCAAAGTAGATGGACACTGGAAAAACAAAACTGTTGTCTCAATATGTTGTCTCAGTTTGAGGCATACTTATACAGTCTCAAAGTGGATTGACTGAAAATGCAAGACTGCTATACAAAATGTTGTCAACTTTAAATATTTTTTATAGAAGAGGTTATTTCACAGAGCTACTTTAAATCAAGCTTCCCTGGTAGAGATATGTCAAAAGAAGAAGCAGAAACCTTTTTCCTGAAGTGATCTTTCATAGTATCAGTAACTGATGAGAAATATCTTGATCTCTGATTCAGGATTTTTTGGTATTAGATTAGATAACTCTGCAGGACATTGAGTGCAGATCCCCCCGCATGATCTGAGTATAGCTCCAACCAACTCCAACACGCCTGACTGACGGTTTCTAGTAATCCTGAAGACCTCAATTAGCTGAACCAGATGTGTTTAATTAGGGTTGAAGCTAAACTCTGTAGGACACTCGTCCTCCAGAAAGTTTGACACCCCTGATTAAGATAATTAGGTGCGACCTACTTACTGTGCATAATTTCTGACCCCTCTGTTGGAGCACCCAGTGTAATTGCTGCTCCCTCACGACATTATAGGGCTCCACCTCAGCAGCAAACAGCAAATTATCTTCTGCATACCCATGTCCTGAAATAAACAAAAAATGACTACTGACATTATAAACAAACACAAAGCTAGTTTATTAAACTGTAATCCAAAATATTGTGTTAAATGGCTTCACTTAACCTTGGGTAATGTTGTAATTTTAGGTTAATCCACTTCTAACCCTGGGTTACAAAACATTGCTCTAAACCATGACAAGTTGTGCCAACCCTGATTTTTGATGCCAAGGTACTACAATGCCACAGCAAGTTATTAGCAACAGACAACCAATAAAAATTAAGCAATGTTTGCTTAAATATTAATGCATTTATTTGCTCTTGCCCAATTTTCACTTGACAGAATCAGAATTAAATGCTAACCCAGGGTAAAGTACGAACTGTGTGAAACAGAAAACAAGATAACCCAGGCTCACACTGACTCTGAGATAGCAATTTCAAGTGTGAAAAGCCCATAAAAGTTATAAAAGGGTTATTTAGGACTGTGTTTCCTTACCAGGCCATAGCAGAGTATTATCATTTAGTGATCCCACTGTGTCGAGAGATGACAACATTGTCAAGGCATTACCCTCAAACATTCTCCCTAGAAGGCATGGAAATGAGTCAGAGCTTTAAATAGAACTAGTTGGATTAAAGAATGTGACATTCTTGCTGCGTTATGCTGTCCATCAGTATGTGATAAACAGTTGCTTATTGCAATGTACACAAAACGTCAAACAATGCTAGCAGATTATAATAACACTACAAATATTTTAAACAGAACAACGTACGACTGGCTACATCTGCACTATTTTAACAAGCTAGGCACAGTATAACACAGTGATTCATGCTGCTTAAAAATATGATTACACTCTCACCACATCCAGAGAGGAACACCAGATCCCCTGAAAACAAGCTGCTGGGGCCACCACTCGCCCGGCCATCGAGCAGGTAGATCATGTGACCTACTGTGTGCCCAGGAGTATAGAAGGCCCTGAACTAAAGCCGAGCTCCAAAATCTATTGCGTCTTTGTCTGAGAGGGGACTAAATAATGCAGAAAAAACATTAATCCAACTGCATATGTCCGCTGCGTATTTTCAAGTAAAGCATTAAGTAAACATTATCTTAATATATTATCATCAACTACTTTAAGAATGGTAGATTCACAAATTCAACAAGTGAATCTAACAAGATCCTAACTGAAAACAGCTAAAGAATAACTAGACTTTACACATTCAATTAACTACATTCAAATAAAGTGATAAATAACTCTGACTGTGTGAGTCCAGGAATGTTGTCCATAACATTTCTATATATTCAGCAGGAACTGTAGTGTCTCTGTAGTGTCTCAAAAACTACAGATTTTGGTTACAAGATTTGTTTCTTACCAGTGCTTGTGTGTGCAGAGAACAGCTTGTAATGTCACCCCTTCCTCTTCTAGGCATGCCTGTGATGGTGTAGGTGTAAGGTCACATAATGAAATTAAAAAATATAAATAGAAAACTACACTTGTGGTTCAATGTCACAATATAATACGTGAAACATCATGCCCGAGAGAACCTCTTCATGTATAGGGACCACTAGATATTATGATTATGACAAAACGTCTTCGAACCCTAACTGACCATAATATTACTCAGGCATTCATGACCAAAAAAAACCCCCATACTGATTCAGAGCTGAATCAGTGCCTAAAATCTACTACTGAGCCTATGACACTGAGAAACAGGATTAGGAATCAGTTTTATTAAGACTTCCAATGAAAATAACTTAATGTAATCGAATCCATCTTTGGCAGTCTAGGAAAACCACTGAGGAAAAGGGAGTTTACTTTCCACTTTACAAACCACTTGTGGGTTGGCAGTTTTACATTGTAAGACACAGAATCCATCATACTATTTTTGACACAGCTGCAAAGTTGCTTTGAATCCAACCTGAACAGACTGGGTCTGTGGGGTCCACCACTACTGCCAGACTCGATGCAGTATCAGTGATAACATAGCTGTAGTTGTCTGATAGCAGGGGAACTGGTATTATTTTGATGCCTGTTGAAAGTGAGATAAAACAACATTAAGGGCTGGTATGATGGTGGATGTGTCACACTCTCTTGCTTTCCTTATCTGCCTCTTGTGAAACATATACCCAAGTTTAGTCCGGGTATAAAGAGAGTACCTGCGTGCATTTTAAAGATGACATTTGGATGTTTTATGCACTGACATAACATTGACATTTGGGCAGGTTTTTCCCTTAACATTGATCTAAGCAAAGTAAAGAGGATTCTTACTGGTGTTTATGTCTTACTACAAATATCACAGCTAAGCTGTGGTTGCCATGTAGGGACCTGTGATGTATGTTTTTAGGAATATGTATCACTGACAGTATTAAAATGACAAATCAGTATTAAAATGCAAATCAGTGTCAGGCACTGAAAAGGGCAACACAAAAACACGTATTCCGTTTACATATTACACATATAATGTCTAAACTGTTCATGTGGACAGCATTTAAGTCACTTATGCTATCCAGAACAGCGACATCTCTGTGTAGCGATCAGAGTATTTTTCCTTGAGGTTTTTCGGGCACATTTAATAAACTCCTCCACATTAATCGATACTAAACAACCACGCCGTCCAGTCCGGAAGCGCCATTACGGTGGGCGTGTCTATGCTGACATAACTAAAAGGGACGTCCACGATTGGTCAGAAGTAACACACACCGTAAAAGTGTCATATTTTTCATCCCCATATTCTTGATGCATTATTTGTAAGGCACACGATAGAAGAAAATTCAATCAATTGCAATGTCACTAAAATGACGTCAGACAGAAAATACGTTTATTCCAGGAGAATAGGAAAATTACATTTGTAAATAAGTAAATAAGTTAGAAGCTTCCGTTTTTAATACTATATATATATATATATATATATATAGATATATATAGATATATAGATATATATATAGATATATATATATAGTATTTACTTATTTTTGAAGAGCTGCCTCTACCGGAGGGTCATTTGAACGGACCAGCAATGGCGCCGCCTGTCGGAAGAAAGCGAAAGCGACCAAACAAGCTCACATCCCCTGCATGTTCTACCAACACAAATATGCAGCTCGGGTGTGTCTGGTTCACCACACCCGCCAGCTTGTTTTATTATTTATTATAAACTTTTAGGTGATCTCACTGACAAGTTAAACGCAGAAATGCTCTTATGATTGAAGCAACAAGCACACAAGCATTGTGAACAAGCATCTTAACCGCATTGACCCAAACGTCTTCCGCCGACCGCTGGCTTCTATCAGTCGGGCTGACACTAAAGAAGGTGGAGCCGAGTAAACAAGTCGTGTTTCTGTCGAAACAAACTTAGTCTTTACGATTTCCTCTTTAACCTTTTTTCTCCGAGATCCGACATCGTCCTTTAAAATCAGCCGGATTTCACACATCGCACGGTAAGAGCATTGATGTTTTATTTATTTAACGTTATATTAATGTACTATATCATGCATTCAGGCGTGTGAAGACTTTCCTCGTCCTTACAAAACAGATCACGTCAATCACTTTTATCTAAACAATTTAGTTACTACTTTCCTTTTTGCCAGAGTAAACAGTGCTGACTTGGTTTGGTCACCATTGTATTAAACTATTTTTGCGGACATTACGGTTACTATGGCCATTTTTTAAAGGGGATTAATATATAAATAAATATAACTGTATAAATAAATAACCCAATAAATATGATTTCAGTATGTTCAGGATGACGTCCAATATATTGATAACCTTTATAATACAAGTCAAGTAATAACAATGTTGTAATGTAGAAAGTATAGTCTTAAAATACCATCCTGCTCACCAGGGATGAATCTGTGGCTGTGTTTCAAAACCTAGTGAGCTTCCTACATTGACAGCAGTTTTGGGCATTATAGACATTCAATGTCTGATCTGCCAAAAATTGTCAAAATATTATTTAGGTCGGCATCTCGTTGGGCTTCCAGTATCATATTGCATTATTGCAACGTTTGGTTGAACATTTGGTTGATTGCATAACATTTCGGGAACGTTTCTCATGCATTAGGGTGGACCAGTAAGGAAAGTGGGAGAAAAGTGTGATTTGTTTTAAGGTTGCTTAGCAAAGTACATAGTGATGTAACAGTGCAGTAGACTTGTTTGACTCATGCTGGCAGTCCTAAACTGGTGTAAGAATGGAGAAGTTATTTTCCATTCTGGCTTGCATTACACAGCTGATTCTCTACACATGTTTTTGTTAGTGTATGAAGACAGGATTGAATGCTAGAGAATCGGCCTACATAAATAGCTGTACAAGGAAACCCTTCAGAATGTTGCTTTTCTGCATTGCTCTGTAAAAAGTCACAATAAACCTGACTTTGTGCTATTGTTGTCACATTGTTCTGTAGCATTTTTAGTTCATACAGTAATAGTCTATGACTCTTCTAGAGTCTAGTTGCTCTTTTTAGTTATTGAATATGAATTGGTCACCATTTATCACTTTTGTCATTTAG
Source organism: Chromobotia macracanthus (assembly GCA_036877525.1). Lineage (NCBI taxonomy): Eukaryota > Metazoa > Chordata > Actinopteri > Cypriniformes > Botiidae > Chromobotia > Chromobotia macracanthus. The sequence continues at coordinate 4,749,579 of JAZGTH010000001.1, read as the reverse complement.
AAATACCTTTATTTAACAAATGTCGGGCACTGTTTGCCCAGGTTCGAATCCTCCTCGTGGTTATGAGTCACACGTCTATGGCGACCTCTGTAAACTGCGTTATGTCTGTTTGACAACAGGAAGTGTTGATCCCTCTCTACAAACCATGTCTTAAAGGGGTAACACATGAAAACATTTACGTAAAATACTTTCTAAGTTGAGCATAGGAAAAACTGATTGCGGGGGAAATACTGGGTGTATTCAGATCCCTCACTGTAACTCTTTCATGGGCTGGGTCTGTGTGACTGTTTCCAGGAAGTGTATGAAGTGGGGTGAGTGCTTTTTACTGTGCTGACTGCTTACAAGAACAGTTTACACAGTGGTGAGAGTGAGACCGATTGGGTATTTGTAGCAAATGTTTGTTAAGGCGAGTTAGTTCACCGGCAACACCCCAGGACAGCTATTTTCAGTCATGTCAGTACATATCCTGTCATGTTATAAGTGGATACAATTTTCAATTTTTAAAATTTTCATGTTTCAACTGCATTTCAGATCACAAATATAATCTAAAAACAGTGATGTAATAACTTTTGAGTATTTGCCTTAATCGTGCAAAGCAGTTTATTTTTTAAGCTGGTTCCATTAAGGCGCATTCAGGCTGCCACACTATTGGCTGTTTAAATTGTAAGGCGGGACTTCCACCCTCCACAGGTTTATCCCATTCATTTTATTGCAAGTAGTCTCATTACGTTAGACTGTATCTGTAAGTTATATTATACTCTACATTTTTATCACCAAAACATAATTTGTATTTTTTTTTCACTTTATTGTTGGGATTAAAATAGATATAAACATTTAAAAAACAGGTGTAGACAGGATTTAATATTCTGAATGTATCTGTCCAATTATCACATCCTGTACTTATCAAACACTTACACAGGCCGTTTCTGTTATTACTATAGAAGTTGTGATAGGAAAATATGTTTTAGTGATCTCTCAGAAATATTCTCCAAACTGTACTAGTGTCCTCAAAATTAACTGGTCATCGGTATTGTAAAGCGCTGTGAAAGTATATAGGTACCAGAAGCAGTGAAAGCCAGTGTTTGTCTATGTTATATATTTCAGGATCCATTTAAAGAAACATAATTTAAATGTTATATCATTTACCACTTGTTTAAAAGTTATGGTTGGGCCCACACAGAATCTGTGCTCACACCTGTTACACTTAAAGTTATACACCCCCTGGTCTATTACATAATTATGTTTTGATCTATCAAGACAAAAGCAGCACTCTCAGTTCTTTTGAACATGTTTAAATTCATTCTGCAATATTTGCAAAATCAGCTCTGAAAATGAGAGAACGGTCTGCACATTTCTTCTGGTCCTGGTTATAAACAAAGCTCAACAATTGACAAAATGGATCAAAGTGTAATTTCCAAGTTTAGCTTTGTTTGAAAGCAGTTGAGATACTTTGACTTAGATATCATTATCATTATAGTTTTATTTTTGGACTGCATGAAAGAATTTGCTTATGGCATCTTGCAGATCAACCAGAACAAATTTTCTTGGTAAATGCCTGTAGCACTTGATAATTTTGTCTATTTATAAAGGAATAAAAATGTGAATTACTTGTCTAAATTTGTTGTGGTGCAAATCTTAAAGATGCAATCTGTAGCATCTTTAATCTGTTTTGATTAAAAAACGATATTGATCAAATACTTAACAGATTAGAGTTCAACACTGTTCTGTTACCATACCTCAATTTGCAGTGGTTAGTTTATAATAATGGTTTATATTTTAAGTTGTCGAATTGGATATTGCAGGAAATGTCAGTTTGGCTTCTTTTGACTTCAACATATGTAAAGTAACCTGCAATTTTATGTTTCAAACAGAGATGGCGATAGAAAGACAAAAGTTAGACATTGCAGCTTTGACAGGGGTATTTATGCACTTTACTAGCACATATGACAATGATGGTTTTCTGTTCTCTGCCAGGATTTATTGAAGCAGCATGTCCAGGTCTGATTTTCCTCCGGGTTATGATGATTCCCGGCTGCTCTCAAACCCTGATCCTGGGAGAGATTACCCCCCTTCTGCCCCTCCATATGGCTTCAGCTCATATGGGGGACCACCGCCTTACCCGCAGCCCAATAATATGTACCCAGGACAGCCCGGAGGATACCCCCCACCAGTTATACCCCCCATGCCCATCCCTGTTGTTCCCACTTCTTCAGGTATACAAACTGGATTTTTTGGGCAGTTTTACTGTGTAACATCGAGCTAGTTTTATGCCCACGCAGTGGTTAATACAGTTTATTGCTTTAACAATGCATTGGTCTGGAAATTAATTTTATAACACATCCTACATAGTCCATCGAGCTGCATTTAAGTCACCACAGTTTTTTAGAATGTAGTCCCTTTATTTTATTCTCTTAAACTAGATTCGATTTATTACATGGCTTTTTAAAATGCTTGAGTCTGATTTGTCAGTCGTGGTATTCTGTTGTTAAGTATTTTCATTAAGACCTCTTAAATGTTTAATTTACTGTTACCCTTTGAAACCTGTTTTCTGCATATTTTCTAGTTTTGCTACTTGTTTTTTATTTCACTCAGCAGTCTTCTTACGTAATAACAATTTTGTTGACGTAATAACAATTTTTCTTCATAAATCAGTGCAAATATATAGTGAATATTTGATGTCACCCAGCTGTACTGTACACAATCTAATGACACTTAAGTACAGTTTTGACTGAAAGAACGACGTTTGTTACAGGTGACAGTGAAGGATTTACCACAGCAGATGGATGGGACAGTATTGGTGTTCGACACAGTTTTATACGCAAAGTAAGAAACAACTCTATAATCTGTATTGTCTTGCAGAATTTTGTTTTATGAGGATGTTGCTAAATTGCCTGTTGCATGATTCTGAATGGATGAGTTTGGGAAAATGAAGGTGTCGTGTCTCACAGGTTTATCTGATACTGGCCGCACAGCTTCTTGTCACAGTCGCAATTGTGGCTGTTTTCACATTTGTGTAAGTTGTTATGCTCTGCATGTGATTACATAATCTTGTTAAAAGTTGTTGCTGATTGTGTGGGTAGATTTTGCAATAAAGTTTAACCATATTTTTTTGTGTTTTATTCATCTAGGGAACCTGTAGCACTGTTTGTGAGAAAAAACCCAGCGATTTACTGGACTTCATAGTAAGACCCAGGAGTTTACATAAAATACACACTATTACAATACTAAATAGTACAGACGTCATCAGAGGAATAATTATATTAGAATAAAAATTGTTAAAGGGTCTAATCACAAAGAAATCAAAACTTATAATTATAACTTAAAAATGTATATGTACTATAAAACCACTGTAAGAATCACCTCCCCAGTCCAAAACAGCAGTTATTGAAACTGACCTGCAAAAATGAATGTATGCAAGTTTAATCATTCATTATCAGTCTAGATCATCATTATCCTTCTGTCTGGTCTTAACAGTTTTTGCAGAACATGGACATTGATTATTTTGTAATACAGGCTTTGCCTGTAAAAGACTGTTATTGCCTGTTATTGAAGTACAGGGACCTTAAAACGTAACTGGACTGAAACAGCAGTGTCAGAAGTATACTTATTTTATTTGCTTAATGGTGTTAATTTGGGACTTTTTACCTTTATGAAGGAGTTTTTTGTTTTTTTGCCTACAAACACTTTCAGAAGATATTTTTCGCTCAGCCCTGATTAAATTCTAACCCTGCACAGGGAACCCACACCAGATGTGAAGCCAGAGATAGCGTTTGTGTATGGATTGCGGGAGGGGCTATTTTAAAAGAACAGCAACTAAAAAAACTTTCTGACACAGTTTATTAACATTTTATGTGGACAACAGGGAATAAATAATGTTTAATATGAACAGAACAGTGTGAATGACTCTTTCAATTTTTCCAGTGCTGTCTACTTTGTCACACACATGGTACTGGTTTGCTGTCAGGGACCCAGGTGAGATTATACCCACTTATTTGAATCACCTGTAATTTTTACCACTTGTTATTGGTTATATGACACCATTAATACACAAAAGTCTTTTTACAAGGCAATGTAAACCAAAATTAAACCCAGAGCAACTAAAATCATAGAGAAGTCATAAGTGCAAGCGTTCATTTGACCATGAACAAATGTTTTAACCCTCTCTGTTTTAAATTTTTAGGAGACGTTTTCCATGGAACATGATCCTGCTGACCATTTTTGTGAGTCAAAATATTTTTTATTGGGATTTATTAGGGAGTGTGGCCAAAGCTGTAATAAAAATGCTCATTGATCTTTAGTTACAAAATACCAAAGAAGCCACATAAAATATGTCTGTTGTTTTCTTGTTTTAGACATTGGCATTATCATACATGACTGGGACAATATCAAGGTAAGGCAGCTAGAGTATGTGTTTTATGTAAGGACTGGAAAGGGATAGAGGGTGGGAAAAGAAAAACAGCTGTTGTCTCACCTTAGTTCTGTTGTCGCCGCCCCTTTACTTTTCTAGTGCCATTGATATTTTCTTCAGTAAGTGTCAGAATTCTGCTGATTTGTGATTTATCTGTTGTTTGTGTAGTTACTATAGCACTAAAGCAGTGTTCTTGGCCCTGGGCATCACTGTTCTCGTGTGCATTGCTGTGACCGTGTTTTGCTTCCAGACTAAGGTGAGATCACATTCAATATGTACACCAGCTACTGTATCAGCTACTGTACATGTACTGTATGTTACCGTGTTTTTCCTCCTGATAGGTGGATTTCACTAAATGTGCTGGTTTCTTCACCGTGCTTGGAATCGTGGTATTTGTGACCGGCATCATCACAGCTATCGTGCTGTCATTCAAATACGTAAGCAAAACTTTCCGGTCAATCATTTGGATTTGTATAGTGCTTTTCACAATACATGGCTGCTTTAAAGCAGTTAATCGGAACACAATGATCTAGATACTAAACATTCTGTGTAATACCACAATTACCAAAAAATGTGGTAATTGAATAAATGATTTAATGTTAGTAAGGCAACGTGAATAGCCTGTTAGTAGCCTTATAAATAATGATTAGATTGTAAGGAAAATTATCAGTTTGTAATCTTTGAAGTCCATCCTACATTGACTGTCTTGAGATTGATACAGGCAGTGGTTTGTGAAATGGCCTTTGCTGTATCTGGTGTAGACTGCAGTCTTTGAAATCTACCTGAACCGACTGGAATGATGAATTTTCCATCTTGTAATTGCACAGAAACTGTAATTTGATCATTTAACTATCGTAATCTCATGTTTTTTCAGATCCCTTGGCTTCACATGGTGTATGCAGGAGTAGGGGCCATCGCATTTACTCTGGTATGTCTAGCAACCCTAGCCTTTAATTTTAATCATCTTTTCTTTAAGTGCTTCTATTAAAGCATGTTTATTTGTCCCATCCTATAATTACCTTTTTGTGTGGTTTTTCATTAGTTTCTGGCCTATCATACTCAGCTGCTCATTGGGAACAGAAAACACTCGATCGGTCCTGAGGAATATGTTTTTGCGGCTCTCTCTCTTTATGTGGACATTGTCCAGATCTTCCTCTTCCTCCTGCAGATTATTGGATTTGCAGAGAGATAGACTTCAAGTTGGCCAGCTTGTATTGTCATAATGGTTTTTTTATGCACTATGCAATGTCTTCTCTGTCCAGACATAGTCTGCAGCATATACTCCAATAATAAAACTCTACTGAACTTACAACATGATACTGATCGATTCCTATTAACTGTTAAGAGAATACAATGTCAATTATGTATCTTATCTGTACACTCACATTCTCATCATATTTAAGGGATTTATATGTGATACACTCCATCACTTTGAGTCATCACAATGGACCATTTAGGTAGAAACATGATATTTAGAATTATATATAGGGTCTTTAGTGTGGTGTGACAAATCGCTGTTGCTGCCTAGTCAAACGGGAGGGGGACATATCACTCTGATCAATTTGGAGTAGGAACATAACTTTGTAAAATAATCTCAAATTGATGGAAGCGTTACACATATATATTAATGCAAGTGGATCTGTATTATGTAAACCTCTACTGTATTGTTAAGGGTATAGCTTTTCTGCTCTGTACATTGCTGTATCGTTTCATGTATAACTTTAGAATACATATCTTGCAGACATCTTTATATTTATAGAAAGGTTATATCTAGTACATTTTTATATCAGAATCACTCAAGGCTGTAAGTCAGGATATACATTTTTCTTGAGAAATTTGAACCTACGTTAACTAAATGTCACATTTATTTGATGTCACATGGTGCCTTTGTTTTCATGTAGTGCCAAAAGTATACAGAATAAACTATCATAAAATGTTCATGATAAATAAATTGTCACATCAGAATGATAAAAATATAGAATTTTTTAGATACATTTGCTAGTATGTCAAATGCTGAATGTGGCTGAAATTTAAAATGTATCATTGTAAATTTGGAAATTGTCATATTAAAAAGAAAAACTGAGTATTACTCATATTTCATAGATTTTAATATACAATATTGGTTACATATACTTTTTAATATGTATGTACAAGCATCCTCCAAACATGTTGTCATGACAACTGCAATTACATTAAAGTTGTAATTTCAGACAAATTTTCAACTCCTCACTCATTCAAATGTATCTTACAAGCCCAAAACAAACTCCTAATTGTGTTCCAGCTCTTTCTGATACAAAGGTCCATCACCATGATACGTGATCTCTGGCAATGTCTTTGTTCTTTGTAATATCCTGCTCATGCCACTGTTCCCATGGCAACTCAATGAAGGCATTCTAGAGTAGCACAATAGAGTACTTTGTAATGGAGATGCTTTCACTGCATCCTGGTGACTGGTTTATAGCGTCCACTGTCGTAATCTCCCTCATTGGCTTTCTTCATTCTCTGTCTGATTTTCAGCTGCTTCAGTCGATTCTTGTCCACCTGCCTCTTAGCCAGAATAAAGCCAATAATTCCAGTGGGCAAGCCAATCATCCTATGAGAAATAATTTTAATGTCAATAATCTCAATAATCAACTACTAAAAATGTACTTCAACTTCTCTTTATGGTTTTTATTAGTAGCTTGCTCTGGTTTGTGATCTGAACCAGGGTAATGCAGGCTGTACTTACCATGCATATCCAATCTTCATCATTGGATTTTTGGCCTTTCTTTGGGGGATGTACTCAGGCCTGTTATCTTCACCTTCCTCATTCTCCTCCATCTTTTGTTGGTCAGTCTTGGATTCAGATTCTATTGGTTTCTCAGTGATTGTTGTTTTCTGTGACACTGTATTGGTTTGTAAGGGGTAATGCCTGCAGTGTAGAGCTCTGCTGTACAAAACCTTATCCTGCAATCCGAGATGAGCAGTCATCTTCTTAAAGGGAAATCCTATCCACAGTGTCCTATTTGACAGCTGATGCAAACCTGACAAAAATTGAAGAACTTCATTTATATACATTTACTTTATAGACAGGTGATTTCTTACTATACAGACCTGCTGGATTATATATGTTGTGTTTTGTGGCAATTGCCCTTCTAGTTGGACTAGGTGGTTAGCACGGAGGATTAGGTAAGTGCCTCTCATTTGGAGAAAGTCGAGTTAATTGAGTGGTTGGACACAGTGGTTAAGTTAAGGTGAATGATAGGCAGTAGGTTGAATTATGGATTGTATATAAAGAGGCCAGTTTGAAAAAGACGAAAAATTAGATTCTGTTTTCATGTTCACTTTCCCTCGCTGGTGGAATAATCTTCCAAACTGTGTTCAGTCTGCTGCATTTCTTACTATATTGAAGAAACAGCTGAAAACCTCTTCCACAAACACCTGACACAAGAATGAATAAAAAAACTAACTCTTTCTCCTCTCTCTCAGCAGGTATTGCCTCTATCGAGCATTGAAATGTTGTAATCTTGGTAAAACTGTAACTGTGTACGGCTGATGTTATTGCCTCTTTATGATTTCTCTAAACTGTTTTCCTCACTTTGTAAGTCTGCTAAATGTAAATGTAACAGAAGCAGCTAGAAGGGCCCTAAAACAGTGACGTGAAGATTGCTGATATGATAAAATACATATTTCTGTCATGAGGTCTGGCATTTGACTAAATAATGTAAATTACCATAAAATATGGATTGAAGATCAGGCTGTAATTCCTGACAGGTAAATAGCTGAATAGTTTAGACAATGTCCATACTGAGACACCAGCCTACCTTCACACAACAGCGGAACACTTTCAGCACCTCTGGTGTGTTTTATTTTTAAGAATCGATTTCTCATTTGTAATCGAAAGATTCATCTTTCCATATTTACCTTATTTGTGTTTTGCATCATCTGACAGTAAACCATTACCGTACGTGTTTGCCCTTATATAAACTGAGACGTCAGTAGTTCGCCTGCATGTAAAGCTGTCAGCGTAACTTGCAACCGTAATTTTAGATAACAGCAGTTGTTAAAAATATACGTAATTCATAACAACAATAATTTCTAGCCAATTAATTGATAGTAGTTGTATAAACGTTTCCATGTACCTTGAAAAGCCGACCTCGCCAGGTTTCTACAGGGCGCCGCCATGTTTGTTGTGTAAGGAAACTGCGATAGGTGTCCTGCTTTATGCCTGACTGTGGTGTAAGATCGATGCACCAGTTCTGATAACTTTTATAGAAAGTAAAAGTAATAAAATTCGGTTTCGACTGAACAAAACCAATGCAGTTGTTTAGATTCTCATTTGAGGTAGACTTTAAAGTGGTGCCATTAACTTCATTTTCATTGCTGAAAATACTCTACCAGTTGAGCTTCATTAACCACATAAACATCAGTATTGATTTTATTGTATCATGAAAACAACTTATTTGACATCATCCTTTGACAGCTCTTAATGACAAAACATTATAAATTGTATATGCAAAACATTTTATGCAATCTAAAATAAACTAAAACACTAGGATGCTAAAAACGTATTTACAGCTGATATTTTTTGACAAGGTCACAGCCTTACAAAGCTATTTTAAAACTGACAAAACAGTCCAATATCATAAAATGGTGATGTTAAAATCAGAAAGGAACCAATGTTTGCACACCATCTCATCACACTTCCCTTATCTTGAATTTAACAGATGTGAAGCCTTTTTAACAGGAAACAAAGTAGCATGAAAAGAAGATCTAGTCCTCAAATGTGTAGTTGGGGTTGACCACAAGAGTAACATCCTCCTCCTGAGATTCTGTTCCAGTGGACTCAACAGAACCCTTCAGCCCAGACTGCTTGAGCTCAATCAGAATATAATCCTGAAAAAGACAAACATTTCTGTGTTTAAACACTTCTCATGTGTTTTCCATCCAAACGTCACACATTAAAAATAAATCAATGGATAGCACATAAACCAAAGATATTTCCTTACGCAGTGCACCAGTCTGTGGATGACTTTCTCGATCAATGCCTTCTTATTCATGAGTTCCATTTCTGAATCAATCTCCGATTCAATTTCCTTCAGGTACCAGTTTACTACTGCATTCTTCTTCAGAGCAGCCTCATCTTCAGCTGGGAGAAACCACACAACACAAATCAGATTTATTTTTCATGTTTGTCAAATTTTGTGACTGTATTTGTGTTAAAAGTGCCAATTGCAAACAATTGTTTGTAACACGCTCAGTGGTTCTTAAACAAGTACAGAGTGCCACCTGTTGGTACAGAACATATTCTAAACATACAAAATATACAATATAAACTTATATTGCTTTAAACTGATTTATTTTTTTATTTAATCACATTTAGCACAAGTACCTGTTTATCATTCATTTCAAAATTCTGATAAAGTTTAGAATAAAAGTTATGAGTTGATCAAAAGTAGTACTTGGCCTGGTATAGAACCACTGTTCCTGTTAGGTTTCTGTTTACATCTGCAATCATCTGCACCTCTGAATACACCGTATCTTAATGTTTTTTAGACGTTTGTTAAAGAACGCTCACCTTCCTCTGAACGACGCAGGTGTAGCACCAACAGGTTGGAAATCCGCTTGTACTCTGCAAATGACACGCGCAGTGAAGGTTTACCGCTTTCTCCGTTGACGTCATGACCGTTAATACCGTTTGTGTGTTCGTGACCGTTTACTTCTCTGTTTACACCATTAGGAACGTCATGTCCTGCAGTGAGAAGACCAAGACAGGTGTGTTTACAAACATAAGCAGGTGTGTCAAAATGAAGTATTTTGTAAAAAAAAAGTCCAGGAAGAAGGGTTTCCACACATTCTGTTAAATCAATTTGACATTCCCAGTTGTTTGTGATTACGCTATAATAATTGTAACTTGCAGAGAAATTATTTATATAGAACTGAGACTACTAGGCAACTCTTTAAAAGACTGAAGGTTTTTTCCATGTTTTTAAAGGTTTCAGAATTCCCTGGTATGTTAGTATGTAAGTTTTCCATGACTGAAAACCCTGAGAAATTAAGGATGGCTCTACCATTCATCTGATCATCTTCCTCCTCCATGGCCTCCTCTTCCTCCTGATCCAAGTTAATGTCAGGGGTCTCGACCCGAATGATGGACTTATTCAGCAGCCTGAAAGCCTCCTTGACATGCTTTGGCTGAACCTGAAAGACAGGAAAAATCTTGGTCCATATGTTGGTTTATAACTACGTATGTTCCTGATCTCAGTTCAAGTCATGTTGGATAAGTGGTGTCACTTTCATTTTGAGGATTCTGGGTAATCAAGGTCATGTTCCAATGTTGCTCTCTTTCTTACACACCTCATCACAGCAGTGCATCCTGGCCATGCTCTCAGAAAGACGGATCAAGCTCTCCAGCTGACGAACGGTGATCCTCCAGGCTGATTTAGTGACTCCAGAACCATCTCTCTGTCTCAGACGCTTGTACTGCTCCACAATAAATTCCTCAGATTCCTTTGAGATCTGATACCACACACAGAAGGACACAGATCATGAAATACTGATACAGGGTACAAACAACATCTAATGCTTTATGAAGTCTTTCAATTTTGGATATCAACTAAAATCAAAGACAATTTAAACTGGAAATAAGCAAGGGATTTTTAAAAACATTTAAACCAAGAAAAATTATGTTAAATATAGGAAATATTTAGGATTCTGCCTTATGGTCCCTGAACAAGTAAGCAAAAATGCTCTTTGGATCATTCTCAAATAATGCCTGGACAACATTGATCCACAGATTTTGAAGTTCAAGAAATTTAAATGTTTGTTTTGATTCAACTTTGCATTCACATTGCTATGCCTGTAAACATAAATTATAATTAAACAGTAAAAATGAAAACTTCTGCTCTCAGTCTTCTAGACTCTGCTCAGTATTAAGAATATTTCCATGCACCTCTCCTCTATTTCAGGCATCTTCAGAAACAATGAGAATATGAGTCTTTCTGTCCCTTACCTTTGGTTTGAACTGGCGGGCGAAGAGCAGATATCTGCGAATCTCATCCAGAGTGTAGACACGCTCCACAGAATTCTCAATCCTGGAGTGAAGGTCAACGATACGTCTGGCTATGGCATAATCAGTGACCTAAGGTGAAAGACAGAAACATTTATAGACGGTCTAACATCCTATGTAATCCACACACATCTCCACACCTATGTAGTCCACACACACATCTCCATATACTGTTGCCCTTTAGCTCAGAAACATCTTGTAATGTGCACACCTCATTACAGTCGTCTACCAGAATGAAGAAGAGATCGAAGCGGGACATGATGGGCGCTGTCAGGTTGATGTTTTGCTTGAGAGATTTGGAGCGGTCGTAGCGTCCGCTTACTGGGTTCGCTGCAGCCAAGATTGACGTGCGAGCGTTTAAAGTGGCCTGTGACGACAAATAACGTATGATGTACATAAACAATTGGCCCATATGTCTGTTGGTAGAAACAATATATATTGCAGTTCCATGCCCTGCTGTGATTGATTTGCTCTTTGACTCATACCTTGACCCCTGCTTTGGTGATGGAGATGGTCTGTTGCTCCATGGCCTCATGGATGGCCACCTGGTCTCTCATTTCCATTTTATCAAACTCGTCAATGCAGCAAACACCCTAATAAGAACATTTTTACCTGTTTCTTATACATTTGACAGACGCTTTTACCTGAAGCACATTTTACTTGTGCTTTCAAGCTGAACATTATACGAGTAGAAAAATTTCCTCTTTTAAAGGCTTGTGTGTTTTCAACTCACATTATCAGCCAGCATAAGTGCTCCAGCCTCAATGACAAACTCGTGTGATTCTTCATCTCTCACCACGGCAGCTGTGAGACCAGCCGCACTGGAGGCTTTACCGCTGGTGTACACCGCCCGTGGACAGAACTCCTCCACGTGCCTGAAATAACACCCAAACCATGAGAACTAACAGATATGTCCTCTTTGAGCTTTCAGACCAACACATAAAAGCTATAGCTTATTTTCTTTCACTAATAATGTTTACAACTACACCACACACTAAGAATGACAACTATAATGACAATTATAAAGAAATCATTCTAAATCATTTTTAAATAATTTTAAATTAACTATACTGAGTAAATTTACTACTATAACGATAATGAGTGATTTTTTCCAGCTGATGATCGATAAAACATTGACAGCCAATCAAAATATTTCAGATGTACAGCTCTCGTGAATTTACATGTGATCTTAGAATAAACATAACATTATCGTTCATTAATGCAAATACTATTAAGGTTATTGTTATTGTTTTTGGTTAATGTTTCATGAACTTTAGAAGCTGAGCTTACTTGAGAAACTGGCTTTTGGCTGTACTGGGGTCCCCAACGATGCAGACGTTGATGTCACCTCTCAGAGACGTGCCCTCCATGGTGGTCTTAGGAACACCTCCAAACAGCATGAGCAAAATTCCTCGCTTTACTTCATCATTGCCTGAGAAAGTGACATTCTTGTTAGACAACTGAAATTAGTAATCTATATTATATTGATATTATGCAACTAGTCAATTGCAACAGGCTTTTTATATACTAGCATTGTCAATTTAATTTGTTAAAGAAAGTTTGTTGAAACAGCAAGACGGCAATTCTACGTTTGATAGATTAACCCACAATTGCAAAATGGATTTTTGTGGACTGTAAACTCCAGCAAGGCTCAAAATGTAAGACATTGTCATTCGTGGCTACTGACCATGTATGGTTGGGAAGAGGCTGGTGCAGAGGTTGTGGTAGAGGTTCTTGTCTTGGCTCATCTCAAACACCTTCTCCCATTCCTGTACGGACATCTGGTTCTTAATGCTCTCAGCAGTTTGCTCCTCATCTCGGATCTCCTTACCACCAAACTACAAACACAAATACTCCATTAGGAGAAATGTTTCACAGAAAGCATCTTCAGAGGTTTGTTACCGGCAGGATGGACACGGCTCTTACTCTGGGGTTGGTGGGGGCTACATGACACGCCAAAAAGGCGAGTCTGTAGCTGAGTTCTCTGACGCCCAGCGCTTTGAGTCCACGCACACCTTCGTTTTCATAACCCTGTTTTCCGGCTGTCCTGGAACTTGTCTCAGAGCGCACACCTGAAATAAAATATCTTGTTTAACTATTTATCAGAGTGTTTACAGTGGGACTTGATTGGAGCCAGGACTCAAACTCGGGTCACCCAGTGCGTTGCTGCACCATATGTCAGAGTGTTGCCCACAAGGCTATGGCTCTTACATATTTTTGCATATTACTTAAAATTTATAATCGTATACGTCTATAATCATTAGTGCTGCTTTACTTTAAGAGAGGTGTGTACCTGGTGTAGCTAGCTGGGATACATCAGGTACAACGATGAGGGAGCCAATAAAATCACACTTATCGCCAGCCTGGGCCGACTCCACAGCCTCTGCTCGCAGAATCACCTCCATGCTGCGCGGTATTGAGCCCCGGGGCAGTTCTGCCTGCGTCTCCTGAATACGCACCTGTGGCCAAAGCAGAGAGATTGTAAGAATATAATAACAGCACTTTAACGCTTGATTTACTATTAAATCTGTTTTATTACCTATTTTAAGTTGTACTAATACTTTAACAAATACAACATTCAAACTTTTAAGATTATAATGATTACAAATAAAATGGTATTTATTATAGTATGTAAATCTCTGATGTTTACAAAGTGTCACACCTTCTGGAAGTCGATGAACTTGGACTTGTTTGTATCGAGGAGGAAGCGTCTGCGGTTGTTGCACACGGGGTTGCGGCAGATGCTCGGCTGCGTGTATTTAAACTGTTGCTCAACGTCCTTTATCACTCCCTGACAGTCCAGACACAGGAACGTCCCACTCACCAGCTCAGGGTGAACAGGGTGAGTACGAACAACCTGACCACTGATGCGCACCAGGGATCCGACTCTCAGCGCGGTCAACTCACGGATCCTGCAGGCAACATCAGTAAATGTGGTTAAAATGTCAAGATTTTTTAAATCTAAAATGTATTGCTTAAAACTGACTCATGTCAAATCTAGATGTTTGGTCAGTCATTACCCTGTTTTTAGATTATCTTTATTTTGCATTGTCTTACTTGTGTCTGGTTGGCAGGTCCTGGAAGGCAACGTAGAAATCTTTGGCGGCAGGAACCTTCCCATGATCCCGAGCAAAATTCCGCACAGCTCGACACAGGTAGGGGTAAAGTCTAAAAAAGAGGTTATATATGTGAGTTGAAATGTATCTTAAAAATGTTTTGTACTAGATTTACAGTTCACATCCATATTACACTCAGTAACTCAAAACCAATGTCCTATATTTATCATTATTCCATAAATATAAATGCATGTGAGTCACGCATAAGTGAAACTGATGCAATAAATGAAGCTAATTTAATGTTAACTATACTATATACAACAACTATACAATAACTATACAGTGTTGATGTGATGGGTAAGTTATTAGACTATAATAACTATAATATATAATAATATATAATAACGTCTCACTGAAGGCAACTACACATTATTATATGAATTACATATAGTACAGTTAATTCATGGGTACTGTAAAGTACAGTGTGATCAAACATAGAAATAAAGATCACGTATTGAGATCAATGCATAAAATGAAGAAAACTCATGTCTCCGTCACCTGTAGAACTCCTCCTGTATCGCGGTTGCCAGTTCTTGATTAAATCCCTCCAGATCAGTGAAACTGACCACGAGTGTGTTCCTCTCGGGCCGGATCAGCTCTTCTGCGTCCCGCAGGTACCTCACCTCTCCATCGCTATTGTGAAACCTATACACACGAACTAATGTAAAATCACGTATGATACAAAGTAATGATTACAGCCACAAATCACAATACAAATAAACCGCCAATTACAGCAGATGTGATACATGCATATTCACATGCTACCGTGAAATGAAAAACGTAAAGTAATAGAATAATATAATATAAAGCCACATCTACTTTAAAATGAAGCTAATGTTCAACACAAGGACTCATTTATCTGATCTAGTTGTATTTACGTGACTGTCGTGAAACTGAGTATAGTAATGGACAGTGAAGGTACGCCGCATTTACTCACTCTTCCAAAAAAGCCTGGAATAATTTTTGACATTTTTCCGCCAGCTCGTCCTTGATCACCTGACCGGCATGTTGATCAACTCCAGGCTCCATAAGATCCATGTTTCTTATCAATTATTATTACAAAGTTATAACAGTGACGTCCGTCCGCTACACAAAGCTCCCCGAGTTCCCGCAGAAGATTTCGCGCGAAATGCTGTACCATGTGACTATTTTCGCGCCACCGGGAACCAATCAGATTGTTACATTTCAGTACAACCGGACGGTAGTAACCAATCTTTATCGAGCGTTCGGTTTAGGGGCGTGGAACCAGTTTGGAGGATCTTTTCGGTACATTTTAGTTTAAATTGGTGAATAAATGTCATCCACTCATATACAGTAACTGGTAAGAAAAGTTTTAAGTCTCAGACTGTGGATACCCAATCGATCTCAAATGGTTCAGACATCATGTGTCTAAATAATAAGTCTTTTATTTTAACTCTCTAGGGATCTTCTGTTTATATGTACAGTCGCTCAACAGGGTTATTCATGTGATATGTGGATGTTATATCAGATGATTGAAATGGGATTTCTTTTATATCATTTATTTAAATTATTTAATTATTATTTATTATTTTTTACAGATATAGTATACAGATATAGCTTCCCTTTTTTACTTTTTTTATCTCTATTGACACGACAACGTCCATTTCCATTGAGGATTGGTCTTCAAGCGTTTCTTGTGAAATTTATCTCGTAGGAAATATATATTGTAATTCACAGGATATGTATTGAAATATATATATATATATATATATATATATATATATATATATATATATATATATATATATATATATATATATATATATACTGTGTGGATTGGTACTGAAGCAGGGGCTTGAATATAGTAATGGGTAGCTTTTCCCTATTACTCGTACAATTTCTGTAATTAAACAGCATTCAAAGTCGCTTTTCACACGCATCTTGTTTTTTCCAAAGGCCGTGAATATTTATTTCAGCAGTAGGTGGCGCTGTTTGTATACAATAAGACAACAGCATGTTAATTCAGACTGCAGAGGGCGACAGAGAGTCAAACATGCAAGTAAAATGAAAAACGATCCACTATGCAAATACAACAACAACAGTTTCTAACACTTGGTTTCTCCCCCCAGCATATGTGATTATGTTTTTTAATAACATTGTTAGAATTTTCTCGTCCCTTTCTTTAATAAGCAATTTAATAACATGATATAGTGCATAGATCAGTAGTTTGCATTTAAATATAACTGTATCTGATAATATATCAGTCAAGATTTTAAATGCATTTCATTGAGCTAATGATGACACCAATTAAACTTATTACACATTAGCATTTGTATTCTAAAACCCTTCTGAACATGCTGCACTGGTAAAAGTTTAGTATGCAACACTGTTTCTATATTCATTCAGTTGTTCATGTATTCATTCTTTTTTTGAAAAGCTAATAGATGTAATTGACAAATATTATTGACTAGTTCTAGTTTTCTGATGTGCCGCTTGAGGACGTTGTGGGCCGTGATCAGCGTTTGTACCTGATCATTTGTAATGATCTAAAGCAGTGTTTCATCCACCAGGGGCCGGGGCTAATATAAAATGATTTAAAATTAGAAAGAAAAGGCATTAAAATAAGTCAAAACAACTAAAAGAACAAGATCTCTTAGTGTTTAGTGAGTATTTTATTGGGCATGTATTTGGGGGGGCTTATATATTGTTATGGACAACAATAGGGTCTTGAAGTCAAAAAGGCTGAGTATACCACTAACCACTAGTATAAAGGAGGTAGTCTGGTTAGCAGAAAAAACACTTTCTGATTGACTGTAGTATAGTATATTACTATAGAAATTAAACATTATGTAAGAGTTTTTAGTATATGTAGGGCGTATCCTGAGTTGTGGTGTCTGTAACTAGACATCTTTCGTTTTGTGGTTCCCCTCATGGCGGCTGGTTTCACCCAGTGGCGGCATTTTTAAATTTTGATCTCAAGACTTTGCTTGGTAGGTAAAATGAAGACATGCAAATATGCAAATAGTGCATGGCTTACTAAATAGTAAAGATCTAAATCTACATTATTTTATGTTTATTAAAACACATTGTTCAACTTGTGTGTTTGTGTGTATGGGTGCATGTTGATCTCTTTATGCATATGTGTTTATGTGCTTTTGAAAAGCGTGTTTTAAATGTGTTTTGCAATCTGTGAAATCACTTTGGAGGTGATTTAGCTCAGTGAATGTAATAAACACAAGTACAGTGGTTCAAATACCACACACACCTGAGACAGGTATAGCGGCATGGCAAACAGCGTCTAGACGGCTTTGTCTTCAGGGCGTCATCAAATTATCACATTTTGTAACATTTTGGCACAGGAATATGTCTTACATATTTGCAGCAACCAGGGTGAACAGAAGATATTGCATTAGTCAGGAGATTTATGTCTTTCACAATCGCTACTCAGGCCGCCCTCACATCATAACTGCCAAAAACTGATACCGTCTTTTTGGAGTAAACACGTATTTGTCAGGTCTTGTTTTACGTGTTATTTGCTTTGAATGCATAAAGCAAGACCTGACAGATGTAATTCTGGCTGTCAAAGCAAAAGAGAATTTTTATTATTTAAGAATCATGTCAGGATATTGTTGAGTGGTGGTATGGCCTTGATCTTGTGTAGGCATCTCCTTATGACGTTAGTTATACAAAAGAAGTTTGTTTCTGAGGTCACCTTAGTGCCCTTGTGACTTCGTGTGTGTTCGGTGGTCTGTCTATCACTGTTTTTTTTCCAGTTTTCTAGAGTTGTTTAATATACGCAATGGTTTTTATACCTTGTCCCTCAAACAAAACTCTTGACATCAGTACAGGGTTTAGCTGATTTCCAAGTCTTTCGGGTAGTGAGGACAACTTCTCAAGTGAGTTTAATGCATGTTTCATTATATTTGTGTGGACATGCTCAAAACATTTGTCCCCCATTGGTATAGCCAGACCTGCACACACAGCTTCCTTCATCACAAGAGAGAGAGTGAAGGAGAACAAAAAAGAGAGCAGGGTACAGATGTCAGAGGTGAAAGGTTACAGAGAGAAGGTCACAGGAGCACTTAGAGCTCCTAGAGCCACCAGAGGTCAAACTAAGTCTTGCGGTTAGAGTTTCCAAAGAGTGAAAATCCTGTGAGAATTTAATGGTGTTGGTTGCAAAAGTGAAAATCCCCTAAATCCAGATTTTTCAGGTATGTTTTTAACAGGCTTCCATAATTACCCAGGCTATAAATACCTGTAGAGACCCGTGTGCTGAATACATATGCCATGTGTGCAGGTGGGGGGAAAGCACACAGTATTTGCACTTGTTTATCAAGGGAATATGTGTTTTTAAGCCAGGGCCTAAAATGACATCTGTTTGTGTCTGCACCTGTACATCTCTCTGTATTTCTCACCCCCTCCACACACACATATTTTTATGTCTCTTGTTTGTTTACAGCTGATTGTGGGAATCTTTGAGTAAGCTGCTCTCTTATTAGCACACAGTGAGAAAACGAGTCTTTGGGGGAAGATCATTGTGTGTAACAGCAGGTGTGTGTTTGGAGGAGCGTTTCACACAATGTGTGACAATTCAAGCAATGTCAGTGCAGGCAGGGAGTGCAATTACCATCAACTCATGCTGTTCTCGGCTCCTCTCATAGACAAGCACATATTCTTCATGAGGGCTCCCAACAGGTTAAACTCTATGATAGTCTGATCATCGTTGATATAAGGGATTCAATTCAAAGACTTGCAAATGGTGTGCTCACGCAAACATCTTGCAAGTCTACTAATGACTTTTCCCTCAGTTGAAAATTGACCATGGGATGAATTATTTTCTCTGTACCTCCATGTGGAAACACATTTGTGTAATATTCTTTACATTAAGCCACTAAAATGTTTATGTAAGGAATACAGTATGTGTGTACAGTACGGTGACACCACAATTTGTTTGTTGTTATTTAAGAAAAAGACAGCTAAATAATCACATTGAAAAAAAATGTTTAAGAAAAATGTTACAAAATACATATTGTTTTGTGGCTAGTAAGAATTTTTAGATGGCCAGTGATTTTTTTTGCAAATCACTCACATTGCAGGTATGGCAAAAAGTTACGCTTAGATTCTGTGCACATCATTTTTGAATTAATTTTCCAATTAAATATAATCTAGATCTGATACATAAACTGTTACTGTACTTTCACCCATCTGTATTTTAATTTATGTGTATTAATATATGGGTGTATCTGTGTGTTTGTATATGTATTACAGTATGTGTGATATATAATGTTTTTACTGTTTCTTACAGCCATTGGTTTGGCTCCACGGCAACCGTAAGTACGCTTTAGTACTGCTTTAGTTTTTTGTCATGTTAGTTGTTGTATCAGCTTTTGTTACATTTACTGGTCTTTGTCAGGGGCGTCGGGTGCATGTTTTACACAGACGTGTGAAAATAGGCCTTGTCTATGAAGGAACTTTTTTCCCACCATTGTTACCCTTGATTCACAGGAAAGCTGTGTCTTCACAGCTTGGAAACGTTGACTCCTGCTCGCTAACATTGAGTTTGACCATGAATCCTAAAAGGGTTGATGGCCTATTCCAAAAAAAACTGACATCACAACGGTCCTCCAACAGTAGCCTTAATAACGTTTTGCTTTTCAGACACTTCCCTGAGGTTCGACACTGTTGCAGTGACCTGGATTCTTGATAAAGAAGAAACATAAACCAATTTTTGAATGAAGAACTTTGTTCCTGGTTTATCACGCTGCCTTTGATATTCTTTGAAGAGAAAGCATTTGCTCCAGCACACTTATAATTGTGTATAAACACTCTCCAGATTAGAAACTACACACACACACTAATAGAGGTACACACGCTCTGCTCTTAGCTGTCTATCAGGATGTTGAACTTTTGAGGACATCCTCCACACAGCTGAGATCGTGAGAAAATGAGCGATTGAATGAATGGACCCTATGGCAGATCAGGGGCCGAATGCAGAAAAAGATGAGACGAGTTGACCTGGAAGGAAGCTATTATACAGCATAATCATATTGTGATGGACCTATTGTTAGATTTATGCATCCTGCCAACAAGTAGCATGTGTGTGAGATATTGTGTGTCTGGCTTTTAAAGTAAACTCGCACAGATGTCCAAGCACGTATTTGTTGTTGTTTGTTTGTGCGTGTCAGTGTGTGTTTTGAAGAGTGTCAGAAGAGAGGGTCACTCAGTGTATCACAACAACGTGTGTTGTCTGTTGAATGTTTGAACTTTCCTGAAATGAAGCGGATAAAGGTTGTTCCTATTGTGCGGCAGACAGAAGTACAGTAGATTGTCTATAAATAGAAGCTGTTGTTTGTACTGTATGAATATGCTCATGACTTTTTGCTGTGTTAAATCCTGGCTGATACGTGTCTGGATTCAGGTCTGTGTGGGGTTACGTGAGCGATTTTGGATCGTGATCATAAAGTGTTTCTGAGGTTGTGATCTGTCTTTGTGTAGCCTTGCATACATCTCATATAGACTTAGGGTTAGGCTCTTTTAACCACCTAACAAAAACCCATAAACTCCCTAGCAACCATTTAGCAACGCTCAAGCAACCACCCATAATACCCTAGTAACCATATAGTGATGCATTAACAAACATTTAGAACATTTCTGTAACCATATAGTAATACTTGGACAACCACCCATAACACATAGCAAAAATCCACAAGCAAAGACAACTCACATTTTCTTCTGAAAATGTTTTATGTTTGTTCGGTCCGTATGTGTCTGTATTTGTTTTGACTGTCTTTGTGTGTGGTGCCTGTATGTACACAATAATGTCTTCAGCCACCCCTGAAATATGTCATTTGTTGACAGAGGTACGAGACAAATGAGATTAATGCACAAGATCATTTGATCTCTGCGGCTTTTGACCTTTTGACGCCTTACTTGTCTCTTCAGGTGAAGGCGGGACAAAATGTGTGAAAGAACTCACCTCCACACACTGTGACACACTCACAGCCACCTACACACACTTAACAGACCGGGTGAGTAACACAAGCAGTGAAAAGTGTCCTGACAGGTCTTTCCCCATCAGTACAGGTGTGCTGGAATGCACTTAAGAATTTAACAGTTATGATGAGTGGTGCTGTGTGTGTGCGCGCACGTGTGTGTCTGTGTGTTGGTGTGCGTGTTTGTGCGTGTGTGTTTGCATCATCAGGTACAGACTTCTTTTGGCTATCAGTGGAGCTGAGAGGTGCCGTCAGACAGACGGACGGCGACATAAGGAAACATGTTAAGGAACAAATACCAGCACGTAACAAATCTTTAATCTCTTTATAGAGTCATGTTCCATAAAACATAAACAACATTCTCACACTATCTGGTGTCTGTACTTGACTTATTGTTCATGATTTATTGATATTTATATGATGTAATACGCAACAACAGATTGCGTTACTGTACTTCATTGTATGTGATTAATTGGCCATGATTTATTGATTATTATATTATGTAATGCAAGAAGATGTTTGATAAGTACCTTTTTGTGTACATGATTTATGAAACATGTTTTATATAGTAGGTCTATAACATGAATAAATGAAAGTCGATGTTTCGGTATCTTTGGTGCATGTCATGTCTAAACTACTGTAGATAACCTGTTTAACAACACCATATCTCTATGGTTACAAGGTTACAAGTACAAGCTCTGTTTAGATCAATCTAAACAGGTTTATAAAAACGTTTGTGTATGTACTGTCTGTACTCTCACTCACAACTGCCTACATTATTCCAGTCACTGATCAGTCATTGGTCTCTGGAGCTGATGCTTAAAGATTATGTTAATGAAAAATAAAGAATTATGGTTGATGTTTTCTAATCTATGGGATAAGAGCAGTGTGAAACCATCTGGAGGATTTGCATTTGCACAATGTTTTTTCTTATTCATATGAGTAATATCCTGCTAGTCTAACATCTGCACCTTAAATGATAGAGAAAAGTGCCTCAGATATTTAAACATGCCATTGTAATGAATTCTTAATTTAATCTTTCTTTGTGTATATTTACTAAATCTAAGCCTATTAAGCCTATTAATTTGATAGAAAAGTGACTGGTTGTGTACACTAACAATTTATTTGATCAAATCACTGTTTACAATATAAGGATGTCACACTTTGTGGTTGAAAAGAAAAACGTTCCTGGAACTCAAATGGTCAACAACGTCTAACAACATCTGTGTCATGGGTTTGACTCAGGAAGGACATAAACTAATAAATTGTCAGTAAGCACTTTAAGTTGCTTTGGATAAATGCATCTTCCAAGTGTGTAAATAAAATCAACACCATGAGGAAAATGTTGAACTATAATAAAGAAAATAAATTCCCACACTGGCATCTATACTGATGTATGTTACAGGTCAGCCTGCGTGCTTGTATGCCTGTAAATACAATGCCTCCCTGATATCCCTGTCAGTAGAATAGGCCTTTGTTTAAGGGACACAAACCGAACCGTAAACACAGGAATTACCAAACAATAAGCATCCTCCAACTGTAAGCTCCTCCTGCCTCCTTGTCGTGCCACCTTTTCATTAAGACAGCTGTTTTCACGAGCTGAGGAGGGGGAGACCTCCATCTTTCAACCCTCTCCTCCGTTTACCATGCCACTATCCTTCCTTCTTGTCTTTCTTCTCCTAAGTCCTCTCTTCCACGTCCTACTCATGCGCCCCAGCCTGTTTCGAGGGCGGACCGGACCGAAACAGGAAGCCCACAAAAACAAGATGCAAAAAAATCCCTGAGTAAACTTCCAGGTTCTATTTCTCCCTCTTCCTGATGGGAAATCTTTTCTGAAGCAGTGGGAAAATGCTTTTCAGACCCTCATTCAGCATCTCAATGCCCCAATTCTTTTAAGCTCCACCAGCAAAGCTATTGTGTAACACGTATTGAAGGGAAAATCAGGGGTTGCATCTAAATTCGATTTTGCTATTAATTCACATTTTGTGCTCTGGTTGTGGCCACACGTTCCTAACTAGCAGCCAGAGGTGCAGAGATGATTTATTTCTGACGGGTGTGAGAAGTTTAAATGACGGCATGGGTTTATCTTTCATTTTGTTTCTGTGTGTGTGTGTGCGCTATCCTAGCCTCAAAAGGAAGGTCAAATTAATAGCACAAATTGGATTTATGAGTGTTACAAGTTGAAGACTCTTCAACGTCAGGCCAATTAGACACAGTGTCTGAGATAAGTGCTCCTCAGGGCAGCGCTGAAGTCACAAGGTTAATGACCTTCATGTGAATGCCTGCCAAGAGAAGCATTTGCTTTGTCTATCTGCACCATTAAAATTCATACGTGTTATATGTGCTTTGATGTTGGATCTTTGAGATGTGTCTCGATGTGGTCCAGTGGACTTTGAACCTGCGATAAGTCAAAGTTTGTTTGTTGAGCTTCATGGTTGCGGTTTGAAATTTATATACGCAGTGGAACAATGTTCAGTTTGGGATATTGTTGATATTATCATCTCAATATGTTTCTGGTTGTTTGGTCATGCGTGTCAAACTATACTTGAGAAAACCTAAAAATATGTCCATCACACATGACTTGTATGCGCAGTTTTATGATGAATGATATTGTACAGTCAGAGTTGTTTTATGGCCATTTCTTTCCTGCGTGGTAGCAGTGGCAATAAATTAACCTGGATTTGACAGATGTACGTGTGAGCTATCAGTAACAATCAGCTGCCTATCTGCAGTCAATAAGGGGTTGTGTTAAAGTGGTTAGCTGTGTGTAGACCCATATGAGGAAGCGCATATGTCTGCGTGTTTCTGGGTATTCTCATAGGAAATGCCTACAATGCTAGAAGGACTGCAGGTGGAGGAAGCATTGAATGTAAGCGAGCCCAGTGTTGTGGCAAAAGGTGCCCAAACAGCTGCCCATCTGTTACTACATTGAGTGTGTGCACATGTATGTGAATGTGTGTGTTTGTACACATTCTGAGTGAATTCAGACGAGCATATAATTCCACTTGCTTTGATTTGAGCACCTCTTACCCCTTATCAGTCGACAAAAATCCTATTTAAAAGCATATCATATTTCTCTGTGCAATACAGGGTGAAAATTAAGATTAGGAAACCTCACCTTTACAAAATCATTTAATAATTAACTGTTTATTTGATAAGAGCTCTAAATACATGAAAGTTACTTTTTCAAGTTTAGCTCAGCGTGTAATAGCAAATAAGTCATGGGTCTTAAACTTGAACACACACAAACACGCATGCACAACCACACTCACCAGGCCTTATCCCATCATTCATCTACAGCCTTTAAAAGGGGCAGCTGCCCTGCCTCAAAACACACATCCCCCAAGATCATATTTCCAGCCATAGCCCCGGGTGAGAGTCTGGGGGCTCATGTTTGTTGAGGATAAAAGGTTTCATGCAGGAGGACAAAATAGATTCTTGTAGTTTGATCCAGCAAAAATACTAAAGATGCTTTCAAAGAACAAAGCTGACATTTGGCTTTTTTTGATCTTTGATGAAAACATGAGTTAATCAAACCCAATCAGCATTCCAGTGTAAAGAAAAGGAAATTTGCCTACTGATGTTACGCCAACTCAAATGAGGTGGGTGTGACTGCTTTTATAGGAGATAACACTGTCCTTCTCTATTGGTGGCTGAAAAACGTTTTTACAGTAAATATGTGGATACTTTTTTTCTATTAGACGGTAACAGCTATTTATGTTTTTTGTTGTTTTGTGACTGACTTGCCTACAACAAACAGCAGTTTCCTGGCAACCACACAAACACGAAGAGTAACGAAGTCATCTTCGTTGGTACGTTTGCCACAGACAAATGAAAATCAAAATGAAGTCTACGCAAACACACATGCTAACACTTTTAGAGACAAAACACAACAAAGATAACATGAAATATAACAAAGACTGAAATATGAACATCTTATGGGACATTTATATATTTTACACTTTTATTCAAAGCAACATACAGTGCATTTAATCTAGACAGATTTTATTAATCTGCTTATCTTTTATTAAGTGTATAACATTTGTATTGTTATTCATTAATTAATAAATAATATGAATTAATATTAATTTTCCACACATATAATGAAGAGCCTTTTCTATTGGCTCACAGTGGCAAAGTGAATACTCCTATCACATATCTGCTATTATCTGTGTATCCTGCTAAAAAAATTCTGGCATTGTTGTTATAGAGTGAAAAATGTGAAATGGGTTGTAGTCAGACCCCAGTAAGTATTTTCACAGCGGGAGCGAGTGTCCCTGCGGGTTTGCAGCAGGAAACTGCCTTCCAAACAGCCACTTCCCCTAAAATAACACATTTATCGGTTTATCGCACAACAGACTCTTGGGTGGTGAAGTGTGATAGTGTTGCGATATGTGAGTGTGAGCTTTATGTGTGTGATAGGAAAATTTAATGTCATAAATACACATGACGACATTTAGTTTGTCCATGTGTGAGAATTAGCGTCTATTCTAGCTTGGAACTATCTGTGGTAATTGTTCGTCATGTGTTAAACCACTTACTGATACAGTAGCATTTGTTTGTTCATTGTCCAAGCCCCAGAAACTGTGATTCATTTGTAAGTGATCTTGGTTTTACTGACCTCTGTGGCTCCGGCCCTTTTGGGTAAACATGCTAAGGTTTTGGGGGTCACTGGGGTCGTAAAGTGTCTATTTGCCCCACTAGGGTCATTCCAGCAGGACCTATGAGTGGCCACTAATGGTCTCAGACATGATCTCCTTCCTGCGCTGTGGATGTCAATAGCTTTACCCTCTAACCCTCACCCTGCTTATAAGTGGAAAAACACATGCAGGGATCTGAATCCTCCAGCCCACAGTGAAGTCAGCGGACATTTTTTCACCCACAGCAAACGAGTGAAAGAGAAACAGATTTGAGATTTGGGGACCAAATTGATAGGCAGATTGATATGTGCTTTCTATCTCTATCTAAATCTATACCCGGAGTGAAACATAGATTGACAGCAGGAAAAGTGAGTTTAAGAGCAATAAACGACCAGCTCTTAAGGAATGTTCACTGTCCACTTTCCTTTCTTACAGCCCCCCCGGGGAAACAGATGCCTGATGGGACACTTAGCGCTCTCAGACATGCAAATCTTTTACACTTTGCATTAGGGCCCATTACTGGGGCTCAACAGCCTCTTCTGTCTCTGGTGTTACTCCGTATTGTCCTCACGCGCAGATTTTGATTGTTAGTGAGTTGACCCTCACGCATTTCCACCTCTTAATGTGAGGGCCTGGCTAGCAGCTTTTGCAATGCAGAGGTCATGGACTCTTGTTTCCTATAGCTCTGCACTGCTGTGCATTACTGTAGTACATTCTTCCCTTGTAAAGACCTCCCATGGTGTTTTTGTAGCTCATCTTCATCCCATTTGAGCTAAATGCTACTGTCTTGTATAACGAATACTAAATGGAGGCTGCTTGTGGAAACATTAAAATACGAATGAACTGGAGTGATTTAATATTTACCATTGTTTCAGTTTATAGTGTACAAGTGTGAGGTGTGATGTATAGTGTGATATGGCAACAATCCAGCCATATATAATGTGATGCATTCATACACACATACACATGGGTTGCTCCTTTTAGATGCAGGGTTACAGAAATGTGCCCACAAATGGGGGACTGACCTGCCAATAGCATCATGAACTGTCCAGTCACACACCTCTTCATACCAACACAGTTTGAAAATGAGTGAAAATAAGTGAATCAACTAATGCTTAGTTTTGCCTGGAGTGTATACAGAAGCTCAGCTTTGAGAAGAATCTAAAGAGGCTTGGCAAAATATTTCATGTGACACATGGATGAAGCTTATTGAGTTGAAACTCAGAAAAATGTCTACTGTAATTTTGTAAAATAATACTGCGTTTTCTCCATTCTGTACCATACTCTCCGTATTTTCATGGTTTAATTGAATCTGTAGGGTTAGGGTTATTTAAAGGAATCATAAAAGCAAATATTCCCTCCAGACAACACTTTTGGCCACTACTGTATATATATATATATATAT
The DNA here is from genome assembly GCA_036877525.1 of Chromobotia macracanthus. Classification (NCBI taxonomy): domain Eukaryota; kingdom Metazoa; phylum Chordata; class Actinopteri; order Cypriniformes; family Botiidae; genus Chromobotia; species Chromobotia macracanthus. The sequence continues at coordinate 4,722,009 of JAZGTH010000001.1, read as the reverse complement.
ATATATATATATATATATATATATATATATATATATATATCACAGTAGTTTGGTTTTTTTTTACAAATTTTAACTGCTTGAACTTGAAACACTCTGTAATGTTAAGCACGTATTCAGTGTTGTCAGTTTCACTGAAAGTGAGGTTATCAGATGTCTCACTTTTATCTGCTGAATTATGCTTAACTGAAAATCTGATAAACAAACGTATCCCCCAACCCGAAGGGTAGGATTTTATGTAGATTTCTTAAAACGTCACACTGAGCAAGTTTTCACGTCTTTGAGTTTGTACAATACAGAACGAGGTTTCGTGAGTGATACACTGTATGTTCATGACTGTTAATCCGTGACATACACATGGTGACGTGTTTCTGTTATTGAGCCACCTGAATAAACACAACCCCCTTGAACTGAAAGGACATTTGTAGAAAAAATAACAAGAAAACACACATGAGTGAGATCATAGGAAGAAATGAAAGCTATTGAAATGATAACAAGGTTTGGCCATTCATGACTGCACTGTTACATATAGGTTTCTGTCCATTTGTTCATGGCTGAATAGATTTGGCAGCCTATTTTGTATACCGCCAAAAAGATGTGGTGTGTGTTTGATCAAACCGAGAATGTTTACATCTCACTGTGTATGTGTCAGACGTGAGGCTATCCACGGGGGGAATATAATTACTGCACTTTCTTCTACATGCTTGGATAGCTTTTGATAAAACAGCTTCTATAGCTGTTTTAACTATAGCACTATATGTCACATGTCTGTTCAAAGTGAAAGTTTAAGTCTTTAATTTACCCAATATTGTCTACCCACAATACTGGGTATTGTAAGGAAACGCTGTCACTAAATGACTCTGCATAACAAATCAAGTGGCTAAAGCATGCCTGCAAACACAGAAACAATGTGAAATTTTGAGTAATCAAAAACTTTATTGCAAAGACTTCAAACAGCAAAAGCATCTCTTTTGGAATTGAATGGACCCAAACAGGCACAAACTCAGTCGGTCATGTAATAAATAAATGCAATGGTCTACATAAGTGCAGAAATAAATCAGTTATATACATGATATATACAGTAAACGTTTTGCACACTATATCAACATTTCATGTTCACAATGCCTCTTCTCACTATGAAAAGAGATTATACAGTAATACTGGAAGCACAGTTCAGTATCTGAAAAACATATTTACATTCTAACAGTGGTGCAGTTAGGCTCAGCCTGATTGTTTTAATGTAAAGCTTTGTCAAATCATCAGCATATATGCATGAACACAGTCACTGTACGAGCTTGTGTCCGTGTTAACTGGAGTGAAAGCTGGACGATTCGGACTCTGTGGATACGGAGGACATCCCGCTTCTCTTCTTTGGCAAGATTTTCAGGCTGGACCCTCGGCTCGGGGAGAGCGCACTGCGGGCGGATTTCTTGAACTTCACCCCGAGAAACGCGTACAGGATCGGGTTGAGACAGCAGTGAAAGTACGCCAGCGCCTCCGTCACGAAGATCCACTTCTGCAGCCCCTGCTCCAGCTCGCAGCTGTGAGGGATCACCTCCAGCATCATCAAAGTGTCCAGCAGGATCCCTCCGCAGTAAGGCAACCAGCAGACGAAAAAGCACACGATCAGAACCACGGTGGTCTTGAGCGCCTTGCGCTTCTGCGTCCCCTTGGAGCCACGGGACAGCTTGGAGATGATGATGCAGTAGCAGATGAGGATGACCAGCCCGGGCAACACGAAGCCCACCAAGATGTGCTGGAAGCGGAAAGTAACCACCCAGGTCACGTAGGAGTCCTGCGGGTAGATGCGCTCGCAGAAGGTGCGGATGGAGCTGGTCTCCGCTTTGGCGAACACCAGGTCTGGTACCGTGAGGAGCGCCGCGGGGAGCCACACGCCCGCGTAGATGATGCGGTTGGCCAGAAGTTTCCTCGGCCCTTGGCTGTTCGTGGCCCGCACCACGGCGAGGTACCGATCCAGACTGATAAAGGCGAGGATCAGGACGCTGCTGTACAGATTTACCGTGTAGATCATATGCACGGCCACGCACATGAAGCCGCCGAAGTACCAGTCTGCAGCCGCGTCCACGGCCCAGAACGGCAGGGTGAGCACGAACAGAAGGTCCGCCACCGAGAGATGCAGACGGTACTTGTCTGTCATGGTTCTGGATTTTTTCTGGCATCCCATCACCAAAACTACCAATCCATTCCCGATTAAGCCCAAAACAAATATGATCCCGTACACGGTGGGGAGAAAGATCCTCTGGAAGTCGTGGCTGACCTCCACGTCGCACGGGACGTCAAAGTTGGCTCCAATGTCCCCTGAGCCAAACTCTGAGCTGTTGTCGGATGATAAATCATCATCAAATAAGATGTGCTTTAAGAAAGGCAAACACACACCACATTAGAGACGATCAAATGCGTTTTCTGTAAGCATCAAGCATCTTGCATCAAACTGAAAATGTGCAACAGATTTTGGTTGACTTACTTCGTAATATGCCATCTTTGAAACACCAATCCAGTGCTGTCAGTGTCCTGTAGGTGCAGACAGACTTTCTCAACTCTTCTGCATCGTGATTTTTGAGGTTTTTAAATACCCCACGCCAGGGCGGGAGCTCCGCCCCCTTATACTCGCACCAGCCGCAGCAAGGCGGGTGTAAGCAGATCACAGAAGGAGCTGCATCTGGATGTCTTCTGCAAAACACTCTTTTCCTGTTTTCGTCTGTAAGATTTCACTCCAGTTAAGTAAAGTGAAGTCCCAAGACTGAAATCAGTTCTGCAGAAAAAAATGTACCCCAAGTCAAGTCTACCCCAAGCTATGCTGTCACTATATGGGCTTTTGCATATGATCTATCACAGCTTCTCATACACAAAGTGGTAAATACTTTTTACACATTTCTGATTAGCTTGACAATACCAAGAGAGCAAGCGTGTTGCGGATGCCTTCAGCTGAATGTTTATGGTGACGGTAAATTCCTGAAGAAGTGGATCACTCACTACAAGCCTTAAAACACTTTAAATGTTATTCAACCAGGCTTCAGTTGAGATCAGAGGATTACACACACACTGTTGTGAAAGTGTTTATTATGCATTGAGGCTGGTCTGTGAAGAGTACATACATTAACTCTCTCTGTAAATAAGTAAAATTAAATTACTTTTCAAAATTGGGGGAGATCAGCTTTGTGAGGGAACACACAAACACTATATGTTAATGTCTTAAAATGTTCTGAGCTGCTGTTGTTTTACATATGCTGAATGGCTTTTTATCACACGTGTGAGGTGCTAATGTGTCGATTGGCAGATAAAATCACAAAGACAGTATGAGTGATCACACATCGTACAGTTTTTGCAAAACCGCTTTGGAAAACAACTGTATCTCATTTACATGTATAGATGTTTGGGTCTCTGATAGCAGTAAGAATATCTCTTACAATATCAGTCATTCAGAGCTTTATTATTCCAGTGGCTGCAGTCATAGATGCTAGTTTGGGAATAGTGTCGGGACACCTGGCTGAAATGAAAGGTCAGACCAATAGCTGGTTGTTTTGGAGGAAGGGCAGTTCTTAACCCCTTTGGCAATGTGTGTGTATGTGTGTTTCTTCCTTGGGGAACACATGTGTTCTCACCTGCCCCCAGCCAACAGTGATGGGTTCCTGAGATCTGCCTCTCAAACTGGCAGTGTGTAAGGTGATCTGCATATGTGTGTGTTTTTGTGTAAAATCTGCTGCTTTTAATTCTGTTGTAAACACAGATTTTGTAGTATAAATACTATAAGCAAAAGTTTAAATTAGGGTTCCATTTCATGTAGGTTTAAGAAAGCCAGGTCCCTGCTATTGGTCAAGTATATGGGGAGGTCACACTAAATTCTTGCCACTTTTGTCTATAGAAGCTGTTTTCTAAATTTCTTTTCCTGTTTTTTAAACTGCATACAATTTCCTGTATTTTCTGGTTGTATTCTAATAAAGGGACTCAGCAATGATTATATGTGGTCATTATACCATTGCTTAAACACCACTGCTGAAATCTAATGGTGGCCTAAGATATTTGCACAGTACTGTATATTACAATAGTAACATTACCACTCTGTTGAGTAATAAAATATATATATAAGTACAGACACCCCTAACCTTTCAGTCAAAGTATGAAAGCTTAAATCTCATTTATCACATGCTTCCTGGAAACTACAATTTTCACAAGTTTTTTAATCTCACAGTTGTGTGTGTGTTAATGTGCAGTTGTGTGAATGTGTGGGATGATTAAAGAAAGCTAGTGCAGAGAGACACAAGCGGGCCTCTTTAACATTTGCAGTAGTGCCGAGACAGTGTATGAGAATGAGAAGGTGAGGGATAGATGCGTTTACCACCCTTTCATCTTGTGTGAGTATACCACAGAAGAACTAGTCATCCATGATTGTGTTTTTCAGTGTATGGGGCAACACAGGTTTGGGTGCAATGAAAAGGAAGTTGACCGCCGGTGTGACAACAGAAATTTGGAGACATTTGTCCAGGGAATCACATGATTGTTTTGAGGAACAATTGCAGAAATTAAAAGTGGTGTGTGAAAGGAAATGTTTTTGCAAGATGAATATTTATCTTTATGTCTTTTACATTTTCACATCACAAATGGCTGCCATTACTTCTTCAGCTTAGATGCTTTTGAGTGTATATGTGTTCCTGTAGCTGGCTGGGCAATGGCACTAGGGCACTAGCAGTTGGTCATGTGTTCAATTCCCAGGAAATGCACAGACAGATAAATGTATACCTTGAAAACAGAATAAAAGTGCCTGCCAAATGTGTAAATGCGTGTTCGTGGTAGGGGCTGATTTGGACTGGGTGGTGCTCTGTGTTTCCATTCAAACTTGGAGGAAATGTGCAACCCCCTACTTCCCAATTTTTGAACTTTTGGATTTAAAATGCATTGTGCTGAATGCAACATTTAAACAAACAAACAAGCTCATGTGAATCTTTCATAATCATAATCTTTCATAAGTTGCATGGTTAATGTAAGTCTTGTGTTTGCGATACGATTTGTTTGTTCAGTTGTATTGCACTTTCCACTGATCAGTTGCTTTCAACCAAAAACTCATCATCTACCCAACTTACAATCTTTACTTGACTTTTCCTGTGGATTACAGAAGAATTTATATTAATAAATCAAAGCTAGTCTTTTCCATACACTGTTAAAAAACTTTGCTGCCTTAATTTTTTAAGTTTAATCAATTTGGTTGCATAAGTCCTTTCAACTTACTTGTAATCTTGACTGGTCTTAAGTTGCTGTAACTTTTAAGAAATGGTTTGAAAAATTGCTTAACCTATTTTTTAAAATTATACCAGGATTTATAAAATGACTGAAATGAAATGACTTGTATAGCCAAGTTGATTAAACTTAAAAATTTGAGGCAGCAAAGTTTTTTTTTTACAGTGTACAAGTTCAGGTCAAGTCAAGTTCAGATACAATATTACAGGAGTTATTCAAAAAATATATAGACTATTTTTCTGAAGATCCACTTTCATGTTAAATGAAACTGTAGCTACTACTAGACTAAGATTTCTTTCCCTTTATTTAAAAAAATGTATTTGTCCAAAAAAAGAATATCCATCTTTGCTCATGCTACATGAAATGTGCCCATCTGCCATTAAAAAAACAGTCACACATACAAAAATATCCCTACTACACATGGCTTCCTCCCTTCTCCACAGAGCATGACAACACCCCACAGGACAGGGCAGAGAGATTCTGATAAGAATACAATAGGCTCTGATGGTTCCAGATAAGGATTCAGCCTTTCTGAGCATTATTAGGCTATCTGCATGCCTGTATGTGTGTGCCTTTCTTCCTATGCACTTTATCTGCTAATAATGATTAAAACAGAGATTCATTTAGAGGATTCAAAGATTCAGATAAGAGCACGAAGAAGCTGAGTGATCCTTCAAAATGTGTTGAAAATAGAGATTATGCTTTATTTGCATAGCTACCATGTAACCCTACTGACGGCATAGTGGTGCCTTGAAGTCTATACACTGGCCACTAAAGTTCCAGCCTTAAGGCGACAGAGAACAAATCACTGCTTGGCCACCCCATTCACAGAGGTGAGCAGAGGCAGGGGGAGAAAGAAAGGGTGGAATTAAGGTAAGAGGAGACACCTGTTTGAGTAGCCCACTGTCTTTCTCTCTTTCATCCCAGCTTGTCTGGTTGTAGAGACAGCTGAAAAGTCTATTATGAAAGGAAACAGTCAGTTACAGGCCCTTATTAATTAAATAACATTTGAGGCTAATCAAAGACTCGCCACTTTACTGCCACACTGATTTAACCACTACAGGCGCTGGTGACCAACAAAAGAGAGATCAGTTAAATTTATTTTAAGAAAATAATTTGTTTGTGTAAATATTTGATGCTCATGATAGGATAACAATTGCAGTTGGAAAATATATTTGAAGGTTTATTTTTGTCTTTAATTGAATTTGTTACACAGAATTCTGGAGTGATGCTCTAAGAACTTTCATCTTCTCTTTCTGCTGGCTAGAAATCTGACTCTGAGACGTGGAATTGTGTTGCAGGTCTTTGAGAGGATTAGATGGGCTGATCTGAGCACTGATATTGAACCCTCCTGTCTGCCCATTTGCATCCTTTGTCGAAGGACATTCACTGCTCTGTGTGTATATGTGTGGGGTGAGGGGTGTGTGTTACTGCATGTAAAATGACTAGCACACTGTAGAACAAACACATGATTGTCAGTTTTTATGTCTGGGTGGGGTAATTTTTTTAACAGACATGTAACTCATTTTTGCCCCACACAGTCAGTTTGGTGTGTCTCATGTAGACTCTCCTCCTATCTTTTCAGACATGTGCTAGGCTTTTTGATCGAGTGCCATTCCTAATGTGAGTGATACTGAAAGGGCAAATTTCCTCATAGAGAGAGTGCAGCAATTTCCTTCAGTATGTCTGGATACAATTTGCTTTTGAAAGTGAAGATCTGCCATGATTACAGAAGAATTTATATCAATAAATCAAAGCTTGTCTTTTCCATACACTGTTAAAAAACTTTGCTGCCTTAATTTTTTAAGTTTAATCAATTTGGTTGCATAAGTCTCTTCAACTTACTTGTAAATCTTGACTGGTCTTGAGTTGCTGTACCTTTTAAGAAATGGTTAAAAAAATTGCTTAACCTATTTTGCCATGATTTTTATATATTTGTGTGAATTGTGTCGTAATTTGCCTGTTGGAATTTAAGATTTATAACAGGGGTGTGGCCAGTTCTCTGTGACACACCCCCAAAAGGAAAAGTTGCTTTGGATGGAGTTGGAGGTGTGTCTGTCAGCTTGCATCCATGATTTGTGTGTTGGTTTATGATTTTCTGTCACTTAAAGAGGTTATTGTGAATATTTACATCAAACATAACTCTGGCCTCTTGATTTAGGGTCAGTCATTATAATATCACTTTCATAATCTATTAACTTGGGCTAAAATGAGGGACATTCATTCTCTCTTACCAGACAAGCTAATAACAAGTGAATGCTGTTCTAGCCAACATATCTGGACCCTATATGGGTTACATCCATCTGGCATTGATTCCATGTGAGCATGGGCTGAAAGTGGATAAATTACTTGAGTCCTTTTTATGTTTACCAATGCAGATCATGTATTGGCTGGATGTGACATGGGACTTTCATAGACTCCATGTGTGTACAATGATTTCATGCTTAAAATACATCAAAACTTTACAAATCGTGGGATCTGATTGATGCAGTCCAAATGCATATCTGGAGTGTTGTGACCAGTCAATGATGTTGACTAGTAGAACCAATGACAAATGGGTGTTGCTCCATAGAGTTCTGAAGGAAAATTCTGGGTTCAAACAAGCTTAATTGGCAGCATAGATTCACTGGGGGGACCCTACAACTCCTTCCCCTTGAGCCCACCATCCCCACATACTGGGGGTATCTGTCATCTTGTGGGATAGCACAAGAGTGTAAACATCACAGGTAAATTAGAATTGAAAATAAACAGTAATTATATTGTCCAGGTAGGATGCCTCAAAAACCCTCATCAATACTTACACACATGTACACTATGAAGGGCCAATCCAATACCCACTGTTAAACCCATACTGGGTCATGGTATGTCACACATGGGCTTTATAAAGGTAGCCCTAACCCTAACCAGTTCAGACCTCAAGCTCATGTGGTATCTGAATTGGCCTTAAGAAATGTTGACTGGGCTGTAATATACAATGGTCTGGCTGTGTAATTATATCACCATTTTAACTATAAATTGCAGTTCACTGCAGAGACTACAGGAGAGGACCAAGTTGTCCATTGTCCTCAACAACTGACTGCTAATAAGAAAATTGATTGAATAGAATGTACTATTATCGAGCAGACACACTTATGTAAAATGAACAGATATGGCCCATCAATGTGCTGACTAGTCCTGTTGTTTGGGGGAGGAGGGAAACCAGGAGGTGGTGTGTCTGCCCTCAGTAGTGTGTCCCTTTACTGTCAGACTTTACTGAACAGATGTTTGTCTGCTGTTCAGGTGTGCATGAGCTTGCTGCTAAGAGTTTATGTTAGATGATTTGACTTTAATCTTTTCAGAATCAGTCAGTGTCTGTCTGTCTTTTGTTGCTTTTGCAGCGACGTTGCATAAGTTAAGGCCACAAAGCTGTGGTCTTGTAGTTAAAGATTTGTGGTCGGCAGGGGTGTGGTGTTGGCATATGCCCGTCTGTGTATGAGTGCCCGTCTGTGTGCATCTAGTATGTGTCTGGGTGTGGATGTGCCTGCATACGTGTGAGAAAACTGCATAGTAAAAGCTTGTATGCGACTTTGGATCAGTTTTTTCTCTTTGATTGCGTGCGATAGTGTACCAAGCTAAACCACAGCTTCCTGATTTGTTTTCACCTGCTCGCATCTTAAATCTTAGCTGTACAACTTCAGCTGTTTAGGAAGCATTTGTTATGCAACAAGTCTTATTTACGTGCACTATGCTGGCACCTCAATAACAAGTCCATCTGAAACCTCCCTAAACTTAAAATCAATTCTATCTATTCTGTATTTTATTGTTTTATTATTTTAATTGTTTCTATCATGTTATGGAATTACTGTCAATAAAACAATTCAAGACGAACTGCGTCACTCTTTCCTGTGGCCCTCGCGCCATCTAGAGGACAAAAAGAAGTTTGTTTCTCCTCACCTGATTTTTTGATAACGCTTTAACCGCTCGTTTTTTTCAAGGCAAACTCAATACAAGTAATAAACTTAAACATAAACATATAACATAAAATAAAAATAATATATATACATATATATATAATAAAAATAACATTTGTGTTGCACGCCTGTTAAAAATGGTGTTGTGTCAGAAGTCAGGAGTGATGTGTAAGTAACTATATTCTTTTCTATTTAAATTGGTCATAATTATGTTATGATTTTTCTATTGGGTTGCATTTTATTTTAGCAAACTTATAGTAGCAAAGTGTAAATCACGCATTGTTTACAACAATTTAAAACGACAAAACAATTTAGCCATACAGATTAAGTAAGACAAGCACAACGAACTTATCAACAATAAAGACATTTGTATTTAAGATTTTATTAAGTTATATCGTGTATGAATCAGTCGGCGTTGTTTTGGCGCATGCGCTCTTGCGCTTTCTCCGCTCACGGGAATGACGCGCATGAACATTCCCAGCGCTGCTCCAGGCGACGTCAGCGGGTAAGGAAATGCGATGCCCTAATAACAATCCATTAAAATATACTGCTGCTGATCAATACAATCAACGCAAACATTATCACTGGGTCCATCTGAAGACCGAAGTTGTCATGTCAGAGCTCGTACCTTAAGTTAACGTTTTAATCGGGTTTAACAGGACAACGCTGCGCGAGCTCGATGACTCCTTATCTCGTTTGGATCCGGTATCTGCCTTTGTGGGATATTTATTCGACTCTCGTCGTAAGGAGTCTCGTATTCGGTATGAATACACGGCGGATTGCGTTTATTGCAATAAAGTGTCGCAAAAATGCTTGTTAACAGCATGCAAATGCGAGAAAAGGGGGCAGGCTGCGTGCAACACAGTAAGCGTAGCCCATGATGAGATGGATGGGAGGAAGGTGCGATCCGAGCCGCGTCAGCTCCAAATCAACGCTGCATTTCACACCACTGCGCAGTTTGTGTGCTAAACACATGCAGTTGAGAAGTCTTCCTGTTTTCAAGAGCAACACTGCAGAAACAATTGTGTTGCATTAGGTCTTAAAGCACGATGAAGCAGCTGCTCTTGTTCATCGCATTGTTTTCTGTCAATAATCGACCGCATTAAACGTTTGTTTGCTTTCTGAGCTCGAAATGTGCCCATGGTGACTTTGGGAAATGATCACGGTGGGAATCATGGGAGTTTGCAGCTAACAGCTGTTGCCTTACAATTACAAAACGTATAGAGATGATGCCAAAAACAAATTCCTCAAAGCTCAAATTCATAAGTGGTTGTTATGTAAAGTTTCATTGCATTTTGCTTGGTCTTATAAGTTATTTGCATTCATCTGAATAATCTTTTGCAGTTATTTCGGTGTCTGCTGAATGTATCCACTGAATTTTGCAGAGTGACGATTAAAGCTTTACATTTGTGACCCTGCCTTTGAAAACCCAGCTGAAGTTTCTTTTTTGTGATTTACTGTTTTCCACAAGATCATCCTACATAATGTAAAGAACATTCTGTAAAGATATAACCTTAATATCTTTATTATTGACTGAGTGAGGCCATGTCAACGATTGAAATCATAGTGACATTAATAATTGAAATCAAACTGATGCTCCTAATTTCATAATTAGATGACAAGACTTTAGCCTGGATTTCACAGACAGGGTCACAGAAATTCATGATGTGGTTTAGATTAGAATTATATGTTTTCTGTTTAATTTTCAGAACTAAGCCAAGCTCACTAAGAAGATGGACAGCTATGGGTTTGTGTCTTAATTTCGTCGTACGATTTTTTGGACCCTTCCTGTCATTAAATGACGTACATTTGAAGTCACTGCGTTCCCATGTTCTTCCAGGTTCTCCAGTGACATGTTCAGCGGCAGAGCTGTTCTGGGGGAGGACAGCTCGGTCATGGCTCGAATGCAGAAAAAGTTTTGGAAAACCAAACAGGTTCTGATCAAGGCCACAGGAAAGAAGGAAGATGAACACGTGGTGGCGTCGGACGCAGACCTGGATGCCAAGTTGGAGGTATGAGCGCCTTTCCAAATGTCATGAAAATGCTCTCCACGATTGGTCGGATGTAATGTCATTGGACCAGGTTTTACTCTCAGTGGCTGTGTATGTCTCACACTGTCTTTTAATGTTTGAAAGCAATGAAAGTACGAGCCTCAGAAAAAGACTGTGGGACAAATGAATGAGATGGAGGGAATTTTATAGAAAACTGACACAAGATTTTAGGAAAGGGCTTATGATGAATTGAGCTCTAAATGTTGCACTTTGATTTACTGTGTCTTATATCTTATATGTTGCCACAGTTTTGACACTGAGTCAAAGTGGCATCTCTCCCTCCCTCCCTCTCCCTCTCTCCTCTCTTTCTGTACCTGAATACATAGCAGCTGAAAAAAAGAGAAAGGGAATAACATTAGAGAATACATTCAGAAGAAAAGAAAATAAAGAATGAATAATGGTGCACATCTTTCTTGTTTACCCAATCATTTACTGATATTTACATGTTTAGATTGGATCATCTGTCTTTGGGGGGCTGGTGGTTGCAGGGATGGGGATGGTCTAATTATGGGCTAATTCTAATAAAACGGCTCTAGTTAATTCTGACTACACACTCCAGGTTTTAAAAGAAAGATACATTACATTGACTTAATCAAATCTGTACTTTATTTAATACACAACATGAAAAGCAGTGATGACAGCAAAACTTGTTTGTTTTTTTGTTGCTGCATGTGAGAAATAAAGACAATATTAAAACAATGTGAGTCAACCATACAAGATTTACTTGATTACTTGGAATCAGAACCTAACAAAAATCTATTGATCACTCATTATATTTAAGGAAGTGTTTGTTTATGTATGTCTAATCTTGCCCTGCCCCAGGCTCTTGCACTTAAGCATATCCTGGTATACAGGCTGTTAGACAGTTTCCTGCCTGTATGTCTGTTTGTGAGAGAGCAGCAAACAGTCATTGTAAGACCCAGTCCCCCCCCCCCCCTAATTTGCTTGTTTATTGAACAGGGGTTACAGTTTAAATAAAGTTTTCCTTTGTGCCTTCAAACCCTTAATGGGTATCGAGAAGAACATGCGCAGAGCTGCATAATCCTGAAGGGTGTTGCTCTTGAATGCGTGTCAGGCCTGTAGTCAGTTAAACAGTAACCTAGATGCAGGCCTATCCTGCCGAGGTCACACCTTCCATTGAACAGGGTGTACTACTGTGTACCTTTTAAAAAAAAAACCAAAAACCTTTCTGGTGGACAGACTGAAAGCACTGCTTTTAAAAAATGAAATCATGTAATCATGAATTATGTAATCAAGGGTCGATTTCCAGGTAATGCATAACTCAGTCTGATGTTATGACAGTTATGACTGTAAGTTGCTTTGACTGTAAGTGCCTGTCAAATGCATAAATGTTATTGTGAAATGTTGACTTATTTCTGATAGAAACAGGAAGTTGAAATGGGATATATTGAAGGCTTTATCATTTTTATTTCAAACAGCTAGTTGGTGGTAGGTGGTATCGGGGGGGAGCAGTTTTCTTTAAAGAATTTATAGGATTTTATTGAACAAAAATTTGCATACATCTGTGAATGCAGGTTGAGCCATTAGTATGTTTTGGTGTTTTGTTTTTTTAAAAGTGTATAGGCCTAAAGGTTGTCTACTAAACGTTGACGTTGTCTATTTTTTAGAGTACATTGGGTAACTGTAGGGAGATTGGGCCTGTAATAAGTGGACTGTTTGTTGCTTTGTGTTAAGATTTCTGCTGAATCTCTTCTACTGTTCTTAATGTTTCAGAATGTAAGTTTAAACACAGATTTTTAGCCTCATGCTCTTGAAACTGCCTTTGAGCGTGCACTCAGCGTGCACTACCAAAATGAGTCAGTTGTATTAGAGTTTCTCCTTCCAGGTAGAGCACATGTACACTCCCTTCCCCTCACACTGTTACTGAATTAACATCCTTTGTTGCCATGACAGCGAGATTTGCAAGGCTGTTTTATGTGTTCTGATGTGTTGTCTGGATTTGAAGATATGAGATGTGTGTGTGAGTGAACAACTGTCTCACAGTATAAATGCTTATGACCATGAAAGACTCAGAGATTAGATCTGGTTTGTGGTGTGTTAAAACCAAGCTGAGAGGAACTCCACACAGCCAGGCCTGCTGCTTTGTTTGGCCGGATTCTCAAGGTAGTTTTCAGCTGCACTTTGTAAGCCTTTTTAAGAGCTTATGTTTGTTTGAGATAAATGTTCATCTGAAAGAGAGGCCTAACAGGATATGTATGGGTGGGGTTATCTGAAAAATTAGTTTTTAAAAGTTATTTCTGATTGGTTCATCTTTGCATTCAGAGCATTGCTGTATATACCAGACCAATTACCCACCCAGGATAACTGTATATTATTTTTTACATAATAGACTGATCAAAGTCATAGTGTTCAGTTGTGCAGACATCACCATAAAAATAGTAAAAAAAGGAATATAGACTTCAGTTCTGAATTTTAACCCATCCAAAAGTGACAATTCCTGGTTATTTTACACACTAATTATTGATTATTATTATTATTATAATAAGATTATTACATTATCCTGATTGTTTTATTTTTCAGAACACAAAGAAGAATATATGGTTCTTCTGGTGAAGATGTTGTTTACTTTCTGTTAAATGCCTTAAAAAATGCTGATGGCAATTCCAGTGATGGGGCACTAGTACCTTCTAAAACCAATTCACAGTGCACTAAGGAAAAAAACCTTTGTGCCCTTATTCCGGAGTGTTACATAAAGCCTGGGTGTTAAGTTTCAGTCAGTGAAGGAACCACATTCCAGTTAACATTTCCACAGCAGTATCTCTGCATTGACTCAACTTTAACTATGCATAACTTTTTGAAGTGTTAAAGTTAAGTCTGGCAAACTATTGTGTTATGCCTATTGCAAAATGCACATTTGCGATTTTTGGATATATCTTGCAGCCTCACTTTCAAGTGTATTTGTTTCGAATGAAACCTCTCATTAATGTCTCTGTTCTCTACAGTTTTTCCGTTCGGTCCAGAGCACCTGCACAGAACTGCTGAAAGTGATCGAGAAATACCAGCAGAGAATCACATGTGAGTAAAGAACACAATCTTCTGACCTCTTTGGGTGCCCAAACACAGAGACTCTTGTTTAGCTTGTTTTTTTGAAAGCAGTGAAACATATTTTCACACACTTTCCATGGATACTGAAAGCATTCAGTCAAAAGTCACATAAGAGGTTGAATACTTCTAATAATAACTTTCAGCACAGCTCATTAAGGCAATGTTATCTCTTCTCTTTAGATCTGTCTCAGGAGGAGAATGAGCTCGGACTGTTTCTGCGCTTCCAGGCAGAACATGATAAAACAAAAGCAGGCAGTATGATGGACGCCACCAGTAAGGCCCTCTGCTGCTCTGCCAAGCAAAGGTAGGCACAAACACACACATGTAAATATGTAGAATATTTCTGTTGTTTCATGTTTCTCTAAGAACTCTGCAGTCTCTTTCTTCACGCAAAGTATGTTCTGTGTTCTACTGATAATTAGGATGCCCACGTTACTAAAACCACAATCTTGCATGCAGCTTCTATATCATTGCGTGCCTCAGTAATTCTCTTTTAATTAATTAAAACAATTGTCTTTTGTCATTTTGGTCTCTTGCCTGTCACATCCAGGCTGGCTCTGTGTCCCCCTCTCCATCGAATGCAACAGGAAGTGGAGACGTTCCGGAGGAGAGCCATCGCCGACACTCTGCTGACCGTGAGCAGGATGGAGAAGGCCCGGACCGAATACCGAGGAGCTTTGCTCTGGATGAAGGATGTCTCACAAGAGCTGGACCCAGACACTTACAAACAACTGGAGAAATTTCGCAAGGTTAGACCCCACAAACAAACGAGGGAGGAAATGCATCTATATGTGTGCTTTCACATAAGTGTCTCATGTCAACATGCACATTGACATAATGTGCATAACATGCACATGCATTAAGCCACAAAATCAGAGACCATCTTCTTGAATTTTGATCACAGGTGTTCACAAGAAATGTATTTGAGATGCATGCTTTGCCAGGTTTAAACAGAAAAGACTCATCTGACCGGATTGTAATGGGATCACCTAAGACGGAGCTTAATGAAATATAAACAGAGACTCTGTATGTCTGTGAACAGGTTCAGACCCAGGTAAGAGGAACAAAAGTGCATTTCGATAAGCTGAAGAATGACGTGTGTCAGAAAGTGGACATGCTGGGTGCCAGTCGCTGCAACATGCTTTCACATTCTTTATGCACTTATCAGGTATAACATTTATTATGTATAACTGATCATAACATCCCATAACATTTACCCACAATTTCAGTTACATTGTTTATTTTTTCCTTTTTGTCCTTTTTTTGGATTTTGTGTTATTTTGTCTGTAGACAACCCTCCTACAGTACTGGGAGAAGACCGCGCATGTGATGTCTGGCATCCATGAGGCCTTCAAAGGATATGTACCCTACCAGTTCACCACCCTCAAAGTGTGTGTCTGTGTATGCATAAAATGAGAAAATACACTATAGATGTGACGCAGTATTATACAAAATGTGTGATTTAATTACAGGAGCTGAGGGACCCATTGGACCAGATTGCTGGAGAGCTGACAGAGGACAGCAAAGATGAGGATAAGAAGACACATTCAGACAAGTGAGGACAGTTAGACATGCTAATTAATTTCATATCTAGGCTCATGTAGCCAGGCTTTAACCTGCGGGCATCAAATTTGGTTTTTCATAGCTAAGAACCGCCAACCAAGACTGGAGATTTTTTTGGTTGACTTGTAGAGCAATTGGCAGTGGACAGTATGTTTTGTGGAGTAGGCAATCCCAGAATGCATTGCAACAAACCATGGATAAGAATAGAATCTATCTAAGATGGTGGACAAAGAAGGAGGAAGTTGTTTTTTTCATATAATTAATTCAGTATTGTATTGATAAAAGTAGTTAATGATTTAAACGAACTATTTCATTCAGGTTACAGATACAATACTTGCCTATCAGAGTATTGTGTTTCCATCTGTGTTGAAATCAATTGTGAGTTGAGTTCTTTGGAACATAGCTGTTCTATCAAGTTTTGTACTTTGTGAACACAACTTCTGCTGACTTTCAGTCAGACTGTTGTACCATGTCTCCCCAGACGTTTTATTATTCCAGCCAATCATGCACCTGCCATTTATGTGGGCAAAGTACCTCAGATGTCAATGAATGCCTCAGACACTTGTTTTCTCGCATCAGCAATACTGTTTCCTTCTTGAAGACATCACGTTTGCATGTTGTTTGAAGTTTTCTCATTCAGTCATGTCTTTCATTCGCTTGTGTTTGTGTTCAGTCGACAGGC
The DNA here is from genome assembly GCA_036877525.1 of Chromobotia macracanthus. NCBI lineage: Eukaryota > Metazoa > Chordata > Actinopteri > Cypriniformes > Botiidae > Chromobotia > Chromobotia macracanthus. Next base: position 4,705,447 of record JAZGTH010000001.1, on the reverse strand, counting down.
CTCTCTGAAGGCTCTCATTACTGATCTGTGAGTTGAAAGCTGTAATTCTATTACAACCCCCCAGCCTCTGTGAACAGGAAACACCGCTTTGAGTTCCACTGTCATTTCCTGTTTTGGCAGTGTGACTTAAGGCGGTGTATGTGTTTCTGTGCCACCTGTATTAGCACAATACTCGAATGTGATCCATCATTTCCCATCTTATGAATGATTGCATTCATACAGCCATGAATCTGTCAGATTAATTTTGCATGTGTTTCAGTCTTGTGTCACTTGAAGAAGAACAGCTGGGTGAATCATCTGACACTGGTATGTTCAGCTGTGAATGGCAACACAACCAGTCCAACAACATAATTACTGTTACCTAATTATTATCTCAAATAAGCTCAAATACTAAAAAACATACGTCATTATCATTACCAGTGTCTACTCGTGCTGTAGATGGACAGAGCAGAGGGTCTGACAGTTCTTTGTGTGCCAGTCTGGATTCTGGTAAGTTGTTTGTGTGTGTGCTAGGTGTGTGTGCTAGGACTCACAAAACTACTAGTCATTCATAAAAGCACTTGACTAGTCGGTGAGTCAGTGACTGCATTTACATGCATCCTTTTGCATGTAAGTCTAAATAAACAGTGTTTATAAAACAGTGTAAGTGCGGTATAATTCACCATTGGGTGTGTTTAATGGATAGAATTTTAGCTTGTAAGATCACCCCTCCAAATATGGCATAAATGAGGTATCAAAATTGTAGAAGTATTACAAATGTACAAGGGTTTGCAATAACTTAAAATCCTATAAATAGCAGAGAACAGACTAGACTAGACTAGGTCCAATCATGTGTGAGATTGATGTGTCAGACAAATTGCTGTGGTGAGCTCATACATGGTCGAGTCTAAGATGTGTCAACACAGGTTACCTGCATCAGCCAATGACAGTTCAGTGTCAAAATGAGCAAGCACCTCCTTATGTGGCAGGATTTAGGATTATTGCAGCCCTACATGAAATTAACCATCTCAGAAGTTTGTAGTTTGGGTAGGTAGACAGCTAGATACTTTACTGACCCCACAGGGGAAGTTGAAAAGGTGAGGCGTTAGAAGCCATACAAGAACACAGTACACTACTTACAGTGCACAAAATGTAACATACTATAACTATAAAAACAAGAGGCTGTGGTATAAACATAAAAAGGGCACGCACCATACACGTAATGGATATACACATTTAAAACAGAGTGATTAATTACATAGCACTGTGAACCCATAGCATTCCAGTGTCACATTTTAATATTTAATATTTTTTAATATAATTCAAAACAGATATTGCCATTACAAGAGAGACAGTTTGAACTTCATGCTGTTGCTATTAGAAATCAACTGCAACCGAGGTCACGTGACATGCATGATTGACATGGACCTAAAGAATCAAACAATGAACTAGCTGACTAGCCGACTACTCGATGCAACTCCTAGTGTGTTCTGATGTGTGTGTTCTGATGTATGAGCAGCATATTTTTTGATGCCTGTTTGTATTTCTCATGTTCATCTCCGCCCATGTGCTGCAGCTTTGAATGAACAGTTAGGCCCCATCAGTGAAGCTAGAACAGACCATAACCTGCTGTTCGCGACCCTTGACCCTGCACCGATAATGACCCCGATTCCTTCCCTCACCCCAACTTTACTCCCAACCCTGAATCCGGCCTTGCCTACTGTGCAACCCCAAAATCTGCAGGAGGCCTCGGCGCCCCCTGCTGTTCAGTGGAATTTAAGCATCTCACATGGGGAAAAGCAAGAAGGTTTACCCAGTTCTCTACGACCTGAGATAGGTATAAATGCCTATCTGGGCATCTTTTTATGCCCGGCACTTCCTAAAGTCCTTTACCTGCTTCCTAAAATCAATTTAAGATCTGATTAGGGTGTGTTTTAGCATCCCTTTCTGTCAGACAGATTCCTTAAACACTATATTGCCACTTTTCATGCTTAGAGTTCTGTCCACCTTTAGATTTGCTTCTGTAAATGCTTGCCAGTGGTGTCTGACCCACCCTCACAAACACAAACAAACTCTTTAGTTTCTTCAAAATAGCAAACAATGTTTCTGTCATGAAGATAAATCTGAACATTCTGTGTTTATGTTCTTTTTCCATTCTTTGTGAGGTCATCTGTTTGTCCCATGTTATATTCTCTTTGGGGGTAATCTGGGTAATTTCGTTCACTATCTTTATGTGATCAGTTAAAATGATTCATGTCTTTATGTTGAGATTATTTAACTGACGGACATAAGTGACCTTGAAGCTTCTATTTTTGTAGTGCCTATTTATGTTGGTGCACCTTTTTGTGAAAGCAGTTTTTTTGCCACAGGCAGGGACCTGCTGGCTGACGTTTTACTCTCTGGAGAAGTGAAAGAAGAGGAAGGAGAGAGAGGTGATCTGTCTTTCCTGCAGGATCTGCTGAGTCCTGGGGCTGCAGGTGGTGCTAGTGAGTTCAGTAAAGCGTGGCAGGACGCTTTTGGCTGTTTTGAGGCTCCTTCTGCTCCTGTTGCTGCTGCATCACCACAGATAGAAATGGCAAACACACCCAATGGCTTCCTGCCATCTCAGCTTCTGGACCACAGCCTCAGCACCACAGGTTTGCCCAATCTTTCAGACTGCCCTTTAGTGGCAGGAGGAATGAACAGCAACACCTCTGTTGTTCCATTAATATGCTGTGCTGTCAATGTGATGCAACTTGCAGATGACTCATATTTATTCTCCTTCTGTTTTTCAGGATGGGCAACACCACCCATGTTTCAAGCTGCACCCCTCCCGCCACCATCTGGTGGGGGACAAACTCGGCCTGCCCAGAGCAGTCCAAACTCTTCGGTCAATGGTGCGAGTTTTAATTTTTAAATTGTTCTAAAAACAGATGGACACAGAATTTTGTTATAAATTTTGTATCTTGTACTGGATTGTCTTTCCTACCAGAAGCAACATCTAATATATTTTAGTTATATCTCGGCCTAGTTATACATATTGCAAACATTTTGATTTTATGGTTAGTAAGGATGCTTGTCTGAGCCAGTAGCCTCGTGGGCTTTGACATGTAGCCCAGTTGCACTTCAGGTGACCCAAGTTTGAGTCCGTACTCATGGTCTTTTTCCGATCCCGCACTCTTCTTTCTCCCATTTCGCTTCTTGTCCTCTTCAACTACCCTATACAAATAAAGGCAGAAATGCCAAAAACAAATAAAAAAAAAAGGAGGGCTGCTTAATTATGACAAAGATAATAACCATAATTTTTTGCCAGTATTGACATCACATTTATTTAATGCAAGTATACTGAATTTGGAAACAACATCTGTTTATTGAATAAAAAAGACAAAAAATATTTTAACAGTAGATTCAACTAAAAAAAAAAGTAAATATAGTTAGAAAAAATATGCCGTCATGTAAAAGTGACCCTAAAAAACAAATTCAGGGTTAATATTAGCCCATAAAAAAACTGGTTAAGTTGTTGAGCTTATGAATCAATTTTCACGGTTTGTGTTTGTCTTTGTGGTGGAAGCTTCTAAAGGAAGCTCCAGGGATATGTCTGCCTGGTTCAACCTTTTCGCAGATCTGGACCCTCTGTCCAACCCTGATGCTATTGGCCGCAGCGATGAGGAGCTGCTCAATGCCTGAGAGGTTTGTGATCTTTATTAATGTCTACAAGATTCCGTGATCCAAGTAGAATTTAAGAATATAATGATTGTTACGTTTGCTGATGTAAGTGCTGTGGATGATTCAGATGAACCTGAATCAATTTTAAAACGTTTACCTTAAATTTACTCCATTCAGCGTTGGCAGGTGTGGCAAAGCTAATTTCCACTTTTTGAAAATAAATAAAGCTTTATTTTCTGTCAGTGGTCTTGTTTTGAGCAGCAGAGATTGTGTGGATTTATCAAGCTGTCTTTCTGCTTTCCTTTAGTGAGTGAAGGTTCAAAGTTAGATCGCATCCAAAACAGTTCTTTGTCCATTAGAATGAAGGAAATGAGCACATATCCCAAGCCTTTACCTGGAGCTGAGACGATTCCTCTCCTAAACCAATTCAACCTGAGCCAAGGAAGGATCCAAAAATCTGAATCCCAGTTATGGGAATATGTCTCTTTCCCTCCTTCTTTAAGTGTGTGTGTGATTGAATCTACTGTATGTTCATTAATACATTGCAGGTTAAAATGTTGAAGACTTTACTGAATCTCTGTTTCACAATATCTGAGTGTTGTTACATGGAAAGATGCTTTATACTGGAAATTATCCTTATTAAAGAAGAAAGTAAAGATTTAGAAGCTGTAAGTTATTTGCGGGACCAAACGAATAAAATGGAACTATGGAGTATGTGTATATACTGAATTTCTCTGTACTTTGTATAACACCAGAGTTTTAAAGGTCCACAAACAGGGTTACGGATTTATTACACCTATTGTATACTGTATTTATAATCAACTACAGGAATGTGTGACGTTTCCCATCACAAATATTTATTTTTGGAGCCACTTTCACTGGATAGTTTAACCCTAAACTATAAAGACAAATGAAGTTATTTATTAATGCCATGATAAAAGTGTTACTGTACTACATATGCAAGTTGTGTGCTGTGCCATTCGTTTGCTGAGAATGAGATGTTAAAAAAGGGTTTAATATAGTTGATGGACTCTATTCACAGTGGCAAATACACTTGAGAATGAGCTCCCAAATATACTGTGCTGGAATGACACTGGAATGGGTTTTCTGTGTGTGTGTGTGTGTTTGTGGTGTTTTCCTGTCACGTTTCATTGTGTCTTAGATAATCAGACTCAGAAGTGAGTTGATCTAAAGAAGTGAGTTGATCTAAAACTATGAGCTGTTTTCTATACATTTCTTTTTAAAAATATCAAATTATTGCTTGCACTAAACTGTCTCTGAGCACCATCTCGGATGATTCTAGAATGTATCTTCTTTATAAATCATTGACTTGAGACTCTAACCTTGTAACATTTCTGAACATTTTGTGTGAGATGTCACTCCATGTTCTGTAGTTGTATCTTTCTCAGTTACCATTTTGAAGTGTCTGAAGCGTTCTTTGTGTCTCTGTATGTTGCAGCATTATTGTGACACTTTTTTACTTTAAGGAAAGAATGTACACTGCACCATTTACAGCTGCTTTCATCTGTTTATTTTATGCAACTATTTTGTTTCAGTCGAATAAACAATGTACATTTTCATTGGAGGAAACTGGAAGGGGGAGGGTCTGCATCAGCAATGCTTTAATACTCCTTGTGAGAGGAAATAAATTTGAAAAGATTTCTGTAAAAGATATGGATTGTTGTTATTCCCGTAATTTGTTGCTCCTGCATGTTAATCAATTCTTGTATGCTAAACATCTGATTTATGAAACTCTTTCATGAGTTACTAGCTTGAAGGTTTATTCACATTAAAAAAGCAAAACAAACCATCTCTAATGTCAAACTTTCTATTAAGATGTAAAACTTGTAATAACTAAAACTAAATTGATAACTAACAATTTAAGCCACCTGTCTACCCACGTTTTAAAGCAATTTTACTTAGGATTGCCTGTTTTCCTTGTTTCAGCTAATTGTGTTTTTAAAGGAAGTTTAACTGTATGAGAAATGGAATATTTCACAGTATAAAGATGCTACAGTTCAAATCTGCGTTTTCTGTGTACTATTAGCTAAAGCCATGCCTCCCTCTTATATACTACAGTATTTGCACGCTTTCAGATTTTCTCTTGCTGTTTAAAGAGCTTTTTTATCATGTCTAACATATACTTTAAAAATAGGCCTCCTTTTTAATTCTATTTAAATGACAATGTTAAGACTTAGAACCTAAATTCTTTAGATTTTGTGTTTTCAGGTTTCGCATTGTTCAGTTCTGATATGACAATCTCTCATGTCCCGTTTGTTCATGTACCATCAGATTGTCTTCTCACCAGCAAATCACATGAAGCACATACAGGTTTACGTATATGGGGGAGGGTTCTATACATTTAAGGGTATAGACGAACATAGCTATGAATCACACAATTATAGAAAAAGGACTTCAAGCAAATGGGATGGTGGGATTCAGGCACATTTGTTAGTCCTTTCCAAATTTGCTACAACATTCCTGTTCATACCTCCAGCACTAATTAAACTGCATGTAAACTAAAAGCAAACAAAACTGATCTGTATCCTTCATTTCAGCAGTAAATATCAAATCATTCGCATTTAGGGTCAAAGATGCATCTGTACATAAGAAAATCTGAAAGGCTTCATGGTTAAACGCAATAAACGGCTGCGAAAGTTAAAAGCAGTGCAATGCTAACATTTTTTGGCAATATACATTGTACGCCATCTTGATAACATCCTATTGATCCCTGCTAGAAGACATGTAATACTGTTATCCTTAACCAAAAACACTGTTCAAGTTTCAACCAGCATCTGTCTGAGTGGTTTTGATCACTGCATGTTTTAAAATTAAATTGTAATAAACCTCTGACTCTCAATCAACACAAGAGTATGAGAAATAAGTCATTTCAGTTCACCAGCTGGGATTCATCAATCAGAGATCAAAGTCCTTAGAGCTTTAACCTTCTGGTTCCTCAAGGTGTCGCGGGAGACATGGTGACTGGCGTCCACGGGAGAGGACAGGACCCATGGAGGGGGACAAACTCCTGACACCGACTCCACCCAGAGGCACCAATGAGGGGGATATGCTGCGATATCCCACCCCGCTACGGAAGTTCAGCTCCTGGGTGGGAAGCAGGGGCTTCAAGATGCTCACCAGGCAGAATGCAGAGCCACTTTTGGGAATGAAGTTCACCTTGTTCCTGTCTGGGCAGAGATATGGAGGAATCTCTTGGAGCGGTCTTGGCCTGGAGCAGAAGAGGGAACAACTTTCTGAATTTTACACCCAATTGCTGTTTAATGGAAAAGTATTTATCTTTTATAAAAAAAATATGGCGGTTATTTATTTATGAATGATTGCTACACAATAAGTAAATCACTCTAATCTGTATTGTAAACTGTATTCAGTAATGTCCTAATATGCAAACACTTGTATAAAAAAAAATTATAAAATAATATAATACAATAATATAAAATAAAATAAAACAGCTCAATCAATATTTTGTTCTCCTGACAGGGACTGCAATGTTGTAGTACCTCCTTTCTCCAAAATATTTAAACTGAACTCTCAACTGTCCCATGTTCATTTGAAGTGTGCTATGTATATTTTTACTGTAAAAATTAAACATTTCTACAACAAGTGTTTACTCACTGGTTTTCCTCGAAGACTTTAACTCTCTCGCAGCCCTCTGGAGGCTCCCGTTTGAACATGTAGCTATTGTTGGGCTTTGGAGATGAAGCATATTTGGGAAGAGGGGACCAAGGTCCAAGATCTAAGGGAGGAAGGAGGAGCGTTTAGTATTTGAATAAATAATTTGATCGTTTGTATTTTTGAGATGGTGGTGTGCGTCTCACCTCTTTCTTTGCTCTCGTTGACCGTGTCGTCGTTCAGGAGCGGACTGTTTCCAACCGTGTCGTTGAGGATGCTAAGGTATGAGGGTGAGACGGAGTCAGCCCGGCTGCTGTTGTTGCTACGGTTACTGCCGAGCCCACCGTTTGAGGGCGTTTGTGTGTCAATGCTGCGTGTGCTGCTGCTGCGCTGGGGGATGGGAGGGGGGGCGCGGTGCCCATCAGGAACATCCTGTGGCTGAACCGCACACACATGCTGATGGTGAATCCTTTATTCTCTAACATATAGCAATGTCACATTGCAAGTATTTGTAATGGAACATATATGTGAGCATGTTGTTCTGAAGGATTTACTATTATGATCTCATCACGTTCCACTGTGTCCCGTATGATAATGCGTTCGATCTCCTGGTTGAGGCCTTCGATGCTGTTCCGAAATCTGGGAGGTGTGGATTTGGAGATGGGGATTGGGATGAGGATGGTTTTAGGCATCTGAGACTGAGAGACCATCAGAAGAAAAAAAGAAAAGTCACAAAGTGGAAATAAGTGACCATTTGCATTTTCAATACATGTTTATTTTTACTTCTAACAAACTCAAACCTTCCCCCATAGGGCAAACCACATCCTGTAATCCTGAAAGAACTCCCACACGCAGCCCACACAAATACAAAACCCCCTACAGTTGCTCTATTGCCAGAAAACAAACATTCTGCCAAGATACGCTCCATCATTATACACAAACCACTAACTACAGAGAGCTTTACTGTTGAGAGCCCATTACTGCTTGGCTCGAGGGTACTTATTTTGCGAATGATATGATGTAAGCGTTTTTTTTCTTTGTTCTTATTATCATCTCTCATAAATGGGTGGGAGTTGTCTTATCTTGTGCAAAGACATTGCCATGGTCTTCTCTGTATCATCTCATGATGTGATCTATCCTCAACACTCTCTCTCAAAACCATATTCATGTAAAAATTACACACTCTAAATCAAGCCACTGTCTTCAGGGACATCTCTGTCCCCCGATCTCAGAAGTGCCAGAGAAGCGTCAAAATTGGGACAGACATGCAGGAAAGTGGGGCGCTCCTGAATCCTCCAGATGTTTGGTCTACTTCAGTGCCGTAGTCTGTACTAGCAGAGGTTATGGGGATACTTATACTGGCATACATGAGCACCAAGTTATATCCACATAAGCACAAACAGTCTTCTGATTGGACAGTGGCTACTAGGATGTGATGATGGCTACCTGTGATTGGATGATCGCATGGTTTCCATTAAAGGGTGACTTGCGGTCTTTGTCGCGGCGATGGCGGCTGCTGCGTTTGCTGCGCTGGAGCTGCTGTCGCAATTTTGCAATCTGAAAGAAGTCAAAATAACGTTGATAAATAAAAGCATAGTAATAAAGCAAAAGGAGGAATGAGGAACACTGGATACATTTTTGGTTTATAGAAGATGAGAAGTTCATATTATACTAGTCCATTGTCACATAATAATGCTAGTCCAAAAAGACTAGCATAATCACAATATTTGTGTGAATATTATTTAAGCTCTCTCACCTCTTTAAGCTGGTCAGTGCTACCGCAGGAAGCCGATCGCTTATGAGAGCCTCTCCTCCGCTCATCTACCCAGGCCCTAGGAGTCTGATAAACAAACAGAGAAATGTTTTGTAACAGATCCACAGTTTTCAATGCATTTTAAGAAGGGATAGCAAAACATATCTTAACATTACAACAATACACTTTTTAGATTTAATACATGAATCCCAAGAACATCCTCTTTTCTTTAATTCTCTTTTCACCCTATAACACATGAACAAATAGAGACTCCATACAACTCCCCTTAATTTTGTACAATCAAAATGATCCCTAATTGTTTAAACATTTAAATGTTTTTGTTTTGTTTTGTGTGCCCTCTGTTGGAATATTCTTTAATGCATGATTTTGATATCTATTTGTTGCATTAATATGTTTATTAAGGACTGCGTAAACATTTCACCTGAGTCGCCTTGTCCCTCATTTAGAGGGTATGCTGGGTGGAGCTGCCGTGCCGCTGCCGTGCCGCTGCCAGGTCCTTGAGTCAAAGGAGGATGATCCCTCTGTTTCAGCTGGAGGAGGGGCCTTCAGAATCAGAAGTGACTATGCAATAGAGATCATATTATAGTTGGGATATTACTGATCAGTGTTTTAAGGGTTAGACTGCATTATCTTCTAGTAAAAAAAAAAAAAAAAAACTGTAAGCAGCTGTATAAGTGTTTATCCCTCTAGCTATAAAATAATCATTATCTCCTGCCTCTATCCATAATCCCTTAATCCATGTGAGGCCTATGTTTTGTTTTAACCTTGGTCCCTTATTATCTACATCGTCCCCTCACTCTTTATTCTTCACCCATCCGTTCTTCTCTCTTCATCTATTTCCACATGCATAAACAAAAAACAGGATCATTGAGGTCTCTGTGATGTCAATGTACTGTACTTTACTGCATTATAGGATTGTGAATTTATTTATGCTGTAATTCTAGATGTTTTTGCTAAAGGCCAAATGATCGTTGTTTGTAATGTACTGTTGTTTACAGTGCAGTGCCCCCTAAAGCCAGTTTTCGACCGTGGCGTTTGCCATGGCAACTAGTCTCGAAAAGCCAAGATATTAATGTGATGCATAAACACACAGCCAGACCAAATCATTGTGATAATGTTTTCAAGAAATAAAATAATCATTAAGGTGTCTGCATACCTTACAGCATGTGGAATCACGTTATATCATATCAACAAAACAATGTAAGATTTCCCGAATCACTAAAACAAATTTCAATCCTAATTTCTGCTTTGTATTTAAATGCACAAAATATTAAACACACATGCCCCTATAAATGCAACAAACGCACAGTCGCATTATGAATTCGGCTCAGTGTGATTTCTGCAGCACCGCACCCGCGTCTCAGTGTGTGTCAGAGCTACATAGATTGAACTGTCTACATTATTCATAATCGATTACAGCTGCAAGCATCCACACGATCGGCTTGCAAAACAAATGCATAACAGAACAACAAAATGCATTGATGACAAGCGCCAGTTAATTTATGCAACCGGGTACCGACCTTTGACTGACGACAGAATGGCTGCACACGGCGCATTCATGGTCCTTAGAAATAAAACCGTGACGATCCAGCGCATTCACGTTAGGAAAGACGGTGAAAAACAGGCTGGTTGTTGGTGGAGGGCGGCCGGTGTTGCTGGGTCAGAGAAACAGAATGAGGATGCGCAGAGGCGTTGCTATGGGCGTCACTATGCTGCTGCTGCTGCTGCTGCTGCTGGTCGATGGGCTGAGGTGATACGAGAGCTGGGCTGAAATAAGTGAGTGAATGCATGCATCCTTTAGGGAAATAAGATGATTTCTGCGGCGGCACACGAGTCTTTTGGGCAGGGTGATCAGGGTGTCTCTGTGCCCTCGGTGGACGGTGACGTTGAGGATGCGCGCTCCCTCAGCCAGCCCGACTCAGTGATTCAGCGCTCGTGCTCGTGCTCGCGCGCGCCACACTACGTTACTGTTGCTGAGGCGCGTGGTGCTGTTTTCCTCCATAAACAATAACTCAAAAGTACACGAATACAAAACTCACACAAGCGTTCAGTTTTAACATTTAGTACCAAATTTAATTACATTTACTGTAGTGAAAGTACAGTAGTAACATTTGTACTAAATGCTGGTGTGATTAAAAACAACAGTTTAGTACACTAAAAACTTATTAAAGAAAAAATAAGACTTTATTTTACAGTGTCGGCTACACGTTACATGCACGATCGTATAAGTATGTATAATAAGTATATAAAAGTAATTATAAAACTAATTATAATAATTATTAATTATGATAAGAACGTTTGACCTAAAAATTATTATCGGTGGAAGATTTTATGTATCCGTATATGTATGTAATACAATACAAAATATAAACAACCAGAAATATAGAAACTATAGGTTGCTTTTCATTAGGCAACATGAAGCTCATTTCTTACGTTTATTATTATTAATAATTAATTATACTACAATATACACAATTTGTATAAAAAAATACAATCTGAAGATTTAAGGACCGAGGATAAAGACCCATAATGAATAAGAAATATCTGGGATTCTTTGTGACATTGATGATATTCCTTTGCATGAGAGGTCAGATTTCTTTCAAGCGCAGATGTCCTGCAGACCATTTACAGATAAACCAAAGACTAAGAAATTCGGAAGTTCATTTTTCATTTCTTAATTTTTCTGAAATGTTTATACTGATAATATTATTTGTTACAAAAAAACAGACATTATAAAATTCCTGGGGCACTGTTGTTGTCATGTTGTCATTTCGCCGCTGTGCGCTGGGGGGCGCTTCATCTCTTTCTCTTATAAATCGCCGCACGTCGAACAATCGCGTCTCAGAGGCGATCTGAAGGCGTTTCCACCGGCCGCTTTGCTGAACCCTTCCAGTTGTCTTCTCGTTGTTCGGTCGATAAAACGCCACGCAAGCGTTTGTTTTTTCAGCACAGTACTTCACATTAACAGATAAAACACGAAGATGAAAAGATAACGAAGGCGACGACATGACGACGAATGCACATTTTAACAGTCTCGGATCACGAAACGGAGGAGCGCTCCCGGGATGTCCCGCTTAACTGCGAGCAAACGGGGTTTGCTAAACGTTTCAAATGCGTGCTGAGGAACAAAGAAAACAAAACAAAGTTTTCCGTGATCGTTCACTTGTGATATTACAACACACAGACGTCTCAGAAATCACATCTGATCTGAAGGTCTACCGGGTGGTTACATGCAAAAGTAGCGCGTATAAAACGCAAACGCAATGCTTGCAAATGTAAGGTCTTTGGCGTAGCTGTAACTAAATCGTGACCGTGATTTTTTTGTCAAATGTTTTAAAACTTGTTTTTTTGGGATTGGTTTGTTGAAAAACGTGTGATGCTGGATTCACAGGCGCTTGTTTTTGCCTACCTGCGCTCCGACGCCTAGACTGATTTATATGTGACTGAGAATAAACCAGAAACAAATCTTGTTTTCAAGAGGAGATACGGAGCAAACATGAAGATAACAGTTATAAACATTGTACTGATTGTCGTGGTGAGCCTTCTTGAGTCTGTGGCTGGTGAGTAGCAGTAACGTTTTGAAAGCCATTGAGGACTTCTCAGATGATTAGATTCAGGTTGAATAATAAGATCTTATATTGGGTGGGCTTTAGTTGTAGTGTAATGCTGTATTGTTAATGGGAAAACAAATAAAAAGAATTTAAAGAAGAAAGTCACAATATAAATAACATGGCACTATTGTAAAATTGCTGTTCCACACACAAACACAGTGTCACAAATACTTAATATCCTCGCAAAGTGTAGGTTTAATTTTCTGTACTGTGTGTGTGTGTGTGTGTGTGTGAAACTCTTTATTTCCTGTGAGCGTGTGTATATGTGTGTGTGAGTACTTGGATAAGGAACACATTGGTGGGTGTATGTCCGCAGACCACCTATGTCCTGGCTGTATCAAACAATATTTCTGTGTATGTGATTTGTGTGTTGTAACACGTGCCTCTTTGTCTGTGTGTGTATTTTGTGTCCTTTATTTATCTGTATGTGTGTTTTCTTTTTTTCTGGCACCAGCCCCAGAGCTGCAGTAGAGCTACTGAGCATCACACAGATAAGATAAGACCAGACCCTGCCGGTGGCTCCTGATGAGGGCAGAATAAAGGCTAAATACTGATTAACTGTTAAGACAAGCATGAAACGTAATTTCTCATTGTGTGGTTTGAAACGTAAGCTGACACACTGTGCCCACTGTGGCTTTCTTCACAGCTAACCCTGCATTATAACCATCCAACCTGAATCCAGAGGCAAATATATGCTTAAAGTGATATTTGAGTACATTGCTTAACAGGGCTGAAAACGTGCCATGGGCTGAAAAATGGACTGAAAAATGTCCACTTCAGGTCTAATTCAGCCTAAGATTTGTTGCTGTTGCTGTGTTACAAGAGAGTGTGTACTTTTCTATGTTGCTTGAATCCGCTCTAGTCAAGACCTGCTTATTATTCTTGACTTGCAACGTTTTTACACCAAACCTGTGTGTATGTGTGTGTGTGTGTACAGTGTGCCCAGTTTGTATAAGCATCTATATTGTATGCACCAGACATCAGACCTTGTACATTATGGACAGTATGTGTCATGTTGCCATAGAGACAGTAATTCTTCTAGATAGAGTGAGACGTGAATCTGAGACGTGTTATCTAGTGTGTCCTATTTGTTTATGGTGTGTATTTATTTCTGTAGCTTCACAGTGTTGATACTGGATGACTTGTATTCAAAAACATACTTTGTTATTATACCCAGGTTTAAAAGAATAGTTAACCCCAAAAAAATATTTTTCTTCCCATGAAACAGCAAAGCCCTGGCAGAATTTTTTCAGATACTTTTTTGATGTTTTTTTTGTTGTTGTTATTTCTTGAACTTGGCATTAAAAAAAAACACCTTTTGTTGAAAGAAAAAAGAGCAACTCAGACTCATTTTGCCTAACATATCACTTTGTGTTTCATATTTGGGTGAACTCTCCCTTAAAATGCAAAAATAATTGATGCGATCCCATTGTGGGAATTATGGGATGTCCTCCCCAAGCCACTGACCCTTACTCACCTCTGACTCATACACTCTTTCTCACACACACACACACACATGCACTGTTTGTAATTTTGTGAATATTTTCGGTCTGTTCAAAGAGCACAGTACAGCAGCTGGGTGAAGGTATGGATGGTTGGACAGATTATATATAGTAAGGGAGGGTTTTTGGCTGGAAGCGTTAGATGTGAATCAGTATATGTGGGTCATGAGCACATTGCTGTGCTTTGTAGCTGTTAGAAGTGGAGAGTGGAGATTCAGGAATTAGATGCAATACTGAGTTGAACTTTGTTTGCTGTTGAATTGCTTTATAGAAGTTTAATTTAATATTATTTGTTTTTTGATGAGGAGGCAGTTTAATGCTAACATGGAGCTCAGCTATACATCAATAGTTCCCTTTGTTCATTCAGATTTTTTGAGCATTATTTTTTCTTTTGTAATTTTGTTTCGATTTACATTTACGCATTTGGCAGACGCTTTTATCCAAAGCGACTTACAGTGCATTGAAGTTATACATTTTCTTAGTACATGTACTCCCTGGGAATCGAACCCACAACCTCTTGCCCTGCAAACGCAATGCTCTACCACTGAGCTACAGGAGAACCTTATGCTGTAGCAAGTCATTTTTTCCCAGTTGGCAGTATCAGAGACAGTCATCGTCGAGAACACACTCACAAACACCCACACATAGTTTTTAGTTTTTCTCTTCAAGGTGCTTGTCTCGTGAATACCGACAGAGATGAACAGACCACATTCATTATCCCCATAAGTCAGCCAGTGTCTGAGCTTCCCATTGGCTGACTGCTCATTAGGTTGATGTGTCCAGTGTCAGAAAGCACCATTGGCTGATCCTGTCCAGTTAAAATGATTTCAGGTTTCGGCTTCACTGAGCTGCCAGTATGTGTGATATAAATGTTCATGTGTATCTTTGTGTTGAGGGTACATTAGGTAGTTGACAAATGGGTAACATGGGTATGAACTATGTTTTTTGTTTTGCATGCATGTATTTAGGACATCAATGTTTTTAGGTGCCATTCCTTTTCAGATTTCATCACTTTTCACCAACGTTTTGCCTTTCAATGGGTAGGTGATTTTTTTTAGAAACATTTTTTGTTTTGCTGGTTGAAAGTCTCTTTACATCCTTACAGCAATCATTAAGTAAAGTGGTCAAATATTTTTTATATATCTATATATGTTCTGCAAGACCATGAAATGTTTATCCAATCATTACATTCAGTCCAAATGCAATGATAGGATGTCCCACTTGTCTGTCAAATAATGTATTTGCGTACTACCCTGCTTGCACAGACACTGTTCTGCCCATGTGTTCTTATGCTTGATCTTATGCTTTTAATGGTAGCTTGCTATTGCTAACCTCTCTGAAATTGCCTGTCTTACCTTTAATATTTTGTAAGTACAAAAATTTAAAGTACAAATTCAAAGTCTCTCAATTAATATGAAGTCTTGACTTATTATAACACAATTAGAAAAATGTTCAGTTTTAGATAATTGAGTAAAGAAGCCTGTCAGCATTTTTAAGTATTACACTATTTTAGCAAATTTGTTTGACACCTGCTCTTATCTCCACAAAAAGTAAATGTTTCACTTGTTCTGTGCTCCTTTATGCTGAAAATGTTTTATATAAAAAACTTTTATATAATGCTGAGATGTCATACCACAGGTTTATCCACATATTTATTTTGATATGTATTTCACAGTTCATGATAAGGGCAATTTCCATATTTACCTAAAGTGCTAAATAAAGCACTATTTAAATCAATACTTTCGTTCATTACAAAAAAATCAGCTTCTTCTGTTAAGGTAATTTATAAAAATGTTTTAAATGACAAAACAGAGCAAAAACTTATACACCTCTCTATGAATACAGTAAAATTACATTATCAACAGCCCATTTGTACACATATGTGTATAATGTGGTTTTGTATGGACATGTATATATGAATAATAAATGAGTAAGTGTGTTTGTATTACCCCGAGAGTTTGTGTGTACATAAATTAGAAATGTGAGTCCTTGCTCAGTTATGTTGCTTTCAGGGAATGTTCACATGCCTCCTCCACAGAAACGTGTAGAAGCCACAAAGACAGACCGTTCTAGGGAGACCTTCCCCTATTGACATCACAGCAAAGAATGACCTTGGGCATAATCTACCCAGCCTCAGCTCCCTTCTGAGATAGACCTTATCTGCATTCCTCCCAGATAGTTTCTTCAAACAATAGTAAAAGAACGAGAACACTGGAAATATCACCTGGAGAACCTAGTGTCTGTCTGTGAGTGAGATGTTTGAGCTGGTTTGTTCTCAGCGAGTCTGCCTGAATGAGATATTGCACTCTCAAAACAATCGAGGACCACAAAAAAGGCACCAGTCACATATCTGACTTGTTTTCCCTCCTCTGCTATTGGCCAGATAATGTCAAAAACCTTTTTTTTATGACATGACCCCTTTCCCCTCCAGGCACAGTTAGATGACAGAATATATCATGATTAAAAACCTCCTGTAAAAGCTTCATTTTTAGTGATAGTAGCAAATAACAGAAAGGCAAAACATAATGGAAGAAAACAAAACAGTCGCTACTGTATTCACCTGAATTTAATTGAATATTGTTATACTTTTATTGTGCTTTAATTATGTCTGTCTGCTTTCGTCTTTTTTTCTCTTTTAATTTCTTTTCGGTAGCTGCTCAGAGCAAGCAGAGGGAGTGCGCTTACGAAAAACAGTCACAGAATCTGAAGGACCCGATTCATGGAGTTGGATGGGGGCGTGTCTTTCCCGAGAACTCTACTATTCGCTGTTATCACGGAGGCCGCTGCTTCAGTATCTGGGGAACTAAAGATAATGAAATTCAATTGTTGATGCAGGGTAAGTTAATATACTCCACCACACACACATACACACAAGCATAGAACTTCACAGTCTCTCGCCTCACCTCTTGTGTCCCTCGTTGAATACAGGTTGCTGGACAGACAATGACCAACAGAACTGCAACGACCACTGCGTGGTGACCAATGCACCATCAGTGACCCAGAATAACACCTTTCGCTTCTGCTGTTGCAAAAAGGACATGTGCAATGTGAACTTCACCGAGGACTACCCTCCCCTCTCCCCCACCACTCACCCCTGTGAGTGTGTGTGTTTTTGTGTGTTTAACAGGAATATAGACAGTGCTTAGCAAATGGAGACCAAGTGTGTGCGAACTTGTATTTGCCTCAGCTATTGATGTCTAGCCATTTATGTAGACTGACAATTTAAAAAAGTTTCAATAGTTTAAAAATACCCTTAAGTAGACAAAATAAGCAAAAAAAAGTTTTTTTTATCCTAACAGTATGTAGGCTATAAATAATAGACACAATTTGTGTTATCCGCTGGCCTAGTTAACTGTTTTAGTGTACTGAGAGCTCACACACAGACACGCACTGTATGTGCTGTACATACCAATTCATTCTCTCCTGAAACTAATACAGTGAATGTATGAATATTTGTATATAGTTTACTTTCTGGTCTGCTAATGTATTTGTCTTCGGACCCTTCAAGATTCTCGTCGGCTCTACAGAAAGGGAGCCATAGTCGTCCCCTTAGCCACTGTTTTCATGATTGCCGTCCTCATAACACTGCTTTTCTTCTCCTACCGCATCCTGAGAGGTAAGTTACTAAGTGATATGTGTGATGATACATGATTTAAATATATGACCTTTGCCACGTGGATTGATATGTCTGTGTGTATACCAGAACGTGGTAAACACGCTCTGCACAGTTTGGATGTGCTGGAGACAGTATTTTCACCTCCTTCTCTGGATCTGGACAATCTGAAACTGCTGGAGGTAACTAACTCCGTCATTTGTTAGTTTTAAATCAAATGGTCAGACCCAATAATTACACATTACTTAGTGTACATTTGTACACTAATAGCAGACACTGTATATATGTGTGTAAACAGAGGTAGACGGATTAAACAGTTCTCTTTACTTGCCTGAAAAACAGAATTCTTAAATGGCATCGAAACGGATGAAACTGCAAACACTACAGATATTTCAGTAAAAATCATATGTAATGAATTGCATGCTTTAAATAACAGGTTTACTTGAGAGCCTTAGTTTTCTTATCTAATTGTCCTTTTCTAATCCTGACAGCTGATTGACCGAGGCCGGTATGGCACAGTTTATTGCGGTTCGCTGGATGAGCGATCTGTGGCTGTGAAAGTTTTCGCCATAGCTAACCGCCAGCAGTTTACCAATGAGCGGATTATTTATCGCCTCCTCCTAGACCACGAGAACATTGCACGCTTCTTAGAGAGTGAGGAACGCGTCGACACGGAAGGCAGGACAGAGTTTCTCCTCCTGCTGGAGTATTATCCTAATGTGAGTACCACAAGAACAGAGAAGAACCCAAACCTGAAAACTGCTGTTGTATGTACAATGCAGGTGTATGTACAATGCAGGTGTATGTTCAGTTTTATGTACAGTGCAGGTGTATGTACAGGTGTATGTACAGTGCGGGATTATGTTTAGTTTTATGTACAGTGCAGGTGTATGTACATGTGTATGTACAGTGCAGGATTATGTTTAGTTTTATGTACAGTGCAGGTGTATGTACAGGTGTATGCACAATGCAGGTGTATGTTCAGTTTTATGTACAGTGCAGGTGTATGTTCAGTTTTACATATAATGCAGGTGTATGTTTAGGTTATGTTCATGTTTTGAAAAATCTGAACATTTTCTGTCATTTGTTCTTCTTTTTTTGTCACACTTTCTTCTCTGCATCACAGAGTACATCCAAAAGTGTTAGGCCCAGCATTTCTTTTGTGGTTATATTTAGAGACTTCAGGGATGTGATCTTGCTGGAACAGCAACTCAGAAAAGTGATGTGATCTTCAGATATCACATAAACTCTCACGCTGTCTTCCTGTAATTGTCCCCTCCGTCTTTTTTTACCTTCTCTTTTGTTACATTTGCATTAACTGGAAACGATCACAGTTCAGCACAGTGTCCTCATTCAGCCCCGTGCATGTTCGAGCACTCATACAAAAGAGAGAGATTATTGACTGAGCTGAGAATTATTCAATTATTCATAAATGTGGACTCTCTGCCTGTACTTCCTGTGGACTAACACCAAGCCAGGTTGCCATAGCGACAGGTGGCATCCCCGAGGTAGTACCACAGACATGCAGCAGTGCACAATTGTGTTTCTCCTGTAACTTTGAGATATGTTGCTTCTGTTCTTCATTACTCTATGCTCCCCCCACCTGTTTTTCCTGTGTGTTCCTCCCTGTGTTTTGCAGATGCTGTGCTCTGAATAGAATATTCCCTCCTCTGTTTTTCCCAGGGCTCTCTGTGCACATATCTGAGCGGGCGTACTGTAGACTGGCTGAGCTGCTGTCGTTTGACACTTTCTGTCACTCGAGGTTTGGCCTACCTGCATACAGAAATAAGAAGAGGAGGTGAGACACACTTCACCTACAAAAACCCTTCCTTCATTTATCCATTCTTATTAAAACTTCTTATTTACTCATCCTTTACTCATTATGATGGCACTTCAATGCGGGTATGTGCATTATGTCGATAATAAACAGATTTCAAGACGAGAAGATAAAAATGCTAAATTATTAATAATGCATCATTAATGTTTTTTAAAAAGAAACGTTTGACTCTGGGTACCACCCAAAATGCTACTATAACCAATCAGAAAATAACAAATTAAACCTGTTCGATAATCATTTTCATGATTGATCTTCGCTGTCACATCTGGTTCCTCCTGTGTTGTGTCAAGTCATATCTCCTTTTGTTTCATGAGAAAGTAAATGATTTAAACATGCACACATATATTGTCTTACACTTAAGGGTGTAAATATTTAGATTTTAGCTTTGGGTGTTAAATGGATCCCAGAGCAACACTAAAGATGTGAATGTGGGTGTTTGCTTTATTTATAGTCCGAGTGTGAGAAAACTGGAAGGCAGACTCATTAGGATGGGGTGTAAATCTTCATGCTTTTTTAAGTGCTTTTATTTGTATTTCAGTGTGAAAGTCTCTGATGCTTTTTTTTGCTGATTTTTATTTGAGTGTCAGAGAAGTGCTTAAAAATGAGAGGAATAAACACTGCGACAGGACGTGACAAAGACCAAAGGGAAGAAAGTGATGCTGTGTTTTTATCTTCAGTACAAACATCCTGATGCGTACTGACATCCCTGCGGGAAAATCTAGCTTAAGCTGGAAACAGCACAACTGGTTCTAGCTATTCAATAGGTAATTGGATGTACAAGCCAATTTTAACAGTTCTGTGAGCTGCTATTAGCCTACCAGCTTTTGAACCCTATTATTTGGCAGAATAATTATTTATTATGATGATTATTACATTATAATATTCTTAGCATGTAAAAGTCAAATCAAAATCAGATCAAGTTTATTGTCACATCACCTCAACGTGTAGAGGAGAGTGAAAATCTTGAGTGTGACTCCACACAGTGCAATACAGTATATAAAGAACAGACATGTAACAGTAGCAAAAAATGTACACATAACAGTATATAGTATATACAATGACAAAATGGACAGAATATACAACATTCCAAATATACCATACACATTATATGCGCATTGACATGTTGTAGTGTACTTAAAAATATGTACAAATATACATATGTAACAATTTACATTTATACACACAATATGTGCATTTACATGTGTATATATATACACACACATACACACAGTAAATATTAGTCTTTCATAATATTGTTTTTACAAAGTGGTGAACACAGCAATAATCCATCTGAGGCCATTACAATAAATAACAACCCGCTGTGGTAAAATCTATATTGAATGGACAGCATCTCATGTTTTGTTGCTTTATTTCTTTATTGTTGTTTCTGGATACACAGTTGGGTTCTAGTGCCCTCTGGTGGCAATATTTAGTCATCTAATTTTTTCTCTCCTTCCTATTCATCTCTCTCTTACTACCTCTGCCCTTCCTTTCCCATACACGCATACTCTCTCTACCCGTCCTTCCTCCTAATATTAGATGTGTATAAACCTGCCGTGTCCCACCGGGATCTAAACAGCAGGAATGTGCTAGTGAAGGCAGATGGTTCATGTGTCATCAGTGATTTTGGACTTTCCATGATTCTGACGGGAAAAAGATCGCCTGGATGCAGAGACGAAGACAACAGTTCCATCAGTGAGGTCAGCAAACAGCAACCCAGCCCGGTCCAGTTTGATCCAATTCAGGTCCAGTGTTTTGAACAGTACTGTCAAATAGCCCCTTTCGCACAGCAATCCTGGTAAATTACTGTAAAATTACCAGAAAAATTGTGCCAGTAAATACACAAATGTGCTGATCAAACAAGCAATGGGGTTCTGCCTTTTTACCGATAAGGTAGATGATCATCATCTGCATCAGAATGTTTTTGTAAAGGTTTACACGATTGCTTAACAGTAATTTATCAGCAATTTACCAGTAAAGACTGCATGTGTGAAAGGGGCTTTAATCAAATTTGTGATATGCTGTTTAGGTGGGTACAGTGCGGTACATGGCCCCGGAAGTGCTGGAGGGGGCTGTGAATCTGAGAGACTGCGAGTCTGCATTGAAACAGGTGGATATTTATGCGCTGGGTCTGCTTTACTGGGAGACTTTCATGCGTTGCTCTGACCTCTTTCCAGGTACCGCACACACAAATGCAGATCTGTCTGTATCACGACTGCTGTTTCTCTTATTTGCCATTCCTCTGTCGCATCAGGTGAGACTGTGCCAACATTTCAGATGGCTTTTCAGGCAGAGGTGGGCAATCACCCCACCATAGAGGACATGCAGGTGCTTGTGTCCCGAGAGAAAGACAGACCTAAATTCCCAGAAGCTTGGAAGGAGAATAGCCTGGTGAGAAATTAAAATATGAATACTGACATACAGCACATCAACTATAATCTACATTCATCTTTAATATATATATGTATATGCATATGTATATGCATATGCATATGTATATGTATATGTATATGTCTATGTGCATTTGTGCAGACGGTCCACTCTCTGAAAGAGACCATGGAGGACTGCTGGGATCAGGATGCTGAAGCCCGACTCACAGCTCAGTGTGCAGAGCAGAGACTCACTGAACTGCTTCTTATCTGGCAAAGAGAGAAATCAGTCAACCCTGCTCTCAACCCCAGCAGTGCAGTGTCTAACCACAGGTAATCAATAACCAATAACCATTAATCTCTCAACCCCAGCAGAACAGTGTCTAACCACAGATAACCAATAACCAATAATCACTGCAAAACTAAAGATAATCAATAAGTGGGAATCTCTTAGTTTCAACAATGTATAATTAAACACTGCACTAATTAATAATCAGCACAATAGATCATTGTCACAAACGAATGCATTATTTATTTGTTGTCATTAGAACCATGCATCAGTCTACGTGCTTTTTGTTTCAAGCAACAAAACTTATACTTTCTAGAAACTTCTCAGCTGGAAGACAGACACCCAAGGTGGGTTCTTACCTTGAATACTCATCTATAAACACTGAAGACCATGACACCTCTGTGGAGCCAACCTTAATGGAAGGGTCTAATCCTGCAGAGAAGAACAGGAACTGCATCAACTATGAGTGGCAGCAGGCCCAGTTATGGCAGCCTGGCACAGAGAGGTCCTCCCCCACCCCTGTTTTAGAGTCCTCGGTTGCCAATCAGCCTCCACCAGGGGGCAGCAGTGGCCCTTTCTGTGTTCAACTGACTCAGGAAGACCTGGAGACACTAAAACTGGACCCCAGCGAAGTCCAGAGAAACCTGCAGGAAAGCTCTGATGAGAGCCTAATGGAACATTCACAGAAACAGTTCTGCTCTCCAGAAACAGTGACCTCACACAGCCGCTTCTACTCCTTCATGAACATGCCTGCTGAAGCGTCAGGGTCACAGGGTTACAGTCACAATGCTGACACCCCTATAACCATCTTACCCAAACAGCAAAATGTCCCTAAGAGACCAAGTAGCCTAAGCCTCCATGCTAAGCCTTCTGGGAAAACATCCACCGCCTCATCGTCTTCACTGCGGATGAAATTCGGAAAACTTGGCAAGTCTAATCTGAGGAAAGTGGAGATGGGCATGGCTAAAGCCAGCATGGTGAATGCAGCTCAGGAGGCCCACCTGATCAGCTTTGCCAACAATGAGGTTGCAGCAGCTGTGAGTAAATATGCAACTGGAGCTGCACCTGAGTCAGCAGATGTAGCGAGTGTAGCCAACACTGCAGAGGTCCGTTGGAAAGGTGCCATGAGTTCAGAAGACTTCACCCTCAGCCTCTTGACCACTAGCCCTGATGAGCAAGAGCCTCTTCTGAGAAGAGAGGCATGTCCCAACAACACAAACAACAACAACAGCAATAACAACAATGGAGAGGGGGAGGGAGACCCTGAGGGTGGAGGGGATGGAGGAGAGAACAATGAAGATGTTGAGTCAACAGGAGAAGCACCATCTGCCTCTAACCTGGAGCATGTTGCACTACCCAATCCCTGTCCTGCCCCACCCATGGTTCCTCCACAGGTCCAGGATCAGATACATGGAGAGGCTCTGCTAAGACAGAACCGTGTGCGCAGACCTGAGAGGCCCAACTCACTGGATCTGTCCATCACCACACTACCTTTACTAGGTGAGTATAGAAAGGATGCAAGTATAACTATATATAATCTCCTTAAAACATTCAAGCTGCAATTTGTAACTTTTGGGTTAAAAATGAACAAAAACAGTTACTGAGCAGGTACATGACAGTTCAATGTTCAACACAATCTGCTTACCTTACCCCAGTTCGCAATGCTAAGTTTATAATAATGATTTATAATTTGAGCTGTCAGGTCTGATATCACAGGAAATGTCCATCTGTAAACAGAAAGAAAAGGATCCGGCGTGTATATCACATGTCCTGTATTGCAGATGGTGCAGCGTTTGTAGCTTGTTTTTACAGCAGTTGAATTTATACTTATGCTTCACGTTAAGAAAAAAAAATTAAAATGTATTTATTTATATAACGTGTTTTTAATATAATGAAAAGGAAAACACAGAAAACAGTAAAATTGTGAAATATTTGTAACACATAGAATACAGAATACATGGTGTTATTGCAAATGTTATTATTGATTTTAAGATGTATATTAGTAAAACTTATTAGTGATACAAAGATTGTAATTACAACACATTTGGACCATTAGAAATACAATATCTGTCATTGGATGCGAAGGCTCAGTGGTTCTCAGTGGTGTATGAGAAAGTAATGTACCCTGAGCCTACTAAAATGGTATGTACTTTTTCTGAGACATTTAGTGCAACATTTAGTCAGTGAACATGATGACAGGTATCATATTATGTAAGATATGTCGTCCCAGCTTATATGAAAATGTCCTTAAGAAGAGAAGAACAAATTTTATAGAACAGGAGTAAAATATACATAAGGAATTTACAATAACACCATAAAATATCTGAACACTACATAATGAAAAGAGAATTGGAGAAAAAAAATAGTGAAATAGTAAGAATAGTAAAATAGGCTGCAATTACCCTGCAATTATATGTTTCAAACAGAGATATTGTGATACTCTGTTTGAAAACATGTTTTATAACAGAGAAGTAGGAATTGAAGCTTTAATTGTGATCTTATATTCTAATCAATAACAACACTGTATGAATGACTACTCCTCAAGTAACTTTGCTTGCATATTAATAATGATATATAAATCTATATTGTAATATTGTTACAATTTTGATCTTATGGTATTGTGAATGAAAATAAGTTAAACAATTGTTGTTTCTTTTCCCACAGGAGGCAAATCTGATGGGGATGTGACTGAGGGATCAGGAGATAAAATCAGGAAGCGAGTGAAGACGCCTTACGCTCTGAAGAAGTGGCGTCCTGCCAGCTGGGTCATCACCACAGAAACACTGGATGCTGAAGTCAATAACAACAGCCATCACAGGGCTCAGAATCAGGCTGGTACCAGCAGACCTAAATCAGCCTCGGCTGTATATTTAGGTGGTCGGGAAGGATCCCGCTTTTCCACAGATCCCAATGATTGTGACTTTTGAACTTTGACCTCACTAAAACTTCGCAATGAAACAGGCTGAAATTCAGAGTCAAACTGTAGAGTCAAACTCTATAGTTCTGAAAGTCTGATGATTTTGGAGGCTGTTGGGATTATATGTGGACAGGACCGTACACGTCTTAACGTTAACCTCAACAATAAGCACAGTAAGAGTCTTAGTGGCTTTACAGTAAAAAGAGCTATGCAGCCATCTTTAATGTTCAGTGTTCCTTTGATGAACATTTATATGTTTTGTGTCATTTATGTTTGGTTGCACTTTTCTGTGAGAAAATAACAAATCAGATCAATCCTAAAAAGTCATGAAAATTCCCTAGTGCTCAAATCTAAATGATTTTATCTGCAGGAAATCACTCTGTAGTTAGTACAATCTCTAATAAAGTAATTTAAAAAACCCTTATCCAGAAATCACAAACTACTGGAAAAGTAACCAAAATGAATTGGTCATTTTAATGTTGTAAGAATCATTTTAATCAAAGCACAGTGTGGTATGACCCAAATTCATCTGTTTGAAAGGTGTCACAGCTTTAATCTTTTGCCCATGCAGACCTGCATGTTTACGTTCTTCACTATTATTTTCCCATGAGCTGTAACATGCATGAGCCCAAATTTCACTGTTGTTCCTGTGTGATTCTTTGGGCATATCATCAAGTTCCTGTAAATTCTATTGTAAGCGCAAAACCTATTCTATAAAAGACAGCAATTCTACACATTTCACTGGTGACACTACATATCTGTCAGCATCAGCACTCAAGCAAATGTATTTAGAAACGATTTAATCGTACAGAGACCACAGCAACATCGTATATGATCAGACACAGAGTCACTTTTTTTGCTTTCTGGACAATTTACAAGTTTTACTCAGAGACAAAAGACAACACTGCACTTGGTCTGGAATACTAGCTGTTCTGGATCACCCTATTAGGATGTGTTATCATATGATTTGGACCTGCTTGTTATTAATTCATTATCCTGTGTGTGTAAATGAGTGTGCACGGTGCACATGATGGCTTGCCTTCGGTTGTGTGTCTTTGTATCTTGTCTCTAGCTGTGTGAAAGGTGCTGCATGTTTGTACGTATTCCTGTGGTGGTGTGCATCTTCATGTGTCCTTCAATCATTTGACATTAAACAAGTCTTAAAGATCTAATCAGAAGTTTGTTTAAAGCACAACACACAAGACCTGCATTTTACAAAGACACAGCAAGCAGCTCTGATCTGAAATCAAAACTCTTGTATTTATGATCTACACTGGCATGTCAATCATAATTACAGGACACTGTCATATAATCATATAAATCACCTGAACTGACTGTTGCATGTCTTAAATTTATCTTATTAAAGAGCACAAGATAATTTCACCCAAGACCCCATTGTGTGTATATATGCATCTGTATGTATGAGTGTGTGAGCAAATGTTGTGACCTTCTTGTTAAACACAATCGTTGTAATCGTGTTGTGATCAATTATTTCATCCCCTTGCTGAAATTTTCAAAATTGTGATTTGTATAACAAGGTGCAGATTGTAAAAGTGTATTGTTATTTGCAGATTTTAAATAAATTATGCTTTGCATTTCCATGGTCTGAAATGTATTTACGGGGTGATATTGAAAATAAATGACGACATCAATCGGTGCAACGTTTAAAACTTCAATACGACATTTTCGCCGCTAGACGGCGCACTAAAACACTTTCTATTTCCTATTGGAAATTAAACATTTCAATTTTAATTATTAGGTAAGCGTTAATTGATGTTACTAGCAATTTAAATGTGAAACGTCACAGCTTATAGTTGCTACACTTTAGTATGCTTTTCATGTATTCTGCATAGTTAATAATAAAGCTATTTTAATAATACATGCTAGAAACAGGCCAAACAGTTATAATACAATATAATGTAAATTCGGCTTCAGGTTTACCTTACAATGTAACTACTTTGACAATAATTTTTTTTAATATAAAACTATAAAACTTGCATAATGACGCATGCTCGGTGTTGGTGGTGTTTGTTTGCAGTGTGCACTTTTAAATGTAAATAATAAGGATGATATTATAATGCATTTCAATTCTTTATCAAATTGACCAGGCATGCCATGCATTATAAAGGCTTTGTGCGTTTGCATATATTTATTTCATTAACTCCATATGATGCGTCTCTCAAGTTCAAGGTAACGTGCTGAACTGACCCTGGGTCAGCTGTCAGATCTTGAGTTTCTGCTGTCTGAACTGAAAGGGGGAGTCTCATCACACAGGCGGTGCTAATCCGGCACGGAGCGGCTCACACTCCGGGGATCTGTCGCGTATTAATCGCGACGCGTTACCGTTACCTACCCTTTGGCTTCCCCCGCACTGCGAAAACAAACAGAAGTATGGAGCTGCGCGGTGACCGGTGTCACTCCATGGCTTTATTTTAACGTGAAGGACAGAGGTGGAGAACGGGTCACATCTGAGGACCTCCTCGGATGACTGCGTGTATTTCTACAGACATGCGTCCGTAGACTGTCTTTAAAACAACAACGCAAGGTGCGATGGCGTCGTCCGCTCAGCCCGAGACGCGAAAGTTTACGCGCGGTCTGAGCAAACCCGGCACCGCGGCTGAGCTGCGCCAGAGCGTCTCCGAGGTGGTGCGCACTTCTGTGTTAGTGGTGAGTGTTTCTTTAACGTTTGCTTTTGATGAAAGTGCGTCTGCTATCGGAGTATCCCACTTTTACTGCCTTCCTGTTATATCCAGGGCATTTATCAGCACTATGACCTAAATAATGAAATATAGGACAGGGCTATTAACATGCTCCTGTGAGACTTTAAAACAGACAAAGTAGAAACAGGGCATGAGTTTATTATAGAGACATTAATGTCAGATTAAACATCCAATATACACATTCAGAGGGCATACGGCACTTTAAATAATCGGACAGATTTTGACCTATGACCTGCCACCTGTTATGTGTCCATCATTGCCACCTTTGTGTTTTTCAGCCATGCCTCTTTAAAATGGATAGTTTTCCATCCCTTTCTCGTCACTGGTTGTGATTGTATTGGGCTTTTGGTAGAAATGGAAAGAAAGATTTTTAAAGGTTCCAGCTGTGCTGTCTGCTGCTAAAATGAGTATACCAGCAGTTGAAATGTCACCTGCATTACTTCATTTTTTCAGACAGCCAGAGGAGTCTGGGGAGCTGTCAGAAAACTGTCTCTTCATCCATTACCTGTTATGAAAAAGCAAAAAATTACCATCTGGAACTAATAAGAAGCTAAGATCCTTGACCTATCTGATTCCTCCTTAATTCGGTTGTTGCCTTACTGAAGTAACATTTGAAAACACATGAAGTTTGCCATCCTCATTTTGTGCAAAACAGTCTCTTGTGCCAGAAACTCCATTTAAAGGTCAAGGAATTTCATGGTCTTAACTGATGTTGCATTGTTTTTTTTTATCTGGTAATATCTGGTTGATCTTGACATCTTTATTTACTTATATCGAAATTGTTAAGAAAATTGGTAAGGTAGAAGAAACTGGGAAGTTTCGGGAGTTATTATCTTGATTTATTTCCAGGATGACCATTAGCAAAGAACATTAGCCAGGATTAACAACAGAGGAACACTTCCTGCAGTTGGCGAACTCCAAGTCACACAACTAAACAGAAAGTCACTGCATTCAAATGTTATGTCTAGTTCTGCAGTTAATAAATTTTCAGTACAGCCACGTCCTGTTACTCGAAGACACTGTGGCAGTTCAGCAGATTTGTGGGTCAATCCACAAGGCCCCGATTTGTTAAGCGTTGGATCAGACAAGGGTATTTTTCGGTCCAGCTAGTATTACCATGGTTACTCATGGTTCCAGGATTGGATCTGAAGTTTGCCCTTTTGACATCAATTAAGTTCGGCTTTGTAAGTTAGTGCTGTAAATTTTAATGACATGCGTTGCTATTTAAAAAAAGAAAGCAAACAGGTGAGACAAATGACAGATGATTTATTACTGCGTGTGGCAATTATTTTTCTGTTAAATGTGTTTGCGGTAATGACTGCTACACGGGAATGCTGGGGTCCACTAATAGAGCTTTGGATCATTGGTTTTTAATTTGTTTTCATATACAGCACATTTGGCCCTCAGTCAACTGTTCAGAGTTCCTGATATATTATGCTTTACTTATCACTGTTTTCCTTTCTTTCATGTGTAAGTGAAAACCCATATGATCATTATTCTTTATATGTCACTTTAACAGTTTTAGTTGGTGTTCATGGGAAATCCGACCATAAAGCTAAAGCCAAAATGATTTGTCTCTTCTGATGTTCACAGGTCACTTGATCAAACAGATCAGCATGAACGGGGGGCCGTGAGGGTCTTAATTTGAATTTTCAAAGGGCAGACTCTTACCCATACACAAATGGATAATTATGATCACTCTCAGACAAACACTATCTATACAGTATCTATTTGCTCATTAATCAATACAGATTAATGAGCAAAGACCTACGCAACAAAGGTATCTGGGAATTGTGAGTTTGAACAATCTCTTGTAGGCACTTGGTGTTTTAATTAGTACTTCCTGTTATTTTGCAGTACCAACTATTTTAGAAAAACCAAAACCAGTCAGCCTTCAGTAAAAAGAGTTGTCTCAAGATCCCTGCAACTTCTGATCACTGATTGTGTGATTTTTCCTGTATGTGCTGAAACTTGGTTAACACTGTGGTTGTCGTGACATCAACACAGTGGGGAAGCGGCCGGGGGCATGAGCGTGCAGTTAGATCAATATGAGTGTTACATTTCAATTAATGGCTTGTACCTACCACACACAGACACACACACAGAGACACACATACACTCCCACAAACACATGCACACATATACATTTCAATAAGCTATTACAGTTCATTCATAGCAGCAATTACACAGCTGTGCGTGTCTTTTTCTTTGACATTTATGCATGTGTGTGCATGTGTGTTCTGTACATATCAAAGGTGCCCATGGTTTCTGTTACTCTCCCAGATGGATTGCTGCTTGTGGACAGCATACGTTAGATAGAACTCTCACTTTAAAAGCTCAAATTACTATCACTCTAATTACGCATAAGAAAAAGAGTCAATTCTTATGTACATATGTACATTATGTACTCATAATGTTTCATACTTTAAAAATTGTGTAATTATACTGTACTTTTTAGCAATGCAGTAACTATACCGTATAGCACTCCGTGCAATATTATATACTGCTGGACATACTTTTGATTTCCTGTTTTGCTGCTCAGTTTAAGAGTCTTAACTCTAAATGTATCTAAAATGTGGTTCACTGGCCTCATTTGCACATAGTAGTGACTTGTGGTTTTGTGTGTGTGGAGCAGGTGAGGCCTGCTGACTAGATATCTACTACCATTTATAATGGATGAGAGCAGCTTGGGTGTCTGTTCTATTTTTAAACGGTCTTTGTCCTGTGGGCTTGTTAAAGGACACTGAGAAGCCTCTGATCATGTGATCTACTCATTGCCGGGATGGTATGAATACTGAGCTGAGACTCAAAGTGTTGGCAGTTTTGGCTGACTGCTGCATTCGCAGATCAACACCTTGTGTTGTGACATAACATTTACTGTAATTCACACAGGAGTGCTTAGATTTAAAGATATAATCCACCCAAATAAAAAAACCCCAATGTCATTCCAAAATCAATCAAGCTCAGAAAATTACTACAATAAAGTACCACAAAAGTAGTACATACTAAACACACTATAAGGAATATAAGAAGAGGTTTCATTTGGAGTACAGTTATTCTTTAATAGAACAACCAAGAGTGTCAGCGGTGATTATTTTCCATTACTGTGATCAGTTTTTTGATGAAAAATTATGTAAAGAAATGCCACTGCAGTGGCAGAAATCGGCCCAATGCCGATCACAACACCAGAGTTGTACACATTAGCGCTGGGCCTTGTTTTCAAGGTTATTTTTCACGATTTCTTTGCACTGCTGTCAATCCCACAATCCACCTTGAGAACACAATGTGAAAATTCACGTTGTCAATGCAAAGAGCAAAATGAAGCGGCCTCATCTGTAAATACTGTAGCTTTGTATGTTTACTGTCGTAGCTAGCATTAACCACAATTACACTACTAGCGGCACTATCACCATCATCACTCAAAATATGCTGAAGAAAAGCATCATCATATTGCCATGTTACTGTCAACAAAGAGGGAGATACTTGTTGGAACAGACACTGACAATATTATTGATAAAGTTGCTGAGAGAAATGAAGTCTTGCGCCACCTGCTGACCTTGTAAGAGAAATCTTTTGTTTACCTTCTGTTCTGCATTCAGTGTATTTCTTGAGTGAAAAGTAGATTAAAAAAGTAGTTACTGGCACCTTTGCCTTTCTGGTGTTTGTTAAATGCTTGGCATAATGCTCTGTGCAGATCCGAGTAAGCTGAAATAAATTAGGGAGCCTTCACTACCTCAAGGCTTGTTTACACTTTTATGGCATGGCCTTGCTGTGCGTAATTTAATTTAGGAACGAAGAAATGGGGTTGTCAGTGGTTTCAAAATGTGTTGTGGGTGTACGGGATGGCCTGGATCAGTCTGTGTATTTTGGCCTGTTGCGTAAAAACAGGTTTTCTTGTTAAAATAAAACTTGAATGCTGTTTATTTATTTCAATATTTTTAGAGCACTTAAAAGAGGTACTTCTTTGTTCTCCAATACGAGTGCAGAGAGTGTTGCGTTTTTAAGATTTTACCAGATAATTTTTTTTGTCTTTGCCAAAAGACATACCAGATCCGTGATGCAAACTGTCAGTGTGTTTGTCAACGCCCTGTTGGCTTCTTTGAGATAACTTAATTTACAGAGAAACCAGGCTACAGCGAACGTCAGAGTGCAGCCCATCAGAGAGAGCATTAGCCCTGCCTGCCCGTTATTACATCCTGCTGCTGCTGTAAACAGCAGGCCAAGCTTGCTGTGTAATTGGCCTGAAGTGATATTGATGCTGTTTGTGTTGGCAAGAAATGTAGGCCTCTGTTAAACGGCCTGGGTACATCATACTCCATTCAAAAGACAAAGGATGCAGTTCTGGCTAGTTCCTCTAACTTGTACAATAGCCATGACTCATAACTGATAGTGTATCTGTCGCTTTGGCTATACTATAAAACTGCAGAGTTATTGTCCTGGAGCTTGAGACTTGTTTCCATGGCAACAGAACCATAATTTTATAGTTGCAACCAATTACATCATTAACAACTCAAGAACAAAGCTCTGGAAAATGTCTCTTCCAGATACTTGAGCTGATGATTTCCCCTTCACTTCAAGAGATGTGCTTCAAACCGAACCCCTTCTTTCAAATTCTGTCATAATGTACTCAGGCTTTCTGAACAAAAAAGTGGATTTTTGAAGAATATTTTTGCCCTCTTCAATTTAATTCAATTAAGTCAAGTTCAGAAGCGCAAGGCATTTAAAGTACAATAAGGGCACCCAACAACCACTGTGTACTGTATTCTAAGTGATGACCGATTTTTTACCTTTTTGGGTGAACTTTTTATAACTTGGTGTAAAATTATGGGGACGTTTCCCTTTCAGAGCGTCTCACATCTCCACACGCACCACACTGCTGGAAAATCTATCAGGGCCTTTTTTTATTGTGGAAATTTGTCTGACGTCTACATGAGGGAATGGAACTAGCAGTGAATTCCCCATTTTTAGTTACTTTGCTCATTTATTCTGCTTCTCTATCTTTCACACACACACACTTATATAACAGAGGCATATGAAGTGCTGTTTTGATTGACTTTGTGTGCTAAACAGGAAGGTAATGCAGGAAGTTAGATGGATAGAGTGATAATTACAGAGACACAGTTATAGTGCTAAAGATTTTGTTGAGAACTAATATTTGTTTTTTGCTTCCAACTGTAGGGTGACTTCCTCCCTTAATTAGATAATTCAGTAGCATCATTTCCTGGATGATATGAGTGGGCAGGCTCCACACTAAAACCCCTCTCTGCAGTTTTGCATTAATATCACTGTGGCTGAGGTCTGACCACGATAGTTGAGGACAGAAATTATTACTTGGTCTTTACATAATATTCATAAATATTGACATCAAATGCCCCCATTAATGCACTACTGTAAATGCTTCCTTTTCTCATTACAAAAATAGTATCTGAAAGTAATACCATGATATTTTGATGAATAAACAGTACTTAAAGTATGTACCATGGTATTCATACTCCAAGGTAATATCTTAAGTATATATCTATAAGTATATCTATAAGTATCTTGTCTAAATGATACATGATAATTAATGCCAACTAAATGATTGTACCACAAATGTAGTGGTTGGTGCTTTTTTGTATGTCTGCTCCATGAACCTTCAAAATTTCTTCTGTATATCACATGCTTTTGACCGTTTTAAAATCTTTACATAAACTTCACAGAAGTTCACAAAGTTCATAGTTCACAAATCACACAGTACAGTATGAAAACTTAAGTTGGCAGATTTTGACAACTAACATGCGGGAAAAACTATCATTATGTCCCACAATTCTAGCCCATGTCATATTTCTAGGTGATAAAAGTCAGCACAGTTAGCTGTGAGGTGTCATATTGAGGTTTTCTCATACCGTGTGTTCCTCTCTGTCAGCTATTTGAGAGAAGAAAAGGCTTTGTTACACAAACCCAGCTGACCGAGACCTGAGTGAGAAACTGGGCAGCTGAGAAAGAGATGTGATACGTGGTGAGCTTTGAAGCAGTCTGTCTGACCAGAGCTACTCTGGAGACACACACAGAAAGCATTACTGTTTTTTAAAATTCCCACTTGACTTCATACTTCTTGAGAAGGACATTTACAAAACCTGTTGTATTTTAATTCGCCAAAACAGTTGTTAACTGTAATGTTTCTTTTGCATTCAGGCAGTTCCTATATTCTACAATGTTTTGTTTATTTGACAAAGTACACACTATTGTGTGTCATATTGTCCAAATATATGACTTCTGGAGTTCAAAGGATAAACCCAAATCTGTACATTGTCTTTCTTCCAGGTAATGTAAATTAACAGAATGTCCAGGTCAATATTTTATTGGTGGGTCTCATTCCCCAGAGCCTGTTAAATAGGTTATACCATAATGGACCATAGTGGGCTTGTCACAGGGCCTAGGGCAACAGTCCAGATTAACCCCCTCTCCAGATGGCAGCTCTAGTATAATTAAGACCTCTTAGCATGCTTCTCAACCATCTTATGCTAGGCATTCTCATACTATACAATTTACATCACTGGGAATACCTTCCTTTGAATGTACCTTGTAAGACAGGTGACAGTAACCAGTTTCTGAATGGCACACATGCATGTGGTCTTTTGTATCCAAAGTCTTAATTTTTTCTTGGTGGTTTTACTTTAATGTTAGTTTTAATGGTATTATGTGAATTGGTGTGTCTCTGTGGTATAGTGTAGCTAAAATGTCTTATGCCTTTTTAAAACCAGAGGGGCATGCTGTGTTTTCAGAAACTCTTTGAACTTAAAACAGAAGTGTTTGAAAGTGAGAACAAAGGGCAGTCCACTAGCTTACTGATCAGAATTCAGTTTGATTCTCCAGGGGTTCAGTGTAATGTAGTCTGTGACTAGAGTTCTGTCAGTGATTGACTAGTCGTACTCTGTTATTCACACACGATAATTTTCTCATTTCAGAAGTGCAGTCTCAGCTGACATCATGGGGAACTGCTTGTTCTCTGCCAGCACACTCATTAAACTAGCTCTTGTTTTAATACTCTAAGCACTAAAAGTCAATCATTTCCCATTATGCATTCTATATTATGCAAGGCTCTAGTGAATGGAAAATATCTAACATTAGGCCTGTAGTGAGTTTCTGTGGTGAATATGGACTCAAAATTCACATTTTTTTCACTCTCTGTGAATGTATGTTTTTGTCTCGCTCTGCGTAATTAATCTGTGCATGTAATTCAATTTTTTTTTAAGTTGGTCTTTGTAATCCTTCATAAATATTTTATATTTTATCTTATAACCTAAACAAACTAACTCATGCATATGAAATATGATAAAGTCCATGTCATACAGTACAAATGTTGTATGAGTAAGTTTTACTCCTCTAATGGGTAGTCCCATTTCAGTGCTGTGCCTGTAGTGAAGAGGATTTCCCATGATTAAAGGAGTGGATTATCTCTCAAACTGGCGCCCTATATTTCTACTGTGTACGTGCTGTAAGATTACAGTTAAACCAGCCAGTGGGTCAGACTTACTATAGCTCACTGACTAATTTTGCCTCTCTTTCTCTATTTGATAATTTATCCTGATTTATTTATTTATATTTCACACTAAAATCTATCAGGTTTTCAGCTAAAAAGTTAATGTCATTCTAACATGTTTTTCCAAACCATTGATCAACATAGCAAGAGTTGCAAGAGTTGCAAGAGTTCAGAGGATGAGACCACATAAATCAAAGTAATCTCAAGGCTTTTGGCTTATGCTTAGAGGTTTGGCAAAACCAAAATGTTTTTTTGCACTTTCTAAACCCTGTGTCAGAATATGCAAACTTTCCTGCTCTGCAGTTCACAAACACAGGAGTAGCCTGAATGATCAGTACATGATAATACTATGGGTGAATAATACTTGAATTATGTACTACATCTGCTGAAATTTTGAAGTGTGCAATCCAATGCAAACCTTGCTGTCCCATAAGGCCAAGGGAGCTCCGGAATGATCAGGTTTGAAAAGAAAATCATCAGAGAACTTAAGTATATGAACTATAGCTACTAAAAATAGGAACTTTTAGCATCTCCGTTTCCCTGTAAATACCCACACTTTATTTCAAATTAAAGATTTGTTAGTACAATAATGGCATAATATGGTCTGCATGTACATGAGAAACAAATTGTTATAGCCCCTATCTTGTAATTATTTCAGTGTAGAGAAATGAGCCCCTGTGACTAATAGATGATGAGATTTTAGAGTAACTGGCAGAGATAATCGCAAATTAAATTTGATGTTCAACAAATTAATGAGAAATCATTATTGTGATGCAACAGGAAAGTATTCTCAAATACAAGATTAGTATGCGGTTCACACAGGGTCATCTGATTCATAATAAAAGATGAGTTTTCTATAAATAATTGTATCATTGCCAGGGCTCTGTGTGTTTGTTTCAGTGTGGAGTGTATTCTTTGCTATTAAAGTTTAATATCAGTCAGAACAAGCAGAGATTTTCATTGTCCTTTTTAAGGCAGTTGCTCTAATCAGTGTTTATATTTGCATATGTGAAAGAAGCTCGTGTTTGTGGCTTCAGTTTGAAGTTTTATTTATCATAATAGTGTTTATTCTATACTAAGAATTCATGTATTTTGATGGTGGATTTTATTTTGTAAAACTTTTTAGGTCATAGCATTTTGATAATTTGATAATGTTAATGTCAAGACTGTTGTCTTGCTTTTTTCTCTTTTAAAACCCCCGCCATAGAGCACCTTGCCCATATCTCTGCAGCACAAACTACTTGTTTTTTAAATATTCAGTTTTAGGTTGCCAAGGATTTCACAGACTTTACCATGAAAACATATTTTCCTGACATTTGGGGTTTATTACATAACTTAACTGGTTTATAAGCAGTGGAACAGTTATAGAAATGAAATGTGTTCCAATCAAGGGGACCAAAGAGCCACGAGATTTTGAAACATCTGTTTTATTTGCTAACAGAGACTCTTTCTCTACTTTTTCTTTATATACAGTAATGACCTAATTTACTACAGCCTTGTGTTTCATTGAGAACCACCAACAGAATACTTTCCATTTTCTTGTCAACAAAACAAGGAGTATTTATGAATTACCAGTGGGTAATTCATAAACTGGAATACTGAACTGAACTGGAAAATATGCTTCTCCAAAAGGGGAATGGCTGTGCATCTTCATTTCTGGCCATCTGGCCATGTCAGTAAATTATGTTTCCTGTCCAGTCCACGTTTTTCACAGTACTGGTTCAGTGAGGGTCTTCTCAGCGCCTGCGTGAAGAACAATGCTAACACTGTCCTGTATTCTGATTAGCGGCCGGCTGGATCAGTGTTAGGGATGTGTGAGCATAGCCAGAGCCTATGGCCGCTAAGCTTGAGCCAAGCTCCAGCTGTGTGAGAAAATCATTCTGTCCTTACGTAACCTGTGATGTAGAACTCCCCAGCTCTGTGTTAAAGGGATAGTTCTCCCAAAAATAAAAATTCTGTCATCATTTACCCAACCAATGTTGTTCCACACCCATATGATTAACAGCCTCAGTCTTCATTCACTTTCACTGTTTGGAAAAAAAAAATCAGCATTTTAGCATTCTTTAAACATTTTTCTCTTGTTTTTCACAAAAAAGGACATGCAGGCTTAGAAAGGTATAAGAGTGGGTATTGGTGACAGATTTTTCATTTGTAGATGAACTGAGTACTGAAAATCAATGGTGATAGTAATGATAAATCTCAGATTAACTGGTTCAGAGATATACTGGAGAGGCTTTTGATTATCAGATGAATTTCAAAAGCATTTGTTATAATGTTTAGCATGGAAAAGCAGTGTTTTTGGAAGCAGTGTGCTTTATGCCTGTAGATGGCAGAAGAGCCAAGCAGTGACACACAGGAAGTGTCTGGACTGTTGACTGTCTAAAACGTATTGATTCGAGCTAATAGTTTGCTGATGTTTCTCAGCTTTCTAATTATTAATGTACTTCTAACAATCTATTCTTTTTCCTCTCTGTTTTCTGTCTTTCTCTCTCTCTACCACTTATCTTTCATTTGCTCTTCCATGAAACACCTGCTGTTTAATTATTCAACTTGCAAAGCAAATTCTCTCATTTTTTTGGCATCAGTTATTTCCATATGCGTATTCCATATGGATTTGTTTGTACTGACATTGTGTGCTTTCTCTTATGTGTGTGTGTGCTTGTAAATTAATTGTTTTCAGACTCATTTACAGAATTGCATTATCTCTATGGCAACTACACATATCACATCATAGTTTTGGACTGAGCCGCTGGACCATCAGGCCCCTGACGTCAGTAACTCTATGACCCGGTTCAGCTCAAAAATCAAATCCAGACGCAGACCAAAACAATACGCACAAAGCTTGCCTCCATAAAGGAGCAAAAATGAAGCAATTAATCTCCAGGCTTCAAGAAACAAATGTTAGAAATAGGCTTTCAGTGGAATTACATGAAAGCAGCAAAGCTTATACTGTAATTATTGGAGTTTAAAAACATCATGTAAAAATGTATTTAAAAGACAAGCTAGCATCAAATAGAACATGCTTTTTTATATTTCTTAAGATTTATTTTTGTCACAGTTTGTAGTTAATACTGCGTGTTAATACTGTGTTTGATAAATTCATTACTGTTATAAATGTTAAACTAGATTTTTACTAGATTTAAACTAGATTTAAAGCTGCAATCTGTAACTTCTTGGTTAAAAATAAACACAAATCAGTGACTGAGCAAGTACATAACAGATCAGTGTTTAAAAAGTGTTCAAAACGGTCATCTTACCCTACCCCAATCTGCAATAATAACAATGATGAAAAAATATAATAATGATTTATAATTCAGTTTGACTTAAACATACATAAAGCAATAGAGAGTCTTTAACAAGTAAACAGGGATGTCCAGGATATTGTAAAATGTAAATGTTCTGGTCTGTAGATAACAGATGTGGCTCAATACCCCAACAATAACAATACAGATAACTGCCTTATTAAATACTAAATAATACACTACACAATAACATATTTTACATTCAAAGGTGAATGTTACCATGCATTTTGCTCATACCTTTTTTAAGGAAATAATAGGAAGGATGTGTTACAGTAGTCGCACTTGCTGGTTTAGAAGCCACTTAATCATTTTGTGTATGTCCTCCGATACTGTACATGCACTAAAGAAAAGGGTTTTTAAAGCATTGATCTTACTGTAGTAAATCATGAAGTTTGAATGTTTGAAGAAGAAAATTTTATCTTAAAAGATGTTTTCTTTTGATCTTTTTCTTATGTGTGTGGGATGGTGAGGAAGACGTTTGATGTAGAGCAGTGATGTGTCTGTTCTGAAAGCTTTGTGAGCTTTGTGCTCATTAGGTTCATGCTCCCAGAATTCTCTTTGGTCAAACAAGACCCTTATAAAAAACCTTATAAAAATAACCCCATACAGTGAGTGCATTAATCAAAGTGAGTGCTTGTGTTTCATACAGGAGTTTATAAAGGGACAGTTCACCACATAAAATAAAATTTATATAGTCATTTACTCATCTTTATGTCATTACAAACTTGCACAACACAAACTAACTAATAAAAGGGAAGTTATAATGCATATAACGCTATAATGACCTCACTGGGTGTTTCTCTACTTCTGATGCTGTCTGAATTCCTCAAACTGCCAAAAGCAATAAGATATGGAGCACCTCTTATTGGTGGAGGCACTTGACCAGCATCAATCAGTTATAGGGAATAGTTCACCATTCAAAATGAAAAATTGCTGTTAATTTACTCACCCGAGGTCACCCAAGATGTGGGTGACTTTTTTTCAACTAAAGATTTTTAGTTGAAACCTTGATCTAAACTTAACTATGCCTTTAATGTCCCTTAACTTGCATACACAAGCATTAAACGTAAACTGCAGGCTTTGATAAATCTTCTCTAAATGTGATGCCAAACTAATGTCTGGTGATCCTGTGCAAGTTTAAATCTGTCTTAATATTGGTGAGCACTTGCACAGCATGCTAGTTGTATTATTTATTAATATTTGATGTCATAATGCAAGCAAGAGAAATACAATGCATTTACACCATGGTTACACGCACTTGACATAATGTACTGTGATGCCATATGAGAGTAAGACATAGAGACATGTTGCCACACACATTTGTTTGGGTCCTTGTAGTATGTCATCCCTGTATCTGAGTCATTTACTCTAAAGTAGGTGACTGTGTCAGCGCCTGATGAAATATTAACACACAGGGTCACAGAGGGGCTTTCTGTGTGTGTTTATTTTAGCTTTTTTAAGCTTTATTTTAGCTATTTTAAGTCTTTAACAGCTTTAACATTCTTAAAATGTTTCCTCTTGTGTTCCACGGAAGAAAGTCACACGTTTACAAAGACATGAATATGAGTAAATT
This sequence comes from Chromobotia macracanthus, assembly GCA_036877525.1. Lineage (NCBI taxonomy): Eukaryota > Metazoa > Chordata > Actinopteri > Cypriniformes > Botiidae > Chromobotia > Chromobotia macracanthus. Next base: position 4,665,164 of record JAZGTH010000001.1, on the reverse strand, counting down.
ATGAAGATTGTTTTATTTTTGGTGAACTATTCCTTTAAATACCTGACTTGTGATCTGATGTGTAAGCACAGAGGTGTAACATGTTTGCTTGTGTTATTGTTGGTGCATGAGTGAATTCTCAATTGATGTTTCTATGCTGCTAGATGTGGGTCAGGAAGCACAGAGAGAGCAATGTTAAAAGGAGAACGAGAGAGAGAGACATGGGGGTATAGAGGAAGCAGACAGTGAGCATGGCACGCAAGAGAGAGAGAGAGAGAGAGAGAGCATCTCCAGGCTGTGGAGAAGTCGACGCCCAGCACTGATTCTGAAAGCAGCTCATCATCACTCAGTCTTTCAATCTCCTCCAATCCTCAGCACTTCTCTCCCTCGTGTCCTAGATTCAATGGAGCAGAGTACATTTCTCCTGAAGACCGTGTCACCGTGACAGTGCCCAGGGCTGTTTCAGATAAATACATACTTTTGGAAGCTGCTAACTTAGAATCTCCCTCATTTGAATGGATGAAATCAGTCCGCTGTCATCTCTGAGCAACAAGATCCTTCTCTTCCGTTCTGCTCTGATCCTGGTTCAGGGTGGGTGATGGAGTGATGTGTCCCAGGTCGAAGAGGTCTGTGTCAGAGCTAGATATCTGAAAGCTGGGCCCATAGTGGTTCTGATTCTCACTGGGCTTTGGAACCTTGTCTCAGAGCAGGAACTTCAGAAAGCTGATTCGGGTCAGAGAACTGTGTGTGTGTATGTTTCTGGTGCCGGGTACAATGGGCTGCACTGCCAGTGTAATCCTGTTTGAGGGACTGCGGCGGGTTCTGCACAGGAACTGTGGATATGTATGTAAACCAGAGCTGGAGGCATCAGAACCAACAGAGGAAGACGATCCACTCAGTCGCAGAGAATCTCTGGCAATCACCCCAGCCCCAGTAGCACCAGCATCGGTAATATTTGTGCCTGGGTTTGTATTGTGTGTGCCTTTGTCTTTATAATTTGTGTTTAACGTCATGAGGGTTTAGTTGGAAGGTGTGCTCTGTTAGCAGGGATATTTAAGCTTATACTTCATGAATTGTGGAGCAGAATTGCAGACTTTCCTCTAATAGTATTACTCAGCACTCTCTGAAGTAGCAGTGCGCTGAGAGGAAGGTTTTTCAAGTGTGTGTGGGGGTGTGTGGAAGTACGCCTGTAGGTTTATGTATTATGTATCTTTTTGAAACTCGTGCGCTGGTTATAAAGTGTGCCTGGGCTGTCCTTGCACCAGTAAGAGGGGCTATAATACCCACTTAGATAACACAGTGCAAAATTAAGGTGAAAAATATTATGCATTATTTTAGATCTGACATCCGATAACTTGACACTTTTTATTGGAAGCGACAGTAGAGAGAGAACTGCAAATTAGATGAAGATTTTGATTGATAATTGTGGACTGTAATGCATAAAAGTGTCATATTTGTGAAGTATTTTGGTATTGACCAGTTTCTTAGGCTGGTTTTGTACTTATTTTAATTTGTCATTGGACACATACTTGGCAACTCTTGTTGTCTATAGTTATTATTATTAATTATAATACAATAATAATTATTAATTATAAAGACACATTATTAATCAGATAAGCAGAATCTAAGACGTCTATCTTGGAAAATGCAAACCCAAATATGTGTTATACTGTATTTAAAATATATAAAACATTTTGATTGTGGTTCACAGCTAGGCGATGCATATCTCACATATTGATTTCAAACTTTGAACTTTGAATATGCTTCCATAGTTTTAGTTACATTAAATCTGGTTATACCTGATATGAAAATGAACCCATCTGTTACTGGATCTGTTTCCATTTATATTTTTGTCATTATATTCAGTTATATTCATATATTTTGTCATTTTAAGTCAGATTTAAACACGTCACCCACATGAGCGTCACAACTTAGCGTGCTAAGCATTTTTGCTAACTGTTAGAGCACGGCAGCATTTTCACAGAGACAGACACAGGAAGAAACTCTCTCCATCGCTTTTCCAGACCCCATTTATTGACGTTAGTGATCCATCTCTAACAGGGTTTCATAACAGCAGCCTGATCACAGATTGGTTAGCCTTTTTCCATGCTGAAGAAAACATTGACTTTTCCAGATCACATATCACACATGCTTTTAATCTGAGCTTCCAGCACATCTCCAGATAATGCACTGCTCGCTACAGCCCATTTTACTGAAGTGTACACAAAATTCAGAGTCTCCTACGAAGCTGTCATCTGTCTTACACAGCACCAGCTGTCTGAAGTTTAGGCCAGCTGTGACGCTCCCACTGTGGATGGGTGTAGTCACTGTGGAGGGGGGCTTTTGGGGGGGCTTCTCTTTTTTGGTCTGTGGTCTCCACCCTGGCTTCCTGCCCTGATCCCCTTTGGGAATCTTCCCAATTATTGCGTCAAAGTGGAATTATGCAACTCACCCAAGCTAACATTTTAGCCTAAGGGTGTGGAGAACAGGGTGGGTGTGTATGTGCGTAGGTCATTGATATATTTCATGTGTTTGATCACTGTTGGTTGACAATGTTAATGATTGTATGTGTCAAAACAAAACTACATAAAGTCATAAGTAAATAAAACCAGCAAGCACCCAGCAATGCCCTAGCAACCAAATGTAATACTGTAGTAACTATAAAAACACATTTTAACCACATAGTAACTTCTGTAGTAGAGCACACCAGCATTGTGAGAGAGTGGAGTGTTTTGCACGGCCAAGCAGCACTCACATTTTCACTGGAATCTAAAAAACAAACTTAATATGTTTGTTTAAAACAGAAATGTATGTAAAAATGTATGATGCAAATGCAATATTATAATTTTCCTTTTTGCCATCTTACATCTCAGGAGTATGTAGACTAAACCTGCTCTTTCACCTTTGTGAAGTGATGTCAGAAGGCATGTGTAAATGTATGTCTGTGTACACACAAACGCTCACTGAATGTTTAAATATGAATAAGTGCCAAGTGTACACACCGTTTCAGACGGTCGTCTGACCTTTTATAAAGATGCCACAGATGTGCTGGACTAGAACAGATAAGATAATCGGCCATTGTTTGTGTGTGTTTGTATTTCTTATCCTGCAGTGTGAATGTATTTTGCAGGAAGTCTGTTGTTAAAACATCGGACTATGTTCTTAAGAAAGATCTCCATATGGAGTTGAAGAGACAGACAGACAGACGCAAGGTGGTGATTGTGTTTTCACACAGATTATGATCTTTGAACTGTCTACAAGTTAAAACTTTGGCTGTCAGTTTCCTGCTTTATTAGGCCACACACAATCTGCGCCCTCAGAACTCCACAGAAAGCTGCGCAGATGTCTGCAGAATTGGAACATATTGTTTACAAAATCTACACGTCATGGTCCTTATTACATTTTTTTACTTTTTGGTCTGTCTGCCTGTCCCCTTGTTCTTCTGTCCTGTCACAGCATGATGCTGTCAATGCCAAAGTCATGGGTTCGATTAACAAAGAATTTACATAACATGTATAGCTTGAAGTCTGCCAAATGTAATAAAATGTAATCTAATCAAATGTAATCTGTAATCTTTCTATCATCTATAATGAATTCATTACACATGACGTGTAATATGACTGAGCTCTGCATTAACTTTGTCATTCTTTTGGCAAAATGCAATAGCAAAAAGAGGGACTTTCCTTTACTTTCTGTGTCTTTATTTGTTCGTTTCACATTTGTTCGTCTCTAGAGCTTTTGTCTGTTTTTCTCTGGCAGGTGAAACAGACAGTTAAGATCTCTGTTTCAGCACAGAGGGAGGACAGATGAGTGTGACATAATACAGTAACAATAGTGGACACACACGCACACATTTGCACACACACTCCCCCGTACCGAACAGCTGTGTGAAGGAGTGGTCTCTGCTGCTCACAGGGAAGAGAGAGAGGGAAAGGGAGGGTCTGAACTGATAAACACTCTTGAGAACTCCACATGGTGAAGTTCAGTAACACAGAAGAGTGAAAGAACAGAAAGAGAGACTCATCTGAAAACAAGGCACCTCCTCAGGGTATGCAGGCTGTAGCAGAACTGTTAGTTTGCCTATGAAACATTGAAAGAGAGAGTGCCTGGTTCTCTACTTCTGTTAGTGGTGTGACTCTGAGCTCACGGTTCTACTCAAGGGTGGGTGTTGTGGATCATGCAGGGCAGGGCTGGTCGAGCTGCCCGTAAGGATACAGCGTGTGAGACCCCTCAGCAGGGCAGGAGTCTGGGGGAGATGGAGGTAGAGGGGGAAACAACAGCACCTGTAGGGGTAAGTCTGCCATTTGAAGTACAGAGTACAACATGAGAAAGTCTAGTGATGTAGGCTTTACATGCGGCTAACAGCGTCAGTGTTATCAAAACAAACTCAAAAGATAAGAATTTGCATTGAGAATATTCCATTCAGTAAAATTCCATTTTACTTTTTCATAATTCCATTTAGCATATTTTCCAGTCAAATTTCCAGTACTGTAATATGCCTGGAAGTTTACTTTTGAATGTTTTCTTAATTTTCCTTATTTTCAATTCTCATTAGGTTCTTTTTAAGAGACAGTTAACATACTGTACTAAAATAACTTTTCATGTCAAATTAACAAATTAATTTCATTTCAAATTAACAGATTAAAACAATAGAAAATTTACTGCAATTTTACAATTTAAATGTCTTTATACATTACAGTAATGAGAATGTTACTTGCATTACAGGTGGATATATGCTTAATTGTCATAAAAATAATTTTACAATGCATGAAATATTAAAAATAGGCTATTGTCATGACAGCTTTGTGATATCCAAATGTGAAAAATTAAACAAATTTACTGGGTGTCGGTACACATGTGTATTTGTATATGCAAATGCAAATGAAAGAGGAGTCCTGTGTTTTTAGAGGCATCCATGATGAGTTGTAACACCTGTCATGGCACACACCCACTTTATTGGCCCTCAGCTCCATTTAGCTTCCAAAGTTTTACTTTTAAAACTCTCCTGATTTAATGAATTACAGCACAGAGTCTTTACAACAGTGCATGTCCATGTGTCTGTAGCAAATCAGAGCAGGGGTACAAGGATTTACAATCTAGTTAAACAGCAAGGGACGTCTGCTCCTACCTTCAGATCCTCCCCTGACCCAAAGGGAGTGAACCGCTTTAATGAGATTCCCTTTCCCCTCTTCCTTTGCTTTCCAGCTTGACATTTGACACGACACATTCTGCAGTTCTGCACACATGTGTGTGCTAATGAGTGTGCCAGAAGTTTCAAGATGTCAAGATGTGTTCTTCAAAATCTCACACACACAATAGAAGTTTGTTCATGTGTGTGTGCAGCTGTTCATATGTTCCTTGTCTTGGCAAGTTCTTAATTAGTCTCACACTGTATTCATTTAGGTGTTTGTGTTGTGTTTATGTTGGCTGTGCGGAGTGGCCTATAGGAATTGCGTTCAGGTTGGCACACTGTTTTGGCTGCCGGATTGTTGATTATTTTTTAAAAGCTACAGAAAGTGTCAGACCTAAATGCTTCCCTCTGGCTGAAGTGAGCATCCTTTATCTGTATGCATCTGGCAGACACTTTTGTCTATAGCAGCTTATAGTGCATTTATGCTATACATTTTATTAGTATATGCATTCCCTGGAAATGTAACTCATAATCTTGGTGTTGTTCACAACATGTTCTACCAGCTGAGCTACGGAAACAATATGATGAAGGAATTATGACAATGCAGAAGCAATTTTTTGCTAGTGATGTTATTTTAATATTGTTACAGGGAACATTGACGTTATTTTAGTGACGCTATATTAATATTCACCTGTCTTTGTGAGTAAACAAATTGGTTGAACAGAGCTGATATATGTTTAGAGCTTTATGTGATGTTTGAATGGGTTTATTATATGTGGTATTCCTCGGTAAATGTATACATGTGTATAAACGTAGCACTGTAGATTCAGAGCGCATTCCTCAGCAGGGAGTCCCCGTCAGCACACGCGATAAGTGGATTACAGCCAAGAAAGTCTCCACACATGCTTAAATGCGCACACACACACACGCATACACACGAACACACTCGTTTACACACATTGGATTGTGTTTAATAGAGGTTTCAGTTATATTTTGTTGAGGTATCAACTTTATCTCAGTGTTTCTTGTAAAATTCAATATTAAGAATACAAACAAAACTTTGTATTGAAATCTCTGACTTTTGGCTGCAGACTTCAGTGTTTTGGCAAATGTGAGGTCAGTGTCTTTTTCTCAGGAGAAGCAAAAGTCTCAGTTTGCTCCTGATTTAATCTCATTGCTGACTAGAAGAAATATATATAAAAAATGTATTTGTGCTTTGTTTCTTCTCTGGAAATAAATGACATTTCTTGGAACTTCATGATGTTTTGATGTCATTCTAGAGTTTGGTTTCCAGAATGTTTCTGTGTAGGACGCTTTTATTTTTGAATATTTTTCTGAATCCTGATTGTTGCCGCTCTTCTGGGTCTATTTATTTCATTTTATTGTCTGCTTAGATGTTTTGGGTGTGCAGAATGCATTCATACAAGTATACTGGGCCAGAGATTGACCTCACAACATTAACTCACATTAGGACATTATACGGACATCTTGTGAATCAAAAGCATGCTGTGTGTTCATTTGGGCCTGCTTTCTTGTTTAAACACATTTCAGAGATGGCTGTGTGAAAGTGTGTATGTTGAAAAGGAAGTATTTTCCACTTGAGGGAATCGTTCTGTTCATCATTAGTGCCTGATGTTGAGTTCTGCTGCTCAGCGCTGTGTGTCGACGTGAAGCTATGAAGTCACAATGGACATTGTAACAAAAACCAAGTCCTCCAACTTTATTGGGTGATTCAGGCTGTTGAAACTGACCTTAGCCAATCATAGGGTGGCTAATAGAAAGCCATGTGTGTGAACTGTGCCTGGTACAGTAAAACACAATACTCATTCACAACTCTCTCATGCCTTCTTTCTCTCTCTCTCTGTCTCTCTCTCTCTCCCTCATACTCACAAACTGAACAGATTATGTGTGCACAAAGACATTGGTATTTGTATAGTAAACATGGTTTACACATAGAATAAACTGTTTAAAGGTTGTTCCACAAATGAGAATTATTTAATTATGCCCGTAAAGATATAGCACCACATACCTTTAGAGATCTTGGTCAACAAAAGTTTGCCAGTAGTTTTGTATTTGGAAATCACCTTTACCTCGTCTTTTGTACAATTAAATCATACTGTAACTTTTGTACAATTAAATCATACTGTAACTCTCTAATTCTAAAACAATGTATTCAATAAATTTGATTTAATATTTATAGACATTCAATAAATATAAAGTTTATGACCTCTTATGTTTATGAGTTTATTATCTTAAATTACGTAGTCATTTAAAAAACATAAATGTAACCCCTACACAAACCTCAAACTGCCATTGAATATCTGAGTTCGGCTGAACTCCTCTGGGGTGACATTTTATCTGTTCTTCCATTCTGCTCCTGTTAAATTTGTATGTGTGTTTTGTCTCTAGGTAAAACCAAAGGTGATCGAGCCATTGGACTATGAGAATGTTCTCGTCCAGAGAAAGACACAGATACTCAGTGATGTCCTCAGGGACATGCTGCAGTTCCCTATTGATGACTTTCAGGTAAGAACTTTTGTTTCTCTTTACTCTCTGTCCAGCTTCCAGAATCACACCATCTATTATTCCTTTCCTCCATCTTTCCTCCACCCTTTCTTCTCTCAATATTTCATTCCTCCACCATTCTTCCCTTAGTATTTCATGTTTTGTGTGGGCTTTTGTCTTTTGAAATTCCTGTTTCTCAGAGCTGAGTGATGGGGAACCTGCACACATTTTTGCAGTTCTCTGTGGTGTGTGTTGATTTTTACACACACACACACACACACACACACACACTGGTCAGACGTCTCTTTTCTTACATCTTTATGAGGGCCAGCTGTTCTATCACAACTATTACACAACCCTCCCATAACATTACAGTAACATTCTCTCAAGGGAGTTCTCAAGATCTGCTTCTCTGAATTGAGTCGTCCACTTGTTTTCCTTTAGAAATGGGTGTGTACTGGAGACATCATTGTTCTGAGCCTTAGCTTATGGAAGAGAAACATATATACTGTGTTCTGCAAACTGCTTAAAAACCCACGTTTATAAACAGAATTTATCATTAATTTTAGTGTGACAAAATGTAGTCTTTAATAAGTTCCATTGTCAAACCAATAAGAGAATGTATATATAAACTCAAAATATATATGTAATATATAAACACAGTGTAAGCGAAACTTAAAAAACTTTTATTTACAAACTTCTCTGGTCTTTTAATCCTGTACATATAACTAAGTAATCCCACACACACAAAGCATGTGCATACCCTGTCAACTCTCTTCATTGCCAGGAGTAACTGTGTGTAACTGTGCATAACACACACACACAAACGCTTGATGCTTAAACAGTGTGTGAAGTCATGCCCAGTCCAGTCATAGCTGCGTCTCAGGCCGGTTAGAAATGAGCTCCTGCTGATTATTGTGAAAGCATAAATTGCTTATTTAAGTTTTAACAATGAGTATTAGAGACGCCACAAGCACAGTTTTCACTGGCTGTAAGTAGCATAGTCTCATGTGAAACAGGGCTGTACAACGACGGATGATTTAGCTTCATGTTCCGTGTTGGGTGCAGGCCTCAGGCTCTGTAAACAGGCAGGGATTTGCATGTGTGCTGCAGTACGGATGAAGTCTTGTGCTAATTTACTGAGACAGTGTGCCCTAAAAAGGCACATCTGAGCCTCACATACAATGATAAATCCAGAACATTTAAACAATTCCATATCCACATTACCAAAATCCTTGTTTAATCCTTTTTACAATAAAACATGAAAATCAGCATTTGTTTTATGGCTACAAAACACTGATAGTTTTGTCTAATCAAGCCCATGCTTTCAACATCTTTGATTATGCAGTGTCATGCGCATGTATGTTATGTCTGAAACATTTCTACGTTCATCTGTGTAGATCTCCACTTTGAAGCGTCAGGGCAGAACTCTGTATTCTTCAGTACCAGATGGGGCAGAAAAGAGAGCCAGCAGTCTGCTCGTACAGGAGGTAAGAACCTCACTCACTGAACTCAACCATGGGTGAACATTTATAGCTTAGCTTGCTTTGCATGTGTGGTAGAAGTGCTACATTAATTTGTCAGGCAAATAGTTCTAGGTGTTGTGAGTAAAACGGCATCTATAATAAGACTACAGTAATTTACATAGATAAAACTATTTTGGTACACTTGGGTCCTGGTTAAACTGGATTGTGGTTGCGTAGTGAATGTGACACAAGTTTTTGTGCATGAAAGACACACAAATGTTTAAGGGGAAGAACAGAGCCATAGAAACAACCGAACCTGAGCGATTTCTAGAACAGATGAGAAAGGTTATAAAATAGGACAGTGAAACAGAACTAAAATAGGTCAGAACAGAACTCTTCAAGCCATTTCATGCTTATTCAATAATTCTATTAAGCATGCAATATGCACACATTTGTGTAGGGACATACATGCATGCGTGCTTGTGAGGTCCAGGTCAGGCTGGATGTTTGTCATGGGTTTTGGGCGTCGTCAACAGAGAGTGTAAAATGATACTTCCTCCCACTAAAGAGCTCAGTGACATCATCAAGGGCAGCTGGGCCAGATCCAGGCAGTTTCCCAGCTTTTCACAAGTCAAAACATCTGCCTGGACCGTAAGTCAAGTGCACATGTCCTCTGTACAGTACTCTCTATATGCATTAGTCTTTGCAATATGCATTCTCACAGACTGTTCTGTTAAACTTTGCAAACAAACTCTGGCAAACATTTTCACCCACTGCACTGGGGACATAATATACGTTTAATTGAAACATTGAGTAAACATTTGTCATGGCCTGACCAGAGCTGATGTCGTTGTGTTTTATAAGAGTTGTAATTAAATTTGATCCACCCTGAAAGGCAAACAGAATAAGCTGGCCAAGAACTTTACAGATTGTTTTGATCAGTTTGTTTAGTCATGTCATAAGTCATCAGTTGCTGGTGATTTAGTTGTTTTCCTTTCTTATACTTTTTGTTTTAGTGCCCTGTTTATATGTAAATTATTGTGGTGTTGCTTCCAAAGGCAAATGCCACTGTTACTATTCTTTACAAAAGTACTTGGGGGTTACAATTACTGTTAAAATGTAATGCCTAAATATTAAACTTTTACTAAACATATTTAGAATTGCAATATTTAAAAGAATAGTTCCCTCAAAAATGTCAACAGTCAAAATGTATTCAACCTCATGTAGCTGTAGTTTTTGGATACTTGTTTTTTCATGCATTTACAATAAATTGAGACTGTAGCTCTTAAGCTTTCAAAACGGACACACAAGCACCATGAAATTAATCCATATGGCTTGTGCACTATCCAGTCCCTGTTGTACTTGCATGGGAATAACCGTATCTCAGTTACATATGGGAATGAGACCCTGCAGCTGGTTTAACACTTTAGGGAATGCCTTCGTTGTGACCGGTGACTGAATCTCATGCCCAATCACCATAGGCATAACGCAATAACACCCTACTGGCACACTGCTGGTGACAAAAGACCTTTCCTGAGCCACTTCCCAAACACAAGGCCCTGTTAAAAAATCTTACACTAGACACACAGGGAGCTGTTTGAAGTGTCATCGCTGATCCAATATTCAGGGCCTGTTGAAGTGTTTTTGCAACAGTACAGGATAAGGAAATACGGAGGGAATAAAATGGGTCTACCTTCTCTTTCCCGTGTGAGCCTCAGCCCACCTGTCCTTGGCATCTTGCCTTTTTTCCCAACATCATGCAGCTCTTGCGTTCTGCCTCATGAGGGTGGAGGAGCATGGGTGGTGACGCTCTGCTTCTGACCCCACCTCCAGTCCTCAGACATACAGGCTTGAGATCTTGGGCCTTGGACCGCTTGTATTCTGAAGAGCCTGAGACTGCACCCTTGCTGCTCTGAACTTCTACAGATGCAAATAACTAATCTCTTCCTTCTCCTCAGTATCAGCCAAGCTCATCCACAGATGTCTCTCTGCGGCCACCATAACCGCCATAGAGTGCCTTATAAGAGAGCTAATGTGTGTTTGTAATATGGCCATCGTATGTAGTGCAGCACCAGCCTGATCCGCTGTCACATATGCTTTGTTAAATAAGCTTTTTAAGATCTCTGCACCTCAGCGTGAGGTCAGGAAGCAATGGCAGGCTCATGGGAACTTTGCAGCCATGATCAGCCAGGTATTGCTCGTTGAACTGGCCATGAGCAATTGCTGGCTTCTCATGCCTACTAGACACAATCTGCAATGGCTCCTCATGTGGGGCAGGCAGGCTGGAAAAGCTCACCCACGATCTTCCCATCCCAACCACATACTGCATATCTTGGCTCGCTGCTAGCAGGATGATATCCAATGCCGATGGACGCAGATGAGAGCTTCCTGTGACTCTGGCAGGGGAGCGAGAAAGCCTCTTGCAAACCCTGTGAGATGAGGCCTCCTTAGAACCTCAGCAGGAGCAGGACCTGATCCGTGAGGCATGTGTCCAGGCTCATCAAGGCAGACAGCTAGCCGAGAGTAGAGCTTCTTCATCGAGAAGCCCTCACAATATGCGCAGTCAGCGGCCTCAGGAACTGAGCCCAATGCAGAGTTGTCTGCACCCAGCAAACAACACAGAATTTGAGTGTGTCCTCGGGTGTCAGACAACTCTGAACTTCTTTGCAGCTGGGTCAATTGGCACTTTAAAATGAGAATGACAGACAAACAGCTCCTAAAGGCAAAAACGCTGATGACAGGCTCTACCGTGTGCCCAAATAAACTCGCAGGTGCACCTGATGTCCATCAAGCACTGTTGTAGACCAATTAGATTGCCGTGATTAGAGATTCAGACACCGGTCACACCACAGCTATTCCCCTTAGTGTCAAACCAGATGCAGTGTCGAGTTCCCTCGAGAGGAAACAAACAGTATATGTACATTACGCAAAGCGTCTGTTGTGCTCCACTGAAAACTGATAGTCATACAGGTTTGGAACAAGAATTAAATCTACTGTGAGAATTAAATCTACTGTGGCAACTAATCCTCTCTCTCTCTCTCCGTCTCTCTCCGGTTTCTCTCAATTAATTGGATTTAAAATAAGCGCAAGAAGCTGTTTTGTGTTTTGGAGGTTTTTAGGTTCATCTTATCCGTTTAACAACTGCTGAGGACTGAATGCTTGTCTTGCCAACAAAGCAAACAGAATTGAATCTGCTCTACTGTAATGCCCAGTGGATATATTAGTGTCTGTCTGTGGTGTAATGTGGTGACAGCTTTAATGGCGATTAGAATGGGGATTGAGAGACGCCCAAAAAAGAATTATTTTCCAGAAAAGCAGTTGCCACGGAGCTATAGAAAACATGATTCTAATTAGATTACTAGAAAAGTATTAGTGATTTTAATATTATGCATATTTGTGTGTGTACGTGTACATGCGGGTGTGGTTATGTGTTTTCCATCTTATAGTATAGAGACAGAAATGTGTCACCTTTTTCCACAGTGCATCAAGACCTACAACTCTGACTGGCATGTGGTGACCTACAAGTATGAGGATTATTCTGGAGACTTCCGCCATCTTCCAAAGTAGGGAGTATGAACACCACATAAACTAACCTAAAGAATAAATATTTCACTTTGTGAATGTTTCACTTTGTGACATTCTTGTGATGTCTTTACTGTTTTTTGTGATGTTTGCACTGTGATTGTACCTAGTCCCTTGTTGTCTTTGTAGTCTATGTTTCATGTGGCACCATCGTCCTGGAGGAACGGTGTTTCATTCCACTATATGGTGCACCTGCTATATATGGTTAAATGACAATAATACACTTCTGAACTGAACTCCTGAAATGATGAAAATAAACAAAAAAATAGACAGAAATTATTTGTAGAACAATAGCTGGTTTTAATAGGTAAGTCACAATACGATATATTGTATACCAAGGCTGTGTTCCAAAACTAAGTGAGTGGTCTCTGTAGACAGCATTTTAAGTCAGCATACAGTAGCCATGCTTTTGGGACACAGGCAGTTGAAGAAGGTTTTTTGTCAAATTTTATGACATCAATGTAATTTGATGAGCTCAATAAAAAATCCATCCAAGATGGCAAATGAACCGAGACAAATACTGATTATAAATATATGTACAATTAATGCACTGCTTATACGTATATATAATTATAACTGAATCAAATACAGCTCGAGCTTTTACCAAATCTTTGTGTATGCTATGTATTTTATGCTTATTAGAGTACCATACTGTTAGCTTAGCAACGATTGAAGCATTTCAGTTTGGTCACTGTCATTTCACTGATTTGTGATTCATGCTGTCGTGTCACGTAGCATTTTGCTTGTCACAGGAATCTTGTTGTGTCGCATCTGGTTAGGACAAGGTGTTAGAAGACTGCATATACGATACAGGCGGTAGACAGCCAGGCAGGTCACTAGATTTTGGAACAAAGCCCAGGAGTCATTGTCTGGCCTTATTGCGTGTGTATGTGTAAGAAAGAGAAATGCTGCACACTAATTTTATCCGTATCCTTGTCCTGCCCTGTCTGAGTGTTGACACTGAGGTCTTGTCCCGAGCCAAATCAGGAAATACGCCTTTCTTCACACAACAGCAAGCCATCAGCAGTCTATTTCCCCACTTCCCCCTCTCTTTTCCTCTCACGTCCTTTCTATGCTGTCAATCAGCACACAAATACTCCAGCTGTTTCAGGACAAAACAGTGTCGACCCCTCTTAGGTCAGCATTTGTTAGACGTTTTCTACTAGACTCACTTCCTGTCTCCACTAACTGATGGAAAGGAACCATGTCTTAGCGGTCGATAACTGGCAAATCACATTGTGGAGATCAGCAGACAGCCAGCGTCTGATGGTCAGTAAAGGTCGCAAAGGAAGCATGAGGGATGATGATGCCACAGGACATGCAGATAATGCTATTTGCTGTATACACAAAGATTCATCATCATCCAGTATAATAAGCCACCTCCAATCTTTTATCATAGCTAATGCAGTTTTCATAAACATACATGGTCCTAAACTCACACACACATACATACATGCCTGCATAAGTGGACTAGTTCAATAACAGCTGAAATATTACAATGTTACAGCACACAAGCAATGAAATTAATAAAAAATAAATTATTAGTGGTGTTTGGTAAGGCATGAATATTACTGTTGCTCGTAATTACAGTAAAAAGTGCACTGAGTCATTTTTATGAGGGATCTCTAGGACCCGACTCTGTCTTAGATAACATCCAGGCAATTGAAAATGTAAAAAATCTATAAATGTATTTTCTTGTTTTTTCCATTTTTGTTTTGTTACAGTAAAGTTCCTCGGCCAGAGAAGCTAGCCAGTCACGTCTTTGAGGTGGACGAGGATGCAGATAAAGAGGAAGTGAGAAACAATTTACCCATAATCCCTCACTGTGTGTGTGTAAATGTGTCAATATCATTAAGTGGTCATATTTTTGTTTTCGTATGTTTTTTTTTAAGAAATTGTGTGTGAAAACTGCTGTAACTATGACTGTATTGTTTTACCATTGAGAAATGATGAATGATGAGAAGAAAATGTAAAGAATGGATTCATGAAAAATAATGCTAAAATATATGCATAGTACAGAAAAATAACCTTAGTTTTAATTTTCTTTATGGAGGCTGGGTTGAAGTTTTCGAACTCATACAGAAAGGATCACAACACATTTCCTCACACTCTATTTAGACATAAATCAAAAGAAGGAGGTTCATCCCTTACATAGTTATGTGCTGATATTTTGCATTATATAGAACGCAGTGCACTGTAATCAGTGATTAATGTAATTAGTGTGCGCCTCAGGAATTCTATTTAATATTCAGCTGCTTAAACTCAGTCTGTCAAGAGGTTTGTTTGAAGAAGTTAAAATAAGAGAGAGGGATTCATGTGGTATTACTCATTAACTCGGCCAGTTCCCTTAATATGGGAACAGGCAAAGAAAATGATATTCACCATAATTCATTAGCCTGTTGCAACACATGTGATTTCTCTCTCCTTCTCTCTGTTCACACTGACTGATGGAGAAGAATAAATAAATGATAAGGAGCTTACAGCTCATTAGTAATGCGTTTGTTCCTCTGGGTCTACATTAGCCTTAGAGAAAGAGCAGACACAGGCCTCTGCTGTCTCTGGGCTATCTGATCCCCTGATTGGGTTTCACCTACATTTCCCAGAATTCCACCTCCACGTCTGCCACTTTGTCTAAGCGCTTGGTCAAGAACGGAGTTTGTTTGTTCAGTTCTAAGGCTGCTCCCAGCAGGGACGAGGGAGAACATGAATAATTGAGGGGGTCAGGTGAAAATGGACTTTATGTTGAAACACGGAGGAAGGCGTCCAGAGACTCTGATGTGGGAAATGATGCTTGATATCGACTTGTGTTTGTACAGGGCTAAAGAAACATTACTTCACAGTGTGTGTTATGAATGTGTTCTTACTGTGTGTGTGGCTTCCACAGGACGCTGCCTCGCTGGGTTCTCAAAAAGGGGGCATGTCCAAACACGGCTGGCTGCATAAGGCAAACATGAACAGTGCCATTAGTGTTACTATGAGGGTGAGTTAACACAAGTCATCATAAACGCATGCCATTAGCCAATTTAATGATGATGAAGAATTTGTGTTTAACATTATAGTGGCTGTGTTCGAAATGGAATACCGCCTGCTGAATTAAAGCTGCAGTGTGCAGTAAAGCTGCAAGTTGTTTGGTTAAAAATGAAAAATAAAAATCAGTTAGTGAGCAAGTACATAATAGTGTTTAAAACAGACACTTACCCTACCCCGATTTGCCCCGTAGTTTATAATAATGATGTGTAATTTGAGCTGTTGGGTCCAATATAACGGGAAATGTCAATTTGACTTCATTTGTCTGTGTTATGTCACATCTGTAAACAGAAATGGCGTGTGTGGGTGTTGAGAATGTTGTAGCTCATTTTTACTGCAGTAAATGCACACAGTACAGAAGATATGGAAGATACAGTATTATGCAATTCTGAACATAGTCGATCATCGACATCATGACAAAATTGTAGATTAGTTTTGTGTTTTGTGTTCATCTGGTTGGGTTGCAGAACAAAACTCTGACCCTAAGCTTAGCCCTTAGAGCCAAGCAGGAAGTGGGACCTTACCAGTTCAATCCATTTTCCCAGGGTCCTCTTCCCCTAGATGTTATTTTTACAACAGTCACTAGCTTTACATCTAAACATGGAATCTTGTTTTCATGCAATGCTTATTGTGTCTCTTTCTTTCTCTTCCAATTTCTCTTTCCCTTTAGTCTTTCAAGAGACGGTATTTCCACTTGACGCAGCTGGGAGATGGATCATACAACTTGAACTTCTACAAAGATGAGAAAATATCTAAAGAGCCCAAAGGAACCATCTTCCTGGACTCCTGCATGGGTGTCGTCCAGGTGACAATCAGTATAGCCATCAGTGACTCCGTGTTAATCATTAACATAGTTTCTGAAAACGTAACCAGTATAAATTGTCATGAAAATGTCAAGAGGTCCATGACCCACTGCAGATGACCTCCCCTCATGCTTCATGAGCTGAAACTCTCACAATGTTCTCCATCCTCCCTCCTTGAGGAATACTCTGGGTTCAGTTCAAGTTAAGCATTTGTGACATAATGTTGATTGAAGCTTGATTTTGTGTGACTTTTGCATGATTTTTTTCTGTTATGTTTTTTCTTGTATTGTTGTAGCTGTAAATTATCATTTTATGTGGTCGAACTATTACTGTTCCAAGCGGATAAAATTTTAGATTTATAGTTAATGACATAATTCCTAATTGTCAACTGCAATTCAAAACTGATGGTGATGGGTCAAATGTCACCCTTGGTGGTTTAGATGTAACATGAATGGTAAAATGGCTTTTGAAGATCTGTCCACTCAGAAATGTTTAAATTATATTCCGTGACATCAACAAATGGTGAGGTTAGAGAATGTTATTGAACCTGGGACATTCCTTTGAGGTTCATAAGGGCACCTGAAGAAAAGATGCATTGTTTAGTGTATTTACTGCAGCACAGAGTAGTTTACAGAAGGAGACCGTGTCTCTAATAACATCCTCATGAGGTTCCTCCTCTGCCTGGTTTAGAGGGGATATCAGTGTTTGTACCATCAGTTTCTCAGAAGAAGCTGCTCAGGGATCTAGAGAAAGAGACAGATAAAGGAGAGAGGGAGTGATGAGAAGTCCAGCCCAATTCATGCATGGCTTCTCCCAGGGTCAAATATTTCCACTTTCTCCTGTGGTGCACTCAGTGTGTTTGTGTAAGAGTGAGAGGGCGAGTAAGCGTGATCACATTCCTCAATTCACCAGCCCTCCTGAAAGAATTAAGTATCTTTTGGTAAGCACACCCTTCTTTGTCTCTTTTCAACATCTGTTTTTGTACATTCAATCTGTTGTCCACATTTCAGACGAAAGAGAAAGCGTTTTTTCTAGGTTCAGAAAATAAACATTTCAACAGGTGCATACGCACTGTAGCCAGTTATTCCTCAGCATTCGACTGGGAATGAATGGCTTTCATCTACTGTAGGACAGATACTGTGTATTTTCAAATATAGTTACATTTATCATAAATTCACAATGTGTAAAATTACTGTAAACTTTATGGTGGTTTTAAAGTGTTTGTATGTACAGTTCATTCCTGTAAGAAAGAAATTCACAAGGTGGATATTTTGAATTTTTTAGCTGTCTAGGGCAAAACTTTTGAGATTAAATGGAGACTTTGTCTCGCAGATTTCTCTTCTGAGAAAAATACACTAATATTGCTACTTTCCTCCTCTACATCATAAACTATAATCAGATTTGCCAAAATACCCAGATTTGCAATAAAAACTTGAATTTCTCATAAGATGTATTAAGTATGCTATCCACACCAGCAACAAACTTATTATTGTTAATTTTTATTTCATCTAAAGAATTTTTAAAAGAAACCAGACAGAGAACTCTTAAATCTACCCTAAGATAAGCAGCCCCTTTAAGGCCATAAAATGTTCCTCTGGGTTTTTAGTGGCATGGTTAGAAATAGTCTCTCCTCTGTGTGTACAGAACAGTAAGGTGCGGCGTTTTGCGTTCGAGCTGAAGATGCAGGATAAAAGCACTTATCTTCTGGCTGCAGACAGCGAGGGAGAGATGGATGACTGGATCAGCACCCTCAACAAGATTCTTCACAGCAGCTTTGAGATTGCCATGCAGGAGAGGAGGAACGGAGAGCTCCATGATGGTGTGTGTGTACTATACGTGTGATTACACAGATGTGACAGATCTATGTACTGTAATACCACATATGCTGGCTAACATGGGTGGAGTGTGTTAATTGGTGTGTTTACTGTATGATAATACAAGTGGACAGATTTGTTTTCTCAGATTCAGCCGCTGTGGTTGTGTCTGTGGTCTATATGTGTGTGTTCTGTTTTGGGACCACCCACTCTTTTAAACCTCTTTTAATACATCTCTCCATACACCTGACACTCTTGAAGTGACGCACACACAGCCATACATAAACACACACTTTCAAGTAACACTTAACACCTCCTAAACCCTTTGGATTTCACACGGGAGAAAAGGTTGGGAGTCTTTATTTGTGTTTAATACGTTTAGAGAGAGACAGCACATTCCATTCTTTTCCCTGTGTATGAAACAACAAACACCTGCCAGCCAATCAGAGCGCAGAACTAAATGTGACTGAATATCAGTCACATTTGCTTGATAAGGCAAACATCAGTAATACTGTTGCTCAATTTTGGGTTAGGATTTTGGGATTTAACACTAGTGTTATCGTACTTAGTAACCTTATCGATTGTGCTACAGGCACAAATGATACCTCAGATTGTGCAGCTTGTTGAGAAGAGACATGTTTTTACTTTTCTAAATGATCATCTGTACAGTCTTTGTCTTGAAAGTGATAAAATTGTCATGAAAATCCCTTAGATTTACATTGAAGGAGGAACCTGTGTTAAATCTATGGACTAGCATATTATAGACACTTGTTTTTTTGGCTTGGTCCAGTAAGCAACCACCAAGAACAACACACATAGATGTTGCAACATAACAATGTGCTCAAAAAAACCCCAAATGCATAGCAACACCCTGGCAACCACCCAGAACACCATAGTATGGTGGTAGGTTTTTCACAAGCAAGTACCACTGTGGACTGTACCACTGAATGGTAGCTTTCAAAGTTTTGGTACAACATATGTGTTTTCTCTTGTACAGACGATGAGCTGGGAAAAACAGACGTTGTGCCTGGGAATTTTCAGGACAGTTTCCAGGTAAACATGCTGTAGACACACATGATCACACAATTAGCTGATTGCCCAAACAATCATCTACAGTTTCACAAACAAGTGTGTGTGTGTGTGTGTGTGTGTGTGTGTGTGTGTGTGTGAAGGGCAGGTGATGAATGGTTAATACTCAGCTCTGGTGTCTTGATTGTAGTATGATCTCAACGCTGGCGTCTTCACTGTCTGCCTTCTCTTAACACATCCACAGATTTTCCACACACCCTAATGTTTTCCAACCATTCCACAGTCAACCAACCAACCACTCTTTGAAACACATGCACGCACACATAGTCTGTCGTTCTCTCTCTGTTTTTCCTCCTCTTCTCTCCTCCCTGAAATCGACCGTCTAGACGTCTATTCTTTCTGAAGTCTAAATAGTTTTTGCACACATCCCATGATGCATCACTTTAGCACAGTAATAACACAGTACTGCTAACACAATGGTAAGCTCTAAACTGCATTCCAATGTTACACAATATACTAAAACAGTAAACACCTTTTGCCCTTCTGATTTGTTTTTATGTTTTGCAGAGTGCGAGAGATATTGAGTCCAAGATGAGAAGTGAGACCCGTCTCAAACTCTTTGCTCTGGATCCTGACACACAGGTGAGCCAATCACAACAGCCCTAATAAACACACAATCGATTCAAATCACAGGAAGCTGAGGTTCTAAGCTCTGTGTGTAGAATAGTAATGTGTAATGAGTTTGACTGATTGTGTGCATTGGCCTGCAGAGACTAGATTTGTCTGGCATCGAACCTGATGTGAAACAGTTCGAGGAGAAATTTGGGAAGAGAGTTTTGGTCAGCTGCAATGATCTGTCCTTTAACCTTCAGAGCTGTGTGGCAGAGAACGAGGAAGGACCTACTACGAATGTAAGATACGCAAATGCACACATGCATTCACTGTGGTTCTGCTGTTACTAGGCATGTGACTTTTTTGATGTCCTTTTAATACAAGTTTGATGACCTTTTCCAAAAGAAAGTAAACAAAAATTTCCTAATTTCCTAATTAATTTCTTAATTTGTGTCAGGAGTTATGCAAAATCAAAACCAGTCTGTGCTTTTATTATGCTCTAGTCACTTCCATGTAATGTCTGTAAAGTGTGCACAGTAACAGTACTATTCATGTTCATTACCTCCATACATTGTATTATTAATATACCATCACATGTCCAGATTATCAAGCTGAGTTTTTGGTTTTGCTGTTGGTATGACTGTGGATGTGCTGTAGATACCAGCCAAGCTCCACAGAAAATGGACTGAAACTGTCTGATTTTAGTTTCCTGCTGTGTTTAAACAGATAATCAGACCTACGAATGATTCCTTTAATGTTATAAAACTTTCTCCTGCCCTGTTTAATGAGCACATACACATTCAGAGAGTGTTGACACTGTGGCTCTGTGCTGCTTTCAGGCTTTGTTTGTTGGAACGGTTCAATGCTGGTAGAGATTAAATGCAGCTTTCACTGTTTTATTCAGGTGGAGCCCTTCTTCGTGGTGCTTTCCTTGTTTGATGTGCAGAACAGCCGGAAAATATCAGCCGATTTTCATGTGGATCTAAACAATCCACTTGTCCGATCCATGATCCCTTCAACCAGCATGCAGATAAATGGAGGTGTGGACACGCCTCACGGGGAAACGCTACTCAGTGAACTGCCAGAGAGGGCGCTGCAGTACCCTAGAAAAGTATGATTTGGAAACATCTAAAAAACAGACAGCTGGACAACTAGATAAACAAGTAGACAGACACAAAGATAGATCATTCAGATCAAAAGTGACGGCTATTTGTGTTTCAGGGTGTCTTCTCTGTAACATGTCCTCACCCCGACATCTTTCTGGTCGCGCATATCGAGAAAGTTCTGCAGGGAGGCATTGCGCACTGTGCTGAGCCCTACATGAAGAACTCGGACTCCAGCAAGGCAATGTGCCCACCACACGCCCAAACACAAACAACCCTAAACACACTGTCAGTCAAAACAATAACTGATTTAGATTATTTATTACAATAATAAGTAAAGGGATTATCAGAACTTACAAACAATTCTGACAGATTTCACACTGACCTTTGCAATATCCTTCCAAATGCTATATTATCATACCAACCCAAACCCCCTCAAAGCAGCCAGGAACATACTGTCTGCCCAGTTCACTGTTAATAAAAGTGTCTCTTGAGAGCTTCTGTGGAACAGTTTGTTTTTTCCACAGGTTGCTCAAAAGGTTCTGAAGAATGCCAAGCTGGCCTGCTGCAGACTGGGCCAGTACAGGATGCCTTTCGCATGGGCAGCTCGGTGAGCCAGAATCTCGTCGGTGTGTGTGTGTATCTACTGTCAATCTCAATATTTAATCTTTCTGTTCTTTTTCACAGGCCCGTGTTTAAAGACGCCTCAGGAACTCTGGATAAAAGTGCTCGGTTCTCCCCGCTGTACCGACAGGACAGTAATAAACTCTCAGAAGAGGATCTCTTCAAACTGCTGGCAGATTTCAGGAAGTTAGTATAGAATCTACCATTGTCAGATTTGTCCTCGCTGAAGCGTTTCCTGTCCTCTTAACAGTAGTTTCGGAAAAGGAGGCTATCTGTTAAAACAATGGATTTTAAATGTGAATATTTTTCGACCGTAATGTTCTCCTGCAGTGTTTTTACAGCTGTGGATGGTCCCACTGTTAGGAATGTGTTTTGTGAAACTTTTGGGACAGTTTTTAATCCCACTGCAGTGAAACGTTCCTCAAACTATAGAAACAGAAATATATAAATCAAAAATGTATTCACAGACCTGAGAAGATGGCCAAACTACCTGTCATCTTGGGTAACCTGGATGTGACTATTGATAATGTCCCTCCTGATATGGCTAGTAAGTCTTGTTGATATTTGAATATAGTTGATATTTAAATCCCTTCTCTTAAAATTACATGTAATCTCTGTAGTGAAATCTCATTCTTGTGTGTCATGACCAATCATGTCATGATTGGTCACCTGAGCTTGAGGTCATAAGAGAACTCAGATCTCTTCTTGCCATTGGCTAGATTGTGTGACTCCGTCCTACATCCCAGTGAGGCCTTTTGAGAATAACAGACAGAGCGATGGTGTTCTGCTGGAAGTGGAGGAGTTTGTTCCCTGTATTGCCAAGTGCTCTCAGCCCTTCACCACCTACAACAATCATCTCTACGTCTATCCCAAGCACCTCAAATATGACAACCAGAAGTCCTTCGCCAAGGTACCGTAGCATTATCAACTAAAATCCAAAAGCCAAGGAATGCTTCTCTTGGCCAAAGGTTGCAGATGTACCATCCAGATGGCCAGTGTAATGTAGACTCTGTTTACACCAGCTGCTCATGAAACCTGCACTTACAGATCGGTTAGTAAGTAGCTCTCTGGCTCAGGTTCTGTCTGTTGCTCTTATGTGACTCAGGCGAGGAACATTGCAGTGTGTGTGGAATTCAGAGAGTCAGATGAAGAGAATGCACAACCTCTGAAGGTATATATGCATATATGTTTCCTCCAAGTATATAGATTATGCATTGTAATGTATTTCCTGTAGGCTTACAGTATATGAGAGAGAGCATATTCATCTGACAATGACAAGTAATAGTATTATTTCTTTATTTTTCTATGTTTTTTGTATATTATTGTTATTTGTAGTGTATTTATGGTCGTCCAGGAGGTTCTCTCTTCACCAAACATGCCTTTGCGGCTGTTCTGCACCACCAGCAGAACCCAGAGTTCTATGATGAGGTGACGAATGAAATAATGCCAAACCAAGAATACATACATGTTGTGTATATAAAGACAATACATGTATATAACATCTCATTATATATCATTATAAATCCTTATATATATAAATGTAAATGCAAACATATAGTTAATATCTGAATTTTGGTTATTAGCTATATGCTTGTATTTACAATAAAATATTTATGAAATACATTCATAAATTTTGATTATTATGAGTTATTTCCTGCTTGGCCCTTTAAAAAATACATATTGTGTAAATATTGAAGATACTGTTGGTATTGTTCATGTTTCATTTAGAAGCACAAACACTGAATTTCAGATTTGTTTCTTCAGAGTTTTTAGGTGATGTTGTTGTATGTGTGTCTACTGCAGATTAAAATCGAGTTGCCCACACAGCTTCATGAAAAACATCACCTGCTCTTCACTCTTTACCACATCAGCTGTGACAGCAGCACAAAGAAACGAGATGTAGTGGAGACCCCAGGTACTGTCCTTCTGCAAGGCATGCTGGGTAATGGGGCGGCTGACAGGGGTGATATGGTGAGGCCTGGGCTAAGGCTAAGGTTGGACACATTTGACTGTCTGTTAAATGTTCTAGTGCTATTTAGAGGTTCTCGTGAAGCCCTGTGGCAGCATTGAAGTTTTGCTTTGGTGCTCGTTCCTTTGTTTGCTCATTAAATTTCTGCAGCATAATTCTGCAGAACATATAATAAAATCCAGACAACCAATCACACGAAATTGCATGTGCTGAATGTTTTCTCTCTCATATGTTCTCTTGCTCTCTCTCTCTCTCTCTCTCTTTCTTGCTTAGTGGGCTCTGCCTGGCTTCCTCTGCTTAAAGATGGTCGCATTGTTATGAGTGAGCAAAACATTTCTGTGGCATCCAACTTACCAAATGGTTACCTCAGCTGCCAGGAGGGGGTGAGCAAGGTAAAACCACTGTGTACAGTCATAACAAAAACAGGCCTTCATGACAAAATATCTCACCCATTTGCTGACCATATGTTATTCTGTACTGTAACTTTTTTTAACTCAAATGATTCCTGATCTCCATCTAGTAAAGTGTTTGTGTGTGTCTCCTGTAATTTACTCTCATGATATACGTAAATCTAATTATTATTGATATTTTGATTATCTTCATAAGCGTAAGTAGATCTTATTGCAGGCTGTTAGGTTTTTTACATGCAGTACGTGCCTGGAGGAAACTTTTCGTATTTCTCACGGTCAGCTTTTATAGCTCTTATAGAGTCTTAATGGAGTTTTGGATGGTTGGATCACTGAGTATCAATAAAAAGGAAATTAAAAATAGACACAAAAAACAATTATTGACAGCTATAAAATGAATGTGGATAACATAGCTCGGGTAATTTGGTCTTGGGAGAATTTTATAAGAATTCTGAGGTTTATTTTAAGATCTCTGACTTTTGATTGCAGACCCAGCTCAAGACATTGTTGAGGTCTTATGTACTTCTTTCAAAACTCCATTGTTGTACTTTTTTAAAAAATCTACTCTGCAGTATTTATTCATTATTAATATGGTGTTTTTTCCTCTAAAGCAAAATAGCAGACACATTTAAGATTACTGGTATCTTTACCTCAGGAAAAATGACTAAAAGTCTTCATTTGCTGTGATGTAAATGTGTGTATATGTATATGTGCTGTGTGTTTACAGCACTCCAGTTCTGAGATAAAGTGGGTGGATGGAGGACGTCCTCTCTTCAGACTGTCCACACATCTGGTTTCTACTATCTACACTCAGGTATGACTAGTAATTTTGTCCTTTTTGTTTTTTCAAGATTAATTTTCAATCAATGATTTAAACTTTAATCTTTCTTCATTTCCTCAGGATCAGCACCTGCACAATTTCTTCCATCATTTCCAGAGTATGCAGTCTGCTGTCCCACGTCCAGCTGAGGGGGAGCTCGTCAAATACCTCAAGGTGAGAATGCTTATGATCCTTCACTTTTTCGTCTGCCCACCACTGAACAAATCAGCATTGCTGGTCACCAGCATATGTTGTGTTTCGGATGGGAAAACTGGTATGTTGGTTTCCCCACCAGGCTTAACTAACCAGTTTTTATGCTTAACCCAGCTTTCTCATAAAGATTATGCTGGTTGACTTGCATTTTCTGCTGTTGAATATTATCCAGCTCAGCACTAAAGCAGCATACACAAGCTTGAATCCGCAGGGAAACTCAGGCTGGTTTAAACAGCAGGGTCAAGTTTCTTTTCCAGCTATGAATAAAATTATTATAGCATGCTTAATGACACATTACCTATAATTCCTCAGAGTCTTCACGCCATGGAAAGTCATGTGATGATCAACTTCCTTCCAACCATTTTAAACCAGGTGGTTCATGTTCTGACCAGCGCCAGTAATGAAGACGTGGCTGTTAACACCACCAGGTGAGAAATAAAGTGTCACAATATCGGATAAAGAAAACATGCTCTCATCTGACTCCTGATCTGAGTCTCACATACTCTCATGTTTTCCATTTTTCTTCTCTCCTGCAGGGTCATGGTCCACATTGTTGCCCAGTGTCATGAGGAGGGACTAGAGCACTATCTGAGATCATATGTCAAGGTAAATTAGGTTCTGCTTATTATACTTTTAAAATATTTATACTTTTCTATAGCAGTTGCTATAACAACAATGTTCTTCCAGTATGTGTTTAAAACAGAGTCCTACTCCACCAGTAATGGTAAGACAGTGCATGAAGAGCTGGCCAAAGCTATGACTTCCATCTTAAAGCCTTCCACTGACTTCTTAACCAGCAATAAACTCCTGAAGGTACTGAAAATTCTTCATATGGGTTAACTTGTCAATGGGCCTCATACATGAAACACAAGCAGTACATATTTATGTGCAATGCAACAATTGCCATAAATAATTTGGTTTTACATATGATTTGAACATAAATCTGTACAGATTTCCTGACTGAAGCTCTTTGGTGGTGCAGCATATTCTATGTATTAATAAAACATTCTGTTTTCACTTCATGCTCAATGGACCTCTGAACATGTTTTCACAATGCATGAAAAGCTTATTGTAAATGTCTTAATTTAGCAGATAGTCTTACAGTTGATACTGGTGTGGTGGAGTTGTTAAGCCTTAAGAAGGTACAAACCATGAGCCATCCTTGTTGTGTCCTTGAGCCCTTGGTACTGGATGCTTGTTTCCTGATGGCTGTTCTTGTAAAGTTCTTGTTGTTGAGTGAGAACTCATGGAAACTTATTCCACCAGCTTTGGCCTTGTGGCTATAAATAAATCATTCTGTAAAGATGAAGATTCCAGTCTCAAAATGGGGAAAATGGGGAATACTACAAATGTTGTTTTTGCCTTTTTGCAGTATTCATGGTATTTTTTCGAAGCCTTGGTGAAGTCCATGGCTCAGTACCTGATGGAGAGCGGCAAGGTGAAGGTGAGGAACATCCCCATGCTTGTCTGATTTCTGTGGACACATCTGATCTGTGGACAGTGCTGAATTGTGCTGTTACACATATAGCTTTCTAGAAACCAGCATTTCACGGCATCATTCCACCATGCTGTGGAGACACTGGTGAACATGTTAATGCCCCACATCACCCAGAAGTATAAGGACAACCTGGATGCTGCCCGCAATGCCAACCACAGCCTGGCTGTCTTTATAAAGGTACAGAATGGAGCTGAGCTGCTGTATTTCTCTGATTCGAACTATTGAGTGGTAATAAATATTGAGTAATACAAAACATAATTGAATGATCGTGGACTTCTCACTGTCTGATCCTCAGCGCTGTTTTACATTTATGGATCGAGGGTTCGTCTTTAAACAGATAAACAATTACATTACCTGTTTCGTGCCTGGCGATCCCAAGGTACACATTCAGATCAGTACACAGTAATTCTATAAACTTAATTCTGAATTTCTAATCTACAATGTTATTTTTCCTTACTCACACTGTACCAAAGAAACAGATTTATATTATGTTGCCAAGAATACAGTTTAAATATAATTTTGAACATCATTGAAGGAGGTGTTATGTAATTTATTAAGTCTTTCTGTCATTTATTAATATTTGTGTCTTGTCTACCCTTCAGACGCTGTATGAGTTTAAGTTTGAATTTCTGCGGGTGGTCTGTAACCACGAGCACTATGTCCCCCTCAACCTGCCCATGCCTTTCGGGAAGGGCCGTATTCAGAGGTTCCAAGGTAAACATTCAGCTGTCTTCTCCAGACGCCTGTTGTTGAAACAGACTTCTGCCATTCTTCCTCAAAGGTTACGCTGTTCATCTACAGAATTAGGTTTATTGTATTTATTAGAAGAAATTTCTTTCCTCTCATGGTTGGTATCTGTCTTTTATGCTTTCTGTAGCGATTGCTCATATTTGTCTTCTACCGTGGCTTTTCTCTGTTCTCTCTCTCTTCTACTCTCTTTCTTCATGTATGATAGCTTTTCACTGTCACAGTAAGGAGGCTTTTACCAGATGTTTAGGTGAGCGGTCCTGCTTGCCTGTGACTCAGCGATGTTTTTGTGTGTCTAGTCCTAATAAATGACATTGTCCATGTAGCATCTATTTAGTTTCATAATTGCATTTTTCCATCTTCCCGGTGTGAAATGGACACTTCTACAGCATTAACTAGTTCATTGATCATTTTAGATGATCAATGATTGGTTGATTGTTAAATTGTGCAGGACTCATTTGTTTTGTCTTACTGTTTGGCCACTGAGTGACTGTGAAATATCACCTTGTGTATTTGTGTTCATAACAATGTACTGTACATACTGTACCAGACCTTACACAGACAAAGTTATTTTGCATTCTATCTTGCTATCATGGTAAAGACAAGTACAGCAGTTTTGTCTGAGACATTACATAAAACAAAACATATTCCTCAATCAGTGCCTCTGATTTAGGAAAATATTTGAACTGAGACTTTCAAACACAGTTTGTTAAATTAGCTGGAGGTTGAATTCTGCATCTGTTGTGTCTGTAATGGCTTTTTGTCTACTCTCCATGTCTTCCTGCAGATCTGCAGTTGGACTACTCCCTGACTGATGATTTCTGCAGGAATCACTTCTTAGTGGGCTTGCTTTTAAGGGAGGTGTCCGGAGCCCTTCAGGAGTTTGGGGAAGTCCGTCAGATTGCCATTCAAGTGCTGAAGAGTCTGATGATAAAACACGCATTTGATGACCGCTATGGTTCTAAGGTCTGGAACAATAGCGAGATGCATAAATTAAAATTCAAACATGCACAGTATTTCTAAATGTTTTTACCTAGTAGATACCTAACCTGTGTGTGTGTGTGTGTGTGTAGAGTCAGCAAGCCAGGATGGCAACCCTCTATCTACCCTTGTTTGGGTTGCTACAGGAGAACGTTCACAGACTCAGTGTGAGAGACACATCTCATTGTAGCACCAACCAGGTGAATAAGCTTTTCTCCTTTTTTATTCATTCGTTCTCTCATCTGTGCATTATTATTCAACACTTTAGGCATCTGTTTTCATTCATGTGCTCTCAATTCAAGTTTCTTTTCTTAAATCTGTTTAGAATGGTAGAGATGACCCCAGCATCTCTACGGCAACCCCCTATAAGGCTATGGGTAACCTTGACAACAGCCTTCATAAAGATGTGTTTGGGGTCATCTCAGGAACTGGTGAGTGATTGGTTTACCTGATACTTGGTCTTTCAGACATTATTATCAATGAGATTATCAGTGGATGTTTCTAAAAATTAGTTCTCATATGAATTAAGTTCTGTCTGCATGTAGCCTCTCCTCATACCTCCACGCCCAACATCGGTTCTGTGCGCCATGCTGATTCTCGGGGTTCTCTTGTCAGCACCGATTCAGGAAACAGTCTCCCAGAAAAGACCAACTGCTTGGATAAGGTACAGCTCATACTGATGTGCACCCAAAATAAACTCTTACTTGCCTTGGTCAAATATAATCTCCTGCCTTTGTCTTTTTAAAACAACAATAAATGGAAGTATTGAAAGTCCAGGAGTTCCTTCCTCCTGAACTTATGGGAACTTTAACAGGAACTGGGGTGTATACAGTTTTCCACATAACATCGTTTCAACTCTGTGACTGAACATTTGTAATTCATAATATTTGAATAGATAACTGAGTGAATTCTTTTAGTATCACTACAAGTGTTGCTGTTAGCTGTCAGTTAGCTAATAAGTTAGCTAAAGCTTTTTATTCTATATAACCCATTTAAATGGTAATGAAAGGGGCACATGCAAATGGAATATTATGAGTTTTATTTTTTGGCACATTAAACAATTAATCTATCAAATAATGTAGTAAAGTCCATTAAATTAGTAGTCAATTTTGGGGACATAAATAGCACTGTTAACTGTTGTTAACTTAGAATAATAGAATATTTTTTAAGCCAGAATCAGAGTGATATGTATCACTGGGGTCCATTTTGTTTCTCTAATCATTTGTAACTGTTATCATCCTCTCTTGCCTCTGACCTCTTAGCCGAAAGAGAGGTTCACACGTAGACACACCCTCACTGTGTTGCCCCTCCCCCCTGAACCAGAGGACTCCGCCCCCCTCAGCCGTGCAGCCAAACGTGTCACGATGGATTTTTCACTGCTCTCAAGCCCCGCCCTCTACGACAACGACACTAACACAATTACTGACACCATACAAGTAGAGCAACCCCAGAGTGTCCCCATCTGGGGAGTGAAGCTGTGTGTTTCCATCTCTAATCTTTTATATATGATGAGGTTGTTGCATGTGTATCCATGTGTTTCTTACTGTATGCATGTGCTCGCTTTAGTTATTGAATTGTAGGCTGAGAAATAAAGTCCTCTTCAATGATTCTACGAAGGCCTCAGTCTGCTGTGATGTGAATATTTGATGCTGTCTATTATATATATAATGTGTTTTTGTATACTCTATTATATAACTCTAATATGTGTATTGTATGTGTTTGTGTGACAGACTCAGTCAGCCTCTGCTCTGGGCAGCTCTGTGCTGCGCTGCGATAAATTGGATAGAGAAGAAATCAAAAACCTTCTCATGTGTTTTCTCCATGTTTTAAAGAGCATGTCTGAAGGTGAGGACACGACCGTGGGACTGTGAGTTGCTTTCATTTTGAGCCCTGTGGACAAAATTAAGTTAAAACAATACTTATTGTGTTTTATTGTATTAGAGAGTTTAATAAAACAAAACATGTTATAAATAACATTAACAAAAAAAACTGAAGTATAATTTATAATAGCTTACCATGGTTTGTAATAATTCATATTTATGTAGAGAGCTTCCATAACTTAATATTGAAAGTCTGGGTCTGGGACAAGGGTCAAACTGTAAAATATACTGTACATAAAAGCACTTAAAAAAGTACAGAAAATAATTGATAAGAACATGGTAAAAAGTTTCCTAGTCAGTTGTACTGTGTCAAGTGGAAATCTGTTTTAATAACTTCATGTACCTCAGAATATACCTTTCATTATTTTCTTCAGATGCCTTATTTACATACTGGAACAAAGCCACAACCTCTGAACTGATGGACTTTTTCACTTTAGTAGAGTAAGTCATCCAGTGCTGTACTAATCACATCAGAGTATCAAAATACTGAGGTGCTGAAACCCAACACTCAGCCCTCACTTCATCTCTCTCTCTCTGTTTCACAGAGTGTGTCTCCATCAGTTCAGGTATATGGGCAAGAGATTCATTAACAGGTAAAAATGCTTGGCTCTTTATTTTCTAACTGCCAGATTTTCTTAGGGAACAGTAAATATGTTTTGCAGGAAAACAGGGAACATCAGTAATTATAGTGTTGTTTACTTTGATACACACATGTAAACATAATACGAATACAGCTAGCCCAAATCTCACTGTCCCTCCTTCTCTTGCTCTTTGACTTTCTGCCTCTGTCTCACACACACACATGTACACTTCCTTAAATGATGCCACCCTTTAATGTGTATATGTTTTATTGGCTGAAATGCGGGCGAGGGTTCAGTTAGTCAGTGATACTGTAGCATCCTGGCACCCCTGAACAGGGTAAGAGTGTGTGCTTTGAGTGGCTTTTACTAACAGCATGATCACTTCCACTAATTTAACTAGCTAACTAACTAACTAACTAGTGCTTTGTGTGTGTGTGCTGTTAAAGCATTTCTGCCATCATCTATTCCTGATAGTGTCTTTTTGATCTAAGAGCAGGAGCATGCGGTTCTCTGGTTTTGCATCTATTTATTTTTGATGTCTTAATTATTCAAGATTAATATTCTTACACCCATGCGCTTACATCATCACATCTCCTGCCAGATGTGCCAGAATCGTGGAGACCAAATTCTATTTTTATTCTGCTTTACCTAACTTATTTGGCTTATGTGAAGTGGTCTTCAAAAAAAGGACATTTGTGATACCAGCTGGGATTTGGTATAGTTTCTGCCACTGATATTACTTATATTTAACCTCATACTAACTTTATAAGTTAGCGTTTGTTTGTGTAGTGTGTGTCTTCCTGGCAGGCATAATAATAAAGACCACAAATATAATACAACACTCATTTGTGCTTGAGAATTGTCACTGAAATCACAGCAGAGAACTTCCGTTCATATAGACAAGCAGACTGTCGGCATTTATAGTATCTGGATGTTACATTATTGACCTTTTGTCTCTGATATGAGCTGTGCTATAGACTCAATCTCTGGATTAATTATTAATTAATGAAAAAGATCATTAAAAATATCCATCCACTCTCCAAACCCTCTACAGGATTGTGGGAGGGCTCGAGTCTAAAAACTTTCAAACAAAAAATATAAATGTTAAAACTAGTTTAAAATTGTATCTCAGTGTCAAATCAGAGTGAAACCCTCTCCATGTAGTGATATCATAACCCACCCATCCGCAGCCACTGTCTCCATTTGTCTGGTCAATACACAACTAGCTAGTTTTGTGACTAACAATCATAAACATCTAAAGCACTATATAAACTTCATTATGTTTCTTTATGTGTGCAGCACTAATATATAATGTGTAATGTGTAGTCTTCTGCATGGATAGTCTGCTAACATCTGTCATGAATTATGTATAACATCATTCAAAAGTACAGGTGCAACATTGTGGCATATTATATATATATATATATATATATATATATATATATATATATATATATATCAGGCATATATAGTGTTAGACATCAGACCTTAGTGAATGTGGGTGATTTAAAGCGCACTAAGTAACTTTTACTACTAAAAACATTAAAGATAATTGTTGATAATTGATAATTGAAAATAAATGTACTAATGTCCTAAATGTACTAAATGTACTACTGTCATTTATTGAAAATGCATTTAATTTGACATATGATGGGCTGCTCCCTCATGGTGGCCATCATGTTGAGGTCACATAACCAGCTGAATGACCAGCCTGCTAATAGACTAGTTCTTTAATGACATCGTATGCAAAACGATTAGCTTTTGGGTCATACTGCATCTGTGCCAATAGGTGTCAGCTATAAAGATACAAAGTTCATTATATGGGCCGCTGTTACATCGGCCAGTGAAACATGAACTAAAATTTACTTAGTGCTCCTTAAAGTTGTGTTTTTTATTTATATTTGATTGGCAGCTTGCTAGAATTTTCATAAAACCTTTGTTTTTCCTCAGAAGCCAGGAGGGGGTGGGGTTTATGGCTCCGGACAGGAAGTCGTTGACTCTTCCTGTGTCTCGTAACAGAGGGAGCGTCATACATACACGTTTACACCAGCTGGGCAGCCTGGAAAACGCACACACTTTTAACCACAGTAAGACACATTAAACATGTATTTACTGACTATTCCTAACCCTCCCTGAGATGAAATTCAAAAGAGTCAGATGCGGGTTTCAAGTGAGACAAAAAAGCACAGTGTTATTGGACATATTTTGATACACCGTCAAAGCAAGGTGGAGGTCATTCAATGATATAGAGTAAAGCAATACTGAGATGCCAATGTGACTTATCTCAGTTATTAAATGATACCATCTTTCCTGTCCTCTTTCTGTCCTTCAGCATATTGCCATGGCGACGCTGATGCATGTCTCCTGGAGGCTAACGTCTCAACGGAGGTCTGTCTGACTGTGCTGGACACTCTCAGTATCTTCATAATGGGCTTTAAGGTACAGAAAGCTAGAGGAAATGTGTGTTTTATTATTAAAGTTTATTCCTGATGTAATTATAAATGAAATGTTGTCCCCACAGACGCAGCTGTGTGCTGATTTGGGCCATAACCCGCTGATGAAGAAGGTTTTCCAAGTGCATCTCTGTTTTCTTCAGATCCCCCAGTCAGAGACTGCACTGAAGCAGGTCTTCACTTCTCTGCGTACCTTCATTTACAAGGTAAAATTGACAGCTGTCTCTCCTCGGTTATTTTTGGGGGATGAAGGGTTAAGAACATATAATGGACACATAATATATGGCTTCTGTAACAAAAAGGAAAGCAAGGAAGGCTGGATCCAAATGCAATAGAGTTTATTAATCCAAGAGACAATAATCCAAAAACAGCAAAATGAGGGAATGAGGAGCACAAGAACACTGAAACAGATGAACACAATAACCGACAAGAATCACAAGAAACACAAACTAATCAGGGGTAACAAGACACAGGTGAAATTATTAGGGTCGCAAGACAGGACTGTAACTACACTAGAGAAAAAGAAAACTACAAAACAATGGCAGACAGCTACAATACAAAATACAAGCCTGTAAAAGAAAAGACAAGACAATGAACAGGAACAGAGTTGTGACAACTGTCTGGTGATTATTTGTGACCCGCATTATAATTTGCTCAAACCTGCTTAAACATATTTTGAGTTTTATGGACTAAAGAAGAAAGAAAAGTCTTAGTCTTCTAATGGTCTTTTTTCTGTTTCTAGTTTCATAATAATTGCCCTGCTGAAAAGACCAGCTAAAACCCTCATAAATTTATAAGTTTGTCCAAGCTTGTTTATTTTTTGGTCAGGTTAGCTGGTTAAAGCTGGTTTAGTGCTGGTCTTGTTTTGCCAAATAATAGACCTTGTTCTTCTGTCCATTTCTTTTTCTTTCTTTCCCAGTTTCCCTGTACTTTTTTTGACGGGCGGGCGGATATGTGTGCGTGTCTGTGTTATGAGATTCTAAAGTGCTGTAATTCCAAACTGAGCTCCATACGCAGTGATGCCGCCCACCTGCTCTATTTCCTCATGAAGAGCAACTTTGAGTACAGCGGCAGGAAGTCGTTCGTCCGCACGCACCTGCAGGTGAGAGAGGCAACATCATATAAATCAGTGGACCTCAATCCTGTTGACTTTAAGGCCACAACACAACCAAGCACCTCTACAACAATATTTGTAGACACACTGCACCCCCCCAACAATTTTTTTCCAGTAAGAAATTCCCATTAAGAAAAACTTATTTAATTCTTGTTTGTTTTATTTATATTATTTAAGTTATCTTGAGGCCCTCTAGTGGCCCAGGCCCCTGGTTGAGAAACGCTGATAAACACTCTGTCTAAAGTGCATATAGTCTTGATTGTTTTTTTTTTTTGAAAAGATGATCTGGTTAAAATACTGTGCCGGATGTTTTATTTGAAGCATTGTTTCTCAGGTGGTGATTGCTGTCAGTCAGCTGATCGCTGATGTCATCGGGATCGGTGGTACACGCTTCCAGCAGTCGCTGTCCATCATCAACAACTGTGCCAACAGTGACAAAACCGTAAAGGTAAAATGACCCAGAACTGCACTCAGGTTAATACACTTCAGTGTATTGAAAAATCTTCAGTGGCTATATCTGTGTTCTCCTGTAGCTCAGTGGTAGAGCATTGCGTTAGCAGTGTAAGAGGTTGTGGGTTTGATTCCCAGGGAGTGCATGTAGTGACAAGAATGTATAGCTTGAATGCACTGTAAGTCGCTTTGGATAAAAGTGTCTGTCACATGCGTAAATGTAAATGTATATTTCTAGATATAGGTACTGTGCAGAATAAATTAGTTAGAATGCAGAACGCACATTAGATGCTTCACTCAGAAAACAGTTTTTATCTGCTAAAAACATTTAATGTCAATAACCTTCACTCTGATCTTTTTTCCTAGCACACTGCTTTCCCCTCAGATGTGAAAGATCTCACCAAGCGAATCCGCACGGTGCTGATGGCCACTGAGCAGATGAAGGAACATGAGAAAGACCCAGAGATGTTGGTGGACCTGCAGTACAGTCTGGCCAAATCCTACACCAGCACCCCGGAACTGCGCAAAACCTGGCTGGACAGCATGGCCAAAATCCACGTCAAGAATGGAGATCTGTCTGAGGCAAGCTGGCCACATACAAAATTGTCTTCACAATTAATTTGGTGGTTATAAAAAAGAAAGATGATTGGTAGATAACAATGACATCAACGACATCATCAAGTTGTTTTTGTTTTTTAGGCTGCTATGTGTTATGTGCATGTGGCAGCACTGGTGGCTGAGTATCTGAAGAGAAAAGGTGAGGATTCACTAGAGGGCGCTTTACAATCTGTTTGCATTCATGTGACACAGAGCAATTACAACATCATGTACTAAATACTTTATTGCCAATAATTAAAACTTACTGTTTGTGTGCTTGTTAAAATGTTGTTAATTTTGGCTGATACATGTCCTTAAAAATTTTCTCTTAGGCATGTCGAATATAAGAAATATTAAAAGATTAACTATTAAATATGTATTATAGTTAATAAAAATATTTGTAAAAATGCATTTGTTTGTAAATCAGGTAAAAGGTGATTTTTTTCAATATGCATGCATGTACTCACGCACACACATATACAGTACAAATACCTTGTTCAAGGTTCAACTGTATGTGGAGCTCTTTGGCTCTGACAGAAGTGATAACAGCACTTTCCTGGGATCAGGATAAGTAGACACAAGTATGCACATGTATGCACACAAAATGCAACATGAATAATGTTTACAAAGGGGTTTTCCGCAGTGTATTGAACCTGTTTTAAACCAGAATAACATTCTGCTATTGACTTTCTTTGACAGGAATGTTCCGTCAGGGCTGCTCAGCATTTCGTGTGATCACCCCCAACATTGATGAGGAGGCAGCCATGATGGAGGACGTGGGCATGCAGGATGTTCATTTTAATGAGGTTCAAACCAACTTGCTCCTGACCATACCCATGTGTGGCCATACCCACTGCCAATTGAGCCACACCCCTTAACCCCACCACCCTTTATCAGTGATTGTTCACATGCACTGGAATGAATTCAAAACACCTGTACTGTCTGTTATGCAATGTCTGTAATAATAACCCATGGCAGAAAACGTTTGCCAATTTCTAATCTAATCAGTTTAATTTCCCCTCTCCAGTGGGTGTGTTAGGAAGTTCCTGATAATAAGTCTGTCGTCACAATGAATAGTCAGTTTTCACATTTAATTACATTTAAGTAACATTTAGATGTTGCCTAATTCATGGTGCAGCATGAGTGTAATAATTTAGGATTTGTTCAAATCCCTAACTTTAAGTAACAATAAGTGACCACTAATAAGACCAAACAGCTTAGATAAATAGCTTTGACCATGACACATACTTTTGTGGGAAAATTAGTTTGTTTGCATCATGCCCACGCATGGAAAGGGCTTATATTAGTGTACAGCAGTGTATGTAATTATATGTGTGTGTGTCTGTATGCAGGAGGTGCTGATGGAGTTGTTGGAGGCTTGTGCTGATGGTTTATGGAAAGCTGAACGTTATGAACTTATATCGGACATCTACAAACTTATCATCCCAATTTATGAACAACGCAGAGATTTTGAGGTGCACACGCTGTGTCATAGGCAATGCAACTTTAACATTTAGCTGAATACTGTACACTGTTCTCATTTCCATAGTCATGTATGCTCAGATGTACACAGTATGAATATAGTTTTGTTCTTTTGTGTAGAAACTGGCCCATCTTTATGACACATTACATCGCGCCTACACCAAAGTGATGGAAGTGATGCATTCTGGGAAGAGGCTTCTTGGAACGTTTTTCAGAGTGGCATTTTTTGGCCAGGTAAAACAAAACATCAATCCAGCTTACACAAGAAGTTTGTTTGAGTGAGGATATAGCAGCACTCTAAACACACCTGCAATTTATTATAAAGGGGTCTTATCATGAGGAATCAAATGTTCCTTTATCTTGTGAGATAAAGGGGTTCAATGTCCTATGAAAACATATGGTAACTATTAGAACTCAGAACATCCTCCAAAGTCCAAATAGGCCATCAATTGATGACTGAGCTGCAGAAACGTCTTGCTTTAAAAATCTGGGCATTTCTGGCATCCATAGCACAAAACAGACATAAGACCACCCACATTTACATGTCAATGGCACTTATTCAGAATCTTGCTCCGCCCACTCGTGATGAGGTAAATGAATAAGGAAAGATACTATTATTCTTGATCTCCAGAATGATATGGCACAGAGTCAAGCACCAGAAAATGATTAATTATTAAATGGCTTTTAATGAAAAACCAGAAATAAGAAATTATGATATGACCCCTTTAAGAATGTTTATTTTATAAAATGGATCCCTGGAAAGAGGATATATAAAGAAACATACGCATTTCTATATATGCATGATAATCGAACTTGCATGAGTCTTGTTTAAAGCATGTTGAAGGCATTGTGGGTCTCAGTTAATCAATCTTCTCTGCTCTCTTTTCTTTCCTAAGGCTGCGGTAAGTCTTGTTGTGAACAATGTGTGTGTGTGTGTGTGCTGTCTTTCTCACTGACATACTCAAGCAAGACTTTGCATTATGACCATAATGGTCTCACTAAATCACTGCTCATTTGCCTGCATGCCTGATGTCTTTAGGTCAGAAGTCTAGGACGTGTTCCTCTGTGTACTGCTAACATCCCACTGTACATCAATCTTTAAACGCATAACGCATCTTCTCATGCGTACATCCTGTCATTACTTCATCCTGGTTGATCTAAGCAGCTTTCTGGCAGTCTTTGTTTACTGTAGAAGCCGTTTTTAAATGGGCTTAGACCATAAAAATGAGCTGGGCAACACTTAGCGAGCTCTTTTGCTGGACGCTGTGTCCATAAACCTTACAGAAGCCGTGTGCTTTTATGGCTTAAGATGTTTCAACACGGCTGTCTGCTTTTGAGCACAGAAACTCGGTGAAAGCTTTCTGTACTGCTAAGTGCCGACATCTCCAAAGCTGCATTTCCTCAGGTCCACAGAGAAAAACATATAGGAGGAGATTAATAAAAGACTGGATGGGAATTCTCAGAAGTACAGGAGACAAGATCTTGATGGTCTGTGTCAGACTTTAGAATCAGTGCTGTGAGCACAAGGTTTGCTTTCTTATTCTGTATATGTGGAAGGTTCATAAGTCTTCATTTCCACCTGTGTGATATTGAGGTTTGTTGATTTTGTAGGATTAAAACCTGCCTTTGTTTTCTGTAAACATAAGCAGTAAGTGCATTAGGGATATGCAGCGCTATATTTAGCACCACTGCTAAAAATATGAAAAAATGAAATAAACATCCAGCCCATCCCTGTTGTGCATATACCACACACACAAATTGACTTTCATACACAGATTGTGACAAAGGCATTGTGTGTGTTTTAGGGTTTCTTTGAAGATGAAGATGGAAAAGAATACATCTATAAAGAACCCAAGTTTACTCCTCTCTCTGAGATCTCCCAACGCCTCCTCAAATTGTACTCAGAGAAGTTTGGACAAGAAAATGTCAAAATGATCCAGGACTCTGGCAGGGTGAGCAGACACACTCATCAGAAGGCCCAGCCAGCTGTGTGTGTAATCTGAATACATGCACATAGATTAGAATAGTACACACATATACTGAACACAAACACAAAGAAGAGCTTTGTGTCATAGACAAGATAAGACAGAGTCTGCATGATATGCAAGCTTCAGTCACAGTTTAAACCTTACAGCTGCAGTCCGTAACTTATGTTGTTAAAAATGAACAAAAAAATGTATTAAGTACATAATAGATCAGTGTTCAAAACAGCCTTCTTACCTGACTCCAGTTTGCAATGGTAAGTTTATTATAACAATTTTATAATTTGAGCAGTGAGTTTGATTTCCAGGCCCGTGCCAGTTTTACTTGTGGTTACGTCACATCTGTAAAAAGAAAAAAGAAAATCTGGTTACTAAATCACATATATGGGTGCTGGAATGATGCACCATTTATAGCTTGTCCTTACAGCAGCTGTTTGGAATTTAAACTTGTCATCTACATTAGGAAAATAGCTCAGCAAATAACCTGCAAGGTTATATTTTGAACATAGATGGCGATAAAGAGGCAAAAGGATTGTAGCTTTAGAAAAAATACTTTGTTTTCAAAAATTGATTTGCTTTTGACTGCTATGATCATCCATGTGGACTGTATCCACTGTCTTCTCCCCACCTGTCTCAGGTAAACCCCAAAGACCTGGAGGCAAAATTTGCCTACATCCAGGTAACGCACGTGATGCCGTACCTGGAGGAGAAAGAGCTAGAGGAGAGAAAGACTGACTTTGAGAGGAGCCACAACATCCGGCGTTTTGTGTTCGAGACGCCGTTTACAGAGTCGGGAAAGAAGCACGGCGGAGTTGAGGAACAGTGCAAACGCAGGACGGTCCTCACAAGTGAGTGCTTCCATCACTGACCCCAGAACAGATACTGCTGCCAGTCCTTCAGTTCAGCCCATTTAGTTTCTACAAATCCCATTTTTTTCTACAATTATGTTCCTGAGCTCCTACAAATAAAAATACAAAAAACTCCTACAAAAGCTACAAATCCCCATAACTCTGTCTCAAAGCTTCCCAGGCTCTGTTAATTAAATGTATTGTTTGTGATTATATAACACTGATTCTTGTCCTGTGCTCTTTGACATCCCTAAACTGTCTTGTGATTGTTTTATCTCAATATCCAAATCATGTTAAATTATTTTATTGTTTCTACACCATATACACAAGAGAGTGAGTAGTTATACACCAGTCTGCTATACACCAAAATTGAAGTTGTTTTGTAATGGTACAAAAATATGCTGGACAAGAATACATAATATATTTACTGTACCGTATACACATAAAACGCATATTATATGTCCATGTGTAAATATAATGTGCAAATTGTTACACAATATATACATGTACACAATAATACAAATAGTACATGCAATAATGCAGTATAGATAATACACAATATAGAGGATGTATTACAGGGGAGAGCACAGCCCGTTGTGTGTGTATTCTATACACAGCGTAATAAAATGTTATGAGCAAGTGTCCTTGGCTTCTTAATTATCTTTCATAATTGCATTTTATCTGCATTTCCTGCATTAATACATCCTAATCTTGAAACATGGGCTGCAGTTTTGCGCAACAATAATTTACTAAAGTTGTGATAAATTTTCAGTTTTAAATGAAGGTTTTAAATGCATGTTAAACATTCAAGGTTTCAGGGAGGAAAAACAAGCCACCCCTGATTACTGCGGGAACATGATTAGATTTAAGAGGGGAGCCTAAATGTGTTTGTTCTTCTGAACGCATTCATCCGTCGCATTCATTTTATGTTTATTGACCCTCTGCATTTCAGCCACTCACTGTTTTCCGTACGTCAAGAAGCGGATAGCAGTGATGTACCAGCACCACACGGACCTGAGCCCCATCGAGGTGGCCATAGACGAGATGAGCGGAAAGGTGGCGGAGCTCCGTGCGCTCTGCGCGACCAGCGAGGTCGACATGATCCGCCTGCAGCTCAAACTGCAGGGAAGCGTTAGTGTACAGGTGTGTGTGATGCATACATTATCAACATGCCAGCATAGCTGATCTGTTTTCAAACCTGGTGAGCTGCCTACTTAGGCAACATTTTTATGCAGTCACAACTGCAACATTATTTACCATTACACTGCAGAACTGTGTGGGCATTAAAGGCAGGACATTTGAATTTTTAGTGTAGCTACTGTATTTTTGAAGCTCCGCCCACACAGAGGTCACTGCTGAACCGAGCAACCTGCAGCAAGTCAAGGCTATGAATTTGCATGTTAAAGTCCACTAAACTTGAACCCAACCCACAATTCACATAGGAATAATGAAAAGCTAATCTTAAGAACATGGAACAATAAAATAGCTACGCAACATATATCCAAGTTAATATAATTAATGTATACAGGTCTGTGGAACTGAACTGTGTGATCAGTAATGATTCTGGATTCTACAATTTTGTGGTGTATACATGAGAATATTTGTCCAGACACGCCTCTCTCCTCATCTTTCTCTTCAGGTCAATGCCGGACCACTGACATATGCCAGAACGTTTCTTGATGATGCCTGCGCCAAAAAATACCCAGATAACAAAGTCAAACAGCTGAAAGAGGTCTTCAGGTATAGAAACACCATCCGCTTTCATTTGCCAAAGCACAAATCTCATGAAGGTCCTGAGAAATGTGTTCTGTCTTTCTATGTGACCGTGTATGCACGGCTGTGTGTATGTGTGTGTGTATGCAGGCAGTTTGTGGAAGCATGTGGACAGGCTCTGGCTGTTAATGAAAGACTGATAAAGGAGGACCAACAGGAATATCATGATGAGATGAAGGCCAGTTACAAAGATCTGGCCAGAGAGCTTTCACACATCATGCATGAACAGGTCAGGGGTGTAACCACACACACACACACACACACACACATTGCATATGTGGTTTATAGGGACTGTCCATAAGTGTAATGATTTTTATATTAAGCTAATCAAACGTTCTATCCACTTCCCCTGACCCCACCACTAAACCTAACCCTCACAGAAAACTCTTGGCATTTTTAATTAAAATAAAAACTCCATTTAGTAAGTTTGTTTAAAGTCATTTTGTTTATGAGGACACAGATGGTGTTCTCATAAACCCTGTTTACACTGTTATACTTGTCATTATACACATTTGTGTCCTTGAAAACCACATATACCAGTACACACACACACACAGAGTCAGGGTACATACACCAGTAAATAATCAGTCTTACCTGAATAGAGTTTCTGAAGTAACTAATAACATGTAACTGTCATAATAGACCTACCATAGGCTCAAAGATGAAGCATGATATGCTACTGCAGAAGCCACAAATCAGTCAATATATAAATCAGTTGTTTCATAAACTATAGATTAATAATTAATTACAGCAATCATAATGCTCGTTTCATAAAGGACTTCATCCTATTATCCAATTTTTAATTTAATTCAAAATTCAAGTTTGAGGTAATGTTTTCCTTCATCTCAATGGTGGTTAGTTGGTGCATGTCTTTATTGAAGACTTTGTGTATGCATAAAAATGTATGACAGGTCACTGTTGCATTCCATATATAAACAGGTCTATAGACACCTTATATAAATATGAATGTCTGGTTTGTGTTTTACACCTTATGACAATCTTTCTGTCTCTCTTTTGTGCTGGCCTCTGTAGATCGGATGGTAATACATCTTTATATGTATAATTTTATCTTTAAAAAAATATAGCAGAACCTTCAAATGTCCTTTCTCATTCGCCGCTCTTCCTCTTTAACAGATCTCTACTACGGAGGGCGGGACCAAGAGCGCTCTTTCTGATTCGCTGCACATTTTCAATGCCATCAGTGGCACGCCCGGCGGAACCACCCTGCATGGCATGCCTAGCTCCGCCTCCTCTGTGTGACCTCTGACCCCTGGCCTTAAACCTCTGACTGTACTCAAAGCTAGAGTGAGATGAATGCATAATGCATAAAGGCGTAAGAACAATGAAAGAGCAATGAATAAATGCTATTTGTCACTTGGTCTGTTCCTCTGTTGTGACTTGAGCTAGCACAGATGTTCACACATTCTTGAAGAAATTGCCCATCAATCAACATCCAGGATACTGGAATAGAACAGGTGTGTCCTGTGCTTGGAATGGCGAGTTATTTCCCAAGAAGGTGTTCTCTGCCCACAGCTTTCCTGTGAAGAGTATTTTTGTTTGTATTCCTTAAGCAACCAGAAACATTTAACAGTTAAGACTCTGCCTATTTACTTTCACATTCCTTAATTTTCTTCCATCAGGATGTTTCCTCTTCTTATATACTGTAAATTCCCCTTTATTACATTCATTGCTGCTCTGTGCTGAGAGGGGGGCTGTGATATCACTTCCTCCCTCTGGGCAGTGATTGTCAGTTAAGCTTCAGCAAAGTGAATATAGCTGTGCTTTAGTGTAGCAGAAGGTTTGAGCTTTACTGTACAATATATACGCGTGATTACCTGAGCCACTCAAACTTCCCACAAACCCACTTTTACTTTTTCTGTAGAGATGTTAAAAGCCAAGAAACAAGTGCTGTTTTTTGTAGGAGAGTGCAATAATTCTTTCTTTGTCCTGTTTTTGTGTTCTGAAGATCTCTTGCCAAAGTGGGAGGGCTAGATGTGAAATATATATGGACAAAAGAGATGAACAAGGATTTTTATAACCTTTCTGTAATGTTTGTTTTAATGTAAATTGTTTTTTATCAGGGGATTGAATATGGGGGGGGTTATTTTTATTTAAAAGAATGTTACCGTTCTGGAAACATATTAATGTCCCCATAAACTCTGAATAAAATGTATTATCTTATATTAGTTTACTTCAGTTTTTCATTCAAAGTGAGTGTCGAGTCTGAACACGCAGTCACACTGAGTACAGATCAGTTTTGATTTGCTCATCAGTCTTGAAGAAATTGCTGCTTCTAAACATTTTTATCTTTATTATAGTGTACTTTATTATTTCCTTCACAAACCAAGATCTTTATAAAGTTCATTATAAATTGATTGATGTTCCTCATCTGTACAATATTTATAGTCTCTTTAGTTCTTGATTTATAGCCCAACACAGTGTTCTTACTCCAGATTATAAAGCCTTTAGACACATTTGCAATATCAATTGCCCATCATTAATCCTGTCATAAATGATCTCTTCCAGATTAAAAGCACTCAAAATGTTGTTTAGACAGAGAATTATAAATAAATAATTAAAAATAAAGTATTGAAACTGTTGCTTACAACTTTGTTTTTACTCTGCATTCTGAATAAAACCTGCTGACTAGATTTCCTCTTCATCCACATCCACACACACACTGTCCATCTGGCCCCTCTCCAAACTATTGTATACCAGCAGAAACTCTGGGAGGGGGCAGTTTGTTTACTCCCTCACTC
Source organism: Chromobotia macracanthus (assembly GCA_036877525.1). NCBI lineage: Eukaryota > Metazoa > Chordata > Actinopteri > Cypriniformes > Botiidae > Chromobotia > Chromobotia macracanthus. Next base: position 4,620,935 of record JAZGTH010000001.1, on the reverse strand, counting down.
ACTTTCTCTGTCTCTTTCATCGTCAGACATCGTCCAGTCTTCGGTCGTGTGAGTGTTGACGTTCTGGTTTTGGCCTATTCATCTTGTCAGTATATAGAGATAAATTATCATTTCAATACTGTGTAACAGCTGACAGTGACATTGTGGTTTGTGGAAGAGTCATTCACAACACTCTGAATTCACAGTCACTAAACCCCTTCACTTTGTGATGATACTGTGGCAGGTGTTTATGTAACAGGGTTGCATCTAACAGTATCTGGACGAAGTAATAAATGTCATTATCAGGGCATCACATGTTGATGTGCTGGCAGTGTTTCGAAGTGCCAGCGTTATCTGGCATATCTGATCAACATTCTGTCAGTCTGCAGTTGTAGCTATTGACCATGTGAAAAGAGTTAATTATTACATTAAATAACCCTGCAGTGTAGCCATTTCTATCTTCATTAGCTAGGTCATATTAAGGAAAATGTTCTTTTATTTTATGCAATATTTTACTCAGTATTTCTCACAATAGAGATGTGTTTATACTGAAAGACCCTGAACTTCTTAACAAGAGCTTCTAATTACATTTAAGCTTTGATTATAAAACAATATCTGGACAGCACAGAAATGTGTCAATTGTAGCACTTTTACGGATAGCAGATCTTGATTTTTGGTTTGATGAAAGATTTGTTGTTGTTTTTTTATTTTATTACAAAGGCTAAAAGTTCACATTGTTTGATTTGCTGTATAACTTGATAAGGAAGCCCTAAATAACTAAACAACTCCTACAATTCTCTCATTCCCCACCCACACACACATACACTCACAGTCATATATGTGTTCACACGTGTTGTCATAAATTACCACGTCAATCCTATTTTAACTCAGTGGTGACTGAGGCTACATTTATTGGCCAGAGTCTATAAAACCCTGCTTACCTGTGTGCTGGGTCCTCAGAATACAGCTCCATCTGTCTCGGGGAGTGTGTGTGAGTGTGTAAAGGATATTCTTTACAAAAGAATTAGAAGGTGACCCCTGACAAAGCAGCCATCATGGGAGGTAAGTGAACCTGCATATGGACACCTGCCAAAATGAAAATAAAAATACATATTTATGCATGTGTTATTATTCTTGTTCAACATTTAAGAGGATGATCAACAATAATTTGAAATTGCACATCAATTTGTTACCGAGCAAACAAGTGTGGTTTTAGTTGGAAAATTCAAATTCGCACAACAGACTGTTGTAATGACATTTTGCGTGATGTTTTGCAGACAAAGAGCAAGGGAGTGGGAAGAAGCACAAGAAAAGTGTAAGTGAAAAGTATCCTCGAATCAATGTTAGTCACTTTCAGAATGTTTTCTAGGTCAATACAACTGCAGGTTTCTAGTTCCTAACAATTTAAAGGTGGTGCTTTTCAACATGATTAATAGATAAACATTCTCAAAACTTCTATGCCACTCTTAAAGTTTTGGGACAAATGATATGTTATCAGAAAAAGTTTTATGAAGATGTCAGCATCTGAACGGCTTTGTTTATTTGTAGGTGGAGTGCTGTGGATATCCTCTCAGTATATTTTTCATTGTGGTGAATGAGTTTTGTGAGAGATTCTCCTACTATGGCATGAGAGGTGAGAGAAAGTAAACCACACAAACACTCAAAAACAATCTGTGAACTGTTTTTATCTCTGGTACTCATGTTCTAACATGAAGGTTCACATAGACTCAGCTGATTCTTCATTTCTCTGCTTATTTCACCCTGATCCCTCCATCACTCTCTCTGTTTAATTCCTCCCATCAATCTTACCCTGTGCCATTTTTAACACTTAACTGATCTCTGTGTTTATCTGTGCTTATCTCTGTGCTCCTCTTTGCCTTCTCTGTGTTGCAGCTGTGTTGGTGCTGTACTTCAGGTATTTTCTCCGCTGGGATGATGACTTTGCCACCACCATCTACCACACGTTTCTGGCTCTGTGTTACCTAACACCCATTCTGGGGGCCATAATAGCCGACTCATGGCTGGGCAAGTTCAAGTGAGTGTTTAAGTGAGGACTGATCTAGTGTAGGATCCCTGGTACACAACAATCTTTCACCCACCAGGAATGCCGTATGCAGTGTATACTGTGTGTAGTATGCAGTGATAATCATAGTAACAGTGATTTAGGTCAACATAATAAAGTATAAAGTAAAATTGTTATAAGTTGTTATAAAGCATAAAGTGAATTAAGATTTATTAATTTTTTACGTATTTGAATACTATATACATATATATGTACACATACATATATACAGCCCATCTCCTTCTGTAGGACTATCGTGTCGCTGTCTATAGTGTACACTATTGGCCAGGTGACCATGGCCGTCAGTGCCATCCATGACATCACAGACTCCAATAGAGATGGCACCCCTGACAACTTAACTGTACATATGTGAGTTGACTCTTAGGGCATGCATTATATTAAAAAACAATACAATACAATATATGATATATATGTAAGATATGTGATCTTTGCCTGTATAACATTATTTGCATGGGAATGACCTTTGGGGTAATGTTGCATCCCTTTTGTTTTAAAGTGCTCTGGCCATGACTGGACTCATTCTTATTGCTTTGGGGACAGGGGGCATTAAACCCTGTGTGGCTGCGTTTGGAGGAGATCAGTTTGAAGACCATCAGGCATGTGTCCCTCTACACACATACATACTGTTTACACACATGCAACAGGCGCATACACATTCTGAGTTAATGCATTACCTACCGTGAACTAACAATGAACAATGTATAATATATAAAATGTTAGTTAATACAAACAGTTCTTCATTGTTTGTTCAAGCTAGTTTATTGTGCATTCACTAATTCACTGTTAATAATGAATGCTGTAAATATTGCTTATTGTTATTTGGTTAACAAATGGAACTTATTGTAAACTATCTTAGAGACGGACTGATGCTAATCAGCTCACATGATGAGAGCTCAAGGTTGTGTCTGATACAGAGTGTTAGATATTAACAAACAGAGATACTCTACTGATTCACATGTACCTTTACCCTCCTCCACCCCGCCACAGGGACAAAAGTCAGATGTCAAAATGCCAAAGCGTGAAACATGTAGTCATGCAATCAGACTCTGACAGATGTACCAGCATCCCCAATTCTCACAAGAATTCATAAGTACTTTATGGTGCTTTTGTCTCTAAACCTTACCAACTTTGGGCCATGACATGTAGGGATTTAGCTTGTGTCTGACAGAGCTTAGTTAAATGTTTGACTGATGTTTTTCATCTTTTTTAGGAAAAACAAAGAAGCACTTTTTTCTCCATCTTTTATCTGTCCATTAACGCCGGCAGTCTTCTCTCTACTCTCATCACGCCCATTCTGAGAGGTGCGTGTGCGCATGCGTGGTTCAGATTAGATTTGCACGCTTTGCATTTATTGATATTTTATTGATAATTTTCTTCGTGTGACTGTATTCTGTCCCTCAGCTCAGGAGTGTGGTATCCACACCCAGCAGAAGTGTTACCCGCTGGCCTTCGGGGTCCCGGCCGCTCTCATGGTGGTGGCTCTCAGTGAGTCGATACTCTTTATAGCCGCTGGGTGGCAGCCTTGACTTTCTCTAACTCGTTTATTCTCATGTTTATTCTCATGTTTATTCTCATGTTTATTCTCATGTTTATTCTCTATGCAGTTGTGTTCATTGTCGGCAGAGGCATGTATGTTATGGACAAACCTAAGGGCAACATCCTGCTGCAGGTCATCAGTTGCATTGGAGTAAGAGCTGCTATTCTGTATTATTTCAATATTTCCATATTACAATAGTATCATGTATAGACACTAACTGTTTCTGAAGCAAATATCAGTGTTTCTAAAGCAGTGAAAGAATAGTGTTTTAAAATCAAGGTTCAATTAGTTAATATTGGTTAATGCCATGGAATATAGTAAAAATGACAATGAACAGTATTTTTACAGCATTTATTAATCTTGGTTAATGTTCATTGTACATTAATATTCATGTTTCGCATTTTAAGTTGTATTCATTAATATTAGTTAATCTATGTTGACAAAATATCAATTAACATTAACCCAGATTAATACATGCTGTAAATGGTATTTAGAATATAAAGTTAATGGTGAAATTGAACCGTAGGGCAAAGCGTTTCCAAATGTAACTTTAGTATATAAACCACATCACCTGGATGTTTGATAAAGACCAATAAGAGATTTAAACCTTTAATATTCAATTGATTCATATTAAAATATATATTAAAGATAAAAAATACAGAGCACACTCTAGTGTTTAAATTATTTACCAAAAATTTGAACAAAGCTTTGAATTAAGCTCTGTAAATAACATGTAACTAGTTAATTTATTAATTCAGCTGTAACATCTGGCATATAACATCAAGTCACATGGTAGTGTCACATCCAGTGTGATCCGTGAATAATTGTTTTCTCTGTTGCAGTTCGCAATTAAGAACCGTTTCAAGAAACGTGCAAGGCAGTTCCCAAAGAGACCGCACTGGATGGACTGGGCTGAAGAGAAATATAATGTATGTTACACACACTCACAATAGGTTTCTTTGCTTTGTGGAGACTTTCCATAGGACTTTTATACCGTATCTCCTAATCCTTACCCTACCCCTACACCTAACCCTCACAGAAACCCTTTTACATTTTCAAAAAGCATCATTTAGTATGTTTAATAATCAATTTTCCCTGTGGGGACTGTTGGCTGGTTCCAAGGTGTGTGTGACTTTTTCCATCATTGTGGAGACATACCCTATAATGGTAGAAAAACAAGAACACACACACCACTTGCACTAATATTCTTGTGTTCAGCTAGTGTTCCTGTAACTAAGCTGGCAGCACATTGTGCTTGAAACAGCAATGTTGTGGGTTCAATTCCCAGGAAACAAACTGATAAAATGTATACTTTGAATGCACTGCAGGTTTCTTTGGATAAAAGGATCTGCCAAATGCACAAAAGTAAATACATAATATAAAATGAGACAGAACACACACACTCACGGTCTCTCTGTCTTTGCAGAAACTACTGATTGCTCAAGTGAAGATGGTGTTGAAGGTTTTGTTTCTCTATATTCCCCTGCCGATGTTCTGGGCTTTATTTGATCAGCAGGTCAGTATAAACACAAACAGTGATGCCACAAACCCTTCACACCTTTAGTATGTGTTTTCCAATCTTTGTCGTTTACCATGAGTTTTGTTTTCTCAGGGCTCCCGGTGGACTCTCCAGGCCACCACTATGGATGGCAACTTTGTAAGTTAGAATCAGTTTTAGGGAACATTCAGAATCAATTTGTACCAGAATGTACCAGATTAGCTATAATTCACTGTTTCTCTCTTTTGTCTGCCACCGAAGGGAGCGTTTGTTGTTCAACCAGATCAGATGCAGGTAAGATTTGTTTTGTGTGACTGTAACTGCATTATGAATATTTTTAACATAATGATTAATTAGGATTAATCAAGTTAGAACATGGTAATTTACATGGTGTTTATGTTCATAATGTGGACTGACAGCATCTATTTATGTGTTATGGTGCAGATTGTGAACCCCATTCTGATCGTGCTTATGGTGCCCATTATGGACAGTGCAGTGTACCCACTCATCAAAAAGTGCAACCTTAACTTCACGTAAGTGCAGCTGAGTAACAGCCTTTCTGATTCAAATGCCATATATATCCTATTCTGAGATCCTAAAGATAAATTACATTTCTATATATGTTTATGTGTGTGGTGATATTCCAGGCCTCTGCGTAGGATAACTGTTGGCATGCTGCTGGCTGCATTAGCATTTGTGGCTGCTGCCCTTTTGCAAATTCAAATTGATGTGAGTAACGCACACAAATAACGCACACTTCCTACAGTTTAGCGGTTGACAAGCTGGATGTTATTTGCAATTCTGTTTCAAAGAACCTATGAAAAGCACTCAGGTGGTTACTGGTGCAGGGTTCTAATTGGCACCTCAGTTCATTTATGTACTCAGCTTTCTGAAATGATTTTTAGTCACAATGCAGTTGATTCACACTTTCAACAAGGAAAATAAATGGTATATTTTCTTCCAATCCAACAGAACACAATGCCGAAGTTCCCCTCCAGTTCCCAATCCCAGCTGAGGCTCCTGAACGTGGAAAACACATCTCTGGCCGTTTCATTGGGCGGACAAGAACCGTTGGAAGTTTCTGCATTTGAGGCAAGTTGCACATCATGACAATCCACCAAGAAAGTGTTCTTTTCCCTAGTCCTCACTACTAATACATAAACACTACTGTACATAAACACTACAGAACTTGATGTTGATGTGCTCATATTCTTCCAGGTCTCAGGTGAATATATGAATTTTGACAGTGAGAGTATTACAGTATCGGTTGAAGGAGGAAGACCTCTCACTGTTCATGTCACGAAAGGAGAGAGGCAAACACTTTTAGTTAATTATGCGGGAATACAAGGAAATGTAAGAGTCCCTAAAGATCTCATGTTATAAATCTGCTACTTGTAATACCCATGTAATGGAAATACTGTGATTATACGTGTAACATTGTAATCTGGTATTCTGATCAACAATTTATTTCATTTACTTTCATTTCATAGACTCCGGACTTAACAATGAAACCAGAGCAAGGCGCTAATGAAATCAAGTCAGTATATTTCTAAACATTTTCTTGTAATGCATGTTTGTTTTATTTTAAAATGTGATTGTCTGTCAATTATGAATATTCAAATGTATCAACAATACTTCAGATAGTATTGGCTGGAAACTAAGTGCTTAAACTCATGTCTCCTAGGTTTGTGAATGGCTTTCACTCAGAGCTGAACATCTCAAGAAAGTCTGACACACTGGCTATTATCGCTCCATTAAAAGTATCAAACTACACCAGCGTTCCCCAGGGCAAGTACGTATAGTCTTGGTGATCTATGAATTTTGTTTGCATTATGCGTGTGCCTATAGTGAACTGTACAAATACAGGGTAGCTATGGTATATATATATGTGCAAATACAATAAGTGCAAATACAGAGGGGATGTGTATCTCTAATGAACAGAAATCTACAGGAAACAACATTAGCGCAGCATCTTAACTGCCTGCTTGTTTTTCATTTGTTTTCATTCACCTTCCTAGAGTGGTCTTCACTATTTCAAATGCAAAAGGAGAGACATGCGATTACGTCATGCATCTGGGCTTCGGTAGTGCCTACACGGTCCTGATCACCAACAACTTCACTGCTGGACCAAATGTAGGTCTTAATTTAAAGACTGTAAAAAATAGCATGATAGCATTCGTCCATTTAAAACTAGATTGCAGAAAAGCATTGAGAAAAAGCCACTGTCATATTACTAGAAATGAATGAACTACAATGTCCAGAATGAATTAGCAAATCTAGTGATGTGCTGGCTTGGCTGTTCTGTTTGGGTGTGTGTGCAGTGTGAAGGCATTAAGAAAACAGAGGATATCAAGCCGAACACCATCCACATGGCCTGGCAGGTCATTCAGTACTTTCTGTTGACCTGCGGAGAAGTGATGTTCTCCGTCACTGGCCTGGACTTCTCCTATTCACAGGTATGGGGCGCTGTAATTAACAAATTGTCAATCAGTTGAACACGGTTCCTGAAATGCCATGTCCTCCAGAGTTTATTTCCATCCCTATTTAAAGTCACTTTGCCTTAAGGATCTTGATTAGCCATTTCGGGTGTTTGATTAAGGTTGGAGCTAAACTCTGGAATGGAATTAAGTAGAAATCATCTTGGCTTGTTTCTGTGGTATTTAGGCTCCAAGCAACATGAAGTCAGTCCTGCAGGCAGGTTGGCTGTTGACTGTTGCTGTGGGCAACATTATCGTGCTTATTGTGGCTGAGGCAGGAACACTTCCAGACCAGGTATACTGCTGAAACCACTGTTCTTATTTGAGAAAATTGTCAGGTAAAAGCCACTAACTGTTGGCAGCTGTTACCTGTGATCTCATCGGCATGTTTTTGCTCCTCTACAGTGGGCAGAATACATACTGTTCGCCTCACTCCTGGTGGCCGTGAGTATCATCTTTGCGATCATGGCTTACTTCTACACCTACGTGGACCCGGCGGAGATCGAGGCTCAATTTATAGAGCACGAGCCAGAAGACAAGGAGAAGAAAAAAGAGTTTGAGATGACAAAGAGAGACTCTGTTTCATCAGAGCTCAAACAGACGAAGATCTAGACGCATCACTTCCTCTTCCTCCTGCTGTGCGGCTTACAAGTGTGCGTGTCTTTTGCTTTTAACTACTGATCCATGAACTGATTTGCCATTTCCTTATCATGGATTGGCTTGGGATTTATTACACTAGAAATTCCAAGAAAAATCATTTAAAAAGAATTCCAATTCCGCCTACTATGTTCTGGTGTGGTTTGGGATGAGTGTTAAGGTCAGTAGGTGTGGTAACTTGGAAAGTAACATACTAAGGTGTTGTGTCACTATCAGATGTGGGTTGTATATATTAGTGTCATATCACTATTAATTAACATGAATATAAGTGTTATTCTGTTTGGGGGGGTTGGGGGGGTGGATTAGCCAAGCAATGCAATTGACAACTGCTGTGGAAAACGTGAGTTTGTGGTAATTCATACTTCTGCTTGTGTCTTCAAGCAACACTCGTTCCAATTTTGTAATCAGATTTGACCTTTACAAAAAAGACATTTTCTCATTTTTATTAATAGAGATTCATGTGTAAGTAATGGGTAAGAGTTGTACTGAAGGCAATTTATTTTTGCACCTTGGTAGTTAAGGCTGTTATAGTGTTAACTATTATTAAAAAGTTATTTTTAATAATTATTTAAAGCATTTATGGTAAGGCACTTAGAAATAACCACGTAAACATTTGTTTCAGTGTGTTTGTGTGGGAAGTATTTTTAAATTATTGTATTTTGTCTATATGATGTTGACTTGTAAGTGGATTTTAAACTTTATGGGGTCCAATAAGTTATGAAAGATTAAGGGCTTTAAATAAAGTATCTATCATTCATCTGCGTGCAATGAAAGTACTTGGTCACACAATTAAAATAATTCATTAAATATTGATTATTGAGTACTGTGTATATATATATAGGTTATTTTTAAAATCAAAAAGCAGAGACTGTTGGTAGGCTCTCAGTTCTTATTTATGAGTAAAACCCTTTAACTTCTTATTAAAATTAACAGAGCACCCCCAAAAATGTACATTTGATAAAAAGGCAAGGCATTTCCGTAATGGCCATTTTAGAGGCTTGATTTTTAAATATTTACCTTTCTTTTGTTTCTAACAATATCTACAGAAGCTCTTGGCCATCTGTACACAGTTATTCATTTGCAAAAATCCATCATCTCTGTTAAAGGTCTGTAAAATTGAGACTATATACACAGATCTGTACACAAATCCAAACATAGCGCCCTCTGTCTTCCTGGATGACTACTCTGCTCATTGCAGATTACCTGAGATTTCAGCATGAGAACTGCAATCTCCTCCACATCAGGGCTTGGACACACACACAGACACTCCAACAGACACACATCCTCACACATGCATTTTGTCATGCACACTTGCTTTCTGTTTAGGGTGAAGGAAGAGGCAACAGACCTGTATCCCTGCCCTGTGATGGCATATGCTTAATGAATTTATCCAAAAGCTTAGAGGCAATAATGCAAAACTACCTGTCTCTCCACCTTGCTCTGTATTTAGCCAAATTAGTTACATCTACACTTTCACCATTGCTTAAGCAGTCTCCATTACAAACATACTATGACACACACACTCACTCCCACTCACTCCAGTGTTCCTGGAGATTATTAAAGAAAAGTGAAACTAGGGGACGCTTGAGGAGTTTGATAAGTTCTCTTGATAAGCTATGGAAGGACAGTTGGTCCTCCAGGGTAGACGTCACAGAGTCTGCTGGTGTCAGGATTCGCTGAGGATGCCGGGGGGCGGGACTGAAGAGAGACGGACAGGCTAATGGAATAATCACTGGTGTGAGGAGGATGACGTTCTCGCCCTTGAGAACCTGCATATAAGAAAGATAAAGCTGAGGAATCTGTGCATGAAGAAAGCTGAAGTAGCTGATATACAGTAAAAGTCAAAGTTTAAAAACACTTTTAATCTTTTTAATTTCTCAAATTATTTTTATTAGACAAAATTGAACCAGTATATCAATTTCTGTCATAAGAAAATGAAGATTTTTGGGATGACCTCGACCAAATACTGAAGAAAAGCAGGCAATCAGAGCACAGAATAGGTGAGAACTCCTTTAATACTGTTTAAAAAGCATCTCAGTGTGACACTAAATTTTAGGCATTGGGTGACTACACTCCCAAAAAGTTACTTTTGTGTTATTTAATCATTTTTATGAGATTACTATTATGTGGTAAAAATAATCAAGTATGAGTACGTTTTTAAACTTTTGACTGGTACTGTATTTGTGTATTTAAATTCTGGCACGTCAAAACCAGCTTGTGACATTTTAATATCCAAAAGTATTCAATTCAATGTTTTTAAGATGTGATAAACAGATGTAGCACGTCTGTTTATGTGGAGGTTTAATAGTAATATAACAAAAGTTATTTCTTAGCTTTTAAGTATGTATACTTTTCCCTATTCATTGTCATGGCTTTTCATCTGGATGTTAATGAAAATGTGTGGACTAAACGTCAAGATATGCTTTTGCATCAAAATTACGCCTTAAGCTTTACATGGCTGTTTGTAATTTGTTTGTAATTATAGCTCTGCCTCTGTGTGTCATTCTGCAATACACAAACACCAGATGGCACTACCAAAGTTTCACGCAATCCTCACCGTTGTAGCCTCTGAATGAGTTGGGTGACCATGACATCTGAGATTCCTGGACACGCCTCCTCAGCAAGGAAAATTGCCTCCCCGAGCTGCTCCAGGACTTCAGGCTTTACTGCTGCCTCTCCTGCCCCTTCCTTCAGCTGTCAGAACACACAGAATTCAACATTCAGCTGAAGCTTTTATCCAAAGTACAATTATTAAAGGACAACACCGCCAGAGTGACCCGAGTCTGTCAGAACTGGAGATGGTTCAAAGATCAACCTCTGATGGACTGGAACCTGCAAACTTATGTTTACCAGCCCATATCATTACCCACTGTGCAACACAACCTTGTAAAGAAAAACAGTTAAACTTATTTACAATCTAAATCCTTGCACAGTATTTTATGGCAGAAATAGTGCGTGAGTAGTGTGTTCACACTGAGAAATGCAGAGGTGTAATGCAACATGACTATTCAGATGATGCAAAAACAAAGTATGGGGTCACGTACACTTTACGCACTCAGTGGTTGCAGCGTTCTGTCAGTGTTCCATACAAGTTACCCATAATGCATCTGGACAACATTTGTAACTTGTAATGCATCTCTCATACAGATTGAAAAGAGTGACAGTGCAGATTACAGTTCACCACACTGTCATTAACAGTATGACAGGAAATGGAGGGATTTGTCCTTGAACGAAGAGGAGGGTGGAACAAATTAATGTTCAGTCACTTGTCCCCAGGCTTTTTTCCCAGCATCCCTCTATTTTCCACTCTCTGCCTCAAATACCTCATTGCTTCACACTGATTAGTAAGAGGCCTTAGGGAGTGACGGTCGCCTTCAGAAGATGTGTTTAAGATGTAATAAAGCATTCAAAGGCCACTTTTAATCCTCATGTTCTATTTCATGGAAGTACACATATAGGGGGGGCCTTTGAACTCAAATGGGTAGCTACCTTTTGGCATTAAGAGCTGTCTTGGGTGATCCGATTGCACAAGTGTAAACTAGAGTGGTCTACATATTGTGTTCTGATCACTCAAACTGCATTCAGGAATAGTAAAAATGCAAGTAACCCCATTTTGTTAGAATAAATCATTATGTTTGTATATATTTGGGAGAAATAATGCAATGATTACGGGCGATTTATTTATATACAAAATCAGAGTCCCTCTTTTGTCGGTCAACAAATGGTCACAGACGTTTCAGGCACTTGTTACTGTCATCAGGTGTGAACTGTCATGTGTCCCTGATGAGGAATTGTGATTGGATCATCCAATACATATACAATGTGTGAACAGGGTGGCATCATCTGCTGAAAAACACATCAGATGTTTGTTCCTACCTCTGTTAAGGCTGGAGTGATGACAGTGGACAGACTCTGGGACAGGGGCCTCTTGGTCGGCTCCTGCATAAGCACAGAGCATCACACACTGAGATAAAGAACCACTTACACAACTGAATAATTAGGCGTGGATTTGAGCCATCACTCACCTCCTCCCCTGTTGGACTGGCTCCATTCTGCAGTTTTTTGGGGTCTTTTTCTCGAATGGTGAAGATCCAGTCATCATTACTAAAGTCATTCCCACCAGATGCCTGACCGTCTGGTTCTCTGAGTAAATCAAAGACAAATAAGAAATTGAAACAGTATAAGCACAAGATTTTATGAGTGTAAAAAAACAAGAACGGCCAGAAGGGGGAGAAAACTGAATAACACCTTCTAGATTACGTAATTGATAGACAGATTTCAGATTTCATTTGTTTGATAGTTAACTGGGTAGCTTGTGAATAAAGCACAGTTTGTGATTGTATTATTTGAACATAAAATTATTCACATGACAACATGAAGACATAAAACTCTTGGACCATTTTTAACCATGGGTTAATGTGTTTCTATGACTACAATACACATGACTTTTTTAATGAGGTAAGCATTGTTTAGGTTATGATTGGTTGTCTGTTGCTAAGCAACTGTATAACTGTATACTATGTGGCACTGCAATACCACAATTAACTCGGGGCTAAAAGTTGCCTTAACCCAGTGTTGCAAAAGTGGTTAACCCAGGGTTAAGTGTATTATAAAAGGCCTATTGTCTTAAATGGCGTACGAGTCAGATTCATCAGAGCTGGACTCCGCTCGAGACTGTTCTGCTTTCCAGCGTTTGTATCTGTCGATTAGTTCTGTCAGATAAGAGGTTTTCTTTGCATAACGCACGATGAGCTTGTGTTTCAGCAACTCTTTGGCTGTTGGTCTCTGTGAGGGAGATAGAAAGGGACAGAAAGACAAATGATTGAGCTGAGTCCTTTGAAATAACTGGAGAATTTAAAGACTAGCTTCATTATTTGATGCTGTTACGAGTATTTTACATGATTTGATAACCATGACATGAGCTTTCAAAAAGCTATTGTGCTGCTTTTCTGTTCCCTAGACAGGCACGCAACTGCGATTAAGTTCTCTGTAAATAAAAGTACCAGTCAAAAGTTTTGAAACGTACTCACACATATTTTTCTACATTTTAGAATAATAATAAACTCATGTGTTTTTATGAAATAAATGATTCTAATCTGATAATCTGATTCTAAATGATTTTAATGATTCTAAATTAATTTAACATAGGTTATATTCCAGCATTTTCAATGTAGTCATCTATTGCTATTTCTTTACATTTTTACACCGAGATGCTTTTGGAACCGTAATGAAGGATTCGTATCTATTCTGGGCTCTGATCACGAGCTTTTTCTTCATTATGTGGCCAAAATCATCCATTAAAAGAATTGTTAACAAAACTGTCTAATGACAGAAAGTAAAACGTTGCCACAATAATATATTTTGACTACAAAAATAATTTCAATCATTTAAGCAAACGGCTTCAGATTAAAACATTTGAAGATCACGAGAATCATTTTAGTGTTTCTAAACTTTTGACTGGTACTGTATATTTTCTGCCTTAGCAATGGAGTTATAAGGTAGCATAATGTTGCTGCCCATTTTCTGAAACAGCTGTTAAGTCAGAAGTGGGTCTCTGATGCCTTAAAATGCTGTCTAGGTAGGCAGCTTACTCTTTTTGCAGAACAGACAGGAGTAACTCTATATGTAATCTCCTATAAGCATACTTACAAAACTGGGCTCCTTGTTTAAACAGGCCTCAACAAACTCTTTCAGAGGTTTACAGTAGTTGCCCTCCAGTGTTGGGGGGTTGTTCTTTGGAATGAGAAACAGCACCTTCATAGGGTGCAGATCAGAGTGGGGAGGTTCTCCCTTAGCCAGTTCAATAGCTGTGATGCCCAAAGACCAAATATCAGCCTGCCAGGAAAACAGGTAAAGAAAAATGTGATTAAACGCAATGTGGGTGGGCAAAGTTTTACCCCCACAAAGTCCTTGTGACCCGTCCACCTCTAAATAAATAAGAACGAACTAACAAGATATGAAAATCAACACAGAGATAACAACAGAGATAATCATTTAAACAATGACTTTTAAGATCTTGTGGTTTACAGTGTCTGGAGAGACCCCCACCTTTGAGTCGTAAGCGGACTGTTTGATGACCTCAGGTGCCATCCAGAAGGGTGTGCCCACAAATGTGTTCCGTTTGATCTGTGTGTCCGTGAGCTGACCGGCCACTCCAAAATCTGCCAGCTTCACCTCGCCCTGCTCCGACAACAATACATTTGCGGCTAAAAAAAACAAGGGGCAGAAAGGGAAATGAGAGCACAAACAAACAGTGAGATATCATTTCCAAATACCTGCTGCTGTTTAACAAAAAGCCAAAGACACTTCTACAACACAGCATAAGAAACTCCAGCCACATGCAATTTTATGGGACACAGCTGTAGCTCTTTAGAGCATTTTGTTAAGCAAGTACTTATTCAACAATACTGCTGCAGTCCTCAGGAAGTGTTATGAAGGCTGAAAATATCAGGTGAAAATGCACATAGACTTTGTGGTCATAACTTCCACCAAAAATAATTACTGCAGACTAAGTTTATCTTAGTCATTATCCTCATGTTCACACCTTTAATGTCTCTGTGAATCTTCTTCTCAGAGTGGAGATACTCCAGACCTTTTAAGATCTCTCTAAGAATGGTGGCGATCTGTGTTTCATCCAAAGCACCAGGTTCCAGCTGAAAGAGAAGCATCAAACATAAGGGTTAGCCAATGATGCCACAGCTAAGAAATACATGTACAGTTATAAATACAGCAGTAGTTGACACATAACATTTTGCTGCACTATTTCATTGCAAGGTTCTGTGATGTTTTTTTTGCCTGCAAAGTTTTTATAAACGTAATTAGCAAAATTGTGTTAAATATAGTGCAGTAGTGATTTCTTAGTGTTAAATAAGTTAACACAGTAGTGTTAGATGAGTTAAATTCCCATGAAGTATTTCTTGTGTTACTCTTGTGTTATTTTACAAACAAGCTAAGAAGAAATACCAGCATGTCAGGCATCATATACAATGTGAGACATTGTATGTCAATGCCGTAGCTTTACAGAGAAATAACATACTAAACACAGAGTCTGTATATAGAAGACAACATCCTGCACCATACCAGATCCAGAGCAGATCCACCACCTAAATACTCCATGATGATCCATAACTTTGTGTCCTGCAGCAAGAGAGAGATGAAGAGAGAAAGAGAGAGGAATTAGTGAAAGAGGGCGTCAAAAGGAGAAAAAAAACATTACCCGCGAACAAACAACAAAAACAACTTTTCCCTGAAAAGCTGAGCCATTTGCTAGGGAAAGGGTAGCTATTATAATCCCTCTAATTTGAGATTAGCCAGAGCGAGGGAGAAGAGGATAAACTGGGTTACATACCGCTTACCTCATGAGTCTGTCTGTGTGTAGACACTGAAACTGAAGTGCACTGCCTAAAAATTCGCAATTACATTATTTCATTCAACATTTCACATCAGGGCAGCTGGAAAGTTCTGAATGTTCTCTCGTCTCACTGAGCAGTGACAGGTCTTGTCTGATGCACACTGCAGCGATGGCACATTGAGTTAAAACAGGTGCGCAACTTTTCTATGAGTGGTACTTTCTAAGGGATTTGAAGAACCCCCTGACCCTAGGTATTATTAAACATCGTCCACCCTCCACAACCACAAACTGGTATTTTTAATCACACAGTATGTTGAGAAAACGTATGCGATTACTTCAAGCAATCAGACGTTTTTCATATGGCGGACATTAAAATGGATGAAAACAATCCTAGGCTTACATTTAAGAATGGGACATATCTAAAGAATATTACAGGATACAGTCAGTGTTTGAGATCGACTCCCATATTTACTGATGTCAAGCCTGTTTCTGTTCTCGCATTGTGGCGCCATGTATTGTGCAAAATCTAGTTTAAAAACCAGAGCCAGAGCAGTGACTTCACTTACTCTTCTGCTTCAGAGATGATCAAAGTAAAAACCGATGTTTCAGGCTATGATTCTCTTCCAAAAATACATGCTGTAAATTCCCTAAGGCCAAAATTATAGCTGCTGTCTCTGTTTCTCTCTTTTAGCCCAGCAGCTTTAAATGCACAACAGAAACAAGTGTGACTTCAAAGCACAAACTACGGTTTTTAAATTGATCACCTTGTAAAGCAGATTTTGACTGGTTGATGTGAACGCCCACGATTTCTGTTTTCATTTGTGATGCTGCAGCCAATTCTGCAACTTTATTGTTAATAATCACAAACTCTAAATGGAACATCAAAGATTCTAAATGTTTTGGTGCACGCAGCGGTCGAGAAGAGAAAGAGAGACTACAAGACTGGATCGGTTTGATTTAGAAAACGCCCACATGTGTTGAGTTTTAACACTTTGGCACAGTGGGGAGTGAATCCAATATGCCATATGACTTTGTGCCAAACAGTAATAACTAAGGTCAGCAGAACAAGCTAACATCATATTGATCTTCGTGAATTCTGCATCAACCAAAAGACTAATTATGAGGCATCGTTGGTCTCACTCTTTGACAAACTCTAGCTTTTTATTGCCAAGCGAAAGTCTAGCCAACATGAGCAACCACACATAAAACATTTTTATAGATAATTTAATCACCATCTTGTCATTCCAATCATGTAGAACTTTTTTGCTTCTGAGGAACACAAAAGAAGATATTCTGGTATGTTGGCAACCAAACAGCAATAGCACACACTGATAGCATGCGCTATAAGGTGGTGATCATGGAGTCTGATTAAAGTCTTTCTTATGAAAAATGATTATGTAAAAGTATGAAGCAAGCCGTCTTGAAACTTGTGGGAAAGAAAAAATGTGCGCAATACCCACACTGAACTTCAGGCCCTGGTGTACAGAATGTAGAAAAACAATACAGCTCTTATTAGGTGTTAAAAGTGTACTATTACTTTTTACTATTACTATTTAACCAAACGTCCAGGAACAAAACTTTGTTTTGTGACATAAGGTAAAGTGAGGTCAACCTCAACAATGTGCCAGGCTGAGTCAGGGTAGCAGTGGGAATTTGGTACACCATGAGAGTACCGTGGTATGTACTGTGGGGGTGCATCATGGTTCTTCAGTTCGACACAAAACAGTTCGTCATATAGGTTTGGAATGACATGAGGGTGAGTAAATAATGGAAAAATGTTCCTTTTAAAGTCAACTATCCCATTAAGAAATCACTGGCAAAGTTTTACATGATGCTACAAAATCAGCTAATTCGTGAGTTGCCAATGAGTAATTCTGGACTATTTTTGACTGACACTGCATTTAAAAAAAGCAGCGCTGATGTCAGGACACATTAAAAAGCAGCTCTAGATGTGACAAAAGTCAAAGCATCTGTCTGTTTGTGCAGCGGTAAAGCAGTAGCACTTTAAAGGTAAGGAAATTAAAGACGCAACCATAATTTTACCATCGCAACTGTGACACAGCAATAAAACAAACACATGCTATGTCTCTGTTTCCTGGCCAATTAAATATGAACCTCTCAGCAAAATGACATTTTAAAATCAGACATTTTAAAAGCATTTTGGTGGTGATGTATGAATGTAAATATGAATGCAGATGTCAACAACAAATCGTAACGTGTTTAAAGTTAGTACCTGTAGCACAAAACTTATCACACTAAGCAGAATTCGTTTAACTTCACTGTGTCTGGCTTTGACCATTCTAGACCACCATAAAGTCTTGCATGACCCTCTGCTCTAACCTGCTTGATGAACCCTGACGTCCTGTAAGAGTCTTATGACACATGTGGGGTCACACAGGACACTCACCTTCAGGTAGGAGCCGAAGTATTTGGTGACAAAGGGACTGTCACACTGGCTCAATACTGTGATTTCCTGTTGAATGTCTTCAATCTCGTCTTCAGCCTCTTCCAGATCTATGATCTTGATGGCCACCACCTTCTGTGTGCGATTGTCGATGCCCTTGAACACCTCTCCGAACGAGCCCTTGCCGATTCTCTCCAGCTTGGTGAATAACTCCTCAGGGTCTGCTTTTAAATTCTGAAATAAAAAGGAACAAAGATCATCTCAGAATAACAGTTTTGTTAAATAGCTAAACAAATATGTAGATATTTAACTTGGTTCATGTAATATCACCAATTAATAAAGCAACAAACTTGAACCCTAGTAACCCTAGATAGCAGGTCTTTTGGTTTCACTCAGTCCACTGTAATGCTAGTGAAGCAGGACCGAAGCATGACCATCTGAGATCTGAAGAACATCTGGCTGAGACCACAGTTCTCTGAGGTCAAAGCCATGGCCTCAAACATCTCGGACCCCTGAGGCCTTCTTAAACAAAACACAGAGATCCTCAAACCTCGTCGACATTATTAGCATGAGGTGGCTCCCTCCAGAGCCTGCGGCGGTTAGACTGAGCAACTGAGCATTTGGGTAAATAAGACCGACACTAGCAGAGGAAGGATGTGAGCCTCAAACCACTGAGATTAACACATGCATGCTTTTCTCTAACTTGTCCTAAACATCAACATCTCATCAAGATCTCTCTGTTAAAGAAAAACAAACCATGCTACACCAGCAACATGACCTGAATTGAAGACAATCCCAAAATGCTGCTGTGCGTGTCCTCTGAGCTTCCAAATATTCACGACCTTAAAATCTTCTAAATCTCTTTTGCTAGCACATAATTTGGACATACGTAATACAGAGTCATACCGCCACCAAACACAGCAGAGGAACAGCTTGTTTAGTGCGGTATCAGACACAGCATCAATGCAGCAAAGATAAAAGATGCATGTTCTTTAAACCCTGAAGAATAGTTTTCTAATGCACCATGCCTGAAGGTACCTTGAATTATCTAGGAAATCTGTTTTATCTAGGCATAGTTCACCCAAAAATGAAAATATAACGATTATTTAACTTGTGTTTTTTTACGTCATTCAAACCCCCTACCTTCATGTTACCTTCAAGCTTTACCTTAAAAGATATGGAAGCATTATAAAATAACTCCAGGTGACTTGTGTTGTATACTTCAAGTGCCCTGATGACATACCAACAGATTTGGATTTGGAGAAGAGGCACAGATCAAGAAACTGAATGAAAAAAATGTAATTATATTTTAGTTTATTTTTCACCAAACCCATGCTTATGCTGTCAATACACATGGATGTGGCATGAGTTGCACGGAGTTATTTTATAATGTTTGTGTCCTTTTGAAGCTTAAGAAGAGAAGGTAACTATCCACTTCTATTATACAGAAAAACCAAAACAACACTTTTTAAAAATTTCCATTTCAGTTCCAAGGATCAAAGGAAGGTAATAATCACTAAGCTTTCATTTCTGGATGAATGTACTTTTTAAAGACAAGCTGATCATACTGGGAAATCAGTCAGTGATACATTGTGCTGGCTGACCAATCATCTTTAAGCATGATTGCCAATCTTTGCTCTGTCAACTAGTGAAGCGAAACAAAACCACTATGGTGCACACACACGCGAACTGTTTTTCTTAACCACAAACGCACATAGATCACACTCATACATCTGCCCTCAAAGCACCCCCCCCAGACCTTTAATGCAACACTCAGAGATTTATTAGCTGTCATCTACTCGTCCCGTCACGCAGACAATGAAGGCTTTGCTCCCTGATTCAGTCCCACACTCCCAGCTGATCTCTGTAATCCTGATCCCAATGCATGCTGACAGGTGTAACAGCCAACAAATTCTTTTAGAAGGACCCATCCGCTCTTACATTGCATCTGTGGTGGGTTTTAGGTAGGTGGAAACCTGAGTTTGCCATATGAAGAGCATTACAGTCAGGTGAAAGTGAGTGTGTGGGGGCGCTATGGGAAACGTGTCCATTCACTCTTAACACAAAGGGAATGACCTGAGAATCCATGAGAAGAGGGGGATGGGAAAGAGAGAGAGAGAGAGAGAACAGAGAGAGAGAGAGAGACAGGAGACAGAGAGAGACCTTCCTCTATGACCCACAAGGACCCATACGTCTACATGAAAGATCATTCCACCATTACACTTTGACTCGTGGCTCTCCCTGTGGAAGTTCATGACCTCCTGCATAGTTCAGGATTTCTCTTAAGCTCATTTTCTTGACTCTTTGGGACCAGCCAGCTCCATCCTTATTACTAACACTTACTGTGTCTTCAACCCAAATGAACGACTGGCCAATTTCCACTTCTTCAGATGGCAGATTGCTCTCCTGTCCTGGGGCAGACAAACCATATGCCTCTGTGTGAACAGAGAACCAACCAAATGACCCAGTTATGTGGTTTCTCTCTGGTGACATCTCTCCATTTCTCATTGCCCTGTTTCCTTTTTGTCTCTCATCTTCCACGTCATGTTTTCCTTGCTCCCCTTCTCTAAAGCATACGGACCTTGTGCTGAGGAACAAAACAGCTTCCAAACCTAATCATTCCACTACACAAATCCATACCCCGTCTCCCAATCCAGCATCTAATTTTCCCATTTACAGCAAACATACGTTTTGCACACAACACAAGCATGGATTAACCATGTCGCACTTTCAGGAAACAGGCAGCTGACATTTCACAACTTCATCAAAGAGTGGAAACTCCTATCAGAGCATTACACGTCCATGTGTTACACCCAGCAGAAGATGGAAACGATGCCGTGTGTATTACCTGCATGCCAGGCAGACTTCCCTGCACTGGAGAATGAGCCATCGCGTCACTTTAATCACCTGAACCGCCCAAAAAACACGGTCCCCTCCCCAAATACTGCTAATGTACCGCCGGTTTCTGTTTGCCCAAGTCTGAATGCGATGTGAAATATTTTACAGCCGGATAGTTGAGCAAAGCTCATCCGGAGGGCAGAGAGATGACCGACGTGAGAGTCTCTCCTCCACTTCCGCAGCTACGACGAGAGTCGTCGCGGAAATCACCGCAAACAGCGATTAAAACAGCGCCGATCGGGTCGTGTCGTAAGTTTGGGTCGATATAAGGTGCGATCTGAGGTCGTACGGCTCTTCTGAAGACTCCCGGGGCAGGTTTCGGAGGTTCATGCAGGCCAGATCTCTCATCAGGAGTTGATGGTCCTTTTTGCGCCAACGGATTTCCAAAACATGGCGCAAAACATAAACGCTTGTCCGTAAAATGGCCCGGTTTCGGCTGCTGAAACAAACGCGCTGCACGTAAACTATATGGCGGTTTGATCGCAGGGATGTGCGGAGAAAATCCTGACTTGTCTGAACTGAAGAAATGATGTTGACATCCTCACTTCACTTCCCAGCTGGCCGCCATCTTGTCCGTGCTGTCATCGGGACATCAGGGCGGGTCCGGGCGCGTTACGCCACGCCCCTTGCAGGAGAGAGGCGGGGTTTGTAACTGCAATGGTATGAGAAATAAAATTGTATTTCCTCTTAACAAACTTTATCATTACTATATTCCTCATATCTGCACATTTCTGCGTAAGATGATCTTGTCAGCTGGGTCCCCTCATCTTTTCCCCAACGCCCTTGGCTTTCTTTGTTTATTGTTCCACTTTTAAAAACTTTGTTTGTTCATTGCTGAATGAATATGCATTTATCAAATCGATGACACAGTGACACTTTATTTACTTTAGTTACTTTCTCTCTCTCTTTTCTCACTTTCGTGTGCACTTTGCGTTGAATAGTGTAAACATAAAAGTATAAATTCAATAAAGATGGATTAAATCTGTTCAAATAAAGACGGTATAAAATAGGACCGCTGTTGTATTATTGTATTACTAAAGTATATATTTCTCTAGCGACACCTTTTGGCCACCGAGGAAAAAGCATTTGTGGTGTAACTATCTTAATTACCTCTAGATGGCGAGCGTGTCTTATATTTAAATGGTTCACGTAGCGATCATGTTAATCATTGTTAAATACACACATGAATAATCCTTTAGTCAAAATGTACTGACAGCTATTTTATATAGCACTCCTCATCATGGCCACACTTTTCTGTTTTCAGTTATTAAACTGATTCTGGATTAACACTTAAATGCATGAAAAAGCTCCTTGTCTCCTACATCTCAGAATCTAATTTGTTTTGCATAAAAGCCCAACTGTATGCCAGCACTTTGTCAAAGTTTATAAGCTTGTCAATTGAACTCTTTATCTTAACAATCTCTATTTACGGGGATGCTCTGCTGAGCTCCACCTCCCGAGGTGTCTGATGTTTCTTCAGCCAGGCCTTATGCTGAGAATAAACACCTAATCCTCAAACACTCTCAAATTCCTCCAGAGGGGCTCTTCATCGCAAATCTGCTCAATTTCCTTCAAAGCTTCCCCGGACCTGTGAAAATTGGATAGATATTTAGCGAAGGCCGATCAAAACAGGTTTCATGTGCACACCCTTAACCCATATACCTCCTGCATGTCCCACTCTAAAGCAGAGTGTGGATCTGTAAAATGCAGGTTTACAGGCTGATAATAAAATGTAAAGTTTTTACAAGCCAGGGTGTCACGTCAATCACCAGCAATGTTTACGAACTGATTCCCTGGGTTCTGCTTATCTGATCTCACGCCGAAACTCTCCTATAACTCGCTCTCTTTCTCTCTCAATACCCACTCTATAAGTTTTCCCCCCTCTGTGTCACTGTGTCCGTTTAAGGAAAATGGCTGCATGTAGCCTGGTCATGCCTCTATTAGATGAACTGTATCTGTAACATTTAATTTTAGATGACCTTTTCCTATTTGCAGAATTGCAAAAACATACCAAATGGGTCTCAGACATAAATGATGTTTTCAGAATGGCAGCATGGGATGTGCACTTGCGTTTAACAATGTTTGTGCGGCTCTTTATAAATGCAGAATCATTTTGGGGCAGATTAAGAAGTTTAAGAAGGTATATTTAAAACAGGCTCTTAACCCTTTGCGCTCCAGCTCACCCCTTTTGTAAAAGATAGTATTCGAAGACCCCCACAAACTTCATGCAGATTAAAACATATTTACCCTGGTGCAGCAAAAATTACAAACCTGCCTTGGTTGCAACTTAAAGATTGGAATAATTAATCAGATTTGAGTAATTAATAATGAATCTAAATTCTAATAATTCATAACATCAATATTAAAGAACATCAATTATGTTCTTTAATAAACATAATAAGATAGTTTAATGACATTACTGTATACATACACATAACTTACTAAAACCTACTAAAAGTAACTTAATCTTAACAAGTCAAACTTCAATTGTCCTCACATGAATCGAATGCAGCCAGACTGTGTGCACATTTTTTGCATGTCATTCTTACACCAGACTTCAGAAGTAACCCCCGCTTCTGTGATCCACACTCATTATTATATGTTCTCGCAATTACTAATTTATAATAATATAATATATAATAATATATAATAATCTGAGGGTGCTTTTACATTTGTAAAGCACCACCGTAGAACTGGGCCTGGTTGAGGGCACAAATTAACCAATTTATTTTGCCACCAATTTATTTTCCCATGCTGCATGGTAGAGGCCTACATTATGATACATGAGAGACCAACTTTTAGTGTTGCACTTGGAAGTGAGCAGAGAGTAGCTTATGAGAAAATTGCATTAAATCTGGAGTTAGTTTTTTTGGAAGTGGACGAGTGTTGAATAAAGCTCACAACCATAAAATCTGTCCCTGCGTACATTTTACATCGCAGTGGGCAAATTATTTTTGTCCCAACATCTCTTTCTCTTCTCTTGAAGATGCAACATATATCAAATTACAACATTTCTAAGGTTTTTTAAGTTTTATTGAATTGTGTTGTGTCTTATTGTATCTTACAATAAATAAAACTGAGAGACATAGGTTTTTGTCTTATTTATATCAAAGCTGCAGACCTCAGGGTCAGTGTAAAACAAACAGTAGGTGATGTTGAGTCCGTCCCTTTGAGCTTTGCTTTGATGTGTGTTCTCTTGTCAGTTCTGTGACCCGGAAGTGAAACACACAGTGACCTCAGTCGCAGGAAGATCACACTCCATATTCGGCCACATTTCCAGCTGACCTCCAGCGCAGAATATGAACTGACAAATAAAACCTCATCCATATTTTTGGCTAATGCTTTCTGTACATGAGATTTGATATGCTGTCAAATACCTCCAAAGAATTCAAAACAACAGAATTAAAAAACATTTCAATTATTTGTTTAGATAATATCAATACATGTGGTGTTTGCTTCAGAAGAGAGCAGCCTAACTCTTTATTTGCAAAAAATTATATGCCTTCCTATTCTTCATGTGGTGTATTCTTAATTGATCTATGGTGTTACGTTGTGGACCATCAGTCTTTAGTTAAGCCTAATTTATTATTGTGTGTGTGTGTGTGTTTGTGTGTGTATCTATGTGTGATTGCATTCATGCATATGTACAGAGGTGTGTGTGTGTGTGTGTGTCAGGATAAGTCTCTACTGCAGACACGCTGCACTATGAATCACTGTGCTGCTGTGCTGTGGATCAGAGATGTCATTGTAATTAATGGTAATACAAGGCACTGGAAACAGCAGCAGTAGCTCCAAGCTCCATAATTAGGTGCCGTGATGAAGGAAGACACAAAGCGAACAAGGAGCCCGCAATGGTGATGAATAGGCTGATGCTAGGAAACACCAAAGAGCTGAAAATCCAGCAAGATCCAGTCGTTTTGCTCTGTCATGCTCTAAACAAGTGCCTAGAAACAGACATGTTGAGAGCCTGGAATAGACCAAAAGCACATATTTGAAACAACATGCCATTATTTATCAAATTATCCCGCCAGAGGTAGAGAGAGAGTTCGGGGAGGAGGGAGAGAAATCTGTAAATGTTCTCTAGATGCTAGAGTGGTATTTTGCTCAGTAGAAGAAGCCCTGCTAAAGGGCACCGGTACCGGTGTCTTAGCATGCTCATGTAAAGAGGCATTTGTCATTGCCAGGGTGCTACGATTTAATTAAGCTCTCAGAGCACCCCCCCAACCTGGGAACACCAATAACACTGAAATAGACCCTCTACCATCTACATTTTAGTACGCATGGTGAGAAATGCCTGCTGGGGAATGTAGTTCTGCTGTTGGACACTATTTGACCAATTATGCATGCAAATTATTGAAGTAGTATGCTGCAACCATCTTGTCTACAAATGTGATTAAATGATATTTAGTATTAAAAATGATACTTTCATTTAAAAAATTCAAATACTTTCTGATATTTGTAATCTGACATGGACTAAAAGTCACAAAACGTCTCTGGTTACTATCGTAACTGTCAAATACACAAATGGAACAAGATGTAAGTAATAATACTGTTTATTTAACCATAGACAACAAACAGCAGTCAAACATCAGCAGATTCAGAGTAATCGTAATGATAAACATCAACAATTTTTATGAACAGGTAAGTTAGCTAAGAGCAGATTAGCTACTTCGCTTTAGAATGTTCAGCGTCTTTTCTTTGTGTAACAGGTCCAGGTGAATGTAGGAGAATGTAGGAGATAATCCACAATGAGGAGATCGAAGGAGAATCCTAGGTAAGTAAACAATGAAGGTGAACCGGGTAAATCCATATAGCTAACATGTAGACCAGACGAAGAGGAGTGACTGTGGTTTAAATAGAGGGAGTGATTAGAATTCTGATGACTGGGAATGGGTAGGCATGGTTGGCAAAGAGGGTGTGTCCCTGACAGTAACCTTGGTTCCCCGAGAGATGGGAACAGGACATGGTGTCAGGTGGGGCTGAGAAAGTGCTGTTAACACTAAACTCAAGTCCCATGCTGGCACAGAAGAAGTGTAAGGAGGATTCAATCTCCTCACTACCAGCGACCAACCTGTACCGCAAGAAAGCTTGAATGTCAGACACGGAACAGCACCCCAGGTCAACATTATTCTCTTGGCACCACCTGTTAACCACCCACCACCTGTAAACCACCCACTTAAGAACATACAAATGCCTGGTAGAAGAAGCATGAGATTCTGTGAGCGTGTCAGGCACATGGCATGACAAAGGACTCATCTCCACTGAAACTCCCCAAGCAGCCACACATGATTCCACAACTCCAGGTTGGAATGCCAGATTGTGCTGCCAGCCTGAGACAGCAGGTCTTTCCTCAGGGGAATTGGCCATGGGGGTGCCACCAGACACTCCAGCAGGTTGGGAAACATTGGCATGAAACAATTTCAGGAAATTTCAGAGAAGGGGATTCCCACAGTGTCAGCTACTGACACAACATTGAGTGCATTGCTTTCTAAAGAGAAATTTTGATTTTATTAAGATTAACTTTTTACAATATTGTAAATGTGTAAATTGCATTAGCAAAATGTTTGCTGTTTGTCTGATTATATGCTACAAACAGGCTCTAGTCTAATCGTGTTTAATAGTGACCGGTAATGATTTATGCTATGTGGTAGCTCCATACTTTCTTTATTAAATGATAAATGGTCATTTCTGAGCACAAATTAATAGACTTTTTGTGCTCTGAGCTGCAAAATGACAACAATTATGCCAGTTTACCATTTAAATTGATCTGGTGTGTCCTCATATGTGTCATTAATGAATTAAATCGATCATGTTCAATGAATTCTTTACGAATCAAAGCAACTGATGACCTTTTGAAAAGAGCGCAATCGCTTTCTGTTAACATGTGTGTCGTTTTTGCACTGAAGACAGGAATTAGGATTGGTGGATTCTTCCTTTTAAAATTAAGAAGCTCAATTAAGAAGTGTAATCATTAAGATTAAGTGTTATTATGTGATTCATTATAGTCATGTTATAAATGTAATAGCATGTTATGTTTTTTTGCATCACTGTAAAATTAAGGATACTTAACCATATAACATTGTTAATGCTATAAAACATTGTCACTCAAGTGTGTATTTTGCTGGGCAGAATTTGGTCATATTATTTGTAATCTGAGTGTCACATTCGGAATACTGATGGGGGGACAATGGCCTAACACAGCACAGGTAAATAGAGGTTCTGATTCCCAGTGGCTCAGGTCTTATTGGGGGTGTGAATCTGTATTTGCTCTTGTCTACAAGACTTTCCATTACAATGAATTAAGATGAGGTGCAGTTCTGCATAAATACAAGTATGACAGGTGTGTGTGTGTGTGTGTGTGTGTGTGTGTGTGTGTGTGTGTGTGTGAAACAGTATGTATTTTAGCATATCCATTAATACATATATGCTCATCTTATCTTACCGTTGCCCCTAATATTTGCCCAAACTGTTTTTTCCATTTGTGTCAGTATCCTGACTGTCTCTGTTATAAAATAATCAGCTTTGATATTTTTCTTAAGACTGAATCATTGATCTTTCAACCTTTTCTTAATAACATTTTTACTTGTTCCTTTTAAAAACGGTTTCTGCAGTAGTATCTGATATTATATTATCTGATATTAGTATCTAGGTTATCTTGAGAACAATGCGGAATATCTCTTTCTCTCAGGTTAGTATGTATTAACTCCTGCTACAACTCAACACATTACTTCATAGAGAGATTAAATTATGCAAGGAGATTGTCAAAATAGAAAAGCTGACAAATAATTAACCCTAAATCAAATAATCAATAGATCTTCCAGGTCAGGAAAAGACAGATAGAGAGAACCAGGGTGATTGTAAGAAAGACGTAATCTTCAGGTTATCATGAGGGTATAAAAAATTATATCCATTATGCATTTGCACTTCAGAAAAGCTTGAACTTTCAGGGGTTAAAAATCCATTACCAAAATATATTGTGAAGTGCTAGTTTTTATGATACCAAACACAACAATGCAGCCTCAATCCTGTCAGTGTTTGTTGGTGCTTGTTGTGGCAGTGTGTACTACATAGTATATATACAAATCTTCTTGATATGAATACATTAATACTATAAAACACATTGTAAAATATGTTATAACAGCTGGAAAACAAATAATATGAAACAAAAATGTCAGTTTGGCTTGCTTTGCCAATGGTAATTCTTATATTTGTTTCAGTGTAAAATTCAAGTAAGCTGCGTTACTCAAACTATTACATTTTGATTACTCTGGAAGAGATATCGTAATTGTTTTAAAGGTCTCACATCATTAACAATGCAATTAAGATAATTAGTAGAACCTACTGGGTAAAGCTAATTTAATGGGCAGCTAATTTTAACGGGTTAATGGGAAGGGAGGTGTGAATGTATAGCCTCTGTGGGGTTTGCTGGAGTTCCCCTGGCCGGCAATACATCCCACTGTGCACTAACAAAGTCCATCTGTGTTGGACAATGATTTCAATAGAAGCAATTGTTTAGGTGATACTGTAAATATTCATAGGAATTGATGACCCATGAGAGTGTATACATAAATTCCATAATGAATACAACAGCATATAGTTTGTAGAATCAGATTTGTAAGTATGATTAAGAAAAAAGGCTTTTCTGCAGATGCTTGCTTATTTGTATGGTTTGTGCAGCAATAAACTCAGGCCTCAGGGCCAAATTACAGCAGACAGCAAAAGAAGTTTCTCACTGAAAACCACTATGATGTCATGCTGTGAATTTTGTTGTGTCTTTGTAAGACTCCAGGTGTGATTCAAATGTCCCATGAGATTGAAGACACTGGCACCTAGTCTAGCTAACTTACCTTTAGGCTAGCTAGCTGATGGGTGAGACCACAAAACACTAGGGCTATCCAGATTTATTTTCACTAGGCAATTCCACTCCAACACATCCATACTTAGTATTTTGAGGTACAATTCAAATGATCTTAAAATATTATTAAGTATTACAGAAGACTACACAGAAATCTCTGTACAGCCAGAGTGCTGTTAAATCTTTCCAGCGTCTTTTTTGCAGTGATGTAAGCCGTAAACATTTCTGTGTATGCCTTATTTTAAAATATTTCTGAAAGACCTTATATTTCGTGTGCTTAATTGTCAATATAAGCCCTGCACGGATTTGCTACTTCATCCCCCATCTATCAGCTGCAGATAGACTTTTCGCATAGGCTCTTATAGAGGTTCTCTGTGCGACTTCTGATAAGGGTCTTACTGCTTTGTAGCTGAATCAATACTGACATCAAAAGCCCAAAACTCCACAGAATTGAAGTCGCAATGGTTAAGTGCTTTACAGACACTTTAGAATGGCTGTAAAACATTTGTATGTCTTGTGCTGGAAAACGTGAAAATACATTGAGTTCCTATACTGTGTTCCACTCTTTGTTTAGTGTAAGTGCCCTGTAAATGTGGCAGGATTTATTAAATGATTGTATATGACATCATGGCAACGTAGTCTAATCAACTTTGTTTTGATTACCGCATTCATGTTAGCATCAAGACAACCTCTTTGTGTTGCATTTGCTCTCTCTCAAGGGTCAACTGTTTATTTAATGCAGTCCGATCTGTTACGGAAGATGACCTTATTACAGAGCGTGACTGCTTAAATTCCACTCACATTTTAAAGCTTGATTCCCCTCCATTTAATTTCTTTTGAAGTAATTAACAGCATCCACTCTATCATATTTCATTTGTATGTATCCATGGTGATATCACACTCACCAACCCCCATGACACAAACCGCAGGATGGATGTCTTTATATGACGAGGAATAATTTGTTCAGGTGGAAGAAGGGGTGGAAGAAGGATCCTTTAGTCAAATGCTTAAAAGGTGGGCGGGGCTAGTGTTTAATTTACAGTGCAAATAAATGTGAATTAATGGGTGAAAAAATGGGTGTGGCCATCTTGCCAGTAGATGTGCAGGGAATCACAGAAACAATAATATGTGGATTTAAATACATGTTGGGACAATCATTTCAAAAAATATCAAATAAAAAAGATGTTTTATCATATTGGTTTTATGACACAAAAATGATTAATAATTCATCAGGATCATGTGACACAAGTGACTTAAATCATAACCAGTAAACAAAATGCCTGTTTACATTTTGGCAGGTTCTTTGACTATAATCAAACCATTAATTAATCTTAACCAATCAAACCAATTAATTAATTCTTAAACATACATTTGTTATAAAACTCTAAAAAGACTTTTTGTGGTTGCTTATTTGCCCACAAATAACTTTTTTGTTGTGGAAGACAACACTTTCAGGTTTAAACTTCTGAATTCAGTTTCCTTAATTTCAGTTTTCACTTTCACTAAGAATAAAATATTCAATTACAGAAGACAGTGTACAATGTAGCTGTAAAGTTGGTCGTTTTATAAATTAAATTGTTGTATTTTATTTTAATGCATTTTTTGTGGAATTGTGCCTCTGTTCTTAAGCAAACTTGTGAATATACAATGAAACACTAATAACCTGAAAACATCTCTGATGGTGACGTCAAAGAAGATCCACTTAATCAATGAGACAGTTCGATTATTCTATCAGAATTCTGAAAGGGGGAGGGTTCGAGGATGCTGGCCTGGAGTCCCTGTTCTCAAATAACAGCGGCCCTCTGCCGTTCAATCTTTCCAGACATTTAAATTAAAGGTCACATGTAAATGACTATCTGTAATGGCCCAGCACACAGTATTGTGAAAAACACCAAATTTCAGCTACGAGGACGAAACAATGTTAAGATGTTTGTAAATGTGCTCTTTCCACTGTACTGCTTATTAATAATAACTAATAAAAATAATATAGTTAATAATTAAATGAAAATGTTTAGGTTTTGCTTCATGTTTTTGAAGAGTTTTTAAATCCTGTAAATCTTCATATCAATACTGTAAATCTGTTAGCGAATCGGTTCATATGTTTAAATATTAATTATTTTCTAAAAACTTTTTTCTAAACCACCATGGTTTTCACTGGTGCATATTAATATGAACACAGAGCCGTTCCAAAATAATTGATCATATTTAAGGCCTTAAACTGGTCCACTGTAATGTAGCCATGAGAGATCACTGCTATTAACCATGCATGAATTATTAATGGAGGCAGAGGATGAAATACATAACTGAACATAAAGTCACTGTGCTGGTCTGGGCTCACGGCAAATGGCAAGTCCCCTGGTCCTGCTTTGATTCCAGACTGGCCATCTGCATGTTTAGACCACAGGAGCCCCAGGAGAGATCAACTCACTGAGGTCTTGCATGCAAGTGTTGAGTGTTGTGAGATTACAGTTAAATCTGAGTTCTACTGAAAAAAGGTGGTGATAATAACAAATCTCAGAATGATAACAAATTGATGTAGTTGATAAATTCTTACGATAGTTTGGCCTCCTTGAGAATATTAACATTTTTAGGAAAGGTTATGCATGGCTATGAAGTCAAGTTATGGCTTTGGACTCCAGTCGAAGCTTTGTTTACATGCGTGGTCATGATCAAATGAAAGAGCAAAGCAAGAGTGGTTATTGTGCTGTGATACTGTTATCTATAATGTATATGCACCCAGAAACCTTTTAACTTAGTGCAGTGATCAGATATTAAGCTATTGCTTGCTGTGTCACACCAAGACTTAATAGATGCTCATTTGCAATATCATTATTTCTTATATCTTATATTTCATATCTAAAAATTGCTGCCTTTTATAGGAATTATAAAAGGCAGAATAAATGCCAAGGGAAGAAGACTGAATATGTACACACAGGTTGTCAACATGCCATTGAATCTATGGCACATGACTTCACTCAAATCCCTTCACCTCATATAGTACATCACCCACACACACACACACATTTATCTGTCTGTATAGGGACATTCCATAGACTTTTATTGTTTATATACACAGTTGGTTATAAACAATACAACATACTCTAACCTTAACAGAAAACTTTCTGCATTTTTACAATTTAAAACACTTTATTTACTATATTTTATAGTTGTTTTTACAAATGAGGACATCCCCAAAGGGAGGTTTTGCTCAGATATGTCATGTTTTGCTGACTTTTGGGTACAGATTTGTCCCCAATATATGGTTAAGTAAACACACACACAGCTGGATTCAGAAGAGGAAGTGTAAACCCCTCCTTTCAGCCCAGCTCCCTCAGGAACATTTTTGCTGGTCCTTCACCCTCATAATTATAATAAATTTGACATTTCTCAGATAATATTGATTTCTTTATTTTAACATTTCACAGTCAGTGATGGGCCAAAGCATTGAGAAACACGATGTCTATTGATCTGCGGCTCATGAATCCCTTTTGTGTATGTGATCATTTTTATAAGGCCTTTCCACCAAACATAAATCAATATTTTGTCCAGCCATGTGGGGTGGGGGGAGAGTGCTGGGTGATTTGGGATGTTGATGCCGTAAGCTTGGAGTCTTGACACCTGGAGAAAGACACCTGGAAATGCAGCAGGAATGTTTAAGGATTAAGTTTAAAGGTTTACACCAGAAAATATGCAAAATGTGTTCATTATCAGTTGTTTTGACCCCTCAGATTATCTGAACATGTTTTGTTTCTGCTTGTCCCTTATATGTATGGGGATATTTTGTTTAAAATTACATTTAAGATGAATGTTCTATGTAAAAAGTTGATTACCTTCAGGTAACAAAACATTTAATGTTCTGAAATCTGATTAAACTGTTTTTCAGCTTCATCTTCAAATAGATCAACAATGAAGCAATACAAAACGATTCATTTTGGGTTTTTTATCCCGTAATTAAATCATTTTACATTCAAAAGGGGAAAAATCTAATCTGGTAACAAATGGCATATAAGGAATGATCGTCATCCATTCAGCAAACTGAAGTCTAGTCACAGACATTTAGACTCCTATGGAATTACATAACAATTCATCTAAATTCTCCTAAACCTTGTAGTTATATTGAATGCCAAGACTAAACTAGAACTAAGTTTAATGTATTGGGCCGTTTCCTCTCTTTTATTATCCCAAAGAGTGGGGTCATAAATTCTTCACTTAATTATCTTTACCAAGAGAAAGACTCTGGACAGTTTATCGACTTCTCATATTTTGTTTATGTTTTACCTCCGCTTTAAACCCATTTGTAAACCCCTTTTATTTAATAAAACAGTTTGATCTTTATTTCCTCGATTTTTGCAAATCATTTCCATGTTTGGAATAAAACTGGACTCATCCTGACATTTCGGAGCAAGCTGCGTAATGACGCAAATGCTCAGACTATACCTGCGTGTCTCCCAGTCATTTAAAGGTTTTGTTATTTTAACTCTTCGATACAGATATGACCTTTAAAAGTTCAGACCACTCTGAAAGCTGAAACCTCTTTTAGTTTCATTTTAATATTACACTGGATGAGGGCTTTCTGCAAACAAAAACCAGTAAACAATATGAACCATCAGTTTCAGAAGAGGTTGCATACAGGAAATGATTTTCTAAAACGTCAAAGCAAAAGCATCTCGCAGACTGATATCTAACAATGATTTTAAGAAAATGTAAAATTAATGTAACGTATAGGCTGTTCATGTAAAGAGGATGTGATTCAATAATTTTGAAAACTTATCTAAATCAATTTATAAACAGTAATCGAGTCATTGCGACGTTTATGATCTCATGTTTGTTATTTCTTTCTCAGTTCCTACGAAAGATTTTGAGGCAATTTCATCTGGAAATATTCGCAGGCGGGTCGTTATTATTTGTTAGGTTATTTCCGCTGTTTATGTTTATTGGTAAACTTACCAGTCACACAAGAAGAAAACGTGGAAATACAGCTTACAATAATTCCCTAAAACCAAAAGTTGCCGCTATTCGTTTCAGGAATTAAACTATTATTTCACTACAATGAAAATATGTACTCTACATAAGGTAATTCGGCCGTCCACTACAATAAACCTTCGCCTATTACAAAAAAGGAAAGATAAAAACAAGAGAATAGATGTAATAGTTTATTCAGCAATGCACTAGATGAGAGAAGCTTAATACAGAATGCAGTCCAAAGACCAAAAAATCGTAGAAAACAATCATCTAAAATATATAAGCATACTGTTATGAATTTGAAACCAGTTGCACGTAAACCTCATGACATTATTTCAATATGAAATTAATAAAAAGTGCTGCAGAAAGTTAATAGCTCAGAAAGAATTCCATGCATACTTCCCCAAATGCAAAAAGCGGTTCATATCTTAATAGTTTAATTCACTACTTAAAATCATAAACACAAAAACGTGCTCTATATGTCTGTATGATATGCATTTTGAGATTTTGTTGTCCACAAATGTTGCAGATAGACTTTTAAAAATCCTTCTGTGCGCCCGGTATAGAATCACTATATATACTATAATGCAGAATTATTCATTAGCTAGTGGTTAAAGTACCTTGCTTTTGCTCCAGTAATTCATTACATTTTGCATTACGAGTTGAAGTTGTAGAGGTTGTATATAAATGATTTCGCAGGTATCAACGTAAACGAGCTATATGACGCGTAACAAATACAAATACACTTCCACCACACTGCATTTTTCAGTATTGAACTGAATACACTTTAAACAGGCATAAGAAAAGTCATTTCCCCCCACGGTTCCTTCTTTGCGCTTTGAATATTGAAATATGCTATTGTTATGATTTCATCTGCGAGTTTCTTGATCAGCATTATTCATCTTTGTCCCCAGACGGCACGCGCTCCATACCTGGAAATGCCACCTGCCAATTTCCGACACACTGAGCAACCATGAAGGTTTTATGAACCTGTAGCAGTTCGGCTTGGTGCTTCAGAAAGGCAGGGTGTCGTGAAAAAGTTTGTCGATGATCGCAGGCGTGGGAACCAAGTCCTCCAGTTTCAAGTAAAAGATGCGCTGCAATCCTTGCGTGCACAATGCGCGCACCTCCGGCAGCTTCTCCAACAGTTTAGACAATTCAGCACCGCAGGACGCCTGATCCTTCAGACAGTTTACTAGCTTGTTTTGAAGCTCCTCTGTTTTCTTAGGCTCTTTCAGTCCGTGTCTCTCTATGGAGATAAGAAACAACCCGTCAGAGGTCTGATTCATGCTGTATTTTCTGCGCATCGCTTGGAAAAGGTCAGACGTGTCTCACCTGTTACTATGGCGAGAGCAGCTATGCAGGAGAAAGCGGAGACGTCTATGTTCAGGCTCTGAAGGTCGGATGAAAACTCAAAGATGGAGTCGATCCACTCTCCAAATCCTCGCACGCACTGCGACTTGTGTAAAACGACTCCGTTGCAAAAAATAAGTTTATCCTCAGCTAGGTTGGATCTGAAAGAAAAACGACATTTAACGATAAACATTTGTAGTGATTAGCTACCTGTCACTGGAGATGGAAATATAGAGCAGTTGTAATGCGCACCTGTAAGCCAGCCGCAGGACAAAAAGTTCAAGGAAGGCTGACTCGAAAAGCAGCTCCTGGTCGCATCTGGGCAGGTCAGTAAAGCCGGGGATCTTCTCAGCCCATCCGCGAATGATGCTCATTGAAGCAGTGAGGAGATCGTAGAACTGCTGGATGTGCAGAGATTCATCTCCACTGTGATACTCAGAGCTCGCCTGAAACTACGATTTCAGACATGAAATGTACAAAAATGTCGGACTACAATACAACAGAATGTGCATGTTCAACAGCATTAACAAACGTCAATTTCCCGTTTTATTATTAGAGGAACATTAGAATAAAAACTTTTAGTGAGCCTGTTACGTCTGACATTCTGCCGGTCACGTTTTATTTGTCTTTATTTATTGTCTTAAAGCGTATAGCGGTCTGTACGATTATGGGAGCTTGTCACTTACTTTGGAGTAGTCCAGTCGGGCCATAGAGGGGTTGGAGTCTATGTGCGCCCTCACTAGGGCGTTCAGGAGACTGACGGGTGTCATAGAGGGAGGGATGTCCTGCAGGCTTTTGGGTTTAGACGGCAGGCGACCCCTCCGACCCTTTAAACTGGCTGTTCTGACCACTGTAAAATGTATTGGTTACATACACTGTAGATATTACCATTCTTCATTGCCCAGCTGAAATAACAGGCAATTTATTTAAAGTATGTCTCTAGATGCGCAAAAAGGAAAAGATACTGAACTAACCTTCTTTCACCATTCCCACGACTAGGCACTTTTGAAAGCGGCAATACTGGCATCGGTTTCGCCGTCTTTTATCCACAGGGCAGTTTTTGTTTGCCAGGCAAACGTATTTGGCGTTTTTCTGCACCGTGCGCTATCAAGGAACATTTAGAAAGTGTTATTGCATCCACATCCACACAGCAGTACCGTGTGTATGACCACACCTCAGGCAACAAGTGCAGTCACACTGTGAGGTTACAGGATACTCAAACCCTGCACTCCAACCCAAAGCTGTGTAATACATTCAAGGGCCGGAGAGGACACACATTCGGTAAATACAGATCCGTGGGCAGCCATAATTTGGGGTCCCCCGACACTTTCTCCGCGACCCCTCTTGTCGGATTAGTGAAATTATTCTATCACGATGGTGACATAAAGAGCTGTCGTAATGTCACCGCTGGGACCCCCGTTGCGCTCGGTTAGGCGAGGTACGACCCTCAGCACAAAGCAATTTAATTCTGGACGAAAGAAATGGTGGCAGAGATGAACGGAGGTGTCCCTGGGTGCGTATCGGGTCAAATCAATACAACTGAGATAATTACTGTAGACCAGTTTTAAATGTGCCTCTCTCCACCAGTCTGTAAGCAGTTAAGCATCGGGGTTCAGCCTGGTTGGTTAAAGATCTGGGCTGTAATGTTATGGGTTCAAATCCTGCCCTATATATGGATCAAACTCCAAACTACCCCAGTGGGACCATCTAAGTAATAAATGGGACGTAATAAGTGTACTGTTAAATGCTTTGGATTAAAGTGCAGGCTTTTATGTCATTTGTATTTAGTGACTAAGTACTGAATACAACAAGACACGATTGATTGTTTTATTACCTTGAAAAATCCCTTGCACCCCTCGCAGGTGCGCACTCCATAGTGCTGGCAGGCTGCGTTGTCCCCGCACACAGCGCACAACCCCTCACTGGAAGGGGACCCTCGAGCCGGGGGTGAAGCTACCGGGCTTTCCAGTATATGGTGTCCGTGACCGATGTTAAGAGAATGAGAAAGACCCACACCGTGATGCTTCCTCGGGGGTGCCGGAACAGCAAAACTCTCCAGTGCACGATGAGCACCCGGAGTCTCCGGGCCCATAGACACATGAAGAGACCCATCGAAACGCATCTGACAGCTGGACATGGGTGAATCAACAGGGGACTGCTTGAACGAGAACAACCGAGACATCGCGTTTTTTCGCTGCTGGTCTATAATATGCGAAGTCGCCATATAGTTCTGATGGAAACTGTGGAGGGATCCGCTTTCTTCCCACGTATGGTGTGGAGGTGCTGGGAAACCGGGCGATGCTGTGATGTTTGGGGAAGACGGTTTATAGTATATAGGTCCGTTATGGGGTATGCTCTCATCGGCTTGGTGCGCCTGATGGTGCTGCTGATGGTAGCTGTGTGTGGGTATCTCCTCCACTTTGATGGACAGCTGATCCCCAGAGTGGGACATTTGGTAGAGACACGGAGGCTTCACGTCGTAGCTGGAACTGTAGGTGTCCACAAAGGTGCTGAAACTGGGGAGCGAAGAAGTGACCGCGATCTCTGCGTTAGTCAGGTCCATGCTAAACTTGACAAACTCCGGCGTTAGGAAGTCGCAGTTGTACTCTCCCGTGGTGTTGTAACTGTAACTTTGAGATGCAGGGCTGGCTCCTGGTGGTGATGTCCCATACTGAGCCTGGACGCAGGGCATGGCTGCAGTGTTAGAAAAATGCATTGTAATGGTTTTCTCGGACAGGGTGCAAAATATTTATAAAAAAAAATAAATGCCAAATGCCATTTCAAAAATAGTTTAAAGAATTGGACTGTAAACTATATACTTAATTATTCTTACAATCAACCCAGGACCTAGCCGTGTTTTCCATCGGAAAGTATGTATGCAAACTTTCTGACAGATATTTCCATGGCCTGCTTTAGTTTACCTCCGCACACCTGCTACTTTAATGTCTGGTGGAACAATCTCTGAGTTCGTGTATGGGCTGATGTCAGAGTGTCTCTCCGTTCGTTCCCTTTCCTGTGAATGAGAAAACATTTCTAAAGTATTTCTAAAGGTAAAACATAATTAAAGTTATAAAACGGCCATGCACGATGCATTATGGTTTACAATCTCCCTTTGTAGTGCTCCCAAAACATTGCACTGCGTTTGGAAAAAGAAAACAGCATTTTTTACGGTTACATACCTTAAGATCCAATTGAAAGAGTTGCAGATGTTATATATCCATGTAACTGCTCCTGTTGCTAAAAGTATGGTCTGTAGACGAATGCATGCAAAGCCAAAACCTGTTTTTGCGCACCTTGCTCTTCGGCAGCAAGCGCAGACTGGAGCTGGAGCGCAATGTGCCTTTGTTTATGAGAACTCTGAATGCCACAGCCCACGTGCCAAGAGTCGTGACGTCATGCGCGTCAAGCCCGACGCGGTGCGATCGCTGGACAGAGGGACGCTTCTTCTGCGCTCTCATTATTCAGCGGGTCAAATGAGTTGAATTTCCGACACATTATCTCCTGCGCAAAAAAGCCATTCCCAATATAGAAACCATGCATACAATATATCCGATCTCACCGATTAGGACCAATGAAGTGCCAATGAAGTATTATCGGTCTTTTTGGAGAATCGCCAGGAGGCTAAGAATAGACAGTGTAAAAGTTATTTAAGCTTGTCTTTCTCAAACAAAAAAAACATAACAACATAGTTTTGATTATTAATATAAGAAGTATTAAAACATTACCAATAACAGACATATATACAATAATAATTTAACAGTGAACAGTTAAAGTCACAGGGAAAGTATGTTACAGAAAATGATGAAGAAAAATATTAAAATGTATGTACATGTAAACGATGCAGAACACAGTAAGCCTATACCTCGACTCTTCCAATATTCTTCCACAAGGTCAAGCATTATTTTAATCAGGTGTGGAAAGACTAATGTACAGTATTTTATTTACTTTCTTACAAACACCTGTCTCGTCGTTAAAAAAACGAAAAGTCTTCTTGCATCAATATTTTCAATTGCAATAACACCGAACAGATTATGACTTCTCTTCGAACCAAGGGATGCGGTACTAGCAATACGGTTTAATACAGTGACGCCGTGTGTTTCTTTCATGCACAGGGAAAAGTTTCAGAGGACTGGGTTGTGTTTCATCTGACTCCACTGCTCTCTTTGATGAAGGATTTCCATTGTGAGGAGGGAATCCCGCTGTAACAGAGGCAACTTTGTATGGACCGAGGCGGGCTGCGTCAGCGCTACGTCAGCAGCTTCCAACTCCATGACGCCCGATGCGGTCTCACTCAACTTTTCACGTTGAAACACCCGTGTAAGCGAAACGACGAATGTCCTGCGAAGAATGAAAATGGAAAAGAAATGAAAATGGATTAAATACTAGACTATTTTTATCTGAAAGTTTTTTCAGATATGTCAGAAAGATATGTTGTATGCGGGTTGATATGCAGGTTAGCTGTTGCTTTGAACAATTCATGATATAAAGTAGATTATGCACGATTAACTATACACACCTGATATAAGATGTGTTAATTGCTATGTTTGTAAACCATTTGTTCATCTGTTGTTGAAGTCTACAGTTTCTTAAACTAATTTCTGGATATCTTTGTGCACCGCCGCTCTTTCATAAAAGCTTGCGGTAAATGCTTTACAAGTGCGTCTACAGTTAGACAACGTACACGCCTTCCTTAATATGATTGGCCCAGCCTACTGAGTCCTGTAAACCGATTGGTCCATACTCCTGTCTGTCAAACACTTCCTGTCAGTCTACTTCCTGAATTCCTGAATAAGTGACACCGTCTCAACACCGTTGTGATCATCTCTGTCTATGTTTTTCCTATTTAGACATCATCCTCAGCATCGCCATAATCAGTAAGTACAAATCGGGACTCTCGGCATTTTATTTGTTGTGTTGTGGACGAAACCTTGTTTATCGTCGAGAGTATGCGAGTCTATTTTTGGAAGCGAGCCAGCCACTGTTGCTCCCAGCCCACCGGGTGGGCATGATCAAAAATGCGAAAGAAATGGGCTTAATCGTCAATGAATTTCATAACTGTATGTTTCATGTTATCGCATGATGTATTTGTCACGATTTCGACCCGTGAAGTCAATAACAAGAGTCATGATGATGTGATGATGGGTTCATGTGATGGACTGGATGGAAGGTTAACGTGACCTCGTAATGCAGGACGGCATCACAGCCCAATAATTGTGTTATTGTTGCCAATTAGGTATAAAAAACCAAACGACTCAAAGCAGAAAGAAACTCCATGTTTTTTAAATTTCACCTGCCAAGAAGCTTTACAGTACATTCCCCCATTGTCTTTTCATAAACATGTAAAACAATAACCTATAAGATCTCTCTGTTTCAGACTGTAGGCTTTTATTGAGTTTAGCCTCTCTCTCCCCTGCACATGTTGGCCATAAACGGCCCATATAGGCGTGATTTCACACAGTGTACTACCATGTGTACTACCATGTGTACTACCATGACTCATTCACTTCCTCTAGTATCATGGAGTGATCGTGACATGTATCCCTACCCAGGGCATTAGGTCGAGATACAGAGAGCTTTCCACTGACCTTCACCAGAGTGTCTTAGCTGTAAGATTTCTTGTGTCGCCATTTAAACAAGCGGGTTTAGAAGAATTGACAATGTTGTTGCATTCATACAAGCATTTGTGAAACGAATTGTAAAAATGAATAATACACTGGAAAAATGTTGGATAGGGAAAATATTCTAAAAGTAGAATAATGAAGCAGATTTGGTTAAATCCTGTTATTCTTGTTTAAACTGTATATGAAAAAAATATATATGTCATGTATATTATATGTAAATTAAATAAGCCATAAAGTGGCAGATGCATATATGCTGTTTCCCTGTATAGTAGCATTCTCACTGTAAAGCTGACATTTTCTAAATGGATCCATGAGAGATTTTTATAAACCTGCTTAACTTCTTTTATCCGTTGTGTGTTGCAGGGATCAATGGCTTTCAGAAAAGCAGTGAGGGGTACCGTAATAGGGGGAGGAGCTGTTGCAGCAGCCTTCGGCCTGTCACAGTTCTTTGAATACAGAAAGAATCAGGTACACATTTAAATATCATCCATATTGTTGCTCTGTCTCATGCAATGTGAAGTTTTGCAAATTCTTTTGACATCCTCAAATTTTAGTTTCACATCCATACAGACTCCTACAGCTTAGACAGCAGAATACACAGATCACAGCTGTTCATGCCTGTCTTGTACCAGAGCATGTATAGTCCTGACTCAGGAATGTACTCTTTGTTTATACAACCTTAAAAACACAGTCGATTTTATTAATCAGCTCAACTCGGCCCACTGTATCTTAAAGTACATATTAAAATCAAGGTATTTATAACTACTCTCTGTCCATAATTCATGAAGAGTTCTTAATTGTTTTGATCTGGAAACCAGATTTTAAGAGAGTGTTACAAAAACCTATTAAGTTCCAATCTATCAAATACAGATGTATTTACAAATCCCATTTATACTAATGTATGACTAAAAATCTCTGAACTTACTCCCTTCTTTCTCTAGGGTAGACTACCGTATTAAAACCAGGTTTTGTTTGCTGAAGGGAGATTACACTTGAACAGTGATACACACATTGTTTAAAATACGTCTCTTGAATTTGTAATCATGAACAATCTGATCCCCATTCACACCATCAGGGAGTGTCACACACCATGTTCCGTCTGTATTTAAACTAGTAAGAACCCCAGGGGTCTCATCTGTTTAGATGCTATACCAAATAACGGAAGGTCAAGTAGATTAAGATAATCAACAAGGCTTTCTGAAATAAATGAAGAAAAAAGACAGACCCTTGAAGAGCAATGGGAGTCCTGATTTTCTCTCTCATCATTTATTTAAATCTTCCCAAGCCCATTTTATCCATTATCTCGCATCTCAACTGTTCCAGTCCCAGTGAAACTCCAGGGAGCGAGAGAATTATGTCCTCTCAAGGCTGAGGTTGCCATGGAAAATGTCACTACACAAATAATTTGCAGAAATCAAAAGCAATTATAAAAGATCTCGGATTTGTACAATTTTGTTAAACATATAGGTTAAACTATGTTTATTAACTTTGAACAGATTTCTTTGGTTTTACCAAAAAATGCACCACAATTTTTGGCAAATATTTTGCACTTAGTGTGGTCGCTGAGTTTTTAAGGTCAACATCATCTTCACATTACATTTGCATTCCACGTTGAGCTTTTCACTGACACAAACTTTTGTTCTGATGTTTCTCCATTTGTTTATTTGTTCCTCATGTCATCTCAATGCAGCCTAAATGGGTAAGCCAAAGTCAAAAGAGAAAGAATGAATTTGCTTTTCAAAAATTGCTTGCAATCATGCATGTGGCAGATGCTAATCTTTGGGATTGTAATGTTAATTTGGTGAGCATGTGCGTGTCTGTTTGTCTCCTCTATGGCAAGGGCGCTGTTACACTCTGGCTAAAGTATCACACTGCGCTGGCCGATTGCGTATTTGCATGAAATTCTCAGTTTCCGTCATGCACTTGTCGTGATTGCAGGACAGCCTCTCTTAATAATGTGCGGATGTTTTAAACGCGTCTGTCCTTGGAAATAGACACTAATTACTGAATCTTGTTTTTACATGCTATTACGGTCTAAATTGCAAATGTCTGGGCTCATTTGGTCATTTGCAAGTCAAATGGACCCTTTGTGCTTTTGGGGGCAGATTGATGTAATCATTTAGGCCAAATGCTAACGAAAAATGAATCAAATGTTTCATTATGGCTAAAACCCTCGACACCTTGCTTGTTTGTCTTAATTCAAATCTCGGCCTAGAGAGGGTTTTTTTTGCTGTTTGTAGCAGCACGATGTGACGGATGGTTAGACAGTTAATTCCAAATCCGTTTCTTGGCTTGATGTTACAAAAAAAACTTGATGGCATAACCTGTAATAAGACGCAAGTTATTGTTTTGATAGTTTAGGTACCTAAACAGTTATCAGGTTTTGGAAGCACATATAAGATTTACCTTATGCAGCTGACAGAGACGTTTGTTGACTTACAGTCTGTTCAGAATCTGTATATTATATACTGTAAATAAATGTGATGTATGTGTTTCCTGAGAATCAAGCCCACAACCTCAGTTTTACTAAGTGCTATGCTCAGTTTTAGCTGCAATGTTTTTTATCTGTTATGATATAAAAAGTCACAGTGAAAGTGCCATAAAGTGACGGTGTCATGGATGAATTGTGGATGAATCGTAATTCTTAATCCTTAATTTTAGCATGTTGGAACTTGCACCTCTAACTTTACACTAGAACTAGAACTTAACCAAATAACCTAAAGCTAACTAGTATACTGTCTATTCAATAGCGACGTCTTGGCATGGTGACTAATGTAATTTTTCAATAAATTTGTACCGTATTGTCTCTACCATATTGTACCCTATTGTCTGTGATTTATTATGGGAAAAGTGCATGTTCAGTATTTTAATACTTTTACAGATTTGTTTAATCTTGTTTAATTACATCTATTTACTGTTTTAAAGATGCAATCCAGAAAAGCTGACAAATTGAAAGCCTCAGGATTCTAGATCTAGATTTAACAGTAACATGAAGTGTGATCTTGGTATTAAAGATTGTTTGTGCAGTGCCACTTATCAGTTCTGGATTGCATCTTTCAAGAACATAATAAAGTAATTCATTTGACTAAAACATTTTTCCACAACCTGCTGGCTGTGTCCAGGCTCAGTTGGCATACGTTGAAGCACAGGGTGAATTAAACATGCCTTTTAAAGATGCTCTCCCAACAAGAGAGGAACAGCTTTTAGCACTGAAGACCACTGAAGAGTTCGATGTCTTGGTGGTGGGGGGTGGAGCTACAGGCTCAGGATGTGCCTTAGATGCTATCACTCGGAGTAAGTACTGATTTGTTTTTAATTGTTTTTATTTTGCATATCCTTTAACCCTTGGTAATATTTTTGGGATATCTGCAATATTTTGAGCAGTTTTACTTTTATCCACATCTCAGTTTGTTTTGTTTATAATTTATCTTCTTAGTTTTGTTTGTTGGTTCTTATTTTCTCGTTTCACAAGTCTTCTTGGAATTTATTTTCTAATTAGTTTTCAGTCTCTGGAGGTCAGGCAGGATATGCCTGGATGCAATAAGTATGTTCTGATATTTCTGTCCTCATGCATACAACAGATAGTGGTAAAAAGTGGTATGTAAATGACAGCAGCTGCTTCCTAAATATTTGCCACCATAAGGTCTTGAAATGCCAGTGCATTGTCTAATCCCTTCCATACCTGCTTTTCTGCCCCCCCGTCCAGACCTGAAGACCGCCCTTGTAGAGCGGAGTGATTTTTCATCGGGTACCAGCAGCAGAAGCACCAAGCTCATTCACGGAGGAGTCCGCTATCTGCAGAAAGCCATCATGAAACTAGATTATGAGCAGGTGAAGGCCCATTTTTCCCTATTTGCCACTAATATTTAGAAGAAGAATTGCAAGACGTCTTATGCCACCACTGACATTTTGAGCACCCATCAGACTGACGGAAAGAAGAACGAATACTCTACAGTTGTAAGATACTGTAGTTCTGAGGCATCAGTGAGGGTAGATATAACCAAAACTTAACCTGCTAAGTTACAGCTAATTTAACCTGATCATCAATGTAAGGGAAAATGACATTGTACATTTTACATAAAAAAAATCTTAGATAATCTGTATAGTCTTAGATTATAAAATTGAAGTGTGTATTTGTTTAGTGTTAAAATATTTGTCCTCTGTGTTAATGTAAAACAACTACACTAAGTAAGCCATTTGTCAGTGGATT
The DNA here is from genome assembly GCA_036877525.1 of Chromobotia macracanthus. Lineage (NCBI taxonomy): Eukaryota > Metazoa > Chordata > Actinopteri > Cypriniformes > Botiidae > Chromobotia > Chromobotia macracanthus. Next base: position 4,576,050 of record JAZGTH010000001.1, on the reverse strand, counting down.
TCCCAGAAAAGTTTTAACACTGAGGTACTGTCATAACATTGCTGATTGTTTGGATGTCCTGACTAGCCAGACATAGCAACACTGGCTTATCCAATAGCATGAGTTTGGAGGTGGATAACCAACCCATTGAAAATAATAAGGTTGGAAAACCTTTAAAAACAAGTGTGTAATTTTTGGCACAGACACTGCACAACTGGAGTCAGACGGGTGATTGATATTTATATACAAGAACTGCTAAATATACTTTCGTATTTCTGATAACAACAAGGCAGCAATACTCTGGGCACAAACTGACATTTTTTGTTCAAGTTAACGTTTTTGCTTTTTGTCTCCACAGTACATGATGGTGAAAGAGGCCCTTCATGAACGTGCCAATCTGCTGAACATTGCCCCCCACCTGTCTGCCCCGTTACCCATAATGCTCCCTGTTTACAAGTAAGTAAATCCATTAAACTGATGAGTTCTCTCATGTCACTTATTTACATGTTACATTACATGTACTGTATAAAAGCACAGATCAACAGCACTGAAAGAAAAAGACAGAACGAAAACGTGAATATAGATGAATAAAAGAAAGAAAAAAGTTGTTGCATAAAAGACAGGTTTTGAAATCCATTGATAAGTTCACAGACGTGGCATTGAACCTTTCATGTGCTCATCTGCAGCAGGTAGGTTTGGATGTTCTATGGATCAATGCTGAACCTCTCACCTCATCAGATTTTGACCCTTGTCATTCTGGGTTTTTAAAGGATCTTCCTGTCCTTACGATCATCATTACTAATTACTGGTGGCATTTATGCTTTGCTCTGATATTTAAAGCAGCCAGAGAATTGTGAAAGGGTCGCAGGGAAGAAAAACCTCAAGATTACATCATTTGTCTGTCAGATTTTTTTTTAACTTTCAGCAAATATGTCACAAGGTGCTATAAGACTAAATGATACTTGGAAAAATCCAATACCATGATGTCATTATGCCCAGGTAAAACAATATCTACTGTAATTACTAAAATAGGTAGAACTTAGTAACAAAGTATGTACTTTCAGTGTAAATTAATTTTAAAGTTTGAACTTACAAATCCTGTGCGGTTGCTAAATTATCATCTGACTGACATACTGTCATTACTTAGACATATCTAACTCACAATGAAGCAAGAACTGTTTCCTGTACCTTAAAAGAATAGTTAATAATTTTGCACTTTTATCCAACATGACTTAAAGCTGCAATCTGTAACTTTTGCCTCTCTATCTCCATCTCTGTTTGAAACATGAAATTGCAGGTAACTTTACATACTTTTCTTTACATATGTTAAAGTCAAATGAAGCCACACTGACATTTCCTTCAAAATCTGACCCAGCAGCTCCAATTATCAATATTATAAATCAATTACAAATCAATATTATAAACTTTCTATTGCCAGTCAGGGTAAGATAAGGGGACCGTGTGGAACACTGATCTGTTACATACTTGTGCAATAACTGATTTTTAACTTGAATAATTTTTAACCAAAAGACATTTACAGATTGCAGCTTTAAAGTGCATTTGAGGCATAAAGTACATTTCGTCAGTTCATGCGTTCCCTCAAATTGACATATGTTGACACAAAGATCACACTGTACTGTTTATTTTAATGATTGTTCTTAAAATTTAACGTTAAACTAGGCATCAAATATTTAAAACATTATAATAATATTAAACGTGAAGTTAGGACCATTTCTGAGGTTTCACTCAGTTGTGGCCCAGCAGATTCTCCTCCTACCAAAACAGAATTCTATAGAAAATGCTGCAGTGACAGAAAATTCTCAAATGCTCATTCTCAAATGGAATTGATTTATTCCACAAATGTTTGTAAATAGAAATTGTGTTTATTTCTCCCATCATACAGTAACGACTGATATTCTGTGCAGGTGGTGGCAGCTGCCATATTACTGGGCCGGCATTAAGATGTACGACCTGGTGGCTGGATCTCACTGTCTGAAGAGCAGCTACATCCTGAGCAAAAGCAAAGCACTTGAGCTCTTTCCTATGCTGAAGAAAGACAAACTTGTGGGAGCTATTGTCTACTATGATGGTGAGAAATGGCTTTATTAGGCCCTGTACAACAATAATGCTCTTTTCTGGCAGTTATTTTGATGTTTTTATCCAAAGTGACTTACAATACAGAACATTACATTTATTAATTAATACTTAAATTCCATGGGAATCAAACCCATCCCCTTGGTATTGCCTCCACCAGTCACGCTGTAGAAACACAATTAGAATCTGCTGTTGCTGAAGTAAAAATTATTGTCTGTTACTTCAAAAACATTGTGAATTGTCGTTTCAGTGGCAGTAAACTCATTCAAATCCCTGTGACATTCCTGCATAATCTCAGCTGTTGAAAACCGCCATTGGCTGTTGCAGTCATTGTGCCCAAACTCGCAGTCGTTTTGCCCATGTCTCTGTTGGCTCGTCTGCGTCCTGGGCCGCCTGAGGCTGCCACTAGGCAAAACTTCCATATGTTACTGGTTAGTCTGGGTGTGCAGAACTTGTCCCCTTTACTCAAGGTCTCGTCCACGGCAGCACAAGCCCCGCCTTTAAACCTTGCCTTACGGTACTTCCTGTCAAACCACATTTGGTCTGCAACAGCATGCAGGGTTAGCGGGCGGCTTACATTCGAGGAGCATGTGGCAGCTATCTGAGCAACGATCTGTCACATCCAGTCCCTCCATGGTAGAGACAGAGTCAAAGAGACATCTGGATGTTCTGTTCCCTGCCGTGGTGTGTTTATGTGCCACCAGTGACAGTTCTGAGATGTGCCCTGCGTTTAGAAACGTCTTCATTTGTGTGTATGTACATATGTGTGTGTTTGGGGGTGGTCTTGAAACAGGGGATTGTACTGACAGTTTAGAGGTGCGTTTTATTCGTTCCTCTCCTGACATCCATTCCTCCCTCTCCCCCTTACCCCCACCATCCCTCCTTCCCCTGGGTTGTCAGCCGGCTTTTCTCTCCAATTATTCAATCTGGAACAATCACGGCCGTGACATTTCCAAATCTGACCTTCTCTGCTGGAGATCGCAGCCTGCCTGTCGCTATTTGCTTCCCTCTATTTCTCTCCCTCTTCATACTCGCACTCTCTCTCTCTTTTTGTCCTCTATCTTTCTTTTGCTCGCTCCCTCTCACTTTTCTAGGATATCTCATCTGCATGCACGGCTGCCCGTCGCATCCCTCCTCCACTATGATATGTCATTCATTCTTTCTGTAGGCCTTTTTTTTATTAATCTAATCTGACACAAAAACTGGCTTATCTGCATTTTCGGTCATTTGTTATGCTGCTTTTTCTTTATTTCATTATAATTTCGCTCTGAGCTTCGCTGCACAAAAGCTCTGCTCTTTTCACCGTACCTGCGAGCTGTACTCTAATAAACATTCAAGCTCAGCCAAGCATTTCCTGTCTGACGCTGCAGGTCACAGCTTTCCGTGTGAGCTGTGATTAGCACGCTATTAACAATTTTCCAACATGCATATGTGTGTTGCACTTGTTAAAATTTCTCAGAATGTTTAGAGGACGTTTACAGCGAGGTGGGTTGAGCGCACAGCCATGAGCGTGTAGGCAGATCTGACCAGCAAGGGCTTCATGGGATCTCTAACAAAGCATGCTGGTGCCTTCACCGCACATTATTCTTGGAGAAGCATGCCCTTTAAACAAGCTTCCTGCCTGCGTTTTTCCTTTATTGTCTGGTGGAGTTGCCCTGAGCATGTATTAGCATTAGACATGCTTGCGTGGGTTACCTGTCCCTCCGGTTCTTCACCGTTAAGAACACAGACCTTCCTTCAGCTGCAGTGATATTGTATTTACTGTCCTTTAAGATATATTTTATGTGTCTGAAATTGTTTTAATGCATTGACGCTGTAATATAACTGCATACACAGCACTAAAAACATTCATGTTTCTTTTAATTCTCTGATGCAGTAGCTTCTAAGACATTTTTACACAAGACATTTTGTTTGTATTTCAGCTATATTTTTAAGAACATGTTTTCATTTTACTAAACTTCTTTATGAGAATATCCTCAAGGGAAAGTTTGTTTATAAATAATAAAATATTGTTTTTTTTCTAAAGTATAAAAATTGGGGTATGTTTCAATGTTTCTTAATTAAAGCTAATTTCTCAATTAGCTTTAATTAAGAAAAGACTATTTTATATCACCAGTTAGATGGTTAAATATAATTGTGTTTTTGTGTGGATTGTATTGTTGTGTTTATTTTTCTGTCTGGTTGTTTTCAGGACAGCACAATGACTCTCGTATGAACTTGGCCATTGCTCTCACAGCGGCCCGTTACGGGGCTGCCATTGCTAACTACACAGAGGTGGTTCAATTGCTGAAGAAAGCAGACCCCAAAACAGGCCAAGAGAAAGTATGTGGCGCCCGCTGCAGAGACGTGATCACGGGTGAGACATTCAGGAAAGACATGCATTATACAAACATGCATATGTATCAATTTCACACAAGCCAAAGTGTGTTACAACAGCTGTGATTATATTTACATACATTGTGAGTTTTACAGTGTGGAACCTTAACGCCAAAAATAAAAAGAAACAAAATAGAAATCTTAATGGTTGTGATGTCAAACCATAGTCTTAAAGGTATAGCAAAAAGAAAGAAAAGGGGCTGGAAAATTGCCACAGAAACTTACAGCTGTTTTGCTGCAAGAAACCAATAAGAAAAACCAATATGCTCCAAAATTGTAAATATGGCCTCTTTATCTAAATCAACAAAATATTAACAGAGATTTTTTTTATCACTGTGGGCTCCTGAGTTTTTCTTTTTTAAGGTAAAGTTCCCTTCAACCCTGCACTCACTTATTTCCTGTCATCCATCTTTTCAAATTGTCCTGGAGATAAACCATGTCAATGAAGAGATTTGTGCTAATGTCGCCTGCAGCCAGTCATGTTCAGTCAGTGTAACACCCCACGCTGCCGTTCACAGGGCAGGAGTTTGACGTTCGTGCCAAATGTGTCATTAACGCTACTGGCCCTTTCACCGACACACTGCGTAAAATGGACAACCAGAAAACTGCCAACATCTGCCAGCCCAGTGCAGGAGTGCACATAGTCATACCTGGATATTACAGGTACTTCTCAGAACCTCTTCCTGCCCTTTTTCCTCTGGCATTTTATACCATTAATAATACAGAAAGAGATTGTGAATGTCTGTATTTTCCCCCGTTACAGCCCTGACAACATGGGGCTGTTAGACCCGGCCACTAGCGATGGCCGTGTCATCTTCTTCCTGCCCTGGGAGAAGATGACGATCGCCGGCACAACGGACACGCCTACCGAGGTCACGGCCCATCCCATCCCAATGGAAGAGGACATCAACTTTATTCTGAGCGAAGTCCGGAATTACCTCAGCCCTGATGTGGAAGGTAATATTACATGTAAAAACACTTTTGAATGTTTTTTTTTGTCAAGTGTAATGCTGATGCACTATGCAGACATAAAGCTGAAAATCACACTGAAAGTCCAATGACAGACGTTAATTCATTAAGAACTCAGTAAAATATATCTAATGTGGCAAGACCAAGGCAACAATAATCAACTTTGTCAATGCTTTATATATACATTACACTTTATGGAGCACGACTCAGACCAACAGAGAGATAGACAGATTTATAGTGGTTGTGTTGAGCCTAGTAACTGCTAGTTGAGGCTGATAACTACTCAACAAATCTCCCTCTGTGAGTGGAGGTATTGATTTGTGAGTGCAGCCCTCTAATTGTTCGGAGCACAGAGGATGCAAGCTTGATTGCTTGATTGATTAGCTTCATAACTAATTTTCTCGTACAAAAAACGCGTCCTTCTTTCTCTGATTATCGGGAAAGTCGTTAAGAGTTTGTTGAGTCTCGTGATCTCAGTCAGGGTCTTTCAGCTACAAAGTCAACTGGCTTAAAAAGTGTACTTATAAACCTCAGTGTGACGGCTGCCATGCAGCAGGGCGTCCTCTGGCTTGTGCTGGGCGTGAAGAAGTGACCAGGTGACCCTTCTGACCCGGGAGGGAGGGCTGGGAATGGGAATAAAGCAGATCATGGAGAATGAGGGTGGATTGAGTGATGGTGGATTGACAGAGACCTTGCCTCTGGATGAAGGGTTCAGGCTGGACTGGGCTCTGCTTTTCTAAAGGCAGCTGAAGGGATTTGGCTGTGGGAGGCCTGTCACACTAACAGTGTAGAGGCAAGATCAAGTTGTTTGTCCCTCCAATGGAGAGATTGTTCAAGAGAGAGAGAGAGAAAGAGTAAAGGATGAACGGAGATTTTAAGGAAACAGACTTTTATTTGCTTTCAGAAATGTATTTTCATTATTTGGTTCTTATTTCATTGAATAACATGTGTAAGGGAGGTTTTCACTAAAAAACATGTCACTAGGAATTAGGAATGCACCAATGTAGAATTTTGTCTAAAATTGATAACTGGCAATTATTTATTTTATGTCTGAAACAGTGCTGGCATATGAACATACAGTATATAAAATGTATTTTTGAGTTTTCAACCTTTCCAATTGGCTTACTGGCGTTTTGTGACTCACTGACTGAACACACAGCTTTAAAAACGTGGTAATTGTGGTCATTTGATATCATCTAATATCATTTAGTATTCTATGTAGAAATCCCAGATCCAAATCCAGACTATCTTGGGCCAGAGGAAAGACCCTGGATAGATGGCCAGTCTTTCACACGTTTATTAATCCATGCATTCCCTGAGAATCAAACCCATGATCACAAATTCACAGCTAAAAAACAAACTGAATTCTCCTCTCGAGAATTCAATTACTCGACTGCATTTGACAGTGTAGCATTCTATTGCTGGGGTTCATTTAGGCAGATATGTGTGTGTTATTGGTCTCCCAGTCCGCTATCTGCAGAGCTCCCAGCCTGTCATAAATGTTTCAAAGATGCCCTTTGATAATGAGAATGCTGCCTCTGTTTTCTCCCCCATTCAGAAATATCAACCTGCATATTACAGTGGCAGGTGTACAGTGGATCAATACACGACTCCCTCTTAATAATTAATGCTTGAGATGTCACCACAATAGGGAAATTGACTCCAGACACATACACAGTGTGGCAATTTGTTGGTTTAACAAAGTAACAAAGCAATTCAAGACATATATTAGCCCCATCGGTTTCTGACCTCACAAGGCGTTTTTTGTGTGCACTCTTGCTCCTGTTGTTCCCCTGTTCATTTATCAAATGAAATAATTTTTAATGCAAAGGTCTCTGTCTTTATATATAGACAGTTAGATGAAGTAAACAGTATACTGCATATGTAGAGAAACATAGCCAGTAGAAAAATCACCACAGAAATTTTTAGCAGCTTTGATTTTGGAATTATTTTTTATATATTTGTTTAAGTTTTTCTTTAAGTTTGCAAATTGGCCCATTCTCTGTAGGAATTTTTAAAAACTCCTATTAGAAATCAAGAAAAGAAAAAAGACTGTGTACTCATCGTCATTAATGAGGCAATGAAAAATGCTTCCTGTGGCACATTATGAATGACATAATCAAATAAAAAACTGGTACAATATAAAATGTGATTTTATGTAAGTGATTGATTATAAATATAAAATGCCATGTTTTTGTGGTTTATTGTAGTTTATTGATCGCATCATTTTCAATGGATCATGGAAGTGACTTGTTACTGCTAAGAATTTTTTGTCATTCTCATTTCCATGGTAACTTCGTCCTCAGGTTTATGGGTAGTGTAGTTCATCACTACACATCACTGTTTTTTAAATATTGTGTTGGAATGTTTGTATAAAAAAACTATGGTAGGACTCAGTAGTAGCAAAGGAAACATAGTAACATTTAAACATTATCGCTAAAAATCAATTTCTCTTTGACATGAACGAACAGTATTAACTTTCATAACCTGCTTGCTGTGCTATTGGAGCTATAGGAGCACTGTCAATCAGATACACTTCAGCTGTCAGACTTTGTCAGTGTTTCTGGTTTCTGTGGTTCTCAGTGCGGCGAGGGGATGTCCTGGCAGCCTGGAGTGGCATTCGTCCGCTAGTCACTGACCCCAACTCCAAAGACACGCAGTCCATCTGTCGCAACCACGTCGTCAACATCAGCGACACTGGCCTGATCACCATTGCTGGTCAGTGACGGCTCTATGTTGCTAGAAAGACTTTGCTGCATTGGATTTGTACAGTAGGAAGATTTGTAAAGTGATGTGGATTTCTGCATGAATAAAACATGGTCTGATCATTAAGAACATAATTATTACTTAATAAATAATACAGTAATACAACAAATAAAACAATAATACTAAATTTTTAACTGCCATATAAATAAAATATTTAAAACATATACAAACTTAGTTTGGTAATGAGGAATTGTCCAGTCGGGTTACTGACAATATCTAAATGTTCAACTAACGTTCTGTGTATTCTGTCCCTCTCTCTCTCTCTCTCTCTGCTGCAGGTGGGAAGTGGACGACCTATCGTGCCATGGCTGAGGAGACTCTTGATGCTGCCGTAAAGGCTCATAACCTCTCAGCTGGGCCCCGCAGGACAGTCGGCCTGATGCTGGAGGGTGGGAAGGACTGGACCCCCACCCTGTACATCCGCTTGGTTCAGGACTACGGTTTGGAGAACGAGGTGGGTTTTAAAATCCTAACTGCTTAGCAGTCTGCCAGTCTTTGCTCTTTGGAGCAGGTTCAACTGCTCCATATCACTTTAGTCCCCCATGATTCTGTGGGAGAGAGAATGTCTGGCAGCCCCTTGTTAGGAAGCGCAAAAGCTTGATGGAGCCATAGCGCTTCCATGGATGTTGTTTTGCCAGCATATTTAAAAAGGTCAGCATGCAGATATTTTTGACAGCACTTGACCTTTGGTGAGAGATGTAACAGAAGAGTTCGCAGCGAAGTAAACGGAGGCCATGTTTGTTTGAACGCTTAATAAGGTAAAGGATGCAGTGTTTCATAAACTAATTAAAGACCAATGAAAAGTCCCAAGAGAACATTTTTAAAATCGTAACAAGCTGTAAACAAGGTACAATAGATTTCCTGTAAGTGTGAGATGTTAAACTTAGAATAGAACCAGATATCAATAAGATACAGGTCCAGGGTCTCACTGATATGGTGCAACCTGTTACATCCCTGCATAATTCCAGCTGTACCTCTGCTGACTCATGTTAATAATTAACCATAACTTAATTGTGTGTTTATTTTTAGCTATTTATGTTATAGTTTAAGTTATTACAGTCAAGGGATCAGCTGAGGAATCACCAGAACATTGTTTGAGTTTAGATTTATATCTAAAATAAACAAAACCTTTTGACGAAAGAAGCCACATCTGTTTTCTCACAGGAATCACAATCACAGGAAACAGTGAATCAGTTCGATGGTTTGGCCATTTGTTGGTTCACAGCTAACATGTGCTCATTGTCATGACAACGGAAACGTGAACCTAATGAGACATTTTGTTACACAGCAACAAAGCTGCATTAGAATCAGAAATTTAAAATGCACAAACAAGAAAATAAAGTTTCATGTTTACACGTTTAACTTACTCAGTTACTGATTACTCACAGTTTCAGTTTATAAAACTGTAAGTCAGTGTTTTTGTCTTTAAATTGTAGTATATGATAACTCTGTCTATTAGCCTTTTTAATCTGTGTTAATATTGATCAAATAAAGCCCTAAAGAATGTCATTTTTAATTTCTGGACTCACAGGTTGCCCAGCACCTGGCAGCCACATATGGAGGAAGAGCATTTGAAGTGGCAAAGATGGCCAAGGTGACAGGCAAGAGATGGCCCATAGTGGGGAAACGCCTTGTGTCCGAATTTCCATACATAGAGAGTGAGGTAAAACATCACAAATTCCAACACTGAGAATAAAAGCTGCAATTTTTATGACTGTCAGCATTAAAAATAAATACGCTTTAAAAAATATTTTGACCCTTAACCTAATAATACACAGAAGTCTTGTTTGCCTTGAGAACTATGTTAAATGAAAGCAACGCTTTCTCCCTGGATCTAGGTGCAGTATGCTATAAAGGAGTATGCTTGTACAGCCATCGATGTTATCGCTCGGCGAACCCGTCTGGGCTTTCTGAATGTGCAGGCTGCAGACGAGGCTCTTCCACGTATTGTTGAGATCATGGGCAAAGAACTGCAGTGGGGCGAGCAAAAAAAGAAAGTATGTCATTTCTTGCATCACCAACGTTATCAATATCAAATAGATAAATTACAGTCATCTTATGGAGGCAGTTTTAAAATGTTATTTTTCAACCTTGTTTGTAAACAATTTCACTGCTCAAATTTATGTGACTTGCACTCTCATAAATGATGTTCCTGTAGATTGACAGATAGAGCGTGGTGCTAGCAACACTGAGGTCATGGGTTCGATTTCCAGGGAATGCAGATACTGATCAAATGTATAGTTTAAATGCATCTTAAGACGCTTTGGATAAAAGTGTCTACTTATCTACCAAAATTATCTTTAAAAGTAATCGTACCCCTGGCTTTAACACAGCTCATTTTTTCTTTTGTTCTGACCAACAGCAAAAGGTCTCAGCCAGGTTAATTTAGGTACCAGCCACTAATAGACCTCAGCTATTGTTAGCATGACGTACTGTAAATAGTTTTTCTAACACGGAGACTCAGCTTCAGGATAAGAGCACAATTCAGTTTTACAATAAACGCCAGCACACACCTCCAGTCATCTAGGCTATTACGTCTGTGCTCGTGAGGGGGATTGAAAGGGAGTGTGTTGGGTGTATGTAAGCGGGTGATAGAGTTACTGCAGCTTTTGCACGCTGGTCGTGGATTTCCTGTCTGATAAACAGAAGCGCTAATAATAGTGCAGATCACCGTTCTGCTTTGATAGTGTTCGGTTCCCATGAGTTCAGTGTTCAGATCTGCTCACAATGCAGGTGTACCACACCCAACATACACACAGACCCTCCGTACACACGCATGGACACAGGGACAATGTTCTGCTGAGAGCCGTAATACAGCTCTGTTCTCCACAGCTCTCAAAGGCACCCTATGCATGGCAAGAACATTTGTGTTTTAGCTGCATAAAAACACTTCTTTATTCATTATTTGAAAACTATGATTTTCTTTAGTTAAATGAAAGAAAACAAATCTACCTTTTTTATATGATTTGATATTGGTGTATTAAATGCAGTGTTTTGAGTGTAACTGAGGTGTGCTGGTTTTCTATTATTCAGGCGTGTGGATTTGATAATTGGCAGCTTGTCTTTATGCTCAAAAAACATGTTTGCTTTGAGGTTGCTCTTTCACATACTCGGAGACCTTATTGAGTTCTCAGTTATGTATCATTTAAGTATCATCTCTGATGTTGAGGTCTCATCTGAGTAGACACATTGAGAAGTCCTAGAGTCTGTTTCTGTTTCGGAAGAAAAATTTGAGAAGCAGGACACTTAAAGCTGCAATTGTTAACTCTTTATTTGTTATTAAGCAAGTACATAACAGATCAGTGTTCAAAACGGTTTCCTTACTTTACCCCGATTCACAGTGGTGAGCATCTCATAATCATTTATAATTTGAGATCTCAGGACAGATTTCACAAGTAATGTCAGTTTGGCTTCATTTTGCTTCAACATGAGTAAAGAAAGTTACATATAGTAACCTGGAGTTTTATGGTTTTTAACAAAGATGGCAATAGAGATGCAATAAAGATATCTTCATTTGCTCTCATTGATGTTAAAAGAAATTGTTAATTGTGTTTTTTCTTTGTAATGTGTGTGTGTGTGTATAGGAAGAGCTCAAGGCAGCTAAGCAGTTCTTGTATCTGGAGATGGGTTATAAAGCTCGCTCTGAGCAGCTCAGCAAGACAACAATAATGTCACTTACTCTCGAAGAAGTGGCAAGGTACAATACATCCATGTACAGTATGTTTGGCTTATTGGGTTTGTGTATACATATGCCATCATCTCCACTAATATTGTCATTATTGTGAATGACAGGTATAAAAAGCGCTTTTACAAATTTGATAAGGAGAGTAAAGGCTTTATAACAACCCTGGATGTCCAGCAGGTTCTGGAGGTGAGATACAATCTCTCATTTAGTTACATCTCTCTTGCTATGTTCTTTGGCTTCATAATATTCTATAATGTTTTTTCATTAAATCAACTGAATAATATGATTCCATATATATTCCAAATTTCTAATTATTTATAAAAATGTAATCAGGACATAACATAACATTACGTAACAAATACCACAAAATGAAATCAGTAATTTTATTACTTTTAGGCCACGTACACATTGCAAAGTTTTAGGAGTGACAACCGCATTTAAAGTAGGAGTGAATCCCCTAAATTATTGTTCCATGTGTGTAAAGAACGTGAGTCAATCCTGCAATTGTGATGATTGACACAGTGGTAGCCATAGCAACGTTTTGGCATCTCGCAGCTGTGAGATGAAACATAAATTCCAATACGTCTGCTGTTTTTAGTACAGTAATATTAACAATAATATTAACAACCACAGACTCATTGTGTCCAGCAATTTCAACTAAAGTACCGCTGACAGAGGCACTGTTTTGTTTATGCTCAAAAGCAGAGCGCTGCATGTTGCCATGTCCACTTTATGTAAGCGTCTTTGGGCTTGTTTGGGAGAAATATTATCATAATCAGTGATGGTTTTGAAATTAGACAGGACTTACAAAGATGACAGTTGACTTTCAATGAGAGTTTAGAGTGTTGTGAAAAACTACCAATGGAGTGCCATGCCCAATTTTTGCGGTATTGCAGAAGTACGTGTCTGTATCTATTATGTATTGCTGTGTATTTTTAAGGTGCTAAATAATTTCCCTTGTCAGTTGCTCATTAGCTGTTATTCTGTCAGATCTCTTTGTCTCTGGTTATGTGGCCTCTAACATTTTCAGTCACTCTGATGCTGTATCCCTGAGACTGATTCTGTCTCTCATTCATGTTCTTTCAGAAACTCAACATTCAAATTGATGAGAACGCTCTTCACGAGATCCTCAACGAAGTTGACCTCAATAAAAATGGACAGGTGGAACTGGACGAATTCCTACAGGTATGCAGTCTTACCTGGAAGAGAGACAGAAAGCTCAAGCCCAGTTTCACCCTTAGAACCTGAAATGTCTCGGCTATTTATAGACTATTCGTCATTCTGGTTTTAAAGTAGTATTTGATATTAAGGCCTGGTCCGGTAGTTGTAGGTGTGAGAGCTTCAATATTATAACTGCTTGTTATCTTCCAATCAGTACATCCATGTTTTGTCATAAGCTGACTTGCTTGCAGGGGCTCTGAAATGCCATACGTCAGAATGAACATGAAGTTCATCTGGTGTCTCGTTAGTCTTTCAGTTAATTAATAATAAGCACCAGTTTTCTGAAGCATGATGTAGACCTCCATTCTAACTCATTTGAGTCATAGAAAGGTGTTAGAGGTGACGATCACCCATTCTGAGGTTTGAACAGCAACCTTTAAGTAACCAACCCAGAGCTTTAACTCACTAAGCTACCGTTACTTGTTTTGTGTGGCTTGATTATGCATGTGTTTTGCTCTCTGATTGGTCCAGCTCATGACTGCGGTCCAAAGAGGGCACATCTCTGACAGCCGTCTGGCGATCCTGATGAAGACCGCAGAGGAGGGACTGGACATGAGAGGACCCGTCTCGGTTGATAGGAGCGGAGGTGGAGTTTGAATCCCAAATACAAACCAAAACATTCACCAGACAACAGATCCCACCACAAGCTTGGATGAACACCAAAAATGTTGACTGCCGTGCCCACGCTGGTCAGATCACAACTACATCCTGTTAAATCATGAAATCATTCCGCAAACCGCTGCCTTTTTTGATTATTTTTTATTATTTCACAATGATTTTAAAAATGTTTTAAAGCTTTTGTTTTAGCATGCTCTATTCAAACTATTATAATGTCACGATGAATAATTTTAAAGAGGAATATATTCTTGAGATATATATATATAAGTATATTTTTATCGCTGTCTACATGATATGTTGCTAATGCATGCTGGTCAACCTGAATATATTGTTTCTTTAATGTTTCTCTGAGCTGTTTGCTCCAGTGAGCTTTTGTGTTGTTTTATTAATGTGATTGGCTACTGTATGCGATTGGCTACTGTAAACACTGAGGTGAGATTCAAGGGCTCCTGGTGTCGTCTTAAGTAAAAATGCACTAAAGGTTGAATTTAACAGGTTTACACTGTGTACTGCTGTACTGTTACTGACAGAGCAACAGTGATGAATTCTGTTTTTTTTTACTTTTTGCAGTAATTTTGCAGGAAAAGTATTTATTCAAAATCAAGTGTTTTCATTGTACTTTTCATAAATGTGTTATATTGAATTCCTGAGGTTTTCAGGTGACAAGATTACGAAATCACTGAACATTTTAAAATGTTATTCAGATCAGATATTTTGAAGTTCTGTACACCAGTATGTGTACAGTGTTTTAAGACCGTTCGGTTTTAGTTGAACTGGAAGATTTTACAGATTATAATGAAATGTAAGAGTATTTGTTAAAATGTCAAACAATTTATCCTTGATTTTAAAATCATGAATGGTCAAACCCCATTTCAGTTTGCTACTTATAAAACCTTGTTATAAGTAATTGTTTCTGCTTGTTATAACATAATTTGACAGATGATGTTAACATGTAAATAGAAAAATGTTCTCTTACTGTAAACTTAATGTAAAGGGTAACAGGGAATGTACTTTGTGCCTTGCTTTCTAGAAACATAGAACTTTGCATGTCAGAACGCACACTATACAACGCACTAACAGAGCCCAGTCTTTTACTTGACTGTATTTTTGTGTTTTTAATGTGATTGTGAATTTGTTTTTATTTGGTTTATTTATGTTCAGAGTTTCATTAAACAAACTTTATTTAAATGAGCTAATCAAATACAAAAATGATTTAAGTTTAATTTTTATTAATTTTTTTTTCTGCTCAAATTTTATTATCTGTTCTAGGTAATTATCACCGTGTAATGACCTATTTGTTGTCTGAATGCTAGAAGAGAAGAGCACAGAGATTGTCACAGATCTTCAGGGATCAGTTTTGTTTGTCAGATTTGAACAATGCCAAATGAGGGCTGTATTGTCGGCTTTAGCACACGAGAGAAATAGCAGTTGAACTAATCATTTATTGTTTGTCCTGACAGGATGTAATTTCAGCCTGGGCCAAACTGAATGTGATTCATACTGTATGAAAAATGTACAGTAAATCAATCTGCAAAAACTGAGAAACACAATTCTATAATTAAATGTATCTGGTTGCCTTTTGCATTGTTTGGTTGTGCCTTTTGTTTTGTGAGTGACTGTTATAATAGTCAATGACATCATGTTTCTTATGTAATAT
Source organism: Chromobotia macracanthus (assembly GCA_036877525.1). Classification (NCBI taxonomy): domain Eukaryota; kingdom Metazoa; phylum Chordata; class Actinopteri; order Cypriniformes; family Botiidae; genus Chromobotia; species Chromobotia macracanthus. The sequence goes on along the minus strand of JAZGTH010000001.1, from coordinate 4,560,685 downwards.
TTGTGAGGGTCTCTCTCTCACACATGCAATCACATACAGTATATGTTTAAATACAGTATTCGTTGACTCACTTTGATGGTAAATGTCAATCTATACATATATGATGAGCATATTACATATCTAATATAACTGATTAATAGCTGTCTGAGCCAAAAAGGTTTCCCATGTTCTCCACAACAGTGTCTCGCAGTGCAGGGCATCTGCCTAATAATCTGTTTCTGTAGACTCATTCACCGTGGGAGATGAGTGTGGTCCATTCCAGTGTGATCAGCACCTAGGCAATTAAACTAGCAGCCCAGGTCTGTAGCTACATCTAATCCTGAACTCATTTCAGCTGCTGTTGGAACAGCCCTATGAATCCGGTATAATTACCCCGCATGCATATTAAACTTAAGCACGGGTCCTGGTATAGAACCCTGAGGTGATAGTGAGGCCACCGTTAGATGAGATGAAAACTACTGGCTCACTAATGAAATGACATTCATTTTATGAACTGAAGTTAGGGATTTAGGGCTTCTATACAACACTGGCATAACCATATAACAGGGTAACATTGTTTTTTCCAACTTCTTTTACTTATGCACCCTCACAAGAGTAAGGCTCATGCCTCTTTTCACTCACACTAAATTATATTATACTGAATATCATGTATCGTTATTAACAATAAATAAGCTGTGTGCCAAATTTATATGGCACACAAATTAATAAAATTTGTACACATTAACATTTGTAAAATCGTGAGATGTTTCACGATTATTTAAACTATTACTTTTTAGATTTTGTAAGGGTAAAAAAGTATCCCCTGGACCCCCTTAGTAGGAAATCAGTGTCATATCAAACCATTATTCCATGATAAAATGATACATATTCCAACATTGAAATGGAGAAAAACATTATGATCATTTAGAAAAGTTGTTTGACAGGAATGGTGGTGTTCATGTTTGTTTTGATAGATCTAACAGCTGTTAAACCACTTCTTGGTGTCTAGTGTCTGCAGTTTTATTGACACGTCAACGTGACTGCGGAGGTGCCCTGTTACTGGCAGCGACTGGTGGATTCCCTTTGTCGGCATGCCAACGAGGTGATGCACAGCACAACAATGAAACAAAGCATTGTGGGATGTGGAGGAATTTGCAGTCCTTCCAAGATTTTGCTAGAACTGTCTTTGTGCTGCCCTGCTATCAATGCAGGATCTCTGTGTTTTTGTTGTGGTGTGAATGGACATGTGTGCTAGTTGATTTGAGGTGATGAATCAGACTGTTATCAGACCCACATACACTGACACTGGACAGAGAGGAAGAGAACCAGAGAGATGTTTACTCTTACAACAAAGAACCAGTTTCATGTTTGGAGACAAAATAGTAAATATTACCACTAAAGATATTAGTCCAACTATCTTTAGTCCAAACACCACTAAAGATATTAGTCCAATATTATTCATAAATAGTTAAAACGTAGGGTGTGGTATAGTGTAGTGTAGTGTAGTACAGCTGGTCATGTGATCTCAACATGTCTGCCCTCATGAGGTGACCCACTCCAGGTAAAATAAACCCCTTTTAGATTATTGATATGACTTATTTAAACATATTTCAAAACTACCATACATTTATTTATTTGTAAAACAATTTTAATGAGCAGAAAATTATTAAAAGCACCTATGCACAAGCATAGATGGAACAGAGAGCTAAATAAAGGGAGAATTTTCATTTTGGGGACTGAACTACAGTACAATCTTTGTTAAATTGTTTTTTCTCTTCATTTAAGCATATTTGATTGTTGATATATCATCAGTCTTTCCTCCTCTTACGCACCCAGCGTTCCTGAGCCAGTTCAGACACACACACATGCTCTGTGTGTATCTGGGCTGGCTCAGGAATGCTGTGTGTATCTGCTCAGGCTTTGGCATCCTGAGCAGAATCACTGTGCCATCATGCCGTTTCTCTGTATGCAGCTGAAAGCACACTGACTGCACTAAAGGTCAATTGTCAACAATCCCAATAGCCAGACACACCCCCACACTGCTGGAGAATACAGCACTGACACCGATATGAGACACTCACACACACAGAGATCTCACTCCAGTGCACTGATACTGATGCACTGATACATTACACTTCCTTTTATGCACAGATGTCAGTCTTGCACTTGCATACAAACAACATACTTTAATCTTTTGTCTTTTTTCTAAATGGTCTTTCCTGATCTTAAAGGGACAGTTCACCCAAAAATGAAATTCTGTCCTCATTTACTCATCCCTTCTGTTGTTCCAAATCAGTGGAAATCAGTATATCAGTATATCTCTAAAATACAATTGGAAATATTTAATAAAATGTCCAAGTTGCTGTTATTTATACAATGAAAGTGGATGGGGACTAGGGACCAAACTAACAATTTTAGGTTGTAAGAATGTTTCTGTAACATTTCCATTAAGTAACAAAAACAAAATTTTGAAAGTTTTAGGAACACTCAAAACCTTCAGTTGTTTAGACATTTATTAATGCTATTGCTTATAAGAACATTATTCAAACATTTTTAATTCTATAATGTTTTTAAAGCATTACACAAACTACTTAATGTTTGATATGATAAACCTAACGTTACTGCAGAAATATTTTTGATTACTTTGAGAGAACATTGAAAAAACTTTTGGAGAACATTTGCCACTTTTTAAGATTGTTCACTGTTAGCTGGGCAACAGCTGTGATTACTATCCAATTACACTACATGGAAAAGAGTGATTTTAAAAATTAGCTAGAAGACTCATTAGAATTTCCTTTTATCCATGCCTGGTCACTTTTGGACTCATTACAGATAATAGTTTATGTATGGGTAATAGCATTAGTTAGTCAATTCTAAAACAGAGCATCTCTTGGTTTATCTACGTCAAGACTGTCCTCTCTGTTGTCTTCTGTAGTGATGCTGCCTGACCCACTGACAGCACGTTCGAACCTTAAAAAAGGGGATGAAAAACCAATTAGACCTTTTCTCCAGTTCCAGCAAATATAGGAGAAGAAACGAAGCCTCACTAAAGGTCACCTGGAGATATGAGTGACAGCGTTAAAATCCTCTGCTCCTAATTTTCAGTGTTTGCTGTAGCTTTGCGGGGTTGGTACCTTCACCGACCCCTCCAGCCTGAACAGCCATTAATTGCGGGGGAATAATCTGGTACAAATCTGGCTGACATCTGACCTGGTGCCCTGTGTTGTGACAAGAGTGTGAGAGGATTAGGACTGGTATAATGAAATCTCCAAGATGTGAAACTAAAGTAGATCTCATGAGGAGCACTGAGTGCTCTAAGGAAGCGTGACAGTGATTGTAAACTTGGTAATACTGATAAACTATATACATGCATTATTAGATATTTAGACTATTTGAAATTTATAGATATTTATTTATAGCTAATTTTCCACTAGAGCAGACTGGAGATGTTAAGGGTCTTAAGAGGGATGAATGCAGACAATGTGAGCTCTGCTGATATTAAAGCAATTCACCAGGGGGTTGAGCAATACCACTGCAAAGCTATTGACAAACCATCTGTGTAGAAAATAATGTGGAAAGGGGGGAAACAAGCATTCAATAATAAATATATACAATGAACTTATGATGAAGTCCATAACAATCAAATATCAGTATGGCTCACTGACATTGTGGGATAGGCATATATGGCGTAATTAATTTCAAAAGCCAAGAAGAGGAGACTGGGGCTAGTTGTCACATGATAAAGTTCTCACAAAGTCTGTTTTACTATCATTTTTTATCCCAGTCTAATTGCAAAAATGTTTGTTTTCTCTAGCCGTGATTAATAATTTTAGACTCAAACACCAAGTCTAAAACATAAATTACGTTTGTTTTGCTTTCAGTTTGTTTGTTCGTTTGTTTTAAGCTTCAAACAAAAATTACAACATTATTCCAATATTATCATTTGTTTAAAGCTTTAGCCTAAGTGAATTTGACTTATAATCAGGATTAATAATCAAGTTGGTAAAGCAATGTTGAGTTATCCCAACTGTGCCCCTCTCCCATCAGGGGGTTTATTGCTTTAATAAATCTTTTCTCATACACACGGCAAGATTTAATAAAATAAACACGCAGCAACAAAACGTAATGATATTGAAAAATGACGTGATGACGTCACATACGTGTATGTGTATTACGTAATCCGTACGCGGCTCAGCCAATCATAATCAAGGACCGTAATATCCCTTTATAATATACCCGATTATATCAAATATCCGGTTTAAACACGGACAGACAATTAAATGTCTGCCAGCGAGCTCGACATTCATTGCTCCGATATGTACATACTCTGTCGTGGAGTACTGGAGTAATGCTGGAGGATGAACGCGTCACGACACGCATTATCATCATTACTATTATTAGCGCCTTTTAACCATAATAACCGGAATAATATAATGACGTCATGAGGACCGGAGAGAGGCGAGTTTGTGATTGTGGCATTCATCACATCGTGAGAGAACAATAACCTTACAGACAGCACAATTACATGACGTGAAACCCACAACCCTGCAAAAACATCACATTTTTCTTTGCGATTTGGAACCCCTGTTTATTTTTATGGTGCACAAAGAGCTTATCTACATAAACCAGGATTATGCAATAGAAACCTTTCTCTAATAGAGAGAGAGAGAGAGAGAGAGAGAGAGGGAGATCAAAATTCAATGTCATTTGTTTGTTGGTTGGATCATTAGGGTTTCTGGTGTGTTGTGTGTGACTGGGGAGACAGAATAAAGATCTCACACACACACACACACACACACACACACACAGTGTTATGGTGTCTCTCTCAAGCAGCCTAATTGCTAAGGAGGCAGGTCTTAAATTAACAAGTGGTACAGAGGTCTTTATCATCCGAGCCATAGCCACTCTGAATGTTTGCATACCTGTCACCGGCTCTCTCATATAAATTAGACTTTCATTAGTCTTAATTAGAATTAGCCGGAGTCAGCAGGGAATGCAGGACCTCATGAAATGATGCATGCACAATAATCCGCCTCACTCCTGTTTGTTTACAGAGGGAACAGCTTTGAGTAAAAACACCCCTAATTAAGCCTTCATTTAATTGATTTGGTCAGAATTAATATTCATGTGGCATTAATTAAAAAGGGGAGCTCTCATTAGGGTGTGTGCAGTAAAGAAAACGTTGTCTCGGTCTATCTTTCTGTAGTACCCCAAAAACAAGCCTTCGCGCTGAGTATCTCATTTGATTAGCTCATGTGCAGGACTTGGACCTTCGTATCTTCCAGAGTTTTACCTGAGAAATAGATCTAATATGTCAGTCTGTTTTTAATAAAGCGCCCTCTCCTTCACAATGATCTTTCTTATTCGCTTTAGGTAGTGTGTGACATCTTTAGATCAATAGCTCCTGGGGAGATGTGGAGCAGCTCTTTCTTTCTGTAACTTTTGATGAATAGATCTGGGTCATTCTATGAATTTTTATACGCCTTTTTTTTGTATGATTTCAAACATTCTTTTATACAAATAATATGTCTATAATCTTAAGCTAAATAAATAAATTGTAATGTAGGCTGGCGTATTATTATGCCATTAAAAAGGTACACTTATTAAAAAAGGTGCTTCACAATGCCATAGAAGAGCAATTTTTGGCTGTATGGTTCCACAAAGAACTTTTCACATCTGTAGATGTTTCACAAAAGGTTCTTTGTATTGGAAAAAGTTTCTTTAGACTACAAAAAGGTAAGAAGAAATAGTTAGAGAATACAAGAAGAAATAGATAGTTCTTTTAAAAACCTTTGACTGAATGGTTTTTTGGGGAACCAAAAATCGATTCTTCTATAGCATTGCGGTAAAGAACCTTTTAAGAACGTTTATTTTTAAGTGTAATAGGGTGGACAGTAACAGGGTTGACTGTTTACAGTTTAGTTTGACACTTTGTGCTCAAGTACATAAAACGACAAGGTATTTCTTAGTCAGAGAATTGAAAGCTAATTTCAAAATTCATTTTTCCATAAGCACGTTTACGATGCCAAATCATTGTAACAGGGTTGACATCCCCATATAAAAAACGAATATCTTTATAAGACCAGTGATAATTCTTCCAGCATTGCTCCTCCTCCCCAACTCCTCATCCATTCAAATTTATCTCATATCAGATTCTGAAGTTCAGGGGGGTGAGCTCAGAGCTCCTACCGAGTCTTGGGATCAAGCCCCTCTTTCAAGGACAGCAAGCCAAATCTGTCCTTATTTCTATTAAGACTGTATGGTAGGTCAACTTGTCAAATGTTTAGATGATAATGTGAAAATGATAAGTAGGAAATACAGTCATAATAGGCTGAAATGTCTGTACTGTTAACATCATTTTTTATACATATGTTTAAGATCGACACAAATGGCACTGACTTGAACAGCTCAGCTGTGTGTGTGCGCATGTCTGTGTTGTTAAGAGACAGGAGTGTGTGCTGCAATCACTAGAAAAGGATTAAAAGAGAAAAGAGGATGAAGCTGATGGGGAAATCATTGTTTCACGTGCTTTGGACAGACACCTGTCATAATATCAGCTTAGTTAAGAATAATAACATAGTATAAGAATTGCCTTGATGCAGCAATCATTTGAGGCCTAAGCCCATGATTTCCAATCAAGGTTGTTTTTCTGTTTTGTTTGGATTGGCTTTACTTCCTCATACTTCAACTGCTGCAATTGTTCATGTTTTTGGAATTAAAGATGCAAAGCAGATCATATAATGTGTGTGATCTCTCTCTCTCTCTCAGTCTTTCTCTCTCTCTCTTCAAAATCAGGTTTCTGGCTTCATTTCATATGTATTGGAAAGAGGGGAAACTTTATTACCAAGGGTCTGATTAACCCCATAATTGGTTGGTTTCAAATATTCGGAGCCAGTCATATCCAGGGAATATGGGCATTAGCATGATTTAATTAGGTTTTATAAAGGGGATTTGGGGGTGGGCTGCTCTGGATTACATCCTGGTAGCAAGAGGTGAGCTGTGGGCTGATTAAGAGCAAGGAGTGCTAACTCACTATCAGTTACAGAGCACATTTCCTTACACAGTGTGTAATGTGAAAGGCCAAAAACAATCCAACAATAAGACTGCAGTGTTCAGAACACAAAGAAGTGTTTTATACGGCCATGCTGCTGCATATTTCCTTATTCATATTCATTGTGGACTGACAGGCCTAATTGATTGTTGCTTTCTGTTTCAAAAGCGGCTAATATACCAGCATAAACACTATTTTAGTCAAACCCAGAAAACGTGTTTTTAGCTGCATGTACAAAAACAAACACTTGACATCTTGCTAACAGAGTAAGCTGAGTAGTCAATGTGAATTTAGCTGTTTTCATTTTTTTTTCACTTGGTATATTTACTTTATATGTAAGACCTGCCGTATGTTTTTAGAATAAAAAAAGGAATAAAGGTGAAAGTGTTTAGTGTTTCAAAAAATATATAAAATTTTGTTATACAGCAGTTTGGATTAAATATGTCAACAAACACATAAAAGTACAAAAACGTCATGTCAAGCTGAGAAATTACACTGAAAAAGATTTAGTTACAGATTATGTAAGTAAAGTTTTAAAATTGTACTAATTGGCCCAATCCACAATGTCACAATCCACAATGACCTTATTTTCTTGTCCGGAACAACTGTACATTGTTTCCGGTGGGAAATATCCATTACATCTATATTAACATCCTCATTAACCTGATCTCTGAGCAAGATCACCTCCCCCATAAGACCAATTAAAACACAGGCAGAGAGAGACATACACACTGTGGGTCAATTGCCAAAGGAATTTATAAGCTTAAATTTGAATCCATGCAGAGGCCTCAAAATAATTTTCATTCATACTGAAAAATTCATGAATACTTAAAATGATGTATGTATGTATGTATGGATGGATAATTAAATTATTCTTACAATTTAAACAATTGATTCAACATTTTAAACATTTTAAAAGACCTACATCTGTTTATATACATTTAATTTATATTTGAGATCAACAATTAATTCATGTATACTTTATAATTACCTCTCAGTCCAGAATTGCCAGGCTGTGCCTTTACAGAAAATTGTGAGCAAAAAAGATCATGAGCTGAGGCTACCATAGCAACCTGCAAATACTCTCACTTAATTATCTTATTACACATAGGCTTCTTTGTGCTTGCTTTTTTATTTGTTGAAAACATCTTTAGATCCACATAGATTTTTAGTTTATTAAACTTCCTCTGAGTTCTGTCTTAATTCTAAATACACTTTAAAATGATTACAATGGCTTCTAGGTGTTAACATAAAGCCAAGCTATCAGTTGATCTGTCATGAAAGAAAGAGTCTGCAATTATTAAGACTTCTGGCATAACATCATGTGATGAGATATCACCAAGAGGCATACTTTACTGGATTAAATATTTTGTTGTTTAATTCAGCAGTCTTATATGCTTTAGACTAAGGTGAGTGCCTTCACGTACTATACTGTTTTTCGGGCTGTTCCAACTAGAACCCATGATCTTGGCATTGCTAGTGCCATGCACTTCTGCTTGAGTTACAGGCAGGCTGGTGACAAACCGGCGTTTGTGTGTTTTGCTTTAAACTTTATGACCAGAAGCGAAGGTGGATATTGCAAATGGGGATTTATGGGAAGTAATTAAAAGGAAAATGACAGAGAAATGAGAGGTGCACGGGTCTGTCCCTCAGGTCCTCCAGGAAAGACGGGACGATTTAATACTGAAGGAGTGATAGGGTTTAAATGCCACCCAGAGGCCCAGACAGAAATGAGAGCTGTTGTGTGTAAATATGGTAAATATCACCACCATCAAGACTGAGGGGCAATGGCAAACAAATATTCCCATAAAATTGTTCAAGAAATTGGGGAAGAACGCAGCCTCACTGTGAGCAAACGGGAAGAGAAAACTTGGTGTGTTATTTCTTTCTATGGCAATAATAAATTTCGGGTCAGGACATCAATGATGTGCTAATTTTAAGTTTTTGTGTAACAGATAAAGAGATGCATTGCCCGTTTTAAAGTTGAGTGAAACGTGAAAGTGGCGTATTTGTTAATGTATTTTAATGCATACTTGAAATGTGACCTCTGCATTTAACCCATCCAGTGGATGGATCCAGTGTGATGTTTGACTCTGAATGATTAGGACAGATGAACTCTATCTATAGTATTATGATCTTAAATTCTATTGGATTTCTATGCATGTTTACAACACTCAGTACAGCCACTAGAATATACAGTACATCTTAAGATGAAGTCTTGTTTTTAGACACATGCTCTGCGTGTTTTCAGTGATGTAGATGTTATTACATAATATCTGTCTTGTCCCAAAGATCACATAACAATTCTTTCTGTTGTGAAGGCACTGTTACTATTATTAGTTATAACTACAACTAAACTAAATGAAAGCACTTTTGTATAAAAAAGTACTTTTGTACTAAAATAAAATAAAAAAATGTAAAAGTTACAAATATTTTTATGATTTTAATGAACTTAAAATAAAGATAACCACAAAGTAGTTTTAGTTGTTGATACACAACAAATTACAAATCTTGAAATGAATGTTGAAATGTTAAAACAAAACTTAAAAATGCAAAACGATAATAACCTGTTTCAAACAGCCATCTAACAAATGCATAAAATGAATGCACAAGTACAGCTCGACTGGTTTAGGCTGTGATAAAATACAGACAAACGTTATTGATTATTTGTATTGTAGTCTGTACTTTCACAAACACCTGAAGAAAAGCTGACAGTCCAACAAACAGGTTTAAAAAGCTATGACATGAACTTTTCCCTTTGTCAAAGAAAAAGGCTTGTTTAAATCATAATTGTCATTTTTGAGGGGAGAAATTAGATGATAATCCATCTTCTTGTAGCACACGGAAAACTAATTAGAGAATGTGAGCGGTATGATGCTGGAGGAACAGTGGGGTTTATCTTAAGAGCCGAACATTGACCATTGAAGAAGAGTCCCAATCAACTCTGAGTCAGTCTGTAATCCTGGTCCGGATCTCTCGTCAGCTTCTCTCATCCATCAAAATTACCAAAGCAAGACAGATGGTGAAGTAATAATTAACTCTTGATTTGAAACATCATTTCAAAACCAGACTGAGGCTGGGTCATCTGGTGACAGATAGAAAAGTGACAGAGGAGAAGTTCGTTCCCGTCTCACAGTTTCATTTTTTTCTGTAATTCATGAGAAATCATTTTTCCCATTCTTCAAGTCTTCAGTAGAAAAAAATTCCCACAATTCCTTGAGCGAAGCCTTTTGCCTGTCTCTCTAGTCTCTCTTTTTTTTTGTTTGTTTCGCTCTTATTCTGTGTGTGTGTAAAGTGACTATAAACAGTGGGCTCTCTGTGTTTTAGCGTCTCTTTTGTCACCATTTTCCCTGACCATTTCTCTGCCTCCGGGCAGACAGATCATAATACACTACAGTTCCACAGACAGTACAGCAGTGGGAACACCAATAAATAACTGTCATGATTTCCATCCCAAATAGGACTTATTGTACACCCACAAAGGTATGGAGCATATAACCACTGTGTGTGTGTGTGTGTGTGTGTGTGTGTGTGTGTGTGTGTGTGTGTGTGTGTGTGTGTGTTGAGAGAGAGAGAGAGAGAGAATCTGTGAGTTTGGGAACCACTAGGCTAATGGTTCTTGTTGATGCACACAGATCTTAGAAGCTGGAACTCTCAAAACATGATGGCTTTCATATTGTGATAATATATTTACTAAACCTAACCATCACAGAAACCTATTAGATATAAAGTAAAACATGATTTGGCAGGTTTGTGAGGCTATCAAATAGCAAGCACCACATAAAATGTCCTCAAGAGGCAGTTTTCCACATTTCTTGTTTCATTTATTAGGACATTTTCAAAATGTCGGTCCTCACAGGCATAATCTGTCAGTACCCACATCCGCCTGTACACATCTAAATGGGTATATATAGGCTCACCCAAACTGTAAGCCTATCCCAAAATATTTTTTCTTGCAATTTTAGAATAATTATGAATCTATTAAGAGTCATGACTCATGAATCAATTAGACTGTCTCTGAATGTCCCCAACGGGAAGTTTTGTCAAGTTTAGTTCACATTTGCTAAAATTTTGTCCCCAAAATTGTGTACATAGGCAACTGTGTACACAAATACACTTTCTGTAATTAACCTGGGGGGGGGGTCTAAATCTCTGATTTCATACCCTGTGACCTTGACTTGAGCCAGTGAGGTGAATCTTAGACTGGTCTCCCTTTTCCACAAAGCAGGAAGGCTGCACAGGGGAGATTAATGAATTAGAAATTAAAATGCCGTCCTTTGGGAAACCTGACTTGCTCCTTGCATAAACTCTTCCCCACCCCTCACGTCAGGCCATCCACTGTCCCTGCACTTATCAAACACCTGAGCATTGTGTGGCCGGAACAATCGCACTTCCTCCCCGTCTCAACCTCTCCCTCCTGGATGGAGACAAATGACTCTGTGGTCATTTCTGGTGGGAAGGCATCCTTATTCTATGCATTGTAGACGGGCATCTCTTCAGACCATCCCTGGTTTGGTGATAAGAATGGATATAAACCAGGGTGCACCAGTTCACAGGCATCACAATAGACAGCTGTCACTCAAAGCGTAAAGAGACCCCAAAGGACTACTCATCAGGAAAACCTCTTGTGACCTCCGCTACCCTGGGGTCACCATTTCTAATTCCCTTCCTCCTCCTCTTTTTCGCTCTCTCTCTCCCACTCTCTCTCTCTCTCTGAAACAACCCATTTGAGTTGTTTTTACAAACAGCTCAAATGGGCTAAATTAAATAAAGAAAACATGATATTTATTACAGAACAGAGGTTTCTGGAATGATTTGGTTTTGTTGTTGTGGCTTGGTCAATTATTGTGTTTTTACAAACAGCATGGCTATTTCACTCAAAGTTCCCCCTAAATATTGCAAGACATAATCAGTTCCTGTGCGTTCTGTCATGGCATGTTCGTTCTGAGTCATTGTAATGCCAATATCTTTAGTGCTCTGGTCATTCTGGTGGTGACCTAACAGAAGCGCAGACAGCAGAACAGCCCTCCAGTCACACAGCCAGCACACCCGCCCTCTCAAATCTAACACTCACACAGTGAATGTACAGAGAAAAATGACCCTCCTGACCCCACCCCATGTTTACCACAGGACGCAAGCCTCCTGTTTGTCTCTCACCCCCTTTAAACTCGTTTAAACGATTAAGAGTTTCCAACAGGAACAGAACACATGCAGGCTTTGTGAAATAAACACTTTAATAGCTCTTCTTTTTCTCTCATTGTCTCTCTCTTTCTCCCTCTCACTCGCTCACTCTCTCTCACTTAGTCTCAAATATTTTCCACAGAAGCTCCTCCGTCCTTCACAAAAGCTGTCATTGTGGACCGATTGCAGCATGAGGGGGGTTCATGAATGTCTTCTGTACAATCGGGCCACAGTAGGCCGGTCTCCCAGCACACAAACACTGACAGATGACTCACACTTCCGAGGCGACCTCTTCACTTTCAAATCATCATTTATTCTGTACATCATTGTCACAGCTGTTCAGGACGATGGTGAGCATGTCTGTCTTTTCACTTAAACATGAAATAAATCTAATCGTTTTTTGGTACGTTTTCCCCCTTGACCATCTCACAATGCCCTTATGGGTTGCAGATCTGTTTTTTGGACCCCTGTCAGGAACATGCATATGAATTTTCTTATTCCAAATTATTCCAAACACTGATTTCTGTCTTACACAGAGAAAGGTAACCCTAGTGTGGTGTGTTTCTTTATCAGCTGACACAAAACAAGCAGACAGCACGTGGTCCTTACTGCGTAAACATGTCCGATACAGGCTAAATGGCCGGTGGAAAGCAGAAAGAGCTGCACAAAAGCCCCGGGCCAATCGTGGCATTTCAGCTCCACCATGATGCAAGCTGCTTTCTGGTGAAACTGAACAAGCGAAGGAGGAAACGTCGGAAAAGACTGAAGAATACAAAGCTGTACCTCTCTCTCAGGAAAGGTCAATTACGACCCTAAACCACAGGGGATGTGCGTTGCCCAGGAAGTGCCTTCGGACCCCAGACCAGGGAGGGTCAGAAACCCCCCGTTACCATAGAAGCATGGCATTTGTCACCATTCAAATGAGGCCCGGGCTTGACTTAAAAAAGCAAATCCCCTTGTCTTGTTTGACTAAATAAACCCAAAGCAGAATTATGAAAACAACGTAACCTGTAATAAATTATGATCAATCAGCAATATGGAGTGCAGACGGAGGAATGGAGGTGGCATTCATAAACTGCCTTCAAATCAAAAGCAATTAGTGCGATTTGTATTGTAAAGTTCAAGTATTCACAGTGCTAACAGAGGAAACCATGACAAACACACACAGACTCCCAATGCGTCATTAGACAACACCACAAACAAAATAAAAGAGTCTGTCGGGTCATAAACGCCCATATTAAACCAATTACACTGATTCTGCTAATATTACAAAGCACATAACAATGATTATTAAAAACAGAGGTAAACAATTTGTAGGCCTTCTTTCTTCATTATGTTGTTCACTAATTAGACTTTTTCAGGCTGAAATCTGATTTGATTTGCTGTCATTTATTAGCTTACTGTTGTATATTCGAAAGATTTATATTCCTTTCCATCAAAGAATGTTTTAACGCTACACAACAATCCTTAAACACCACAAAACCAAATCTGTATTTGTGTTTTCTGAGAAAACACTTGTTCCAAATCCAGTGACCTTGTTGCCTATGTACAGAAAAGTAATTAAAAGTACACAGACAATTTACCCAAACCACTTTCCTCAATTTAATAGCAAAACAATACAATATTGCCACCTGGTGGTGAGAAAATTATTATACGTATCACGTGGTACATGTGGCGCGTCAGGGATATATATTGCTATATATTGATATATTATTGTGTTGTAATTTAAACGTTAAGATGCGTGAACTCAGCTAGTTTAGAAAGAAAATGATAAATGCGATACATTTTAAGCAATGTTTCAATGTGTTTCCATGTTTTTATTTTTCATCAACAGATTAAAAAAATATTTTCAGACTAAGGAAACAAGCTCAGATGAATGTGGCAAAAATTATTTGTCTTACAAGCTGCTGATACACTCTCATCACATCATTTACAAAGATTTGGACCCATAATCACAGTTAGAAGATTACTTTCATTAAATACATCATGCTGAAGTTGAAACCAAAGACTTCATTCAGTTCAGCAGACCTCAGTTCTGATGAATGACAAATCTGTTTAGCACTATTTGTAGACATCTGACTGCTATTTCTATGGTTAAGCTGCCATTTAAGGGTTATCTTCACTCTGATCAATATGATAAGGTTAATGCCTGGGTCATGTCTTTGTTTCATTTTGTTAGTTTGAAACTGATTCATTTTATTACTGACTTGTATTAAAATGTGAAAGCAAGTTAGAAATTTAACTAGTCACAAAATACTGCTCGTGTGTTTTGCGTGAGTGAGCATATTGGATGTTGTTTTACCAACTTTCTCAACCAATCTGAACACACCACATGACAACATACACAATATTTCATTTTCATGCATCATTATACATTCAGCATGGATTCAAACTCATCTATTCTCTGCTTTGTGTTTCCTCTCTTAATCTTTCTGTAGCTTACAGTGCTGTACCTGCCGACAGGACGAATGTGCCCATCATCATAACTGTCATTCTCAACAGAGGGCTGTAATTCAGACAAGCCATCATCCTCTTCTTCATGCTGGTTTTCTTCTTCCTGCTCTTTATTCTTAGTTTCCTCTTCCTGTTTGTTTTCTTCTATTTTTTTATTTCCCTCTTCATTATTCTGACTCACATTCATTGGCTCTTCAGACGTCGTTTTCTCCTGAGGAGCTTCTTCTATTTCTCCGTTCGCTTGCTGTTTCTCAGCATCTGATCCATTGGTGTTCTGCTCCATTGATGTCACTTCCTGTCCTGTGGTTGCAGCAACTGTTGTGACTGAAAAAAGAGACACACACAATTCTTCAGTTACACATACTGTTCACTACAAAACATCGTGCATTGTACAGTATTACAGTATTATGTCAAATGCCTCTAAATAAATGCAAACTAGGTCAATACTTAAAAACTACTTTTTAAGTATTGACCTAAAATTATTGAAAATAAACCCTTAAATTCTTGTCCAATTGCCCAATTGCTCCAATTGACAAGAATCTCAGGTGTAATATATCTTTAATTTTCACTTTTTCTGTGTTGATCTGATAGTTTGGTCTGAGGTTGCTCCTGTACTTTATCATCACCAGATATTGATATCACAAGAAATTCCTAAATCAACCAACAGTTGCTCAAACCAAAGCCTTCTCACGTCCAAAATAGGAAAGCCTTTGCTAAATTCTCATCAGGATAGGACAGGACTTGACAAAAGATGCCAAGCTGTTTTCTGGAATTTTAATTTGATTTGACTAAACAAAGTGCCCGGCTCCGATGCTGGAACTGGCACTACAAGTACACAATTCTGTTTCAACAAAGATGGGCCTTACATAACAAGCCTCAGAATTAAGAGATTACTGGCACTGCTGGAACTGGCATCCAGTTAAATACAAAAATTAAACTTCACGCTACACACAAGTGATCATTGTGAGACACCTTCAGATGATGTCTTATTGCTAGACAGTATTATTACAGTTCCCTTGTTAATTTTAGTGTTATTTCTTAAAACACATTTTTTTGTTGTTTTAAAGAAAATAAACTGAACTAGTGGAACGTGTGAACATGTACCTGCACGAAAACAAATGAGCAGTCTATGGAGGACATTTGCATTGCAGGTACAGAGGAAGAAACTATACACCACTTCCACAAACACACTGACTTGCTCTCTAAAACACACATTGTGGTCACTCTGTATGTCTTACCTTGTTCCGACTCTGGAATGTTCTGTGAGGTGCGTCTGTGGGGTCTGACTCCAGTTCTTGCGGATTGGGAAGGAGAGTTGAACCCTGAAGGAGAGCGATCAGAAGTAGTCTCCTGTGACAAGCAATCTGTGCATGGCCGTATCTGTTCCCCCCTTTCTTCAGCTGAACTGACTGGCATTGGTTGACGCAGCCTCATTCTTATGCTCAGTCACAGAGCTGACAGGACTCTCAAGCCATTGTCAGGAGCACAGCCTCTGCTGACTTCTAATTTTGGACATAAACTTGGCATTGTGGGATTGATGGCACATTCCTGCTCCTCAGGTGATTGCCCCATATAGTCAAGTTTGTGAAAAGTTTGTGGGGTTCTTTAAGAGTCATGATTTCTGCCTGTGGATTTTTTAAATTCTGGGATTCTGAGAGGTTTTGGTGTTGTTCTGCTGCAAAGTCCTCACAGTAGTTAAACAGACTGTCTGACTTGTCTTCTAGAATATTGTACAAACTCACAACGCCACCAAAAAATCTATAAGCTGAGAAAACTCCTCTCTGTCCAACATTTATTTAGGACACCAGAAGAAATCCATTCTGTTTGTGGGATGCTGTTTCCTGGTGTATATTTGGTGACCATGAATCACATCTTCATATAAGCAGAAGTTGATTATTTTGTTGTTAAGAAAATATTAAAGGGTGCAGTGGCCAAACAATAGAGCTAATGGTGTGCACTGATTTGCATACATAAAACTACTGTTTACAGACCTATAATTTGAAAACTAAAGTGACATTTGTTCATTTCATTAAGCTTAAAGTTAAATGCATTTGCATTTGGCAGCACACATGCTACAGGACCTTCGACAAATCCAAATGTATGTACAAATTCCTTCAATAGCTTTTCTAATAATTGGATCAACATAATCAACAACTCTATAAGCTTATCTTAGACTTTTATATGTGTTTACATTACATTAATCATGTTGAACTACACATGATTGTTATCCTACATACAATGCCCTCCATAAGTATTGGGACAGTAAAGAAAAAATGTGACATTCTGTAATTGTGCCTCATATTCATCTTTTAATCATAAAAGATATGTTGGCTCCACAGCAAACGGAGTATATTTTTAGGAAGTAACAAAACCTTTACTCTATAAAGCTCTTACTAAGCTTGTATTAAGGTCTCATGAGGTCTAACACAGAACAATACATTTGTCAATCGTTGTATTTGTCAATCAAGCTTCAAAAAGTGATGAGCATGATACGATTACTGCAAGAAGGGATGTACTGTTCATGATGTGTCATTTCCTGAGTTAAGATCTGTGCGGTGAATGAAATCTGCATCTGGTGTTTTACCACTGACACGATATGGTATCTGGGAAACGTACATGATCAGCAGAAGCAAACAGCACACAGATCAACGTATGCAAACCACAACCTGCAAGATCAAGAGAACCATAAAAAATAGCTCAACTGAAACCGACGTGTGCTACCAAAATTCAAAACGCATTAGAGGTTTAATAAGATATTATACACTAAATAATAAATAAATCACAGTGGTATGTATATAAACACATGAAACACATTTAGATAAAATATAATTTAATTATAATAATAAATAATTAAAATGATAAATTCATAAGACTATTACAGGAATCTTAAAACAGTCTATACATTACAAAAAAACAACAACAAAGAATTACAAAATAATTCATAGATTTCAAACATCTCACTCATTCACTCTTTAAAACTTCCCAATCATTAACAAACATCACTGAGCACAGAAATATGGCCTTGAAAATAGTGAAAATATACCGTATAAAAACACATTTCATTTGTTCTCTTCAGGGGTGGCACTTCAGAGTAGAATTTCCCCTAAACAGGACAGGTGGGGTTTTTGTGCAAGATAACTACTGACACCAGTGCCAACAATGGGTAGCAGGAGATGCTGTGGGGAGGTCAGAGGGATTGGTTGTTTTCCCTGGCACCTGGAAGAGAGAAGGGATCGTTTTATTACACTAGCACTAAAATGTCTAATGTTGGCATCTTGAAGGCAGGCCATGGGCTTAAGGGGAAATGTGTTATTCTTGCGGCGAGCTAATGCTCAAATGTTTCTGTCTCAATCTCACACAAAGCCACATATTAACACACACCTTGGCTCAGACGCACTTCCTGTGTGATAACAGTCTGAAGTTCTTCGCATTTCTCTCTAAGCTCTCGCTGCGTGGGACAAATGCGAGGGGGAAACACAGAGAAGAAACATTTTACATGAGGAAACAGAAACTTCATTCACAGTTCACACACTCCCCAAACAAAAGTACTTTTCTGTAAGGAACCCCATTTTGTTTACTGTACTAAGGATTATGACGTTAAAGAGCCCAAGAATGGCACAGATGGCACACAATTTCAAGATTTCAAGCAAATCACCTGCAGGAGATAGTGTCTGACAAGCAGTTGCCTCTGTTTTACAGTAGCTTCTCTGATAATCTCCATCCTACAGTCCACACAAGGAAGACACATTTTATTTAGATGAAGAACATGCAAAGCATCATACAGAACTCGAAGGCTACCTGTCAGGTTTAATCCGGATTATAGAGTGTTTTAAAGTAGTCGAGGGGCTATTATGGTAACAATTTTCTTGACTGTATCAATACAAATATTTAAGAGAACCTTTATGGCATTGAACCAGATATGAAATTGTGCTACACATAACCAATGTTATTAGCTGTAACTCTTACTTTAACATAGAGGACTTCTGCATTAGATCCGTGACCTGCTGTGGTGTGAATCCTGCAATGTACACACTGTTGACTGTGATTAGGACATCACCTGAGGTCAGAGAGAGGGAAGAGACTTTAGTCATGTCATTACGCAGATGAGTGAAGAAAGCAGAGCGAGCAGGTCTCTTGATAACCGACCTGTTGTTAATCCAGCAGTCATGGCAGGACTGTTCTCTTTCACACAACACACACACAGGCTCAGATCCTGCTCAGCACTGACTGTTCTCCCATCACTGCTTGTCTATGGACAGGAAGTAAAGACCCAATCAATTTATCATCCAAGATCCAATTATCCCCCAACAGACAATAATTCTTCAGGCAGGCATGAAATGTCTGAATGAATGGTGCAAAGAGCATGAGGAGAGAGAGAGAGGATGTGTGGTAATGAGGTTACCTGGATGTCAAACCCAAAAGTTTCATTTTCTTTTCTACTTAAAATGACACTTTTCCTGTTAACAGCAAGAATGAGAACAATGAATATTCAGCTTATTTCTACCTGATATGACCTATAACATTACTTTTGTTGACGTAATTAGTTTAGTCATAAGAAACAACAATTTAAAGTGAATTGAAATAAAGTACAGTTCATTTGGACATTAGGAGCCACATTTAGGTTATTATTATTATTATTATTATTATTATTATTTACCGTATGCACTGCTCCGCTGTCGTGTCTTCAGACTGCGGTACCTTAAATAAAATGACAATTAATTCTATAGCCTATTAAAAAGTGACGTTTTCTTTTTTGTAAGTTACATCACATTTAAAGCATTTAAGATGTAACTAGAAGCATAATGAAAAGGTTGATCTGTTCGTCACTTACATGTCGTTTGGGACTTTCTGTGCTTTTCTCACGTTTGTTCTCGGTTGTTTTGTAATCAGTCGTGCTCCTCTGTGTTTTGTGTCCAGTGTTTAACAGCTTGTTTGTCGCACAGTTGCTCTTGCCCAACACTTTTCTGATGTATTGTACAGATGCTGCCATCCTTACAGCGTGTGCTGACATCTCTGCTGTAGAGAGACGCGCTCCTCCGGCTTTTATACGCGCACTCTGATGTCACGTGACCACGTGACGTCCCCGGGAGAGTCTGTCAGAGCACAGTTATTGAGAATACAAACAAACAAACAAACAAACAAACAAACAAACAACATCGAATTATGACTCTGTGAGCACATTAAGTACATTTACATTTAATCATTTAGCAGACGCTTTTATCCAAAGAGACTTACAAAGGACGAGAGCATTGAACATTTTGCCTTGCGAGCCAACAACCAAGTGTACAAAGCTAAGCTAAGTATATAATATAATATAATATAATATAATATAATATAATATAATATAATATAATATAATATAATATAATATAATATAATATAATATAATATAATATAATATAATATAATATAATATAATATAATATAATCTATTTATCTCCGATCCAATAGGTGGCAGCACCATTCCTCCGGTTCAGGTTGCAGTTCAGTCTGCAGAAGGAGAAAATTCTAGGCGTCCCCCATTCTGTATGCTGGATACCGCGACGTAAGCTTTGTCGTTTTCCACATCTTATAGCCTCAGCCTTATAAATAACGATGTAATTTTATAAATGATTATTGTTTTAAATACAGCTATTTTCCATAATGTGTGTGGTTTGCGTTTTTAAAATCTGCTCTGATAATTGTCTTATCTTGTAAGGGTGATTCGTGTGGTCCTGATGCTGCTTTTGTTACTAGGAGACCAGGCTGACTCCCAGCTAGCTGATAAACATGACAAGGAGTCCTAAGAGAATTAGCCAAAATAATCCCACTGATTAAAATGAATGATTGCTAATATCTGAATTTATAAGAATTGGCTGTTAGTTAGCTGTAAATTGCCGATGATCTGTACAGATTTCGAAATTAGCACATCTCATTATCTCGATCTGACAGCAGTTCGCTTTTCGGTTGGACATTTTAGAAACGGGTTAAATAACAATAGATAATCTGACATGTAATTTCAATTAAAGGTTGAAATAAATCTTAACTATATCTTTTATATATCTTTGTAGAGCCATCTAAAAACCCCTGACCATTAAGACACCAGTCATGGCTGCTGAGCCCAACTATCGCAGGACAAAACCAGGTAATACCTATTCTGAGCAACTGTATATACTCATTCAGACTGCTACATAATATAACATTTTAATAATACTGCCTTATAATATTTTCAAATAGTGCATGTCATGTACAATGCATTGTTATCAAGTTAAATAATTGTGCACAAATATTATTATCATTTTATTATAGGTGTTAGGACTCCTCATGTTAATACAAATGGAGCTGCTGGACCCACATCACAGATTCCGGGTTTGTCTGCAACTGCCAACACCACACCTGAAGAAAGAACCAAAGGACGACGTGTAGGAATTCAGGCCACTGATTCGGATTATGTTAAACTCGCAAAACAAGGGGGACAAAGGGGTAAATGTCAGCATAGTAAACCATTTAAAGTGTTATTGCATACTGCGAACTGTTTCACATACTATTTTCTGAAATATACAGTATATGCTCAGTAGTATACAGTGGTACTTTTGATAGCATTCTATTCTGAATATACCCATAATTATGACCCTGCTCATCTTGTAATTGCTCTATAGGTTTACTGTGGCATGATGACCCTGATGATGCAAAACCAAACAGTTCCTACAAACCATCTAATTGGTTCTCTGACACGGCAGATGATCAAAACAGGTGGGAACATTTTGTTTCATGAGTTACCAAAACAATAGATGATATGTTCCAAAGCCTCGCATTCAAAGATGATTGTAGATTTATTATAATGAATCGTCAGAATTTATCGCGTTATTATGACTGTTATAAAGTTTTGGTCTGGTAGAAAGCCGAAAAGGTGTCAGTTAGTCCTGGAATTGAATTATGTTCAAGTCGTGGTCTCATGAAAAGCTGGACCATGTTTAACAGGGCACCATGGAGCACCTACTTCTCACAGAAAAATGATAGAGGTGTGTGGTAGAAAGATGCAAACCCCAAACCATCCAGTGTGATGGTGTAAAACCGGGGTTCAATCGTGTCATCTTATGCTTGCAGCAAAGCAACGATCCCTGACGGAGTCAGCAAGAGTCAGTCTAAAGGGGCCCTACAGCCACTGGAGGCCCCATTTGGAACTGATAACTGTTCTGCCTGGGAGAGGGAGACTGACATTAGCAGGGGTAAAATCAAGGTGAATTAGTACAGACAGTGACAGCCTGCTCATGCGTGGCTATCACTTCTTTAAACCGCCCATATTCCTCCTGTTGCCATTTAATGGAGAATTCTTCAGTTGCCATCTTCCTTTATTTTTTTACCCTACATTTGCAACTTGAAACAATTTAAATAATTTCAGAAAATTTGGTTAATGTGATGCATGCTGTAATTTTTGTTTTTGTTATTGTATATGTGATTTTTTTTTACCATTTCACTGATGGATTATTTTCTCTCACATGATAATATATACGGTGGGACTTTTGCCACATTCTGCACCTTCTTTATTTCTCATTGAAATTTTCAGTTTAAAGCACACTAAAACTAAATACTTAAGCTTTCTATGCAGTGATAAATACTGCATAGTATAAAATATTTCAGACAATTGTTTTGCTTTATAGTTAGTCTGAAGTTGGGCTTGATCCTCTAAAGACTAATATGAAATCAAGTACTTCAGGCATTAAAGCCAGGCTTTCAGAAATAAATAAATACAAGGCTTTCCTGTATAAAATCAGTCTGACATATTTTACTGTAGAGCCCTGAGTTTACATACAACTCAAATTACTGTTGCTGTGGCTATGACCAAAATAACCCACATCACTCACAGAATCTTAGATTTGTGTTTCTCCTCCCCACAGCCCCATCATGTTCATCATAAAATAAACAGGAAATGGAATAATCTAATTGCATTATCAATTATTTTATCTTCATGCATCTCCTCTGATTTTTATTAACGATGCTGTGTTCCCATTCATTTGTGAATTTACTTTTGTGTTGCTGGATTCATTTAATAATTGTGAATTTTGCATTTATCTCACAGATCTGCATTGCGTTATATCTTTAAATTGTGAATAATATTAAAATGATCACCATCTAATGTCTTTATGCAGATGGTCAACAATGCTACATCAGAGATGCAGAAACTCTCCCTAAGCCAAAAAGAAATTGAGGAGGCCAATAAGTTCAAGAAGATGTACGTGTCTCTTTAAATTTTTAGCCACTGCATTTTTAAAAGCTACATTTTTTAAGTTTTCACCATCTGTGTAACATTTCCAATATTTCATCATTAGGTCCCATGAGAAGAAAACAGCAGCTCCAGTCAGCATGTCCAAACTGTTAAGCTTTGGTTACGTTGAGGAGGAGAAGAAATCTCCCAATGATGATGATGCTTCAAGTAGGAGTTGTTGTTATTGTAACATTTGCATGGCATTAACCACTCATAGGAGCAGCAATGCTGGCTGCCATTAAATGTTAGAAGTCAAATTATTGAAATAATCTAAAACTGCTGTGTGTTTTTTATTTTTCAGGCATGACATCTGAGCAGACTAGCACCATTGCACCTGAAGATGAATTAGAATAGAAGACATGACCCCCCACCCCCCAAACCCTTCTTCATAAATGTTCTTTTCATGTACCCACTTGCTCTTTTCATGCAAACTCACATAATAGTCATATGATAAACATTGTTATCATCATCATTTTGCATATTTATCTAAATAACTAGTTTGTGTTATGCTCACACATCTATGGTGCTTGTGATCTAAAGTTGATCAGAATAACTATATATACCCCTAGAAAGAAAGAATATTCACGTGCAGACTACAGGGTATGTGTAACACACTGAATTGTACATGCATTGAGCATTGATGCCAAGGTGAAGCTGATTTTTCTGAATTTCATAAAACTCATTGATTTTGAGCGCTCGCTCGTAGTGCAGCGATGTGCCAGAACCTTCAAGAACATTCGAGATAGCACAGTTGATCCCACTTATCACACATAGACAGACAGGATGTACTTATGTCACAATAAACAGCCTTTTCCCATCTCATGTTGTCAATAAATTTGACAAAAAATATGTGTAAGCTGCAAACAATCACAAAATCACACACTCAATGGCTTTTGTTCTTGGTTTGAATACTTTTGAGTGCTCTTATGCCAATGATTAGCTTGTTAAATGCGTTCTGAGATCAAGAAAGCCAGCTTACATGACATGATTACATGGAAAAAGATGATGCCCTTGGTGAGGATTTGAGAACAGGAAGGGGGTTCAGGGAGTTTGCGATTGTGAATGTCTGTTTTGTTGTTAGCGCTGATGTGATGGTAAATAATAATCTCAGATTCTGTTGTTTTAGTGTTTAATGCTGCATAATTACTTTTGTTTCTTCCTTTAAAAGATGTTTACACTTGCTGTCAGTTAATGTCTATAAATAATAACTGAATAAAATTGCATGTGCATGTATTGCTTGTTGTTTTTTAGTAATTGTTTTCAAAAGTTGGTCAGCCTTAGTAGTTTAATGCACTTAAACGGTTTTATATGTACAGTTATTTACAATTTTAGAACACTAATCAGCCAATCAAAAATAAACATCTGATAGCATGTGTGATATATTTGCAGAATTTCACATTTTTTCTCTTCATCTCCAAACAAGAAAGAGGTTAGAATGCAGAGAGGCCTTGTGGAGTCATGACCTGAAGTTTTAAAGTAAAGAGTGTGTGGTGGTCTTCTGTATAATAGTTCTGAAGGATCTGAAATGCTAACAAAAACTGGATTCAGTACCAGGTAGGTGTAACCCAGCACTGGAGAGTTCATCATAGCACCCTTGACCTGGGCATTTAACAATCAGCCTCCACAATTAATCTACTGTAAAAGTCACGTGGATGTCAAGCATTCTGGTAAATGTCAAAAGTGGACAAACGGGAGGAGGAGAAGGTTGTACTGCTCTAATCTGACCCCATAAGAGATCATTAATAGAATCATTCAACTGATTCCAGAATACCAGCTGTGCGGTTTAGATAACCATTTTTAAACATTTATATTAGTGCACGCTTCATTGGCCCGAATGCAATGTATGAACAATAGGTGGAGTGTTTTTTTGTGAGCACAGGACAGCCCTGAGAGTTGGAATTTGGCTTCTTCAAACAGGTCCATGACTCAGTAAAACTGGTTGGCAAAATATGAGATGCTCTCTCTGTATGAGGTCCAAATGAGGCTTCTGCCAGAGTGGGTTATGTTGTTTAATGGTGGAGCTTGTAACAGCACATATATTTATAGGCATGCACACACACATATATATATATACATACTGACATACATTTATGTGTGTGTGTATATGTATGTATTTGCTATTGTGTCTCGTCTTATGTGGTGGTGGGTTCATAATTGTTATTAAATGTATCTAGTGTTTACATAAATGCAAGTCTATAATATAAAGACACGCACAGTCTGTTAAACACACTGACAGCTTTTGTTAATTTTGTTTGTGCAATAAAACGTCGTCATTCTGACAGACAGTTCAATCACTCCCACAGGGAGATAGACGTCCCTGTATCCACACGATGGCAATGTTGCCTAATGTTCACTGGGAAAACCCATTAGAAAAACACCCATTTATCAAACGTCTTCACAAAACCTCGCCGACTGATCTCCGCCGAAGTTATTTCTACTTTATTTAACCCGAATACGTACAGGCTCGACCAAGATGCGACTAAAATGCAGTCCAACGAATGCAAAGTAAAGATTTGCGTCCAATAATAAATGTTGCCGGCATGAACAAGCAGGAGACTTGAGACCGGCATTCATACAACAGGGGGACTGTCGTGTTGTTGTTTAAGCCGTATTTTTCATGCACTGCGACGGGAATCCCTTTTTTCCGGCTCGGCTCGGGTTCGACTACACGGCAGCGCGTTTAAATGCCCTGAAACGGCGTCTCTCCGCGTGAAGCGTGACGTCACGCGCTCTGACCCGCTTGCTCATGGAAGCGCGCGAGACTCCGCCGGAGCCGCCCGTTCATCGCGTTGAAACGCTTTCGGGAGGATGTCGCGCCGCGGTTCTGTTTCCGATGGACGCATCCGTCGCCGCCGATAACTGACGCGTCGGAGGTGTCGCGGTAAGTGCCGGCGGTGTCGCGGAGCTCCGATGGAGCGTCGCTAACATCTGGCGCGCGCTGGCGAGGAGAATTCGGCGCGGAATCGCGCGCACGCTTGTCATTTATCTCGCGCATCGCTCCGTCGGTCGTTTCGTAAACTGTAGCTGTGATGCCCGCTTTGGCTTTATCATTAATATTTTGCATGCACACCGTCGCTTTTCCTCTCGGAGTGTTTTTTGGACGCTTTAAACGTTTCGCACGCGTGCTGTTGTCTTTATCACACCGATTAACTGTGCAGAAAACGTGCAGTTTTTCTATAACGATGCTTATGGCATCGGAAAGATGGCCCTTATCAGTGCATGCATCTGACTAACTTGCGCAGGTGTAGTTTCTCCTCCACCTCTAATCGACATGCCTGCACCTCCCATCATCGTTATCATCTTTGACCCTTCTCGTGTCCCTCTGAACGCTGCATGGCGCATCTGGCCCATCTGTTCATCAAATATTAACCTGGGCAAGCCATTGGGCATGTTGCATGACTTGTAATTAAAATGGTTGATGACATTTGTTATGGCATCCTGCAGCCATGTAGCCCACCGCCTGTGAAGTACTCCATTACGTAGACTGGTGGATGCTGTCATTGGGACTCTGGCTGGACCACCTATTAGACACTTTTCTTTATTCACAATTAAGCATCTCTCTCTGTTGTTGCTCTTTAATCATTTGAAAGAAGTCGATCTGGCTGTGATGGCAGTGTGGTCGCAGTTTTAGCTGCCTCATCATGTTGACTAGAGTTCAGATTGAATGCAGGTTTGCTGCTGTGCAGCATGTAATTGCTGCTGTGCGGGGATTTGCTTTGCGAAGTCCACAATTACAGTATGTAAAGATTGCAGGGACAATACATCATGTTCCTTAGATACTGAGCTGTCCTGCACAGCACGAGCATGTTGTGTGGTGCGGAAAAGCATCCAGTGGAGTTTTGTTTGTGGGTTTGCATTTACAATGGCAATAGTTGAGTTTTTATTACATTAGAGGTGAGGAAATGATGTCTCTGACAATCCTGCGTGATAGTGCACGGTGTCAAATGACTCCCATTAAGTAACCATTTATTACTGCTAATAAGATGGCCTGCTTGTTTCCGTGCCTCTCTGCTCCTCTCCTCTGCATGTGTGCTCTGAGTGACAGCAGACTCTCGGTTAATCCAGTGTGGCAGTGGGTGGGGATTTTAAGGACTTCCAAAGTGGATTTGGAATTCATTCTTGTGAATGCCAACACAGTGTGCGTCTGCCATTTATGAAGTTTATAAGCTTTAAATCATTGAATTATAAACGGCTGTGCGTGTCCGCGCGCTTGCATGGACTTTCTAGACATCTGTAAAATGTTACCCTTGCCTAAAGATGTTCAGTTTTGAATATGTGTGTGTGTGTTTTTGCACAAGAATATTTAAGCAAAGGCTGATATTAAAAATATCACCTGTCACTTGCGAAATGTACTTTTACACACAATTTACTGCTACACCAAGTTAAAAAGTACTGTAATCTATTCCTACTATTTTAAAGACACTAAGGCTGTACAGTGAAAAGACGAGTGCTTCTGCTGATCAGGGTATTTTTGCTGTGGGTTGGAGGAGGGTATTGGGAAAGGAACAGGTTGTCTTGTCGTGCTGTTGCATGCTGGGATGTTGGAACACACATTGGAATACATCCCTTGTTGCCCTGCCATAATGCTGCCAGGAACTATGATTATAGGCTTTCAGTGCCAATGCTAACGCTCAGTGATATCTCCGTACAGTTTTCTCGCACACCATCACAATCAACTTGGTCAAAGTCAACATGGAAATCAAAGTGTACCATGTAACTTGTAATTTTTACTCATCTTGCTAATATGATTTTACATATTAATTTTACATATTTTGCACGATTCTTCAGTGCACTTTATTCAGGGAAAAAGGTTTGTCTTTGTAATTTTTCATTCAAATTGTAGAGATGCTCTTGAAGGTAAACCTGACCTTCAGCCCATGTGAAAAAGTCTGCTTTAAAGTGGGTGCTAGTTTTGTGTAGGGAGAGAATAGTCCTTCACAATTGAATGCAAACTCAAATTTTACGTCCAACTCTGGTATAAAACTTGAGGTCTAAAAATTGTTTCTAAAACCGAGATGACTCATACAGTATGTGAGGGATTTATTAACTTTTGGGGGGGTATGTCAAAATTGTTCACATTTTAGCTACAACACCTAATCCAATGTGTTTGTATGGTTTACAAATTGTATAACTTGTATA
Source organism: Chromobotia macracanthus (assembly GCA_036877525.1). Classification (NCBI taxonomy): domain Eukaryota; kingdom Metazoa; phylum Chordata; class Actinopteri; order Cypriniformes; family Botiidae; genus Chromobotia; species Chromobotia macracanthus. The sequence goes on along the minus strand of JAZGTH010000001.1, from coordinate 4,532,636 downwards.
CAACTTGAAACTTATAGTGTTAGTAACTTCTTTTATACATATTGTTTCCAAGCAGCTCCTTTTTTTTACAAACAATAGTGCCTTACAAACCCTCCAGCATGGTAGCTGCTAGAAGTCATAGGGCTTGGGACAAAATAAAAAGATGGTCCTCAACCCCCATGCACCCAGCAGTGTTAGGACATGATTAGTGGGCCCCCACAGGGCCCTGGACAATGGGCCCCCACAGGGCCTTGGACAGCATTCCTCGTAGTCTCCCACAATGGTGTCCCTGGCCTCTAGTAAACAAGCCATATGTTACTATGATCCCTTATCTCTGCTACGGTTTCTCAGCAGTTTGCGGTGCAATCATACGTTGATTTATACACATAGTGTTCCTTTTGTCAGATACAGAAATTTGCCAGGAAGCACTTAACAGGTAGTAAAGTCGATGCTCATCATAGTTATATTAAAACTGAACAGTTTAAAATGGTGAGAGAGAGGCAGAGAATGCAGCAGCACTGATTATGAAATTACAGTCTGAAAGACGAAGTATTAATTTTATTTGTTAATCTGTGTGGATTAATCTATCAATTCTGTCCACGTTGTAGTGAATTGATTGTGGAATTTCCTGCATTATGCGGGTTGAATTTGTGGAAATGATTAATATGTGCAATACCTGCAATCCCACGCCAAATTTCAGGCCCTGCTGGGGGTTTAATCACATTATGGAGGTAAAATGGGTTGAAAATGCTGAAAATTTATGTTGATTTTAAGGAAGTCAGTTAATGATAGACTGATGTATCGACCAGGACAAGTATTTTTTTAATTGTTTTTTTTTATTTAATATTATTGTTTTGTAGCTGTGCCTGCTTCGTCATTCTGCTTGGTGTGTAAGATCCAAATGTTTTGAACGGCTTGTCAATGGATAATGCATATTGTCACATTTTTAATTTTTTGTGAATTTCGAGTAAAATTTCTTTAAAATTCGTTTTCCATAATTTCGACCAAACTGGTGATTTTTTTTTTTTTTTTTTTTTTTTTTTTTTTGTTCGTATTAAATTATATTTATATATAGCCATTACGTTTGCTGCCCTGCTCCAGTCATCAAAAAACACTGACTGACCACTTAACTAACAACTTTGATAGTGGACTGTAGTTTGGTTTTGAAAATAGTTGTATGATATAATATAATAGTATGACATTTCTGATAAATAAATAAATCAAACAATATTGAGTGGTTGCTATCAATCAGTCAGTGTTTATTTATAGAGCACATTTAAACAAAACCAAGGTTGACCAAAGTGCTGTACAAAGAGTAACATAATCACAATGAATAAAAATGTAAAAACTAAAATAAATAGTAAGTAATCCTAAGTATACCCGAGAAAACCAGGATAACATACTAATGTTAGCCAGGGAGAATAAATATGTCTTAAGATACAGTTTAAAAATAGTGAAAGATGGGGCATGCCTAATACAGGAAGGAAGACTATTCCAGTGTTAGACTGCCATTGCAAAATACTGTGTTAGTGTCACTGCATGTAAATGGTAATAATTGTGTTTGTGTGTGAACGTGTGCAGGGGGAATGCCTACTCCTAGGCAAAGCCCTGTGGATGAAGAGGAGGTGCTGAGCGGTGAGGGAAGATCCAACAACAACATGGAGACTGACTCCACCACCACCAACCTGCTGGCCTCTGTTAAAGAGCAGGTACATCGCAATGTCTCTATCTGACGTGTTGTGGCTATGTTGTAGCTAGTGCTCATTAGTCATTAATTAATACTCATTTTGAGGACACAAATATTAAGTCTAGACTAATTCTGAGAGCTGTTATCTTTCTTTATCCAGTGACTAGGTTTTCAGCTTTAATGCATAGACCTTCACATTTGTTTCCTGGTTCAATGACATGAAAATCACTCATCAACTAGCATAATCATTACATGTCCTGTTGGCATTGTGTTGATAGCATCCACTATCAACACAAGCTCTGTTTAAATTCGACTAATTGACCCATTGTCTCAACATGTTTTACCAAAAACCACAGCATTGATTTTGCTGCTTTGTGTTGCATTTTTTCAATGGCCAAGTCTTGTGTTTTCTTTCTGCTCCTTTTGGACAGAATCAGGACATAGGCGAGTATTGTCACTCTAAACAATAGATTGAGTTGCAGAGGCCTGGTACAGCTGGTAGCTCACAGCACGACACAAGACAGAGCTACTGTCTGACTGTCTTGCCTTAAGAGCAACACTCAGCTATCTCTCAATTTCATAGCCCTCAATAATTACAACAACACTATTTCCCACCAAGTGATTGGCCAGTTGAAATGAAACTTGTCACACTTCGAAGTTTGAAATCCAGAATGTTTTTGTTGGGAGTATAGTAGTGGAAGCAGTCATGAAAACGTTAGGTGAGACAACAAATATTGTTTCTGCTGCTTAAAACACTGAGGCAACGCAGCGGCAGTGTGTGGCTGGGTGTGTTTTAGCGTCTCCTTTAAGGGCAGCTGCATCAACAAGTCTGTCTGTATCAGAGAGAGGCAGGCCAACAGCGTAGACTTCAGAAGGCTTCAGAAACAGCACAAGAGGGAAGAGGGCAAAAACTTGAGTGAGACAGCATGGCAGTTTAAAAACGATGGCTTTTGAAGCTAAACTCTTGTCATGATTGGAACCGGTATGAAGTGAATGGCTGTTTACTAGTGGACAGTCTCCAGATTATTGCATTGTTTTTGACTGGAACCGGTATGAAGTGAATGGCTGTTTACTAGTGGACAGTCTCCAGATTATTGCATTGTTTTTGATGAAGCGGAACTGATTCTTTTGTCTCCTTTTTGTGAAGGAGCTCCAGTTTGAGCGACTAACTAGAGAACTCGAGGAAGAGAGACAGATTGTGGCCAATCAGCTGGAACGATGTAGGTTGGGGGCGGAGTCCCCAGGTGCTGCGAGTGACAGGTAAGAGGGAAGCTTTGAGAAATGTTTTGCAGTGCTAAAGAATACGTCACCTATAAATTAAAAATTTTGCTCTCTTTTACTCACCCTAATATTGTTCAAAACCAATTTGGCTTTTTTGTTCTTTGAAACATAGATGTATTATGTCAAAGGCTTAGTTTGTACACAGGTGGACTCTGATGCACAAGAATCAATGTTTTCAGTCTGTTTCTCAGTTAAAGCTGTCATATGGCTTAGTGGCTTAGTGCACAAGTTATATGGTCTATTTCTGTGATGTGTTTTTGTCCCTTTTGGAGCTTGAAAATAACCAGCTAGTTTGTTGTTGTACAACAACTGCTTGGACATTTTGCTAAACATCTCTATTTGTGCTGTACCAAAAAAGAAAACACGTGTGTGAAAAAAGTAGGGTATAAAAATAAACGTTTTATTTTTGGGTGAATTATTACTTATATTGATCAGACGTATTGATGATATGACTCATGACCTACATAGAGGGGTGTAGCAACCACACGCCCCCCACTTTAAAAAAATGCATTTCCTTCACTTTTAGAAACAGACTTGCCTTTTCACAAGGACATAGATATGTAGTCAGGTGTGTAAAACGACAACTTTAGGAGCAGGTAGAAGCCTCTTAACAAATATTTGCTTTGGCAGTGGTCTGAATAAATGATAATCTTAAGCTTACGGCTAGAACCCACTATTTATCCAGCTAACATCGACCTTCAAGCAAATAACTTAGGCCAGCTATCACATAATGTAATTATTATTCATGTCATGTTATTCATTTGTGCATTGAACCACTGAAAGATTTTCATGACAAATGCTAGAGTGACTGACATATCTGGAGGACAATAACGGAACTAAAGGGATTGTTCACCCAAAAATGAAAAATCTCTCATCAGACAGACTATTGATTGTACTGTGGACAAAAACAGTTAAAACATTCTCCAGTATATCTTTTTTTGTGTTCTGCAGAAGAAAGAAAGTGATGTAGGTTTGGAAAGACATCAAGGTACATGATCAGAGTTTTTGTTTTTGGGTGAACTGTCCCTTTAAGCTTTCAGATGGTATGTCATATCTGTGTGTATCCGTAGCAACTAGGCATTTAAAATCATGTGATATTTCTGATGAGGTTTATAATTTGTCCCTGCCGCCCACTGTACAGATTATTCCTGCGCCCCCCTTCATATATATAACACATTTGACTGTATGGTCTGTGCATAGAAAGAAACACAGAAATTGTTGTTTGTTTTATTTCTTATGTGTTTGTTAAGGAAACGTGTTATAAACACCCTGTTGTGTGTTTCCACACTTACTAACTGCATTTATGGAAAATGAAACAGTGTGTATTATTTTACAATAAACACATTCAAGCTTTAGGATATTATGTTTTCATTTAATAAATGTTACAGAAACGGTGTTCCTAAAATGCTTGTTGCAGGAATTACTTTTAAACCAGACTTGTTACTCTACAACATTTAGTTTTATCTTTAACCTGTTTGCAATTGGGTTACACTGCAGTACAGTTGTAATTCACTATATGCTTTGCCACAGTGAGTTTGTATGTTTGTATTCACATGTCAGTTGCTCCATTTCTCTTCGAGTCAGGGAGTGTCTGCACCGTTTTCCAGATGGCTTTTTCTGTTGGGTATTTTTTCTTGAAGACGACCCATTTGTGCACTCTTGCTACCAGTGTTCCACTGCAGCCCATTACCTTTAACTTTTGCTTACATGGCATTCCTGCTGTCCCACTCTAGCCCCTTCAGCTGTCACTGTACCCTGATGACTGGTGACCTTTGACCCCTCCACTGCAGACATGACGTTCTACGGCAGACATGCTGATCTGCTGTTTAAAGACAGTGTCATTCGCATTCTGTGGTTCGTCCCCCTTGGACTCCCACAACCTGCAGTTTCTTCGGTTCCTTCGTTCCTCCCAATGCACAAGTCACTTAATTTCATGAGATTAATCAGACAGGCCTGCTGAAATTTGTGTCAGAGAGATAAATGTGACAGTCAGCAGACTGTAACACCATGATTGATGTGCACTATTAACGGTTCCATATTTTCGGGCAAATGGAGTGCTTCCTTTTGCTCTTCATTGACTTATTGGAAAATGAGATGTGTTGTGCCCTGTGTGTGTGTGTCATTGTGGTCTTCTCTCTCATGATTTCCTTTATTTCCTCCAGCTCTTCTGAGAAGTCTCTTCTGTGGAGATCAGCAGGTATTTCTTGCTGCTTACATTTTCTTTTCATCTGTTGTAAATAAGAGTCGGCAGAACTGTGGCACTTCAAACTAGGCTGTGGTCATGTGTACAGCACATAGTTTGGCTTGGGGTGATAAAAGTTTAGTCTCAATGGTTGAGCTGTCTGCTTTTTGTATTCAACGCACTCTTCAGCATTTAGAAGCTGTTTGTGCTAAATTTAGTGAATTGAAATTCTCTAAACTGTTACTGGGTTCATCCTCTGCAACTTTGTTTCTGTCACTTGTGAATGATGGTTGTCAGATTGAACAATATGAACACATTTTATTTTGATATTTATGTCACACTATGTACTGAACAATATCTCAGTACTTTGGTCATGTCTGAGCAAAAAACAAAATGGATCGCAAAGACAGTTAATTGGAGGCAAGCCAGCAGGTCACACTAAAGGAATTACAAATTGATAAGTTCACTTTATGACGAATAGTTCTACATTTACAGAAATTAGGGTCGAAGTCATGGCTAAAATTATACAGTATAATTTTTTTATTATATGTAGGTGTGCAGGTGTTGTAGATTTTTACTTTATCACTGTCCTAAAATACTTAAACCTGCTTACACTGTGTTAATACCAGAATCCTCAGGCGCAGGCGTGTCCAAGCCATTGGATGGTTGCCCCTCACCAACATTTGGGGGCAGAGGTCAGGGGTCACTCTACTCCCCTGAATTGGAGCAGATCTCCCTGCGTGAAAGTGAGGGTTCGTTCATTCACACTCCAGATTGTTTTCTGTTATCTCTTTATGAACAATTTCCACAAATGTCTTAAAGAAATGTTCAGTGTTATATAATTTTATTGTTTTATCAACAACATCTGTTGCCTGCTGTCTATTAACACAGATATATTGTTGACTCCTCCCTGTAAAAGTGTGTTTACAAACATTTACAAAGCACTTACAGATGTATGCCCTTAAGCCCTATCCAGACGAGATTAAGTGTATATGAAAGTTGGCATTATGTAATAATTCCAAGAGCTCCTTCGTAATTTTAATCCTACCCAAATCAACCATGTCAGTAATTGTTATGGATATTTGCCATCTGATGATTTCATGTGCCAGTATTTATTAATGAAAAATAATATTTAAGATATAAAGCATATAATATATAGCAATACAGGTATAACAAGTCTTACATTTATTTATATGAACAAAAATGAATTAAAAAATACAACAAAATCAACTTGCTGCTAAAGAGTTCAATAAACAAAGGCAATATATAAGACAAAAAGATGAAGCTGTAGCTCCTGACACAGCTGAAACTGTGAGTGTCTGAGTGCAGCCAACATTACCAACAGCATCTTGCTCTTACAATAAACTGTAGTATTGCTGTCAGTCACAATGCTCTTCCTGTGTCTGTCTCTGTGACTGTTGGTTGACCTGGTTTCCAACTATTTTAAAATGTAACTAGTTTAATCACTGAAAACACCCATAAAATAAAGATCTAATGACAAGGAAAAACTAGTTGTGTCAACTGTGCGATCAATTTCTAAGCGTCTGTTTCTTTGGCTGTTTTTGTCACAAAATTGATTGCGTCTCATAGCTGGGCATTTATTAGGCTGAAATGAAAACCATTTCCTCCTTACAGTCCTATTATAAGTTGTGCTGAAGTCTTTGTTAGTTAAGTGATAGAAGACTCTCCATTGGATGGGAAAATTGGGTATTAAAAGATAACAAATGAAACAATTACAAACTGTTAACAGAGGAATTAGTCAATGGTATTTTCGATGATAAATGGCAGAAGGCAACAGATACTATCTAAAGGGCTTAAGGGCTTAAGTTTAACTAACGATATTTAGACAGAAAATCTCCTCTGAAATCTCTGTATATTTCTTTTTGCTATTTGTTCAGGATCTGCGGCTAACTCACGCAGCTCTACTCAAATGAATTCATATTCTGATAGCGGATACCAGGAGGTGAGTGGTTATTATAGCAACACAGTGACACCCAGACGCTCTGAGGGAAGGTCTCAGTCGACTAGCTCCGCCCCTAGTGGAAGCCCCACCCTTGCCATGAGCTCCAGGGCTGAAGGACAGGCCTCATCACAGGTATAAACACACAAATGATGACCCCCTATCAGCTGGGTGTTAATTTATGTTTATTGTGTTATTTGTTATTTAATGTTTTTTCAGGTGGGAGGCAGTGGGCGTGTCATGAGGCGTGTCAGTTCTGTCCCCTCTCGTGCTCCTTCACCGCTCTACACTTCCTCCCCCCCTGCGTCTCGCCAGCCCCTGCGTTCATCTCTGGGCAGCCCCTATGGCTCGCCCATAGTCTCAGAGCCCCGCCCCTTACCTAGCATATTTCCTGGCACCACCTTGCCTCCGTCCTCTAGCCATGCCCCTGACCCAGTCCACTCCACCTACTTAGGGCGGCATGGGAACGGAGTGGGGTCAGAGTCTGGGTCGTCTCCAACACTCCTAAGGTCCGGTATGACCGCTCAGCCTCAGCAGTATGGAACCCTGGGGAAGCATGAATCACGTGCCTATGATAGCACTCACTCTTCATTTGGGTCACGAGCTTATGACATTTTTGAAAGGATGGTTCTTTCAAGACCGGACAGTCTTACAGGTGGGTTACAAAGACACAAACTGTCCTATATCACAATTTAGCTATTGTTATTCCTCATACTTCTTAGAAACAGCCCAGAACACCCTAGAAAAAGCAAAATCCAGTCAGAACCTGGTGTGACAGCGCCTCTCACCTTTTCTTTAAGTCTATTTCATTTTCTGAAGTTTAAATGCTCTTCCATCCTGACCATACCAGAACTGTATCAAATGCAGTTTCCACACCACTCTTCAAAAGTCCTGGATTTAGAGACACTAAATATGTGTGAAACTTTCTTAGTGTTGTATATGCTTTATGTTAAAAAGGATTAGTAGTGCAGTCACTTATTTTTCATGTTTGTGTGTGTGTGTGTTTGGATTGGATTATATATCCTGGCTGAAGAGATATTTTTCCCTTAAAATCCTTTCATAAGGTGAATTTTGAGTTTGAAAACATTGGAATGAAATTAAGCATTCTCAGCTTAATCTGTTAGGTTTATGATGATGGTCTGTTAAAAGCACAACCGCAACAACATAACTTACTTACATTACTTAATTATAACTTACTTATCGCCTCAAAAACAACTGTGAAGAGGGTCATAAGGCGACTCTGCACATGGCAAGGGCCTAAGTTTGGTCTATAGGGAGGCGGAAACAAATTGGTTCTCATAAAAGGGTGAAAAAGCACCAATGTAATTGCTCCTATTCGAATAATCATAACCCAGTATGTGATTCCAATTACAAGACGCTGTGTGTGCATATGAGTTTCTGAGTCAAAAGTGTCACAATGCATTAAAACAGAGACTTTGTTGTATTGTTTCAAAATCTTATTATAGACTTAATTCCATCTGCAATGAACATCCACATAAAACTGGAGCTCCACAGATATTGTGTGTGAGTGTGCTGTACTCCGTACTGTTTTGTACTCTGATAATAATCTCACATTCTGCCTCTTTGGAATAGTTCCTCAGATTGCCCCACTACCCCATTTATTCAGTATTCTCTGTAGATCATGCAAAGTGTAAAACCTTTGAAAAGCTTTTAACTCCCGGCTGTTCTGAAAGAACTGAATTTAGAGATTCATGAAGAGATTAGAAATTTATAAAAGACAAACTCACTGAATTCTCCATGACTGTTCCAAACCATTTTTGTTTAATTCACAGTTTATTTTTTGGCTATATTGCCTTTTGGTATGCAGATGTACATTGTCTGAAGAAAATGTGCTTGGTTACACAGAGAATTTCTGCTGTATTCACTAATGAGCAGGCAATGTCAGAACAAACATTCACAGGGTTTCTCAGTACTTTTAGTAATTATGCTCCAGTAGGCGTTTATGAGCAAATCACTTGAAGCCTGTTTGCCATGTGAAATCATGCCTGGGAGAAAGGGTGAGATTATGATGAAGACCTTTTGCTAATTCAGCTGAAATGCACAATTAATTATGCACATCACTGGCCATCTGACATCCACATGACCAACTGCAGCCCATCTTAACAAGTCCTTGTTTTGTATATTGTAGAAACACATGGTGTTTTTACCCTTCTCCAAGGCCACCTCACTTGACGTCTGAAGGTGTGAAATTCCAGTGGAGTGGTTAATTATAGCAGTTTTTCATAAGGTTTATTTAGAGGACTGTATGTAATATGACATATATGTCCCTATCATGAGAGTGATATTGCCATATGTGTGTGTGAATCATATATTAGTATATTATATATATTAGTCATATATGTTATATATGTCACATATGTATGTATGTATATGGGGTAGATTTATATGTCAGTATAGGGAACTGTTCCAATTTCTAATAGGTTTCATATATGGCATATATGGACATTGGATATATGTACATATATTAAATTTGTGTATGGGAACTATTTACAAATGACAAGAAAATAGAGCAAATAAATAAATGTAGATAGCACAGCTAAGTCTTTTGAGTTCATATTGAAATCTGTCATTTGACTGCAGATCTTTTCTGGAACTCTACAGAAAATGTGTGATAACTGCACCTGTTTTCCAGGAAAAATATTTAGCAGCTGGAGATTTAAGCAATGTTTTTTTGTTTAAATCCATTTTTATTTAGGAGAAGCAACTATATATTTATTCAGCTAAGAGATATTCATTAGATCTTTTCATTTCCTATGGGCAGAAGATATCTTTGCATAGGTTGGTACCCCCTCATACGTTTGATGGTGGGGAAGTCCAGTGGAGTGGTTAATTATAACAGATTGTTTTCATCTCCAGTTGAAGACTCAAGAGGTTCATTTGCCTAATGTAAGAAACACAATTAAAAGTCTACTCACCTTCGATCTCTGGTTGTACAGCCATTAGACTAAACAGTGGTTGCATTAAACTATTTAACCTGGTGCTCCTCAAGTGCAGAACACAGTGCAGTACAATTTTCAGTAATGTTCTCTGAAGAAAAGCATGCTGTAGCTGATCACCAGCAGATGTGCTTTGGATGGTGGTCCCCAGTATGTGCTGCTGGTGTTCTGATTTTTACAGTGTTTACACTGTTCAATGGGAAAACCATACTCAATGACCACCTTTACCAGCTCAACTTTGCTGGTGACAGACTTGGTCAAGCCATTAGGCGACATACTCGCAACCTGTGAATGCTGGTTTAAGATAATCTTTTCAGTAGGTTGTATTGTTTTGAGAAATATTAGAAATATTACAGCAAGCACACTAAAAGATTTGTCAGGAGATAATACATGCCTCAACTCATGAAATTGACTGTGGCTCTCTGATCCTAATGTAGGTCTGCAGGCCTCTTATAGTCAGAATAGCCAATTAGGACAGGAAGGCCGCTCCCCTGAGTGCCACATCACACCCATCTATGAGGACAGAACCTTCCAGAACCCTCTGTACCAGAGCCCCACTCATGGCTCCCAGAGTGCTCTCTCCAAAAACAATACAGGTATGTGCTAGATTTCCTTCACGCACGCACAGAGGATAACTGAATTACTCACAGGTTGCTCTTTCATGGCTCAGGAGACATAATTAAGATCTCTCTTCTATTCAGATTGAGTGTTACTTTTATTGTTTCTCCTAAAATGTTATAGTTTGGAGCTAGCAAATAAATGTACAAAGCATTGCTCAGATAATTTGCTGTTGTAAGGATTTGATGAGAAATGTTTGAGCTCTGTCTAATAGGCAGTGTCTTTGTTACTGTTATTCGTAACTATTGCTTATTGTCTACACAGGGTTTGGCACTTTACAAAGGACCACTAGTCAGTGTAGCACTCTGAGGTACCAGCGAGGGTTATTCTCCATGGGTTCCATGGCAACGCAATCTGACAACTATCACCCCACCCACTACTGTACAGGCGACTCAAACTACAGCAGACATGCAGCTGCTGTTGACAATGCTATCACACGATCTCCTTCAATAGACAGTGTACACAAAGATCCCAGGTGATAAGCTCAACCTAGTATGAGCTCAATCAAAGTATGATTGTCTATATACTTGCTGTGGAATGTCTCAGACAAAGGTTTATGACCAACACGGAAACTATAGTGGAGCTTTAATGGGTGCCATTCACCCACAACTAACTGAACACAACAGATGTTAGAATATTTAATGATGTTGTTTGAGAGGTAAATGAAATTTAGCTTAAAATCAACAATTCATCAACAATTTCGGACAAATGTTCACATTTTCAGGCCATGTTTACATAGTGTATCTCCACATGTGCAAAGTTGTCTGATAAACGCCATTTATTTTTCCCGACCCTTCAAATATATTATTGAATATATATTTGAATATATTATTGAATATATTGCTATATTGTCTGGCTGGCTAAATGTAAACTTTATAAACCTAACCCAGGTGTTGTCACCTGCACCGACTTACTAAAAAAAAAAAGACTGTGTGCATGTGTCTCTTTGTGATCAAAAGGGGATTAAAAAAAAATCTAAACCAGATCGCTTGAGCACTCATTCACATTTGCAGCACATATTTTAATGACAAATGGGATTGAAAAATAGAAGCTGGACTTGCACCATATGTTTCGTCATCTGTCCTGATGCTAACATGTAAACACGATAATTATAAGTGCAAAGATTGGAATTTTGTTAGAACCCACAAACTGTGAATGGCTGTGACTTTTGACTGTGTTTTGTGTGTGTGGGGATTTCAGGGAGTTTGCCTGGAGAGACCCGGAGCTGCCAGAGGTCATCCGGATGCTGCAGCATCATTTCCCATCCGTCCAAGCCAATGCTGCAGCATATATACAGCACCTCTGCTACGGAGACAACCGCATAAAGGCAGAGGTATCTACACACACACACACGCACACTAATGTTCCTTTTAAGCTGCATGTGTGTGTGTGTGCGAGGCAGCACACTTCTGCTGTTGCTTTTGCACAGATGAGGAAAAAAACCTGATCCAAAAATATGTGGAAAATAACAAGAGATTTCTCTTAGAGATTTCCAAAGATTCCATCTGAATGTTCATTGATTTTTTTAGTACAAAAGTGAATGTGTAAGAAATCTTGCATTGATTCAAGTCCTGGTTAATTTGCCAGATAAAGACCACATAAGAAGTTTATAGTGGCACAAACAGAAGTGCACAAGGTTTATGTGTTTGTATTATATCTGTTTTGTTTTCTGGAGATCATAAGTTATTTAATTTATTCAAGTTTTTGAAAATGTGAAAGTGACATATTTGTCAGGTATGGTAACCCATACTTGAATTGTGACCTCTGCATTTATCCCATCACCAGTGAATGGTGGAAGCAACTGTGGGAAGGTGCCTTGCACCTCAGTCATTTCCAGCCAGTATTGGGAATCAAACCTGTGACCTTTTGGTTACAAGTCCAACTTTAACCATTAGGCCACAACTGACCCAAATAATATGTAAATAATGTTAAGATATGCAGATATTTATTATAATACATTCACATGTTCTCATGGCTCACTCCACAGGTGTGTCGGCTGGGGGGGATCCGGCACCTGGTGGATCTGCTGGACCACAAAACCCTGGAAGTTCAGCGGAATGCCTGCGGAGCCCTGAGGAACCTGGTGTTCGGAAAAGCTACCGATGACAACAAAGTTTGTGTGAGGAATGCTGGTGGAATCCCAGCCTTGGTGCGTCTGCTGAGAAAGACGCCAGACACTGAAGTGCGAGAGCTTGTCACCGGTGAGTGGGCATGTATGGTCACATGACTGAGTTTTCGTTTGCTCTCTTTCAACCCCCTCTCTTTTATTTCTCTGTCTCATTCTGCTCCTGTGATCAGATCCAAACAGCCTCTGCTGTGCAGCTTAGACAAGAGATTACAGTAATGCATCTCATTGCTCTGATTACTGTAGAAGGGAAAGTATTTGATTAAAAGCTGAGCTGATTGCAACGGAACACAAACATATTTTCTCTCTAAGCCAGACTTCGGAAGCATTGCTGGATAAATTTAGGATAATGTTACATTTGTAAACCGTTTTCCAGAAGGTTTCATAATTCATACAGTGTATTATCAGTGTCATCATTCAAACAGAAGGAAATGGTTTGTGTAATGGCAGGTTTTTTAGTCCCATATACACTTTATTCTCAAAATCACAGTGAAAGTTTTGTGTTAATTGTCTGTGTCTGTAAAATTATTTGCTCATCTTCTGTCGTCTGACAGTATTACAGAGCACACCTCTGAATGTGTCTCTCACGGTTTCTGATGTGCTATAAAAATATGATCAAGTGTGTTTTAATTTCACCCCAGGTTTAAAGGGATAGTTCATTTTTCAGTTTTAATGTTTTAGAAAAACTGAAAAAAACCCAAACATTAGATTTTTAAAAAGGCATAAAAAAATTATTTTTTGGCCTTTATCTCTTAATTGTATAAGACAGTGTGTAGATGACAGGAAATCATATAGAGTGAGGGGGAGGGAAACAAGAGTCATTAAAGGATCTCAAGCTGGGAAATGAACTCTGGTTGCCTTTTTTGAGAGAGAAGTCAAAGTTTTAAGAATAATGCCATAGAATTATGAGATTAAAGTAGTAACATTTTGAGAATAAAGACTGATAAAGGAGAATAAAGGCCACTTGCTGCTGATATCCAGATAATAATGCTAATTTAGTGCTGAATACCTGTGCTGAATACGTGTCAAAATACCAAGGATTTCTTTGTTTAATCTTATCAAATTATAAAGTATCAAATTATAAATCACATTATTATAAAATTATAACTCTGGTCAAATTATAAAGCTGATGCCTCAGCCTGTAACTGTGATTATCACACTTTTCCCCTTTAAAAGTGTATTTAATCTCCAAACTTTGCAACTTTATTTCCAAAACAGTGGAACAGACTGAAACCATGTTTCATGCCAGAGAGAAAATCATAGCGCTTTAAAACATGGGGGGAAGTAAATAATCATGTTTGGATTAACTGTTTCTTTAAATCAGGTTAATGTGCAGGCTAATGATTTTTGGGGTCCCGCATTGACAGGTGTGTTGTGGAACCTATCATCCTGTGATTCTGTGAAGATGACGATAGCTCGGGACGCCCTAGGTCCGCTCACAAACACGGTGATCATCCCTCATTCCGGGTGGGGTGCGGCCCCCCAGCGAGAAGACCAGAAACTCAAGCTGCACTCATCTCTGGTGCTGAGGAACACCACCGGATGCCTCAGGTACAGCCAACGCTTGAGTCACACACACTGTGATTCACACAAACAGGGCTTGGATCCCTGCATCACAGGGACCTACAGTAGCCGCAATATTCATTTACTATTTATTCATTTATTTTATGTTAAAAACTAAACCAGACGCTGTTGTGTTGTTGACTGCATGATGTTGGCGTGTATCTCAGGAACCTGAGCTCAGCGGGAGAAGAGGCAAGGAGGCAGATGCGTTGCTGTGAAGGGCTGATTGATTCTCTCCTTTATATCATTAAAACTTGTGTAAACACCTCCGATTATGACAGCAAGGTAAGAGATCTCAGAGATATACAGAATAGCTCAGTTCCAAAACCAGGTGAGCTGCCTCGCTGACTCCCGCCAACAGAGGCAGCCATCCTCTAAGGCACCTTACTTACATTTAGTTATTTTTGGAACTGCCTACATAGGCAGGAACTCTGCACGGCAGAGTTAGCATGTTGCTAAGCTAATGATCAGTCTGTCGGGGGTAAAGGTGCACACCTTTATCACATCACAGCACTGATCTGATAAGCATAAAGATATATTAATATACTGGGGTTTGTTTATAGGTTGTGTTGTATTGAACAAATTGTATTTATAATCAATGTTTTTCTGCTTTAAGAAATCATTGCTTTATTTTTTACTTTTTGCATTGTTGCATTGCATTATGGGATTGCCTTCTTTGTGATGCTTTAAAATGCTTCCTCCATATGCAACTCACTAGGTATTGGAATAGAAGCTATCGTATGAAACTATCCAGTCTTGATGCAGAACAATGCATTGGATTGTTTGTAAAATTTGGAATAAGCTTGACACATTCCTGCCAGATATTTGATTAATGGTCAAACTGTACATGAGATGAAAGCAGCTATCTGGCAGAGGTTTATGTTGCTTAAAAAAAGGTGTTACATGTTTTCTGGCCATTTCTTGAAGGACCAGAAGTGTAGCGAGTGCCCCTAGTGGTGGGTTGAAGGGGTGTGAAGCTGTGGTTTTTCTCTCAGGAAATATTAGTCCTAGCCTGCCATCTGCAGGATGAGTCTGTATTTCTTATTTAGTTGTAGTGATTTCCTGCACCCTTTTTAAATGTCCCGCTTTTCTCACTTCCAGATTGTAGAAAACTGTGTGTGCACTCTGAGGAACCTGTCGTACCGTCTTGAGCTGGAGATGCCTCCTTCCCGGCTGATGGGAACCCAAGATCTGGACACACTCCTGGGCCCTGACACGTCCAGCAAGCAGACTGACTACAGCTGCTGGGGTCTCCGAAAAAAGAAGAAGAAGAGGTCCTGGCAGGATCAGCAGGTGAGCCATTTCTACATAAACGGACTTATCTTGGTTTTATATTTAAAAAGGTATGTGCAAAATACCTTTTTAAATATAAAAAGGTATTTGCACATAGCCTCAGAAAAAGCTTTACCATTTGTTGTACAAAGTATTTGATAAAAACCCTCACCATGAATGAGACCGTTTCTACACGTAGTCTTAGTCGATACAAAACTGTCAGTTGAGTAGGTGGAACATTCAACAGGGTTTCTACAGACAATGAAAATCTGGAACTATCAGTAAATCTTAATATTGAGATTCATGAAATTAATACTGAAATGAATCATAAAGTTACGTACATACCTATAGTATAGAATTTTTTTCTAGTTTTGCTCAACTTGAAAATATTTTATAAACTAGAAATAGCTAGAAATTTTTTGATGCAATCTCTAAACAGATTTTTTTTTAACAGGTAATAATGTAAATTTGTCAGAATAAATTGATGGACACATGATAATGGACTGTTATATGATTTAAATACTGTTCACTGGAATTGCATTATTGAAGTAATTTATTACAACCTGATGATTTTCATTTAGAAATGTTTGTGTTTTAAAAGCTTCTGAGCATTCAAAGCTGAAACTAACATGTCACATGATTTTATGGGTGTTTATGCAATCCCATGATGCAGTGGGATGGTGTGGGGCCCATTCCAGGATTTTCTGGAAGTCCAAAAGGGGCAGAGATGCTGTGGCATCCATCTGTGGTAAAGCCGTACCTCACTCTGCTGGCAGAGAGCTCCAACCCGGCCACGCTGGAAGGAGCGGCTGGATCTCTGCAGAATCTTTCCGCAGGAACCTGGAGGGTAGGAATCTTGTGGTCACTGTACCATAAACAGAATTATACAGTCACAGTGCTCAGAATATACCTAAATTATATGAGTGGCCGTGGATAAAGAATTTTTCTGCACACATACATCTTGAAAGCGTAGCTTCACAGTTGTACAATGGGTGTACAGTACAGGGTGAATGGTGGAGAGCTACGTAACACAGAAAATTATAGTGATGCAACAAAATTTAAATTCTTGGTCAAATTCAAACATTCTTGACACACCAGGAAGAAAGCCTAATACCAAAAATGCTTGTTTTAAATTTGCCTTTGTTTAGATTAAGTAAATATATTCTATTAATATTACACATTTTTCTTTTCTTTTTACACGTTCTTTTGTTGAGAAAGACGTATTTTACCAATATTGTACAGCTGTGTAAATGTTAAAGCAATGTAATTATAAATGTGCTGCGCAATGCAATATTGGCTTGCAACAGTTTAGACTGTTACAGTGTAACAGATGTCATAATTTGAAACACATGATATTGTGCAGAATACTGACAATGATCTTAATAAACCTTCTAACCTCTGGCCACAAAATAAGCGACAATATGTAAATTGAAAAAGTAAATTGAAAAATATAAAATTTGGAAAAGAAATTTAAAAAATGTTTTTAATTTCTAAAGGAAAGGTAGTAAGATTTTGAAACAGAAAATTCTGTACCTTTTAACATGATGTGAATAAAGCTATACCTCTCACTTTATACCTCTGACTCACTCTTTCTCATTCACCTACCGGTCAGTTTGCGGCCTACATCCGTGCTGCTGTACGTAAAGAGAAGGGTTTGCCCATTCTGGTGGAACTACTGAGAATGGATAATGACAGGGTGGTCTGCTCTGTGGCCACTGCTCTGCGGAACATGGCTCTGGACGGCAGAAACAAGGAGCTCATTGGTCAGTCACTCAAGCGTTTCATTTCAATTTCACGTTTTATGTATTCATTAAAATGTGCAATGCGTCTTCTTATCTAAACGTTTGTCCAAATGGATTTTAAATGGTTTCAGGAAAGTATGCCATGCGGGACCTGGTGACCCGTCTCCCTGGCAATGGACCATCCCTGCTGTCGGATGAGACTGTGGCTGCGGTCTGCTGTGCGCTTCATGAGGTCACTAGCAGGAACATGGAGAATGCCCGAGCACTTGCCCAGACAGGTGGCATCGACAAGCTGGTCACAATCAGCAGAGGACGCGGAGAGAGGTACTTCCTCTTTTCACAAGCTATCTGAAGAGAGTAGCTTTATACGTCAAGTGACTGTTGAGTAAGCACACTGTTTCATAATCTACTGCTGTAAAACCAATATTGTAATACAGTTAGAAAATGTATATGGAGCCACAGTGTTTTCTGTTGCAGGTATTCCATGAAAGTGGTCAAGGCAGCAGCTCAGGTGCTAAACACTTTGTGGCAGTATAGAGACCTGCGCACCTTCTATAAAAAGGTATATGTTCTCAACCATTTGTCTGTGGTTTAGGAACACTGATGTTCTCCTGAGATCTTAGGACAGTGTGTTCTGTGGTTCATCAGGACGGATGGAACCAGAATCACTTCATCACCCCGGTGTCAACACTGGAAAGAGACAGGTACCGTTCCCAACCCACCCTGCCAACCAGCAATGTGCAGACATCACCTGTGATCCAATCAGGTGAGCTATCATAATGAATTCCATCACCATGATGGATTGTGGGAAATGTAATATGGTAAAGGGTACAGTGGAATCACTGCTGGCAAATAAAGGTCCATATTTTCAGTGACTTTTATTTTCTCATCTCTTCTTTAAGTATTTTCTTAGATGATGTTTTTAATTTGTCACATTTAGGAGGTAGTGCCACCTCATCACCTGCCATGTTAGGTATAAGAGGACACCGCTTAAATCAGCGGAGGACTCAGTCATCTATGCAACTTCATAATTATTATGGAGACGCCAACAGAAACACAAGTCAGTACACAGGTAAGCTTACCTAAATCCTTCTGTTCCCATTATAACAAGAAAAACATACCTGTTTATAATGTTAGGTTCTACTGGACTAAGTTGAGTCATTATATTTATTTATTAGCTTATCATTAGCATATTTAAAGCACATGGAATACCCATGGAATTGCCCCACACAATATCACCAATTATGATACTATAAATCAAAATTAATAATTATGTTTACAAGGAAACCAATCAGAGATTAGGATTATAATTTTTTAGCCCTTCTTAATAAATGCCCCTGCTGTGTCAAAATGCATCAACTTTCCCTGCCCGTGACACAGACTTTCAGAAGATGTAACCAAGGGGTACACCAATATTAGCAAATGATGTCATATAATGTTTGTTGTTTCTCGTTGACCCTTGTCAACAACCAATCAAATCCCAGTGAATAAAATCTAGTCCTGTCATACAGTATATTATTTATCATTGAATATTCACTAATAAATACCTAAAACATTACAGTACTGGTAAGAATTGGACTGTAGATTGCTCTCTCTAAAAACAGTAACACTTTACAATAAAGATGCATTTGTTAACATTAGTTAACTAAGTTAGTTAACATGAACTAACAATAACCAATACTTATAAACAGTGCAGTGATGTTCAAGTGTCTCATAAGGTGTCTTGCTCAAGGGCAAGTTGTTTCCTGCTGGAATTGAGAATCGAATCGGCGTCCTCCTGGTTATGACTCTCCAACCAGCAACCACAACATGCTGGGGCAGATTATACTGCATGTATTGATCTTAAAGTTAATTTTAACATTTACTTAGACATTTTAAAAATCAAAAGATGTATCTGTTATAATTAGTCAATGCACAATGAACTAACATGAACGATCAATGATTGTACAGTATTTGCATTAACTACATTGAAGATTATTTAATGCAGTAAAAATGGTTAGTTCATGTTAGTTAATGCATTAACACTGTTAATGTTAACAAATGGAGTCTTGTTATAAAGTGTTCAGAAAAATGACTAGTTAGCACTTATTTATGGCCCAGCACTCTTATAAAGGTACAGAAGCAACTGTCTATGAATTAAGCTCTCTTCAACTAACAAAGCAATCAGTTTTACTTCCTGTCTGGTAGGCAGCTTTAATGGTTATTCATTTAAAACCACTTGACCTCCATTGTTACTCTTTATTGATTGGTGGCACTTCAACCTGGAGGGTCTGATTATGCGGCTGTGACTCTGAATATGAACTCATTGAGTGATGTCTTCACTGGGCGGCTGAATCCTTCCTGCCCATCTAACCTTCAGCCCAAACTGTAACCTGCTCTCCACCCTAACTATGGTTCACAGTGCAGGAGTCTTACATTGGGTGTGCAGTCTGGTGCCACCACATATATAATACCAATTTATTACACAACGCTCTGGAATACTTGATTATGATTGGTCAGTCGCGACATTCCAATGTTTGTTTTCCCCATTAACAACCGCTAAAAACTAATAACTCCACTAATCCAGGTTCTTGGTCATTTTGAGCGGTACTGCAGTACTATGTTTAATGTGTGTACATTATGTCTTACATAACATGTTAGAAATCAGATGATTATGTAACACAAAGAGTTATAACCATACTTGGTATGTATATTAAGTTTTAGTATGATGATAGAATATTGTTATATAAAGACGGAATGTAACTGCACGCTCACTTTATAAAGCTTGCACAATCCTCATTTAATGTCATAGAAATCACCTTTAGGTATTTTATTATTTGTGTGTGTATGTGTGTTTAGGATCTGGAAAGCAGTCAGCCTATTTCATTAGCTCATACCCCTCTCCTTCAGCAGAAGAGTCCCGCAGATCACAGGTGAGTTTAACCCTCACTTTCCCCATAAGGATACATGACAACTCATGACCTAGATGCCACATGCATACTGCTTGCTGCAAATTACAACCATTGACTTGGATTTAATACATCTAATCCTACAGATTAAGTTTTTTGTAATCTGTTGTTTTTTCTTGGACATTCTTTGCTGTGCTCACACACAACTGGAAAAACAAGAATTTCGTTTAACAGAAACATACTATAAAATGGGTTTCTAATTTATTTAGTTTTACATAAAATTTATACAAAATAAATTTTTGCAGGATTTCTGGATTTTCTGGCGTGGCTGTCTCAAGCTAAACTAATAAATATTCATGTACATTGGAATGCAAATTCAGAAAAAGAGAGTTTAATGGTACAGTTGACAGTTTGACAGTTCATTTAGCCATTACTGGCCTGTGCGGTTTTCCGTAATTAGTTCCTTGCAGGAACTTCCTTGCAGACTTTCATGAAAGAGTTTCATGAAGCATTGATGATGCCTTAATGGCAGAGGATGTTTAATGTCATGAAACAGTGCATTATTATTTTAATAATAATGTGACAATTGTGATAGTAACAGAGTTGATACAACCTGGGGGTCAGACATATTAAAACATACTACATTATTGCATAATACAAAAAAGAATATATACCTAGGATGGTACACCTAGATACACCTGGGAAAATTCTGTATAAGAAAATTTTCATTTTTGGGTGAACTATTCCTTTGGCATTTGACAGCCAATATCATTACAGGCATTTTTCCAAAGTCATTATTTACACATATGTTGACAAGGCACACAAAAGCAGCCATTTTGTTTAATGCCCTTGTCTCCTCTTCCAGCATGGCCAGCTCTACTACCCTGAAGAGGCCAATCAAAGCACCTATGACTCTTACGGAATGTACCTGTCGTCCCCGTTGGGCTACGAGGACGCTTACCTGGATGAGCCTGTTCGTTATCCCGTGGTGAGCGAGAGGCAGGTGCTCAAACCCAATACCAACTACGTAGACTTCTACTCTACCACACGCAGGCCTTCATACAGAACTCAGGCCTACCCAGCCTCACCTGACTCGTGGGTGTAGGCATGTATGTGTGACTGTGTATTTGTTGATGTAAGTGTAGCCATAGATAAGACTATTACAAGGAGATGTCACTCCGTAAGACATATCTGGGTCAGTGGATTCCAGGAATTTTCCTAGACCGTTGTATGGACAAGCTGTTAAATCTTTTGAAGTGACTGGTTCATTTTCATTTGAGTGAATTACTTTGTGTGTGCATCCAGCCAGTTGCAACTGGAGTGACATTCAGTTTCAGTTGGGGGTTTAAATTGTGTGTGTGGTATGTATGCGCAGGTGAGTATGTGTGAGAGAGCAAGAGTTTGTGTTAGTGTAAGTTTGTGTGTGTTGGTGCATGTATAGATGACCGATTATGTGCACCATTAACTTGAATTTCTTTGATTCTGGATTAAATGTGAGCCAAAGAGTTTACTTTTCACTCACTTGTTTTAATATGTTTAAGGTCTGATTTAATGAAAGCTTGAACCATCTTGTATGTTTTAATTTTAAAAACGGCATGTTTGAAAAGTCATCTCAGTTCCTGAGCCAAATAAAAAGGTGTAACGTAATTACATATTGGCTGAAAAGTTTAATGAAGATATAAAAGCAGTGTAAAAAAAACAAAAAACAAACTAATGTTCTGTGCATTGGAAAACAAACCGTCCTTTTGTCTGGTCTCATTGCTGTAGCCTACGTAATGTAAAGATTAATGTATGTTTCATGGAGTCTTGTACAACTACGTCAGTTTATTGTACAACCGTGATCAGTGCTCCTATGCACAAAAAACTGTGCCATGATAAATTGCTATGTAGAACTGTGTGTATATGTAAGAGAACTTATGGAGACAACAGTTATTACTATCACAGTATTTAGATGTAATAAAGATAACACTTGTTTTTCTAATATGCTGGTTTATGTTGTTTGTTCTGCCACCATAAAGAGCTACAATTCAACCTTATTTTTTTAAGTGAATTTTTTTTTATATTTTAAAGTGCTTTTTACATGTATGTATTTAAGTTGATGAGTTGATTGATTTTAATTTACATTTTATCTGTTAAAAATATGGTAGGCACGTTTGGTGGGCTGCTATAGAAAACTAGCTTTAAAAGCATAATATTCCCCCAGATGCTCTTCAAAGCCACGCCTTCCACAGTATATAAAATATATATAAAATATGGAAAAAACACCAGCTATAATCTGATCAGTTGCCATAATTTACATCCTACAGGTTTATTTATATATGAAAAGCTTATGTTATTTTGATGCAATTTCACTAAATGCATGTTACAATGTACAAACAAGAAATACATCTGCATAAGGTCTGTTTGTAGAAATGTACTGTGGAACATGCACTCAGCAAGAGATGACTAGTTAAATGTAGTTGCGGATGCTTCTGTTGGAACCAGTACCGACTGTGGAATTTAAGAAATATTTCACCCAAAAATTCCCATTTCCACACATGCCATTCCAGGTTTATATGACAGAGAATTGGACGAGTCACACAACAAGCGAGTCACAACATTGGGATTTAAAAACTTAATAATATTTAATATATAATAATAACATAATGCATATGTAAAATGAATAGTTCACTGGTTATTATATTCCAACCCTTTTTACTTTTGTAAAAAGTAATATTCCTTTAAGATTACTGCCATACCCTGGATAAGTATATGAAAACTATGGGTGGTGTAATACTTTGGTTTTGTGGAATATATTACTATTATTATGTAACATACTATTCATACATCTGTCTTATTCAGAGAAGACTTTCCTAAAGCCTTTAATAGAATTATTGTAGCTTCCTGTGGGTGCTGGTGGGGTGTATATCCTATACCAACAAGCTTATAAAACAAAGTATGTCTGTGAGTTTTAATCATACTTCTATAACATGAAAACTTTATTAAACTATACTAAAAATTTTACTGACGTCAGAAAACTTACAGACAGATTTGGTTTTACAATATATATACACACATACGTAACAATGGTATACGTAACAATGCGTAACAAAACAGACTTCTGGTGCTAATATCAGAAAACTACAAAGCTACACGATTGTAACACAAAACAAAAACTTGCAAATATATCAAATTAAATACACTTCACTATTAATATAAACCAATTTTTCACACTTGTATATATATATGGAATAGTCAATTTATCCAGTCCAGCTAAGTTATAAGTTATAGGAAACACATGTGTCTGCAAACAAGTATGCGGTGGCCATGCTAAGGAGCCTTGCAATCCATCTAGGAGGGGGTTACAGATGACGACAGCCTCCCAGTCCCTGCTCAAGCCAGATATGTACCCAGAGTTCCCAGAATCCTCATTGGCTAGTTGTCTCTGCATATTAAACTGTGATAAGAGAAAGTATTTTAACTTAAACAAGTTCACTAGCTCACCATTCAGTTAGTTTTTGGCTCAGTACTGAAGAGGTGCACTAACCTTTCTGAACCAGCTGATGGTGTGACAGAACAGAGGAACTGGCTCTGTTTTGAACTTCCCACTTTCTCTAGCACCTCAGTCATGATCAGAGAATGGAAAGAGCAGACAAATCCATCAACACATTTTTCACTTTTATATCCGTGTGCAAACATGTCTACTGATATTATAACATGTCTACTGATATTATAACATGTCTACTGATATTACAATCTGTTCTTTAATTGTTATGTCCTTAAACTTTTGTATTTCTCTATTTGTCTATAAACAAATTCATTCCTCTATATACTCAGATGTCAATATAAAACCTGTAATATAAAACTTGTTCTTCTATGCATGTAACTTTTAAACTTCGTGTCTGTCTAGTATTCAACCAACACACTTCAGTTTGTCTATTTACCATCCTGTCAACCTATTAAACCTTGTCAGTTTGTCAACTGATGTATTTCTAAGGCTTCGAATATATCTGTACCTACTGTGTATACAAATCTGTATTCTACTCTTTAACAGTGTAACAGTGAAAAGTTTAAGTGAAAAGTTTGGACATTCCAGGGGCAGTTTTTGTTAAAGGATTAATTTGACCCGGTAGTCACTGACGGAGATGTTAGCAGCTGTCCACCTCTGTCCATGAATACTCTTGACCATATATCGTTCCTGTCTAAGCTAGTAGGAACAAGTAGACAAATATAGTCTTGTCTAAAGATGTATTTATTTATTTCTCTAACTTCAGTACATTTTTGGTCTACACTAAAAGTAAAATGTTTGAAAACGTCACTGATTTTTTAACATGATTAACTGAACCAGGCAGTCACAGACGGAGATGTTAGCAGCTGTCCACCACTGTCGATGAATACTCTGGTCGTATACAGTGTATCTGGAAAGTATTCACAGTGCTTCAGCTTTTCCACATTTTGTTAATACAGCCTTATTCCAAAACGGATTAAAGTCAAAATTTTCCTCAAAATTCTACAAACAATACCCCATAATGACAATGTAAAAGAAGTTTGTTTGAAATTTTTGCAATTTCTTTCTAAATAAAAAAAAAAACACATGTACATAAGTATTTACAGCCTTTGCCATGACAATCAAAATTAAGCTCAGGTGCATCCTGTTTCCACTGATCATCCTTGAGTTGCTTCTACAACTTGATTGGAGTCCACATGTGGTAAAGTCAGTTGATTGGACATGATTTGGTAAGGCAAACACCTGTCTATATAAGGTCCAACATTTGACAGTGCATGTTGGAGCACAAGCCAAGCCATAAAGTCCAAGGAATTGCCCTCTGAGACAGGACTGTATCGAGGCACAGATCTGGGAAGGGTACAGAAAAATTTCTGCAGCATTAAAGGTCCCAATTAGCACAGTGGCCTCCATCATCCATAAATGGAAGGGGTTTGGGCTCAACAGAATCGTCACTCTGACCGATCTCCAGCATTTCTCTGTGGAGAGAGGAGAACCTTCCAGAAGAACCACCATCTCTGCAGCACTCCACCAGTCAGGCCTGTATGATAGAATGGCCAGACAGAAGCCGCTCCTCAGTGAAAGGCACATGACGGCCTGCCTGGAGTTTGCTAAAAGGCACCTGAAGGACTCAGACCATGAGAAACAAAATTCTCTGGTCTGAGGAAACAAAGATTGAACTCCTGTGCCTGAATAGCAAGTGTCATATCTGTAGGAAACCAGGCACCGCTCATCACCTGGCCAATACCATCCCTACAGTGAAGCAACCTCTGTGAATGCCCTTCAGTGGCCAAACCAAAGCCCAGACGTGAACATCTCTGGAGAGATCTGAAAATGGCTGTGCACCGACGCTCCCAATCCAACCTGATGGAGCTTGAGAGGTCCTGCAAAGAAGAATGGGAGAAACTCCCATGCTTGTAGCATCACACTCACAAAGACTTGAGGCTGATTTCAAAGATTTCAAACAAACTTCTTTCATGTTGTCATTATGGGGTATTGTTTGTGGAATTTTGAGGAAAATAATGAATTTAATCCATTTTGGAATAAGGCTGTAACATAAAGTGTGGAAAAGCTGAAGCGCTGTGAATACTTTCCGGATGCACTGTATTGGTCTTGTCAAAGGCGTGTAGGAACAAGCAGACATAAAAGATAAATATATTATTAGTGATTATGAATTTGGTTATATAATAATTTTAAATTTATATAAATTATTATTGAAGAGTAGGATGTTGAGTTAAACCATGATATTTTATTTTAATGGTTTTATTTTTTATTTAATAATACAGTAATATGTATTTGTCTATTATTAACGTTTTATTTTTATCATTTTTTATATAGTGTTGAGTAAGTTGGTGAAGAGAGTTAGCAGTGTCACATTCATGAATACTCTGGTCATATATGTCTAAGGCATGTAGGAACAAGCAGACAAGTAAATGGATACATTGTGTTTATGTATCTGTCTAAATGTGTATCCTTGTAGTGATCTACCTGCAGTATATTTTTGGTCTACACTAAAATCTAAATGTTTGGAAACTTGAAACACTGAAATATGTTTAAATTTATTAATTGAAACAGGCAGTCACTTACAGAGATGTTTAGCAGCTGTCCATCACTGTCCCTGTCCATCACTACTCTAACCATATATCTATCTTCTCTAGAGATGCATTTATGTTTGTCTAACCTCAGTACATTTTTGGTCTACACTAAAAGTAAAATATTTGAAAACTTTACAGATTTTTTTTACATGATTAATTGAACCAGACAGTCACTGACGGAGATGTTAGCAGCTGTCCACCACTGTCCATGACTACTCTGACCATATATCGGTCTTGTCTAAGGATGTATCCGTTTATTTGTCCATGTGTTCTTATATGGCTGTTTATATACCTGCCTAATTGTGTATCCATCTACCAATCTACTTAAAGTACATATGCATTTGTCTTCCTATGCAACATTCTATCTTTTAAAAAATATTTTTGTCTGCACTACAAGTTCAAGTCTTTGTAAACTTCACGAAAACGTTTTTAAAGGATTAACTGGACTAAGTGGCCACCAATGGAGATGTTAGCAGCATGTTTCTATATGGCTGCTTCTGTATCTGTCTTACTGTGTATCAGTCTACAGTATCAGTCTATAGCACAAGTCAAAAGTTTGGAAGCTCAACTGACAATTACTTTAAAGGTTTATTTGGACCAGGTGGTCACCGACAGAGATGTTAGCAGCTGTCCACCACTATCCATGAATACTCTGGTCATGTCTGTCTTTTCTAAGGATGTATCTATTTGTTTGTCCACCTATTCCTATATGGCTGTTAATGTGTCGAATTGTTTGGAAACTGTTTGAAAACTTCACAGATTTGTTTTACTTGATTAATAGAACCAGACAGTCACTGATGGAGATGTTAGCAGCTCTGACCATATATTGGTCTTATCTAAAACATGTAGGAACATCTAGACAAATATAGTAAACATACATCCTGTTTATGCATCTTGTAATTGTGTATCCTTCTACAAATCTACCTACTGTATATATTTAGTTAACTATTTGTGCAACACTTTGTATCTTTAACAACGTTTTTGTCTGCACTACAAGTCAAATATTTGGAAACTTGATTAATTGGACCAGGTGGTCACCAGCGGAGATGTTAGCAGGTGTTCACCACTGTCCATAACTACTCTGGCCATATATCACTCTTGTCTAAGGATGTATAATTGATGTATAATTGTGTATCCATCCACCGATTTACTTACTGTACATACGTATTTGTCTACATACACAACATTTTATCTGTTTAACAGAGTTTTTGTCTACACTACATGTCTCACTGTCTGGTCTTGTCTGATGTCTGGACTGCTTACCTTACTGCTTACCTGTTCTCCAGCGGCGAGGTCTTCCGGTCCTTTAGGCCTACAGTTACCTCCATTGTTCCTTGTGTCTGTGCATGTGTGCGCTCTGCCTACCTGCGGAAGATACTTGACTTCATCACCTGCTGCCAGTTACTCTTTGCCATTACTGAGTTTCTGATGATCAACACAAATTTCATAACATTTGTATCATGAGGGTCTCTAGATGCTACATACCAAGTTTGTACCATAAAATGGTACAAGCTCTGAGGGAGGAGAGACACTGTTAAGAGTTAGTTAGTCTGGTTAAGAATGAACCAGAATTGGACCAGACGGTCACAAAGAGAGATGTCAGCAGATGTCTAGCACTCTCTATGAATACACCGGCCATATCAGCTTTGTATAAGGATGTCCACATTTGCATTTCTCCACTTTCAACGTTTAGTCTCTTTACTCTGCAGATATACAACAGTTTATACTGTCATTCGCTACCCTGAAGGTTTATTAATACGAAAGCCACTGCAGTGCTATAGTAATATAAACGAATGACTAGATCCAAACGTTTTACTGCTAGTCAGTAATCAGTCAGACATACAGTATACTGAAAGCTTACCTGCCAGCAGAAAGAAAACGATACACACTCAAATGCAGGGAGCTTCGTGTCTGCATACTTAATATCTGATGCTTTAAATCACCGCCCAGTTCTTTTGAGCATCACAGCCACTGTAACGAGTAATTCCAGCTCTGAAATCGTTTCATAATACTAACCTTTCTGCAGCTGAAAGCTTTGTGACACATTTCGCTTCTGCTCCATCTTAAATATAGCATCGCGGTGATTGCGTCACAATGAGTTGCGTCACAATGAGTTGCGTCACAATGAGCATGACGCAACAAGCAGCAGCAGCGGCTCGTAGAATTTCTTCTTATGAAGCGTGTAATAATGTGACGGCTTATACTGTAGTGCTTACGTGGTACGTAAAGATGTAAAAATACTATCAATTAATGTGGAAATATAATACAACACGAATAAACTTGAATGGATTTGGGCAGTGGTGGTCCTGGTTTCCCATTCACAGAGCAGAACAGAAATATATAACATAATTCTTTTTCTTATTAAAGTATTCAAAACACCTTTTAAAAACGGTGCATACCTATTCCATTAAATAATGTAGCTCTTTTTTTAATTTACTACTCAAATCATTTGTAATTATGAATTGAATAACAAATATTCCCCACTAGTATTATTATGCGTTTAAAAAGATACAGTATGTAGCATTATAATTAGTAGTTTCTCCTGTATGGAATCTAATTTTCAACAACCTGTGTTAATAATCTTATCTGCATATAAATTAGGTCAACAATATTGACTAAGCATACATTTTATATGCATATTAGAGAGGACTATAACAGGAACTCAACCTGCTTTGTTAGTTGACATTCTGTCTGTCTGTAGAAATGACAGCACATATGTCCATGCTGGTTGTTTGAAGTCAACCTAAATGTGCAAAAAAATGTCTCTGCTCTGATTCACACAGTCATGGTTTGAAGTTTCTCTCAAACACTAATGTTTCAGAGACATAAAGTTGTGGATATTTATTGAGAGTAAGTATTAAGACTTGAAAATATAGGATTGGTTGTTTGTTGCTAATCAACTGGCCATTACAAAGAAAAAGACTTCAAAATACTTGTTGCTGTCCACAACTGGTACAAACTAATCTTCTAGTTTGTTAACAAATATACTCTAATCTTAGATACTTTCATTTAGATTTTTACATAACATATTTTGCTGCCAGAAATGATAGCAACACTGATGTATATTCGCTTTATGAATAAGAATAGACTCTCCTCTGACAGTGTTGTGTCTAAAAATGACAGCCTGTCAGACTAATGCAGTAAGGTTAGGCTAAGAATTAGGTGTGAGGTGAGATTAGGATTGCATAATTAATTAGCAGCCTCAATGATGGGAGACAAAATTTGGCTCAATAAAGGCTGAAAGGTCAGTGGAAATTTAAAAAAAACATGATATTCATGCATCAGTACAATGACCTGTACACATCTAAAGACATTTTTGCCTCTTTGGCCTTCCATAAGACCACAAGCATACATACATACCACACTGGCCCCAGAGTCATCATTGCCATTGCCATTGAGACTGCCTTATAAACACATTCAAGTAAATGGAGGAGCTGCTTTTATCTGGATAAAAAGTAACTTATATTTTTTCAATTTTAATGCAAAGTACTCTAAAACATTCTGTCTCCATTTATGTAAAATCCTGCTAGTTAGGGAATTGTTATAATTGTTAGAAATTGTGGAAATTTCGCTTGTCAGTTATTCATTTGGCTCATTTTGGGGGGTAACAATTGTGAAGTAATGTAACATAATTTTAATATAATAAGACGTCCCTAATGTAATGGCACAGCAATTACCAGAGAACACACATACTGATCAAATGTATAGCTTTTGTATAGCTGGATAGTTGTATAAATGTATAGCTATATCTGGATAAAAGCAGCTGCCAAATGCATAAATGTAAATGGGCCAAATCGGGTAATGCGATGTCTATGTTTGGCTATGGTTTAGACAACCTAAGCACAACCTACAATGATGTTGTATTGTTGTTAGAAGGTTACCTACATTATGCCATTGTTCTGTGCTGGCAGGCAAGTTGTTTTGAATAATAGCATCTGCGCTCTCTCAGCCCCTATTTAAACATGGATCTCACAACTGCAAAGCCTGTTAGTGAACTTCATGCTTTGTCACTTCATATACGAGTTTTGCTCTGTGGTAATTTCGGGGGCACTTAAATCGAACCCTGTATGCTAAAAGTGCTCATTTCCACTTTTAATTGCTGTGGATCTGGGCACTAATTCCTACTCATTCTTACTGAAAAGTAATCAGCTCTTTATATCATGGGCAAGTAAGGGTTAATCTATCTCACACTAGCACCTGTCCCACTGGGTGGTACAGGATATATATTAAGTTATAATAGCACTGGTTTGCACCCCCCAGAAAGCTTGAGAGTTCATTCTACCAAGGATATGCCACTTAGTGAGAGCTATTTAAAGACTCCTCAGTCATACATATGTGCACATGTGTTACTGATCCTTCTTTGGCTCATTCAGCCCTTAACGTGAATAGGTCAAATCCCAACGTGTCGTATGGAGTTATTTATTATTATTTATAACGCCACCCGGCGTGCAATCATGAACTGACATCCAGATAATTCAACAGACAGCACGCAAATCAAAGATCCTGCTTAAAACCCTGCCAAGCATCAACCCAAAACTGCAACCTGCTTTCTGTCCTACCCATGATTCACAGTGCGAGTCTCACATGCATGCAGTCATGCAGTTTCATGCATGCATGAAACAGAAAGACAACGCAAGTCAGAGATGAGACATGAACGTATGAGAAACGCTCCAACAACAGCCACGGGGGGGCGCTGGAGAGTCGA
Organism: Chromobotia macracanthus; assembly: GCA_036877525.1. NCBI lineage: Eukaryota > Metazoa > Chordata > Actinopteri > Cypriniformes > Botiidae > Chromobotia > Chromobotia macracanthus. The sequence goes on along the minus strand of JAZGTH010000001.1, from coordinate 4,501,599 downwards.
TGCACACAAGACACAGTATTGAGGCACTAAAGTTCATATAGTACATGTATTTATATGGGTGTAACGGACCAGTGATATGATCAGTTTTAGACTTATTTTACTACGTTTTCCCAATGAGATCTCCATCCATGCATCCATGCATCCATCCGTCTGTCTGTGACAGGTCACAGGCTGGAGAGGGAGGAGTCGACCGCACACACTCACTCACTCTCTCACTCCATTTATAAAGTTATGCTGAGATCAGGACGCGGGTGTGACACAGTCTGTGCGATATATCACTCTGAACAGGTGAGTTTCATTTCTCTGTTTTATCCCTTTTTGTGTTTCAGTGTATAAAGATGCGCACATTCATTTTTAAGAGTTTTGGTCTCGTGAACTTGCAACGTAGAGACGCGGGATGGTGCAGCAAACAAACATGCCTGCGTTTATTTATGCCACGACATAAATATAAATTATAAATATAAATTAATGACATGATTAACACATATTGTTTATCATGTCAAGCTCCACACCAGTGTTTGCTTTCTTTATTTTTGTGAGGTTTCTGTTGTCATGTGCAACAGATCGTCACAGTTTAATGAATAAAACAGTTTAGTATTTAATCTCTTGTTTCATGTCTGCCTGCTGATCTTCATATTGCTAGCCAACAAAGCGTTTTCTGTTTTCATAGTTAATAATTCATAGTTAATGATAACACACACTTTCTTGCCATTCATTATTTTGAATGGCCCACATACAACAGACTGGATGGAAAAGTGTCATATTGTATAGAAGCACTTTATGTGTTTAAAATCAGGAACTTTGTGCCTTTACAAAATGGTATAAAGTCAGGGATTTTTTCTGTTTCTCTTTACACATGCTCATTATAGTTGCACTTTGGACTCAAGACTTTCCAGGGTCGAGCCATCTGACACAGAACAGGTGTGCACACAAATGCACATGTTACTAGCTTTGACAAAGTAAGGGAATGTGTTTGTTTCTGCGTTTGTAAAGGTCAGCTGAAAAAGTGTCAGCGGTCACTTCTCGATGCCTGCGTGTCAGTAAAATCTTGCTTCTCATCTTTTTTCCACACTGCACACTAAAGCCTCATGGTGCAGTCAGTTAATGTTTTCAGTTCAGTAGACATCTCTTATTGCTGCCCTCGGCCAGAGAGTAATCAGATCACTCGCGGTAAGCGGGGCTGGGTTTTATTTCTTGGGCTTGCTGCCATTGTTCTGATCACCAAATCTGTTGTTGCATGCTTTATTGAACCCTGTCGAATTATATTGCATTTGATAAACATAATAGCCTTGGTTGTAGGTTTTGTGAAAGAAAAGATTGTCTTCTGTACCTCATATCTTATTGGTATGGTGTTGTGCTGACCAGACCTCAACTATCAGCATTCTCAGTACTGTTTCCATCCATAACAACTCAATCAAAACTGAGGACACAGTGCTTGCAATATTGTACACAGTCTGTGTTTAGGACAGCGCAAGCTGAAATGCTCGATTATTTGACTATACTTAAACGCAGACACAAAAATTGCTTTATTTAACATACTAATCTTGTTCATTGTGTTATTGACAGCTGTCAAAAAGGTACTTATGTTAAATGATAAAGTATTTTAATGGTAAAATTGTGCCTTGTTACATAAATTTGCCAAGCCAATTAAGAAATGTCGCCCATACATCACCACTAAGTCTATAGGTACCATCTGCTACATTCCCTCAAAAGTCCGTGACTGACAAACTCTTAATAAAATGCCAAGGGATGGATGCTTGTTTGTGCAGTGAAATCTGGCGTCTGAAAAGAGTGCCATAGAAGCAGTTAGGACTGGAAAAATCCGGATATCATCGAAAGTGCTAATTTAATCAGCATAATTATTAAGTTCCAGAAGTGTGAACCAGTGAGTGATGCACGATCTCTGTGCTAGCGCTTGTTTGGACACATGGGCTTCCGTCTCCCCCCGTCAACACCTTTGGAGCAGTACAGCATTTCCCATGTTTACTCATTAATGAAAGTACAGGCTTGCGCAGTCCTGCTGTTCCTTGAGTCTCTCCAGTGTTTTTGTGGCAGACTAATGGTTTAATTGACTGTGTTTAACTCAGCAGGAGAGAATGAGCTAATGTTTGACCTGAAAAGAGCTGGAGTGATGGGCCGGGCTGGTTAATGTCCGCAGGGCGTCTGTAGGTTAGTGAAATGAAGTGTGGATTGTAGCATTGCCTTCCGAACCTTCCGAAGAAAAGACAACCTTGTCTTTTCATCATCGCATGGAATGTCACTGGCAATATTTAGCTTTGGTTAGTGGTTGTATTGAAGTGGGATCTAAAATAAGAATATTTTCCTTTGCAATTTACTTCAACATATGGTGACATCATCGATTCACCCTGTGATGTCATGGTTGTCTTTAGTCATAGTGATTTAGGGATAGCTTAATTCTCATCATGTATCTTGCACACATCTTTCCCACAATCCTTCAGGTTCAACCTGAGCCATGACATCATGTCCTCCTACCTCTTAATGTTCCTTAATGAGAAAGTTATCATTGCTTGAAATATACACAAGGGTACGGTAAAACTTTTTAGTTGGTGGATGCTGGTGGATCATGGAAAATCTTTTGCACAACCAATCACCATCTTCTGCCTAAAAATCTGCTCTTTTTAGGCCTGAAAAGCTTGAAGGCTTTTGATGTGAAGGCCGCACACTTGTAAGACCCCCCCGTGTGTCATTTGTCTTATTCATATGGTAAAGTGGGGAGGAGATTTAGGCCAGATTGTCCATAAAAGGAAACAAGGCCATTCTCCCTTAGGTTTCAGCCATAAAACCTATTTAAAAAAAGACGTCCTCATTTTCCACTCCGTGAACGAGCGCCTCTGCCGCCACTTCTCGTTCATTTGACAGTTGTTCATTTATACTGATTCATCTGAATGAAAAATTCCCATTCAGTTGCCTTATGTTATGCAGCATTTAACTCGCGCAGCAGTATGAACCTTCTAGGTTTACTGTGGTGGTATTTGAATATATGGTTACATTTTCTATATTGGTTTTAGTCTTTTTGCTTTTATTCTTCGGCATCAACCGCAGTCAACCGTCTTTTGCTTGTCATTCTCTATTTTTCTCCCTCCACCATCTGATAAATCTCAGCTTTGGTCCAATTAAACTTACATTTTAGCTGCCGTTTTGGCCAACAGAAACCTGCTATTACTAGAAAGTACAACTTAAAGTGTTATTCAAAGAGGAGGGCCAACGGTGGTCAAAACCAGAGCTTTCCAATTGCTTGGTTTCAACTCTGGCAAGCACGCAACGGTGAGGCCCTAATGCAGCGCTGCAGTCTGTAATTTGATTTTCAGTCATGCAGGGAAGGGTCACTTTGGTCTTTTCTAGCTTCTAGAAAAATCTGTGACTTCAATTTTAAATTGTCTTGGTGAATTGAATAGATAGTAGACATTTGGTATTTATGTAAGAATAATTAAAAAAATGGTACAAACAGTTAGTTTGGTACTTAGGGCAGGCATCACTATTACTGTTGCTCATGCTTGGTTAGGGTCCACAACACTGAAGCATAGTGGCACACATGTAAACCTCAGGACTGGCACCTTGATTGCCATAAGCTATAAGTTACCGCTGACATGCCCTTGAGCAACATGTCATATACACACACACCCACATATACCAGAATATAAATAGTTTGTAGTATTATGTTGTATATTTACAAATCATCCAGCACAGTGCAGATGGAGTTCTATGACCTCATCCTTGTGTTTCAGGGATGTGTGTGTGGCCTGACAAGCCGAGGTCTTGTGAACTTCATTTTGCCTGTGCATGTGTGACCCTGCTTCCTGTTCCTGGGGTGCACATGTGCCTCGTATAGGAAAAGAGGAAATTATGGCTGATGAGAAAATGAGATGGGCACAATTTCTGGGATGTGTGTTTCCTGATGTTATTCAGGCTTATGTTCCAAAAGCCACATCTCTGAACAGCAGGATGTGGTCCCTTTCAAATCCGAGCCATTAGTATCCAAACCAGTTCTTGTGCAGCCATTTTACAAAATGCAAAATAATCATTCCCACAGTTTGTCTCAAAAAGTAATAAATTACAGTAAGTGCCCGACAATTGCGTAAGACATTTGCTTATCTTTGACGTGATTGTTATGAAAATTATACTTCATTCAGAATGTGTCCTGTACTCAAAAGAGAGATTTCCATGAACAATAGAATTTTAACATTGCTTTACCCATTTCAGGTTTTCGCAAACATAGTTTTTGTCCTTTCTTTTGTGTGTGATTCATTCTTATTGGTTGTGGCAGGCAGTCTTGTGGCTGAGGGGAGGAATGAGTAAAATTGGTTGTGCTGAATAAAAGAGCTGATGGTTACTGTTTTTAAGCCCGGACCGTCAGTTTGACACTTCTTAATAATTCTTGAGTCATTTTTCAACAAATAAATTACAGCCTACCACTTATTCTTTCTCTCTCCTACATTCTGTATTCTAATTATATGAACCATCATTTTGTTGGAACATCACACAAAATGTGCATTAGTTCATCCCCCAGATTAGCTTTTCATATTTGGAATTGTTAACCCAGCTGCATATTGCTGCATATTGCTGACCCAGGGCCAACTTTCATTATTTTTAACCTTCCATCTCTCATACTGTTGATACTTAGTGTATACTTATTATATTCTTAGTTTTATATTCACAAGCTTAATAAGGACTGGGCAAATACTGCATGTGATTTGTTGTGTAGGGATATGCAGTATATCACGTGATAATATCTTAAGTGTTCTTTTAACGATATGTAAAATCATTGAGTATTCAGTGTCCACAAATTCATTGTGTGCTGTAGTCAAGTACTGCGAACACATTCAAAGTGTGATAAAGCACATTAGATTGAGGTGTGTGTATGACTTTCAGAATGAAGGTTGTTAATATTTAAAATCTGCTGTCACTCATCTTTTGTGTCTGCTCTCTGGGTCGGATGCACGGCACACCGCACACACAGTGGACAGCAACAGGTGAAAAGATGTTAGAATAACATCAAATAGCTCTCTATATTAAAGCAATAAGCTGTGAAGCTATGCTTTACCCCTTGTGTTGAGTTTGACATAAGTTTGCACTTGGTAAGTCATATTACAATGCCATAATTTTGCTTTTGCTTGTATGCTACATATGATAATATAATTATTATTTAAATAATAATTCATAATAAAATAATATAATATAAATAGTTATATAACAATTAATTACATATGTTCAACATATTGTTTCCATGAACAAGTTGTAAGAGGGAGCTAGTGCAATATAAGACTACAGACACATTTTGGAAGGAGGGATGCAAAATATCATCTAATTATCAAAAACAAAAATCCCAGAAACTATGTAATGTCACCCAATGTACTAAAAAACCAGCCTGTGGGTCTGGATCACCAGATAAGCAGAAAACTCCATTCTGCTATTTTAGAGTCAAGTGGAGGTTTGGTAGACGGGCTGGTATTTCCTCCCATTGTCTGAGAGACACTTTGGTGTGGCCAGCTGCTGTCAGGACACAAAGAATGTGTGGACTTATGAAGGCCGGTGCCACACTAGTTTCCCCTCTTATACGTATTTTGAGTGGTTTATAGCAACTGGCTTTTCCTTGCCTGCCAGAGTCTTTCATTTTTTTCTGTTTAAATTGTTTTATATTTAATGGATTGTGTGAAGGGTGTGCAAGTATTTACAGTGTGTGGATACCGCTGGCTCCTGTTGTTGCTCTGTTTATTTGTTTATATGCCCAAGATCAGGCGGCAGAGCGCTAATTAAATGTGGAATGCTGGGAATTTCATCAGCCAATTCCTTCTGTCACGAGGTGACAACACACACATACATTAAATGGACAGGGAGTTTTGTTTTCCGTTGTTAAATTGAAGGTGACCAGTTCACAGAGGATTGTGTTTATTGACCAAATCTACTTCTGTTATCATTTCTGTATATATAATATGGTCTTCATGGTAACTGTTTCTCTGCAGGAATAGAGGACTGTGGTTACGGTGGTAATCGTACCATGTTTAAGGCAGTGCTGAAGAAAGGTAGAGAGGGAGGAGGGAGAACTGGCAAACGGGATGCAGGTAAGCTACTTCTCACCCAGTGGGAATAAAACATCTTTAATAAACTGTTGCTAAACTTATTGAACTGTTAATAGTTTTTTTTTTGCGGTTGGCTGCTTTCCTTTGTTTTGTGTTTATTTTATTTGAATTGCACAATTGGCTTAGGCCCTTGCAGGTCTGTAAGAGTTTTACAGACCTGTGACTGCGATTGAAGTTAGAGGGTTTAGTGATTTTTACTGCATTCTGACTGGCTGCCGGCAGGGTCAGGCTGTGGCTTGTCAGTGCTTTTTGTGGAGGGGAAGCGATTTTGGCATAATTTTAACTTTATGTCGACATTACAGGTTTATATTGTTTTTAAAATATTTGTGGCAGTGCATTCATTAGCATGGCGATAGTGTGCTTAGCTTAGTTTTGGATACTTTGCGTAGTGAAACCGTCTTGGAAAAGTTGCAAAAAAATTTTTGACACAAGCCACAGTATGGGAATACTGTGAATAACAGGAATACGTGTAATGATTCATCATCACATCCCACACTACCTGAAATGTTGTGTATTGAAGTTCATCCCCTTTAAGTTGCCACTTCTAAAGCTGTTCTACAACTAATGTGCAACAGCCAAAGACATTTGTCTGAATGTGTGTAAATTGCTTTTAAAGCTTCCTGTCACACATTGCATTTTTAAGACGCTGTGTCAATTAAAAAAATTGTCTACAAAATGCGTCATATCGGGGTCAGGTGAACCTGAAACCTGTGTTATACATTGATTTCCTAGGACCAATAGTCGATGAACGCACATAATCTGACATCACAAAAGTTTGAATCCCACAGCTCCTTTCAAAAAGTCTCTCCAATTCCACACTAGTCAGTCATATGTCACTCTCTTGAGAACGTAAACCATTGTGACCAAAAAAACATCTCATTACCTCATCAATGACGTTATGTTACCATGACACCCAGTTCCACAGGATGGCCTTGGTATCTGTTCAAGCATCTTGCTGAATTCAGCACCATTACTGGCCTGATAGCTTTTTCCCCACGGACCCTCTCAATGGAGCTGTGTTCCAATTAACCTCATTCATCTCTGCTCCGCTCACTTCACTCACTTAAGTGTGTCAAGACAAGTTTGAGAGCAGCCAAACAAACACTGCCTGACCCACATGCGAGAACTTTTCATCTGCTAATCTAACTCTGAGTCCTTCTAAGGCAGGAGGGATACAAATAAATTATTTCCCTTGTAATCTTCCTGTCTTGAATATGGTTGATTGTCACTTTGTTTATTAGCTGGTGTGCAAATCCGCTCTTCTAACACTGGTGAACTCCCCCTGGTTCTGATTCTGACAGCAGACGAAGTCTCGGTCGGTTAGAAACAACACTTGCGTGTTCTCTGAAGAGACATATTGCTCATCAAGTATTTATGACACCTTATGTTAGCTGCAGGGGATGGAGAGAGTGATCCAGATCACCGATATGATGCTCTTACACTCCGCAGTGCTACTTTTGAGGCGGCTCATGTGCCTGAAGCTCTTCTCATTGCTGACTGTCAGGAATAACATAAGATACTCAAGTAGTGAGATCATGAGAAACTGTTCTGTTGCCAAATGTGACGATTCTCGTTCTGTCAACTTTGTTTTCATTTTTCTTTGAGTAAGCTAAATTTCAGAAAGCCGCATGATGCAATTACTTAGAAATGTAATGAAGCTTGGAGCTAGCGACCAACAAACAACTGTAGATTTATACAGAGCTTTAACCACCATGTGTTATTTGTTCTGAACAATATTTAGAGCTGTTGGAAAACCTAGTGAGCTGCATTTGGAATCTCATGGACTGATTTGATAAGTATTCTAATAATTATAAATTAATACATTTCAAATTAGACTTTTGGGGGACCATTATTGTCATTATTGAATAAGATTTATTCCTTAAGATTCCTTTGTTTTTGACTGTGCATAAGCAAACAGAGTTTGCTGGTTTTAAACCTAAAACCAAGAACAATCTTGGAACTCTAACCATTAGTGTTTGTCGACTAGGAGTGATAACCCAACATTTTAGCACTGAGTTTCACCAGCACCCTTCTTCAGCTAGTAAAAAATTATAGGACCAAAACCTCCTCAAACCACTTTATCAAAAGCACATTCTGCTGGTACACATTCTATCTCTTTGTTTGTCTTTCTTCTCTCTTTTCTTTCTGATTCCTTTTTTGTGGGATTGAGCCCTTTAATCCCCAAGAAACAGACTTTCGGGGGATTTTTGCTTTCATGGATTGACCCTTTGCATTTGGAGTGTCAGACTGAAGAATTTCTCTGCCTTTGAACTGAGACCTTGTAAAGGTCGGCTCAGGAAGGATTTAGCTTTAAAAACGGGCCCGTTTGATGCTGGGTTACAGTGCAGAATGATATACAGCATGGGCCGAGATGTTGAGTTTAAAGTGTGTGAGTGTGTCTGTGAGTGTATGTGTATTGTCTTCAGGGATAAATCTCTTGCCATGGAGTGACTTACAGAAAGTTGATCTTTCTGAATTGTGTGTGTCAGGGTAAGGTTTATGTTTTGTGGCTGTTGAGATCAGGTGTGTGTGTGTGTGTTTCAGAAATGTTCTTTGTGTTATCTCAGCTGCCCTGGTGTCCAGTTTCATCTCACTCAGCATGGCCTCAACATTTTATTTAACAGACTCAGATTGTTTACTCACAGACTATTTAATCACCCACAGTATGTTGCTCCAGAATAGTCAACCTGCACTTTTCCAGAGTGAAAGTCTTTAACAGCTTATAAGGATAAATAGTTAGTCACTGAAAATCTTACCTTTTTTCAAACCTCATACACGCACAGTATCTTCTTTAAAGATTATGCTAATGTTAAAATTGAGTTTATCATAGGGTTCAAACCTGCAAGCTTATGTTCATCAGCCCAGCTCTTTACTGTTAGGCCTTTCGATCTTAGACAAATGTTTTGTTTTCACTATATATCAGAGATCAAATTTATTTTGCCTTCTTTTTCTGCCAAATCTATTAGACATGTTAGCTAGTTAAAAGTCAAGGTCTTTAAAACTTCACCACTAACTAGTGACAAAGTGGGAGTGTTTTATTTTAATAGATTGTAGAGCTTGAAACTGTAGGTTTCAATTCCAGTAACACGAGGCTTAATCTCATTATTTTAATCTCAGAAACTCAGCCAGCCGTGTTTTCAGGTTGATGAGCTAATCACGGATAACATTCTTTGAAACACTGAAGCAGTGGTGATAGGTCACAGAGTGTTTTAAGCTAATCTGAGACACAAACCGTGAACCTCAGTGTGTCAGGTAAACACATGGCTGACTCCCCGGGCCAGGAGGAACACCCGGGCCAACAACCCCCTGGAGGGCTGCTGGAGTTCAGCCAACAGGAGGAGCAATTAGGGTACAGGAAATTTTTGAACATTGTTGGAGAAACAAAGGCTAAAATTGAAACTAAATTAGAATGAATAATCAAAATTCTGATTGCAACTGCTGTGATCTACCTAAGCGTAAAGGTGTTGAATTCAATTACATTTGACTTGTTTCTGGTTTCTTGCATCACAGTTTTCGATTGACTTTTTGTAGAGGTTCAGCATCGTAACCAATCACAGACATTTCTGTTGAGCACATTTGGCCAATCAAAGGCATTTAAATTAGTTTGATGGCCTATCTGTAAAGAAATCTTAAGCAGTCTGATTCCCAGATGTGTGTTTTGAGTTTCATTTTTCTTTGTGGCAGCAAAGTGCCAAAAAATACAGTCAGTCTATGAAGAACCAGAGTAATTAGAATTCCCTGTAAGCATGTGCGTGCGTGTGTGTGCGTGCGTGTGTGTGTGCGTGTGTGCGTGCACGTGCGTGTGTGCGTGCACGTGTGTTTATGTGTAAAGGGACTATTTTGCCCGCAGGACACGTGTGAATTTGTTCGTTCCACATGGATTTGTTTGTTATTAGCCATGTAATAAGCATAAAACAATTACCATAAAACCCTCTCAGATAAACAGAATAAAAACAAATCCCTCAAAATAGTCCTCTTCCGATCAACTGTGATGCTTCCAGAATTCCAGAGACTGAATATGAGATTGAATCTCACGAAGGCTGTGGAGAAATACTTGGGTCATTTTTTTTCACCCCCATCCTAAAATCAAAAGCAATAAATAAATTGTATTTGCATAAAGCAAATAAAATTGTCTTTTTTGAACTGACATATATTATCTTTTGACATTTATTATCTTGGACCAAATTTATATGCCCTTTCACAAGATGTTATTTTTTTCTGTTATTACTGTTATTACTGTTATATTCTGTTATACCAAGTCTTGGAAGGTTTGAAATGGGGTTATTTGTCACTATAATAATGTCACAGTACAACAGAGTGTAAAGATCTACACTGTTTTTCTTTAAAAATATGGAGAACTTTATTCTTTTATGTTTGAAGTAAAATGAGTCAAACATATTTATTTTTTGTGAGATTCACTCAAACCTGTTTTCCATTTCTTTGGCTTTGTCATTCTGTGCTTGTCCTTGCCTGTAGCTTTATGTGTTAAAGAGAGATTCTTTGTATTTGAAGTTGGTAAGATCTGATGTTAAACTTTAAGTGAAGAAAACAAAAAACAAAGCAAAACATTACAGACATTGTCTTTCATTTCCTGTTTTCCATTCCATCCTTGTGCTGTTTTAATTTTCTCCACAGAACATTTATCACTATTTATTCTCCGATTCTGTCCTTCACTGATGCTAAACTCACGAAAATGCCAGCATACCTGATTTATGCCACATACTCCTTATGAAGCCCTTTGGTACGGTCTCTCCACATTTGACTAAATATAGGCCTCGGCAAGGCCTCCGTCCAGCTCCAAACCCTCATTTCAACTGAATGTATATTCTGATAAATATTTGATGTCTGATGAATGGAGTCTCTTGCTGGTATTTTGGTCAGGCCCCAGTGTTATGAAAGCAGGGCTGTAATTATTTCAGGGCTCTCTAGAGTAGACTGTTATTAGTCAGACTTGATTTTCTGGGCTGCATTAAGAGTCAGCAGACCACATATCTGCCATGCCAATGAATTTTCCACCCCGTGGCCAATGTCTCGTAGTCTCAGTGCTAGAACAGGCCCTTATTTTTAGGTCACATAGCATTTGAATCCTGATTTGAAATGTATCATTGTTAAATGTGTAATAAGCGATTTCTGAGAAATGATTTTAAAAAAAGATACCCAAACAAATGCAGCCCTCCCTTCATTGCTTTGCCTTCAAAATAATGAACAGTGTGCAACACAAATAACTAACAGCTGCCGCTTACATCCCCTATGGCTGATTGGCTATGAGAGTGTTATGGTGTTGTCTGGATCAGTCAGATCCCCTTTTTTGTCTCCAATTTACATAGCCAAGACTATCTGCAACATTTTTTTTACATTTTTTTTTCAACACACACATGGAAAAACAAAATTGGTTGTACATAATACAATTAGAGATTGGATGATAAATTGTTTTGAGATGATTGCACAGTACATACATGCATATACACAGTACATACATGCATATGCACACACCCATGCACAGTACATGAATCTATGAACACACAGGTACGCACACAAACAGTACATGCATGCAAACATGCACAGCAGTTCGCAGTATTTATTACTTGTCTTTCCCCATCAGTAATTCTTCAGTGTGGCTGCAGGAATACCCCCTTGTTTATTTTGTTGGGCTGTCTCGTAAAAACTAGCTTTTCTGTCTGTGTTTTGTTTAAACCAGCCTAGATTTGGCTTAAAGACCCTGTTGCTTTGAGAGGAACTGCAATCCTTGAATGTTTGCTTTGGATCATTAAAGGGTCTTAAATTATTCTCAGTTTTTAGTGGAAGAACATATTATAGAAGGATAATACATGGATTGTATTACTGTTGGTCATGAGACAGACTTTGTAGTTTGTCTATATGTTTATTTGGCAGTTTCAGAAGCTCTGATACAAAGAGTTAACGGTAACAATATCTAATTAGGATAACCAGCCTGAATGTTAGCAGGGTTTGAGGGCTGCTTTTTTAACAGTGAGCTGTTTACTGCTCATACAGCAAATTAATCAGAATCTCTTAACTGAAAGTTAAAGAGTCTCAGATGCTTCTAAATGTTTAATGTTTATTATTGTAGCTGAATCATGTCGCTCACGATGAAAAGCATCAGTCATGCAAACTGAGAATAAGACTGTGATTGGCTGACTTGTATCTGACTGCATATTAAACTAAAATAGCAGATTATTTTTAACTAGGGCTGTCATTCGTTTACAATTTCTGTTAAATTTATTACGTGAGCCGATTAACTAATCAAATATATCCCTGTATCAATATATGCTACTAAAATAAAAGGCACTTAAAGACATTACATTATTGTGGCAAATTAAATAATTATTTTTGTTTATATTATTGAACATAAGCCAATCAGTACACAGCAATCCATTTTGCAATCAGGTTTGTCAATCCGTCTAAGGAAGATTTAGAGATCTACCACACAGAATGTTTTCTTATATTGTATCTGTAATTTTTTATCATTATCTGTATTATCATTATTTATGTATTATACATACAGACTGACATCTAGCTGCTGGGTTGAGATGGCACCACGAGTGTCGCGGTTTAAAAGTAGCCCATCTTTAAAAAAATGCATCTTGAGAGCCCTGTGCTGAGATCCCTATCTTTCTCTTTCTCTGTCTAGGAAGTCAATCTCTCAGCCCCAGTTTCCATCACAGATTTCAGGAAGAGAAGGTTGTGGTTCTTCAGAATCATGGCAGTGGTCTCCTCCCAGTGCAGCCGTACCCCACCGAGGAGGTGGCAAGGCCGGGTTTGACCAGAGGAGTGTCTGTCTCCCTCCCTTCTTCCCCACTGCTCCCTCCCCGCCAGCCCTATGTTTCGCCTGTACGACACAAGTCCCCAGGTACAAGAGCCACTTCCTGTTTGTTAACTCTTTTCCTTTTAACCTCATATAGTGAGTTCACTCAGGTCACAGGTCTTGTTTGATGCTGTTGCAGTGTGTTACATACAAGTAATTAAATGCAAGTAAGCAGAGAATCCTGCTGGGTTAATTCAGAAAACACAGACCACAACATAAAACAACAATACAAATCAAAGAAAATTCATGCCAACCACAATGTGTTTTGTGCAGTAAAACCTTAGCTTCCAAAATATTATTTTTATTTAATATTATATTCATGTTATTAATATTAATACATTTTAATGTTTGACTTTTACTAATTTACTTTTTGAGATAATTTTGGTCTTGTCTTGGTGCATTGAATTTACATGTTTCTAAATGATAATCTTTGATATAGTGACTCTTTAAAATGCAGTTTTATGTGTGATTACATTACATTAGGTGTATCATCACCTGCTACAGATGATCTGAGAACTGATGAATCAATATCACTGATCATTTACTGTGTAATATGTATCATGTTATGTGCTATATATACTTCACACTGTGAGCCGAGAGCTGCCAATCACACAGAAAGAGAAACACTGTGTTTGGCCAAAGCACACACTCAGTTTTCTGGCTGCGTTTAGCGATTGTTCCTCCTACAGTCTTGCACCTCAGGCTGTGATCAGACGCACTGCAGGCCTGTGTGCTGCTAAATTATAACTGTGTTACAAATGAATCAACATGATTTATTCCTGATTAATATTTTTTATATCCAATGTCACAGTTTGCAGCCTAATAAACCTCCTTTCTTGTGCGTTTTACAAGATTTTTATTTTATTACCTGTCATCGACTTTCCCAGTGTTTTTATAGGGTATTTTTCCAGACGTTCAGGCTGTTGTCTCCTGCTACAAGTAGTTAATGTTTAATGGCAGTATTCTTGTTCCTGCAGTTACATCTCTGTTCCTGTAGATGGCAGTATGGGCCACTTTTCTTAGCTTCAGTTTCTACATGAAATTAAAACTGACCCTTGCTCCTTTAATGCATGTTACCGCTGTTACTGTGTGTGATTCATTCATGCACAGTAATGCAAAGGAAAGTATTTCTCTTCGTCATCGTTCATTAAGATCATCAAATCATTTTGGTCTCTGAAATTATTTTCCTTTTTGACTGACGTAACCATCTCCTCCCCTCCAATCACTTGTCATATAGTAACCTCTCTTCATGATCCATTAAATTCTAGATGGGTATTCAAATACACTTCTGGGATATTTCTCTTTCATATGCCACATTCAGAAGGAAATTGTGAAATGTGTGCATGTTGACTTACTTTAGTTATCCAGCAAAAATACCACCTAAAGTGACAAAAATGCCCCAAAATTAAAAATATCTCTTTTAAAAATTTTTTTACTGTTACTTTTTTAGTAACAGGCTAATTTCAAAGTGAAGCCTTGATTTGAACTTGCCTTTTTGTCAGCTGTCCAGAAGAAATATCTTCCTGCCATCAATCAATAAACATTATGAAATCTTGCTGATGGATCACCAGAAAGCTGGTTCTTGTTTGCTTTGTTCGGTGGTGGAGACGCCCCTGCTTTATTCCTGTTTAGGGCTTCTGTCTGGTTTTTACAGATGTGTGAGGGTTTGTGCCAGCAGTCACCATTAAGTTCAATGGAACGTACGTTCTTGCGCGTTCTCGCAGAGTCAGGGCTGTGAGAGAGCTGGTCCTGCTGATGCTAAGGCAGCATTTGTTTGTTTATTGTCTAGTTTTGTTTAGTTTGTGTTTGTGTTTTGGCCTCATCTCCATCTTATGTTTTCCTTTTCCAGATGTTCTTTATTTGTTTTATTAAACAATTATATGAACTGTTATGTATTTGTCTGTGTTTATCTGTTCCTGTGCTGTAAGCACTTTATAGGCTTTAGCAGTATTCTAAATGTGAACAGCTAGGCCAGTAAAGCTTTGTTGACTTTGACTCAGTGCGAGCAGGAGGAACCGCTCAGGGAGATTAAAATCATTACAGACACAGAACCACAGACTCCTCGTTTATACTGGAATCTCTCGGGGAGTACAACACAGCCGATCGCACCAATCACACGCGCGCACAGGCACAAACAGATCCACACGCGGCTCTGCCCAGAGATTCAGATCGCCAACCTCAGAATCCCATCTGGAAAGACTTAGCTGTCTCTCTCTGTGTATGCGCATCTCTCGCGCTCTGCTTTTCTCTCTCTCTCACTCACTCTCTCTCGTTCATCTCTCCCCCTGCTCAGATCTTACTCTCATTTCTCTGTCTGCAGGTTCAGTAAAGACACCTAAATATGTGGAGAATCCCCATGTTCCTGGAGATCCTGCCTCCTGCTCTTTGAAGACCAGGAAGAGGAACAATACTGGTGAGGACTTCTCTGAGTATTGTGTGTATGTGTACAGGTTTGGCTATGCTTGTGAATGAGTGTATGCATATGGACCAGTGGATCTGCTGTTCTTTTTAATTTGTGTAATACACCCTCTAACTTACTTAAAGTATAAATATGTGTATTCAATGATCTGTGGGGAGTTACACGAATTTACAGCTGAAAGATTTCAGCCCTGTCTCTCTCTCTCTCTCTCTCTCTCTCTCTCTCTCTCTCTCTCTCTCTCTCTCTCTCCTTTCCCTCTTACTATGTCTCTATTATTTTTCATCACGAAAAAAGGGAAAGTGACCAATTTTCTGTTTTTTTCTCATTTCTGTATCTTGCTTTCTCTGTGTGATGCAATGTTGTGTGTGTGTTTAGTAAAGTACACTATACGATTTGCTCTATCTGTCATTTTTGGTAAAGTGATGCTGTGTAACCAGTTAGGGTGGCAAAATTCAGCTGTGAACAGTTACATCTTACTGAATTCTGGGATGTGTGAATATTTGGATAATTACAGGGTAGAGGTGCACACAACATTCACATATAACTTCCATTAGATATGTGCACACACAAGACTACAGCCCAACACAAAACACTGCTGTACAACCTCTTGAGTCCAAAATTGTCCAAAACTCTGTTTTACATTATTTCCATATTTAATACATTTTTTTTTGTTGCTGTCTGGATTACTTAATTCTGATTGGCCAAACACGCCATCCAGCACGCTTTACTAACTAATTAAACAATTAGTCATATAATAATAGCTAATACAATATTTAGTCTCAAATCAATATTTTACTGACTTGGAAAGTAGGATTGTAAAATAGGGGAAACGTACATCTAGCAGATAGTTATCGCAAAATAACATTTTAGTGTAATAAAACCCTTTGTGTCGGCACCTGAACCCCCTGTCTGAGTTTATTATGCAATGACGACCAGCTGGCTGTGCATTATCCCTTACATATGAATTTAAAGGTAGGGCAGGTAATTTCAGCTAGCAATAGCAAGCTAGTTTTGAAATCTTAAGATCCAACCCTCCCTTCAGAGTGCGCTCCAAAGCCACGCCTCCTCTAAAACACATGAACACACGTAGTTTGACAGAGCATTTTAAGGTCCTACGCTTTCCACAGAAAAAATAATTATGTAAATATATTTAGACCACTCATTGCTATCAGGGTGTGACTTTCAACCAGCATACCAAGAAATGTTTCTGACCTGTACAATTTTAGTGAGTTTCATCACACATAAGTTTCATTTATGTATTTAAAAATGTGAGCTGGCATAGACATTTTGAAAAACCTGATGATCTGTGATAACCCAGCATGATTTCAAGATGTTCCAAGGAAATCTGACCTTCAGTCAAAGGGTCAGTGTCACAATTTAGCTTATATTTGACCTCAGAAAAAGTACAAATTGTATGTTGTACAGATTTACAACAGGCACATGCGCACATATAGTCTTCTGTGTTGTTTTTTGGCCTTCTTTGACATCCTTGTTCTATTTCAGACATTTCACAAATTTTGAGTCGACAAAAGTTGGTGTATCTACCGATTAATAAATTATGAAGCAGTCACACCTCCCCCATCTTATGATCACTGGTGCAAATCGTGGGAGATCACACCAGATGCAGTGGCCCACACCAGTCGAACCTGTTGATGAATTATCACCATTCCAGTGACGGTCCAGGTGACTTTGACTTCCAGCTGTAGTTTTATTGTCATGGCAGCTGTTCAATAAATGTTGTTTTGCCTTTTCTCATCCTCCACACCTGTGGACCAAAGCTGTGGACTACAAACTTCTGCCACATTAATTGTTATTCACAGGTCAAAGAGCCAAGAATTATGGGAGATTGAGTGCTTCACGCTTCGGAAAACTTGCCATGCACACACCCTTTGACTTAAAACAGAAAAAATCTGTGCATTAGGGCATCAGAGTCTGACTCTTCTTTTGTAAAAGGCAATTTCCTCGTTCAATTACTGTTTCCTGAAAGTATGAAAAGATGTGATGTCATTACAGCTGCCAGCACGTCCACCTATGATTGGGCAAAGAGCTTTCTGCAATTTGATAAGTCCATCCTGTGATATAATTACACCTGGTGAATTGGAGTGTTTCTCACAAATGTTGGGCATTTTCTCTTGATCCCTGTTCTTTCTTTATAAATAGGGGGTGAGTGCACGGTTACTTCCAGACATTTTGAGAATTAGTCAGATTGCCGGGATTACTTCACTTCCTTTGTAAACTACAGAAACTGTCTATGCAAGTACGCAGCACCTTGGCTTTACTAGCGCCAGGCTGTACAAGTAAAGCTCCAGGAACGTGTTGACAGTTTATCTGATTTTCTCTGCAAGATTCTCTTCATATTATAGCTCTACCAGCAAGAGTTTTATTTTTAATCTATTTGCTTCAGTTCAGCTGAATAATTTTCATTTTTATATGAACTATTTCTATAATAACCACCTTTCCATTATTTTAAGAGACCAAGCAATAGCCAATTTCGTTCTGTCTTTGAGGTCCTAGACACATCCCTACACCCCAGTAACTTTCTGAAACACATGGCTAATAGTATACAATACTGCTGATCTGAGGCCTGTGGGAGCATTCGATTTGCAGCTTTTCATTTTGATGGAGCTGACAAATCTCTATGGCAACATTGTGTCTGTTCAATTTGAGCCATGACCAGTGTTTTCCACTGATCTCTGTAGAGCACAATCTTCATGATTTAGTTCTAATGAGCACTAATGATTTACCCAGCACAGATCCTTCATTGCAGGCCAGTAATACCGCACCGCATCCCACCACATCGCTGTACATTGCCTTCCTGGTCCGTTCTTTCAGTTTGCTACATGTGTTTCAGCCATTAGTTGCAAAAATAAACCTTGGATCGTCAGGGCTGTAATTTAGATGTCATTTTGCAGGAAAATACTTTGACTCGTTTGACCCTAAAAAATCGACAGACCTCGGCCAGGTTGACTTATGCCAGTTGCTGGCCTTGTCTGAAATAGCCACTTGGCCAAAGAAAATGCAATAAAAGTTTAATGGTAGCTGTTTTTAATGACAAGTGTGTATTGGCTAAAACAGTTGTTAGATACACAGTTATGCTAATGTGTAGGCAGAGTGCATTATATAAATACTTAAAACACTAGTAACAGTCTAATTTTTATGAAATCAATCTTTTGTGTTTGCTATTGCATTGCACGCCGTCTCATTCTGGTACAGTCTGGTTAAAGATACACATAGAAATGAACAAACCACAATCTTGCCTTACCCAAGTCATCTTGGTATGCCTTTATTAATGAGTTTACATTCAGAGTTGTCCATTGTCGATTTGGTGAGAAAGTTTAGACATCTGTGCTTACACGTCCAGAAACAAAGAAAAAAGGTCAGGTGGCAGATATGCTAACTGGTACCTGGTAAATACCTATAATTTAAATGTACCACATCATTGATTTATGGTATATACTGCTGAAAATTTAAATAAACACCAACCTCCCAAAACTACTACAAGACTCTCATAGCCAATCAGCAACAGGGGGTGTAAGCGCCAGCGGTTAGTCGTTCCCTTTGTTTCATAGCGTTTTGCTATTCTGATGGCAGGAAAGGAGGGATTTATTTCTGTGGGATTTATTTTCTTTAAAATCACTTGAAATTTATAAATTAAATAAAGTGTGTGGGTGCAGTTGCTGTCAGCGTTGCAGAAAAATGTTTAACGTGAACTATTCAATAGTGATACTTGATAACATCAAAGTTAGAACAACAAGATATAGCCTGTTATTACCCATGTGTGGGCTTTACAAAAACCCATGATCAAAGTCTGATGACGGTTTTATTAATAAATGCAATCGCCGGAGATGATAAAGCTACAGCTCTTTCTCTGAACTGATCTGAAAGGATTTTAAATTCATGTGCTGTACAAGTATCTATTATCGACTAATAACAGCAACTATGACTAAGCGCTGGCTGCTATGAACTTTGAGAGAAAACGTTTAGCAAATGTTCAGATAATTTTAGCATCAGAGTAGCTGCTGATGTACATCATTACATGAATGTTATAGTTAAAGGTTAAAATGTTGTTGTTTGTGTTTTGTCTTTTTTTATTGTTTGGTATCCAAACTGTAAGTGGATTGTTTTATTCATTAGCATTTAGGCGTTGGTCATTATTCAATTAGCGTAATACACAATTGTGCGTCATTGAATTTCAGCATCACACTGGATGCTGTTTTTTCTATTTTTCTGCTCTGTAACAACAGGCTTTGAAAAGGCTACGACTGTCTACGTGGTTGCCAGTTTGTCATGCAAACAAGACCAGATTGAGTGTTTTAAAGTATTTTCAGTTTTGTTTTGTGTATTGCGGGCCATCTTCCACTAGAACATACAGTCACTGACACATACTTTGGCCTTGCTGATATTATATAATGTATTTTAGTGTGGCTGTATTGACCAATCAGCACCCGAGAGAGAAACTATCCATTTTACCAGGGCTTAAAACAGTTATCTGGGGAACTCCTGACCTTCTCTCTCCTCTGTCTTTCACTCTGTCTCTCTCGTCCTCTGTCCGTCGTCCTTCTCCACCTCCCCCACTATTTCACACTCCTCCATACATAGATGCATTCAGATCGCTCCTCATATCTCTCACTCTGCTTTGTCTGTGTGTCTTTCTCTCTCACACCCACAAACACAATTTTCCCACAGCTCTTCTATGGTTCACATGTGCATGTGCTTTCCTGAGGTATTTCCTTTATTTCATAATCTGAATATGGGAGAAAGAGGCTTTCTGATGAGAGGAGATGGAAGTGTGTGGGGGGCGGGTGCTCTGAAGCTTTTTAGCATGCAAATAGATTTCAGCGTTTAGAAAATGAAAATGACATGGGCCGAACAAGGCGAGTGAGATCAAGGCTGATTCACAGTCTGAGAGGCGAGCAGAAATGGAGACTGGAGAACTGAAAGATGAAATAGAAAAGAAAGATTACTTGAATATCTGAGTTATTCCATTATCTGATTCTGTACCATTAAACCAAGGGGTCAGAGTCTGGCTGGTTAGTATAGCCCATTAACCCCTGCTAGTAGATGCTGTAACTAATTTAATTCAATTTTATTTGTGTAGTGTGGTTTAGACAACCCAAAATGTTGACAGCAGATTTACAGAAATCTCTGTTACTCAGTTTTAACTGCTGTGGACCCAAAGATAATTTCTCTCCATTTATCAGCATTCAGAGTTAGTAGCATACAGTATTTAGCTAAAATGTATAATAACTTTTCAGTGAGGAACATACATCACAACTGTTGCTAACAATACATATTTCAATATTAGTAATATTGCTACTAATAGTATAGTTGATTTTTAACCATTGAGCTTTTTTGGGAAAAATAGAAATGGTCATGTGATGCTTTGTCCGGCCAAAATAGAGAGCTTTTTAATGCAAACTGTGCAGTTCTTTGTTTTTGAGTAACTGATGCTGTGAATGGTTTCACAGTGTTGCTGCTTATATGAAATCTAATTCCATGCTTCCAGTACTTCACATTACAGTTTGAGAAGAGTTCAAGTTCGTGCAGATCACTCAAACAATCAGAAGAAAATCTGGCAACTGTTTTTAAGGGAAGACACACACACACACACACACACACACACACACACACGAGTGTTACTAGACTTCTGACAATAAGCACCACTACACTAATGCTTGAGTGCCCTGCAAAAACAAGCTGTATATGTGTGGAGCAAATAGTTCTGTGTACATCCAGTCTTAAGCAGAAGGGGATTGAGTTTGGGGACTCATTGGGAGGTCCGTGTCCTTTGGCTCACCAGATAAACTGGAGACTGCCTTGTAGAAGAGAACTGAGTGCAGGCTTCTGGACCACCACAAATGTGCTCGAAACAATCCACACTCATTGTTCCATCTCCCTGTTTGCATGTGCAAATAATCCCAACAAACAATGTTTCATTCGGGGGAATGTTCATTTAGATTAACATGCGATTTTTATATGATAAAGAGAACCAGAGGGTAAGGGTGTCTGTGCCACATTTCATTGAATGATAGTAAATGTTTTATAAACAACGTATTAAATACAGATTCTGCTTAAGGTTTGTCTGCATAAACCTGCAGGCAGTTAAAAGCAAACAATGCAGCTTGATCAGAGACATTGATCTAATATAAAGTAATGTGTGTAAAGTGAGGCTGATGGACAGGAGATTGTAACACCAGCGAGCTGGAAAGAGAGAGAGAGAAGGTTATGTATTGCTGACTGTGTGCAGTATGGTAATGAACAGTTGCCTGTTGCCCATTGTTTCATTCCTCTGGGCTCATTTACGTAATTGCGTAAATATGTCACACCACGTAATTTACATTGTTGTGTTTCTTGTGTAATTGTTTGTCTGTGTGCTGTTGTGTCAGTTGTCACTTTTGCTGTTGCACATGCTTGGGTGTAGGATTTTTGTTTGACAAATGAACATGGTAACATATGATACCTCAAATCATGTCGCTTGTTATATTATGTTTCTAAGACTGAACATCATTTTTGCCTGGCAGACCAAAATTGTGAAAAATTGCATAGACAGGACAGATCTAGAGAGCAGAATATGATAGGAACGTATTTTTTTTTTTCACTTGAGCTAGCTAGTAGCAACCACCTAGCAGCCAACCAGGATGTGCTTAGCAATGCCTTGGCAACCACCCAGAGCACCCTAGCAACTGCATAGCAATGCATAGCAAAGAACCACTTGTGTTTTTAAAAAATTGGTTCATTGGTACAAAAACTGTATTTGAAAGACAAAACGCAACAGCATTTAAAACACATTCAACATTGTGGCTGTTTCAGAGTGAAACAGATTTTTTTGCCTGATGGGCGGGGCTTGATCTTATCCATCAGGATTTGATTGATTCGTCAACAAATGAAACCTGTTAGTCTGTGATGTTATTAAATCAAATGTGCACGCAACTGATTTTGGTTTTTTTTTTTTTATGTGATCAGGGCAGAATTGGTGCGAGATGGTGACAAGGCGCGCAGGCAGAGAATGAATGAATGTGTGTAGTCGGTTGTACTCGGAGAATGAGAGTGCCACAGTGAGCAAGATCTTTGCTCATTCAGATTCACACCCTGTCCACTGTCTCTCTCTCGCAACACACACACGGCTGCTGAATTGCTGATGAAAACTTGGTTAGTAGTAACTGCATCTATTTGAGGCTTTCAGAAGCAGTGCAGAGTCTGTGTGCTGTACTAAAAAGAGAGAGAGAGAGAGAGAGAGACAGAGAGAGATACAGGCAACAGAAAGGAGGGGGAGAGGGAGGGATTGAGACTGAAAGAGAGAGGGAGAGAGGGACAGAGATTGTGAGAAAGCAGAGGAGATTGAAAGCAGTGAGTCGAGAGGAGCACACAATACAGAAAGTACCACACCAGTCCTTTAGGATATCGGTGAGTTGGGAAGGATTTTCTTTATGTACAGGATTCCCATTCATTTGAGGAACTGCGTGGAATGTCTTGAAATTAAAGTGAATATTGAATGTTGAGACCTACAACTTTTATGTGTTTGAATGTACGCGTGGTCATGTAGAGTTTGATGGTTTGTGTATGTGCTCGCTTTCTTTGTGTGTGTGTGTACCTGTTGTCATGTTGTTTCTGGGTGTGGGTTTTTTACGTGCATCCTTCCTAACCTTCGTGTGTGTGTGTGTGTGTGCAGAGCTGCTCTCGCCGGCTGAGTCTGGCTCCTCCCCAGCTGTCCAGGAGCTCATGACACGACTGGGCTTCCTGCTGGGAGACGCCATCCCCGCCTCATCACAAACAAACATGGAGGAGAAACAGGTAAACACAAACCCTACAGGTGTACACACCCAAACTTAAGCAGAGAACAGTTTTACATTCTGTTACACACAAGCACACACAATCTATCTGCTGCTTCACACCGCAGATGTACAGAATGGGAAAGAACAAAGAATGAAAGATCAGGATGATAACAACCTTGAAAAAGATAAAGAGAAAACAGCGTTTCAACAACATTTTTAACAGCATTTCAACAGTGTTTTAAGGTTATGTTTTTCTGTCCTGATTCTTGTTCTGTCGCTGCTCTGAGTGCTAGCAGCCTCTGATGCGAGGGGTCATTTATCAGATGCATCGATTACACTGCCTGTTGGGTCTGTTCTGCTCTCAGATTCACACGTTCACTCCGTCCACACTGCTGGAGGAGAGGCATGTTCTGGGGTTTAGACTTTCACTTTAAAGCTTTCTCAGAAATAAATATTTGAAAGACTGCCTCAGATGGAGCGGGGCCCTTTGATTCAGTGCGTGTTTGATATGTGAAGTTGTAGAGTTTTTTTTTTATGGTGTTTTCCAGTGTGTGGCTGCACAAAGCTCATTTTCTAAACTCCAACTTTGATCTTTGTTTAGCCACGTTTATTTCTGTTTGCTTTATAACATGCTGCTTTATTGGTGGTTAAGACATGGTTTCTAAAATCTCATTTTTTCGTGCTTCTAGGCATGTGTGTAGACAACATCAGAAAACAGAAGTTTCTGGTTTTGTATCTGGCATCTGAGTCGCTGTTAAGAGGCTTACACAGCATTTTATGGATCAGCATGCGCAAAGCTACTAGGTGTTTGTGGTTCGCGTTTAATGCAGCTGAATTTATCTGCAAACATCCTTCATCAATCATGTAAAAATGTGTGTCCTGCTTTGGATTTAAAAAAGCTTTCTGATTCGCCGCCCTGTTGGCTTTTCAAACGCTGGGTTTACGTGTGTTCTGTGCCGTGCATGCACACAGTGCTTCATAAAAGAACAGAAACCGTCTTCAGCCTGGATATGTTGCTGCCGGTGAGTAATGCACTTTCTCTACAAAAAGACAAATGGTGCTGGAGTGAAATGGGCGGAGCAACAGTTCACAGACACTTTTCCAGCGTAACTGCAGCATGCAGGAAATTATTGAGCAGGTGCATGAAGCTACTGAATGGAGACTTTGGCTGAAAAGATACTTCTCTGTATGAGATATTCTGAGTTTATGTATGTGTATGTTGGTGTGTGTTTATTAGTGTGGAGGGAAATGAGAGTCCGTCATTGGTAAACTGCTGGCAGGCAATAGTTCTCCAGGGACCAGGGCTCCGGTACACTGATTCAACACACACACCATCACTCTTCCTGACCTATATACAGTGCAGGAAGAGGTAAGAGGGGAGGACACAGATTTATCTAGAATTTTATGTTCTCTGTATGAAAACAGGAGTCACACAGCACAGAAACCAGAATCATTATTTTGTTGGTTTAGACGCTGTAAGCACTTCCTCCAGACATGCAGCAGGTAGATTACCCATAATTCCTAACATTCATCCTGGTGGTTCTGGGAACTGTTTCATTCTTAAATCGCTGGAGATCTGATGTGTTTATTTCATGCAGGGGGTGCAAAACTAATGAATATTATGATTATTATTATTAATATTGTTGCAATTACAGTATGGATGCTAAAAATAAGTAATCAGAAAAGTATTAATTACAGCATTACAATTAGTTTACATGCATTAAAACACTTTAATTGCAAATGAATGTATATCTATGATGCTATGAGGAGCAAAGTGAAGTTATGCCTTGGTTTACTGGCATATAAAAACTTCTTACTGGTCATTGCTTTGGATTTGCATTTTTACAAAAACATTATGGCAGGTGCTAAAAGTTTATTATTTCCAATTAGAACCATGATTGTAATGTCAGAGGAAGTAAACAACAATTATGCGTCATAAACGTGCAGCCCTGCTTGTTGCATTATTGTCTCAGAGGAATTTCTCTCTAACTGAATTCTTGGTGAAATGCAGATGTGTTGTATGGCCGTCTGTGTGATGGTTACTGTCGTCAAGCTTGGCCAGATGTGATTCTGAAAGCATCTTATTGGTTGCTTGTATTGGAACAAAAGCAGACGGGAGGGGTTGGAGTATTTTTGGCCTTGCCCTTGTATGGACATAAAAGTCAAGTTTAACTCTTTTAATCTATCACTTTATCTTCTTGCTCCCTTTTTTGCTTTTCCTCCCTGTGCCTGTTTCCTTCTTGGTATGTTTATTTTTTTCTCTTGTTCACATCTCTCTCTCTCTCTCTCTCTCACTCTCTCTCTTTGTAGTGTATAGTGTCTAGTCAGGGTGTGAGTCCCTGCTCCACTCTGACCAGCAGTACGGCGTCTCCCAGTGCCGAGAGCCCCTGCTCCACCTTACCCGAGAGCTCCTCCAGTAGCAGAGCCCCTGTCATCTGCTCCACCTCCTGTTCCACCACCACCCTCATCACCACACCCAGCTCCACCCTGGAGAGCAAAGACAGTGGCATCATAGGTAATGAGTCTTCCATATCCTTCTTGTATACTGTGATGTGTCATTTACATTTATCATGGCTACTTAGTCTGGATGTATTTGCATGTTATTGGAAGAAAGAACTGTATTAAATCAACAACATTCACAATCTTTTATCTAACTTTTATTCAGTTAATTCAGTTACAACTGCCTGTTGATTTCTGCACCACTGCTGGACTGCACAAATCATTTCTAAACAATGACAGAGAGCCACCTCTGTTTTCTTATTGGCTAACACACACAGATAATGCTCAGATCTTTTTTGGCAAAAGAAAAGCCTATGGCAGTTATATGTATTGACACTACTCTTTAAAGAAATCATTTAATTTCCCCTTGACTGGTCCTTTAAAACCAAACTGCTGGGCCGTAGTTGGTAGGTAGTTTTGTAATACTTGCATACTGAGATGTGATTGGTCTTAGCATTACCATGTAATTCATACATGTATTAAAGGAAAACTAACTGTAATTGGTGAGTCTCAGTCAATCTCTATTTACTTATGTGTGTCTGTGTAACATAATTTTGCCAGTAACACTGTCTTTCGCTGTACATGCAGCAGTATTTCCTTCAGGAAATGTAAATCTAGTTTTGTGTTGCGCAGCATTTGAGAATGTTTTGGTAATTTATAATAATCCTGCCCGCCAGAGGCCGACTATGTCATCACTCTTTATTTTCTTTTAGAGGAAAATTTCATTCCCTCTTTTTTTATTCCTCTCCTGCTCTTCTTTTCTCCCTCTTTCTGTGTGTCTGAGAGTTTTCAGTCATTCTAATGTTGTTACTACACATTTGGTGATGCTGACACAGGGATGAAAGTGTGTATAGGTACCTGTACTGAATTCACTACAGTAGCATATAAACATAATAATGACACCAAGAGCAGGAACAGAAGAGGAAGTGAGCTTTGGACTTCCTGAGAATGACTTATCAAAGAGCTTTATTGTCTGTTAGTCTCAGACTGCACGCCTACAGGCTGCCCACGTTCCGCTCTCTAACCGTCTGATGCATACTGAACACTGGAAAACACTTTTTTGATGTAGTATTTGATTAGCTGACTTTCACAACATCAGCAAGAAAGGGCACACAGATTTTTTGATGTACTGTACTTTGCATATATTTCTGCCATTTGCCGTTTATTTCCTGTACAGCAACTCACACACAGTGACACAGCATTTATTGAAAATTACTGTAATTTGTGATTGATTTGCGATTGTGGTGTAATGTATCTCAGATGACCTCACCTCTAAATGGCATGTAAAAAAGACAACACTGTGATTGATAGCTTTACATGCCAATCTGACTAGTCAAGTGGGTGGGTCATGACCAATTTAAGGTGCAAAAAAAAAACATTTTGATGCAGTCCAAGGTCTGGTTACACAGGATTAATCATCTGTTAACTTTCTGAATGTGCTTTTTGTTGGCCTGCACTGCTAATGCGCATGAGTCTGAGATGAGCTCTGTGTCAAAACTGGGACAGTGTTGTGTTTTTATTTCAGGTCTGCTGGAGCTCTGTTTCTTAAAGTAGGACATCAGTAGGTTTTTTAAAGCCCAAAGTGTGTTTCTATTTGGTTGCAGAACAGAGAGGTCAAAGACAGCTGAATTAAAGTATGATAACCGAGTGCAGTTTAATCAGTTCTATTTGATGCCCTCACGCTTCATGAGTTCATTGTTTGTTGATCGGCTCTCCAAAACTGCCTTTGATAGTTAATTCCTGTTGTCATTTCAATGATGTTTGCTTTTGTCGCTCTGTGTCTTTCTCCTCTGTCCTTCCCATGATTCTGGCCCCTCCCCCATGCCCTCTTTCACCTTCATCTCTCTTTCACTCTCACACTCTCCATCCTGCAGCGACAGTCACCAGTTCCAGTGAGAATGAAGAGCGCTGTGGATCTAGTTTGGAGTGGGCAAAAGAGGGCGGAGCAGGTTTAAGAGGTGAGAGTGGCCGTGGCACTCATGTGCCCAGCACTCCCGTCATGCAGGAGGAGCCGTCAGAGTCTGGCGAAGTCCATCCAAGAACAGGCTCGATAGCAGGGGCGGCGCCCATTGTGACATCACCTATGGACGAACCAATCGTGTATCAGAGCACTTCTTTGGTTATGCCACGGCCAAATTCAGTGGCAGGTGAGTAACAAATGGTTGCATGACATTTTTTTACTATAAAATGTGAATCTGCACATATAAGAAAGTATATTTAACCTGAGTTGTGAGCTTGCATTCTATTGAATGTGAGATTAAAAAAACACAAAACATTAGACAAGAAAACATGTCTTTCTATTGTATTGTCTTCACTGCCTGTATTCAAATACAAATGACTGTTCTGAGACAGTTCTTTTAATAAAACACTCAAAAAGACCCACAATTTATCAGCTTGAATCAGTCTGACAGATCCTTCACTAAATCGAAGCAGTTGGTGAATTTACATCTGCCTTACTTACTGAACTGCAAATCTTTACTTTAAATCATCACACTGAGAATGAAGCGAGATCTTTCACACTGTTATTACAACCTCTTTCTAAAAGTACTGCTAAGAAGGCAGGAAATGCTTTCTGGGTCTGTGTGTATGCATATGTGTGTTTCATTTTTCAAGCTATCTGTGCATGATCTGCAGTGTAAAGATTGCAAGCAGGCGCACACAGTGTGAGTGTATGAGAACTCCACTGGGGTTCAAGCCGTCTCTTTGCAGCTGGGTGTGTTGTCATTGTGTTTGAATGAGCTTGTTGCTGGGATCTGGAATGGAAAAGCTCGGTTCATTCTACCGCCTGGCTGACTCTATTCCTGCGGCGTATGGAAAGCACTGATGGGTGGCTTTGATTTCCTCTCGCTATAAAGCTAAATGGGGAAAACGCAGTCAGATACACAGAACGACTCAGACGAAGCAAAACGTCTCGCCAAGTGGCTGTCTGTGATGATATTTGACTTCAGCAGAAGACAATTATGGTAGAAATCGAAGTTAATGTATTTACAGTATATGTTTGCCACTTCAAAGGACTGGATCATGATCTGCTGTATATTAATGCCTTTCAGTCCCTTCACAAACAAATGCTACGTGACATCCGGCAGTCATCATCTCTGTGTGTATGGACGTCTGCAGAGATTATGGGATTCAGGCAGATTAGATTATGGCATAGGATGAGAGATTGTGGAGGGATGAGTGTGGTGTTGGAGGGAGGGAGGTGTGGGTTGGTGTGGAAAGATGAATGAAAAGAGCCATTGATGAAATGATTGAATGATGAAATGGATGAATTATGAGCCCTGTGGTGGCTTAAACAGGACAGCTCTGTGTGTGTTTTAATAATATTTTATTTATGTGTGCGTTTTCTCTTTTAAAACACAGAAAATTCATTATTTTGATAACCATGTCCAATCCAGTTTAATCAGGCACTAACTGTTTAACCTGTATTTAAAGTTAGTGTCATTTTTCTTAGCACCGATATTGCCCTGTTCTCTGTAAATTAGGGTTGTTTTAGATATTTTGCACCTTCACAAAACTCAGTGCTATTTGCCTGGTGCGATAAACAGTGCATTATTGCTGCCTATGGAATGTTTGTTTGTGTGCATTTTTTGTTTAGTCCCTGTGTTCAGTTTTGTGAGCCTATGTGCAATGTTTTTTATGCAACCTGATTTGGATAATTCCTTATGCATATCTGACACTAAAACAATGAAGAGAGCACCTGCAGTTTATGCTGCACCATCAACACAATTGACTCTTACTTAATTTCACTGTGTGTGTGTACTGGTATATGTACTTTACAAGGACACAAATGCGTATAATGACGTGTATAACAATGTAAACATGGTTTACGAAGACACTTCCTGTGTCCTCATAAACCAAATGGCTTAAAAAACACTATAAATGGTGTTTTTATTTTAATTACAAAATGGCAAGAGTTTTTTTTGTGAGGGTTAGGTTTAGGGGAAGTGGATAGAAAGTTTGATTAGCTCAGTATAAAAATCACTACACCTATGGAGAGTCCTTGTAAACCACATATACAAGTATGTGTGTGTGTGTGTGTGTGTGTGTGTGTGTGTGTGTGTCTAAATGGGTGATGGCTGGGCACGTGTTTCTCCACACACAGCAGCAGATTGTGTTTGCTGTTGACAGAGATCACAGAGGTGACATGTAATCTCTCTGCTGTCTGTGTGCCAAACATGACCAGAAATGACTCTTTTCTCTCGTTCTTTCTCCCTCTCTCTCTCTCTCTCTGTAGCTACCAGCAGCACTAAGCTGGAGGAGCTGCGATATCTGGATGAACAGAGAAACACTCCCCAGCGGTCCTCTATGCGTTTGGCCTGGCATGGAGCTCACACAGGGGGCCGCAGTCAGGAGACGAAAGGTGCTGCTGAATCACTTAATATGATCTGTGATTATTAAGTAAACCGATTCAGTTATGTCTTTATAACATATAAGTCTTTAGTTATGAAACATTATTACATGGTATATTTTTGATAAATTGTTATTATTATGAACGCATTTTATAGCATTAGTAGTATTTCGCTTTAAAGACAGCACAAGTGATTTGCAATATCGGCAGGTAACAATGTAGGGTGCAACTTTATTTTTTGTATTGGAATTTGGTTGGCTCAAAACTTATATCAGGCTACAATATTATTACCCACCTGAGTGTCGGAAACGAAAAGTGATTTCATAGGCAGAGAAAGTTATTACATTTTGATAAAAGATTATGAAAAAAATCTTTACAACTAGAAAAATGAGCACTAAGGAATTGTTCACAGTACAAGAGACATTTATTTGGAAAGCAAATGGGTGTTTTGATGTATATTATCTTTAAAGTGAGTTATTTAGAATCCCATGATTTATTTTTACACTTAGATTAATTTCTTACAGTTGGATTAATTAAACGATATTGGACTAGGTATAAACGGTTCATTTAAACACCCACAGCTCGTCTCACACCCTACAAGCCAGTGGACATCATGCTTAAACCTCTGCTGTTCGAGGTGCCCAGTGTCTCAATGGACGCAGTGTTTGTGGGTCGTGATTGGCTGTTCCAGCGGCTGGAGGATGTGCTGACTGGGGGAGGAGAGGCCAGCGAGGGCAGAGGGGCTGTCATCGTGGGCAACGTGGGTTTTGGAAAGACAGCTGTGGTTTCACGACTTGTAGCTGTCAGCTGTCACGGTGGACGTATGAGACAGATCGCTTCTAACAGTCCTGAAGCGACACCACAGAGTAAGATATCACTTTACATGCACACATCACATATCATCACCAAGGAAAAGTCATTAAATGAAATGTTAAATAAAATAAATTATGACAGATTTGTTATTGTTAGATTGCCTACTCCTTCAGCGTTTAAATATTTGGATGTGGGTATTGTATGTAATTATATTTTTAGTGCCTTGGCTTCACCTGGTATTTTAAAGATTTTTCTCATCAAAAAGTTTTACATAAAAAGAAACAGAAGTTTTGACACATTTTGTTTAAAATGATTTATGATACTATGTTACATTAGCAGCCTAGCAAGGGCTGTTTTGTTCTAGCGGCCATCATGGTGGCGTCCATGTTGAGATCATATGACCAGCTCTGCCCTGTAATTCAGAAGGTTTAATAAAGACATTTTAGATCAATTTACATTTTCTGTGGAACATTTAACTGAAAGAAAGCTAATACGACAGCTAATGTTTTATTTTTTAAATAAGATAAATGAGAGCATAACACATTTCATTTCATTGGCAACCAATCAGTTTACTGCTAATATTGGAATAAGTACAGCATGGTTATGGTTAGAGGTGGGGATTAGGTTGTAACTTCTCTTATTGTTCCAGGATCTGCAAAAGACAGTGATCAGTGACAGTGTTTTACTCAGTAAAACCAGGACATGCTGCAGTAACACTTTGATTTGTGTGAAATAAAAGGGAATTGTGTGTGTTCTTGGTGTAGGTCGGGCGGCTGATCCTCATCAAACCAATCAGCTGAACCCCCCCTCACAGAGCCCCCTCCGCAGCAACAGCTGCCCCCCCACACCCGACACACACCGCCACAGAGAGGGAGCAGTTAAACGACTGGCTAGCAAGGTACACACGTGTACACACGTGTACAAACACTCACACGGACACATTCTTCACATCAGCAACATTAGCTTTTAAAGAGATATATACATGCATACAGCTTTTAAAATGCACTCCTTTTAAAATGGTTTACAGCAAAATAAAAAAATGTACCAAGCAGCTCTCATTTTTTGTACATAGGATGTTTTGTGCTGTTGTATAGATGTGTCATTATTGCACCAAATGTGACACCTTGCCTTCATTTACATCTGGAGCTGGACCTTCTCTGTCGAATGCTCTAGTCACAACTTTTTAATCAGCCATCTGTCAGTGGAAAGTCATTTCAGGCCATGATTTCTTTCTCTTCGCTGATTCTCTAGTATTCCAAAAGATTTGGGACTCTCTTTATCATAATCATGATCAAAAGAAATCCTCAAGAAGGTCATAATATATCATGAGGATCTTTTAGGAATTAAACAGCTCAGTGTATTATGACATACTGTAACTTTCAGAATCAAAATTCCTCCCTAGACCTAAAAAGTGAGAAACTGCAAAAATGACTCTTTCTGTACTTCCACAACTTGGATAAATCATCAACACATGATTGCCCACATTTGCGTCAGTGACTCTTATTGGATGGTTGTAAATGTGGCCTCGTCCCACTGTTGAGTTAATAAGGAGAAACGGAGTAATATGTTGAATGTGATGCAGACAAAAGGCAATCTTGTTGAAGGATGGTGGAGTTAGGAGTCCATTGGACACACTGAACACAACAGCAGCCAAAAAAACAAAAATATGAAAATGGTCATGAAAAACTACAGTATGACTTTAAAAAATGTTTTTAACACAGAAGTTTGCCCACATTTATAATTAGACTGAAAAAGTAAGACTCAACAAATCTTTCATCCAAGTTTCAATGTGCTCCACCTCATGTCTTTATCCAGATCTCTCCAAAACTCTCGTTCTCTTTCTCTCTTTTCTTCACCTCCTTCCTCCTCCCTTCCTGTTGTAGGTGGTGGCATATCACTACTGTCAAGCTGATAACACATACACGTGTTTGGTCCCGGAGTTTGTGCACAGTGTGTCTGCTTTGCTGTGTCGAGCTCCTCGCCTCAGTGCTTATCGAGAGCTCTTACTCAGAGAGACGCACCTACAAGGCTTGCTCAGTTTGCGCTCCTGCGTCCAGGACCCTGTTGCCGCCTTTCGCAAGGGCGTCCTCGAGCCCCTCACGCTGCTGCGCAAGGGTGAGATGCACTGCATGCACCTACCATTAATCACAGCATCAAATAAAACGTAAATATGTTTGCTCAGGGGTAATAGGGGAGAAGAGATCTCCTGCCTCATTTCATTTGGCCCAGTGTGGATATGAGCAGATGGTCGTCGGAAATGTCTTGGATTACAAGGAGCGACAGATGAAGGACTTAACAGGAATTTTGGAGAAAGGGACTAGAGCACATTTCGAGTATGGAAATGAAGATGCAGAGATATAAACTCTCAGTCGAAAATGTTTAACATTCCTGGTTTGAAACATCAGAATAAAGAGACAAAAAACAGCCTTTTATGCATTAATGTCAGCATGACCCTAAACACCTTAATTAATGTCCTAATTTATGTTATTTACATTTTATCCAAAGAGTTTAATTGTGCACATCACATTTTAATCAACCCCTGTAAATCAAACATATAACCTTGTCATTGTTATAACACTACAGCTACACTACAGTATACTAGTGTACAGTACACTAGAGCTACAGTAAGTAAAGTAGATAAGCCAGTCTTAATTTTTTTTATTTGGCACTTGGCGAGGGTTAATTTTATACATATAAGATTATATATAATTTTCTGTCATCAAAGTGTCATATCGTTTTAAAACCATAACCTGGTAATGCAAGTAATGCAGCCATTCAAAAACCTTGCAGATAGTTAAGACAGTAATTTCTGCTGGTTAGTGTAGTAAGTGTTTTGATAAGGTATTGATGTTGCACAATAGGTAAAGTCACATTAAGGTGTGACTCCATTCCGATATCAGATGCCCTGATTTCATGATCCAGTCAATTCCCAAAAAGATGTTTTTGCATCTAATTTAATATTGTCTTTCAAAGTGTCACATTATGGAAATAAAATAGGTTGGAAATGGACATGAATGGTACTTCGTGTTGAGTTTATAGACTTACTCAAAAATCATCATTTACTGTCATGTTTCAAATTACTTTCTGTCACATAAAATGATTTTTTTTATACAGTGCGATCAAATTCAGACGTTAGTATGCTTAAGTGTAAAAATGAAAAAAGCAACACAAAATGAATAGTTGTGTGCAGAGCTTACTAAATTGTAATCATTTTTGCAGATCATATTTGCATATAATCATCTCCTTCATAGCTCTCAAATTTCATTCATATTCACATCCATTTAAAATGTGTCGAAACGCAATATGGGATACATGTCTTGATGCGCCTTATTTAAAATTCAAATGATGCCGCAAATGATGACAGACTAGATTTTATTTCTGGTTAAACTGTTCTTTCAAAAATGTTTCGTGAGAGGTGCAAAAAACGTAAAATATTTGAACTGAGGGTGAGAGTTTTATCATTTCCGTACAGACTGCAGGCGCTTTTTCTACTCAACATGTAGTTAAAAAAGTTTTAATGTTCTGCAATCATCTGGCACACAAAGTTCAGCCGTACAATTTGTTCCTGTTAACTTTTCTGATCTTAGCATTTAATGACCAGGTCGTAAAGTAACTTTGGCTCTCGTTTACCTCATGCAGTTTTTGTTGTGTTGTGCAGAGAGGAAGATTCCGGAGGAGGATTACATCATCCTGGTGGATGGTCTGAATGAGGCGGAGTTCCACAAACCAGACTATGGAGACACCATCGCCTCCTTCATAACTAAAATCATCTCCAAGTTTCCCATTTGGCTCAAACTGATTGTGACTGTCAGGATAAACCTGGTGGTAAGTTCTGGTCTTAAAAGTATTACAGGCTAATTATTATATAAAGTTATTGAAACGCTCTTTAATCCACAAGCTATCTTCAAATAGGATGTGAGAGAATGTACAGTATGTGAAAGACCCAGTTTACACTTGATTGATCACAAGTGGACAGCCCCAATGCTAGTAGAATTTGATAACCATGCAGTAACACTGTATTTAATGAGTGATAGAGTACAGTATGAGAACTGAATGAGTACAGTATGTAGTCATGAAATCGGAGACCCTCCCCTCTAAATCCAATTACAAGTGGTCACAGGAGGTGCATCTGAGACCACAGTCTGTGTGTGAACAGCAATGTATCTAGACTGCCCGGCATTGATCAGATCAGTTGAGATGGTTGTTAATAGCAGGTGTAAGCAGGGCATAATGCATTAACCCGTATGACTTTAAACCAGACAAGGCTGTTTTATGACAGCAATTACTATAGATACTTGTACAAGATGTAGCTTTTGGTGTCAGTGGCTGTTCAGAAGGTTTTAAACGGTAAACAGTGTCCTGATGTGCTTTGTGTGCTGCTGTGGTAATCTGAGCTCTCCAAATATTTGCAGTGGTGAGTTTGGATGCTGGTCAGCGGCTGGTTTTGGAGCGTGTGTGTGTGTAATCCATGTTTGATCAGAGCTGGACTGTGGCCTGCAGTGACTGAGATTATGTAAGGTGGATAAAGGAAGTGATGCAACAACAGGTTCTCTGTGACCCGTTACGCTATTTTACACACATTCATTCTCTCTCTCTCTCTCTCTCTAATGCACTACTTCATAGAGCAGTGCCCCTAAAACTACTAGACACACCTACGCAACCAGACTGCTGGTGTTTATTCTAACAATAATCTTGCAGTTTTGATCGGAAAACCCTTGTCTTGCCTCACATACAGCTGATGACAGTGATGATGATGCCGTGAGATGAAAACGAACTGACCAACAGTTCAGTGCGTGAGAAGGTCCGCTGTGGTCCTCGTAGCCTTCATTACTTTTCTTTCTTCAGTCATCAAGGCTGCCCTGATGTCAGTGGTTACAGCATAAAACCGTAATCTGAAAGAGACTGTAATTATTCAAGAAATTGAAGGTTCTTTGGGAAAGCTGGCAGTCGTTATTCCTGTGCTGTGGGGCATGACTGCTGTTTTAAGTACAGATTCATCCCTTAAAATTGCATGTCTTGCACAGGATCCATTGCAGCAGACAGGAAGCTGTGGGAAACTGGCCACTGGCATATGAATTATGAAGGAACTGAAGGAATTAAGCTGATTATTTTGTAGGCCTGCACACTTTTGTGAAAATCGTTATTTCTATTGATTTTGTAATTACTGTTGTATGATCAATATGATTAATGTAATAAGCATTAAATCATGTGGAAGCATGGACTGTTGTCATCACTGATGATCTGTAGACAAATTTAAATAGCTTTCAGGTTCAGCATCACATTTCTGCACATAACAAGGTGTTATTTTGTTACAATACTGAACTGCTGCAAAAAATAGTGAATTGCAGAAACCATAATTATAACAATTTTCCTAGTTGTATAGTCCTGCTTGTTTATATAGTTGTTTTAGTGACTTTTTGTGACCTAATAAAAACATTTATACAAACATTTATACATTATACAAAAAACTTGGTTAACTGTCAATATTTATGGAAAGTACTAGACTTTACCCTGCTTTTTGTGCTGATCGTTTCACAGGAAGTCACCAGTCTCCTCCCCTTCCCCATCATCTCCCTGGATGATTTCCATAACAACAAGGATATAACCTCTGACCTCACCTCCTACATCCAGCACCGCATAGACCACAGCCCCGACATCATCGGCAACATCGCCATTAATGGCAAAGCTGACCCAGCTAACATTGCCAAGCTCAGCGCCCACCTGGTTGGCCTCAGTCAGGGCTCATATCTGTACCTAAAGTTGACTCTTGACCTGTTTGAGAAGGGCCACCTCGTCATTAAAAGCTCCAGCTATAAGGTGATACCAGTGTCTCTGTCTGAGCTCTACCTGCTCCAGTGCAACATGAAGTTCCCATCAGCCTCTGCATTTGACCGGGTTCTGCCTCTGCTGAATGTGGCTCTAGCGTCTTTGCACCCTCTGACGGACGAGCAGCTCTTCCGAGCGCTGAACGCCGGATCTATGAAAGGAGAACTTGACTGGGAGGATTTCCAGCAGCGTATGGACACTCTTTCCTGCTTTCTGATTGGCCGTCGAGACAGAACGCGTATGTTCTGCCACCCCTCGTTTAGGGAGTGGCTGGTATGGAGGGCGGATGGTGAAAGCACTGACTTTCTGTGTGACCCAAGGTGAGCAGTGATGTCACTTCCTTTCAGACATACGTATATAGTTGGTACTCTGTACTTTCTGTACCTTCCAGTGTGTAACTAGTGGCAACAAATAAAACTGCAATCTTTTGAAGTTCTGAAATTGCAAAGTTGCCCCGACTGGGCTGGACATAACAACATTGGCTCAACCAATGATGTGAGATTGGGGCGGGACTGTCTGTGTAAACAACCGTGCGAGATGCTTTACTGACTACCCTGGCATGTTTCCAGCACTGATAGTCCAGCTCAGTCATTTATTATGCTTTGTTAATTGAGTTCAGACAGGAAGTGACAACTGTTTCTGTGTGTGTGTGAAATTGCGTTCTCTTTTATTTTTCAGACACTTCAATTATCTGTCCAGCCGAACACAAACACACACATTAGTCAATGTTCTCATTTATAAAGGCCTTAATAGCTCCATCACTCTTATAAAGTGAAGAAAGGCCCATTTAACACTGATCAAACATGAACTTTTGTAAAGAAAAGTTCATGGACTGAAAAGAAGAAATTTGCAGTCTGTAAGGACGAGAACGTTCATTCATCAACTGCCGTGGGGCCATTTAGTCTGTGTTGGTCAGAATCCAATCAGGCTGAAACATTTTATCTCAGAATAAAGGAAGAAGATCTGTACATCTTGTCAAAGAACCTCTCTCCTGTTCTCTCCACTTACACAATGGCTGACACATTGGTGTTTCTCTTAAGTATGATGAATTCTGATCAGTTGTTGTTCATGTAAACAGAAGCGGACACGCTCTGATGGCCTTCATGCTTTCACGTCAAGAAGGAAAACTCAACCGCCAGCAGACCATGGAGCTTGGCCACCACATCCTTAAAGCACACATATTCAAGGTAGGAAGAACATTGTCTGTACTCAAAATCATTGTCTGTACTTGTTTGAAATGACCTCCACTTTCGCACCACTTCCTGTCCTCAGGGCCACAGTAAGAGAACGGGTGTGTCTTCTAGTGTTCTGCAGCCCTTGTGGATCAGCTACAGTACAGACAGCCTCTCAGCGGCTCTGTCCTCCCTCAGAAACCTCTACACACCCAACGTCAAGGTGAGGATATGCACCAGTGTTGGGGATGTTTGTTTTTTTAATGTAACTGTTACAGTATTGATGTACTCAAAAAACTAACTAATTATGTTACATTGTTACTTTAGTAATGTAAAGTAACTTGTTGATACTTTCATCTTACCATGAGCTACCCAAGACTCTTCTTCAGAGTGGAAGCACTATGATTGGCTTGCAGGCATCATTTTTTTACACTGGAAGTGTATCTTTGCTTTTTATTCACCAACATAATTTGCATAAAACAACATATGGGTTATACCACAAAATGTGTGCACTGGTTGCCATGATGACGGTAAACTTTAAGTTAGTCTTATTTGAAAATGTAACTCTGATATTATGGGGCACATTTGTCAAGTAATGCAGTGCTTTACTTGTTACACGTGAAAAGTAATCTGATTGCCTAACCCCCAACACTAATGTGCACACACAAAACCAAACACGTACCCAACCCTAGAGTGTCAGAGAGACCATATCTTATACAAAGAACTGCCAACGTTGAGTAAATAATAAAAAAAATAACT
Source organism: Chromobotia macracanthus (assembly GCA_036877525.1). Classification (NCBI taxonomy): domain Eukaryota; kingdom Metazoa; phylum Chordata; class Actinopteri; order Cypriniformes; family Botiidae; genus Chromobotia; species Chromobotia macracanthus. The sequence goes on along the minus strand of JAZGTH010000001.1, from coordinate 4,463,070 downwards.
GATTTGCACTCCTGAATTGTAAAACAGGGCTCACACAGCGGCGGATGTGTTTAACCGCACAAGAAGAGGAGCTGTATAGCTTTACACTGCTCTGACTCATTCAGAATGAAGGAGATTGCATAAGTCATGCCGAACATAGTAATTAACGCTGAGGCCTACTGAAAAACGCCTTACGTAATGACTAAATTTATTTATTAATTCTATTATATGTTAATTGTAGTCTAGACTCCGCTGTCCCTGTAATTTCCTCTCCTACGTGAGGTTTAATAAAACAAGCGTCACTCTGAGTGCGTGTCCACGCCAGTGTCCTTGACAGCCATTTGGCTAGAGAGCTGCTCATTAATTCCTGTTATGTTTGTATAAATAAATGCGTTTTCTGCTTTGAGCGTATTCTCACTTTTTCCAGCGTCTGAATCAAGCCTCTATTACCACACTGCCCTGTCCTCAAACAAAACACCCAGGCTGCATTCATTTGGCTCTGATTGGTGACCATGACTTCATACCTTCCATCGTTAACTCAATGTGGAATAAGCAATTAGCACTCTCATACCAAATAAAATGTATATTTGTGAGAGCTGTTTTATTTTTCATCAGTTTTTAGGTTTCTCATAGTGATTTTGTCATTGTGAATAAATGCCATTTTCAGAGTAGATATGATACAAATAAGAGAAATGTTTATGAAGTATTTGAGAGCTGGACAGAAAATTGTAGTACATTGAAATTGAGAGTGTAGATTCTCAGTTTGTTGTTAATTGAGTCTGTCAGATGTTTGTTGAGGCTGTTGATTGTTGATTGAGGCTGTTGAATGAAGCTGTAGGTTGTTGGTTAAAGCTGTTGATTGTTGGTTGAGGCTGTAGGTTGTTGGTTGAGGCTGTTGAATGAAGCTGTAGGTTGTTGGTTAAAGCTGTTGATTGTTGGTTGAGGCTGTAGGTTGTTGGTTGAGGCTGTTGAATGAGGTAGTAGGTTGTTGGTTAAAGCTGTTGATTGTTGGTTGAGGCTGTGGTAGTTGTTGTTAAAGTGTTGATTTGGTTGAGGTGTTGAATGAGGTAGTAGGTTGTTGGTTAAAGCTGTTGATTGTTGGTTGAGGCTGTTGAATGAGGTAGTAGTTGTTGTTAAGTGTTGATTGTTGGTTGGGTGTTGAATGAGGTTTTTTGTTATGTTGGTTGAGGCTGTAGGTTGTTGGTTGAGCCTGTTGAATGAGGTAGTAGGTTGTTGGTTAAAGCTGTTGATTGTTGGTTGAGGCTGTAGGTTGTTGGTTGAGGCTGTTGAATGAGGTAGTAGGTTTTTGGTTAAAGCTGTTGATTGTTGGTTGAGGCTGTAGGTTGTTGGTTGAGCCTGTTGAATGAGGTAGTAGGTTGTTGGTTAAAGCTGTTGATTGTTGGTTGAGGCTGTTGAATGAAGCTGTAGGTTGTTGGTTAAAGCTGTTGATTGTTGGTTGAGGCTGTAGGTTGTTGGTTGAGGCTGTTGAATGAGGTAGTAGGTTGTTGGTTAAAGCTGTTGATTGTTGGTTGAGGCTGTAGGTTGTTGGTTGAGCCTGTTGAATGAAGCTGTAGGTTGTTGGTTAAAGCTGTTGATTGTTGGTTGAGGCTGTAGGTTGTTGGTTGAGGCTGTTGAATGAGGTAGTAGGTTGTTGGTTAAAGCTGTTGATTGTTGGTTGAGGCTGTAGGTTGTTGGTTGAGCTGTTGAATGAAGCTGTTTTTAGTGTTGATTGTTGATTTAGTGTGGTTTTTTGAGGCTGTTGAATGAGGTAGTAGGTTGTTGGTTAAAGCTGTTGATTGTTGGTTGAGGCTGTTAATGAGGTAGTAAGTTGTTGGTTAAAGCTGTTGATTGTTGGTTGAGGCTGTTGAATGAGGTAGTAGGTTGTTGGTTAAAGCTGTTGATTGTTGGTTGAGGCTGTTGAATGAGGTAGTAGGTTGTTGGTTAAAACTGTTGATTGTTGGTTGAGGCTGTAGGTTGTTGGTTGAGGCTGTTGAATGAGGTAGTAGGTTGTTGGTTAAATGTTGCTTGAGGCTTTTTTTTTTTTTTTGATTGTTGGTTGAGGCTGTAGGTTGTTGGTTGAGGCTGTTGAATGAGGTAGTAGGTTGTTGGTTAAAGCTGTTGATTGTTGTTGGGTTTGTTGTTTGTTGGTTAAAGTGTTGATTGTGTTGATTTTTTAGGGTGGTTAAAGCTGTTGATTGTTGCTTGAGGCTGTTGATTGTTGATTGAGGCTCTAGGAATGTCTCTCTCTGAGACATTCACCTATTCTATTCCTTCCTGGTGGAATAAGCGCCCAGTCTCCACCCAATTTGCAGAGACCATCACAACCTTCAAAAAATGACTGAAAACACACCTGTTCCACAGACATCTGGCTTAATTCCTCATGCTCTGATGTTAACCTTGTTTAACGTTGTTTAAAAGAAACTTTCCTCTTCTACTGTTCATGCTGTCTCTGGCATCAGAACTATTTCTACTTGTAAATGTAGTTTTGTAAACTAGGCTTGTTGGTTGTTAGGGCAAAATGTTAAATGCTCTCATTTTGGATAAAAGCGCCCGCTACATGAATAAATAAATGTAAATAAATGTAATTGGTTGTTAATTGATGCTGTAGGTTTTCAGCCAAAGCTGTTGGTTGTTCCACGGCTGTCAATTGAAGTGGTTTATTGTACCACAATGGTTGATTTTGACTGAAGACTGAATATGAATTGAAATTAAAGCCATAATTGTGTATAGAGTAGATGGAAGTGTGACAACTAAGATCATAAATGAGAATGTAATTCATTTTGGTTGAGACATCAAAAGGAGATTGTAAATTGCAAATAAAGGACTGGAAACAAGGCTGTAAATTGTGAAGATGTGTTTCAATGCAGGATTGAACCCTGTCCTGAAACCAACCGTCTTTCAAAACCTCAATAACTGAACCAAAAGCTTTCTAGTGCAATTCTATCCTTACCTGTGTCCCCAGGTGTCCCGACTGCTGATCCTGGGAGGGGCAAGCGTGTGTTACCGTACTGAGGTTCTGAATAGTGCACCAGTGCTGTGTGTGCAGTCTCACCTGGGGCACCTGGAGATGGCTGCTTTGCTCCTGGAGTGTGGCGCTCCAGTGGATGGGCAATCAGAGAATGGCATGACTTCCCTCTGCTACGCCTCTGCCTCGGGACACCTACCGCTTGTCACCTTACTCTGCAGAAAAGGGGCAAAGGTCAGTCAGTTCCTCATTCAATAAATAAACTGGTCATAAACAGCCTAGAAGTATATGCACATATCCCTGTTCATTCATTAAATCAAATTCCGATTCATTCATAAACTGATTCATTCATTCACTGATTTGTTCATAAACGCATAAATGTGATTAGTACTATTCAATTAGTTACTATGAACGGTAACTATTTCTGAGCATTTTTTTAGTGCAGTTTTTCTCTGTTTGTGCATGTTAGGTGGATCACGCTGATAAAAGCGGGCAGTGTGCACTGGTTCATGCTGCCCTGCGGGGTCATGCCGAGATCTTGCAGTATCTTCTGGAGCAGGATTGGAGCTTAGAGCTGAAAAACAGAGCACTGCAGCAGGCACTTATTGCTGCCTCCAGCATGGGACACACACAGGTACCAAACAGACACACACCTACAAACATTTACCTGGCAATTCATGTACACATGGGAATAAACCATAAGACTTACATTTTTTTATGTGAAGCTGTTTTTAATTAGATTCCACACAAAAAACGTATGCGGTACCATACAAAAAGCTTAATAATGCCACACAAAGGTATTATTAGACTTTAAATCATTACATTAAATGTTGTTTAGGAGACATGTTGGCCCAAAGAGTTTTGACAAACACACGACAGATTTTAAATTCACATTTCTGGATTGATCATAGTCTTTGGTGTTTACAGGTGGTGAAAAGGATGCTGACGTTGAATAATGATGAATTCTCAGTGCAGATTGATGGTCACGACACTTTGTGGGGAGAAACTGGTTTGTACATATGTCAAATGTAAAGTCGTTTTGTACAACAGGTTTATTATTATCACAGAGTACAAGTCTTTAAACTAATACTTTACAGTTACAGATATGTCAAGACAAGTATGTCTTGTGCTTCTTTTATAAGATAAGGATATTTTAGAATACACAGATATACTGTTGCTTTAAATGTTGACAAAATCTGCTGTAGTGCTTATTTCATCATTTTGAAATTGCATTCAGCTCTTACTGCTGCTGCTGGGCGGGGCAAGTTAGAGGGGTGTGTCTTCTTGCTGGATCAAGGAGCCAGTGTAACGCAGCCTAACCGCAGAGGCGTGGCTCCCATCTTTAATGCAGTCAGACATGGACACACACAGGTAGGATTAATGCTACTCAATCTCTTTAAATATACAACAGAAGCGTATCTGAACTAGGTTTTTCTACAAGGAAGTAAATGTCAATCATTCAGTTTTTAAATTTCATCATTTTTAAATGATGAAATGAATTTCATCAGATTTCTTTTTCTGTTTTTAGATAGCAGAGCTGTTTCTGCAGCGTGGTGCTGATGTAAACTGCAGCGATAAACATGGACGCTCCCTGTTGATGGTGGCTGCAAGTGAGGGACACCTGGGAACTGTGGACTTCCTGATCACACAGGGTTAGTGGACCTGACCAAGGGGTCAAAGGGCACAACACCTTTATCTTAACCTGCTGCTGCAGTAACGTGCTTTTAAAATGGCATCCGTCTGTCAAATGACGTGTGTGGTCCATGTGTATGATTTTATTGTAGGAGCATGTCTGACAGCAGTGGATAAAGAAGGTCTGACTCCACTGGGTTGGGCCTGTTTGAAAGGGCAGAAGAAAGTGGTGGAGGTTCTGGTGGAGAGAGGAGCTCAGATAGACCACACAGATAAGCATGGACGGACCCCATTGGACCTGGCTGCATTCTATGGAGACGCTGACATAGTAAGCTGAGAAAATCTCTTTTTGTGGACACTGGGGAATGCGCTGACCTGTTGCTTTGTTTGGGCCGTGTTGACTAGTTGTGGATTATGACAACTAGTCAACTGTAACACTGTAACATCTCGTAAGGTACTGTAACATCTCGTAAGGTACTGTAAACGTTGACCCAGTGACCAGTCAGCTAGTTGACTAGCCAAAATAAATGCAAGCCCTAGCAGACACAAAACATGGGCTTTTGTCTAACTTGCAGGCATTTGCGTTACAATTTCATGTGTTTTAGGTGCATTACCTGGTGGAGTGTGGCGCCGCGATCGAACACATGGATTACAGCGGCATGAGACCCCTGGATCGGGCCATCGGCAGCAGAAACACCTCCGTTGTGGTCACCCTGCTGAAGAAAGGGGCCAAACTGGGTGAGTTTTACCTCAGAACATCGTGACACATATTCCTTTTTACATCTCTTGGGTTCATGTGCCGTCCTCTAGAATCTAGATCGCCAGAGTCTGGTTCTCAGGAGGGGCTTGTCCATTCTATATCTAGAACGTGGCAAGCTCCATTTGTTCTCCTTTTCTCCCTTTCAAAAGCACAGCGTTCCTTTGCTGAGTCCTAAATGTAATTGAAACCAGGCCATTTTCACAACAGAGTTGCTCAGAGCCATGCAGGACAGTGTAAGTTAAGTAGGACGCTGGTGACGTATGAGACTGTCATTCACACTTTACATCAGGGCAAAGACTTACATAGCAAAGTCCACTCAGCTTTTTTACTTAGTGTGAACCTTCAGAGAAGCCGTTTCCCTCTCCAGTTCAAAAACATCTAACTACATCTGAAACGGCCACTGTCTCTAGTGTAAAGTTGCTGATTGCGATGAGTTTGCCAGACTCTTAGCAGGATGTATGTTAATGATGTTGTGGTGCGTTTACGCTTCTTCTACATGCTAAGCATGTATTGGAGAGCAGAAAAAATCTGCTTTGTTCACAAGGTCCACAGCCACTGAAAAATAACCACACCGACCCATGGTTTGAATTAGCATTAGCTGAGATTTCCAGTTAGCCACTGGAAGGAAGCAATATAAAGGTTAGAGATTTTTTGCGTGCTGTGCAAATAATATTGCAGAATGAGCAAAAGTTAGTTTAACTGTTTTTAGATGTTAAGTTCTCATTTTGAACATCTCGATAAACCTTTTGTTTCAGAAAGTCAGCCAATGAATTCTATTTCTATTTTCGTCCCCTTTTTGACTTATTTCCTATTGAACCAGATATTGACCCCCCCCCATTAATTGCCAGTAGGTTTTACTGTGGTTACATAATACCCATGAACAATAGCTGCATTGAGATCTACCTTAGGTGCCCTGCAAAGTGAACTTCAAATGGTATTCCGTCATTGTAAGATTCCAAAGCAAAGGGGCATGTATGTTCAGTTCAATGGCCACAAAATATCATAGGGAGTAAGGGTACATTGAAACATCATCTCACGAAAAATGGAGAAGGACATTTACCCACAATTCACTGGGCACAATGTCATGGAAGTGTGTGGGACGTGAGACTGCTACAGTGCTGGTATTATGACTATGGATTAAGAACGCATATTAAAAGTTAATCAGATCAACCAAGCCTCTGTGTACATCACTGCGCATCACTTGCTCTGCATGTCAGGGACGGTTTTCTAGTGAACGAATGGTACATGCTTAATACAATTTAAAAAATGACAAGTATAAAATATTCATTTTCAATAAACCATTATTTCATTATGTATTATGTTATTATTTCACTTCTGTTATTTACTGTAGGATTATTAGAAAAGTAATAAAGCACACAGCAATAAGGTTGGCCCATATTGCGGACATACTGTACTCATGGGCTTTATAAACCTTATTACTAAAATGTATCATTTCATCAATATATGCTGTTAGTCTCAATTTCTGCATCTGTTTTTCCTGATTTTTTCTGGCATATATTCTTTATTCTTTCTCTCATTTTTCTTCCTTTACTGCTGTCAAACTCACTGCTAAAGGCTACAGAACATCTCCTTATGAGCGATCAGGTACATGCTTCAGGACAGTCATACTCTGAGTCTGGTCAAGAGTGCTGTCTGTCAGGACTGACGTCTCTCTGTTTCTGCAGGTAACGCCGCCTGGGCCATGGCCACCTCCAAACCAGACATCCTCATCATTCTTCTGCAGAGACTCATGGAGGAGGGAAACATGTTGTATAAGGTCAGCCACTACATAAAGACATGAACATTAAGCATTCAGCTGGACTAACGTAGTGTTTTTCCTCTTACAAAAAATTCCATTGGTTTAAACGCCATAATTTTATTATCTGGTGTTTTAGAAGAATGTAAAAAAAAAAATCTATTTTTCATGGTTTGCAAAGGCAATGCTGATTTAAAAAGGCAAAAAAATCTATAGACTTACATAGTAGGAGGGACCAGAGCCTAGGAACCAGAAGACACCTATCACAGAGACTTATGGGCATCCTTACATTGGCAAGTAAGCAATGAGAATACCATAGCAATCACCGAATGTTTTTTAAGGTTTGTTTTATTCTGTAGAAACCAGTTGCATTATCTAATTATGGTACTGGGGAACATCAGGGTATTGAGGTACATGGTTTTGCCTGTGGCTGCTGTGGATTTACAACAAATACCACAGTTAACGTATGGTAAATTTTCACAACGCTCATCTGTCACAAACTCCATTCGCTACCAGTTGAGCTGCAGGGGCACGTTTTGCTGCTTTCTGAAACTGTGTTCTTTCTCTCGTTTTCTCTTCATTCATTTTTTCTCTTGCTCTTTTTTTCAGAAAGGGAAGATGAAAGAGGCAGCTCAGCGGTATCAGTATGCCCTGAGGAAGTTTCCAAGGGAAGGTTTCGGGGAAGACCTCAAGGCTTTTCGGGAGCTTCGGGTTTCCCTCTATCTCAACCTGTCCCGCTGCCGCCGCAAAACCAATGTACGTTGACACCAGTTTACTAACAATAGCCTGACATTGCTATAAATATTATTGCTATGCCAACCATCAATTGAGTATAATTAGTAGTGACTCCTATATTCCGTACACACATGGAACAAAAATTAGAATTCACTACTGCAAAAAAGTTTTCACTTGCAAAACTCTTCAGTGCCCGAAGCGTCTTAACAAAAGGCACGTAAAAAAAGATTACATATACACTTCTCCGCCAGAATAAATCTGATGTCTAAATTTAAAAGAGCTTCACAGGCTGTTTATTAAAGTGGGCTTAGAGCAATTACGTAGCAGCTTATTTGAGTGTGAGATAGAGAGAGAGTCACTATGTGTCTTGGTACGTTTCCTAATCACGCAGGCATCCTGGAAATGTGATTCCTAATGGCCATTTTAACAGGATCTGCCATCATTAAACATTTAAAGTGCATCGTTACGGCTGGCAGTTTGGGTTCTTATTGAATCTCTGACCTCCATCTGAAGGACGAAACAGCAAGTGTCTCATGATTACAGATTCATGCGTGAAATCAGAATGGACAGAGTTGAAATGTGACCAGCCCCTTTTTCTTGCACAGATCATGCCAGAATGTAGTCGCCCCACCTTAAGTTGCAAAAAAATGCTTTCATTGGTCCGTTAAATACAATGTAAAATTTGACTTTTCTCAGATTGAATGATGGCCCTCCTTGTTTCCTCTGCCCTCCTTCCTTTTTCTCTCTTTCTCGCCTGCTCTCGCTCTGTTTCTCTCTCATTTCACACCTGCTCTCTACAGGACTTTGGCATGGCTGAGGAATTTGCTACCAAAGCTCTGGAGCTCAAGCCCAAGTCCTACGAGGCATTTTATGCTCGTGCCAGAGCCAAGAGAAGCAGCAGGTAGGAAATGCCACTCCATTTTTCCTCATAAACTAATAAGCTGCCTACCTCTGCATATGTATACAATTATGCTACTTTCTGAGATACCCCGTTTGTACCTAGAATCGAGGGAACATTCATTGGCATTGGGTAAATTAATCCCATAATGCATTGTGACAAATCTGTTGTATTGTAGCAATACTTTTCGTTACTGAAATAAAATATTACATTTTTTTTGTTACATTTTATGAATTTAGGAGGTGCTTTTTTAAAATACTTGATAAACAAGCAAATAAAGTTTGGGAGATTTATTTAACTTAATAAGTGCTGGGTGTTCGGGTTCTTCTGAGTTCTGCGGGTGCAGGTTCAGTGTGGGCCTGCTTATTGGGTTTCATTGTGGTTATGGATCCAAATTATATAGACAGCTGCCCACGTGGACAGTAGACAGTGAGTCAGCTCTCTAGGTTTTGAGACAGTGTACATTATTGTGAAAACATCTTAATGCTCTTCATCCAAAAACTGAAACCATGAAAACATAAAAGTGAGCCCCTTATGAACAATAAGATACATCTCTTGTGTATTTATTTAAGAAAGTTCTATAACAGCCATTTGATGGATGAATAGCCACAAGATGGATATGTTGGATCATAGTCTTGTTGTATGACCCAATTGCCCTTTAGTTACACAGTGAAGACATCATTCTCTTGGAGAAACTCCAAAGAATGGATCCAAAGAATGGATACATCCTTTAGTGATGGCAATCATCCAGGCCTTGATGTAGCAAAACATCTCCAAACATCACACTACCTCCACTGCTGGCATGATGTTCTCCCCATGAACTGCAGTGTTTGGTTTTTGCTGAGCAATGACGGGGTGCCATGTCTACTAAAATTTGTCAAAATCTGTCCATTTATTATTGTTCAATATTTGAATTCTCCTGAAGGGTCATGAAATTCTAATGCATTTATATAATTTGGGTTGAAGAGTTTGAAATTCAATGTAAAATATTTCTGTGGACAATATATCTGTGTCCTGATTTGTAGTGTCTTTACGTTATTGTATAGGTGATAATTGTTTTTCAGTTCCTAGTATCATTCTTATTTTTGGTGTTTCTCTCCCTCAGGCAGTTTGCAGCTGCATTGGCTGATCTCTGTGAAGCCGCCCGTCTGTGCCCCAGTAACCGAGAGATTCGTCGTCTGCTGGCGCGAGTTGAGGAAGAATGCCAACACCTGCAGCGCCAGGGTTCTAAACACCCTGCCTGTCACGCCAACCCCTCACACCACGAGGAAGACCGCAATGATGATGACGACGACGATGAGGAAGATGATGATGATGACGAACAAGACATTGAGAGTTTGGAGAAAAGCCCGGACAGCCTTAGCATTAACATGTTGCAGGCGGATGAAGAAGAGAACAAGCGCGAGCAAGAAACCTCATGGCAAGAGAAGAGGAAGGAGACCTGGCACCAGAGCCGCACTTTGCCTGACTCTCTGTGCCTTGCAGTATCAGACACCCAGTCCGCTGCCTCTGCGGCTGCTCCTGGCCGTGCTGCCCACCGACGCCTCCCGTCCAGGCAGGCGCAGAGCATGAAAAGCCGCGAGTACAGCAGTTCATTGTACACAGAAGGCAGGACGCCCCAAAGCGCCGGTTCCAGCCCCATGCCGAGCCGCCACCGGCCCACCTCTCTGCGAGCAGGGCCCTGTATTGACATCGGCCACTTGGGTTCAGAGCACAGCGTTGAGAGGGGTACCAGAGAGGGTGGCAGTCTGTTCGCTCATACAGAGAAAGCACCACTGCCTGCGGAGGGTGCCATTGAGCCCAGGGGGGAATTTTGCCGGAGCAGCAGCGTCAGAGTATCCAGCTCCTCCAGCGGAAACCTGGCAGAGAACAGCCGTGTGCGCAACTCTGTTGCTAGCGCTCCTGACAGTGCCGCTAGGCACTCTGAGCATAAGCCACGCCCCTTTATGGGAGTCACTGACAAGACTGCACGTTTTCAGCAGCAGCAACAGCAAGGTCACCATGGTAACCTGGTGTCCGGTTCCAGCTGGCAGGGATTCGTGCCAGAAGGGCTTGTGAGTCACAATGTAGGCGTTGTCATGAACACACATGCACAGGGGTTAACTGGTGACCTGCAGTACCCCAAAACAAGCGCTTATCAGGAACCAATTCATAGCAGCATACATGCCTCTGAGTTTCACCAGGAGAAGTTCCTCCCTGCAGGGCCTGGATACAAAGACAATAACCCTCTACAGCCGCACTACAATGAGACAAAGCACAAGCAGGCCAGCCTGGCCCGGGACAACCCCATCCTGATCAGCTCCATCAAACCCAAACGCTCCTTCATTGAATCCAATGTGTAGCCACAAACGCAGACTCATGTTAAGCACAAAATTATTTACAGACTTATGACTTTAACAGGGGACTATGCTTTCATAATTACCATCCCCTTTATAACTGAGGACAGAACTAGAAACGCTGAAGCACACACAGATTGTCACTCACCTCTGTTTAGACCTGCAGCTTCTGGGTATTTAACCACATTTTAATGCATAATGCTGCATAGACAAATAAAAGAGAACAGAGATATGATTCAGGTGATTTATTAATGTATTAAGATACATGACCTGACTTTAGAGTAAGGACGTAGGACCTCTACAAAAATGATGACTGTTGCGTACAGTAGTATTGTAGATGGGCCCTGTGTGTATTCAAGCGCATCTCCTGTGTGTGTAGGGGTGTGAATGGAGTGTGTGTGTGTTTGGGGATGAGTGTGTTGTATTCATTGATTTCTCTGTACCTGCTCACTGTTTGGACTAATTTATTTATGGCTTTGGTTGTCTGATAAAACAATATTATATTTTCTATATGTTATTTTTGCACAGCTATATGTTATGAAATACCACTATGATTGTGAGATGAACTGTATAAAGGAGACTTTAGGTTTACATGCATATGCTGAACCGCATTCAGGTTTCTAAGAGGACATAGATGTTATTTCATATGTACATTATTTGCAATTGATTTCATGTATAGGGCTGTTACGTATTGTATTTGAATATTTCAGCATCATATACAACAATAAAATTCTGCTATACGACTTCAATATTCTGCTTTATTACATACCATTTAAAGCATGTTACATTTTTATTCTAATTATAAAAAAGTCTAGTACAAATCTGTTTTATCCAATAAGATTGTAAGCGATGCTTGCCCATGCAAAGTGTGCTGCAGTAATGCTACAGTATTGTGGCTAGTGTCTATGGTGTTGCTATGCAGCTGCGAATGTTCCAGGTTGTTAGTAGTTAAAAACAGCTCACCCCACAATCTCTATGAAACAGTATTCTGGTCCCTAGATATAGCTTGGGCCCTCCTTTACATCTGTGAGATTTGTTTGGTGATCACCATGCAGAAATATCTAATACCACCCCGCTGCTTAATAAGATGCATGATTTATTGTGTAATACTACAAACGGGGTGGGACTGGTTATGCACCATAGTTTAATACATAAAGGATATGAGCAATACTAATAATGATGCTTGCCTTAGCAAGCCCCCCCAATTAAGCTCATGCCAACACTGCACACTGTAAAACGGTTTATGATTTTACTGCATAATGGCTTTTAATCTCACAGCAGGTTTATCAAAACAACAAGTGGCTCATGTGGAATAAGGTTCAAACTATCCATAGACATAACCATGCAAGCGAATGCATCCATTAATGCATATATTATTCCTAGGCGCACAGAGCATTTAAAGCTACTGTATGTTATAGTATTACATTTGATCACATATGAGCATAATTAATGAACTTTTGAAGGATTAGTAGCAGCGTATAGATTGCACAACCCAAATTCAAAGATCATCTGAAGAAACAAGACTGAATTAAAGAACATCACCTCTACATTGTACTGTGTGACACAGATGAATAATGCCACAGATGAATAATAATTATGTGTGAGAACCAGTATAATTACGCCAGTAAAGCCGCCCCTACTTACAGAAAGAAGATAAACATTTATTATGCTGCTTAAGGCCACTCGACTGCTGTTTAAACTCGTTTAGGCTGAATAATATAGACCACTTCTCAATCTACATGTGACCGCAGATTAACTACAATCATTTATCTCCAATCATATTTAAATTCAACACTTTTCTCACAAGATTGCATGAACGAGCTTATGAACTGTTTTTTTATCTGTTTATCTGAAGATTAAAGTGCTGAATGTACAGCATGCAAGTCTAAAACCCAACTGATCTCAAATCAGTCTTAAGACCGACAGTCTTAAGTTTCTAGCTAAGGTGATCCAGTTCTATTAAGAATGCTAATCAGGGTCTTTGTAGGTACACAGGCCTCAGTTAAGTGAACTCCGGTCTCACTGGTCTGGGGTCAGTATTATTGTGATACTCTAACAAAGAGACATTGGTATTCACTGGCTGGTGGTCCAGCGGAAAATGGCCATTTTGAGGGTGCGGTTGGGTGTCAGAAGGGTGGTCTGCAGGGGGAGGTTGGTCATGGGGCTGGTGCGGCTCTTTGTGTTGATCCAGCTTTCAATAGCCTCCCGTTCATATGAGTAACCATCTGCAGACAGAAAACAATGGATTAAAAGGCTTGCTCTTATACTAGCAAAAAAATTGTAAACCAAATAACATTAACGGGTAAGTAACCACAGGCCTGCTGGTATGAAGCAGCTGCAGATGAATGAAAAGATATGAAATAAGGCTGATTGTAGTTCAGTTTAAGGATCTCTCAGTCCCTCTCCAACTGAAAGCCCACCACTCTCACCTGCAGCAATCACCGGGTCCTTCATGATCTCGCGTGTGATTGGACAGAGGTACTCGTCGGGAGTGCCGTTACAGACAGAAGACATCTTCAACTCCTCGATCTTCTTCATGACTTTACTCCGTAGGCCCAGAGACTCTGAGAGCACAAGAATATTTTAACACCACCCAACCACATCCTACCTGAGAAGTTAGATGATAAATCTGTGTGGACAGATACAGTGATATTGAGACCTTCACCCTTAGGGTCAATATAGTGCTGTTATACTAAATATCAGCACAGCTGTGATTAGCCACTGCATTTATCATGCAGTGTTGTGTCTATGGCTGAAACATATATATATATATAGATGTATAGAGATACATAGATTCATATATATATGTATCTTCATTTACCTGTATAGAGACAACTAAACTAAAAACAACTGGACTGGCTTCACGGTAGGCAGCAAAGGAATCAAATCAAGATCTGATCACATGTGACATTACATAAAATGTAGTGATTTTACTCTCCTGGCATGTTGGATTGTAATGTCTGTAGTGGTTTATTTTTCAGAACTAAGATTTCTTATGTAAATAGCTGCTGAGAGCGGAACCAAAGCAAAAATAATCAGCTTTAAAACAAACTCTACAAGTGCTTTACATAACACACCAAATCCCATGTTTACATTAGTCGCACAATCTCTAGGATTAGGTTTTATTCTGGCCCGTTTTCCATGATTTTTCCAAAAAACATCACTCAATCATGCTTTCTGTTAGGTAATGTAAAAGGGGCACAAAATCCATCTCATCATTATGTAAACTACCCAAAACATGGCAGTCGGCTGAGGTCATATTTACAAGTTAACCTTCTGCAGGTGATTTCTGCATTACCTGCTCCAGCTCAAATATGTATATACACCATCAGACACATAGAGACAGCGAGGGATGCGCTATGAATACAGATATTGAGCGTCATGCTCTGCTCATACCAATGTGCAGCTCTGAGCTCAGGGTTTCCTTGGTGAGCGAGAGCAGCTCCTCTCCGTCAATGTTATTGGATTTAAATGCGTCAATCACAGCCTCCAGCCCCTCCTCCCGTAACCATGCCAACACGTCTTCCTCAGACCACTCGCTCACCATCAGTCGGGAGTGACCTCGCAACTTCCTGTCTGAGAGAGAGCAACAGAACGTATGCTGCTAAACCGATATTATTTGCAAAACTGAAAAAAATGTTGATAGTTTGATGATGGCTAATTTCAACCCTGATCTAAACAGTGAATCCTTAATGAAACGGTATGTAAATTCAAACAGAGCATTGAACTAATGCATTAAACATGAGCATGGTTCTACACCATGTATCTGCCCAGGATGCAATCAGATCATAAGCAATACATTGCTTTCCTAGTGTGTGTGTGCAGCATATTTGGTATTTATGATGCAGGTCTCAAATTTTTGCCCTGCTGTTTCCCCATGTATGCGGTCAAACTAGCTGAGTGTGTAAAGCTCACTAGAGCTCACAAACTGCATTGTGTGTTTAAACTCAAGGCTGCAGTCTTGTTTCATAACCCTAGAGAACCTGAAGAACGAGAGAGAGAGAGAGAGAGAGAGAGAGAGAGAGAGAGAGAGAGAGAGAGAGGCACATCTCATTCAGTTTCCTTTTTGTGTATTCTGTCTGGTACTAGATTTCTCCTGTCTTTGACCCACGGTGAGCAATTACTGAACGTGGTTAGCCGTACAGAACACAAACTAGAACATACAGAATTCTCACTGGGGAGAGAAGCGTGTGTGTTTCTCCTGAAGTTAGATTTATTATTCTTGCACACGGTTTTATTTAAAGCGACTTACTGTACAGTGCATGTAAGGTATACATATACTTTTCACATCTGTGATCCTTGGAAATTCTAGCATCATGTCCTACCAGCTAAGCAACAGGAAGTGGCCTAATATGACATGACCTCGCTTGGGGTGTCGTGGGTCTGTAAATGATTTATAAAGTATGTTGTTTTTATTTCAAAGATGCCAACAGTTTTAGAGTTTTTGGGTTAGAGTTTTTCTGTAGTAACCATAAATAGTTTTAGTTATTGTAAGTCTACAGTTTGGCCCCATAAAGAGGGGTTCAACCGTGCAGTCTGGATTTCTTTTACCTTCCTTGCTTGAAACTGAAGCAGCTTCATCTGAGAAAAGAAACACAGCAAATATAACAACATATAACTTAAGATTAAAATGCCAAAGCTTAAAGGGACAGTTCACCCAAAACTGAAAAATCTGTCATTTACTCACCCTCATGGTGTGAAAACTGTAGCTTAAAAAGTCGATTTTAAAATTGCATTTAAAAACTGTTGTCGATTTGGAATGTAAATAATGACGATGTTTTGGGGTGAACTATCCCTTTAAGTGGAACAACAAAACTTGGATTGGCTTGTATTTATGTTGTGGAATATTTGTTTAGGTGTTTACTAGTGAGTTTTCTCATTTACAATTTACCGTTTCTTACAGTCAAAACAAACAAAAACACTCAAAAGAAACACACTCACCAGGAAAAGATTTGCCTTCAGTTTATGGAATCAAATTGGTTGATAAAAAAGTAGAGAGAGAGAGAGAGAGAGAGAGAGAGAGAGAAACAATATTTGCCATCACTCTCTAAATAAATAAAACTTTTTATTGTACCAGTGCGTATGGTTTTTATCACTTTCTGTGGCCTTAGAAATCGTTCTGAAAAGATCAGTTTGAAAGTTGAAGTGTGTAATGATATTATATTACATTCTCCTATCACAAATATGCAAAGGCAAGTAATCCATTGGTAAGCCAATTTTCCCGGGAAGTGTAAACACTGTGGTGCTATCAAAACATCGCTGTCTGTTTAAGTGTCTGGACCAGTCTGGCACAGCATCATTGGCAAACAATCATAAGTTTGGGGCAGAACTGTCTGATTTTCCAACCAATGGTAGGCAGGGGGACTGTGGATTGAAAATCATTTTTGTTTTCCATTTGTTTCAATGTTGCCAGTGGCACAGAAAATACACACTTTACCTTTAAGTTTTTAAAAGCTCAGTTACTTTAGAAACCCACCCTGAGCACTGCCAGCATCCTCCACCCTCCAGATGTTTACAGTCTTGTCCATGGAGCCCGTTGCGATGATGGGGGCCGTGGGGGAGAAAGCGCAAGCGGTCACATACCTGCCCGACCAATGGCAGAGTTTCTTACACTGAGAGTAAAAACCTGTTCTACACAACAGCATGCCTGAGGACTCACCTGTCGTGCTGGTTAAGTGTGTAGAGTAAGACCCCTTCATTCTGCAAAGCAGAAATCATTATTATAAACGTATGAAAAGTTATGCTAATGACTTCCAAGTGGGGTGAGCTGTCAATCATCCTTTATTTTATTGGCTGGGCACAATATATGATGAATATGAATGAGACTCACAGCTTGATACACCGTCACGGTTTTATCCACAGATCTGTGGGAAAAGAGAGAGTGACATTTAAAGCGAATGAATCAGGCGACCCCTCTATAGCCCTTCATGAGCAGTAAAGCTGGGCAGTCTGTCTGCTGACACATGCTGGATATAAACCTTCAGAGCAGCCATTTTAATTTCTCAAATAGAAATGAGGCAGTGAGGAACAGACATGCACGCGTCTAGGGTGGACAGCTTTAAAGGTCTATATATATAATTATATCTCATTTTCAAACATGTAGTTTATTGTCAATCAGTAGACAATTACGACAAGTCAAAAAATACTGAATAGACTGTACCTCTGTCCCCCACAGCCAAATTTTTATTATACAAAAAAGAATACATCCTCTACCCTGAGCAAGTTCACAGCGCCACTGTCATCAGAGACTATTTGCTAAACATAATTTATTACCAGCGCTTGTGTACCAAAACCTTCTTATGCGTGTGAGTTCAGAGCACCATCTAGTGGAGAATAAAGAAACTGCAGCGCAAGAAGGCTGCTTTCATACAGTCGTTTTACCTAACAAGACATAAGCAAATATAAGCAAACAAACACAAAGCTGAGACAAATATTAGAACTTGTAGAAGTGCTGGGAAAGTAAAAAATTTCAAAGGCTCTTATTTATTAACCATGACCATAACTGTTTTTTAAGCAAATCATTAAAAAAACATTCAAAAGTTAAAAACTGTTCTTATAATGTGCACAGTGATCTAGCGAAATGTGCAACCTGCTCTTTATCATACAATATAAATGAATGGTGAGCACAGTTATCTGTGAAGAGACAGAGAAGATTGGCCACTGATTCATTTTTTTTCACCAAAAACATACACCAAGTGATGAACAGGTGAGTAAACAATGTCAGGATTTTACAATTTCACAATAAATATGGCTTCATCTGATTCTCAAATCAGTACAATCAGCTCAGTTTCAAAAACACTACATATGTCCAAAAATACCCAGCTGAAATGAATTAGCATTGATGAGACGTTTGTCATGAATGTGTTTTTACTGACCCTGACACCAGCATCTGTCCATCAGCTGAAAAAGCACATGACAGAACTGGAGCAGATTGACCCGTCAGAGTGTGAGCCAGCTGCATCTTAACACCTGTAGACCAAAACACATCATTAGTGACACACATCCACTGAAACACCATCACAACATATCCACTACAACACACTAATAATCACACACATCCACTGAAACACCATTAATCACACACACATCCACTGAAACACCATCACAACATATCCACTACAACACACTATTAATCACACACATCCACTGAAACACCATTAATCACACAACATGAACAATCACAACACACTACAAATATTAATCACACACATCCACTGAAACACCATTAATCACACACACATCCACTGAAACTCACAATATTAATCACACACACACACACACACACACCTGAAACACACACCATTAATCACACACACACACAGATTTGTTCGACTATATAAGTGAGGAAAAGCCATAGACTTTCATTGATTTTATAACAGGCTAATGATGTTTTTCAACCCCAACCCTAAACCTAACACTTACAGAAACATGCATGGCATTAGATTTCAAGAAACATTTTATCTGGATGATTTATAAACCTCACAAGTTTGTTGTCATTGGTATTTCACTAAGTTAAGTCACTATGTAAGGACATCTGGCCCTCACAAATATAAATATAAACCTGTACACACACACAAACACACACACACATTGTGTTTCCATGTTTGCATGGGGACTTTCCATAGACAAATGTCCCCCACAAGGTCAAAAACTACTGGTGTTACTATCTTAGTGGGCACATTTGGTCCCCATAACAAAAGCAGAATTTACCAGTACCACACTCACACACAAACACACACACATTCACAGAAAGTGAGGTAGACAGAAGAGCATGAGATGCTGCTGGTACCTGCAGAAGACACACGAGAAACAATCCATATCTTCAGCAAACTGTCCTGTCCACATGAAGCCAGGCGAAACTGAACACAGCCATCTGGATCTGTGAGAGAATCACACATCTGTATCTGCATTCAGTTTAATTCAAAGCAGCACCACAGATTCATTCTAAGACTCATTTTCAAGTTTCATTTGCAGTATTGTTTAAAGTGGAAGAAAGCTGATGTTACAGCGAATAAAACCAGATCTTATTGAAGATCTGGTTTTTGGCCTCTGAATTCTAGCTGTGTCCTGCGGGTCATATCAGAACCTATACATCTCAATGCTTCAGCAAGCAGAATTCATTCAGATAAATGGAAAGGAGAGAGATACAACTAAAGTCAGTGTCAACAGAATAGTGTCAAAGATCTGAAGTGCTGAGAGGAAAATGCTTTACAGCATAAAATGTGGTTAGCAAAAGTGTGAGCAGTGTGAGGGTGTTTCTCGAGTGCTTACAGGGTGTTTATGTAGCACAACATGATCAAGTTAATGACATTGTAACAGCTATGATGCAGAACACCTGTTCACCATATCACTGATCACTGCTTATTGTTGCATAGCAACAGTCTATTGTTGCTGTGTTGTATTCCTCCTATAGTGGAAGAATGGAACTTCATGAATAATTATGACTGTAATTTTTATGAACAACTGACAAAGTAATTTTATTAAAACAAATGCCCAAATATGCACTTTAGCTTCAGCACTATAGGAGTGTCTTGCATGTTTTATTGCTTATTTAATTGCTTGAGATAATAAGCACGTGAGGTTACAAAGCTCGTGTAGTCCTCAGCTCTGCAAATGCTAAGCCAAGATGTTCATAAAATTAAAAAAATATATGAAAGTCATTCCTACCCGTCATTATCTGAGGAGCAAACTGACAGCAGGAGACCCCGAGGTCATGTGCATTCTTCTCCGCATGGAGATGGTTCATATTGAGGTCCCACAGCCTCAGATCTCCATATGTGGATCCAGTGATGAACAGCTGGCCACACGGAGTGAAAGAGCAAGCCACTATACTGGTGTCACATACTGCACGGGTCCTGGACATCAGAATACAAGCAGATCCATCAGGCAGTTCTGAGAACAGTTCTTATGAATAATAAATAAAAGAACAAGTGTCTTGCTCAAGGGCACAATTAACCACACTATAGGATTATATAACAAATACCTACATTACACATACATTTTATATATATATATATATATATATATATATATATATATATATATATATATATATATATATATATATAGATAGCACTTTTATAGGTCACACTTTTATATTTGCGTAAAGTCCAATGACTTCAAATAAAAGTACAATTTACACAATTTGTACATGATGTTGAGTTTTTCTTATGTAAGTACATTGTAGTTAAAGATCACTTATATATATATATATATATATATATATTCATCAACGTTTTATATATATATCAGCTGATGGTTTATACTTGCGCAGGGTCCTGGCAGTAAAATCCCACAACGCGATGGTCCCATCCGACCCTCCAGACATCAGAAGAGACGAATCAGGGGAGAAGGCGCAGACCCGGACGGGGCTCCTGCCGGGGTGCTCCAGGACGGCCTCGATCTCCCCGGTGTCCATCGCCCAAACCACGGTGGTGGCATCGGTGGAGCAGGAGGCCAGGTACTGACTGCAGGGGCTGAAACAGCAGCAGTGAACCCCGTACCCATGCCCCGACAGCGGGGAGAAGGGCAGCTCGCTGAAGTCCCGGGTGGAGTAGACGCAGACGGTCTTATCAGCCGAGCAGCTCGCCAGCAGAGAGCTGGAGAAAGCGCAGCCGTTCACATCACCCCGATGACTTTGTAAGGTGCAGATCAGGGACACCATGTTCACAGCTGTATGTAACGTGTGTAATATATTTCTCTTTTTTCTGCAAAGCGAACACTGTTAGATGTAATATTGACAACAGTAATAATATTAGCGTTGTTTTCTACACATCCTGACAGTGTTATTACAGGATCTATTATTAGATGTAATAATATAGGACTGTATTTAAGCATGTTTTCATATATTCTCCTATAATGTTATAATGTGAGCGGAGCATGAGCGTGACGTACCTCGTCTTCACTTCCTGGTGTAGTCACGTGACTTTCGGGCAAACCACGTGGCTTTTGTTTATGGTGGGGCTGTAAAGATGACGTCACCTCGTATGTTTATAGTTTAATATCTAGTCATAACACATAAATGCACTCATGTGTTTATCTATTCAACTAACATTATTGTAAAACGATTAAATATTTGTAATATACCTGTGATTCTTAGTTATGCTTACACCCGTGTATGACAAAAACATAGTTAAGCAAAACAAGGAAGTTTCCGCATTGAATTGTACTTATTTAAAAGCATGCATTTCACTTTAAAACTAAACTTAACTCAGAAGAAGCTTATTTTACAGTTATATGACATGTAGCTTAATCATCTTAAATATCTGACTGATCATTAACAGCGTGATAGAGATTACAAGTGTTATTCGTTTTTAGTGCTGTAGTAGTGTGTTGAGTTTAGTGATGAAGTACACAGGCCAGTGTAGAGAAATAAACCCATGAGATAATGTCTGGATTTAAAACATCCTTTTAATAAGTTCGTGCCAAACTTACACTCGCACAAACACGCGCTCACACACGCACGTACACACCCACTAGTGAAAAATAATGCTCCTACAAAAACAACGCTACCATTTGTTTCCCACAATATCTTTAAATAAAATAACTTCAAGTACTCTGACGCAGGTACAAAAACTTCTCTAGCTGCCTCCAGTGGGCCGCGATCACGCGTGGTCACTGAACGCCCGCGGTCCATCTCTGGGCTGCTCTGGGGTCAGTTATACTGAAGAATACTCCGACAGTTTTCACATGGGTTCAGACATGAGTTTCGTACAGTATGCCTTTGAGTGGAGGCCTTGATGGGTTGTAAGAAAACAATAACATTACAAAAACGGGGAGAAAACTAAAACAAATGGATTTTCCCTATACCCTGTTCTGAAGGGTAGGCACTACTAAGATTAAGGAGACCACAGTGTTTTGTAGAGGATATGTATATACTGTACAAACAATAAATGTATATTATTAATCACTTTAAGACTAAAATCAATTGCTACAATCGTTCTAAGGCATAAACAATATCCAATGTCTGAAACAATATGTACACATCATTTCAAACCAGACTCAATATATAGACAGTATGTACACGAGGGGCCTCCTGCTCTTTGCGTGTACAGTGATGCAGTTCGCTTCTTTTCAGAGGGTTGAATACTCTGATGCCACATGGCACAGAACAGTGTAAACAGTTCCTTTTTTCTTGGCTTTGTTTCATATTTGGAGAGGAAAAACACAAACAAATAAACATTCCATTTGATTTAAAGCAGTTTTGCTATTTCTTCCTTTTCATAGAAAATGAAGAGTGGACCTTTCTTTTATTTAGTCATAAATAATCATTTAAAAAATTAAATACATTCACTATAATATTACCGATAACATAAAAATAAAACAAAATTAAAAGGTATTTACAAGTAGTGGAAAGGGATTTTTCTCCTTAGTTCAGCTCTGATGGATGAAACGTCAGTGCGATTTCTCTTTTCTCGAAGGAAATGGTATTGCACAAAGACACCCTCTTGTCTTGTGTCTCTTTGGGTGTGGGGTTGGTCGGTCCTCGGGGTGGCTGTGACTCCTCCGCTTCTGGAGGTGGTTCTGAGCCCCGGTCGCAGGGTTGAAATGACAGCCTGTGGTAATGCTATGGCACGAAGCTCAGAGCAGCTCAGTTAGTCTGCTTCAGAAGCTCAGTCCACCTCTTCTCAAAGAACTTCCTCATGTTGTGCCCGGCCCGGCCGATGTCAGAGTTGTCCTCGTTGAACTTCTCGCAGTTGTCGAACACCAGGTTGACATCGATGATGAACGTTTCCAAATTCTGATACCTGAATAACAGAGAACAAACTGAGTCAGTGAGTTTTGCCCATCAAAGCTTCTTCATCTGCCTGTGCATCTTAATGTTAAATGGGACAGTTCACCCAAAAATTAACATCTGCATCCTTTAGAAAGCATGAGAGCTCCAGTCCCCATTCACTGTAGCTGCATGGAAATGGGTAACCAGCACATTTTTATAAATGTCTGTAATAAATAAATACAAAATAAATAGATTTTGCCTGAATCCTTTAAAGCACAGAAAGACACTCACTGGCTGCTGACGAGTTTTTCGCGAATGGTGGAGAAGTCCATGGGCTTCTTAATGACTTTTTTGTAGCCCGGGACAGATTTGAGGTTGACGGGTGTGAGGAAAGGCCACGCATCCTGATGTCGTTCCAGTTCAGCCAATAGAATCCTGAGAAGAACACACGTACATTAAAACCACATCAAAACAAACATGAAACGCATACACCAACAGAGTGAGTGGCACCTGCAGAGGCCCAAATCCCGGTTGTTGTCTCTGGCTGTTTTGGCTCTCTTTACACAGGTGGGGCTGTCTGGTTTGGCTGCGGGTGGGGTGGAGGTGGTTTTCTTGGTCTGGGTGGAGGGAGTGGCTGCTTTCTTTGGGCTGCTGTTGTTGCTGCTGGTGGCCGTTGCCTCTTCTTCACACTGTTCTGTTTGCTTCTTGCTTTTCTTGGCGGCTTCCGTCACCTTCTTTCCTCCACTGGCTGGTGCTGCACGATTCTGTTGCTTTTTAATTTTAGGTGACTGACCACTTGCCTGACAAGGTGAAAAAAGCAAAAACTACAATTTTAAAAATGCATTTTTTAAATCTGTTTATGGGTTTTAGGACCTTAGAGGGCTTAATATTTCTTCCTCTTCATTTTTGTCAGTGATAAAATCATGCAATTCTACTTTTTAATTCTTTAAGTTGTGATTTTTGCTGCATATTATCTCTGTTAATGTGAGCTGAAGGCGCTTACCTTGGAGATGCAGGCAGGGCAGTACCAGTCTCCCTCAGGGATGTTGGTGATTTTGGGTTTGTGGCAATAGGTGTGACACCCTTTGTCACAGCCATCACACAACAGAAGCAGGTCTTCATTATCACCTTTTCTGCACATCTGACAGTACTACAAACACACACATACACATTAATGCACAGGAATTTGAGCTATATGCTCTCAACAGCAAAAACATGTGCTCAATGATGTGTATCTTCAATCAGCAAGCACTTTTATGTCCCACAGCTTGATTTTTGTTCAAATGAACATAATGTTGTCATATTCCTTAAATATATAGATTTTATTATTTTAGCCTTGTCCCAGACCCAGACTGTCAATCTTTAAATTTGAATGTATTAAATATTAAATACATATTAAATATAATTATAATAAATATGTTGTAAACTATTAGAATTTAAACAGAGTGAAATAAAAAAACATTAAATGCAAGGTAGGTGATCATTTTCCAGAAACATAACTATTGTTATACTGGTTGAAAGTCTCTTCACATCCTGATAGCAATGAGTAAATTAAGTGGTTTAAATATATGTTTATGTAAATATATATCTACTATAGAAGACTGGACCATAAAATGCAATGACAGGATGACCTATTCGCCTGTAGGACTATGTGTGTGTTCATGTGTTGGAGGATGCATGGCTTTGGAGAACCCTCTGAAAGAATGGTGGGATCTTAAACTTCCAAAACTAGACTGCTATTACTAGCCTCTCCAAAACTGCCTACCCTAACTTTAATTTCAACATATTTTGCTTTAAAATGTCTATTTGTTTCACAAATTACAAAGATATACAGTATAGCATAAAAAAAACATCTTGCAATTTTAGACAATTTCAAACAAGTGACACTGGGTGGGGCTCGTGGTCAATGTATGAAATCACTCACCACTTTCATTATAGATCTCTCCCAGGCGATGGATTTCTGCAGCTGCTGTAGACACATGGCCAGCTGAGAGGAGCTGCGTACCTCACTCAGTGCCTTCCTCCATAACTTCATCCCAGGAGCGATCTCTTCCTCTCCTCTGTTTACACACATATACACACAGATCAGTGGGCAGGTCTGTTTCAAAGCTGTATGGATGACTGGAGACAATATCCTAAAAACACTGTCTATCAGATAAAGCTGAGTAGCTTGATTTCATTAGCACACACATACAGTACACACACATACACGCATAAAGCCTAAACAGTGTCAAACACTTTTGTGGCATGATGTCACACCCATAAACATGAAGACGCAGAGCACAAGATGCTGTAGTGTACCATGCATTTAGAAATATTAGAAAACATCTCAAGTTTCTGAGTTTCAAACTTCAGAATCGTTTGAAAAAAAAAAAAAACAACTTTTGAAGGAAAACAAGGTCTGCACACTGCCGATTAAAATCATGCAGCCAAAAACAGGAAGGGCGCAGGCAAGGGAGCGGGAGGGAAACAAAAATAAAGCACAAGAACCAAAACCCGAAACTGGAGCCAGGGTGAGAACGGATGGACGGACGAGCAGAGAAGCCCCAGCCAGCAGAGAGAGGGGGAGGGAGAGGATGAGGAGGTGCAGAGACGAAGGCTGCCAGTCTGGATGACCTACCCTTCCCCTCCAGCGCTAGTGGATGGAGCAGGTGCGGGAACAGTGACTGTACCCACATTATCCAGTTTGATCTGGATGGTGGTCCCTAAGGGGCTCCGCAGGTACCTTCTCTCGATGTGGCGCTCCAGATCTGCCAATCGCGTCACTGCAATGTCCAGTGGGTTGCTAGGACGACGGATCAGGCCCTTCTCCGAGCTTCGCTCCTCCTGGGACTCCTCCCCTGGGCGGGGCTTGGGGAGGGGCTTGTGCTCATAGTAGACCAGATCTTCTCTTTCAGACTGCGGCTCCGGATATGCCCAGCCCTGAAGCAAGGGATTGTGGGAAATGTTAAACAGGACAAACTGATGACTGTACTTATGAATATTAAATCAAAGCTGTGAACCGTTCACACACTTACTTTGACCTGCAGGCTGGCAGAGGTAACCTTGCGCTCCAGTTCCTCCACCTGTTGCAGCAGAGCGATGTCAGTCTCCATGGCTTGCTCCTCCACACACCACTCCTGTAGAGTCTCCACGGAAACCTGGCCCTCATCGAGCTCTGAGACCTCCATTACTGATACTGCAAAAAAAAAAAAAAACAGTCATAAGCACCCAGGAGAGATCACATCCATAAGCACAGCAGATATCAGCTCATTCTAACAACTGCATGCTTGCCTGAGTGTTACAGAGTCTGTTAAAGAGCGTTTCCAAGGGCTTTAATGAATACGTACGGCTGTCAATAAATGAAATAAATAAACATGTCTAATCTCATTCATTTTTTGTAGTTACCCTCTAATACTGAATTTGCCTGCAAATATGTTTAAAATATACTGCATTCCGGTTTAATTCATTCTTCTTTTAAAAACTGCCACTCAGTAATGTTTTGCTTGTGATGTGCTGCCTGTTATGCCAATAGATTCAGAAGCAATACATTTTGGTTACCCATACCACTGTACAAATGTGCTATTCAGCCTTAATTTCTTCCACAAGTGCCTAATAGCAAAAAAGCAGGTAGTATTCAATTGGTCATGTGATCTCACTATGTCTGACTCCATTAGGTGACCCACTCAACGTAAAATTAAACAGCTTTTATTGGCCATTCTGACATGACTACAGTCTTAAATATGAAGTACATCATTTTAAACATTTTTCAAAAGTACTTTTCATTTCATTATGAGTAAAACCTTAATCAGTACACCTTTAAGAGAAAGAAACAGTATAAATTATAAGCAGACTGTTTTTCAGTAACATTAGTGCTATTTGTTTCACTCGAATTGTTTTGTCACTTGTTGAGCTTCAATGATAATTACATTCATGCAAATTACTTCAGTTTTTGGTAAAATCCCATCTGTATTTGATTTAGAAATAGCTTTCCTATTAAGAAACTTCTTTCTCCATCATTTTCTGATTAGCTCAAGCCCAGCTGTGGGATTATTGTGTGCATATATTGAAACCAAAACAGAACCAAACAAAACTTTTGAAATGTCAGAAAATGTGTTAACTGTGACAAATAAACTTTATGTTTGGCAGCCCTAGCCTTTTTTGGTTATTCAGTTTTATCTATTTAAACAATTTCCATGGCTAAATCTTTAAGATAAAACACACACACACACACACACACACTGTGTCTTAGCTCACCCTCTCGGTTCTTGTTACAGGTCTGTGCGATGAGCTCCATGGATTTCTGCAGCTGTTTCTGAAGGCCTCTCTCTCGGATACCTCTGCTGTGAAGAGCGTTTAGAATGGCTCTCAGCTCCTCCATGTCTGTCACCTTCCACCAGCCCAACAGCATGTCTGCCAATCAGCCAAAACCATTACCATCAACCACACTGCATGAAAGACATTCACTGAAACGTGTATTTGCTATGAATTATGGGCAAAACAATCGAGTGCAATGCTTAAGTTATTATAGTACACAGAGTGCGTTTGTTTGCTGTTTTGTGCTTACCCTCTGGTATGGGCAGAGGTTTGGGATGGTCGTGATTTCTGGGCAGGTCCAGAGCCACGGGAGAAGGAGCAGAATTAAGTTTCTCCCCAGTGGGAACGGGTGAGCCGCTTTTGCTGGTTGAGACGCTGGGTGCCAGGAGGGGGCTGGCACTGCCCTCCACTGAGGGGTACATGTGCAGGGGGCTGCTGCACAGGGGTAGATTAGGGCTGATGATCCCACCAGACCAGCTGCACATGGATAAACCCATGAGAGCTCCACCTGGCTTCAGCTGGAGGAACATTTGGAGAAATCCCAGATGTAACCAAAAACAGCAACAAACAAAACCTATCATGGTTGTGGCTGGTTTAAAATTAACATAAAAATGACCACTTTTCCCTTGATCATGTTGGACATGGTGTTAATGTCAAAGATCTACTGATGATGCAGCACAGATTAGGGTGAGTGTTTACCTGCATGCTGAGGTTACTGATCCCGGCAGGTGAAGGGTTCAGAGGGCTTACAGATGCAGAGAGAGGAACCAGGTGATGGTGTGGAGAGGAGGTAGATGGTGGCGGAGGAGTTTTGGGGCGAGTGCTGGAGGTGTTGTTGTGAGGTGAGGACTGGGAGTGCGAAGACGGCTGGGTAAGGGAGGTCTCGTCACAGGGCGTGCGTGGCAGCAGGCTGAACCAGTGCCCGCTATGCTCGCTGAGGGCCCTGAGCAGTTGGTCGTTGGGCAGTAGCTGAGTCTGTGCCAGCTGCTGCGGCTGCAGGACATGCATAGGGATGCCCAGCTGCAGAGGAGGTGGGACTGAGTGGTCTGGGCCTGGGCTGCTGGCCTCTGTCAGCTTGGAGGTAGTTGGAGAGTGAGCTAGGGATGATGCTGATGTTGTTTCTGTAGCGATAGTTGCTGGGCAGCCATTGTGGGTGTGGCAGAGCCCCTTGACCCCAGCAGGTGTTTGAGGCAGTTCTGGACATGAAGGGCTCAGTGAGCAGAGCTCTGGTAGCTGAGGGGGCGTGGTCATTGTCTCTGTTCCCTGAAGTTCTTTTAGTGGGGAGGTGTGCACCTCTTCATTTATTTCCTGATCAGGATCGACAGGCTTCTCCTCCTGTTTCACCTCCTCCTTTACAGGAACTGGGATCTCCTCCTGCTGATGATGCTGTGGAACTTCCTCCTGAGGTTCTTCTTTGACCTGCATGGCTTGAAAGTTCCTAAATCGTTCTTGCTCCTTCTCCAGCTCTTCCACACCTGCAGAACAGATGTGCATAACTCATGTGAAAAATAATAGTGTACCTGTGCATGCATGTGAGCAGTCTACAGCAGCCCCAAAAGTATTTCTAGTATTAGTAGATGCTGGAAGTAATCTGTTATAGAACTTCTGCCAGACTTAGCCACTGTATTACACGTGTTCAAGTTTCAAAAGCCCACCCTTCAAAGTTATGCACCTCTCAATGTAATCAGATGAACAGCAGTTAATCCCACACATTAAAAAACATGAAATAACAAGCAAACCCCAATAGTTTCACACTGATCTTGTTTGGTACATTAGTTACATTAAAAGAAAGGGTAGCACATGACAAACAAACAACTGACAAACTCCCCCTTTTAGCTTCCTGCATCCTATATATGATTAACTACATTTTGTTTGCACAACACAGCCTAGAGCTGTCATGGAGACGTGTGATATTTTTAGACATCTATATCAGTGACATCTGTCAGGTAACAGGGATAATTTCTACATGCACCTCCATAGAAATATTGCTTACAGCACCTTTAAGGCCACTTAAAAATGAAAGCCATTGCTTGAGATAACAAAATATCAGACCAAGTGCCATTTACTTTATAATAGCACAAACACACTTTTCCAGTGTGACACTTCACATCCATTTAGGTTTTTAATTATTAAAGAATAGACAACTGATACACAAACCATTGGAGAAATGTTTGGTTGTCAAACATGTCACTGGCTAAAGTTGCAATCTGTAATTTGTTTGGTTTAAAAATAAACAAAAAAAACAGTTATTGAGCGAGTAAATATCAGTCTTCTTACCTTATG
Source organism: Chromobotia macracanthus (assembly GCA_036877525.1). NCBI lineage: Eukaryota > Metazoa > Chordata > Actinopteri > Cypriniformes > Botiidae > Chromobotia > Chromobotia macracanthus. The sequence goes on along the minus strand of JAZGTH010000001.1, from coordinate 4,433,714 downwards.
CCGATTCATAACAGTATGGCTTCATTTGATATTAACATATCTGAAGAGTACGTAAAGTAACCTGCAATTCTATATTTCAAACAAAGATGGCGATAGAGAGGCGAAAGTTACAGATTGCGGCTTGAATGTGACAAACAACACCCGTAGGTTACTCTGGAAGGTCTGCTAGGTGTGAACATGAGAGGAACTGACTTCAATATATCCACTAAAAACAATCCTAGGACAAAATGCCAAGACCTAAGCATCCATACATAGGCTAAACCCATATATATCAGCATATATGGATAGGTGAATGGACTCACCTTCTCCGCTCTCCAGCCCCTCTATGTAAACCCCTCCACACTGTGGTAGGACCCAGTATCTGCGGCGGTATCTATCCTGCCCATACGACATGGACCTCAGAGCATGAGATGATTCGAAGAGCTTCCGACGGATCAGGTTTTGCTGCTGTTCTCACACACAGGAATCCACTAATCAGTGTGTGCAAGCAGTTGTGTGGGACTGCATATTTAATTATGGTGCTTGCCTTACCTTTGATAACTTCTCTATCTGTTTCTCCAGCTCTTCAACACTGGTGGCTGGATCGCCCTCATCCTGAACACACACAATCATTACAGAGAGCCTGATCCTACTGGTTGTGGTTAACAGCACCTAAAATGAACTGCTTTTACCTCATCACATGTCTCCACCTTCTTGCCCTTCTTGGCCTCTTCCTCCTCCTCTTCCTCATCTTCATCCCCTGCATCATCACTGTCCTCATCTTCATCGTCATCGTCATCACTGTCCCCAGCCTTCCTCTTGCGCTTCTGACCAATGGTGCAGCCGCCCACAGCCTGAGGCTCCTCCCCTCCGGTGATTGTTTCACGTTTTCCGGTTCGTTTGGCGTAGATTGTTTTCAGTCTGCTCGAACCCACACACACAGATTGATTGGGTTGTTTGTGTACAATTAACATACCGTGTTTCAAAACCTACTGAGCTGTTTCAAACTGAGCGATATAAAATAGTTCACACTCACAATTTTGATTGGATAAGCCACAAAGTCATTGTAAACTTAATATAAACAAAACCGCACATTGTATATTATTGCTACATTACTTATGCTAACAGCCTACAGTTAGGACAACAAAACTATATTACTTGATGGGAAACAAGTAATATAGTAATATACAAGTAATATATATATTGATGTTTATTTTGATCATTTAAAACAGCTTCATTGAATACGGTGTTTTTTATTGTATTATATATTGTTTTATTATAGTTGCCACTGTTTTATCAAAGCAAAAAGCCTCTGATAGCTTAAAGTTTTATTCACAAATGCCATTGAAGGCCAAAAATGCTGTCTATGTACAGAATGCGCATTGTTACGTTTTGAAGCACAACCATGTCATTCATATATTTCGATCTGGTATGTTCGCTGTGATTGTTTAGGAGATCCTCACTTCTTCAGTTTGCCCTCCACGATACACTCATCTTTCCGTAGCACATTCATGTGCTCCAGGCTCTTGTCGATTTCACTGCAAACACAGAAATACATACGGTTTCATAATGATCCAGATACATTATGTATTGTGTGACTGTCACATGATGAATTCTGATAGCATATCTACTTTGTTTTCTCAAATCCAAACAGACATGAATTTTTCTTTATATTTAAAGGTTTAATTTTGAAATAAATTGTAAAACAGGATAACTTTTTTAAAGAATATTTAAGTAAAAACATTTCCTTTTCCTAATTTAAAGCACCTTGTTATCATACATGTTTGCTTAAAGGGATACTTTATCCAAAAATGAAAAAAATGAAATCATATATCATTTGCCTTCTAATGTAAACAATCAAGCCATAATCATCATGTAGTCTGAATGTTACTGGAATTTAGGACATTTGAGGATTGGGGTGTTGCAATATAACGTTTTTAAAAGTTCAGCATATTTCAATATTGTGAACCTTTTGTCCATGATAATCTGTAGTGAAAATCTGATATTAACAACCATACTGAGAACCTCATGGTTTGTTACCTGACCACGCTTTTACTGCAGGCCAGCTCATTAACCAGGAAGGCCAGGACAGATGCTTTCTGAGCAGGCGTGTGGGCCTGGAAGGCTTTGGTCCTCAAGCTCAGGGTAAGATCAGCTAGCTCCGTCTGAGAGCAGTGAGCTTCCATGTACTGCTGCAAGACCTCCGACACGTTGTCCCGGTTTAAGCCCACATTGGTCAAGTGGTCACCCAAGATAGACTTAGCCTGGAGAGAAGGGGAGAGTCACGATCCAGATTCAATTTAACAATTTATCAGATGCTTTTATCCAAAGAGGCAGTAAATGGAAAAACCTTCTGAAGCAAAGCAACCTGGTATTTAATCTTAAGGTTTTTTGGATCATCATTACAGAGTTAAAACTTCTATAAATCCCAGCCCAGATTTCATAGTTAGGAGCAGTTCATCCAAACATGAAAATTCTGTCATTCTTTATTCACCCTTATATATCTTTTGAAACACATATAACCCTTTTTCCTTCTTTTGTGGAAGAAAAGAGACAGTTACAGCAAGTAGTCAACATCTTTTTAACTATTCTGTTAATCAGGCTGAATCACCCCAGACTGGCTTGTGAAAGATGCATATAAAGTCACTCTATGATGTAACGTGTATGTCTGTGTCTCATTATTACCCTGTGTCCCGGAGGCAACCCTGGGTCAGACACAGCAGACGAGAGCAGCCGAACCAGCAGGTCCTGCACTTGCCCCATGCTGTTTCCCAGGTTGAGCAGCCCTTCCTGCAGTATACCCAGAGTGGGCAACTCAGAGGCCTCCATGCCCAAAACTTTCCCAAAGCTCCGCAGGAACTGCACCACCATCAGGCAGTCTGCAAATACACTGCCGGGCAGCACCAGACCCTGGATACGATGAATCTCAGGAAGGGACTGTAGGGGAGAGAGAGGAGCAAGAGAGAACAAGAGTAAAACAAACAGCTGAAGCAAAACAAACCAGTTTTCATGACACTGCTGCGCTGTCTGCCACTAGGTGGCAGTATTTGGTCTCTAGTGAATACACTAAGGCACTTTTCATAAACAAGGTTCTGTTGATGACATCATCCCTTTGGGAGTTTTGATTGGACAAGCCGTTCAGTTAATGGTTCATTTGATGATGAATAAAACTCAACATCAATTATCAACTGATGATAAAAACCAACATCTTCAGAGGTTTATATCAAAGGTTTCTAAAAGGTTATTAAATGGGCCAGTTCACCCAAAATCAAAATATCATTTACTCACCCTTGTTATTTCTTTCTTGACCATCACAGACTATCTATCATAATGGCCCTGCTTTTATTGTATAACAAAGGCAGCTTTTGTGTTCCACACAACAACAAAAGCCACATGGGTTTGGATCAACATGAGGGCGAGTAAACGACAACAGATCTGTAGTTTCTAAAGCAATCAAAAACTTTTTTGTTGATAGGAAATCCATTCCAGTTACCTTGTGATCTGTCAGACACATGTCCTCGTTGGGTTTCTTCATCTCACGAATCATCTCCAGTTCCAGCCTCCGGAGCTCCATTTTCCGCTCCTTGTTGAGCCGTTTCTCATCTCGTTTCTCTTGCCTGAGGCGTTCGCGCTCCTGGGGATGCAGAAGAGAGCTTTACTAACCAGCTGGACGGCGGGGTATTAACACAACACGCACATCAGGCGTGTTTGACATTAGGGTATTATGTTCTACAAGCAAACTTTTTTCTTTTTTTCCTTTGCAGAATGAGGAATGTTCAGGGTACTTTATTAAACTACATTAAATTATTTGCAATAACACATTCTGGGAGCGTAGCAGAGTGAGTGGACGTGACGTGAGGAAGCCTTGAGGTGCAGAGGGAAGGAGTGGAGTGGTGAAGGACAGCGTGCCTTTATTTATTTATTTTGTTTTGCGCACCTCAGCTTTTTTCCGCGCCTCCACAGCTTTCATTAGCATAACGTGCTGTCTTCTCCTCTCCCTCTCCTGGAAAGACAAAACGATTCCGTCGTTCAGCGGAGGACAGCACAACACGGAGAACCACATAGAGAAAATGAAATATAAAAGCCAGAGGCGGGCGATAAAACTGATCAGCGTGGTTTAGCATGTTGCACAGAAAGAGAGAGAGAAAGTGTGTGGAACGGACACATTGCTATGGCCAGGATGAGGCAGCCATGTAAACGTGTGTTATGGCTGATCAGGCGAGAGGGGAAAAAGTGCGAAAAGAAAAGCCACAGATGTAATGGGCAGGTCAGAGGAGGAAAGCCGTCGATGTGTCTTAAGTTAGATTAGCGCAGCTACTGTTACAAGTGCTCAACAATGAGCCAAACGAGGGAAAATACAGGAGGTATTTTCCTGTGTTTGTGTCCAGTCATTACATTAAAGCGGACTGTCCTGTTGCTGAGTCTCCTTCACTAATTGTGTGTACACAAGTTTTGTGTATAAAACCCTTGTGTGTACATTTCCACACAGAAAAACCTTTGTGAAAAATCAATTTTATCAAAACGTATATAAAACACATTCACAACAGGCTTCTGGTGACTTTAGAATCATAACTGACCCTGGAGCCGTTAGCTACACTGCAGCTACACTGAACCTCGATGCTGTTATAGTTTGAGAGATGTTCTGCATAAAAATGCAGGCAATAATATTTAGTGTTAATTGTGTTTTGTGTTTATTGTTTTTAATAGTTTAGAGAATGGCACACTTGGCTGCCATAAGCACATCTTTAAAGAGCATACAAAGATTATGTTTGCAGATTCTGAAAAAAATTCCGATTCATTAACATTATGAGCGTAAAGAAATTTATGCATGTTAAAATGTGGCGGGAATCTTTTCTGCGCAAATCAGTGGGAACGCTTAAACACAACTATTAGTGAATGAGACCCATTGTTATTACAAAATTAAAGCCAACATGAAATCAAATAGACCTTTTTTACTTGAATGAACATTCTTGTGGGTTGTACTGTACAAACAGAAAAGTGTCTGTCTTTGAAATTTTTCTCTTCCTCTGAAATGTCCTGCTGACATCACACAGGTCATGCAGACTATTGCATAATATTAACCAATTACCAAACAGTTACTGAGGCTCTTTTTTAGCAATCTCTTTGCAAATCAATTTCATGTTGACTTTAAATAGGCCAATCAGTGTGATATCTTCATATTTGACCCACAGATGGCATGAAATGTACGACAGAGAGAAGCTCAAGTTTCCTTGGACTCTCTCATTGGTCAGGCACTACGACCTTTGACCTGTACTGATGACCTCGCAGGCAGTATTATCAGCACAGTGCAAATGCAACATGTGGACAAATACTCCGCCACATCACACACACCGACACTCACATTTTCACAGCGGCAATAATGATAATACACAATATAAGGTCGACTGTACACGTGGAATGAGGGGGTGTGGCACTTTCCACCAATGAGAGTGTGTATTCAACAGGCTTCCTAGACACGCATACATACACACAGACACACATACACAAACAAGCCACAGGCCTGCTGCATCAAAGCCAGTTCTCTCTCATTGACACATAGCAGATGTAGGCGATGCAGTTTTTTTCTTTTGGTTCTCTGTTTTTTGCTTGAAAAGCCATGCAGAAGGAAAATGTAGTTTTGACAGCAGCCAGTGCTACATTTAAACAAGTGCTGCTATGACATCGTATCACAACCAGAATTCACGATGCAAGTGTTAGATGTACAGAAGATGAAACATACCCATACCATATCTAGTCTATGCCTCTCCATCTCCTGAGAGAGAGAGGTGGCAAAGTATTATGAGACAGAAAAAAATCACAGCGTCATTAAAAAAGAGAAAAAAATCAAATTAAATAAAAAACTTCAGCCTGTGACCCCCAAAGAGACAGACCCCACTACCACAAGCGTGAAATTACCCAGAGAGAAACAGGAGAAAGTTAAAGATACAACCACAAGATTCACCACTTTTTGGATGAATCACACAAAACATGCCAAGAACATGGAGCAGATCACATTTTAACCCAAATATAACAGAAAATTTAAATACTCAGATATTAGATATTTGCATAAAGTTTTTTTTGCAGTGACATCATTCCCTCCATCAGGGAACGAAGGTTACATTCATAACCGAGATCTTCCCTTTCTGTCACTCACTTGACGTTGTCTCAGTGTAGTGACGCTAGGGGTCCCGATATTAAGCATCAGAACTGCATAATAGCGTTACGGACCCAGCGATGCAGCTGCTGGCAATCATAGCATGCCTGAGCAAGTCCTCACAGAGTCCATAGTCCATAATGCGCTGATAAGGGATGAAGCTTCCGTATCCAAGGGACAGGAATAGGCTTCCAGAAGGTCACTGCAAATACGTTGGGGTAGTGAACTTCTCCTCCAGAGGAGAAGACACTGTGGAGATCATAACCTTCCTAAGGGGAGGTAAGGACTTCAAGGTAAGTACCACATCTAATTACGCCTAATAATGGGGGACTACTGAAGGGAGAACCAACCCAGATTGTAGGCCATGATGGATAGTTCCATCTAGAGAAAGACACGTTTGCCTACAGGGGAACCAAACTGTGGAAAGATACTCATGTTATTTATTGGGATTACCAAAGGGAATTACTACATATGATGATCTGACAACCAGCTAACCTACTGGGCAGCCGCGAATGGCAGACCCAGATGCCAAGCCTCTCCTCTGGGCTCCAGGCTGAATAGAAAATGTCCCTGTAGTTGAGTGTGCACAAACCTATAAGGGAAAAGGCACACCCTGCGATCAGTACACAACAGAATGGCATCCACAATTCAATGGAATAGCCTTTGAGAAAAACCTCCAAAGCAGACAAAGAACTGCTCAGTTTTTCTGTGCGGTCTAGAAAGGTACACAAAGCATGCACAGGACACAGCAGGGAGAGGGTCGCATTAGATGGTGTAAGCCCATCCTCTAATGCTGTGATCAATAACTCGCCCTCATCACAAAATGTGACAGTGAGGCTGCAATAAGGCAGCCTGTCTATCTCATCTGAAAATTCAACCCGGCAGAAACTCATCCACTGTATCTCCCAAATCGCCTTCAGAGCGTGCTGACGTGTCCTTGTTTGCAGCTGCAACAGAAGGAACACAGCAGGGAGCAAGTGAAATGGTTCTTTGCTTCTTATAGAATAAAGAAGCCAGTGACCGCAACATCTCGATGGATGTTATTACAATGAGAAGATAAACCCTATGAACGCCACCTCAACAAGAGCATGGCCCAAACATCTGAGGCAGAGATCGCAAGTGTCTGGGGAATTTGCTCTTTTGCTCTTTTAGAAACAAAAGTCCTTAGAGGAACTGCCTGGACTCTGTGCACCAAAGAAGAGACCACTGACAAACGGCATAGAATCAAGCCATGCCAGTTGATGAAGCAGGTAAGAAAACACGGATCGACTCCATCTCCCTTTTATACCAAGATATCCAGAGTGGATCTCGCCAATTCCTTTTGGGGATTATTTTTTAAGCCAATTTTCATTGGCGTTTTCTGGTAAGAAGCAGAGTGATTGGTCTTCCCAGGGTCGAACTCCTAATGTCACCTACATCCACAACGTCGAGTGACAGAAAGGGACGTGTGTTTTTTTCTTTATTTTAGGATGAAATGTGACCTGGACTTGTTCATTTCAGGTTTTGTGAAATTCACCCTCTTATGTGTACACAGACAAATTAATTTGTTATAAAATAATTATGTTGTGGGTCCCACTTTTACCCATAATGCACAATAAGCAGTTCAGACTGTATCAGAAGGTGAATACTGTAAATGCTGTCAGAAAACATGCATTTTTCTTTCTCTCCCTTCCTCCCTGACCTCTACATTTAGTAACAAAAATCACTATTACTGTATAAATGGTCATAAACCTATTATTTATGGTGGTATTATTTGGAGTGGTGACTGACACTTACCTGGTGCTTGAGAATAACAGCCTGTTGACGTCTCATTTCTTTCTCCTACAAACACAAAACAAAGCATGATTCAACAGCACACGAAAGCACTCATTACAAACAAACCACCAATCAGAGGCTTGCACTGTGAGGCCTATGAATGCATATCATGAAATGATTTTTTTCTACTGAAACAGCAAGTCCGTTAACAAAAAAAAAAAAAAAAGTACTCCACCATAAAATGGTATTTTTCCCATAAATGACTCATCCTTAATGCATCCTAGGAGTATATGACTTTCGTCTTTCAGCCGAACAGAATCTGAGTTATATTAAATAATAATATCCCAGCTCTTCCCAGCTTTATAATGGCAGCAAACTGTCCCAGAGATTTTGAAGCTCCAAAAAGAAACAAAGAAATGTTTGTGAAAGAAAACAATTACTATTTTAAGCCTATTCAGGTATAGAAACAGGACGTTTGAATGTAAATGTATCTATATGAAAGACTACACTAAACATAAAAGGCACACCAGCTGCATGTCGATAACGCAGAATCTCACTGGTTCTCACGTCTTGTGACTAGCTTCATGATGAACCACATAGTCACGAACCAATGTAATTCAGTGTCCGCGACATGGAGCCGATGTGCCCCCATGTTTTGTGTATCTTTCATATCTTTACATTCAAACGTGCCGTTTCTATCAATAAATACACTTAAAATAGTGATTGTTTTCTTTCACAAATGCATAATTTCACTTCGGAAGACATTTACTAATACCCTGGAGTTGTATGGATTCCTTTTTATGATAGATGGATGTGCGTTTTGGAGCTTTAAAATCTCAGGCACCATTCACTGCCATTATAAAGCTGGGAAGAGCCAAGACATTATTTAATATCACTCCGATTCAGTTCAGCTGAAATAATGTCATATAACTCTAGTATGCAATGAGGGTGAGTCATTTATGGGAAAATATCATTTTAAGTTGGAATACTCCCATAAAATGTGTGGGGGGTGCTTATTCTAGAAATATATGCAGTTGTATTATTATATGTCATGAATGTCTTGTGACATTCATTAAATTATTTGTTGTATGGCAATCTTACTCCAATCTTTACCCTTGATAGCAAAAGCCAGTATTTGGGCATGTACTATGCCGAATACTAACATTTGAAAATAATTCAGATCAATCAACATTATGTTAAAATGTACAACAGAGAGCAGCTCAAGCTTGTTTGGATTCTCTCACTGATCAGGCACTACAACATTCGACGACCCGGTTTTGAGGTATAAGGTTTAGCATATAGACATGACTGTAAGATTAAGATGAATCAATATTTTTTAGTCATTTTCTGAGAAGTCTGTTCATTTTGATTATGCACGTCTGCCAAAACGTATTCGGTCAGATTTTAGGAATGGGCTGGAATGTAACCAGCCTCAAAGTGATCAGAAATGAAGTACAGAAAAACAAGAAAATTCCTATCGTAATGTTATAGGGTCTTTAACCTTTATTCAAATGGGGTCTTCTCCAGGTTCTTTATTTAAGTGAGGGGCCCGTATGTATGAAGTATTAAAAGATGCTAAGTGCATTTTTCATATTAAACCACTGACTCGAGCAAAAATCCAGATGTCAAACTAATTTCCCCCCGCAGGCCAGCAGACATCAGTCAAACAGAGGCTCTGCTCTTTTGTTGTGGTTGAGGAATGTTAAGGGTTTGTTGGAGTAGGTGAAGTTTTCTGGAGTGTGTGTGTGTGTTTGTTTGGCTGGGGGGGCAGGTGGGGTTTCCACAGCAATGATTCATAATGCATAGAGTAGGTGCAGCATCTTTTCTCACTCGAAAACTGACCTTTATTCGCTTTTCCGCCTCCAACATTTTGGCATTAGCAGCCTCTTCTCTTTTTTTCCGCTTTGCCTGCCAATGCAAAACAGGCCTGGGTCAGACCAGTGCCGTCGCTATGGGTATAAACCTAAATTAAACATGCTAAACCAACATCTGTTTTATTTATAACTTATACTAACACTTTGATTGATGCGTCTGGAGCTTGCATCCTTATATTCACACGCGCGTACACACACACACGCATAAGGAAAACCCCTCTGTCTCACGTTCTGCTGTTCACAATTTGGCATTTAAAGCCTTTGTTTCTGCTAGAGTTTTTTGTCAAAATCAACCCTGAGATCTTCAAAACTATTCAATATTCCTCTCTGGTTTTGACAACGGCAATATGAAAAGAAAGCAAAGGCGAATTAGCTGAAAATTTAAATACGTAATTACAAACAGCAAGAAATCCTGTTCAGAATGGCTTGCCAAGCGTGTCAGCTCCAATTTGATTTTGCCAAGCTAAAACACTTTTGAAGCCTCTATAATTGGGTGAGTAAAGTAAACATTGTCTTCCTACTGCTACTTATGCAAGAGCTGCCATTGTCTGATGAAAAAAGATCTTTTATGTCTAATTTATCTCTGGTTTAAAACACGGGAGGCAGCAAATTTAATATTCAAAAACTGTCCACCAGACCAATTTAGCATTAGTCTTGACGAAAATTATGCAGAATTCAAAACCCCAAAATGCTAGTGAGTGATTCTGCTGTGGTCTGGCCTCCATGTTAAACAGGAACTGGAGATTGTGGCGTGTATTTTAAAAATGTTAAGACTGTTTTCACTCCTTTAATGTATTTTTTCCGCAGTCTCCCCGTACCTCGAGAATCTGCTGTGCGCGGAGTTCCTTCTCCATACGGATTTGCTGAATGCGCTTTATCTTTTCCTGGTAAGAGAGGAGGAGGAAGTGTGTTAATTAAAAGTGCTGCTGTGCATTTATAAATGTAGACTGGTAGTTGAGACTCAGTCTTAGAGGTCCCATCAGCCTCGGTTCTGAATTAACAGTTATAATCTGATGTGACATAGCCCTCAGAATACTGAAAGTTTTGCATAAAGGACATGTGGATGTGACTTACCTGCTGTTTGAGAATCTTCATCTGCTCCTTATGCTTTCGTCTCTCTTCTGCAGCCATGATGGCTGCAAAAAAAAACGAGAAGTTTCAGTGGTGTCTAAACATTTATACAATGGAGCTACAGTAGCTGTTCTGACTGTGTGAGGGGTACCTTGCTGTCTGCGGGCCTCTTTAGCTGCCCGCGCAAGTGCCTGTTTCTCGAGTTTCCTCATAAGCTTCATTTGGGCGGCCTGCCGGGCGATTTCTGTGATTAAAGAAGACAAATGTTTTTGTCAGTGTCTAGCTACTGACCCTGTGTGATGATGATGACAACTCTAAAGTTACGCAGAAGCTGGGCTAGGCAGCATGACAAGTATTAACCTGACGTCACAGAAATGTAGAGATTTTGCTAAAAAAGAGATTTTGCTAAAACCTAGCATCTATCTGTGAATTATTTTGGCCACACTATCCACTCCTATGAAGCACGAGTTATCTGAAAGACAGCACTTCACCCTGAGCCTCCAGCTTGCGCAGTAGTTTGGCTTCCGAGGGGCTTGGGAACTCACTCTCGCCCAGATTCGGGGGGCGGCCCTTTCGGCGCCGGCTGCCCGAGACCTCGCCGCCACCCCTCTGCTGACGCTCTGAGTTGGGGGGACGACCCCGTCGCCCCTCCATGGCCAGAATACGGGGGATGACCTCTTCCTCATTTAGAAGGGTCCACTGCAGACCCTGTGGGGAGGCAGGGGACAGAACCGGGTCAGACTCACGAAGACGGCAGTGAAAACACAGAAATGATTCTACTCCAGTCTGTGAAAAAATTCTGGCTCCCTCGGGCAATGGTGCCACGCAACATCACTAATGACTGTGACTCCCTATCTAGCGTAACTATCATCGCTAAATATTACAATTATGAAACAGTAATATTCTGAAATGCTACTGACTTGTTAGCAAATGATTTGAGATAATTAAAAGAAATCAATAATAAATCCAAACTTTCTGCTCTTCTGCATTTTTAATCTAAGAAATCCTATAACACATGACAGACAAAACATGAAGTGACACCCTGTGGAAACAATGAGGGCTGATTATTGCACAGACTCCCTACAGTTTAAAAGGGGAAATTTAGGCTATTAAGGATCAGTGAAATTCCCTGCCCTGTTCAAGATGAAAGAGACAAAGAATGAGTGAGTGAGACAGAGAGGAAAAAGAAAAGAATATAAAGAACAAAAAACAAAGAGGAGATGAAAGGCATTCACCTGGGGTCCTTCTCTCGCTTCATAGAAGTCACCAACCCTTATTTTTGCACTGAAGCTAAAATTATCACGTGTGATGTCAGTTATTCCATATCTGGACAGATACTACAGAAGAGAGAATAATAGTGATTTTGTCAGACAGGACATCCAGAGAGCCATTACCACTATTAATGGTACCAAACTGAAAGCAGCCTAGCACACTTGCGATAACAGTGCACAGCTAGCTAAGGTAAACTGCTGTAATTTACACCAGTAACTGCTAATGGTACACTGGGAGAGGAAAGGGGTTTAACGAATGGGGTTGTGAAACGTCCTGAGGGTTTGAGGGGCAGTTAGGCCAGAGTTGTGGGGATGAAGGGCACGGGTTACCTTTACGACATCCGGGTACTGTCGCAGTCGCTTGCCACACGGGGCGTAGTAGGCGACGTCACCCTGTAGCCGTCCGCCCACTGTTTTCACTCTGGTCTCTCGTTGCCAGCTAGAACAATAACAAAAACATAAAATTATGTAAAATTAATGTGAAATTATAATCGTAATACTTAATTTGCGCAAACTTAAAAAAAAAACTAAACAGCACTTTGTTTTACATGGTATTATAATATTTTTGCACATGATACCATGGTAATATTCTTTGTAAGTACCATGATACATGATTATGGTAATTATTTAGTAATAAAGCTCCCTGATATTACCATCTGTACCATTGTGCCACCAAAATGCTTTATGTATAAGCTTGTACTAACTGAGCTAGGAAAATATTTTTGCATCTGCTGCTTTAATGAGATGTTTATAAGAGCTAGTGTGAACAGAGAACAATCAGCTGTAGTTAACAGGCGTTGAGTCACGCTGCCAAGACACAGTGGTGTGTTGTTCTTAAACATACCCCATTTCCAGTGGAATCCGTAAATCATCTTCATTCATCACTCTCTTTCTTTTAGCAGAGCCTGGGACAAAACAACAGTCAGACAAAACACATTACAGCATACAGGATTACAAACAAACAAACAAACAATGTCATTAACTCATAAAAATTACAACCCAATACTAAGCAAACAACCCCAAAAACAACCAAATGTTTAGTTTTTGTAAACAAAATGTGCACCATTATAAAACTAGACACCACAGTGGTGGCTGCCAAGACACTGCTGTATGGTTGCTATAGTACTGCTAAATGTTTTCACATTGGTCAAAATCAAATGTCTATCCCAATGTCTATTTTATATCTGGTTCTTACAGTAGATATGGATCAGATGCTGCTTCCAACGCAAATCTATAACCTTTTGTTTTCATTAATTTTATAATTTGCTAGGAAAGTCCAATTATTTTTAACAGTAATGTCAGATAACCTCTCCTCAAAAAAAAACTAAAGATTTAAGGTATCGAGATTGTAGCACAAACACGGTTCTGTGCTTTAGGTCTGAGCAACAGTAATATTAATGCTTGCCTAACAAAACCTTTTATGACATCATCTCACTAAAATCATAACACGATCGCCCAGAGTAAACAAACTCTCGCATCTCTCCTTTAAAAAATTCAAGTCTGCAAACAAAACAATCTTTAACAAAACTTCTAGCAGCTCAAATAATTCTCCCGAAAACAAACCGTTACATTTGCTCTTCACAGCTTAATGCAGATTCCTCTTGCCTTATAACAGGCGCGTATCGGCTTCATTAAAAAAGTGTTTCATTCCATTGCGGTGAGAGGTGCTGAACGGCGTCCAAGAACAGATGCACTTCTGTGTCGTGTTTGCTGGATTTGTGAGTGTTTTGTTCAACAAACGTCTCTGTTAGCTTCAGATGGAAGAAACATTTACTCAGCCAAACAGAGGTAATGACTTGATGTGCTTCAGCTAACAGGTTAAGCCAAACACGGTTCCAGGGTTAACTCAGACACCACAAAACAAGCTCTTATTACTGGCTACATTTACCTAACCCTAAACCTGACCCTCTATATACCAAACACAAGAGGAAAACCGTTAATGGAAAGAGTTTAATATTAATTCTGTTTTTTTGTTTTCTGAAATATAGGCCGACTGGGCTCAGACACAACGGTTGGGTCCAAGGACACACACCCAAACAGACATGCACAAATATGGCCTGGTGATGCCAGCCGGGACCATTTATCCTTCTAAAAATATACACTCCGTCATCGGAGTGTGACAGTCCACACACAGACAAATACACAAACAACAGGGCATACACACGCGCACAAACACACAGATATCTAATCCCCCATATTTTTCACATTGGCAAGGTGACAGACAGATTCAGTGTGATGTCATCAATGCATTTGCTTTTGCTTGACGTTGCCGTGGTTACCTGGAGAGGTGCCTACGGAGTATGATGAGGAAGGGGAGCTGTGATAGGTCAAGGCACCAGAGCTGCTCACAATGGTGGGTGTAGCCACACTGGGGGGCTTAATGACTTGGAGGTTGAGTGGCAGACAGTCAGACAGGCTGTGATTGGTGGAGGAGTTGAGATTGGGAAACCCCTTGAGTTTCTGAGGGGTCTTCTCTCCGTCTGGATTCATCTCTGTGACTCCGTCCTTTTTACCACCCTCAGAGCCGTTCAGCTCACTGTCTGAGTTACTGTCAGATTCTGAGCAAGAGAGACAGATGAAAGAAAGAATGAAAGACAGAGAAAGAAACAAATTCTTTATAAGACAGGATCGTGTTCACACCGAAAGCGTTTCTGGTGCATAACCAAATTACATTTCTAATGATTTTCGGGTTTCTTTTAACAATGGTTTAAATTATAAAATGTTTTTTGTTAGCCACTGAAAATTGTTACAAACTTGATCTTTGTGAAACCTACCGTTTACATTGGCAGGGGCCCCATATTTATATCTGAATAGAATAAATTACACTGATTGGAAAACTTACTCTAAAATGTAGAACAAGGTCTGTTACAGTGCTGTTTGTGTGCCTGTCTCTGCACATAGAAGCCAAAGTATTTTTTCACAACAAATGGCAACAATAGGCTTAATGCTGAAACTCCCACATACGCTCCTGCTAGGCTGCAACGCTCTGTTTGGAGGGACAGTGTGAATACTGTAACCTGCTAATGTGGGATAAATATGTGCTGCTTTTGCATGGAGGGTGAAACAGGCCTAACACATCTCAAGCTTCAACAAACGCTCTTTTTACAGAATTCATAACCTTACTATCAACATTTCAGCACAAGATCAGCATCTCACCTGACAGACTATCATCTGAATCATCTTCATCATCATCCTCTTCATCCTCCACATCATCATCCTCATCGTCTTCATCCTCAGCAGAGTCATCTGACTCTTTGCTGCTGGGCAGCTCCTGCTCGGCCCCGCTGTGGTGGAACAGGTCCACCAGAGACTGCACCAGGTGATTCTGGGATAGACCCCTCCAGGCCTCTAACGCTTTTGGCGTCTTGCTCTTCCGTGGCTCACGTGTGTGGTTGGGTGTGGGAGACACGGTTGCGGGGCTCTTACGGCCTCCGGTGCTGAGGTTGACAGGCAGGTCTGAGCGAGGTTTGGTGGTGAGGGCCAGGGGTGCATCCTGGGTGCTCTGGATGATGCCATTGGACTGACTGAGACCCAGCAGGCTGTGAGGGAAAGGCAGACCGGAAGAGGACCCACCTTGCGCTGCTGGGGGCTTGGTCCTACCTGACGCTTCAGAGCTGTGCTTAAGAGGGAGCACAGAGGAAGAAGGTGATGAAGATGAGGAGGAGGAAGTAAGCACCCCCGCCCTCTTCTTTATTTTATATGGGTCCTGCTGTTTCTTTAACTGAAGAGGAAACGTCTGGTCCTGGGACAGGAAAGGCTATACAAGGGAAAAACAAAGAAAGAGAGGCTGGCAAGTAAGTAAAACAAGTCAATATCACATCCTTACAAAGTTTTTTTAAGCTGGATTGGGTAATTATTTGATGTTAAAATAGACTTTCTCTATTCCCGGTTTAATACAGGGTCAACAATAAGTGAGCTATTTGTAGGCTGATTCCCAGAAAGTGTAAACACTATTGTTCTGTGCTGCTATCAAAACAACAGTCCAACACAGCAACATTAGCTCAACCAATAGCATGAGTTTAGGGCGTGACTATTTGTTTGTTCAACCAATAGGGAAAGAGTTTGGGGGGGGGGCTCAAAAAACTGATGGTGCACAAATTAATAACTTTTTTGGTTTTGTCTCTTTTTCAAAACTTAGAACAATTTACACAAACTTTTGCTTAGCAGTAATAAAGCATCTAAAGTGGAACGAAACAGAATTTCAAGCAGAACTTCAGTGAAAGAGGGACGTGTCCTGAAAGCAAAGGAGAGTGAGGGGAAAAAAACTAATTGGTAAACAAAGAGAAGACGAGAGCGAGTGAGAAAGGGAAAACAGTGGCGAGAGAGAGGTGGAGATGTGGTAATTGCGCTGGTTGTCATGTGGCTTAAGTGCTGGTGGAAGAAGAGAGTGAGCATAATGCCGCTCTGACTCACAGAAACGGAGGACAAGAGCGCGGCCGCGACTCTATCAGTTCCACCACATTCATTAAGACGGAAGGAGAAACGTTCCAACTCTACCCAGCCTTCAACAGCTGAGCTCAAAACCTTCCGACTCTTATAGCACTATTATCATTTCCTGACTCAAGTACTTGAACATGTTTGTGCAATAATAAAATTAAACTACATTTTCTAAACAGTGTAAAAACTGCCTTACGTATTGCCCCAAAGTTAGCGTGTTTTTTTATATTTTATGTTTTTTATACGGTTATGCTGTTTCTAGGGTGTTCTGTGTGGTTGCTATGCTGTTCTGGATGGTTGCACACCTAAGTCTCTATGATATTCAAGTCCCTAGATATGACTTGAGTGTAGGCCTGCACGAAAGAAAAATGCGATATGCAATAACTTGCTAAAAAATGCAATAGACAAGACGATACTGCTTTACATTTGTAAAATCTATTTAAATTATACGAAAATATATTTTGAAAAATGACAGTCATATAAGCAACATACATGTTTCACATTCCTTCAGGGAATAAAGGATTACTACAGCTTTGTTTGTTGTAGTAACTACAATTACTACAACAAACTAAAAGTTTATTGTGTTGCTCATTAGTCAGACAACTCATTAGTCAGATAACTGAAGTACGTAATAGCACACCTCTCTTTAACAAACCACATGATTTGAGCTATCGTTCATGTCCGTAGCACAAAGGGTGCTGGATGAGTTATGCACCAAAGTTTAATACTTGGGGTTGGAGAACTAATACCTAATACAAAGTACAAGCAATATTAATAAATCCAAATCTCAGGGCTGTATGCAACTGTAGCATAAACAACTGTAGCATGTAACAATAATTAAAGCACTTAATTACAAAAAGGAAAAAGAAGCTACATTAACCTCTTCAACAGTAATTTCATGGCCACAAAAGGAGAGGTGACGAATAGGCACATTTGTTACATTCATTCATTTGCTGAAATCTGGATTCTTAAGAAGCCATGGAGTTAATTGCCTGTTGGTTTTGCTTCAGTAATTCTAATAAAGTGTTGCACATTGTCGCTTTCATTTACCAACTAAAGACGCACAGTAGGGAAGCCAGTTGTACCGATAAGAGAACAGAGCTGTTCTTTCTGTCCTTCTGTCTTAAACACACTCACAAACACATGCGCACACAGAAATAATTCTCTCCCCTCACACTCTCTCTCTCTTCGTTACTCTGACCTTTTCAAATAGGCTGGTCAATAAGAAGAGACACATCCTGAATACCAACAGCACCCTAAAAGCGATAATCCCAAATTGGCTTAAAAGATACGGACACAAACTGTGGAGAATTTGCTTTAGCCGCTTTGCTATTCTGGAAAATGAAAATGTGGACACTGGCCTTGGGGGAAAAGGAAGATTAAATATATGAACTTGAAGGCTGAATGTTCTTAGGTTTCTCGACTCTTGCCAGACCGTGGCAGACTGTCCGCTCACCTGTTTCAGTTTGTAGTCTGTAACATGGGCCAGAGAACTTTCCAGAATCTTCCTGCTGGTGAGAGCGTCCAGTGTCGGAGCTTGAGGCTTGTGCGAGGAAGCTTGAGATTGTGCCTTCAAGGACGGGGTGAGAGGGGGCGGCTTGGGGGAGGAGGAAAGAGGGAGGGGTTTTGGAGGGGAGGGGACTGACAGAGGCTTGGGGGAGGAGCATAAAGAAAGAGGGAGTGGCTGGTGAGAAGAGGGGAGGGGCTTTGCAGAGGCTGTTGGAGTTTTGGGAGAGGAGGTAAGGTGCTGTGGGGAACATTTAGGCGAAACTTCTCGGCGTGACTGCGTGAGCAATGCTAATGGTTTTGCGCTGGCTGCCAGGCCAGTGGATTGGATGACGCTGGTGTGAAGGGGTCTTTCCTTGGGCTTGTTGCTCGGCAGGGAGAGCCCAGAGGACTGAGACAGTGCTGGAGAGGGTGTAGAGCGATGCAGGTGCACTGGAAGAGAGGGTTCGAGTGGTGCACCACGCTGCAGACCTCCACGGAAATCCTGGGCCTCTGCTAGCCTGCTCTTTTCCTTCTTACTGAGGCCAAGGTTTGGAGTCACAATCTGGGCAAATAGGTAAAAGACCTAATCAGTTGTCGTAGCATGATACACCATAATTTCATGCCGTGATTGCCAGGTTTGAATGTCAGTGCTTCAATCTGACAGAAAATGGCATTGCTAGCACTATGCTCTACCAGTTAAGCTACAGGAAGAATTTTATATATACATGACTTCTGCTATGTCATTTAACAGGAAAGTTTATCCAGAACACATTTAACAAAGACAATCCCCCTGGGATTGCAAGTCCTTGTTCATGGGCCCAAGTTCATCTTTGGGTTAACAGTGAAGACCTTTAACCACTATGCCACATCACCCCAAATACTAACGTTCTAAAATGAACATCTTACTTTCATTTTCTTTTTCTTCTGCCGTTCCTTTTCTGATTCCGACTCCTCGCTGTCTTTACTCTGGTCATCTTCGTCGTCATCATCATCTTCCTCTCCAAGATCATCGATATCGCTGCTGCTTACCCCATCGCTGTCTGTATCCAGCGACGATCCAGAGTCACTCTCGCTCACAGCAGAACCCTCAACCTGTTTCTTACGGGCTTTCTGCATTGGATAACACCTCAATCATGAGTCATCTTATAAAACAAATATCTTCATGTGTGTACCAAACAATTTGACATATTTTTTTTAATCATTATTTTTCAATCAAATAAACAACACTGTTATGTTATGTGCGTTCCGACCACCCGATGCATGTCGCATGTTGTGATGTCATACCTTCTCTTTACTTTTCTGTGAGGGCTTCTCCTGAAGCTCCCCAGTGCTGTTGCTATGGTGACTGGCCTTGCGGTCGCGGGCTTTGGCGCTGGGTGTCCGACTGTGCTCTGGGGGCCGGAGTGAGGGGGAGGGGGATGCAGCAGTCGAAACCAATCCTTTAGCCACAGAGGGAGAGAGAGAACGTCCATTCACAGCTCCGTTTACACCTGTACTCCAAATAGTTTACACAAACCAGATCAGATGTTTTTTCTACAAAGATCTGTTAAAATGTACAATTGCCGTTTGTAACAACATACAACATATGTGCTTGTGTTTGTATTAATGTAAACACCAAAAGTATCACAATGTTTTTAAATATTAAATTATGGTTTTATATTCCATGTCTTTATCTGGGATTTCTGCGACAAAAGTAGAGAAAAACTGCAGAAGATCTCAGCTGCTTGCTGGAGGCAAGTCCTCAAGGCGATGATTACTGTAAGTATACCAGCCTGAAGGCTACATTACTCCTGCATTACTTTTGTTTAACTTCAGGTCTGCCTCCAAGTCATTTCCAAGAGGCTGGTAGGGTTGCCTTCAGATGTATACTAAGGTTTTAGGTATTCATACCTTTGGAGGCCTGGCTGCTCTTGCTGGGGGTTTTGGATGTGTACGGATTGGCCTCATGGTTGTGAAGAGGTGGGGCAAACATTGGGGGTAGGCCAAGAAAAGGCGGGAAGAAGGTTGGAGGACTCCGCCCATGAGCCTCTGCTGCCCTCCACCATTCTGAGGAGAAAATAACATTATAAACATGAGGAAGGGCCAAAATCTTAGAGAGATGCTGCAGGGTAATGTTATAGAATTTAAGGCCTGTTTATATCAAAATGTTTTAGCAAAAAGAAAATATTTAAACTTCTATCCTTATTTTTGGTATTCAGTGGCATTTTTTAAGTGCTCAAATGCTTTAAAATGCATTTAGACAAGAACAAATAAATTTCTGCATTCCTGAAAAATTATTTTATATATGTGACCCGTGCACAATGAGCAAATTTTCAAAAGTAAGTTCTCTTTCTTTACAAATTCTCCATTAAAAACCTTTAAAATAAAGTATGATTTCCTGGAATTTACAAATTACTGTGCTACAATCTCTCAGCAATTTTTCACGGATTATTAAAAGGAAGGTGTGCCAAATTTCATCACTTTCCTACGTATGGCTCATAGGACTGCCATAGACTCCCACTGGGAAGAAGAAGAATAAACTTTTACATTTTTACGAATTTAAAGCTTAAACCAGAATAATATCCTTAATCAGGTGATGTGCATATTGTCAGTCACATTCTCAGTGGATACAGCCATGCACACATACCTGAGAAAGCTCCTAGTTGTGGGTGAGCAGCGAGGGCTGCAGAAACCCCCAGTCCTCCTAGCCCCCCAAACTCTGGACGGGCCGGGGAGAGCAGGCCAAAAGCCGGGTGAGCCATGAGCGGGTACGCGCTGGGTAAAGAGGTTACCGAGCTGACACTGAAGGGCTGGTCACTGCCCGTCAAGCCAAACAAAGGACCTGCCCAATCAAACACACAAATATTATTACATCATCATCACACACACAAGACCCCTATCTCACAGCATTTAAATCCTAATTTTAATTATAATCTAAAGTACCACCAATTACACAATGTAGCAATAACCACATTCCTGCACACTAGGATTTCACAGGATTCCAGAGATGCAACCTGAAGATTCCCAGATCACCCCGGCTGAGGCTAAACAAAACACACTGTTGTCCAGGATAGTGGAGAATGGCTGCGATTAGATCCGACGACACAGGGCTGATGTGAGCATACAAGCGTGTTTGAGAGGGGAGCTTCATGAATGCTTAGATGAGACAGTTTGATGGCTGTTAATGTAATCACAGGCTTTTTGACAGTATTTGATTAATAACTATGATCAGAACAAATGAAAGTCTCGGCATGTGAGAGATAGAAGATGGGGAGGGGGTCTGGGGGAAGACGCCCAAGATGCTCTCGTATCTTCTGCAACATTCTGATATCACAACACCCTCTCCGAGTTCAATATATCACTTCAATCTCTTGTTTGACATTGCGCAGGCTCCTGGTAAACACAGTGCTCTTCGTAAATAATCATTGTCGTCATAACGATTGTATTCCTTTTCTGGGATCGATCTGTTCTGGCAGCACTGATGCTGGGCATTGTCTCCTTTAGGAGTCAGATGTAATTTCTAAGCCGCATATTTCATGCAAATTCAATTTCCATTAGGGAGCGCAGGGAAGAAAAGGCTTGAGCGCACCGATCTGCCAGCGCAGCACCGCGCCAGCTCACACACACGCAGCAAGAAAAGTGATGATGGGAAATGCAGGATTTTTGCAGACAGCTCTAACTCCTGGAGGGACGGTGAGAAGGTGAGGGCCTTGACTTTGCTGTAGTTTTTATGTGAGGAAGGAAGAGTGTAGTATTTTTGTGTAGGCCTAATTTCTTTCCCTGAAGTCCACTTATAATGTTAGCCAAGGTTTCTTGCACCAAAAGGAGTCATAATTTAGTTTTACATAATAATTTTTTCCACCCTCTTTCTGATCCGTATAATTAAATGGGCTGTGTTTGCTAAAACAGTTTATAGACTGCCCCAACAAACACCCAAAAAATCCAACAGGAATATTGAAATATCGGATATGTAGGGTTAGGCTGTGTGAACCAGCCTTAATAAAACCTGTGTATGTAAATAACATTTGTTTTAAATGGCTGATATGCACGTGTGGGTGTGGTCGACACGGAATAGGCCAAGTTGGTAAATGCTGATGGGACATAGTTATCTAAACACAGGCGGTGATATTTTAATGTGCTCCTGGTTGTGACGCAGTGTTTCCTGCAGTTTTTGTAGAGGAACAGCAATACCGTCTTATTAAAATACTGTACATGTAAATCGTTTTTTTTTTTTAAACTGGATCAGATTCTAATGAAATAATATGTTCATAAAACAAACTAACCGGTTTGTTTTTGCATGCAGCCAACAAACTCTAGTATCAAAACAAGCAGGGGAATCCTGATTTCCATGATATGTCCTCATTTAATTAAAGCTCTCATTTGGGAAAAATAGTTCTCTAGCTTAAGGCTTCTTCTTTGTCTTCCACACACAAACCACATGTACGCTGCTAAATGTACAGCCAGCATGTTTTGAGGTTCATCCTGATACAGTGGCGACAGAGGACAAAATGAAGGAGACTAAGAAGGAGAGAGACTGAAGATAAATGAAAGGAAATATTTCCCCAAAAGACCATCAACCACCTCTGCTGGCACACATGTGGGCACACACACACAAACACACACAGTGGCAGAAACACCAGTTTCATATTAATGCGCTTTCAGCCGGCAATAATTAAATCAGCTTCTAAGAGGAGCAGAGCAGAATTACCGGATTACCTGATATCCTTCTTATTTTATCTACCCCCTCCCAAATACACCTTCCAGTGTTCTCCATCTTCTGACACACCGAGCCATCTTGAGGAGCAGCACTGTCCTCCCCCACCTGGCTTTCCGTTCTCTCTTATGTGGGCTGCGGCAGAAGCCGATTAATGTGCCCTCCGTTTGCATCAATCACATTTCTGCAGACAGATCTGACAGCCAACTTAATTGTCTATGTGTCTGAGGGGGATGGCGAGAAAAAGTGCGAACATGTGGCCGCCCTTTGTTCAGAAAGAGGTTAAAATATTCTCAGTTTAAGCCCAGATGCACCTCGTTCTCGACCCGAACATCATCTCTCACTCCAGCACACTTGTGGGCTGGTGATTTAGTGGGACAAAGTGTTAATTGCATTTAAAGTGGTAATGATAGAACTGCAAGAACCTGTCGAGGGATCGTCTCATTCTGAGCGTTAATCAGCTCAACTAGGGCTAAATTATTGAGGTTTTCTGTCTGTTTAAAGTAAAATCAGTTATTTGGAGTCATTCTTCACTGAGTTTTGTGTCTCTTTAAGCAATATCATATGGGCAGGGGGCTGGGATCAGCCATGCCGATATTGAGCACAACAGCACTCCAAATCGTGTGATATTGCTTTAGCTATGCTTCAATATGCTTTAGTTTACCACACAATCAGTTCGTGTCCAGTAACTGACATATGATTGGGTTGTTTGTACTCCGCAAACAAAAGTAGTTTTAAATATGGCAAAGCAGAATCATGCGGTGGATTTCTATGCAGTGACTGCTGTTAAACATTCCATATATATTAACACTCCTGAAACATCACTTTCTCATCAAATTTGTGTACCAGAACAAACAATTGTATAACAGAGAAAATTTCCAAGATATTGGAAATACAAAGTGGAATGGTTCTGAAAATTCTGCAGGCCAAACACGAATCTGCGTCACCCACATAAGCATCATGGCTCTAACCACCACTCAGACTTGTTCTTTAAAGACAATGGGCAGTTTTGGTGATTTAAATTTTATTTCTGTGAAAACAGAACGACAAACAGAGTACTTGAACTCCACTTTTGATGGGTACTTGAATTTCAGGAGCGGGAAGACAGATGCGGGAATTATATATTCAAACAACCAAAACGATGCGAGAGAGAAAGGTCTCCCTTCAGCGTGACACCTCTCATTGGCCCGGTGAAGAGAAGAGCTGTGTAGAATATCAACTGTTGATGTCAGCCTCATCAGATGATGACACAGAGCCAAAAAAAGAAACCAGAGCAGACCGAGCAAATTACAAACAGGAAAGAGTCGGTGAAGCCTTTCAAACTTTACTGTTTTTTGGAGAGGGTATTTCAGAGTGTCTGGAAAAATGGTGTTATTGTGTATGTGCGTTCATGTGTGTGTGTATGTGAAGAAAGGGTGGAGAGTGAGACGACAGCAGTATTAACAAAGGCCCGGTTAATTGATTGAGATTCATTAATGCAGCAGCTTTTCAATTTGCAGCCAAAATTGTAAGTGCTAAATCCTGGACGGTGTTTTCACATACTGAACAATGAGTCTGTAATTACGACAGGAGCAAGTCGGTGGCTTTCTTCAGCACTGACTGCGCCAGAGAAAGAACATAACACGGGAGGGAGGGAGAAGAGACACTATATCAGACAGGATGGCAAGAGTACGGACAGTTTAAAAAAAACATTAATATCTTAAAGGAATAGTACCCTTGAATATGAAAATTTTGTCATTGTTTAGAGTGTCATCATGCAGGCGTCTTCAGATGCATTTTTAAAACCTTTTTTACTTGACACATTGTGTTAAAAATGCGCCGTTCATGATTTGAGAGACTTCATGAACAGCAAGATGCTTCACAACAATCAAACTAATCAGTTTAGTGCATGTTCACGTAGACCAACAAATAAAAAACAACTCAGACACAAGGATGACTCCTTTGTGTCACTGCAAACCTGAAACTTAAAAAAGGAACTAGGGCTGTCAATCTTTAGAAATATATTAAATATTCCAAAGAAGCACCATGAATGTAATCCATAACACTTGTGCGCTGTTTTCCAAGTCTTTTAAACCATTAAAGCTTCTGCCACAGCTTTCAAATCTCATTTGCAAATTTGTTCGGCAGTTTTATTGTAAATGAGGTCGAACAACATTGGTTCTTGTGTCAGTGAGGTCAAACCTTAAAGCTATTTTGGAGCGGAAAATACAACTAACACAGCTTCATAACATCCGGAATATACTGCAAAAATTGTATGGAATACTATGGTGCTAATATGGTGCTTTTGTGACATTTTCTGAGCTCAGCCCTTTTCACTTTCATTGTACAGAAGTACAAAGTAAATGATGACAGATTTTTATTTTATTTATTTATTTTTGGCTAACTATTCCTTTAACAGAGCCCTGAGACACTTGGGCTTATCAGACGAGCCTCAAACAGCTCAAACAGAAAAGATTTGCTGTTCTTTAGATGTCACTAAAAGAAGTGATGCTTCATCAGACAGGAAGAGAGGTCCCTGATGACATCAGTCTCCGGTCTGCCGCCAACCACGCAGTCTAAACTAGCAGACGTGTTCAAAGTGTCCCTGTGCGACACACGACGGTGTGTGTGTAAAAGCGCTGGGATGTGTAACTGTGTGAGTTTTGACTGAGCACTTTTTAGACTGTAACAATAAGCAACCCTTGCATCAGGGCATGAAAGAATGAGTGAGTGCGCGTGTATTCTTACCACATGTGTTGAGTGAGGCCGTGGCTCCGTGGTTCAGGCTGTTCTTGGCATTGGAGGCTGCTGAAGAAGAGGAGGAGGAAGATGTTGATGCAGAGGTGGTGGCGTGGACGGAGAGTGGGGTGGAGGAAGGTGAGGCCAGCCGTTCTCCAGACTCCATATCTGTCAACCACAATCCAATTGATAATTAGAGCGAGCTCACATGCACATACACAAACACACACACGGCCTGTCACTCTTTCTTTCACATCTCACTTGGCATGAACAATATTTCCATTTAACAGTCAGTCTTCACACATACATGCACACACACATCTGCTCGTAAGACACACCAATCCCGCGAGCATATTTCTGCAGGATCAAGCAGTAACCAATTTGGGCAGAGAGGTTGTTCATGTTGTCACATTAACTGTTCATTCACTGATGAGACCCCCTCCAATAGAGCCTGGGAAACTACATCATTGCGCATTGCATTGTGGGTAGTGGGTGCCATGTTTTAGGACACACTCATCAGGATGTTAGGATATTAGCATTAAACAATAAAAAACATGAGTGATGATGAAATATAAGGTTCTATATAGGCAAAAACTTCAACAGGGAAGGAAAACAGTACATAGAAAATAAATCTTAGGAAATAAATGCACTCGATCTGTACAAACACAGACAGCCTTTACTTGCAGCCTTGTTATCTGTGTTAATGTTCTGTCTTAAATGTTCTGTCTTGTTGTATTCGCCCTACAGTAACACAGAATGTAAGTTATGCTATTGTCACACCACCACTTTACATCTTACACCTGTTGTATTTACAGAAACAATGAACTTTCACCTTTTCATACACAAATAAATTTCAGAGTCATATTGAAGTACTTTTTTGTTATTTACTATGGTAACAGGTGCTATGCCACACGAATAATGCTTATAATGCAGGATATACTGTTCATACATAGATAACGTTCTATGTACAATGTTTTATGAGTTAATTACAAAGCCATTGTTCTTTTTATATACGTGTTTTTAGCAGTATAACACAAACTTTACTACACAGTATATAATCGCAGCTGCCGTGTCATTTTCATTCTCCATAGGACAGAAAAGACACTCACACGGTCTCGCACTTTCCACACACGCGCACACACACATGAAATGAACAGCGTGCCGATTTACAAGACTATTCACAGCCATTTTTACACAGCGTAAAACAAGCCTTCTCACACTTGATGTGCTTAACAGGCAAATTATGCCTTTAACTGTTTCTGTGGAGATTTCACAGTTTGGAGAAACGCATATTAAAGACAGGCGCACGAACTAGCGCACCCGCAGCCTACATACCCACGCACAAACCCGCAAGCGTTCTCCAATGTCTTTGTCACCCACCGAATGCGCTATATCCATGCGAACTGTATTGAAAATATGATTAGCAGTTGTTAGCGTGCAATTTATTGGATCTTTACGGAAAGAATCCGATTTCTGGAGACACTGCGTATTTAATATTTGGAAAACTCGAGCTTGGCCACATATCCTTTCCATACGGATACTAATCTCACGACAAGATTCCACTCTATGAAGCGTTAAGGAACGCCACAGTGTGGCACACATGCTTTTGGTATTCTGTCATTATATATAAACACTCGTTGCCCATTCCCTGAGCTGCTGTTCTTGTTGTGTCTCTCTTCTACACACACTGATTAAATCTCAGAGATGGAAACGTCCACAGAATTTCAACTAACAGCTCTCATCCATGAGCAACGCTGATAGACCAACACACACACACAATAAGTGTCTGCATACTGGCGTAAACAGTGACAGAGGCCACAATCTAACACTGCGGTTGTTAGCACCCCCACCTCTTTCTCCCTCCACCTGTCCTTCACTCTTCTGGATCATCTCTACATTT
Source organism: Chromobotia macracanthus (assembly GCA_036877525.1). NCBI lineage: Eukaryota > Metazoa > Chordata > Actinopteri > Cypriniformes > Botiidae > Chromobotia > Chromobotia macracanthus. The sequence goes on along the minus strand of JAZGTH010000001.1, from coordinate 4,406,374 downwards.
CTGCTTCTATTTTCCCCTCAATTTACTGTGCTCTTCAAAAGGTCAAAGGTCACCATGTCGTAACCCTGCCAACGCAAGTTCACGGCAGGTTACTCTAAATGAACGCTAGTTTGAAATTCCACCCTAGAAAACCGCCTGATTTATGTATTCTCATTCCTTTCTTTAACAAAGTCAAAACACACACTGTTCACTAATTACATCTTTGCGTTAGCACATCTCATCTGTATCAAAACTGGGAAAAGCATACAGTTCTATTGGTATAATGTTAATAATTATTCCTACAGGCTAATGCAAACCTTACCCCTACAAGACAATACTTTCATTTTAGAATAAAAAAACTATAATTATGCATTATACTTAGGCCAAAGGGACACAAACATACACAGGAAAATAAATCCATCAAATCACCTTTCACACACATTCACTCCTTTAAGATGTCCAAAGGTGCAAAAATGCTAAGAATATTTTATTTTTCTACTGTGAATAATGGTGTGTCTCATGTAAGAGTGTGAGCATGAGAAAGAGGGAGAAAGAGAGAATTACATGGTCTGCCGTTTTCCAGCTAGTCTCTTCCAGGTAGTCTTTCCAGCTTGTCACTGATTACCTTAAATATCAACGGTAACAGGCAAGGGCCTCAAAATAATTCATAACAACAACCGTGATTACCACAATAATGGTATGCCTGGGTATTTAAGGATCCAATCCTGACTTAATTATCAGAAATTAAAACAGCTTTAGCATCAGAATTAGTCTGATTTTATTGCTAATTAGCCATCTTCCACTGTGTCACTGGAAGGCAGGCATCATAATCTCCATGTGCTGCATAATTAATTTGACTTGGTGCACACGGCCAATGAGATTGTTGGAAAAACAGCAGGTCCCAGATCCTGTGAATGAGTGAATCATATGTTAATCATGATCCGAGCTCTTTGTGGGATATGTTTAGCCTGTGCAATATGGACGACACCTCCAGATCTTCCGTTGGCCGAGAGAAATGCGAACTCGATTCTCGTGAATGTGCAACCGGAGAGAGACACTACATAAAGCTGTGTTATTTAATTTAACCTAAAAATCAATCATACACTCCTGAGGCAATGAAATATACTGCTGAGGTTGCTGTGTTTGGGAGAGTGTGTAAGTAACTGTGCACGTGTGCATTTAAACGTGTGCATAAAATTCAGAGAGAGAGAGACAGGGCACAGGGTAGTGTAGATTTTAATTCGTAATGTGTGTGTGCATAGGTCAGGATTTGACTTAATTGTGGAGAAGGACATGCATTGCAACTCCTGCATTGTGCAGACCAGCCAACAATCTCCACGTTAAACAAACTAGCATACTAAAAAAAAGGTTAAAGTGAAGGTTATGTTTTAGGAATAAAATTATAATTAGCTCAGTTTATAAGTAATGGAAGTCAATAAAAAGTAATCATTGAATTTGTGTGTGTGTGTGTGTGTGTGTGTGTGTGTGTGTACCCACACTTCTCACTTGTTATGGCCCGTGGTAACAGATGGCCAATGCTAGCCACACTAATCTGCCAACAGAGTCGTCAGCATGGATCAGTGCTAATCAGAGCGTGCCAGCAACCGTACTGACACAAAGACTCCATTTTCTTCAACCAGCACACGCTCAGCGCGCACCCAATGAATGCTCCAACAGGCCGGTGACCTGCAGCAGGGGAACAGTGACCTTTAACCTCATATCACTGTTAATTCCCTGCACTATCAGGCTGCAGCAGCCAACACGCTCATTCCTACAACCGGCACGAGGCGAGTACACAGGACACCTGCATCAAGATGCCGAATTTATGCTGTTTCCTGTGCATGCAAGCATGCACGGCTAAACGGATAAGTAGCGGGTGTGAGATTCTAGTTAACGAGTGTCCAAATACATCCATCTCCACCGGCCCTCCTGACTCATTGATTGGCTGCAGCGCTGCGACACCATTGGCTGGAGCAGGTTTCCTGAAGCGTGAGATGGCTCCGCTTGTCACAAGATATGGTTGCTTGGTGACACTGGCAGTCACACCATCGTCAGCGTCCCAGGATGCACAGAGGGAGAAACAGAGAGAGAGCATTTGCACCAGTGTTCAAAACATCAGTCTCTAAACCTGAGAAGTAAAGGGGGGGTGGGAGGGCAGTAAAGAGAAATTATATGTGGGTGTTGACCTTTACAAAGAGATGTGGGATTCACCTTTTTTTCCTTGAGCTGTCTCAGCCGTGAGTGAGAAGGTATTAGATTTACATGCGTGTGTGTGTGCCCTGCCACGCGGATGAATAATCTAGAGCTCTTTAAGTAAAACAGGGTGGCAGGGTCGAACTGATAAAATTGATTTCCTTGGCCTAAAAGCTACCCGTTTCAACGCGGCTACGTGCAAGCATGTCTGTTCACACAAAGGTGGAAATTCTGTGAGCCAGAGCGTCCACTTCATCCTAACACAAATAGACAGATATCATTGATCATATCAATACACCTTTCCACCATGACGAACGCCACGCTTGTACTACACAGAACACCTTAATCCACTGAAAACCTGGATAAGAATGTGATTTAAAGCCATAATGCGTGTGTGTCTGTCTGTCTTTGCGTGTTATGAGTAACCAGAGACCGGCAGCTCAACCCACACCCAAACAAAGGCCCGTGACAGATGGTGGAAAGATGCATGCTGGGATACTTCGGCCTATCATCCGTGAGCTGTTCTGTGGTCCAATGAGGAGTTACCAGATCCGCTTCCACAGCAACACAGATCAGCAGATATACTGAGTGGATCGTCTGGCCGGACAATGCCACACAAACAATGCAAAGTGAGACCTGATAGACACACACACACACACACACACACACACACACACACAAATCTGTCTCTCTGCCCTACAAGGGCACATCCTGTACATAGCTCATCCCAAAGTTAATAAGCATGTCTGTGGGTGTTCAAGGGAGAATTATTTTGGGATTAATTTTTAACCTCTTTCTGTGAGCAAAGCTGTCTTTCTTCTGGTGTGAAATGGCGGATGGATGAAACATGTGAATGTTTTTGTCTTGATCTCATGATCTCTGCACTTAGATTCAAATGGAGAGTATCACACACACATTCCTTTAGACCGACTGGCACTGACACACACACACACACACACACACACACACACAACAGAAGCTGCTAGTCACACACTTCAGTTACTCAGTGTGGGGGCATGAAGCAGTCAGCAGCCTTACATGGAAGAATAAATTCCAGAAAAAGCCCTAACACACACACAAACACACACACACAGTTTGTCAGAGTGATCTATTACAACCGTTTTTCCCTATCCCTCCTTTCAAATGAGTTCAGGAACTAACACATCATTTCAGATTAACAAGTACTGCGAGCAAGTATTTTAGCACATATTTGTGCTCATGTGGGCAATGCAGGATCGAATCTGGCTTGCAACAATTCCTAATCCCATTGCTCTATAGCACACTTCAATACTTCGATTAGTGATATTTGGAAGCAAGTGCTTTACCTAATAAATGTCAAAGATTTCCAATGAATTTTCCATTGATTATTTAGCAGTTATATAGGCTTCATTAAATTTCTGCTGCTTGCACTTAACCATGGTTTTCTCACATATCAAAAAGCCAAGCTCTGTCACTGCTATTTACCCCCTCCTCACCCCACTGTTTCCTGTTCTCACTATACTACTTTAAAAGATTAAAAAAGACTTGACAGTCATCCCAGTTTTGGAACAACCCACAGTGTTTTACTTTTAAAACATTCGCAGACCACAACAAGCCAAAAGATGAATGCAAGTTTTTAGCTGCATTCCGGTTTCCTTCAAGAGCACATGACCTCTGTTACAAAACATGAGTGTGATACCAAGATAATCAGCACACTGCTCATCAACTGGACGTGCAAGCTGATTGGTCTGTTCCAAGAAGCGTAGTTTCCCACCGGATCCACTGCCATTCTCTGACCTCCATAAGATCCCAGCGGGGCCATTGAGGATCATTAGATTTTTGGCTTGCCACAGCAGGCTCTGTGTGTGTGTGTGTGTGTGTGTGTGTGTGTGTGTGTGTGTGTGTGTGTGTGTGTGTGTGAGAGAGAGAGAGAGAGAGAGAGAGAGAGAGAGAGAGAGAGAGAGAGAGAGAGAGAGAGAGAGAGAGTCTGTTTTTAGCTTAAATAAAGTGTGCACCCTGTCTACACTGACAGCAGGCAATGCGATGTGACAAAACTGGATCACTCTAGTTTTTGTGAAAACTTCAGATCTGGTTTTATCGTGTCACGTCGCTTGCAGTGTAGACAAGCTTAAAGTGTGAGAAAAAGAGTGTGTGCATGGAAGTGAAAGAGATATTCTGTCCTTTACTAAAGCCCATTTCTTATTCACTCCAGAGGCAGAAGATCCGGCAAAAACCGGATATATTTAGACACTCCATTACAGAGAGATCTGTGTGTGTGAGACATGCTCAATGTCCCTATGCCATCTCCATTAAAATCCACACAAACACACTGCAAAATACACACAAATGCATGCATGCGAAAGTATATGTCCTTTCTCTCTCTCTCTCTCTCTCTCTCTCTCTCTCTCTCTCATACAAACACACACACACAGTTACACACGCTTCATTCAGTAATATTTACAGTGGCTGAAGACAGACACACTCATGCAAATGGCATTAATATATACACTCACATTACAACACACACACAACAGACAGAAACATAATTACACTACACACAGTTTCATCACTTCAATTCTTCCCTCCATCAACACACTGATCTATACCTGTATTACCATCATAAACATGATTTACAGCTCCACAAAAGAGGAACACACATCCTGCCCTCCCTTCGTCTCATCTTTTGTGTGTGTGCGTGTTTACATTGACAGAAGCATAAAGCTGATGAGAAAATCCATCTCCTGTTCTGGAGAGACACAGCAGAAATACCTTCTATTGATCACTGCAAAAACCATCAGCTACAAAAACAATTCTGATTGGCGAGACAGTCGTGCAGTTCTGCACCGCTCTCACTGTAGATGCTGTAATGTGTGTGTGAGTGTGTGCTTGACAGTGTCTAGCTTTAGGGATGATTTAAACATTCAAAAGAGTAAAATCAGCGTGTCAGTGCAATAACACGAGAGTCATCATATTTCTACATGGAAAGGGTGATGGAAGTGACGTTTCAAATAAACACGTGTGAGAAGTGAGAAAGACAGAGAGAGAGAGTGAGAGAGAGAATGGAAAAAGGCAGCAATTAATAAGTTATAGATTGGTTCTTTGAATAACTCTGCATTATTCATTATGAGGTTATGATGATAACTGTGAAATTAGATATTCATTTTCAGCTAAAGAGAGGGGAAGATATGAGAGAGAGAGAGAGAGAGAGAGAGAGAGAGAGAGAGAGAGAGAGAGAGAGAGCGCGAGTTTGGGGTGATGTGTTTCTGGTGCCAGCCTCTAAACAAAAAGGAAACAGAAGGACAAACTCCAGTCCCCATAAACTACACACACAAACACAATTATATGATCATCATTACATTCAATTTGACATTTCGAATTGTTATAAATGACTATGATTTTTGGAAACTGGTACTGTATGCACCCCTTTGCACTAATGAAACCTGATGATCCATGTTATCCCAGCAAGATTTGTGAATGTCCCAAAGAGCATCTGTGTGTTTTAATAACAGCAAGATAATCTGACTTTTTAAACAAAACAATTAACAGGGTCAGTGTCAAGAATTTGTTGACATTTGATAAGTGACCTAGAAATACTGCCTAGAATATTTTTTTAAATATTTAAATTTTATTTTTCAAAACCTTAAACATTCTTAGAAATGTATCAGGCTTTTTGTGTCAGGATTCATATAGATGTCTATGGCTATAGTAGTGTTCCTTTAATAGAGATGAATTTAAAAACACAACTTTCCTAAAAGGTTTTACTGTGCATTGAGCACAGCACAACTGTTTGAGCACAAGTATAGCACTGCCACTAAAAAGAGCACAATAAAAAAAAGAAACAAAAACATTTAGATAAGAACTGGCTCAAGCATTTTTTTTGTTTTAAATCCTGGCCGTCTCTTGTTCTTGTTCTCACCCTTTCTCTCTCACTCTTTGTTTTCATTCTCTCTCTCTCTCTCTGGCCTCCAGGCTTAATCCGGACCCGTCTAACCGTCTGCCTAATTTTATCTTAAAACGCAAACTGTTTCAAGTTTCCTGCTCCGCTCTGTGCATCACACCCGTCATATGATCCTCTTATTCAGCCGTGACCTCCTCAGACAAACCTGTCTGAAAACAGCCAGCATCTGAGCACCCAAAAACGCCTCACTGCCGCCCCTTCTTTGAGCCCGCGCTTCCTCTACACCGGCAGCCTTCCAGAGAATTTTCCAAGTGCCAGGACGAACACATGGCGACAACCGCAACAGTATTTCAAGGCGATTACGATTACCGCTCGCTCTGGCAACAGACAGGCGTCGGATTACGTTGTTACTGATGCACTTTTGATCCTGATCTTTAAAACAAAGGTGGGTTAAGCCGCAGAAACTGCATGGAATCTCGTGCATATGTGTAGAAACACACAGATGCCTACAACCTACAACTAATCTGCTAGGACTAACTGGATTCCGTGGGCCTACTGTGGGCTGTCAATCACTGGTGTGTGGGCGGAGTCAGTTTCAAGGGTCAGGGCAGATGCGGGTGGGATTTATGAGGGTATGATGACATAGACTACAGGACTACAGGCAGGCAGGAGGGTGGGTGGACGGGCAGTGAGCGGGAGGGGGATTCAAGGCCAGAGGGACACATAGCAAGTCTGATCTATAGACCTTCCCAGGCCCTGGATTACACCATAGCCCACCCGTTTGCATCAGCCTCCCACCCTCACAAGAGAGAGAAGCTGACAGGAAAGAAAAAATAAAAAGGAGCAAGAAGGGGCAGAATGTACAAAAATACTAGGGTGGGTTCCAAAACCTAACAAGCTGTCTCGCTGTCTCCTTCCTACTTCTAAGACAGCATACTAACCTCAAATGTAGCTTCACAAAGGACAGATTTGGCATGGTCTACATAGGCAAAAAGTCTGCACGCCACACAAATAATGCAATACAAGTACAAAGAGAATGACACCATATTCTAATCAGCATAAATGTAACGTACAATGCATTCTGGGATTTCCCTCCTGGGGAAGAATACATGCCACTCTGCTATAAAATTTGGTCAGATTGAGGTATCTTTTGTTTTGGAAGCGCACTTATATTGCCTTAAAATGCTGTTTGCAGAGGCTGCTGCTTTTGGAACAGATTCATGGAGCAGATTCTTAAAGAACAGATGGTTTCTGTGATTTTTTTCTGCCAGCTGTAGAGCTGTTCTGAGGTTTTGAGAGGAATAGAAATGAAGTCGCCAGGTAAAGCTTACAAGACCATCCTAAATGCTTCATTCCAGCTCAACACTGTCATATACACACCTGAGGCCTAGTACACAACCAATCACATCAATCTAGTCAACATTTTGAGACATTATATTGGTATTTTTAAAAGGCTGTTCTTAAAGGCTGCAGTGCATTCTGGGAATGCATTTTCTGCAATACGTGTGATGATGCTGCCTTATAATTTAGCCAAAATGAGCTTAGGTAGACAGTTAGTTTGGACCAAATGCAGAATTCCATACATTGCAAAATAATGTGTTTTGCAAATAAGGCAATCCCAGAATGCATTGTTATGAGCTCACTAAAAATGAAGGATACTCGCATTTCATTCAATACAGAAAACCACCAATAAAAAAAATATTTCAGACTACTTGACCCAATGTCTTTTTTGCTTAATAGAATACTGCGCCATTAGCTTGGCCACATGCTAACTTCAACCTCCTATTGGAATTATTTGCGAGTCAAGTTCCTGTCTATAGACAGTGCTTCAATCTGGTGTCATGGTGAAGAAGTGAAATTACAGTTAGGATCCTGCCTACCTAAGGCAGCTACCTATGTAGACAGCCCATTAGGTTTTGGTACAGAGCCACTGTGTCCAGCTACTGTACTGTCTAGCTCCACTAAACAAACAGCAGGAGTGAAGATGTGATGATCTGAATGGAGAGATCAGGCTAAAAAAGGCTGTCTTCAAGCTGAGATAGAGAGATCATATTAAACATGTAGCAGAGAGCAGAAGGTGTAGTGGCCTTGCAGTGCATTTGTGTGTAATGAGCTTGCGTTCTGTTGTCCTGTCTAAATAAAGCCTGCAGGCACCATCTCTTCCTCCCGGACTCTGACTGTCCATCCACCTAGAATGCTGTCTGTTTTTCCTTGTTCTATTTACAACAGAGCTTCTTTCTTTAGTTAACATAATGGCATAATTAGGCGTTCATTTAAAGCGATAGTCTTCATTTAGCTTTATGTATTCTCTCCGTCTCTCTGAGTGCCTTCCGCACGGCTCGTTCCTTCCCAACAGAAAGCCAATTTTGTGAAGTTTATGTGACTTTGTCAGCCAAATATAGGCAAGGCCGCTCATCTCTGATAATAACATGCATGAGTCATAAAGTGTGTGTGTGTGTGTGTGTGTGTACGAGTGTGTGTAGTTAGAGACCCACGGTGCATTTAATGAGATGAATGGGTATTTATTTGTTTACTTATATACGGCTTAGAGAAAAATGACTCTTACAGACAATCTTTAAATACTTTTTTGATCAAGATGAAAGACCTATTCCTTATCCAGTGGGTCAAAGGTCACTGACAGCCAGTCTGCCTTGAAGCAGAAGGGCAGAGCTTGAATCTGACTGGCTGGCTCATTGGCATGCTGTAATAATGACCTGCTGCCCCAAAACCAGCTTCATCTCAACCCATTTATCCTGGACACAGATTCCGGTTATTTTTTATTCAAGACAGAGGAAATCTATCAGGGACGGAACGCTTTCAACACACAGAATCAGTTAAAAGCACCCCGGCGCGCAGACGCGCACACACACAGCAGGTGAGCAGCCAGCTGTCATATCCGCATGCCTTGTCCAGGGAACATCGCTCTGACATTTCAGGAGCAGCACAGACAGCAGAGCAGAGCTGTGTGAAATGGCGGCGTGAGCGTGATCTTCAGACACACACACACACGCTGGATTCAAGAGTTTGAAATGGCGACCGGACTGCCACTCTTCACAATCACTCACAGGCACACACACACAAACATTCATCCACCCATCCACATACTCTCAGACTTCTCTCGATATCATCTCCCCTGATTAGCATAATCTAATCAATTTCACAAAATTGTCTTTTAATTACCAGGAGCTTCTTCGGTGTGAAGCTCCCAGAGGGCCGAGGAGGAGTAAGATGTTTGAGCCCCCCTCAATGGTTCACTTGCACCTGCTCTCTGCCTTAAATTTCTTTGCAAACCGTAAACGAAAGCAACAGCATTACCGTAATGCTGTTTGATTTGTTAAATGGTAGCTAAAAATACCCCTGGACCAATTACAAATATATTTCTAAAAAGATTTTCTACTTTAACACAATTTATGGCATTCAATCACTCTTTGTTTGTTTATGAGATTTGAAGTGTTTACAGGCAGAGACTAATGACTAAAAGTCAGGCTGTAAACACGCTCTTAATAAAACTAGCCCTGTGTAGCAGTGAGTAATCACGGCTGATCCTGCCAGTGTGTGTGTAAGAGAAATGGTGTGTGTGAAAGAAATAGTGTGTGTGCGACTGTGTGTGTACTTTGCCCGTGTGGGAAATGATTAACGTCCAATGACTCATGGCCCCCAACAAAAACACACAGAGGTAAGGTAACACAGACACACACACGTAAAATCTAGGCCACACATTGACAACACACTGCCCGCATCCACCTCGTTCTCCTGTGAGAACTACAAACCACAGTGTACAATGATGCGATGAAGCTGTTTCTGCTCAAATACACAAATGTTAATGAGTGAAGGTTTGCATCTGAACACACTCGAACGAAAACCCTTCTGACTGTCTCTCTCCTGGGAGAAATCAGTCATCCTCGGGGAGCTCTTGCTCAAACAGTGGGCAAAAACTGTGGGTTGTGAAGTTTATCGCGTGTGTTTCATCATAAAACTCTGAGGGAGTGACACTTTATTTGTAACCTTCAACCTACATTGTCAAATTATAGAGCTTCATCAGACACTGCTACTTTACAGAATCTTTCACTGTTTCTTGTTTAAAATAATGGTCAGTTTTAACATTATGCCGAGTTTGAGAGGACAGATGAAGTGAAGCAGGGAGATCATAATTACAACAACTTTGAATCCAATTTGATACTAAAATTACAGTAAAGTAACTGTAATATGCTTTTAGTAAAATCATTAACACAGAGAACTCTCTATCACTGTCGTGCACCGTCTGACTGACAGGTGGCTGCTTTTGACACTTGAATGTGGATTTGTGTGCATTCTCTGTAAAAAGATGAATTGTCAGATGTATGATGTGTCCTAAATACCCAATATATAAAAAATATTAATAACATAGCAATTTTGACAAGACAAGAGAAAAGCAAGCCCTGTTACATATTTTACTGATTATTTTGTTGAGATAATATCTGAAGACTAAATCATTGTTTCTATTTAAAAAAACAATATGAATATTAAGAAATTCAGTTAAGGGGGGTGTTTAGTTGTATATTAGCTTTTGCTGTAATAAACAGGTCTGGAGAAGTCAGGGGTATCATGACAACCCTAATTTTATGAATCAAATACCCAGGGCCATGAAGGTAAATTCACAGGGTTCGGAAAATATTTTTATGGGTCGGCTCCCTCTTAACTAAGCCAAATGAGCAGATTATACATGGGAACCTAACTGGGTCCCCATCCTCACAGAACAGCATTCCTGGATGCTCAATACCAATTTCCACACCACAGCAGAATGTAATATCACATTAAACACACTCCATAAAAAATGTAAAAAAAAAAAATTAACGAACAAATAAACAATGGTATGTAAATTTTATAAACAAGTATTTCACAACCAAGTAAACATTACATAATGTTTTACAAGTGGCCTAATTATTAATGTAAATAATAAATAATCATAATAATATCTGGATCTACTAAAGTACCAGTATGTTTGACATCCCAAAGGGCAAGCAAAGGATGTAATAGGATCAGGAAATGTTGCAAGCTGATTCCGCATGTGTGCTAACCACTAGGCCACAGCACTGAGAAAGATTTTGCCCTTTAGTGATATACTCAAATCTCCTTCAGTGCTGAAAACAAACCATCCAGGAAAATCAGAGCGAGGTCAATATAATCCAAAAATAATTTTACACCAAGCTTTATCTGCAGCACAGGAAGTGAGAAAAAGACAAACAGACAGAAAATCAAAAGAAATAGAGAGTTTCTTCTTTGATTACTGGTCGTCCTTCCATCTATAAACTCTATCCTTCCCCTCTCATCTGATCTGATCATTTCATCCAATCAAGGTCCCTCACACCTGCCACACACAGATGTGGACACAGCCACCAATTCAAGCTTAAGAGACAGAAAAAGAGACTAAACGAAGCAGCTGCATGTGACATCGGAGAGGAGAAATGAAATGCTCATGCTCTTTAAAACACACACAGCATGTGGAAGAATAATGATTTTTAGATTGTGCCCAGCTACACAGTTTTGATAAGCAGCTGTCTGTGAGATAGCGAGACATCTAGAATTCACTTTCAGGAATAACACGTTCTCTGCTGTGTTCTACGCCATGAGCGCTTACTGTCGTCTGTTTTATCTGTTTCCGAACGAATGAATCCAATCTAAACTGAATCCTGGAGCAAACAAACCCCACTCAGAATCAATCCTGGGTGACGTGAGGTTATGAAGAGTGAGTAAACTCTGACCACGGCAAAAAACGCCCAACCAGCCACATTTGGAATCTTATGCGCTCAACATATGACACAATATAAGAAGCCATTAGTGGATGATTTTATCCATTATTTATGAGGCCTTCTCAACACGAGCACCACATTTATCAATCACAAACTAGCACTAGCTCATGGATTGCCCCAACTGGCCTCGAACCTGCAACCAAGCTCAGATTTTTAATCACTATGGCATATCGTTGCAATGAATGTAAGCAAACATGAACAGCATGTGTAAAACCCCAAACTGTAATATTAAGCAGAGACATTTTATTCAAAGTGACTTACAGTTCACTAATTACAGCCAGAGTCTCACCAGAGCAACCTGAGGTTAAGAACCTTGCTCAAGGCTAAAATGGCCACAGAGCAGAACTGTGGCTTTCCTGTTTTTGTTATGTATAAGGGATGAACTTGCCTTTTAGAAAGCGTGACATTTAGGTAACAAATTGTGTAGGGTTAAACCAGGAAATGTATGGTTTTAGATGAGCCGTTTCCTAAAATGACTACTACAAATCGCTCTGGGAAACTCTGCATAGCATGGAAATTGTTTATATATACCTGTAATACTTGGACACGGTACTGCATTTGCCAAAAGTGCGGTATATAGCAGAGCACACTGTGATGGGTATCCCAACAATGCAATGTGCTTTTCAATGTACTTCACTTTTAGATAAGTTTTCCTTTACTAATGGATTACTAGTGATTTATATCACTAATGATACATTTTTACACACTTGAATTATTTTAAAAAATATTAAATAGATTGATGAACTCGTAACAGTGTAATGCTGTTTAAAATGTTTATCATTATATACTGCTTTATGCTTCATACATGCCATTTACAAAAACAGCAGGCAGTACACAGTACACACTGCAGTATTCAGTAAGCTGTAGGCTAGTATTCCATTTCAAACACAGCCAGGGTTCATCTGACTTTACTTAACATGGGCTCGTCAGTGTCTCTCTCTCTCTCTCTCTCTCTCTCTCTCTCTCTCTCTCTCTCTCTCTCTCTCTCTCTCTCTCTCTCTCTGAGCTTTTTAGCTATTCTTTAAACATTCATTAACATTGAGCCGTCCCACAGCTAAATGCTGAGCTCAGTCTTTAGAGCGTTCAGAGAGGTCACTGACCCCTGAGGAGACGGAATCGAATAATGTTTCCATTTCGGTCCTCTCAGCCAATCAGGCGAGAGGGGGGGTGGGAGGAAGGAGAGGAGGGGAGGGGCAGCACACATCCTTCACGCCTCACTCACAACCAGGAAGACAGCCTGCAGAGATACAGAGAGAGAGAAAACACAGCCGTCTCTCTCTCTCTCTCTCTCTCTCCGGCTCACGTATCCTGACATTCCAATCTCCTCGGAGCGAGAACAACAAACGCACTGTCATCCTTGTGGAGGCAGCCATCTTTGAGCTGTGAGTATGTGTCTGCCATTACAGACGATCGGATCAGTGGAAGAGCGCAGGTCGCTGTTTGTTTGGAGTGTAATATTACCTGATACCCTCACACCAAACCACAGTGGCTGCAGTGAGACAAAACACACACACAGACACACACTCATCTTCTAATATGGACCTGTATGATGCATTTGATTGAATCATCATGATGTAGTTTAATGAATGTAATAAACTGTAGTGGTAAAATTAGCTGATGATTTAAATCCTTAATGGTCTCCTAAATCACCTGTGTGAGTCCTAATGACAGGCAAAGAGTCAGGTCTCCATCTCACACACACACACACACACACACGCTTACGTACCTGTAATTCTGTTTACATTTCCGAGTTGATCCTTTACACAAAAAACACACACACACACACACACACACACACACCAAAGGTGTTTATGAATCCTGGTTTGACTGTGACAAGAGTGTTTAGTCTCTGTACTTTTGACACAGAATGACTAACATGCATTCACACACATTGTTATTTTCTTAAAGGTTTTATACATTTTAAAATAACATAAAATGCATGCATTGTGCACAAATGATTTTGGCAGATGATTTAATTTAAAGTGACCTGCTGTGGATTTAGAGTATAGTCTACATTTTTTACCCATGATCTTGGCATTGCTAGCCCCATGCTCTACCAGTTAATAGAGAAACAGTACGGAATGTACAAGATGTCCCCAGATGTCCCCACATGGTGCTTTTGTCACATTTAGCTAACTTCTGTTGACAATTTTCCCCCAAAGTATAGCTAAACACACATTTGTGGAACTTTCACTTGTGACCGCAGGTCGATTCTGCACTTCCTGTGCTGTTACAATGCTGCAAAAATCACTGAGAAAACTGAGAATGTGTGTGTATTCCCCCACGCACACAGACACAGTAATGGCACAGTCTGTTGCCTGCGCACACGCACGTACACACACACACTCACTCACAGGTACTTCAGCCCTATGAAGCAACAGGCAATCACTTTTAAACAACACACTCAGACTCTAAACTCTCTGCACTACTTTAATAAAGGAAGTGTGTTTCAGTTTGTTGAATGTTGTTGCATCTGACAGTCTATCCCTCTCTCTCTCTCTCTCTCTCAGCACTAAAACACATGCACTGACAGTCACTCTAGCATGTGCTCTTTCAATAGCAGATGGCTGGATGCAATCTGCGCCTCTCCTGCAAAAGATATCAACAGCCCAATGTGACTGTCTGTAGCTGTGCAGGAGGGTCCAAAATCCAACCACTCAAAAAAATCTGGGGCTTGTTTTATTTCAACCTATAAAAAAAGTTTGAGTTTAATAAAATAGAAGCAAAAGTAAAGTAAAAGTAAACAAAAAAAATGCAAAGCAAATTAAAAGAAACATTAAATTAAAAAACTGGGTCACTAATGCGGGGATATCTGTAACGCTGACCACTCCTTTGTACGAAAGGTCAGATTTCTTGCTTCCATAGAAGACCACAAGAGGCTCTTTGGAACGTTCTCAAATCATGCTGTGGTAACATGGATCATGAGGTTTTGCACAAACTTGTAGAATCCATGCCAACTCGAGTGCATGCTGTCACTAAAGCAAAAGCGGGACATACCAAATACTAAGAACTAAATAAATGTGTCAATTTTTAAATCTTTTAATCAAATTATGTTGAAATTTTCACTAGTGGTCTCAGACTTTAGGACCCCAGTGTGACTGTACATTTGTGTTTGACTGTTCTCCCACATTTAGCTTGTGTCTATTTGGTTGTGCTTAATGTATTTCCCTCAAATCATCCAGCCAACAGCAATTTCCACACAATTTTGTCTGTTCCCACCTGTGAATTAGTTTGAGTGTGTGACTAACCTTTAGTCAGAGCGGCTGAGAGTCTGAGCACTCTCTTATTTCTCAAACAAAAATGTGTGTTTTGCCTGAAAGCAAATAACGCACTGATTTTCTCTGTGTGTGGCTGTTATGTGCTTTTCGTCGTCAAACTCTAAACCACCCTCAATTTGATCAGCTTCATTGTGATCCACAACAAACGTGGGAGAAAAATGATTTCATTTCTCCCTGGATCACTCCGATCTCTCTGATGGATATGACAGTGTAATATCCGTATGGAAAGTGTAACGTTCATATTTCAAATGATTCCATAATCCACACAGAATAACAGAGATGGGCTGCAATAGCCATCATATCATTAGCCCAATGAAAGAGAAAGAGACAGAAAGAGAAAGAGAGAGAAAGAGAGGGAGAGTGTAAGAGATAATCCGTCCTGACTGTTTCCTGTGAAAACAGATGGAAAAACATGAGTCTTTTTTTCCTGTGCCTGGTCGGCTATTAATACCTCTGAGACACACACACACACACACACACACAGATCTCTATATTCACCAGAGACCAAGCAGAGCTCAATAGTCCTGTTATACAACCTGAGATTGACCATACACACTCTTGTCGTCAATACAACACACACATTCACAAGCACTGACATCAACTCCTTATTTCACACACTCCACCATAGAAACACCAGCCTGAAAAAGCAACACACACACACAGATCAACACAAAGACAGGCATGTGGTCACAATTAAACATGTCACAGGCACAAAACCAGAGGCAAACACATTAAAACCTCCCTCTCCACACAAGGCCCCATCTATAGTGAATGACAACACGCTAAATGCTTTTAATTGCCATTAACCGAATTTGAAAAGAAACAGGGAAAAAACTCATAAAAGTGGTTTGTTTTTCCTCAAGGCTGCTGTTAAAAATCCAAACGTTTTTGTCCAAACCTACGGGCGGCACGGATGCAATATTCATTCTGCTGCAGGAGAACAATCCATGCATAACAATGAGATTTGCTAATGAAATCAACCATCAACCTGCAATACATACATATTAAAGCAGCTTGTGCTGTCACCCGCTTTGTGCATCGTTTGTTCCTGCTGCCGTCTCATTCGTCTCCATCTCCTCCTCTCTTCACGACCTTTCTATCGCACGCTCACCTTGAGTTTTAATAGCTGTATTAACACAAAATGATGATCGCACATTTCCAGTTCTTTGACCTGTGCGACACACACACACACCTGTGAGAAGCAGGTACAACCCTGGTAAACTGTGAACGTTCTGACGTAATTGACAAAGATGTGACAATATCTACTCATGTTTGCTAAACCAGAAACAAGAATTAATTTATTATGAAAGACAAACAACATGAATAGATAGACAGAATATATACGTGGAAGTTTTTTTAAAATTATTGTATTGGGTTGATTAGGCCGATATTGAAAACAGATAAAATATGACCGTTGAATTTACACAGTAATTTATTATAATGATGCAATAAGTGCCAACACAAGTACCAACAAGTGCCAACATTAAATAATCATCGGTACTAGCCAAAATATCAGTATTGGTGTATTCTGACAAACACACAGATAATGCAGTTTTAAAATGACTTTTTTAATATTCCATCTGAGAGATAGAGAGGGACGGACAGAAAAAGAAAGACAGAGAGAGGGAGAGAAGGAGTGTGTGAATGGCCATTTCTCCCTGCTGACACAGCCTCCATCTGCCACTGAGCCGTGCAGAGAGGCACAGCGAGAGAGAGAGAGGGAGTGAGAGGAGGAGGAGGAAGAGATGAAGGGAGAGCAAGAGGCAGTGCTGGTGTGGTGGTGAAGGAGAGAGAGCGCTCACGCTCACCTTGGTGTCACCTCTGCTGAGCTGAACGGAATGATGGGATAGGTAGAGACACAAAGACGCTCTGCCCTCTCTCTCCGACACACACACTCACACCTCTCTCCTCTGAGCTCCATCTCTTTTCTGCTCACTCACACACACACGCAGGGTAACGGCGCAATCTGTGATCACTGGAGCTTTTTGAGCCAGATATTGTCTCTGGGGGATTTACACACACACATACAAACAGGTGTACACACACACACACACACACACACACACACAGAAATATACATGCATACACACAAACCTACACTCCCTGTCTCGTGAGGTCTCCTCTCTTTAAAACACACACTCGCGCACACATACACACCCCTTTGGAATCTGCACGCAAACAGACACACAAAATAGGGCAAGCGGAGAGATTTTTGACACACTTCTAAACACACACGCACATGGAGAGCCCGAGGGCAGGGTTTGAAATGAGAGGCAGCGTTTTAAAGAGCTCGCTGAATTCCACCTGTGATTAGTGTGGCTTCGGGGCTGATGGATCACGGCGGACACATTTCACTCACTCGCTGCTTATCTCTCTTTCCATCCCTCTTTTTCCTCTCGTCTCTCCATCCCTCCCTCACTCTCATCCCACCTCTGATTTTTCCCTTTTCTTCTCACGTCAGCCCTTTAAATCCTCTCTCCTCACATCCACATCTAGACTAATGCCCCTCTTTCTCCATATTTTCTTTCCCTAGCTCTCTCTTTCTCTCGCTCTTTCTGTGTGCCGGTGGGGAATGACCCAGCAGCTGGGTCCTCTGGAACAGACCAATGAAATACTAAATATGTCCCTGCACATCACCCATGCACAGACACAAGCCCCCCTCTTTGCCTGGACCATCTGCACGCCAAACCATCCGTCCCTCCCCCCTGACACTCAAGACTCCTGTGAGCTGTAAACAATAGACAGATATGACGACAAACCGCTCTTGTATTTGCAGCTCTGAACTGCTGACCTGATTAGTGAATTTTTGGAGCACTGCCCGATAACCATACCCGCTCTGCAAACTGACAAAAGTTGTTGTTGCCCCTTTTGAATATTTTCAAAATCTTGTCAATGCGTTTTGCATTTCTTTTGTTTTCAAATATTTCTTTAATGAATTTTCAGCAAATAATGTATAAAATCAAAGCTCAGTTAGTTACATTTTGCCTTAATATCACTGAAGTTTATTATTACATGGCTATCTGGAAAATTGACTCCAGTAACTGACAGCTAAATTACTACTGACCGTTGTCATTTGAGCTCTTTTTTCTGAGACAAAATTAAACAATTTCTCTGTAGATATAAGCACCAGCATGTTTAGTGGTTGTTAAAAACTGATATCAGTCAACCGCTAGTATTACAACAGTTAGCACACGTTGACACATTGAGTGATGCATGTGGATAATGGCAAGTTTGAGTCCAGCTTGCAACATTTACGATCCTGCCGTCTTCCTTGCCACATTATTTACTATCCTTTCTTTACAGTTGCTATTAATAAAAGTTGGAAAAATGCCAAACAGTTGAAAAAAAACGATGCACGCAGACATCTCCCCGTACGCACAAAACTGCAAACTTCATTGGTTCTATTTCGAAGACTTCATACCCACCTCTCTTGTTTTACCTTTCTCTTTTCTTCCTGTCTCAGCCTCTCTTTCTGTAATGACCTCCCTGAGGTCCAGTATCACTGCTTCTCTCTCTATTTCCAAGAGGTGAGGAAAGTTCTGTGAACCCACACCCAACGTAATGAGCTCTCCCTGGACACCCGCAATACAAAAAGCCCCTGATATGCTTGGAAAATCTCCCTGGACCATCCTGGATCCAGATCGGCCCGGCTGCCACTTTCACCAGCTCTGGGCTTGGGGCCCGCTGTTGGGTTCTCTCTAAATACCCCAGACTGATAGAGGGAGACCCCTGTGTGACTTGCTGTTCCAGGGCTCTGTGTGTGTGTGTGCACATGGGTGGGAGGGATTGTATTTATGTCTAGGAGTGTGAATGAGATAGATGTGAGAAAGTGTGTGGTTGGTGTGAAAGGTGTGTTTGCTTCTGTGTGTGCGTTTGCGGGGGATGGGTGGGGTCTCAGTATGTTGCAGAGGGGGGCAGTTAAATTCAATGAAATCTCTTTAACCTTCTTTGAGGGCTGCCAACTTCCCCAAGAGCCCCTCTAACTGCCCTTTACCACCCAATTCCTCAGACAGAGGGAAGCAATCCGACCTCAAAAACACACACTCCCTTATCACAAGTCGTACACACTCATTTTTTCCACTTTAAATGAAACATACCCTACAGAGTAAAAACTCTAAAAACTGTCTAGATGGGGACATCCCTTAATTTCTATTGACTTTAGACACAGTGTAAATTTTATAGACTTACTCTAACCCACAACCTTGACATTACTAGAATTTAAAAACAATATTTTTTTTACACAAGGACAAATCGGTCCCCAAATTATAGGTGTTAATACACAGACAATGGCTACAGTAAATGTTTGTGTGAATCCACATCAAATTCATGCAGTAAGGCAAAGCCAACTCCTTTTAATATTTGCCCTTCAAAAAAAGGCATAAATAATGGCCGTGCGTGTGTGTGTGCTCTCCTGAGGTGCACATCCTGTGGACACACACAGCGAAAAGAGAGATGGAGAGAAGATGAGCACAGAGCAAAATGAAGGAAGAGCAGAGAAAAAACACACAGAGGTGGGGAGAGGAATGAGAGGGCTCTCTCTCTCTCTCTCACACACACACTCCCTCTGCGTGCAACTGCGGTGTAAATGTCATCATGTACACAGTTTATCCTCTGTGTGAGCGAGAGGTGCAGATGAAGGGAGAGAGAGAGCGAGAGAGCCCACTGCGGATAGGTAGAGAGGAGCACACAGCCTCTTCTTCTGTCATTTGTTCATTAGTATTCTAGCGTTCACTCTCTTAGATCCGTCCTCACACTGCTTTTATCGTCAGCACACGAAAACACACACTCACATACACACACACATCAGCACACTCTCGGTGTGTTCCGCCTATCTCCCACAGCATCTCAATCTCTCATCGCTCCAAACACAAGGAAAATGTTTCCCAATCACAACACAATATACTCTACGCACTGATTATGGGAATAACCCAAACTAATAATTATGTGACTTAAAATCCCCCAGTTGAGATGTTTTGATGGGCGCTGATTTGTAAAATCGCCTAAGTAGGGAGGCATTAGAAGCTTGATCTGGTCTTGGACTCAAGACTTTTTGAGACCACATAAACGTGGCCTTGGTCCACTTCCCAGCCTGGGCTTATGTTCTCAGACAAGACGGCAGTCCACTTCCAATGTGCTTAAGGGGATAAGTAGCTCAACCATGGGCTGGCACGGTATCTTCACCATTACATTTGAAAGAATTCAATGGCTCTGAATAGCTATTTAGCTGTTGTAAAAAGTTCAGTATTTTCCCAATTTCAGTTTATTTGTATGGTCTATGTCTATTCTTGACCTAGGTTTGCATTGGTCAGGATCCGGTTTTGTTATGGGTCTCGACTTTAAAACCTTTCAAAATGAGGCTGTTTTAGAGCTGAGACAGTGGTGGCAGTGATTGGTCATTTACCCAGTCATAAAGAAAGAAAATTACATAAAATCCAATATTTTTCACTCAACTGCTGCTTACTTAATGGAATAAATGGCCGCAAAGAGAAAGCCTGAAGGTGACTGGTGGTTAATTTTGAGCAGTTTCAATAATTTTGGCAGAGCCGTGCTGATAACTGTCTTGTCCTTTTTATGCCGAGCCACACTGAAAAGCCGCACGGCTTCATGCCTATTTTGACTCTCTGATTCAATTCTTGCGTCTGTTTTTGCAAAGTGGGAGGTCTGGCGACACATCAGGATACCCTAAAAACTCTGAGAGTTTGTTGTTTAGCTATCTGTGCTCCAAAAACATCAAAACACTGTTGACGCTCCATCGTTCCCACACGATTTCCCAGTATTAGCTGAACCACAATCAGCACATACATAGTTTCTATTCCATTATTCAAAGGAAACCTGTCTTAGGTTTGGGCTTGCTGAGGTAAAACAATCTTGTTGAGGGAAAATATGTGGATACATACCAAGCATTTGGGGGATAATACTGTAGATTTGAAAACTGTCTGCTGTGGCTTCCTCAGTTTAGCTGGAGCACTATTGCCAGCCTGTTGTAGGTGTAGTGTATTATAGCGATTCTGCTGTGTATAGGGTGGTATTATTGGATGGATCGCCACGGTAACAGGGTGGGTGAAACTCAATCGGAGTCTCTCCATGTCGCTCCCTTAGATGGCCACCCGCTGATCCTGACCTTCTGGATGTTTTTTCCCCTCTCCTTCCCTCTCTCTCTCTCTCTCTCTCTCTCTCTCTCAGCTTGTCTTCTCACTCTTCTTTTCATATTCATTTATCAATTTTTCTAGTTATGATTCTGAGAAGTGCAAATACATGTTCCTTTCCTTTACTGTTATTTTTGGCTTGTGTTGTCATTGTGCTGCCACTTTAAAACCAGATGACAACAGTAAATGAATAGCATCTAACCAAAATGTGTAATCTGCATATGAGAGTGTGCATGTGTGTGTTTATTGAGCCACAAATAAAGACACTCACTTCTGCAAGTGGGGGGCCTGGCTTAGGCAAGATAATAGGAGATTATTTTTATGACATGTACTCGGAATATTAACCGCCTCATCTAACGGACTCTGTCATTCTCTCTGTATACGATTCACTATTTATTGCTGTATCCTTAAGTGCAGTCTCAATCAGCATGGCCTCGTACCACGGCCAGGGCATAAATATTTAAGACAAGATAAAATGGCAAGGGACAAATGGTTAAACGTAAAGAGAGACATACAGACAGAGGGAGAAAAAACAAAAGAGGCCAAGACAGACACTTGCGGCATCCAAGTTTAAATCACCTCCAACTCTGTGTGTGTATTTATGTATGTGTGTGTGTGTGTGTGTGTGTGTGTCTCCATCATTTTGTCCTGAGGTAATGACTCTCGCCAGGGATCTGCGGCACACAACACAGTTCAGGCAGGGGTCCATTACACCTTTCACACACATACACATGCACAGAATCCAGCAGGCCTGCATTATTGGTATCAAACAAACTGTATGTTTTGCCTCTGACGTTCAAGCGTAGACATACTCCTGCTGCACAGCACCAGCAATGAAAACAGACTCCTTCCCCATGATTTCTGCTCAAGCAGGAAGTATGAGCTATGGGCTCTCCCCTGGGGCACAGAAAAGAGAAACAGAAGAGGCAGAAGCCCGACACTGCCCGGCCAGGATCTGTGTTCATACCCCATCTTTTGCCTTTTTTCTTTTCACCTCCCTCTTTTGTCTTTCTCTGTTTTCCTTGCATTTTATTTCACTGCTTCATATAAAATGCCAGATTAGTTGCTTACACTGAACACACTCATATCCATTTTGTGCAGAGAAATGTCATTTCCTCTGCTTTATTATTCTCTCTCTCTGTGGGAGGCTGGGAGGAAAAGTTTGCTTTGAAGAAAGTGGGTTTAACATGTGCGCTAATAAATAGCCGGTTTGCCTCTGGGCAGAAGTAAAAGAGCTCAAGTCTCTCTCTTCCATACAGTCGCCGGCACTGTCAGTGATTACAACTTATATCCTCCAGTTCAGAAAACAAAAGGGTAGAGCATTGTGCTTTTTCCCTCATGTCCTGACAGACTTTTCAAATTGCCCTTGGGTGTCCAATAAATGTTTTGTTCTCATTCCTTCCTTTCTTTTTTCATGAGACAGGAAAGTTCAACCCTTTAACTGATACTCTTGCAAACACTGTGGCATGCTTTGTTTGGTTTCTGATATCATTTAACACTTTTCTTTGCACAGCTGGTACAATTTAATTTTTCTTAAAGAAACAGTACTCATATTTTCTCAGTTTATTTACCCTAATGTTGTTCCAAGCCTAAATGAGTTCCTTCTATCCTGGAACACAAAAGTGGATGTTTAGCAGAATGTTGATGTTGCTCTTTTCCATGCAGTGAATGTAATGCTGACTAGGGCCCATCAAGCTCCAAAAATTACAACAGCAACTTGCATTTCAGTCTGTTGCTCACATGCCTCAGGAGACTTGAAATACTGTAATACTGTATATGACACAAATGTTTTGTACCTACTTATGATACTTTATCATGCTTTTTCCTGAGTTTTATTACTACTTTTACTGTATGCAAAAAAAAAAAAGTGTGAACATTCAACTTAACATCTCCTTTTAGAAGAAATAAAATCATATGTTTGCAATCATGCAAGAGTGAATGTTAATTTTGGGGTAAACTATCTCTTTAATATTCATATATTTTTCTTCAATGGGGAAATACCTATAAAAAGACATGCAGGATGCAGCCTTCAATGCGTGGTCGCCTTGTGTCAGATACAGAGGAACATTAGCGTGATTCATGCTGAAACCCTGGCCTTTCACGCTTTTGCTAAACGAGCAGAGCCGTTGAGCATGGATGACCCTTCACGCTTTCCTACAATTCCCAGAAATCAATGCTTGGATGGAGCTTCCATTACCATTATTGATGGCTAAGAGGGTGACAGTGACTGCTGCCAATGAGAGGCCGCAATGATGTGTAGCTGAGGAACTGAGAGCACGTCTTTGTTTGCTCTCTTTGTCTGCCTGTTTCCTGTTGTTCTCTCTATCTGTTTTTATCAATCCCATTCTCTCTTTCTCTCCTTTCATGGTTGTTTCTGAAACCTGCCAAATGCTGCCTTCATGGGCAGTATACAGAGGCAGAAAAGCAAGTCCCCTCTTAATTCAATGTTTGCAACATCCCACAACATCATTTTCTTTTTTAAGACACTATAGATTTATTTTTACTGCATATGATATCCCATAATCCTTTGCGTGCAATCTGGAGAATGCTGTACAGATTAAAAATGGCATCTGACAAAGTGGTTTAAAGATTTAATTAATTCATATTAATTAATTCATAAATAACTATTTATAAATGCCAATTTATTCCATTTATAATTCAATTTCTACCAATCAGCCTTTTTGTCATTAAATATTTGCTCTGTTAAAGCGCATGTAAATTTGTTCTAGATCAGTAGAAGTGATGTTACAGTGCTTTGGAAGCCTGTCTGTAACTAGTTTCCTCAGGCAGTACCACACAAAAGCGTTGTCTGTTAAGTCATCGACTGACTGAACAGTGAGGCAGCTGCCTTTGGTTTCAGACACAAGCCATTCTCTCTCTCTCTCTCTCTCTCTCTCTCTCTTTCTCTCTCTCTCTATTTCTTTCTATTTCTCTCTCTCTAAATATAGGAGCACAGAAAAGCTTTCCTCATAAAAAGTCCCCTGTAAGCCACCACACATACACACACACACACCTGTCTCTGACAAAGCACTTGGTCTACACACAGCTGTATGTTCACCTGAGGCAGCTGCAGTGTGTTTCAGTCTTTAAGTACTCCAGAACCCAACCACTACATTGTCACTTGTTAGTGCAATAGACAGAGAGTATGAGAGAGGGAAGGAAACACTAAGAGTGTGGAAAGAAATGTCCTTGTATTTCTGTCACTTTCTGAAACCACCAGGGAGCTGGAGAATGAAACGACGCAGCCGAGCAGAGAGCCCTGAGAGACTGCCACCCGCCTAGTATCTCCGCTAACTTCACGACCAGCAGCCACACTACCAATTAGCCTGAGCCCACACCGAGAGAAACCGGCTGATTTGTTTGTTCCAAAGCGTAAACTCTGTCCACTGCAACGGTTCATTCGGGAGGCTCAACTGTGCAAATGAATTGCCAAATTAAAGATCTTTACGTAAGAAACGGTGTTTAAGAAATGTCAACCTAAGAACTGCCTTTGGAGAGCTTTGTTTCAACTAATTGGAAGGGAAAGGGGTGAAAAGAGAATCTCACATCCTAGGGATGAAATTAAATTAGGTTTAAATCGGCAGAAACCGTGTTCACCCTTTTCGGTTACGGCTTCCAATTACCCAAAACAAACACAGAGGCGCATAACCGTGACAAATGACTTCAAAACTGGAAAACTGGTCTTGCAACAATGCAAAGTCACGGAGAAAAGGAAGATTATGAAAATCAATGACACCAGGCTATTAAGTATTGTCATACAAATACTCACTGAGTGGGAGTGTCCTCAGCTGTGTGACATCACTGCTTGACCACCTGAAGGAGATCAGACAGAACACTGTTAATGGCACAATCACTAAACAGTGTCATAAAACAGACAACAGACAAAACTATGGTATCATGTCTTAAAAAAAGCTTTAAAAAACACCAAATAAAGCTTTAGCCCCAGGGAAAAGTCAATGGCAACAAGTTTCAAAACAGTTTCAGCATTGTCTAGAGAACTACAGTGCGTGTAGCGCGTTTACACCCAACCTGTCTCTGCCAATGGTTTTACTAAAAAAAACACACATACACACATAAATATACGAAGATACTGACAACCACTTTTCACATGCCCACACAAGCAAAGCAACAACACGTGAATGTGTGAACGCTCAGACACACTCCTGGTTCAGGCTTTATTCCTGCTAAACCTGTTGGAATTGCAGCAAAGCTTTAAAACTCAGGGTGTGTGGGATGATTTTTCCAAACACACATGCTGTCCTGTGCAGAAAACCAGCCTACTCCAGTTTTCTCACAACATTTGTGTGTGTTTTTGTGTGTGTGTTTAAGAATTATCAGGAACATCACAGCAGCGAGACACATGGATGTAACAGACACACAAATCAGGTTTCTATCTCTTCAATCACACAGATAACAAGCTCTACACACACACACACACACAGCTCAAGAAACAAACACCACATGCACTAAGACAAAAAACAAATTACCACCACAAACGAACAGCAGACGCACTCCAAGTAATCTGTGGCCGGGCAGTTAGTTCCTCTTTTTAGTTCTTTAAAACATTTCCATCTGGGCAGAGATTTAGAAGTCTGGAACAGTTTACCACTGTTTGCAACACACTGAGCCTGGCTGTGACTGACAGTATGCACGCGTCAATCAAAATCCAGCCCGGCCAATCCACGTTGGAACCTCTCCATCGCCGCAGTGACCAAGGACACATGCGGCGTTAGAGCTGATGTCACCAGGGGGAGGTAAAGCTGAGTCCGTCATAATGACAGCTCTGAGAATCTAAGACCAAGATAATGGCGAGCGCGCTGGCGGGGTGGCTCATTTTCTACGCAACGCATACAAAACATCCTCGTTCAACACCGAAATACTACAAACGACGGCCAAAATATTTATTGGTTCTGGTGAAGCAAACCTCACTCTGTGAGTGCTGATCTTCACTAAACATCTCCCTTCTTCAATCTGCAGACCAACTAATCAAAAACGTCTTGATGTTACTTTTTTATCGACTTGCCTAGGGGGAGGAATTTAGATGAAATGATAACGCACCACCTTCGAAAACACAGCAAACCGCACACAGCTGTGAGCAGTGTGCGAGGAGAGAGGAAGAAAGGGGAGGGTGGTTTTTTGTTCTTTCTGCTTCAGGTTGATACTTCCTGTCGGAGCAGCCGGTCCTTAAGGGAGCACCTTGCCACGACTGCAGACGTTTAGCTCAAGCCTTCAGAGAAACACAGGCAAGTCCTGACAATCTATCTCCCACAGAATCGTCTCACCAGTCCAGTTTCAGGAAACTGATCCCTAAATAGAAGTGATTCATCTTTTTTCATACAATATGAGCACACACAGCACAAAGGGACTTCTCTTTCCTTTTTCTCTCGCTTTCTCGTCTCTTTCTTATTGCCTCTCTCTCTCGCTCTCTCTCTCTCTTTCTCTGTGTGCTCTATGATTCAATGTGGCTGCAGGGCAGTGTCTTTTATCGGCGTATTATGCCCAGCTGAAAGCTGACAAAATGGAATCTGTGTGTGAGTTCTGCGACTGGGAAAAAAGGGCCTTGGACCAGATCGCCTTCTCTTCTGTTGATACCAAGACCTGTAATCTTATTCTTTCATCATTAGGCCAATTGCAGTTTCTTCAGGAGAAAAGGAGGGGTGAGGAGATAAATACCGAGCAGGTCTTAAAAGAGTATACAGCCATCCAGAGGAGAAAAAAAATGGAAACACTTCCTCAAAAATGGCCACCAGACAATTAGCTCCATCTGGGGGGTGGGGGTTGGGATCAGAGGGGGGTGGGCTATAACTTAAACTGCCCACACTGGAGGTCATCACTCACACACTAATGGAAGATCCTTGCCACACACACACAGTCTCTCTCACTCTCTCATACACATACACACCAAAGGACACAGCAATTCTCTTTGTACGAATTGCTAAACACTGCAGTAATTTTGCTTTACACTTGCGGTAAAAGTTCACCAGCGCAGTGCGGAACACAGCAACTCGTGACAATAAGGCCAAATTAATATTCAACCCATTTCCGATCCTCGCTTTCCTTTACCTTTGAAGTCTGGTGGAAATGAAGACCAGATGGAGGCAAAGGAAGAACAAGAGAGAGAGAAAAACACTCGTGTGTCTCCACATGAAATGGAGCAGTTTTAAACTGAGGTAGAATGTGTGGGAAAACTTCTAACGATCTGCAGTCATCACTAGACACGGCAGGAACAGACAATGTTTTATGCGCTCCCAGATATGAAAACAAACAAACGAATGGCAAAATGATCAGTGAGGCTTTGCTTTAGATTACAAGTGAACAAATCCTGTAAAAATGCAAAATGCAAAGTCTTTAAAGAGCTCAAGAGCAGTTACTTGAAAAGTTTGTTTATCAATCAGCCAAGTAAATCTCAAGAGCAGGCAGAGCGCATTTCAACATTTATGATATTTGATAATCCTTGCGCCTGCAAGGATTCAAATTATCTCTATGATATATCAGACTGTAATTATCATATGTATAAAAGCTACAGTTATTAGAGATGTAGGATATACTGGAGCAGATTGTTTATCAGATCATTTTTATATCAATATCAATTATTGGATATTTATTTTCTTTAAAGGGTAGCGATACATTATGGCAAATGTAACGCTTTAAAAGCTTTCTATCTTGGTATTTTAAGCGGTGTTTTAGAGCTCTGTCACTTTAAGAACATTACACAAGTAAATGTGACAATGCTGTAATGTGTAAACACCATCTACTCTGTAAAATTAAAGGCATAGCAAGAAAGTTTAATCCATGAAAACAACATGATCCAAAGCAAACTGTGCAATACATTAAATTCCTGAATACAATTATCAGTTTGTCAGTATAAGCCAGAATATTATCTTTGCTGCTTCCCTAACAGTTACCTTAAACCACATCCAGTGTGAACGAGAACACAGATAACATGTATATTTGCATATTACTATACTTCCATTAAGTAATGCTAAAGAACACTAGGTTCACTTGTAACTTCACTCAGGCTGAATACAGGCTGAAAGAAAGAGAATTTATTTGATTTGTTGACCTGTGTGGTTAATTCAAAAGCTCATACGTTCGTGGAAATTTCTTTGATTATTAGTGCAAAACTTGTGCGCGCTACCCACAATCCTGCACTAAATTTCAGGCCCTTGTGTATAATTTTAAATAATAAAAATACTAAATGTTTTTAATATTTATATTATTACAATATTTAGTACAAAAATACATCTCTTATTAGTTGTTAAAAGTGTACTAATTACTATTTAATGAAAGGTCAACGAAGAAAATTTAGTTGTGTGACATAAGGTAAAGTGAGGTCACCCTCAACAACAGGCCTGGGTTGGGCCACAAGAGTACCTTGGTATTTTGGTTTGGTTTTGAATATTGTTACACCCATATTACATATGACCATTTTATTCGAACAACATTAAAAATAACACCATCAGTCAAACATCACAGCCGACCACAGACAAACTGAAAATGAAGCTAAGTGCTAACGAACGCAAAGCAGCAGAATATAATGTAATAAAACAGGCCTCGAGATTTCTCTGTGTGAAGGTCAATCCTGCTGCCTGTGCAGCTGTCACACCTTTCTTGCACACATGCACACACATATGAGCAAACACACTCACACACACAAATGAACAAGACAGTAACCTATCCCTGAGCTCAACACACAACGAGCTCAACACACAACGAGAAAGCCCTTGTCATCAACCTGCCATCAGTCTAGTCAAGCAGCGGTCATGACAAAGTAACCCTTCCTTTAAAATGAACATAGCATATGTTTCTGTCAATATTATGAGCAACAGCATAATGCCACTTGGTCTAAAGCAGTGTGCAGATGAAGCTGAAGGGGGCTGGTAAATCAGGTATATTAATAAGACAAGTTTGGGTTTCGTTTTAGAAGATGGTGGAATGAGGGGTTGTATTGCGGTGTGTGGTAAATGAGTGTGTTGTCCTGCGGTGTTAAGCTGTTTGGTGAAGTGCTGTGTGGAGCTGTTGTGTTGGGTAGTGGTGGAAATTTGAGCTATAGTGTTGAGTCATGGAGGTGTTAAACTGTGGTGTCGGGCTGTTGTTTTGTGTTGGTTTGTTGAGCTGTTGTTTTGTTTTTTTGTGTTTGGCTGTGTTGTGTTGAGCCGTTGTGTTGGGTAGAAATATTGTGTTGAGCAGTTATGTTGGGTAGTGGTCATGTGTTTTCCATTGTGTTGGCTTTTTAAACTGTAGTGTTGTTGGACCATGGTGCCATGTTAAACTGTTAGTGTGTTGCGTGTAAAGTTGAAGCCAGGGTGATGGCTGAACAGATGACTGAAGGAGGTGGAGATGAGCTCTAGACTGAATGTGTTGTTTTCATGAAAGATGCTGTTGCTCTTGCTGCACGCTTAAATTAGCTGGCAGTGTTTGGATTACACCAGGGAGCTCTCACACAGGATTTATTCCAGCCTACAGGAGCAAAGGATATTTCCATCTCTACAAACACACAAAGATGCACAGTCACTCCGATTCGTGCACACACACACACACATGCACACCAAGAATCAAGCACAACACTACGCTGAAACCCTAAGAGAACAAGCTCAGCATTTGGTTACCGATGTACTCATACACACTGTGGTTAAGGATGCACTGCTTACTCTACCCTTTATTTCATTTCTTACGCTTACTAGAATGTGTACATATGACTCTCTGTCATCAGAACAAACATACACGTGCACTCACACTCGAAGGCCTCAGGAAACTTTTGTTGCCTGTTTTACAGACTGCTTATATTACAGATGGGTTTCACAGCTTTTCACCTATCTAACAAACTGTAGGAGATAATAGAGTGATAGAACCTGAGAGAAAGAGAGTGATCGCGCAGCATTTTTCATCCGATTCTGAAGGAAGTGTGAAATAACCACCAGCGAACCATCTGATGACACAATCATGCAGAAACTTGCCCTTTTGGAGACCTACCTAAATAACCCGCAGTCAGAGTCCGTATCGATTCTTTTCTATTAATGGATTACAAATAAACAAAGAACCACCCATTCTTTCAAACCCTAAACAAAGCTGCCTATCAAGCCGTTGGCTATGCATGTGCGTTTAATAATTTCTAATGAGCGAGACAGACACGAACCCCCCTCCCAAATGCACACACATACACATTTGTTGCGGGTCGGTGAGCATGAGGCCCTGCTGATGCGCCTAATCCTGTGTCTGTAGACTTCAGGAACACACCACGATGCACCTTCACACAAACGCAGATTAGAACTCTTAATCCAGTCCTCTCAATCTGGAGATCTTTTTATAAAACCTCAGTGCTAATCCATCAGAGGTTGTTTACTCGTTCAAGACCTTGTTTAACCCAGCCTAGTTTATATCTTACTAAAAAAACCTTTAACTCAATGTGGGATGTCAGCATTGAATAGCTGGTGTCCTCCTAAACCAGTGAATCTCAGATGGCTCTGCAAAGATCCAGCACAGTACAAGAATTATCACACTAAACAAAAATGTCATTAAAATCATACAGTATTTACATATTGTTACTAACACAAACTGAATAGGCCAAATTGACCATTCTTGCTTCTAAATGTCTCTTGAATCTCAAAGCTTTTTAATTAAAAAAACATGTTCCATGTTGTCCCTTCATGCAAGTGAACCTTTGTTTAACATAGGTTGATTGGTATTTTTGCCTTGCGTAGGTTTTTTTATTTATAAAGCTGAGGAGATGTCAAGCAACGGTCCATGTTGGCATCCACCTAATTTATCTAATTTAGTCCTTTGCCCCAACATAACAAATAAAAATTAATTTGTTCTTCCTTCTAACAGTTAATAAGCCCATTTATTTTTCTATCCTAACTATTATCATTAGCATTTCATTATTAGTGTTAAGCAATGTTTATTTACTGCAGGCGATGACAGAAGCACTGTCCTAAACCCCACTAGACAAGGCTAATCTATTAGAACTCTTCTAATAACCATATTTCTTCACATAAAACCTAATTATCTCAATCTATTTGTATTGTAAGAGATGTGTAACAAACGTGTAAAATTAAAAAACTACTGAAAACACAAAGGGCTTCGATTTCAAGGCAACATTATGCTGTCGGCTAATACGATTCTATTTTCAATCCTTTCTGCTGATTCTGTCTCCATTTCATCCCTGTCATTTTGCGGGGCCTTCCGTGCAAATTAAAAATTTAGAAATTCTTGCTGCACCAAGGTGCTCTTTGCCAGCGCAGCTAAAATGAAAGGGCTTTGTGGTGACAGTGACCAGATTTTAAATGCACCAGAGATCAATAAATAAGAGGGGGTTCCTTGAGCACAATCTCAGAGTGTCTTTCAGTGTGTGTGTGTTTGTACCCAAAAGTTGCTAAATCTGACAAACTTCCTTTTGAGGATGTCCCCATTAGTAAAAAATGTATAGTAAATAAAAAATATTTTAGTTGTTTTTTTAATTGTAAAAATGCAGAAAGTTTTCTGTTAGGATTAGAGTGTGGGTTAGGTTATAGTGTTTATAACCTATGAAATCTATGAAAAGTCTATGAAATGCATTTAGACGTGTGTGTGTTGAGTGAAATGTTGTCCCACTGCAATCTCCCATCCCATAGCTCCGGCCAAATCCCCACCCAGCCCCTCTCTCTGTTTCCTTTCCACTTTGCCCTCTCCCATATAAGGAGCATCATTCCTTCCATTCTTGAAATCTTGGCTATTTCTCCTCGGGATGCAAATATAGCGATAAGCGCTAGAACAAATAGGCCAAACTACTAGCATTTCAAACATGGACTCCATTATCTCAGCAGGGGACTCGAGCACCGCGGCAGCAACCCACGGCACAGGCAACACGACAGTCTCCTGAAGGGCAAACAACACCAGAGACACAGCCAGCATAGAGTGGAAAAAACAGCCCTCATCCCTCCAGAATATTCCTCTGCCTGGAATCACTAATGCACTCAAGCCCTCATTCAAGTGCTGAGAGAGACAGAGAAAGACAGGCATACAGGAAGGTTTCAGAATGATGACCTTCAGGTGTTGCGCACCAGATCAGCCTCGCTGATTAACAACAGAACATGGAGCTAAAACGCTAGCAGAAAGACACACATACACACAGTGAACGCACTTCCTTCTGCTTTATTCCACACAATAACATTAGAGCAAAAAAGATCTCATGTCTCAAAATATAGCATTTCTGCAGGGGGGGAAAAAATCAACCCCTTTCACCTCGCCTGTGAAAAACAAGCGTTCAGACAGCCAAACAAAAATAACCTTGAGTTTCATCAGGGATATTCTCACATTGAATGATAAACAGAGGCCCGGGGGACGCTGAACCAAAAAGCAGCTAATTGCCTGCTTCTGAAATTCGGCCCCTCTGTCCTCTTGGTGTTTATCTGAAAACAGAGTCAGGCGGATGTGACCTGCTTCATCTGCTGATAGGAGAGCCTGTTCATTTAAATGTCCGCAGAAATGCGAATCTTCGTCTGCCCGGCCTTATCACCGACCAGAAGGCATAAAGCAGATCATGCTTGCGACACAATTATTGCGTCTGCCGCAACCAACACGCGCTTCTGCTGACACAAACTGTTGTCGCCCAAGCACTAACATTCATGCTAAACTGCAACCCTCATAACCCGCTGTTATGTAAGAGCCAACTGTTAAGAGGAAATTCTACAATCAAAGCTGTTTGTTAACGACAAAATAAATCATTAGCCAAGTAAGGCAGAATAGAGATACACTTAACCGGGATGCCAACTGTCGTCCGATGAAGCAGCAAGGGGAAGAATATTTGTCAGTATTTACAAGGTGATTTGCCAAGTTGTTATGAGCGCAAGGACGCAACCTGCTCAGAAAACAAATAATACGCTGCTGACCTTCCAATATCCAGTCTATTTGGGGCTGATTCATTTGGCAGTTACTGGCCCTACACGTGGTGCACCACAGCTTGTATAATCAAGCTCATGTCTGCGTTTGAGCTCTTTAAATGACGGGTGTTATGATAAGGTGAGAAGTTCTCACTGCCTTGGACATTTATAGAATGTTTAAATCAAACAACAGTCTGGGACTTGAGAAACTCTAGGCTGAGCTTTCCAAAGTTCATTAATATCAATTCCAGCATTTACAATGCAATGATCAATGCACGTTTAAACACCACAATCAATGTAAGCAAACAAACAAACAAGAGCTTCTGGCTGAAGATGCTGCTGATGTCATTGCTCTATCCAGACTAACGCTGGAGGAGGAGGTCTTTTGGTTTTGAATGGCTTGTCTAATATACATTTTCAAAGGCTTAATGACATGCCAACAACTAATACACATTTTAAAAAACTCTTCAAATTGATGACTTGTTCTGCTGCATTTAGTTTCTTTAACATGGTAAATGTTTAAAATAATTATTCTGAAAGGAGTTCTACAATGAGCTAAATATAGAAGACTAACCTGAGTGCTAATAATTCCCCAAAAGGGTGTAAAGTTGTAAAAGCAACAGACCCAATGTTATATGCTGCAGTTGACTGTAATATTACCTAACCCAATAAGATGTAGAATGAAACCCCACAGAGCCATTTAGAACCATAAGATGTAGACAAAGCTGTGCGAGTTAACGGCTCTCCAGTCATTTATACGTATAAGCACGAATGGAACATCCAATAAATTTAAATCATCTTTAAATGAGCCGCACAGATCATTGCCCTGTTTTGGAAAAAGTGTGATTATAAACCAAACACGTGTGGGATCGCGGTTGCTTAAGTTGTGCAAGATTTGTCAGTTTCTCGTCTCGAGACCCATTTTCCTACAGCCTACGTTTCTTCTAATCAGCTCATTAAACCACAATCATTTGTTGTTATGAAGAGACGTGCAAACAGCGAGACATGCAAACGAAGCTCAAACGAGATCCATCTAAAGATCTCAAATTAAAGCTAATTCCTGGAGATATACAATTTCTCGCAGGCCTAACCCATATCCTGCCAGGAAAACTACAAACATCCTGAGCACAAATGTGTGTCTGACACTCTAACCCTGAGTTCTTCTTTTATTCTTTCACAACTACAGACATCCAGGGGTCTGGGTGTGCTTGAGAGAGCACAGTGTGAGATCCCTTCAAACCCCAACAGCACAAACAGGCCCTGACAGATTTGTTCTTCCTAATTCACGGTAAGAAAAACAGTAAGTGTATAAGAGATGTTTTATGTGCTCGGAGATGGCACACACACACACAGTTACACAAAGGAATAAAAAACATTCAACAATAGTCATTTCTAATGGAAGGAGAGAGTGGGTGAGACTGTTCCGTTTCAATTCACTGATACCGCTAATGGCTTCTTAGCGGTTCCATGAAATCAAGCAGCTGTCAAGACGATGCATCGGGAGCGGGGAGGAAGAGGCGGCATTCCCACAAGAGAAAAGCATCACGTCAGGATGTTTGGCTAAACATCTGCTCCCCTGCTCTCGTGGCTTTAGCAGCAGCACATACTCAGACAAAGAAATGGGAGGCGGAAACACTGACTTCTCCATCTGAGGCATTCTGTTAAAACAACAGCCTGCTCCATGCATAATGACTGGGGCACTGGGCTAGATGAGACGGAGCACTGGAGATACAAAACAGACACAGTTCGACCCTTTAACCAGCCTATAGTGAGCCCCAGACGTTAGCTTTGCTGACCACTAATGGTTAAAGTTCATGACATGCACAACAGAAACTTTGAAATATGTAACACTTGTCTTTGTGTGTGTGTTGGGGAGGGATTTATTCACAAACCACTGCTATTTGTGGAGACAAACTCATTTTAATTACTTCTTACAGGTTAGGAGGTTAAAAAAACAAATTGTGTGACATATCCATATGTCCCCTTTCTGTATATACACACACAAAACGGAGACTGCACAGAGAAGTGCAGATAGTCAAATCAATAGTGAAAATATGAAGCGGTGTGGTTTTACAAACAAGGAAATTACTGTGCACTTACGTAGAATCACACCATATCTATCAATCAATCTCATCTAAAAGCTATATTTGTATGTGACAAGCTCAACATTTTAAACATACAGCCAATTAAAAATAAAAAATGCATATCTCTGAACCTCGGTTTACTAATTCATCATTAACACATATCCCAAAACTACTCGATGCCGGGTAAAATCTCTCCGTTTGTAACAAAGAAAGCACAATTAGACAAGTTACAGCACTAAATGACATCATTATTATTATTACATCGGCCGTCAAAAAAGCGCGATCATGTCATTGAGTCCACCTGTAAACGCCGAATCGCTAAACAGCATTAAAAACATCCTTACGATCGCGCAAAATGATCTTTTTATTCACCCAGCGTCGTTATCGCATTAAAACAAATCGAGAAACTGAGTTTCGCATCAATGTCAAGCGAGCCGACAAAATCGTCGCTTTCTGGGCGAAACATCACATTTCACTTAAACTTCACATGACGTCACCGCCGCCACATAACACATTTCTAAACTTTCTGCCTGTACCGACATGTGCGGCTCGGGTCCGAGAAACACACGGATCCGTCAGTTAAAATTAACCAAGATGGCGTGTGGCTTGTTGTTTAGAGGGCAGAAAAATGGAGGATATTGTAATATACACAAAGGGATAAATTTCAACAACTCGGCCAGGCGGCAGCTGCTGCTCTTTAAGGAAGCAACAAAGATAAGAGAGACGCGCAGCTCAAACTCCACAGCAGCGACCCGCTCCGACAAACCGGCCAATTTCCCCTCGAAAATACAACCATTTGAGCGCGTAACTCTTTATAATTTACCTCAAACGCGATTGTAAAGTAAATGACTTTATCTTGTTTTCTCAATAAAGAGCTGTTAGCTTTCGCCATCATCTGAGAGACGGACATTAAACAGACCAAAGGTAGCTTCTGCTCCTCCACCTCCAAGTGACTCTCCCGCATCGCCTTTCGAAAACAAGCCCTTTAAAATGCCACATTACGCGTTTTACATACCCAGATCAGCGGCAGGGACGCGGATCTTCTCTCGAAACGCGTTTTGATGTTTACAAACAGTTTACATTTAAAAACGGACCGGCTGAAGCGCACGCGAGAGGCACAAAGGCAGATTCCCGGTCTGAAGTCGCAACCCCCGCGCGCAACATCGCGTCCGCTCGTAAAGTTTTGCGATATTCTCGGTCGCGTCGTGATATTTCTCCCGATCTGCTTTTCCCGACAAAACCGACTCGACGGTTTGGGCGAGTTTTGTGCTTTTTATCTCAAGCGCGGCCAGCCTGACGAAACTATCGAGTTAGCTGCCCTCGCTAAGAAATCAAGCCCAGCCAGCGACGCAACGTTGATTCTCCAATGAAACAACTGATCCGACTCTCAATAAATGAAAAACTTACCCTTAGTTTTGACACTTGGCGTAAATCCGTCGCGATCGGGTGCGGAGTATCACTTCGGACAACGTCGCTCTTTGTTTTCCTTCTCGATTTGCGTTTGTAAGAGGCCGGTGTAGCCGGAGATGATGAAGAAGCGAATTGGGCAGTAATTGAGTCTCGGTGTGAGTGAGTGACTGTGTGTTTGTGTGTGTGTTAGTTACGCACGGCAGATTGAAGGAGAGTCCTCTCAAGGTTTATTCTGCCTCACTTCAAGGAACCGAAGTGACGTCAGCGTGCGATACTTTAACGATGAAACTTTTATTCGTCGCGAATTGGTGAAAGTGTGCGCGTGGCCGCACGGTGCGAATTACGCGCTATATTTTCAGCGTCGTTTCATATTTACAAAACATCTGTCAATGACAAAGAGGATGAAGGGTTGCGGGGCGGGACGCGTTTCGCTTCATGTTTTTGACATGAGCGAGCCTGTTATGTCATCTTTTTAAAGATTGACATTTTTAAAGGTTGTATCAGTGTTTTTCTCTTTGTGGTGTTTTATGATTGACGGTAGTAGCTCTGTGTTTGGAAAATATGTGATTAAATGATATGTTAAAAAAATGCATTTGTTAAGCACATCTATTGAGTTGAGTTATTTATCATTTGTTAATTGTTTAATTAAAATGGCATGGGTTTTTTTATATCACAAGGCATTAGGTTTTAATGAAATGGGACATTAGGCTGCACATCATTACAAAATGCAAATCTGATAATGTGGACTCCAGTGAAATGGAAATGTGTTTCTAAGATTGGTTGCTTGTCATTCAAAAGCTGTCAGATAAATATAGCAAGACAGTGATGCGTGATCAAACCTGATTGCATTTGTCTCCAGTTACCTCAATAGCTAAATTCGGGGATTACGGATTAACCCAGCTAATCTGACCCTATTTCCCCTCAAATCATCAGGGGAGTGAGACAAGGTGATAACATTCCAATTTAACAACAGAATCTCCGTAATCCAGAAGATAGTGGCGTTGCGTGAGCTGATGTCATCTTACATTAAAGAAAAGGGGATCTGCCCTCACCATGCTTAAGAGGAACAGAAAATAAAAGGCAGAATAATTGTAACTGTTACTTTAACGATGACGCTCATTGATCTCTCATTTGAATTACACTTGTGGGCAAAGCGAGAGGCGGCAGAATGGCCCTTTGCAGCGGGAGCCGAGCTGAGCACCACGAGGCAGACAGCCATCTGTGCCTAATTGTGTGCTTTTTCTCCCTGCCGCCGCACTTACAATCAGCAACAGGCTGAGGGGGGCCCTCTGACCTAGACTGGGCCGGGGGGTGGCATGGGTGAGGGATGAGGGGGGTGGGAGATTATTTCATTGAGCAAGAAAACAACAATGAGGGGGGCGAGGAGGGGCACGCTGCCACTCCTTACTAAGAAAAGGGCTATGGGAGGATGGGACAGGGGTAGCGGGAAGGAGGGAAAAAAGTGAGGGGCAACTCTTCTGAGTTTAGCTTCACGGTTTAAATGATGTGACTGGAGATTTGCTTGAGGTCTATTTTGTGAGCGTAAAAAGCGCTTTACATGACCAAGCTGTAGAGCTGCTTTTAACTGAGAAACAAGATGTTCGATTTTAGACCATTTTGTTATTTATTTTACTCTTTTTGCTGCTCTCACTTTAAAATTCATATCACCGATAACATGGTCTCTAGTCATATTTAATAAAACATCTTAGCATGTGCAAATATATTGCTTTATACAAGTGTTGCCAACAGTCTGACACATTTTAATTATTTAGACCATCTGAGACCATCACAACCTTCAAAAAACAACTCAAAACACACCTGTTTTGCAGACACCTGACTAATCCCTAATGCTCTATCCTATCCTCCTAACCAAAAAAATCTCCTTGTCTCTAGCTCATCTTGTCTCTAGTAGCAGAATACAATATCCTAAATGTAATAAATATCCTAAAACTAAATGTAGTTTTGTAGACTTGGCTTGTCGGCTAGCAAGACAAAATGTTCAATGCTCTCATCCTTTGTAAGTCGCTTTGGATAAAAGCGTCTGCTAAATGACTAAATTTAAATGTATTTACACTTAAACGGGAGTTAAAAACACTAATGTTCTAGTCCTGTAACTACACTGATATTTTCTATAACCGCTAAGCTGGTAGATTGTAATTGGAGACAATTTGTGACCCGGTTACTAATTACTGCTGAGATCTTTTTAATGCATGCGATGACCAACTACGCATTAAATAAATTGTTTAGAGGAAAATTGAAGATGCTGAGCAGCTTTTTACGGGAATCTAAACATGCAGAAGGCATGCAGATTCGTTCACCAATTTATGCATGTGTTCATTGATGCTCTTCACTCCCCCCACCTGTGGAGATGAAGGTGGGTGAAAAGAGATGCTTACGGGGGACACTAAGGAGCAACCAGACCATTACGCTGGAAAGAGGGAAGATGGGATGATCACGTGTGCTTTGGCAATGAAGGCACACGTGTTCTCTCTGGTGTCCGAACGTGTGTCTGTCTTTGTGTTTGGATCATGTGCTTATGTTTGTCTGATCATCCCTAGCCACAATAAGAAAGTCGTAATTGTGTGTGTGTGTGTGTGTGTGTGTGTGTCACACATGATGGTAATATTCCTCCCTCTGAGTGACTACGTGTATAACCTCCTCCCCTCTTCCAGCAGAGGCACACTGGGGTTTGTAATTGTGTTGGTGGTTCTTCATTAGAGCCTGTGTGTTGGGGGTTGGGGTGTGGGTGGGTGGGTAAGCTAGTGAGGAGCTCAGGCTCTAAGGACCATGAGCTGCGTCATTAACAGAGGCTGGGCCACTCCGCATGCAGCCAGAATGTCAGCCGTACCTCGGTCATTTGAAACATAATAAGCACAAGTACAATGAGTGCAATGCAAGCCTGCTGGGGGAGGGGGGGAGTGGGAACACAGCTTGTCTCTTCTATTGGGTTGTTGTTTTTTTTAAAGAGGCTTGATTAGAAGATATAATAACATACAGAATAATAACTGGTAAAGATGATCTCCCCAGAGACTGATGGAAACCAAATTAATGTGGCGATTTGGATTTAATTGTTATTTTTCTATTAGCAAGCATGAAGACAGAGAAGATGTCCATCTAGAGCAGGAGCTGTGCTCGCAGCTATTGATTTTTTTCCCTTTTCTTTCTCTCTCCTCTCTCACCCTTTCCTCTCTCTCATGAACACAGATTTTAATCATCTCGGAACACCACATTCCCTAATACCATTAACAACACTAACCTTCCAGCGCCACAAAAGCGTTTAATTTCCAATGACACAAATTTCTCTCCAAGAGACTCAAATAGTGTCTTTATGCAATTTGCTGGCCTTAAGGTTTTGCTTCCTGGAATAATTGAATTGCGAACCACTCACTTAGTCTTGCATAAAATCACTAGGCAAAGAGCTAATCAGTGCAAAAGAGACAATAGTTTCCCCAGTTTGCCTTATTAGCTCATTTTAAAAGAGTAAAGAGCGTTTCTCTCCTGACTGACTTTAGAGCAATGATACTCTTGTTGGAAATTGTTCTCTTTCAAACCGAGCGAACGATTGCACCAGACCGATGATTAGAGTAGAAATATTCCAAACACTGATGCGACGAGAAATGTTTCTGTTAGGTATTCAAACTGTTTGTTCCTCTTTCCGCACTGCTGTTTGTAGTCATAAATAAAAGATGACCTTTAAATGTTTACATAATTTATACACCCATAAATTCTTAATATATCTGACTGCAAATGAGAGAGAGCCAGTTGATTATGGGTCATAGTGGAGTTAAAATACGAGCTGTCTGCTGTGATATACACACACCTGTAAACAAGGTATATACACACACACACACACATCTGTATGTGAATCAGCAATTCAAACCAGTTTTATCTTTGACCAGGGAAAGATCTAGCAGATAGTGTGAATATGACATTGTGAATGTGGTTAGTTATATTTAGCAGACTTTTAAAATTAACATTATTCATATTACAATGTAACTCAGCAGGCTACTTACAGATTATTACAGCAGTCGTAACACATCAGTATACAGTCATTATGACCTCACACAAGCTGACCTTTGACCTACAGTTGTAACTTCTCTGCATTGGCACAAGAACAGATGCAAAACTAATTTCTTCTTCTGTTTACTGTAGGCGCATCATCCCCGAATGCGGGGAAAAGGTCTTGTTAATATGGCGACGGTGAGGTAAACAGAGAGGAAATGATGGAGTGGCAGACCCACGGGGATAACCGCATGAGGTGTGACAGACCACTGACATCAGCCCCCGTTCTCTCTCTCTCTGTCTCGCTCTCTCTCTCCCACACACACACACACTTCCAGGAAGAGGTCATTAATGTGAGGGGAAAAAGAAATCCAGTCACGGCTTTAAAATGGAGCATCTCCTCATAGAGATGCAATCATTGCTAACGGTTCTGAGTCAGGATTCACATCAGGGGAACAGCACAACGCCACTTATAATACATGCATTTGAGAGACAAAATACGCATTTTTCCTTTGAAGTGCAATTTGGAAAAAGCATGTATTAGATTTTATTTGCACACTGTGAGAGGATCTCCCTTAAGTGGTAGCAGAGTTCATATTAACCTGACCCGAGCAAACCGTCCTCTCTTCACAGCCTTATAAAATGACAGCAACGGTTGTAACACCCGTACAGTAGTCAAATGTTCACGTTTAACAGTTGTAATTGACATTTTCCCTCTCTCCCTTCAGCAACGATATATCAAAGAGTGCATCAGCAGCCAAAGGAAGAGAGAAAACATTAGGAGAATTAATAAGCAGGGGGTGTAGATTGAGCGTTCACCGAGATCAGTAAAATAGAATCTGTCAAGCAAACCTGCAACATCCATCCTTTAAAAGAAAAAAGACAGCGGTACATTTTCTTGGGTGGAAGCAGGAAAAACACAGTACAGCTGATCAATTTCACCGAGACTGGCTTTCAGCTGCTGTGCCTGCTTCCATTTGTAAAAATAATATTATTTAATAACCCTTTTGAATGACTACTTAAATCATCATACTGCTTACCGTACAAATAACTAATGGAAATATTTAACAAAAAAATGATGCCTTAAACAACAGTTGTAAGAATTATTGTGAAATTACAGGAGTGTGCATGAATGATTCTCTCTGGCCTTGGCGCATTGTTCTCAATTACGTTCTGCTCAGCTGGAACAACAGAAAGATGCCAGCGTGGTACTTTATCGTTCATGTGTATGCAAGCTATTTATGGCCACTAGCATCAGTGACAAAGGCATT
The DNA here is from genome assembly GCA_036877525.1 of Chromobotia macracanthus. Taxonomy (NCBI): domain Eukaryota; kingdom Metazoa; phylum Chordata; class Actinopteri; order Cypriniformes; family Botiidae; genus Chromobotia; species Chromobotia macracanthus. The sequence goes on along the minus strand of JAZGTH010000001.1, from coordinate 4,364,487 downwards.
GAAAACAGGGATGTTATTGAATCAATTCAGAATGAGGATTGAAATAGGAAGGGTATAATTATAGATCAGAGGAAAGGTACAGCCCAGCCTTTAGAAGGTTAACTGGAGGAGGATGTTCTCTACCTGAAAAATGATAGCTTGGCTTCGGTTACGCTCCTTCAAAGATAGACATCAGAAAATGCAAAACAGATGTTTTTCCTCTTAGTTTATTACTTTTTCACCTCACCAGGGGCAAAAATTTTAGCCCGAGGCCAAAACACCATTGAAAGTGACAGAAATGCCCTAGAATTTAATTTGTGGGGACAAAACATGCAAGAGGTGATGTTGGTAATAATGTCTCAGTCTACAGAGAATTTATGCTTATTAATTTTGTTAAAAAATGAATTTATAGACGTTTTGACATTAAATGTGTTTTATATGCTTTTATTGTTTATATGGTTATATTTAGATATATATTTTTGTGCAAATAGAAAACATATGCGCTAAAACAATATTGCCTTTTAGTACAAAAGCTAGATTCTGATGCTGCACCTTGGTGTTATTTGCCTTCAACTTAATGATCTCATTTCAAAACACTTTTCTTCAGAGCTACCCTTCCTTTCTAGCGTAACACTACATTGCATAACGTCAACTGAATGAGCACCGCTATTCCCTCTTTGCTTTTTTTCAGAAAATCTATTGAAATTATCACGCCAACTGTCAGTCTGCATCAAACCCTGATTCATGCAACACAGACGTCTGCTTTAATTAGTCATTTCAGCTCAGTGCTGCTTGTGCTCCAGGCAGCCAGCAGGGTCAGACATCACGAAGATCCTCCTTGTTGTGTGATCAAAACTAGGCCAACAGCAGCAGCACCGTGATAATAGCCACATCTCAACACTCCAGCAACATGTCTGTGTGCCGGTGTGTTAGCGAGAGTGTGTGTTCAGGTGTGTTTTTATCCCCCATGAGCCATCCATCTCCACACAGCAGGGTGGTTTTGGGTGGAGCACGGATAATCACAGCGGTCTCTGTACACCTGGAAGACTGGAATATAATAAACAACTAACAGGTCATTTTTTTCCCATCAGATCTTCGTGCCATGTGCTTTCCCAGGGACTTGAGAAAAAAAAACAAAGATCAATGTTTACACAGCAATATTACATTAATCAAGAGAAAACTGTTTGGAACACACTGTTTTCGTGTACAATTATGCACTTGTGCAGTCATTTGTGGATTAGCTTGTGTGGTTTTCAAAACGAAAGCAAACTAAAGCATGTGTTTTTGCTTGTTTGAATTGCGGCACTTCTTGACAATCAGTCACAATCACACAGAGCAAACAGAAGTGTTTGAAACCCTGCGCTAATTTGGCATCGACTGACATTTCCGATGGAAAATTCTCCAAGCAGATGCTAAGCAGAGAGCTTCTTCACGAGGCTCCGGCGACTCATCAGATGTAGAGGAAGTGCGTGTGAGTAACAACAATCACATGAATGGGAGGTCAGAGAAACTTATTCTCATCACAGATCCTATTTTTAGGATCTGTGTGCTGCTTTGCAGACTGAAGTGGCATTGTGTTCTTTGTGAAAGCATGACCCTCTGAGGTGCGTTCATGTGCCGTGAACCTCAGCCAGAAAAAAAGCAGGAGGCTGGAGACCAGGAGGAAGGCGTGGGAAAGCTCTGGTGAACAAGTGAACAAGTGAACGAAGAACGATGGAAAAGCCGAGCGGACTGCAGGCATTCCTTTGTGATTACACATCTGTGGAGAAAGAGGCCAGACATTCTTTCAGCTGTATCTAAAGCTCCTGACTTCTACCCTTGATCACCTCGCCCGCTTATTAGCTGTGACTGGGTTTCCTAACACAGAAGTATGACATACTCTGAATCAGGCTTTTGCAATTGGTTTTAAGGTCTGATGGTCCTAAAAAGTTCAAAAGTCAACAATGTGCCATCAGAGAGCAGAAGCTTATGTCCCTTTAAACAGGAATTTCAAAGTTTAGTGTTTTGAAGCTTACTTCTTCTTTAAGAAACATTCAGAAACTTTAGAAATGTTTCTTAATCCAGTCATCCAGGGGTGGAAGGCAGAACATGACAGCAGACGGACGGGGCAAACACTGGTGGGGGTTGTGCTTCTGTTCTGCCTTTGTTCTCATGTTGACCTCTTCATTAGAGGGCCTTTGTCACCATGTAAGGATTAAGAGTGAGTGAGAGTCAGAGGAAGAAATCTCCCAATAATAATAATGTTCTTTCATATGAATTGATGGCAATTTGGTAATGTGACAATGTTCTTATAAATACAACATTTGGCCTTTTGTATTAAGGGGTTTCATAAATGCTTCCTTTCCTTAAAAATCTCTCAAAACTTGCACTGTGCGTGTGTGTGTGTGTGTGTGTGTGTGTGTTTGTTACTGAAAAAAGCACAAACTGGATTCCTACTGTTGAAAACATAACCAGTTACTGAAACAATTATGCAGCTGATCTGAGGGCATAATCAATGACCCAATTACAAAACATATTTATTATTCTCATACAGTAAAAAGACTACTGTTTAAATAATTGAGCTGCCACATAAAAAATATATGTCATTAAAAAGGCATAAGACAGCAATGAGACAGCAATGAGATACAACCAGTCTGCCTAGGTTATGACATTTTGCATTTCCAGCAGTGTGTGCATAAGGACAAATATTGCCCTCGTTTAATTATACATATGAGTGTAATGTGTGTACTTAAATACAGTGCAATCTTAATTACAGCAACATTTGTGTTTGCACTTATTATTGTCCTATTATCACAGTTCGCAGTATTTTAATTACCTCAGTGATTGTGGATAAATGCCATGTAGCTTTGAGCAAATACAAATGAAATGTGCGATCATTACTGTATCAGGTGCATTATAGCACCCTCTGCTGGCCAAGAAGACAAATGCCCCACATGAATGAATTCAATATGATATCCAGAAATATTTACAACCTTTCGTGATTATGAATATTCATAATGACGCGAGGCACAAACAAAAACACATTACCTTGCCTTATTTTTGACTTTTGACTGATTTTTAGCTTTACAACCTCACATGTGCACCGTTTATACGCTTGTCAATGGCAAAAGGAAAGGGGCGGGCAAATTATCGCAACGCCGCCGCTAACTGGCTGGGCCGCATGTCAATCAATCGCATTATAACGAGTGACGTGTTTCCTGTCAGTGTCCGCTTACTTTTGACGTCACGTGACCCTCCCTATATCAACACACGGGCGCCGTTAATATTAAGAGCGGAGACGCGGAAAATCAGAGGTGAGTTCATACGGAAGTGATGCTGACCGGAGGCTTGTAATACGGTGACACTTATGTGCATTAACGGACAGTGCGTGTTAAAGTCGTAATGTGACCTCCTGTGCGGCGATTGTGAAATGTAATTGCTTGATTCTGGTTTTGGTTAGCCTGGCTAGGCCTAAACATCTGCTGCTTTATTACTGTGAATAACTCCGGGATTACATGCAGCGCGATTACAGCGTTTAACGGGTCGGTCGTGCGCATGTGCCGTTTGGAAATGCATCGAGTTAAAGCAGCCTGATTTATTTAAGACAAAGACATTGTTTACCTCCTCTGCGAATCGTTTGTGTTTTAATGTGCTTGTAATTCGAGAGCCACACCGAGCTAACGCACATCAAAACAAGAGCCTGTCTATTAGTTGTGCTTTATGATCACGATCATGGTGTTTGTGCTGTCAGGTTCAAACGAGCCTGTATTAAAGGTCCGTGTTATCGACGGCCACAAAACATCAGTCTGAATCTGTTGCAGATTGTCAGTCTGCACCAGCTGGCACTTTTCTGTGAAGCGCCGTGTTCCCAAACAGATGCAATGCACAGCACAGACTGAAAATCAGGGACGACCATATGTGTGTGCACTGTGAGAAAGCAGCTGAATTCACTGTATTGTAAATGCATAATAAGGAACCTCAAAAAAGAGGAAGTTGCATGCAAACGTGGAGCTTTAAAGGCTCCTCGGGTTTAATGCACGATGTGGTGCGTTTTTGTTTTATGTCCGCGCCTTGGCTTAACAAAATGTTCCCGCACTGGTTGCATAATCGGCAAACAAAATCCTTTGCGCTTTAAATGGTTGTCTGGCCGTGTTTATACGTGTCAGTTGTTCAAACACACCCTGATGTTAATGCACTTCTGTTTCTGCCTGTCAGACATTCGTGTTGGTTAATCAAGTTGTTTTTTGGCATGCAAGCCGCACTTTACGCACGGATGTCGTTACTTGCAGCGCTTAAGGACTGCACAAACAGGCCTTTGTAGCAAAACATTTCACAAAAGTCTACTTTCTGCTCGTCAAACGCAGTTAAGGAGTGATTTATATCTGTTGTTGCTCTGCCAGGACATCTGCGTGTACTTGATGAGAATTGGCATCTGCTATAATGACCTTGGGGAGCAGTTGCTCTGGAAAGTGAAGTTAGTTCTGAGAAACGAGTTAGGTTTAAGCTAGTGCAATGAAATTCAAACATTTCAATGTCCAGACATATGACAAATCTTCCCAAGAATATTCTGGATCATCTAAATAAGTGTGCACTTTGGCCTACGCACCTCCTGTGCCACTCACTGTATCTCCACATTGTGCCAGACTGGAGGCAGTGCTTTCTTGGCCTCGGGTTAAGTTTAGCAGTGTTCTCACTTAGCAAATGTGAGCTGGAAAAAGCTGGCATACGGCAGTGATCCTTCAGTGCAGTGAGTGCTATTTTGATGTTGTACTGTAGAGAGGATGGTATTTATAGACGGCTTGATGATGGCTGCAGTATGAAAACATGTACCGGGGTCTGCAGGGGGAAAAGTGCCCGAGTGTACTCAACTGTGTGTGTTGCATAGGGTGAGGCTTTGGTGAATAGACTGCTGTCGTCTTTTCCCAGGGTATCTGGTAATTTGAATACATTTACATGCATTTTTCATACAAGAATGATGTGATGTTATCATTGTGATATAATCATAATTTGGTCATATTTTGAAACTGTAAGCATCATGTGAACTAAATGGTTGCCACAAAGAAAGTTTATGAAATGGAGACACCCTTATTCTAACTATCTCAAACACCCTTATTCTGTCTGTCTGTCTGTCTGTACAACCTTCATAATGCATTAGCTGTGTGTGTTATAAGGGTGTGAATGAGAACGAATCTGCTGGTGTAACTTTCTGTTCAGAATGACTCAAGAGGAAACGGCTCCAGTTTTTCCAGAAGAGAATAACAGGAACAGAATGTTCATGTCTTAGAAAATTATTGACGTGCAGAATTATTTCAGACAAATGTGAAGCATGTGACCAGCTTTTTTTAAAGTAAATCCTTAATTACAAAATGGTCTGAAATCAGAAGTTGATGTGCAAATATGGTTAATGATAATATCAGATACATGACATTACTCTGGATCGAAGGCTGATTATTACCAGTTTGTTCCTGAGGTGTTGAAGAGCAGTTCAGCTGCCCCGCTCATGATGTTTCTCAAGCACTCGGTGCATTGTGGGTAGTGCTTTTTTTGTTTCAGGTTCACAGTTGTTCTGATGCCACACCTGCACTCAAAGCCTTCAGTCTGCTGTGGTGACACACCTACAGCACCTCATTACCAATCCAAAACCGGATTAGTTTTTTAAAGGAATTTGTCTGTGACTGCTGACTTCATAATGTTTTCTTATATGTCTGTCAGGGTGCAGTTCAGAGATGGATTCAAAGTCTCGTCGCTTTCCGTTTGCTGTCTCCAGCTCTTCCTCGCTGTCATCGCCTTCCTCCCTGTCCTCCTCTTCCTCTGCGCTCAGCGCGAGTCGGCTCTATGGCAGAGGCAGCGTCTTGGGGAGAGATCGCTTTAGCAGAGACACTTCTGTTAAACTAGACTCAGACTATCAGGTATTACACATTCATTTCTAAAGCATCTGTTCACATTCAGCTCCACAGGTACTGCAGTTTAACACTATTTCACTATTGTTTATACAGTTGGATGAGTTGTCAATCCACTTAGTGTAAAACAACTGCTGTAGCAGCCTCCCAAATGTTTTAAAGGGGAGTATTTTACACTTTTGTACCCACTTTTTTTTTTTTTAGCGTTGAAGATCGCTTATAATGCAAGTCAGTGGTTCTTCACCCAAAACCTTTGTTAACGCCATTTTCCAAGCTCTTTTAACTCAAATCAGCTCAGCGTACCGTGTCTGAAATTACCATTTACTTAATTGGTCAATGTATAATTTTAGAGGCATTTGTATCTATATGAAGGCATGTTTTTTTTTTTACATTATTAAAACTGTCACCTTTTCATGTCAAATATAGATGAAATGTGGAGAAAGTTATTATTAGGGTTTTTGTGACCTCACATTTCAAATTTAGCAATATTTAGCTCAGTTGGTAGAGCATTGCGTTAGCAGCATAATGGTTGTGGGTTTGATTACTGGGAATCACTTGTACTGAAATTGTATGTCATAAATGCATTGTAAGTCACTTTGGATAAAGCGTCTGCCAAAGGCGTAAATGTAAAACAAAAAAACTATCAGAAAGTAGATTTGCATATGCTGGAGTGCCACAATCATTTCTGTACGTACTTTATCATATAGATTTTCACTTCAGTTTTTGCCCCTGTTGACCTTAGACTGTGTCACAAGCCTTCTCCAGTTTTTTTTCTTGTTTCACAAAGTTTGGTTAGTTTGATTCTTGCCACCACACCTTCAGACTGTAAACTTTCACAAAGCTTCTAGAAGCCTGACAGAGCCACTGTGGAGATCAGTCTGTTGGCATCTCAAGTTCCACAGCTACTGCTGGGTCTGTGGAAAGGTCTTCGAGTTACACTGGTCTTTTAATAGGTCTTGCTGGATTCTTGGCCCTGGTGTATCTCGTCAGTCTGTCGAGGTCTGTCCCTCTAGATAAAGTTGCTGAAGCCAGAGTTGTTTTTGACTTTCAGGAGCACATGTTAAAACAACATGGCTGTACCAATACTTTCATGAACGTTGTGTATGATTTGGCCACAAAGTTAGTCACCCTCAGCCCATCTATAAATATCTTGCAACAAGGTATTTGTAATCTGACAACAAACAGGCAAACCACTCCTTTGCTGTAGAACGATTATTTGCAGTCTAAATCTCGGTCGTCACATCGTTTTTTTTTTTTTTTGGCCTGTTTTAAACTTCCTGTCTGCGCATTTTGCACCAACTTGAAAATGCAATGGTAATGCTGTATTAACCTGTCATCATTACGCTTCACAATGAAGGCTTTTGTGAAGAAAAAAGTGACTAAATCCAGATGATGAGCAGTTTGTTGTTTGTTACGTTTTGGGATTTTGCAATCCACTCCATGTAGATTAATTGCCATGTGGATTTAAATCTGATGCCCCTCTTCATGTTAATCAGATTCCACAAGTTCACAACAATCACAGAAGTTTGTAATAGTTCTTAATAATCAACCCAGAACTATTTTATAGCATTTGTTAAAAATGATTTAATATAATAACCCAAAGTTCACTGTACTTCGTGTATAGAGCTGCAGGTCTGTTACACAGCAGAAATGCTGTTGATAGAAAATGGGATCCTGCTATTCTAGTTATGCTTCTGTTCACAGGACGTGTAAAACAAGCCTGACGCTGCAGTATAAACAGCAGTTGTCTCCTCTTCCTGTCATATGTTTGTGTTCGAATGTCCACGTGTCTGGTGTTCACTGCTAATGTGTCCTTTGTTACAGAGCTCTCGTCTGATTGGCTCCCCAAGAGGATACCGGTCATCGGAAAGCAGTCACTCCAGCTGGAAACTCTCCACACCTCTCTCTTCCTCCTCTTCATCTTCTTGTGATCGATCATGGACAGAATCATCCAATGGGGACAGAATTAGACTTGTAAATAGTAATAGTAATAATTGTGTATTTATTTTTTAAAAGGAATAATTTACCCAAAAATAAAAACTTTGTTTGAAAATGAAAGTGTTTTTAAAGAGCTTTTAAAGCTACGTCTTTAGAAGACATTCACTAATCCACTGGAGTTGTATGGATTATTTTTATGAGAGATGGATGTGCCTTTTGGACGTTCAGAAGTTACAAATTACAAAGCTGGGAAGAGGCAGGATGTTATTGATTAAAACATTTGATTATATTGTGTGGCACGTTTCGGTGCAGATTGTTCTGTGATCCTGTCACATTGCAATGCAGGCTTTGCAACGAGGCCTTTAAGCAAACAATTCAAATATGAATGATGTCTGACTGTTGGGTGTTTGTACATTTAGACAGACTCTGAAAGAAGATTAGGAACCCACTGTGGACTTCTTGGCACGTCCCAGGACAGTGAATCTAAACGAGCAAAACTGTCCTATGTGAACAGGGCAACATGCCAGCCGGGCAGCAGATCTCCTTCCACATCAACCACTGCCAGCTCTTACTCTGCTTTAGGAAGTATGTCACATGATTGCCATGATTAGATCCTTGTAGTTCTCTTCAGCTTGATACAACATGTAATATGGTTAATTATTAACTATGGTTAATGATTAGAGATGCACTGATGTATCGGCTACTGATGTTTATCAGCCCTGTTATTTATAACCTTCCTCATCGTGACTCTAGCATGAAAGTCAAATATAACAAAGTGATAATTTTGTCAAGTCGTTAATAAACAAACTTTAATAAAAATTTTGTATGAAACCGTTGGAATAAAGAAATGCAAGTCACTCAACATTTGCGTGAGCCATGCATGCTGTAAAGGAGTATTTCTGAAAGATAACACAAATTTTCATTCTAAGCAAGTGATGAATATCAGTACAAGATTTGGCCAATTGTTGTTTGTTTAAATTGGTATCTGCCAGAAATAATCTGTTGTGCATGACCTTTAGTGATATAATGTATCCTTTCAATATATTGATGTGTGATTAACAAATTGCTCTTGAATTTAGATTCCTCATGGAAGTCAACCATTAGTCCTTTGTCTAGATCACTGTCATCATCATCATCCTCCTCATCCTCATCCAGTCCATCAGCGGGGCTGTGGGCCTGCAGGGATCTGCAGAAGAGAGGGGATTCAGGATTGACCTCTCCAGGAGAGTCTAGCTACCGGCCCAGTGGGCTGACATCACTGTGTATGTGTGCACTTGCAGACGTACTATATACTCTTTCATCTGCTACCACTCCCATGTTTCAACATGTAGTGGAAAAACTTTCCAGAGGAATAAAAGCTGTTGGGCAGGATCAGCTACGTAAAAATGCTTTTGCTGAACAAGGACATTATGGATTTGGTATTTGGTTGTCCACATACATTTGGCCCTATCGCGTATCTTGTTGTTTCTTTAAAAAGTACACTAAGCCATTGTACAAGCTATGTAGGAGCACATCTATGTATGAACCCATGGACACTGAGAAATTGAGGCTTTCAAAAATTATAATTGACCAATCAGAATGAAGTATTCCACAGGGCTCTGTAATGTGTTACATGTCATTGCTCATCATGGTAACTATATATTTATGTTTCTGTTTTAGACCGCTCAGACCGTGTTACTTCCACCTATGCACAGGGTGCTCGACCCAAAGAGAGTCAGTACACATCCTACAGGGGCAACGGTTCTAATCGCCACATTTCTGCCAAGTACCTCCCCTCGCCTCTGGAACGCAGCTCCCACACACTGGCCTCTGAATATCAGCCTGCTCCTTACTCTCGCAATACACAGCGCACCAACTCCTCCAGAACCTCCACCTCTGTCTCGGAGCCCTCCCACATCTCATCCTGGAGCTCTACCCCATACACGCCCCTTACTGAGCAAAGCTCCAGCCCACCACCCTCTAGCCCCGCCCCCACTTCTCACTCCATTCCGAATGGCAGTGAATCTGATGGCAGGCGAACAACCAGACGTCTACTATCCCGACTTTTCTCTCGACGCTCTAGTCAGGAATCAAGCTCCACTTCCAGCTCGGTTTCTGATTCAAGGTCATATGACTCTGGCCCAGATGAAGCTCCGCCCTGTGAGGCCCCTCCTCCAGTCAGCAGAGAGAATTTGGAAGCGAGGAGCTCTGACCCAGTTCAGGCGTTTTCGTTTCTGCGGAGACGTGGGCCATCTCTCGGTCATGTTCAGGACAATGCTGTTGTGGAACCTGAACAGGAATCGCTCAGGGCTCCAGGGGGCCTGGCTTGGCTGAACTGGAACCGTTGCACCCCACTGTTCTCTCGTCGCAGAAGAGAAGGGCGTGATGAAAGCGCCCGCATGGACCCTCGCCACTCACCCCAGTTTCCTCTTAGTGCCCATGATGGGCGTAAAACACCTGACCGAGGCACACGTCATGAAGATGATGATGATGACGATGATGATGAATCATCCTCAGAGGGTGCCACAGCAGCACCCTCTGCTGGAGCTGCGGGTCTCTCAGCATCGCTGCTGCAGGACTCCGCCCATCTTGCTGGGCGGAGCCATGGCTTTGGCAGAGTAATATCTACCCCTATCTTCCGTATGCCTGATAATGTAATAATTGGTGTGGGAGCTGGAGTAGAGGGGAGGAGTCAAACCGATGAGCAGGTGAAAGAAAAGACATCTTCCAGAGACCCAGAAAGACTGCGGAAGATTCAGGAGAGGTCAGAGGCCATTTACCAAAGCAATATTGATGATCTTTAATGTGTTGTAGTTGTGTAGAGTAATTTCTAATTCTTCACCTAAAATAATCTCAAAACTTTTAATTAGATGTGTTTAGCAAAACTGTATGAAAATTTTGCATGTTTTACACAAGTAGTATCATGTAGGCAGTGTGGATGCATTTTTTTATGGTCCACAATGTATTTTATGCTCCAGTCTGTTTAACGCAGGTGTTAAAGATTTCATTTGCTGGTTATAACCACACCCTTTCCTGCTTTGCAGCCTGCTGTTGGAGGATTCTGATGAGGAGGAGGGTGACCTTTGCAGAATCTGTCAGATGGGAGAAGAGTCGAATACAAATCCTTTGATCGAACCCTGCAAGTGCACTGGCAGCCTGCAGTTTGTGCACCAGGACTGCATTAAGAAATGGCTGCGCTCCAAAATAAGCTCTGGTATGGTTGTGTTTTCCTGAGCTTGGCAATAGTGTTCTGTTTGTTCTGTATTTTTACAATTGTTTATTTTGAGGGGGTTGTTTTTATAATACCATGAATGTACTTTTTGTAAGTGGGGCATGAATATTATATATCTTGCGTCTCAGTAAATACACACATGTAATTAGTTTAATTTATTCAAAACTAGAATGTTTTTATTACATTTTCTGGAAATGTTTTCTTAAATTGGTCTCATTCAGTCCATGTATCTGCTGTGTGTTCTGCAGGTTCTAACTTGGAGGCCATCACTACCTGTGAACTTTGTAAGGAAAAGCTGCACCTGAATATTGAGAACTTTGATATAAATGAGCTCTACAGATCTCATGAAAGGGTGAGTAGATCAAAAACCTGCACAAACCTGCCACTGACAGAAGTCCCTGATCGCAGTAGTGCTCTGAACACAGAATTATTTCTTAATTTTAAAACATATTCTGAATGATTCATGTGTTGTTCAGTTGTTGTTAGTAGTTTGTGATTATTCTGCTGTTGCAAACAGAACACAAGACTACAATATTCTGAGTGTTTCCTGTGTTGCTAATGAATCTAGAGTGTAAGCAAAAGGAATTATTTGTGGTTGAGTTGTGGGGCTTCCTGTGTAAATGTAATGAGAGAGAGACAGAATGCTGTGAAATGACACAGACAATAAATACACTATGTATCCTTTCATTGCTTGTATGCAGTCAGCAAAGACAACCACACAGCCCCACTGGAGTAGTCTGACTCGAATGATTCGTTTAAGATGTTTGTTTTTCATTTTTATAAAACTCCCAACCCCGTTTATACGTTATCAGCAGACCCAGGTGGAATCTGCAGATTTTTCTCTAAATTTTTTTTTTATCCTGGTAAACTGATTCCATTCCTCAAGGTTCGGTATCCATTGATCAGGCCTAACTTGTTTCTAATCACAAAGCCTTTATTTCTTACTAAAGCTGAATGTTCACACACACGTGTTAGATGAAGCTCTGTATGTGTGTTGGGTTCCTCAGTCAGAGTACGAGTTCATCAGCTGTGGGCTGTATCTGGTCGTTCTCCTGCACCTGTGTGAGCAGAGGTTCTCTGATGTGCTGGGGGCTGTCAATGATGCTGGGGTAAGCCCACCCTGTCCGGACGCTCCTTCACTTCCTTGACTTATTCATTGCTCTGTTAACTTTTGGCTAGTGTGACTGATCCGTTACACATAAAATGATGAAAGTGTACATGACAAACCATTGTTGTGCCTTAAACCAAAACGTTTTCCCCTCTCTCGCTCAGTTTTTCAACTTGGCGAGAACTCTGCACGAACACATGGACAATCTCGAAAGTACGTTTTGAATCACTTTTGTGTTTAATGCAGTACTGCACCAAAAGTTTATAAGCTTGACGTCATTGTAAAATAGCTTTTTTAAATATTTAGGTAAGTACTGATAATAATGTCATGCCCATTTTGTGGATGAGTAATGCCACTGTTGAATGCGTCCAACTACATTTTATTGAATTTAAAGAAATTTGTTGCATGGCGTTTACTACATCTGTGTATTGTCCTCACATGTGCATTTCACACATAAGAATGTTAATATTACACTGTAGACTAAGTAATAATTGGTGTTTTGTGTGGTATAATTAGGGCTGCAACTAACAGCAACATTTAATGGCCTAATTGCTGTTTTGATGAGCAGTTTTGCGAACTAGAATAACTGTCATTATATTATAACAGTGAAATACCAGTTATGTCCTTGCCAAATCACCTGAAGCGACAAAAGACTTCAATCAAATTGAGCAGCAGTAGCATTTTATTAAAGCGTATGGAATGTCAAAATGGCTACATGAAACTTGGCTTTGTTTTTGCTTTTTTGGAGAATCTGGGTTCTTTGTAAACAAAATTTCAATTAATGAATAGTGTAATTTGTTGTTGACCGATTTCATGGTCAGTTTTTTTTTTCAACCATTTGTTGTTGCAGCCCTAGTTTTATTGAGTGTTGAGAAAACAGTAGTACATCAGCAATGCATTGTGGGTGTTGAAATGTCTGTTTCTGTCAGAAAGTTCCTTTTTCTCTTTCTGATGATTCTTTCTCAAATACTTTTGCAGGTTTATTTGCAGAATCTGATGAAGATGAGGTAGCGGATAGCAGGCCATCCATTGACTTCTGTGACTTGGATGATGATGATGATGAAGAGGAGGAGGTTTAATCAGGGGGTAGGGAGGAAGGGGGTGTGGCTTAGCAGTCTGTCTACTAGTCTCCTCCCACTGCCTGTTCTCCACTTGTGTCCTCCCTTGTGAAATGACTTTTCAACACTGTCTCTAGCCTATCACAAGGCTTTCATAATATGCAGATAAAACTTGTTCGATGGGAACTGTTTGGATCTGATTTTCATGCGATTGTTTTGCATCAGAGATTGGTGAGCACTCTAAAGCTTTATTCAGCTTTAAAAAAACATCCGGCTAACTGTCAACCACCACGAGTGCTTTAAATTAAAACTATGCTTGGAAGCTGATATGGGGACAGGCAGAGAGGATCATGGGAGATTTGTATTCTTACACTGGTGCATTGGTGGTAAGATCATCTGCTCATTTATAAGGCTGCTTGAGTATGAGATGATACTTGGTTTCAATATCTTGAAAAAAATATACAAAAAAACTTTCCTTGTTTCTGTTTTTATGTGATCTAATATGTTTGAGTTGGAGTTTTTGTGTGTTTTTTTTCTTTTTTTGGTGAAAGGGTGAATGAATAATGTTTTCTTTGAAGATTTTCCCTTTATAGAGGACCTTTTCCACAGTCTGTTTGTATGTTGTACATCGCTTTATGAAAAGATTGTAATTCGCTTTAGTTGATTACAATAAAATCGAGATATTCCGATATCTTGTAAAAACCTACACCCTCCTTAAGCCTTTTAACAGATTATGCATCTTTGTCTGAGGTCAATATTTTATGATTTGTGTATACACTTACGATTTCTGGATAATTATGTATGTTTAGAGTGCAGTTTTTAATGTTACAAAACAAAGTATGAAGCTAAATTCATAACTAAGATTGCACTGCCTTTCAGAAAACTATATTACATATAGTGTGTGTGTACATACAATATATATATATATAACATATCTGTTTCATATATAGAAAATGAATATACATGTGTATTTATATATATATATATATATATATATATATATATATATATATATATATATATAAAACTGATAGATGATGTAGAGAGGGAGATGGGGGGGGGAGATGGGGGTGAAGGAGAATAAAAGAGAGAGAGAGAGAGAGGTATAGAGAGAGTGAGATATATATATATATATAGAGAGAGAGAGAGATAGTGAGAGAGGTACAGAGAGAGTGAGATATATATATATATATATATATATAGAGAGAGAGATAGAGAGAGTGAGATATATATATATATATATAGAGAGAGAGAGAGAGAGAGAGAGAGGTACAGAGAGAGTGAGATATATATATCTATATATATAGAGAGAGAGAGATAGTGAGAGAGGTACAGAGAGAGTGAGATATATATATCTATATATATGGAGAGAGATATAGCGAGAGAGGTATAGAGAGAGTGAGATATATATATATATATATAGAGAGAGAGAGATGGTGAGAGAGGTACAGAGAGAGTGAGATATCTATATATATATATATATATATAGAGAGAGAGAGAGAGAGATAGATAAAGATAGATATATTACACACACTACAATGCTTTCGTACACGGAAAGAACAAATAATCGCGTACCCTTTAACACGGTGAATCAACACTGAACCAGCAGATGGCGCGCCTCCATCTGAACCGTGATGTGACCATGACACACAGACACATCCACCTGAAGACGAGACCACCACCACCATCTCCCGCCCCGCCGCACTGAGTGCAGTTATGTCTGAGACGCGCTGCCTCCTCTCGCCATGCCAGATCTGTCGGCCTGTCTGCTGCTCGCCGCGGTGCTGATCTTCACCGGGGATGGGTACGTGAGGAGGGCGGAGGGTGGGGCGCTCTCCCGCGGCCTCGCCTCGCTGTCGGGGGACAATGGCGGCGATAATCACACGTCCCCGCTGAAGGCACGGAGGGATGCCACGGTGCCTCCATCAGGTAACGCGCACATCACCGGGGCTCGTCTTCAGCATCATCCGCTTTCCCAGCATCAGCACCGCCGTGCAGCGAACCGTGCCGCGGTTTGCTTACAAATAACGGGGATGGTTTCATGATGGGGTGCGTGACAACAAAGGGCTGTTAAATGATGGCTGTGCTGTTGAGCATTGTGTTTGCTGTCGATGATCGATAAAACAAGTCCTTTTATTACATTGATCCGTTATTTGCAGTGCAAGCCCGAGTGAAGTCTCGCATATTGCGGGATGCATTCAGGACACACACCTGCACTCTGTGTGCTGCATTATTTACAGGTGAATAGCTCATATGGCTGAGCAGCATCATGGCCCTCATCTTGTTTTATATCTGTTAAAAGATATTAAGCACACAGCTGTATCAATATTATTAGTTTAGTTTTCAAACCTACACTTTATTTTATCCCACTGAATCCCAAGTGCAATGTCATGGTCATTTTTTTCACTAATATGTTATGCAACGTAAAGGTCATTCAAAACAAAAAGTTTTGCATTTTTATTATACATGTTTATGACATCTGAGACTATTTTTCCACTGATGTCAGCCTCTGATTTTATGAGACCATTCTGTGGTGTTATTAAATGAATTTCTAACTCTTTAACCATAGTTAGAAATATGGTATTATAGTTGCTATGATTTAAACAGATTTGTTATTGTCTGCCGTTGCTTAATCTTGGATGTATTATTATTGTAAATATCTAGACATTATTCAGATAAAATGTGTGCGTCATTTGGCACTTTGATCTATTTTTTAAGTTCCTCTGACTACTGTTTTTTAATGTGTTAGCAAATTACATCTAAGATACCTTAATGAAGTTTTGAATGTTGACATAGGTGGCCAACCTGTTAACTTTCAATTATACATTTACTGTATCTGTAATTCATATTCATAACTTCTGCCAAAATGTTTTCAGCCTGAAATGCAATTTCTGGCATAGCCCATTCTTATTCACATATGCATTGTTCATGCACATTTTTTATTCACCCCACCAACATTGTGTGCTTTTCTCGGTCTCTAGAGTCGACCCTGACACTGAAGGTTTGGGTGAAGGATGCATCTAACCAGAAGTCCCTGAAAGGAGCTGTGGTGGGTGTGTTTGTGAATGGATCTCAGATTCTCTCCAGCCAGACTCTGGAGAATGGAGAGGTCACGCTCACTGTTCCATACCACCTCAGCCTGAGCCTCAGTCTGGTGGCCAGCATGGAGGGTTATGTGCTCACCCAGCTGCCTTGGACAACCACAAAGATGCCCAGTAAGTCACTCGAATGCTGTTTTATTATTAACTTATTAGGCTTTTATGTATAATTTAATGACATCAGGTTATGACGATTTGCAATGCAGCTATATTTTCATTTAAGGGATAGGAAATGTAATTTTCACTGTAAGATTATGTGTGTAACATAGCAACTCCTCTTTAATCTGTAATGTTTTGTTTTTGTTGTTTTCTAGTTTTCTCTGTCATCACGATGTCCCTGCATCCTCAAACACAAGGAAACATCTGGCTCTATGAGGATACTGTGCTGATAACACGAAAAACGTCTGGTATGTCATGTAACATCTTTTACTCAATTATCTATTTCCTACTTTATCCTACTTTCCATTTTTACTGTTTTGAGGTTGAGATCTGTTGTAAAAACCTATGATAGGTTTAATTCGGTACCTTCATAAACATGATTATCACTGTAGCACTTAAATGGATAACTATTCTAAAAATGAATATGAAAAAAATAAACATTATTTACCCACCCCATGTCATTACCAAAGCATATGATTTTCTTTCTCGTACATTACATATAATTTCTCCTACATCACAATTACTCTTTCAAGTTAAAATCTAAAACTGTAGCTCAACTGATTGATCATGACCCTGGAAATGCCAATGTCCTGGTTTATTTCCAGAGGAACGCATGAAACTGACAACTCAACATACTAACCAATTTAAACAAATAATATTCACAATATGCATTTTAAATTCAAGTTTTTCTATATTCACAGTTTTCCAAAAAATATTGAGGCTTCAATGTTTGGTGACCGAGACTTTGAGTCACTAACATTCTGCTTAATATCTTCTTTTATGTTCCACGCACACAGTCATACTGGTTTGGAACAACATAAGTGTGAGTGAATGATGACATAAGTTTTATTTTGGGGTGAACTGTCCCTTTAACAGGCACAGAACAAGGCTGAAAACCAAACCTGTTTGTAGGTGTGATATTTAATGCAAATAGCCTGTCATCTGTCCACAGATCTGTCATTTCAACCAAGTGTCCAGTTTCCCAAAAGCCTCCTCAGACTGCCTGAGAACACCACCATCTCAATGCTGTCCGCGTATCTGACAGCTCCAGCCCTGCCTGCAGAAAAATACTCCAACTTCTTTACTCTAAGCCAGAGCGGTAAGAAACTTAATGCGGAAAATGTCTTACTGCTGACAAACTGCCTTTTATTCAGATGTTAATGATATGTTAGTGGAGGGAAATTACAGTAGAGCAGCTTTAGTCAATGAAGGCTACAAGGTCTGTTACTGTTTAGACTTCATACAGTATTGATTAGCTTATGTTATTGATTTGGCAATATCAGGCACCTTGGTCACCCAGACTTAAATAAGATCTAATGTGATATCACATTGCAGACAAACTATTGATCCTGTAGACCACACACACACACACAATAGTTTTCCAATGCATTCTATAATGTACCACTTTTATTGTTATCACCCATCACAGGTTATAGAAATGTCAAGTTGAGCCCTTTGGTTATGATCAGCAGCCAGTTAGTGTCTAATGGAAATGAGGTTGACATCAGGGGTCCCATTCAACTCACAGTGCCACTCCCCTACCACACTTACTTAAAGCCCTCTGACTCACTTCCTGCATGGACCTTCGACAGGACCACAGGTAACTGAGAAACATCTCATCATTGATTGACTGCAAGCCTGCAGATTGCAAAGCTGTATTTATATCTTGTTTTGTTACCTTCGCCTCCAGGTCAACTCTGAATCTTTACCAAAATGTACACAGTTGTATACAAGCTATATATTCCATGTATTGTCTAACCACCAGCTATAAAAAGTATGCAAAAATGTTCTATACAAAAATATATACAATTAGGGCGTGTAATTCTTAATTGCTATTAATTATGCTTTAGGATAAAATAGTGTTTGTTGATAGCTGTTGATGCACTTTTAAATTTGAATTATGTTCAACACTTACAGAGTTATTTTAACATAGGTACCTGGGTGAATAAAGGTCTGGGCATTGTTCGGTCAGAGAAAAATGGCCTGGTCTGGACTTATGTAGCACCTCATCTTGGTAACTGGATTGCTGCACCATCACCATCCTCAGGTAAGAATTTTGTATGTGTGTTCCCTGGGATTCGAACCAATGACAACTACAGAAACATCAAGATTTGGAATTAAGATGATTACTGTAAAATCACTCATCACCCCATGCAAATTACTGTTTTAACTGAACATCAAAAAGCAATTGTTTCTCATCGCCTGTCTAATGTTACGCTGAAATCCATATCTCTGCCTTCTCTTGTCCATTGGCAGCCCTCTAACCAGATTTGTGTTTGTGAAAATCTAGGTTTTATGGGGCTTGCAAGCTCAATGGATTTCATTTCCTACCACACATACCTTCTTGTGGGTATATTGGGAGGAACACTTGTGATAGTCATAGGATTTTTATCTGTGATTGTATTTCACTGCAGGTAAGAGTTCATTTAACCACACAAACAAATTTCATTGAGTTGCTTGACTTGATAATCATACATTTTTTCATGTTAGTTCATGGTTTCTAGAAAACTAAAGGCATTTTTAAGTTCTTCTGACTTTTTATGAATGATAAAAAATATGCAGCAAGCCTTTTTCTTTCATTTGACAGAGATTTAAACCGTGAGACCAGAAGAAGGCGATGGAATTCCACCAGGCTCACGGTACTGAAGAAAGACCAGACCACTTCTACCAACTCTGATGAGGCTCAAGAACTTTTCTTCCATAATGGCGAACGGTCTTATACGTTGGCTGGAAGAGGCGTTGGGCATGATGTGTCGGACTCCCCACGACACCAAGCCAACTACAACATTTATGTGGAAACTGTTGGTCGGCCAGTTGGTAATCTGTATGAGAACATTGGAACTGTGGGATTAGAAAGCCTCAGAGCCCCAGTGTCAAATCTATACGTTAATAGTGATGAAGTGGCAAAACTTAAAGAAAAATCAGAGGAGAATGCCTCACGTCAGGGTGATGCGGAAAATGTTGTTTTCAGTGACAAGTTGTTCCATATCTACAATCAGTCGGTGGCTATTGTACAGGCCCCAGAGCTGTTTAATTCCCAGGGACAGGCTGACCCTTCTGGAAGCAGATCTGCTACGTTTCCTCGGAATGGCATGGAGCATGGAGCTCAGACAGAGAGAAACTTAAAAGACAGTTTTACCCAGACATTGCCCAAAGTCCCTCAGCAAGACAGTGATGAGCCACAGGCCCTGGAAGGAGCCCAGGCTGCTTCCATTAACCCGGGCCTATGGGGCCGCTACCGTCATCTTCTGGAATCTGTGTCTGTTCCGGGAACTTTAAACGAAGCAGCTGGAATGGGGCCTTTCCGAGGTGAACTCCAGGGAATATCAGAGCAAACCTTGCTGGAGCTCTCCAAGGGCAAACCCTCCATTCACCCACCCCGCGCCTGGTTTGTGTCTCTCGATGGTAAACCAGCAGCCCAAGTTCGTCACTCTGTAATCGAGCTTCAGGGACGGCATCGTCCAGGCAGCAGCAACGACACAAGCTTGGATTCTGGAGTGGACATGAACGAGCTCCAGCAACCTCTGAGGAAAAGAGAGGAGCCCTCGAGCAGCAGCATGGCTAAGATCACTGGGAATCAGGAGCAGGACTTAAGCAGCAGTGAAATTGGAAGTCCAGAGGACACGTCCCTGAGGAACACCCTGGAGCGCAGCAGTTCAGCCATTCCCAACATCCCAGAAGATAGGGATGCAGGGGACACCTCCAGTGAGTCCAGATCTACACCTCCCCCACGGAGGCTGAGAAAGGTTCGAGACAAGAAGCCAGAGAAGAAGACATCTCGACATGTGAGGGAAGAGAGACCGCAAACGAAGCACTAGCTAAATAATCTGTGTGTATCTGTAGCTTTATGGTATTTGATGAATGGCTTTGATCAAACTGCCTTATTATAAAAACATCAGGAAGAATGATTAAAACAAAATGCCTGTCTTATCCTGCCGTAGCTCAAAGTCAGTTCTCGTGGCAACTCTTTAGTTGGCTGTATCTAGCATTTTTTCAGCAGTTAATTTGTACAAAATTTCACAGCCACAGTATTTTTACAAACTTTAAACGTATGTTTATCTTCAAAAGTTGTACAAGTTTGTATATACTGACGTATTTTTAACTATTTGTTGCCCTGTAGGCAGAATGCTTATATCCAAAATACTCATCGTGATGAATCGGCATTCTAAAGCAGATGTTTAAATGCAATTGGTTTGGATCATGTGGCTTAGCTCAGTTTTAGTTTTTGAGTTCAATTCTACAGATATTTAAATGTAATACACAAAAAGTGTCACACAGTGCCAGGAACACAATACAATGATGGAATGAAATTATGAGAAAACTTAACTGTAACACGGTAATCAAATAATTAAGCAAAGCTCTCTATATGCTACAGTTCTGAAAGAACTCCAATGCCCCAGTGTGTTGTACAAATACAGTGTTTTCTGAGTTGTTTTGAGGGAGTATCTGGGACCGTTAAGGTCATATGCCATTTTTAACACACTGTAGTTATTACATGTATTATTGCTAGTCACATGTGCATGCCTTCCATTGTAATGCATTTACCATTTAATGTTTTATGTGTAAGAATGTGGTACGTATAAACATTGAAGATATCTCATAAGAGGTTATGCTTTAGATCACCAGTCCAGTGATGGAAGCACAACTGTACAGGTCATGACTCTGGCATTATAAAATGTTTCTTGTGCTAATGTGTTTTGTGTGCAAAATATTTCTTCACATATTGACAACAGATCATTAGCAGCTCATGTATTGAATGTTTTGGATCTTTTCTAGCTTTTTCGACTTTACACTTTGTGTAACTGCCTATTTATTGTTGAGACTTACAAAAAGAAATTAGATTGTTGTTATCAGGCAGCCAATTACAATAAATTGAACTTGGAGGGAGTTTGAAATTTCTAGTGAAGTCTGACTGAGAGATTTTTTGCATCAACTTTTGTGTGACTGTTTTTGAATTCATTTGTTATATTGCACCGTCTATTATTTTATTAATTGTAATATATTTTAATGACTTCTCAAAACACTGGTTTGGACTCATGAGCTATTTCTTAGAAGCTTTACAATTCAGCTTGTATTCTGCTTTTTTTGTGCACATATAATAAAGGTACTAAACCAAATATACTCATGAGTTTTATTTGGCCAGAAATGGAAAAACAGATACGGATTGTACTCCAACAATATAAATAAACATTTAAATATTACAAATGTTTACATATATTAATATTATTGTCTCTTTAACAAATTTAATGGTCAATGTTTCTGACTAGGCTGTGCTAAAGATGTCAGGATCTGTCTCAGATCTTTTGCTTTTGCTTGTAGTGGGAGGTCAAGCATGTATTTTATTTTGGGATTATGGATTAATCCTCTAAAGTCTTAAATCAGGCTTTAAATCATTACATCTTTAATCCTATAATGCTGGTCTTTAAACCAGCCATCCTAGCCCACACTTTCCCAGCAAATATGCAGTATTCAATAATAACTGTTTATTAGAGTAAAGGCTCTTATTATAAAGTTTTTTAGAGATGTTTTTTCTCTTTTCTACAAAAATGACTATTCTAAGCAGCACTGATCTCCCTAGAGGTTAGACTTCTGAGACCTGAACTGTGTTAATATTTGATATCGACACAAACAAACCCCTTTCCCTTCATTGCTACACTCTAAAAATAATGAACACTCTAGCAACGCAGGTTTCGAGGAACAGCTTACACATATGCCCACCATTGGTGGTTGGCTACGAGAATGTTATGGTGTTGTGGTGATTGGTCTTATCCACTTTGTTTTTCTCCTGTTTACACAGCCAGGACTGGAATATTTTTTTCAGCACACACGCAGAACATCTAGCAAATATTCACATAATGTTTTTGGGTGTTGATATTAATTTTCAACAGTGTTTCTCACTTACCACACATTTGATGGTCACGGAGATTAAATTATTGTATAAAATAAATAAGTGCTGTCAATTATGAGTTAATTATAAGTGTGTTGTATAACAAACAGCCCAAAAATGATCATAAACATACTTGACTTTACTCTTGTTTTCTCACAAGTGCAGCTTTGATAGGAGTATTTGTTATCTGAAGATGAAGATCCTTCACATCCACTCTTTGTGGCTTTACTCTTTCTCCTACGTGGCTGTTCCACTGTGGCTCAATCCCGCTACAAGCTGTGGTCATGCTGGTTGGCTTATGAACACCCACAATGAGTCTTTGTTGACTGAATGTTGAGGGCCTACTTGGACAGGATGCTCTCCTCCTAGCAGGTGCTGATTTGACCTGCCCCAAAGACAGGCCCCTAATAAGAGACCCCTGATCTTTAATTTGACTGTGTTTCATGGTGGGCATTCTGAAGTATGGTTCTATGTGGGAACTATTAATGCAAAGATCCTGGAAGCCCTGATTGAGTGATTCCACAGGGGAAGGACCAACATACCCTTCAGCAGATGGCTGAGGTTTTACTGATCTCAACAGAGATGGAGCAGTACCTTTCTGAACCCGTAAACCAATGCCTGGAGGAAAGAACTCAGAGATCTGTTGATCTGTGCACTTGCTCTGAGCAACACTAGGTGGAGCCAGAGAACTTCCTGTTCTGCCAACTTTGACGTTCCATGTAAGAGGATTGTAGATGGCTTGCCAGTCTAGTGGGCAGCAGTTATACTTCTGGATTAATGGATCAATGCAGCTAGTATGGAACTACAGGGTCATAAAAGAGAAAAAACACATTATTTAGCACTGTTTTTAAATGAAAGACAAGAAAGGTATTTCAGAAACATGCTCTTTCTTAAAACCTGACTGACCTATAATGCTTCTTATAGCAACAGCTGTTTAGGTAGGCAGCAAACTAGGTTTTAAAACAGAGACATTTTGTGATTTATTTAACATTAAGTCAGAAATGCTGACCTTATGTTTGCAGGGCAGGGATCTGACGTTCTGGCCTGGCTGAAATCTTGAAAGGCAGATTCTACACTGCGCACCTGGATAAAGCAGTTTGGACTCTTTTCGAACTCTCATCACCGGCAAGCTCTTCATCACATGGTTTGGGATTGTTTCACATGTCATACCTGACATGCTGTTGGAGCTGAGGTAGACAGTCATGTGACAGCATAAATACCTCAAAATATTCCTCAACATGTTACAGTATGTTAACAAATAGAACTGGGTTAGGAATTAAAAGTATTGTAATGTACACTGACAAACCTTCTACCCATCAAGTGGTTGTCCAATTTCTGCGGTTCCTCAGAGGCATGAGGAACTGCCTGCCATGATTGACCTCTTTTCTGCACAAATATGAACATACAGAAAGAATCTTTTGTCAAAATATTATTCCATAATATATTTAACACTATGTTTTGTTAAATGAATGTTTTGTTAAACTCTGAATGTTCAGAGAACAACTGAGCTTTTCCAAAAAACTCTTTTTATAGAAATGAGAAGTGATACCTGAGCACATTTCTGCCAGGACAGGAGAGTGACAGTTTAAGGATTAGAAATGTGATTCATTTTATCATGGTCTGAGAGTACAGCAGCTTTTTTGGGTGTCATTACCCAACCAGTCTTTAGAAGTTTAGAATTTATGCAATACGATACTAATTCATATTAGTTTATGTTACTAATAAACTCTAGTTAGTAAATGACTGTGCAGTTACGGTTAAAAGCACAAACCTTATTCAGAAACTCACCATTCGAATAAGGAAGCAATGCTGTGGATGGGCTGTTCTCTTAAAGCATTCCTCACACAGGTGGAAATAACTGCATTCTGTGCACCTGTGAACATCAGACATGCATCTGTATCTGACACAGAGTTCAGCATCTGAAGGAATCTGTCTGCATTTATTTGATTTGTTTGTGCTGGTTGATGGTTGCCTACTTGAAACACTTGCCGACTACAGGACTGACCCTGCAGCTGTTACACACGATGCCCAGCTGTTTGTCCAGACACTCCTTTTCATAATAGGTGCACAGTTCAGCAGCGTTTTTCACCTGCCACAGACAACAGTGTTACAGCTTTCCTGTAAGTCAACCGGCAGCGCGCAGCACTTGCAATGTCATTGTTGTGGGTTCGAATCCACAAACTGATTAAATGTAATGGTGAATAAACTGCTTTGGTTAAGGGTGTCTGCCAAATGTATGAATGTGTACAGTAATATGGTAAGGAATATTGAAAAATAAGAATTAATACAATAACCAGTAAGTTATGTGAGTGACAATTGCTGTGTCCCAATTCACCAACAATTGGTTGTACAATATACCCTAAAAGATGCACTGTTTATGTTATAAACAAGTATATATATTTTAGTGCGCAAAGGAACATGCAAGTACTAGAACATACTAATGCGAAACAGATGTGGCTGTTGTTGCCTAGACAACAATTACTTTTGGGTAATATCAGCCATCAGCGTGTGCATGGATCTGCACATTTTCACAGAAAACAGTAGATCATCTGCATACTTTAAGGATACTCATTTCAACATGCTATGATTTGGGACCTACTAATTCTAATTTAAATAATATTTGGGAAGGATACTATGTGTATTGGGACACAAGGCATGTCTCATACAGAACAACGTAATGAGATGCTTGATGACGTATATACCTGTTCCATTAGCTGCTTAAAAGTGCCAAAGTCTTCTCTGCACAGTGGACACTTCAGCATGCTGTGTGGGCCCGTTTTTGTTTGGTGATCAGCCCACACCTTCATACAGGAAATGTGAATGTTGTTGCCACAGCTGAACCTGAACACATACATTGCAATGCAAGCGGTCACAGCCATAACAAAAGGTTCACTTTCACTTGTCAGTGTTTAATTGAACACCATATCTGAGTCCTGGGTGAGTGTAATGCATTCATGTAACTTCCTATAGTTCAACTGCTACAGCATGATGGTAATGACAATGGCGAGATCACGGGTATGATTCCCAGAAATGACAATATATGCATATGCAGAGTTTTCACCTCATTTTCTGAATAACCTTCACCTCTGCGATGAAGAGGCAGGTTCTCTTACTTGCAATAAGTCACAGGCAGTTTTTTCAGCAACAGTTCCTCTTGACAGATCGGACATACGTCGTCCTTCTCAATATCCTTTGGTCGGACACCTCCGTCCCCCTCACCGGGCTCTGGGCATGAGGGGTCCGAGCGGCTCCTGTCACTGGGGGATGCAGTTTTGATCACATGTATGCCCTGCAACAGCTCTATGATTTGTCTCTCTGCAAGACCAAACTGAAAACTGTCTGAAACACAACAAATGGCCAGAAAACTTCAATCATTAAGCCACCATGCAGCTCACACTTAGTGTAGTTACTTTCAAAGTGAATAATGTGCCCGCTTACATTCGTGATCTCTTGGCAGCCGGAATTTGCGCATTAAGATCCTATAATGAAAACGTAAGAAAAGTGACAAACGTGCAAACTGTTTATAACGTTTAACCAAAAGCATTTGTTTACCAGCAAATGTGTGTGCACAGGTCCTTCTCTCTCTGAAAGGTAGCACAGCTGCAAGCATGTGGATCACCCAGACAGACCTTACATTGAAACACACGGTTAGATCGCATCATATATATGAAACAATACGGGTAAAAGACAAACAATTGTAGTCTTACTTTGTAGTTTTTGGCCTCTCCTTCCTCTTGCAGGAGAAATGCAACAGGCCCAAACTCTCTGAGGATGAAGATGGTGGTACTCAGGGCTCGATCTTGATGCGATCTCACCGTATCACTCACCGCTTTCCTCCGCAGTGTTTTCAGGAACATGGTTCAGTTTGGTTGGGAACAACTTTACAAGTCGTCACATCTGTAGTGCACAAAACAAATAGTCACGAACTATTATTTGTTAATAAATAATAAACACGAACACGTTACAGGACACGCAGTCTGAAACTTTCAGTGTGACGTCCTCAGATACTTTGTGTTGAACGTTTCTATAGCAACAGGTGAGTTTTGTATATCACCACCAGATGGCGCTATAAGTCCCATAATTCACCCATTGATCATAAAGGAACAATCACATCAGTTACTTTAGAGTAAAATAAATAAATCAAATATATATTTTCTAATTTAAAATGTTTTAATTTATTATTTTTTATTATAAAAAAATTTAAAAAAGTTCGTACTGTTAAGAGCCCGTTTTAATTGGTTGTCGCTATATTATGCATAATGTGCAGTCCGCAAGATTGCCCCCATACAAATACTTTTTAAACAAATGAATACAATGACATTGATTTAGAAATATGTGTATATATTGCTGTAATATTTTTTTAAATGTATATTATCAGAGAAGAAAGAGACTGACGAGTGATAGAAGAGACATGAAACTTGCACAACTATAGAAAATCTGTTACCTGAGACGTTTGCAATTACTGTTTGCAGTTTTTTAGTGTGCTAAATGAAACTTCTTCAGAAGTTACAAAAGTACCATTTAACAGCTCTCTGAGACTCGTAACACGTGCCATGTAGCACATAGATAACTAAATAAATTTGACTGTCTGAACATAAAGTTCTCTAGTTGATCTTTAAAATCTCACTCAAATCTATTGCTTTCTAATAGCCCTCTGAGAGCCATAACAAACTCCATGTGGCTTGGGGTTGGCCTGCATAGTGAGAGTGATGGCTGAATAAGTTCCAGATTTTTGAAGAACTGCGCTGCCTTTACCGGCCCAGCGTGCCTCTTCACTACTGCTTTATATTAGACTCCTGCAGTGGGAGGTTGTGATGTGTGCACAGAACATTCAGTATGATGTACTGATCCACCGACACGACATCGTCACGTGTTTGATAATGTACAAAAGTTCTCCATTGCACAATCGCAAACTGTTACAGTGATAAAACAGTTGCTTTGACACAGATACTGATTAATCACACCAAAGACGTGGTCACATTTGCCATTGCACGGCAACATTTCATGAGTGGAGAAGGTGGGGCATGCCAAAATTTTGCCCACAATGAAGTCAACACAAGACTAACAAGTCAGAAGCACTTTAATGAGTAGGCACGCATATCCATACAGTATCGCTTGATGCTTTTTAACTGTATACAGGATGTTGTGTATGTTTTTGTAAGTATTGCTAATGCATCCAGTGCTTAAACCGATATTTTAATACAATCTGTATGCAATCATCATACAGTAAATCCTGCTTTTGTCCTGCAAACTCTGAATCGCCGAAACATCATTGTGCTTTAGTATGTCACACTGCTGTCCGATGACACTACTGAATCCACCCGTACGTGAAGTGGATCGTAATGGATTACATCATCAAAACATCTGTTGATGCTTCATAATTCTCATATCACTTCAGTTTGACAACGCCTGTTTTTATTGCCCGTGTACATGAGATTCTCATCTATTTCAATCACTGTACCCTTTCTTCCATCATCCGTCCACTGGTTTCAAATGTTTGTACTTATATGACATGTATTAATTCTATAGAAAATTACATTTGACGTGGGAAGCTTGAATCTGTGCGTGTGCCAGAAAAAGAGAGAGGCACCATGAGCTGGTATTTGTGCTGTAAATACCCAATGGCCACAGGACTGAATGTTTCTGGCATGTGTTGAAGGATCTGCTTTGATCTGTGAACGGGCTGTGGACAGAGCTGTCTGAATCAGTCAGAAGAATCAGTCCCAGCTAGCCTGACAACTGTATTGAAATATGATACCTCACATCTGGGGACCAGAGCAGCGTAAATGGGCCAGTCATTTATACTAATCAAACTAACTACATGTGTAAACATGATTTATATACCGGGGACACATTGGCAGCCCTTTAGCAACATCTCTCACTGTAAGATCTCTCAAATGACTGTGAACTAGCCTTTGATGCGATTGTTGTTTGGAGGTTGATTGTTTCCAACAAACGCAGAGCACTTGTGATTATAATTGTTGTACAGTTTTTACATCACCCCTGAGGTAAACAGTGTTGACACTACACATTTCCCTGAAGGGCCCGACATGGGATGATTAACTTTCTGAGTTGGTTTCAACAAGTTCATTGTCACTGTGCGGTTAGCCGGCTTGTTTAACTATGAGCATCTCTTTCACTGGGAAATGAGAAATATATTGAAAAGGGTTATATGTGAAAGATTTTTGGATGGACTTGCCGAACTTGGTGGATCACAATAATCATAAGAGTTTTTCAGAGCAATGGCTGGTTTGATCAATGGGGACAGTGTGCAGGTTAAGTATTGTGTGAAAAACCTTTAGCTGGCTGACTGCATAGGGTTTGGCCTGGAGAGACCCATAAGCTCAGCACAGAGCTGTCTTCAACTAAGAGCACTTTTGGCTCTGTCACTTTCGTAATTTATTTATTGAACCGTCATTTTTCTGAACCAAAAGGTCATTTGCACCACATGTTACATTATGCATTTTGTTTGATAAAAGTTTATGTATTTGAGTATGCTAACTTAAAAAAAAAAAAACTTTAGTATTGGCAAAATTGCTTTGACAGCAAAAATGATTGGTTTAGAATATCATAGCTTTGAAAATGTAATAATATTTTAATCATAGATTTTTATATTTTAGGTCTAAAGTCTGGCTCTAGAATAAGAGAAAATACATCAAATCTATACGTCAAAGATATTTATCTAAGTTAGAAAAATAATGAAGGCATGGTAAGGCATGATAGTTCTCCTGTAGCTCAGTGGTAGAGCATTGCATTAGCAGCGCAAGAGGTTGTGGGTTCGATTCTCCAGGGTGCATGTGTACTAAGAAAATGCTTAACTTCAATGCACTGTAAGTCGCTTTGGATAAAAGTGTCTGCCAAATGCATAAATGTAAATAAATGTGATAAAAAACTGAAGTTTTAATGTGACCTTCATATAGCAAAACAGAAAAAACTGTGACATTAACATGAACAGTTCAATGAAATCTAGGCTAAAGCAGAATAAGCTGGAACATTATTAGCTGTATCCCACATAACTGATGGAAGGATATGAGCAGAAAGAAATGAGAGGTGGAATAAAAGTTGGCCAGTGAAAGAGTTCAGGCACCAGGATCAGGAAGAAAGTTGTGATTCCTGAATCCTGTTTGTGTCACAGTGTGTAAGTAGACACTCTAAATCAATGCCTGTAAATCACAGAGATCAGAATACAGCTTTTCCTCCATGCACACACACACACTTTGGCTTTTATACAGAACTTTTAAAACAGTTAAAACAAACAAAAGTATCATCGGAAGGTATGAGCTCTTGATCCGCCATGTCATGAGTAACATCATTTATGAAAACAGTATGAAGGGAGTACATACATAATGTTTAATAATGTCTAATAACACTAAATCATTTATATTAGATTATGATCTCCCTATTGATGATTTATGTGACTAAAACATAACTGAAGGATGGTTATTTAATGAAAGGATAAAAATATTTTTTATTAATGTAATAAAATGAATTATATTGTAGCTCCACCAGTTACCCACCATGCATTGCAGTTTAGTGAACTCCAACAGGGTTCTGAGTGAAATTGTCTGATGGACTGGAGAATTGTGTGAAATGGCATGTAGTCTAGGGTGTGTTCACCTGTAGTTATAGTCCCATAATTGTGTGTATTTGTGCACATTGTAGATGTATGGACATCATCATTTATTTGTGCAGCTTCTGTGATGTAATGCCGGGTTGTCATACGGGGTGTTGTGCAATGTCATTTGACTGTGACGGCGAGCAGAACGTTTATTTGGAAAAGCTTTTGTTTGGTTTAGGCACACAATGTAATAATAAAAATGATGTTGTGTTGTGATTGTGTTTGGCTCATTGTGTAAACTGTAGTCTGATTTGAATGTTTTCAGAGTATATTTAGACTCTTTGAAACAATACATGCATAAAGTACTATATAAATAAAACTAAATCAAAAAATCTTTTATCACTGTGCAAACAGACTTAATCTGTGCCAGCTATCTCTGTGCTGGACTTGGTTGGCACAAAACATAGTCATGAATTAACATAATTTAGGAAATATGTTGAACTTTGAATGTGTCCTGTTACCCAAGAACCTTTTATGCACCTAGTTGGTTATCTTCATTTTCCACTGGAGATAATCAACAAAGAAGGAAAAGCAACCCGTCTCCAGTACTCAAGTGGAATATTGATAATATTTCTGATAAGCGCAGCCTGCCAAAACTCATACAGAGCCTTATGATGCAGTTAATCCTATGAAACAGCACTGTTCAGACTCAAGTGGTTACACCCAGAAAAATGACCCTTCGAGGGCTCTGTGTTTATTTCTTTCTCTTCTTCTTACATTACACTTCTTATATGGTGTGATCTGTGTTTTTTCAGAGGAAGAACCAGCACAGGAAGAGAAAGGGTTAAGGGTTCATTCAGCACATGTTGCAGGGTCAGAAACCCATTCAGAATCAACAAAAACATCAGTTTCTGCTTTCTCCTGGGCTCTCATACACACACACACACATTTTTAGAATCCTGGTCTATTTAAAATGTTGGCAAAGGGGCATAGAGCGGCAGTACATTATTATTATTTGGTGACAGGAATATAGATCAGTGCAGATGTCCTTTTGAAACACTGCGATAATAACCTGATATAGCAACAGCATAACTGTGGCCAGTAATTTTTAGTTTCATAGTTAACTGTGTTTACTATTTACTAAGCAACACTATTATTATTTCTCATACTTAGAGTTGGGGATCTGAACCATCTCCTAACCTTGAGGAAATTTGATGTGTATGTCATGACACACCACTTTTACTTTTTACTTTAGTAAGCATTTGGACAATTTTTGCTTGCTGGGCAATAAAATGGGTGGAAAATATCCCACAGTCTTAGATAAGGGAGTGGCCTAAGCCAAATCTACATACCGGAATATCATAGAAACACCCTAGCAACCACATAGCTAGCCCATTTATATTTACATTGTTTAAAAACATTATTTAACATTATTTAATTTGTATTTTGTTTTTCCGCTACAAAATAAATTTGATTGGATTTTAGACTATGATATCTCAGTAGATTATCAAGAGAGCTTATTGACCCTTTATTCAGCATTGCTGGGCCCGTTACAGTCCCAGTGGCACTTTTATCAGGGATCTCAAGAAAAATGCCTGTTCGTGTTAATGTTTGACGCACATTGATGGATCATCAAATGCTTGCAGGTTTCCATCTGGAATGCTAACTTCCTGAGTGCTCCCTCAAGACCAGGAGAGTGTGTGAACAACCTTCTGAACAAACGACCGCTGCAAGGTGCCATTTCGCCCAGAGCAAACACAAGGGACAGTATCAGTGAATCAAAGGAAACAGCTCAGCCCTACAGCGCTGCTCAGAGTTTTCATTGCCTGTTTTCATTTTCTTTGGCCTCTTTCAAATGAAGCAACGATCTAATGTAGATACGAGCTCAAAGAACCATAAAGAGCAGCTAAATCAAAATACCTGCCACACTGGAGCTGAGTGACAAGTCTGACTGACTGATGAAGTGTGAAAGAAATTGCTTCAAACTAAATCAATGTGGAAAACTCCTCCACTTAGAATGCAAGCTGAATTTGTCTTGAGTAATCTCTGAAACAGGGGTGTAAAAAGTATTTAAAAAATACAGTGTCCTCCATAAGTGTTGGGACAGTAAAGGAAAAAAATGCTCTGTTAGCTGTGGAGTCAACAAATCTTTAATGTTTAAAAGATGAATAAGAGGCAAAAGTATTTTTGGACATTTATCACTGCTTTTCTCGCTGGATTATAAATTCATTTTATTAGTCTCTATTTATCTGCTCTTTTTGTGTTGTTGCCAGAAATATTTTTTAAGACTGGACCACCATTTATGCTTTTCACAAAGCATATTTTTTGAATAAGTAATTAAAAATCAAGTTGTTCAATTTATAACAGCATGTGCACACACTCATCACCTTCCTAACTGAGTCAAATATCCATTCACAGAGCAAAAGTGCTTACAAAGCTTTCAGGCTTCAGATGGCTGTCCTGATCAGGGGAGGTGAGAGAAGAGGACAAGCAAGAACATCTGGACATCTGGCTCGGACACATGGAGTCATCTGGCTGTCTTCCATCCACTCAGATCCCGGAGCAGAGCACAGGCTCTGCTCAGGTCACGTAAACCCGGCAGCCCAGCAGAGTCCCAAGAGAACTGGGACATATGTGGTTCGTGAGCCAGCCCTCAGCCTTATTGGCTTGTGTCAAACACTGCTGAGGTATAGACTTGGGTTAATAAGCAGACGGTTGTTGGTTCATATCTCACAAGGGGTGGCTAATGAATGATAATAGAATAGTGGCTGTCTGTGTAACTGTACTACATGTTGCTTTGGATAGAAGCAGCAGCTAAACTACTACAAGGTAACAAAAGGATAGTCTTAAAGGACCATTAATTCCAATGATGAGAATTCTGTACATTTAATTGAATTTAAGTTAATAATTTGGTTGGATGAACTCAATATAATGGCTGTACATTTCATGATGTTCTTTGTTGTAGTGGTGCTGTACTTCTGGATCTTCTGTAAACAACGTAACATACACTATAAGACACATAGCAGAGGTTTCCTGTATGGTTAAGTTCAAATGGTGGCGCATAATGCTAACAATGGCAAAGTCACGGGTTCGAGACGTATAGCATAATGTGCGGTGAGTTAGTTTGGATAAAACGCTTCCTCCAAATGAAGGTTTAATAAATTGTAACATGCTTAAGACTGAAATTCGGTTATACAAAGCAATTTATATCATGTCCTAACTAGACATGATCTGACATGTTTCCTTGTTGAAGTGAAAGTGACATTTGTCAGGTTTGGTAACCCATATCCAAAATGTGACCTCTGCATTTAACCCATCACTGGTGAGGAGTGAACACACACACAAAGAGCAGTGGGCAGCACTGCTGCACCCAGGGGTTAGGTGCCTTGCTCAAGGGCACTTCAGCTGCTACCTGCCAGCTGGAACTGAATCACACAGAGCTGCAGAAATGTAAACTAAATGCATTCAACAAAATGCGGTGTTGAAATATTCTTTTATAATTGTTATCATTTATTGCATCACATCTGATTAAGATACAGTGTTTAAGTTTGAGGAATATTAAAACCACACAGCTTTGTAAGCACTGTATTTAGTAGTGAGGAAAAAAATTAAGGAGTCAATGTATATTCAGTGTTGAAGTGTATTGTGGACAAAAACACAGTTTCATGCACATCATGCAATGCACAAACGCAACGTCTCAGCAATGTGGAAGTCAGAACTTTCCACTGTTTAATTCAGTGCAGTTCAGCATGTTTCTTATTACATAAAGTAGTTCATTTAAATGTGTGAATAACATTAACTAGTTTAATGTAATAAAGGCTCAGCATGAAACAGAATATGATAAACATAATGATTTATTTTCTCTCACTGAACGAGAGATGGAGAATAACTGTTCCTCAAGGATCTGTGAGGATGAAGAACCTGGGTCAGGTTCTGTCAAGGTTCCAAAACAAAGACTTGTGGGGGACAGAGGGTTTTGGGTTAGCAAGTCCGTCTTCAGTCAAACCCCGCCCATACCCTTCTCCATCACGCTCCCCCAACAGCCCTTTAGGGAGGTAAATATTTCTCATTTCCTGGGGAAGTGAATACAGCAGCAGCTAAATCTGTTCAATCTCCGCCCGATTCCCAGGGCAGATTTTACAGTCCATCCACTGTGGGCTGAGCAACCCCACCAGGCCCGTGACCTTCCTCAAGCCTCGCCTAAAGTGACGGCAGTGTGTTGGCAGGGGCTCTCCTTCGTTGTGCCACTGCATGTGTGTGTGTGCGTCTGCAGCTTCTCAGCCTTTCCCAGCTACCCTCCTTATCCTTCCTGACTCTCAATGCCCTGAGGGACTCAGTGAAGGATTCTTTCCCACCCTCTCAAGGAGTTCACCTTGTACTGTATGTTTTGACGTTGTCCTGTCTGTCGTACCATTCTGAGACATGCCGTGGAGCTACAAAACATGTAATACATCGTGTTGTAATAGGGTCTGAATGCACGCCAGTTCTGAACATCTGTCTTCCCTTAAACGCTGAAAACAAATAATGCTTCAGGGTTGTAGAATCTTACATAATTTGGTGACTTATCACCACCCAACGTCTTGAAGGAGCTAGGGAGCAACGAAGAGCAAGCAGCAGACGTAAATTGTAGCATTTTTACGGCAAAACCCAACTGTCATGGGAGGATGTTTATGCGTATTGCTCTTCTCCAAAGGCAATGTGGGGAATTCTCAGACGATGAGTAAAGCTTCAATTAATTACAGAACGAAACTTCAATGGCTGGATTAGCGTGGGCTTCCCGATATTAGCCAACCGTAAATGTGTGTGTGTGAAAGAGTGAGAAAATCACTGACATAAATGTGTTACAGCCTCATTTCACCTCAGCAGCTGTTTTTAAACTGCCCACACATAACGCTCGAGAATCTCTCCGCTGGCCAGATGGCGTCTGAATGTCCGATTCGAATAAAAGAGACACATTTTTATTTACGACCATACCATGTGTGCTGTAAGTGACATGGACCAGTTTGACCTATAAAGAACACACAGTCCATTACGCATCTAAGAACCCCTCAAACAAATGCAAACGATTCCATTGGCTCTTTCTCTCATCTTCTGTCCTAGTTAAAGAATTAAGATGAGAGCTATGGATTATTGCAGTCTGTAACACAAAAGGCAGAAACCTCTTCCCCTGGGATTCTGCAGGCTTCTTTATGAAGGTCAAAGTTCATGGGTGGCCCTGTCTATAGCTGTGGTGTTTGGCTGGGGTTCCCGCTGACAGACAGGAAAGGCTGTGATTTAACATTCCACCTTTTTCCCAGATAATGCCACGGCCCTGGTGGGGCTTCGCTAGCCCAGTCCAGAACAATCGCAGGAAACTGCAAATGATAAAAACGTGCTCTCTCTAGAAGGCACTGTGGACATACCTATGAGAGAGCATGGGAGGAAGAGACAGAGAAGAGAAAAGAGAGAGAGAAAGAGAGAATAGTACTGAAAAAAGGGTTGAGTGGAGAAAATTAGAAGAAAAAGAGAGGAAAACGACACTCTCATCAGTGCTGAAGGGAGGTGCATTATGGGTCTCTGACAGCATGTGCTTAAACGGTCCTGTTCTCTCACTGGGATGAGGACTTCCTGCTCTGAAGATTCCATTTCCTGTGCTGTTGGTATGCAGAACAGCCACACAGTCCTTTATTGAGGCTGACAGCAAAGCCAACAACTTTGCTTTTAAACATGCTACAGTTGTTACTTGTTGGGAAACATCCTTATCTACACAGAAACATTTTACATTTATATTGCAAATGTGCATATTATTTCTGTAGACTTTGTTATGATGGTTATAAAAGTTAAATCTTAATTACAGACAATGCAGGTGTGTCCAGTTCTACTCCTAGAGGGCCAGTGTCCTGCAGAGTTTATCTCCAACCCTAAACAAACACGCCTGAACCAGCTTATCAAGGTCTTACTCAGCAGACTAGAAACTAGAAATATAATATCTTTTTGTGTATGTCATCAACATCATTTTTTTTTGTTCTTGTCCTATTTTTTCCAAAGCATAGTCTTTTGTAACAAGCATTACTTAGGAAGCTCCTACAGTACATAAAGGAATTTTCCTGGAAAGATAGAAATTCCATCAAGGATTAAAATTCTCCACCAGGAACTGACCAAGCCAGAGGTTCCTTGGGTCACCTTAGTCACTTGGGTCTTTGAGCTGTACTCATCCTCATGCCAGATGTGGCATGTCCCTGGCTGTGGAATTTGGTCTATTGTTTTCCAGAGCTGGAATCCCATTCCCTTCCTGCACTGGCTTTTCCAGATGTATGTTTGATTGGTACAGTCCACTGGCATCACAGTATGTTGGTGGTTTGTATGGTGGCTCTTGCATGAATGGTTTTTTTGTGTTAACTTGTTTGTCCAAGATCTATTTAAAGAAATAAGAATCCCACAAAAGTCTCAAAAATAGATTCTAATGTAGACAGGCTTATTTTACGCTCTAAAACGAACATCAAAACGACTGTTTTGTCCTGTTTCTGTTTTTGTGGTAACATAATGCCACTCACAAGATGGCTACCGCAAGCATTTGTGTAGCTTTTGTTTAATGTTAATTTGTGACTGTTGTCACAGATGCAATCCATACCCTTTTGGTTAAAATGATCAGTTAAAGAGCAAATAACAGATCAGTGTTTCAAACTGTCTCCTTACTCCAATTCACATTGGTAAGTTTATATATAAGTTATAATTTAAGTCGGGTTGGATTTCATGGATATTATCAGTTTGGCTTCTTTTGACTTGAACAAGTAATGAAAAGTATGTAAAGTAAACTGCAAGTTACTTTACAAGTATGTAAAATTGTACGTGTCAAAAAGAAATGGCGACAAAATCATGTCACATTTGTGTAATTGGATATAGCCACAAAGATGTTAACCTTTGTGTATTGCCCATGTGATAACTAGCCCCAGTCTCGACTATAATATTCATGTAAAGTGATAAATGTTTTTACCCTCAAAGCTTAAAGATCAGTATACTTTTATATCATTAAATCTGTAATATTATCTCTTTAAGTTGCCTTTTTTCCTGAACCAAATCTATAAATGGTCTGAGGATAGAAAGACTCCATTAAAGTGGAAAACATTTGTTATACAGCTGTTCACATCAGCAGAGTTATAAAAGATGAAAGCAGTGAGATTGCAGTGACTCCCGCAGCAAGGGTTCATGGGAAATGTTCAATGCATTGGCGCACAGACCACAAATGAATTAATTAATACTGAGAATTCAGCAGGAAACTTTTAAATGCTCTTTAGTGAACAATGAGATGAGTGCTTACTAATCAGTGTTCTTTGAAAACACAGCAGTCTGCCGGTAAGCACACACAATCAGAGGAAGATCACTTCCCCAACACTTCTGGCTTACCTGTGTGTGATTTATTTTTGCTTTGCTTCAGATTAGGGCTCTAGATAGGAGTGTTGGACTGCATATTGCTCTGGGCCTCTTACTGTAACCCTCATACTGTATTGGGCCTTGGTAAAATTCTTTTACTTCAGTGTCTACAGCACTGCTACAGACATCACCTCTGTTCCTCCAATAGCAAAATCAAACAGTCATAAGCATCGAGTAACATGAACATTTAAAATGTCATTGTTTTCATTTTTTGTAGAAGTGAAGCTCTTTGGGGAGTCCAGGGGACCTGGGGCTAGTTGTCACACGTTTCATAATGAATATTTCCCAGAGGACATTAGACTGCTAGCGTAATGCTGGTGTGTATTATTAAAATTAACACGCTAAATAAGAACTTTATAATACCTACATAAAAATGTCTAAAA
Organism: Chromobotia macracanthus; assembly: GCA_036877525.1. Taxonomy (NCBI): domain Eukaryota; kingdom Metazoa; phylum Chordata; class Actinopteri; order Cypriniformes; family Botiidae; genus Chromobotia; species Chromobotia macracanthus. The sequence continues at coordinate 4,326,819 of JAZGTH010000001.1, read as the reverse complement.
ACAGTTGAAGGCTGTCAAATTCCAGTGAAATGGAACAAAGGGCTTTTCTCATGATAAAGAAAGCAAATGTGATTAGGAAACCTACCCAGAGACTGTGCTGATTTGTTATGACAATCTTTGTTTGTAGCTTTAGTATTTGGAACGCGATGATTGGACGAAGTTCAGAATGAGAACAGTGTAACAAAGCAATAAATCCTATTCAGAGGGACTCAATAAACAAATGATATAACGTCATCAACTAAACAAACAGAAAACACCGGAACGTTTAGGGTTAGGGTTTAGAGTTTTGCACTGAATGATGTGTTAATCATTGACCTTTTCACTAAAATATGTTTGACCTTTGTGGAAAAATTTATAGCACACAGATGTATATATTGTCATTAGAAAACAAACCTACAAAAAAATCCACGGGAAGCTGTGCAAGTCTTTCCTGCAGTATCCCAGACGTTCCAACAGAAAGTTCATCAGCTGATGAGAAGACAGGCCAAGAAATTTTGATTTCGATGCCTGTGGTGTTTGGTGATAAACTCATGACTGCTGGCCTAGTGAGAGCAGGTCTTTCTCAAGAGCCAAAGACTTCAGCAAATGTCAGACAGGTACAAAAGTTCACGTATTACAATTATAGCAAAAGGGAAGTTGTGTGGTGCTCTGCCAAAAGATGATTAAAGAATGAAATGACTGTTTGCTTCTGTGTGCTGATGGTGAATACACTACTGGGTTCTGACCAGAGGACTTTTAAGTATTTTGGTCGTGATGTAATTTTGATGATTGTAAATGAGTGTTTTTCTGCTTCTGGCCCTTTTAAAAGTTTTTAACAAACTGAACAAACTTTTTTGTTATACAAAAAGACACATTAAAACTCTTGGTAACCTTTTCCATATATACTATTCATCTTAAAATTCTTTGACTACATTGTTTTACTATTTTCCCAGACTGAATCTTTCAGAATTATATAAAAATATTATGACATTCTGGAAACGTTTGCTAAACTGTTATATCATTTTCATTTCAACCATTTTTTGCTAGCAACTATTGTTGTTAATTTAGAAACATATGGAATATCCAGGAATATCAGCTGTGAGCTTAATTAGTTGCGTGTTATTTTGGCTTAAGGTGAGGAGCAATATTTGTGTACCATATATGATTTTTAATGACCATTTACAGAAGAAGGCAAAAATCACACTTGGTTTTGTACTATATCACCCAAAAGATGATGGATGCTAAGTGATACAAAATAAACCCTTTTCAATTGTAATTTTAAAGCTCATCATTGCCTTTAATAGTTAAAGTGTGTGCAAAAACTGTATTTAATGTACATTTCCTGAGTTATAAGATTTGAGGCCCATTGCACTTGTTTTCTGTGCATGTAATTTATCCGTTGAGAAGACAGCTGATGACAATGAAGGGCCCAGCCCACATTTGGAACCACTGCAAAACAATCAGGGAACTCAGATGTGCAGATTGCAGCAAACTTTGATTTGATTAACTGCAATATTTACAGAACAACATGTCTTACATTCACAGACAGAGCAGCAAGACACAGTGTTCACCACGTGTGTGGCAGCACCAGATCTGAAGATACTTCCTGTGCTGTTCCCATAGGCAGCGACACATGTCAGCTGTGCACTGTTTACCTCTGCTTCTTGTTTTTCACTGTGTGTATATTCTGTGTGTATTAGTAAGGAAATGACACATCCTGTTGGATAGTCGCAGATCTCTTTGTGAAGTGACCTCCAACCGTATCTTTAGTAATCTGCTGCCTTTAACAGAATATATTTAAAAACCAGCAGTTTTCCAATAGGAAATGTGTGCAGTGCTGTAATAACTGGAACACGGCCATCTTTGTTTCTCTAATATCTCTATTGTGACTGCAGGATTATTTTATGCATTTATTCATTTCTATTAGGTGGATTTAATAAATAGTCTCTCAGTTCACCTGAAAATGAAAATTCTTCCATCATTCACTTACCCTTATGTCATTCCAAACATGTATGACATTTTTGCCGTTTCTGAACTTTTGACCAGTAGTGTAGTTTCAACAACTGAAACACAACATTGTAATGTTTAAAACCTGTATTTACCTTTCAAGTGCCATCAGTTTACACCTACAGTGACACAACACAGGTTACAATACAATGAAAATAAGGTTTTACAGAATTGAATGGGTGTACATCAGAGCTGTGCCGGTTGCCGTTATGACTTCATGATCACAATATCAATCATATCAGTTTGTGACATGTATAATGACAATTGCACTGTACAAAACTGGGATTCAGACAACCAATCTGGAAGTAAATGGATATTTTTATTGTCTGAAAGGAAACATTTTTGATCCGATATTTAAAGATGTCCTACCAAATTAATCCTTCATCTCAGTTTACACATGAAAACATTTATAAATATATTTAATACACAACAATGCAAACATCCATAACACAATTAGAAGCAGAAATATATTTACATACCAAAATATGGATGTTTATTTATCCAGCATGTGCACATCAAAATCGGTGAAAAAGCGATAAAATGCATCTGTATGTTCCAGACATAGAGACACTGTTGGATGAAGCCTAAGATGTGTTACCAAAACTTCCCAAGCAGGGATGTCCAATCCTGCTCTTGGAGGTCCACTGGGGGTCCAATCAAGGTTTACTAGGCAGACTTCAGAAACTTCCAGGCAGGCGTGTTGAGAGAAGTTGGAGGTAAACTCTGCAGGACAGTGGCCATCCAGGACAGAGTTTGGACACCCCTGCTCTAAACCCATGTGCTTATGTGTAAATCACCAAAATGTATAAACTACAGATAAATTAGAATTTAAGAGAATAAGAAATGAGTTTCTTATGAAAAAGACCACACTGGTTTATTCTGGATAGTTTTGGTCTACCAAGTTGGTTAAGATGGTTAACCAGGGCAGTCTTTCTGGTGAGGCTGACTGAAAAAAGCTGATTTTACATTGACAGCCTTACAAAATACAAAACTTGTCTTTTCAGCAGGGAAATGTATGTTGACTGTATTCTGTTTCATTTATATATATATATAATCACATACACATCATACATTATATTATATATACACTACAGGTCAAAAGTATGGAAACACTTAATTGAATCTTAAAAATCTTTAAAAATGCAGTTTCTTTAAATCTTTAAAATAATTATTGTAGACAAAAATATAATGGTGTCAACATATTCACTTCTGTTATTAGAAAATTACAATTTTATTAGAAACATATTTGAAATGGATGATTTGGACCAAATAATGAAGAAAAAGCAGCCAATAAGAGCGTAGCATTGAGGGGACCTCCATCAAAGCTCTTTGAAAAGCTTCTCAGGATGATTCTTCAAGAAACTGAGTGTTAAAATGTCAAGAAAACATTTTTGTAAATTCTAGGCAAAGGGCATGAAAGGTTATTAAATATGCTAGAATATAACCAAGTTACATTTGTGTTATTTTTATAGTTTTGATGAGTTTACTATTATTCTAAAACATGAAAAAATATAAATAAAGAATGATTGTTTCCAAACTATTGATCAGTACTGTATATACACACATACACGCGTATATAAAACACAACTTGCTCAGAGACAAACATTTATACAAAGAATATACTGACCTGCATTAAGGTTTAATTTTTCACTTAATCAAATAACTAATAACAAATAACAAGATAAACTTGCAGGACAATGTCATCACTGTCTTCTGGAATCACATCATGTCATCCATTGTTTGATAACAGGTTGTCTGTATGAGTATAATCCATACATTCATAGAGTTTTTATCCATCTCTCAAGCCAGAAGCTCCTTTGTGTGAACTATGACATGTAAACCTGCTGCGTTTGAGTTTCATGAAGAACAAGAAGTTTCATCTGAACTCTTGAGGTGTGATCTTCATTCCAGTTTAGAACATCCCACTGCAGGTCCATTTCAAGTGTTCAGAAAGCCAGATAACACAAGATGGTGTTCCACTGCACACATAACTTCACTATTCCATATAAAATACAGTTGTTTTCTCAGATTAAAATCACAACCTGGTAATCCCATCCATAAAGAAGAGTAATGTGTTTAGTCCAAAGTAGTCCATACGTTCTTCTAGTAGACTCCATGCAGTACATTTGTCACTGGTCTTCTTCCTGAGTCCGCTTGAGGAATCCAGGTTTCTCACATGTACAGGTTGTCTGATCTGAGTATGGTGGTCTCCAGACTGTGAAAGCTCTTTCCGTTCAGTGTATCCATGTGGCTGTCGATGCTGTAACATCGATGGACTTCGGTCATGGAGGAGGTGGTGTAAGATGCAGAGCGCAAGGCCTCTGGGTTTGCAAACGTGCTGCCGAATTGGATTCGGTACTGGTTCCAGTGCCTTCTTAACACACCTTGTACCTACAAATCAAGGGTGAATTAGACAGATAGGTATAATTCTACTTTAATTTAATTAAACTTTATCTTTGCATTAAAGTAGCTGAAGAATTGCTTACCTCGCTATTAAAAAAACAAAATATTGTGGCGACCAAGAGGCCCTGTTGTAAACAAACAGATTATTTCATTAAGCTTCATTATGCAATAGAGGTTAGTTTTGCTTCCGCTTTTATCCATACAATTGACTGTGAGACCAATTTAAGGCAAAATCAAAGCTCATGTTGCTCAAAGATTATCAGTTTGTGGTCTTATGCCCAGTCTGTCTTCAACAACACCTACCTGGTAATGCATCAGTATGTTCATTGTGTGCATAAATATCTCGGAGGCGAGCCGTCCATCGGGTTTGTAGGGCAGCAGTAAATACTGAATGCCCAGAAGAGGTACCAGGATGAGGGTGGCCCTTACGGCCCTCATGTACAGACTGGATTCTGCCTGGTGGGTCACCTTCAGCTTGGTGATCAACACTCTCACAATGTTCAAAAGAAAGAAGAGATTAACCTAAGGACACAGAGCAGAGTACAACAAAACCATTAAGACAGAGAAACCCATATGAAAGCCTTACTTCCTACTATACCATACAAATACCTATAGCAAGGGTTTTCAAAATCTATGATGCCATTTTTAATAATTCCATGATGTATGTTTTCTGTATGTGTTTACAGCTAAATCCTGTAATTATCTGAAAGAAGCACTGAAAATTGTATCTATTTATAAAGACACAAAATCTACATCTATTTCCACCTCTAAACTGGCACAGCTCATTCTGTTGTGAATTAGTACGTGCTCAGTAATGAGAATTTTAGGACGCGTAAATAATGGCTTCTGATCTGATCTGACCCCCACTTACACAACAAAGGGAAACACAATACTGCGAATCAAGAGGGCTGATTGCTGGATTACTTGATTGTTGGGAACGAGAGCACTCCGGCACGCACATTGTCAAGGGACAAAAAAAGAAAAGTGAGATAATATTTGAGATATAGAAACAGAGGAAGTGAGGAGTACTGAATACAGAACAGACTTACCAGAAGTGCGGCACAAATGGGCCCATGGATAATATACAGCAGAGATGTGTTTGAGCTTATCCAACAGCTGTGGAGTAAAATTTAAAGAGATAGTTCACCGAAAATATTTCTTAGCCTTATTTTGTAACTATTATAACTAGTTTCTACTGTAGTATTCTGTCTTCTGGGGGAATTTTGACACAAAAGGTGAATTTTAAAGAATATCTCGATAGCCAGACAACAGCAGAGAGTATTTCTGTTTTCTTGTTTGTGTGTGTTTGTAAAGTAACTTACTTGTCATTGTAATAATAACTCCTGGCTACTGCATGAATAAACGCAGGTATTAATGGGAAGCCTGAAAAACATGAAATCACCTATTGTCAATAGCATGTAAAACATAACATTGATCAAACTGTTTGAAATATACAGCAGCTTGACTTTTTAGATGCATTTAGACATTAACATACCCCATCCCAAAAGGTAATACCACATGAGGTGCTGTTTTTCGGCGAAGACAGCCACAACAATGAGTGTGTGCAGATAAATCCCCTCACACAACATCCAGAAATAGTTACAGCCCATGAGATAATGATGGACAAATACGGACACCTTACAGCTGACCTGAGAGCAAACACATTTTTAAGTTGACATGAAATTATAACAGACCCATTTTTTTTCAACAGTATAACTTGTTGTGCATGAAGCATATTTCTCCAATGAAAATGTGTTTGTCTTCAGAAACTTTCATCAACATGTAAGCTAATAACTGGCTCCACCTCCAATACAACTGTTTGGCTTATTCTCACTTATTCTTCGACCCTTCCCCTCCAATAAGAAGAAACTCCCATTTCTCTGATCCAATCAATTCCCAACAGATAGAATTAAGTCCCACCTCACATTTGTTTTCATTGATTTTGTTGACAAATGCCACATTAACGCAGCAAAATTGCTTGGGAGTTATGTTTCATGTGGGAAGAATTTACAGTAAAGGGTGGTTCATTTAATCAGTGGAATATGCCATGACAAAGAAGCTAGACCTCTTACATAACACGACATTTCTCTGTTTTAACATCATTTGGATGTTAATCAAAATGATACAGCATCATCTCAACATCAGAATCGGCTTGCTCAGTTTGTAAACAAACTATACTCACTGGGTTGGCTTTTGTTACTTCTTGGTTGTTGGCAACACATGTGAAAAAGACGATAGTTATCACGGAGTTCAGCACAAAGGAGAAGAAGAGATTTTTATGTAGAGTTATCCTCTGGCAACTTAAACTCCTGAGTGAGAAAACAATCATTTATGTTAGATAATACAGTGTATAGTGTTAATACACAACATGTATGACACTGTATGTAATTGAAATAAATATCACATCACTTACTTAAAGTAGAAAAAAATCCCCAGAGAAATAAACAAAGATATCAGAGATAATCCATGACCAATCAAAACCAAGTAATAGAGATTAAACGCCGTCTGAAAAAAAAAGAAAAAATAAGTGAACTGAGTTAAGCAAAAAAATAACAAAAATGATTTTAAAAAATGAGTATAAACTATGAGGAAGCATGGGGTCCCTGGGGTCAGGAGGGTCTTGTGTGAGTTTAAGTTAAAGCTTACCCTCTTGTGATCATTAGACATGTTTGTACAGCCGGTATAATTTGTCCATGTTCTGTTACTCTGTGGATGTATGAACCAATGACCTGAATCTGTGCAAATCTTCGTTGCCATTTCTGATAAAACAAATTTGGTCATTAGATGGAAATATATGAGTCAGGGTTATAATAAAAATGTCTATGGATATGAAGTAACATTTATTTAACTTAACGTCAACAGCACTCAAACAAAAGACTTATTTGGGACTCACCTGAGGTGTCAAAGTTGTCATAATAGTCTGGGCAGTGCTGGGCTGATGTGAACCCTGCTTCCAAATCATCCCAACACAGCCATCCATCCCAGGTGCGTTTACACCCTGAACCACCTGCAAAAGAGTTACTTACAGTTATTACCAAACCATTATTGTACAGTAGAACTGATGGAGTTTTAATGTTGCCATTATTAGGCCTCGTTATTTGGTGTCGGTTGAGACCATAAAATCTTGGCCTGGGTCTCGGCTTATGGTCTCAAGCAACACTGTTGTCTATTTCCAACATGCCAAAGTCAATCTAATTACCTCAACCAAAGGTTTGGTACAGTATCTTTCATCACACTAAGTGACAAACAGATCTGGGTCCACACAATGGGGAAAACACTCATTCAGTCATTCAGGGATCAATTTACAGTCTTCACCATTATTAAACAACACAAAGAATTGAAGTATTGTAACTTCTATGAGATTTGTTTGCAACCCTGGGCCGACTGAGACTAGAGCCATAAGTCTTAAACCAATGGCCAAACCGCTGAGACTCTTTTAGATGAAGAATACTGTAGGACACACCCCACAAAATATTTCCATTTAATAATCAGCTGCTTGTACACGTAAGAGTGTTCCCGTAAACCGGAGGATGAGGTGACGACACCCTCGCCTGTGGTTTTGCCCCTGTGTCCCTTAATGCTCTTCTGAGTTGTGATGAATATAAACTGCTCTTCTGTGAGGAATTCTGTAATTCTCTGGACTAGCAAAACTAAAACAACAGCTAAAGCTTCAAAAATTTAACCATGAAAACAAGAAAAATAAAGTTGGCTTGAGAAAGACAGACAGCCCTTTATATGTATTTAGTTTAAATGTACAAACATCAAGCCAGACTCGGAACAATGCATTAATGTAAAGGATATTTATGGGATGTTTGTTAGCCCAGTCAGAAAATTTGAAGCAAACTCTTTTGTGCTTTGTCATTAAACATCAACTTATAAAACCATAAATCATATAGTCATAGTTCATAATGAAGAACCAGAGTGTATTATGAGCTGGAAATAATAGGCTCTCACCTGTTCTGTTGTGATTGGTGTCTTTCATTATCTTTTGGTAACATTCAAACTGGGCCGTCAATATATTGTTGCGAGTGAAATCCATGTCATGCTGGTTCTTCTGTGCCGTACCTCCAGTGTTATTCTCTGAGAGGACCATCACAAACATCTGCTCACAAACATGATGAAAAGAGAAGATGATCAGCAACGACATTAGCTGAACTAAAAACGAACCTCAAAGGATCATCTTCAGAAAACATACATTCGTTTATAAGAACAAACATTCACTTATTGGGCTATTCATTTTAACAGTACGTTCATTTCTTGGGATTTGAACCCATGATCCTAGAATCATGCTCTACCAGTCAAGCTACAAGAACTGTATAGCTGTTGTGCACACACGTGCCACATGTATAACTCCTATGGAAGAATGAACATTCCTGATAAAATGTTGTACTTTAAAAGCATTGTAAGTCAAAACACATGGTCTCACTCTGGCAACATACTGATATATGCAAAATAACATTGAAGAGAGAGTTTCTGCACTGCAGTCATTTCAATTGAAACCATTCTTTGTAACAATTATTGAAAGACTGTTAAAAAGTTTTATAAAATTACGTATTTTGTCTGATTTATTCTGTTGTTAGAAATTATATTTCACAAGGTTGACAGAAGCTACAGTACATTTGAGCTGGAAAAATATGATGGGAATATTATCTAAATAGCTACACAGCATTATAAAGATTACAGTAACTGTAAATAACTTTAAATATACAGTAAATAACTAAGTATACAGTAAAAATGAGATTTGATGTGTTTATTGATTTGGACTCATGGATACATTGATTGTATTATCATTATGTAAATGGTACTAAATAACATGTTTTATGTTGGTACTAAACAGATTTCCTCAGAACATATTATCTTCATAAAATAAAACACATTATTTTTATATAACATTAAGAAAAACAAATACAATACCTCAGAGGTGGCAGACAGTAAGAGAACTGAGGTAATCCAGCATCTGAACATGGCTCCTCTTCTTTGTGTATTCAAATAATCAGAAGGTTCCAGCTGAAAGCAAACAGATACAGCATGAAGACTTGTTATTTATCTTAATTACAGTGTGATGGATTAATTAATGAACGGATGGACAGATAAATAAATTCATATAAGAAGGATGCTTAGCTATAAGGTTTAATTTTTACACGATTTTGGAATAAAGTGTTGCCTATTGGCCCTATAATGCTTATCTGTTTGTTTGTTTGGTCTTGCAACTAAGAATAAACTGTTAATTCCATGACAACAATCAAGTCAGGTGAACTGTCAAGTTAGAGAGAAGTTGTGACGTTAAATTGAAAAGAAAGTGCAGAAAAAGAAGTACAGGTTATCAGAAAGCCGAGAGGAAGCACAAAAGAGAAGACACCATCATTAAACATGCACTACACAGTTCACTGTGGCCATTTTGGCTTCAACACAAAAAACATCATAAATTTGTTTCAAAGCTAAGGAAGACCTGTTATAGCCACAATAAAGTTGCTTTCAAAAAACAGTATTCACTATTTTTACACACCAATGTTTAATGACATCCTGGACTACAGACTTATTATTCGCAACCCCGGTTTATTCTTTTATGGTGTTCCATGTGGAACCATCAGAGCTTTCCAAAACAGCTTTAACATCTGCCTTGATTCTGTTGTTATTTCCTTTTTAAATTAATACCTGTCGTATCGACCATGGCCAAGGGGCTGAAACATCATGTGATTCTTTTGTTCGGCCTCCAAACATTTCCTGCTTGGATGGGGACAGAAACCACATGACTAGACTCATATGTGGAAAATCATCCATTTGGTTTTGTCTTTAGTCTCCAAAATGAGCAGACAAAGTCCAGACAAAGTCAATTAATCTACATGTGTTTTTATTTATGACTTCCATTTAGACAGGAAATATCTTCTCAAAACAACACACCAATAATCATGTCTTTTGGAGGAAATGTTTGTGGAGCACATTTTTGTGCGTATAGACACTGTCACAGAATTCGAGTTTGCCCTTTTATTAACATCTTTTACTGGTAGAAAAACACTCTTTAGACCTAGGTATGTTTATTAAAAGGGGCTAATCCTATTTTTTCCCATCCTTATATTGCATTAAAAATATAATATGTAATATATTTCAGAGCAAAGTGATGGTTAATTCATGTGGATCAAACCATCAATTAACCAATCAATTAACAATTAATCTAATATTACAGCAGGAAAAGAGAGAGTTGAGAGAGTAAAATATAGTATAATATATGTTATTGCACTTGGTTATTATTGCATTCAGTTCTGTGTTTTTTTTAAGCCAGAGCTGTAAATGTCATAGCAACTATCTTGATCTGTGATGCAGAGTGAAGAATGATGCCTTCAGAAGGTGCAGTTATGGCACCTACCAGCAGAGGCTAACTGGACCTAGCAAACAAGCCAAATCTTTGCTTTCAGCATCCCGACCGTTTTGCGTGTTTCCTGTATGACATCATAACTTACTGTTTAACCATTGGACACTGCATTGCTACAGAAATTAATAAGACATTTATGACTGGTTTCACGAAACTGGAGTATTTTTGTCATACTTTCGCATTCTCGGTTTAACAATAATGATGTCACGCAGGGGCTTGTACTGCAAAGACTGAATTAATGTCACATTAATTCATGTTATAGCTCATTTAAATAAACAACAGAACCGTTCGTGTTTGTTGCAAAAAAGCTGATAGACCTTCACATTTACGTCCTGTATTTAATTCAGCAACCTTCTGCACATCAGCATCATTTTTCGGCAGATCTGCTCTAAAGAATTAACATGGCATCTGAGGACCTCTTAACTATTTTTGTTCTCCATTGTTTTGTATTATTTTCCGATATTTGTTTTTACAGCCTTCATTTTGGATACAATAAAAATATATATAATGAAATATAGAGATATAAATATATGGAATGAGAGGTGGCTTATGTTGCTCAAGAAAATTAGCTATGAAAGTCTGCTTGTCATACTTACAAGAAACTATTTCTCGCTACAGGTGTTTTGTGGAAAGCAACAGCTACCTCCAACCACACAACTGTGGAAAATTGTTCATTTTAAAGGGTTAGGTTTAAAGGTTTTAATAAATGCGGGAGATTTATGCAATAAGAAAACGCAGTCACAAGATGACAACCAGTGAGATGCAGTGTTATCAGCATGCTGCCATATTTGAATTGAATGCTCTGACCTTTTTGTTTACATGGATATGCGAGAGCTGAAGAAAATAAGTCATAAACATCTGGGATGGCATGAGGAGGAAAGAATTATGGGAGAATTTTCATTCTGGGGTGGAGTTTTTCTTTAACTATGTTTTCGGGAAACACTAAATCATTGAACTATGCTGGCATTGATGTTCTTTTTAAACCTTAGCCTATAAGAGATTCACTGGGTCTTTATTCAGGAGGAACAGCCATGAAACATAACTATATAGTTTAAATAGCATTTTTAGAATTATGTAATTGGTTATGCTGCAACTTTTCTTAGTGTTAAAAAAACATAATTTGCCCATATACCAAGATATAATATAGCAGTATTATGTTTACAATCTCTGAGAACATTTTGCTGGGCTGTTTTGGTATGAAAGAGGAGGAGGAACTTTAGATGAAACATTAGCAGCAATTAACATTTCATCATCAGCTGAACATTCTCTCGATGATGACACCTCACAATGGAAAACTGTTCATCTCCATTAGAAAGCCCCACAACGGACCATGAAACTGCTTAATGTAACTTTATAAGAGTAAAAACAGCTATAAATCTTGTGCCATTCAGGTGTTGACGGCAGGCATAAATCATATGATAGATGTAATTCTAATAGGAATGTGAGCACAGTGTTTTGCTAGGCATAGGAAGGTTGGATCAGCCCCAAAACTTGGTGGAAAAACAGAGAGAAATGATAACATTTTGCCCTTCCTGTAAAAAATTAAAGTGGTTCATAGCTGTTACATTCCTAGAGACCCCTCTTTTATACCCCAAATCCCTTTTTCTCTCCCTCCCTCTGTTTATTGTTCCTTCTCCTGTCATTCAGTTCAATTTTGTTCAGTGTTCTGTACTGGCATGACAAATATTTCACCTTCATATTGTCACACACTAATAAAGCTTAATGGAAGTTTAATTAACAAAGAAGGATACGAGGGATGAGCGTACAAGTAAAAGAAAAAGTCACTTTCTCTCCCTTCCTAATGAAAAGCCACCCTCCAGATCTTAAATCAGGAAGCTCCTGTCAGCCACGGACAGTTAGTTTAACTCATGTCCGTTTAGGAAACACCCATGAATATCCCACCAAATGTTTCCGCTCTTCACTCATAAAGATTCATCTTAAAGAGACACAGCACAAAGCTCAGCTGTGAGATGTATTCAACAGAAATGATGAGCAAACCCAACAGAGGTTATTTACCCATGCTACAATTATTCAGTCATAAAAAAATCTTTCCTGCACGTTTAATTTAGTACAATTACATGACAGGCATAAGAGCTGTTATACTAAATATCAGCACGGATAGGATTCGCCCAACGGGCATGAAAAGAGGGAGCGATTCTAGGGGTCCCCCCTGTGCTGGGGGTCCCACAACAATTTATGAAGTAAAACTTATGAAGCTACAAAGACTGGCAGTCTGTCTAGAACAGATAAGTGGAGCGATACTACTATCTGTAAAGCAGTAAACCAGTGCTGTTATAACACATATCAACACTCTCAAAACTTCACTTGTACAATCAGAACAAAACTTACTTGTATAAACTTACGTATAAACAGTGACACACTCTGTCTCTTAAAATGTTAATCTCATACATTGTGAAGTCAGTTAATATTTCTACTACATATGTACAATCTGACAAAGTTAACAAATGGTCAAAAACATTACAGTAGAGATTTGTCTAAAAAACATTACAGTAGAGATTTGTCTAAAAAACATTACAGACTATTGATTTAAACTGTTATTCTCAATCCTTATAAAGGGGTAAGTGTTGAACCCCACATGCCAACATGTAGTTACAAACCTCTGAGAAAGACATTTGTGTGTAATGTTATTATTTAATGCATTTATTCTAAACACACACACGACTGTGCAAATGATCTGAGATCATCTGGTACTTCACTCGATGAAGCTGATATAAAGGTATAAAGCTGAATCTAATAAGAGGAGAAATGAATAAACTGTACGATAAATTGACATCAATAACGCTGACGGCAAGTAATTGAAATCCTGTCCTGAAACACAAATCGCGTTTCAATTCTGAGCAAAGGCACACAGCACAGTAAAGTTGGCCTAATGTGTGCATTAGTTAGATTTGATTGTGTGGAGAAAAATGAAGATAAAGCTTGTAAAGTGAAATGTGTAATAATAAAGTCTCTTACCTCGAGTGCTCCGCGGCGTGTACTGAGATGTGCGGCTGATGCGTGACGCGCCGCTGGAGGCTCCCGTGACGTCACCGAGCCCGGCGGCTCCTCTGAGCGTCCCGTTACATTTCCGCTCTTTCGCGTCTGTCGCGTCGCGTCGCGTCGCGTCGTTCGCGTTGTTCATTTGATGGGTGTCATGTCAGAGTTTCACCCCAACACGTATTAAAGCCGCTTTCCGTCCACACAGCCCCAATGATCTCATGCATGTGGGATATATTACACTGTAGGCATAGATGTAGTATAACAAAGGTATAATAAAAATAAAAATAAGTAAATAAATGAAGAGGAGGCAGATTTATTTCACTTAAATAGAAATACAAGTTCGGTCTTATGCCATACAACGTTTAAGTAAACTAAAACTTTAGTTAACTAAAACTAAAACGCTTGCTTCTTATCCAAGCAAAATCTGTTACAACGTCTGAAAGAGTAAAGAAATAGTTTACAATGTTACAATGTTTGAAGTTTTAAGAGTGAAAAACACTCAGTGTAAATAATAGGAAAATAACGACACGGTAAAACTAAGGTACAGCACCGGTGATGTTTCTAATGCAGGATCATACAAAGCAAATGGAAATTAATTTGATGAATTTCAACTGCGCTCATAGCGCCTCCTTGTGTTTCAATATTGACATTCATCTAAAAAACTTGTTTCAGTAAGCAAATGATGGCGAAACATCATCATGTGAGGAACCCTTAAACAAATATTTTATAAGAGCAGGAGTAACTACAGAAAAGTTTTAGCTTGTGATTTAACCCCACAAAATACCTTTTATAAGTTTATCAAATGACTGAAAACAAAGCTAAACAGTCCCACACTTGATGAATTGAGAGTTTTTAAGAAGACGTTTAAGCAACATACAGTACAACACAACTTTTTCCTCATGGACTGCATCCTCTTGGTTTCAGTATAATATTAGTGAGCAAATTAAGCTGAACCTCAGCTGAAGCAATTCTCTCATTGGACATTTTCAATTGAATCACCTGAAAACTTTGATAACTTTACAAAATGTTATTTAAATGTACGTTTGTGCCCAAATCAATTTCATGCTCTGGTAAAGCCATTTTAAAAAGAAGTTTTCATTAAAAAAGTGTGTAATGTAATTTACCTTCAAGGAAACTCTTTCATTTTAATTTAGTCTTTAGATACTAATTTGATTACTGTGCAGAAGCTGGAAAAGGGCAAACCGATTGTTCGATGGTGAAGTTTATTCAGCCACGATTTTAAACAGTAATCAAATATATAACCTTAGACTTTTTAGGTGCAGGTCTGTGAATATTTTGGCCATTTTTTACAAACAAATGGAACCAATATTGTAAAAATCACAATTGTAGGATTATAACCAGAAACTGAGTCACAAGCAAGATAATCACAATGCTGATTTAACACTCTTATGTCAGTGTGGAAGGGATCAGTACTGAAGAGGACTTTTGGGAATGTAATTTATAGGTTGACTGTTCTAATAGCAAATGTATCTACCTGCTTGATTAACAAGTTCACCAATTAAACTGAAACGAATAAGAAAACTGCTTTAAATGGAAAATGGCAAATTATTTTGCTGTTAAGCAGCACTGTCTGGATGTGGTTTGTTTTTAATCTATGATCTTCTGTGATGTCATCGGTCTCGACCTCACGTTTTCCTCAGACTATTTTATTCCTGACCCCGTGAGCTGTCCTTTCGTTCTGTCTTAATGAGGAAATTGATGTGACTGTTTTAATGAGGGCTTACAGAACATTAAGGAATCAATGAGGAATTATAAATCATTTGTGGAAAATGGCAAGTTCTTCTAATTTATTTGACTGAAATATTCATAGCGTAATATTAAAAACTGGGTTACAAAGGACAAATGACTGTGACTGCATTCAAATTCTGTTCTTTTGCCATTTACAGGGACAGTCTGTGCCTCCATTATGGAAATGATGATCACTCAGACGGTTGATCAGACATTCATAACATGTTGGTTCTCCGTGGGAACATGGGCAAAGCACTGTGAAGTATAGTGTAGGAAAAGTGATATATGGAAAATTTGTCACTTTATGCAAATATTTTTGTAGCAAGACATTTTAAGTAACATTTACAGCACACATATTCAAATTTTCACCTTAGCAAATGGTGCACCAGTTTTATTTAATCAGTTTAGCATTTTAAACTTCTAAACCATGTATCCTATAAAAACTTATGTATTTTACTTTTGTAAAACTCATATTTTACATTTAGTAAGCAAACGGTGTACATCTTGAAAGATATTTTGTTTATCGAGTGGTCAATGTGGCCAGAAAAACACGGCTTTCTGGCCGTGTTCAATTACTTCATTTCCTGATCTTCAGGATCAGGAAAAAATTGCTGTGCATATAACAAAAAGCAATTTAGGAAGTTTTAGGAAAAGTTCAGGAAAGTGCTTTGGAGGCGTCTCTTGCCATTAGTGTTTTTGAGAATATACAAACTAAAGTGAGGGCTTTAGACCAGTTCAACCGGTAAATTAATGTGTTATTGATTGGAATAGATGGGTAGGGCAGAAGAGGTTTTGATTAACAGGGGATTTGGTTAACTGTGAATTTATCCTTGATCTTTCCATTTCATCTCTGGAGAAACATGGAATTATTCAGTCTTTCCATCATAAAAAGTTTGGTGAGAGACTGTCAATCATTCTGACATACAGGAGGACACTCCCACACCCCATCTGCTTTCCCAATAGGACACAGCATATAAATCACCTTCTGGTGATAAATCCAAGAACAATCACTTTCAAAAACAGGTTTCTTATAATGTTTGTTTGAAGCAGCTTATTGTAACACCCAGTATCCAACAGGTCAGTTCCACAAGCAAGATTTACATGAATTTCTTATTGGTGGTGCTGGCAGACAAGGAAGGGAGACCTGAGGCATATCTAGAGACCAGAATATCCGATGATCAGGCGTATCTAGTTCCTGCAAGATTTAGCTCCATCCTAAACCACCTGCCTGTAATTTTCAGACAATCCTCAAGACCTTGATTAAATGGTTCAGACATGTTCAATTATGGCTGGAGGTGAACTGCATGATAGCCTTTCATTAGCAGGATTACATACTGTAACATAGATCCCGTACGATGGTAAGTTCCTATGTCTTGAGCCAGTAAGCAATCACTTAGCAACCACCCAGAAATGCCCTAGCAACAACACAATACACAACTGCAGAAATGTTAAATGTTTTACCTACAAATGTAAGCATAAGTATACTAATCACTAGGGGGAGCTAAAGGGTCAGGAGCTAAAGACATGATGGTTGTTTAGTCTAAATATTTACTATATCATCATGGTTATATAACGGAACAGGGAATGCAGATTCTTAAATTAGTACATTTGTACTGCATTTTAGTACTGTTTTGTGATTTGACTGTCTTGGGTCTCTATTTGAAGTGCAGTGTAAAACAAACAGAATCACAGATTTACAGTATAGTACTACTAAAATCACTGTAATCAAACCATATTTAATTCTGTTTTAGTTAAACACGGATGTATTGAACGGATCCAAGCTCTAAAATATTCATGTCTCAGTTATCACAACATCAACATGTTTATACAAAGACCTCTTTTAAATTTCACAATGAATTCAAATTGGTTCCTCCAATGTGATTTGTTTTCTGGTTCTTCATTCTGTTTCAATCCGTCTGATTTATTGTATTCCTATTAGGGCTTTTCAAGTCAATCCAATTTAAATGTTTTGTTTTTTAAAAGGCTTTTGTACCATTCTGAACCTCTTGAGTTTGTCATCCTGTTCCTGGTTGTATCACATTAAAGAAATTGGAACAACTCTGGATTGAGCTTTAACAAGTGGCAGCATGTGTGCTTCTCTTTGAAGCTGAAATGAGAAATTACACATAACTGTAAAGCATTTTTTCATGAGTAGTTTCTGAAAAAAGTGCCCTTCAAATGAATTCACTTGTGCAGAAACCTGTAAAAAATAATAATAGTAACTCTCAAACAGCAGGTGAGACAGATGCCTTTTTTATTCATTTTGTTGTTTTTAGTTCTAGCTTCCTCATTGTGTTCCGGGAGAGATTTGAGCTGGCTGTGTCATTCATATAGTGAGTCACGGTGAATTCGCTTCAAAAGAGACTCAGCTCTTCTTCTGTGCCAAAAATGGAAGAGAATCAGAGGCAGGAAACAGCACTCCTGAAGATATTTCTATTCCACTAAGAGTTGACCATCAAAACCCTCAAACAAGACAGATATAGGTCCAACAGCATGTTTCTCAGTGTAATGCTTATTCTCAGGGTCCCAGTCGATCGGCACACAGTCAGTGCAGAGATTTAGCTGGAATTAACCCCTTAAATTCAGTACAGTGTAAAACTTTATCATTTCCCTCCCAGTCCACCCTCCTTACACCAGATTACATTACATTTATGCATGTGTCAAGAAGATTTGCTCTTCTCTCAGGCTCGCTAAGATGGTTTGGCTATTCTGTTCAGATGTTTTAAGGGGGGGTTTGGGCAGGTTGAGACCAGGCAGCTGACTGAACTAGCTAATAGTCAACCACTTGACAATGCTGGACACCAACAAAACCAGCTTAATCGGTTAAGAGCAGGAAACCAACTTAAGCTGCTTTTTTAGCTGGGAAGGGAAATGAGATAAGACCATGATGTAACATATGGAACTATTTGATTTAAGAACATTTGGTATTGTTTTTTGGACTTCTGTGTGTACTGTGCAAATATATGTTTGAGCCAGGAGGGACACGGGCCACCCCTCACCATATGCCAGGGTCCCAGATGCTTGTTGATGCTCCTATGCTGTCTTATCCGCAAGACACGAAGCAGCTGTTTGTCAGTCGGAATCAATAAAGAACATCATGTCTCTGCAAACACAGAATGAACACTACCAATCCATACAACAGAGCAAAGAGTCATTTTAATGACTTACAGAATGTGCCAGAAAGGAGCTGTGATTTTGGAGAGGTTTTAAAGGATTGTTATAAGAAAAATTTTGCAGTCCCTATATGACAGAGATCAATGATTTATGAATTGTGCCATGGACATAAAATCAGAAACTCTGCAACAGCAGGTCGAATTTTATGTGGCATTGGCCACTGGGGGACAATTCGGATATTTGGAAAGCAGAGACACAAGACTCAATTTCCTGTGAGACAGTCTATTTGTCATTTCACACTAGTTCAGAAAGAAATGAATGCTGATTTGTCATTACATAATCTGCACACAAACAAACATGCTATTTTGTTTTAAAATAAAGTCTTACAAAGTCTTACAAATGTTGAATTCTGGTTTAGTGTCTTTACACAACAATCAGACATTACACATCAATACAATACAGTAATACAAATATGCAATTAATTGTAACTAAATAACGAATGTATACTTTTTTGCAGCTTGACATCTGTGTGAAAACTGTCTGCAGTGGGCATCTCCAGTGTAGTGAAACAACCTAGTTTACTGCAACATTAATTTGTTTTGTGTCAATATTGCACACTAACAGCTTGCTGTTGTTTTAAAAACACAACATTCATGCATTTGGCTGACACTTTCATCCAGATTGACTTACAACTGCATTTGCTAACATTAACTAACATAAACTATCAATGAACAATACTTCTGCAGCATTTGTTACGCTTAATTCATGTTCATTTCAGCATTTAGTAATCCACTTTACAATCAAAACTGTTAACATCAGTTAATGCACAGTGAACTAACATGAACAATTGTATTGGTTCTTGTTAGCGAATTCATTTACTAATATTAGAAAATTGATTAACAACATGACCTTATTACAAAATGTAACCAGTATCTGTGTTGCCTTGTATCTCAACAATTACTACATTACTCTTACTCTCTTGTATATTAGGATACTCAGTTCCAATATTCTGATTCTCTGTATTCTATTCCATTACAGACGGGACGTAATATTTTAACTTTCTGTAAAGCTGGTTTAAAACAATGTGCATTGTGAAAAGCACAAATAAACATGACCTGAATTGAGAATAGATACATAATCATTACAATTTCCAGTGTTACAAAGTTTCCAGTTCGTGTTTTTTATTGCATGTTGAATTAATAATGCAAAGATCATGAGTTCAATTCCCAGGGAACTCACATACTGAATGTACAGTAAATGTACGGTATACCTGTGTACCTTGAATATGCTTTAAATAAAAGTGTCTGCCAAATGCATAAATGTAAGTGTCCTATTTTACAAGCTGTCCCAGTTCACCTGTATTCACCCTATATTTAATATTTCAATATGAATTGTTCATACGAATGTTATCACACAGATATTTAAATATGGGTATTTAAATAAATTCACTTTATTATTGCTCACATTTTATAGACCATGGAAATACACGTTCAATTAATTTAATCCATCAATTTGTTCACAATGGTGGGCGTATGGTAGTGCCATATGGGAAAATTAAAATCTTTTTAATCTGCTGTGATTTTTTTGACAGTATGATGTAATCTAAGGATTTAATGATGTAATATTTTGTTTTGTCTCAAATTTTGTATTCTGATCTCATGTAATTCCTCTTTTTGTGACTATGTTTTCCAGAAGACCAGCTCTGAAACGGTAATAATCAGCACTAACTAGACTGCACCAGCACCAATGTTTGCCTCAATACGTGGAATCTCATTTACTTTTGAAGAGCCTGGGATCACTGCCCTGTCTTGGCTGCATGTGTCAGGTGTTGATGCTGAGAACGCTGAAAAGGATTTCTGCATGAAAATCATTGCAACAACAGCCATGAAGGGCCATCACAATAAAACCTCTAGAGACACAAGCTGTCAGAAATGTGGCATGCTGGGTATTTTTATCCACTTCCCCTTGTTCCATGAATAATGGAATTCAGTAACGTGAACTCTAATATTACGTTCCAGAAATAAGAACGTGTCTTATAATAGAACCATCCATGGTAACAAGCTAAAGCACTATCTGTGTGAAGCTCTGTTGATTATTATAATGAGAAAACATGAGGCATTTGTAATCGGATGATTGGTTGTTGTCTGTTGTGGCCCAATGAATTATTTATAAATGTGCATAGTGATGTCTTGCGCTTAATTATTGAGTTCACTATCTTATTTGTCTGAACGGTATCTCTTGTCATGGTACATCAGCAACATGGTTTAAAAATCATGGCAGTGTGTAATTGGCAATAGCGGAAATGATTTGGTAATTAAGATAATCACTTCACACAATGAACTGATTGCTCATGTTTGTTTCATTTATTTGTTTGTTTGTATTATGCTGTCTGTCACGATCATAATAAACATCAAGGCTGCTTAAAAAAAACATACTTTTCAACTCAAACTGGGTTGTCAGGATTTTTAGGCCAGTGGCTGTATTGTTTTGCTACAGCAACAAGCATAGCCCGCAGTAAATGGAAACGTGAATATTCATGTTTTGGAGATAATGAGGTAGAATGGGATTTGGGCTTCTGAATGCACATGCCACAGAGCCGATCTGTCTATCAGAAAAACATGAAGAGATGAACGAATCGACTGTTCAAAAACACAGCCTTTTGCTGTACTGTCAAAAGGGAAGGTCCCCAAACCCCCACACACCATGCAACTGCGCTGTCATTTAGTCATACATCTTATATTCAGTTTTCTGAAACGTGTTTGAAGATAGTGAAAGGTTTTAAAAGTGAGTTATGAAATGTGTCATATCTGAAACACAGAGAGAGAATAAACATGACACAAATTAATATATGGATTTGGACCAGCTCACTTTAGCTTTATGTTAAGTGTGGGGCTGGTTTAAATCTGGGGAATCCGACTTTTCTTTAATAAAATACAACAAAATCTCTCCTCCTTTTTTAACTAAACAACTCGACAAACTTACTGTGGAGTCTTAAAACCATGGCAATGATTTCAGATTTTAATGGTTGTGTATCTGAGCTTGTATCTGTAATTGTTTATTATATTTGACAAGAATTTCAATCCTCAAGGATATAAACATCAAAAATCACAACACTCTGTGTGCACCAGGGTGTTCAGCACACATCTAACAGAGACGCCTGCAGCTGTATGTCTGGATCTAAGGCTACGTTCACATCAGTCAGGATAAATCTAAAAGTTGAGCTTTTTCTCTACGTTTTGGCTTTTATTCCACACTAATTAGAAAGATTCTGGACATCCGATTTCCAAGCATCTTCCATCTGGTATATCCTCGTTTCACTGATCACATAGCCACAGGAAGTCAGATTTTGTGTCTGCTGAAATTGTTCTCTGCTTTCCGAATTTCTGAACTGCCCCAAGTGGCTGAAACTGGAATTACTCATAAACGTATGTGCACTATATGCCAGCATAAGACATGAGAAACATTATCTGAATGAAACTGTTGAGCAGTAATTAAACTAACACAAGCACTAACAATGCTGAGACTCCAACTAAACTAAATCTATTTACATCAGCTCACTAGCCAGTGTTTGAAAGGGATGTTAAAGGCACGTCTGGGCCAATTTTCAAAGCATAAAAATTAAAACCAACATGCTGATGTCCTGTGAAATCACAGTCCCCTCAGGATGTTTTTAACTCAGTCTGCCCAAACTGGAGTTACTACCCCAACTCCGCATTTGTACGCAAAGATAAATAAATCAGTAGACCTAGAATAAGTGAATATTTTATGAATATTTTGTGTTAACATATGCGGTGAGTCAGTTGTTTTAAAGCTTATTGGGAGATTATTCTGTCACTGAGAAACAGGTATGGAAATTCATGAGCTGAAAATGATGCCTTTCCTGAGGAGAGCAGGAAACCAGTTAACCTGAGCAGCTGTATTGAGTTTATGGTTTAATTATGGCTTGTTTGTTACTGCAGCTCAGACAATTGTAAGACTACAATTGTGTCTTGAATTAGATTCTTGAATCTGGCAACTCGGGACAGGCTGGCAAGCTAAAAACAGCCTGGGGCCAGCCCATCACAACCCACTGCAGATAATCCACTATTATACTGTATGCATCACATATGCATATATTACAAACTATTACTGAAGAATTATCCAGTTCATATAATTCACATTTCAATAATTTTACTTCATCTTTAATTCCAGGGAAATTAAAGAAAAATGTAATATTTTAAGGAACATTTGAAGAGGTTAATAGTTTAGCATTTTCTAAGTCAAGGAGCTTCCTCGGAATTGTTTGGCTTCTAGCTTCTAGCTTGTGAGAAGACACATGGACAAACAGATAGTGAGGAGGGAATGAGCAGCTGTCATGATAAGGGAAGTACAGCATAGAAGCTGCTCTGAAATATTTATTTGCAAGGGCAAAAATCTTGCTAAAGAGCTAAACATTTATGAAGAGAGAGGTGCACGAGATTCAGAGTGCACAATCCCCTGAAATACAGTGGAAAAGTGAGCAATGGCACATAGTTTATTTATGACTTAAATGGCCTGGCCCAATGGGCTTAAACATCCTTTAAATGTTCCTTTGTTTATTTTTACTTTGTATATAAATTTAGTTTCGTCATCCATCCCACCTGCTAGCAGCTATTATGAGATCTGAGCCCATGCATAATATGGTGGGAAAATGAAATGACACTGAATGGGTTTAATGTTTCAACTGCATGGTAATATTTGCACAAGATTTACACCAGGCAGTCACCTTGAGCTCTTCCAAGGAAACACACGTACTGATAATATGTATACAGTACCTCAAATGCACCGTAAGTCACTTTGGATGAAAGTGTCTGCCAAATGCATTAACGTAAAAAAATAAAATTAAATATCAAGGAGATACTCTTAAGAGTCAAAAAACCCAGAATCCTTTAATGACACAAACGTAACACTTAGCCTGTCATTAATATCCATCAGGAGGTTAAAATCAGTGTGAAGGAGGTAAACTCACTCTCGCTGTAAAAAAAAACCAGTCAAGATTAAAAATAAGTTTAAATGACTTGCCAAGTTGATCGAACTTAAAAATTTAAGGTGGCAAAGTTTTTTTTACAGTGTAGGTACGCTTTGATTTTCCTGCTATGCTTAGTTTCATAAATACATAAACATATTTATTTTCTATATATAAATTCCGTAAGCTGCAAGTGAACGAGGAATATTAGCCTGAGTCTATATTCCTCTCCACACTACTAAATATTCTTCAGACGTATTTTCTTCTGACAGAAGATTTTGGTTCTGGCTGTTATTTGTTGGCTTACACCCAGCGGGATTGGGTCGAGCTCACTGCTGCCCCGAGAACCGATGCCATATTCACTCTGCATGACCTAAAGGTCAGAAATGTCATTCTTTCCCCAGTCTATCTGAGTGCAGTACATGTGCAGAGATACTTGAGTCTCTGCATTCACAGTTCAAGAGGAATTTCCATGAACTGACTTGTAATGAAATGTGCTCACAAACGCTGTCATCAAGATGGCAGCAGAACAACTAGATAAAGGCTACAATTTTGGAAGCAATTATTCGAAAGGATCTGATGTATAATTGTGGTTTCAGGAGTAAGGTAATGAATGGCAAAAGGTTACGGCTACAGCAGTCCGCCGCATTCATGTGGAAACCTGTGAAATTGTTCAAATAATTAGAGTCTTTGAACACTTACTCAGACTTCCATTATAAACTGCACAAAAGTGTTGCATTATACAACGACTCTCAGTGTTACCAATTATGCCCGTAACTGCAGTCAATACTAAGACTGGTCATAGACAATATGTTATTCAGAGCCGTATCGCAGCGTTCACATTAGGTTTGAGTGAGTTTGGTTAACAGCACCAAACACTTTACTTGCTGACTCACTTTGCCATGTTTTACCCTAAACTAAAATTAATCAGAGAAGATGTGCATCCTTTTAATAACAAAAAGGTGATGTATGTGATGTTTTTCTACATTTATGACAACAACATTTCCAGTTTATGACAACAACACAGCGAATACCCCTCATTTCTGTGATTTCCCTGTGATTTATCGCTTTGTTGTTTTCCTCACCTTGTAAGTCGCTTTGGATAAAAGTGTCTATATAATAACAAAATGTAAAAGTAAAAATGTAATTTATACTGCACACATATATGGCACATTATGGTTTCGACGAGGGTTTGTTCCGTCCTCCACACGGTGCCGGCTCACACCAGGAGCATTTCAGAGCAACTGAAGAGATTTACTGGATCAACATCATTTTTGTTTTTTGGTTTCACCATGAGTACTTGGCTAAATGGTTATGTTTTGCCCAGTTTAATGTCTTACTTTGTTATGCTTTAGTCTACAGACAAAACTTAATACACTTAAAAGGCCAGTTATGAACAAGGATAAAAGATTTGTAGCTGTGTTTTAGTCATTTAAAATACACCCTCAATTGCCTTGTATCGATATTTCAGTCTGCACAGGGTTTATTTTGACTTTATTTTGCATTTGAGCTGTGCGGCTTGGACACGGCGCTCATCAAAAATGGACTAGGCACCTATCTTTAGCAAAGTAGAGAGCTGCGTCTGCTTCTGAAATGTGCTGCAGCACAGCTGGTATAAACATAAGCACTGAGTGGCCACGATCAGCTCTGGTGACCGTGTCGGAGCCATAATGCGCTGTAGACGTGCAGTGTTAGTAAGGAGTTAGCATGGCTTTGTGGTGCTATTCGACAAAATTTGTTTAAGCATTTCAATCAGCCTAACATACTGTACTGTAGCAACACTGACTCCAACATTGTGGTGCAGGGCTATCTGTTTGTGTGGTCAATATAAGATGGAGGGGAGTGTTTAAGAAACCTGCTTTGAAACAGTCATTATTTTTGCAGCTCCATCTGATGACATTTGAAGATATGAAACTATATACATACTTCACTTTTAACAAAATGTTCCTTCCTCTGCAGGGCTGTGATTGACAGGAAGGGTTATTGGCAAAGTGGGTGCAGAAGCACTAAGGCAGCAACTTTCTAAATTCAGACGTCTTGTTGTGAGGTCAATGATTCGAACTGACAACCAAAATGGTAATTGGCAGAAATCTATTCCAGACTAAACTTCATGGCCAGAATCAGAGGCACATTTTGTGGAAACCAAACAGGACTTCCCAAGAATATGCTGGAAAGACACATTTAATCCCCGCTGCAGCTGATTGAATTCTCTGCTCAGTCTAAAACACCACAATCAATGAGAAGCACCCACCTGTATAGACAGAAGAAATGTTGCCTTCTAATGGTCATATCACATTGTCTGCATGTGATATGACCATTAGAAGGAGACATTATAGTTAAGAAATGGCCTGCCACATGTGAAGTTATGTAAATCTCCTCAATGAGAGAAATGATTGCCAGATCATAAATCTGTCTGGAGGACTCCCCAGTGACAATTTCCAGTACATTGCTGCAGGGACAGCCAACTGCAGTAGCACTTGTAGGTGTCAGTGCGAAACTGCAATGTTATTACCAGCCCCAACACTCATCTTTCACACATTTTAAGATTGGAGAGATGGTTGTGGTATTCACACGTGTCTTTGCTCAATGATTTGTTCAATGATTAGTGATAAAATCAAAGGGTCCTTTAAAGGTAGAACCCTATAAAGAATGCGTCTTTACTTTTCTCAGGCCAAGAACCCCTTTGGTACTGTAGACAGGGAGCCCCTTGTTGCATACTGTATAAAAGTGAATATTGCATTTGAAGACTATCCTAATAATAACTTCATATAATTAACGGTTTTACAAACAGGTTTGATCTGTATTGCAAAGTCATTAAAAGCACAATTTTTGGTGTACAAAATCATTTACTTGTATAATCAGTTGTGAAGCAACCTCTGTCCCTATTCACTTTGATTGCATTTTGTTCTATACAATGAAAGTGAACGGTGACCGATGATGTCCATCACAATCAAAAAAAAAAAAGAAGAAACAAAGTCATACAGGTTTAGAAAAACATGAGGCTGAGTAAATAATGTTTCATTTTTGGGTTCACTGTCCCTTTAATGCGTTTTAAAGCCTATTTTTGTTTACAAATCAAACTATAATTGGTGGATCCCCTGCAGTACCACTGTTAAGGTTTTCAGAATTACCATCCATATGACTTTACAAAAATCAATCACAAATGACGCATCGGCACAGTTGGAACTGAGCACCAGTGACTCAAGTCTCCTGTTGTACAATTTGGATGTTGAATGATGTACGTTTGCCTTTGGTTTTGTTAAATGGCCGGCGGCTGCCACAGTGCAATGCAATCATATGCTTTATTGTTCGCATGTGATGCTGAGAGAGGAATGTGGCAGAAGGATAAATTCTTATCACTTAGCTTTCTGCTTCACTGAATCCATCTGTTATCACCCTAGGGTGAGAAGATAGCAAAACAGACATTTTTTTTGGAACCACAGCACCAAGGAAAGAGACAGAGGGACCGAAAAGAGAGAAATGATTTATAGTCAAAACTATTTCATTCAGTCTGTAAGCCATTATGATTCTCTCTGTCATAACAATTGCTAGAGTGGGTCTGAGTGGTGATTTTTAAATTGATTGATTTTTGCACAAACGTTTTAGGGCAAAATTATGAGTGTTTCTGCCAAAGTGTGTTCAGAACACTCACAGGTTGTGAGCTCCCAAAATTACAGAGTACATTTACAAAGATGGCTTTGAAGAGTGACTTCTACCAAAATTACTTATTGTACTAAAGTAAACAAACATTTCTGTAACATTAAAGTGACATGTTTTAAAACAATAAAGGCTTTCTTTATAGAATGAGTGTATGGTTTCGATGGTTTATGGGTTTCAGTTAGGGAACACTGCAGTGTGTGTGTGTGTGTGTGTGTGTGTGTGTGTGTGCATAAATGAGAGAGTAAGACGTGAGAGAGAGAGAGAGAGAGAGAGAGAGAGAAGAGAGAGAGAGAGAGAGAGTTCTGTTGATTTATAGAAACTCCTTTATACACTTTTAATCCTTGACTTCAGTAACGCTTAGTGGATAACTTTTCTGATGACAAACCCATTTTCAAATCCTCTACACAAACATACACGCACACCCACGCACATACAGTACCAGCAATTCAAATACACCTTTAATTGGCACTGTCACTGTAAATACCAACATTGCAGGTTAAAGCCATAATTCAGGTTCCAAAATTGTGGAGGTTTAGAGTGGAGGTGAGGGTGTGGAAGACAGGAACTGTGTATTTGTAGAGCAAGTAAATTATATACAAAGTAAGTCGAGATAAACAATGTAAAATCAATTCTGAATACATGTGAACGAGATAGAGCCAGCCATGAGGAAATTCAATTCTTATAAACAGATTTACAGTATAATCTGTTTCATACACACAGCAAGATTATCAGACCTTTATAATGACATGCTTTTCAAAGCTCATTTAAAATGCCACTGACTGGTGTTACGTGATCTACTTCAACAGACCAATAAATCTTTTTCACTTCCTGGTTTTAAACATATGTGAAGATAAGTGTAAATTAACTGCAGAGATTTGAAGGATGCTTAATCTAAGTGCCCTAGAAATTTGAAGTTGTTATTCCACAACTAGAACAGTGTCCAAGGGACAACACTTCTAAACACTTTGTTTAGAATAATAAATAGGCGTGCAACGTCAAACGATCAAAATACAAACCAATTCATATGCAAAACAGTGCTGTGAGTTTATCTTCTTATTTCCATGTTTCATTCTTTTGAAAGGGCAGCCCCGTTGACAATACCTCTTCTTTTTTTACGAGAGCTCAGTTATTTATAGAAGAATGTGATAAAAAGGCTCTGGGCAAAATATTTGATTGCATTAACTGCTATCTGACAAGAGACCCTGATTGCGATCCATCTTCCTGTGTGGCCCTGTAAGGACCAGGCCTGGAAGCTTTATCACCTCCTTGTCTCATATCATTTCCCTGAAGCTCTGCTGAAACAGATACCAAAAGGAGGAGAAAGGGGAGCGAGGAAAACAGAACTGAAGCTAATGATGTTCCACCAAGTTTAAATGGCATCATTAGCAATGCAATGTGATGCAATTTTCCGACACCCTGCTGCCTGAGTTCTCTGTGGAGAACAAATCGATTTTAACCTGCCAGACTGAAGCTTTTTGTGCTGCGCTGAGAGTTAGAGCCATAACAACTCAAGAAATAGATTGGAGTCGTGCTGTAATGTGTCCTGGCTGGATTCAAGCAACCTGCATCGGTGTAGTCAGCTATTCAATTCACTTATCATCTCGACTGCGGTGAAGAGATAACTACAAGCTAGCAAAACATTTCGAAGAATTTTTGCATTAAGCGATGCATTTTCACGATCATTCAGCTATAAAAAATTTTTAAAAAGTTTCACATTCTGGTATTATATGAATCTAATATGATATAGTGTGTATCAGCCTGTTTATTGGCACAAAGCATGAAGTATAGCACACATTTACCACACGTTTTCTACAATATTGTAATTCAAATTCAAAAATGAAAAATATACAGCAGTTACCTAGAAAGTGACTTTGGGGAAAGCACATTTGTAAGGCTCTCTAAGATCAAGAGCAATAAATTATTGATATATTCATTATGTGATATAGATCCATTACGGCTCCTGTCATTTTGTCTATTTGACTGTTTATCAGCCCGACGTGTTTTAAATGACAGGCAGTGGCAGAAGAATGAGCCAGACTCCTATTAGCAGACTGTTTTAATGGACTTCCTGTTTATGAGCTGTCTGATGTAAATGAAGAGAAGCCAGTAAATGGGGTTGCTCTAGGCGGATCTTTAGAGAGGATCAGACAGGAGAGAGACTCATTATAAGACATTCTGTCTGATTAACTGCTGGCTTCCCATCGGCTAACATGAGCTCATGCCGCGCATGAGCGATTATTTACGTCTGCATGTAATGTAATGTGTAATGTGTGCTCATGTGAATCAATGCGCAGGTGTAACAGCTCATATGCACATGTGCTGCTTGATTCTCAGTTTGGACACCATATGAATCTATTACAGACATGAGGACGTAATTTTTATCACACATGTATTTTATATAGTTCAAAGTCTAACATAAAGAGATAGTTCCCCACAAAATTAAAAAATGTCATCATGTCAACCCTATACTGCTTCAAACTTCTGGCTTTCTTCCAAATGACTTTCTAACATCAGTAAAACGCTAAACAAGATGTTACTGACAGTCTCGGTCACCATTCACCTTTATTGTATAGAAAAAGAGCAGCATTAACATTTTCAAACTTTTACTTTGTGTTCCACCGTCTCTGATCATTTATATTCAAGGTTTATTCAAACGTGTCGCTGGCGAGTTGTTTTCCTAATTCCAATTTGAATTCTTTTGTGAGAGAGATTCGGGAGTCTAACGGCATTTCTCTGAGTTAAAGTAATTAATGAATAATGATTTCCCTGAATGCAAGTAGAAGATTAGTTATTCTGCTACATTACAGTTACTGAAAAAACAAACAAACACAAAGCAGCCAGCACCTGCTGTGTGCTAAAAATAAAAAACAACACAACAGGAAATGACTTCCAGATAAAGAGGAAACAATTAGAGCTCTGTGGGCGTTATGCACACCTTTGAGTTTCAGTTTTAAGGCTTAAGATGTTATTATATATTACGTAATGTGTAAATAGAAGACTTGCCTTAAGAATGACATCATACAGGTAACTCATAGGTTCGCAGATTGTATGGAGGGCTGAATCAGAGTAGATGGACAGACGAATCAACAAAAATCTATTTGCTGCCTCTTTCCTATTGCATAAACATCAGATTACATAGTTCTTCAGAATAAGGCTGTCAATCACCATTTCACTCAGCATGTATTCATCGTTGAATAAATGAGCATTCTGAGACACTTGAGACTGCAGCCTTTAGTAATATGCTTTTTTTCTAGAGCTGAAAGTTAAATTGATTACAAATATGTTGTGGTTGACAAATGACAAATGGAGTTCAGGTTTGGGAATATTCTGCCCGAATGGCAGACATCATTGATTAGGCACACAAGCAGTGATGAAGATTGTTAATGCCAGAAATGAACATTTCACCGATGCACAGAGACACTTGCAGGTCAAGAGAAATTATGCAATGATTGCTCTTCTGGTTTTTGATTAGCAATCGCTCTTTCAGCAAAATAAGGGTTTGTTGTTATAGATTGCATAAGTATGTCTGAACCTATATCTGTTGATTGATTAAATGTACCATTTAAAGACCGTGACAAAAGACTGATTGCCTTTAATGAGATACTGTACCTTTAATAGCCTCAAGTGAATGAATCCTGTTGACCAGGGAAACAATGCTTTGATTTGAGCAGGTTTATCAAACCATAGGTAACATCTTTAACATTTTGGAGAGGGGATAGGTGGACAGGATCAGGAGGGGTGATTTCTGAGACACCTGAGACATTTACAGGATAGGTGGAGATCAGGATGGGTGATTTCTGAGACATTTACAGGATAGGTGGATAGGATCAGGATGGGTGATTTCTGAGACATTTACAGGATAGGTGGATAGGATCAGGATGGGTGATTTCTGAGACATTTACAGGATAGGTGGATAGGATCAGGATGGGTGATTTCTGAGACATTTACAGGATAGGTGGATAGGATCAGGATGGGTGATTTCTGAGACATTTACAGGATAGGTGGATAGGATCAGGATGGGTGATTTCTGAGACATTTACAGGATAGGTGGATAGGATCAGGATGGGTGATTTCTGAGACATTTACAGGATAGGTGGATTAGGATCAGGATGGGTGATTTCTGAGACATTTACAGGATAGGTGGATAGGATCAGGATGGGTGATTTCTGAGACATTTACAGGATAGGTGGATAGGATCAGGATGGGTGATTTCTGAGACATTTACAGGATAGGTGGATAGGATCAGGATGGGTGATTTCTGAGACATTTACAGGATAGGTGGACAGGATCAGGATGGGTGATTTCTGAGACATTTACAGGATAGGTGGACAGGATCAGGATGGGTGATTTCTGAGACATTTACAGGATAGGTGGACAGGATCAGGATGGGTGATTTCTGAGACATTTACAGGATAGGTGGACAGGATCAGGATGGGTGATTTCTGAGACATTTACAGGATAGGTGGACAGGATCAGGATGGGTGATTTCTGAGACATTTACAGGATAGGTGGATAGGATCAGGATGGGTGATTTCTGAGACATTTACAGGATAGGTGGATAGGATCAGGATGGGTGATTTCTGAGACATTTACAGGATAGGTGGATAGGATCAGGATGGGTGATTTCTGAGACATTTACAGGATAGGTGGACAGGATCAGGATGGGTGATTTCTGAGACATTTACAGGATAGGTGGACAGGATCAGGATGGGTGATTTCTGAGACATTTACAGGATAGGTGGACAGGATCAGGATGGGTGATTTCTGAGACATTTACAGGATAGGTGGACAGGATCAGGATGGGTGATTTCTGAGACATTTACAGGATAGGTGGACAGGATCAGGATGGGTGATTTCTGAGACATTTACAGTACAGCACACAAAAGTGACACATGCAAACCCTACTCATACGCCGCCTTCCCAACAAACGATCGTAATTAAAGAGATAGCTCACCAAGCACGCGTCCTCTCAGGTGCGCGGCCCCTTTAAGACGGACCGCACGCCGAGCGCTCCCGCAAAAAAGCGGCGTTTTAAACGCAGCGGTGACGTCATCAAACTTTTTAAGCGGCTGGAGTGAGCGCGAGAGGGGAAGACGCACGGAGGCGCGCGCTCCCTCAGACCGGCCGCGGACGCGCCTGGACGGGCTCATCTTTGTCGGGATCACTACAAATCATCCTCCCTCGTAAGAAAACTTCGATTTATTTTATAGACTCGTAGTTTTAAAGTCTCCTGTTTTACTTTCAGACGCCCCGCATACAGACACGCAAGTTTATTGTTTATCTGTTGCGCACTGTTTGCGTTATTTACGTATGTTACGTTCGTGATACAATTATTCCGCGGTATTGCTAACGTGTACGGCTTTATATTAACGCGTCATTTCTAATCGCTTTTGCGCTACATTGCATTCATTTTTAATTGTGCTATAGCAGGTGCGTTGGTGAAACTCGCAGGCTGTGTATTTGTACTGTATGTGTTATATTTCAACATCGCGTTATAAAGTTTTCAGCGTTGATCTGCGCTGAATTAAACGAATGCATTGACCCAGAGCTCAGCCACTGACCCCAGTACAGACAGACAAAGTAATGCTCGTAATGATACTGACGCCGAGATGAGATGACACAACTGATACCCGAGCAGTGTCACAAGAACTCGTGTTGTTATTGCTTTAATAAGCAATCTTTTTTTTGTCACACTGTACTTTAGTGGCTATTAAAAGTCATCTAGAAAATTATACAAACATTATACCCTCTAATACCAAACAAGATCTATGAAAGTTGAACCATGGAAGTTACCATTCAATCTGTAATGTTAGGAGTTCATCCTAAATGAAAACCTGTCAATATTTGCTTAACCTCAGGTTGTTCCAGTCCCAAAATGTTATTTGAAAATTTAGGAAAATCTGTGTTAACTATACCGATCTTTACTATGCATTGAAAACAACTGGCTGTCAAACTCCAAAACAGATCAAAGCACATATAACGCTAAAGATATTACAGATCTTCTCTATCCGCAATAGCTTTGTGGGAGGAACACACTAAAATTAAACTTGTTTTCACCTCCAATGTTTTACTACGGCAGATGGGAAGATTTTCTGTGAATAATTAAAGTTGTGTATCGTTTTAAGCTACAAACATCACCAACGGTTGCAAAAAATAATGTCTAATGTATAATAGCACACAAACATTTTCCACATCTGCTTCTGACTGAACAGAGTCTCTTTTTCCGGTTACCCAAATCGGTGTGTACATTCCTAAAACTTCCCCTTTCCCTGCTCCTAAAAAGACCCCACAAGGGTGAGGAACTGACCACTGATTTTTCATGATTTCATGAACCATTCCTTAAATTTGCAAAGGTCGTTCGTGAGGATGAATATGTTTTGGTAAAACTCTTTAATAGCCACGTGTCATTTACATAGCCAAGACATTTACATAGGGCTGTGAATGCATTTTAATGGCATGATTATCAGAACAAGGAAAATTTGCAGATGTTATTCGATCAAATAGTTATTAAACAGTCAAAAATGATGTAATCCTCACATGAAATCAATGTGCTATTTCCTGAACGTGAGATTATTTATGAGACACTCAAATATATTTAAAGAACCTTGAGCCCTGCCGACATCACATGTCATTTGATTCACCAGTATGTTTCTAGATCAAAAATCAATACTGTAATGTAATAACAACTAGATCTTCACTTTTCCTTCAGAACCGCTGGGTAAATATGTGTATAAGGCTGAGCATATGAGAAATGCCTGCTTTGACATGGCCAGCAGGATATACCGAGTAATCTAGTAATGATCTTTGCTGCCAAAAATGGTTTGATGTTACTTAATACTGGTAGTTTGTCAGAATAAACAAGTTTTACATGGACTTGAGTGGTCTGGTTCAGATTGTTGTGTCTTGTGAGGATGTTTTAAGTCTTGTTGTAGGGTTCGAGATTTGACAACAGGTCTGATGGGCACTGCCTTCATAGAATCATTTCTAAATGGCAGATTGTGTCTGATTGACAGACTGTGAGTTGACATGAGCTGTGGATTACTTCCTGTAGTTACAAACCAAAGGAAGTAGACGCAAAGGGCACACATTACAGAGAGCACATGTAAGAGCCATTTAAGCGTCTTGTAGTGTTAGGATGATTTTATGAGTACAGTCATGGAGCCAAATAAAATATTTAGGAATATTTAGCATTGAGAAAGAACTCGAGAGATCTCCCTGTTTTACTTAAATTACTTTTATAATCCAGTTTAATTTGCAGAGACAACAACAAGTAAAGTTAAGTGCACACTCTACATTTTTGCCTACAGTTTTGCCGTCTGAAACCAATTTCATGAAAGGTTCTTCAAAATTCTTGTGGTAGGGCATAATCTGCAGTCAAAATCGCTTAGCGTGACATGTTCACCAACTAACTTTGCAATGAGTCTTAGCCTCTGTTGAACTTTTTGCAGTGGAAACAGAAACAGGGGTGCTGTAAAGGGGCAGAGAATTAGGATGATTCTAAGGGCCCCATTCATGCGGGAGCCCAGCAGGACGTGATAGCAAACAGACTGTAGGGACCACCCAACCATCATATTTATCCATATTTCACATTTTTTGCTATCGTACAGTCTGACAATCTTACAGTGTGCACAAGCTATTTGTTTGATTTCCCTAAAAAGTGTAAACACTGTGGCCCTATCAAAACAATGTTCTTTGTTTGAGCACCCAGTCCAGCCTGACCTGCAACATTAGCTCAACCAATGACACGACATTTTTGGGCGGGACTATCTATTTGGCCAGCAAATAGCAGAGGGGAGAGTGGAATCATTATTTTTGCTATTCTGTTTGGTGATGCTAGAGGTGCAGAAATTACACACTTCAGCTATAATAAGTGATTTTTACGGGAGTTCCTGAACAGCGAGGCACACATACACTCATCCGGTTTTGATAAATTATACTTCAGACAATAATGGAAAATAATTTAAACAGGAAATAAGATGCAGTGTTGTGTTTAGAGAGAGCTGGACCTCAGATTCGATTCTAGATTGTTTTCCTCACACAATGTTCTTTGTATAGAAGCATTTTTTTATTATTTATCATGTTTGCCAGCAAGTTTTACCTTGAGCAAATTAGAGACATGGGCATAGTTTCATGATAGAACCCCTCCAAATTTTCTTAAAAGCTGATTGTTCTTTCCCCTGCTGATGTATAGCTTTTATCTCCACCACACGTTGTGCAACTTGCATGCAAATTGAATTTATGAAAATACTTCTGCCGTGATGACAGACAAATTCAATCTAAACAGATGTTTCTGGCAATATGATCTCGCAGAAATATTCAAATTACCTGTTTCTAAGCCCTGCTTTTCTATTCCCAACAATGATTAGGAAACATCCAGCTGTCTGTTAGCTGTAATAAATAACACTTTTGTAGTTCACAGTTTTCTGCACACAAAAGAGATGGATATTACAGCACAAGCACTGCCCTCCCATTCAAAACACCCAGACAGAGATAATCAGTCAACAGCGTCTGATTCTCTGTTTCCTGTCAGTGAATCTGTGTCTGACTCTGTCTGCGTTCTTTCCCTCTCAAATTAGATTTCTGTTGTTGTATTTTTTTCAGCTGTAGATTGTAATTGACTGGAGCAGGTGCTTCACAAATCTAATGGGTTGTCTGTTTGTTTCCACTGAAGCATAGAAACCAACAGGCTTCCCATTTAGCTGACGGGATGAATTTTTTAGTAAAGCAACAGTCTTAAAGCCACGGTGTGGAGAACAGTCCAAGCATGAAGGATTAGCACTGAAGTCACATGACCTGTGACAAAGCTGCTTCATCTTAGTGTGGTGTTGTACAGATCTCAAAATAAGTTGGTAATAAAAAAGTTATGGTCACTCCGTCATTTTTATTTGCCTGCTTAATATCATTTTGTTAGAAATACTGGTATTGATTCAATTAGGGGAATGAATTATGTGTGGTTTATACATAATACACACATTTGGAATAAGTGTGCATTGACAGGTGTGTGTGATTGTCAATGTGTATGCAACTATAATTGTGTGTTTAAGTTGTCATGGGGACATGTTATGAGCAAACAGCCTGTGAAATAATTTGTTTACTCATGTTTGCATGATGTATTATTAAGGGAATATACAGGGTTAAATGCAAATTAAGCTATACCGACAGCATCCGTGTATGATCAATAACCACAGACTTCTTTGTAAGTGCTTTCTTATACACATATTCTTGTTTTGGCCTGTTTCACAGCCACAAACCATGATTTAGTACTTGCTGTTGCTAATCTGTGGATATTGGTTTTAACAAAGGGATATCATTTTAGAGAGCATTTTATTGGATTCAAATTTGCATAAGCCTCTGAGTGCAAGATGAGTCGTCAGTATTTTTGGTCTGTTTATCTAAAAGAAAAAAATATTTTTCTGTGTTTTTTTTCTGTGGTGTCATTGAAAATGTTTTTCAATTATCTTGTGTGTAGTAACTGAGAATTTGAATTAACATTTTTTTAAAATTCTGGTTAGAAGAAGGTTAGAAGAAGATTATCAGTGAATATCAGCATTGTTTCTGTCTGTTTTGCACACAAAGCTACCTCATGGCTTCAGAAGCTGTATGGACCATTTTTATGGTAGTTGTGTTTTGTCCTTTTGGAGCCTTACAATTCCTGGTCACTATTAACTGTCACTCTACACTGAGCTGAAAAATATTTCTGCTTTCTAGGAAAAAATTGTACTTCCGTGTAAAAAAAATAACACCATACAAGTTTAAAAATGACATAAAGGCAAGTACATCAGGACAACATTTTTATTTTTGGGTGAGTTATTACTTTAATTCACACTTTCACTCTGTGGTGTTTATATCCTGGCCACCACATTCAGCGCGCTGTTAATTGTTTTCCTACTAAATTTTGTTTTCCGAGAAGAGACGCAGTCTGTTATGAGCCTGATATGATTCATTAATGCTTATTTCGCACATCATTTGGGCAATGATTTAGGAGAGCACTATTGTGATTTTTATATGCTAATTAAGAGCTTTATAGCTCCGGCTAGTTTAGCTGAAGTGAGAGAGATGCTGGCGGGATTTAATGAAAACTCATTTGGATGAAATTCATACAGCTGATCGTTGGAAGAGAAAGAGAGAGAGATTTCATTACATCCCGTGTGATTGGTCCAAAGGTTTTTCTCAGCTTCAGCATTCAGGTCCTCAGTGACCTCTCGCATTGCACTGAAGTGAACATCTGGTCTGAGTTGCATCATCTCATGCATTTATTCTTGAAGAGGAAGTGCTGTGCCCTGCTGTGAATTAACTGTTATTTTGAGTCCTGGAATGATATATTATAATTGTGGTCTCAAAATGTCACCAGTTTTATCATAGATTTGTCATTATAGTGTCATAATTCTGTCACAGGCTACCTCAAAGTTATTAAGGCCTGTTGTTCACGGTCACAACACAATATATTTGATTTGTATACTGCTTCGGCATCAGTGCTAATAAAGCATTTTGACTCTCACTGAAACTTAAGAAAACTGTTGTGTTCACCTTGTGATGGATAAATGTTAGCAGAGTAAACAGGGGAGTGCTAGCTCACGGAGCCAGGGCTCAACAATGCGGATGACCTACTGCAGTGGCCCATTGTGAAAGAGTTTCATGCTAGTTGATGGAACTATTAAGGCACTGATATGTGATCCAGCTGTCATGACCAACCTAGTAGATTTTTTTCTGACACTTTCTGTAAAATAGGTAAAAAAACTTATTGTAAAGTTGAATGTTTTTTGTGGTGGGGCCAGAAAAAATGTCATTTTTTCAACATTTGCTAACTGTAATCTTAAAGATAACATTCCTTTTGTGTTTACCATTTTGCCCTCTTTAAATGATTTTAATAGGTTTCTGTACACGTCCCATGTTTAGAGTAGCAGATCTCTGCATCAGATGGTGATGAGTTAGTGGATTTTTTAGGACCTTCCCAAAAAGAGGAAGAATAGGAATTTACTATCAAGCAAAATCCAGGACCTTGTGTAAGCTGTTGTGTTGTTCAAACATCCGGAGTCTCACAAAAAGCCACATGATGGGTTTTGTAAAATTAGGGGTGCTTTGGAGGAACACAAGCTGCGAGATGAAAGGCATGTGGTATTTTAGCCTAAGGACCTGCACAGGAAGAGATTCAGGGTGTTTTGTAAGGTGTCCACCCTGAGACTTCCTGGGAGTGTCCCTCTGGGTGCGGTGCAAATAAAATTGTCCCCTTTGCCAAGCAAGTCTATTTTGCTGCTAGTGACGCCCACCGTCTCTTTTAGAATGCTCTCATTACACCATTTCCTCTCCAGGAGAAAACAGGAAGGAGCAATGGAATGAAGCTGAGATTAACAAAAACTTGAGTTCTTCTCGCAGCATTCCTGCTGTGACAGATATTTTGCATGACTGTATAATTATCACATGCCTTTAGAGGGTCAATGAGCGGTTTCTTTGTACCACAGCAGGATATTGTTCATTTGTGGAGTCGCTGCTTTGTGGCTGATCTGAGCTTAACCCTGAAGCTCATTGTATGAGTTCCAGGAGAAACTGCCTGACCTAATCTGTGTTGTTACAGTGTGTTAAATCTATAGATGATGGATATAAGTTTTATTGATGTATCTATGGATTGCAACAGTTTGTTGACAATAGAAAAGCATTTATTAACATTATTACTTGTGGCAAAATGGGGCAATGTAGTATTGATTTACGACTTTGCTGTATGTTGACTAGTAACAATGCTTTTAAAGAACAGTTTTTGGTCAACACTGCAAGAAAAGGCAACATCACTGACATGTAAAACAACAAAACAGTTACTCAAAGTAATGAGAATTTGAGATATAACTAGCCCGTATCTCAAAAATAAACATGCTATCTCAAAATAACATTTATTTATTTTGACATGGAGAACACTGGCTTTCATTGATTAAAGCTTTTGATTTTGGAAATAGATTAATTTTAGCAAATGATTTATGCAGGTTAATCTTAATCTTATGGTGTTTGTTAGAAATTGTAGTATTTGAAACACAGTCAGGCTATGAAGGTGTGCGACTGTGTTCAGTCCAGATGAGTCCACAATTGTTTATTGACTTTCTCTTTCACGTCATATCTGAACTGAGAGGTTTGCTCTGTCGTTTATACAACTTCTGCACTGAAATGATCTATAAAACACGCATTGTGTGGGACTTGTTATGAAATGTATGGCATTGTTTCTTTACATTTCTGATTTTCAGATGAAGGAGTTTGTCAGTGTATAAGATTGGGATGTAAATTCTGGAGCAGCCGAGCAGTCTTGGGTCCTGTGGGAATCCCCCCCATCTCCAGTTATTCATATTTCTCTGGAATGGCTCTGTGTTTTCATTTTATGAGGAATCAATATTCAGACAGATTCAGTGTTATCTGATTATGTCTAGAAGAAGAAAGAAGACTGTGATGTGAGCAGTAACCATGTAATGGAAAGCATGAACAAAACAAAGTGATATCACAGCAAATGTGATATTATAGAACAAAAAATTGGGTGGAAATAAAGAGGTAGCTGTGCAGTACATCCATCATATCATTCAAAAAATGAATGGCTGCCCTTAGAGGTCAGATAAACACAGCACATAACATGACGTTTTCTGCTCTGTTAAGACTGAGGTTTGTCATTTTTGTGTCACTAGCATCACTGCAAAAAATATTGTCCAGCGTTTGGACAAACAGATAAACTCATGTCATTGGTTGAGCCATTGTTTTTGTTTTGTGCTGGTGGGTATGCTCAGACAAACAGCAATTTTGAAAGGCATCACAAGAAAAACAGCCTAAAAATGGAGACTCTGTGGTTCTCTCTGCATATTAAGAAAGTAGGAGAAAGTATTTGAACACACTTTAGATTCTCGTTGGATTTTAATGTCGAGCTAAACAGTCTCACATGAAAGGATAAGTAACACCAATCGATGATTGTGTTTCATTCTGATTTTCTTTTTCATTCTTATGTAAATGTTGATAATGGAGTTCTTTACCATGCTGATTTCATACAAGAAGTTTGCTTATTGAAGTCATTTGAAATTTAGCTAATAAAATCATGTGATACAGAGTGCCTGTGTAGAGCATTCTGTTTGCATATGAAATTTCAAGGGAAGAGACTTTGCTGCCTATATAGACAGTAGACACTTGTTATGTTTTGGGACACAGCCATAGTAAACTAAGT
The DNA here is from genome assembly GCA_036877525.1 of Chromobotia macracanthus. Taxonomy (NCBI): domain Eukaryota; kingdom Metazoa; phylum Chordata; class Actinopteri; order Cypriniformes; family Botiidae; genus Chromobotia; species Chromobotia macracanthus. The sequence goes on along the minus strand of JAZGTH010000001.1, from coordinate 4,286,370 downwards.
ACACATAAAACAGAATCTGTTCCTTTCCAGTAGCCTAAAGATAAGTTGTTGTTCAAGGGCGCATTGTTGACAGCCCATGTATCAACCTTGTGTTACCTTCAGTTATCAGTGCATATCTGAACCACTAAACAACACCACCACCATAATGACCTTACTGTTGAATCTACACACAAACTAATAATCCAGATATCTTCTGTTAAGACTGGTGCACCAGACAGCAGCATTGTGTTTCCTGCGAGAGCGATGCTGTTTGTGGATTTCAGTGCATGTTGTGTTTGTTTATATAACCACCTGAGTCTTTTAGCCTATAATGCCTTAGACGTATTGTTACCTTCACTTTTTATTCGGCACAAATCCATAGAAACGGATCACAGGGTGGCTTCACAGGTCTTTCGTATTACCTGTGCAGGAGGGGAGAATCTTATCTCCTCTGTACCAGACCAGCTCTGGAGAGAAAGGACCATAAATATCTCCAGCATCCTCTGTTTAGCTACTCCATTCACTGTTTTCTATTAAGACTCCTCAGTTGGTTTAATCACGGTCTATAGGGCTTTATTGTCCATAATGATAATCTAAAGGCAACATGGACCTCAGTACAGTAACACGTGCTTTGTTCATATAGAAGCCTGGCTTGTTTTGTTCGGTCTTCGATAACTGCATCGTTTTTTTTCTCCCCAGCAGTTCCCCTTGAATCAGAGCCAGAGAGGATATGGTTCAGAAGACATTTTAATCTACCGGTGACATACTTACATTCTCCATAAACAAACGCCCTGGTATATCTGTATTAGGCAGTGCTGAAGAAAATAAAGAGCTGGCGCTTTTGATGTAAGCTCTGAGGAACTGGAACTGGCCCTGTTCATTGTCATAATGCCTCCCTGTTTTATCTCGGCACAATACATGTATGTGTGTGCATGCATTAGACATCTCTCTCTGTAGCTGGAGATGTTGTGGTCTCTCTTTGGCATTGACTGTGCAGCCTACTTTTGTTCCTCTCAGCGTCTTTCATGTGGACAAAAATCCATCAATTCAACAGAATATCTTAAATGTTATTAAATAATGATGTCCACTTTTAATTACATTAATCATACAAGGACCCAAACGAAATCTAAAAAATCTAACCAGCATCGTTCGCAAAAATGCAATTAAACAGCAACATGATGTATTAAGATAATTTACGAAGCATTATCCGCAGGGGCATCGAGTTGACACGAATAGGTGCACTACACAACTAAGATGGATGGGTATAATTTCACACCTGTTAGTTTTCAACTCTCCCCCCAAAAACTGAACCCCCTCTTTTTCCAGACACGGCAGCAACAGTTGGCACCGCCCCTTTAATAAATTAGAGCACATCAAGAAACAAGGGTGTTGTGCACATAACCACTGCTGTACTAGATTGACATGATCAACAATCAGCTGTCATTTTCAAATTAAATCTCAGCTTTTTTTATTCAAATGAAATTTTAAAATGAAATTCATGTTTACTTTTAATACATTCAACGCAGCACACAGGCTTGCGCTGTAATTTACCCTTTGTGTTGGTTATTTACATAACTCCGGATGCTGTGCGCAGTATTAACGTGCTCTTTGTTCTAGACTGCATTTTATCTGCGCCTGAGCTTATTTTAGGGCCCTTTCATTATTTGCGGTGGCAAATTATAAATTGTTGCCATTTGCTTTTTGACGTAATGTTGATATTGCTGCCAGGGGGATGGCAGCATGCACGGAGTCGTCTGTTGTTATTTGTTTCATGTCCTGAGTCACGACATTGCTTGTTTAAACAGTTCTTGGGGAAAACATGCTCATTAACCATGAAATGTGTGTCTACTCGTTCCTGCCCTCACCTCATCAAAAGGTACATCAACACAACGGACTATAAATACAAACCAACAACACATTAGGAGCAGGGATAAAATTTTCAGCCTGCAACAGATTCTGCCTGCGGGCTGAGGCTGGTTAGAGAATAAGAGAAACCCTACTGGAGCTAAACACACTCATTTACAGGGACAATGTGACAATGCTTCTTCGGGGACCTAATACATCTGCTGTGTTTAGCGTTCTGCTCCAGAAATGCAACCCTGAGGGCTCTATGGCTGCTTGGTTTCCTTCAGGGAATAAATATATACCCTATTTTCTAGAAAGTCACAACTGGTCCTTCCTTGGCGAAAGGAAAAACACAGATCACACATCAGGTCGCATTCCTGTATAAGTCGCCTTTTAAATTGGTCAGTTGATTGAAGAGTATTTGATGATGCTCGGGGTATAATAATGCAACATCGTTACTTGTCTCATTTGCATAACATTGGCTAGAACAAATTCTGTATTCTTGATTTAAAACGCACAGAAAGTCCTTTTAAATACAAATACTGTATGGAACTCAAATCTAAATCTATTGAGTAATAAAACAGTTTTAAGGTTCTTGTGTAAAGATGCCGTGGGCCTGCAAAGTCTTTAGCTGTTTTCATTATTGTGAACGAATGTGTTTTTGCTTGTGGATATTGTATTTCACTTGTTAAGCTTTAATGATAATTACATATCATCATACAGATGGAAATGACTTCTGTTATACTTTTCATTTGGGTTTGAGGTTATAAATTAAATGTAAACAGCTTCTCCTTTCCTCCATCTGTATGTGTGTGTGTCTGTGTGTGTGTGTACAGAGAATTGTGCTGCACCGAAGGTTTTGATTATTGTTTACTGGAGGATAAATAAACAGAACACATTGATAATATTTAACTAATGCATTGGGCAGGTTTATCATAAACGCCATCAACAAATAAAATGGTTACGACTGCCGTCTCTATGACTGATGTTTCCATGTCATCTGTTTGTAAGCATGTGTATTTTGGTGTAGTGTACAGGGAGACATCAGGGTTGGTTCAAAATCTACAATGCAAATCTCTTACCTCAGATGTTTATGGAAATGGAATAACATTCCATGTTCAGAAGTCTGATGTTAAGAGCAGATACTCTAACATAGCAGATACAATAACACACCAGTCTAGACTGATTGTTAAAATCACTTTTTCTGTATCTTTATGTTTGTAATCTGCTTCTGTTTCAGTCAAAGCTTCTACTATTGTTGTGATGTCTTCATTTACATGTTTGGCAGAGGCTTTTATCCAAAGCACGTATACATTTATTTATCAGTCTGTGTACCCAGAGATTCGAACCTTTCACCTTGGCACTGTTAGCAGTACGCTCTACAAATTGGGCTACAAGATACATGTACCACAGGGGTTACATCAACAGCAGGTTCCAGGGGGAACTTGGTACAGGGAGTGTTTAGGTTTTAAAGCAATTTTTTGTAGTTTCATTTGGTTTCATCGGCATTTCTTTGTTATTTGTGTTACATTCCTGTTTTCCCTGTCTTTTGTATTTCATTTGCTGTTCTGTTCCCTTGTTTGTTGTCATGGTTACGCTCATGCATGCTAATTACTAGCCCTGCCCCTTGTTAACCTGTTAGCTTGTCTTCCCCTGTGTATATATAGACCTTCTGTTTCACTTTGGTTTGGTCAGTTGTTTAATGAATGTTTGAATGTCATTTGTGGTGGTGTTGCAGTTCTCCTCAAGAGCATGTATTGCTTTTGTGGATTTTACTATTAAAAAAAACAATTGCTTTTGGATCCTCATCTCCACCTGTTTTCCCTGCCTGCCTTGCTTCTTTGTAACAGTTTGTTTTTGTTATTTGTATCGCATTTATTTCTCACGCTATTTACTGAGCCAGTGTTTCTGTGTTTGGTTGGTTGGGATGCTCAAACAAACAGCAATAGCTCCATAGATTCACAATCAAAGATTTTCCTAAATTGCCCCAAGAATGTTCAGACTAGCACAGGTGGCTTATTAAAAGAAAGAAGCTCCCTAATGAATCTGATTCACCCACATTGATTGTTTTATGTTTGTTTGCTTGTTCAAATGGCCTGTAATAACATTAATAATAATGTAACTTTGAGTTCTACTAACTCAAAGTAAAATGAGTTAGTAGGAGTTTAAAGTAATATCTGACCTGTTGGGGTATGAAAAACACAAATGCTCTGTTCTGTTGTGTTAAAAATGCATTGCTAGGAACAATAGACTAAACTGTCTACACTACTTCTGAATCTATTAGTGTGAAGTCCAGTACACCCCTTGTTTATTTTCAGCTAACGTTTGTTTCTCTAAGAGACCTTCAATACATCTCATTATCTCAGGTTCCTTTGGTAAATAAGAACAAGCCGTTATTTCTTTGGCAGGAGTGTTTAGTTCTACCAACCTTGACAGGAAGGCTTGAACATGAGATTCAGATGAAGTTTGCTTTGCTTTCCCCTGCTGCCTTTCGCTCATCCAGATATATTTGCAGGAAAACAAGACGAATGATTAAAATTAGTTCAGTCGTCCTTGAGCTGCTTCACGATTTCACACGAAAGGAAACGGCCCTCAGAAATCAATGCCTGACAGTAAAATATGGGCATATTTTAAGGGACTGGAAAATTTGCGGCATTTCACCAGGGGAAGTCCTTATCATGCAGAAGCAGCCATGAAGATTAGAGCAAAATTATAAAACGAGCTCAACGTGTGCTCTTACTCACCGGCTGAGATTTATGAACCTACTTCATTATTCCAGAGTGCTTTGTCTTGTCAAGAGTAGGCCCTGCCCATGAGACCAGAGCGCCGCTGCTGTGCTTCTTGGTGTGTGTTCTGTTCTACGATCAACCCAAAAAACGTGCCAGTGAAGTTCATTGATCTACAGTACAGTAGATTTACTGGCCCAGAATGATTCATTAGCCCTACAGTGATGGGTCACTTCCTAAATATGAACACACAAAGTCTATATTCTGAAATATTCTGAATTCAAGGTCCAAAGGGTGGAAATAATTGTTGTTGTATTATACTGTAAATAATATTTCTCATGGGAAAAAAACTTGCTCCCAGCCTGGCCAAAATGATGTTCTTTTTGTTTAGTCCAACTAACAAGTCCAGACAGACCAGCTGATAAAAACATAAAACGAATAAACCCGAAACAGGCTCGATGACTGACCAGCTAACCAGTTTAAGCCAGCTTTTAGCAGGCATGTGTATTGGAACAAAAACTACAAATGCATTATGGATTTTGCTATGTAATATTCTTGTCCGTCTTTGGAAACACTGGCTGAAGATTCTGCTGACACTTTGTCATGCTGCATATTCAACTCTGAATTACCCTGTCTGCTGATTTAAAGCCTAATTGGCTTTCTTAACTTTCCTGATAATGAGATTATATGCATGACAGAGCAGCACATCCCTTTTGGTCCCCATATCTCTAATGCAAAACTCATTTGCCTGATTTAATAATAGTTTGGTAGCAACATGGATGAATCAGAAAATTGCAACCAAACTGCACATACAGCGAAGATTATTATTGACTGTTTCATGTGTAGCAGACAGTAAATTGATGGATCATGTTTTGGCTCTTTCTTACTCTATAATATGGAATTCAAGCCACCTGATTGGATAAAAACGTATTCATAGGTTAACCTTGTATACTGAAACTAGCTTCGGTGTCTGCAGGTACTTTTCATGGTGGCCCATGATTTTCCATGGTGAATTATGCCGGTAAGTGCTGGTTTAGTGGTGTTCTAACTTGTGTACCAGGTTATACATTTTGTTTATGACGTCCTGCTGGTTAAGCTGCTTAAAAACCTAGTGAGGACACCAGCAAACCAACATCCAATACCTGGAACAGCATCCAAAACACAACACTCCGGTTATCTCTTGTTAACAGAGATGCAAGCGCATACATCGATTTGACCACATCTGTCTTGTGTGTGCATTTCTCCTGAGTGATTATCTGACCTTTCCCCTAGATAGTCTGGATGACCCCTCGCTCGTCTTCACTCAGCAGGATCCTGCCGTGTTTCTGTCACTTTAAGAATGTATGTGTGACGGTAGCATAACGTCCAGTAAGATGAACTCATGTCATGTGAAAAGACAAGTTGTTTCAGGGGTTATTAGGAGGACTTATAATAATTCAAATAATTATTGTAATAATAATTTTTGTTGAATATCATGATGAATTTGTGCAAAATAGGACCAGGAATGTTAAAAAAGTAAATCATGTTAAATTTGATTTCATTTATTGACATAATGGTCAAATCTCATTCAGAATAACATCTGTGTGTGTACATGCATGATAACAGACTGTCTGCCTATTGAATACATTTTGGAACTGTGCAAGTTTCATGTGGTGGTTGCTTTTCTCAGCTGGCAGATTTTCGGAGGGGAGGATTTGAAGCATGTTTAGCTATTTTCCTCGCAGATGCCGTCAGATTGACGTCAGTGCAAAAGAAAAAAAATTCTGAGCAAGAGCAAGTTTTGATTAAAGATTACAAAGACAAACGGTTTTCCTCTTTAGAATAACATGCACAGATCATTCACAATAAGACCAAGAATGGAAGTAAATGGGGCCATTTTTGATTTCATGCTGAGTTTAATAGTGCACCATTGCCTTTTGCCTTTTAAGACAACCTGCAGTGATAAATAAAACTGCAGTGGAAACAGTTTTTCATTTTAGTCTTATATTTGAAGGCTACTCTGTTTTCTGCCAGTATCTCAGATACCAGGAAGACATAGTGATTAGAATTGATCATTCATTCTCTTTAATTCATTCTCTTTACAGTTTAAACTGTATGTACAGTTTTCCTGTACCTCAGCTGATGGGATTAGCAACACCAAGGTCTGGGGTCCGATTCCTATGAATGCACATTCTGATAAAATACCAAGCGTTGATGTCCACTGGCACACCTAAATATTGATACCAGCTCTGTGTATTAAAAAGTCTGTGTTACCCATATTAGCCCCGACCCCTGTATGTTGTTATACATGGCATCAACTCTTATTAGGTTCATAGGCTTCTACTTCAAATTGGCTTTTAAATGTTCATTCCTTATCATTAAAATAAATTGTTTATCAACTGTATAATTTTGCATTTTCAGTCGATGGGCAACACGATAAACATACGTTTATGGTTCAAGCTTCTGTCATCCAATCCCATGCTTGCCCTCCTCACAGAGATTACAAATAAGTAGCATATAAAGTACAAAAAGATTGACGTCGCAGCCATACAAGTGCAGCCCATTAAAACTTCATGAAGATTCAGAACCGCAGCTTCTGCTGCTCAGAATCTGATCCCTGTGACAGCACCCACACATTCCACTTAGATCTTTGGGAATCACTGAACTTATTTCCAGCACCGTTTCAAATCTGCAGCTAAATGATTTGATCTGTATCCTGAAATGGAAGATGATTGGAATTAGATGGTTCCCGCTGTCCGCTACACATCTCTCTCCTGGTTCCCACCACAACTTTAAATGACTTTGTCAAGAATGTTTCTCAGATTCAGGCCAATGAGCCTCTCACATGAGGAATATAATTAAAGCCATTATCTCACCTTTGTCAAAACTCTAGTTTATTTAAATATAAAAAAAACATCTCCAAGCCTGTCCCTTCATTGATGTGATCTTTCACCTTTGGGGAAAAGCTAGCGTGAAGCTGAATGGGTTGAGAAGCATTTAACGACACCGTTAAACAGAGTAAATTTTAACCTGAATTGGTTATGGCTGGCGAGGTCTTGTCTGGAATGGTTATTCTCCTAAGAAATGTACCATTTACATATCTCCTTTATTAGCTTGTCATGCCAAGTAAAATACTGAAGTGAGTGGGTTGAACAATCTTTAATGGTGAGTACATTTAATAGAATAATTGGAATGCACATGCAGTGCCCTTCATAAGTATTGGGCAGTAAAGGAAAAATCGCTGTTTGCTGTGAAGTCAGCTCCCTCGTCTTCATCCTAGCTAATGTGTGTTCTCATTGAATGCAGGACTGCAGAAGCAATGGACAGAACTAAACATTCCCTGTTTTTAATGTGTGAACATATAACGCAACAGGACACAGATGATCACTTACAAACACAACTGTGAGCCAATTGTCCCTATACTTAAGCTCACATTAGACAGATGGATGAAAAGCTGCTATTCATCTAAACTGGTAAAACATTTATGTGTTGAAACGGCCAAATAACATTTATTAATTTATTGACTTCACAGCAGACAGATCATTTTATTCTTTTACTGTCCCAATACTTATGAAGGGCACTGTATTTTTCATTGCAGAATATTAAGGATAATTCTCAGGCTATTTGCTGGTGTCAGTGACATGATAATGGATGCTGTTATAGTTTTCAGTTAGTTCAGTGAGCAGCTACGGTATCTGTTATGCATCACCGTCAAATTTATTTTCATTTTCTGAAGGTCATACTCTGTGACCTTAGAGTAATTTCTTTCTATTGTAGGTTGACCTTTTAGCATTCAAAACAAAAACATCTATCTACTGAGACGTTCTGTTTATCTTCTGCAGTCACATAACTTATTGCAGTCACGTATTCCTGTCGCATACAGCGACCCCCTCAAAGCATTTGGACCCTTGAAATGTATGAATGTAATTGCAAAAGAATTGAATATAAAATATCAATTGTTCAATATGAAAACAAGTACATACAGAAAAGTCTATTGTATTTTAGTTGTCAATCATTAGTGGAACATAACCATAGAAAATGTGATGAACTACACCTGTGATTCCTCATAGGTGACAGAAGGTCACATATAGGTGCTAGAGCACCTGTATGAAGATGAGGGGAACTGGCATCCACTATAATAATTTTAGGAACAGTTAGTTAAAGTAATTGCAAAATTCTATAGAATTTGTTTAAATCTATAGGAGAGCCTTAATTAAGGCCATGTGATATAACAGCTATAAAGTGTGTCTTTTTATCATGTATTGTGTTTATTAGCCTGTTGGAAAGGTCCCATCTCCTTTCTGCCTCATGTCAACATTGTGAGATTTTATGTGCAGTTTTAAGACGTAGGCAGTCATGCTCAGTCAAGAGAAATAAATCCTTGTATCTCATTAAACTAATCCTTCCTTGAATTCATGGGTTTTAAATGGCCACTTTAATGTGTTGGGTCAAGTGTGAATTTAGCATGTTGCTTACCCCTCAGTTGTGGCTTACTGGTTAGCGAGTCGGGTTTGTAATCAGAATGTTGCTGGTTTGATTCCAGCACTGGCGCGTAGCAACTGAAGTGCCCTTGAGCAAGGAACCTAACCCCCAACTGCTCCCTGGTTGTGTGTGTTCACTCCTTACCAGTGATGGGTATTTAAATGTGGCGGTCACATTTCAGGTATGGGTTACCAAACCTGACAAATGTCACTTCACTTTTTCATTATATCATATATACTCAGCTACAAAACTTACAAAAGTGTTCAAAAACAGAATTTTAAGGGACGGTTCACTTAAAAGTAAAGATTCTGTCATCATTCACATGCCTGCATGCCTTTCATCTGCCAAACATAAAAGAGGGTGTTTTAAAGAATCTGAGCAGTTTTTTTCCTTACAATGGAACGAAATAGGGAGCAAACTTTCAATGTCTTAAAAGAACATTAAAGTATATACAGTATATTAATAACATCGAAACTCATTATTAGTGATTCATTAATCACTGGGGCTCTGTTTGAGTTGGTCAATAAATTGATTTGAGAATGAATAACTGCTTATATTTCTGACTTATCTTTACAGTTTGGGCCCTGTTCAGTATCATTGTATAGAAGGATCATCAAATATCGTCTGAAGAAGGAAGGTCATATAAGTTAAAAAAATTTGGTCTAAAAATAAATGTTTATTTCAATAGTCACAAATCAATTTTATGTTAAGGGGTTGATACACTATTTTTGTTACCTATATACAGTGTAGAGTGTTCCAAATATATATTATGAGGCTTCATAGTTGTCTTTAGTATATTCTTCCCTTTATACTAAGTTTTGGAACATTGCTGAAGTTTTTTAACTCACCCCTGATGGAACATTGTCAGAACTACAAGATTAAGCTGCAGTTGAAGGAGGACAACTCGGATTTAGAAACATCCTTGAACACAGACTGTCAAATTGGCCCTCTCTGTCTTGCTCTCGCTCTATTTCCGATTTGTTCTATTTCTCATTCTTCCATTTCCTTCTCTAAGGATGGTTCTTGATTGACAGGTTAAAATTCTGGCAAAACATGAAGTATTTTGCGCTGAGGGTTCTTTTTGCACTTTAGATCAGTCAGAGAGCAAAGACTCCTTTGAGGAAAGGAAGACTCCTGCTTCCCCTGTTGTTCAGGACTTCATAGAAGCCACTTGACTCTTGCTCCTGTCATTGAGCTGTTGAGCCAAAAATGGCACAGTACCAGCAGGACGCTCCGAAATCCTAGCATCAAATAAATACACTAATATGAAGAAAGATCTTAGTGAAATGCCACATTGTAACCAATTTATTGTAACACAATTAAAGCCAAAGACAATGTGCTTTAAATGGCAAAAAATACTTTGTTATGCTGGTGGTTTGTCAGTTGCGTGGGGTCTCTGAGATCTGCCTCTGTTCCCAGGTAGGAGGATCATCCCCTAAATAAGTTAATTTTTGACATTGAGAGTGCCTGGTGGTTATGTGATGAATATGACAACATCAGTTTTTCATAAAGCCTTCATAAGGCTTTGATCCCACCTACTTCTGTGTTATCTCACTCAACATCAACCAAACACTTTGTCGTCACCAGAGTGACTAAGGGTGGATAAGGTCAGAACCACAGAGATCTTGTTTTCACCCAGTACATACTCAGCAATCTATGCTAGGGACCTTTTAAGTGGGTATAAAATATTTGAGGCAGCTTTGCACAGAATTGTCTTTCACTCCAAAACTGAAACTGACATATAGAGAACTAATTGGCAGCAAAGTCTAGCTGTAATGAAATCCGCCTGGAGTCAACTGCATGCTCAAGGACACGACTCTGACTGCAGGATTGTAATCTCAGTAACGCAGAACCTTCAACATCACTCTACCTGGGGTTAAATCTGCAACCACCATCACCAGTACAGCAGTTCTGCAGACTCACAGTTTGCCAAACTGGGGCTCACTTTAAATTGCTAATTGGTAAATTGATTGTTTGGATGTTTTGTATCCTCTCAAAACTTTCTGTTCTCTGTTTTTTTTCTCAGGTGGCTTCTTATTGGACTCACAGGCATATCTGCAGAATGAACAGAGCTTTTAACAGGCGAAAGGGTAAGACAATAGATGTTACTGCAACGTCAGTATAGTATCAGCAAATCTGATTGGCTGATGAGGATGAATGTTAATTTACACAGCTTGTACCCTGCTTAAATACCAGCTTTCTAGCGAATATTGTTGACCAAGGAGGTCTTGCTAGTTAAAGTGTAAATGAATCCATCAGTTACTCAACCCCATGTCATTCCATGTTTCTTCTGTGGAGCACAAAGGAAGAGATTTCAATGAGAAAACTCTCAGTGGTTTTGAGACTTTCAAACAATGAAAGTCAGTGGGTGCCACTGTTGTTTGGTTACCAGCATGCTTCAAAATATCTTTTGTGTTCCTCAGAGTAAATGATGGAAGAAGATGGAAGATCAAAGTTTTGGGCGAACTGTTCCTTTAGGCTAGTTAAGAATACTCTCAAAGACACAAGCACATCAACATCCAAAACACAACATATGTTGGTTAACAGCTATACTACCAGCTAACCTCCTCGACAGGTTAAAGAGGTACTGTGAACATACTAAATGAATTTGCACTGATTCACAAAAGTGACTGTTAAATTTACCTGAAGAACTGAAGCTATTAAAGTTCAAATGGGCTAAATGTATTCTGTCTAATTTATGAATCATATTTGCTAATGCCACCATGAGAAATGCAGTTCCTGAGAATTTTAGTTCAATGTCAAAACCTATAAAACAAACTCCAGACTGATTAGTTTCAACTAATGACTTTGGAAAAATAAAGGAAGTAAACTTGAGTTTTACCCCCACACATCAAGTTTTCAAAGGTTGATTTCTGACGCTCACCTCTGCTCTTCATTTCCAATTCCAATTCTGCACACACACTTTGCCTAATGTGAGCACCACAGATAGACCAGGATTCATATTGTAGGTGACAGCTTATGTTTATGGTGAGCCTGCTTCCCACAGAAAGTTTGCCTTCCAGGCTAATGCTTTATTAATGGCCGTGACAGAAGCGCCTCTGGGCCTGACGGTGTGGTCACAGTGCACGTTTGGTGAGTTTATCTCTGCCAGCAGACGCAGCAGTAGGTTGGTTTGAATATTTCATAGCCCTCAAGTGAGACTCGTTCGTTGGCTGAAATTATCATTAGGTCTAAACACACACTCTTATACACGATTGCTCCTCTTCAGGTGGTGATTGTGCTGCTTAATGAACTAGAAGTTACGTGGGACTTCTCGTCCATTGACCTTTACGATCACTGAGGGACACTTTGTTCTGTGTAAACAGTTTTCATGCTGAATGCACCGTGTTAATGGCAAATGATTCAAAGGGAATATTAAAGGTTTCAGGCATAAATAGATAACCGGGATTAAATGATTCATGGTTCGCAATTAAACAAAAATCCCAATTTTAAAAAAAAAAAACAAAACGTTATTCAACACAAACTGCAAAATGAATTTTAAAACAAAGAGTTTCCACACATAAATGTTTGTCTGTCTCAGATGCTTGTTGTAAATGGGGAAATTAGGGATGTGCTGGAGTGTTTATTTTTTATGCTATCAGGTTAATAATTACAGAATTTAGGAGTAATATTACCCCACACAGGAAGTATTACAAATGTCATATATTCTTTATTCTAATTAAAAAAATGTAATTGTCCATAAATGTGATTAATAACTTGCAGTATATTCTGTATGCATTTAAAAACATCAAGCCTGCCTTATCAGATTTCTTTTTAGTATTAAGTTAATGTACCATTTGGCTCCTTGAAACTTGCCTTGCTGATGAGCATTTAAAAGTAATATGCACTTTGAGAAACTTTTTCCAAATGCAATATATACATCACAATGAATTCATTTTTGGAGTGCTCTTAACACCATGAAATAGACTCTATAAATAGAATAGAATAGAAAATAGAATTTTTGGACATTTAAAATCTTTCTCTTGTCAGCTACGTCAGAGCAAAAGTGGTAATACTTTGTGAGTGAAATAAACCAAGCATGCTAATCGCCTTTACAAAAGGTTGTATTGTACACCTAATTTAATGCATGTTAAGAGACCTCGTCTGTGCTCATTTTTTCACTAGATGTTTTGAATGTTTACCCTTTATGATTATTTGTGTACAAACTGACAGCCAATCGGTCGCAGCGCAGCAAGATGACCTTTTATCCTGAGCTGTGGACAGAGACGTCCAGCCGTGCGGTAACCTTTCCGTAGCTCAGGGAGGTACAGGGAAGCACAAAGGGTAAAGCTAAAAATGGACCCGTTTCCTTGACGCCACCTTTATTATTTTGTAGTTCAAAGACCAGTGGGCTATATAAACCTGTTAATTAACCATTTAACTTCATTGGTGTTTAAAAATTTAAATGACTTATTAAATCATCTTTATTTATTGTGGTGCATGACTCTGCATTTTCCTGTACACTAGGGACCGAAAGCTCACCTGTACTTTGTGATATATTGCCTCCTTAGATCTGTTGCAGTGTTTGCCAAAAAAGAGTTTTGTGGTGTCATGATATCTTGTGAGAACATAAGTACGCATCACAAGGCTAATAATCTGATGTACAACAGTTATATAAAATAATATTTCCTTTTTTGTTAGTGGTGCTAGCTAAGTCAAGAATTGATGTTGTCAACCCTTAAGCAGTAGCCCAACATCTTGCAGCTTGTTAGGGAAGGATATTCCGCATATTTTTCATATGCATTTCTGTATATTTTAAGACTAAGTTTTCAGTCTGCTTAAAACAAGATACCCAAATTGACAGTATTAAGAATCAGTTTCAGAGTCCCCCGTCATACATACTGTAGGCATCAGTATCACAGAGAGATGGGGGTGGTCCCTGGGGCCTCCAGTCAAATTTTGGCATCAGAAATATTAAAGACAGAGCTGGGCCACTGTATAGAGTTCTTTGTTCTATTCTAGGCATAAGATTCAATTGTCAAACAAACTGCAGAACTGTGTGGTAAGTTTCGCATTTTATTCAGAAACTATAAAAATCTTGTTTCACATTGAAAGAACCTTTGTGACATCCAGAACTTACAGTAAGTTTCTTTCTAATGTCCTGAAGCCATTACAGCAGCACCATCTCTTCCTCTCTTTCTTTCTCTCTCTCTCTCTCTCTCTCTCTCTCTCTCGCTCTCGCTGTCATGCATTAATTGGTGTGCAGCAGGAGCATCGGATAATTAAAGTGTGTGTGTGTGTGTGTGTGTGCGTGTGTGTGGTAATGAATGCTGAAGAGCCTGTGTTATAAGGTTCTGTGATGAAGGTGTCAAATAAACGTTGAGAGAGTTGTCTCCTACTTGGCAAAGGACTGGATGACTTGTCAGCTTCATTATGTTATTGGTTTTTTGTCTGCATGGCAGTTCTTATACTCTGAGGGCCATCTTTCATACTCGCTGTCTCAGGGGCCCTTCATCTTTTATTCCCGTTCTCTCTCACCCACTCTCTCCCACTGTTTTTCGCTGTTTTCTTTTATTTTTTGTGCAAGCCTGCCCTGCTGAGTCAGCTCTACATCGCGACAGCGTGCTCTGACCACAGAGGTCTCCTCCTGCCAATTCATCAACACACAATATCACCCTCAACTGAACAGAAAACAACACGGAGGGACCCTTCATCAACACCTACACGGGCAACAGGAAATAAAGCACAGCGCGTCAGTCCGTCCACTAGGAAAAATTGCTGCTCTCTGATAGGCTGAAGAATAATTTCCTTTTATGGTCAACAGGAACGTTCCAAGAGTTTTTATTGTCGACTATAGTCATTTTTATCAACTTTTATGACCATATTGACAATATTTAATTGAATAAGAGCAGTGCTGGGGACAGGACTTTATGATGTAACATGACATTAATTACTCCACTACCAGAAACACAGCAGGAGAGGCATGAACATGTCATTTTAAAGCTTAAACATTTGCATTTTTCTGATGTTGAAAGGCATATAATTTGACATTGTTTGACCTCAGATTTTGTTGGATTACAGGAGCTGCTGGAACGTATATGTCAGCTGTCAGTACTCTTACTGTACCTGAATCCTCTTTCTTGTCTCTCTGTTTTGATTCAGATAAACCAAGCATGCACACACCTGAAGCCCTGGTGCAAAGTCATGTTGTGTATAATGCAAAGGTACAGTTTGATACACATTTCTTCCTGAGGTTGTCTCTGCTTTTACTGTATTTACTACACAGTGAGAAACACACATACTCAGTGACCCTGCAGGTTGTCATATACTGCAGATTCATACCACTCCAGCCCGAGGCATAATACAAGTGGTACACCATGTCTTTGACTTTGGGATGTGAGATGTGTGTGTAAGTGTGCGAGAGATAACCTTCCCCACTGAAGCTGTTGGAATGATGGATGTTCAGAGTTGTACTAAATGCACTTGGGTGTGTGTGATTGTGCGTGTGTGTGTGATTGTGCGTGCAGAGGAAGTGTTGTCGGAGTTTACTGTACTTTACCTTTTCTGACCTTCATCATCATATTTTTATCATCACCCGCCAGTACAGAATAACACACACACACACACACGTTTACTTATCTAAAAACTTATCTATCTGAATACATTCCATAGACTTACACAGCTAGTTGTAAACAATATAACCTAACCCACACTCTAACACTAACAGAAAACGTTACTATATTTTTATAGCATTTTTACAAATGAGGACATCCCCAAAAGGAGGTTTTGCTCAGATTTGTCAGAGTTTCCTTACAAATTTGTCCCCAATATTTGGTTAAGTAAAAAATCAAATTAAATAGTTGGTTGTAGCTTAACTAGTAGATCATGATTCTACCAGAAACACCAAGATCCTGGGTTTAATTCCACAGGAAAAATACTAAAATGTATACTTTGAACATTCTGTAAGAATGAAAATGTACAAAAAAGGTAAATACATACATGTAAATGTAATATAAATAAATAAACAGACTTTGTAGAAGTAGGGCTCCATTTCTGCAGAGATTTGTGGTGTTCTGACATTGTATTCAAAGGTTTGTGGTTTGTATCTACTGTTTGCTCTTGTAGTTCTTGGGAATCACAGAGGTGGACCAGCCCAAAGGGACAGACATGGTCCGAGTGGCCGTCAGGAAACTGAAGGTATTTGTGGCCACAGTGTTCCACTATTCTAAGCATTTATGAGCTATAAAATGTGCTTACAGTCCCTCCATTCTGAGTTTATGGGCCAGAAGCGACTGTGTTAATTAAATGTCAATCTACAGACATTTTAATAGGCAAACTTTCCTTCCAAAGTTCATATAACAGGCTCAAGTTGCAGTTAAATTTTATGAGAGTGCCAGTGAACACGGGGTGAAAGCTGGAAGGAAAAACAGTTATGTAATCTGGATGAATAATCTGTATTTTATTTTTGTAATTTAAAAAATTGAGATATTCATAAATGTGTTGGTAAAATGTGTTTTTCTATGCACCCTTATCTATGTTTGCTATGGCAAGCATTGCTAACATTATGAATTGGAATTATATATAACTCCTCTTCCATCACCATTTGTGCTGTTAACATGAATGACAACAAAAACTATGCCGGTTGTTAAGGACAAGACACCAGAATATGACTCTTTACAGAGTCTGTACACCAGAATATCTTACTTGGGGACTGAATTCTTTAAATTTGGGCCAGGGAGAAATCAATTAGACTACCACAGTAATCACATAGCAATGTGGTAAACACTATTAAGAACACCATAGCAACTCCCTGGCAACCACTGACCACACCATAGCATCATGCAGAGAGTTTTGCACAGGCTTCAAAATTTCATAACTAAACCAGAGAGTCAGTACACAGAACCCAAGTAAAACTGTTTATGAGACCAAAATAATATGGTGACTCATTTACAGCAGTATTTTAAGGGGACATGTAGGGCAATGTAACGATGTCCTTTTCCTAAGTGATATATCTCTTGCCCAGTTTATGTCAAGTTTTCAACTTTCTCCAGGTCAGTAAATTGCTCTTGAGGCTTGTTTGGGAACATTTCATTCCACCTGATACTCTGCTGCTCTCTGGCAACATTTTTTAAAAGTCAACACCTCTGCCTATGCCTGCAGTCCCCTTGATAGTGTGTACTTGTGGTAAATCATCTGTGCTTTTCTCAGTTTCAAAGGCACATCAAGAAGTCAGAGGGACGAAAAACTCCTAAAGTGGAACTTCAGATCTCTATATACGGTGTGAAGATACTGGACCCAAAAACTAAGGTTTTTTTAAGTTTTCTTTAAGAAAGGTGAAACCACATGGTGATGTGATTTCATGCATAGTGAACCGAATTCAGACTAAAGCAACACTAAAATATGCAGCCCATGAACTAGCCCATTACCCATCTCACACCTGCTCTGACAGAACAATGAAATGCAATTTAGCAGAAAATTAAATGTGCTACCTTATCTTTTAAACATTTACTGTTTAATGTCATGCCAATTAAGTGCTTTAAGCACGACTGACAGAATTATTTCATTCCAATACTGAGCTAATTTACCTAATTCAGCAGTTAAAGTACTCAATTAGGACTTGATTAATGCAATTACATGTTTGTTCAAAACAAAATAGTTCTGTCAAAAGTTCTGCCAGAAACTGAACAGAAAGCCAGTCAAGGCTGTTAGACTTCCATAGCAAAACAATCATCGCTTACAGTGGCTTTCTCTGGACAGCAATGAGATGAAATGGAGATCAAATGGAGACTTCTGCTAAAATCTCTTGCTTCTCCGATTTTACTCCTGAATATAAAACTTGTGTGTCTTATATTGTGTTTTCACAGAACTGCAGGTCTGATTTCTGGGTATTATTTCCTTTAATATACATTTTAAAAATGGTTATCAGGCAGAGGCAATTAAGGATTATTGCAAACTTGATCATAATGATATCTAATTTACATGAAGGGGGGCCATTATTGTATAAAAATGGTAATTACATCTAACAGAGCTTAAACTCAACCGAGCTTTATTTGTCAGTCAAACATACTCCAGTGTTTCGTGTAAACTGCAGAAGACTGAGTAGAAGGGTTACTATGCATTTTCAGTTTTTCTGCAGGGTTGTCACATCTCATGCAGCAAAAATGCACTTAATGCAACTCTAGGCTCACTGCGCCGCACAGTGACTTCTTTTGATTTGTTTGCTGGGAAACAAACTTAAACTACTAAAAACAGGCCGATCATCTCAGATCTGCTTTCTTGCCTGTTCCAGGAGATTCAACATAACTGCCAACTTCACAGAATGTCCTTCTGCGCAGACGACAAAACGGATAAAAGAATATTTACATTTATTTGTACAGATCCTGAGACAAAGAAACACTTATGTTACGTGTTTGACAGTGAAAAATGTGTAAGTTCATTATGTAAGTGTAGATACAGTAACATTTGTTAAATGTTTTGAGAAATGCTGGTATTCATTGCATGTTAATCTCGTCCAGGCAGAGGAGATCACTCTTGCCATTGGACAAGCCTTTGATCTGGCCTACAAAAAATTCCTGGAGTCTGGTGGAAAAGATGTAGAGACGAGGAAGCAGATTGGAAACCTTCAGAAACGAGTAAGATTTTGACCACAGAACGCTATAAATGATTTGAATACGCTTACAGTAGACTGTTTTCATGCTTGAATTGATTGCCAGACTCAGTTCTCTGAAGCCCACCCCTCCCCCTGCTCACAGGATGTGATGTCATACATAAAAGCTGTGGTGCTGATGGAAACAGTTTTATCTTGGGTGATCTTGACCCTTTCAGACATTTTCTAATTTATCATCTTTTGTGATCCGCAGTGAAGGATTTTGATCTGCCATTTATAAAGTTTTATAAATGCCATTTATATCAGTCTACAACTGCAGTCTACAAACATTTAGGAACAGCTTTAGGCATTTACTCACCCTCCTCTCATTCTAATAAAATGTCATTAAATAATCATCACACAGCTGTTTTCACAGCTATTTTATATACTTTAATAAAAATGTTTTTATCTGATTAACGAACCAAAACATGACAGTGATTGTAGAACATGCTTGTGTTACTGAAAGATTCAGGATTTGGAGATGGAGAACTCAAAACTGAAGAAGAAGCTCAAAGAACTGGAGAGTCAAATGATGGGTTCTTGCTGTTCATCGGTATGTTCAGAAGAAAATGAGACCTCCAGTCTCTCACTAATGAGACCTCTCTCTCACTGTCTGTCTGTCTGTCTATCACTACAGTATTTGTTTATCTCTACATTACTATTACTGTTTCTGAACTCTACACTTTGCAGAGAGAGTCTGTTTTATCCTGGTGTGCTGATGATGTCACCTCACTGTCCAGCCTTGAGATCTCTTCTGTCACTCTAACGCCTGTCAGCTCACCTGATTCCAGCCAATCAGCAAGCTTGCTCACTCCGCCTCCTGCTAATCCCACCCACTCACAGCCCACAAGTGGCTACATCTTGCCACGACCTCGTGTAAATGTCTTGTATTTTTGCATGTAGATCAACACACAGAATAACAATGTGCACTTTGCATGTGATTTAATTACACAGTATAATTCAAATCTTACACCCTAAACTGAATTTGAATTTCTCATACCTAAAGGATTAGTTCATCCAGAAATAATAATCTTATTCAATCTTAATATCTTAATAATCAAAAAAACATGAAAATGAACTGAAAATGTTTCTGTAGATCTCAAATCAAATCTGCATTTACATAAGATGTGTCAGTATACATACACAATAAGTTTTACATCAGTAATCCCTAACAGAATTAGGTCTTGCATCATGGCTCGCCAAGTTGAAAGCACTCCTAAAAATAAAGGATTTTCAGTGGAGTGCAGTGTATTTTCAACTAGTTTTGCTTCCCCAAAGAACTATTTAGTCAGAGGTTCTTAAAAGAATAATTTTTTTCTTAAATTTTATAGTCTAAAGAACATTTTCCAAGATAAAGAACCTTTTGGGAAACAAAAAGGTTCTATGGAAGTTAAACTTTATGAAACCATGCAGCCGAAAATTATTCTTCTGTGGCATGTTTCTTTTTTAAGAGTGTACAGTTTGTGGAAATGTGAATGAAATGTAAGGAATTTGGTGGAGAACATACAGTGAATACCAACACAAACCGGTTTGTAACAACATAAATAATGAAAGTATTTTAAATATTGGATAACCTATTCCTTTAAATTCTTACGTTCTAAAAAAGAGAAAACATAGCATTTACTGCGTAGTCAATGTTTTATTAATGTTCAGTCATATGGAGTTTGGTTGTGGTCTGACTGGTTCTCTCTTGATGAGTGTTTTTGTGCATATGGTCATCAGGCTGGAAGTGTACAAGCCAGAGCGCCCTCTACTGACATATTTGACATGGTTCCATTCACCCCCGAGTCTCCAATAACACGAGTGATTAGTAACGGGATCTCATCTGCGTACCACCCACTGCCTCCAAAAGAACCAGGTGGGGGCCCATCATCTCTGCTGTCTCTAAGATGAATGTAATCCATTTTCATGCACCTCAAGGCAAGATCCACAATTGCCTCATGTCATAGTAGATGGCTTTATGCTTTAGATGCTCATTTGTGTTAAAAACAAATGGAGTCAGAATGATAATGGAGTCAATGGTTGGTGGGCAGTTTTACCTGTTATTCCCTGTATAGATTCATGTGTGGATGATGTTTGGATTTAGTTTTGTCAGGAAGTTTTTGGGTTCAGATCTTGCCAGAGATGATCCTTGTACAAGCAGAACAGTTAAGCCCTTGTTGCTTCAGGTGGACTGTTCCTGTAATAGGTTGACTGCAATGTACTATTGGTAAAAGGTGCCAAAAGACAAAGTAGTACTTTGTTTGTCTGGCTGTGTTGTAGATATAGACCTGTTTGGAGCAGAACCATTCGATCCGTTCATCTGTGGACCTGCGGTCTTCACCCCCGACATTCAGTCCAAACTGGATGAAATGCAGGTAAGCATATTAGGCCTTTCCTACTTTTTAAAAATGCTTTCTAACCTAAACTCTCCCTAGATACCCGAAATAGATTCTGTAAATGGAAAAAAAAAATCGAACTCCACCCTGCACAGTTTAGCCAATCAGAGAAATTTGAAGCAGCTTTCTGCTAATAATGTGAGTTTAGGGGTGGAGCTCTCTGTTTGTCTGAACAATAGAAAATTGAGCACCTGCTTAGCAACAATCATTTCTGCAATTCTGTTTGCTGCTGCTAGTGGTACAAAAGTTACCTACAGCAACTTAAAAAAGAAAACAGTTTTTTCCAGCTAATGTGCGTATATTTTGTTGCTGTAACAACAGGAAAAGGTGTTTGTTTAACCTTAGTGAAGACTATTATATAACAAAACTATATGGACCATATTGTAGGATTTAACCAAATGCTTTGTATTACAATCTCACCACAGCCTGTCGTTTTCATTTCGTCTCTAATGCGGTTTGAATATCTCCACATTTTAATGGTACAAAAAAAGAATGATGTTGTAAATAATTTTTTGGAATGCTGCTCTTACTCTTTGAAGATTAGGATTAGGACAGAATTCCTGATATGAGAGAAACAAATACAGTCAATTGTGTGTGTCATTAACAAACAGCAGAAGCTGCCAGCATGATTGGCAGACAGTATTAATAGATCAAAGCAAAGCATTTGGCTGCCAGGATTAGTCTCAGTGCATCTTAATTCTGACTTCAGTAATTCAGAGGATTAAGTAAGTTTTCCTATCTGAGGGCATCCTACCTGTTACAAGACTATTATGTGACATTTATACTTCTGTGTCTATAAACCTGTAATCCTGGATAATTCAATTATCTTGATCTCTCTCTCTTCACACTCAATGCCTCTCCCAACCTCTCAGCGGCAACGATGGTTTGTA
The DNA here is from genome assembly GCA_036877525.1 of Chromobotia macracanthus. Classification (NCBI taxonomy): domain Eukaryota; kingdom Metazoa; phylum Chordata; class Actinopteri; order Cypriniformes; family Botiidae; genus Chromobotia; species Chromobotia macracanthus. Next base: position 4,264,505 of record JAZGTH010000001.1, on the reverse strand, counting down.
ATCCATGTTCATTTGTGCTTCACCTCATCTATATTAGTCACATGTATTTTAAAAATGCTCATTTAATTTCACATGAATTTTTTATTTGAAAATTCTATTATTCACTTGATTTCCAAACCGTATGATTTTATATTTCCATCAGACACATGCAGAAGGTCTTATCCATTAAAAGTAAAACCAAAGTTTATCCACTGGAAACACTCTCGTGTAGCTCTCAAATCTCATTTTTGAATATGCCCATAATCTAATTCAGCACCTTGCAATGAGTTCATGTGAATGACACACATGAAAACCAATGAGAGTTGGTATAACTGACACCAAACCTTAACACGTCTTTCCATACAGAGAAATTAAATGACAATTGAGAGCTATGGCTGTTTGTTATTTTTGCTCCTTGCTATGTTTTTGCTCCTCATGTCAAGATAGAGCTCATTTCTGTTTTCATGTCTGTTTGTTATAATGGCATCCAGTATACATTGTTTTTCTTAATTGTAAGCTAATGTTGGTCAAGGAAATTTCAGAGTCATGTTAGTCCTGCACAGTAACTTTCACTAAGTCATTCATTAACAAATATTATTAAATGGTAAGTTATGTACCATTCAAATATAAATACCTCAGAATATATAAATCCAAGATTCAGGACAACTATTTGAAAGTAACTAAAGTATTATGTATTGTAAATATATATATTGTTTGCTAAGTTTGGTAAATATGTTTGTTATTTTTAAATGTTAAAGGAGTAGTTCACCCAAAATGGCGATCTGCAACTTAATGTGTGAAATTACATCTGCCTAAATGTTTTTTTACCCTGATCGAAGTGAAAAAAATTCAGCTAGCCCTATAAACATTCTTAACAATGCTTTTGGGTGCTTTATTAATTGCTAAAATTAGTTTAAACACATTTAAATGCTTCCATTGTGTTGAGCCCACCAAACTGGATGTTTATGAAATGATCTCCTTTTGTGTTCCAAAGACGAGTCAAAACAGTTTGGAGCAACATGAATGTAAGTAAATGACATACATTTCATTTTTGGGTGAACTGTGCCTTTAACCTGACCTGTTTCAAACAGATTCAACCTACTGAAATCATTTCATCGTTGACCCTTTTTCTCATTGTCATGGTGGCTGGTGATAACTTGTTCTTCTGTTTTGGCAGGAGGGGTTCCAAATGGGACTGACTGTAGAGGGGGCACTGTTTACTCTGGATCACACCGACAGCCAATGCTGACTTTAAAGACATTGTTGTATATACGGTGATTGTTGACCTCAAAGTCTCGATGAAATGATCACAATTTTTATTCACATTTTGAATTCGAAGGAAAGGTGACAAAAGCCTCAAAAAGGTCTGTCGAGACCTCATTTCTATTTTTATATAATAATCACCATCTGATATTGAACATAAGTTTGATTTATGTATTTTAACTACTTCATCTTAACAGAAATAGTTCAGAGAGACACCAAACGCTCTTTTCTAAAAGTTCTAGAAGTGACCAAATGTATACACACTGTTTCAAATAAAATGCATTCATTCACAACCAAAAGTTACCGAGTCCTTTGATTCTGATGTTTAACACTTTAATATGCCAGAAGATAAAGTTGCACACTTTGGAATAGTGTCATACTCAGTACTGATGTGAACTACCGTACAAAGTTATCTCAATCCTTTTGATTTCAAGGATCCCATTGTCCACAATGTTTAAAGACCCCCGCCCCCCCTTCAAAATACCCAGCAAAATATTCTACAGCTTGGCATAACCAAAAAATCATGTCTTATTTTCATCATTTCATCCAATCATTTTAAGTCATCTTGGCCCACTTGAAAGTTTGTTGAGGCCCCCTTGTGGGCCCAGGCCCCCTGGTTGAGAAACACTGATCAAATACCCAATCAGGACTCCTGATTTATTGGCCTTATGTATAGTCAAACGGATAAATCGCATTATAATCTACAGTAGCTACCTTGTGGGTCTCTGACATCATAGACTGTGAGGTGAGGAGGAATTTTCCATGTTCCTCTGTTCATGTTCTAATCCCTCTTGTGTTCAGTAATGGATGTTTTATTTTTATTTGAAATGCTTTGTTCAATTACTGTTCTTCTTCGATGGTAAATACGGCTGTTAGCACACTACATTAGCTTTGCGCTCCTTTACTTAAAAGCAATTAAACAGTTACTTTTTACTATTCTTGGTATAAAATATTTAACACTTCCTTGTAAAAATTTGTTGTGGGATCTGTTAAAAAATTCAAACGTTTAATCTGGCATTCATTACAAATGTTTCCCCTGACAAGAAGTAGAAACAACAGTTTGCTGTCAAAACCTTGATAGAGTTTCTTTGTTACGTATTTTAATCTTTTATTGAGACACTGATATTTAGTATCTGTGAGAATTCTCATTAATGATTAAGTATAAACGAATCGTCTGTCATACAGCTGGTATCGACAAACAGTGTTCACCACTTTCCTGTGTTAAAATCAAAGTACGGGGTGTAAAGAGAACTGTTTGGGAATTGAATGCAGAATGAATTCCCCAGAATGAGTCCCACTTTAATACAACATAAACCCTCATCACTGTCATCCAGATGTACTTAACCTTTAAAATACATTTGAAATTACAATTTCTAATAAAACTTGTGGGTGAACGTGACAAAACGAACAACATCAACAAAACAGACTAGACAGGCAGGGCACAGTCAAATTTGTAAAACTTAGAACTATTTCTGTTTAAAAAAATGTTTCCCATTCTTTTAGTAACACGTGGCATATTAAGTATAAATTAAAGCGTCTCTCATGCACTCGAACCGCAGGCTAGTGGAAGTCCTTCATTATAAAATAAAGGTCAGAAATCCCTTATAGACTCTCTCAAACAATAAATACTGCAGAGTGCTGAAGTCCCAATGGTGTTGCTTCAGTTTCATGAGAAGCACACTGAGCCGATATCGATGCCAAACTCCTGATCTTTGCCACCTACGTCCACTGGAGCCAAATCCACAACCGGCAGCCGTGACAGGGTTTGTGTGCGGTACTCAAAGACGGTCTTACCCCACTCGCCATTTGGTTTCTGCAGTGAGGAGGAAAGAAAGAGGTTCTTTTCATTGGTAACGTCACAAGCACTATCGCTAAATTTTGGCATAAATGAAATAAAACAGTGAATTTCGTAAAAACAATCCCAACATTTTCATCAGTGTTGGGCACTAGCTAACTATAGGGGCATTAACACTGATTTACAGCAACAAAGCCTTTCAGAAGTATAAGAGTAGTTTGCTGTTTTTTGTGCAGCATGGCAAAAGCATGCTGTTTTTATCACATTACATAAATGACTTCTTGCCTTACCGTGATTCACAACAAGTTATAATAATTTTTATAGAGGGTACGATTTCCAATTTTATGTTTCAGACAAAGATGGTAATGGGGAAAATGATACAGATTGCATCTTTAAAAGATATATAATATACATATATGTCTTTTTGTTTCACATTGAATAAGATAATGCCTTCTCGAATTGTAGTGTAACAATGTTCAATTAACTTTTACAAGTAGTGAAAGGGTTGCTTTTCAAACAATCTACTAGTAGTTGATTCCCCAACAGTGATTTTCATTTCATGTAAGTAATAAATGTTTCCAAACAACAGTGAACATACAGAGCAGCTGTCCTCTGTCACGGTGTACTTCAGACGGTTGTTGCTGTATGCTTTGATATCCTGTCCATCAGAAGTCTTCAGGACTAAAGCCTTCTTCAGATTGCTGCTCCTTTCATCTTTATAGGCCACACTGTTCTTGCAGTGGTAGGTGATGGTCTGGGCTGCTTCTTTGGACAGGAGGCGGAGGAACCTCAGCTGCACTGATACTGTGTTGGCCAAGGCGTCCTTGCTTCCATAGGTGAACTGCGATGGAGCAGAGATCAGGTTATAAATGTCTGTTTATTTGTTAATTTTACCTTGCTGCTGTGGTTTGCTGGTCTTTAAGGTTGTCTAAATGGTTTCCCTGCCTGATCAAGCTGGCAGCTGTGACTTTCATTGTTTCATTATGTGTTATTTCAAAGTTTGTGTTCCTGCAGCTCAAGTGATGAAGCATAATGGTAGCAACACCAAGGTCATGGGTTCAAGTCCAAGGGAATTTGCAAACTGATAAAACATGTGGCTTGAATCCACAGTAAGTTTCTTTGGTTAAAAGCGTCTGTCAAATGTCTAACTGTAGTTTTCTTAGACTTTATTAGTCTAAAATATTGAAAATTCTATCATAAAGAATGAGTATATGTCCAAACCTTTGTCTGGTACTGTAACTTTAAAGGCCTGATATTACACTTGTAGTTGTGCAAAGTTTGATGAATAAAGCCAAGTCTATCATGTAAACAGTTCAGATTTTACTAACCCTGGTTCCTCGATTCATGGTTGCTCCAAACCAGACTGGTTTTGGTGTGCTAGACTGTGAGCTCCACCAGTTCTTGCGTGGGATACTGGCAGGGTTGGCGGGTATACAGGTCTCCCCCATTTCCATGTTACAGTAGACCTGGATGGCATCTCTAATGCTTCCCTCATTCGGATCTATCCAGTACTCACCTGCCATAAATTCAGACTGAAATGAGTGACACCCTCACAAATTTGTGCGGTTGCAATGAAGTCTTTAGTCACACAGGGATAAACAGTGACATGAAAGAGCTTCAACAACCTTCCAATATTCTCTTTTATTGCATTTGTATCACGCTGGATTGTTCCGAATGATTTTATTTGTTTTGGATTATGGATTTTGTATGTGTCAGCTGCAATTGCAAATAAATCTGACATGGATTTTTATTCCTTGGACGTGTGGATGGCTTTCACAGCGCATGTTACAGCGTTTATCCTTTACATTTTCATGTTTCTTTATACTGTTAAAACACTCTGCAGTAGCATGTGTTTTGTTCTGTTTTAGATCTTATTTGGGCTTGTAAGGATATAGCTGATTTCCACCAAATAAGAGTGTTTCATCTCGGCTAGCAGTGGTTTCTGCCTTCCTACTATCCCATTGAGCCAATTATTGTTTCTGGTTGTGGAACAATGTTTAATGTGTTGACTCTAATTGCCCTCTTGTCGGTTCAGACCAATTTACAGAGATAATTATTTTCTCACATGATGCCAACTGTTGTTGCATAACCTTGCCAAAAAATGAGATGCTGAAAAATGTGTTACCTGTTCACCCTAGTTCTGTTTATATAAAATTCATTTTTGGTTGTAAGGGCTGTAGAATTCTGTGTCAATTAATTACAATAATAGATAAAAGTAAAGAAGTTTTCTTTAACTACAATGTACTTACATAAGAACTTTGGCGTACATACATGTTATTCAGTTGTACTTTATAAAGTGTATTTATGTATTTACACTCTTGACTCTAGCCCTAAACCCACCCCTACCCCAAACAACATAGTGAGTACAATTTATCACCTTTTTAAATGTTTTTCTTATTTAAGTACACAGTATTTTAAGGCACAAAATCAAGAATTATAATAAGAATTATAGTTTTTTTTCTAATTAGTTTTTATAGTTTTATGATATCTATGATATTTCTATTGTTTTTTACTTTTATTTTATGGAGAAAACAAGTATATTCTGCTAAATATTTCCTCTTCTTGTTCTACAGAATAAAGTTCCCCAGATTTGCAATGACAAGAGGGTGAGTAAATGGTGACATCATTTTCATTTTTGGGTGAACTATCCCTTTAAGAAATATAGGAATATCATACTGTAAGCAGGTTCCATGAATCATTATAATACATATCTGAGCAGGGTATGGTAAAACTGCAGCACATATTCTACACTGTCTCTCACTCACCGCTCTTCTTGAGAGGATAGCACAGCTTCAGGTCCTGACACGTGCGTGCGGGATATTGCTGACTCCCGTCTGGACTGCGCATATTGTCGAGCTGACTTCCCAGGCTCTTCAGAGACAAGTGAACCTCGCTGTCAGCCTGAACCGCATCAGAACCATTACTGGGTTTTGCTTCGTCGTCATTGAACTCTGGTGGGGGGGCCTCTGGCTCTAAATCAACATCAGTGTCAAAGTTTGCACCAAAAAGGTCATCTACAGCAGCAGTGGGGGGACCAGGGGGCCCGGGGGGTCCAGGTGGGCCGGGTTCTCCTGAAGGTCCCTGCAAACAAGATAAAATGACTGAATGCTGTTTATCTAAGCATTTTATGTTTGTACATCTAATCACATTAGCAGTGTCTGGTAATTAATCATAATTACGAGTCATAAAGAACAAAATTTTTCATCTGATTGAGGACAGAAAATTGGCATTTGACAAACGACAGGAAAACAAACAGTGGTTAATTCAGTGAGACTTAATTGCGCTCACTGTTACTGCCATTTACTTGCATGTGCTGTCTGCACAGCGCAATTCCCTCTCTTATGTGACGGTTCTGAGCGCCAGGCTGTAGAAGATGACTATTGAAATCTCACATATTTAATGCGACCGTACAGCACTGCCCAGATACTGCGATCCAGATACTTAAATGCGATTTTAAAAATGTCAAAGTGTGTTTGTCCACACAGCAAATCTGGATGCCTAGACATAACACTCTATCATTAGATGAATTACTGTTGCCATGATCAACAGAAAATGTACATAATGTACATAATTTAATTTTGTTGTTTTGTTTCACAACTTGTTTCACAATTTAGTTTTGTTAATAAGCCCTATATGAGCTGAATAACAAGAAGAATAACAATGACTTTATTTAAACAACAGTTTAACCAGCCTAAGGTAGTTTTTTGATCTTACTCAGTTTAAGATGGTTTAAATGATCTCCCAGATGGTGGTCACCTGGTTTAATCAGTGGGTAGCTAAGACCAGCAAACTACCATAGTAGGAAGATCCCACTTCACTGGTTAAAAACATCACAATCATGACCTCAAGCCTCACCTCTGGTCCAACATCTCCAGTGGCACCTCGAGTTCCAGGAGCTCCCACTGCTCCAGGGGGACCCATATCACCTTCTTTCCCTGGTGGTCCAACAGGGCCAGGAGGTCCCTAGAAACGGCATGCTTAATATTCAATTCCATTCAATAAGCATGCTCATTACTACACTTTGGAAAATCATAGTTCTGTGATATTTGGGTCTGTTACTCACTCTTTGTCCACTGGGTCCAATGATTCCTATTGCACCGTCATCTCCTGGAGCACCCTGAGAAAATGATTGACAAACTGTATAATCAAAAGAGGTTGATGGACATTGTATTGTGTGACTGTGGACGGTCATACTTACTAATGCTCCAGGTAGCCCATGAAGTCCAGTGAAGCCGCGGTGACCCTTCTGACCTCTTTCACCCGCGTCTCCTTTCTCCCCTTTGTCTCCCAAAGGTCCTTGTGGTCCCTAAGGTTGATTAGAAGACATTTGAAGATATTATCAATATATTTCCAAAGATCAATATGCAATGCAGTAAATCAGCCAGGCCAATTATGTATATGATATAATGTTTTACATGAATTGATAATATAGAAAAACATTTTTTGTTGGAATATAAACTTACTTTTTTGCCTCTGGTTCCTGCTGGACCGTCAGCACCACGTGGGCCTCTTGCACCCTGTCCGTAAAATCGAAAAAAAAATCAAGTAAACAGAATCCAAATTATGTAGCTAAACTACAGCTGAAGTGTGTGAGTTATGGAATTATACACAATGTGTAAATATTCACAGCGCAGGATGAGAAAGTATATGAATGTCTAGACTAATGATGATAAGAATAATCCGTAAGCTGTTTGAAGTCAGAAATGAAGGAACTTCATCTTTTGCTGGAGGCACGGTGCACTTCAGGCAATGCTGCTTGAGAACTGTGAACTCAGAATTAGTCAACTCAAAAGTTTTTCAGAGTCTGTGGCTCTCACCAGCACCTCCAATCTCATTTCATTGATCAGACCTCAGGTTATCACACTCCTGACTTCAAAAAGCTTTTGGATCATTAATTCTTGAAAAATATCTGTGTACATGTTTTTTAATAAGTTTGTTATTCATTAATGCTACTGTTAAGTATCACCCATGGGCAAAGAGAGCAAACCTGATCCCCTCTCTGTCCCGGACCTCCTGGAGCTCCAACAGGTCCCTGGGATCCTGGTGCTCCATGGCCACCTGCGAGACCCTCTGGTCCTGGGCCTCCCCTGTCACCCTGAGAGCAACCAAACACAAGTTAACATTCAATATCCATATTAGGGTCAATTCATTTTGATGTAAGTTGTGGTTCTTACTCTGACTCCAATGATGCCATCAGCTCCTGATACTCCCTCCGCTCCAGCCAAGCCCTAATTTGAGAAGGAATCCATTAAGATGAATGTTTTTAAGTAAATGCAAATGTTACATATCGGTAAATACTGACCCTCTGTCAAAACAATCTCATACCTCTGGACCAGGATCTCCTCTGGGTCCAACTGCTCCTGGTAAACCTACAGGTCCGACACCACCTTTGGTTCCCTGGGGACCTGGTGTGCCAGCCTTTCCTGGTGGACCCTTTGAAAACCAGACATTAACATTTATTGCTTTTATCCAAAGCGACTGACAGTGCATTCAAGACATACATTTTGAAAGCGTGTGTGTTTCCTGGGATTGAACCCAAACCACTTGAGCTACAGAAGCACTTTATGGGCTAGATAAAGTATCAATGCAGTAGTTTCAAACTAATTTTAGCAGAAGTTTGTTTATATGCTAGACCCTCAACAAACGTCATTGATATCTGAGGTCGAATCATCAGACCAACCAAGTCAACATTCAACAGATTTTTATAAAATGTTATATTTTTATCATTTTTATTTGTATCATGTATGTGTGGTTATTTACAGCAGGTCCAGGAAGGCCAGTCATGCCACGTTCTCCTCTCATTCCAGGAAGACCCACAAGCCCCCTCTGTCCTGGTGTTCCAGCAGCGCCTGGTGGTCCATCTGGGCCCTGAGAAAATTCAGAGTTCAAATTTATTCTGTAACACTGAGAATAAATATAAGTTTAAATCAGAAAATAAATCAGAGTTTAATGTTAAAACAAGTAGAGTTTAAATAATTTTAATACAATTTCATTTTAATTTAGTTTTGCATATGGATCTATGGATTCCCAAAAGCAATGACTGAAATGCAGTAATTATGATACACTGCATATGAGCTCACAAAATTGTCTTTTATTTAATTTTAAATGTAAAGAGTAACTTACTGGTAGTCCATCATCTCCAGGTTCACCTTTGTCTCCAGGGCTACCAGCAGGTCCAGGGTTTCCACGCTCCCCCTGTCGCCCAGGGCCTCCAGGCTCTCCCCGAATTCCAGGTGGGCCCTCTTTACCCGGGGCACCGATAGGGCCAGACTCGCCAACCGGACCCTGGAAAAATATCAATGTAAGCCAGTTAATCCAAGTTCAAGTGATTCATAAGAAGTTAACAGTTTTGCTTGATGGATCAAAAGAAGTCTAACACATTAGCAATTCAAATACTTCTTGAGGGTCTAGCTGTTAAGCTCTGTGGGATAAATCCTGATTAAGGAATCACTCACGACTGAGCCTGGTGGGCCAACACCTCCTGGGATTCCTGGGAAACCACTGGGGCCCTTTTAGCAGGAGAAAGAAACCAATCAGGATTCGGCACAAGAAAGAGAGCATTTCTGGGCATTTCTAAGCTGCTCAAAAGTGGATATATTAAAATTTGTGATCACTTACAGCTGCTCCCTGAGTTCCTCTTCCACCTTTACGACCAGTAATTCCAGCCACTCCCTAAAATAAAAACAAAAATTCCCATTAGGGATCAATAACTACCCAATAAATCCACCTATCCATACGTGAGCATTATTCTAAATATTTCTGTTCTGTATGTCAGTATTTATCTATGTTTTTCTCTCTGTCAGTGTCCTTTAACTCACCTGAGGTCCAGGTTTTCCTGCCATTCCCTGAGGCCCTGGAGATCCTGCTTCTCCTTTTGCACCTGCCTCTCCAGTTTCACCTTTAACTCCTGGTTGACCATCAGGACCCTAACACAAATGAGGAAGAGATGGAGAAATGGACAGATGGACGTATAAAGGTGTGGAGGATGGATAAATGGATGGATAGCGGGAGTGATTAATGAATAGATGGATGGAGTGATGAATAGACTTACAGGAGGTCCAGCAAACCCAACAGGACCAGTAGGACCTGGTTCACCAGGTGAGCCCTGAAACATAATACAGGGGTGGTGACATTATAAATGATGTCATTTCATGTTTTCTCCTATTCAGATGAAGACTGAATGCTCTCTCTAATTACACAAACTGTACTTACAGGCATTGCTCTTGAGCCTGGAGATCCAGAAGGTCCCCTTGGACCTTGTTCTCCCTGTAATTGAACAATCATATCAGAGCTGCATCTAAGCAGCGAAAGCTTTAACATTTACTTTTAATTAGTTCTTTTGAGAAACATATGAAACATCAAAGTGTCAGTATTGCTAAGTAAACTGTGAGGCAGATCACAGAGAATCAAAGTACCACTTATAAAAGTTTGGTTCTATAGGAACATCATCTAACCTTCTCCCCAGGTGGCCCAGCTGGTCCGGTGGGTCCAACAGGACCAGGCAATCCCTGCAACATGGCAAAGAAAACTTATCTCAGTTGTCTTCCTAACTCCTACTGTATTCAGAAGTGTGTCAAAAGTACAAAATAAACAAATTTAGACTCCCTATTTTATTTTATACAGAATGATTGACTGGTAGTTTATGTAGTTAAGTTATCAGTATGTGTTCCTCACTCTAGCCCCATCATTGCCAGCCGCTCCTTCTGCTCCTCTCTCACCCACAGCACCCTGTGCAAACAAAGAAAAACAAAGAATATTAAACACTTTGCGCGGATCTACAAGAAAAATAAATCTAAATTAAAAAACAACTTTTCAGCATGGTTTTTATTCCCATAGTGAGATACACCAAACAGAGAAGTCCTCAATAATGGTAATAATATCTCTCAATATTTAATTTTTCCAGATTTTTTAAAGTTTACATGTATTAAATATTATTTTCATAACTCCTATAGAGAACGTGGAATATCCATGGGTTTATCCATGCTCGGTCATACCCATAGAATCGGCGCTTGTGTTTGAATGTGGCTGCCTTTGCTATTTGACGCTGTCACACAGATGTTTTGTACTGATAATCTCTTGCTTTATTAACTTCCTGCCTGAAGATATTAGCAAATCATCCAGAATATGAAAGCCATCGTGCCTCACAGGGCCGAGCCACCAAGGCATGTAATATATGCAACATTGTTACAAAGACTGCAATAACATGAAAGTAAAACTGAACTGTATTTCTTATGCATGTGCAAACTTTTAACATGTGCCAAAGTCTTTGATTAAGCAGACCCGTTTCCTCTTATCTCACTCCACCACACGTACTCTTTCTCCTTTAGGCCCGGCTGGTCCAGTTGTTCCTCTCTCTCCTGGCATACCCTGCAGGCCTGGCGGTCCTGGTTCTCCTATGGTTCCAGATGGACCTGGTTTTCCCTAAAATCAAAGTTAATATAAATATATATTTACATTTAGAGGTCAATGGTGTAAGTCTATGATCTTTTTGGAACTAAACACATGCCTAAGGAGTAATCTAACAGTACTGGGTTGTACAAAATTGTGTCCAAACTATGAGTGACATGACAAGAACCCTGCAAATTTTAATTAAAAAAATGTTTATATGAAGTACAAATACTTTAAGAGTTTGATGTTTAATATACAATATGTGGAGATTGTGAACCATATGTGGACCAATAAGGTTTCATTATGGTGGGAACTAGGCAGCATAACATCACAAAAACAGAGTCATGTGGCCAACAAAAGTCTTGTCGTTTACTCACATTGCAACTGTTAAACTTACAAGAAAGATATTTTACTACTTTTAGCATTACGAAAAGGTGCATGAGAGGAAAACAATCAGTTTTTAACCTTGGGTCCGTCAGGTCCAGGGGTTCCTGGGCTTCCTTTGGTTCCTGGTAACCCATTGGGTCCTAGTTCACCTCTCTCTCCAGGGGTTCCACGTTCACCCTACAAAAAATACAATCAAAATACTGGGATATTGCTTATGTGCACTTCAGTGCTGTTCTTTAATAAACTGCAGTCCAAGTACAATAATAATGAACTCACTCGTGGTCCTGTCAGCCCTGCACTACCAGCTTCGCCATGGATTCCCTGAGGGGAAAAAGAACCATAAATTTCCATTCTCACCCCATATGTGTGCAAGACATGCAGGACAGAGAGGAATATGGTGAACAGGTATATGAGCAGAGAGAAAAGTTGATCCTACCTCGTCACCTGGTTTCCCTGGCTCTCCAGGTGGGCCTGGAGGTCCTGGCAAACCCTACAAGTATATCACAATTAATGATGCATTTAGCCCTTCTGGGGATAAATCATATCAAACTTAGTTATTAAAGGGTAAATTTGTCCAAAAATAAAAAATTATGTTATCAATTATTTGTTCTAAGTTGTTGTAAATGATCTCTTTTTAAGTGATCAGTTCAGTTTTTGACTATTCCTTTCATTTTCAAGAATGTTTGAACACACTGTGAAGATCTTCTCTGACTGAAACCATAACTTAAACATACTTGAAAGCCATTAAGTCCAGGAGGTCCCTGCTCTCCTCTCTTCCCAGCCACTCCCTGAAAAGAAATTAAATAAATATTTTACCAACTGTACAATGTACTTAACCAAGTACTGTAACATATATTGCTACCAAAAACATCAACAAATGCACAAAACATATCTGTAAAGTAAATTTCTCAGTGCCAGAAAAGACTGGAAAACCTACAGGAGGTCCTGGAGTTCCAGCTGGACCTTCTTCTCCATCTTTTCCATTGGGTCCCTACAAGAGTCATACCCATCATTTCAAATCATTATTGACAGAGATATTACAGAAAGTCCAGATTTTCCCACTGGTAGTTATACGGCCATTCTGAGATTATCATATGGCAGGACTTACTCTTTGTCCTGGAGCTCCTGGTGATCCAATCTCTCCAGCTTTCCCTGGATCACCCTAGACATTCAGAAGAACACGTAATTGCACCAAATCTAAAATAATGACCACTTGAAAATGACAAAACTTAAATTATTTCACCACAGTCAGCATCATTGTCTTTCCTCATCTTATTCTTTTTAACAAGGCAAGTTTAATAATAATGCTGAAATATCAATATACACTTTCCTCCAATAGGTGTTATCAGATAGATTTCTATATACACATATCTGTAATATGAACTATATTCATCTTATGTTAATGAATAATGAATCATATTTTATAAATATGCATATATTAGTAGATTACACTGAAGCCTTTGGGTCCGGGCAGACCCATTGGTCCTGCTCCACCTCTGGTACCAGGTGATCCAGCTGGACCTGGACTCCCATCATCTCCTGGTCCTCCCTGAGGAAAAATTCAGTGGACATCATTTTTCAAGAATACATCAGCAAATACTGATATATTTAAGTCATAGTTTGTATCCCTGGTGTATTACCTGCGGTCCAATCTTTCCCTCTGCTCCTTGCATTCCCAGCATGCCAGTCAGGCCCTAAAGAGACATGACATTTACAAACTGGACTCAATATCATGAGATGTCTCCATCTGGACACAAGAACTTTAACTATTGCTTCCTAATGAAGGACTTGAAGACCAGCAAAATACTGCACTACTGTCCAACAAGTCACACAGTCTGTGTAATCAAAGCACGGAATTGTAACATACACTATAACTGTATGGTGTACATGGTGTGATGCATACTGTTATATATGTTATCTGTCCAAGAAAACAGGCAAAATACAGTATAAAAATATACATAAAATATTCAAAACAAATTTTTCCCAACCCTTGCTCCTGGAATTCCTGCTTCCCCAGTTCGACCAGGATCTCCATTTGCACCTTTAGGTCCTGCTGATCCCGGGACACCACGTTCACCCTGAGCTCCCTGGAGGCATTAGAGATTAGAGACAGAATATGAAACAAATGCCTTCAGGCTGACAAAACAAACAAACAGAATTACACTGAACACAACAATGATGGGGATGCTGATTAACAGACACTGTAGTTCCCTCCTTGCATGTGTTTTAAATAGATTTCAAAGATTTCCCATTTACAAATTCTTTCATGGATTCAGCACACAAATGTGATTTCAGTAATTTGGGGTTTCATATTTCTAACCTTTGGACCTGGCAAACCATCAGCTCCTGGAAAGCCACGGTTACCTGGAGCACCCTTGAAAAATATAAAACATGAAAAATTACTGTAAAGATGAAAAATGCACAAACACTTTCACTAAATCATTATAGCAGTTTACAATAAGTGCTTAAACATTAGCCATGCACAGTAATGAAACAGCACCCACCTGTTCTCCTGATGGGCCCGGGGGTCCAATAGCCCCTGCATCTCCTCTTGCACCTCGTTTTCCCTCCTCACCCATCGGCCCCATTTCTCCCTGAGCTCCAAGTGAGCCCTACAACAACAGATATACCACAATATCTGCCTCGCACGACTTCTGTTCTATGATAACAGCTGCTAATATCAATTAAAAAGTTATTGTAAGAACTTACAAGCTCCCCTTTAGTTCCAGGTTCTCCTTTAAATCCAGGGGACCCCAGATCTCCCTGTAAGGTACAAATAAATCTTTTACCAAATGCTTTTATCTGAAGTGATAAACAGTGCATTCCAGCTTTACATATTATCAGTGTCTCAATATTAGCAACAGCAACACCTAATTTTGACCAATCAACATCAATTTGATGTTATTGATAATGTCATTACCACTTGGCCTTTGGCTCCTGGAAGTCCAGATGATCCTTGAGGTCCAGGTGGACCAGAAGGTCCAATGAGTCCAACAGCGCCCTGCACACCTGGGATGCCCTATGAAAGAACAGATGATGATATTTTACATTCGTTTTAAAGCAATTGCACCAGTTGATAAGTCATTTAATGATTGACATTCTTGGATGTGGGTTTTAGGAATTTACTGATGGGCCTTTAGATCCAGGAGCACCATCTGTTCCTGATGATCCCTGAAAATGATATCAACATTATAAAGATTAGCATTACAAGATAAATCAAAGCACAAACTATTTAAATAAAACATTTTTTCTTAAGAGGAAGACAGGTGAGCCTGCACCTGATTGCCTTGTGATCCTTGTGAGCCTTGTCGGCCTGGTTCTCCTCTTGGGCCTTGGGGTCCACTGGTACCTCGAGGGCCTGTGGCTCCTGGCTGACCCTGCACAATGTTTGAAAACAGTGCATTTCATCCCTCATTCATTATTCTAATAAACATTAATTATGAATTCAATGTTATTAATTACAGCTCTTCACGCACTCACCATCATTTAGACTTACCTTCATGCCTGGGGCTCCAGGATATCCCGGGGCTCCAGAAATTCCCATTGGTCCCTGTGAACATAGTAAATGCCCTGTTAGATCAGTGTTCTAATACATATACATCTAATTAACTAATACTAAACTGCTACTATTGTACTATTTCTTTAAAGCCCCTATTCTAAAGGCGGCTGGACATTTGATGTGTTTAAAATAACCTGTTTTTCATACAAAGGTTATTTTATATTTTATAATAGTTTGTTAAACCATCAAACATGCTAACAGGTCTTAAAACAAAAAAAGAAATTATTCATGATTTTTATGTTTTAAAAATGTAAAGAGACACTAAATTCACATAATATGAACCATTCTCATAGAATGTGGCATATCAGAGTAGATACGGTATAAGAAATTATGGTTATATGTCATTCACATACCAATGGACCTGGTTTTCCCACATTTCCTGATAGGCCACGTTTTCCCTACAAATATAAATATGAGTTACTAATGAAAAGCAAATTACAGCAAAATATATTGATGTAATTGTCACCTCATAATGTAATATGCACACACACTTGGAGAAGACACTGCTTTCTTACCACAGGTCCAGTTGGACCGTTGCGTCCTCTCTCACCAGGCATGCCGATCGGACCCTGTAAAATTAAAAAAATAATCTTACTGAAATCCAAAGAAGTGCAATTTGAGTGAAAAGTGAGAATAAAAATCAGGAAGTGCTCTATACCGGTAGACCCACGAGCCCCATGGTACCAGGAGATCCTGATTCTCCCTTTGATAAAAAAAAAAGGTCAAATTTAATAAAACAATCAGATCACAGAGATACTTTTACACACATAAAAACTATAATGTGAATTTTCTGGCACCAAATGTGTGAATTCTGACCTTTGACCCCACAGCACCTAGCTCTCCTTTCGCACCCTGCAGACCTGGATGACCCTACAGGAGATTTGAGATTCGTCACTTTTAACCTCTTTGTGTGTAATACATCTCACAGTACAGTTAAAGATACATGAATTTATACATTTTTTGTACCACATTGTACAGTATCATTAGTGACACTAGTTATCTAAGGTAAAATATTCTGAATCAGTAATCAGACAGTAAGTTTTCGTCTAACCCACCTTTTCACCATTCATGCCTGGCTGACCTGGTAACCCTGGAAAACCTCTGGGACCCTATAAAACAAGGCATAACTTGTAAAGATGCACTAAAATTTGCCATATTTTAAATGTGCAGGAAACAGTAGTATCATAGTTCTAATGCGCTTTGTTTTTCACATAAACCTTTAGTTGCTTCACTACACATTAGTGTTTTCATGTGTGATGAGGGTCAGTTCAGTCTGTTAGCCACTAGTTGGCCCCATGAAGTAATTCATTCCACGTTAATTGATTCTAGTTAATTAGGTTGTTTACACCCATGTTTAACTTGCCATTGTTTGCCACTCTGTTAAAATTAAAATTAAGTTAGTGTGCTCATTGGAAACTCTGTCCATTTACATGCTTCATTTCAGTTAGCGAATTCATTTTGATTACTTGTTTATAGTTACATTATCACCAATCTTTACTTTTAAACAAAGTTCTACCTCACAGAGCAATTACACAGACATTGCAGATTGGTTCAGCCAAATAATTCAGAAGAACCAGCTCAAGGTCTACCAAGTTCAAATCTAACTCATATACAGTACCATCATTGTTGAAGTGTTTATTGTGTGATTGCCTACATAAAAATCAGCTAATACCTCAGCTGGGCATTGATATGCATTGATAGCGGAGAAAACTGCAGAAATATGGCAGTTTTTAAGAGCTGATACATACACGAGAGAAGCAGCATTGTCTTACAGCAAATGTCTGCTCTTTAGTTTCCTGAGGGAGTCACATTTCATTTGTGTTATGATGACAATAAAATGACAATAACTTTTACTTACTGGAGATCCAGGGAATCCTTGTTCTCCTGTATTTCCAGAGGGTCCTGGCTCACCCTGTTGCAGAGATTAGAAGAACAGGCTTGTGTTAAAATAAGTTGAGGAAACAACTTTCTTGTGGTTTAAAATAAAATAAAAACTTAAGTGAAACAGACTGCCTGACGGCAGTGTGTTAAAACTATGAAATGGGAGTCACTGAGTGAATTGTTGGTGAACTCACATCTGGGCCTGGTTTGCCTGGAGGGCCATCAGGTCCCCTCGGACCATAGGAGCCCTAAAGAGAAGCAAATACTCTTTATTGTACTGTAGGCGACAGTAGGAAGTACTGTAGAAAGTTTTTAGATTACTTATCATGCCCTTTACACAATGTAACCTTTCTCGGTTTTTGGGCTTACCATGGGTCCAGGATCACCTGCATCTCCTGGGGCCCCCTGTGCTCCTGTTGGCCCCTGAGTGACACAGAGAAAATATATTTGAAAATATATATAAAAAATATATTATATATTCAAATATATAATCACAATTATAATTACAACTACCCATTGTTATTGGTGGAAAGTATTGAGGAATACAAATTTCAAAACAGCTACAAATAAACTGGTCAATGCTGCGCCAAATCAGCTCCAAGCTGAAGTGAACTTACTGGTGGACCTGGTGGACCTGGATGACCTCTTTGTCCTTGTTCACCCTGATATCAAGAAACACATCTTTATCTCTCTTTATTTCTTTATATTTTACATCTTTCATTCTCTGTGACTGTGTAGTTAAATTTTCATTTCTGATTGAGAAACTATCCTTACCGGCGCTCCAGTGACCATCCCTGCCATTCCATGCTTTCCATCATGGAATCCAGAAGCCATCTGAGATGCAAACTGACTCTGTAAAATATGAATGCAATTCCATAATTTCTACATTGAAACCAGCGCAGGTTGTGACAGTGTTTGTTGCGCTCACAGATTTACACATTTCTAGGCTCATGACAATAAGTTGTCTGAATTTTCCCAGTGTAAAATTCATAGTGTGATGCGTTGACTAGAGACAGTTACCCTGTGGTTTAAAAACATTTATAAAGGTATGAAGTGGAGACATTTAGACAGGTTTTCGAAAATCACTTTAAGATTTTGTGTTTGCTTGTGTTTATATTGTCACTCAAGAATTCCTTGCAGGCTAACAGGGTTACTA
This sequence comes from Chromobotia macracanthus, assembly GCA_036877525.1. Classification (NCBI taxonomy): domain Eukaryota; kingdom Metazoa; phylum Chordata; class Actinopteri; order Cypriniformes; family Botiidae; genus Chromobotia; species Chromobotia macracanthus. Next base: position 4,246,097 of record JAZGTH010000001.1, on the reverse strand, counting down.
AATGACTACTGACTTCCTGTTTGTTAAATGACATGTCATTTCTCACAGCTATATTTATTTGGTTTATTTTTTTTGTTTGTTTGATTATTTTTGCTTGTTTCTACCATAATCACGCTATTCTGCTGAGTAGTATCATATTCATTATACATTCAGATCAGTGAAACAAACTGTAGATTTCTAATCACTCATCATGGATCTAACATCGACAGCCATTGAATGTCACTCAGGCAGAAACCTGTAAAGATAATATTACTCACCCCTGGCAGTGAAGTGCCCAAAGGACCGGCCTCACCTGGCATGCCTGGTACACCTGGCTCCCCATCAAAACCAGGTGGGCCTGGGACACCCTTCATAATAAAGCTCATGTTAATTTCAGAATTACCTTCCTTTCCCACATCATGACTATATATTAACTCTGATTAACAATGACCGATTAACACTTTGATTAACAATGAGTCATTTTTACATCCAATAAAATAAGCCTTTATTTGTGTGTGACTCTGGTCTGCTTCTAAGGTAAAACAGCCGTGTATCAGAATATAAATCACTGTATATTTCTATACAATATTGTATACTAAGTCTTAACATACTCGTCTTCCTTTCATCCCTGGATATCCGGGTCGGCCATCTGCTCCTGGAGGACCCTGTATGATGTGACACAAAATGTAAAATGACTTGCTTCTTATTGGTATAAGAAAGCATTAAGATTCTGAAACAACTGCGGATTAGGCCTGTATGTGTATGCAAGTGGATTAGAGACAAAGAATGATTTTCTCACCATTGGTCCGGGAAGTCCAGGCACTCCCACAATCTGTGGATAAAAATGGCATATAAAAATATGATAAAAGTATGAATCTGTATAGACTACAGCAATATTAACATTATTGTTCGGTATCTGTCTGATATGATGTTATATATGTACAGCAAAATAATATATCCCATAGACTCACATAAGGAATGTCACCAGGTTCACCTTTTTGTCCCTGAAACTACATCATTGATATAATGTATTGTGATTTGATAAAAAGCATATAATTGATCAACAGATTTTCAGTATACGATTGGGTTTTAAGAAAATTCACATACCTTCCATCCAATTGTTTCTGAAAACAAAAAAGTCACAAAACTGAGACGATTTCAACAGTTTTAGTGCTTATATGATGTATAGTATAGTATATGATATATAGTATAGTGGTTTATAGTGTTTAAAAATGAAATCCATTACAATTACAATCTTCATATACTCAATCTAACTCTCGCCTGCCCTCTAGCAGCAACTGCGCTCACCGATTCGTCCCCGGGCGCTGGCGAAGGTTTGACAGACGGGGCAGCACTCCCCCTCCGGGATCATGAACTGCTCACATGCTTTCAGCTCCTCACAACGCACCTCCTCACAGATCACTCGTCCATTATCACACACACACAGTCTGCATGGCTCTGGCTTCCAGATCTCATTCTCTGAATAAACCTGATCACCTTCTTTACAGCTTTTTGTACCCTCTGTTCAAAGATAAAACAAAAATACAAAATACAGACAAACAGAGACTTGTATGTGTATGCAGCTGAAATGACTGAAATTCACCGGAGGGACTGTCTCCTCTGTCCTCCATGAAATTCACTCCCTGGACTCAAGGACTTTTTTCCTTTTTTTTGCTTTGTCTACACGCACGGCCATGGTCAGAAAAGCATAAGGAAAAAATGTGATTCTCAAAACAGATATATCTGGGATATTTTTAGGAACGTTTTTTGTGCATGCTTTGCAGCAAAAAATTGTAGTTACTGTGGTTATTTTATGACTATGTTGCCATGTTATTGTTTTGCAGGGGATATGCAAAATACCCACAAGAGCTTGGACATGTCATGGCCCTGCGAGGCCCACAAGGTACCAGCCTGTTATGAAATGTCCAGATAATGAGAAATTAGTTCAAATATATAAGGTTGCATTTATAAGAATGAACACACACTTTGCATAATAAACTGCAAAAAATGGGGCCACAGTGTCTTTCAGATGAAGGTCCTTGACATGGTGCTGACAACGGCATGTACTATAAGTAACATACAGTAACTATAGGTATAAATAGACTATTTTAGACTCTCTGAGAACTAGACCAAGGTCATCATTCATCTTTTTGGCCCTCAATGGTCTGGTAATTACATCATGTGCCACACCCTGTAATTGAGGTTTGCAGCTACAGGCCTTTTTTCCTCTCAGCTCATTGAAAACACACCAAGAGTCCCAAATTCATGTACTGCACCACATCAAGGCTTCATTACAAAAACTCTTTAGGATTTTAAAAGTACTAATCTTTACAAATAATGTTAGAAGGGATGGGTCTTGTTCTGCCTACATGTTTGTCTGTCTGCCTAGATTTCTGTATAATCACATATCTCAAAGGCTACAAAGACTACTACATATTTTTTATTGCCAAGAAAACAATAATGTTCATTCAACCCACACTGAGGCTGTTTTTGGGGCAGGTTATCACAGAATATCGGGTTGTCACAATGGAACCTGCCAGCTAACAGCCTATTGGGTTTGAAATACAACACAATTAAACAAACCCCACAAAAGTTTAAAAGGCAACAAAATGATCCAATACTGATTTGGCAAAACAAACAGGGTTTTCATTAATGCGGAGACAACCAGTAACGTTGCTGGGGGTTTAGGGGTGCCCATTACGATCCTCCATGGTATAGCCTACTTACTGTGCCGGGGGAGAGGAAGCCCACTTCTAAAAATGTTGCCCTGGGCCCATTGAATTTTGATGGCCCTACCATTAAATATTATGTAATTATGTATGTATATTTATGTAACTTATATAAAATAAATGTAATTTATAAATGTATGCAATTATATTTAAAAACCAGCTCTGAACTAACAGCACAGTCCAGCCTTGCAGTTAAAATCTTCATTATACAAGCTGACCCTTTACTGAATGTATGCTAGTGTTGCTTTATTGTGTTCGCTTATATATTGAATATACTGAACAAAACTGGATAGATATTGTTGTTTGAAATATGGCTTCACATCATATTCCAACTTAAGAGGATTTTGAGCTGGGTGTTGGAAACAACATTTGTACAAAAACACATTTGTATAACTGGACTTTTGACTTTAAACCTTATAGCACCTTCCAATGTGACAGCTAATCTGGTCTCCATATACTGTTAACTGTTGATGGTTTCACATTGGAAATGTGAGAAAATGGTAACCCAGTGATAAAGACACCAATTGTGGGATCAGAAGTGAGTCAATAGCTCACAGCTTCATGATAAACACACCCAAGGAAAGGTCTGCTTCCCTTCATGTCTTTCAGGACGTTTTGTGCTGTCTGTGTTGTGTTTGTCTGTGGCTCTGATCATCAGCTCCAGGCACTGATAGCTCTTGATTAGATGCTGTAGTATGACAGACAGAATAAACTGCAGTTCTTGTGCTCAAAGCCTGTCGCATCAGACACTATACTGAAGTCTGGGTTACAGTGTTGTAAACCATCATCAAGTGATAATGGGTATGTCTCAATGAAAGACTTAAGTGTTGTGTTATAGACATATGGAAGTGCAGACATCTTTATGCAGGGTAAGTATTATTTTAAGAGACATTTGTTGGCCCTTCTTTCATCAAAGAATCTTGTGACAGCTGTAATTGCTTCAGTAAAGCCCAAAATTATGTCAAGACATTCAAAGCACTTATGAAGTTGAAGGTGAAATTTCCCCTCACTTTGATTTCCACAATATAAACCTGGACTGATATAACTGCACAGATTGAACAAAAAAATAAAGGCATAAAAATAATATTAAAAGAAAAACTGGACTTCCTTGTTAACTGCATGGCTGCATAATGTATAATTACATTATTAATTATTATAATAATTTGGTCAAAATAAACTGGAACCTTACAGCTGAATAAATAATGGAATCAATAATAATCAATAACCAATGAATAACCAATGAAGATTATTTGCAGTAGTTAAAAAGACACAATTTGTAAATTGATGCAAGCTGAACACTACGCAACACAAAAATAAAAGTGTACAACCACAGATTTAGTCTTGTCCTGTAACTTCACAGAATTGCACAGTTAAATGCTTTTTAATGTAGACCATAGACAGCAATCTGTCAACCATCAAAACTGATCTGTCAACAGCCTTCCTGTATGCAATAAACCTACATTTACTATTTTTCTGGCATTTGAGCAGTGAATCTACAACCGGCAGTACAAACACCTGCTGCTGCTCAGCTGTATGAAACTGGTCATTTTAAAGCACAATTCTGAAAAGCGAGTAAGTACCAATTTAGTGGAAAAGCACATATGTTATTTTGGGGAAACCACAGTGGCCTCTATTACAGGTTCTGCTTAACTTTAGCCTGTGGGCAACTTTTATTTCAGTCAAAGCATAAAGGCACGCCCTCTGTCTGAAGTTTTTAACAAAAATATCCTTCCCAATTCAAGGTTATGCCTTTACTATATACACAGAGGAATGTATAGAATAAATTTTATAGTATCAGTACAACCAATGTTTCTCTGTAAGTTATCCTGTTAGGTATTATAGATGCTGTGACACAGATGCAACCTCTCATAACATTACACGCTCTCATAAGTGTCATGGCATGTTCCCATATGAGATAATTACTGTGAGATCACACACGCTGTTTTATGTATATCACACCAGACGAATCAGCATCAATTCACCATGCACAATTCTCCAAGTCTGAATTGATTGTTTTTCAACTACTCAACAGTATATAACAATGACATCACCTGACGATTGGTATAATTCACCTATATGTGAAGCAGGCAGCAGGTTTATGGGCAAATGCATGTGTCATATATGATTGGGTGTGCCTACTAGCATCTCCTTTGGGAAGAGCTTTGACCACAATTGGTGGCCTGCTTTGGGCCATGAAACCTCACATCATTACATGCAAGGCCAGGAAATGATGTCTTCAGCTCAGATAGAGCTGACAAAGCAGCAGGACAATTTAACTTGCCAGTTCACAACTAAATTAAAACTTGATTCATGCTTTCCAAAATTGTGCAAGTAAACATATATAGCAACCCTGAGCTTTGTTAGAAAAGATGCTTTTTAAATAAAACACTGTTAAGTCCATCACTTGACTCATGCAGAAATATGTAAGCTATTTTATCACAGCATATGTTTTCTCAGTGCTGACTGGTATTTAGGTGGGACTAAACAGCCATCCTCTCTGTGGTCTCCATCCAATATTTATTATTCTTTATCATATTATGTCAAATCAACATAGCAAACAACAGAATAATACAGAAATAGAATGGAAACATATTGTTTTCAATATTATATTGTAGCAATATAACCATGGTATAATTTGTAAGCATATTTTTTAATTAAGCACCATAAGACAAAGATTTCAGACAAATGTGCTCAAGTGTTTTCATTTTTTGTTTAGCATTTTAAACTCTCCAGTGTTAAAACTCAAAACAACCCAGATGAATGTTTTTTTACGTGTATGACAGCAGCTCTCGCACCTACAACAATAGCAATTGCATTTTGCGTTGAATTATTCAGGTGCACGTCAGGTAACTATACAACGTATTTAATATTTTACATGCATTTGTGCACATTTATCTCAAACCAACACACATCAGACCTCATCTGTGTCAGCTCGGTGATGAGAGGGGCAGGTAACTCACCTGTCTTGACGTCCTGACAGGTGATCAGTAACACCTGGGCCAGACAGATCCCCAGCCAGACGGATATCCAGAGGTGATGGACCGCGATCATTTTCACGACAGGCGGCAGGGCCTCCCCGTGTCTTCCGCGGGGTAAAGGGCTTATAAATCACGGCGCTCCGTGAGACGCCCGCAGTCCGAGAGCGCAGCCGCCAACCTCTGCGCACCCGATGCCCGTATGAGCGCCGCACCTCCGCCCTGTGGTTCCTCCTTCCAGCCTCTCATCTAGCAGGAGCAAAAATAACTCTGTAGTTTCCTTTAACCTGGTGTATGCTTATGAAGAACGTGAAGATGACTGTGTCATGTTTCACTGTAATAACCAAAGAGATTTATGTTATATGATTTCTATAATGTTTCTATATGGTTTACCAGGTGTGCATTTAGATCATTGCTTGTGCAATAAGCATGTCGTGTTTACAGCTTTATGTAGGTGTTTGAAACACAGCTAGAGAAAACATTTAGATATTTAAATGACAGAACAAACATTGGTATATGTATAGCTCTTGCAGCCCTATAGACTACATTGTGTGACAACTAGCCCCACTTTATCTTTCTTATGCAGAGATAAAAACCTTAGTGTAACATTTACCTGTGATGTTGGTAAGCATATCACCTGATGAATGAATGTATAAAGCGCTATACATGACCATTTGTTAAGCTAGAACACATAAATTAGATATTAGTTTTTTTTCACATGAAACAGGAAGCTGAGACCAAGGTTATCACTGTCACATTAATATTTATAGGTAAATGCAAAATAGCCAGAAGTATTAAGGTGTAAAGTGTTGGATTCCATATTAAAATCTTTTAAAAGGAGAAGCATAAAATGAATCAAATTTAATAACAGAAGAATACAGTCTGTAAGCTCTAAAGGATTTCCTGTTTATTAAAATCCGACACACTGCAAAGCCTCTGATTGGTCACTCTGCCTGCCTAATTACACAAATCTTCCTTCATCCTTCATCCATTTCTTCAACACAAGCAGAGGCTGTGCAACTGTTCCCCGTCCATTCATGTCTACCTCTCCTGCAGTTGTTTGTTCAGCTCTAAATAAGCAATTCATTCCCATTACAAACAATCTCCCACCTTATCGTCATAATTGCCTGACTAGCACGGTGACCTCAGGGGTGTTCTTGGCCAGTACCACAGAGTATTACTGTACATGTGTACAGACTGTGTTTGGCTGACTATAAACGGCTCTTCACAAAAGCTCTTTTTCACTGTTAATGTTTCACCGGTGTACCTTCAGCAGTGACTGACCTCAGATCCCTCCACCCATCGGTGAACATAGGAGGGGGGTTATGAGGTCATGACTGAGTGAATCATTCCGTAAATACATTAAGCCAAAGAACCTTGTAGACTGAAGAATAAACATATTCTTAGTAACTGTGCCTACAGGCCTTAGTAAGCATGCCTACATGCTTTATTATGAAGGCCAAAGAGACCGTCAAAGACAGATGTCAGTTTCGGTTTGTAAACAAGATAAGAAACATTTCTTATTATTTAATTAATTTATTTATTTAGCACGTTAAAACGGGACTACATCATCAAGTAGCCTCTGCTTTCAAAATAAACCTTAAAAATTAAATTAGAAGCTTTTTAGGAATTTTGCCTTTTGTTCGTTGACGGATACTAAAAACGAATATGTTTATAGATGGAAGATTGTAGTCCCATTTCCAAATAAAACACACCATAAAATAATTTAAACTCAGAGCAGAAGTTGTTATTCTACAGATGTTATTCTGGCGAGACATGACAGTTTATCTGTTACATATGTTGTTCCTCTTCTACTTGGCTTAGCATGAATCATTTACTATTTCTTTGACTAAAATTGACCCGGTCAGTATATAACTAAATGAATGTGTTGGTCTTGCTTCTAGAGTTAACCACAATTTTACTCATGTAGACTAGTTTAACCTTTATCACTTCATCAGGGTTGCTGCACTGTTGAGTGCACACATTACAAACCTCATTACAATTACTGTAGACTAGCCAGGTAATTACAGAACAATCAAAGTAATTACCCTCTGTTTGCAAAATAAAACCATGCAATAATGAACTCTCTACTCTCTATAAACTTGTGACTATAATATATTATATTTCTACCTTGGAAGGAGATATTTATAACGTAGATGTGATGGTGTCAGACCTTTTCATTTGCACTCGATAAGACACAGCACTACAACACAACACATATGGCAGAGAACACCCTGATCAGATTACATCTGTTCATTATTTATGAACAGAACGGACAAACCCAGCCAGGCAGCAACTCGGCAGTCTCATTTAGCCTTGATTAGGAAAGGATGTTGCCACAGCTAGAAGAGACTCAAATTCAAACAACCGTGTATAAATATACACAGTAACAGTATGCTCAAATTGCATTGAACCTCAGTCATGTTTGCTGCGGCGACTAAGAACTTTGTGAAGCAGGTGGGAGACACGGGTCGGCTAGTCCCTGTGCCCAGCCTGAGCGAGGCGGACCGGTATCAACCCCTCAGTCTGGTGACGAGGAAGAGGCGGCGACATTTCTGGAAGAAGACCAAATATGCCTCAACCCCCTTCTCGCTAAAAGACATCCTTGTGGGAGAGAAGGAGATCACGGCAGGTGAGTTGAAGAACTGAAGGATTGTTGCTTTTTTATGATGTCATAGGTTTTTGGAAATGACCCTCTCTTTGGTTGACAGGGGTTTCTTCTTATCAACTCCTCAACTATGAAGACAAGTCTGATGTGGCCCTAACTGGGCGTTTGGGCAACCATCTGATCAACGATGTGGGCGTCAACGTGAGTGGATCAGATTCTGTGGCGGTGAAAGCTTCCTTTGGAATTGTGACCAAGCACGAGGTTGAGGTTCCTACACTACTGAAGGAACTCAACTCAAGGTGAAGGACCTAGAGAGGTACCAGACTTTATGACTTCCTGTTTATCTTAAATGGTCTTTGTTCCAAATATTTTCCTATATTCTATCAGAAAAGTTGACCTGGATCACTGCTTGATCCGTCAATCCAAGGAAAGTGGGCGGACTATCCTGTGTGTCGTCATGGAGAGCATCCGCACCACACGGCAGTGTTCTCTCACGGTCCATGCTGGAATGCGTGGAACAACTATGAGGGTACATAAATTGCCCGTGTTTTCCCCCCAGAAGTTTAATATTTTAGGCTGTGAATTCTGCAGCTCTCTGATACTCTCTTCTGCCCCACACAGTTCCAGATAGATGATGGTCGAAACCCTAAGGGTCGGGATAAAGCCATTGTTATTCCAGCCCACACAACCATAGCATTTAGTGTGTTTGAGCTTTATGTCCGTCTGGATGGGCGTCTTGGTAAGTACTATATGACTTCAGATCATTTCAATAATGTAATATTTTCACTGTACTCATGGGTTTTTTACTGCCCTAATGGGTGCACTTTTGATCAGACATATGTGTAGCTCCAGAGTCAGTAGGAGGGTTTGAGAGAGAACAGATACGCGAGCAGCTTGGTGGATTCATTGGCCGCTTTTCTGTAGGAAGACTCAGAAGATTCCTGTCGGGAATCATTTATGGGAATCCTTTTAGAGCAGGTGAGATCATACAGTTTTTGCTAGATCTTGTGCTCCATGATGCCTGGTGATTCTTTTGTCATTACAGGCATGTTAAAATTCACAGAGTCCAATGTGTTTATGGAGGAGCCCTGCTCCCCCACAGGCCCAATGTAAAGAGTATGTTCTTCAGGAATAGGGTTGGAAACCACTGTCATAGAGGACCTTCTCTGGCCCAAAGACAGCGTTTCCGATTATCTCCCCTGACATTGACCCCTTTAGTTTTATAGGACATCCTTTATTCTAATTTGCCTATTATGGAGACACATCTCCAAATTCTGTTCCAGATTGTTCTTGGAAGTTATGTCAGTCTAGAAATACCTCTTGAATTGTGCTTTTGTGCTGGCTGTAGATGACAGAACGTTTGAGGAGCTCACACACTCTGACATGTACATGGATGATGTTGTGACGGACTACTATGAGAAGGCTGCCAGCATGACTGACCTGTCCACTGCCTACCTAAGGGACGAGAAGCACACACGTGTAAATCTGCTCAACCATAACATACCTAAAGGGCCGTGTGCCCTGTGTGGCATGGGGCACCAGAGGCGTGAGACTGTCTATGGCTGTCTTGAATGCTCCTCAGGGGGAAACAAATACGTCCGTCTTCACGCCGTACCATGTTTTGACCTCTGGCACAAAACCCTGAGGTGAGGAAGGACTTGAAGTTGCTACTAGATCATTTTTATCCAATGTGATCACATTTAATTTCTGCTGTCTAAAAAAGCAAGTATGTGATTGGTTGATGTATTTAATGAGTTACTTAAAATGAGGAAATTGGTCTCAGATGTGATTATTATTTAGTAATTGTTTGGTTTGATTTAGGTTTTCCTTTTGTTTAGTTAAACTGTTTATACATGTACTCCTGCTGCATCTTAATTTTTAAAGTGTATATGATACATTTTTGACAAAAATGCTATAATGCACATATTACAGTATAATAGAAATACATATTGACAGATTTATCTCAGACACAAAATATGACTTTGTCACCAGTGCTAAATTGTGCATTGTTTACATATCATTACATGTTATTTATAAGGTTGATTTATGTACATTTTTAAAGGGACCCATACACATGGGCAAGGTAGCAGCTACAGTAGGGCAGAAAGCCAGGAGTGATATTCTTTAACAATATGTGAGGACCAGCTGCTAAGTTCTCGAACACACTCTACAATCTGAATAATTCAGAGATATCAATAAATTAGCCTGTGGGTCACATGATGACAGTGCAGGAAGTGCATCACCAACAGAGTTGCTGTGAAATGTACACCACACTCACGTTTCCAGGCACTGGAGTTTTAGTGAACAGAATAAAGCTGAAAGGCCAGCGTGCAGGATTACACGTGTGCATATGTGACACCAGCAGGTCAGAACAGTCTAATGGAAAAACGTACCTTTCTTGAGTGTACAGCATGTGTCACAAGAACTGATTAAATTATTGTCTTCACAAACAAAATGTTTACTATGGGTTGTTTAGTTTACCCTCAGTTTTACAACTGAACATCTCTTTTCAATTAAAAATATGAATGATGACTACGTGAAATGTTTTCATGAGTTCAGAATGCATCACTTAATATTTGTGTTCTCTGTATGTGGTTAGGAGGAAGTGGTCCAAAATAAGAAAATAACTTATAAAAGTTATTTTAAAAGAACAGCATGGGATTGCTACCTGGTGAAAGACAATCATGTATGGGAGGGGATGTCATTCATAATATGAAGAATTATTCATAAGGTCAGGAACACGTGTTGAAATAATTTGTTCATTTTCATCTGACTTTAAAGACAAACATTTAAAACCAGATTATTTTAGTTTTATTGTCATCCTGAAGCCTGTGAAACAGAATAACAAAATGAAAGTTCTAATATGCTGGCTCATGCCACCACTAAAATGCAAGTAAACAGATGAAACGGCGCCATCTATTTGTAGTGTTGCTATATTGTGTGACTGTTGGGGAATTAAAAAAGAGGAGGAAACGTTTCTTTTAACATCTTTATTACTTACAAAAATAATGACCATCATTCTGCATTAATGACAAAAACGGCACATCTGCAGTGGGCCTTTTCATTTCTATATTAAATCTCACATCGCAAGTTCATTTCTCATCCACCGGCAATTGAAACGCTCTCCACTCTCACAAGTATTTCCACATCATATGCACTCATCTCAGAAAAGCCACATAGAAACACATAAATATAGACCTTTTTCATCTCTTCACTTCAAGTTAGAAATAAAGCACTTTTTGATCCTGTATTACTGGGTGAGAGGAATATTGCAGAAATGAACCAATGAAACATCCATTTGGCATGATATCACTGCTTTCTGATTTCAGTTCAATCAAAACATGTCTAATACAGCCACTGGGATTATAAATATAAAGCATTTAGCATCTAAATGAAAACTGAGACCAGTGCATTCTGCTGCCTGTCTTTCCAACTCTGTGGGCTGTTTTAATAGCAGTATGCCGTTGATTCCCTACACAGGAAACTATAAAACAAGCATGTTGGATGCTAAAGTAACATTAAATTTGTAGCCATAATATTCATCGAGAACTAACATTCACGGCTTTAAAAAACATGAGAACAAGGCACTTGCGGCCAGGTCTGTTTATAGACACAAATAACAAAACAGATCGACCAAATACTGTCATTTCAGTGCAAGTACCATCATGGCCATGCACATATAACCATGTCTTAGTTCAAGATGCACTGAGAGACTAACAGAAGCAAGACTGTTGGTTTCAAAACACACTTGCTTTGACATACTAGTAGTTAACACACAACTGCATTTCATTCAGGCAAAATAAATATCTTCCCCATTCCTTAATTCAAATATGATGTAAAAAGAAATATGTTAATGCTTAAAAACCCACAGCAATGATTACAGAAAATAAGGTCCATCTCAACAGTGGTCCCCCGTCATAGCTAAACAAGGGAACATCTGCAGCTACTTCTGTGAACGGCCGCCTGTTCACAGTATCACCAATAGGGGGCGATAAGACTACATTCATGGAATGACAATGACGTCAACCTCACAAACAATACTAATGAGGGTTCCACCTGCTGATATCTATTCACACCCCAGTCCAGTGTTCTGCTTCTAGCTTTAGATTTGCATTTTTAGTGTTTCAGTGAGGGCCAGTTATCTGTGTAAAAACCAGAATACACTGTCCTGTTTCAAGAACGAGACAGAGTTTTGCAAGAGGCTAGAAAGTAAAGCCAAATGTCTCTAGAGCAGGAGGGACAGACATGGTGGTCCTGTGCTTTGGTCAGTCTGATGTTCCCAAAAAGTCCTACTGCAGCAGCTTCTGGTTGAGAATCTCCCAGATCATAGCTTTCCTGAAGTACGGCATGTGATTCTAAAGAGAAACACAAAGATGACTCAATACATTTCAGTTCTTATTGTGAATTACACACACACGGTTTATGGGGACTCTGCATATGCATAATGATTTTTATATTGAGCTAATCAAATTTTCTATCCACTTCCCCTAAACCTAACCTAATAAAAACTAATATTTGTTTTTAATTAAAAAAATGTAAACCATTTAAATCATGTTTACATTGTTATACACATCATTATACACATACGTGTTGTTGTAAACCACACATACGAGTATACACACACACACTTATGTGAACTAGCAGTACCTGTCTGAATGTGAGGTTGCGTCCTCTGGCAATATAATCAGCATATTTGCATATGAACACGCCACAGTCACTTCCATTCTTCTGCTGAGGGATCTCCTGTGAAAGATTATTTCCAATCATCAATGACATCTCACAGTGTATAAATCAGCAATAAAGATGCTTTAACAACTAATATTAAACAGCTACGTACAGTAGGTCGTAGACTGCTCACTGTCCACTTGGAGATGTCTAGATCTTTGTCCTTCTTTACTCTGAACTCCTCTTTCAGATAAAGCCTAAACAGAATCATCAGGTGGTTGAGATGTAGGAAAGCAGTATTCTCACAGATCCACAGAAACAATGATAGCATTCATTCATTTAAAGGGACACAATTTTTTTTTATCTTGGACCTACACAGACACAGTATTGTGGATACACCATCATGCAAAATTCCATTCCACCAACACCTGAGTTTATTTGTAAAATATGTAATAGTATATTCAATAAACAGAATATTCTGCGAATATTCTGTCATTAAAACAGAACAGTCTCACTTACAGAAGCATGTTGCATATGTCATCATGCCTTTGGCCCATGGAGTCATATGACCGTACAGACTTTGATTTAAAGTCAACAACCTATAAAGGAAAAATAATAATTAAGTCATTAAATCACAATTGTTAGAGCTACACACATGCAACATATTGATTCACTTAACCACACAATTCATCTAGCACCAAAAAAATACAAAAACACCTTCACAGTGAGACAACTCATCAACACATTCAGTTGAACAGAATATTCATAGACAGTATTTTAACATAGTATTGGTTTCTATTGTCCTAAATTATAATAGTGAAAGCTGATTACTCACAGCAAGAGCCCAATGAACACCCAGGTGAAGAGGGACCAGAATGACATCATACAGGAAGAGGTCTACAGCTTTAGTCCAGCGCCGTACTGCTGCATGTCCACCACTGTGCAACTTGGGAAAGAGGAAGGTACTAAAGGAATAGACCTTCCTACCCCCCCCTTCCTGTTCACTGTGTGACATCACGAGATTCATGTAGAAGTTGATCACCTGAGAATGGAGAGGATAAAATCAACATGGTTCCATCATGAACTTGACAATGTTTCTCAAGAACATTCAGAGCATCAGTATCCATGTTTGATTAAGCTCTAGGGCAGTGGTGTCCAAACTCAGGTTTTTTTTTTTTTTTTAAAGAAAATGTTTAAACATTACCTCATCATTGAGCCAGCTGCCTTCTTGCAGGGTTGCCAGATCCCTCTGTGTGATGCGCAATTTGAAAGCACTACACAGAACCAGGTTTGGATCACTCTGGGCAAGAGCAGCACTGACTTCCTGCTGCATTTCCTGTTATGTAACACAAAGACATTATGGATCACATACCAGACAGAAAGCACCAATAAATACACTGACTATATTTACATGCACTAAATAAACAAAGACACTTTCACTTTTTTACATTTCTATTAATGAAATACTGCAGCTGCTTAATCTCACTACAACGCATTTTCATGCATTTTGGACAGTCATTGAATTAACCCTTTAATTACTATTCATGACTTTAAAATAGCTTGCAAGATTGTGATAAATTACATAACATCTGTGTATTGTCTAATGTTCATTTCTTTTAATCAAATTTACCTCAAACATCACCGGATCTATTACCACTGCCATTTCATAGTTATTATTCTCACAGAAGTTTAACTTTTTTTTTTTTATAATTCTGCACATTGTGGATGTCCCATCAATGCAAATCTATGATATTGTTCACTCATTTACCAGTCAAAATGAAAATTTCATTTTATTTTTAATTGCATTAATTCTCAAGTCACATAATTTTGAGGCATCTTTCATGTTCGTAACAAACAGCGCACGATGAATTATATGGTAAAAGTAATAATTATGTTTAGAATGAGCAATGGTTAGTGTTGGAAAGCACTGTTAATTCAGGGTTTGCATTTCATTTGAAGAAACTAACCTTACTGAGTCTTGGAAACTCCTCACCAGCAATCCTCACTTTGTCAGTAAGAGGTTCAGGTCTGGACGGAAACAACGGTCCTGCTCCTGCATCTTTCTCCTTAAGATTTAATCTGGCTTCAACCTCAGCTGACAGATCCACGTCTACAGGCTGGTGAGATAGTGAGGAAAAGAGATCCAGGGCAGTCAAGAGAGAACTGCAAAAATAGCAGTCGCAAGACCCTTGTGTGACAAGTCGTCGACCAGCACTTACAGTTTTTCTTGAAGTTTGACCACCCAGGCCTCCTTCCTTTACATCACTTCCTGCTGTGCCCCAACCAGTATCTATAGTTCTTTAGCGGAGCAAGATAAACAGACACACAAGATAAACAATAAACAAATGGAGCCCATAAATGCTGGTGGGCTGATATAGACAGTACAAACAACCAGATAATCTAAAGAATTACATCTAGTATCACCTGTCTTTATTATGTGTCTGTGAAACTGGATCCCTCCACACAGATATATTAGGGATGGCTGAAGATAAACACAAACAACTTTTAATCTAAAGTCATAGAGGAATGGTAAAATAAATGTGTTTAAAAGGGAAACATACCCCCTTTTCCGGGGTACAACAGATCATACGAGCTCACCTCTAACTGGAGCAGGTCTGCTTATATCAGTAGTGCGAGTAAATGAGATGGACTTCTGCCCATCAAGAGGGAATGCTGAGCTACAGAAATGGGAAAACACAGTTAATGTGCTCTTTAATTATTCTCTCTGCTGGGATGCAGTTGTCAGAAGTATGGTGCTTTGAACAGATTTGAACATTCATAAACATACATTGGAGGCTTCATTCGTCCGAATGGCAGCGGTTTGCTCTTTAAATATTTCTCTGAGGCCATTTCCACCAACATCCTGTAATGCTCTCGATCGCTCTCTCTTAATGCCTGAATGAAACACCACCACAGAGAGATCGTCAATCCTACAAGCATCGTTGCTTAAACTAAACAAAAGAAATCAACACAATGATATTAAGACAGAAGGTTATTCTACCTCCTCTACAGTCAGGCAGGGTTTGTGTATGCGGCTTGCAGGCTCCATCTCAGACGGCCTTGTGCTCAGCCCTTGGGCAGTGCACGATGGCACCAGCTTTAGAGATCTGCGCTGGGGCAGCTCCCTGACTCTGTCCTGGCTTCCCTTGTACAGCACTGCTCCATTGCTGAGATTGCAAGTGAATTTAATGTTTTTGGTCTGGTTTTGAAAGCAGCTATTCTTCTTACTGCAATCTGTTTTTTAATCTCATCAATTAATTTCCATTCATACTAGATTATTCAGATCATTCATACTATTATTAGTAAAATATTATATTATTAAAATCTGAATTCACTAAATCAGTATCACTTACTCAGGTTTCCTTAATGTCTGTGGGTTGTGGTGGACATTGGGTGCCGTTCTCTCTCTATTAAGACCCATTTCCATCTGTTTATCTGAGAGGAGGAATTGTGACACATATTTAGACTGCAAATGTGGCACAGAGGCTTCTGAAGTGGCATTTAGGCACATTTACACATACTGTTTAATGTTGTTCACAGGCGACACATGCATTTACAAAACAATTACAACTGCATTAATAATAATATGAAGTTACCATGATTGTGTTTAATATGGGCATTTTTTGTGAAAATACATTGAACATACCAACAGATTAAATCCTGATAGAAAGAAGCTTGTTTCTAAACAGTCATTTATGTTCTGAGGTACATCATATATAAAGTATACTAAAAACATACAATATGTATAAAGTATGAGTATATGCATATGTGAAGCTGTAAGGTGGTGATCATGGAGTCCGATTCAAGTCTTTCTTATGAACAGTGTTGCTGTATTGTGAGCGAGCGATCATCATTAATGTGTTGAATGACTTTAGCATGAACTCAGAGACAGGTAAAAGTTTTCCATTGTGGAAATGGAATGATCACACTCACCCATTCCGTCGTTTTCCATCCACATACTCAGGCTGTTGCTGTGTATATCATCAATACCCATAAAAGCAACCCTGCCAACCTGAAGCACCAGGAAACAAATCAAAAAATGCAAAACACGCAAAGTC
Organism: Chromobotia macracanthus; assembly: GCA_036877525.1. Taxonomy (NCBI): domain Eukaryota; kingdom Metazoa; phylum Chordata; class Actinopteri; order Cypriniformes; family Botiidae; genus Chromobotia; species Chromobotia macracanthus. The sequence continues at coordinate 4,229,083 of JAZGTH010000001.1, read as the reverse complement.
CAAAGCTGATGTAAACAATAAGGCTTCTGTTTCAGCAACGCTGGTTGATTACACAATCCCACCTGTGTGAAGGCTCTCTGCTTTGCATGTTCGCCATTTCTGTGGTGTCTCGAACGAAACAACCCAGCGATCCCAGCGATGGTCTTCTTGACAGCCCTGATGATCACATCTGTAGAGGAAAAAGAGAGACTATAACACATTTTATAGTGTCTTGATGGCGGGTGAATAAGACTATTGAAAGCAGGTGTATTTTCTGGCATCGGCAGATTCTGGTACTGAACACTGTAAATGTTACATTGAACAGATGCTTAGATGGTACAGCTCCGATTATTTACCATGTCTTGCTCTTTTGACTTCTGGATATTCTGTCACACCATCAGCAGAGTACACACTGCAGTACAGAATAAACAGCATGAATTTAGTCGACAGTAAAGCAGATGAATTAAAAACGCCCAACAATATAATGTAAATTCAGCCCTTACAATAGTGATCCACGTTTGGTACTTAATAACCTTTGACTTATTCCACTAGTTATTACAGAAACACAATACAACATGACTTTCCTAACGCAAAATGAATATTTATCCAAAACCTTGACCATAGTTTTAATGACAAATATTGCGACAGCGCATCTACAGTAAAATGTACCGATTAACTGTTTACCTTCTATTCAAAGACAAATGTAAATACTGGACCGTATACCGCCCATGTAGCAACAAAGACAGTCACAACAGCGCGTCGTGCTTTACCAACATCGACACGGCGTGTGATTTCATACACGGAGACATTTATACAGAATAAATACATAATAAAACTTCACCTCTGATAGTTGCGTTTGGCGGGCCTGCTGCTCTCCGGTCGCTGCGTGTCTGCGCCCGCGGCTCGCGCTGGACCGTTACCGTGCTCGCTAGGCCAAGCTGCGGATTTCCCACCAGAAAAAGGCACGAAGAGCGACGATAATCCGTCAACTATCCATTCATACATCACAAACCACCACGCTGAATAAGACTCTTTCTCGTTGGTTAGTGCCAGCTCTATACTTATCTACACGTAATCGAAAACAGATCGGCTCTCGGTTTCAACAGCCTCCTTTAGCCGTGCGGTTACTGCGTCATTGACTGTCAACTGCGACACCGCTTCTGATCGGCTAGCCCGCCCACTCCGGCTGATGTCTCATCGCTCCGCCAGTACGGGCGATTAACAGCAGCATCGTTAGGATCAGTGACAGAAACAATGCGCCGAAACAACGTCTTATTTATAAACGTATCGGTTACTTATACAACTGTATGAAGAAATCATGGTTAAGTGACGATTTATACAGCTACATGTGTAGCCAGCGAAATCCATTAACCAATCAGAAGCGCTGCTGAGCGTCACATGTCTCTCAGAGGACGGAAGGGCGGGTGGGTGTGCGTTTATCTTTTAAATGTTCTACATGCTAGAAGCGTCACGGCGGAGAAGGACCGCCGACCGGAGACATGGCGCTGTGTTGCGCAGAACTGCATTACACAATGTACTGCCTTTAAAATGTAATATGACAACAACTAGATGTATGACTTAACTGCAGTGTCATAACCAGCTATAAACAGTAAACACACTGAAACGTATTTGCTGTACGACAACTGGTGTGTGACAAGTCACTTTTCAGTATCATTCTAAACGCCGTATCACTACATTACCCATGCAACTAATTTTTGTAACAAATTGAACACATCAGTAAAACTAAAACCACAATAAGATATTGTGTACATTTATTAGCAAATTAAATGAGCATCTCATAAAAGCATTCTATGTGGAATTTGTCTATGCACAAGGAGCTTGTCTTGTCTGTACTTGTGCGATTTGTCTGAAAAAAGGAGAGAAAAACAGATATTAGGACAATTGCCTTGATAGGGGTTTGTTGTACAGAAATAATAATAATAATAATAATAATAATAATACAGATGTGAAATATACAGAGAAAGAAAGAGGTTACTTTACGTTTTGTGCTTTAGCTTTCTTCAGAGTCCAAGTGGAGACCTGGTGTTCATGCCATCAATCGTCATTCTAGAAGTTTACCATGGCAAAACAATTTAATATGAGTATAACATAACTTCACAAACACTGACGGACAATGCCTTAAACCACTGAAAATGAGCATGACTAATAATTAGGCTTAACATTCTGTGGTGTTAAGGCTACAACATTTGAATTGTTTTATGGTTTGAGTTAAGTGAAGTTGTTGTATTAAGTGCATGATGTGATAGTAAATGTATCAATGTAGAGTTAAACTCTTAAAGGCAGAAATAACAAAGTACCAACTGGTCACAATACATTTTTGTTCAATGTTTAAATCTTGATTCTTTTTAAATGCTGAGGTATTTCTACAATTCTTGCAGTTACACTGACGTGTTTAAAGGGGGCAGAGTTACTGGACCAATCACATTCTGCATTGATGGCTGATAAGTCCCGTCTTGTCCTACTGGCATCAAAGAGGGCCAAACAGAGTAACCAATTGGTGGAAGAGGTGGTCCATAGGAACCGTAGTGATGGTGGTGATGGACGGCCCCTCCTCTCGCTTTTGAATGAAGTGCCTAAACAAAACATTGTAACTTCCAACAATGTAATAGTTACTACAACTACTACAATTCTTATAAGTATCGTGTTAGGATTAGTACACAACATCCCTTGATGATTACCTGCCCTGGATGTGAGGCTAATGGTGAGACTTGGCTGACACCTCCTCCTGGTGGAACGGCCTTTAGCATCATGTTATGCATGATGATCTGGTGCATTTGAGCATTCTGCATGAGCATCAACTCCACCATGTCTGTTGTCATGACAACAATAACAAATTTCATCTGTAGCTGTTGTTATTGGTTTATTAATTTCCTGTATTTGATATCTACCTTCTTTTATACTTCCTGATCTGTAGGGGAACGTCTGTGGGGGTGGGATTTGTGCTATGAGAGGCTGTTGCTGTGGTAGCTGCTGGATAATGGTAGCTGGCTGTTGTGGGACCTAAAAAAAGAGAAATGTGATTGGTTGGCAGAGTACCAGTAATGCATGCATGTCACACAGACAGAAATGGATTATATGCGCTTGTATATTTAGTGCATAATACAGCCAGTTTGATTAAAGTTGCAGAGGGAAGGATAATATAACAGCTGGAAGCACTGAGGTTTTCATACAGTGTGTTGAATGATCCTGGGGGGCTGAGGAGCAGGAGGAGGTGCAGGTGCTGGAATCTGATGAATGTGAATGGGAGGCACATGCTGGGGTGGCCAGTGCTGAGGTTCATAATGATATGGTCTGTGAGATCCACCCCATGTGTGTGGCCTTCCTAGATCTTCCATTATGTGCTGTTCCTGTTGCACACAGACACACACGCATATCTGCATATGAGGTTTACGGGGACTCTCAACAGGAGTACTGATTTTTATACTCACCTATCAATTTTTCTTTTTCGTTCCCCTAAACCTAACCCTCACAGAAAATTTAGTAATTTTTTATTAAAAAACACCATTTAGCATGTTTTTTAAGCCATAACATCGTAAACCATGTTTACGTCATTACACATGTCATTATACACATTTGTGTCCTTGTAAACCACATATACCAGTACATATCTTTGTATCTGGAAATTTTCATTCTATACTTCTATTGGTTTCATACTCAGCTAATGATATTTTCTATCCAATAACACTAACCTTAACTCTTTATGTTTATATGTATCTTTATATTTATGACATATGTAAAATAGATTAAAACACTTTTGTACATTCTTGTGTTTGTTTTAATAAACACACATCTCAATAAATTAAATCTCTCTTGCTTATCTAAACAAGTAATTTTGAGTTGACTCTGTGTTTGAAATTATTAATACCTTCAGTCTCTGTAGCAGGTCCCTTTTGCGTCTCAGGGCACTGTGTAGTGCATCTGCCTGCCCATCATAACTTCCTTTGATTAAATGAACAAGGAATTATTCATATAGTGTACAGTATGTTGTAAAATGCAAAACTTGTCTGCACCTTCCTCTGCTTTTTTTCCAGTCCTTAATAAGTTTCCTTAGGCGTAAAAGAAACCAAATTATTATGAAAATTATTATGAGAAGACATGTCTTCTGTCTGAGTATAAAATATACCTGCCCAGTCATGTTTGCTGCTCTAAGTGCCAGCGTAGGCAAAACATTTTTAAACATCAATGATTTTCTTAAACACCTATAATTTTACTCCAGTAATTACAGAGATTTGAAGTCTAGGTGGTGTATGCTATGCAGAAAAGCACCTGTTATAGATTTGACATCTAAATGGTCGAAATATTTGGTAAGATTTCGAGTCAAACAGTTAAAGCAGTTCACAGTTAAAGTCAATAAAAATACAATAATACACTACAAAAATATTACCACTGCCTATCTGAAATGACTTTCAAAAGTGACTTTCATACTTGCTGAAAATGCTGAGCCCCCTCGTTCACTGTTGTCATTTCTCTCATTTTCCAGTCTCTTGAAAGGGAACGAACACATTATAGAATATGAATAACTTCATAGTCCCCTCACATGCTGTGTCATTTACGCATAAAGAATAAATGGTAATTACAAATTTTAAGTTAAGCAGCTCACCTTTTCCAGCATTTTCAGTCTCAGTCTTGTCATGTGGTCAACCATTGGATCTGCCATTTTAAAAACACCTTTTAGGTTTTCTTGGTCAGTTTGTATATCATCTGATTTAGTTTATTACTTGTGTTTATTCTTGAGCTGCTAGCCACATCCTTATTGCCATTTTAATATCTACTCTTTGCAGTGTCATTGTATCTCACAATTCCTCCTTGTCCATGTTTGCTGTCTGAAAGTGTCCTCGTTGCCAAAAACATATCTGTGTTCCTTCACCCAGCCCACAAGTTGCTAAGTTACATTTCCCGATCAGGGCTGTTTTGTTTATTTGTAATATGGTGGACCCATCCTTAGTACATTTAAAAACAAATTGAGGCATATGAGTTGGTGTATACATATATGGTGCCTTTCCCCATTTATTATTTGTCATATCTACTTTTTTATTATTTATAGTTGAACAAGCAGTGGGATTAAAAAATCAAACTCATGCAGACACAAAACATGTTTCCACAGTGCACAAGATCACTATTGACTGTTTGTTTGGTGGCACCTGCCACAAAGACAAATTCACATTTACTGTAATACAGCAAAGACTGCTTATGGACGTTTGTTTAGGTCTGCCAAGTGAATATTAGGAATGTGAAAACATACAGTCATATAATAAAAAATCTAGTTTATTATTTATATATACGTACATAAATAAATAAATTCACCCGGGCTTTTACCCGCTTCTCTCATTTGTCAATCACAACCACTCAAAGATCGAAACAAGACAGAAATAGCAAATACACAGCCTGCAGGGGCGGGCATACCTAACTAGCCGCACTATAATAGGGTGTAGCGCTTGTCAATCAAAGCGTCATGGTTACATACGCTTTGTAATTGGTCGCTCAGTCCAACTGCGTTTCAAGGAGGGAGTTTTCAAAGAGCAGGTGCGTTTCTGCAACTGGAAATGCCATTGGCTGGAAAGTTCACGTTCCTCGTTCTGATAGGCTCCCGCGGACTGTCAATCCGATAAGGGCGGGCATAAACAGACTTCGCGGCCATGTTGAAATTTACACTGACAGTTACTTCTTCTGAAATCACTGAACTCACGAAACATTGCGAGGAAATCGTTTGAGGAGGTTTTACAGAGACGTGGTTTCATTCTCCGCTCCAGAGTTTTCTTCATTCCCATGAAATTCCTTGATCCAGGAGATGGATAAGGATGAAAGGCAGAGGAAATTAGAGGCCGGACGAGCAAAGGTAGGCGCTAACATTAGCACAATAACTTTGCATAAGCTAGTTGATTATTTAAACACAATTATGTAATATTAGTTAATGATTGTCGTTTTATCATTCATTTTTTATTTAGTTACGTGTTTTCCTGGCTTACATTTTACCACTTCTGTTTCAGCTAGTCACAGATATCACAGTCACTCCTATTGTTCTTGATGGGTCGTTTCTCATTATAAACTCAAGCGTTACGATTTCGTTTGTTTAAGAGGAGCAAATATGCCGACGAATACACCAGTATATCTGCTTAAAACAGTTTCAAAGTAAAGTAAGTTAATGCGATATTGCACAAATAATATGCCAATCGTTATCTGACTATAGAAAAAGTTAGAGACAAAGTTGGAGCTGGCTAAACCAAGTTCATATGCTAAGGGTCCCTAATGTCATAAACAATCTTTCTCAGTTGGGAGTTTTTCCTCAAGATTTTCACAAAGCGGGATATTTAAGTCTTCGGGGTTTGGATTTATGAGTGAAAACGTTAATTGGTGGGATGAAAATGGCAGGCCTCGCAGAGAAATCGTCGTTTGAGCAGATTGAGATCGCAGTTGTTTGCCCTCACATATAGTTTGAGTGTGAGGGAATGTGACACAGCTCTGTCTCTGGGCAGATAACAGGTACCTGCTGTGTATATTTAGCCCATGAGAGCTTACTGTAACTGCACTTTATTCACAGAACGGACTCGTCTTCCCATACGTCTACCTTTTTGTGCCTCTTGAGCTTTGAATGTGTACGTGTTGTGTACGTGTTGTGTACGTGTTGTGTACGTGTTGTGTACGTGTTGTGTACGTGTTGTGTACGTGTTGTGTACGTGTTGTCTATGCATCGTCTATGAACACTTTCTGGTGGTTGAACGGCATGCTTGCTTCAAGCCACAGAGGAATACAAGCAGCTGTGCATGCAGCAGCCTGAAGGTGGCACTCTCTGATTAAAAAAGATCAACACTTATGGGTAGTTACTTTGTTCCCAAGTGGAAATTTGTTAATGGCTTGACTAACGCCATTAACAAGGACATTAACACAATACAAATATACATAAGAACAACTTACAAATACCATCAAAATTAAACTTCATACATTTGCATGCTTGCATGCATATTTTGCATACGTTAGTTTATGGTATATAATAAGGTTTCGTTGTGAACTGTTTGAGTCGGTGTAGTCAAAGGTTACCTGGATGTTGAGGACCTCATTGGTTGGTTCAGAAGGCTGGTAGTTGCCATGGCTTACTAACAGCCATGGCATCAGCAGTTAACGTTCAACTAGATACACAATTTGGATATTTAATTTTGTTAGCAAATGTTTTTTAAAGACACATTTTCTTTTAAAAGAAAAGTAATGCAGTCTATTTAAAATATTTTGTTTGTGAATTTATGAACACAGTGGTCTACTTGTGCTTCCCCTCCTCATCATCTTGCATGGTTTGACACTCAGTGAGTCAAACACACATTGATTCCCTGCATGTTTATGAAAGCAGGACATGTGTAATCCAGGGAATTGCTCACTTGTGTATCTTCATCTCTTTTTAAACTCTCATCTGGGTTAAAGGATTAGTGCAGAGGGCAGCTCCCATTAGATCACAGTGCTGTATGTACATTTATGTGAAGTAGTTTGTTTGTATTTGCTCCTCCTCTTCCTCTTGTTTTCTTCTTTGGTTCTGATTGGCTCCCTCAAATCTTCCTCTACAGTCTTCCTTCTCATACTTGATTTTGGTTTTGGATCTGTCCAGGAGTCACGTGCCATCCTCTTTGGTTGACGGATTGCTGTCACGTGACTGATTCTGAAGCGGTCTCATTTAACAGCTGCTGGGTTATGCTTGTTTGCTTATTGAAGCACCAGTGTCATATTTTGTAAAGCAGGGCTCATTTGAGCTGGTTTTAATCTAGACTAAGCTTCTTAAGGCAGCTATGAAAAGGCCGTCACCACGTGTCACATCATGCTTGAAGATCAGAAATTCTCCACAGAAGGAAGATATGATTTAAAGAACATGAAGAACCTATCATGAGATCTGAGTGCTTCCTGTTCTGAGAGACATCATCCGTTTGGATATCAGCTTTTTAACCTGGTTTTCACATAATGGAATAAACAGCATCGTCATCTTTCTCGTCATCTGTCTTATATTGGACAATGTATTTTGTGAATTTGTGATGCATTTGCCAGACTGTGCTGAAATTACTTTTTTTTTTTTTTTTTTTATAATGCGCTTTGAGGCATTTATTTAAGTTGTGACGTGGCTCATCATGGCTAGTTGTTTTAACTAGTGCCATGTTGATTCTATGTTCTTGTTACTTCATCCTGATGTATGTCTCTCTCTACCTGTCCCTCAACTTGTGGCGCAGCTTGCTCACTTTAGACAGCGCCGGGCGAAAAGCGAAAGTTCGGACGCGCAGAAAAAGACGCCGAAGAGGAAGAGCCAAACTGTCCAGCCGAATGACCAGTCAGCACAAGAGCACCGCCTAGAGGAACCGCACACAACATCTGACAACTATCATGAACAGATCAGCAAGGAGCACTCAGAGGTTTGACTTATGGTCTTTAAAGGTTGTCTGTTCTTGATTAGCACTGATAAATTGAAACTAAATATTTAAGGTATATTAATAAGTAAAGTCAGAATGTTATTTGCCTGACAACAATTTGTTTATAATGACTCAATTTACACTCATGCTTTTAGTTTTCCAATTTTGTAGACCAGATGATGTGGTTATGACATCTGTAGCATGATTTGTATGTCAATTAACTGAAAACTATAGTACAAATGTGATCAAAGTCCAATATTAACAAGTCATCATTTAGTTTTTGCATATTGCTTTTTCCCCGTACAATTTTACTTCTATAGTATATGTGAGCATACTGTATTTGTTCTCCCTCCCCTTCTGAAAATAAATAGGTCAGCTGGCATAACATTGCTAGGGGCAGTGTAGTCATGGTAACACAAACTGTGGAAAACATGCATGTTTGTCTAAACCTTTAGGCATCACTCAGACCTGACGATACAGATGGCAGTATTTCTGAGGCCCATCGGTGCAGCAGGGAGACCAATGAAACTGATGCCCAGGAGCAGAGCTCCTCCTCTGGGTCAGAGCTGCCTGATCAGACAGAGGGTGAACTTGCAGAAATGGTTATAGTTGCAAACACTGGCAAAGAACAACTGAAGGTAACAACAGAAGACTATCTATACCTCTGCAATAAGCATTGCTATATTGTGGCTATTAGTTTTCGTGCTTTAATGCACTTTTCTGTACATTTCTGACCATCCATGAATTGATGAACTGTTAAACTGAAATATGCACTAAAGAAAAAGACTCAAAACTGTTATAATGACATGATAGACATAATTTAAATAATTTAATTTTTGCCCTTACATTTCAATTAAAATAATCCCAGCTTTCCCCAGATTCTATTGTGATGAATGGTTCACTCCAGGAAAAGAAAAATTTCAGTAAATCTGAAGGAGGATTTTAGTGTGTACACTCTTTTCATGATACAGCCATTATCCTGAAATAGAACAGGAAAACAGTCTCTCAGAACTGGGTTACATCTGCCCATTTGAATGTGTGTAACCATGACCACAAATTAATCCAGATCTGGAAACCTGAGGCAGAATTCTGCTTTCTGGAGCGTAATATTTACCATAATCGGTTTGCTTGAATATTTGACAGTGCATTTTTAAAGCCTTTTGATGGTGTTGGGTGGAAAGAAAAGAACCAATTAGCTTTCATGGATCATCATTCCATGTGAGCAAAAAACACTCGGATTTAAGATCTCCTGCTCCAATCAGGGTTGACTATTCTGGTTAGGAATCCCTGTTTTAAAAATTCCATGGCAGCTGTTTTTGTACATCAAACATAACGTAAAAGATAAAAGTTTTCTAGCATTTGTGTTGAATTTAAAAGTATCTTTGTGTTTAAAGACATTTTTACAAGATTACTGTACAAGGAGATTAATGCAGATGTATGAAATAAACTGACTTTTTTTGGTTTGTTTTTTACACAGCAATTACAGGCTGCTGTGGAAAAGCGCAATGAGATCATTTCACAGCTGAGTAAGAACCTGCAGGTGGCACTGCAGAGCAGAGACCAGGTGCAGCTGGAGGCACAGCAGCTCACGGGGCAGATTCAAGCACTGCAACTGCAGCTGCAGCAGGTGAAGTTCATGTATTAGAAACATCCAGGTCTATATCAGTGTTTTCCCCTGTGACAGTGTTTTTCTCAGCCCTGATTTTAGAGACATGCCGGATGAAGTTTTAAATGCTTCATACTTTGAATTGGCTTTGTCATGAGCGAGACTAAAATGTACAGTGTTTTGGGTGGCTGGAGCAGGATTGAGAAGCTTAGCTCTGCATGAGAAATTATCTCCAGTTCACTTTTACCCCAGACCCCTGAAGGCATGTCATTTAGAGTGTGCTTGACTTCCCTCATGTGTAGTTGTACAAAATGTTCATATTGCTTTTTAAAGTAAAAGTGTGATGCTGCTTTTACAGACTAAAGAATGCCTGCTTAGTAAAAGTCATGGATCTGTGGATCTGACCCAAGCCGCTCAGAGTCATCTGCATCTACAGTTGTCACAACAGGTCAGGCCACCCATGTGTCTTTGTCACACCCATGTTTTGTTAAATAGTTGTCAAGTAAATAAACAACATGAGTTCTTGAGTATAGCAACAAAGTTGTTTCTTCTGTTTTATAGATGACTAAGGAGCAACAGTGCCTCCTGGCCCAAAAAGAAGCTGAGATTACAAACCTACAGCAGAAACTTGATGTCATGGAGAAATCCCTCTCTCAGCTTCAGCATGCTTTTAGCCAGAGAGATGCTGATCAATCAGAACAAAGACATGATCAATACAGTAGTTTAAATGCATGGAGTGTTTTCCCAGGGAACAATTTTGACCCAAACTCTGATGGTTTACTGAAAAGGCTTAGAGCTGAGCTAGAGGACGAGCGTAAGAACACCCAACAAGCTCAAGAACAAGTGGATGCTTTTCAGAAGAGAATACATGGTATGGAAAATGACAGGATGGAGTTGGAAGCTCAACTGGCTGAGGTTCAGGTACAGCTTAAGATTGCTGAAACACAAGCCCATGAGGCCCAACAGTATAAAGCAGAGAAGGATGAACTGAACCAAGAAATGGCCAAACTGGGCAACCTTGTACAGGAGTATCAGAATCGTCTTCAGGAGGAAGAGGAGTCGAAACACAATTTACGCTCCAAATATGAAGCTGATATTTCCAATTATGATCTTAGGCTTCAGGCTCTGGAGGAGGAAAGGGAGTTAAATGTCACACAGCTTACCGAAGCTCACGAGACTGCTCTGAAGCGCCTACAAGTGGAACACTCGGATGAAATCCAGCGCATTAAGCAACTTCTTGAACAGGCCCAACATAAACATGCCGATTCCCATCAAAGCGTGTGCGAAGACTTCGGTGTGGAAACAAACTGGAACAATGTCTCTGAAAAGTACTCCAATAAAGAGCTAGCCATTGAGTGTGCTGTCAGCAAAGACTATAGTTTTGACATTTCTGCAAGTGGTTTCCAGGATGTGCTAATGGAGCGTTACTTGGCCTCTGAGGGGCCTCAAGAAAGCTCAGTAATTGAAGGGAGTTTGGTGGAAAGTAGTTTGGTGGAGAACTCCGAGACATCCCGGTTTGAGCTTGACAGTGAGATCATATTTCACAGGTCAGATCTTCCTGATGATGTCAGGTGTGATGATGTGTCAGAGCCAGGAATCTCTGTTGTCCCTGGCACTGAAGAGAACGAACATGGAGAAATGTCCTTCACTGATGCCCAGTGGCAAAACTCAACCTCAGTCAATGAAGAGCTGCATGCGAGTGCAGGAGATGTGGACTTGGCTAAAGAGCTTCTGATTCAACAATGCAGAGACCTGTCAGAACAATTAGAAGTCCAAGAACGACAGCTTGAGGTGCTTAAAGAGGAGGTTAAACACTCTGCGGATGAAGTTGAGGAGGCACGAGAGCGCTGGAGCAAAGCATCTGAGGAGCTTGAGGAAGCCAAATGGGAGCTGGAAGTGGAACGGGAGAAAAGGATTCATTATGAGGAGATTATCAACCAGAAAATGCATGAGGAAGACAACCTCAAAAACATACTGAGCCACCTGCAGAGCCAACAGCAGCTGCTCGTTCAGGACAATGAAAAGATTATACCTGACAACACAGATTCCAATAATAAGAACTCTATCCCTTCATCTATGGAGGAGCTGCTAAAGGAACTGAGGGAGGAAAAGACCCAGTTGGTGCTACATCTCAAACGTCAGGAGCAGCTAGTGAGGGATGTCCATGAGCAGAAAGCAGCAGGTGACTCTGTGAGTAGTGAAGTTCAAGTACTTTTTGGCAGGCAGCTGTCCTCACTGCAAGCTCAGAGAGATGAATTTCTTTCCCAGCTGGAGCAGCAAAGGGAGAAAAATCAGGCTACCTCAGTGCTTCTTGGTCAAAGGACCCTGCAGGTAGACCAAGCCAATAAGGAGCTTGAGCAGCTCAAAGCTGAAGTGGAGGAGAAGGTTGGAAAGTTTCAGGACTTGGAGAAAGACAAGACAGACCTTGAGTCTAAATTAATGTGCCTTAAAGAGAACCTCTCAAACATGGAGGAGGAGAAAGCTGCTCTGGAAAGACGTCTTCAAGCTTTGGAGAACCAAGCAAAGAGCATGGAGGAGGTTCTAGAATCAGAACTGCAAGACTTTGAGGTTTGAATCTTAATTAGTTTGCTCTTACACAATTTAAAGACTTTAGCCACCCTACCCTAACTACTGAGTGCATAATAGAGGTGTAGACACACTAGCCACATTGATTAAAAAAAAAAAGCTTTACATGAAAACATTTAGCATGAAACAGTTGGGTTGTATTAGATGCCAAACATCTCTCTTTGAGTGTAGCGTGCCTTAAGTGGCTGCAGTCGGGAATATGTAGATTTCCTAGGAATTGAATAAAACATGCCTGGGAATTACCCATGTCCCTGGCATTGCTAGTATCATGCTACATGAAAGTTTAAGATCTTTACTAGTAAAGTTTAGGAGCCACAAAGTTAAACATTGTAAACTTTACGTTAAACTTTATTAACAGCTTTTTGTATTAAATTAAATTACAAACTAAGTTGATTCTTAAATAACAGCAATTGTGAATGTTGTAATAGAAAAATCTTGATAAACTGTTTTAAAATGGCTTCATAGGCACTTTGTGATTGACAGTATTATTTTTATTGATAATTGAAATTATAATGCTGAAATAATATTTTTTATGAATATTTTCAAAAATTGTGTGGTCCTCAGTCGATTTGACACATACCATTCCCTTTAGCACCATCTTGAGGCTAAGGATGCAGAACTTAAGGAAGTTAAGGAAGCGCAAGAGAAGGCAGAAGAGGAGTACATGGAAAAGGAGTGTGTCCTATTGGAAGAACTCGCTGCAGTCAAACAGGGTTTGGAGGAAAGACAGAAACAGCATGAGGAACAGCAGAAAAGACTGGAAGAGAAACACAACAGAGAGGTGAGAAGATAAAGAACATCTATTGAATGACTAACTAGTGCAACATTTAAAATTGTTTACATAAGTGACAGAAGAGCTACATTAAATGTTTTGAACTCGTAATCGCCTGTTTCTTTCCCTCCAGATCGAAGAGTTGAATTTACAGGCTAATAAGCGGCTTTCTGAGCTGCGTTCTCGCCTGGAAGAAGAGCAGAAGAGACAGATCAGCTTGATCAAACAGGTTAAACAACCTGGTGTTTGTCTTAAATGTTTTGCACCAGCTATGTTTAATCATATGAACTGCATCTTCCAAAGTCACATGTTTGTCTGTCTCTCTGCTGTATCAGGTGCACGAGCGGGAACATGAGAGGGAGTTGACTCAGCTGACAGAACAACAGAGTGAGGAAATCGGCAGACTCAAGGATGAGCTCTCCAGAGAGCTGCGGGATGGCCTGGAGGCTGCGCACCAGGCTGAGCTGCTCCAAACACAAGTACCCACTCGTTCTTAATTGTTGTTTACAATATTTGTAATGTAATGCTCATGTACTACACGCAGTATAATGCATACCATGTAAGCAGTATACAGTATATGAACTTAAACATGGTATGCAAGAATTATTAGTCACATGACCTCAGTTGTAGGTACTGAAAGGTACTGGTTGCTTTAAAACATTTTTTAAAGTTCATTGCATTTTGGGATATTGTATTCATAACATGATCTTGTTGCCAACTGATCATTTTGACATTTGCTTTTCGTTCTGGTCCTTAATGCTTTTAACTTATCGGATGTTGTTTTTAATGTTATTAGAGCCAGCACAATCTGGAGCTTGAGGCCTTGCGTCTCAGTTTAACCAACTTGCACGCAGCTCAGCTGGAGCTTTCTCATGCCAACATGCAGAAAGAAAAGGAGGCGGCCCTCACCGAGCTGCAGACCATGTTGCGGGAGAAATGGGCACAAGAGAGCGCCATGCTGCAGGCACGCCAACAGTTTGAGCTGGAAAGACTGCGTGAGCAGAGCCGAGAGCAGGAGGAACGTACCCAGCGCCTGCACCATCAGGAGATTGGTAAGTGAAGAGAGCAAAGCCTGGTTTACAATGCAGACATTAAATGGGGATTCCTCTTGTTTCTTCATGTCCCCCTCCACAAATTTCTGCATGACTTCAGCCTGCACTGCTGTGTATAAACTTCAAGCGTTGTAGATAAAACAATAGCCATCTACAGAGCCATCAGACAACAGTTACAGGATTGAATTAGGGTGGGGCTAATAAGTCCCTTTGAGATGTACTTTCAGTTTATGTGTATTGTGTATGTGGTCTCGCTATATAGGTAATCTGAATCTTGAGAGGGAGAGGAAAGTTCTGGAAGAGAGGATCTTGGCAGAACATTTGCATGCCACTAAACTGGAGGTGCAAATTCTAATCTTTGTTCTTGAAGGAAGATATTTGCACATACAGGCCACAACATTTTAATATCTTATAGAAATGTGCAGTGTATTTTTTGTTCATGTGAGTTTTTTTTTCTGAAGGATCTGAAAGCTGAGTGGTATACAGAGGCTGAGAAGGCCAGGGCAGAACTCCAGGGTCAATTAAATGATGCCCATCAGAAACTGAGCAAGACCCAGGTGGCCCTCAGTGAAGCTCGGGCATCACTGGCTGAGATGCAGCATAGACTAGAAGAGCTGCAGCGTTCCAGTGAAGAGGACATCAAGAATTTAGAGAAAGAACTCAACCAAGCCTTGGCTGACAGAGACGCTGCTGCTCGTGAGTGTCAAATGGCTCTAAATGACTGTGTAAACGAATCATAAGGCTGTAATGGCAGCAGTGTGGTTTATTTGTCTGGTTAAAAATGTTTTTGTTTCTTTGTTTAATCAGGTGCAGTTGAGGAGCTGGTGGCGTGTCACAAGGTGGCACTACAGGAGCTACAGGATCGTGCCCGAGCTTTGGAACAGAGAGAAAAAGAGCTGAAGCAAGAGGTACTTAACAGGTCACCATACATTTAGGCAAAACGCACACTTAATGCAGTTGTTTTACTTTTGGTTTGTACTGAGTCACGTTATTTGCATAAGGTTGAAAATCTTCAGTTGGAAAGGGATGAACTGAAGGCCAGTTCTCAACAGGAGATCTCAAACCTCTGGTCACAGCTGGAGTGCATGAGAACCAACAGACAAGAGCTCGGAGGCAAGTTGGCCATCCCTCGTGGAATAACCATTTTCTGTTGTTTGTGGGCTTGGATTGTTGACCTGTAATATTGACCTGTAACTTGTAGAGCTGAAGGAGCAGTTGCTAGCACGCTCATCGCGGGTGGATGACCTGGAGCGGCTGAAGCAGGAGTTCACTCAGCAGCGGCAGGAAATCAAAGAGCAAAACGAGACTGAGTTGGAGAACCTCCGTACCTACTTTGAGCAGAGACTCCGGGCCACTGAAGAGAACCATCGGGAGGAGATCGCGCTGCTGCAGCTCCGCCTGGTAGAAGAAGCCCTGGAGGACTCAGTGCTCAAAACTGGGGATGCAAGGTCTGCTGTTCAGACTTGTTCAGACTGGGTTCATGGTTCTACAAAGCTACATTTTTGCATTAAAGCATTCTCTGATCATTATCCCGAATATGGTGTGATTTTTACATGTATTATATAGTAGTCACTTATATCCTAGTAAACTAGTACACACAGCAATAATTTGATCATAAAACTAGTAGTGCAATTACCCATTGTTCTGTAGCTTTCTCTCTGAGGAGAAGAGTGAAGAAGAGAGGAGCGATACAATGGCAGAAATCACACGGCAGCTGGAGAAACACAAGGTAAATTTTGTGCACATTTGCAGAAGTTAATTTGGTTGCAGATGCAGATTAATGTTGATTTTAAAGAGCAGCATGATCATGCAGAATCGTTGGTAATGTGTTTAGGACACACTAACATATGTAATACAAGTGTGGATATTCATCTTTTGTAAAAACGGCAACTGTATTATTTGTTTTTCTGTGTGTGTGGTTCAGGAGGAGCTGGATTCTCTACGGCTGCAGTTGGAGGAGAGACACCAGCAGGAGCTGGAGCAGCTGAGGTCCACCATGGCTCTGGCTTACAAGGAGGACTTACTGCAGTCTCGCACTGAGCTCACTGATCGATACTATAAAGACATGGACCAGCTCAACACTAAACATGCCCATGAGCTAGAGCAGCTTCGTGCCAAACTGTCTGACAACCATATCAAAGGTAAAGCTTTGATTACTGGCTACAGGGGACGCTTTAGCGTTATTGGTTAAAGTGACTAGCTTGCTAGCATCACAATTACTATTGCTCAGTTCTAGAATGAAGGGTTTGTTGGAATTGATAATATTATATTAAACTTAGTATTTGTATTTTTTGAACGTAACTTGTCACATTCCATTTATACTATGTATCTAAATTAATACTATTTTTTTAATTCAGTTTTATTTATATGCTACTCATCACCAATGCACATTTTCAAAATGGGCAACATTTCAGTATAGTGTTTTAATCCATTTAAAACTTGAATAAAATGCCTTAATATGTCTCTAAGCACCCAGCAATCATTTTCTTCAGAATTCACATTTTCTTCTTAATTTCTAAACTAACAGATCTAGTCTAGAAATTATAACTCTTTCTCTGTCTTATCGTGTGGCTTGTTAACATGTTTTTTGCTGCTCTGAGCATTTTGATTTGTGCAAGTAACAGGCAAATTAGTAAACCTCACCTAACATTGAAGGGGTACTCAAACCATATCAAGACGCCACTCAGCGCACCTTAGCAACCACATAGCAACATCTTAATCACTCAAAAGATATTACCAAATGCCCTGAAACAGCCTGAATTGACAAAAATGTAATTAAAAATAATCTCTCTTTCTCACTTTCATCAGAAATAACCAAATTACGGCTACAGTCAGCACAGGAAGTAGCAAGGCAGGTGGAGGCTGAGGTGAAGGAGAGGACTCAGCAGCACCAGGCCACTGAGACCCAGCTGTCCCAACTCTCCCTAAAGCACTTGCAGGAACTGGAGAGAGCGGCTGAAGAGCACAAAGAGCAGCTCAGACAGATGGAGGAGACAGTAAGTGTGCAAATAACAGCAGGCCTTTATACTTGGTACCGCCCTTTGGCTACAGTCTCCACCAAAGCCCTTTTGTACCAGGAGCAGTCATGAGACACAGAAAAGGTGTTCATGCTGTAGACCACTGATGCCCATGCAGATTATTATATAATCACTGTAGGGATTGCAAAAACCCTTCAGCAAAACTAACATTCACAGGAACTTGAATCTTTGTGAACATGGTTCTTTGTTGTTAAACACTGTGTTGTCCTCCTTTTCACAGCATTGGAAAGACCTTGAGGAGGCGCGAAAGGCAGAGAGGAGTCTTGTGACTGAGGAGTTCACCCAGAAGAATGCCGAAGAGCAGACCCAGCTGAGGAAGCAGCTTCAGTCCCAGGCTGATGAGCGTCTGGCCCTCCAAAAAGAGGAGCTTCAGAAAGTCGCCCTGGAAGAGAGAGTGGGGCTGGAGCGACAGGTTGAAGAGGTGAAGAAGCTCCTTGATGTGGAAAAGGAGAGACTTCAGGCTTTGCAGAAGAGTCTGGAGTGTGAGGAAAGCCCTCAGCTGGTGGCTTTGAAGCAGAAACTCCAGGCACAGTACGACAGAGAGATGTGCACCGCAAAGACTGCCATGGCAGCGGAGGTGAAGGAGCTGAATGCTCTCCTTCAGGATCAGATGGAAAACAAGCTACATGAGGCCCTCTGCAGGTCAGCAACTCTTATTACACCTCAACTGCATATATTTGATCATGCTAAACACACAACAGAGTTAGCTGCAGAGCTGTTTTATACCTACAGTGCAGTTGCAAACAGAACAGAAAGTTGACTTGATGCAAGTTGAGCATCTTAACTTAATGCATGAAGTCAAGCGTTAGACTCACCCAGCTCAATCAAAGTGGCAATTAAAAGGTTTACTGGTAAAACAGTGGTATCTATTTTTTATTACTATTTCTCACACTTTGAGGTAAGGATTGCAACAAATTTGTCTTGCATCATGTGTATTGTGGGCATGAATGATACATGTGTAGAGATCAGAACTGGGTTTTAAACGAGGACCCTACTGGCGTACCACATGTATTGCTATATTTGCATACGTTTTAAGTATGTCAGTCTTTTGGACAGAAGGTATGTGCTTATCATCTGCATGTCTTGCATGCAGACACCTAGAAGAGCAAAAGCAACTGGAAGAGAAGTTGACACATCAACGAGATACTATGCTGGATCAACAGAAGGACCAGCATGTTATAGAGCTGCAGGCCCAGAAGACTCTTTTGGATCAGCATGTTGTGCAATTAGAGCAGCTTAAAAAGGAGTGTCATGAACTTAAAATACAACACCAGGAGGAACTGGAATCCCTGAGGGCTAATCATAAAACAGCCTTGGAGACCTTGGAGATGGAGCTTGCAAAGAAACACAAGGTGGAGCTTGACGAACTGGATGCAGTGTTTCAGGAGACCAATCTGGCACAGCTTGAAGCTCAAGAGGCAGAGCTTCAGGTGCGACACAAACAAGAGAGGGAGGAGCTTGAGGAGAGGTTGTTGGCAAACATGGATACACTGGAGAACACGTACCTGAATGAGATCCAGGCTGTTCGGAATGAGAAGGAAGGAGAACTTCATGACCTTCAGGCCTTGCAAGAACAACGCTTAATTGGAGAGATTGAGAAGGTGAGGAAGGAGGAACAAACCATCAGAGAGGAACTCAGAAGTGAGCTAGTGAAGGTCCATATGGACAAGTTCACCGCCATGGCATTGGAGCTCCGTCAAGCTCATCAGGTAGGCACTAACAGTAAAATTGTGCTGTAGAATTTCGTTTGCATTTTAGATTAAGACAGATGTTTTATTTGCCATACAGAATTTATGTAGTTTAAAGAGAAACTACACTAATTGCAAGAGCAACACAAGGTTAGCTGAGCTGTGTCTTCAAAATCTTCAAAACGAATATTCAAAACTGTGAAATGAGTTTGAGTCTGTGGCTGCTGTAGCAGTTAGTGGTTGGAGTTTTTTTCTCTTCTCTGCTCCTCTCCCCATCATACCTTAGGAATGTTCATATTTTTAAAACTGACTGACAATGCCTGACTAGCTGGTCTTAAGGAATCCTCAAATAAGGCCTACTACCCTTCATTCTTAAATCATACTCTTCAATCTTGTGTACAAACCTCATGCGTGTGATGCATAAAACCATTCTATGTTTTCTCATGCAGGAGGAGATGTCTGAAGCGCTCTCCACTCAGAGGGCAGCTCTGGAGGATGAGCACCACTCTGCTCTGGAAGCTCTTCAGCGGCAGGTAATTGCTCTTGAGAAGCAGCATAGTGCTGCCCTACAGGAAATCACAGAGATTGCCACTGTAGAAAAACTGAAGCAAAAGCAACAAATGGATCAGCTGACTGCCCAGCATCAGCAACAGCTGCAGGTAAGCGTTGAAATGGGTCACTTTAAACCTTTATATTCGGATATGTTGAGCATGGTTTAATGCAAGACTTGTAGTTGAAGTATAAGAAGAGCTTTTGTCATGAATTAACTCCAATTCTCTACCTCAGGACATGAGGGGAGTGTCCGCCAGGGAGCTAGAGGCTCTGCGAAGGGAGCTGGAGGAAGAGGCGTCAAGGCAACGGCTTCACGCCTTGGAGGAGGCGGAGCTTCTTAAGTGTCAGTCTGAAGCACAGCTACAGCAGAAAATTGCTCAGTTAAAGGTAACAGGGCAATGTTCAGTAATGCACTACCATTCCTTTCCACAAAAGTAATTTATGTTAAAAAAACGGTCATTATGTATGACACATTAATACTATAATATGAAGACTAATCTGTTTATATTGACTTGTCTTGATGTGTGACCTGCACAAACTTTAGGATTTTTCAAATAATTGGGCATGACATTATATTCCTCAGATTGTCCAATGGGCTGGATTGGGCCATATACCTTCATAACCAGCCAGGGTTTGCAATATGATGACATTAGAGGGTGTGTTTGTGGGACTAGCCAAACCTATTGCTGTACTGGGGGAGGGAGGAAACATCTGGAGTGGGTGGGGGGGTTGCAGTCCACAGGCTTAAGTTAATACTAATCCCTCTCCTGTACTGTACACCACAGCTTCTGTTATTCACACAGTGATCCCGACACTTTCAAATTTGAGGTCATAGAGTGAAAATGGTCCCAGAGTGGAACTGAAATCTCAGCACAGGGCATTTCTGATGGTACACCCTGATTGGTTTGTTGGTTGGCCACTTTCCCATTGGCGCATTAGAGAGGTTCTGTCAGCATTAATCCTACAGATGGGAGGAAATGCAGACACGTGAGAGATGACTGAGGATTTGAGGTCTGTGTGGGTTTCAGTGTGTGTTATAACAGTGTTTGGGACTGTGAATGATGATCTTGTGTTTGTTCTGTGGAGAGATCACTGGCTGAGTTCTCATGCTTTTGTTTATTAGGTAGTGACATGACCTGGCAGTATGACGCTGTAGTTGAATCTCCCAACTGTTTTTTTCAGCGCTGCCTATGGTGTCTGTTTGTGTTTTAGGAGGAGGGGGACAGGGAGAAGGCTGTTGCTCTTGAGGACCTGGAAAGAACTTTAAAAGAGCAGCATGAACAAACTGAACTTGCCTACAGAGAGAAGATGAGCCAGCTCACTGCACAGCTACAGCAACTGGACACTGTAGTCTCACAGGTACAACACACACAGTTGACTCACTGCACAGCTACTGCAACTGGACACTGTAGTCTCACAGGTACAACACACACGTTGATACTGCACAGCGCTGAGGTTGACTCACTGCACAGCTACCGCAACTGGACACTGTAGTCTCACAGGTACAACACACACGGTTGACTCACTGCACAGCTACTTGGACACTGTAGTCTCACAGGTACAAACACACGGTTGACACGCTGTAATAGTCTCACAGGTACAACACACACACAGAGTTGACTCACTGCACAGCTACTGCAACTGGACACTGTAGTCTCACAGGTACAACACACACGGTTGACTCACTGCACAGCTACTGCAACTGGACACTGTAGTCTCACAGGTACAACACACACAGGTTGACTCATTATGAAAATTGGACAGTATAGTCTCACAGGTACAACACACACGGTTGACTCAGTGCACAGCTACTGCAACTGGACACTGTAGTCTCACAGGTACAACACACACGGTTGACTCACTGCACAGCTACCGCAACTGGACACTGTAGTCTCACAGGTACAACACACACGGTTGACTCACTGCACAGCTACTGCAACTGGACACTGTAGTCTCACAGGTACAACACACACACAGTTGACTCACTGCACAGCTACCGCAACTGGACACTGTAATCTCACAGGTACAACACACACACAGTTGACTTACTGCACAGCTACAGCAAATGGACACTGTAGTCTCACAGGTACAACACACTACTGATAAGTAAACACACCGTATTAATTAACTTTCAGGCATTGTTGTAGTTCCTTGATTTATGACAGACTCTTGGTCACACATGATTTCTAAACTGTAAAACTATTTCTTGCTGGAACAGGGAAAATAGATTCATTAAAATCCTAGATAACTGGATTGCTGTTTTAAGGGGGTCTTTGGGATGTTGCTTCATGACGTATTAGTGTACTGTTTGCATCAGAAATGGTGGGTGGGCATCGGTTCCAGAAGTCCTAGTTAAACTCTTGTTGTTATGGTTATATCTTTGTACGGTTTTTTTGGCTGTTGTAACACGCCACACACCCTTACAGAAGCTGCATTTAAATGCATGCTACATTCACAATTGCCACTGTTTTCCCTCTTTATCCCTTTTGATCTTTCATGCTCAAATAGAACAAGCTGGATGCTCTGTACGACTACAGGGGCATTCACAAAACAGCTTTTCTGTTTACTGTAGAATAAACTCATTTCATTGCGCTTCTAGATGTCTTCAAGATGTGTAACCGCTTCCTAAAACGTTAGTGATGGGTTGACACCTCTCAGGCAAACGCTTATGCATTTCCTGTCTGTGGCATCTCTCCTGCCTTTTCCTCAGCTGCGTGCGGAGGTCAGTGGCCTGCAGGTGGAGCTGGAGGGCAAGCGGGCAGAGATGGACACGCTGGAAACGCTCCTGCAGCGCAGAGACAGGGAGAACCAGGAGGGAGACAATCTGTTGGCCATGCTTCGAGCAGACCTCAACACAGCCACGCAGCAAAGGTCAGCTAACTTCAGGGTCACAGGAAGTATGTTTCGGGAGTCTGTAATTCAAATCATCCTTATGATGACTGTCTACCGTAATCGTTAGTCTAAGAGTTTAGGTTTGAGTGCACCTGCCTAGTTACTGTTGTAGATAAATGTTTTATCAGTAAAACTTTGGTATTCTGTCATTATCAGACAAGAACTACAGACAGCACGTGACAAACTACAGAAGGTGCTGATCGAGATGCTACGAATTACTATTGCAACAGAGGAGCACGTGAACCGCAAGTTAGGGGCCTGTGTATCAGGCGGTCACTCTGGGGACGAAACACTCAACACTAGGACAGCCAAGACTAGCCGTGACCCACGTGAAACTGGTGTGTTTCTTTATAAGAAATTTTGTTATTTTTAAAGAAATTGGTGAATAACTGTCCACTTCAGATATGTGTAGCATGTATATTTCAGTTTAGTTATGGCAAATTACTGAAGTTAACATTTTACACTGTTTTCAATTTACTTTAAAAAGTAAATTCTACATGGATCTTAAAGGCTGGTTGTAGATTTTATAACAGACAAAAGGGGGGGGGGGGTAACATTTTTGTTGTCTGGTTATTCATTGTTGTTATCTCCATTCCAAACAATGTTGTGCATCAGTCTGTCACCAGTTCTTAGCTGTAGTATTCCTCTTTTCAACTGCCTTTATCATCTGTCACCAAGTGACTGGTGTGGAGGGGGATCCTGACTGCAGTGTGTGGTCATCAGCAGTGGATGAAGGTCTGGAGTTATCTCAGAGACTTTGTGAGAGTGTGTTCTCCGGGCCAGAAGGAGAGATGGAGACAGAAGGTGAAGAGCTCATGCTGGGAGCATGCACGCGATTGCGCACCGCGGTGGATAAACTACTGGAGCTGCTCTCAGAGTCCTCGCAGCAGGTGCCACGCCCACAGACACTCCCTTAGCCACATACAATGTTGTGATTGGTTCAGTGATGTTTTGGGTGATGCATTACAGTATAAATGATTAAAGCCAGGGCGGTAAATGTATGGAGTGTATAGGGTGTACACACAAGATGACAAGACGTCAGTACATGCATTTTAGATGGATGTGTATCGAGTCAAATATTGCACTAGCATATTAGTTTTAATTGAAATGTACTTTTACATTGTCAGTGTGGTTTGCAGTGTTCATAAACAAGTCAACTATTAAGTATAATCAACTAATTTGATGGATTTGTATAACCTTCAATTTGATTTGTATGGTTTAGGCATGACCTTGATCTTAAGGGATGTTCAGTCCAGTATTTCTGTCTGTCTTCATTTGCTGTAGTTGGAGCTGATGTGTGGCCTGCAGGCTGCGCTGGATGAGCGCTTCAGAGATGGAGGTGAGGCCAGAGAGTCTCTGCTTCTTCAGAACTCCCAGCTCCTGCAGCAGCTGGATCATGAGGCCAGTGTGAAGAGCCAGCTACAGCTGGAGCTCCACAAGGCAGAAGGTCAGCACTTTTGTATCTTCTGCATCTAAACATCTGACAAACAACAAAATGTAAAGAAATATCAAAACCTACTTGACCTACTTTGAATTTGACCAAGTTATGGTCTGTTAAATGTGTATTGGGTTTATCCATTTATTAGTCACTCTCGTTTGTTCATCTGTATGTGTTTGCATGTTGCTCCAGGTCTGATGGAAGGTTACATAGCTGAGAAGGCCGCTCTGGAAGAGACACTTCAGCAGAAGGAGACGCAGGGGCAGCGTCTAGTGGAAGAGCTGGAGGGCACCAGGATACAACTTCAGGAGCTCAGTGAGAGTCACACCCTCCTCCTGCGTCAGAGAGAAGCCCTCACGGCCGGCCTGGGAGATACTGAGAAGGGTGAGAGAGGGAGGGGTTCGGAAGCCTGACATCTAGTGTAAATCTGGGCTTGAGTTGAATAACACCAT
Organism: Chromobotia macracanthus; assembly: GCA_036877525.1. Lineage (NCBI taxonomy): Eukaryota > Metazoa > Chordata > Actinopteri > Cypriniformes > Botiidae > Chromobotia > Chromobotia macracanthus. Next base: position 4,204,629 of record JAZGTH010000001.1, on the reverse strand, counting down.
GTACTTATGTAACATTCGTTCTGTTGTTCGATGAGAGCTATGTTATGTTAAAGATGTGTCATGTTTGGCACACAGAATGAAATATTGAGTAAAGACTGTTACGATGAGGGGCTTAGTTTCATCTTGCAAATTCTTTCTGCTCTGTAGGCTTCCTCGAAGCAGAGGGAGAGACAGGTTTGTGCTAACAATCTGAGAAGACATTTTTTTGGACACTAATTGCATTTGATTTGGATGATTGTTTATTTTTGAGCGTCTTGCTTACTCTGATAATTTTGTTTGCAGTGGAACTTTGTTTTGAGAGGCCAAACACCCTTTACAAAAAAGCTATTTGAATGAAATTCTTTAATGGTTCTTCCTTTGCCGATTTTCTCTTGATCCAGTTTGCTTCGTATTTGTGCATTGACGATGCACAAATGTTCTGCAGCTGCTGTGCATGTTTGCATCCTACTTTGTGGTTTGCTTGTTGCTGTTGCTTTTCTGTTGTTGCAAGTGTTATTTATTCTGCTTGGCTCCGATGCAGCTCTGCTGGCGGAGGCCGAGCGTCTGGGGCAGGAATGCGTGGAGGTGCAGCGGCAGGCAGAAAAAGACTGTGGCGGGATGGCTTCTCGTCTGCGCATGCTGGAACACACTCTGGAGGAGCAGGAGAGCCACTCTCACCAGCTGGAGGAGCAGCACCGCTTGCAGACTGAAGATCTGCAGCAGCACATCGACGCTCTGGAGAAACAGCTCAAACATCATCGCCAGTTTATAGATGTGAGTTTAGTCTCAAACATTACTATGAATGGGTGAAAGTGCAGTACACAATATGACCGCTCTAGTGGAGGAAGTCCTGCCTTCCAGTAAGAAGAGCCAATTGTTGATCACTACAGGGCTCCTCCCCCAGAGGATCATTAAAGTATTGAGAGGTATTTGCCTGCCTTTGTACATGCGCACAGGTGTTAAAAGTAACTTAACTTGAGCTTTTTTTAATGGAATCTGATACAGTTTAGTTAGTTGGTCGGAAATGCGTTGCTTTGTAACCTTAGCCAATGATTTTAGAGATGTCTGTCTTCCCCCATGGAAGTAAATAGAAATTAGTCTTGTATGGCTAAAATAGCTGCTCAGAAGCTTTGACTATAGAGTGGGAAAACTTTATTATACTTTCATGTCATTTTAATCACGTTGAACTTTAAACCCCTAAATTATTCTGTCAACAGACTGTTAAATAATGAGTAATATTTGGAATGCATAGTGCTTGCGACACCAGAATCTTGGGTTCGTATCCCAGGGAACCGAAGTGGGGAAAAAACAACTGTATACCTTCAACACTGTATAAATGCATCTGCCAAATTCATAACTAAATGATTTGATGTTTGATTGCTGCTGCTCTACACAACGTTCAATGATTAGCGTTTTCACTTTATTGTATGTTGCTTCTGAAGTCTTCTAAAGACATGATGTCTTGTTTTCAGGAACAAGCAGTAGAACGGGAGCATGAGAGAGATGAATTTCAACAGGAAATCAAGAATCTGGAGGCTCAGCTGAGGCAGACATCCAAAGGACATGCTGGAGGGGACAGCAAAGGTCAAAGGGTACGAGGCAATGTCTTCTGGAACTTCAGATGTGTGATTGTCCTAACAGTGTGAAGTGTGAATAACCTGTGGTGATTTGAAATTTGTCAATTAATCAGAATGGCTTTGATTGATCAGTCAGTGGTTTGACATTTTGATCTGCCTTTATTTCCTAACTGAATGTTATAGATGGAGGACTTGGTTCTTCAGGTATGTTATTCTGTGGTAGTCATTGAGGGGCTGGTTATATAGAAGCTTGTGCATGGCTTATGCAACTGCCTCTGCATTCGTCGTCTCAAACCTTATCCCCTGTGCCACTTTAATTCTCTGTACAATCCCTGTGTAATGTCTGCTTACAACTGTAGTAGCTTCTCCTGAAAATCAGGAGAATTTCATTGCATCTCAGATCGTCCGTGTCCCTTCTTTTTAGATGTCGATCATTGTCATTTGTAGCCCTTTAAATGTCTCCATCCTTGTTGCTTTAATAATAATTCAGTCACAATGCTATTTGGCTCGGTTGCCCACATGCATGGACATTGTTTGCTTGCACACTCGCTGTCTTTAGACTGGTTATATTCGCTTGTTCTGGATGCGTGTGATTTCTGGGTGTGTTCGTACAGGTGGAGAGTCTTCAGGCTCTGATCAAAGATAAGATGGAAGACTACAGCATTCTTCTGGCGGCCAAAGAGCAGTGCCAGATCGATGTGGAAGAGCGGAACGAGGAAATCGAAAAATTGGCAACTCGCATTCGTGAGCTGGAGCAGGCGCTGCTGAGCAGTGCTGAGACCAGCCGGTCTGTCACACAGCTGGAGCAAGATCTCCAGAGAGCACGCAAGAACGTTCAGGAGCTCACACAGGTATGCACACACACTTCCTGTGCATGCACACTTGCATGTGCTTGTAGTTTAGAACTTCTGTAGGTGTGCTTTCTTTCTTCAGGACAAGGAAGCTTTGCAGCAGCAGCAGTATGCTAATAAGCTCCAGATCTCTGCTCTGCAGTCCAAACTGGATGAGACCAGACATCGCTTCCCAGATATGACCCATGACCCCAACCTCCGGGAGCAGCTGGAATCTGCACAACAAAATCTGCAGACCAAAGAGCAACAGGTATGTGTATCAAGAGCAGCACAAAGCTTAGAGTATGCAGTTAAAAATATGGTTCATTTAAGGAATTGTCTGTATTAGTTGGAGTTGCTGTCGGAGCGTATAGGTGAGCTTGAAAAAGATGTAGAAGTGAGAGAGGAAGAGATCAGACAGCTCACACTACAACTGGAGCTCAAAGTCAGAGAGAGCAGAGCCACAGAAGAACAACTCCACGCTCGCATCACACACATGCAGGTAAGTGTGCAGGCTGGGTGACACACATCCTGTTTAATTTTTCTCTGTAGAAAGAGTTTCAGTTAATCATTGTGTGTGTTCTTCAGGAGACTGTGGAAGCTCTAACCAAACGTCTAGAGAAAGACAGTGATGACTCTCTCCTTCAGCTCCCTTCTGCCCTCCTTGAGGAGAAGAATCTGGAGATTGACCACTTAAACCAGCAGATTTTCCAGCTACAGCAAGAGCTGGACATGACCAATGATAACAAGGTGTGTGCTTGATTTTTGCCTTATTTGGGTATCCAGGAAGTGACATCCAGAGTTTGAACCATTACTTAATTTACTATTCTCAATGCGTCTTGGAGTATGCTAATAACAGGTAAAGTTAATCTAAATTTTAGCTTGCTTATAGTGGTTATAATTAACAATGATTATAATTTATGTAATTCAACCCTTGTTGGATTAAACCTGCAGTACAATCTAAACTTACTGAAGAATACATTTTTCATGTATTTGCTCCACAGCAAATGTATTTATTTTGGACTGCTTGTTATGAGGCACTTTGTAACTACTCAGTGTTAACAATTTCAGACTCTAGAGGAAAAGCAGGATGAGATCGAAGAGCTGCACTCTCTGGTCGAGCGTCTTCGTTGTGACCAGGAACGTTTACGACAGGCCAAGGAAGAGGAGGCAGAGCAACTTCATGAGGTCATCAACAAACTTCAAGAAGAGTTAAGCCAGCTTGACCCCAACCACCATGAAGTCAGTGACCCTAACACTGATAGCCCTGAGTCCTCTGACTTCCCTTGGTCCCCTCATCTTCGCCAGCAAAGGGCGTCAGAGGAAAGCCTGTGTCAGGAGCTTAACAGCCAAACCCTGCAGTCATCTCGGGCTCGCTTGCGAGAGTTACAGACAGAGCTGGAGCATGCTGCTGGAGAGAGGGAAACTCTTCAGAGGCTGCTGCTCTCCCAGGAGGAACAATATGGGAGTCAGGTGGAGGCACTTGGACAGAGTCTGGGAGAGGAAAGGGGGAAGGTGGCCATGTTGGAACAAGAGGCAGAAAATCTGAAACTCATGCTGGAGGAGAAACATGCAGAAGCTGAGAGATTAACTGGCTGTGTAGAAGAGCTGGAAGGTAAAGAGCAGTCTCACCAGTCCAGCCTAAGAGAGACTGAGCTCCAGCTGAGAAAAACTGAGGAAAAAAGAGAGGGTGTGCAGCAGGACCTTAGCATGCTGCAAAAAGAGCTTCAGAGGCAGAGAGTGGAAAAGGAGCAGCTGGAAAGCCAGGTCTCCAAGTTACAGCACAAAGAGGAGGAGCATCAGAATGGGCTCAGAAGTTTACAGTCCAGACTTGAAGAACTTGAGGAGCAAGTCCAAGCAGGCAAAGCAGACATCATTGCTTTGGAGACAGGGAAAAAAGAACTGTCCACGGAGAGAGAAGCTCTGAGAAAACGGGAGGGATGTCTTCAGGAGGAAATAGAGCATTTGAAACGGGAAGTGACATCAAAGGAAAATTACATAAAACAATTATACATGCAGCAGGAAGAGACTGTGGCAAAACAAGGGGAAGCTCAGAAAGAAGTGCTGGTGAGATGTTTAATCAGTGATTTTCGTAAACCACAGATTACTGATGTTGTGTATAAAAAAAGCTTAATGTGCAGGGATTGTTTGCTTTTTGTCTTTTGAGATTGCTGCATGCTTTTCATTTTTCTGCATTTTTCTGCAGTCCATGTTGCTTAATACCACAAACAAACCAGTATTTGGATGTACAGTTTAAACCTCATTCTTCCCTTGTGCTGTAATGTAAACAGCTCCTTGAAGTCATCGTGTGGTTTTTAGCTTTCCATCTGTTTAATTGGTCACAGATAGGCCACATCACATGAGCAGTCTGGGTAATGCCTGAAATTACCACATAGAAAAGGGGTGGAACTGACAGATTTAGTCCAGCCTTCAGTGTCTCACATGGGAAGTAAACTAAAGAAAGAGGAAGTTTCAGTCTGAAGTCTAAACTTCACTGTCTAACTTAACTTAAGTTTTGGATTTCATTTTAGTTCTTCATATGGTATGAAATGGGAGCTGGATCAGTTCTTTGTTTTTCAAGTGAGCTCTGAGAATAATAAAGAGAAGATATTTTGACCAAGCGTTTAATTTGGGAACAAAGTCTGAGGAAACAATGAGGATGCTTTGTAATTAAATGACATGCATAACCCTGATTGCTTTTAACTTCTGATGAAAACTGGACGTTTTGCTTTGAATCGTTTCATGTTTGCCAGCTTGCGACTAGTTTGCAGGTAGAGTCATTTGTTTATTCAGCTGGTGTAACCTGAAGTGAGTTGTTTTTTTTTTGTGTATGTGCAACATTTGAATGACTGTGACAATTGTGCTGTGTGTGTATGTATTCAGACATGTGCTGAAGAGACCCTTGCCAAGGCAGAGACTGCCCTGCAGGAGAGAGAACAGCAGCTGATCCACCTGAGGGCGGAGCTAGCTGCAGTTAAAGAAGGACTTAGCACCAGCACAGAAAGGGCAGAAAAGCTACAGGAAGAGGGACAGGTATGTGTGTTATGTTTTTAAATTGCACTTTAATGCCTTCTGGCTAACCTGTTAAATTATTTTTTTTAGAAACCAACTATTCTTATCTCTGAAAATGTAGGGTTTTGCCAAATTTTAATAATAACTTGCAGTACAAGAAATGATCTGGCTGTATTTAGAGACCAGTATGTCAGAGGCACTAGGCTTTGAAGCAGCACCCCAGCATCATAGACTTTAGGGTTCGCTCGCGTTGTCTTATGAAAATGTAACAACCTTTGCTTCTTGTTCTTCTGTCATTAGACCAAGGATCGTGCGTTGGCTGATCTGGAGATCCATAACCAGCATCTAAAGGCAGAGCTGCGGAGTCTACAGGATGACCTGGCTGTGCAGGAGGAGGAACTGGCCTACCAGCAGAGGGAGCTAGAGCAGCTCAGACAGCGCTGCAGCCTGCAGGACCATCATCCCAAACGTGACCACCGCTTCCTGGACGCCTTTTCCCAAGACCCGTCCCTGTCTGCCTCCCTCTCTTCTCCAGAGGTGTTGCGGAGGCTGGAGTGCAGCGAAGAACGTCCCTCTCGTCTGCATGTGTCTCACCTGTCAGAGCTCAGTGCGCTCCACAACGCCAGCCTGGAGCTCCACAGCAAGCCTTCACCCATGGAGCGAGACGGAGAGAGAACACATGCCAGACAAACATTCATCCTACATTCAGAGACGGACCCTCCCAGCACACACTCGCCATCCCCCTGCTCGCTCACAGTGTCAGAGCACCTGTCTGTCCTCGACTCGCTAGATGCAGATAAAGTAAGCATATCTTCAGCTTTAAAGATGGGGGGAGATGTTCCTCAAATTGTGACCAAAGGTCATTATTAATGTAATTTCAAACCTTTCTCTGGGTCAATTTGATATTTGTATAAATCTTCATGTCTTCTCTGTGGAGGGACATGGATGTTAAACTTAAATGTCCAAAGTTTCATGCACTTTTTTTATACAGTATCTTTGTGTAAGAAACAGAATGAAGTTATTCACTGATAATCAAATGCAATGAGCTGTTGAATGAAGAACCAGCTTCACTGGTTTCACGAGAAAACACATAAGGGAAATAAATCATTTTTGGGTGACTTTGGGGATTTTGGTACAGTTAGTTTGGCAATTAAATAAAATGCATTTTACTTTAATGTTGAAAAATAGTGCCATTTATGTTATTTTGAAATGCAGTAATTGACTTGGAGAATTGAATAAATGTTATTTTAGGTTGATGAATTGGAGAATTTGGACGGCACCTCCTCTCGTTCTCCTCTTGGCTCTGCCTCTCCTGTGTCTGTGCCAGAGTGGGTCAGCGATGGATATGGCAGCAGTGAGTTGTTTTGCGTCTCTGCGTGTTTGCGAAAGATTACATTGCAGGGAACGTCCTTTAACCTTTGCATGAAGTGTCTGAAGTGTGTGTTTGTTTGTGTAGATGTGAGCTCGGAGCTGGAGGCCATGCTGAAGCTCGAGTTGGAGAATACGGAGCGTTTGGATGCTCATTTTGTAGAGTATCTACGCTGCAGAGGAATGTCACCTGCCGACAACACTGATAGTGCTGCAGGCAGCATGCATGAGAGCCATGAGCGCCTCACACCTGAGCTGCAGGTAAACACGGATATATTCTCTCTGCAGCCCTGAACTGGTCTGGAAATTACAGATTAAAGTGGCTTTCACTTCATGTTTGTTTGTATGTCATGTGTAGACCATGTTGAAGCGTGTCTACCAGGAGAGCTGCAGAATCTTGTCCTTGTCACATCGTCCCACCCCATCTGGTCAGTCCCGCCCAGATTCTGAGCCTGCCCCGCCCCCCTCTTGGCAGAGGGAGAGGCGGGCCTTACAGGAGACCATTCTGTCACTCAGAGAGCTGCTTTGCCGGATGGCTGACAGGGAACCCAAGGTGAGTCTTGCGTATTAATGATTATTCATAGGTTCACTTGTCAGGTCTGTTTTGTCTGTTGTAGCCAGACTTTTGACTGTGGCCAAAGGTCTGGTGCTTGTGACCTAAACCCAGCACCGCCCATTTAGTAATGAAGAGCTGTCTAAAAAAGCGGTCTAAAAAATGTTATAGATCTCCACATTTGAATAATTATACAGATTCTAAGTACAGCACATCTAATATAAGTGTGCCAGAAGTTGCCTAAAGCAATCAAAGTAGTGCTTAATTAATTAAGCAGGTCTTTGCCAGTTTTGTGTGCAATATGCATGGTATTTAGCAAACAGACTAGATCTTTAGTAGTAAGTCATCTGATAATTATTAATAACATTGATCTTGGATATTCCTGCAAATTTGACTGATTGGCTCTGTCAATATCAGACAGAGATTTGTCTGTCAGATTTGTCTTAGTAAATATCATAAAGTTGATATGTGCTAGTGAAACGTTGATGCAGTTTATTCTTGTGTTTGTTTAGACTGATAGTGGGGACGTGGACTGGAAGCATGAGCTGTTGCAGGCTGTCCGTAGCGTGTTTGACAGTGAAAGGGAGTGGCTTCACTCTGAGCTTCAGGCTGTCATGGCAACAAGTACTCAAATAGACCACACCCCTTTAATGGACCAGTTGCAGAAGCTGTTTCAGAAACAGGTACCGTGCAGCCCAGTGTGTTTACTATGTATGTTCACTGTTCTGTGGACTGTAACTTATTCTTTTCCTCTTTCAGGAGGAGCAGCAGAGGAGGTCTCTGGAGCAGTTGTTCAGTGCAGACCGCAACAGTCTATTGACTGAGGTGCGGAGCCTGCACGCGCAGCTGCATGCGAGCACTCAGCAGAGCCGAGAGCAACTGCAGCAGCTGCAGGATTCTCTGCACACTGCAAAAGAACAGGGCTCGCAGACACAACACCAGCTGCATAGAGAAAGTAAGTTCTGCAGGATCTGCAGTGTGATCTGGTACCTGCTTGTTCCCCATGTTGATTTATGCATGCAGCAGCTGATTTTGAACTGCATGCATGTCTGTTTAGTTGAAGACCTGGAGTTGCAGCTGCAGCAAGAACAGATGCTGTCACAGGAGCTGCGATGTTCTCTGGAAGCCGAAAAGAGTCGGGCGGTGGAGCAGCTGAGACAGCTAGAGGCGGAGCTGAGAGTGATGTCAGAGCTGAAGGCGGAGCTAGAGGAGACTAAACTGCAGCTTCAGTCAGCATCCATAAATCAAGAAGAATTAAAGAGCCAGATTAACAAACTCAGGTGCTGCAAACATGCATACATGTGTCCTTTCCAATGAATAAACTTTTTGGTGACATGTCGTTTTCCCCCCAAATAAACATGTTTGTTTGTGTCTTAAGGCTGAAGCTGGAAGATGTGGAGGCTGAAGGTCAGGCCAGTTTGAAGGCAGTGGAGAAAGAGCAGGTGAAGGTGCAGGAACTGCAGGAGGAGCTTCAACAGCAGCGACTTAACAACCAACAGACAACTGAGCAAAACCACAACACACAGGAGGTGAATTGTGGTCTTATCTTAAAGGAAAAATTAAACTTGCACTCATGATGTTGCAAATGAAGTCAAGAGTTGCTACAGTGGGATGTCCTATCCCACTTTCTCTTTTCTATTTAATTCTAGTGAGCATCATTTTGTAGCATTAGTAATGTTTTTGCTTTTCCTGAAAACAGTCTTTGCGTCAGGCTTTGACCGAGCAAACATCACATCTCAGTCAGCTGAACTCTGCTCTGGAGCAGGAGCACGTCACGGTCAGTAACCTGCGCTCTGAACTCCAGATTGAACAGTCGCGATGCGAGGCCCTGCTGGCCCAAGAACGTGAACGCACCGAGCTTGCGGTTTCCCGTCTGGAGGAAGAGCGCTTACGTTCGGCCGAGCTCTCGAATTCACTTTCCCGCCAATCCCAAGAGCATGCACGGCGTTTGGAGGAGGAAGCCCGCAGACAGGAAGCAGCCAGTGCCCATGACAGGAAGTTCATTCAGGACCTACGGATGCAGCTAGAACAGGAGAGGCGTCAGGGTGAGGACCTGGCAGCCATGTTGGAACGTCTACAAGGACAAGTTCTTGAAGGGAAGCGCAGGCAAGCGGAGGAGACTGAGCGGGAGGCGCAAAAGGGACAAGAAGAATTGACAAGGCTCCGTGCTGCCCTGGAGGGCCTGCAGGCTCAGAAGACAGAAGTTGTGTGCACACTGGAAACGGAGCGAGAGCGAGTCCGACAGTTACAAGCAGAGTTGGATGGAATGAAGGAGAAGATGAGGACAGTGAAAGAGAGGGAGAGAGTGAGGGAAGAGCAGATGGAGAGGCAGAGGCGGCAGGAGAAACAGGAGCAGGTAGAAAAGGAGCGACGACATGAGCGCACCAATGAGAAAGTGGTGAGATACTGTTTTGGAACACTGAGATCCAGATGTTAAATGAGATGTCTTCTGACCTGGAATTTGACTTTTGCTCATGTAGACATCAGTTGAGTGCATTTACATGTACAGCATAGCAACCATTACAACTGTATTTATAAACTCAAGTTTGTTTCAACCGCATTTGTTCTTTGTCTAAATTGCAGAAGGCGTTTACATGACCTCAGACATTGTTGGATTAAGCATAATCACTGTAAAATTGTAAACATGCTCATTAATTAAATATAAAGTCTTGGTGTTTTTTGCCCCTCTATGCACAGTTGCAGCTAGAGCTGTTGCGTCAGAAGGATCAGCAGAGATTGACACAGCTGCAGCAGACGCTGGCTGACTTGGAGCAGGAGGAGAAACGTCTCACATCAGAACGTCTGCAGAGAGATGCACACTCTGCCCATAACACACACACATGCAACACGCAGGTAACGGTAACGCCAACTCAGTGATTAATGTACATGATTCATCAAGACGTGACATGCTAGATATTCTTAGGGTTTGATGCATTTGATCCTGTTTCACAGGACCCATCATCATCTTCCTCTCTGATTGAGCGATTGCTGAAAGAGAACTCTGAGTTTTCAGAGTGCATCGCTGCTCTAAGCGAGGAGAAGATCTCTCTCAAACACACCATATCCTGTCTGGAGAAAGAACTGCACAGTTTGAAGCAGGTAACACACCCTCATCTTGCTGTTCCATCTCATCTGATCTGAAGGTTTTAAATGACATCACGGTGCACTACTCGGATTAAACATTGTAACAAGTAGTGATGGGGACTCCAAACCATAAAAACACATTGTGTGACTATTTAATATTTGCATTTAGACTGTAGGTTGCCAAATGCATAAATGTGAACTAAAGTTTGCATGATACAAAAATCTGTTTTGTTAGAATGTGTTTTAGCATTGTTCTATAGATTTAGCTGATTCTCCCTCTCTGTGTCTGTCAGGTGAAGTCTTCTGCTCTCACTGAGCAGTGTGTTTTATCTGAGAAACTGGCCTGGCAGAAGGAAAAGGCGTCTCTTCAGGCGGCTTTACGGAAGGCAGAAGCTGATCTCTCAAAGGTCACAGCAGGCAATGAAAACAGACCCATCTCAGACCTCTCTAACAGCAAGGTAACAAGCTCAGCAGGACTCCACAATGTCTTCAGCGTTAATCTATAGTCATCGACTGTCAGGTCAGGGCAAGTCAAAAGACTTTTAGCCTTTGAACCAATAAAAGTATGACAGGTCAACATTTCAGCCTGAAGGCATCCCACATCCCCCAAGTCTCTTGTATTTATTTTATATGTAGTATTTGTATAGATTGCTTTTAATGTCTTGTGTTTGGAAGGATTGTGACATTGTTTGCCTGTTGAGTTGGTTGTCACATGACCCATTCATTCACCTGCAGGTTCAGCGGCTTTATGAGAGATACCTGCGAGCAGAGAGCTACAGGAAGTCACTGGTGTATCAGAAGCGTTACCTGCTGCTGCTGCTGGGAGGATTCCAAGAGTGCGAGCAGGCCACACTCGCTCTGATTGCTCGTATGGGCGCGCAGCCGACGTTGAGCCAGTCACAAGTCTCTAGACCCCTGAACCGCTTCAGAACCTCTGTCAGAGTTGTCATCGCTATATCAAGGCAAGACACTTGGCTATACAGTTTGTAAAGTGTGTAAAAAGCATTGTTTGTTCTGTATGATGGTGCAGTGCTGTCACAATTACATCTTTCAGCACAAGACGATATTTTATAAAACTAAATAACTGAAATAAACTGGCACTAACTAATAACAATTATGCTGCAGATTAAGTGGGATTCTGTGACATGAGTTTTAAGTAATAAATTTGTTTTTGTAAATTAGTTTATGTACACATGCACTAGATTTCTTCATTACCCTACATCTTGCTTTTCATGCTTTAAACACTGAGGGCAGTAGAGAGCAGTTACCATAGCAACAGTATATTTGTTTATGCTCATTTTGTCCTTTTGTAGGCTGAAGTTCCTCACCAGGAAATGGCAAAAAGCTACAAGGAAAATCTCTGTAGGCACCGCCACAGTTAATGGACATGGAGGAGGACAGAGCACAGGTGAGCCTTTAAATCACTTGGCTAGCAGCATCACGCTTTCACTCTTTAAACTGGAAAACGTATGGGAGACGGGCATCTGACAGCCCTAAATAATTCAGTTCTGGTGATTTCAATGAATTGGTGGTTCTTGTTGATTAGTGAAGTTCATGTTTTCTTCTATCTTAGTTTCTGCTTTGAGGACTGAAGTACTGAAACCACAGCAGACTGGAGCAGCATTCAATTCTCCACCTACACGTGATCAAACTTTCACCCAACGGGGTGTGGTCTCACCTTTGGTGCCACCAATCAAATCACCTTTTAGACTGAATAACAGGTGAAATGTCTTGGGTTTTAAGAACCAAATGTGTTTCTTACTAGATAAACAAGGTGTATCATGTGGCTTTAGAGTTTTCTCTCTAGTAACCATTAATGAAGTGATTCTTAACTCAAATATCAAATGTTTCATTACCTTTTCTTCTTCCATTCAAGAATGTACCCAGGTCCTGTGCTGGGACCAGCCGAGCGCTCCTTCAGCTCTTCTCAAGATCAGGAGCGCTCTCTGACAGATTATATCCAGCATCTGGAGAATGTGCAGCAGCGTCTAGGAGCTGGTTGTACAGGTAAAAAGAGGCCTGGAGAAATGTACCTGTATAGTATAACTTTGCCCTTTACACCAGTCTTTAATTAAACATGAAGAGGCTAATGAGTAAGCAATTTCTGAGAAACACTGTTGCAAATTGCAGTTAACACCCAAACAAACAATTTTGTATTTGCTAGATGTCTGTGTTGGCCTTAAATAAAAATCTAAGTCCTGGCTGTGTAAATAGGAGGAACAGTGGATCAGACCGATCAGCAATGGGCGGCTGGGTGCGTATGCGCCAGCTGTTAGTCGTTGCCTGTTGCATAGCTTGTTCATTTTGTTTGCACCGCCCTCAAAAAGGGGGCTTTAAAAAATTGACAGTGTTTTTCAGAAATCACTTTCTCGCCTTTAAAGCTTTTAAAGAAATTTCTGGGCTCTACTGACCTCTGCTGGACATCACTATATATAATCACTCCTTGCATGCAACTAGTTCACATTTTCACACTGTTAGAGTCTAAACTGCACACTGCTGCTCCAGGGAGCCTGTCTGTGTAATCACGCACCAGTTCTTTATTACATTTAAAACGTTTAATGTGAATCCCACTACAGAGGAAACAATATAGACTTATTTTGTTTCGATTACCTGTCTAAACTGAATTCAGTCAGACTTTTCTGTAACTGGTTACACAAGACGGATCGTCTCCTCTGGTTACAAGGATCCGTGTTAACACTGAGGGGGAAAGGTGAAAGAAACGTTTAGTAATGGCCATTTATGACCTCTGACCTTACCGTCTTCCAGTCCCCAGAGAGAACAGGAGGTATAGCCTCCCCGATACCATGAGCAGTCAGCAGAAGTGGTTTCTAGAAAATAGAACCTGGCTGTATTTGAGTTGTTTGGCACCGGGTGAGCTTTAGGTGAGTGAAGATCTGGCCTCGTTTCCATGTTAACCAGTCACAGAAAAACTCTGAGGAATTCACCATCTTGTGTGATCAGTCCCATTCTGTTTGGTCTTGTTTCACAAAGATGCTTTAAAATAAAATTGGTTGTGCAGATGGACATGCTTGCATAACTGTTTGCCTCATATAGTTTCTAATCATCATGTTGTGGTGTTTTTTTTATAGGTTCAGCACTCCCTTATGCCAGAAAATCTGACCGATGAATGAAGAAACTGCATCACCTGTGCCAGTCTGTTATTTTCATCATAAAGTTTTAAGTGCTTTCTTTTCTCTCTTTGTAATTTCAGATAAAGCAACGGAAATAACACCGATCACCTAAATGTTATTTTTTGCAACTTGTTTTTCACGTTTGTTTTTCATTTATGAATGGTCTGTAAATATTCCAGTTTTTTTACACGTTGTCCACCACATGCTTGTGTACTTGCATTTGAATTGCATTTTGCTCGCACTTAAATGTGTGCTTTAATGTCTCACTGTTTAAATGCACACGGTTGGACACGTAAAATGTTTTATATTTGTGTTTTTTAATGGACAGTATTTCTATAAAAATCAATAAATATTTTAATCTAGATTATTTGTGGTCCGTTATTAACCAGTTCAGGGACCCCTACTAAATTCTAACAGCTTGTAGGAAAAATGTATAACATTTAGATCAGAAGTTTTACATGCAATGAAATGTTCGTGTAGCATAAAAGTATTCGTATTGAATTTATTTAAATTGTGTTTAATTTAAATAATGACACAATCTCAGGTTAAAAAGGGGCCTTGTCTTCATGCAAAATTAAATGCATTTTAAATATAAGAGTAAAATGTTAATGCAAACATCAACACTTCTCGTTACGAGGTTACAAAGTTTTGCGTGTTCACGGAAGGACACGCACGCCATGTTGTTCATGCTTGAATAAGTCGCGCTTTGCTCTAGTCCAGCCTAAGTTTAAACCTCACTAACTGTTCGCATGTCACTATAACTGATTTAACTTCATGATCATCATTTGCGATCAATTATTATTCATCAAATCTGAAGGCCCAAAAGCAAAGCTCGTGTGAGCGCTTCTCAGAGCCCGGATAGCTCAGTCGGTAGAGCATCAGACTTTTAATCTGAGGGTCCAGGGTTCAAGTCCCTGTTCGGGCGTCTGTTTTTCACGCTTTTAAGTGTAAACGCTGTAATACTTTTATACTGTTAATGCACAAAAACGAACTCACATGAGCCACATTGTGTTGAGATTTTAATAACACATGTAACCCTTTCATTCACTGCTAAACAAAGATTGTTTCAGGTGACTTTGCAACTTGTTTTTCAGTTTGAACATACAGTGGCATATATATATATAATTTAGTGATTATTAGATTATTTTCTGTTACGCAACACATTTAAGAAATTATTTTTAATGATGTTAAAGGCAAGAGCGGGTCATCGTGCACATTTGTTATAAATCAAATGCCTTGAACAAGGCACCTTTCCCCAGTTGCTTTCCCAGGCGCTGCAGTAATAGCTGCCCACTGCTGTGTGTTCACTGCTCACTGGATGGGTTAAATGCAGAGCTCACGTTTCATTTTTCTTTTTAAAATTAAAACCAGTCCTGCCCTCTGAAAGCTGATGTCTGAACAGGACGACATCTCACCACACACAGGCTTTCATACCAATCAACAGAGGCTCAAGGTGAAAATAATAATAAAAAAGAAACACAAACTATTAAATACATTTTATTGATGAATTTACAACTGTACAAAATGTAAATATACAACACAGTCTAGAAAACTGAAAACAAAGATGAAGAACATGGAAAATGCACAGCTGCAGCTGATCGGTTAAAGTCACAGAAGCTTTTTTGCAGGCCAGTTATTACAAGCACGTACTAGTATAAAGGTCAAAGGTCATGCACAACCGGCATCTTGTACAGCGCACTCTCTACGCAAGCTTGATGTCTGTGAGCAATATGAGCGATGGTCAGTTCACATGAAACACATTTTGCATTTTTATGAAATTTTGTTCTATGAATGAAACTCAAAATGTTTGCTGTCAGACAAATGATAACATTTTTCCCTTCAGTCGTCATAAGTGTAAGAATGGAGTGTTGTTTCATGCAGACGGTCCTGAGATCTCTGAAAAATAACCCTGTAGACATCCACTCCCAGCCTCACTAAACATTGTTTTATTCACCTGATACATGGATGCTAAACAAACTGTAACTGTTCTTGACAAATATTGGGGTTTTGATCTGAAGACACAATACTTTAAAACAGCATCTTAAAAAAATCTGTCTGATAAGCTTACAGACTTTGAATCAACCTTTAGATTTAAAAAAAGATAAAGTGCATTCTCCTTAAATATTGTGCAAATAATAAGATGAGAGAGAGCGTGCGCTATTGTTATCAGTGCCATGCTTGAATAATCCTCAGTGGTTTCTCCTCATAGAAATCTAGATTTGAAAATAAAAACTTATTTTGCACAGCTTTAAAGCTTGTAATGGCACATTGCATATTATCTTTATTGTATTCGTCTTATCAAAATGATTAAAAGCAGCTCAGAGATCTAAGCCCAGATTTCTTACATCAACATTGACCTTAATTTCTTACAAGAGAACTAATGTCTGAATGCACCTCGACAGTTTACTGAATATACTGGAAAGAAAAGGTCAACACAACTGCTTATTCCAGTTTGTAAACAGTTTACAACGAAAAGCCAAAAACTTCTAAAAAGGAGAATAGAAAACATTTACAATCCGAACTTTACAGACAAAGATACAAGGAAAGTTAATTTACAGAGTCGGAATCTGTCAGTTGTATAACTTCTGTTAACTGGGTCAAAAAGTCTATATGAATAACAGGTTGTTTTGATGATGTGATCATGATTTAATCCCATGTAGTCGATTGTATCAATCCTTTACAAGCTCAAACCTTTATAATGCATTTAAAGCCGTGTGAAAATCTGATATGACACACTGGACTCTTGAGTGCTGTCCAGTATAAATAAATGTAACTTCTCTGATCAGTGTCCAAAAGCAAATGGATGCTATGCGATGCTATTTCTCCTCATCTACAATATGCCTAAGTCACCTACACAAAGACAAGAATATGAGAAAATAAATATATAAAGAGTGCATGTAATATAATGATTGCACAAAGCAGTTTAGCTACATACTCACTGGTTGGAGTTCATACCTTATGGATGTGTGGTGGTAGCTCGTCCTCAGATCCCTCCTCAGGAACTGGGGCATGATGTCGGCCTGATCGGGTCTCCTCAGACCATCCTCCCATAGGCATGCGAGGTGTCCTCTGGACTCGAGAGCTTCCAGTAATAGAATCTGTGGAAATCACATAACATTTGTCAACACTACGTAGCAGAACAATGTAATAATGAGATGCGATACTAGTTTTCAAAGCGACACTTTGAGAAGTTGTGACACCTTTCATTTTACCTTTTAAAACTGCCAACATTATTTTGTAGTACCTGTGGTTCCACCGTGGCGCCGCTGGCTGAAGCTCTGCTGTGCTGACCCCTCCTGGTGTGAGGTGGCGGCGCAGGGGAAAGTGCTGGAACGAGGGAAGCTGCGCGCTGACTCCAGGTCTTCATTGACACTCTCACTGCTCTCGTCGCTCTCCTGCCTGTGCCAGGTGTGTCGAGACAGCTCGCCCCGAGACTGCTGCTTATGAATCTGCACACAGAAGCATTTAAAAACAGACGCTTTTAATAATCCTTTGAAATAATAATGCAGTTTTTAACAGACCAACCTCTTTCAAAAGAACCAGACTAATCATTGCACACATGTAAGCACTGTTTGAGAGCGTGATATTTTGTTGTGTGGTTTGCCTGTGTACAGTACACTGAACAGATGTGTGATACAACGCATTTAGACCTCAATTCAATACAGTTTTGTGATTTAGCTAATTGTGGCAGCTGTAATTGCAATCCTGATTATGTATTCGATTAATCGTGCAGGTCTAGTGTAAAATGTCTCACCTCATGCATGTAGAGAGCATGAATGCTCATCTCTGTGGAGGCGTATTCTGATAGGACCATGCTGGTCAGCTGACCTTCCCAGGCACTGCTGCCAGAGCTGACAGTACGGGCATCAGTACTGCATAAGAACAGCCAATGAGAGAAGAGACAAAATGAATATTATGATGATAAACCAAACAGTAGTGTACAGTCAAGCCATTTCTTATATTGGTCCATCTTCCAATATACCATCAGACAATATAAACATTTCCTAAACGTGCATGATAAATAATATTTTAGACATCAATGTTAAGCAGCAATTGTTTTCAGTGCTCTCTCACCCTGAGCCCGCCATGGCTCGCCCAGCTGCTACAGCTGGATGGTCAGGCCGTGGCAGCCTGGCAGATGGGTAGCTGCCCCGCAGGTGTAGACTTGTGCTGATGGGAGAGAGAGATCGGAGGGCAGATGCACCCTCACTCACTCCAATGGATACAGGATTGATGGAGCCCTCTCGCCCCAGATGCAGTGAGGACAGGGAGGGCGGACCCATGAGAAGATTAGCAATAAGACTGCGAGGCTAAAATGAAAAGAAAAGAGTCAGGTTGATTTTACATTTTGTAATAAGGTCCATTTTCAGGTGATCATAAGTGATCTGACAGGACACATAACTGTTTATATCAGATGATTAAATACGCTTGTGTTTGGATTTCAAGCGAAGTTTCAGTCCAGTCTGTTATCAGTCTGATTTCAAGAGTAAATACATCACTTGCTAAGCCAGAATGTTACTGCATGTTAATAAAATACAAAGAAGAAAAATAAATAAGTCTCATGTTCAACAGTCCTGAGGTATTTTACATTATTCTGTAAAAGGCCTATAAATGTTCTATAGATCCTAAAAATAGTTAGTTGTAGCTCTACAATAATCCATTATTGATATTTCCCCTTAATAATTTACCATATTGTCTCTAAGGATATGGTGCAGTACCTCTGAATCAGACTGTAGAGAATGGATTGAGGTAAAGACAGGATTTTCTGTTATGACTCCCTGCTGCCCCCCGGTGGCCTCTCGGTGCACTTTCTCCTTCAGCTGGCTGATAAAATGGGTGCTCTCTCTCGGGGGCTGCCAGTGTGGGTTTGTAATAGCAAAGTGCATGAGCGACAGTTCTGTCTTCCCATCTTCAGCTTGCTGATAGATGGAGGCCTCTGTTTTCCCAGCAGACATCCACTAAAAAAGTCCAAGTAAACATATCACAGCATATCACAATCACATTTTGAGTTCAACTTCCTTTATTCTCTTGTGGCCAGACTTTTACTTGCATCATAATATCTCGTCCACTTTGCAGCTAATTCCTGCCAAGAACTGCTCATTTACGCAGGAAGAGATGTGTCTGACTGACAAATAAAGAGACCAACAGGGTTCGCCCTTACCGCTGGATGGCCATGTTGACGGACATCCATCTGTGCAAAAGAGCAAGTGTCTCCCACACCCACCACGTCCACAGTGAAGTTTCTGAAGAAGTCAATGATCTCCAAAGATTTACGTCGCAAACAAAAAATCAGAATAAAGGGAGTGATGACGGGACTCAGTAGCTCCTCAAGTATAAACACCTAAAGAATTAAAGATTGAAAGTGAACATGAGTTTGGGGGGGTGGGGGTTGTAAAAATGTTTGTTAAGTACACAGAGAAGTGTGTTTTACAAGCCACTGCATGACTTACAGCCTTGTACTGAAAGAGCTGGGCGAACTCATCTCTGGTCTCATAGCGGTGGGCGTTACCCTGCCAGTGATCAGGCATGTAGTGGATGTGTGCCAGGATGACTTTAAGCAGCTGCTCTGGGCAGAACACCATATGCTTGTCTGGGATAAAAGACCTGGAGCAGAACAAGGACCACAGACAAAACAGTTCAAGGCTAAACCAAAAGATCTAGCTAGATTATTGATAAACTGAACTGACAGAATAACTTTAAGGCATAGTTCACCCATAAATGTACATTTCTGTCATTGTCTACTTATGTTGTTTCAAACCTTTATGACTTTTTTTCTCCTGTGGAACACAAGCAGATTGTTTGAGATTGACAGCCTGAGTGACCAATTACCTTCACTGCATCTTTTCTATTCATTGAATGTGAATGACGACTGATATTTTGCCTAATGTCTCTTCTGGCTTCCATGGTGATAAAGAAAGCCATATTGGTTAAGTGCAAGTAATTGACGACAAAATTTGAATTTTAGGTGAACTATCCTTTAAATAATGTTACCCTTTTTCTATTTGCCCACCTGCAGACTGTAATACAGACTCCAAGTAATGTGATACTGCTAAGCACGTGTTCCACAGCCAAAACGTCTTCATCATAAATGGTCAGAGCAATCAAAACTGCTAGTATGGAGCCAGCAAAGAATGCCACGTTCTTGGCCACCACTGTCATTAATGGTGACATGAAGCAGTTCATGTACTTGGAGGAGGCCTTGTAGCCTTTGCTGAGGCGGGACATCAGCTCATGGTCCAGTTCATTAAAGTGTCTGAGGTAAAACCGGCCATACAAAGACCAGCATCGAGCACCTAGACTTCCTGGCTCACGCTTGATCACCTCAGTGTAGCTGAAGAACGCGTACAGGATCTGCCAAATTAGAACAACCGGACACAAGAGAAGGTTGGCAATTCCAATCCACAAAATCCTGGAGCTGAGACGATCCGCCAGCTCCAGACGGTTCCCTCCTCGCTTGTATTCCGGCTTCAGACTCCACTCATTCTCAAAAAGAGATCCAGGGCCCCAGAAGAAGATCAGCTCAAAATTGTACTTGAGGCCACGGGTGTAGAAAACCGTGTCGCCCAGAAGAGGTAAACGAAAGCGCACAGGTAAAAGAGACTTATTGACCATAGCCACCATGTAGTTCTTAAAACGCAGGATACGGTGATAAATGTCAAGCTCCGTCAGTTCTTTTTTGTGGATGCAAATCTGGTGCTCCTTCTGGATCTCCACAATCCGGGCCTGCACCTCCTGCCAGGTGAAATATGGAAGGTCTGTCTGTGAAAGGGAACACAAATTCAGTCGAGTACCTTCTTTTAAGTGAACAGTCAGATGAGACTTATCGTATGACTTAATTTTGCATTATTTACTTTTGTTAGTTACTTTTTGTTTCGAAAGTTTAATACAATTTAAATGTCTGTTAGCAGCTATGAGGTTTAACAAATGTGATATTAGACAAATAAAGCAGCAGAAGAAGCTCACCATGGGCATTTTAAGGGCATTGATATAGAATGACCTGATCTCCCAGTAGCAACAGATGTTGTAGATAAATTTGACAAGCCGATGGAGCCAAAAGACTCCTGATATGACAATGATGAAGATGACCAACACATTATCCCGGATCCTACAACATATTAACAATGGACAGTTCGTGTTAGGCCAAACCCTAATAACATTAGTAATAACATTAAATGTCACCTATAACATTGAATTCATAACATTTACCGAGCACTGCACACATCCACTGGAAGAAAGGCATCTGGGAGCGTAACCTTTGATGAATCAGTGTGATTGACAAATTTGTTGGCAAAGAGGATGTCATAGTCCACACAGTTAGCCAGAAACACCGTGAAAGCCACCACAAACACCAGTTGCCTGAAACCAAGATTTAACAAATTACATGACAGCTCAGTAGATTAAGTAAATCTGATCACTGATCTGCTACATATAAGAATGTAATACTATAAAATGTTGTCATATCTAGTTCCAGTCATCTACACTGTGTAATAACAAACATCACATAGTGCTGCCAGCCTATTCCAAGACTATTATGCTTATAGAAAGACTAAACTGATTGGTACTTACACAAGCTCAAATATTTCTCCCAGGAGCATACAGGTAAATCCATTCTTCTGGTGTAGATTATAGACTTACTGAATGTTAAAAAACACTAACTGGAACTGAAGAATTTGTATACACATCATCTGTACATACAGTATCTGTACATATATGTCATTTTAGCATTTTCATGTCATACTACTTGATCTGTTTAATTGTCATTTGAAAATCTACTGAACACGTAACACACTATTAACATCAATGCAGAAAGGATATTCTCTGGAAGAACAGGTCCAGATTTTCAATGTGGTGCCATGAAGCTGCAAATATACATGCAAAAATAAATGAATGCATCAAATAAAAAACTGAAAACAATCATACAAATCTAGGCTGATTAAACATGTTGCTTTCATTGTTATACATTACACACGTTGGTTTTATTATATGCATTACACGTTTTCTCTATATACTTTCCACCACATGCACGTGGTTAGGTAGGCTAAAAGAAAGAAATAAAACAGCTCTGATATGATTTGGCACACAGACTGTCTGGCTTTATTTAGACGTGTGGGGTCTGGTATGTCTTACATTTGGATCCCTCTGCAACATGCACCAGCAGATTCTCCTCTCCGGGAGGAGAGTCACTGTAGGACGCCTCCAGGCGCTGGTACTCCGTATCAAAGTGAGCCATCCCTCCTTCAGCCCCTAAAACTGCTGTCAAGCACTAACCCTTCTGCTGCCTGCAGAAAGAAAAAGGCCTTTTACTTTCATACGTAAAATACTGGCGTGTCTTTCAACATACACTCAAGTAACTCAAGAGTTACGTAAGTTGCGTAAGTTACGTAAACACACAGACCGGCGCATCAACAAACATTGATCCTTTAGGAACATTTAAAAATACACATTTAAACACAGACTACAGTAAAAAGGGTCTGGTTATAATGTTTTATTTATAAACACTGCTTACAAAGGCGTACTAAATAAAGGCGATCGCCAGCCTTGTTTTATTATTTTGTTGGCGTTTGAACAAAACACCTTACACCGACCTTATTGCGAAACAGCAGCGGGCCCACACTCAAAACAACAAAAGAAAACAACCACATATCGGACACAAATATGTGATAAACCACTTATTATATGTGATAAACCACTTATTATATGTGATAAACCACTCGTTCATACAGGAATGACACGAACATTAATAAAACAAGCGCTGAACCAGCATCAGTCTCACACAACCAAAACAGCGCCTGTGAACGCCACCGGAAGGCACATCCCCGCATTTAAATGCAACATTAATTCTCATTATTTGTCTTCATTATTTTACGGATCATAATTGTCATCCATCGATCAGCTCTTACCTCGCACCTCCCGCCATTGCGTAGAAACCCAAAAGATTACGGGAACAATTCCGCTTGTCCTGCAGGCGAAATAGCAGAAATGTAAACACATGCAGTTAATTATTGCTCACCGAAAGCACAAAAGCGCTCAAGACGCAGACATTTAGTCCTTTATAAAGGTGTGACGCTTTTATTTTAAATCATTTGTGTCATCTTCGCTATCTAAAGGCGCTGAAGGTTTATGTCAACAAAATATTTGGGGGGGAAAATCGGAGGCGCGTCACGCGTTGGGAAGCACCCGCGCGTGGATAAACAGGCGATTCGCTTTATAAGAAACAAATGCGATCGGCATCACTTCTTACCTCATGTGAATATATAAAGCGGTGGTTTATGATCCGGTTTCTGTTATAAATGTCGATTTCTCTTTTGTTTTCCCATCCGAAGCGTTTTTGGTTTCGCTTCGTTACGCAATGTACAGAGGCCGTCTCTGCCGTGTGACACGTGTGCGGTCCAATCAGCGGCCGGTGTGGGTGCGAAAGAGCCAATCACGTTCAGGGGGCGGGAGTTCCGCGGCGACTTTCGCACAACGCGTCCATTCAATGGAATCAAACGGGGATCATCCCGCGGGGATCGAGTCGATTAAAACGTAAATCTTTGTCCAGGTAGTGAATACTCGCTGGTGATTTGGTGTATTGTTATTGAAATGTGAGCTTGACAAGCGGTTTCTGACATTTCGATATTTACTGGGGCCAGATACTCATTCGGGGTCTTGTCGACTTATGAGCGCGTGCACGCGACCGGAAGCGCGCAATACGGTCCCAAAAACATGCCTTAAACAGAGGAATAGAAATCACCCTCAAGACATCTTACATGCATATGACTTTCTTCTTGGCTCTTACTAGCCTTGCAATGGCATTAATTAGGGACCGAGTTTTTGAAGCTCCAAAAATCACATCCTTCCATCCAAAGTTTTTTCCCAAAACTAACTCCAGTTTGTTAATGAATGAAGATCAACATGGTCTTCACACTCAGAAAACCTGGGCCAGATGTGTTTGGACGGGCCCACCCATTCAATTATAAAGGAGATGTACCTGTATGTCAAGTGTTCTCCAAAGATGAAGGCCCTGTTACATTTGCGACATTGACTTTTAAGTGTGTGTGTGTACAACAGAAAGCGTGTCATACTAGACTCCTCCAGGTCTGAAAAATGTCATCGCCAGACAACTCGTACGTCTTCCACCTTCTACTTGTACATAACCATTAGTTTAATAAATAAAAAAATTGAGCGTGATGTCAGATTGACTGGAATACTTTAAGGTTGTAAGTGGGGAATTTTAAGGCTAAGCTACTCCATTATTCATCATGTTCATAAAGCAGTTTATTTTGACGTGCTTTTGCCTACATGACTACTTTTAGTTTTTCAGAAAATGGACGAATTGACTATCCGTCATGACTTTCTTTCTATTTTTCAGTGAGGTTTAATGGTAACAGTTATCATCCACATGGTTGTTTGAATGCCTATAATGATCTAAACTAAACAAGCCCAGTCTAACACAGGAAAGTCATACACTTGACAAGGAATATGAAAACAGCTTCCATGACCTGGTTAAGTGATGTCTCCCTCGTGTGGCTACTTTTTGTGAATGATTTGTACAATGTCTGCTTAAATACTGTTGCAGCTTGTCATAATATTGGCTAGACATCTAGATCACGGTACTATCTTTCTTTCTTTCTTTTTCACACAGCACAGCACACGTGTCCCTCTCATGCATAATCTGTCTGCATAATTTGTGTGTGTATTTAACATAATTAAATCTGTCTGCCATATGTCCACAGAGCTGTGGCAATACAGGGACATACAGTCATGTTACTCAGTAATGATCTCAATCAGGTCTTCTCATCAATGCAACTATACGCTGTCAATAACCAATCTTTATAAACATACAGAGGTAAATACAAATGTTCCTAGAATGTATCTGTAAATATTATAATAAAAGGGGGCAAGGTGAGAAGAGAGAGATACTCACAGTATAGATGCACAGTTCTTTGATTGTGTCAGAAGAAACCAGATAATCATATTGACTGTAAATCCAGCCTTCATAAGCCTGGACATTAAATGGAGCAGGCTAATTGAATCTGGGGGATGTGGATTTGAGAGCAAACAGGCTGGCTGATCTATGCAAATAGTATTTAGAAGAATTCTACCAATTGAAGCCTACAGATGCTTCACCTGGGGGTCTACACCCCACACCCAGACGATTCAACATGTTGAATGCGTCCTTTAATCTGGATGACTGTACCAAACTGACCTTCGTTCATGCATTAGTGTTATTGAGGACTGATTGTGATGAAATCCTGTCATGCTGAAATTGACAGGATGGAGAAACGGGGTAAGTGGAGACCCCTTTGCCCAGCCATGAAGTCATTCCTCTGGGGACATTTAATTAAATTAAACTCCTGCTGGCTGTTGGGAACAACAGGCATCCATGAACACACACTCTTTACTCTTTCCATCTCTCTTGAAATCCTGTGTGCATTGTGCTGATTTTAAGTGTTTTATTTTTCCTAAACCACAACAAAGTGGAGTGGAACCATCGGTCTGGACGTGTGTATGTTTCTTATCAAGCTATACTTTGGAGACAAAATCACAGAAACATCTTAAAACCTGAAGAAAAAACTATCATAATAATAATAATATTAAAATAATAACAATGATAAAAGTGACTATAAATCTTCACATGTAGTTTATAGTGAGCTGCTGGTTGTAATGTAGAATTAGTTTATTTGATACGCCCCACTGTTGCATGTTACATTGCATGTGTTGTGTAAATACAAACTATGCATGTTTCAGCAGTTGTACAGATCCAGCGTTGTCATAGAAACATTAAATGCAGGGGCGGGGCTTGCCTTATAAATTAGTGTGTGCAGGAGGGAAAGCTTGGATTAGGAACAAGATCCATTAACAATATAAATGCTAAATCATATTAAAATTTTCCATGACATAAATGGAAGCATACAGTATATGCCGATAGAAAGGTTTCTCACTCCTCTCTGCTGCAGGTCATGGGAGAAGAAAGAGACATGTCTTAATTTCTGTTCTCTGAGCTTCAGTCTGCAGATAAATCACAGAACAGTGTGGACATGTTTGTGTGGTAGACAGTGTGTTGTTTCAGACACTTTCATATTAAGGACTGAGGTGCATACATGCATTTTTAGGGCAAGAATTCATTCTGTAGGGATAATAGAATACATGCTGGGGGAAGGAGGGTTGGAAACATGTTTAAAAGATTGGATTATCTTGGATTTGACACAGGAATGAAGTGCGGTTAGCCATGCTGGTGTGTGTCTTTCTGTTGTGTGTTTAGGGGTGATTTACTGCAATTTGTGGAAGCAAACATCTTTAATTTGAGCCACACACTTTCTCATGACCATATAATATAGGCTATAAGCATAACTGTGTAAGATAATACATTTTCAAACACATTTTTATATCACATCCTCAAATGTTATATTTATGTCAATACAAAAAAGATAAGAAAATTTAACTCATTTGAGAAGCTCTAAAATTATGCTTTTTTTAATTAGGAGTTTTACGAAGAAGCTTTTTTGCTTTGATTCATTCTTATTCTCTCATGATTCTCTGATCTTGTGCAGGTCAGAAGCGTATCATCTAGATTTATTCTTCATAACTCATTGTACACACAGTAAACATTCATTTTCTCACGCATGGTCTTCCTGTTGGCTGGATATAGTTTCAGAACACACACATAATGCACACAACAATTGCTCACAGTCAGAGAGACAATTATTTTATCTTTAAAGGATGTAGAATCTGTGACAAGGATGAAGTACATAACCGTTGCTTATCTGTGGATGCATGTTTGTGTGAGTCAGTTTGGTAAGAATGTATCTGCTGGGGAATAAATGTAAACATAATAGCACTGTCAAGTTTTTGCAGAGTCAACATGGTGATCAATGACAATGATCTTTGAGATCATAAAATACACCCACCCTGTCTGTCCCAGCACCATTACATTGTGCTTACAGACACAACTCCCAGCACTCAGCTACAGCATTAACAGCCTCATGGCTGTCTGGCCCAATAATGGCTATTGATTCATCCAAGATCAATACTAAAGAAGTGAACAGGTCTGTGGGTCCAAAATGTTTATTAAATTACCAAAAAGTTATACTAGCTTGTTTGGTTTGCTGTTTTATTAGACCTGTTTTTAAATGTGTGAGTTCTGCATTGTTTTTCAGATCATTAGGGTTAGTGAAATATGTCTGCTTTTGTTTGGCTGTCTGTTTTCTTTTTCTCATGCACAGGCACACACACACACACACACACTGGTCTTTATCTATTTGGTTATAGGCTAAGCACCTGAATGTTTCTTGTTTGGCCATATTGATAAACAAGCCATATTGCTAAAGGCACTGTGAGAATTTAACCTGTTCTTATTTTTCCATGAGCAAATACAGGAAATGCCACTAGTCTGAGATATTTGGTAATTTATAGAATCAGAGGGATTTATGGTAATGACTTTTTGCTAGTGCCTTTGATTGACAGTGATCTGTTTGTTTCTCACCCAATGATAATGAGTATCGATAGGCCTCTGGGCACACATACAACTTTCTGATTCAGCACTGAAACGTAGGCCTGCAGAAAGCACAATGAAGAGATAATCAAGAGAAAAATCATTTAAAAATGCTAAATGTAAAACAGAAATGTGGCAAAGAGTTTGTGCATGTCCATTATTGTTGTGTTTTTGAGTTTCCCACTGAAGGTTTATGATCCTTAATTACTCTTAATGGCTTTAAAAATGGATCATTTTTAAATACCCAGTTTAAATAACCATCAAATGCACTTAATAAGTTCAGACTTTTTAATGGCTATTGCCATAATATTCTACTCTTATGAGCACAAAGTCATTAAAGTAACTCATCAGCATCTTTAATTGTCATGGCAACATATGGCTGTCATGGTTACATTGCTTGGCAATGATGCAGAGTTCCTATGATTAACATCTTTGTCTCTTTCTCATATTCAAAAAGTGCACAGCAGGAGAATTTCATTTGTCCAACATAATGTTTAGCAACAAAACAGCCTTGAGCTTGAAAAAGCTGTTGTAAGTCTCGTTGTATGGCTCAATTTTGAAAACTTTTCCACCATTTATGGAAATGAGTGTTTTTCCACATGGTCCAATATTTTTAAATACAATATAAATAAAAATATTCTATAGGTGCCATTTCAGACATAGTTTCTTCATAGTTTAAATTCTATGCTGTGTGTATGATAATGTTTGTGTAATTTATACTGAAAAATTAAATATATTATTAAAAACTACATTTTACACAACTACACTTACAATTTTATTTCATTTTAATTTTACTTCCTCATATTCCAATTTTAATTCTATTTGCCACCTCAGTTAAAATTCAGAAATTGATTTGGAATTCTTAAAAAATTCCCAATTCAATTCCGAATGGCGCACAACTCCGTTATCTATACAATGCCAATGTATCCAAGTCATATTACAGAAAAACAGCTGAAAAGCTATGCCGCTGCTACCGCAGGGCTCATCATATAGCATATCACTTTCTTTTCATCTGTCCATGAAAAGCCACACAGTGACATCACCCTGGGTATCCAATTGATGGCACATTAAAATGACATTTGATTCCTAAGTCCACTTGGGGTATGAGTTGTTTTTATGTGGTTCAGTTTTCATTCCAGCTCTGATCCTGGACATCTTCCTGCTTTCAGTTTAGCCAGTGTGCATGTTTATTGCTTTACTGTTTTAGGGGGCTTCGCGAGCACTGCACGATACGGGCTGGATGAAAACAGAGCATCAGGTGACTGATTAAGACCTGAGGTCTTTTCTTCTTGTATTAAGTTGTCACAGTCAGAGAGTGATGGGGGGACCATGTGGAACTGCCCCCGACACTTAAAAATAAAGCAGCCTCATTCAACAGGATGGAACAAAAGATACAGGCTTCCTCTGAACATGAGGCTCTGTTACTGTGGTGTGACCCTGGCCCATGTCCCACAACAGGAGGCAGAGGATAAAAGACTGGAGGAGACAAAGAGGCGACTGCAATTCGGGTGTTGTGCTGCAGGCTAGAACGCTGACTGGGAGGCCCCTAAAATCTCCAGGGCCTCCAGTGACAAGCAGGGGCACACAATAGAGAGGCCCAGACAGGGGAAGTTCATACTTGGGTAGCGTAAGCCACAGCTTGGCTGTTATAGTCTGACCGTCTGGCGGACAGAAGAACATAGATAGTTTTATGGATAGTTTTGGCAAGCATTAAATGGATGATCAGAAATGTTATTTTGGTCCTCTGTTGCCAGGAACTTAGTCAATGTCAATATTAAAGCTATTTGGGTTACTCAAAATCTAAAAAAGCCATGTAAAAACATTTTCCTCTAAAGGAGCGTAAGTTAAAATCCATAATGGCTCTGGTGATGTCACTAACAACAGATCCGATACTTATTCCGACCACAAAGAATACATTTGAAAAGGTATGTGCGTGAGTGTTTGCATGCTTAAGGGTGTAAAGTGAGCATGGCTTTCATTAGTAGTGATGTAGGTGACCGTAGGGAATCATCACAGATGTCATCACACATCCTGTTTGCCAGATGATCCAGACATCAATCTGCAATACGTCTGACACACCACATACACAATCGCACACATGATACAACTTATTGATTACTTTGTGTTGTAGTGACGATGATGCATACAGTACAGTGTGCTTGTGTGTGTGCCCTTGGTAATTGCACCCAAGTATTACAAGTGTGAGTTTATGTGACTCTCCTCTGACACCTATAGCAGTGTTGTTGTTTTTTCCAAGTGCCTCTTAGGTTTTGAACTGTCCTTTAGCAGTTTATTATATCAAAGTTTACATAATAATGATTAAATATTTTTTATTATTAGTATTTTTATATTTTAAAAAAACATTTTTGCCAAATCAAAGTAGTAAAACCAACTTGCAACTTTGTTTTCATCTGACACAAAATAAAAAAAACTTGGCACATTTATTTTTAACTAGATTTTAAAATGATTTTTTTTATTAGCTATTGAAATGTAAGACTTTCCTGGTTCTTTGAAATGCTCTAACTTATAAATCTGGAGATTAGGAAGCTCACTAATACCTTAACTGTGCTGGTTCAGGATTACAGTTTACTGTCTCTCAGACTGCAAAAGATAAGATGTTAATTATTTAATTTTTTCCACCTGCATTAACTTGCATGGCCAGAGTGACCAATCTCACACATCACTGCTTATCTCATAGTTGTAGCAAATATGAATGTGTTTTTAAAAGCGGTCCGTAGACACAGTAACAACTTTTATGTCAGTCTTTAAATGCAGATTTGTATTGATGAGTGAACATGCCCATCCACACCCACTTTGTATGTTTGTGGAGAATGGAGAAATATGTCTAGTGCTACCATGGAAACCCATCTGAGAGGCATGGCATCATAACACCCCACACAAATCTCACTGAGCAACAGGGACTTCAGATCATTCAGATGTCCACTGCTCTGTATTTTAAGCCACAGCATGTTGGTTTCGTATATTTTAACAATGTTTCCACAATGCGTAAGTGCAACCAGAGCAAAACTCCACAGACTATGAGACCCCATATGCTGTTATGCATTCTTGTATCTTTAATACACGGTTATTTTACAGGATCTGTCTTGGCCAATGGAGGCGCATTTCTTTCGTTTTCACTACCGGTATGCACGGTAAAGGGCGATCCTGAGGGGCCGTCTTTACGCACGGTGCGCCGCCCCACCGGAGACGCTGAGCGGACCCTGGCTCATGCGCTTGCTCTGGTGCGGATACCGGAGTCTCCGCTGCGTGAGTGTGAACACATTGATTAAAAAGACACGTAGAGAAACGAAACACCCGCCCGGTGTTATCTGCCGACAGTCGTTTCTCTCGCCACAGACCGGTTGCATCGCTGCGCTTTACAAACACTCGTGAATGGAAAGCAGACGCACAGCAGACGCACGTCTTGTCACTCGTTTCTCAAATCGTCTGCAGTTTTGTGACTGATCCGCCGGACACTTGCAGCGTCCTCCTGCAGCCTCGGAGGGAAGATGGAGACCTTCTTCGCAGAGGTGGGCTCAATGTCTTACGGATGGTTTAATTTGTTGTGCTTCATGTGCATGCAACGGATGATGCGCATCACATAAGAATAAAATCATTCAATAATCCCGTGCATTCATATGTCTCATAGGCTGTGCGGGTTCACACCCGGCTTCATGATGTGGCACTGGGATTGTCATGTTCGTGCTTTATTAAAGGGGATCGGCGCTTTATTTCAGTGACAGGGTTCGATGTCGCGCGTCCGGGTCTCGCGCTCGCCTGCGCTCGGGCTGTGGCGCGCGTGAGGGGGGAAGGGGCTCGCGCAGTGAAGCAGATTCAGGGTCTTCTACTGACAGCATCATCATCATCACCATCATCAACATACTATGCAAGGGTTTCCACATTTTTTTGCATTTTCGTGCATTTTTATTTTTGGCTGTAGGTGTGATGGAAAATCTTAAGATTTGATCTTAAGGTTTGAGATTATTCCTAAATTCCACATTCAGAGCTCTCACCTTGAGTCTCATAATAGGAATGGGTGAGAAACATGAGGTCTGCAGGGTCTCGCACTCAACCTGCCTTGTGGTTGAGTGCGTCCATCCTTGTGCCGGCTGGTGGTTTTGTTTACCTGATTTGTGCTCTGCACAATAGGCCTCATAGAAGCATTTTCTTCTGTGCATTTGTTGCATTTGGTTTTATTTTGCTTCTGCGCTTGCTTAAACTCTACCTCATTGATTTACAATAAAAATAGATTGCGGTACCCAGAGTTTACTAAATTGGGCGATTTTAACATAATCCCTCTCTCTCTCTGTCAAGTGCAAATACACAAACACCTTTTATCTTCAATCTACAGAATTACAGCATTCCATTAAGCCATTTATTCTCCTGAGCACATGCTATGTGTCTCAAATGGATTTAAGCGGTCTACATTTAATCTGTGTCAAGTGAAAAGCACACCAACACCAGGCTTAGTAAGTAAATGACATTAACTGATGATGCACACATAGTTATTTTATTTGCTAAGGAGTGGACGGGAGATCTGTGTGTATAAGGATTGTTGCTCTGGTCTGAGATACAGCAAAGGTCAGAGCAGCCCATCTAATGGCTCATAAAAACCTTCTTTATGGAACAGAGCAGGAGAACTTGATCTGAGTAGATCTTTTACAGAGAACAATGTGGAAGAGGCATTAAGAGTAATTAAATTTGTGGGGCATTTATAAGAAAATTGGCCTCCATGTGGGTTCTATTTGATGGTCATTCCATGTGGCTTTAGATAACTATGATGTTTGTGAATTATCATCTAGAATAAGCATACAGCTAGATTTTTCCAAAGAAAATGTAAGTAGTAATTGTAAAAAGCGCACACATGATGCTACAGTGTTATGGGTGGTTGCCAGGGTGTTGCTATGTGGTTTTTGTATTGTGCTAAGGTATTTTGTGTGGTTATTGGGACATCGCTAAGTGGTTACTAGGTTGTTCTGATGGGGGCTAAATCATAAGAACCACGCCAAGTCTTTATAATATCGTGGTGCCTAGATATGGCTCAGGTCTTTCCTTTCTTAGCCAGTTTCTTGTCCAGGTGAAAAACATACCATCTTTTGAGAGCCAACTTAAACATAATTCATTTTGAAAAAGACCAAATACGAT
Organism: Chromobotia macracanthus; assembly: GCA_036877525.1. Taxonomy (NCBI): domain Eukaryota; kingdom Metazoa; phylum Chordata; class Actinopteri; order Cypriniformes; family Botiidae; genus Chromobotia; species Chromobotia macracanthus. The sequence continues at coordinate 4,172,476 of JAZGTH010000001.1, read as the reverse complement.
TTGAGCAACAGTAGATGCCTGATCCAGTTTCAGTGTGGGGGTCACAGGTTGAATCCCAGGAGGTTGTGTAAGAGCAACCCTTTTTAATGGGATAATACATGTACAATGCAGCAGAGTATGTAACCCCCTTTAATACAGGCCTGGCCAATCCACTTATATTCTTTTCTCTGCCCAACACCCTGATGTGTCACCATACATCTACAGAGCCCAGTGCCTTTTGAGACTGAATACTCAGTGACCCTTTAAAGCACAATAGGCACACAAACAAACTGCTAATTTTCATTCTCTTCCACTTTGTTTTTAGCACCCCCTTTATCTGCTGTCTGCTCTGTGGTGGCACTTCAGGTTGTCATACAGATGACTCAACACCCCTCCAGTCCCCACAGCAACATTGCTAGGGACACCTGTTTCAAGAGGTTGAGTGGTCCTAGTGCCAGTTAATTCTGTGTTGACTACATATCCATTGTGAGAAAGCAATGAAATTTATCTGTCAGTAGTCATATGTCTTGTAAACATTGCACTACGATTTGGTCTAATGGCCAAATCAACTGCAAAAATTCATGACAAAATTCATCATAAAATGGCAACCTGTGGTCACAGTCAGCCAGTCTGGAAAACCCATCTGTGATCTTGAGGTTACAGGTTGCAAATCTCACTCATTCTTGATCATGTAAACAGTGTGATAGTAGGTCTATATCCCAAAAATACTGGATTTTGCATTGGAGTGTCAGACAGAATTCATAGGAATCTTTGAGTAAGAACTACTGGTCTACTACTGGTTAGGTTAAGTTTATCATGTATAACTTGGGTTTAAATTGAGTTTGGGTTATTATAAATATGTAATGTGTTGATTTTAATGTTTAACTTTGTTCCATCTTTGAATCAAATTGTCCTCTACAAAAGGAAATAAAATAAGAATGAGTGATTTTGCGTCAAGCTGAGTCTTAAAATTTGGAGCCACTGGGCAGGTCGGGCAGGTTTCTGTCACAGGCTCACATCTATTGGCCTAGTTTGGACTGTAATATAACTGCATGTTTGGTACTAGCCTCATCCCCCCCTCCCCCCAACCCCCCCAAAAGTTTGGAAGTGCTCACAGACTGATTTGTGCCACTTTGTGCCACCATGCCCACTGTCTGAGGAAACATTGAGACTGACAACCCAAACTCCTTTCATAAAACACAAAGACCTGTTTATAAACACAGGCTGGGAGGTACAAGAAGAAAAGGACAGGAAGCCAGAAAAAGGAGTGTGCTGAAGTGTTGAGGAAAAACTGGAGAGAGAAAGAATACAAGACTGAGAGAGAGACTAAAGCTAACAGAGCTAACACTAACAATCTGAAAACTGAACATTTCCAGAAATGCAGATAAATATGGAAGCTGGACGTCCAGTTTGTTTTTTATGGTTATGGTACAAAGTATAATCTTTTGATGATCTTTAATAACAGCATAAACATTGGTTTAAACTTCACCCAAAAATTACAATTCTGTCATCACTTACACTTGGAGATATCTGACATCCCTCTGAAACTTCACTCACTCCAGCCTCTGTTGTGTTGCTGTACAAAAAACACATTATACATTATTTGACCTTATAATTCCTTTCAAGTTTGTATGCCCATATAAGCTTTACATGGTAAACAGTTTTGGTTTGCTGTCCACTACAGAGCTTAGATCTTGGGTAGAAAACTCAACTTAAACCCCAATATTATGACTACTGTGATGATTATATTGGTGAAATACTTAAAGGAGAAAAGAAACTGACACCTGGAGGAAGGCTGCTTTTATTTCCTGGTGTTAATTAGAAGATGGGTGTGCTCCTCCCCAACCCATGTTTAGTTTATTTCTTTGCTTTATTTCTGCACTGCCAAATATTTTTGCGCCTGATATTTTTGACAACGCTCTGCCTCTTTGCTTTTAAAAGTAAACGCTCCCAGCGTGTTCTTTCAGGTCAAAGCAGAATCCATGTTACTGTCCTTGCCTCTTCATAGTGACATGAACTGGGTGTCTATTCTCTCTCGCTCTCTCTCTCTCTGTGGTTCTGTGTTACTGGTACTGAGTGAAGCAGCCACTGGAGATGTGTGACCTAAATTTTTTCATCAGCTTCATTTGAGAGCGGGTGCCTTGATTTGTTCCAGTGTAAATCTCTCTTCCCTTTTTCTGTATCTTGTTCTTCCTCTGTTCATCATTTCCTTTTCGCCTCACTGTATCTCTCCTCTTTTAATTCACCCAGTGCTGCAATACACTCATTTTACAGGTTATTTGAAGCTGAGGCGTTAGCATTTCCATTCCCCCATTCCATTTCTCCCCAAAGAGAATCTCTTTTTATTATTTAGAACTTGGGAAAATGATGGTAACCATCTAGGTCTCCATCACATCTTTCTCAGTTTTCTTGTTTAAGCTATGTTTTCAACGATTCAGTAAGCTGAAAAGACGTTACTTTAAATCACTGTGTCAGTGTGAACACCCCTTTAGAGATATTTATTCATTTAGAGACATTACATTTATGTACTTGGAAGACACATTCACGCAAAGCAGATTGTAGTGTATTCATGTGTTCACTGGAAAGCAAACACATTACCTTGCTGTTGCTAATGCTGTGCTTTACCAGTGGAGCTACAAGAACACAAGAAAAAATCAATTTCCTCCAGCAGTTGTTTTGTTGATGTTGAATATCTTTAATGAGGTTTGAATGTTGTATTGTGATTATCAGAACGACACACATCAATAATCCCCACAAGTTCAGCGCTCCTCGTGTTATAATGAATAACAATTTACTAAAACGCAAGTACAATTAGTAAATTAATCCACACATTAACAAATGAAATATTTGTTGTGTTTCTTCAGACTGTAGTTTGAGTCATTTTATGAGTTTAGTGTGCATGTGCAGTGAGCTGCTTGTAAAGAAAGCAAGTTCTCACATACTTTTGGCGAGAATTTGGGCTGCTGTGTAAAGCTTTTAAAAGCTGCTATTATAAAAGCTGCAAGGTGCTAATTCAGCACGCAAATGGCGTCACACTGTGTCTGCACTATAAGCGAGCTGCGATAAAATGATCGCTCCTAACGTTAGGTTTCCACTGCTGAGGAGGAAAATATATTATATAATATAACAAATATATTACAGTAAAGTAATATTTTACTGTAATATGATGACTAAATATGACGTGGCTTTAGCATATGTTAATATAAACTCAAAAAACTTAAAATGTTCTAAAAAACTAGGTTCACTCTATCAGAAGTTATGTTAATATGTTTATATCAATCCTCTATACTGCTTCCCAGCTAACAGGGAACATTCTCTGAATGTTGGTCAATGCTTTCTAAAAGTTATCTTTTAAAGTGATCAAAAACTGTTCTTTCAGTTTTTCTTAACGTTATTCGTCATATATGTTAAAAACAGATGTTAAAGTTGTTAATTTAAAGTTGAATAATTTGTTAAAAAAATAATGTTAAAACGTAAAAACTGGACGTTTTTAAAAATCTTATTATTTTAAAAAATTTTTTTTATATAATATAATAAATTTTGTTTATTTCAATCAGTATCTACCCCCCCACGAGCAGGTTATGTGGTGACTGAGTGCTCATCAAAATGGGATGGAGGAAAAGACAAAAAATGAGATCTGACTGTGCTGTATGTGTGTGTATGTGTTCAGTCAGCAGAGAGAAGCAGTGAGAAAAGTTCTCTCGTATGACCCAGATCAGCCTCCTCTGCCTGCCTGTGAAGAACAGATCTGACAGACCACTCCAGGGAAAACTGCACATCTCTTTCCACCCCAACTGATGCATGTGTGCCCCTTCCCTTGCCTCCAATCCTCCCTTCTCTCTCTCTCTGTGTATCCACACAGATCCAGAGGTCTAGTCGTTCTTCCCGTCCCTTGTGTATAATTAGAAAGGTCTTTCATACACTTGCACTTGTCTGGAGTGATAGACTGTGTTTTGTGGGGCTTTTTGAGACAGTCAGAATTTGTGCTGCACCCCATGCAGAGAGAGACCAGGGTGCCTCAATCCCAAAAGCCTCTGATCTTTTCAGAGTCTGAATTCAGGCACAACCAGAGCTTGAAGATATATCAGGTCTTTTAGAATTGTTGACACTTTTTAATTTGAAGCAACACTGATATGATTTGGAACTAGGCTGCTGTTTTGACATTAAGTATTTTTATACTTTATTATTTGCATTTTTTATTCTTTTATTTTTCTTTAGATTCATTATTATTTCAGGCAATTTGTTGATTGGATTATGAGAACAAGGATTTGAGAGTTTGTTTTGTTTAGAGGTGTGTGTATATTAACAGCACACAGTTCACTCAGTTGAGCAGATACACAGAGAAAACAAGACTGGTCTCATGAATGTCTTTAATGAGCTGGTGAGGGCAGAGAGCAGAATAATCACAGGAAGTCTAGATGTGGCTCAGGTTTAGGATGTGGTTTATGAAGATTGGAGGTGCTTTATCCCAATGCTCTTAAATTTGACCTGTTGCTTTCTAATACTTATATATATATATATACATTGTATAGATATATACACATATATACAATAAACATTTGTGTAAATGATCTCATCTGAGGCTCATCGCCAAATGTTTATATTAGATATAGATACAAATGAGACATAATGTAAGCAGTAAAATGATGGGTAAATTAATCTGTTTAATTGATCTATGACTGTTAACACTGTTCACTGTTAGCATGCTGCTATAATATGGCTAAAATGTTACGGTTAGTTTCATAAGATATTTTTGTTAAATATAAATAGTTTTGTAAGAAGATAGAGGGAGGTAAAGGCGGGTCTTATGACACATACGTATACATATGATGAAATGTATATACATATGATAATGAGACAGGTGTGATGTACTTATATAAAACTCAAGTAGGATGGCTTGTGCAGTGCACACACATACAATCAAGCTAAAAATATACTTGCTGCATGTGACCTTTTCCTGCAACCCGCATGACAATCATTTTTCTACATCCCCTGTACTGGCATTCAGACATCAGTTCAGCTTATTCTGTATCAGTCTCTAATCTGCTCTAATCTAATTCCCCAGTGCAATATTTCAACTCTAATATTCAGTCTACTGCCCTGTCCACTCCACTATTGCCCTAGTTCACACCCAACACCTGCTGCCACAACCCTTCCCCTCTGTTGCCATGGCAGCCATGCATGCTTGAGCTAAACCTTTTGATGAACAAGGTGGCAGCTTGGTGGGATTACAGTAACTCAGCAGTATATAATCACCATTATAGTCTATTGTAACTTTCACAGAGGCTCGGGTTATCTGTTTGAATGTTCCAGGAGGATCTTAAGGGAAATTTCTTGACTGTATTCATTCGTTAGATTACCAGCCTGTATGTTCTCCTTCTTGCTGGCTGTATAGCCATATCATTATGAGAACACATACAGCAAGACCTTCTCTGTAATTAACTGTATTTGTCATTAAAACTGCAGCTTCGGCTTTCTTGCTTTAGCATCGGTTGTTTCCCCTGTGATTTCACCCTGCTGTGATTAGAGAATACATGGATGACTTCAGGAGTGTGCATGTTAGCCAAGCAGTTTTTGGGACACTGTTATATTCTAAGGGGAATCTAAAAATAAACCACACATTCAGGTTGCATTTTGGCCAAAGACAAAAAGACAAAATAATAAGAATAATGATAACAATGAATTTTGCTACCTGCACTGATGAGCACACAGTAACATCATCTCTGCTATGACGGTTGTCTTCTCTGTTTTATCTTTAGTCTTGGGGATGTTAAAATTGTTTGGTTTGAGTCCTGAGAGTTTCTTTAGCCCCAAATAAATTTATGGGCATTTATTACATTTTTGGACACTACATGATGTAACTGTGTGACATTCTTTGCTTATTATCGTGTTATTTAAAAACAACATGATAATCAACCATATTATATCCAAGTACCATGTTATTGCCACCTGATACCATTATTGTACCGTGAGATTTGTGAGGGAGGACTCATGGGTCTTAAACTCTATTACACACGCTCAATCCCCCCTCTCCAGCACAGAAAACATATATCTTCTTTTGATGGACGATTAACTCCTCTACTGCGGTGATGAGCTGCTTGACCGCTCAGAATCATCTCCACTTCACTCCACCTGCACTTGTATAAATCTGTCAGCTGGGCATTAAAGAAAGACAGACAGGCGTGGGCAGAGTCTGCTTCTCCAGACAGGTGTCTCATTCCACAGTCTCCCCCGTGTAAATAAGTGACCCTGCTTTTAACTCAAAGTGGCCTGAGACCAGTGGAAGGGTGACAGTGATGGACAGAGTAGGATGGAGATGGCAACAAAACAAGGAGTGAATATGCTGAAGGACAGGATTCATAAAGTTTCACAGTTTGTTGTCTTCTGCTTGGGAAGATGAGCAGTTTGATGTTTTATATTTAGGGGCTTCGGCTTCCCAACAAATCTCATTTGGTTTATTTCTGGTCTTGTGTCATGACAATGTGCACACCTGATGACTGGTCAGCCAGATTATAAACAGGTTTTAAATAGTTTTTAGCACAGCAGCTAGTCACTGTGAGTCTTACATGTGAATATGACATGAACGATACTTCACATTTGTGTGGCTTGTTAAAGATGTACTGTTTTTCTAAGCCACTGAACTTGGAAAAAAGAAGCCAAGTTACACTGTATCTAGGCACCAGAATATCACAGAGATTTGGACTATGCTGTTTTGACTTGAGCGAATAAACTACCAAGAACATCCTAGTAACAAATCTGGATATCTAGTAGTCTTTTACTCTGTTCCGGTTATTGCTGTTAGGATTAATGATCTTGTTCAGGCTAAGAAGCAAATGCTCCATAAATCCAAGATGCACTATAGATCCAAGAACGCTAGTATGTGGGCCATAAATTAAAGGAGGATGGGAGAGGCATAGACATGTACCTTGTCTAACCTTTTCATCATTTCTGCCTCTGTTTTCTTTTGTATGGTGGGAATCTCTTCTCTCGCACAGCTTTTAGTTCCACAGTTTTATCTATTATTTATTACTCTCCTCACTCACCCACACGTTTCTCTCTCTCTCCTTCTGTCATGTATATTTGATACTGTAACACAGGAAGTGCAGTGTAATGGCATTTTTCACACTACAGTGTGTGAACATACGTGGGGTTAGCGAGGTAAAGGAGATGAGAGGGGAAAATGGAGAAAGAAAAATGTGTTTTTATTTTCTTATTTTAAACTGACAACTTAACAGAACTCATAAGGGAACCCAAATTACGAACATGTAACAAGTAACCTAAAATAAACAATGGATAAAGAGGTTATTTAGCCTATGAGTTAATTTCATAAAGATATTTGGCTGCAGCCAGTAAAGCTTTATTAAAGAATTTTCTTTTTGCAGTTCTACAAAAATCAAAGCTTAAGATTTCACACTGTGAACCCCAGTCAACTACACTACAAGAGTGGTTTTACAAAAGTTTTTCCCCACAGGGCAGAAACACAGACAGAATATGAAGCTGAAATGATCTCAGAACTGTTTGTGTTGCGTTAGGCGAGAAACAACTGGACAACATTGAAATATCAGCATGCTTAAGGCTGTAGAGGTAGGTGATAGGATCCAGCCATCTCCTCAGGATTAGGATTTGTTTTTCCTCTACAGTCAATACTCTCCCTCTGTCTCATTTCTTTTTGTCTCCTTGTCAAGCTATATCAAGCTTGAACCAAAATATCCTTTACCTCTGTGTTGTTGACAAGCTGCCAAGCTTGCCACTTCCTCGGGTCTGCATGAATCCAGAATCTCTCAGGCACTGTTCCTCACACCCTTTTTTTCTAAATTGGAATATTATTGTCTCTGTTCAAGCAATGTGTAAACTCTTCCAATAAGGTTGATTTGAGGTTGCAGAGACGTAGTGGAAAATAGATACCATCAGATTTCGATACTCATGCCAAGAATCTATATTATTGACGTCTGACTACCATACAAAACCATACAAAACATTAGATCAACAACTCCCAAAATCACAATGATCATAAATGTGATTATGCAATGCTCTGAAGGACAAACATAAAAGACTGCATTATTTATAACATTTTGGAGTAATTATGCAGTATGCACTAAACTAAAAAGAATCTCAGCATAATCATATCATGACCCAGATATCAATGTAATATAATATATCGAAAGGTGATTCCCACCCCTGACAGTCGGTGTTTATTTTCTTTATATTATCGTGTGGTGTTTTCTGCTGACACGTGAGAGAGCAACAGTATCTGTTGATGTAGACATCAAAAACTTCCTTCATCTCTGCTCTCCTCATGCATGATCACACATTCTTGCTCTCACTGGATCTGAGCAAATAGACGAGAGCTCTCTAATGATTCGTTAGTTCAGATCAGGAGCAAACCCACAGCCTCCTCATCTGTGCTAATTAGCCTGTTACAGATGCTATCTGTGGCTGTGTAATGTCAGGGCATCCTGAGAAGAGCATGAAGATCACTACAGGGTGAGTTCAAGACAAGTCAAACATTGCACAGTCATTTTCTACCTCTGAACTTCTTCCCATGTACACAGCATTGTCTCCCCCATTGTTTCTGTTGTCTCCTGCTGGTCCATTTAGTCAAGGTTTTGCACGCCATAAACACACAACAATTTGTCACACTTTCTCTGAACTTCAGAATTGATTTGGTTTTAAACCGCTTTTGTTATGATTGGCTAGTGACTAGCTAATGATGGCTAAATATGTTGATGTGTTCCTAATTGTCACGTCAAAGGATTTTTTTTTGCATATTTATATTTCATAAATCTCATTTAGATATGGGTGGACTAAGATGGGTGCTTTTTCATTGTGAATGTTAGAGTATGTCTGCATTGTACATTATATTATAAAGAGCAAGGAAAGTCATGTTTTCTGTGATCAGGAATCATTCACTCTACATCACTCTACATCATATTTTAATGTAGAGCTCTGATCTGTTTTTTTATGGATACGTGATGTATTGATCACATAATATGCTTAAAATACTAGCTGTTGTCTTTCACAATGTACTGCCACTGCAGAAGACATTTATTAACCCACTGGAGTTGTGTGGATTATTTTTATGATGGATAAATGGAAGCGCTTTTAGAAGCTTCCTGGCAAAATTCAGTGCCATTAGAAAGCTGGGCAGAGCCAGGATATTATTTAATATAACTCTGTGTTCATCTGAAGACTGAAAGTCAAATATATCTAGGATGGCATGAGGGTTTAAATTATGAGTAAATGCTTTATTTTTCGGTGAACTGTTCCTTTAAATGTCCTCTCAAAGCCATGAGTTTGTGTGTTCAGCCCAGCTGTCTTTTTATAGGGTTTTTCAGGCTGGCTTGGTTTCTTCCACCCAGGGGCAGATCAGAATGTCTTTTGTTTCCTCCACTGTAGTTCCGCTGGTTGGAGGTGGGACAGGAGCGTAATCAAACCATCTGTTAATATAAACACAGAAGCTTCTTCTCATGACGTATCTCTGTTTCCTCTTTCTGATAGATTTACCTCTGGTGCTGCAGGTCATCATATACTCACTCATATCTGTCTTCACTGTGTCTGTCTGTTACACTCAATGTCACGCACGTTGTGTTTCTGTTTTTGTGTAGACAAAAGATTATGGAATAGATTCACACATTTTTCTAACATTATTACTTCATGTGCTTTGCAAGTGTGCTTAGTGTACATTTATATGTTTGTATTTTCTGTGTTTGTTGTGGACATGAGTGTGAGTGTATGTGTGTCATCAGAGGTCAGATGCTTATGTTCCTCCAGCTGAACATCTGTCATAAAACAGCACAAGGACAGACATCTTCAGTAGATCACACCTGCTTCAGCAAAGACACACACACACACACACACACACACACACACACACACACACACAGATTGAGATCTTTTATAAATCAAGCAAAATCACCAAATGTTTTCCTTCAAAGTGCATGGAATGGGCTTGTGTCATTTAACATTCAACCTAAGAACCCACAAGCTTAGTCTACAAAGCTACAATGAACTAATGAACTTTATTTATTCTCATGCCATAACGGTTTAAATGTATGTCAAAGGTGGACAGCAAACATGCTGAAGGGTTTCTCCTGCCTCATTTAGCGCTGTAGAATTAATGTGTGATTATCTGTTGGAGCTGGTGCTATTGTATTGAGTTCTCTTTCTGCAGCTGAGCCCTGATCAATGTATTTCCCAATTACTATCAGTACTTCACTTCATACAGCTGGACATAACTCAGTCTGACCCTCAAACAAACCACTTTGACTTGTAATCAGAAGGTTGCTAGTTTGATTCCAGTGCTGACAGGTTGTAACTGAAGTGCCCTTAAGCAAGGCACCTAACCCCCTGTTGCTCCCCGATTGTGCTGCCCATTGCTGCGGGTGTGTGTGTGTTCACGACTTCACTCCTCACCGTTGATGGGTTAAATACAGAAGTCACATTTCGGGTATGGGTTACCATACCTGACAAATATGTCACTTTCACTTGTGTTGAATGGGGTTAAGTGTGGGCAGGTGAAAAGCCACCTACATATCACATATCAGTTGTGAACTTCAGTAGTGAACGGTGCTACGTACAATACAGCTTTTGTTCCAATGAACAGATTCTTATGAATCTGCGGCATGTTATGTTTGATTGTGTCTGATTGTGTTGGGTGTGTTTTGCAGGGTGCTCGGGTGTGGGTGAATCATAAAGATCAGCTGGTTCCATCTACGGTGAACTCCTGTGTGGATGGAACTCTGGTACTCACCACTGATTATGGAGAGGTAAGAATCTCTCTCAAAAGAACAAACACTCACCTTTACTTATCTATCTAAATGGGGAAATTCCACAGGCTTTTGTTGTTTTCATACACAGCTAATTATAAACAATATAACCTAACCCACACTCTAACCCAATCGGAAACATTCTGCATTTTTATAGTTTAAAAAAATATTTTTTTATGTTTTTATGAATGAGGATGTGCCCAAAAGGATGTATTGCTCATGTTTGTCAGGTTTTGCTCACTTCTGGGTACAAATTGACCTCAAAATATGGTTAAGTAGACCCACACATATACACACATACACACACACACAAGCAAACACACAGATGTTGCCCTTTATGTCTAAATGTGTGTTGTGAGTCAGAGATTACACTGGTGTGGCATTGTTCTGTGAATGTCATCATAACAGAACTGAGGACTGTGTGTGTATGTGTGTGTGTGTTCTTATGAAGGTGTTGTTCTGGTTTTGACTGTATTTCTGCCTCAAATGTCCATGCAAAGACTGTAAAGCCTAGAGTACATCCAGGGGTCCAAAGACAGCAGCTTAATAAACATTATAAATAATGTCTAAATCCCCACAGAAACATTCTAAAGGTTTAGGGCTTAATATAAAAACAGTTGAACTCAATGGAAAGTCCCCAGCATGTGTGTACTCCAACTGGGCATCTTAGTGCCCTGAGTGTAAATCAATACATCCATCCTCTCATGAGCAGTCGTGAAAAGTGTGTTAGACCACTGCATGCTCAGTCTGTATTATTTAACCATCCAAAGCACTCCACCACTCACCATACCTTCTTTGGGCAGTGATATATTCTGAGAAATTATCACTATAAAGGGTGTGGAGGGAGGATAGAGAGTACACTGTTCCCCTTCAGAGTTATCCACTAATACATGTTGTCTTCCTAAAGATGATCTAGCTGGAAAAAATTGTTAAAGGCCTTTCGTATGAAACAAAACGGACCAGTGCTTATAACCTCAAGCAACAACATTATAAAGACCACAAAACCGCTAGTGATAACTTTAGCAACATTTTAAATCATTAGTCTCAGCCTGCAAAAGAAGCACAAATCTGGAAACAATTCTGGAAACTGATTGGTTCAGTTCTACAAGATTTCTGGGAGACGTGTGTCACATTCTTTAAGGGTCCACCAGGAAACATGACGCTGAACAAAACGAACTGTAAGTGGATGCTTTACATGTCAGTCGGAGGGCTTCTGCGACAGCCCTTGGTCAGTGAAAGCTTCTATGGTTTCCAGTCCTTCTGCTGTTAGTCTAAAGGTCTGGCTATTTGAGACTATGTTAGCATGGCCCAGTTAGTCCCTGCTGGTAGACCTACACCATCTAGATGCAAGAATCTTTGTCCATGGATGGCCTGTCAAAAATAACATTTTGATGCAACATATAAATCAGGATTCTGCTTGAGACTCGCGTTCTTGTGATGGCATCCTTCAGTCTCATTTCCTGCAGTGATTAGTAACATGGCATTTACCGCTCTGTGATTGACTCAAGAAAACCTGGATCCAGAATTTAATGGCCATCAGCAAAGATGGCAGTTGTGGTGGTAACATGGCTGTTTTGCCATTCTCATGCGATGATGATTAATCAAGCATACGATGTTAGGGCATTATTTATTTACTGTCTTATTAATATTCTACTTCTTGCTTTGTAAATGGCAAAGTCTAACACCACAGAGTGTACAATTCAGCTTTTAGTTGTGCATTAAAGTCACCTTTGAGAGAGATTTTAAATAGTTTTGTCAGTGTTATGGGGTCTGTATGTTTTGTTAACACAAATGACAGAGAGCAGTTCTGTTTCTACAGTACAGCAGGCAGAATCTGACTGTGTTTCTAGGTTTAATTGTAATTAACAGTTGTGTCAGCAATTAAACTCCCACACATACAGTGCTGATGGAGGTAAGTAGTTTGTGATGGCTGTGGGTTGTTGGCAGAACTGTGATGCCAAGCTAATAATAACAGCTGCACTGGCCTGGATTCTGCTCTGAGAGAGACTGCACAGCAGGACAGGGTTGTGTATGTACAGATGCATGATGGGAATTGTTCGTGTTTTGTATTTGCCTGCATGTGTTTGCATGTGTGCAGTGCATGAATGTTTATTTGTGGGAATGTTTCTGTAATTGGGTGTGTGTATGTGTGTGGATTTGACCAATAGTGAAGGACTATATTTGTTATATAGAATGACCCATAAATGTCACTTGGCTGTTAAATGTTAAGGTCTGTCTGTCTGACAGCGGCGCTCATACAACCAGACATCCAGGAAAACATTCTGGTTGAGTAACAGTCATACACAGTAAATTGCAATGCGTGAATCGCAGACGTACCATTCTTTTGATCAGTTCTTTTCAACGGCCAAACTGATTCTCAAAGTGTTTGTGAAGCCGTAAAAGCTTTTGTGCATTCCAGTTCTGTGGAAGATCTATGGAGTTCTACTGAGACAGATGAATGACATGAAACAACAGCACTGAGCAAACGTTTATTTCCCCACCAAAAAGAACCTGTCAAATGAACACTTTTGATTGATAACTCAAATGTACTGAGGAATCATTTTTTGTTCCCAACATTCATTAAAATGAACAGTGTGATCAGACTTCAGTAGACTTTTTCTAATCATAATTTACTGATTTCTGTTTTGATATGAAAACATTTTCTCAGCAGTTAAACTCTACACAAAGACAGATCCAGCCCTCTACTGAGATCCGGGTAGCTTCTCCTGGAAACCCCATCATCTCCCCCACTGGCTCCCAGTAGGTCCTCTCACCCATTGCTTTGGCTCTGAGCTAATCTCCAGGTTTCAGTGCTAAGCTTGACAACAGTTATGCTGAATTGAAGTATTGGAAATATGTGGACTTCATTTTAAAATGGCTGTTGGAGAGAGCTCTGAATTTTTTATGCAGATTATGTTACAGCTCAGGATTGGATGCAAGCGAACATCTTTCTCTTTCTTTTTTGATTCGATTAATAATTCAGTTAATTCACTCTGTGTGGGTGACTCTATTCCTGCTGTTCTGACCGAGTTACTGGGGCAGTGTGCATTCTACACTGTAAAAAATTAATGTTCAGGCAAACGAGAAAGAAATGTTGTACAATATGTTCCAAATGTTAATTAAGGAGGAGCTTGTTCTAATATTTTAAAGCTTGTAGATTCGTATGGATTCAGATATTGATTCACTTTCCAGCAAAGTCAAATGTGAATGCCTTAGTGAATCCTCAGCAAAACCGAGATTAGTGAGCTTTAATAGTACAGTGTTTTTGTGGCTCAGCTGGTAAAGCACAGCGCTAGAGGTGCTGAGGTCATGGGTTCAATTCACAGTGAACACACGCTAATCAATACGGATGTAAGTTGATTTGGATTAAAGTATCTGTCAAATTCCCAAATGGGTACATTTCGCTGCTGTTCAATTTTAGTCTGTTGCAGGTGCAGAAATACAAATATGTATACCTATTTTAAAATTCACTATTTTAAGCCAACTGGAAATTTTAGATGAAACTATACATTTGTTAGCTGGAGAGACTTCAGTGTTCTTACAATTAGTTTTCCTCACAGTACAGCAGAAATATAATGGATCAAACCATCTCTCACTTATGATAAACCTAATGTAACCAACACGACTGTTTATGCACTGTATTATCTGAATAATCTGACCAAACTGTCACTTAGAACATATTTACAATTTACGAAAATATGTAAGTATAAAATTGTTATCCCAACCTTTTCACAACCTTTAAAATGTTTTTACAAGATGTTATCGTGTTGAAGTTTGGTTCTGTCATTAGCAGATTGCATCATAGCTTCTGTCTGTTTGTTGAATATGAGGATATGGAAAAGGTCGCTTGACAATGATTATATTAAGTTAATATTTTTGTATGTTTTTTAGTCCATCAGTATATTGGTTGTGTTTTTAATACATTTGCTGGAAAAGCACTACTGGTTGCGTGTGTGTGTGTGTGTGTGCGCCCTCCGGAGCATTGGTCAGTGAATATCCTCTTCCTACCATTCATGCTGAGGTGAGTCTTCTGCTTCACTGAACAATTGTGTGTGTGTATGTGTGTCTGTGTGTGTTCACCTTAAGCGTTCACAGGTTTGTTACAGGATTTAAAATGAACTCTGAGGCACAAATATAGACTACGACCTAAATTTGAGAAGTTAACAGGGAATAAAAGAGTCCACATGCAACTCTGGGCTACATCGCTTGAGGGTTCTCAACCCTCCCCACTAAAACGTGTATGAGAGCTTTAAATACAGGAGCTCATTTGAGACCTAATATATCAGCAATGAGACTATAGCATACGCTGGAATCATATTTTATGTTTTCTGTTAGTTTATATTTTAAATTATGTTCTTCTGTGCCTGTATTTCTCTGTTTTTTGAGGGGAAATTTGGTGTGTTTCTCTGGTGTAAATGTAGGCCACTGGTGCTTATCTCCATATAGTCTTACAGTCTCTCCCCTCATTTTTCACTCTGTTCTTCTGAATCAGGCAAAGCAGCTTCAAACATCAAACAGCTTTGCAGGAAAATCATGTGCTGAGGGGAGAGAAATGAGAGGTTGTGTGTGTGTGTGTGTGTGTGTGTGTGTGTGTGTGTGTGTGTGTGTGTGTGTGTGTGTGTGTGTGTGGAGAAAATGGAGCATGAAGACGCCCTCATCTCTTCTTTCAGGCATCCAAAAATCATAACAGCTCACGACACTGTATATATAGATTATGAGGGTATGTGCAATTCCATTGGCATTTTTGTTTTTACCCGGCAAATGACATTCCCTAACCCTCATTTACATCTGCTGTAAAGCAGTGTTTGGCATGTTAATTAAGCTGTTTAAGTTATAGAGACACTTCAGATGTGTCATGTGACATCACAGTCCTGCTGCCATACTTATAATCAAATGCCATAATATTCACAAACATTTTTCTTGATTAATTGATACTGTTTTATTTTTTATTTATCAGAACAGAGATACGGTGGTTTGTGTACATTTCTAATATTAGGGTGCGGGGCCAAACTATTTCATAGGAGATTCTTATTCATTCTGGATTTGAACAACGACATCCTCAGTGTGCAGGACCAAGTATGAGTGAAGATCTTTAATAACAGACTGGAGATAAAAAGAACCATTTATACCACAGAATTCGACAACCATCAGGATCCTGTTTACTCAGACCTGCAGCACAGAGGTCACGGGGAACACATCAGATGAGCACAGAGAACTTAAGAAAACAAGCAGGGACATATTCCATGTCTTTGTGGTTCCTAAGTGGTTTTAACCCTGCTCAATATTGTGGTGATAAAAATACAGTAGGCTTATTTAGTGTCTTTCAGTAATTGTAAAATATCTTACTGTTGACGATTTACTCTAGAATGAAGTGTGTCAATGGTTTATGAGAGTTTACATTATGGTCACATACACAGTGCAAAGTTCTTGGAGTGACAACAGAACCTAAATGTAATTGACACCTGTTTATATACATGTGTTTTCTATTGTTTCAGCGTTCTGTTCACTAAAGCATTATTGCAAATCGTGTAAGGGCACAAACACACTTTTAGGCTGATTTTAAGGGCTAGGTTGTGGGTGATGCAGCAGACTGCCCGAGTCTGGCATACTTTGATCAGCATTGATTCACTGCTGTCATATACTGACACCTGAATCAGCTCTTTAAATGGCAATGGTTTGCTCCACTGCACCATCAGTCTGGATACATGCCCAGTTATAACAGAACAGTGTAACATTAGTGCTGCAGTCAAATAATGCTCAGTTTTGTGAAAGTCATTTGCACAGAAATAGCCTATGAAATACAGTTTATACAATCTGTGTAAAAGTGTCTAGTGGATTCACATATATTGTGTTTAGTGGATTCACATATATTGTGTTTAGTGGATTCACATATATTAAACACAATCATTCTGAATCAGGCTTGCTTTTTTAATTTCTCAGTAAAGTCTGACTCCGATCAAGATTCTGAAAGGTCAGTGTTATTACCATCAGTCGTATTGATCAGCAGTAGCTTGTCTCAGCTCATTACCTTTGACCTTTACTACCTAAGCACAGCTTCCATTTAACAGCATGTAAGTAAACACAAACATCAGTCTCTCTGTCTGGCCATTCAGAATGGGGAAATTTATGCACATGTTTCAGTGTGTGCGCTTGCATTGATGTGGCAATTTAATGGGCTTCAGTAAAAACACATAAATCCACAGCTGAGGTGAACTGCACACACACACATTAGTGGCTGTATTGATTCTTAATCTATATGGCTTTCTTCTCTCTCTTCATGACCTGGGTTGTGCTCAGTGGTTACCATGGTAATGTGGGGCAAAAATGTGAGACTGTTGCAGAACTGAAATAGAAGCTATGAAGAATAGAGAGAAGAAGAGATGTATAAGAAGAGGTGTATATGTCTTTCATTTGTGCTGCCCACTCAAAAACAGCAAAGAAGTTCATTTAATTTACACCAGTGTAAACATACTGATTTAATCACATTTCACATGCAAAAACACATTTAAATTTACATTTCTCTTTCTTGTGCTAACATGGGTGAAAACACAGACACACTCAACAGTACTCACAGCTTGACCAAAGTTACCTGGTGGGTATAAAGTGTGAAGAAAAGGCTGTGAGGAACAGAAAAGCTTCATCCAGAGGGAACCTGCTGACTAATGCATTATTCATCTGCAGGCATTCCCTTTAAAATGACCCAGTCAGGGCTTCCTGCCCTTTCTTGATACACTGGTCATGCCTTAGGTAAATGTTGGTGTAAGCAGACTGTAGTGTGTAACAGCAGTGTTATGATCTCCTTCCTCCACTGTTGCTTTGTTTCAGGTGGTGTATCTGCAGCAGGCAGATGTCAACAGGGAGAAGGTGTCCTGCATGCACCAGAGCAGCATTGATGGAGTGGAGGACATGTCTACACTGGCAGAGCTCCATGAAGCTGCCATCATGCACAACCTTCATCAGCGATACCAGAGGGACAACATCTATGTAAGCTTTGTACAGACACTTCACAGTGCACTGTGAAAGTTTAAGGGTTGTAGTTCAGTTCTCTTGGTTCTTTTGGTCTGGTCCAAAACCAGTAAATTACGTATTATAGTCCTGGTTTACTTAGCGTTCACACTGCCCTTACCGAACATCTAAAACGATGCTATGTGCTAGGCTAAATGCACTCACAGTATGCATGTACATATGAGAGTTTTTTTTTGCAAGTCACAAAAAGTTCATAAAATGTTTCAGAACTGTCCGACCCCGGTACCAAAGCTTGTTATGACATCACATCCAGTCTTTGGTCCATGTTGCATTCATATTTCAGTCGAGCTGCACCAGAGTTCATTTGGAAATGAACTTGTTTGGTGTGCACAAAGGTTTAATGGCAAAGTTTTCTCTGATTCCAATAAACTGCACTAACAGGGTAATTGCACCAGATTACATTTTAATCAACCAAACCTGCCAAGTGTGAACACACCCTAAAATTCTCCTGTTTGCTTCTCAGATATGTGATAGTGTGAAATGTCATTTCATGAATTAGACATGGTTTTGAGACAGTATGGGGAAGGACCAGACCCATGAATGTATTAGTAGAAGTTATGGACTTGTTATTAGTCCAACACATTAAGCTATGATGCACCATGATTTGAGTCATGTTTGTGTCATTTCCTGTTCCCATTCTTCCCTATTCTCCATCATTTCCTGTTCTCCCTATATTGTACCTACCAATAAAAGTGGCACAAAGGCCAGAAAGATTTAGGCTAAAATAAGGATCTAGATACTTTACATCCCAGTGTTGCACTGATTCATGTCAATCAGGGCTTCCACCCAATGACTGCAGACTTTACGCTTCCTGCAGGGATTCTCTCGACTGTTGCTCATGTAGGTATATGTGCAAAGTAGGTCAGGACGACCGTTAGCACATAAAAGTTCACTCAGTATTTCCTGTGTAATCAGTCCTGTGTTGTTTTGGAGTTTAAGAGAGTGGACAGAACTCTGACTGGCTCTGAGAGGAACCGGAAAATCCTGCCTTAGTTTCGCAGAGTTAAATTCTGTCCAAACATCTTGGTCAGAGAGTCAAAGGAAACTGTTTGGTTAAAGTGTTTTCCTTCTTTAAGTAAAGCTTTTTCTTTAAGTAAAGTAGGTCCAAGATTTAATAAAACAAAAAAACATAAACCTAATGTATACTGTAAGGTTCCTGCTACTATGGGGGGTTTCTTTATTTAGATTTGAAGTTTGAGGCAGGAACTGAGGAACACAAATTTCAGTCTGGATTTGTGAGAAGCTTAAATTTAGTGTTGCTTGTGTTTATCAAAGAATGTAGATCCTTTGAAGACCCTTTGTTAAATGCAAACTGCAGGGGCTTGATTTATATTATTAGGAAGCAGAGTTAAGCCTGCTAAAAATACCACTGAGTTGTATCATAGAAGAGAATACATTAATTCAAGAGAGACTATCAACCATCTGTAGTTTAATTATTCTCTGCAAATTATCTGCCTCTAAATAAAACAACTGTATTTATAACTGTAAAGAGTCAGCTGATGATTTTCCCACACTGAGATGGTGTTCGTATGTGGGCCACTGTAGAGGAACATGACGGTGTTATTCAATGCTCTGTGAAGTCCAGTGTCATCCACAGTGTTGTTAACCCCTGTACTGAGATCTGTGCCAGAAGAGCGATGTTATATGAAGATCAAATCGTTGACGTTTTGAAGCACAGCAAATAATTGCAATGTTCATACATGATTTTGCCACACTAATGATCAGTGATGGAAATTCCAGCTCATTTCCACAGATCAGTTCATTTAAACTGCTTAAAAAGATTCAGAAGTTATTTCTGATTTCATCATGTAATTACATTAAATTCATCAAGAGCATCCTGAGACAGTAAGGTTATTTTTTCTGTATCAGATGTATGTATCAAAACGAGATTAAATACATCTTTTTACTTTTTACCGTACACACTTCCTTCCTGTCTGGCAGCTTTATAACAAGTCCCTTCTGTGACACTACAACGCTTTCATTTGGAGGTGAAATTAGTGCATGGTGATTATACAGTGAGGGATAGAGAAGACAGTGTGATTGAGTGGCTTGGACAGACAGCTAAAATCTTGTTGACTCGAACCAAACCATACATTTCAGAGTGCTGGTTTAGAGTTTTAGCCTGGAGTAACTAATATGACTACTGTCTGCATTGTGATAGAAACAGTCCACTTTGACCTTTACAAAATCCATAGAAAGAGACAATGCAGACAGCAAATTCCTCTTTGGGTGAAGGCTGACTGAGTCAGAGACTTATTTTCAGTGTCATTAACTCCTCGTTATTCCTCAATAACCAAATTTAACCCAAAGCCAAATTTAACCAAGCGCTGAGTACCACATTTTATCATGTTGTTGTCACCTTATTATATAAGAGTTATATGCATTACATTACATGGCCAAAATTGTGTTGACATCCTTTTCCTTCATTTTTATTGAGTTATTTTACCTGGAAAAAAAGGTTGTATTATATTACAGTTTGGGAAGGGCCCCTTTCATGACAAAGCCAACGTGAGGTAGATCAAGCAATCCAAGCCCATTTCAGTGTATAATCCAATATCTCTCTCTAACAAGCCAGATAATGGTTGCAGGGGTGTATTGGTGGTGGTAATGAAATGCCAGGCTTTATGAGACTGTGTGATGGATAGCTCTGTCTTTGTTGGTCAACCACTAATATGTGTCTCCCTCAATGGTAATATCTTGAGCAGATCTTGAGCAGCATTGAAAACAGCAGATAAAAAATTCCATCTGAATAAAAAAAAAAACAGAACGCAGGACTATCTCTCAGCTGTATTGTGGCGCTTTGCACTGCACACGTCTCGTGTTGTGCTCAGTGAAGTGAATGTGAAAGGGCTGTCTTATTCCATTTTGGTAAATAGATACTGTAATCTACCTTTCCCATGATGCATTGCACTGCCAGTGTCTGGTGTTGTTGACTGATAGCAGTGGTTGTCTGCTTTATCGGATCTGAATGAGAATGGCCATCCTAGTGCCCTCTTGAGGTTGTTTTGTCAAAATCAAAAATGTTGGTATGCTCTTCAGAACCACATTTAATGTTCTGAGACTTTACTACAATGTCATATCCTTTTTTAAAATAATTTCTTTTACCGATAAAATGTGTGCAATGTTACAGTATGTTCTCATTTATCAGCTTAATACGCAGAGACAATTATAAATAAGTTTGGAATGGAATTCATTCCTGTAGTGCCCACAGTGTGATGCGTCTGGTGGCACTTCCATACGAGTTTTGCATTAATCTCATCACTTTGCTGTTGTTAAGATAAGGAAATCATATTACTGCTTGTAACCAGGAGGATGTGTGTCGTTGTTAGCCTCTCTCTTAATCCTCCTCTGGCTCACTAACCCCAAAACAGCCAGCTTTTGATATAAAAAAATGACCTAATCACCTACTGAATATTATGTTTCTTTAATTCTCTGTCTCTTTCTCAGACTAACATAGGTTCTATACTAGCGGCTGTAAACCCATACAAGCAGATCACAGGGCTGTATGAGATCTCTGCAGTGAATCTGTACAGCCAGCATCATCTGGGCGAACTTCCGCCGCATATCTTTGCCGTGGCCAATGAGTGTTATCGCTGCTTATGGAAGAGACACGACAGCCAGTGTGTGCTGATCAGGTAATAGCAGACCCTCATTGATTTAAATGATGCCTCATAGCTCAATCTCTTTTAGTTTCTGTTTCATTCTCATTTTTAGCAATTGTTAGATTACATAGTAACACAATGTGGACACAGTGACTTGTGAACAAAATTCAAGCTATACATTTTATCAGTACATTATTTGCCCTGGGAATCAAACCCATGATCTGATTAACAACATGCTAAGGAAAGCTGTATTTAATGAGCTATATCCTGAATACAAATTTTAAGCAACCCCACCCATGTATTCTCAGGAGATATCTCTCTGTAAGTGCTGTCTGGAAAAGTGCCTGTCATTGTTTTGTGTCTCTGATTTAGTTTGTTTCTTGTTTTAAAGCAGCTGTGAGTAAGCAGTCTTATTTATTGACTGATAACTGAAAGAGATCAATATTAGATATTATCTCACTGTGCTAATCTCATTTGTGTTAAACCTAAATGCTGAGTTTGAGTGCCTGTGGCTTAGACTTTCTGCCACAAACTGCTATCAGCTTTCACAGCATTGCAAATTCAATCACAGGTTAAAAACCCAAATGTCAGTCGAAGGTCAGTTATGTGTGTGTCTGTGTGGTCTTGTTTTTCTACCACTGTGGGAACCCATAAGGATGGTAAAAGTCACACAAACCTACATTATGGGGACCAGTCAGGGGTCCCTACCAGGGAAATCGATTATTAAGCATACTAAATGATGCTTTTTTGAAAATGTTAAAAGGTTTCTGTGAGCATTAGGTTTAGCCGTAGGGTAAGTGTTATTGGATAGAATATTCAGTTTGCATAGTATAATTATGTCTATGGAAATTCCCCACAAAGCATAGAAACCTAACACGTGTATGTGTGTGTGTGTGTGTGCATGTCAGTGGTGAGAGTGGAGCAGGGAAAACAGAAAGCACCAAACTATTGTTGCAGTTCCTGTCCGTCATGAGCCAGAACTCTGCCGGGACGCCACCTACAGAGAAGAGCACCCGCGTGGAGGAGGCCATCGTTCAGAGCAGGTGAACCCACAGCAAACTCAGAGGTGCTCAGAGGTTGCTCTTTAAAAGCTCAGGAGCTCTCAGTTACAGTTATGAGCATCACGTATCAATGAGTATCAATTGTTTAAAGAGTATCTATGATTTGAGGATCTTTGTCTCAGATGTTGCTCTTAAAATCCCTTAGAAAGTATTAAAACGGACCCAAATTAGACAATTCTCGACATACTGTAACAGTATATAGTTATATATTAAATGTGGATGGCGTAGCTGAACTACATTGGTCTTGAAAACTCTTGAAACTAAGCAGTTTGTGACTGTTGAGATCTTTTATGAAACCATAAAAGACACTGGGATCAATTTTGAAACACAAAAGCTTCAACACTTTTCTCTCTTTTGTGCAGCCCTATAATGGAAGCATTTGGGAACGCCAAAACTGTCTATAACAACAACTCCAGTCGTTTTGGGAAATTCATTCAACTTCATTTTTCTCAAAGCGGGAGCATTCAGGGTGGATGCATCATCGACTGTATCCTTTCCACTCTACACACACATTCATACATGTTTTATGTATACTGAGACCCCCGTTCTCTCTTTACAGATGACACTTTGTATCAAGCATGACATCATGACATCATTGCTCACCCACAATCACACAGCAATCACAGAAACCAATCACATCAGGATGGAATAATTTACCCCAAAATGAAAAGTTTTTCATCGTTTACTCACTTTTATGTTATTCTGAACCTACATGACTTTCTTCTCTTCTGTGGAATACAAAGAAGATATTTTGATGTCCCAGTGGTTTTGTGCTCATAGAATGGAAGTCAATGGGTGCCACTGTTGTTTGGTTACCAACATACTTCAAAATATCATAAAGGTTTGGAATGACATGAGGGTAAGTAAAAAATAGAAGATTTTTTATTTTTGGGTGAACTATCCTTTTAAGAAATTACATTATATTGTATATTGTTTCAAAACCTGCTGCATCGTGGCTATATTTCCTTAATTTTTATTGCCCAGATTTGCTTGAAAAGGTAAACCTGCAACCTGAAGTGTGACTCACTTGGTGCACAAGAAATCATCTCATTACATCTTTGACCATAATTTATATAACAACCCATTGTATATAACATAGTATATAACAGGCCATGGTTCAGTTCATAGGTTTTAGCCCTGACTATTGTCTCTGCCATTTTGTGGAGAGAGACTGTGAGATTCTCGCCCACTCAGCATCTGCCATCTGATCTGTGTTCCAGAATCGAGTGGTCAGGCAGAACCCGGGCGAGAGAAACTATCACATCTTTTATGCTTTGCTAGCCGGGGCAAACAAAAGCCAAAAGGGTGAGCGAATATATTCTGCATCTTGCTCTTCTCCATGTATCAACACACGTACACACAGTCTGTTTAATTATGACCTGTGTGTGTGTTTTAGAGACATATTTACTGGAGGATTCACCTGAGTTGTTTCACTACCTGAGTCAGTCAGGATGCGTAAAGGACCGCAGTCTCGATGACAAGCAGCTTTTTGATGATGTCATGGTACATCTAGTGGAATGATTTCTATTTATTTGAGATATTGCTAAGCAGGTCAGAAAAGAAACTTAAGAAGAGCTTTATGAATCCACCTCTCTCTTTACCTCTCGCTCGGCAGGAGGCTCTGAAGGTCATGGAGTTCACAGAGGAGGAGATCAGAGATATGTTCAAACTGTTGTCTGGAGTTCTGCAGCTTGGCAATGTGGAGTTCATGACAGCAGGGGGTGCTCAAATCACCACCAAACAGGGTGAGAAGCCCTATTCCTGTCTCAATGCAAGACAGACACCATCACAATTTGTTAGCTGGCATTTTTTCTTTCTCTGTTTCCTGCAGTTCTTTCTAATGTGAGTGATCTTCTGGGTCTGGACTGTTTCCAGCTGTCTGAGGTTCTAACCCAGCGTTCCATGATCCTCAGAGGAGAGGAGATCTGCTCTCCTCTTACAGTGGAGCAGGTATGAGCTTATAATAGATGCATATATTTCTGCTTATGCCTGCTTTCTCATAATGAAATACTCGCATGAACAACTAGTTTTGTTTAACCTGTCCTTCAGATCTTTCTGCTACTGATCAAACATGTTTAGTTTTCTAACTTCTTATTGGCAGGCGATAGATTCCAGGGATTCGGTTGCCATGGCACTGTACTCCCAGTGCTTCTCGTGGATCATCATGAGAATTAATCAGAAGATAAAAGGCAAAGACAATTTCAAATCCATCGGAATCCTCGACATCTTCGGCTTTGAAAACTTTGAGGTGTGAGGCAACTTCAATACACACACAGGACACATTTACACAGATAAGACACACACTCATGTTTTTTATTGAAATGTAACTCAAGTCTGTGTGCTTTGCGAAGGTGAACCGCTTTGAGCAGTTCAGCATTAATTACGCCAATGAGAAACTGCAAGAATATTTCAACAAACACATCTTCTCTCTGGAGCAACTGGAGTACAACAGGTGAAGCCTGATAACATGTTATATAACAAAGTCTATCACCTCAATAAGTTGTTCTGCTAATGCATCCATTAACATACCTTCTGTATACAAATTCACTTCAACAACTTCTGTATAGCCAGTTATGCATGCATGAGCTTTGTGTGCAAAAACGGGCCGTTGATGGACGGTTTGTTACAGGGAAGGGATTCATTGGGAAGCTATTGACTGGATGGACAATGCAGAATGTCTGGATCTGATAGAGAAGGTAAACAGTCACAGTCGGCTGTCAGGAGCGATTCAGTTTTATTTGTTCTGACTTTATTAATTTAGGATTGCTTGTCCTGGAGTTTTATGCAAGCTGTGTGATGTACATATAGTAAGCGACAGGGCCAGCCCTGGGTAGTAGCCACATAGTCATACATTCATCCATGCAAAGTTCAGTTTGACTTTTATTATTGTAGACATTTGTTAGCTTTGTATTGATTAGTTTATTTAATGTTTGTGCAGAAACTGGGTATGTTAGCTCTAATAAATGAGGAGAGCAGATTCCCCAAAGGCACTGACTTCACTCTGCTGGAGAAATTACACAGCAAACACGCTGTAAGTTAAAGCTTCATCATTTACCATAGTTTTATTGTGATAACATAAATACCCTCATTATAAACACACAAGTTTGTTTTTTCACAGACTAATCCTTACTATGTGAAACCCAGACTGGCAGACCATCAGTTTGGAATTAAACACTATGCTGGAGAGGTGAGATGAAGTGTGTGAGTTTGTATGATGTATGGGAATGTCACTGTTGTTTCTCTTATTTCACGTCGTTTTTCCATATGTTCCTCTCTGTAGGTCTTGTATGATGTGAGGGGGATTTTGGAGAAGAACAGAGACACATTCCGAGATGATATCCTGAACATGCTAAAGGATAGTCGGTAAGACACAACAAACACACGTACACAAACATATCTAGAGTGTTAACATTGTGAGGCAGTGTAACTGTGAGGCACATACACCCACATTGCATTTGTGATTAACCTGTGTGTGTGTGTTTGTGTGTGTTGTGTGTGTGTGTGTGTGTACAGACTGGACTTCATCTATGATCTGTTTGAGCAAGTGAGCAGCAGGAATAATGAGGAGACCCTTAAAATGGGAACAGCCAGGAAAAAGCCCACCGTCAGCTCTCAATTCAGAGTGAGATTTATTTATTTATTACTTTATTTACAGCAGTACTACATAGATGTAAATAAATAATATTTTTCTAATCGTTTCAATTTAGAATTGCTATGTTTAAACAATCAGGAGCAAATACACAAAATATTACTGCACAAAACCTTGGATAACCTGTCTGTTATCCAGCTTAACCGAACGTTACAGATGCTTCACCTATACTGCTATTATTTAATTTATTATATCATTTATTGGGCGCAATTTATTTTTGTGTGAGTTCATTTACAGTTGGACTATATTATCTCAAACAAAAATCACTTCACATGTTTAAATCACGTAAGATTTTTCACTCATTTGATTGGTTGTTTCACATGTCACTCAGGACTCCCTTCATGCCCTAATGGCCACTCTTAGTGTGTCCAACCCCTTCTTTGTGCGTTGCATCAAACCCAACATGGACAAGGTAAGGGCAGCCCATAAACCAATGAAAACGCAAAATGTGATGACATCATAGTGAGGTGAACAGTGCTTTTGGTCGATTGGGCTAGTTACTTAAAACGCTCAAAGCTAGTTCAATAATAAAATATGGCATGTTATTTCTCACATATATTGTAAATATTATTAATGCCTTTATTCACTGTTATAGACCCCAAACACGTTTGACCCAGACGTGGTACTGAATCAGTTGCGCTATTCTGGTATGTTGGAGACAGTGAAGATCCGCAGAGCTGGATTTCCCGTTCGACGCACATTTAAAGACTTCTTTAGCAGGTGATGTGAAAACCTGCACAGGTTTAGATATTTCTATTATTCTATTAGCTACCTCTGTTTTCCTCAGAGAGTGTTGGTTTATGGGTAATGTTTGTGCACTTCAGGTATAAGATCATTCTGAAAGATAAGGAAAAGGCCACTATGGCTACAAATGGAGATGTGAAGAAGAATACCACAGATCTGCTGACAGTCCATGACTGGACCAAGAAGCAGTGGCAACTTGGAAAGACCAAGGCAAGTGATCTATGACCTCATTGAACTCTATTTTTAAGTTTTTCTCTAGAGACGTACATGCATATTCTCTGTCTCTTGTGTGTGTGTGTTATGTTTAATGCCACTGACCTCTAATCACCTTTGACCTCCAGGTGTTCCTGAAGGAACCTCTAGAACAGAAGCTGGAGAAGCAAAGAGATGAAGTGCGGAGCAAAGCTGGACTCATCATACGAGCCTATCTGCTAAGATACATAGCAAGGTGTGTGTGTGTATGTGTGTCCTGTATTCCCTATGATACGAGGACCAAATGTCCCAACAATAAAAGTAATACCAGTAAATTTTGAACTTGTGGTAACATTTTTTAGGTCCACAAGCTTATAAATAATACAGATTATCTTTCTTTTTAAAAATCTTTTTTGAAAAATTTTCAGAAAGGTTTTAGTGAGGGTTGGGTTTAGGGGTAGGGTTAGTGTAGGAGGATAGAATATACAATTTTTACAGTATAAAAACCATTACATCTATGGAATGTCCCTAAAAAACAGTGTGTAAGAGCTTTTGTTAGCACATTTGTGCTCTGTGCGCTCGCTACAGGAAAAACTTTAAGAAGGTTTTGGCCAGCATTGTGACAATCCAGAAGAACTACCGCACTCATCTCTATCAGCAACGGTTTCTGCGGAAACGCTCAGCCACACTGGTTCTCCAGAAACACAGGCGAGGGCAGGTGGCACGAGGAATCTGTCGCAAACTCAGAGAGGAAAAGAGGAAGAGAGAGGAGGAAGAAAAAAGAAAGAAAGAGGAGGAGGAGAAAAAAACAGATGGAGAACAGGTGAAGAAAACTGGAAGGGAGGAGAATGAGGCTACACAGGTAAGATAATTTATTCAATGTTCATTTAGTGTGAACTTGTCAAATTTTTTATTTTTATATACAAAAAAATAAAAATATAGATGTAGATCAATTGTAGACTTTTAACAAGTCATTCACTGTTGACACTTTCTGTGTTTTCTTTTTCACCCCCCTCGGTCTCTCTCTCTCTCTCTCTCTCTCTCTCTCAGTCTCCACGTTCTTCTGAGGAGGAGACTCGTCAGATGGAGGAGATCCTGCGTTTGGAAAGAGAAATCGAACGTCTGCAGAAGAAAAGAGAAGATGGTGTGTCCATGCTATGCGAGAGCTCCAGACAGGAACTTCGTTTACGTCGTGATGCAGAGATGTTGCGTCAGAAAAAGAAGGCTTCTCGCGTCGCCACAGAATTCCTAGACCTGCTAGACGCTGGAGGTCCAGATGTCATCCCTGGTGTTCCCAAACAATCCACCTCCAGACCAACAACCACCACTGAGGTAGAGGTGGATGAAGGCTTCCATGCAGAGGAAGAGTGCATTCCGCTCCAGCAGTTCCCTCCTCCACTAGAAGGTCCTGTAGATCAGGAGATCTTTGGCACTCTGCCACCTCCACCTCCTGACTTTGCTGAGGGCATGGTGTCCCAGTCCGCTCCCAACGTTCCACCTGGTCCTCCTCCCCCACCTCCGCCACCTCCTCCTCCACCTCCTCCCCCACTCCCTGGAGAAACCAAAAAGGAACCTGGAAAGACTGAGTCAAAAACAGTTAAAGAGGATACTGGGAAAAAGGAGGGGGAAGATGTGGATCGCACCAGCAAGCTGACCGCTGCAGAATCTCTGCCGGACACAGAGGAACCCATCTACAGCATGGTAGGGGAAGGAGAGTCGGACTATGACCAGGACGAGCTGGAGGATGGACAGAGCAGCACTGCGGCAACAGACACGGAATACGCACGCAAGTCCACCTGCACCAACGCAAGCCAGGAGTCCTACAACCGCAGTTCAGATTCGGTGAGTTATACAGAGAATCCTATGTGACTTAAACGGCTATTCATAAAACATGACAAGAATTTAAAAAAAACTATATAAAAAAAAAACTAATACCATTATTCACACACACTCACATCATGTGATTATAAAGATAAACATACATCTTCTTTTGCCTTATTCTAATTAATTTTCAGGTTTTTCCATTACAATTTTATATATATAATTTTTTATATATTGAAATAAAAAACAAGGTGCATAAGTAAACACAAGTAAACATTTACTTTTTGGACCTACAGCCCTTATAGGTTTTTGTTAATTTTGCATCATAATATTTCTTTTTTTTTTTTTTTTGTAAATCCTACAACTTTCTGTTCATTTTCAGGTTTAAATCAGATTTTGAATTTCAGATTTTTAATGTGGGCTCACTTAAGATCCATTTTCTATATATCTACATATAGACATTTTGGCATATATACACATATAGAGCGTTTCTTTATTCTGTTCATTGGTTTCTTAGTATGCTGAGAGTGATGAAGATCATGATGGGGGTGTGGACACAGATGAGGAGGTGTCCAATGGGAAAGTCAACATCTTCAATGGGAACGGACCTCCGTATTTCCACAGTTACCTCTACATGAAGGGTAAGAAAAAGTATGACATCATCACATACTCTTGATGAACTTGTTAACACAATACCTGACAACCAAAGTATTTACCATCTACAAACATCTACAAAATTTGTATAGAAGGTTTTTGATCCCAAGCAGCAAAACATCATAGCAATTTAGGGAATTTTGAGATATGTCTATCAAAGAAAAATAAATGTATATTCTTTCCACAGCTGGGCTGATGATCCCGTGGCGCAGACGTTGGTGTGTTCTGAAGGACGATACCTTCATGTGGTTTCGCTCCAAGCAGGAGTCGTTGAAGTCGGGCTGGCTGTATAAGAAGGGCGGAGGTCTGTCCACACTCTCCCGCAGGAACTGGAAAATGCGCTGGTTCGTCCTGCGGGACTACAAACTCATGTACTTTGAGAATGACAGTGAAGAGAAGTTGAAAGGAACTATTGACATTCGCACAGCCAAGTAAGAACATGTGGAATAGACATCTCTATATTACTCTATATCTCTATATCTCTCAGTCAACTCTATATTCATAAATCATTTACAATCTTAGTATCCCTAATTAGTTTTACTAATATACATATCTTATATGAAGAATAAAATGTACAATAATACCATGTATTCTGTATTCTGTGTGTTCTGTACGTTTTATTTCTGTTACATTTTCCTGTATTTTTTTATTTATTATTTATTGTATGTAAAGCTGCTTTGAAACAATGCAACATTGTGAAAACGCTACATAAATAAAATTTAATTTATTGAATAAGCTATAACTTTCTAATATTTCCAGGCTGTAGATAAAATTGAATACTAGTGCTAAGATAAGATAAGAAGACAAGTATATTGCATTATTCAAAGCATTTTGTGGTACATTCAAAAGTATACATTAGTTTAATGTGTTCTCTGGGAGTCGAACCCATGACCTTGGTGTTGCTAGCACTGTGCTCTAATAATTGAAGTATATGATACAAAGAGAATTTGTTTACCACTGTTTCCAGGGAGATCGTGGATAATCACGAGAAGGAGAATGCTCTGAATATCGTGACGGAGGAGAGAACATATCAGGTGTTTGCTGAGTCACCAGAGGATGCCAGGTATGTTGACACCATCAGCCCCGTTCCTGAGAAACATCTGTGTATTCTTACCATCACCAGATGTCTCTCTCTCTTCTCTCTCATCTAGTGGTTGGTTTAACATGTTGAGTCGGGTTGCCACTGCCTCTCCAGAGCAGCTGTTGGAGATGTCTCATGAACAGGCCAACCCGAAGAATGCTGTGGTCAGTGTTTTTACACATCTCCTCCATGTAATCCTTAACTTTCTACTGTGTCTTTGACAAGCTCTCCTCTCTTTCGTCCTCTCTGTCTCTCAGGGCACACTGGATGTTGGATTGATTGACTCAGTATGTGCTTCAGATAATCCTGACAGGTGAGATTGTGTTTCACAGAATTACATCTTAAACACAAGCTGTTAGATAAAGATTTAAATGTAGGTTAGGGAGGAGCCTGATCGTCTGGTGCTGTCGATCATTTACAAAGAGTACATAAGCAGCTGTCTACCTTCCTTCTTCAACAATTCCTCCAGCATCCCGTCCTCACCTGGACTCCTCACTTGTTTGAAGTACTTCACTTTATCCAGTTCGGTAGTCAGTAGGGGAGTACACTCAGAGCTCAAGCTGAGGCTCGGGACCATGCTCCTCCTCCTAAGACAGCGAGCTAAATTTCGTTTACTATTATTATTTCATTGGATGGGAAGATGTATTTGGGAAATTACATTTTTAGGTTGACGTCTCTGAATTTTCTAGTATTTTTGAGATTCTTCCTATGCTTCCAATGTTACAGTATCAAGTATCTAATATAGTCAATATAATGTTATATAATCCAATATATATCAAATGTTAATGTTACCATTTTATGTCTAGTACTTAAATAACTTCTGTTTCCTCCTCAACAGGCCCAATTCATTTGTGATCATTACAGCCAATCGTGTGATTCACTGTAACTCAGACCTGCCAGAGGAGATGCATCACTGGATCAGTCTGCTGCAGAAACCCAAAGGAGACACCAAGAGTGACGGACAGGAGTTCCTGGTCAGAGGTGTGCTGTGGATCTTTAATGCACTACATTCAAGCATCTGGCAGATGATCTTATCTAAAGTGACTTAAAGTGCATTCCTGGTATACGTTTTTATCTATACGCTTCCTGAGAACTGAACCCATAAACCTGCTGTTGCAAGAACCATGCTCTACCAGTTGAGCTACAGGATAACTGTTACTGTTTCTTTTTAGTTTTACATCAATGATCTTTTTGCTTATATTTTTTACATATTACAAGTCAATTTTATTTTTTTCAATACAAACTACAAAGCTTTATTGTTTAAGCTTTAAAACTCCCAATAAACTACCTGCATGAATAGGATATATTTATGCATGTATTATATAAGAATTGGGAAGATGTGTTTAAAATGGCTTTTCAGGCCACAGCCTGAAGGTTCAGCACAATCCCTGATGTGTTTGTGTGTGTTTGATTCAGGTTGGCTACACAAAGAGGTGAAGGCAGGAGCCAAGAGTTCTGCTCCCAAGCTGAAAAAGCGCTGGTTTGTTTTGACCAACACCTCTCTGGACTACTTCAAGTCTTCTGAGCGCAACGCATCCAAGATGGGAACTCTGGTTCTCAACAGCTTGTGCTCTGTGGTTCAGCCTGAGGAGAAGAAGTTTAAAGAGACAGGTAAGTGTGACCAGTCAGAGGCCATTAAAATACAGAAACACAGAACACAGAATTGCTTTTCATTAATTCTCAAGATCATCGTTTTGGCATTATCAGCAAGTATTATTCTAAAACAATCATCAATTATGTCTTTAATTTAGTTTTTTAATGAATATAAGAACATATGAAAAAGTGTCAAAATGCTGGTTGTTTATTTTACAAATCATGTAACGTGCTGATCTGTGGTTCCACTGCAGGTTACTGGAACATCATAGTCCATGGGCGTAAACATTCCTACCGTCTGTACACCAAGATGCTGAATGAGGCGATGCGCTGGGTGTCCGCCATTCAGGGCGTCATTGACAACAAGCCGCCCATTGAAACGCCCACCCAGCAGCTTATACGAGACATCAAGGTAAAGACACTGTTTACCAGCGGTACAGTAATAGACTCTTTAGTAGCTTTAGTACACAAACTCTGACTTTCAACAGAATTTGTTTGCCATAGTTTTAGTTACCATTTATATGAATGCTTTTGGCAGAAGATTTTATCCCAAGCCTTAACTGGGGTTAAGTTAAGCTACAGGAAAGCCCTATCGTGACCTTCTGTCCTGATTTTTGACCCATGTGTAGGAGAACAGTGTTAACTCTGAGGCTGTGGAACAAATGTACCGTAGAAACCCAATCCTCAGATATACCCAGCATCCTTTGCATTCACCACTCCTGCCACTGCCCTACGGAGAGGTCAGCGAACCCTGTGAGTCTTTAATCAGCTTCATCACACATGCCTTTTTGGTCCATTATCTTATAATCCAGCACATCTTATTAACATTGCCTCTTTTCCCTTCTCTCTGCAGCACAAAAAAGAGAAGGGTTATGGAAGCCTGCAGGATGAGGCAGTGAAGATCTTTAACTCACTTCAGGAGATGGAGATAGTCTCGGACCCTGTTGCCATTATTCAGGGCATCCTGCAGACCTGCCATGACCTGCGGTTACTGAGAGATGAGGTGTACTGTCAGCTGATCAAACAGACCAATCACGTGCCCCAGCCCAACAGCCCTGGAAACCGTGCCCACTGGCACCTTCTCACCTGCATGAGCTGCACCTTCCTGCCTAGCCGGGCCATCCTACGTTACCTCCGATTCCACCTGAAAAGGTAACTGAGGAACATCCTGCACTACAGGACATCCACTTGTGGACAGGGCTTATTAAATTGCATGATTGGCTAATGATTGGCTAATTGTATTATATACATTTTATGGATCAAGCACTTCATTTTTGCCCTTTTTTTGTGAATAATCTCTTAGAGTTAGGGAGCGTTACCCTGGCACAGAGATAGAGAAGTACGCACACTTCATTGGTGAGTCCCTAAAGAAAACAAAGGCCAGGGAGTTTGTGCCTTCTCAAGAGGAGATCGCCGCCCTGGTGAACAGGCAGGAAATGACAACTACTGTGTACTGCCATGGAGGAGGGTCTTGCAAGATATCCATCAACTCACATACAACAGCTGGAGAAGTGAGAGACAAACAGAGATGTTTAGTTTTATTGCAAACAAATGTACCCATTTATCAATTTTGTTTCTCCTACAACAGCACACAAAGCATGTTATGATGAAGGTTTACAGCAGGTTTTATTTGTTCTCGTCCGTGTCAAGGTGGTGGAGAAACTGATTCGAGGACTGGCAATGGAAAACAGCAGGAACATGTTCTCTCTGTTTGAACACAATAAGGTGGAGAGTCGGGCCATAGAGAGCCGTGTGATTGTGGCAGATGTTCTGGCCAAGTTTGAGAGGTAAACCATGACCATTTAAATGTTGTATTATGGTTAATTTATGATTCTGAGAAATTTTGAGTTTTGGTTCATCCCTTTCTGTATTTCAAAATACAAAAGAATAATTTGCTCTGCTTTGTTCCAGGTTGGCGGGTGGTGAGGAGGAGGAGGAGGAAGGCCCCTGGAGGCTGTATTTTAAGCTCTATTGTTTTCTGGATGTTGAAAGCATGCCTAAAGAGGGAGTGGAGTTTGCCTTCATGTTCGAGCAGGTAAACTGCAAAAGAGCATTCTTAAAATTACTGTACATACTTTACCCACTTGTAACTGACTAATCCTACAGTGGCAACTGTTCTACATATTACATATATAATAAACTTTAAATCACCTTTTCTTATATTTAAATGACCATTGACTATGATCTGTTATTAGAATTAAATTTGTTATTTTTTTTCTCTCAGGCTCATGAGAGTCTGATCAGCGGTCATTTCCCTGCACTTGAGGAAACCCTCCAGCATTTAGCAGCTCTGCGTCTGCAGTACATCCACGGAGACGTGGCCCGTACGCCCTGGAGCCTAAGCAGTGTCTACCCTGTCGGGCGCCTCCGCTCACGAATCTTTCAATCTACAAAAGCAGGAGCCGCCGGGGTACAAGGTGCTGGTATAGGAGGGCCAGGAGGTCACACATTAGAACGGAGGAAGACCAAACTTCCTGGATGGAACCCTGAGACGCAGCTTCAAGACGGGGTCACTGAAGAAACAGCGTGTGGAGGAGGAACAGATGCTGGAGATGTTTGTGAAGGAGGAGATGTCAGCCACTCTGACCAGCGTGTTGGAGAAATGGAGCCGTCTAAAGGGGATGCCTCAGCACCAGGCTATGCTTAACTACATGACCATTATCAAAGAGTGGCCGGGATATGGATCCACACTGTTTGATGTGGAGGTGAGAATCAGTTATTTAAGCTGTAAAACAGCCCTGACTGAAGACCAGATCATCACCATACAGTATGTTGTGTTTCGGATGCTGGTGTCCCTGTTAGGTTACATTATGAGGTGCTGAAAAATGATACATTATTAAATGATTTATTGATGCTAAAATATTTCTTTGAATGTTTTTTTCTGAATTATCATGATTAAAGTTTATATGAATGTTCAAGAAAGCATATCCACTTCAAATGTATAAGAACATTAACATTTGTATAACATTGATAACAGCATTTAAAACTACAGAGTCTGTGAAAGTTTTTTCAATAAAAGCAAAATCAACTTAATAACCAATTAAAATATAAAAGTGATGAATGAGGACACAGAAATATAACTAACAGCAAGACATTCATTAGTCAACAAGACCAATAGTAGACCATAAGAAATATTTTCAGACATTTTCGGTTAGAAAGGCAAATGTCTTTCTATCTTTTAGTCACTGCTATATAATTATATATATGTACTATAAATAACATGATCAATTCTGTGTGTGTGTTGTGATGTATCTGTGTGCAGTGTAAAGAGGGTGGCTTCCCTCATGACCTGTGGTTGGGTGTAAGTGCTGAAAACGTCTCGGTGTACAAACGTGGTGATCCCAAACCGCTGGAGACCTTCCAGTATGAGCACATTGTTTTCTTTGGAGCACCTCAACCCAGCACATACAAAATCATTGTTGATGAAAGGGAGATGTTCTTCGAAACTCCTCAGGTAACCTTGGAAACACACCTCTGTTCCTAGAAAAATACAGTAAAGAATTACAAAATAAACAACCAAAATATAACAAAGTTGCCAGACATTACATATACTCCTTCAAATATCTCAACAAAACATCAATTCACACATTTATACAGGCTCTCAAATACAATAATTTTTCCTGAAGAGAACCAAGCTGTCCATTTTTCCCATTTGTTCTCAAATGTTTTTGAAGTTAAAGTGTATATGTTAATATATATATATATATATATAATATAAAATATATGTGAATGGTGTGCCTCTTCCGCACCACAATTTCACCATTGTTGTCCATTGTTGGGTAGTTTGCATGAACAGTACATAAGATCTTGAGTGATTGATCAATATGTTTTATGATGCTTTTTTAAGGTGGGTGAAATCACAAAGATCATGAAGGCGTACATCAACATGATCGTTAAAAAGCGCTGCAGCATCATGTCCGTCACCAGCAACAGCAGCGCCTGGATGAGGTGATCAAAACCAACCAATGAGACCAAAGCACCCAAGACGATGATATCAAGTGGAATAACCGGCTGACTGTGGATTATTAAAAAGGAGAGTAAGACAGCAGAGAAGAAATTATGATATCAGCTCGCCCACAATTTCAACTTACCCTTACGTAATCCTCTTTCTTACCTGTCTCTAAAACAACAGCACACTCAGTCTCACTCAATACTTATTTAAGTATTTATTGGACCAGTTTCACTTTTACAAAGCACAACAATACCTGACAGTCTGTTCACTGTTCTCATCCCCACTGCCAGCACGGACTGATGACCAAACCTGGTTAATTTCTTTCCATTTAGTCTCATTAGATGAAGTTCTCACTCTCCTCAGTTCTCAGTCTGTGATGCCGTTTTCCTAAACAACATTTCCTGATAGTCAACCACCTGTATCTCCATTAACTAGTACTGTTACTGAGGTGTGGATATTGTGTTTGTGTGAGATCAGAGTGTACACACACACACACACACGTGTATGCTGTGTGGAGTGTGTGTTTCACGAAGGGAGTCATTTTGTAAAGCCATGACTGCTGTAGGCTGTTTGGAGAGCTCCTGGATTACAGTTAGTCAGCCAATCAGATCACAGTATTTCTGGAAAATCTCTCCATCTGTTCTGAGGCCAGCATTATGTGGAAATTAGCCATCAGATCCCCATCAGCAGCGACTGTGCGACTGTTCACAGATCAGATCATGTTTGAGACTGTTCAAGCATTATCAGCGCAACAATTGTCTTATTTTGTATTAAATGGCAGAGTCTATACATACGCTGACATGTTACATTTGATACTAAGTCAAAAACTGTGTATTTAAATGGCAGCATTTGCTTTTTTTGTAATGTTTGCCAGTGATACAAAGCCTGTGTAACTTAGTATGTACCAATGCACATACCCAGTGAGTGCCACTGTATGCCAGAATGAGTAGACACCCCAATGCTCTGTTACAGAGAGTGTTCGAGTATAATATAAAGCTGTGCCAGGTCTGTCTGCCCAATGCAAGCAATGCAAAGAGGTCCCACCACTAGACAAGTATTAAGCTTGCTGCAGTCAACATCCAATAAGCATGTTTTTGTACTGTTTCACTATGTGTACGTAACATTACATTGTGAACACTACACGGTTATTATATGTTAAAAGCAGCTGTTTTTTAAATATGTTCCTTGAAGGTGTTTGGAAGTATTAGTGCTAAAATGATAATGGGCCCATTCTGTGTGGAAATTGTAGTCTCGGTGAATGCTTGAAATCTCAGTCATCAGGATGTGGAATACATGTCGTAATATTTGAGTGGACAACCCTCACAAACTGACTCAAGCAGGTGACGGACTCTGATGAAATCTAAGTTTATCTAAGGAAAAAGGCTTTTAAAGAGCATTTAAATCTGTTGAAGATGTACACATGGGCAGGCTTAGATTTAGTGTACTGTAATTGTTCTGTGAAAGAGCCATCACTTGACAAACACAGTTTTTTTTCCTGTATGGAAACAGAAAACATCCCTTATTTTTTATGACCAGTAGGCTTTGATTACGAAACAGCCACAAATTATTATTTGCTACTTGCTAGGTGGTTGCAGGTTGTATAGAGGAAGGGACTTCTCATTCTGGAGAGAGCTTTTGATTAGACAAAAATCTGTGAAGCGCAACAGATCATGTTTGCTGAAACAGAAAAACTGTATATTTTAAATGCATATCTGCTTGCATACAATTGCTTGCATATAATATATATAATTCACATATAAGTGAATTTTCTTAATATTTAGACATACACTAGGATATAAATGACCTCAAATCATTTCTGATCTCATGAATCACATTAGTTGTCCACATTGTACTGGAACTTTAAGTACAACTGCCCAGCAAACATCCCCATAAACCTTTCATAGCATATTACAACATGCATGAAGACACAATTAGAATA
Source organism: Chromobotia macracanthus (assembly GCA_036877525.1). Classification (NCBI taxonomy): domain Eukaryota; kingdom Metazoa; phylum Chordata; class Actinopteri; order Cypriniformes; family Botiidae; genus Chromobotia; species Chromobotia macracanthus. Next base: position 4,134,417 of record JAZGTH010000001.1, on the reverse strand, counting down.
CTTGCTCTTATCATAAATCTTATTTTGTTTTCTGGTATTTTTTCCTCTATTGCAAGGCCAAAGCAACCTTGTTTCTTATCTCGGTAGTTCTTCATTGGTAATTGTGATTTCAGTCAGTTCATTTCAGTGTTGCCATGTGCTGCCAGAGAGAGAACAGGCAGAAGACGTAACAGAGATCTTACAGAGATCTTCTCTTAACAGAGATCTTACAGTATATGATCCTTAGCACAGAAAAATATCATCCACTGATTCTTCATCTACACAGAATGCCTGTTGTTTTTTTGTTTTTTTTATTATGTAAGTATAATCCTACAACAGTACATGTATAATTTTGCTGTTTGATATGCAAATGATATTTGTCAGTATAATGCCAGTTTTTTGTGAATGTGTATGTCTGAATTTAACTATGAATTGAAATGAAGAAGAGAAAACAAGGGTAATGATGATGAAACTCTTTAGACAATGACATGTCTGTGTGTGGATATTTGAATTATTATATTGTTATGATTATATTTATGAAATATAAAGCTGGAAGGGGGTGATAGAGGGTTTGGTGTATTTATCTGTTATATGGTGTTATAGGCAATATTTGGGGGGGGACACTGTTAATGCTGATCTCCAATACCTCTCCCTTCTATGTTCTTTGACTGATTTCAGATCAGCATTAAAGGGCCTCTGTCAACGCTGTTGAATTGTGTGAGCACTGCTCAGGAACGGCTAGAGGAATTCTGTTATGAATCATGGACATGATTTGATTTGACACATTTCATGTGATGACGTTTTGGAGAGGTGTGACAAGGAGTGTGTATGTGTTTTGTGTGTTAGAAGCAGGTGGTGTGTTAATTTCTGTCACACTTGTCTGTCGCCCCACTTTCAACATAACAAGCATCTTTTCAGCAGGATGACAGACAGACGCTCAATTGCTTTCAATTGAGAACAAAGCAGCCGAGAAGACTCAGGTGCTAGATTCAGTCTGCCTCAGAAATATTAACACACACTCCCATCATACACACACACACACACAGAAAACACACAGAAATAGCACGGCTGGTTCTGTCTGTCTCACACATTCACACTGGGGTCCTTGCTCAGCTGCAGGCAGCCAACACAAGGCCTGAATGTAATTTACTCATCATTGTTATTATATAATAAATTATACAAAAAAGAATAATTGTGCTTGTTAAAACATTGAGAGAAAAAAGGTTTCTTTTGTAACTGGCTTTACAAAATGCTTTAATAAATTATTGTATTGTAACTAATGGCAAGTTGTGGTTTCCTTTGTGTGCAATGGTTCTGAATATCACAGTTTGGATTTGCTCAAAGATTATTTGACCCTTTCTTGTGATGCATGTGTTATAACTTTCATACACCAGGGGGCGCGTTTTAATATAATTTTATTCACAAACATGGGTGCTGCCTTTTTAAATGATTATATTCCGTTGCTCTCAGCACGTCAATAGTTAATATGCATTGAAATAGTTCAAATGTCTTGCAGTTAAATAGTTTAAAAAAAAGTCCATCTTGTCTCTTTCTACTTGCGAAATGATACTACGCCGACAGCAATTTGTTTAATAATAATGAGTCGTTGGGCTTCGTGATTGGAGGCCAACAACCAGACGTCACTATTACGTCATAGACCGCGCCTTTGCCATAGTAGGTGTTTTAACGCAGCCTCCTAAAGCTCGTTCTGTCAGGCTGAAAACTAGCTGCGCTGAACTGCCGGGCGGACGGTTTCATCTGCGCTTTGGTTTTAAAGGAGGATATTAACTTGTAATATTTATTCAGACCATTACAAAACAAATCAAACTTCCTCTTTACTTTGGAGAAACGAGTGTTTGAGAGTTTTTTACTTTAAAGTCATGAATTGTGTTGTTCCGGCTCTGCTTCTCTTTGGTTTGAGCTCAACGCTGGCGCAGACTCCAAGTAAGACAAACAGATACTGGTTACAATCTACATTTTAATTAAAAAGACAGAAAAAAAACACTTTTTTAACTTTTTGATGTTTGTGTACATGTTGACGATGGGTTTGTTTTACGTTTAGACATTTTCATATTAAACGTGTGTAATATAAATGTGATATAAATTGAATCATCGTATCATCACGTTTTGTGTGATCTTGAGACTAGTTAGACATTTCATCATTTTAAACAATTTCCTTTGATTTAAGTTCATTAAGCTTAATTAATTAAGCTTTGAGTTATGAAGACTCATTGCATTGACACTACACTAAATAATAAATAAAAACATATAAATGCTGTAAGATCACTAATAACTGTTATATAATTGTTTGTATTGTGATTACACGCAGGAGCCATACATAAACACGGCTGTTTATTCATTTCATTCCCATTTACATGGTGTTAATATTTGCCTTATTCCGATTTCCCATGCTGCTTTGCTACACACCTAGAGATGGCCATGGCAACCACAGTCTCAAAGGGCCTAAATGTTGTTCAATATATCGAGTCAGAGACTGCTGATGTTATTACAATCAAACTGTAACCTCATTATAACTCTAATATAACTGTTTCGTGTTGACATAGGAACGAGACTTGTTTTACTTGAACTAAGAAAAAATATAAACTAATGTGTTCCCTCTCACTCTTCATTTCTCTAGGTTGTGAGAGCAAGAATGTCACAAGTTGTGAGGAATGCTTGACAAATGCGGATGTGAGTTCGGACGAACATTTAGTCTCTCAGTCTTTCTGTGATGTTTGGAGAGCACTAGTGTCTTTATTCTTATTTTTGGCCGGTTGTATTCACACTGTGTATGTACTCAGATGCAAACATGTGGGTAAACTCACCTGTTTGCTAGAAGGGAGGTGGGAAAAGTATACTTGAGATCTGTCCAAAAACACAAGTAAAGAAATCACATTTAGGGCGCCAGAGGGAAGAAATGTAAAGCAAGCGGCTGGATTGGCTGGATGTTTTCACACTCGTCACCTGCCTGACCTGTGGAACAGGTCTGAGCTGTTTGAAATGTTTGTAGCTTACTGCACTCTTTCCTGGAGCTCAGTCACCTGAGACGGCCTGAGCCCTGTCCTCCAAACACCTTCAAATGCCACGTATAAAGTCAGTCATGCATCAATAAGGCAACTCATCAGGTCAGCCATTTAATTAATGGTGCTTGCTAAAGCAGGCGTCACTATTATTTTGCTAATAAGGTTAGGAATTTCAATAAACCCTTCACAAATAAAAAAAAGTCTGTAGACTTACGTTGAAGAGGCAACCTGAGCCAAATCAAGGGACTAGGATTTTACAGAGATCTGAGATTTTACAACCACTCAGGACACATTAGCGACCAAATATAGTACTTGAGCAAAACCCTGCCGAGCACAAACAGCATTCAATCATTTTGCATGGGCAAATGACAACTCACTGTTAAATGTTAAAATTTAGTAACTGAATATTATGTTTAAGTACTTAGAAATTAGTGTAATAATAATCCTTTTACGGATTACGCTGTTGTTTCTGTAACTAGGTCTCTAATGTTTGTTCTCACTATGTGCTGTCAGGTTCCTCAAGCTTTTACCTTCTTTTTTTAGCTATAGAATGACACTGATGTGTGACGCAGTTCCATATTTGTGAATACGATCGCAGACATTTAAATACCACAGACACAAACACACAGGTGTTCTCGCAGTTACTGATGTAGTCCGTTGAGTTGCCATTTTCATTATCGTCATCACCATTACTGTTACAGATAAATCTTTGCTTTACAGATAAAACTGTTGAATGAATATACAGTAAACGTTTCCGATCTATGTTTTCAGTGTCTATGGTGCATCGAAACTAAGAAGTGTTTAACATACCCAGCTAAAACCATCTTGCCCCCCCATTCGCTCTGCCCACTGAATGAAGCTCGCTGGGGCCTTTGCACAAGTAAGAAATGTTTTCTTTAATCTTCTTTGCCTGTTGTAAACAAAACTTAAAAAAACATCTTGCACACCAAATTAATGAGGAAAACCAAGCCTTCACACGTTTGAAATAAATAAAAAACAAATTACTAATAAAACCAGCTTAAAACATTACAATTTTATTTGCACAGCCCAATTAAAAGTAGGGTTAGCATTTTCTGAGAGGCTAGTGATAGCAACCTCTCTTCAGAACATTGTATGGTTCTGTGCTTCAACAGAAGATATACATAAATATATTTAAACCACTTTATGTAGTGATTTCTGTAAGGATGTGAAGAGATTTTTGTGCAGCATAACAACAAATATTTCTGGAATAAATTGCCTACCCTGCCTTTAAACAGAACGTAGAAGTAGCTAATTAATTAATATAATCTTAAACATGTTTGACTTCATATGTTCAACATATGAACATATGTTCTGCTTGTTTATAAGGTGTATATGAGTAGATACTGCATCACCATTTTGGTATTTTTTTAACTTTCTTTTCTACTTGTGTGAATTTCAGTAAACTTCCAGATTTTGATAATTACATTGTCGGTGGCCGGGGCACTTCTCATCATTGGCATTTTGCTGTGCATCTTCTGTTGCTGCAAGTGTGAGAACATTGGGTATGTCTGAACACGTGTGTTAACCTAATGCATGTCACATGACCTATAACAGTACTGCATTGTTGACTATAACAAAATAGAGACATTGTTATGGGAGGAAATCATGCTTTGAAAGTGTCAAATGGTTTCCTTAATCAAGAAACTTTGTCTTTCACAGATCCGCTCGGTTTGAAAACAAGATGAATCGACAGTCAGACAAGAGAAAGGATAAACAAGAGCAGAGGTGAGAGCGACTGAGCGGAATTGACTCAAAATAGAGACCACTGTTCTGTAGTAACTTTCCATAATGCATCTGGTCTATTAAACTAAAGAATGGCACTTCAAACCCCAAAAGGAGTGATCCATACACTGGCATGACTTTTTGGTTGCATGGGGTCCTGTTTTGTATATATAGGTGCTATATGGCTATTTTGCTATTTATAATTCCTTAGGTTAATCTTGAATAAAAAACAAAATCTTGAAAAGAATACTGTGACCTAATGGAACCTGGCTGATGAGTGGTCAACCAAACATGGAAAGATTGTCATCCAGTTACGGTTATCAGTTCTTCAGTCTTTGAGAGGAAGTTATTAGATGTCGAGAGTTATTAACTGAATAATATAAGAGCATATTATATAGCATAGCATCCTTCACTACCTCAGACAGATATATGATGCCTCACTGATGGGGACTGATGGAGATGTTCACTGAATGCATGGTTTCTACATCCATACATATATAGATAGACTGTACAGAAGCATCACTTAAACCTCTTCATTTTCTAGCAGACAAAAAACATTGTTACAAAAAACTTATATGTGAGAAAAGACGTCCCATGTGAAACCTGTTTTGCCACTTTAAAGGGCACTAATTGTCAGCCTTTAAGGGTGTGTGTGAATGAATTTATGTGTGAATGTCTTCTTGTTTTCTTGTGCCACAGAAAAGCAGAGCTGAAGATTAGACATGATGAGATCCGGCAAAAATATGGTGAGTTATGCCATCAGTCCTTTTGAACAGGGTTAAAGGTTTAGGGCAATAATACTGACAGCATATGAATAAACCAAAATAACCAGAACAATAATTTACCAGAACAGAAATTACTGACGTGTTAATAATGTTTGTAAAATGACACGATGGATGAAATGATGGATTCATATTTATAAATCATTAAGCTATCATGAAGTGGTATTTCAAAAATCTTCTAGGAGGAACCATTTGTAACATGTCTTTATGTAGTTGTGCTCCCTCTACTGGTAATAATGCGATTTGTCCTTTCATTTTTATGGACCAAAGCAAATTTTGGGCGACACTTTTAAGTTTTGGTTATTAAAGTACATCTGTGCATTCTGATAATGTATGTGCTCATAATATATATTGCTAATAAGCAAGCTCTCCATGCTAGTCTTTGTCCCATGACCTGGTCTCTTGAGTATGAATATGTTTGTATGTAAAGCAGTCATAAATTCTTCTTCAATGCCTCATACAGACAGATATATAAAATCACTAATAGACTGATAGAAACTCTTAGTACACTAAGTTTCATTAAGGATAATGAAAAACCACAGACATTCTCAAGAACTCTTTTTTGACCGCAGCTTCTGTTGATTTGGTCTTCTCTCTCTTTCTCCACCTATCAGGTCTCAGCAGAGCGAGCCCTTACGCCAGATTTGACAATCCCACCTAAAAATGTTTGGTTTCAATGTTTTATAGATCCTTTGACAATCTTGTTTCCATGACTACAGGAATTAAAATAGATAAGAAAAAACAACACCATGATTCTGCTGCTTCTTAAAATTGTGATTTTCAGTTAAGAACTTTAGGTATTTCAGTTGTTTTATTCTGTATTTTTCAGAAACAATTTTACTATCTCATGTAGGCCTTCCTACTAGAATTATGGATACTTTTCCACTATTAATATTACTGCCTGTATTTATTTATGATAATTAAACTTCTATGTTTTAAATCTGTAATAAGCTTAACAGTTTTTGTCAGATACTGACAAAGATTAGATCTTTAAAATGCTGACACTACACATTAGCACTGAATGTGCTCAGGGTCTTGGGGCTCTGTGCCGTTGGCATTCACTTTTCTTTCGCATGTCGACTGTTTTGCATGCTCTGTGAATGATAATACAGGCATTGAAAAAGACCAGAATAAAAATGGTATGTTATAATATGCAAGTAACTGATAATTATGGCTTTGTATTCACTGTTTTATACCCAGGTTCTCCAAAACCTAAACCACTCTGTACATTTTTATATTAAATGAGGACTCTTTGAATGATTTATTATGCCATGACTTCTTTTTCACTGCCTAACTGACCAATTTTGTAAAGATCTAAATATTTCCATACCTGGTCACAAATGTATATTTTCAATAAAAATAATGTAAAATGTGTGTTGCTTGTTTGTATATCTCAGAGCAATGCATGGACATATAGTTGATGTACATATACTGTATGTTGCTCAGAGTTGATCATGTATTTGTCTTTCAGACTTCCACACTGGCAGTAACAGCTACTTTTGGAAATGTGTAGGAAATATGAATTTCCCATCACCAGACACATGCAAACAGAACTGAGACTAATACATTATATCATTGTTTTTTTAATGGGGTAATGTTTTATCTACACTTCGACTACAATGCCAATTGTTAATAAACGTCATTACTCTCGCCAAATGTTCAGGGATGCTCTGCAAATGCGTTCACAACAACAGAGAGATTTGCTCTGCAAATGCGTTCACAACAACAGAGAGATTTGCTCTGCAAATGCGTTCACAACAACAGAGAGATTTGCTCTGCAAATGCGTTCACAACAACAGAGAGATTTGCTCTGCAAATGCGTTCACAACAACAGAGAGATTTGCTCTGCAAATGCGTTCACAACAACAGAGAGATTTGCTCTGCAAATGCGTTCACAACAACAGAGAGATTTGCTCTGCAAATGCGTTCACAACAACAGAGAGATTTGCTCTGCAAACGCGTTCACAACAACAGAGAGATTTGCTCTGCAAATGCGTTCACAACAACAGAGAGATTTGCTCTGCAAATGCGTTCACAACAACAGAGAGATTTGCTCTGCAAATGCGTTCACAACAACAGAGAGATTTGCTCTGCAAATGCGTTCACAACAACAGAGAGATTTGCTCTGCAAACGCGTTCACAACAACAGAGAGATTTGCTCTGCAAACGCGTTCACAACAACAGAGAGATTTGCTCTGCAAACGCTTTCACAACAACAGAGAGATTTGCTCTGCAAATGCGTTCACAACAACAGAGAGATTTGCTCTGCAAATGCATTTACAACAACAGAGAGATTTGCTCTGCAAATGCGTCCACAACAACAGAGAGATTTGCTCTGCAAATGCATTTACAACAACAGAGAGATTTGCTCTGCAAATGCATTTACAACAACAGAGAGATTTGCTCTGCAAATGCTTTCAAAAAACAACAGAGATTTGCTCTGAACACAACAACAGAGAGATTTGCTCTGCAAATGTCATTTTGCTCTGCAAATGCGTCCACAACAACAGAGAGATTTGCTCTGCAAACGCGTTCACAACAACAGAGAGATTTGCTCTGCAAACGCGTTCACAACAACAGAGAGATTTGCTCTGCAACAACCAGCGCAGTTCAGCCACAGGCCCGTGCGCGGCTACTGAAATTCGCGGGGAGCTTTGCGCGCACTCGCGAATAAGAGGCGCGTCACGTGACCTCAAGCCATCCAATCGTTGGTAAATAGGCAAAGGAAAGCGCGTTCCCGTCATCAGCCGCTTCAGTGTGCGGAGAGCGCGTCTTGTGTTCGCTTTATCTTCATCATAAAGAGCTCACCGACCTCTGCAACATGTCCGAAGACAAGCCCAAGGTGAGCAACAGCTTTATAATGCGCGATGTATTTAAAACGCGGCTTGAACCGATCGGATTGCGGTCGAGATGCAGCTTCGTTTCGTGCAGCCGCGCTGTGTGTGTGAGATTGCGCAGTTATGCGGGAGAAAGGAGGTCGGCGCGCAATCATCGTCTTATTTTCATTCACCCGTTTTCATTTCTGTGTATTTCTTGTCTTTAATTCAACACTATTGTGCTTCGTTGCGCGGCGGTTCATTCAAAGCGCGTCACGGTTGTGTGCGCGGCGCGTTTTTTTCCCGGCGTAATTCAGCGTTTGCGGGTTTTTCTTTGTGAGCGGAGTGGCGCTGACCGGCCACGTTACGCCACTGGCGTAAGAAAAGCCGCAAGAGCAGCGAGACGAGATATGAAAGCCCGGCGATGAATCCGCCGTGTGTGCGGTGCACACGACGGATAAAGCGCGTTTTCTGCTCGTTTAAACGCGTGTGTTGGAAAAGTTTCATCTGATGCATCAGTTACGGGTACGAGCTGCACCTCGCTGCGCCAGATGCTTAAAAATGGCGCACAGAGACACAACAGGCGGCGGATATTCTGCACAAATGCTCAGATGAAAGTTTGCGCTGTTGCGTTTTCAGTTGCTTATCGTGTTTTTTCTGCTCTTATACGGTTACACACATTATGGAGACTGTGGTGGCTGGATTGTTTACTTGAAGGAAACTTCAGCATCCACTGGACTGCACTTCAGGAGCTTAAATATGTTCTCTGAGCATTATGTCTTTATATAACTGATGTGAAGGCAACTCTGAGAGAGAAACCCAGTTTGATCTTACCAGGTTTTTCATATCATGTACTATGTTTGCTGTGATTTCAGGAAGGAGTGAAAACTGAGAATGATCACATCAATCTGAAGGTGGCGGGGCAGGATGGCTCAGTGGTCCAGTTTAAAATTAAGAGGCACACGCCGCTCAGCAAGTTAATGAAGGCGTATTGTGAGAGACAGGTAAGACTTTTGCAGGTATCTGCATTAGACAAGCTGCTCCTCCCTGTATTCCTTGAAACTATCGGTTTAGACTGTCCATGTGGAACAGCCATTGCTATCGCTGTATTTATGATAAACATAATGTATAATGTGCCGTGATATACCAGTCAAATCACACAGTAGACTAAATGCTTTTAAATCGAAACAAGCGCAACCTACGTTTAGAGCAACGTATATTTATTTCAGACTTTCTCAGTTGGTTTTCTGATGATGTAAACTCTGTCTTTCAGGGTTTGTCAATAAGACAGATTAGATTTAGGTTTGACGGGCAGCCAATAAATGAGACAGACACACCGGCGCAGGTAAGCACAATAAGAAATCTTTTAATTGGCGTGGTATTGGGGATTTTGCGTGTTGCCATTTTTACAAATGTAGTGTCCAGAATAAAAGTGCATTCTCATGTTCTTTATAACAAATGAATAACAGGTTACATATTACATGGTGTGCAACCATGTCATTTTTATACCTTGCAGTTACTGAAAAGGTTTTGTCTTTTGTATTTAATAGTTGGAGATGGAGGACGAAGACACAATTGATGTATTTCAGCAACAAACTGGGGGCGTCTGCTAAAACTCCACACCACCCTGGACCTCACAATTATCTATTTTATTCCTCATGTTGCTTTCATTCAAACGCTTTCACATTATTCCACCCCCTATTCTTTGTATCCTTTCTGTCAAGCTCTACCTTTCCTTGAGTGGGCATCAAACCATGTTTCCAGCAATCAATATTTATACGCATGAATTAGATGGCTACTGTGGTGGGGAAATCAAGATGGCTGCCAGAGGGTGCAGTTGCTATGATTGTCCACAGGCCCCATCAGTGACCTGTTAGACCGCTGTGGGTGTTGCGTTGGTCAGAACACTGATTCACAAGCCCCCTGTTTGGTCGAAACAGGAACCGTTGACTACCACAGTTATTTTGCCTGATTAAAGGACGGGAAAGCTTTTTTTTTTTTCTCCAAATCTTAAGAGCTTTAAGTAGGCCTGTTTCAACTCAGATTCTGTTTGTATGTTGTATAAATGTTCAACCAGTGTTGTATTCATTTGCCTTTTTAATGGGTCTTATATGAGCTCACTGCATGGGCGGGTGGGTCTATCCGTTGTGGTCATTTAAAGTTGAAGAGACTGATTACATGACAATTTACAGTTACACCTTCTGGACCAAACCCCAAAGGTACTCGAATTAACTGATTTAGGCAAGATTATACCACCTACTTTATACTTTTAAATTTCTGTAGAAATATATCCTCATACCATTCCCTATTCCTCATGTCTTGTTTAAGGAGGTGGGAATTATCTAAAAAGACCAATAAGTCTTTCTTTGTTTTCTTTTTAAAATTTTCAAAACTACTACCAGGTCTTCAAGCAAAACAAAAGGGAATCTTTCCAGCTTTGTTGTGGAGATGTATTGGTCATCTCCCACAAGGACTGATCTAATCTCTTTAAACATCTGTACCCTGGGAGGGAAGGTTTTAAGGGTTGACGTAAAGATTTCCAGATGTTGGCATCCTTCCGTACTGATATGTACATTTTTGTTGTTGTCCTTTACTACTGTAAACAATAAATATAGTTTGGTACTCATTTTTTTGCTGAGGCTTTTTCATGTCCAAAAAAAGTGTGTAATTGTTTGGTGGGGAGTTGCATCTTAAATGTTGTTTGCTGTAGAAAAGCTCATAAGCACAATAACGGATTCTTTAAAATGATGTTTTTATACACATTTATTACATGTATAAACATACAAAACATGAGATGAAGTGTCAAAGATTAAAAATAAAATGTATAAATAAATTCTGTAGTGTCAAAAGGCACTTGAATGTACGTCGCACGTAGCGTTTTTGCATTGTTTTAAGATACAATGTGTTTTCATGTCAACTTGAAGTACATTTTTACAAAAATCTCTATAGTAGCAAAACACCTTGGGACTTTGCTTAAACTGAAGTGCAGTACTGCTAAATAAAAAGCTTCCTTTCAGAACCGATGAACAATATTTTCTTGATATATTAAAGCTACAACTATCTGATTAATTCAACAGTAATTAAATTATAACAATCGCTCTTAGTGTATACAGATTGCACATTCTTTCATCCACCCATTATTGCTTGTTTTATGTGTTTACTTTGGCTGAAAGGAACAAACGGCACAAACCTATTTGGGTGCCTGTACTGTTTTTCTCTCTAAATCCTCTCATAAAAACTAATTAGTGTCTGAATGGAAGTCTGGTATTTTTCAGGGAATTTCAGGTCAAGTATGTGGCATATGTTGGTAAACATTTGTCTTTGTATGGAGAGCTTATAGAGTTGTCAATAATTTGTCCTGAAACCACCCTGTAAAAATGATAGCTATTCACATTCTTTCATGTTTCACCGTAGGTGCTGACAGAATAAACATTTCTTTTAAACATTTGTTTCATTAGATGTAATATTTACAGGGTTACGCCTTTCAGATACACCTTTCTATTCTGTAACCCTACAAAGTCAAAAGCACCAGTCTTTACCTTCAGGTAGAAGAGGCTGAAGTCTTAGCAGGCGTTTATATGCCCATAAAGAAGGCAGTAAACCTGAGTTTACGTCTTAGTTTAAAAATTGATCATGGAAAACCATTTGTGTGATCCAGGCCCCTCTTTGTGCATTGAGAACTGAGAGGCTGCAGGTTCTTTGCTTGCACCACAAGAGGGCGTAAGAGGGCAGCTGGTTCGAGATCAGCGGCCGTACGCAAGCTTACAGGATCCCGGCTTCCCGGCACATGTAATAAAACTGGCCTCTCTTTGCGATCAGGTTAGTGGGAGCATCCATCTCCACGATATGTCCTTTATCCATAACGATTACTCTGAGGAAACACAATGAAATGTTACACGTTAGTTAACGCGTGTATGATATTAACGTGTTGACGTCATTCCTTCATTTCCAAACCGCTCGAAGAGCGACGCGACAGCAGTGATGTTATCTGGTTATAAATGATATCTTTATCACCAGCGCCAGCCTTTAACTTACAGATACATTTGACACTACTAGCACTGAAAGGAGATATGTTTGAAAGGAGAAAATTGCACGAATTGGTGCGCCCATTGTTATAAATGGTGCAAAATGACCAAAATAAACCATCAAGGTCATAACAAATTTGAATTAAAGCGCAGAATAAAGAGAGCTGTCAATACGAGCCATCAATGCATCCCACTATGAGAAGGTAAGCAGCTAAATCACTCTTTCAAATCACTTTTATAATTAATGTAATTTAACTCTAATCTACATTCATGTTCATTGTGAAAAGTTCATGAAGCTGTTTGTATCAGTACATACTTTGTGTAATCCATAATGGTGTTGAGGCGGTGCGCTATGGTAAGGACTGCACAATCCTCAAACTGGCTGCGGATGGTAGATTGGATCAGGGTGTCTGTCTCCAGGTCCAATGCAGCTGTTGCTTCATCCAGCACCAGAATTTTTGTCTTTCGGAGAAGAGCTCTTGCAAGGCATACCAGCTGCCTCTGACCAAGGCTGCAGAAGTAATAGACAAAAACTATTTACCATTGTTCATTGAGTTACACTATCTCTGTCAGGTCTGTATGGATCAAACCGTCAGAGATGCAGCTCGCAAGCCATTGGTGATCATGGATCTAAGTATTTTGGATTTAACATCATGAAAAAATAGCAAATATGGGTGGTCATACCTGAGATTTTCTCCTCCTTCTGAGCACTCATAGTTGAGTTTATCTGGAAGTCCAGACACAAAGTTTTTAAGGTGAGCCAGTTCCAGGGCATTCCACACCTCCTCATCAGAATAAGCATCGAAGGGGTCAAGGTTCATACGGAGAGATCCAGAGAACAGCACTGGATCCTTGGAGAATATTAAAATAGCAGAAAGATTTGTAAGGATTTCATAATATACAACACATATACATAATGTGTATTTAAATTTAATACACAGCCATTTGTGCTCTACAAGATGGAACAAAGTTTGGCAGTATATGAATAAAAAGAGAAAAAATTACTTTTAATTAGTATAGACAGTTTTACATACCTGTGGAATGATGGTAATGCGGGATCTTAGATCGTGAAGCCCAAGTTCTGCTATGTTAATTCCATCAATGTAGATCTCTCCTTTCGCTGCCTCCAAAATCCGGAAAATTCCAAGAGCCAAAGATGACTTTCCTGCTCCAGTTCTTCCCACAATACCAATCTTGAAGGATAAAAGAAACCAAAGAGTGAGGCTGTGAGAAATGATTCTGCCTTGCTTAACCTCCAGACAAAGAAATGACAAACTATTATTAGTAATACTTTGTACTACCACAATCTCACCAAACATTTGATAATTACAGTAATGTACAATTTGGACCATTATGTCTCAGTTACATCATTAATTGTTTAGTTTAATACTGCTTTATCTTTGTCCCTTCTTAAAAGAAATGTTCAAAAATTAAAACTGGTTTTATTTACCCTCAACCCACATGACGTTCTTCCGTGGTACAGAAATAAAGTAGTATATAAAATCTTCAAGCTGCTTTTTCCATAAGATAGTATTATTATTATTTCCATAAGATAGTATTTTATTATTATTGTCTTTCATTAAGCTCCCAACCAAAAATGTCTAGTAACCAAAGTTTGGATATGCACATGCGCAAATGAGATTTGAGCGCTATGGTGGAGGGGCAGTTTAAAAACATCACATGAATGGTGCTGTTCTGTTCCATTAATTGTAGAAACACAGTCATACAGGTTTGGAATAATGAGCAAATGACAATGAATCTTAATTATAAATGAATCAATAAATGAAAATTGTATACAAAATAAAGTATTATATAAATATATAAAAGTATTTTATTATTAACATTGTATTATATTTTACTATAAAGTATTAAATTAAATAAAAGTAGTAATATATATATATATATATATATATATAAACTAATAATTGCTGATGCAGTGTTTTTCAACAAACTCGATGTTCGTACCTTCTCCCGTTCTTGGATGCGAACAGAGATGCCCTTTAGTGCCAGCTCTAGGCCTTTGCGGTACTGAAGGCCATAATCATGAAACACTATAGAGCCAGTTTGAGGCCAAGATGGTGGCAGAGAACTTCCTTCTATGGTCCAAGCTGCCTGTAAATAATGACATTGAAAGACATATGATTAAAAATGCTTATATGACCAAGTAATTAATGCTAGTACCTATCTATACTGTGGACCTAAAAGATGCATGATAGGCCTAAAAACATATAGGCTATTCTACCATTGGAAACAATGGCTGGACAAATCAGCATATCTAAAGGCAGATTTGTCTTTACCTCTTTTGGTGTGTCTGCATATTCTTTCACTCTCTCAACTGACACAATGTTGTTCTCAACATCTGTCCATGACCTTACAATCCAGCTTAGGAAACCCGTCACCTGAGAGGAAGTAAACACAATAGTTCAGCAGTTTAAAATATGAGTTGGAAGATATGGGTAGTTTGGTTAGGTTAGTTCTTTATGTAATGCAGTTGAACTGTGATTAATGGCTGTATTTTCTTCTCTGCATTTTAATTTGAAAATGGCTGACCACATATAAAAAATATGCCACTGCAGCTCTTGTGCAAGAGTGAAAGGCTATTTTGAAGTTGAGGTTTGAGGGTGAATGTTGCAAAAGAGAGGCGGCCACATGCAGTGTTTTCAGTAGCTCTCATAATATTTGTGCTTGTAATATTGGATTCTGCTTAAAGACGTTCATTATAATTCACACCTGAAGTGAATGTGACACTGCCAGACCAACCATCCCAGGGCTCAGCGTCCCTTTTGCCATCACAGACAGAATAGAAGCAGCAAGAACAATGCCATTGCCCAGAAACTCCAGATTTACACCCAGCCACCTGCACAGAGAGACATCCTGAATGGTTAAATGTCAGTATGATGCCATCAAAATGTACTTCATGTGCTGCCCACATCAATGCATAATAAGGTTCTTTATAGGAGAGTGCTCCTGTATGCTCTCTTCTATAAATTCTTGTATAGTCAGCGCTGTTTTTTTATTGTTGGCATATGTACACCTGCACCTTTAAGACCCCATCAAGTTCAACTTTTAAGCCTGTGTTTATTTGTTCATGACTGTAGATGGTATTGTGGGATTGTGGCTGTTGAACTGAATTCAGACAAATGTTTGTGTCTCACCTTGTGGCTACAAAACGGGGGAAGTAAGCAGTTTGGTTGTGATCCACCTTGAGATTGGCACCCATGATAAAGCGTGACTGCTCACTGAACGCCCGGATAACACTGGCACCCTGCACGGTCTCGTTCAAGTGTGTGTAGATGGGAGACCGGCTCACTGACTCCAACCGCCGCAGCTGGCAGGATGTGGCCACATAGAAACTCTTTAGGGGTAAAAAGTGTGTGGGGGGGGAGATTACAGTCAAAATCCAGCCAGGACTTTAGATGATTTTCAACGTTTCTTGTGGGTTTGGATATTGTAAGTGTCAGCATGTGGGATCTAGAATGCTCTAGAATGCCAACAATATACGTTAGCCTCTGAATGCAGATTCATACCTGTATGAAAGCATAGATGAATGCCATAGGGAGGATGATAACCGCGGCGAAAGGAGTGGCCATCAGCACGATGATACAGACTTCCATTAGTTTAAAGAAGTAACTTAGCATCATTTTCAGCCCATCTGGGATCATATTGTCTATGGCATCAATTTCTTTTGCAAAGCGATTCAGGAGGTTGCCACTAGGCGTGGACTCAAAAAATGACATGGGGGAGTGAAGTACATTGTTTAGAAGGTCTAGGTGAAGGTGCCGGGAGGCAATGATGCACCCTAAGGAGATGGCAACTGTGGTACCAAATATGGCGATTCCTAAAACACAAGAAAATTATTGAAGATGATACTGTCATGAAGCATCTTTGTTATTAAATATGAAACAGTTGGGGCAAAGCACTAGGACTCTACTGACCTTGTATAAAGCCAAGAGCTCCATAGACTCCCAGTTTTATATCCGTGTTTAACTGTGTTCCATTAATGACAGGCTGATCAGCCCACAAGCTTAACCAGTAATTATAGGACAGAGATGCTGCTTGTTGGAAGGCGTACAGAAATACAATAGAAACTATCAAGGGCAAACCAATGGTGCGGAAGTATTCAACGTACATCTCAAGTTTGACCTATATGAACAAGCGTAAAAGACAAAGTCAGTCATAAGTGGAATGAGAATTTTTCAAAAGCAAGGTATTAAAAATAATGATCTTACTCTGCCTATGCGTGCTTTATCAACCTTAGTGAGCTTCCCCAGGTCTTCTGGGATTTGTTCCTCATCAGCATCAGCAAGTGGCTCAACGCTCTGCATTGCAATGCTGTTTGTGTCACCACTAAAAGAGATGTGGATTTGAATCAATCACCTTGTAATCAAGAATTCTTTATGTTTTTCCACATTCAAGTCTGTAAATGCGGCAGCCAACTTTCAGTGGTATTGTTACAACAGTAATAATGCCCCAGTCTGTTGACTGCTGCTCCGCCACAAAGTATTGCAATTACTTTCATTCTGTAACTTTAATAGACAATCCTGGTCACCTCAGGTAACCACAGCCATTCAGAGTCAATTTCTTTAAGCATTAAATTAACATTGAGATCACATACCCAATGAGTTGCTCTTGGGACAGATCCCTAGAGAATGGCATGAAGTCAGTAACACTCAGTCTTAAAGACTTTCTGGAACCTGCAAATAAATTATTTCAGTGTAAATAAAAATACTCAATCTTAACTAATGAAAAACTGTGGTTGTTTTGGATTAGAAGAATTCCTGCAGAGAAATAGCAAAAATTTGATAAGGCTGGTCGACTGGCATGGTAAAGTTGTTGATAAAGAAAGTATGACTTTTAAATAGCCTGGTGAGGACACCAGCATCAAAAACAGAACATATGCAGGTCACCAACTAGTTGGTCTTTTCAGTTGGGATGTTAGTTTGGTGATGTTATTAAAAAAATAACATGAAATTCCAGTTAAGGGATTACACACCACAGTAATATTACCTCTCTGAAATGCCTCTGAAAGGCACTCTTTTCTTTCAGAGCTCGCAAAGGTGTGAATGAAATCAGCAAAAGCTCCATTCCTGTTAAGAAGCTCCTGGTAGGAGCCTCTTTCAGTGATCTCCCCATCTACTAGAACCAATATCAAGTCTGCCTGAGGCAGGAAGCTCATTCCATGCGTCACCAAAACCCGTGTCTGTTAAAAAAAACTTCATGTTAGGTGAATGTTTACAAATTGTTAATGATCCTTGACTCCAACTGTATGTTAAATCCTACAGTAAAAGTCACCTTGTCTCTCAGTATGCCCTTGGGCCCAATGACTTTGTTAAAGATGTGTTGACCAACATGTGCATCTACAGCAGATAAGGGGTCATCAAGCAGATAGACGTCAGCTTTTCTGTATACAGCACGTGCCAAGCTTACCCTCTGTTTCTGTCCTCCAGATAAATTCAAACCCTGGCAAAAAAACAACAGATTTCTATAATAATATTTGCTGAGTGGTGATTGGTTTTATTGAATGGATCTGACTAATAGTGCTTATGGATCAAGTTAAATTCCTCTTCTTTGAGTGAGGTATGAGGGTCACACCTTCTCTCCGATCTCAGTGGCATCTCCTGCAGGCAGATTGTCCAAATCAGGCAGCAGAGCACATGCCTCTAGCACTCGCTGGTACCAGCTTTCCTTCTTTTCACGTCCAAAGAGAATGTTGTCCTGCAGGCTTGCATTCTGGATCCAAGCTTGCTGGGGAACATAAGCAATGGAGCCCTGAAAAGATAGAAGACTGTAAGTATATTCTAATTATAATATATTAAAGTCTCAGTATGATTACACACTGTATTTGCATTATGATTAGTGTATTTACCTTGATCAAGACAGTCCCACTTCTTTTATCAGTCTCACCAAGCATGGCAGAAAGCAGTGTGGATTTCCCGCTGCCAACATGGCCGACAACAGCAACCAGTGAACCACAAGGCACCTTAACACTGATCCTACACACACACATACACACACACACAGTGAGTGAAGAACTGCTGAAACTTGGACACTAAAAAACTGACTGTATTTACAGATGCCTTATGGAAGCTTTCTGGATTATAATACCTTTTTAAACACAGAGGGCCATCTTTAGACCAGCTGAAGGTTCCATTCTCAAACACTACAGCATCGCCATCTAACAGAGAAAGAGGAACAATTAATAATGACAATTTTATGTTTTATATTAATACAAAAATATTATGCATTGATAATTTGCCACAGTACATTGGTTTTTACGGGCAGACAGACATGTACACCTGTGTCACAATCACAAACTATTCTTAATGACAGAACTTCAAATTAAGAAGAGAGGTTATGGGGAACTAGACTGCAGTGTGTGAAAACACAGTTCTCTCTAATTTAGTCTAATTAGCCTCATCTTCAAAATAACAGTTTTCAGAAGCTATCACTTTTGGTGGATGGGCACCCAGAAATCAAAACAAGAAAGCCACACTGTAATGCAGGCGGATTTTTCAGCTCTTGTCATTCAGAGGAAGTGAGATAGCACTACCGTCTAACTGTGAAATTCAGAGGCTATTACCAAACTGTTAACATCACTTCATTCATATTTTCATTGACAGAAGGAAGAGAAAGGCAGGGGGAAAGTCTAGCAGGGCCCTGATGCTATTGAGTCTATTTTTAGCCTTGTTGAACTGTTGCACAAAATGTTTGTCATCGTGGTCTCTCACCGGATCTAAAGGTGTCTCTCGCCACATTGTCTGGATTGAGTTCAGCTTGACAGAGAAACTTCCCCAGACGCTTGAGTGACACCAAAGCCTGAAGAGAAAAAAAATATGTATATCTAAATTCAAGGTCTGTGATCTACCAGAAACCTGAAATAAATAACACAAACAGCCCCTTATATATAATCAGGGCAGGTAACTGATAGCTGGTCTTAAGTTCATGGCATATTTACCTGCATGGTTGTGCTCATGGCAAAAGGAAGCTGGCTTAGAGGTGTTTTCAGTATGTTGATGAGAGCCATTGAGACGAAGATTTTCTGAGCATCCAGAATATTCTTGTCATCGATGAGCACATAGACTCCAAACATGGCAAAAGCAACCTGGCAAGGAATGAAAATTGTAGTCAAAACTCAATTGAACAGGTGTTCACTTGATAAGATACAATGTCTTTTATAAAGGTAATAGTTAACATTCACTACTCCTTTATTCAGTACAATTTAGTTTCCCACAAGTGCATGCTTTTACAGAGGCATATATGATTAATCTATCTTTTCTCACCAGGAAGGACGAGGAGTTAAAAGAGGCAATAGACACAGAGTATAAGATTTGGGATTTCTTCAGAGTTTTCAGCTCCTTCTCTCTGTACCCCAGGACCTGCTCCAAAAAAGCCTTTTCCCATGCATAGAACTTCAGGATCTTAATACCATTCAGAATCTCGTTCATTAACTTGACCCGTCCATCCATGTACTTCATTTGTATTTCCTGTGAAATAAACACATAATAGCCAACAGTCATCAAACATCAAGTGGGCAGTAGACATCACCACTAAATAACTGAATAGGCTTCACGTTTCTGGTCCAGTATGAACAATCATTACTGTCAAATGTGTATATTGCTAACAACCAGGAAGGCAAGAAATTCCTATATTCATATTGATATATCCTACTATAGTTTTGAGCTGACCTAAGCAGATTTGCTCAAGCAGCATTATGCCAAATGTCTGTTGTTTACTGAAAAGAAGCGAAAATTGCAGCGTTTATTGCTATTTGTCAGCGCTGTGGTTTGCCTTTGGGGAACGTTGGAAACTTCAAAGGAGCGAGAGAAGCTTGAATCCAACCCACACACCCACGTTACGCTCCCTTTACTATGTAAACCAGCTGTGGACCCTTCACACTGACTGACATTAGCTCTCAATGGACGAAAACTCAGAGCTCCTCTATTGGCTGCTGTCTCAGAAAGCATCATAGTGGTTTAGCTAATTGAGGATCTAAACTAATCTTCGCCTCTGTCTCCTTAAGCTTTGGGAGGTAAGGTTTCAGAGCATCAGATAGCAGGTAAGCCAAACACATGAACACTGTTGCAACACTACAGTACCTGGAGTTTGCTTCTCTTTCTTGCGATGAATCCGTTCAGAGGAAAAATGAAGATCACTGTGGCAATGCCCGCTAGTGCAGATGGTCCTAAATGCTGAAAGAAGTAAAATGTGGTAAAATGTTAACATGTTTGTGCTTCTGTTCTGTACCAATAAAACCAACAACTATTCAACCAATATCCCAAAGTGCTAAGTTAACTGTGTTGGTAAGACAAATAATTATACTATATGTGGACATGCTGCCCTCACCTGCCAAAGAAAGAAGAGGCAGAGCGTGACCTCAATAGGTGCCAACCACACTGCATTGAAATACACCACAAAATCCATCAGCTTCTGGGTATCAGCAGAGACCAGATTCACTATCTCCCCTACAGTGCATGTTCTGCGTGCTGCACTGTTCATGACAAGAGACTGAGGAAAAAGAAAGACAGATGTACAGAGATTTGGGATAAAAAGGTCTTAGGTTCTCAAAATAATGTTTTATGCTGGCAAGATGACCTACCTTTCTGTAGACCAGACCCATGACAGCTGTTTTAACTCTCATGCCCACAGTAAAGCAGGTGTATGTGTATTGGTGGTTGAAAACAGACTGAAGGCAGGATAATAGGAACATAAGTGAGGCATAGAAATAGCCCTTCCACAGAGGAGCATCCTCATCCTTCATGAAGCCCAACAACAAACTTGTAAAGAAAGAAAAATGGGGTAAATAATTGCATTATGTGATGAAATGTGCTGATTACTGATGTAACCAAGCCTTTGGTTTGATTCCTACATCCAACCATTGTGGTTAGCCTCAAGGTTTACAGTAGCCCTTCAACCCACAGCTTTATTTGAAAATGAAGAATGGTAGATTTGTTGGGCCTAACAAGAATTCGACTGGATAAATGTTTTTCTGAATGTTAACCAAATGCTACAAAATCCATGTTGGTTAAACTGAGTACAGAAGACCTTGAATGTTTCCACAGTTCTCACTAAAGCCCACCTTTTTCAACACTTGTTTCTACTACAATAGAAGTACTTGCTACTGCTTGGATTTCCCTGCTACAGATTGCTGGTAGCTGACCAAACCTCCCATTTTGCTGGCTGCTTTCCTATAGTAACCACAACCCCGACAGTGTTTCTCTACCCTCCCTGAAGCTAACACGTCTACAGCGGACAGAGTGCTGTGGTCATCTCTCACTCTGCTAGGCTTTCAGACTTGAAGCCAAAATTGCTTCTCTGTGGGTATAAACAGCATGATCTCTGTCTGGCTGGTATGGCGTCTCTGACTCAAGCACCTGCTGCATGCTGCCACTTCCTGTTTTCATTCAAAGTTATTGTGAACCATAAGATGTCTCTTTTAAAAATATTTTGATAATTTTGATAATATTTTGATTTAGCACAGAGGGGCCATCTGTATTTATTTGAAGGAAGAACTTTTCATAAACAAAGCCCAAAGCTTAACTTTTCCTAGATATACGAAAAGCCCAAGAAATATGAACTTGAGGACTCATCTTTCTCATTACATAAGCTTTGACTTTCTCACCTCAGAACCTGTGGAACAGCAAACATAAAGGCATCATGGACCATGAGGCACAGCGTCCCGGTTAGGAAGTAAGGTCCAAAGCTACGTGCCAGTGTTCGTAAAAGGCAGAATCCTGAACTCTGCTCTTTTTGAATCTTCCTAAGAAGTTGGGCCTGGTCTGGTAGTCGGGATCCCAAGGCAGCACTGGTGCTTAGGTGTTTCTCTTGTCTGTTGATGATGAAGAGGCAAACAGGCATGTGCATAAGGAATCACTGCTAAAGCTTGAACACAGTTGTTAAGCCCTTTTTACTCCCTTGTTGTATGTATGTTCTAATTGAAAACAGAATGATTACAAAACAAGCTTCCACAAATTATAAAACACATGTGACATGTGAGGGCTTAAAAGAGAATTTCAGAGGACTTGCAAACACTGTATGTTTAAAGCTGAAATGTGTTAACAAGCCAACCAGTTGACACAATCCTGCTGTCTGGACCATGTACACAGCAGGGTTTTTTGACCTAATTCAGGCCAGTCCCTGTTGTGGGCATCTTTCAGATGGAAATGTGACTGCTTTGATCAAAGCAACACGAGGATCCACAACATAAATGGAGGAACAACCAACATAAATGAACATGTGCCTCAAGATGTCACGTGTGAGAAAAACCCATTAGACAACTTGATGTTTCAAAGGCCTTACAGAACTTACTGCTGTAACCTGGTGCGCTCCGCTTTCCATTCTTCCTCCAGGTCAGATATGATTCTTTCAGATGTATCTTCTTCCCTCAGATTCCACAGATCTTCTGCTTGCAGGGGAGAACGGTATCCCTTAACAACTAACCTGGAAGCACACACAAGTCAGTATAAACTTGTATTTTTACATGGGATTAAAGAAATAAAAATCAAATATGTAATGACACTCGTTCCCCACCCGCTGAACCACCAGAAGAGAATCTTGGACAAGAATGATGCGTCTTGTACAGGACATGGATTCTGAGAAAAGACAAACAGGTTGACAGGTTAAACAGCATATAAATACTACTATATGGCCAAATATGTGGATACCCTAACAACACAACCATAGGTGCTTGTAAAACCATTGATAAAAACCATGATAAAACCATTAGCAATAATAGGGAGTTGGTCATTCCTAACAGCTTCCACTTATGTAGGAAGGTTTATGTTGGATATATATGTTGGAATATGGCTGCTGCGATTTACTTCCATTTAGTGAGGTAAAGTTATTCCACATTGTGCCGAATTTAAAGTTATTAACTTTTCATGGATCTAGCTTAATGCACAGGAGTATTCTCATGCTGGAATAGACAAGGCCCTCCCTAAACAGATCATGTGATCACAGGCTGTGCTGTCTAGAATATCATTGTAAACTGTTGTGTAAAGTTTTGTCATGAATTATGTACAGCAATGTACAAATATACGTCAACTACAGTAAAGCTAAGTTCTAGCATGATGCACTAAAGAGACAAACAGATGTGAAACTGTCAGTTTCACAGTTTTGCATTCTTGGATGGAGAAAGCAGGAGCTCTTAAGTCTGGCAATAGTCAACTGAGAGTCAACAGAGAAACAGAATGCAAGTGTTTGGGAGTAAGAGTGGTAGACCTCTATGTGCGTGTGTGTGCCTTATGTGCCACAGTAACACGCTTCCACCCACTACTGACCTCCGTGCTGCTCCCTACACCCATCCATCCAAACACACTCTCTCTCTCTTTCCCGCCTCCTCACCGGAGGTCTCACTCTTCAGGAGGCTGTGAATAACACTACACAGGAAGTGACTGAGCCAGGAGGGGATCAAGGGGTGTGGCACCCACGTCTGTGGCTACGACCTCATTGCAAACACCCTAATTCCTCTCTAAGCTTGTTTCCTTGTTTTTCTCTAAAAGAGAACAGTCAGATGGATGCTATCTCACGAAAGGATTTAAACTAGATGTCCGCAGGTTACGTTCAGTGAAATTGTTTTTCTATGCTACATGTGTAATTTGCGTACAGAACAACCTAACCGTGGGTAGACTGAGTCAGGAATTTAGTCTAAAAAAGCATATATCATTATCTGGGCAGGAGGACCATAGAAAACCTGTGTCTATGTAGATGACTCAAGTCGAATGCTGGAAAACATCGCTTTTATACAATCATGAGTTAGCTAATATCTAAGCACCACATACTTGTGGGAGATGCCAGTAGGATGTACTAGCCATTACCATAACTCACGGCAAATGGAGGGGTTGGATTGTCTATTACGTAAAACTAGGAGTAAACAACAGCAGTTCACCACAGGATTGTTTATGATGCATTATTTTCGGTGATGACAATTCGTTCTGTTCGTACCTTGAGGACAGTTTTGCCTGAGGGTGCCTGGTCTGCAAAACAGCTAAGGAAGAGCTGCGCCAACTGCAGGGCAAAGTAAGAAAAAAAGGCAGAGTACCGCACAATATCCGGAGAAAGACCCTGAAATGAGACACCAGAATGAATCCTTAAGAGATCACATATAATATATACCACAAACAGGCATTTCCCATAATCCTAAAGCGATGCTATTCCAGTTCCAGTGCAGAGTTACCAACATTGTTTACGTGTTGCTGAACATTCTGTTCTTATGGAACTCTTTGGAAGCTGGAACACTTTGGAACATACCTTTATGATAAATATCAAATTCAAGGCTACATGTACATCTCCTAAGAAACCTTACGTGAAGGTTTTGC
This sequence comes from Chromobotia macracanthus, assembly GCA_036877525.1. Lineage (NCBI taxonomy): Eukaryota > Metazoa > Chordata > Actinopteri > Cypriniformes > Botiidae > Chromobotia > Chromobotia macracanthus. The sequence goes on along the minus strand of JAZGTH010000001.1, from coordinate 4,109,735 downwards.
GTGGACATTAACATCAGTTAATCAAAATATTATGTGAAAGCATCATGGCTACAAAAAGCTTGTTTATGGAGAAAGCTTAGTGATGTCATGTCCCAAACTAAGGATTAATGTAAAAATATGATCTGTTCTCTATTCTATAAGAAATCGTGTAGTGCTGGCATGTCCCTACTTACTGACTCTGCCAAATGTCAGAAGACATGGGTGTGCATGAGCATTAACAACATAGTAAAGCTTATTTTGAACAGTTAAGGCAAATCATGGTGAAAACCAAACTCTTTAATGGCCTGCTTTATATAAATGAATTACGTATGAAAAGAGCCATAAAAGGCCTCAAGTCACGCTACAATCTGGAAACTCATATACTGCTGCTGTTAAAGCCTCCGGCCGCTATTTGTTGGTGAGAAGCCAAAAGCATCTTTATTTACAAACCTTTTGACATATGCTGTTCATATGTGCTCATGCATTTCAAAACATAGTGGATTCTAAGTTTGTCTTTTTGTACTGTGCTGTATGTATATCTGAAACTCTACTTGGCTACTTTACTGGAGAGCAAGACGTGTTTGAGACAAATGTGTAGTAAACATCCATTTGACCATGGAGCCCCTTGCCAAGTTACAGGCTATATTCATAACCATACCACAGAATAAAAAACAAGGACAGAGTCGTTTCAGTGGTCAAAATGTAGGTCAGTCAAAATTTCTTCCCCCTCTTATCCAGGCGTAAACTCAGCATGGCAGTGAGAAATATGCTTATCTGTCTTTATGTTTTGACCCAGTTTCTGGGGAACAGGGTGATATGGGTCCAGCTTGCCTAATTTTGTTTCTTTCTTGCTAGCTGTGATATTTTATTTGCTAGCTGTGATATTTTCCTTGGACTGAAAATGACTATAAACAATATAAAGTAATACAAATGACTATATAGGTAAAGATATAACTTGGTGTGGACTTGACACTGCATGTGATATCTTGAGCACTTGTTATTAAGAAATGTCACTGGATTTAGCGGTATCACAAAAGAAACTGCTAAAACAACTGGCTGAAATTACTAACTAAGCCCTGGGGAACTATTTCCTTAATTTACTTGTCAATAAATAGCAAGTCTAACAATTTGTTTTCAATAAATTACCTACTGAGGATGTGTTTTTGTGTGGGTGTGTCCTTATGTAGTTGCTTATATCTGTGTTTGTGTAGATTTGCTTGTATGATCATGTGTTTGAGCATGTGTATGTTTACATGTGTTCATCTGTGTTAGTGTGCGTTCATCCACATTTGAATGTTTGTTCTGCTGAAAATGTACCAATATGTGGCTATATGTAATTGTATGAAGGGTTTGTCCAGGATTTTGAGACTGTACCGTGAAACTGAACTGCCCTGGATTGGGGGGTCTGCGTCAGTGTCATTTCTCTCACCTGATCCACAGCCAGCTGGATCTTTGAATGAAGCGGAATCAGGGAGCAGACCACGCCCAGCAGCCAGAAGAAGAACAGGAAGGCTGAAGACCGACATCCCCTGACTCTCTCCCAATGAATCACACATACAGCTAACACCTGTCAAACACACAGCTGTTAATAATCACATCCGCAGTAAATACAGTTCCAGTTGACACAAATAGTTAACATATAAGCAGTAAAATCTCTGAAACCTATAAGAGATAGATGGATCTGAACCACATGAGCATCTAGTAAATTTCTTTGCTGGTAAAGGCAATGTTTTTTATGCTAAAATTCTCATATCTTGGCTTAATATGCTGAAACAAATATAAGTAAGCCAATTTTAGGTGGATAAAGTAACCTTTGCTTTAGAAAGAAGTATCAACCAGCAAACCAAATATTGCATTTAACATCTGTATAAAAGTTTAATCAGGGCGAAACATGTAATTTAGCTGGTTAATAATACAGAATGGAAATAGTTATTTGAAGTGGTAGGGAAACTGCCTTCAGCTCTAATCCCTGTTACCCTACACAGGATAACCAATGGGATAAAACGTTATTGGATAATGAATGGACTGATACAATGAATGTTTGGGAAACCCGCCTTTTAAAATTATACTATGCTTTCTCCATGATAATAAGTCTAATTCATTTCAACTTTTTATTTTGGCTTCAGCAGTTTTGTGGACGTTACAGGGATTTCCTTGTCTACCACCACAGCTGCCTGCACTAATAAAACAGAAAAGTGTGGCCTCTGTTGGTCCCACGTCTCTTTTAAAACCAGACCATCATCCAGTGGCTCTCACCCAGTCCTAAGCATAGCGTGATGTTTTGAGCAAGTCAATTCTAATCTTAGTAAAGGAAACATCATTTGTTGCAGTATCTCCAAGGTAGCACAAACATCATTTTATTACATAACAAGGAGCCTCCTGGTGTGGTAAAGATGAGACATCAGGGACCGGTACCACAGACGCTTCCACCAAGCCAAACCAAAGCCTTTGGTTTGGCTTAGAGAAATGAGGTGAAACTTTTAAGAGGAACTCTTAATCTCCTCCTAATAAAAGCCACCTCCGGAGGTTTTGCACTACCTGGAAACAGTGTATGCCACATGTAACATCTGCATTGTTGTTGTTATTGTGCTTTGACCACACGTCTCATGAGAGTAAGTCATGACTCTCTTCTTGGTGGTGGGAGGAGCCCAGAGCTTTTCAACCATAGACTTGGTGCACAGCTAGTAATTATACTGTAGAGTTAGGAGCAATAGAAGGCAGAGATAGATCTATATCCTGTGGCAGCGAACGACAGCACAAACTGAAGCCAGCAGCAGCTTATGATGGACAGAATGTAGCCAACTTTAAAAGAATTAACACAGGGTTAATTCTCTAAGAAGCTGTCACTTCAGCGTTCAACATTCAGTCGAAATCCTGTGCTAAATCTACTGTAAATGAGCATTTAAATCTTCGTCATGAGCATTTAAATTGTCAATGTCATTCTCTTCAGTAAACATGTACCAGACAAACTGCATTCAGCACAATGTTTCTGGTGTTTTTTGCTGTTACCTGATTTGCATCATTTCTTTACTGAAACAGGTGCTAAAACAAAACACTAAAAGATAAACCACAGGTGGTGAAGAAGGCTGGGCAACAAAACAATATTTTCAGAATTGAATATTTATGCACACCATTAATAAATCTCCAAATTGGTTGTTGCCAACCTATGATATAATTTATCCTTATTTTAGTAAAGTTTAATTAAGATCACAATCTGTTTTAAGAAGGAGAGCATTTGAGGACAAGAGCACACTGTTTAACTCTTTAAGTGTTTTTTCACTAGCCAATGTTGACTTAGGTGTCTGAGGAGACCACAGATGGGTCATGAGGCTGGTCTGGAGTCCATCTCAGCAGAATGCACATGGAACACTCAGACTGAAAGCGATGGTGAGATTGTGTTCATTAGTCTGTGTGTAGGTGTGTCTCTAACCAAGTTTACCTCGAAACGTCACAGTCTATTAGATGAAAACAGCTCCTGCTGTGTGAAGGTTCAGAAGCCATTTTACTGACGTAAGCAGTATGTCGAGAAATGAATGATAGGAAAGATGGCCTGTGGGTTGTGGTGAATGAAGCCTAAATCTTTAAGGTATATTTGCATATGGGGGCAATGCATGCATCTGTAAAGGGATAGTTCAACCAAAAAATTTTTTCCATCATTTACTCACCCTCATGTCATTTCAAACCTATATGACTTTTCTCTTCTGTGAGATTTTAAGAAATGTCTCAGTGGTCAAAACATTGTGTTTTGTATTCCTCAGGAGCAAAAATTTCATACAGGTTTGGAGTGATATGATGACATTATAGAAGAATTTATATTTTGGGGTGAACTATCCCTTTAAGACTATGATATCTCCTAAACACTTTACCCTACTAAAAAGCCAGCACATGTTTTTTGGATGCTGGCATGACCCCAGGTTTCATAATTAGCTTAACCAGCAAAACTTTCTTGGTTAACCATTTTTACAAGGATAAACACCATGGTCACCCAACTTCACCAGCTACCTTTTATGACTATGCTGATCAACAAACTAGACAAGCACCAAACCAGTATTAAACAGTAAATCAAACTAAACCAGTGTGGCAATTCATTCTGTTCTAAACTGCTCTTTCAGTGGGGTAGTCTGGGTAATATATTCTATTCTATGATAACTGCAAAGGCACAGATCATTACCATGCTAAGATCTAAAAAAAATCTAGGATATAACTGAGCATGTTTAATAACAAAAGTAATTTTTTTTGTTGCAGTTACAGATTCACAAACTGGGCCCCAATCAGTTTTTTTTATATTCAAAGAAAGAAACAGATTAGGCCTCATTCAACTAACAATTTTAGGTTCTAAGAATGTTTCCATTATGTAACAAAAATGTAAAAAATGTTATTTTGAAAGTTTAGGGAATGTTCAGAACATCCAGTTTTATAGACCTTGTATTACCATTATTGTTGGTTATAAGGACATTTTTCAAACATTTTAGTTCTATAACTTTTTAAAACGTTCCACTAACTACTTAATTATAATGTTTTTGACATATGATATATAATGTTAGAAAACGATCTAGTAACATTGCTACAAGATCGTTTTTGATAACTGACAAAACTTTAAAATAATGTTAACCAACGTTCTGAGAACGTTCTCTGTTAGTTGGGAAGTTTTAATATTTAAATAAATAAATGTGGTAGCGCTACACAACTTGACATTACTGTAACTGTTGCTCCTGCCTGTACTGTCACAAATTTATCATAAGGATGGAACCTAAGGTGTACATTACCACAGTGAGACTTCGTGTGATGGGACTGAGCAAGAAGACAAGATGCTGCTGGATTTCCTGTCTTCGTTCCAACAGGATGTAGAAGAATTCCACAAAACCAAAAGAGGCTAAGAAGAAGCCCAGCAACTGTAAAAGAGCAAAGAAGAATTTAATTCATATCAGGGTGAGAACTGAGTCACTCTTCCGGAAGCTCCAGTGGTCACGTACTGTAGAGGTGAGGTATTTACACTGCATTACAAAACAGTAGTTGGAAAATGTACGTGACTCATAAAAAAACAACTGTATTTCAAACAAAAGGGTTTTCGAGCAGAAGAGTGAAAATCTACAGCTCGCAGAACTGCTAACCACACTTACACCACAAACAGAAGTTACGCACCACTCTCTGTTTTACTGTCTTCCTCAACAGCTAAAGTACACTCTCGACCCCTGAGTCTACCCAGACCACCGCATGTACTTCATTTAAATGTTCTGGTTTAGGTTTTATAGCCCACATAGATGTTACTTCTGAGCCCGGGACAGGCTTGTATACTATTAACAGGTCTTAGTGGTCTGTCTCACCAGTTTGGCACTGCAGAGTGAAGAGAGAGGCAGCCGACCATGGCCGTGGCAGTACAGATGAAGGCAGTAGAAAGGTGAGAGGACCCACAGGTAGATGCATGGAGCCCACACCAGAATTGTGTTCTGAAAACAGCTGCTCAGTTCAGGGTTGTGCGTATACCATGTCTGATTCCAGTCCTAAAGATCAGAAGAAGGTTGTGGTATTGGTAACTTTTCAACCAGTTATATGATAATTGACAAACCTCATTCCATCTGGATGAAAAAATAGACACAATAGCCATCTACAACATCATCTTGATCCAAACCATGTCCACACAGACCAGATATGATCTGAATGTTCCAGAACATCCAAAATTAGGTTACAATTTTGAACATTTTGTGCATTGTTTACAACATTCATGCAGTTGTCCAGGACGTTGGTAGTTAGACATTAAACTAGCAGAGGTCTCCGAAATATGTTGTGTTTGTATATCACATCTGTTGCCAGTGGTACTTGTTGCTCATCTTGGCAAAGTTGATCGATGGCACTTGTCTGCTAAACTCAAGATGAAATATATGACCTGTGTCTTTCTGCTGGCCTGTCTATTCAGTGTCAAGTCTGTGTTTGGACTCAATCAGTCTAATGAATTAGGAGAAAACCCTAGAAATTCTGACAAATGGAGGAGCTTGTAAAATCACAATGCCAATGTTTAATCCATTACCATCTGCTAGCTCATTCAAAATATCAAATGTCATATTAAAATGAATCACATTCTCAAATATATAACCACAGTACTGCATCACTTAATACAATTTATTAAATATTTAAACACAAAAGTCATAAAAATTAGGCAACAGAGGGGTTAAACCAGAGATGTTTTGTTTTCAGTGGGATTTTGGTATCATCCAAAAATATTTATATATTCAAATCAATATAAATATCTTGCATAGCAAAATAACAATTCTTTACATTAATTTTAATTTCAAATGGAACACCTACAAAAGAAATGCAGTGCATAAAATCTATGGTAATAATATCAGATGCTTCCTCACCCACAGAGGGTCAAGTCCACTTAGACTGCAGAAAGTATCCATTCACTTCTGTGGTCCTGAGGCTGCTATGTATCCTGTTTAGACTGACTGCTCTGTCTGAGCTGTGTCTGAGTCAAACTCTCTATCCTGAAATTTCTCTCACACTCTGTTCACTGTTGTCAGTTCTTCTGAAAGTGTCTACAAGTGTCTGCTTCTTGACCACCAGTCTGACAGCTGCTTAGGTGGGTGGTTATATTCAGTCTCTCCTCCCAACCCTCTTCCTTAAACTCTGTCTGTCTTTCTCTCTCTCCTTCTCTATTTATCTCTCTCTCATTCCTAGACTCCCACGTACTTTAGGTTCTTTATCAAAACAGTGCTGTGGTTTGTGCAAAGCTCTGTAACGCCACCCGAAGAAAATCCCGCCCTCTTCTTTTCTCCTTCTTTGCCCCTTTAAAAACACTATAACTCTCATTTTCCTGAGAATTCACCCCCCCGTTCCAAATACAGAAAGTGCTTCTAGTAGCGTTTCACTGGTATTTGTTTGTTATTATGGACATGCTATTTTTCACTTGCATGTACCTGAGAAACGCTTCTAAGATCAGACTCGACCAAGGACCACACTGCCCACCTTGAGGTATGTCAGTACAATCCAATTGCAGTACACAACTTTACCTTTCAGTTATATTCTGAGTGACTGTGTACAATTATTGCACACAACCTACAGATTAATACCTGGCCGAAGGCACAATTCATCAACCCTAATGAGGTCTGAACCAACAGACCAAGAGTCTTTACAGCCAAGAGTGATAAACACTAAAACAGTGATTCTCAACTTACTAAATGCCTTATGCTAATCCATAATTTTGCATAGTTAGGATTGCAAAATAAACAGGATTATTAAAGACAACACTTCATTTGCATATTGATAGAAAATTTTAAGTGCATTTTTGTTTTCTTTTGTACAATTAAAACAAATCTTTTAACTGTTACCAAACTTTAATGTCCAATGTATAATCTGGGTTCTGAAGCAGAACCACTTGAGAACCACTGAGTTAGACCATCTCAAATGAACCAGATAATACTGTGATTACTGCAGAAAACTATCCTATTCAATTGGCATTACAAGACACAGACAGCTGTACATGCAACTGCAGCTGGCAGGCACATCAGAAAGATAAAGTTTGTTTAAAGGAGAAATGCTTTTGGGCATTTGGACAAAGAAAGATGCATTCAGACATAGGTTCTCACATTCATATAGGCACATTCTCACACACACAGATCCAACCACTAACACACAGAAGCATTTGTATAACTAGACTGGTACAAGTTTAACAGACGGTCAGACTGATATTATGTCTGTCTCTTTTGAAGCTCTCAGTAGTCTGTTATAAAGTAACATCAGTCTCACAGAAGCCCTGGAAAAGGCCCGTACATACTGGTGGAAAGTATTAGCTCGACCTCAGCTGAGGAGCTTCTGCAAAGACATGGAAAAAACGATGGATGGACAAACCTGCCCACAAGTGCTCCCTGTGGCCAGTCAGTGTGTGAGAGGAGAGCTGTATTGTGTTATGCTTAAGGTGAGAGAATATATTTATAGGGAAGACTGGGGCAAGTTGTCACTTGGAGAAATTGCTTTAAAGGTTAAAACCACACTGGTTTACAGTCAGGCAGGGGTCAATCAGCATTTTTTTTTACGTTACCTTTTACGTTTGTTTTGAAGATAAATGTATAGAAATGGATTGATGGATGAATTGTTTTCATTTTTGTACTTAAAACTGAGAAATGTTCACTGGAGTGAACAGTGTGACAACTAGCCCCAGCCTCTCTCATATTTGAACATCACAGTTAAATCATAGCTCTGTTTCCACTTTGTGTACTATCCTTAAGAATAATTTCTAAAGACCAAGCTAGTCATGACAACGAGGCCCTGAGAGGGAGCTAGTATGTGATAAGGCACTTGCTGCTCGTGTGAATAATCACTGAGAGGGAGGCACAGAGAAGAGAGAGAGATATAATCTCTCCCGTCAGGTTGTCAACGCCTTCTAGTTTTTATTGCTTCTTCTGAGCTTTACAAATAAAGCAACTAATGGTGCGACATTGGCCAAACCGAAGTTTGACTGATGTGCAATGATTTCAATGTCACTGTGAAGAAATATAATCAGTATTTTACATACAGGTGATCACAACATTTTAAACCAGGTTTTAAATAATCTAAGAATCTGCTCGGGTGTATAAATGTTTACAAAACTTCCTTAAAAACTCTCAAAACTGCTCAATTCTCAATGGTCGACTCTTACGTGACCAGACCACCTATAGAAAAGCCAAAATTGTCGAAACGTAGCATTAAACTGTCAGAAGAACTAAACAAAGAGATGAATAGATGCATTCTTCCTGGTCAACCATGAATCCGCCAGGGGTTTGGCAAACAGATTTTGACTATCTTATTCTGTCTATAGTTTTGAGGACAACGCTGATGGCAGTAAATAAGCTCAAATCTTGCAAACTAAAAAAAAACATCACATTGCACTGTTGCACGATCACGGCAGAGCAGAAATTTAAATCTGACGGTATCTCAGGCTTCAGAGAGAGCAAACAGCTGTGGGGTTTCTCATCTAAAATACTCAAATCATCATGGCTGCCCACTTTTGTTTTTGTTAATCAAGACCAGACAGCTAAATAGCAGTCTCACGACCAAACATTCGAGCACTATTATCTTTTTATGCTGTGGGGTGGGGCCAAACTGTTTCCCACAGTTGATTACCTCAGTTCTGTGTATCAAGATTCTCTACTTAAAGACCCGTGCATCACATCCTGTACTCAGCACCAAAACATACAGATCATTATGTGTTATATAACTAGTCTGTGGTATTGAGTGGGAAGCTAAAAATAGTCAGGATACCAAAATTAAACAAGACTACACTTCAGACACATGGCAAATGGAATCTGAGGGTGGCAGATGTCTTCTAAATGTACTAGGATGTGATCTGTGTCAAATTTGTCTTTCAAATTGATAACTTACAATAAGAGAACTGGGGGTAGTTTGGGGGCCACTGGGGTCAACCAGGGATGTTGCCTGGGCCCTGTGATGACAGAGGCCCACTAACTCTCATCACACTGCTGGCTGGACCCATGAATTTGGGCAGCAGCCCTGGTCAAAGCACATGAACACCACATCAGTCAAGTTCATACAAATCCAAAAAGCTTTAGCCATGTCTTAAGATGTATTACTGGTGCTACATTTGACTTGTATTATATGTGCATAATCCCAATGCATGCAGTGCTCTAAGGACCAAACAGAGATTTAACATTAGTGGGACCGGAAGCTACAGTCAAAGGAGTCCAAAGGAAATTGGACTGTGGCCACTTATGGACAAAGAGAGAGAGTCTGTTTAGCTGGCATACAGAAGAGACCAGAGTGGCTGTCTGTGTGCCAGTCTGGCACAAATAGAGCCAGAGAGTTGGTTCACCAATCAAACTCACCTTCATTTCTACTAGCCTCTGTCTCTCTCTCATTTACTCTGGAGGGAAAACAGTCTAGAGAAAATAATGGTGTCATTTGCAACCTACTCTCTCCAGCACGGACAAATATAGCACTGACTGCAGAGGTGCCAAGCCCATTAAGACACAGCTTTTGGTAGGAAGTAAGAAAATATGTTTCTTTCTCATTTTTTAAAGAACCATCATAAACTCTGTGGCAGAGGGCCAAGGAGTGGCAAATCCAGATGTGTCAGCCTACGCGTGCAATTATGACTTGTGTTGTTTTTTACCACGCTTTTCCCTCCCTCATCCTCAATGTGTCATCTGCCCCTTCTCATGATTCAGGAGGGATCAAAAGTCTAGCTTTGTGCTGTCAAGCTTGTCTGAGCTGATGAAAAGATTTTTGATGTCTCTCTCTCTTCTACAGACTTGTCTCACAGGTCTCCACTAGACCTGAGATCCTGAGGTCCCAAATGTTTCTAACATCCGAGATTTCAGCATCAGCTTAACAGGCCGTGTCACTTATCACATGGAATCTTTATAAAAATACGATTAGTGCTGCTTTTTAGATGGTTTCAATTTAAGGGGTGTACACTGCACTAACACATCATAACAATAAGCACAACATTATATCACATTAGAGATTGTGCTGATAAAATGGATAGAATTTCATGGTAAACACGAAAGGAAAACCACAGGAGGAAGGGTAATCGGCTGCTAAATTACAGACGCTATAAATAGAGGGCACTGCTGTCTGGATTTCTCTGGATGAGATGATAGTTTGCACCGGAAGTGGATACGTCATGATTTTCATCTCTGAAGTCATACACCTAATTACAGGATGGTAAAGTGAAAATGTGTCTTAATTTGTGCCTCTGCACACTTTCTTCCAGCGTATAATTATGCCTGCATGGCATGCCTGTCAAATACTGTAACATCTCTATATTAGAGCAGGGGTGGTCAAACCCCCTCCAGATTCTTAGCTCAGGGAACACCATTATACAAATTTCCATTAACATTTATAACTTTAACCAACAATATTTCATCATGCTAAAATTGTGTTGGAATATTAAACACCTTTTTCATGTCCCACATTTATCGCATCACTGTATTGTGAGCACTCAGTGGCAAGAAATTGCTTAACGTTTCCCCAAAGACTATTTTGTATTACATTGTCACTTTGCCTGTATCAAAACTGACTGTTTTAAAGCAGCACTGCATTTGGAAAAGGACACAAACATCAAGATGATGCATCACTGTGTCATTTAGACCAGCGTCTTATTTCTCTAAAACTGCAGATCAAAGGCTAGTTGCAAAACCACAGTCGACTTCCTGACTGAAGCCGCAGTCCATTCACACACACCTATACTGTACATGCATCCACCCAGCATGCGAAAAACCTGCTCGCTGCACATGCTAACTACAAGAAAGATTATGTTATTGCAAGACTTTGTCTTTGAGTAAACATTGTCCAATTACTTTAGCCTTTCTTAATAGGATGCTGTGGCTTTTTACAAACTATAAGCAGGCTCGCTCCAAAATAGAAGCTTGTGGAAATCCGTGGGCAAGGCCTGCAGACAGCTCACTGGAGCCTGTTCTAGAATCTAATGAAGAATACCACCTACTCACCCCTGCTTAGTGACGTACATTCATTCATTTATGACATAATTCGTGGTACGGACTCATGCTACACAAACACGGCTTAATGTTTATTGGCGGATTTTGGCTAAAAATATTTTTGCAGGACTGAGGAGTAAGCGGCAGCTCTGAGTTCTTTATGAGTGTTTCTCCACAAACAACAAGAGCGTTTAATGAAACAAGGCCAGGGATGAAAATCAACATTTTTTGTGTTGTGTCGTCTGAATACTTTGTTTTCTTTAATTGGGATCAGATGGCGCTTTAAAAATGTTTTAAATTATTAAACAGTTTTGGGCTCAGTTTTATACTTTCAATGGTGTTGAGAACTTTATGGGCTCTGAGGATTATGGTAGGTATATTGTATATAGGGCCCTTAAAGGTATTTGGACACTTATGGACACCAAACCAGGAACTAACGATTCTGAGCACCTTTTTCTAATTACTTTTAATCAACTGGTCTCAAGGTCATATTTATTATATGTATAAGGTCAGTTCCTCACAAGTTAAAGCTAGTGTCCTAGCAGAGGTGTAGTTTATCATTAACTATAATATGTACATGCTCCACATGTAGGTTTAACAGCAAAGTATCCAGAAAATCTTTGTTTGAATTTTGAACTTTATATTTTAGAATTGAAACCTAACAAACATTTGTATGAAATGTTGCTCTTAAAGTGTATTTGTGCTTTAAAGTTAACGGCAGTCTGTGCACAATTTTAAATGTAATTTATGGCCCAAATACTTTATGGGGCCACTTTGTCCACATACTGTACATACAAAACTGTAATGGCATAACTGTATCAAAAAAGGCATTTTAAAACAATTGCATACTTTAATTAAACATCAAAGGTTTAAAATTCTATTAGCCAAAATGCAATTTTTACTGTCTTTTCTCTTGGTTGTGTTTATAACAAACGGCACAGCTGTCATCCAGATGGGCTACACCGCATTCTGTACAGAAGAGGAGGGACGCAAGAACCACTGTAACAGAACCAAACCACCTAGTGGGTACACTTTCATATACTGTCTACACAAATCAGTCTTTGGGCAAAATATTTTTTCTCCTGTATGAATTTCTGAACACCATAAAACATTAAGTCATGATTTAAAATAAGGTTATTTTGAAAAGTCCCGGTTCAGCGAGCTTACTGTTTTGAGTCCCTCATTTGTACTGTACTGTATTAAATGACCCATTCAAAGATATTTAATTTTTCTATTATGACACACATGCTCAGGCACTCAGGCACACCCTGAGGGTCATGGTGAATTTCACTGAGGTTAAAACTGTAGGTTTTTATAAATAAAGAACCAACCTCACAATCGCACCTTTTAAACACGTCACCGGTAGACCATCTGCACTTTGGAATTGTATCAGCCCACAATATTTTATGTTCTCAGAAACTGAATTAGCCACATAATAATCATCAGCACAAAATAATCAACTCACAAGGCCTGGGGAGGGCTCCCAGTGGACCTCAGGGGGCCCCTGCGCACATGAAGCAAACATAGTTAGCTTAAAAAACTTTTTAATAAGTGGAAGTATTAAATCTTTAAAAAAAAAAGTAATTTTTTTTTCTGTCACATTTGTGTCAATCATAATGTAATTTTAAGCAGCCTCTGAAAGCAGCATGTGCTGGTAGAGACAGACTGTGTGCCCTAGAAACCAAACATTATAAGCGTTTGTGTATTATTTTGTCTATGACATGCAGACTATTGCTTGTTTTTTGGCTCATCGTGAAATCTGATTCATCCCGGCCAGCCACAGGCAGGTTCGTCTGGACATGAAAGCATGTGTCCCACAGCCAGGTGCTGATGCAAAACACGCTGGACGAGCCCCTGTCACCTTGTCATGCCTTTCGGTAGTCGACTTGTTAAAAGATCACAGACAGACGCAGCAGCATGAATTCGCTTACATTGGTCTGCTGAATTCCCACAGTCTGCCACAGGCTGCAGCCTGTTTTTGAACGATTTAACAACGTCTGCAGACGAGAAGAAACATTTCTGAGAGTAAACTCTTCAATATTGGCAGTAAAGCTTCGCTCTCTCCCTTCTTAAATAGCCGACTATAAAAAGAGGTGTGCGACTGCAGGGAGACAATGCAAATTTAAATCTGAATTTGATTTTTGTGCTGTTGTCATTGCTTTAATGAGTCCGTTTGTCTTTTACAGGGGGATACCACTGAACAACAATAAAATAAAAAGTGTTGGGCCAATTTTTAAACTTGAACCAGTGTTACGTAACAGGCGCAAGCCAGTAACCCAGTTCCTGACCACAGACTATTATGCACAAGTTTTTTCCTACAGTCCATTGGGCTGTGCAGGTGACTTTAAATGTACCATTTCTTTCATTATTTCTTTAACTCTCATGCCATTTTGATGTTTCAACATATTCAATATTTCTACATTGAGGGCATCATCTACACCCCTGCATAAAAGGCACAGTTGTCATGTCTTCCACATCTATGCAGACAAAGTAACTTTTGCCTGGGGCTCTTAGACATTACCACAGCTATGCTGTCTGACCATAGCCTTGGAACAGAAGTAAACACATCATCTCCATCCACACTTGAGGGCATATTTATGCCTGATTTAAAGTTTGCATAACACTTTGACAGAACATTCACCTGAGCGTCATAACCACCTACAAGAACTTATACATTGTGGTGCTTAAATGACCATTAGAGCTAACAACAAAAATCTGCTAGGGCGTAATGTGCCATGGCAATTCAATATTGTTTTTCAATGCTCTCACATCATCACATCATAGGTTGTTTAAAACTGGAGTTGTGCTGTTTATCCTGGATCAGCCTCCCATAACTGATTCACATCATCGACTGCACAAGGTAAATTACAGATATAAAGTTTATTAATAATGATTTATCATAATGTCAAGAAACATACTGTTTCAGAATGGTTTTGAAATGTAGAAGAAAACACAATGTTTTTTGTGTGATTTAATTGTGCATGTAGGTATTGCAATTGATAGACGTATATATTTATGCAGGATAGGGACCGACTATAAAGTACAAATTGAAGGTCATAAACACACAATTATCCAACATAAATGCTTCACTCTCACACAAGTCTAATAGGTGTAAATGAGTTGTTAGTGGTTCCTAGACAAACATTTAGACGTTGGTTTTATTAACAGAACCATAACACATGATATTGATAATGTGAGGAAATACATAAATTAATTTACAATAAATAAGCTCTTCTGTCTCAGCTTTAAAGGGTGTGTCTCGTTACTGGTTTCTAGAAGAATATGTTGATGAATTCACAAGACTAAAATACAACAAAAGCTACTGAAATGTAATGATTCAGAAAAATCTTGCAGAGCCTTTCAAAGACTGGGCAGTACACTGCCCCTAGAGCAACATTATGCAGTTGTTTCGTGAACATAAAATATAAATAAATAATATAAATAATCTTGGAACCCGTAACAAGACACACTGATTATATTTGAGATTTATATCATTTTCAACAGTATTTGGATGGAGAACCTGTGCGTTTTTGCGCCTTTGTTTGTACTTTGTAGACGGTCCCTACAGTGCATCATTACGCTATAAAACCAGTTTACGATGTCTCAGGACGAATTGAACCAGATAAAAAACATTTGATAACGTGTGTTATCTTCTACATTTCAAAACGATACGGACACAGCGTGTTTATTGTTAATATGCTACATCATTAATGATCTATTGAAGATTTCCGAGGCTGAATCTCAAACAAATCAATGTTTACCTCATTAAAGTCGCAGTTCGCAGCAGTCAGCACTTCCGGTCCTCAGATGACCAGACTTTGGTTCATTTCACGTAACATATTTCGCATTTCCCATGAAAATGACTTTGTTACAATCATGACGGATTGCTAAATTGTTAAAAAAATTACAAAGGGAGAAATACAAGGGCCAGAAATCAAACTTAAAAAGGGCAATCTACGTGACTGAGGGGCAAAACTGGCACTCATCTGTATGAGACTTTGAGGTATGGGAAACATTGCACTTATTACATTAAACACTTATTATACTCTTATATATAAACACTTTTTTTTTTTTTTTTTTTTATATATATATATATATATATAAACAAATAAATACATATAAATACATTGTTAATCGCGTTATTTGTGTTAAGTAATCAAACTCAAAGATTGATTTTTTTCACCCGACTTTCCACCCGTTTGTGACTGCCACCTATGGGCCATTAGGTAAATATTGAAAAAGTCTTTTAATGTCTGATGTGCTATCTTTATCTTAATACAACATTTAATAACAAAATGTGAAGAAAAAGGCCAACAAACACACACGCCCCTCCGTCTACGCGAGTACACACGCGCTTAGAAAGCGACCCGGTGACGTCACTTAAAAGCGCCACAACCTTACAGTACTAATATTGCATATTTTTATAAGTATTAACTTCGTTATTTATAGACATGCAGAGAGCCGCGAAGTGTGCGCTGAGACACGACTGTGTGCGTGTCTTCAGTCCGTCATACACACGGACATGTTCACCTGTAAACGGAGGTAAAGAAAAAGGTTTCATTACTAGCGCATATGTGACACCTAAGCGAAAATAAAAAGCGACCAGAATCATTTATACCAAAACTAGAGAGTTACTGTTAATGCAGCTTGACAAAATTGTGTGTTTTTCGTGGTCTAACGAAGCCTTTTGATCGTAGAGACGCTTGAATGGTTGTAAGAATGTGTCCTGTGCTTACATATGCATTTCTTCACACTTTATAATGAGAAAAGAAAATAAATGAGTTGGAGGAGATGCTAGTGATTGCCTTTTTAAAAAATATCTCACAATTCAAGCACATCTTGAACATTTAAACAGTGTGTTTTTAGAAGTCAGTGACATATTTGTCACATAAATGTGACCTCTGTATTTAACCCATCAACGGTGAGGAGTGAACACACACACACCAGCAATCGGGAGGTGAGGTGCCTTGCTCAGGGGCACCTCAGTTGCTACCTGCCGGCGTTGGAATCAACCTGGCAACCTTCTGGTTACAAGTCCAACTCTCTAACCAGCAGGCCACAACTGCCCTGTTGCAGTAAATGGCTCTGGATTCTGTAGACGATACAGTGTCCTTCCTCCGCCACGGGATGAAGATGAAAAGGCCATGTTAGACAGAATGCTGAGGGTTGACCACGCAGGAGAGTATGGAGCCAATCGTATCTACGCTGGGCAGATGGCCATTCTTGGAAGAACTCAGACAGGGCCTCTAATCCAGGTACTGAACATCAGAACCGTGGCTTTAACTGCACATATGCTTTTAAATGCATATACGTTTACTGGAATACTTAACTGATTTAAATGTGTGTTTTTCCATAATCTACAGCATATGTGGGAGCAAGAGAAAATGCATTTGGAAAAGTTTAACAAGATCCTGGGGGAGTACAGAGTGCGACCAACATTATTGTTGCCTCTGTGGAATATCACAGGGTTTGCGCTAGGTATGTTATTAATTAGGCATGCTTATTTGTTTAGGAATGTTCATGTGTTATAATACATTCTAGTGTAATTTGCTCTGTGACTGCAGGGGCATGTACTGCTCTTCTGGGTAAGGAATGTGCTATGGCCTGCACTGTTGCTGTGGAGGAGAGCATCTCAGAGCACTACAACAGCCAGATTCGAACACTAATGGAGGCAGACGCAGAGAGATACACAGAGTTACTTCAGGTAATGTTGGTGTTTATACCTTTGTTATGCATGCACATGTATAATAACGTATGTAGAGTAAAGTGCAGTATGTATTATCACCGTAAATAATTTTAGATTAATGCAACTGTTTACATTTATGCATTTGACAGAAGCTTTTATCCAAAGCGACTTACAGTACATTCAGGTATACATTTTATCAGTATGTGTAATCCCTGGGAATTGAACCCACAACCTTAGCACTAACGCAATGCCCTACCCATTGAGCAACAGGAACACATTGTGTCTAACAGGAAAAACATTACTGTTTCTCTGTGCAAAAGGCACGATATGGACATTTAAAATACACACTGACATAAAGACTACATGTTTTTATTTAATCAGATTATTAAAGAATTTCGGGATGATGAACTGGAACATCATGACACAGGATTGGAGAATGATGCCGAATCTGTGAGTTTTATATATTTAATCAATGTGAAAATATTTACAGTGCATTGTTTTGCTGTTTTTCTTAATTAATACATAATTAAGTACTTTATGAATTTCCTTTCTATAGGTGCCAGGATATTTGCTTTTGAAAACACTGATACAGACTGGCTGTACAGCTGCCATCTATATTTCTCAGCGTATATAGTGTTAACAGTTTTAACATTGCATGAAGTGTGAATATTGTTTTGTTTCAATTGTTTCAATTGTTAGTCATATACAGTAAACAGTTGATGTCAGAAAAGCAGTCTTTAAAAAAGTTTATGCAAAAAAAATTGTGACAGTGTACAATTTTACAATTAAAAAACACAAACTGTGATATGGTTCACAAAACATTTTTGTTTAGAGTAATCATGAGAGCCAGACCAAACATTGCATGTTTTTTTTGTATGGTGCCACCTGTTGGCCATAAAATGCAAGCTGACGATAGCGTGCTAATAATTTTCATCTGTCTTTTGCAAGAGCTGTGCGCCACGCACATGTGTATCTATCACACCTATACATGGACAGATAGATCATCCACTATTCTCTATATATATTTTAAAGTATACATTTATCTATTTGTATGTTCACTTGACCCTGGCGTTGCTAGCGTCCTTAACTATTTAAGCTACAGGAACATAAAGACACACATGAACGTTAGAGCAATTTATCTGTCCTGTTAACCCATTACTACACCTCACAATAGATCAGATGTTTTAGTGCTAAGATGACATCACCTTCCACCCATTTAGCACCCTGCACTAAACAACCCGTGAGCAATAGTTCATGTCTGAACAGTGACGTGTATGTTCATAATTCATGTGTCCCCTTTTAGCTCCTGTTGCAAAATTTACAATGGTTTGATAAGAGGTGAAACAACAGAGCTCTGTTACTGATGTTACTGTTGTAGAATGAGCATTGTACATTACAACTGTCACAGTCCCCTTGAGATGCTACATTCCTATATTAGATAATCACTCAACTATGTCTTTTAATGATGTAAATTAATCTGTTAATTTATATCATTAAATATGTTTAGACAGGGTATATATTTGTATCGTGTTTCTTTACGGTACGTGAATTAAAGGTATAAATACATAATGGCTGAATGAAATGAGTGTATACTACTGTAATACTCTTAGTGTACATCACAAAACATTAGTATTTTTAACTTCACAAGGTTTCATTGTGTTATGTGTTTTAAAATAAAATATAAGCGATAATATATCCCATCGCTGCTGTTTTGACATAACAGTGAAAACTCTTTGTACATCTATTCTCTGGACAGCAGAATTTGCACACCTTAAAAATGACCAGGGGATTATTTTTGTTTCAGATTAATAGTGCTGACAGCTTTCCATATGATGTAAGATGTTAAAAAAGCAACAAGCATTGAACTGCATATTTGGCATCCATACTGGGTGACAAAATTACCATAACATAAAAACATGAGTGATGACTCCAGTCAAGCTGCAGGTGTTAATAACAGTAAACCATAAAACCGACGTCTATATTAACCTGCCGTTTAAGAGGGAAGAGAGAAAGTACAGAAACACTTTGAGCAGAGATGTCCACAAAAAAATGACATCATAAAAAAGAGGAGTGTTGAAACAAAAATAAACAAAGGTGGTATGCCTTTTATTTTACTCCAAAAGAAGTCGTAAGAGTTTTTATGTAATCCCAAAGTCTGTTTTCCAAGTCTACGTATTTGTCATGGACTGTAAATGTATTTTTATGTACCGGAACACATCTCTCTTAAGCAGATCTTTTTTTAATCCAACAAAGGCACTTTGCAACAATTAATTATTCAATTGTCATTTATCAGATCTATTTGGGAATTATCCACCTTTCTGTTCAAAATTTCAGGGCTTAGAGATTTTTTACTATTGTAGAATAAAATCAGCTTTGAATGGTTAGGCCTAGTTTCACAGACAAGAGTAGAAGTGTAGTCCCAGACTAAAATGCATTTTTAAACTGAATACAACTTGCACTGACATCTTAAAATATATCAGTGTCATTGTTTAGTCTTAAGATGCACACCAGTAATGCTTTTCTAAGGCACATTTATAAAAGCTGCCTAAATGTCCTAATTTAACTAAGCCCTGTCTGTGAGACCAGGCTGTTGTGTGATGAGTCTGACGAGCCTTCGCATGAGTGGTTTTAAAGACGTTCTGGCAGTGCCACATTTCGTCATTGCAGTCTCACCAAGGACAGACAGAAGACGGTTAAAGCTGCTTCAGTGCTGTAGGTTTAGACCAAAGTATGATTTATTTGTAAATTAGGTGCTGTTTAGTTAGGTTTAATATTCATAAATGCAAGATTTCAAGTGTTTAGAAAATGTCAAATGAATTTAGGAATACCCATAAGCCCTTGCGCCTTAATATTATGATTAGTTTTTGCTTTGGTAAACAAAGACCCTGTTTAATACCTTCTCTGTTTAATTTCTCTCAAAAACAAAGTGTGTTGTGTATTTCCGTAAAGAGTCAAGTTAATTCAATGACTGACGTAAAGTCAGTTATGAATTTTTTTAACATTATTAAAATATATTATTTTTATATATTCCATATGAATACAGCTGAAGCAAAAATACAAGACATTTCAAAATATTTTGTTGTTTAAGAACAGGGTTTCAGAAAACACACATCAGACCAGTGGCTGTCATTCTCGCAGACTGAATTATAAATAATCTCAACCAGTCTGTGTGTGAGAGCGTCTTTTGTTTCCTAGTATTCTGTAGGTGTCTGGGAATGAGATACTTTGCCTAAAATCACCTCTCAAAAGAATTCGCTTTATATTAAGGAAATCAGCAACAAGACCAGACTTAGAAAAATTCAAAAGATTATGGCTCCTGTATCTGTGAAAAATTGTTGCTGTCAATTTTAAGCACATTGATAATATAAATCCACACAAACCATAAAACCTTTCGGATGCAGATCATTTTGTTTCTTGGCAACGGCAGAAACGGCCAGTAAATCACTGGCTATAATATTAAACACTCTCACTTACATCTGTCTGTTGCCTGTTTTTGACCCATAAGATGAAAGTGTATCCCATTTTTGTACTGTAAGTCTCGTACAGTCATACTTCCATAAGTGAATTAATGTGTTTGACAATTTTGTACGGTTGTAGTCCTCATATGGTAACCTGTCAGCAAATGCAAAAAAAATTGGTAATTTAAGATATTATAATATATATATATATAATTTATAAATATTAAAACAAATTAATACCATCCTGAAAATGAATAAAGCCCTTTATATGTCTTTACCTTTTATATTTTATGTAGCTAAAATAAACGCTCCATATCTAATAAAATAGCAAATATGAATCGTTCTTTAATCTTTTTGAGTTGTGTCTATATGAAATAGAAAGTCCAATGAATCAAGCCAATGATAAAACTGTGGTATGGATTTGTACCTATTAACATAACCATATGAGTAGGACTGTAACATTACTACATGGAACAGGTGAGCATATATATGAATGTATGGATGTTTGTATGTGTAAGTCATGACACTGTTCGGGAGCTTACAGTTGTGTTGGCACCTCCACTGCCTGTGTTCAGATGGGACAGCTTTTGTGAGGTCCACGAGGGTGGCGTGACCTCAGGGAACATTAATCTGTGGCTTTGACAGGAGTGTAGCTTCACCAGCATAACTTCAAGGCCATGCTGCTGCTCAGCTCTGTCATGAGCTTGTGCCGGCTCTTCAAGTTATTCGCCCAAGCATTTTCTGAGGCCCTACATGGCCGAACTACTGATCAATAACAAACTCCTACAGATGGATCCTACAGATGGAGACTGCCTAAATCAGGAGTTGGAGACATGCAGGTAAGTTGTAGGAGCCATGGTCTGGGGATCTGAAATGGTAACCAAGTGGCTGTAGGTTTAAACAGGCCTATATTACCTTGAGAAGTATCAGTTAGGATTTCCATTCACTGCAATGGCAGTTTTCGGGCTCCCTGGAAGTACGCAATTTGAAAACCGTCATGTTTGCTTAGAATCTCAGAGCACTGTTAGCCAATCACCTGAGCTATAAATGTCATGTGACTTATTACTTTCAAACTGCAGGAAGGTTTTGTGGCAATGGCACTACAAGAACACATGTAGTCTCAGGCTCTTACAGCACTAATAGTAACTATCCTGAATTGTGATGTGAAAGGCAACAGCCAGGGAGAAATGTCAGTTACACACTTTTAGGAGCCCTCTTAATAAGAATTGGACACTGGTGAAACATCCACCAACAAAATATTAGCAACAAAGGATGGTTTATTCACAGAAGCAGTCTGTGCTAACAGGGCTGAAATCATAAAGACCCATAAAGATGTCATTCATGAGCTATCACCACTGTGCCCTTGAGAAAAGCGCGTCATTCTAAAATGCCCAAGGGTTAATATAGGTTGTTTTGGATAAGAATGACAATATTAACATAAATGCAATCAGTGCCTTGTTGCTTATACTTGCTTTATACAATATATGTGAAATCAAAGTAGATCAAGTTATAAGCTCTTGCAAAATTAAAGTGACTTTCTGCTCATGTGGCGGGACTGGGAATTTAAGTCAGGTCACTCGTTCTCCATGGCTATTACATTACGGAGGCTGCCAAGGCCATCAATCCCATTGACTGCTTACCGAAGGTTAGCAGGTCATCTACCATAATGCCTGCTTCAGCCTTTTAGCTTTGGCACTCGTACCCTTTAGTGAGCGTCTCACACAATCCAGCAAAGCCTGAGATGTCAGTGCTGATGACAAACAGCTTCTCAGCAGAAATCATCACACTGTGAGCATGAAAGTCACCTCCACCTTTGCCGATATATTTCTCCCCTAAGAACTGGTGACAGTCAAAGCTATCTAAAATGTTCAAATGATCCCGTTCCCTCTCACGGTTCAATTCAACTTACAGCTCCAGATGAATTTGGATCTACATGCGCTGAACAGGCCGAACACCTGCCTGGCGTGTAAATTGTGGATGTTTAAGTCTCTGGCATTCAGTTTAGATGTTGATACCCTTTGGATCACGACCCTTACACATTACTCTGCACTGAAAATCACATGTATTACGATTCTCAGAGGAGCGGCATGCTTTGATGCCTGTCAGCTGAGAAATGCGCTCGCCTGCCTTCAGCTTCAAATGCAGTGATGACACACACACAGGGCTGCAAACAAAATGTTCGGACCACTCCAGTGCTTAATGTCAGAATATGACCTTGGGTGTATAGTCGAAAAACACATTCCAATAAAAACAGGTCCTAGTTTCCACTGGCCAATGACTCGGACGCCCAATTGTCCAAAGACTGTGTGATCGCTGTCCCTCTGAACAACAGGAGATGTTGCGGACACCCATTCTTTTTTGTGTCATTCTTGATCAGTAGCCGCCTCAGATTCAAACCCACAGACAAATTTTGAAAATCTGCCGCGCCTTGCCAGCTTCTGCAGAAATCTATTGAAGCAGATATCAAAGACAAAAAAGACAAGCAATGCCATCTAAAAGCTTTTTTCAAAACATTCTGGCTTGTATTGGAAAATAAAGTGAAGGATTTACACCTTTTTTTCTCTGTTGTTCTGCATTTTGAGGTCTGCTACGCAGATTGCAGCAGTGAATTCTGGGAAGACTAAAGCATGTTGCGTGCTTCTAAATACAGAAAGAATGAAGAATTTTAAGCTCAGTAGATCAAATTCAGAAAGCGATGTCATTTGATTAGATGTTTAGACATTTTTTTATCTAAATATTTTCACATATCTGAAGCATTTCTGGCAACACTTTAAAGCCTTCAGCTCTTTCAACACAATGAAAGTAAAAACATTTCGAGTCTAAGAAACTAGGGCCTGTAAAAATCCAGGTATAACCACAGTAAGCATCTTAAGAGCTGAGATTAAAAAGTGCAGGGTATTGTTTTTTTTTCTTTCTCAAAGATATAAAACGACCTATAAAACCATACCTCTTCTATTAACTCTAGAGTTATCTGTGAATGAATATCCATATGTATTTTACAGCTCTATGAAATACTTGACTGTGATTGGTCAGTCAGTAATTCGGCATACAGCTTCTTTCTTCTCACAATTAATATTAATAATTATAATAATAATTTTAATTCAAATAAATACTTTGTTCTTTTTTCTTATTTGGTAGCTGTAGCCATGCAATCATCAGGATTATGTACAGTCACACACTCAATATTAATTGCTTTAATGTACATTATCTTTTGCAACGACTTGTACAGATACAAATAATCAAATGATTTTTGATTTAACATCTCAGTTTTCCAACCAAAATTTGAGCAAGTGTGGTTCTTTCTTTTAAGCCCATATTGCTTCATTTTGGGTCCAGTTAACCTGTTTTGAAAGAAAGTTTCTCAATATTAATATCTCCTGATTCCAGTAATTATTCACTGTTTGGTGATCTGCTGAAATATTATAATGGCTATTTTGTTTTGGGCAATGCATGAGTCTGAACACACAGACTCATGCATTGAGATCACATGGATTACCCACTGTGCCAAATTACTGAAATTATGTAGGATTTCATATGTTGAAACCTGTGAGCACTGCATCTTGGAGTGGACAGCTAAGTCTTTAGTGGGTTTCTGCTAACCCACTACTTGGGGCTCATTAATAACTTGATTGACAGATGGAAGGATGGTGTCCATTTCATTGATGGGACTCTTAGAGGCCAAACTCGTGATCTCTTCTGCTGATCACTACCTCAGCCTGAAGCTATTCCAGATTGGTTTCAAATACTCCTCCCCACTGTTTCCTGATCTGGATCCATAAACAAAAGTACAGTACGTGTCGTATGAGAAAGTGTATGTGTTACTTATAAGTTACTTGAAATGAAATTAAATGATGTCAATAGTTTCCTAGTGGTGTAATTGACCAATAAATCTACAAAGATGATTAAAATCTTTGATTCAAAGTTTTTGATTTCAATAAATTAATAAATGAATCAATCATATTAATTTCTATAGCACATTTAACACGACAAGGTAAATAGACCTATTCAGAAACAGTGCTTGTACTTTGATGGAAGCATATAATTTTGGGCAGCCAGATGCAAAAGGCTTATCATGCCAAACATTTGCACACTTTTTCCATAACAGCATTAACATATAGATTTCTCCATGATAGATAAGCTGAGTAGCTAATGACAGCTGTTTCTTCTGTGAGGGTCAGACATCGACCCCCAACCTCCTGGTATAAAAATCATCAGAAATGCATAAATCTGCCCAGAACTGACAGCCATTTTAGAAACTGCTCTTTCTGTAATTTGAGAGGAATCTCAGTTTAGAAAAGAAACAATTGCTGGATTATAGGAGTGAATGAAGAGGTTCTCCACATTAGAGGGAGTGGGGAGAGGTCTGCTCCACTGACCTGGAGCTGCATGCCATGTAGCTGCAGCGTTATGCAGGTATTTCAACCATGTAGGTGTTTAAATCAAAGTCAAGCTTAGTCTAGAAGAGGGAGGGGGGGCTTGTTGTGGGACTAAGTTAGGTGGGGAGGGGAATTCTTTGAAATACGGTTGGGAGAGCGCATGTTATCTTTTCTCCTCGCCATTAGACGCCCAGGTTTGGTGTGTCATTGGTTACAGCCCAGAGCTGGCATTAGCTCAAAGGGGATGTTGGGAAATGCAATCCATATGATGGCACTATAAAATCTAGCACAGACCACAACCAAAGATCAAGATCGATTCAGGACGGCATCAGTGCAAAAACGACCTTTCCCACAGTGCCCGCAGTGCTCCATAACACTGAGGATTTTTGCTGTCAAAGGTGCCAAGGGGACCAGACAAATTGCCAAGGGGTATGTTTACTCTAAGATTGTGTTCTGATAGATCAGTGCTCAAATGATTAAGTCATTAGCAAATAAATGACAATGTCAAAATGATAAGTGGTTGAAAAATCAGTTTCCCAGCTATTTGATTTCATCATTATTATTATAATTTCAAAATATGGGACCTTAATGATAAGTGTTAGTGACAAGTGATTTAAGCATGTTCGTTTCAAGCTGTTTCTTCTGGGTTTTGTAGGGAGGTCCTGTTGGATTTGATATGAATATTCTGTGTCATGTTACGTACCTGCTTCTGCTGGGAGTTATTTCTTGCCAGAACAACCGAAATGCAAAGCCAAGTGGAAAAGCTGCAAAAAAGCCTAACAGCCAGGCAATAGATACAACCCACCATGGCCCGGAAGATGATCCACACCCTGGGCCAGCAAGTGCTGCTGATTCCAGTAAAGACACAAACCCCAGAGGTCGTGGCACCACACAACAAAGCGCATCTTCCAACAAACCGACAGAGGAGATGAAGCTGTACTTTCTTAAGAATACATTAGTGACATGCAACGATGGTACTGCTGCAGGGTAAGACAGTAATGACATTCTCACAGCTAGCTGGAGATGCTCTTGATAACAACATTATTGATTTGGCAAAATACAATTGTTTTAAAAAGCTACTGCACAACAACTTTGGTTGATCATCTAGGGACTTGGGAAACTCATTTAAACTGGTTAATTATGTGTCAAGTTCATAAATTGTAAGAACTTTGGCCATTAGGCTAGGTGGTAGCCAATTTTAATGTTAAATATGCACAACATTGTAGCAGAGTCTCATATAATGTCTTCATATGGTTGTGTTCTCTAGACCATCTATATTTATTTGTGTCCCACAGGTTTTACCTAAAGGAGTTCAAAGGAAGCAAGAGATGGCTGATATTTTTGGAAGGCGAGTATTTAAAACGTAGTTAATTTTGTCGAAAGGTCAGCAAGCGTCAGTGCTTCATGTTATTTTGACTGCTCTTCTTCTTTAGGCATAATTTTTCTTGCTTTTTTTTAAACATATCGTATCACACGTGTTTACCAGTTTAGAGTTTACATCAGGTCAGGAAAAGCAACATGCTGCATTGCTTAAAGCAGCAATGTCACAGCTATACAATACAAGCAGAGGAACAAGGTGACAACAAATATATCTCGCCATATCTCTGTTCTTAGAAAGCCTCAGCATGAGGAAGTGACACCTAGCCATAGGAAAGTATAATCATAGATGAGCTCTCTTTAATATTGTAATTATTTCTTCTAGACAGCAATGAGATTAAATGGCGACCAAATGGAAACTTTTCCTAAAGTCTTCTGAGAAAAAGACCCAGTAATCTTATTAATGTCTCTGTTAGACTGTCAGACGTGACCACAACAACGTCACACGCTGAGCTACAATCTACATTCATGTTACAGTTCTATACTCTTAACATATTTTTAACAATTGGCTCATTTGATTCTGTTTTTATTTCTCATAAGAAATTCTTCCAAGACCCAGCTAACAATTTTAGGTTGTAAAATTAACAATTTCCTTAACATTTCCATTGATGTTATTTTGAATGTTTCAGGAACGTTGAAAATGTCCAGTTGTTTTAGACATTGTCTTAACATTTTTGTTTGGTTAAATAAACATTATTCAAGCTTTTTTAAATTTGATTTTTAATCTGTTTCAAATGTTAAATTCTAACATTTTTGATATATAGGAGATATAACATTAAAACATTTTACTAATGTTACTGCAAGAACATTTATTGATAACATTGAGATAACATTTAGAGAATGTTAGCCAATGTTCTGAGAACATCATATCTGAGACAAACTTGATATCTGAGACAAATGAAAGACAACTGAGATCTTTATTACATCACGTGAGCTATGACAGAGTAACATCTGAGAAAAACAATTTTCCTCTGGGTACAGTTTCGCATGTGTTTAAATCTAGCTTTATTTATATATATATATTATCTATATATAAAATGTACCCTAGTCAATTTGAATGTGAGAATTAATTCTAATGAATTGTGTTTAGGTGGCTGGTGTTGCTACAACAAAGAGACTTGTGATTCCAGATACAAAACTATCCCCCGCCTCATGAGCTCAACAGACTGGCCACAAACACGTAAAGGTAAGCTGACATTTACCAGACAGACAGCAGCACATCTCATCTTCTTCTTTCAGCCAGTCATGCAAACCACATGTCAGTGGTTCATAATGAATATGTACTCTATCTGATGATTTACAGGAAGTGGTATACTATCAGCACAAGCTGAAGAAAATCCTCACTGGTATAATGCTAATATTGTGTAAGTTTCTGGCCAAAACAAATCATGATTTCAAGAGTGGGTCTTTATGTAAGCTTTCTAAATAATAAATTGCACTCCTGTATGTAGGTTTGTCCCCTACTGCTCAAGTGATGTGTGGAGTGGAAACAAAGCAGCTTCAAAGCCCAAACCAGGAAAAGAAACAGGTGAATATCTCCACCGTAATCTCTGTAGGAGTTTGACTGAAATCTTTGTCACCAAAACAAGGATGTTTTCTCTGTCTTTATGCCATATTAGAATACACTTTCATGGGATCTCTAATTATTCGGGAGGTAATCAAAGATCTTGCAGCTAAAGGTTTGAAACAAGCCAAAGTTGTGATGCTGGCAGGCACCAGGTGAGAACATACTAGCCACATTACCAGTCACATTGCTGTAGAATAAATTTCACCCTAGCTTTAAAATTAAACAGGCACACAGATAAAATAATTATTTATTTCTTATTTAACTATTTGTATCTCATGTTGAGCTGTTTTGTAAATGTGTTTTGCATTTACATTTAATGATAGATTAATTAACCATTTTAATCAATGAATAGTTAACTTTGTATGAATAGTTAATTAAAGCATTGTTGAAATCTGTTCTATTCAAGATATTTGGTTCCACAATTCAAAAACTGTAGCTGTTATATATCCCTTAATTGGATTTGAATTCACTTATAAGCTAAGATAACACTAGTCAATCATTACACCTGCTGTGGCCTGTTTAGATCTAATAACAGATGCTTTGAACAGTTGAAACTGATCCATCTGGTCAGAGAGCTACGAAATCCTACACCTCCACGGACCACCCTCTGAGTTTCACAACAGCACTACCTCAACACATAAGACACACAACACATAAAGTGTCTGCGGCACTGTTTTTAGCACATTCTGTTGTCTACCATAAACATGTTTACTGCAGCCTGTAATGTTATAGACAATGACATAACATCTATATATGTCCTGCCATGCAGGCACAACGAGTTCTGAGGATCCATCCCAGGTTAGCAACATATTTAGTTGGTTATCACAAGGGCCATTTACAACAGCATACATTGAAGCCCATATTCAGAATAAATTACTTTGAAATCTTATGCAAGAGGCATCATATTTGTAGTACACCATTTTTATTTATTTTGAGATTACTGATGCTGACTGTTGTTTTGGGATTAAAGAAGTGGCAAATGTCAGCTGCTCATTTTCTCTTGCAGTGCTGGAGGAACAGGTGTGCTTCTTAACATTGATAAGGTGTCCGGTCTCCTGGAGCAGCAGGGTGCAGAGGCACAGGTGCGAGGTCTTGTCGACTCAGGCTGGTTTCTGGAGAGCAAACAGCAAAAATCTCCAGACTGTCCAGACAGCACCTCCTGCACCCCTGTGGATGCCATAAAGAAAGGGCTTCGGTAAACTGCGAGCTCATCTAATTTTAAAATTGAGCATAATAGAGCAGGCAACATTTGGGTATTGGAAGTAAAAATCCCCTTTCTTTTTTTGCCTAAGAAAATCATTTTTTAACACTAACATATAACTTTAAAGCGGACTAAAAGGAAAAGTTACACATTACCACTGTAATGTAAAGAGTACTTGTAGTTGTTTCAATGAAGTCTACTTTCTAATGCAATGACCTACATGACAAAATTATGATGTGGTATTTTCTATAAATTCTCTCCAGGATGTGGAATGGTGTTGTCCCTGACAAGTGCAAGCAGCAGTATAAAAGAGGCGAGGACTGGCAATGCTTTTTCGGACACAAACTGTACTCCTACATAACTGGTAAGGGTTCACTGTCCCTAAATCAGTGGTGATCAAAACGAAAAGAAACAAAATGAGGTAGAATAAAGGAGACTGTTACCCTTTCCAGCTCCGCTGTTTGTGGTGCAGTGGTTGTTCGATGAGGAACAGTTACGAGTGGAGAACATTTATATGGGCGGTCAGTCACTCTCCGAGCAGCAGTGGACATACATGCAGAACCTGGGAAAAGAGTTAAAAAACTCACTCAAGGACGTGACGTGAGTACATTTCTATCATCATGTATTAGTTTACTACTTAGTTAGTGTAAATCACTGTAATAAACTACACATTCCAGCAAAATGAATCTCAAAAATCACTATATAGAATATAATATTAGGTTAAAATATTAATTATTATGATTTTAATAGGGATCATTTCACTTATGTTTTACAGTAGTTAACAGGGTAAAACCAAGTGTTCCATGCTGTTTATTTTTTGCATACTAAACATGTTCTGCGGTCTGTTCTTCTAGGGCTGTGTTTGCCCCCTCCTGCCTTTCCCACATTTTGATAACCAAAAGGTAAGACACGCAAGCACCCTGAGACATGAACTCCTCAAGGGTGAGCTCATACGCCCGCATTTAAACACCTGTCCACTGCGATGCATTCTGGGTGTCACCAATGTGCCACTTCATGCTTTCACCAACTTAATTAATAGCCCTCACTGCAAGCTCAGCTGAGGGATCACAAAAGGGTGGATGATTTGCGAGGTGAAGCCTTTGCAGCAAACGTGGAAAAATTTAAAGAATGATTTCTTAAACATAAACTAAATTAACTAATCAAATAAGCAAATATGCGATTATGACCACGTTAACTCATTTATACAAAAGCTAATTGAACTTACAATGAACAATACATTTTTACAGCATTTAATAATTTTTGTTGCTGTTAATTTATTGTGCCTTAAATAAACTAAGCAGATAATGTAAGCTGGAGTGCATGCTGTCCAATTGTTATATTGAAAATGTAATTTTTTTAAATTATCATTTTTGTCCATACTGTAACTGACTGCAAGGTACAGTACACTTATTAAAGGTTAAACCTTCATAGGTCATCCCTTTGTTGGCGTTCGAACCAACAACCTTTCAATGACTAGCCAGAAATTTCTGCACTGTCTAACTGTATGTGTAATTTGTCTTTCTTACAGTAACTGGATGGATTTCCAGATCAAGGGAACATCGCTCTCTCGTGCTCTGCAGTGCTGGGACAGAAGTCTTCAGGAGGCCAATAAGAACAGCAGAACAGCTTTAAAGGGTTGTCCCTTTCATCTCATAGATAACTGCCAATGGCCTCAGTGCAATCCAACCTGCCCAGCCTTGATTGACCAGGCTACACAGCAGGAGATGACTCTACTCCAGGTATTGGCCAGCATGGGTTTAGACCTGCAAAAGCTTGGACTGGATGCAAGCGAAGATATTTCAGCTGCGATGGTCAGCAATGGTGGCTAAATCATTCCGAAGCAGTTGTGTTCTCATCAGTACAATTCACCTCATCCATACTTTAGAGATTGTTCAGTGGTTTTTCTCCCTGGCCACTCAGCATTCTGTTAAGTTCCTGGGATGCTTGTCTAGTGAGCATGTCACTGGATTTCAGTACAGTTTGCCTATAAAACCGTGTTCAGGAATGATTTGGGGTTTCCGATGTGAGTGACTTAAGTTCCAAGTGCCTACAGCTAGACGCAGTAATCAACGGTTATCACAAATACTAAATAATATACTTCATCTTTTTAGTAAGATGATTAGTCTGAATTAACGCTTTGCTAACACAGATGAGAATGGTTCTTTTTAACAAGATTATTTTCACAAGATTACAAAATGCTTTTTAAAGCGTCTCATAAACTGCAGTTAGTAGTATAAAGAGTATTTAAATTTTACTGTTTTTAACATACAGTAACTGCATTTATTGGCCTACAGACAGGACATCAGTATGCTGCAGTAACCACACCTTCCAAAAACATGTCTGCAAGCAATACTAACTCTATATTTTACATCTTTATTATTTTAGCACATGCATGCTGTTTTAGGATATTGTAGTCCATTTCGCTGGGGGGGAATCATTGAAATGTAGATTTGCATTGATAAAAGATAAATCTGAGAGCTATTTTTTTTTGCCTTAAACGTGTGAAAAATTATTGACATGAAAATACTGACAGCTATGTCCTTACAAAACACCATAAAACATCATACCAATGATTTATGTAACTTATAATAATCTCACATCCACATTGTTATACTTCCTGCCTATTTTCATGAGTTGTCATATCCAGTTCTATTTGACATTCATAGTTGGTTTGACTTGTCTTTAAAGCTAATAAATGAAGAATCACTTCACAACTTTTGTTGTACAATGTGTTTTTGACACATAAATTCTACATGTTATAAATGACAAAAAGTTACAGCATTACATTAATACAGCAAAGGTTGTGGGTTCGATTTTGAGGGAACACACATACAGGATAAAAGTGTCTGCCAAATGCATAAATGCGGTTAGTTAGGTCTGTTAACCCTGATGTACATCAGCACAGTTCGAAACGTGGTTACAGTGGTTCCTTTTAGAACCCCGAATGATTTATCAGTCTTATAATCTCCATTTTCAATATCTACAGATTTCAGCCGTACCAGGTTAAGGTGATTAATACTAAACTACCATGACTGTCTGAGCTGAGTGTGCAAAAACACCAACATTTATATATATATTCTAGCTGTTTCAATGACTGCTGCCCTTTTCTAGGGTCTACGGGAACATCTGAAGGAGAACTTTCATACTTTTCAAGTCTTTTCTCTAGCTGCTCTATAAAAAGAGATGATGAAACATGATTTATTAATTTTGGGATGTTGGACAACTTTATGGATTGGTGCCAGTGTCTGGGCTATACTCAGAGCTGCACACAGGTGTGATTCTCTATTCAAGTAAAACAATTCATGCAGAAACTTTAAGTTTCAAGATGTGTTAAGGTGTGACTAAGAAACTTCCCAGCAGGGCTAAAATGCATAATACATAATGAATTTCACTATTGTATCTGTGCATTGAAACGACTCATAATAAAAGAAGGATGATTGTTGGGGAAACAGACCAGATGAGTCTGGAAACAGTAAAGACGAGACTAACACAGCAGCTTCCTGTGCTTGTTAGTGTGAGTTAGCTTTAGGTCATTTAACTGGTAACTGTTCAGCAAAAGAAATCTCTAGTTTTCTTATTATCCTCACACATTTCAGATTTAAAGGCTTCAGAGTACAAATTGCCATCTGTTAAGATGAGCGTATGTGTGGTGTTTGTTTGATGTAATTTATAACATTTTGATCAAATCCATGAGACTTTCCTATAAACAAATAAATTGAGCTTGTTTTAGACATTCTTAAGCAAGCTGTGAAATTGAATAATTGAAGCAGGAATGACCCTGTCAACCCTTTCAATGTATTACTTTCAATGGATCTATGCACAACTGCAACAAAACAGCTACCATTAAACTTCTTAAAAAGATTTTAGTTTCTTTATTTCCCATGTCAAGTAATAGCTCAGTGGTAAGTGCGTTAGGAACGCAAAAGGTTGCCGGTTTGATTCACAGGGAACACATGTACTGACAAAATGTATAACTTGAGCTTTTAAAGCGTCTGCCAAATGTACGTACCAAAACTAGTTGTTGAAAAAAACATCATTACCTCTGTTCATCCGTCACACATTCACTAGCACCTTAACCTTTTCCTGTTTTTATGAAACCACAATTTAGCTGAAGTACTATGACTTACTAATGCATACATTGTCATACATAGAAGCGGCAACCACAAACTGGGGTGACAAACGTACTCTAACAATGACCTTGAACACTGTTTAAAACTGCAAACGCTTGTGTGCACTTTGACAAAGTTTCCATGTAACTGCATGTGTAGGTTTGTGTTTACTATGAATGGTTTTACAAAAAGGAACTTGTATTGGTGTGTTGTTTTCATTTGTGATGTTTAGGTTGGGTGTGTGTGTTTCTCTTGCTTTCTTTCATCTCTTTGATCAAGAGATGCACCACTAGTTGCAGAGGACACGTGTACAACCCTTTGTCCTCTGCCTGTCTGTGTAAAATCTTTCTTTTGTTCTCTTTTGTGTTCTGTTTATTCATTAAATAACCTTATTTGTGTTTTATCTGTATGATATAGAATTCTAAAATATATAATAATTTTATGGAACTTCTGATGTTCTTACATAACCAATCAATTTTTTGTTTGTGGTTTAATTTTTAGTGTCCACTTCATGTATATTGTTCTGTTGACAAAAAGCAAAAATAAATCATATTTTATACCCCTTTAAATTTGTGCACACGCTCTTTAACTTTTTATCGAATGTTTATACAGGTACAGTGTACAGGTGATAATACAAACTGAGGTTTAGTCACAGGTTTAGTTCTGTGAGCGAGCTACCGCAGTTCCTTTACCACGCAAATCACCAAGTTGTGGCCAAAACACGTCTTCCTGTCTGGGTCTCTTTTCCTGGCAGTAATGTACACACCAACCACAAATGCACACGTGCAACAGTGTGTGTACCTGCAAAGATGAAACTGGGTGAGGGGAGTGATGAGTGTTGGGGAGGGGGAACTTTAAAATGGAAGAAAAAGGTCAGTTGTTCATACTTTTGTTTTTTCTCTAAACATTTTAATCAAACAGTAACTTACTGGATAATGATTTCTCCCCTTAGCAGGTAATTCCATCTGTGGCATCTGTTTAGGGGTACTGCATGTAGACCCTACCTACCTGTATGTGGGTCACACCGCTTTTGACTTGCCAAAATTAACTAGCAGTCTATTCATGCCTCATTGAACAAAAATGTACTAAATAACTAGTCTATTAAATAACTACATATGCTATTTATTCTAAAATACCTCACCTAACCACACTCACCTAACCATAGAATATTCATAAACATTCATAAAACTGATTAACAAGTGTTTAAACAATACTAGAATTTCATACAAATATCAGCTGGATAACTGTTTAAAAGAACCATTTCATGATTGTGAGAAGGTAAGATCTTGTTTTTCAACACGGCACAGGCTGTGGTGAAAACTCTTTCCTTTGGTCTTGGTTTCAAAGTTAAAAGCGGTGCTTCACCGTGTTAACACACACAGAGATCCCTCGTGTTCACTGTGCTGCATGCAGCCCTGGAGAAACGTTCAAAGAGACAGTAAACTGAAATCATGAATGCATTTACCGGTAAGCAGATGTGATGCTTATAGCAAATGTTATGTGTTTATAGAAATGTACAGTAGAAGAGAAACTGTATGATGTTCCAGTAAAGTAAAACTCAGAAAAGTTAAACGTTCACTCGTTTATAATTTTGTTTACTCTCTGACACACTGTATCTTTTCTTGACAGTGTTTTGTCCTGCTTTGCTGATCTGGTCGTGTCACATAAAGGTAATTTATATGCAATAAATCGCATAAATGTATCCACTAAATTAAGACCTAAGTTTAGAAACTAAAGTTAACTAAACTAAATTAAAACTAATCTGACCAGCTAGCAATTAGTTAGGTCTAATCTGACTTACTCTTAAAATTCAAATTAGACCAATTTTCCTGGAATAAAATTAGATGACTAACGTGTAGGACTTGTCTAAGCAGTTTATGCAGCCAGTCACTTCTAAAGGACTGCTTACTGAGATTGAGAATTTGTGTAATAGATGGTTTTCTCAGTTGTTTTCAATTCAGGGCTACAATTTTAATCCTATATTACTATATAATCCTACAAATTAATATACATATTAATTTACATCCTTTATTGAAACAGAAGGCATGTACATGTTTCAGACTCTCTTGGGGTTAAAAATAATTTTTTGCTGTGTGATGCATTCCTTACCTTTATTTAGACAAGTTGGTCCAACTCGACTGCCTTCTACAAAGACAATGAAAACAGAATATCCACAACAGAATACGAGTATTCCACAGGGATGGATTATGATGGGCTCGCAATAATGTGTGAAAAGGGCTCCAACCGCCATTTCCGTGCTTGGTTCCTACCCACTATCTACACCATCATTTGCCTCCTGGCTCTCTTGGGGAACTTTTTGGTCATGCTAACCTACCTTTACTTCAAGAGACTGAAAACAATGACTGACGTCTACCTGCTCAATCTAGCCATGGCCGACCTGCTGTTTGCAATTTCTCTCCCCTTCTGGGCAGCTAGTTTCATGAGCAAGTGGCATTTGAGTCAGTATCTATGCAAGGCCATGTTTACCATCTACAAGGTCAGCTTCTTCAGTGGCATGTTCCTTCTCACTTGTATCAGTGTAGATCGGTATTTCTCCATCACAAAGGCCATCTCTGCTCATCGCTGCCGCACCAGCGCAGTCTATTACGGACAGGTGTCTTCTCTGGTTACCTGGGTGATGGCTGTGATCTTTTCAGTACCTGACATGGTGTTCTCTGAAGTCAACGCCAATGGCACTTGTGTTGCACACGGTAATGATTACGATGATTACCGCATTAAAATGCTGGTAAGTCAGATGGTCCTGGGGTTTATACTTCCAGCAGTTGTTATGATGTTCTGTTACATCTGCATCATCAAGACTCTCATCCAAGCCAAGAACTTTGAGAGGAACAAAGCCTTCAAAGTCATCATTGCCGTGGTATCTGTCTTTGTGTTCAGCCAACTACCGTACAATGTGGTTATGGGGGTAACTACCCAGGAAACAACTGATTGTCAAAAAGACAACAGTCGTCTTTACGCTTTGGATGTGACAAGAGCCGTGGCGTTCCTGCGCTGCTGTGTGAACCCATTCTTGTACGCCTTCATTGGGGTCAAGTTTCGCAATGATCTCTTAAAGCTACTGAAAGACCTGGGCTGCCTCAGGAAGAGTCATCTCCTGTACACCCGCTGTGGAAGACGGAGATCCTCAGTTGGTCTGGAAACCGAAACCACAACAACTTTCTCCCCCTGAATGTTTTTCTTCCACTCAGATTTAAACATTTTGCCTTTTACCCAAAGCACTTCAGTAATATACTGCTAAAACACTCATTTAACTTCTGTCAGTTATTTTTAAGTGAGACTATATGGTGAAAGCTCCTTTCGCTTATTTGCATTATGCAAAGTTACTAGTATTGTTTGTACAGCAAAAACCTGTTCCTGCTTTGTAACAAAGAGCTTTTGACTTCTTGTTTTTGATTTGTCTTTGAAAAGATGAAAATTGCTTTAGATGATTTATAACAAGGTCAAATTGCCTTAAATACATGTATAGCTGCAATTACATGCTGTAAGTTTAAACATATTTCAAATCATTTTTCCATAGAACATGTGGCCAATTAATATGTTATTAACAAATGAATTAGCAAATATTCTTTTTAAAACTTTACTTCTAAAATGTTATAAAACTGAATAAACCAATTTTTTTAATAATTCACTCAGGTTGATTTTTTTACTGAATCATGAAGTATTAAGCTTCACTATATCTGCAGGTAATTTTAACATATAAACCAGAGTCAAGCCCCTTATGAAACGAAAATACTAACAGTAGTAACTAACACGTAGTAATTAATGCAATTTCATGCTTTTTATATATTCTTCCCTTTATGAAAACTGCTGGTGAATTAGTTCATCTTTTGATTTATCACTTGGTTTTATAGTGTGACGAGAACATCGACACTCGTTGTCTTTGATCACACCATCCTGGATATTGCAAGTGGTTGTGGTAGGTCCCCAAAACACTTGAACGGTTTTTTAATTCATCTGTTTTTGGACATTAACCAGATAGGTCTGCAACCCATATCAACCATTTACTAAAGTTAAATGTCATGTAGCTGCTTACACAGGTTACAGTACACAATTTAACAACTGATACGTTCTGATGTTACCAGCTAGACTACCACATACAATAAGTCATTGTGCAAGTTCACACCTTTGAATAATTATAAAAATAAGCCCTCCAAAGGGAACGCTCAAAATGATCATTCTTTCATCATTACTTACACTCATGTTGTTCTAGATCTTTGATCATTTTTATTCCTGAGAATAAAACAGGGACATTTTAAGAATATTGACTGTGGTCTCCTTTCCATATAATGACAAATTAAAGGAGACTGAGGTTGTCACGTTTATTTTGTGTTTAATGGGGCTGGAACGACGCTGAATAAACAATAAGAGAAACAATAACAGAGAACTTTACAGTATTACACCATGCTGCAGTCCTCATCACAACCACTAGGGGGCTCCCTTTTGAAAAACTATATTCATACTGAAAAGCATTTGAGCCCAAATACAGTGTACGTGCAGTAGTAAAGTGATAAATAATTTTTTTTTTATAGTATAAAGGTTTTATACTATATTTTCAACTGAGTTCAAATCCACACAGCTAAATTTCTTCAGATAGAGCTTTTTAAAGGTATTGTGGGAGGTATCTGTTCTCGAAAAAAACTGATGTCGTTCTTGTACAGGAGCAGCAGGTGTCGCTGTCCTGTCAGAGGAAGAACAACAAGCAGTAAATGGGTTGGAGATGGAGGAAGCCTGACAAGAAATACTAGAGAGTAATGCAGGCATGACACAGTCACCTCTAAACCTGCATGGGGAGAATTATGAGCCTGAAGGTGAAACCTGTTCATGTAAAAAAAGCTGACATTTTTTTATCTTAATGGCTTGCAGTGCATAAAAAATATGAATAAACAGGGTTTACAAATAACTTACGATCATGAGAGAACATAAACCCTGTGATAAGAACTCATAAACCCTTTGACGTTCATGCGTATATCTCACTTTACACACGTCATTTAGAGACTCTGCAGCAGTACATTGAGCACATAGGTTTGCAGATTAAAAGTTCTGCTACAGTACCTGTTTGTTTCTTTGAATTATATGCACTGTGAAAACATTTGTTGGTGGCAATTGTGTTGTGTAAGAACCTTTATCAAACCCTTTTTATAGCAATGTGAATCAAATGTATAAAAGCCAACATACACGCACATATGTGCTTCTGAAGCTGTAAGAGCCTTGTAGATAGACAGGCTAAATAATGACATAAGATTTATCCCAAATTCAGTCTAATCTCCCCCCCGATACTACTGGGTGTGGCGGGTCAAACCCGGAACATTTGAGCTCAGCTTCTACACAACACTGTATCATCAAATTACGTTTGCACAACAACATGTAAAGATGACAAATCATCAAATCATGCACAGGGCTGAACGTGTTCAGGAGGTTCCTGCTCAAGGCAGAACATACCTGTTACATTACAGAAAATGAGCCACCAGAAACTGATTTAACATGAAGCTCTTCAGCCTTACAGCAGTTTACTAAGGGTTACTTCAATGTAATATAATCTAGAACACAAAATACATTTTGAAGACTGTACTGATCATCGTTTATCATACAGTTAGAACGAATGGGGAACTTTTGAAGTATTTTTCTTAAAAATAGCTGGTAGTCTGCTTATCAAGAACAACTGTCTGCTTTGTGTTGAGTGGAATGAGAACCAGTCATTTGGCATTACTGGCAGCCAGTAGCATGTAGATGATCTTATTGTAAGCTCTCATTTATGTCACCTGTCAGTCTGTGTGAAACACCACACGACCTGAACATCAAGTCCATCGTGTGTTCTCACAACTCGTGCGAATAACTAATAATAACAATAATAATAATAAAAACTCTGTTACGTCACGTACAGTCCTGTGTGTAATGAATCTGCGCTCACGCAGTCAGGTCAAATCCTCATGTGACGCAACGTCAACGTCATAGTTCATCTGAGCAATGCGGACCTGTTGGAAAAGCATAAACGTAAGGTTCGTGTAACTATACAGTATATGTAGTCTGATGAAGGAGGCGCTGATTAATCGATTCATTTTCATTCAACGTGTTATTCTGACAAACAGCCAAGGTCAAATATACATACATACATACATACATACATACAGATAGATAGATAGAGAGAGAATTATTATTATTATGAGATAATGCTCATAATGCTCATTATTCATTATTTATTATATGGTGTGTACACTCTGAACTACTCTGAATCTATCTTTGTCTCTTTTGAAGCAATCAACACAGTAGTGAGTATAACACAGTAACACAGTATTCTATAACTATATACTACATTTATATATATAAGTATATACTACATTTATATGCTATAACTATATACTACATTTATATATAACTATATACTACATTTATATATATGAGTATATACTACATTTATATATAACTATATACTACATTTATATATATATATATAAGTATATACTACATTTATATGCTATAACTATATACTACATTTATATATAAGTATATACTACATTTATATATATATAAGCATATACTACATTTATATGCTATAAGTATATACTACATTTATATATAACTATATACTACATTTATATATATAAGTATATACTACATTTATATATATAAGTATATACTACATTTATATATATAAGTATATACTACATTTATATATAACTATATACTACATTTATATATATATAAGTATATACTACATTTATATGCTATAACTATATACTACATTTATATATATATAAGTATATACTACATTTATATGCTATAACTATATACTACATTTACATATAACTATATACTACATTTATATATAACTATATACTACATTTATATATATAAGTATATACTACATTTATATATAACTATATACTACATTTATATATAAGTATATACTACATTTATATGCTATAACTATATACTACATTTACATATAACTATATACTACATTTATATATATAAGTATATACTACATTTATATGCTATAACTATATACTACATTTATATATATATAAGTATATACTACATTTATATGCTATAACTATATACTACATTTATATATAACTATATACTACATTTATATATATAAGTATATACTACATTTATATATAACTATATACTACATTTATATATAAGTATATACTACATTTATATGCTATAACTATATACTACATTTACATATAACTATATACTACATTTATATATATAAGTATATACTACATTTATATGCTATAACTATATACTACATTTATATATAAGTATATACTACATTTATATGCTATAACTATATACTACATTTATATATAACTATATACTACATTTATATATAAGTATATACTACATTTATATGCTATAACTATATACTACATTTATATATAACTATATACTACATTTATATATATAAGTATATACTACATTTATATGCTATAACTATATACTACATTTATATATAACTATATACTACATTTATATGCTATAACTATATACTACATTTACATATAACTATATACTACATTTATATATATAAGTATATACTACATTTATATGCTATAACTATATACTACATTTATATATAAGTATATACTACATTTATATGCTATAACTATATACTACATTTATATATAACTATATACTACATTTATATATATAAGTATATACTACATTTATATGCTATAACTATATACTACATTTATATATAAGTATATACTACATTTATATGCTATAACTATATACTACATTTATATATAACTATATACTACTTTTATACACGCCGTCTGCCTGAACTCCATATATGGATGTTCAGAAAGCCGCAGCCGATTCGTCGGAACGAGTCACGTGACCGTGCAGCGCGTGACGTCATCGGCCGGCGCCTCTCCTCGCCTGTAAAATGAAGTGACCTTCCCCTCGCGCCCTGTCAGACTCGATCCGGAGACCGACGAGAGCGCCGCGGTGCGTACGAGGCGAAGGAGCTTCCTCACGTAGTGTCAAAGGTACATTTATTAATCAATCCCAGCGTTTCTACGTGTGTCGTCGCGTTCATGATCCCACTTGTGAGCCTTTAAACGCCGTAAACGTTTTAAGATGGTCTTATGAAGAGTGACGTAAGATTGGATAACATGCCGGTGTTCTTACAGAGACTCGACGAGGTGCAGCGGGTCGTTTAATGGGAAACGTTTTCATGGTTTATTGGACATTTTATAAAGGTTCAGATAGCTGTTGGCAACCAGGTTGGGCCTTTATTTGACGGCTAACTGAAGTGGCTAACTACTAGTTAGATCTACAACACGGATCTGAAAGCCGGTTTATGACTTTACACATTGTGGTTTTCATCAGTTTTGGTTTTAATGAGGCACTTCATATATTAAATGCAATTTGTATTACACAAACTCAAGTTTGGTTTCTTAGCGTTTCGGTCTTGCATACTGATGTTCGGCGAACCAGCTAGTTAATGTGTGGTTACTTTATTTTAATAAAGGCAATTTGATGTAAACTAGGAATTAATAATATACAGCTGAGAACTAACAGGGAATCGTCCTTGAAACGTCCACAGTGACTGTCTTCCCGTCTGTCTAGAAACTGAAAGTCGCTATGCTTCTCCCTGAATGATGCACTGACCTCATTCAAGTTACATTGTGTTTTACAGCTTGAATTGGTTGGTTAAAGCTGGTCAAGTGTATACAGTGCACTGGGCACATGTCTGATTCTCCTTGAATGACCTTCTGTTCTTGATGTCTGTACAACTGCTCATTCATCAATTGCATCTCCACTTTTAGAAAAATATGGGTGACGTTGAAAAAGGAAAAAAGGTTTTTGTGCAGAAGTGTGCCCAGTGCCACACAGTTGAGAATGGAGGCAAGCACAAAGTGGGGCCAAATCTTTGGGGTCTTTTTGGCCGCAAGACTGGTCAGGCAGAGGGCTTCTCCTACACGGATGCCAATAAGAGCAAAGGTACCTGTCTTACTGATGATTACAAAGTGTGGCTTGTTTTACAATGTATTTTACAATGAGGCTTGCTTGCACACTCATGTGTAACAACCCCTGTGATGTCTCTCGTTCACAGGCATCGTTTGGAGTGAAGATACCTTGATGGAATATTTGGAAAACCCCAAAAAGTACATTCCAGGAACAAAGATGATCTTTGCCGGCATCAAGAAAAAGGGCGAGAGAGCAGACCTTATTGCATACTTGAAATCAGCCACATCATAATGTAAATAGAAGAGGGAATGTTTAAATTACGTGTTTGTAGTTTGGATTTGCAATATCTGTAACTATGTATTCAAAACGGTGTGCAGATCAAATAACCAGGATTATACATTTAAGGTCTTCTAGGTATATCTTGACAAGTTTCTCATGCGAGTCAATTAAGCAGTAACGATTTTTAATTTTTCATCTGTCCATGTCATGTCACTTTGAGAGTCATGTTACTGCAGTTCCTCAGTGTTTCCACTGAAGGAATGAAAATTGTGTCCCCTGGTTTCACAGGAGCTGTTGTACATTAAGTTATTGAACTGTAGTGTTTGAATTGCAATGAGAGACTGGGACAGCAGCCTGCAAATTGGCAAACTATTGTATTTACCAGGTGGATTTGAACTGTCAAATAAAATTTAAAACAGTCCATTGTCATGTATTATTCCTGTTCTAATGTACTTGCTTTCCAATGCTTCTGTGTGCAAATACCAGTACCAAATATAACCTTTCTAATATATCCTCTGATTTTAAAGTGAGGCCATCTTTAGGTTTACAATAACAGTTCACCTTTATTTCTTGGCAAAGCTATTCCACAACCAAGAATGGAAGCTTTGAAATCAAATAATGAGGGCTGTATTTCAGGATGTTATTACTGAAAATTTGATACCACTATAATACTTGAGGGTTCATATGATCATTTAGATCATTGGGCATCAACATCTAAAACATATTGTTTAGTGGTTTTCAGGCTACACCACCGTTAGGCATAAATCTAGAATATTCCAAACCACAATTAATTGTCAGTACCATTCTTGCTAACATATGTGGCAATGGGCAAGATTAATTTCCTGTTTAGCATCTGTTGGTTGATTTATTGAGGGTAGATGAGTCTTGAAGTCACCAGAGCAGTTTCATGGGAATTAATTTAATCCCATCACATGAAAGTGTCATCTAGGAGATGATCTCTCCCTTTTCTCCTCATCACATTTAAATGAATTATATAACAACTCTAGGTCACCTGGACAAAGCTGCCTAATGTGTGAGAAATTGAGTCCTTATCAGTACTCAGCTTGGACTGAACATTATATGGAGATACGTGCAGTACACATCTGAGAGCAAAGTCCGAACAGAGCGAGTCA
This sequence comes from Chromobotia macracanthus, assembly GCA_036877525.1. Lineage (NCBI taxonomy): Eukaryota > Metazoa > Chordata > Actinopteri > Cypriniformes > Botiidae > Chromobotia > Chromobotia macracanthus. The sequence goes on along the minus strand of JAZGTH010000001.1, from coordinate 4,066,195 downwards.
GGTGCACAGCTCGCAACAGATCCAGTGTGACCAGCTGCCTTGTACAAACCCTACAATTACAAAAGTTAAAAAGCAATAGTTAAAAAAGTTATTTTTAATATATTACAAAAGTGTTTGTTAGACCACTGAAATGTAACATAAATGTGTTTTTGTACAGAGCTACCAGAAATACATTGTCTATGTGGCAAAGGCCCAGTAAAAAGTTGCAGTATTTTCAATTTCACATGAAAATGGCTCCACCTAGAGGACACTTCGCTACGACATCGTAAAACGTTATTTAATGGGGAAGGTTGCGCAACCAGCATTCATATTTGTTGTGAGACGTAAAATATGACATCCTTTAAGTTATAAAGATGGAAAGTGAACACAGAAAGTTCGCCTTAGTATTTGTTTCCTTTGGGTTATTTTTGTAAATCAAATAGAGTAGAATAGAAAGAATAGAAAGCCTTTACTGTCATTGAACAAATCTGCATACAACGAAATCGGCAGGGCTGCTCTTGTTTGATGTTGAAAACATGCAATTAAACAATGACAACAGAATATAACAATATAACAAAAGGTAAGTAAACGAAATGATTAAAAAGGAAAAGAAAAAATAAGGAATGCATATGTATTAGATAAGCTTTATGAACAATGCCTCATCATTTCACTAGAGGTCAGCAGCAAGCCATTTTTATTTTTGCTTGCTGCACACTGTGCAATGATAAACGTACAAAACTAAATTGTATTTCTATCTCTCCACCTACTTTGTCTTCACTGTCTGTGCCAGTTCACCCAAAGATCAATGTTAGTTTTGTAATAACACTCAGATGTAGGCACATACAATATTTAGTTCCACAGGAGAACATCGATATATCCCATTTTATAAATAAAGTTTACACAACTGTACTATTCTCTCTTGTTAAATATGAATGACAGAAGAGAAAAGAAAATTGAAACTTTTTAAACATTTTAATTCAAAATAAGTATGACTGGAAACAAATACAGACATACATCAAATGTTACAACCCTCTTTTTCTGGTGGGCCATGATATTTTTTTAACATTTAGAATTACATAGCTTATCTTAATGTTAACAATTTGTCATTTCATTTACACTGACCTGATTGCAAATCAAATTATAAACCAGTAAAGGCAAAGGTTTGTTTTTACTTGAAAATAATTTTCATAGAGACTCACTACTGTCATCCACAAGAGGTTGGTGGCCATGTACAACAGTGATTTTTAGGCATGATTTTTTTCCCATTGTCTGATTTTTAGGCCATTTCTAATCAGTTAAACTCTCCTTGCGTTTCAATTCACCCCCGCTATACATAATATGTGAAATCTCTGCAATACTAAGAAAGTCAGGCAAACACAGTAGCTAACGCACAGTAATCCATGTTATACTATATACTTCAAACCAGTCAGAAGTCATAAAACCGAGGCTTTATTTTCACCAAGATCAATATGGGTTGGATGGGTGGAGCTTCTAAAGCAAAGTTCTGTAATGCACTGACCACACACTCACACAGCCAGAGTGGACCACAGAACTTTCCCAGAGGAGCCAGCGTTGAGCGTGAGTGTCTGTGTGTGTGGGTCCGTGTACATGTTAACCCCTGTGGGTATGAAACTATGTCTAAGTCTGCATGTTTCTGAATTCTGTAGTTGGCTATAAAAATGTGTGTTATATTTTAAGTTACAAAAATGTACTGCCATCTGTTGGGGCTCTGTCTCTTGTGCTTGCTTGAGATGGTTGCCCACTCTGGACCAATCAGCTCACAGGGATCCTGGGAAGTAAAACACATGGTGAAATTTATGTCCACTCTCTAGAATAAGGTGACGTGTCTCAGTGAATGAACGATTGAAAGCACTTGCAACAATATTGATCAAAATCCTTCAAATAAACGGACCAGGTCTGGAATTAAGGTTTTCAACACAACAGCAAATGAAAACGTCTGTTTGGTCACGTTGATCCAAGAAAATGACCCAGAGAAAAGTTTACAGGCAAAAGTAGGTAAAACATGGCTACATACAGTACACATGCGTTTTCACATATGTGTCACTTCCAATCCCAGAAGAAAGTTACAAAGTTACAAATCTTACAAAGACCTCATTGGCCTTTTCTAATTTGCCAAGAAAATTGCGTTTTAAAACACTAGGTGTCCAGATTTGTGCATACGTTCACATACTATATGCAAAACTTTCTTAATTGATGCTATTTTAAAACTGGTATCACTCGGTGACCAAAGCAATGCAATTCAGTGTGCAGCTGTGTGTGCATCACCTCCAAAACACACGCCGTGCTCCAGATCCACTCATGAAAGTGTCACGGCCAGCAGTGCTGAATCTGCTTACCTTGAGGTCGACCGGTGGCTGTCCTGGTCGTGTCCCGAAACAGACTGCGGATCGCCGGACTCCCTCTTTCAGTCGCTGGAGGAATGTCGACGTGGAGCTGCCAAACGTGAACGTGTAGGGCACTCATGAACGCGCCTGCTGGAGAAACCTTTCATTTCTTCTCTCTGGGCTCGTACCCTTGGCACCATCAGGGCGGACACGGCGCTCCTCACAGATAGCTGTCACATTTCGTGGCGTTTGAAAGTTAAACGGGGGAGACATTCTTGAAAGGCAAACCAAATCTTTAACCAAACATTCAATATATTTCTCTGCATTTATAACGTATTGCCGTGTACGCGATGGGTGTTTAATGCTGACAGTCCATATTCCTCGTACGGTTTTATCAATAAACTCAAATGAAAGTAATATTATTTCGATTGTTTGAACTCTTGGTTAGATCTGTTTCTTAAAGAAACTGTCTCGCGTGATTCAGGATGGTTTTATTTACGGGACAAGTCTGTAAAGACTTGATAAACGTGTTGAGGGCGTGGCTTATGTTGAGGTCAGGGTTGTGATTGGCTTAAGCTGTGGTAGGTGGGTCCCTCGTCGTGGTTTGGTTATACTGTGTGATTGGCTGATCCCTACAGTAGGTGGGTCTTGTCGGCGGTTGTTATCTGTTTAGTGATTGGCTGATGGTTGTAGGAGGCGGTCTCTTGTCTGTATATGGGCTTACGCGTGTGTCGTCAGACGTCATTCAGAAACGCGTGCGAGACCGTCGTAACGTCAGCTGGGTGACATGCAGGACCCGTCGAGCAAACTGCGGCACGACCCGGTGAGTGCATCAATAAACTACCGGAAAGATGTTTAGTAGCTTATTAAAACGATGATCAAAAAGAAACAATCATTCTTCAGGAAGAAATGCACTTTTGTTGGTACTTTAGAAGACATGCACTTGCTTCTTACTGTAAAGTACTTCATCACTGTGATGGTACTTACTTATCTTGAGGCTGTATAAACTCTTCACTTCATGTATATGAATACAGTATCTCTTCAGAGATACATATATATATATATATATATTTACTTATACTGTAACATCATCAGAATTGCTCTGAAAGGTCTGCCATGTACGCTGGTGCAATTGATGGAAAATAACTAATGTTATAAATATACTAATGGATGTATGGTTCACAGAGAAAAATGAAATGCAAACTAAAATTGTGCAAACCATGGAAATGTAAGCATACCAAGGACACAAGATTATTTCTTTTTCCATCTAACAATGACAGTTTTGTCTTTGTGAGGTGGAATAGAGCTACAAATCCAGTGTGGCTGGTGCAAGTGTGTGGTTGTGTTTACTATCAGCATCTCTTCTTACTATATAAAAACACAAAACATGAACATAAAGTCCAACATCCAATCTTTCTCTTTTTCTAAATACAATTTTCACAACTTCTTTTACCTTATTTATCTGTCATGCCTAATTAAAGAAGAACTAATACTAATTCATATATGTATGAAGTAGTAAAAGATATATATATCTTTAAATAAAAAAAAAAAAATATATATATATATATATATATATATATAAAAAGATATATATATATTTTTATTTAAAGATATTATATATTTTACTACTTCATATATATATATATATATATATATATATATATATATATATATATATATATATATAAGATATATATATATATTTTTTAAAGATATATATATCTTTATAATTCATACATACACACACACACAATATATATATATTATATATTTATTTTATTTGTACTGTTAAGTCACAAGTAAAAATCTGTAAGTGTCATTGCAATAAATATTTAATAAAGGGATTTGATTTTAATACATTAAACATTTAGAGCATGCAGAATGTGCAAACAAAATTATTCCCAAGAAGTGTTCTAGGTTTGAAATGATTTTAATCTACATTTTAAATAACTTAAATTAGCAATTGACCTAATGCTTGTTTTGATAGTTTGTTTTATTTTGTTATAATGCAATGACACTTTTTTGGAGACCTGTTTATATACATATGTCACAGTATAATGAAGTAACTATATATAACTAATACATCAAAATCTGAGAAGACGGTTCTGTAACCCCGGGAAAGTCTGTCCATAAAAAATGTATTCATGTGACTAGCCTAGTTAAATAAACATTTTAACTTGGTGTATGTGGGCCAGACACACCCACTCCTTCATGTTTTAGGGTGGGTAGCTGGTAAGCCCTGTGAGAAGAGTGAAAATCTGTTGTCCTTTATACACACAGGACTCTATCAGTCTGTCTACACTTTCACATAGTTGCATCATTGCCCAGCTGTAGGTGTGTGCGTTCACCTTTAACTCAACTCACCTTTATACCTTTTTGGTCCCAGTTTTTCTTGTTCTGGCTTTTCCCCTATTATCTGATGGATTGTTTTTGGTAGGTTGCCAAGCAAGACAAATCACTCTGAAATGCGTTCACAATATACATGTAATCTGGAGCGTTTATTTATTTGCGTGACTCAAATGAAAGGTTAGAAAATTGAAGGTCATTATGGCTGAATGCATTACAAATGCTTTGTGCTGGCCGGGCTCATTAACTTGTTCATAGATCGAGAACTGTGATAATGCCTTTGATGCAATGCACAAAACCAGAAATCTATGCTTAAAGAAGTGCTTAAAAACGTTTTTAAATTAGTGTACCTGTTATGTGCACTGTACACAACCCTCTCTATCTCTCCCCTTTTAAAAGAAACACTGGTAATAATCACTTATTCACTTATCACTTATACTGGGCTTATTTAAAATGATCTAAAAATGATCTGAACTGATTAAACTCAGCTCAACTTATTATTAATGAACTGAATATTTATTTTTCCAGTTCCACAAACACTGTTGTCATCATTGTTTATTTTAATGATGAAAGCGAGGCAGCCCACAGTAAAGCATTTTATTTGGCTGGTGTTATATATCATGTTTAAACTTCCTCAGTGGCAGCCCGACCTCTGAACACACACACAATCTGAGCTCATAAACTCTCCAATTACCATTTTATCATATCATTAAAACTGATTACATGTGATATTGTTCAATTGAATTATGACAGGTGTGTGTTTGTGTTCTGACAGGTGATATACATACAGGCAACTTGATAGTTTTTAAATTGGTTTAATAAATATCTGTTAATAAATACATTTTACACCAGTCTGCTGTTGTCATATGTACATTTTAAAGGGGACTTTGGTCAGACAGCACCTGAAAAACAAATAAATGTAAATGCAAATGTGTCACGTCTAACAGCAGGACTGACGTGACATGCAAGGCTGCACAGAAGGTTTATGCAAACATATTCTTATAGTAATATGAGCGCGTGTCTGCATGGGTCATTAACATGATATTTGATCTGTTTCAATTATGTACAATATGTCTCTCTGTTTAGGATTTGGTTGATATTTTATGGAGGCAGGATTTTGATTTGGGGGTGGAGCGAGAGATCTTTGATGGATGTCTACGGCAGAAGACTCAGGAGGCCCTGAGAGCAAAGGAAAGGGAGCAGAATAGCAAGAGAGAGCTGGAGAGGATTATGCAGAGGTTACAGAAACTAGACAAGGAGACGGGAGAGTTATTGCCAGGTCCTGCATCAGTAAACTCCCAGGTAACAATTTTATCACCTTAAAACTGCATTAAAATCTACACACAAAAATAAACATCATACCAAGACGCTGCTGGGGTTGGGGGAATGGTAAAAATGTTATACCTTGAAACCACAGTAATGTTATATATTACAATATAGGGTATTTTAGGGTATACGTTATTTTTACTGGAAATTTAACCAAAATGTTGTTATTTCTAGTAGTAAATACTACAAATAAATGTATTCCCATAAAAACTCCCATTTTAATTGGAACCAAATGGATGAAACCAGATTATAGTCTGACAGCTTCTTTAAAAAAACACTCCTTTATATTATAACTTCACATTATATAACTAATGCAAAAGTAATCTAAACAACAGTGGATTATGAACATGACTAGATTAGTTACATTAAAGCCAATCTATAGCCATCTATATGTGCCAACTTGCATTTGTTGCCTGGCAACCATAAACAACGTTTAGTTACACAGAACACGAGTGACGTATCAAGATACACCAAAACAAAATTACGCTCATTATAATGAACTGGATGCACCCGTTTGGGGCTCAGTACTCATTAAAAATATACAGCTGGATATACTGCAGAATAAAGGGTAATAGAAAAATAATACAGAAAAAGAACCATATTTCTAGTGTCATGTACATATGGTATACCGGCCCCAAACTTTCTCACAGACAAACTTTAAAATAACACATGTACACATACCTTAACAACATCCACACACTTTAAACTTCAATGTGAAGTGTTGCCTATTAAGTTATTTTCCATTACATTTTAGGACATGTCCTTCCCACCCACGTTGCCCTCTGCAGGTTCTACCCAACATTCACCAATTACCCAGAATCCCCTGTTAACTGCCCTGCTGTTCAAGTCTCAAAAAGCCCCTTCTGAAAAACAGGCTTTGAGTGAACCGCAGTCAGTGCCAGATTTGCAGGTACGTACACACACTGTTAATAGACGCACAGGCATGTCTGAACTGGTTCATGATTATCATTTGAATTTTGGAATGAAGTCTGCTGCTCTGCAACTGCATACTAAACATCAGGATTAAGTTCTATCAGTAGTAATTACGGTAGATTCTATTCTACATGTTAAAGCACATAGCCACTCCTGAAAACTAAATTCAGTATATTTTAAGGTTTTGGACCTTCACACAATTGTAACAGGAGCAGTTTGAATTTCTTCAATTACAAATCACTGAATTTCTTTAACAGTAAATGAGTAACAGTAACAGGTTTTAGCACATGCAAAGTTTGCAGAGTTTTCTCTCTCCCTGAGAAAACAGCATGACTTTTTAAAGGGAGAAATTCAACTTAGATTTGTTTAAACAACACATTTTTAATATTTTTTCCACATTTTTGAATAATAGTAAACTCATAAAAACCCAGATAATACCCAGGTAGTTATGGGAAGTATGTTGTGACTAAAGAAAATTCCAAATAAATCAAACCGGGTTATATTTTAGCATATTTAATGTAGTCACACATTACCTAGAATTTGTAAAAATGTTCTCTTGGCATCTAGTTTCTTGAGGCATCACCCTGCAGTGATTTTAAACAGTAATGGAGGAGTTTCCATCTTTGCTGGGCTCTTATTGGCTGCTTTTTGTCATTATTTAAGTCATTCATTTCTAAAACATTTTTTTATGCAATTGTAGTTTTCTAATAGCATAAATAATTTGGTTTGAAGTTGGTGTAATTATATTAACGTCTACAAAACTAATTTCAAACATTTAAGAAAACATCTTTAGAGCGAAAGACTGTTAAGATCATAAGAAACATTTCAGGAAAGTGACCCAGCTGTGAGGGGTAAAATGTTCAAAAGAATGACAGATTGACATTGTCACTGGTAGAGACCATATAAAAGATTTATTAAACCCTGGCTGTAAGATCAGAGGCAATTGAAACATTAGTTCAAAACATCAAGTGTTTTAACAAAATGTGTGAAGAAAGCTCTCATTACAGCGTCTAGTTAAAGACTTCCTGTTTGTTGACCGTTTCACTGATCAATTTCTTTTAGTAAACATTTATACCATAAAACAATTAATGCATGTAACTATTCAACAGCATTAGTAAGTAATGATAATATTACTTTGAGGTGTGTTCTTATCTGAAATACAGAGGGTTGAAAGTTCTGTAAGAATTATTTTATGGAATAGCAGCAGATAATGTCCAAAAATGTCACACCTGTCAACTCTCAGTAAACACCTAAAAAATCTGATGCTATTCCTCAGTCAGTGAAATTGTAAGTGATTCCAGGACAATTTATAATGGATTGATATATATTATCCCACTGTATCTTGAACAAGACCTCAAATCAAATTTACAGCTATACTTAAGTAATGTTACTGAATTAAATTATTCTTTATATGGTACAGGGTCTTTATCAGAAATAGTATCAACTACACTTTAATAACATAATCTTTCATTATTCAACATCACTTTTTCTAAGGCAAAAAGAGAAATTTAATTAGCAAAAACAGTAATGTGCAAAGTAATGTAGTTTTTAAGTTAGTTGGCATTGCATGATTGTTTTGTTTCTTTGTTAGTATTATTTGGATCTCTTGGAGTCTGAAAGCCCAAACCTGCCCTTAGAGGACATCATTGAGATCTGCAGCCACAACCTGTCACATGAAGAGAGCTCAACAGATGCATTGTGTGATCTTGGTGAACTTACACAGACAGTTTGTGACTCTGTTGATGTTGCTCAGCCTTTGCCCTGTAATCCACTTCAGGAGACATGTCTACCAACCGTCTCAGATTCAGCCGAATCTGTCTGTTCACCCTTAAACACAATTTTTAGTTCCAGTCCCCCTGAGAATCTTAATCAAATGAGTTTAACTAAATGCCAGCTAAACTCAAGCCAGTCAACCCTTAACGAGTTTTGCCCTGAACATACAAGTACATATACCATCAATACCAGCACACTCAGTCAACTGGACGAGTCAAGTGGTCCACCTGAATGGGACACCTCACATCCACTTTCATGTGTCGCTGACAGCCCTGTCCTAATAGGCTTTGATGACTCTGCTTCAACTAAGTCTGTGGATATGGATACATCTCTGTATGCTACTGACAGCATAAAGGGCCAATCAGAAGAGGAAGACTTGGAATCAAATTACATTGACCTGCTGTCCATGTCCCTGGATTCAGATGCCATAGAGGAACTATATAAAACTGCTAAATGCCAAACACAAAATGATTCGCCAAAAAACCTCACACAAAAAGAGCCTCTGCCAAACCTCACGACTACAAGAGGAAGACGGCGTGCGTGTCGTGATGAACAGCAAGCTCAGGCTTTGAGTTTGCCTCTCAGTGTGCATGACATCATCAGCCTGCCTGTGGAAGCATTTAACGAAGTCGTCAGCTCTAGCAAACTTAGCCACACCCAACTTTCCCTCGTTAGAGACATTCGAAGGCGCGGCAAAAACAAGATGGCTGCCCAGAGCTGTCGCAAACGAAAGTTGGATAGTCTCGTTGATCTTGAAGAGGAGGTTAAGGCTTTGAAGAAGCAGAAGGAGCAGGGGATGGAAGAACAAGAGAGGAACACTAGAGATCTTCAAGATACAAAGGAAAAGCTCAAGAAACTCTACAACAAGGTCTACAGACAGCTTAGAGATGAACATGGAAACCCCTATAACCCAAATATGTACAAACTACAACTCAGCACTGATGGAACCATTTACTTGCTGCCACGTATCTCAACTAACAGAAAAAATACATTGACAGAGGATTAACTTGTCAAGCAACAGAGTATACAAGGACCTCGTCTTCCCATGGCAAATAAGTGGGTTATACTATAGAGTTATATTGTATATACTATAGTTATACTATCAGTGGGCCCTGTCATCACAGAGCCCAGGGCAGCGTTTCCAGTTGTCTTCCCATAATGATGACCATGACAGTATATATTGCAAAGCTTCACTTTTTGTAAGCTTACAGAGCGTCATAAATATGCTCAATTCAAATACATTATATTATATATGCTTTTTATATATAACAAGGACTGCCAAAATTAAAGGTAGACCATTTTTTGTTTATGTTGCACTGGTTATGGTAGTTGTTTAGGACTTATAATGTCACAGTACATATTAAATATAGTTAATGCATGGTAACATCAGAACAGTTTCATTCTGTTATCTGTGTTCCTGTAGTTCAAGTGGCACTTGTAATGCCCAGGTCATGGGTTTGATTCCCAGGGAACACATGAACTGATGAAATGTATAATGAATACTTTAAATGCACTATATTTTAAGATGGACAATTATTAATAACAGTCTCAGAACATCACAGATGAAATATTGTATAAACTGAATGTCCATACTGAATTACAGCAGATTTTCATCTCATCCAAGGGCTGCCTATACATTATTTACAACTACTGTGTCAGAAATCTGTTCTTTTACCAAAGGTGCATTAATCCATGCATTATGAATTCATGTGTTTTGTTCTTATTAATATGCTTTTAACCATATTAAATGTCTTTTGCATTCTAATACGCACTACTGTTCCTGGAGTATAACTGCCCCCTGTTGGCACAAATAGACCACAGCATCAGCAATGGTGTTATTATAGATTTAAACTTTGAAAGGTAAATCTGATTTATACTAAATAATTAACCATTGTAAATATTAAGTTATAAAGGTAACAATGTCCTAATGTACAAAACGGTTATTAAAAAAGGTTTCAAATTGACAAAACACAGATTATGCCTTTATTTTGAATTCTACACCTATAAATGGAATGTTTAATGTAAAATAACTATGAATAGTCAAATAGGAATTAAATTAATGGGCATGCATATAAACACAGAAACAAACAAAGGTCTTCTGACTTGACATTTATTTATACTTTGTAGGCACTTTCCATTAACAGATTTAATCACACAAGGGCATCACACAGTGAAAACGCTTAAATTAAATTGAATTCCTATACACAAGTCTAATTATACTGTTTCAGCAGGCATATTCCTGTTATGGCATTCCAACCAGGCAAAAAGGCATTTCTGGAAATTTGTTAGGAACGCTGAATATTCACAAACTTCTTTGCCACGTCTCTCTCCCACTGACCTATAGAGATGTTTTAACCTCAACAGATCCTTTACACAACCCCTTTTCTCTGTATAGGATACCCAAGCTGTCAATCATTTTGGCGTGACCAGTTACTGCACATCAGGGGAGGGAGTAAAATTTGGGCAAAGGGGCGGTGCTCAGGGGAATGAGCCTTTGGAATGGCGTGAGAAGCCAGAATGGCTCTCTCTTTCATGCTCTTTAAAGTAAGTCTGTTCGATACGGTGGCAGAAAGATAACAGGTTGGTACAGGCTTTAACCTTCTCTGCTAGCTCATCGCTGGTCAGCTGTGTGGTAAGGATGGTGAAGAGATGACCAAACACCAATGCGTCAAGTTCAGTTGGCCTGCCAGATTTACGGTATGTTGATAAGCAAAGCAAAAGGAGTGTAATAACAGAGTATGCTGTACTTTGAGTGTTCATGTAAACAACACTCACTGTTTGTTGAAAAAGTAGGGCTGAGTTCCCAGTCGCTGTGACAAAGCCTGACAACACTGACTCACATCTTCATAAACCTGAGCAGAGGAAATACACAAAAACACACAGCATTATGTAGTTAAAATCCACCAGTTTTTGTATGTATGACACTTTTCTACACAAATAAAAAAAACCACCTGCTCCAGACTCTTTGAGGCCCATCCAATTGCATTCATCTTCTTCCGGACCTCCCACTGCTTCTGATAGGCCAGAATGTGATTGAGGGGCCAAGAGTACGGACTACTGTATCGCGGCCTGGAGATCTACACACACGCACATCATCATGTAAGATTTCAAATACATTGTTTTTGTTGCTATGTATGTTGAAATCCTTACATAAGAGACATACCTCTGTAGCAGTAAAGTCATCACACCACTGGATATATAACTAGAAAGAGACAGAACAATGTTTCTCATAGTTGATATACTTATTGTTACATAAATACAGTATATATGAAAGCATATAAAATATGTGTGGGAGTGTACAGGTCTGTACCTCCGCAGTCAGAAGCATGTTATTGACCAGCTCCATGTAAGCCTTCATCTCTGCCCTCTGAACATCATCCAACCCGTCACTCAGAGAATGACCCTGTGGAGAGTGTAATGTCAGTCAACAGGCAGAAATCCTAGTATATGTTTATTCATATGAAGTTAATTTTAGCGTAAGGATAGTTATGCCTTTGCTTTTGCGAACTGCACAATCGGCCCTAATTCTGACACGACCTGATTTCCGACATGGATGAAAGGAACCTTCCCTAAGAAAAGAAGAGGAGAAAATCTTCAAATGCTTTGAGGCCAAAAACCACATATTCAAATATGATCAGCCTCCCGTAAAACCCTTTCGTACAATGACTTTCCAACAAAAACTGATAAGAATAAAGAAAACCTAAATCCAATATGAAAGACAGAAATCTGAAGGACAGTGAGATTAAAGCAGAGAGGATTTTGACCTGATGGTGACATGTACTCAGCATTGGAACGACAGCACACCTGCACTGGCAGGCCACACATCCTCAGGAACGTCTGGAAAACACACGGACTTCACTGAACCCAAAACAGTCCACTCACACATTTTTAAAACCTGTCAGAATATCTGGGGTTTTACAGTCTTTGCTGTGTAACAGTGCACTGTATCTGCAGTATCTGCGGGTCTATACGTCTGATTGTCATGTAAGAAACATAATTTCACCTGGACTGCCAGAGAAGATGCCGAATCTGATAGCAGGATTTGATCCTCTGCAAAACAACACAGGAAGCCACATAAATAGGTTTCACTGTTTTTCTTGTGTGGTTGTAAAGAGCTACATGTTGTCTTTGTGAATAACCTTTAAGAGGTTGGTACAGAATTGCATTTTCAGGCCATGGCTCAGCAGCTGGAAAAGAAAGATCAAATTCAAAACATAAAGCACACTGAATCGTTCAATGAAACAAACTTACAAACATATCTTAACTAATCTAGGCGCACGTTATACTAACACACTGCATTTGTATTTGACCCTTACAATACTGCCAACAACAGAGTTCAGTTGTAACAGCTGTAAACGACATCTATTATATAATAATAAAAACCCAGAGGTATAGAAGAGAAATGATTTAATCGTAAGGTCAAATAAAACCCCGATGCATGCAGACCCGCCTGCAGTAACACATGCACTGACCCACTTTATTGCGCACAAGCGGGAATATTACCTGCAATCTGGGAGACGAACGCCTCTGCAGCAAGAGACATGGCGACGCGGAGAAGTCGTCAAACTCGACCCAAAAGCCAGCAAATGTTTAATGAAAGTGAAGCAGCAAATGTTTAATAAAAGTGACGCAGCAAATGTTTAATGAAAGTGAAGCAGCATCAGTCTTCTGCACAAGGGCAAAGCTAACTCCTGTCCCGGCGGAGTGACATCACGCGGAAGTTTTTCCTGCTTTCTAACCAATCACGTTGTGCCACTTCCGGTCGCGTAATATGAAAGCGGCCCCTACTTTTGTTTTATTGTTTTACATGATTTATTATTGAAATCTTAACTCACGCGATAGTTCTAAGAATGAGACACAGACGTTTACATGGCTGTTTTTATTTCTGTATTATTTGAGGTGTTATGTGATCATGTATGTTACAACAGGTGACTGTAAGCGCTCATTACGACCGGGCGCGGGCACGTACATTATGGGCGCGGGCACGTACATTATGGGCGCGGGCACGTAGCGGGAGCTGCACTGTGCTGCATCTCAATTGTTTCTCCAAGTGACTTAATATTAATATTAATGATGCTGCTGTAAAAAGGCTTAATATTAATATCCTTACACACATCAGTGTGAACAGTAAAATGAATAGGACTCTATAAATATATATTAAAGTGTATGTGTATTAAGTCACAGGCGTGCTTGATTGTTTTTCAAAATGTCAATATTTAATATTACTCTCATAAAACTGGTTAACAATAGTTTAATCGTCAATTAAATTGCTATAATAAAGAGATTCATTAAAATAAAACTGCACTAGTGTTTGCAGTACGCTGTTGTGTATATACAAATATTAAAGGACACATTTGTACTCCCTTTTATTAGAGGTTAATATACAAATCTCATAAATATCTCTAAATAACTTTTCAGCTCCTCGTTAAATGCAACAGATAAGGCATTTCATTTAAAGCCTTTAATTAAATACAATTTTTTTCAACGTTTCACAGCAGCGGTCGAGGCATCATTTCCATTTCTCTGAAAGACTCAAGAACAAAAATACATACAGCGCAGGCATTAAAAACTTAAAATAATACTGTAATTATTTAAGATGTTATTTGATTTAAACACATCCTGACATGGCAGAGATGTGGGCTAGCTAGAGAAGTCTCTAGATAATTGGACGAGAAATAAAATAAAACTTGATTTCCTTTTTTATTGAAAACGCTCAAAAATACTCAGTATTAATTTTAATAGTCCGTTTTACATTCGCAGTTGCAAGGTATTTCCTGGCTAAAATAAAAGGGGATAATAAGGGAACTTGTTTTATTTTTCTTCGACGTTTTTGCATCGTCCACATACTCCCCTAAAACCGAATCTGTGAATGTAAAAACTAAACACACATTCGGTTCTACAGGGTATATATAGACGACGGGACAAAGCTGGAGGTGAATATCTGACTTCTCAGAAATGTAATGTCTTAAAAGGCACATCATTCTCACAGGAAACAATGCAGGCGTTGCCTAATGCCGTTTTGCAGCCCTCGAAAATCGAATATATCCTGCAAAATACAAAATACAATTATTTTTAGGAAATCAAGATAAAAATACGATGAATCAAATAAACAGAAAAGAAAATAGAAAAAACAGAAACATTCAAATCTGTTTATTTTCTAAAACAGTCGTGTTTAATAATCTTATTGCTGTCTAAAATATTTTTTCTCACTGTAAATTTGATGTTAGCAATTTTATTATATATGATAGTAAATTATAATCATTTAAAAAACTGCTACCAAAAAGAGAATCGCATTTCTTTTTGGTCTCTCACTCTTTTTTCTCTCTCTCTTCTGTCTCTCCCCCTCGCCGCAATGCAGTAAGGTAGTAAATTAAGAGAACCTCTCGCTTTCAATGAGTCGTTAACAAAGCAACCTAAAAAACAAATTCAGGCTTTCTCATAGAAAGCAAGTGCATAGAACATTTATGCGATTTATCAACGCCGAGGTTTGTCCTAATGCCCTAAAATGTCACATTTTGGATTTCTCTCTCATTTAACAGTATAAACTGTCACCTGCATTCAAACAATGAAAATAGGGATAACAACGGGCTATTATAAAACTTTTTCCCGCTAAATCTTATAATTTCGTAATATTACAAAAAGATAGCAATTTGCAAAAGCCTTAGCAAAAGTCATTATAGTATTTTTTTTAAAGAAAATGCATTAATCTCAATGTTAAGGCTGCACTTACCACTTGATGAAACGAACGAGCAATTTATATAGTCTGGATTTTTTTTTTTAAATACTAAATAAACAAAACATTGTCACAAACAAAACAAATCTTGTGCACAGATGTAAATTCACACAGAGATCCGGACAGGCGCTCCTCACGCTCGGCTTCTCTATGCAACAGAGCGCGTGGGAAGGAAAGAGGGGCCAATATCAGCTCGAACCCGCAGCGCGTCTCCTCTGTGATGCCCAATGACGGGCGCGCGAGGCTCGTAAAACCGTTTTACAACCTGAGCTGTAAATCAACTATTGAGCTGGAAAAGCTTAGAAACCGCAGATTTTCTGCCTAACAGTGGCGTTGCCAGCTAACCATGTCTGTAAAAAACGAAATAAAGCGAACAGAAACGCATAGCACACATACAACAATAACTTGTTCATATCTAATCACACGGCAGTGTGTTGCCATAGGCCTATTTCTTTTTTTTTCTATTTCTTTTTAGTTAAAATTTGTTTAACGCATCTATTTTGTGCATGCTCAATATTACGAAGAAACATTGCGTTTTACATTTGTGGTTCAATAGCAGTGTTTATCGTTAAACTAGCTTTCACAGCCAAAGTAATGCTCCCTCTATTCATTTGTTTTCCTTTTATATATTTATATTTCCAAATACTACCGTTTCTTGATTGCATTGCTTTGTTTTTTCCTACGTTGTTGAATTATTGTAGCAATTCAGCTGTAATTTTTGTTATTATGAAAAATATTTCGAAGCCTCCACATTCCAAATGCATTCATTTAGCAGACGCCTTTATCCAAAGTGATATTATAAATGATGTTATAAATATTAAAATATTAGTACTTTTTCAGGTCATATAAGGTGGATATATACATGCCCTCTCCTAGTCCCATTAAAGTAAAACAGATTAACAATACAGGGTGGATCCATACAGTCAATGCGGCTTTACTGCAGAATTAAATGAAAGTGCTGTCAGAGTAAATATTACGAACTTTTAAAATGCGGCATCGGGCTTTTATTTTGAAGCTTCAAATGAACTTCCGCCCTGCAGTTACGTCACCGTCACCCGCACAGCCTGCGTCCGGTCCGCCGCTGTAAAAGCGAGTGAACGCGAGCTCATGCGGTGTATCTGTAAACATAAACAGTGTGGCTCAGTGGGATAAAACCACACAGGTTAAATCTTCACTGTATTCAGGCAAGTGCGTTTCGTTTCGGGCAGTTTTTGACTCTGGAGAACGTTATAGTAACCTCTGCAGTAACAGAGTTGCAATGTTGTCTTGTTTCTCAGCCAAATCTGTTGAATCACTTCAATGTTTCTGATCACTGTATTTCTTAACATTAATATACAAGTGATGCCTGTGTGTGTGTGTGTGTGTGTGTGTGTGTGTGTGTGTGTGTGTGTGTGTGTGTGTGTGTGTGTGTTTTCTGCTTCAGGGTCTGGACTTCCAGTACTGACGATGGGAGCCATAATTTCCCGGTGGAAGGTGATTGTTGCTCATTCACTGTATTCATTTCTCAATTCTTCATGTTCCTGCTCGTCTATGTCGATTATTACAAATAATAATTAAATAACTATACCCCAACAGTCAAAGCCCTCCACTGTGGAACTTCTGGAGGCGCTGGATAAGGTGAGATCTCCAGGGTTCTTCAGCCCAGACATTGTGATCTTCTGACAAATCACAGAGCTGAATATAACCATCTGAACCGCAGTCTGGGCTGTATTCCCCCTCCTCTCAGAGGCTCTCGTTGCTTTACCGCTGGCTCTCCTCCCAAAGCCTCTGTCAGTGTGGAGATGGTATTGACAGGCCCATCTGTTCACTGAGTTGCTGCGGTTGACCTTAACTGTCCAGTAGTGGTCACTGCTTTGGTTTAGAGTGAGTCTCTGGGATACACTTTGCCGTCCCAGAGGGCTTTGTATTTAATTGCACCCAGCACTTTAGATCTTTAACCAAGAGAGTTTATGTTTAGGTTTCAGTATTTATGTGTTCTGCATCAGCAGGGGTCAGTGGCTTACAGATTTATGATCTGTGAAGGTCTTTAAATGTCACACTGAAAGAAAACACAAACACGACTGTCTGTTCATGGCACCATTAAAGCAACCATTTCAATTTAAAATGATACATAATACATAATGGTAATATATACATAAAATCTGAAATATAATGTATATAATACATATAATACGATATAATAATAACTTAAATATTATCCTATATAGTGCTATATAATAATAATATCCTTACCCTGACTTATTTCTAATTGAGTATATTATATTGAGTATATTAATATTAAGTATATAAAAAAAATTGAACTTGAATAAAACTAGATAAATTAAAATTTACCATATAAAGCACATTTAAAAGGTACTTGACAAAGCGACAAAGCATTTATACAGTAAATCTTAATTCATTAACCTTAACTAAACATTTGACAATGCAAATGATAATACAGTATTTCAATATGGCTACAGGATATAAAGGATCTCGAGGAGTTTCGTGCAAAGAACCAGCGATTGTTAAAGTTATGGGTGGGCCGACTTCTCTTCTACTCATCTGCTCTGTACCTGCTCACCTGCTTGTGTGTGTATTATCTGTATTTTCCTGAGCAGTGGAGCGCTCGAATCATCACTGCGCTGCCTTTACTTGTCTTTCCAGCACTGTGAGTATCATTCCAAGATAATGATAGATTGTTTGTTGAATGATTATTTTACAGTTTGTTACGAACATGCTCTTTGTATTACTGTACATTGTTAATGCAGCTCATGTAATTCTGATGTAAAGTTTAAAATGTTTCTTTAGTCGTTTACCTTTTCTGTTTGTTCTCTCTTCACAGAGTGTTGTTGGTACGAAAGTTGCTCATCTTCCTTTTCTCTAAACGAACAGAAAGAAACAATAAGCCCTCAACAGTGTTTTGTGTACCCCAAATTATTGTGCTCTGGAGTTTGTCATAAATGAGTTTCTAGACAGAAGATTTTGATGAACTGATTGGTCATTTGACTGATTCAATGTTGGTTGGTTGATTTGTCAAATTCTTGCGTTTTATGATTTTCTCTCTTTCAGATGAAAAATTAGAAGATTTGAAAACACAGAAACGGAAAGTAGTAAGTGTGAACATAAATGCTCTGAGAACCATTAGTTTGAAGCTAAAATGATGCTTCAATACCACTTATCCCTATACTTGGGGTAGAAGAAGTCTAAATAATGTTCAAATTAATAGTTTTATTTATGTTTTTATATAATTGCTTAAAACAAATGAAATGTGTTTTTGTCAGCTTGAAGAGGTGATGGAAACAGAGACCTACAAAAATGCAAAACTCATATTGGAGAGATTCGACCCAGAGTCCAAAAAGAAAGTAGTGAGTAAGATGCTGTATAATAGAAGTCTTGAAAATTACTTAAGACACATGCTGGGATTTGTTTTTGAGTTAGTGTGTTTTTGGTGAGTTATAGTAGATGAAAACCTGTCTTATTTTAACAGGAAGCAGAAGCCACTCCAGTTAGACCCCATATGACCCCTCGACCAGGACAGGGTTTGTTCTGCTTTTAGTTTTCGATTGTGTTAAAATGTGTTTATCTTTATTTATAACGTGTGCGACACTTTCAATATGTCCAGATCTACGACAGCGCCATGTTACCCTGGCTACTCCAGGACCAGTGCCCATAACTCCAGGAGCCACGCCCCTCCGTACTGCCCCAGGGGGGCCTCCGGAGAAATTGGGAGCTGGGTCTGTAACAAGCCCTGCAGGAGCCAGTCCTGCCGATACACCACAAATAATGAGACAGAGCATGAATCCATATTCACCAGGACCCGGAGCAGGTTCGAAACGCACACGTACCACAGCTTACCAAGTACCAAGGGGTTTTAGGGATATTGGTTTACTTGAATAATATTCTTTCACACATAGAGACGGTGTAAAATGGTCTTGTTTTATTCTCATGAAGGTGCAATTTCTTAGGTTTAGTTAAATGCATTCTTACAAATTAGGCCTGTACAAAAACTACTCAGTTGTTACTCTGAGATTACGGCATTCCTTGACGGATGTATAAATGTGTATACACACTAAAACTTGGCACTACCAAGTCAAAATTCCATGTGTTCATGGACATACATGCATAGCAAAGCTCTTTCTGATGATTTTAGGGCATTCACTTTATTTGAAGTTGACACGTAACTTTCCTGAATTTTAAGTTAATAAAAGGTTAATGTCACATCTCAGGTATGCGGCCCCCTGGTCCCCCTCTTGTTCGGCCCATCCTCCCTCGAGAGCGCAGCTCTGTGGACCGAATCATTGAGTATTTGGTAGGCGATGGACCTCAGAACAGGTAAAACACTGATGTAACATTAGACCAACAGTTTCTGTGATGGTTAGTATTTGCCAGAATCATATCAGAAATAAAAATGGCATGTTTCTTGCCCTTCCTCTTTTCTTTTGCTGTCACACTCAGATATGCATTGATTTGTCAGCAGTGTTTTTCTCACAATGGTATGTCTTTGAAGGAGGAATTTGAATATGTAGGTAAGCCTATCAGAACACAGTACTGAAGTCTTGTTTACCTGAGGTTACTTGAATTGAGAGCAGAATGTTTCCTTGCCTTATTTTGAAGTGTGACATTGTATGTTTTCAGCCTTCCGTTGTGCTTACTGTTACTTCATGAACCCGGCAAGAAAGACACGCCCCCAGGCACCCAGACTCCCAGAATTCAGTTTCGAACGTAGACTTCACTCTGAATCTCCTGAAACACAGTCTTCTGTGGCCACAGAGACGCCAGAGGACAGCGACGCTCCTGAAGGTATTTTTTATTCCCCGAACAGCTAGTGACCTCATAAAAACGTGTCATCCTGTCTTGACATCTGTCATCACTCAGTCTTTAAACTCTAGCTTAAAGAGAAAGTCCAGAGAAAGAGTTTTGAAAAAAATAAATAGTAATACAAAACACAAATTACTATTTCTTTGTGTTTGTTTCTTATTTCACACCTGCAGAATGTGCGTTGGTGTGTATGAATGTGCTATTTTATGATATTTATGTGTTTTTGTAGTGGTGGCCCGCTGCACTCGTGTTTCTCACTCTGGCACTCCCTGGAGTAAAGTTCATAGTTTCAGCAGTTCTTATTCAGGTCCCAGAACCTCCACGCACGCGCGCACACACACACTTTGCTTTAACACACTGCATGATGCTTCAGTTCTCTACATTATTAATTCCTGCGGGTAACATAATCATGAACGCAATCATTTCTAGTTTACAGAACTCTCATACATAAAACTACACAATGTAAGATGAGTTAATAAACACCAGTACAAAGGCAGAAAGTGCTTATGTGTGTGTTTGTGTAGTACTGAACACAAGACTCAGACTACAGAAGTAATGAACAGAACTGATACTACATATTCCCTGCTTTTAATGTGTGAACCAATGATCCAACCGGACACAAATGAACACTTACCAACACAACACAATTGATTAAACATTTGTGTTGAAACAAACACATACAAATAACAAAATGTGACATTCTGTAATTTTAATTAAAACGATTTGTTGACTCCACAGCAAACAGAGCATTTTTTCCTTTACTGTACCAATACTTATGTTCAGCAGAACATAAGTATTGGTCACAGCAGAATTCGCATTTGTGTTATTTAGTAGTTTACTATGTGTTTACTATTATTCAAAAATGTGTAATGAAATATTAATAAAGAATTAGTAAATGACCCTCAACTTTTGCCCGGTAGTGTGTCTTCAAATCCTAGAGAGAATGGTCCACAATATATATTTACAACTTATGATCTGCTTATTTAAAGTATCGATAATGCATTTTATGATCTTTTTAAATGTTTTATATCACTAAATAAACAATACATCAAATTATCTGAATTTGCAGTGTATTAACAGGCTTATGTACACTCTCTCTCTCACACACAGCAGTACAGTTGCTTTTAGCAGCATGATTAAGATCATTATCAGCCCTGCTGTAAATGCTCTTTATTACCATACATGTGTTTTAATGCTGGTCTTTTAATAGGTTGCTAGTGACCCCACCAGGCTTTTAAATTAGCAAGGCTTCTTAATTATTTAGATTCCAGCCAGCTTAAAAAGTAAGACCGTGCTGGTCAACTAACTTCACCAGTTAAGGTTTGATCAATAGCAGGCATGATGTCTGTATGTATGTACGTAATATTAAAGTGTGCTAATCCAATAAATGCGCCTAGTGCTTCTATAAGTTTTTTACCTTTTGATTTTATTCACAGATGACATAGAAAAGATTACATCTACTGAAGCTCAAGACCCTGCTGCTGAAGATGCTCCTGTCGCACATGAGCCAGACACAGAGGTGTCACGCCCCCAGCATAGTCCCTCCCCTTCAAATGCTGAGCTGGAAGAGGAAACAGCTGCAGTTCAGAGGGAGCAACAGAAAGAGGAGTCAGACTAAATTCTGTGTGAATGCAGTTTAAACATGTTTAGATCAGTGTTTTTTCAATTAAGCTTTTAATTGAAGCTTTTTTTAGGTTTATGATTTTTTTTCTCATTCTGGAACTTATTCAGTCTTATTCTGTTGGCCGGTGAGAATTTTACTATTAATTTATTTATATCTACTCTAGATGCAGCACTGTTATGACATACAGTAAGATAAATGTATTATTTTATATTACATAATACTAACAGAGTGGTGCAGCCCATAGTGCTGGTGTCACCCAGTAAGATACATTTGCATGGTTTGCTTATGAGGGCGATTTACACAAAACAGTCTGCAGTTGCTACCACAACAGAATGTTAGAAGTTAGTATCATTTTACAGTGTCAAGTGTTATCATTCAATTACATCTAGTAAATAGGAACAAAAACATTTAACAAGCTTAGTTACCTTTATGTTTACAGAGTCACTTAATGACAGCGCAATCTGAACAAAATACACTCTTTGCCAAAAGTGTTATCCTGTTATTTTGATTCTTATATATTTATAATATAAGAATATAGATATTTATTTGTTTTGAATTTTGTTTTTGTGTGTTGCCAACAGTTTGTTTAAATAATTCAACTGTCTTGTGCCTTTCTGGTTGAAAACAGGGCTTCAGGGCTGCAGTTTTGTGGTCCTGATCTTTTTACGATTTTAAGATAAGAAATAGATGTTTCTCATGCTTTGGATGTTTAATGCATTGACAGAAGGTTACGTTTTATAAGTCAATCAATGCCAGACACAACACTGCCATTTATTCATGAATGTAAAGTCTGACTGTTTTGTTCTCTCTGCAAATTTGATTTTCATGTTTTCTGTTAAATAGACTGACCCATCTTAACAGCAACATAAATTTAATGTGCTTTGAAATTGAAATTACCAATTTGTTCCTAGTCATTGTGCACATTTCTGTCACATTTACAGACTTTTCTGTGTGCATGTACAAGCCAATAAACATTTAAATTTCTAAAGCATGTTTCTTTACACGTTGTGATGCAAAAAAGCAAACTGTAATTAAATTGCACAAAGACTTTCAACTCTTTAGTCTGGTTTAAATGAACATGATTTATTCAGCATTTTATCAGGTGAAATGCACTGATTTATTTTTGGTAACTCTTAGCAGTAATTTTTAAATAAACAAAGCTTTTCAACAAGGAATCTTTTGAAATTCTCTCTTGATGTCAGCCATATTTTATATACCGTACATCCTTCTATGTTGCAAGTTTCAGAACAATTGCCATTTTATGTTGTATGTTTTGTTTGCACCTTTTATAAACCTGCAGATCTGCATTCGTCTTTAAATGTATATTGTTGGTCTGTCCTATTACTGAAATGTATTATTGAAACAGATTAAAATCACGTCACACAAGTTACAAGAGTACTTAAACTGTATAGCATTTACATTAAGGTTATAACTGGGTAAAACGTTATTAAATAATTATTGGATTCAGACGTGGCTGCACAAATTGCATAGCTCAGCGAATCTTTCGGCTTTAACATTTTCACACATCTTTATATCTGTCAGAAGTTCACAAGGTCAAGAAGAGCTCATATTTGCCCTTTGTGAGGTTTTAAATAAAGCACTGTTGAATGACCTTCGTCGCGTCACAAGCGCATCCGGGTCCTGCGTTAAATAGAGGGTCGCGCATGCGCGGTAGCTCCTCAGCGCTTCGACCTCTGCTGCCGGGTAAGTGAAGGAGAGCTGAACGATCACAATCTTCTCTCATCATTCCGCTTTACGTTCATTCATCTGCTCTGTTTAAGATATTTAATACTGTACTAACATCATTACAATAGGAGGAGGTGCTATTTAGTGGCAGACTGTGTCCTGATCCGCCCGATATTGCGTTGACCTTAAACTGTCGGCTTTCTCCGTAGAGACAGACGCGGGTTTATTTCTCTCACACTCGGCGAGCTCAATCAAACATGTACGCCTGTGCGAAGTTCGTGTCCACGCCTGCGCTGGTGAGTACATGCACGAGTACGTGTTTTTAACACAGGAAATGTCATGCACGTTTTATTTGTCTGTCATTGTGTTTCAAATGGGCTACTGATCGCTGTCGGGTTGCTAATGCTATTGTCTGAACGGCTGTGCCAGTGCAGTCAAGGTCATTGTAAAATCCTCACAGCAAATCTTATTCCGTTTCATGCCCGGCTGACATGTTAAACATAAACGGAACTGATATTAAACGTGTCGGTCGAGGTTAAAAATAAAGTTAGTTGTGTCGGTTTAATGATCGAGGCCGCATTGGCCCAGTGTCCTGGTTTGCTGACGTCATTTTGTATGGAAGTGGCAGCAGACTGAAGCTTTATACATTACTAAAACCAGACAATATCTGAATGAATAACGACGCGTTAAAATGGTTTAATCTCACGTATGGCTGATACACGAAGCGGTTGAACAATGATTGTACGCTTTGGACGTGGTTCCGCCCACCTCATTGAAGTCGGACCTTGTGTCAGTCTTGTTTATATTGAGTGCTGAGTTCAATCACAGTTCTGATGCATGGATCAGATGCTAATGTCATTTTTGGCTTGTCTTCTCTCAGGTCCGTTCTGGCTCAAGGGCTCTGTACAGACCACTGTCTGCCTCTGTGCTCTCCAGGCCAGATGTCAGTTCTGCAGAGGTGAGTTCAGGACTTTTATGTACAAACCTGCATTTGTTTTTAGACTCAGGTTTAAGATTTTAGGTGTACTGCTTTGTAAATTAAAGTTTTAACATCCTTTTATCAGTTATGAGCCTGTTGTTTGTCTCAAAGATCCAATTTATGTGTCTTTAGGTGTTTATGCCTTACACACGCAAAATGCTTAATATGAACTTATTTACACTTGCTTTTAAAATTATCTATAAAGCCACTTTCTCTGAGTGATGGTAGAATAGGTTTAGACATGAATTTTGCCTCTGCTTCATCTTGCTACAGGCCAGCCCTGCCTTCCTGCCACAGACTGCCCTTTCCCAGGTTGCAGTGCGGGGTTTTCAGACAAGCGCAATAAGCCGTGACATCGACACAGCTGCCAAGTTCATCGGTGCTGGTGCTGCCACCGTAGGAGTGGCAGGTTCAGGAGCTGGAATCGGAACCGTGTTCGGCAGCCTCATTATCGGATATGCCAGGTAGACTGGACCCCTGAAATCTAACAACAGATGGTTCATGCACAACATTGTTGTCATTAGCAGCTTAGCTTGAAACTGAATGGTATCTCCTGGATGCAAGAGAAATGTTTCAAATGTTTTTGCTGATACGGCCATATTGCAGTGCACAGTGAACCACTGACAAGTTAGCTGTATTGTGGAAGACATTTTGAATGCATTGTAGATGGATTTGAAAACAATTGGTTTATGGATAGTTTACAATTTGCAGTGCTTTTCCTAAATGTTGAATTCATCAAGTTGACTTAAGGTAACTTAAGAGCACATACTGACCCACCAATGTGTCTCAGTTTTCAGAGCTTATGACACCTGGCCAGCATTCCTAAGTTCTAGATGATTCAGTGATAAGTAACCTCTTACTTACTCTCTTTCCCACAGGAACCCATCTCTGAAGCAGCAGTTGTTTTCATATGCCATCTTAGGTTTTGCCCTGTCTGAGGCTATGGGTCTCTTCTGTTTGATGGTGGCTTTCCTCATCCTGTTTGCCATGTAAATACAGCTCCGTCCACCTCCTCCCACAGCTGTGACGACGCGTTTTACACTGGCTACCAAAAGTTGTGTTGGTGTCATTAAAATTGTACATTTTCCAAGTTTTTGTTGAAGGCAGATACAGTAAAAACATGTATTGTAAAAATGTATCCAGTTACAGAATAAATACATGTATTTCACTATTTAAACTATCATTATTTTTGTGTGTGGATCCTGCATCAGTAAAGGCGATGACCTATTTGGTGTGAACAAAATGAACAAAGACAGTATGGTCAAATTCCTCCAGAATATTAACCATGATCTCTGGTTAAATGTTATTTATCATGTTATCGTTTTAAAGTTCTTGTGAGCGAAACAACTAGTTTTGTAATACTTTAAGGATGCTTTTCTGCAATATGAAGATAACCCACAAAAACTTGTTTCCAGGCACTGAGGGGCATGAAATCTAATTATCAGGAGCCCAAGAACATGCAAATTACATATGCTCCTGTAATTTAATAATACTGGTATGATATTCCTATGCACAGAGGATTTGAAAATGCTTGATTTCAGTCATGAGGAATTAACGGGGGTAGATAAACACATCTGTGTAGCATAAGTAAGTAATAATATTTTAAGTACTTTGAATGAGAGATGAGTACTACAAGGAGCAAAACTATAAAGTTTAGTGTCTGATTATGACCCT